>OX392535.1:5000000-10000000 GCA_947623455.1 Mimachlamys varia
GTGTGTCCTGTTGGTATTGTCAAATCCTATTGTGAATTAATGCCACCAACTTTGTATCTTAAAAAGTTCCAGTGAAAGTTATATAACAAAGGTCAAATATGCGAATACCTTAGAAGAGTTCATATTTCTGGGTTTCATTACCTGGTATATATACTGTCAACATTAGGACTGGTACCCATCTGTCCTGTTGGTCAGGTTAGATAGGAATTTGTGAAGTTTCCTAACAAATAACTGTTACTTTTGATTAAATAACTGTTAAAGTTAAAACAGAGATCAGAAAGGAAAATGCCTTAAAAGAGTTTATATTTCATGGTCCCAAGGTCCAATGAGGCAGTTACTGTTGCTATTTATAGCTCCCAGGGCCAAGGTGGCATTCATGTATTGCAGAAATTTACTAATTGCCTGGTAATGAATCCATTCAAACATGGATTACAATGATGCAATGACCATTATGTACCATTATCATTTGCTGTATACTGTTGTGTACTATAACTTTCTGTCATGTTAGAAGAACACTTGAGAGATGTCATTTCTGTGTTACAGGTGACGGCCAAGAATCCCCTAACCACGTTAGACACACCTGTGGTCAGTAATGCCACACCTGGGGGCCACCAACCCCAGTCCTTACCGTCCTTCTGTCTGCCCTCAGCCATGTTGCCCAGTAAGTGATGTTACAAATACTGTAAAACAATATACTGAGAAATTCTCTTCCATTCAAACAATATACTGAGAAACTTTCTTCTAGTCAAACAATATATTTCATTTCAACAGATTTATTGACATTTGAAGATGTTAAATTGTCAAAAGGATTGGGCAACAGCCGATGTTAGCCCTCTCCATATAAACAATATAGTGAAAAACTCTCTTCCAGTCAAACAATATACTGAGAAACTCTCTTCCAGTCAAACAATATACTGACAAACTCTCTTCCAGTCAAACAATATACTGAGAAACTGTCTCCAGTCAAACAATATGCTGAGAAACAGTCTCCAGTCAAACAATATACTGGGAAACTCTCTTCCAGTCAAACAATATACTGAGAAACTCTCTTCCAGTCAAACAATATACTGAGTAACTCTCTTCCAGTCCAACAATATACTGACAAACTTTCTTCCAGTCAAACAATATGCTGAGAAACTCTCTTCCAGTCAAACAATATACTGAGAAACTGTCTTCCAGTCAAACAATATACTGAGAAACTCTCTTCCAGTCCAACAATATACTGAGAAACTCTCTTCCAGTCCAACAATATACTGAGAAACTCTCTTCCAGTCAAACATTATACCAGGGTTCGTACAGACCTTGTAAAGTGCTTAGTTTTTAGGGGGGTGCTTAGAAAGTACTTATAAATGGTCATGTCCTTACAAAGTGCTTTGTTTTCGCAGTCGGTGCTTGTAAAGTGCTTATAAATCAGTATTTTCCTTAAAATGTCTCTTTTTTAGGTTGACACTTTGAAAGAAGCAATTTTCGGAAGTTAAAAAGATCGTTTATTTATTATTGTTTTACGGAAAAAAAATCCGGTCCCATCGATTTCAGTATTAGAAACACCGGTCTTTAAAACGTTTGAAAATCGATTCCAAGCTAAGCGCTTTACTGAACCTGACCACATCAAAACACATGTGTCATTTGCATGCAGTTATATATATAATTATTGCCTCGCTGAATAGAATGGGGAAATGTACATACAATCCTGGCTGGACAAACAAGTATAATTAGGTCAAGGCCGGGAAAACCGATGGAAAGGCCACATGTTCTGTTTGTCAGAAAGATATTGATGTTGGCAGCATGGTCGAGAGTGCGCTCAAAGCTCACCGCCAAACGGACCAACATGTAGGCCAAAGGATCAAAGCTAGATTTCATTAAAAAGGACTCGACTTCCGATGAATCATTAACTATGCCACCACCTCCTGAACCAAGACAATGTAAAATTAATAATTTTATTTGTGGAAACGAAGTATTGAAGGCGGAAATTATATGGACAATGCACACGATTGTCACTCACTGTTCATACAAATCAAACGAAAAAAATGTAATTTGTATTTGGATGTGCTTATAAAGTGCTTATTTTTTAAGTCATTTTTTCTGTACGAACCCTGTATACTGAGAAACTCTCTTCTAGTCAAACAATATACTGAGAAACTCTTCCAGTCAAACAATATACTGAGAAACTCTCTTTAAGTCAAACAATATACTAAGAAACTCTCTTTAAGTCAAACAATATACTGAGAAACTCTCTTCCAGTCCAACAATATACTGAGAAACTCTCTTCCAGTCAAACAATTTGTTGAAAAACTCTTCAAGCCAAACAATATATTGAAAAACTCTTTCAGTCAAACAATATACTGAGAAACTCTTCCAGTCAAACAATAAACTGAGAAACTCTTCCAGTCAAACTATATACTGAGAAGCTCTCTTCAGACAAACTTTATACTAAAAAACTCTCTTCCAGTGAAACAATAAACTGAGAAACTCTTCAAGTCAAACAATATACTGAGAAACTCTCTTCCAGTCAAACAATATACTGAGAAACTCTTCCAGTCAAACAATATACTGGGAAAATCTCTTCCAGTCAAACAATATACTGGCAAACTCTCTTCCAGTAAAACAATATACTGAGTAACTCTCTTCCAGTCAAACAATATACTGAGAAACTCTCTTCCAGTCAAACAATATACTGAGAATCTCTTCTCCAGTCAAACAATATACTGACAAACTCTCTTCCAGTCAAACAATATACTGAGAAACTCTCTTCCAGTCAAACAATATACTGAGAAACTATCTTCCAGTCAAACAATATACTGAGAAACTCTCTTCCAGTCCAACAATATACTGAGAAACTCTCCTCCAGTCAAACAATATACTGACAAACTCTCTTCCAGTCAAACAATATACTGAGAAACTATCTTCCAGTCAAACAATATACTGAGAAACTCTCTTCCAGTCCAACAATATACTGAGAAACTCTCCTCCAGTCAAACAATATACTGAGAAACTCTCTTCTAGTCAAACAATATACTGAGAAACTCTTCTCCAGTCAAACAATATACTGACAAACTCTCTTCCAGTCAAACAATATAATGAGAAACTCTCTTCCAGTCAAACAATATACTGAGAAACTATCTTCCAGTCAAACAATATACTGACAAACTCTCTTCCAGTCCAACAATATACTGACAAACTCTCTTCCAGTCAAACAATATACTGAGAAACTCTCTTCCAGTCAAACATTATACTGAGAAACTCTCTTCCAGTCAAACATTATACTGAGAAACTCTCTTCCAGTCAAACAATAAACTGAGAAACTCTTTCAGTCAAACAATAAACTGAGAAACTCTTCCAGTTAAACAATATACTGAGAAACTCTCTTCAAGTCCAACAATATACTGAGAAAATCTCCTCCAGTGAAACAATATACTGAGAAACTGTCTCCAGTCAAACAATATACTGAGAAACTGTCTCCAGTCAAACAATATACTGAGAAACTCTTCCAGTCAAACAATATGCTGAGAAACTCTTCCAGTCAAACAATATACTGAGAAACTCTCTTCCAGTCCAACAATATACTGAGAAACTCTCTTCCAGTCAAACAATATACTGAGAAACTCTCTTCCAGTCCAACAATATACTGACAAACTTTCTTCCAGTCCAACAATATACTGAGAAACTCTCTTCCAGTCAAACAATATACTGAGAAACTCTTCCAGTCAAACAATATACTGAGTAACTCTTCCAGTCAAACATTATACTGAGAAACTCTCTTCCAGTCAAACAATATACTGACAAACTCTCTTCCAGTCAAACAATATACTGAGAAACTCTCTTTCAGTCAAACAATATACTGAGAAACTCTCTTCCAGTCCAACAATATACTGACAAACTCTCTTCCAGTCAAACAATATACTGAGAAACTCTCTTCCAGTCAAACAATATACTGAGAAACTCTCTTCCAGTCCAACAATATACTGACAAACTCTCTTCCAGTCAAACATTTACTGACAAACTCTCTTCCAGTCAAACATTATACTGACAAACTCTCTCCAGTCAGAAATATACTGACAAAATCTCTTCCATTCAAAGATTATGCTGAGAAAATCTCTCTCCAGTCAGAAATATACTCTCTCCAGTCGAATATTTGTCCCTAACAGGTAAAATCTATGGTCACACTAGTGTTTATTTGCCCTGGTGTGTTTATACTATACTTGATATGCTGAACTGGTGTTGGATGTTATGTTAAACAGCAGTGACAGTTCACTCTATACATTATATCTGTGTATGAGATTGTCCACTATGATGTATGATTGTAGGTTTGTGAAGTATTGTAATGTAGTTTGTGTTCTTTAGTAAAGTTAATGGAATAATTTTCCTTAAAATAAAAACAGGTCTGTTATGTTAATTGTTGATACTTTTGATAATTGCTACTTTTGATCTGTGTACAGGTGATTTACAGATAGATAGTGCAGACCTGGCTAAGTTACTGGGAGGATCAGCTGGTCCCCTCACGGCTGCTGTACAGGCCTCTGGTATATCCTTCACGCCTAGGTACGTGTCACCCATTAACATTGCTTAGACATGTCTTAGGTTGGTGTGGTAATCAGAACCGGACCGCTTTTATAAGGATTCTTGCACGTAGAGTTTTGGGTGTACAGTAATTATATAAAACCCCACATACTTGAACCCGGTTTACTTGAATACCCCTCATTCGTTGAACTCTTTGTGTGGTCCCAATTGAGTTTGTACATATTCCACCAACCTTGGATAACTCGAATACCATGAACTATTGATCAGGTCCCTACAAGTTGGAGTAAGTGGGGTATTACTGTATAAAATCTCCTTTTCTGATTGGGTGATTGTAGGATGGCACTTCAAGCTTTAAAAGGGTTGTGATAGAATATAGTAAATCCTATGTTTGAAAAAGACCCCAAGCTTATAGAAATTGATTTTGATGCTAAATTCCTGAATGAATAGAGTTCTTGAAGTACTATCGAACAAATTAACTTAAAAGGATATACCAATCACGAGAAAACTAGGGCTGTATACAGTTTATTTTCTTCTACATCTGCTTCAATGTTACTCAATAATTGAATGGTTTATCAAAACCAGATTGTGTTCGTTTAATATTTCGACAAGAGGAATATTCTATAACACCTGTTGTGATTTATTGTAGTAATTTGACCCCCTCTGGAATGTCTGGTATACACAACCTGCTGATCCCGGCCTCACAAGCACAAGCTCTTAGGATCAGCCTCGCCGGACACAATGTTAAGTCGGAACCACCGACCTCCCCTAACGAGGACCGGGGAGGTACCAAAGCGCCATCTACACACATGACCAGAGAAAGTTCTGATGAGCCGCCAGAAAAAATGGCTAGAATGTCGAACGATCGATGACCCCCTCCATATTAGATGCAATCATTAAGTTTGTGTAAATAGTCATACATCGTAGATCATATTTCAATGTAAATAGCCCATTTACACATCTCTGAGATGTGTAGGTATCCTCAAGTATTTTAAATACAATGTATGGACACTTAAACACGCAAATCCATTTTAAGGATGTTCGCCCATCATGTTCAGCTTTGTTTAACTCTCAACTTTTGTGGATTTTTCAAAAGACAATGAAGTAGGTTGATAAAGAAAAATAGCTGTTCGTAATGACCATATGCAAATTTGCCAAATCAATATTTTCTAAGGAAAAGTTGGCATAGTTCAAATTGTTTTCATTATTTTAGAAAGAATAATACATAATTTTCAGGATTTTTGCTCTTAGAAATCTAATAACCAAGATTAAATATTTGAGTTAACATCTTACTGGTATTTGTAAAAACATGTTACAATTCAAACTAGAAGATAGATATTCATAAATGGCAGTTTTGATGGTAACTCGCTGTACATGAAGACAAAACTCGCTGAACATGAAGACCAATTCAAAGATGAAAGTTAAATACTTTGAAAATGATGCGTGGACATACCTGTATTAGTGAACTGTTTGTAAATAGGTAATACTTGTAGTGTTTTTTGTAGTAAGAAGTTTTGTACAGATTGTATTTCTGTACAGAAAATGCATATCAGCCCGTGGAGTCCCATGTGTAGTTGTGGCAAACATAGTGCTCCCATCCAAACATTTAGGGTGACGTTCATTTGTCATGTTCAAAATGGTTGGACCAGTGTAATCTAATGTTAGGTATCCTTGGCAAAATCCCTAAAATAGAACATTTAACATAGACATATCGGTTTGTCTGCATCAATAAACAGGTTTTTATAGACCCATGGCAGTGGGACACTACCAGATTATAATATCCTTGACTCTGGTGTACATATTCAAGTATGATTGTGCTTTATAGAAATTTATGTGTGAAGTTTTCTATTTCATATAGGTGCCAATTCATCAATGATCTTATATGTAAGAATTGGACAGTACTCTGAATTGGAATTCTTAAATATTGTTAGTGTATTTTTACAGCATCATGTAGCATGAAATTGATCAAACATGATGAAATACATTTAGATTAGATTTCAAAATACAGTACTGAATGTATTGTTTGTTAATGATTGGTTACAATATCAAATATATTCTGGATATTTCAGTCAGTATTTTACTATACACAATATCTATCAAGATAGGAATGAAAGATTATTTCGGAAAACATCATTGTTGCCTACACGTGTGTCCTTTTGAAAAGATTTACAAATTACAACATTTTCAGAAATATGTAGAATAGAGTACTGAATGTTAATACTGTTTTTACAAACATCAAGGGAAGTGATCTTGTAATCCTCCATTAGATGTGCCAAGTAACCTTTATGTAGTTTTTAGCTGTTTTTAAAAACGTTTTAAATTGTCTAGACATAATATATACACAAACACCTTGCAATACAATATATAATGACCTAAAGAACCTCGGACTTTCTTTGTTGTAAAAATGTATCATGATTGATCATAAATATCATATTTCTAAAATATGTCACTATTTTTTCTTTGATACCAAATGTGCCATTTTAGTCTATACCTGTATAGAAAAACATTAATGTTCCAATAAAATGGAATGTACAACTAAAATAGAAATCATTTGTAATAATCAAATAATGTCTGGTTTCTTTACTGTCAACCAAATTATTGTGTGATATATGCAACATTACTTCACAATGCTACAGATCATGAATGCAGAAATGGTCCATTACTTCACTTGACATCACACTTGTCCTGTGGTAGCTGTAGTTTGAGGATTTCTTCACCTCGAATGATACTTGTTGACTTGCTGATTGAAGCATGATAGCCAGGACTAGAATGTTCTTCGTGGATACAAGGAAAGATCACGACCGATTTTAATTTGTTTTTAAACTAATTTTTTTTTATAAATTGTGTTAACCTTAATTCCTAGAAGGTACCGAAAGCCTATCAAAGTTGGTCAGGTGTGCAGAGGACAGACAATGAAGCTTATAGATTCTTCTTGTATTTAATGGATATTGAATTCTATTTTTGTCATATTGGACCTTTTGATTTCTGTCCGTTACTTAATTTGTCTTATTTGGCTGAATAATATACATTTTTTTTACATAATGTCTGTAATTTCTATTGCGAGAGGTTCATAATTGTAAGATGGACACAATTTTCTTGAATTAAGATATCTGGATACTGGAAAGTATAATAAGTGCTTTTAGTTGTTCCTCAGTTAACTCTATGACATAAATGAGAAGTAATACATATCCTTTAAAATCAAGCTTGTAGATGTATGGTTAAAAGGTAGTATATACCAGTCTTTTACCGCTGTATGTTGCTAACTTAGATTAGGCTTGTGTCAGACTTGGAATACTGATTAAAGGCTAGCATTAAAACACAAGATATTACGTAAAAGTCAAAATATTACCTCCTTCACAAACCCTCAGTAAAAGATGATTTCCTGGTTGTGTTACGTTAAGACAAGTTGAGGAAGTGTTTAGTATAATGGGACCTTGGTATATGGACTACAGAACTTACTTTCTGGGTGCCAATATTTATCAGAAGTGATTGTTGTTTTAGAACTGCAATATTTGTGAATTCTGTTTTTGGAAGTGTTGGGATGTATGGT
Organism: Mimachlamys varia; assembly: GCA_947623455.1. Lineage (NCBI taxonomy): Eukaryota > Metazoa > Mollusca > Bivalvia > Pectinida > Pectinidae > Mimachlamys > Mimachlamys varia. The sequence goes on from OX392535.1 coordinate 5,008,066, forward strand.
GTATATTCACATTATTATATATCCTTAATTGTGTTAGTTATAAGCAGTTTCATTATGTAGTTCATGTTCCCGAATCACTTATCGAGCCGATTACGAATGTCCCATTGTTTTTATCATGCACTGACTTTGATGTATGCAGGTGTTTTCATCTGTTACTTGTTTGTGTAGACAATCTTTTAGGTCACATTGACCCCGTGTATGTTATGTACGTAACAATGAATCATGTTTTTATTTTAAACTCTCTGAATACCTAATTACTTTATAATACCTATGACTGGGATCGTACGAGACATGCAAATCAGAAACAAACTAGAATGGAACCATAGCATCCCACTACATACATGTTAAAGATGGAATTGATGAGTGACATCATTATATGTATAGATTTTGATTATAGGAAGTATCTGGTTCCTTACAGCTCCCCAACCTTTTTACATGGCTACCTTTAGGAGAATCGGATTGTTCAATGCACAATGACTTCTCTCCGCATCAAATTAAACCACAGAGTAACAGGTTTATCTTGTCAGAAAATCTATCGAAATGTCTAACAAGAGATATAAAACAGGTGATTGAACGAGTGTTTTATCGTTGCAGTTTTGCTGTTGATAAAAACCTTACAATTGATCTTTTTCACAAAAAACACAGGGCCATGAATGCTGCATTATATTTCAATTATACATCCATTTAAATATATTCTAAAAACACTTTATTAAGTCATGGATGTGAATAAATGAAGACACTTAAGCAAATCATTTTTATACAGTACAGTGTATATATATGACTAAAGACAAACCCTGACCCATTCTAGCAGCCCTTCCCTAACCAAGGTGGATGGGTAAACAGTACCACTTCATCTGAAAAGTATTGAGTGCCTTGGAAGTTCGTGTCATGTTAGGACTCCTGGGATTTAGATTTTTATGCTGGAATGACATTAAAACACATTCCTATCAACTTTTTGTGAGCTGCACCAGATGTTTTTCTATACTTGAAATCGTAGCAATATTTAACATGTAGAAACGATTAATTTGGGTTTTTTCAGGAAAAACATAATAGGATATTTTGTTGGTGTTAAGTAAACAGATACACAACAGTAATGTCACAAGCGATGAACATTAAGTGTCGCAAAGGTTGTTATTGTGATATAGTCATCAAATGGCCTGTTTGACTACAGGTATGTCTGGAATAGAAATTTACACACCAAGTAATTTATTAAAATCATGTTGTATTTTGTAAGTTAATACTTTGGAATTGTGCTTCACAGAAACTAATGGTAATGTAAAGATGGTACATACATGTACACCAATACTTGTGGTAATATAGTATATAATTTTAAACTACTTGGCTAATATGGGTTGCAGGTTTTCTGTATGTGATTTTAGATGTTGGGATTTGATTTTACATGGCAACCAAAGAAAGAAGTGCATAATCTATGCATCTTGACCACTGACAACTGTCTGCATGAACTTGTCATTAATTGTTATTGATCTCATATAAAATGAAGATATTATTGTAGTTTTGTCATGGTATGGATTTGTAATCTCATTTTGTTCCGACATACTCTTTTATCAGATCATCAGTTAGAGGCCACAGAAGGGGTATTTAATGAGTTGTTGACGTATATCCATGCACATTTATAATTATGTACAATTCTTTGTATAGTGAACCCTTGATGAACCTCAATACTGGATTTGAACCTGGGACTATCAATCACATGAGACTTGATTTTAACCTTTTTTTGTGTATCCCCTTAAGGGTATTATTACAGTTATCTCCCTTTATGAATGTTGACAAGGTTGAACAATGACTTAGTTTGACCCCGTTTTCCTGTTAGAAATCATTTAACATTTTAATGGATTTGTAATTGACAACCGTGAGTGATAAAGGGATCTGACGGACAACCATTAACGTCTGTATTTACCTACAGTATGTTTTGTATACATCATGTACACGGGTACCTCTATATTACTGATTACTGGTACCTGTCTGTAAATCATCTCATTGGATTTATACTCGCTGGAGTATTGTACTATACTAATATATTGGTATTTTCTTCATGAACACTGTTTTCCAGAAAATAAAAGAGGTGAATCCATTGTAAACTCTAAAGCTATTGTTATTATCTTTATAGCTTCATGAATCCCATGAACATGGATAGATATAGGTGTCCAGAGTTGCTGTCATTTACCACAATAGAAATAGTTGGACCAGAGTTGTTTATGAAGTAAGGGTAGGCCTGATTATCTGTTGCTGCTGTCTTTAGGCAAGTCTTGACAAGGCCTGGATGGACATTGCAGGTTTACCCCGATTTATACCAGAAAATGTTTCATTTAAAAACATTTTGTTTGGGGTAGACCAGTGAACCAATCAATACTCTATAAACACCTGCTGCTTGGTTTTATGATGGTAACAGCCTGTTAGAAAGTTAGTGACCAACAAACTTCAAGATGAAATGTCCAAAATGTGTAAGTTTTTAGCTTATTTATACACTAGTCAAATCAAGTAACAAACTATGGTATCTTTTGGTACGGCATTGTCCGTCGTAAACTTTTATTTGTCCAGAGATCTCCTACAGTTTCAATTGATCTTCATCAAACTTTGTACATTTATTCACCATTCCATTAAGTTGTTTTTTCCTGAACATCGACTTGAATTAATTGGGACAACTTTTTTGGAAGAGTTAACTTCCCCTTATATATTTCACAATTTAAATTCTGGAGATCTCTAGTTTTTAACTGATCTCTTTCAAATTTGTGCTTTTATTCACAAGGATTTGCAGTTGTTTTTTGTTAGATACGATTACATTCGGAAGGGTAGTCGAATAATGATACTGTACGCAGGCAATATTAGTCTATATATCCAGATCAAAGTTACAATGAGCTTTTTCCCCGAATACAGATCAGTTCGTTATTGTCTATCTCAAGATTATAAACACATTCAGCTTACCCCCAGTGCTTATCCAATCGGGATTCAAACGTTCCAGATGGTGCTGTGGGTTCTTTGGTTTCCTCCCACACCAAGACCTCTGGCGCTCTAGCATCCGGGAAAGTGATCAATATGCAGCTGAACCTCGTGAACTTTGAATAACACAAAGGGTACATTCGCGCTATGGGTTGAACCAGCTGAACCAGTTCAAGTTCTTTATTTGCTAAAGTTGAACCTGCAGCGAAAACACCAGGCACAGATTTGGACCGAGGCCGACCTCTGGAAAATCTGGCAGGTGTGGCTTGATGGGTCCAGATGAACCTGGCCGAAACTAAATTGCTGACTATTGCTAGTTTGTGTTGTTTATTTCTTAAACAATGTCATATCAGATGAAGATGTAAAAATATGTTACATAATTAAGTGGACGTGTGAAATAACGGCATTTTATTATCAATATGTCATTGATTTCTCCTTCGAAACTGTGGATTTTTAGTTCTACCTATGGTTCGGTCCAAGTGCGTTCGTTTATCCTGATTTATTTCTGTGCCTCCTGTGCCGGTTCAACCTGTAGCGGGAATGTACCCAAAGAGTCCACTTAGTGTTTCATGGATTCAATTTCCAACTGTCCCACAGACTTCGAGATGTCATAATTGTTGTGAAATAAGTAAACTTTTTACATTAAATTTGGAAGAAGTTATTGACACAATGATCACAAGTTGAATCTCCATGGAAATGAGGTTTTAAAAAAAAATAACAACTTTACACTGACTTAACCCATAATGGCGACACAAAATTGAACATTGAATTTGACACAGTTCATTTAAAACCTGATTTAACATGCAAAAGAAGTCAAAATCAAGGAAAAGTTTTGTATTTGTTTATTTTTTTAGGCATTGCAAGTCATCTTTCAAAATGTATACATGTACATGTATAATAATTTACATTTCAAAAACGTAGCAACCTAGCATTATAACATTCTGTTAAAAGGTATTACCCTGGTAACACATAATGTCTACAACACGTAACACAGTAGATGAAGTTGTACCAAGCTGTCTGTATACGAGGCCATGATACTAAGCATCACATACAACTGCTAACATACCTTACAGTAATTAATGGCAAAACTATTATCTAGCCGATATCTTATCGTGAGCATCCATCATGTAGGGCTGATCAGAATTATTGGTCCCAATTATCATCGGGCTTACATTTTGAAATTATATTAATTTAAGAAATATTTATACACCCAAGTACAAAGGGAAATCAAATCTAATGTATTCAACCGGCAGATATTTTCTAATGAACTATGTTATTATGTTTAATATACCAGGATAATTGTCACATGATTTAATAGTATAGAATGTTGTTTTCTTGTACATGTACATGAAATGGATCTTCTTTATAATATCTCAAATTATTTGATACAAAGTAGTTTATCTGTTATTGAAGATTTTCAATGAATGAATCTCAAGGAAGAAGTTTACACCTAATGTAACATAGTGGTACTGTGTAGAAAACAAATGATACTGGAGGAATTCATACTAAATATAACAGAATTATATAAATTATATAGTGACAACTACAGACTTCAGTCAGGTACTACATATATTACTCTCTAGGGATATATATAAGCATCATGTATTATAGCAGTTTGATTTATGATCTGTGTCTCAACACAAAATCATATCAAAAGGTTTAAAGAATTCAAATACTCAAACTAGTTAGTATCTGCATCAATAACAAACACTAATACTTTCATTCCTTTATCTACACTAACAAGTATACAGGCATACCATTCTCTTTGTCAAGCAGGTCATCTTGAGGAGAATTATGATTCCAATATATATTCAATAAAGCTTCACATATTTAACCAGACTTGAAACAACTCTGAGAAGTTTAAAATATCACAGGGTAACAGCGAGAAACGTCACATCCATCTCATCTCATTTACTTCTTCATTCAAGTACCATCGACAGGAATCTACACTTCAGAATGTACACAATACGATCCCTCGGGTACTGGGATCTCACTTTGAAGAGTACGTCTTACTCGTCAATACAATGTATTCAATCTCCTAACTTGCTGCTCCTGGAAGTACATGGACATCTGACTTGGCCAAGACATGACTGAGTACACTGGACAATCTTGTGGCCTTATAAAGCGTTTGCTTTTTCTGTACCATAGACTGCCCAATCTGTAGGTCCAGCTCAACAAGACATGACTGGGAACATTGGACAATCTTGTGGCCTTATAAAGCGTTTGTTTTTTTCTGTACCATTGACTCCCTAATCTGTCGGTCCAGCTCAACAAGACATGACTGGGTACATTGGACAATCTTGCCGTGTTATAAAGCGTTTGTCTTCTTCTGTACCATAGACTCCCTAATCTGTCGGTCCAGCTCAACAAGACATGACTGGGTACATTGGACAAACTTGTGGTGTTATAAAGCGTTTGTCTTCTTCTGTACCATTGACTCCCTAATCTGTCGGTCCAGCTCAACAAGACATGACTGGGTACATTGGAAAATCTTGCCGTGTTATAAAGCGTTTGTTTTTTTCTGTACCATCGACTCCCTAATCTGTCGGTCCAGCTCAGCGATGATGCGATCCTGTGTGGTGTAAACACCTGTCCTCAGCAATGTGTCACGCTCCTCAATCAGGCGAGTGATGTGTTCATCAAGGCCCTGGCTGTCCTCACCCTTGGTCCCGGAGTACTCGCGCGGACTCAGAGAATGGTTCAGAGATTTGGCTTTCTCTTCTTCTATCTGCCTGAGTCTGTAGATAACAAATGACAACACATAACAAACTCAGGAAATGAAACCTCAGTGTTGATAGCATTCATAGATGTGATGAGAAATGATGTGAAATCAGTTTCCAAATAATTATGACTCAGCAAAATTTCTACCTTCAAGCAGTTTGTTCAGTACAAACGAATGAACCACTTACAAAATCTTCCTGTAATAGTGTTTAATTCAATTTAAAAAATTATAAACATAATCAACTAAATCTAAATCTCTAAAATGATTTACCTGTTGAGTTCATTTTTGAGGTCCTCTAACTCCTTTTTCTCCGACTTGACAACCTCTTTCTCTTCTGCAGCCAGGTACCGCAGTCTCATATGTTCCAGCTCCTGTTGCTGACGTTTTAACTCAGATTTAGCTGCCACCTGTTCCTTCTGTTTAAGTCTGGCCAGCTCCTTGAGGGCACGACCCCACTGCTGTTTGTAGTGGACCTTGGACTTGGCAATAGCATCCAACTTACGCTCAAGTTCAACCTGGAAAACAAAAGAACACTGTGAAAACTTCTTTCAGGTTTGTATAAAAGATATGTAAATCTTATGAAAGCAAATAAAAGCTGATTGATTCGTTAGTATCAATGATTATCTCAAAGGACTATCTTCCCCTACCTTGTGGTTGTGACAGAAATCCCCAACCCTCATGATGTTTTTTGGTTGTCTAAAAATCTTACTTATACACCTTTCATGGAGATGTAATCAGACCTCGGTACATACCTTCTCTAGAGTGAGCAGGTTTATCTCGGACTGTAGTCAGACCTCGGTACAAACCTTCTCTAGAGTGAGCTGGTTTATCTCGGACTGTAAACAGACCTCGGTACATACCTTCTCTAGAGTGAGCAGGTTTATCTCGGACTGTAATCAGACCTCGGTACATACCTTCTCTAGAGTGAACAGGTTTATCTCGGACTGTAGTCAGACCTCGGTACATACATTCTCTAGAGTGAACAGGTTTATCTCGGACTGTAATCAGACCTCGGTACATACCTTCTCTAGAGTGAACAGGTTTATCTCGGACTGTAATCAGACCTCGGTACATACATTCTCTAGAGTGAACAGGTTTATCTCTGACTGTAATCAGATCTCGGTACATACATTCTCTAGAGTGAACAGGTTTATCTCTGACTGTAATCAGATCTCGGTACATACATTCTCTAGAGTGAACAGGTTTATCTCTGACTGTAATCAGACCTCGGTACATACCTCTCCAGAGTGAGCAGGTTTATCTCGGACTGTAAACAGACCTTGGTACATACCTTCTCTAGAGTGAGCAGGTTTATCTCGGACTGTAAACAGACCTCGGTACATACCTTCTCCAGAGCAGGTTTATCTCGGACTGTAAACAGACCTCGGTACATACCTTCTCTAGAGTGAACAGGTTTATCTCGGACTGTAATCAGACCTCGGTACATACCTTCTCTAGAGTGAGCTGGTTTATCTCGGACTGTAAACAGACCTCGGTACATACCTTCTCTAGAGTGAGCAGGTTTATCTCTGACTGTAATCAGACCTCGGTACATACCTTCTCTAGAGTGAACAGGTTTATCTCGGACTGTAATCAGACCTCGGTACATACCTTCTCTAGAGTGAACAGGTTTATCTCGGACTGTAATCAGACCTCGGTACATACCTTCTCCAGAGTGAGCAGGTTTATCTCGGACTGTAGTCGGACCTCAGGTTTTGTGTTCTGCTGTTCCTTATAAACAGTAAAATCTTTTTCCAAGTTCTGATTCTTTTTCTCCAGGTCACTTATCTATAAACAAAGCAACAAGATTTCAGATGTAGTGTAGAATAGTACAGGAATAAGCTTGTAACCAATGCCAGGCATATTTTTCAGTTTTAAAGATAATAATAACATTGCATCTGATTGCTCATCTTCGCTAGCCAAGGGTTACGATCCGCACACTCATCTTCACCCTTGGCATATATAGACCACATTTCGTAAATCCAGCGACGAGAATTTCCATTGGATGCAGCTAGGTCTGGCTGCGTCCAATCAGAGCGCACCTTACATTTGATCACGCGCTCTTCTCATGGGACAGAAAAAAATGTAAACAAACATGGCACAGTGTCGACTGTGCCATGGATCTTTACCAGTAAAACAGAGAAGAACAATCTTCAACGACACATTTACGGCAAGAACTCAGTGCATCGATCGCCGTTTCCTGATGATTTCTAATTTGGTCAAGCTTGAATTTTTCATAGATCAACCGAATGAGATGTTCTTCCTTGTTTACATTCATTGCAGAAGCCGTTTTGTTACACGCAATTTTGATTGGTCGATGATTACGTGATTCAAAGGGACACAACGCACACCGACCGCTAGGTGGCAGACCCGGGAGCTTTCAATTTTGCCATGATATATTCCAGGGGTGTAGATTACATAGGTGATCGTAACCCCTGGATATCGAGGATGCTGATTGCTTAGATTCAGAGAACTGAGTTTTCAATCTTAAAGAGAACTGACATCTGTAGGACAACTAATAGCCCCCTCATATGCTGGTAGTTTGGTGTTTATTGATCTTGACCTTGGGGACAACTTACAGAAATGGGAACTTGTTTGAGCTATTTTTACCTCCAATTTCACATTTGATCGTAATTACCTTGAGAAGGGTGAAAATATGAAAATAAAATGATGATGCAAAAACTATATAATATAATGATTTTGCAAATTAAGTTTCATCAAAACCTGCCCATTAATTAAAATGGAGATCTCCAAAAAGTTATTTCGCATAAAAGGCCACAATTTCCTTAACAAGAATTCCGCGGAAGTGGATGTGTCACCTGCGCAGCAAGTTGGGAGATAAGTTTTTAGGAGCTAGCTATGACCTTGAAAAGCAATCCCAAGCAAGCACTTTTGTTAATGAAGCATTGTATGAAATTTGAGTTTAATTGGCCCAAGGAAACTGAAGTAACTGCACTCAAACAGATTTTCTATTTATAGCAACAGTGACTATTCCTTTGACCCTGAAAAGCAATCCCAAACAAGCACTTTTGGTAATGAAGCATTGTAAGAAGTTTGAGTTTAATTGGCACAAGAAAACTAAGTTATAGAACAAAAACATATTTTTCATTTATAGAAACCATGACCTTGACCTTTGACCTTTGCCCGTGAAAACCAATCGCAAGCAAGCACTTTTGGTAAGGAAGCACTGTATGAATTAGTTTTAGTTTGATTGGCGTCAAGAAAAGTGATTTTTTTCTATTTATAGCAAAAGTGACCTTGACCTTTGACCTTCGACCCTGAAAAGCAATCCCAAGCAAGCACTTTTGGTAAGGAAGTACTCTATGAAGTTTGAGTTTGATTGGCCCAAGGAAACTCAAGTTATCACACGGAAACCAATTTTCTATATATAGCAACAGTGACCTTGACCTTCGACCCTGAGAAGCAATCCCAAGCGAGCACTTTTGGTAAGGAAGCACTGTATGGAGTTTGAGTTTGATTGGCCCAAGGAAACTGAAGTTGTCGCACGGAAAGATAATTTCTATTTATAGCAACAGCGACCTTGACCATTGACCCTGAAAAGCAATCCCAAGCGAGCACTTTTGGTAAGGAAGCACTGTATGAAGTTTGAGTTTGATTGCCCCAAGGAAACTCAAGTAATCGCACGGAAACTGTTGGTGCCAGACGCCGCCGCCGACATAGTGATCCCTATATGTCGCCTTTTCAGGCGACACAAAATGGTCAAAATACAAAATTAAACTGACATCGACACCGATCATTTAAGTATCATAAAAATCTTCCTACTAATTAAGATGGTGATGTCCAGATAAGTTTTTTTTTACATAAAAGTTCAGAACTCCCTTAAAAATGGTTGAAATCTGAAATTAAAATGGAGATGCACAACTAAATAATCTATTGATCAGTAAAGTGAAGTTTCATCAAAATTTGCTTGCCATTAAAGTGAAAATCTACAGACAACTTTTCCACATAAAGGGTTGTAATACCATTAAAAGAGGTCGAAATCTGAAATTGAGTGAAGTTTTATCAAAATCTGTCTGTTAGTTTAGGAGAAGATCTCCAGACAAGTTACTGTGGATGACAGACATCCAGACAGGGGGATTCCAGTATACCCCCCCCCCCCCCTAACTTTGTTGTGGGGAGGGGGTGTATATTAATTATGATATAAATGTCATGTACCTCTCGTTTGTATCTGTCAATCAGTCCTTCAATTTCTTTGCACTTTAACCTGAAAAAACATCAAAATAATAATCAATCATCTTGTTTTTTACTTTACATAATATTTTCATATGTTAAGGGATCCAATATTGGAAAATTTGGAAGAATGATATTTAACAACAAACCAGGACATTTTTAAAATGACCAATGAATAATTTTTTTCTAAAATCTGGTTCATTTCTGTTTGGTTGTTTTGGAGATTTTATGAAATATTTGACCAACATCACACAACTGACCAAGGGCAAGCATCTGCAGTATCACAAAACAAAGTTACTGTCAGTGGTACTTCTTATCAAGTGAGTTAAAATATCTTTATTTTGGTTAAACTTTTTCCTTTCTCTTAATACCCTTGACAGGTTAAAGGGATATGAAGTCATAACAATTGTATGATGTCAACATTTGAATATGTCGATGATATTCATTCATCAATTTCCAGTAAGGTGAGGAATCTCAACCCCAATAGGAAATGTTATGTTTGAACATTCTGCAAGCCTTGTGAATGCAAACTTCAGAATACCTGGTACTCCTTTTTGATTGGGATTCCATTATCTTAATACTGTCCCTTAATTCTGTCAGGAGTCAAACTATTTTCTATCAATATCAGAGAACAGAATCAACATATAACTATGACTGACACTCGATGCGATGATTAATATCTTTCTGCCTCTCGTATCCTGTCCCAACATTCTACTGACCTCTCCAGCTCCACCTGGTGGTCACAGTCCTCCTTCATCCTGCGCGACGCCTCACGAACATCCTGCAGCTTCCTGTCATGCTCCCGCTGTAAATCTGCTTTCATTCTGGTCACCTGAAGAATAACAATATATATGAGAAACATTTAAGTATTGGTTGTAATATTTTTGATATTCACAGGTGTAAATTGACTTACCTATATATTGAATGGTGCGCTCTAGAGCACTATGTTGAATATATAGGGAAGCCAATGTAAGTTACACACCAATAAACGTCAAATATATGACAACCAAATACTTATATTTACATTTTTTTTTGTTAATGAATATACAGGTGATGCAGAGGTATACCTGGTGCATAAAGTATATGTCACAACATATTTTAACATCAGGGAAGACACCAAGATGGTCAGGCATACGTAATATTCACTTAGTCGTGATAAAGGTAGAAATACTCATCACTGAGATTTTTTTGTTACCCCATTGCTTTAAAACAACGAAACACTACAGAATCACTGCATTTGACAAAGAGACCCATTTTCTTCATTACAATTGAAGATTAACAGTGATGGTAACTTAAATCTACTTTTAGCATCAGTGCTATACTGTACATTAACTTTATTATATGAAGAGGTTTTTGCTTGCTATGTCACACATACATTAACTTTGTAGTTGTTGTTTATTGTCATTTACCTGTTGTTCATTTGCAGCCAGTTGTTTTTCACGTTTTTCAAGGTCCGACAAAGTTTTCCTCAGCTGGTCTTCAAGTTGTGCATATTCCGCCATCTACCACAAAATGAATTTTGCAGATAAAGGCATCTGTATCTTATTTATACAAAATTAACAAGAGGCCCAGGGGCCTCAACGGTCATCTGACTATAAAGATCTATATCATTTGTGTTTGTTTTTGCCAAGTTGTTCAAAGATATCTACATACATGTTTATAACCCCTGTGACCTTGAAAGTATAAGTGAAGGTCTATATGAGGAATCTTTGCACCAATCTGTCCCAGGTACCCATTGGCCAAATATCAGCACCTAGGGCCTTTTGGTAAGCGAGAAGACGTTTGTTAAAAGATTTTTACATGTTTTACCCTTGCGACCTTGAAAGTAGGTCAAGGTCATTCATACAAGGAAACTTTGTAGCACTCCATTAGAGGTACCTACTGGCTAAATATCAACACCCAGGGCCTTTAAGTTGTTGAGGAGAAGATTGTTAAAGGTATTTTTACATGTTTGACCCCTATGACCTTGAAAGTAGGTTGAGGTCCATTGTATGAGGAAAGTTTGTAGCACTCTATCCCAGGTACCTACTAGCCAAATACCATATTACTCTGGGGGATTTGGTTAGCGAGAAGAAGATTGTTAAAAGATTTTACATATTTGACCTCTGTGACCTTGAAAGTGGGTCAAGATCATTCATATGAGGAAACTTGATAGCACACTATGCCAGGTACCTACCAGCCAAATATCAGCACCCAGGGCCTTTTGGTTATTGAGAAGAAGATTGTTAAAGATTTTTACATATTTGACCCCTGTGACCTTGAAAGTGGGTCAAGATCATTCATATGAGGAAACTTGATAGCACACTATGCCAAGTACCTACCAGCCAAATATCAGCACCCAGGGCCTTTTGGTTATTGAGAAGAAGATTGTTAAAGATTTTTACATATTTGACCCCTGTGACCTTGAAAGTAGGTCAAGGTCATTCATATGCGGAAACTTTGTAGCACTCCATGCCAGGTACCTACTGGCCAAATATCAGGACCCTGGGCCTTATGGAACTTGAGAAGAAGATTCTTAAAACTTTTTACCCATTATAGCCCCAGTGAACCTTTGACCCCGTCCAGCGCTTAAAGTTGAACTTTGACCTAAACACAATATATTAGAAAAAGATTCGCATTGCTGGTCTACATATCATACAAAAATATCATTGCTCTAGATCATTTAGTTCTTTAGATAATGTTGTGTAGATTTTTTAACATATTTGACCCCTGTGACCTTGAAAGTAGGTCAAGGTCATTTATATGAGGAAACTTTAGAACACTCTATCCCAGGTTCCTACTGGCCAAATATCAGAACCCTGGGCCTTATGGAACTTGAGAAGAAGATTCTTAAAGCTTTTTACCTATTATAACCCATGTTAACCTTTGACCCCGTCCAGCACTCAAAGTTGACCTTTGACCTAAACACAATATATTAGAAAAAGATTCGCATTGCTGGTCTACATATCATACAAAAATATCATTGCTCTAGATCATTTAGTTCTTTAGATAATGTTGTGTAGATTTTTTAACATATTTGACCCCTGTGACCTTGAAAGTAGGTCAAGGTCATTTATATGAGGAAACTTTAGAACACTCTATCCCAGGTACCTACTGGCCAAATATGATCACCCATGGCCTATTGGTTAGTGAGGAAAAGATTGTCAAACGCTTTTTTACATATTTGACCCCTGTGACCTTGAAAGTTAGTCAAGGTCATCGATATGAGGAAACTTTGTAGCACTCTATCCCAGGTGCCTACTGGCCAAATATCATTACCCTAGACCTTTTGGTTACTGAGAAGAAGATTGTTAAAGGTTTTTACATATTTGACCCCTGTGACCTTGAAAACAGGTCAAGGTCATTGAAATGAGGAAACTTTGTAGCACTCAATCCCAGGTGCCTACTGGCCAAATATCAGCACCTAGAGCCTTTTGGTTACTAAGAAGAAGATTGTTAAAGGAAAAGTTTACGGACGGCGGACGGCGGACGGCGGACGGCGCACGGCGCACGACGACGGACGAAGCATGATGGCAATAGGTCATCTTGACCCTTCGGGTCAGATGACCTAAAAATGAGCTGCAACCAGATTTAGAATGAGCCAGTTTAGGCACATACTTCTACAATGGGAAGGTATATATAATATAAACTTAATTTATTTTACAACAATTATGAAACAAGTTATCCAACTTATATTAATAACTGTTGTTGGCCCGGATATTAGCATGTGAGGGGGTCTTATTGTGGGAGGAAACCGGAGTACACGGAGAAAACCCATGTGGTCAGGCAGGTGACCCCAAATACCTTTTCACGTCCAGTCAGGGAATCGAACCCCGGCCACCTTGGTGAAAGGCAATTGGGCTATCCACTGCACCACCCGACCATGAGAAGAAATGGGAAGGTAATAGAGAAGGCTAGCCTTTTGACAGTTAATGGTGTATTATATAATCAAAACAAAATAATTCCACACTCCACGTGAATACAGAACAGTAAATAAAATCCAACAACAGCAATTGACATACTGAAATTTAAATGCACAAGTTATCAAGTTTAAGTTTTAACATACCTTTTTCTTCATTAAAATTTCTCTTTCTTTGTCCCTTTTCTTCCATTCTTCTGCAAGTGCTTTCATGTATATTGTCTCTTTTTGTTTTAACTGAAAAACAGATACAAAATCCAAAGTTTATTGGTAACAATATGTCATACGATCTGTTAACAATAAATGTAAAATCTTTCACAATTTATAATGGAACTTGAAAGTTTTTTCCTTTCACCTGAAAGATTTTTGGATAATTTTTGTCAGGTTATTTGTTTTTTTATATATACCAAGTAAACCAAAACATTAATGGAGCTAACATATTGTCAAAATGAACCCATGTGTAACATTTGATTATGGCAATATTTTCATATCTTTCAAGTGTTAATCAAAATCAAAATTTAATTTCTAATTCAGCAACATAGATATACTACCATGCATTTTCCTTGTCTTAATAAATAGTTTTTTTGGCAGTATTGCGTTGTACCAAGACTTTCAAACCAGTGCTGTACCTGATTTTCAAACAACTGTTCCTGCCCCTCCTTCCACATTTCCAGTTCCAGTGCTGCCTTGTACTCGGCTGACTCCCGCGGGGCCGGAGATGGAGCCCGTGGTGGCGCCTGCTGTGTCTGTGCTCTAGCTGCACCCACAATGTTCTGTCCAAGGGATTCGGCCACACTGTGAGTCTACAATAATAACAACAATAATAATCAGTGTTTATAACATTTATATCTACACTTGCTTTACATCATCCCAATGTACTGAGAGGGTAATGTTGATATTTATGAGACTTTATTAAAATTTGTTATTGAAACGTAAGCGTTTTCAATTCTTATTGTAAATGTTAACCATTTCAGTACTGTCAACACTCATTATTTTCGGTTCAAATAACTAGACAAAACATGATCATTCTATCAAAATTTCAATATAATTAAGGAATATTTTAGCAATATATTGCTATATATTGTTATAGTTTTATAATACACATTGCTATTACTGACAAATTTACCATACATATAGCAATGTGTGTTATATAGGACCCTAACATCATTTGCCAAAAAATTACTTAGATATTGTACAGTTAACAGAGCTTCTTTATGGAAATAAGTATTCTAATACAATTTATACATGATGACTTTGTCTTGTAGGTTAGTTGTTGACACTTCCAAACACAGTGAAACAAGGACGCTTGTATATATATCAATACGTAGTTTATAAGGAGTTCCTAGAGGCAGTACATCTCTATCTTGTACAGGACTATGATATAGTAGTAATACATGTAAAGCTGTAACTGTATAGATGTTTGTTTACATGCTACACTTGTTAATTATTATTGATCCAGTGAATTACCCCAGAGGACTCCTGCTGGACAATGATTTGTTGTGTGGTGATGGTGCCCCTGTGACTTACCCCCGAGGACTCCTGCTGGACAATGATTTGTTGTGTGGTGATGGTGCCCCTGTGACTTGCCCCCGAGGACTCCTGCTGGACAATGATTTGTTGTGTGGTGATGGTGCCCCTGTGACTTACCCCCGAGGACTCCTGCTGGACAATGATTTGTTGTGTGGTGATGGTGCCCCTGTGACTTACCCCCGAGGACTCCTGCTGGACAATGATTTGTTGTGTGGTGATGGTGCCCCTGTGACTTACCCCCGAGGACTCCTGCTGGACAATGATTTGTTGTGTGGTGATGGTGCCCCTGTGACTTACCCCCGAGGACTCCTGCTGGACAATGATTTGTTGTGTGGTGATGGTGCCCCTGTGACTTACCCCCGAGGACTCCTGCTGGACAATGATTTGTTGTGTGGTGATGGTGCCCCAATCCTCCAGACTCAGAACCGTGCTGACCTCTCCGACCTTGCGCTGCTCACTATAAACAAATCTCACATATTAATTTGTTGGAATAAATTTAATCTTATAACAGACGTGACTGATCACACACAGATAATACTACTTCCAAAAATCCTGTTATCAACAGATACACATCAATAACAAACTGTCAAAAACCCTTTTTAACAGGATAATGTTATTTAACATTATTACGGTTGTGCAGGATATCCCAGTACTTAAGCAGTAAAATCAACTTAAAAACTATGTTTTGTTAATTTTTCATCAATCAAATTTGATATGTGAACAGTGTGAAAGGTGAATGCTTTCTTACTAAAATGATAATTTTACTATTAGTACAAACAAAGTACAAGTCATATTTATATTTTGTAAACATTTGAATAAAAAAAAAATTGACAACTTTTGAGGAACCCTATCGGAAATGAATAATTTATCATAAACATGAACTTAAGAAAAAATGAACGAAGAAAAGGAAGAGTTAGTATGTACCTGTCATTAGCCTGGACCGTGACGCGGTCACTACAAGCCTGTCTCCAGCCGGTACCCCCAGTCTTACTCTGTGGAGAACAACATTCTTTACTTCAGTCTTTTAACATTTACAGATATAAAGTGTTATGATAATATGTGATGATGTGTATAAACATGATAAAGTAAATTGTTATCTTAACAAAACAAACAACTAGAATTATATTACTGGTATAGTATGGAGTTCCTAGATCAAAACGGTAGAATATCCAAGATGGCGGACTTTCGTGAACAGGAGTGTATTCGTGAATAAGACCCCTCCCTACTTTTGATCAATTATTTTTCTCATCGGGTGGGGGCTTAAATCCGGTCAAATATGGTATTGACATTATAAAGTGTAATTACATGTGATCTAGTGGAATAATATGTAGGGAGAAGTGATCAGGTTAGAGTTGGTGATACTGACCGCTATCCTGATCTTGTCAGCCGTGATTATGTTGCCGAGGGGAAGCCGTGCGGTGCCTAGTAACACATCCTTGGATAGCTGCTTGTCTCTGTGCCATACCTCCACAATCAGGGGAACCCTACACAGACACAAACATTGAAATATTTACATTTGTATGGCAAAGCCACTTTATCAACTAATCAGGGTACGATGAAAGACGACAAATGACACCCTTTGCATGATGATTATGCACGGACTGTGATGGTTTGCGGTCAAAATGGCTGTCCCATTTTACGAAATTAGATGTTGATAATGAAGCATTTGTCATAGTTTAAATCAAGTTGAAATCAGTATAAGTCAGCAACATGGATAGGAAACACAAATATAAGCATTGAAGTGTAGTGATTGGTTTTTCTGGTCGACATAAATGACAGAACTTGGCAGGTAAACATATCATATTTCACTAGCGATTTTACAGATGCTGGCGCACAATATGATGTTAACCTGCAAAGTTCTGTCATTTATATTGACCATAAAGACCATATCAAGACAGTTCAATGCTTAAATAACCAAAGATAATATCAAAAGGGGTACCCGATAGGGGCACAAACACATTAGCATACACAGGTAAATATTATCAGTGGCATCCTGAAGAAACAAGCAAGCACAGGTAGTACAATGTAGCTTCTCCTGAAGATGTAGCCTTAGGCTGGAAGAAATATCACCCTATAACCTACGGTAAATGTTAATTCCCAATTGACCAGTCCAAATAATATAGATTATTTGTTTACTACTTGCAGCATGCTGTTTCATCACTTATTAGCCAAACATTTGCCTCTCTTATGGTCATATTGGTACAAAGCAGCTTATTCCCTGAAAAGTACTTGTATGCATGTGGAACCAGTATATTTTACTCATAGACAATTAAGTACATGTACTTTGAAAATTGTCTTGTGTTGTTTCAAAGTCTATTTACATACCTGAGGAAAGTCTCCTGAAGCTGTGCTAGAGTACATGCAAAGTCAAAAGCACAGAAAGACTGCGGCAATAGCACCTCCATCCCTTTGCGTATCTCGACAGGTGGGTGGGTTAAGATGGGCGCTGCACTTCCAAAGAATGGGTAGGTGTACCTTAATCAGAAAAATTACACTGATATGATAATTGCACTGATTTTCTTTAACACATTGTAAAGTTGTAGTGGAATGGCCTGATTACTGTTTGTGAACCCTTAGCAGTCACAGATAGGGAAACTTATCTCAAACAATTAAACTAATTATATAAGGACACAACAAATCTCCAGGATATTAGTAAAATATTTGATTTGTTAAAGAGAAATCTCAAAAGATTTGCCAATATATAATATTGTAACTTCACAAAAAAAAGCTTCAGCTGATATCCTTACAATTGTGTGAAATCAAAATACTTTTCTATTCTTTTGATCCATAACTCAGCCAAAAAGTACAAAATATACTTTATGGAAAAATTGAAGAAAAATGCCACTACTTTGCCTTGGTTATTAAATTGTAATGCTATTGCATTGTTTCTTATAAAGTAACAGACATTATATATCACAGGGGTTATGTGTTTTTTTTTATATTTCCTAACCACCTTAGTATATAGGTATTAGATATATATATACCTGATAAAGACGTAGAGTGTGTTTGTGCTGGCCATGTCTTTGATGCTGCGCAGGTCGATGGAGAAGGTGAAGTGATGGGCCTGGGGAGGGATAGCCACGTGTTGGGACGTTGTGTCTATGCTGCCTACTGTACCTACAAGGTTGTAAGAGCAGGAATAACTAACTTTTATCCTTACACGCTGGGTTTCAATCGTTCCAAAAACAAAAAAAATGTGCTTGCTATCTACAATATATCACTGCCTTTGTTAGAATTAAATTTAGTCACAAAATAATTGTAAAGTTCATTTTAAGTTTAATTAATCAAACTTTTATTTAACACATATTCAAATCATAATATAATGCTTTGTGATAACACTGTTATCCATAACCATAATGATTTATGTAATCCATAACCATAATGAAATTAACAACCATCAGAGAAGAAGCCACTTTCTAGCTCTTTAATAGGTGTGGAAAATACGAATGTTAGAGTTACCTTGATCGGAGGGCCTTACAGGACTAGCTGTAGGAGGGGCGATGCTCTGTCTGGCTGGCTTATCTCCCCTTTGATCAGATTTTTTTGCTGCTTCTAAACAAGAAAGTAAACCTCAGATAAGTTGACGGTAGTAGGAAAGCATTGAAAGAATATAATCTATTACTTCCATATCAATCTTTATATCAATGCAGGACACAAAAGATGAAAAAAAGAAATAATTTCAATTATAATCACTGGTGTGAAAAATGCATTGATTTTTTTATGGTTCAATCTTTTTTAAGACCTATTGACCTCAAAAATGTTTTTACATCATGACATAATAAATGTGCGGTCAATCTATCCTCTTCAATACGACTCAAGTTAGACTCCTAAACAAGCCTATGCTTACTTTCTCTCAATCTATCCTCTTCAATACTACAGACTCCTAAACAAGCCTATCTTTACTTTCTCTCAATCTATCCTCTTCAATACTACAGACTCCTAAACAAGCCTCTCCTTACTTTCTCTCAATCTATCCTCTTCAAAACTACAGACTCCTAAACAAGCCTCTCCTTACTTTCTCTCAATCTATCCTCTTCAATACTACAGACTCCTAAACAAGCCTATCTTTACTTTCTCTCAATCTATCCTCTTCAATACTACAGACTCCTAAACAAGCCTCTCCTTACTTTCTCTCAATCTATCCTCTTCAATACTACAGACTCCTAAACAAGCCTATGCTTACTTTCTCTCAATCTATCCTCTTCAATACTACAGACTCCTAAACAAGCCTATCTTTACTTTCTCTCAATCTATCCTCTTCAATACTACAGACTCCTAAACAAGCCTCTCCTTACTTTCTCTCAGTCTATCCTCTTCAATACTACAGACTCCTAAACAAGCCTCTCCTTACCCTTACTTTCTCTCAACCTATCCTCTTCAATACTACAGACTCCTTAACAAGCCTCTCCTTACTATCTCTCAATATATCCTCTTCAATACTACAGACTCCTAAACAAGCCTCTCCTTACTTTCTCTCAATCTATCCTCTTCAATACTACAGACTCCTAAACAAGCCTCTCCTTACTTTCTCTCAATCTATCCTCTTCAATACTACAGACTCCTAAACAAGCCTCTCCTTACTTTCTCTCAATCTATTCTCTTTAATACTACAGACTCCTAAACAAGCCTCTCCTTACTTTCTCTCAATCTATTCTCTTTAATACTACAGACTCCTAAACAAGCCTCTCTTTACTTTCTCTCAATCTATCCAATACTACAGACTCCTAAACAAGCCAATCCTTACTTTCTCTCAATCTATCCTCTTCAATACTACTCAAGTTTTCCTGAGTATTTTCATCCTCAAAATCGTCAGGATAGTCATCAGCTGCTGCCTGTTTAGGGACTACGCCTTCATTCCCCTTGTCTCTGCCTTTTGTTTTAGATTTAGATTTGGTCCCTTTAGGGGGAGATTTTTTTGCTTTGGGGGACTCCTTGGGACGGGGTGGAGAAGCATCCCTCCGTAAATCCTGGTCTTTCCGAGGTGGAGAGTCTTTTACCGGTGATTTCATCGCCTGTAAGATTGAAAAAATCAATGAATTAAACTTTTTATGTGATATTACTATATTATAACATGCTATCAATGTTTTCAGTATAATTTAAATGATTTGGTGAAACATTTACAAAACTTACAGACAGGGACATTGCATCAAATATTTTGCATGTAACCAACACTTTTGTTCACAGATTTGAACAAGATGAATGAACTTCCCATTGAATGAAACCATACCAACACTTTATTGAAGGTTAAGTTATTTTGGGAACTCTGTCGTTTTAGCCACATACCATATCCTCCTTCCTGAGTATGACGGACACGCCGACGGCAGGAGAAAGGTCGTTCGGTACACTAGGGATCTGCTGCTTTGTCTTGTTTGGAGGAATTAACTGTTCAGAAGATTGAAAAATGGTAATAAGTAGAAAATAACCTACACAAACAGTGTATCTTGTTAAGGATATAGATAGGGGGTACAGTCTCTTCAGATGTTTTGCTTAATAATTTGGATATACATTTAATCACATACATGTATCATATATCATTGGAAAGGTTATTAAATTTTCTATAAAGTGAAAATATAATTAAAGTGTAAAAGTAAATCATAATTGCATAATAGTATATAATATAAAAAATGACGGACACTTTTGAATTTGGATCTTCTTTCACATTTTCTTACAAAAACTGACAATTCTTTTCCTATTGACGGACAGAAAGGTCATCTACAAAAACGTGCCTCAGATTTTTCCTATATGTTCTAGAATTGAAGTAATTTCGATTTTATGGTCTCTGGGTGGGATTTTCATGCCCAAATTCACTTAAATGGTTATATATATTGTTGTAGCTAAATTCTTCAGAAACTGAGGCACCTTATTGTTGACAAGGTCATTCCCAACAATCCTACAAAGTTTGGAAGAAATCGGTCCACAGATGCCAAAGTTATGGCTGTTTGAAGTTGACAACTTGTTGAATTTATGAAAGTGCTCTAAAGACCATTTCCACTCTTTGAAATCGGATACCTCTGGTTTTAACACTTATCTGACCGATTCTGCCTACCAAACGATTAATCATGACTAGACATGTATCCATCAAGCTGTCCTCCGAAAAAACGGAGCATGCATTGGTTCAAATAACTGAGAAATTAATGAATGTTAAAATATTTCTCAGTGAAAATGTCCCTTTCCCGCGAAATGTCAGACTGGACATAGGATAAGCTCCTCCCATGTAATGAAGGGGTCATTAGAAACGCTCCGGCCCCTCTCTTTTAGTAGGGACTATAGGGCTGTACATCAAAGACTGACCATGACTTAATGGATTATTACCAATCACTTCACACCACCATAGCACAGGGCTAATGACTTTTTAACTGACCGTGCCACAGTGTGATGTATCTGTTTATGGTGTAAACAGTACCACGTGTTGATCTGTATGAGCGTGTTCAATGTTAAATCACGTTAATTGACACATTTGGGAACATAATTTTGAAAATTACTTTTTGTTATATGACGTAGTATGTTTATAAGTAATCAATTTTGCAAAAAAAAAAAATCAAAAAAAAAATTTTGTTACCCCCTATCTATATCCTTAAAGGACAAGTAGAGCAAAAATCAAATACTTTCCTTTCCTTTTATGATTGGAGACATAATGTTTAGATAATTGGAAGTGATTGTCCGTCAATTAACCGTTTTTATCAGGTGTTAACATTCAGTCTATTAACCATATCTAATTAGGAGTTAACCTTCAATAGTAAATAGGTTTTAATGGATGTGAACATTTTTAATTCATGTCACTTTGTTTAAAAAGTGTGTTTTTCAACAATTTTTTAATCATTATTCAAAAAGAAAAAACAATCATGTTCAACAATTCTAACAAACAACCTGTTAAGAGTTTAACAGAAATAATTATGTTTGATTAGTTTTACTAGAGTTTGAATTTTGTGTCCCAAGAAAAATTAAAGAGGAACATTTCAGAATAAGCTCAATCTAAGTCAAAAGAATCAATCAAGAACTCTCAAATTTATTTTGCATAAATTATTAAAAACTTGTAATTGATTATAATTATCAATGCATGTTTGACTACAAGTTATAGAAAAATTAAATAAACCTTGAACTGTATCTTATAATTACCTGAAATGATCCTTCCACAGCCACCGGTTTCATATATATTTCTGTACTGTTTTTCTGGAGGAGAGAATTGAGAGGAACCTCACAGCTCCCGAGAGACTGCTCCCCACAACACAGGTGAACCTAAAACAATGGGTAAGTAACATTGGATAATACAGTGAGAAAATGTAAACATATCACTTCCAAGTGTATTTCAATATTTGTTTTTTTTTTAATTCACTAGGATTTTACTCTTCTGGCAGGATGCTTCACCAGGACCACACTGCATTCAAACAGGGTGATAATTACAGAAAAAGTTACTTTGTTTTAAGATAAATCTTTTGCAATAACTTTATAAAAACCACAATTCCATGTTTTTTATTTGATTTATAGAATTAGTAGCATTATCGCTTTAAGATTCCATTTCCTCTCATACAGATTTGTCTTTTATTATTTCTAGTTAGAATATGTCTACCTTGTAAAGTTATATATTTCTAAACTGTTTAAAGACCCAAATATGACCAAATATGAATTATATGCAAAGAATGCACAGATGATCAATTTGTGTAAGAACTAATTTGAGATATAAATGTTTGACCCATCATATTCAATAAGGAATATTAATAGTGACAGTGTTACTATCGTAGATAAGTATGGTGGATGTTTACTGGTAGTGGTGCCATTCTACTATTTCATTACACCAGGAAACAGAAAGTATTCTACTGTGTGTACTTGATTGCCAACATGAACCAAAACCCCAAGTATGATGTTTAACAGAAGCAGTGTAGGAGATAGAAAGCCAATGTGGATAATTCCAATTTTTACAATATTACTTTTATGCAACACTAATGACAGCAATCCACTCATCACGATAGTGATGACAACTGACCTGAATGCCTGGCTGATGGGAGAAAAACAGTCGCAAAGTGTCCACACTCGTCCTGACCCGAACAGATGCCCTCTCGGCTGGGAAGTTAGGGTTGATCAGGTCACTGAAAACTTCATTTGTGACATCATTCCCAAGTAGGGAGAAGTAGAAAAAGTAACCGCTGGCATCGGGAGGTAAGGGCTGTGTACTGGGTATCAGCTGGAAGTGACAAATTTAACAATACATTTGTACAGTATCAAACCAGACAACACAAGGATCACATGATGTTAAGGCAAATTCTACTTGAAGATAGTATACTTGTTACTTACAACACAAAAACCAAGAATAATGTGACAATTGAAATAAACAAATTTACGATTACATTATATTTGGTGATAACACTTGAGATAATCACCTGGTGTAAGAAAATATTACAACCAAATACATGTTTAATATTTTTTTAATTTTTACTGTCACATTGAAATTGAGGATTAATTTTGATGGCTATTCTACCATTAGGTTATTATTGCATTAAAGTAGAAAGTGTCAAGCTGCTTTTTGTACATGTTCAGCACAAGTAATTGACTTTTAATGTGTTAATGTGACTGAACTTTCAAAATGGCCACAATTAACACAGGTGAATTTTTTCATGTCAATTCTAGTCAAATTGAGGTTAATTTCAGGTCAAAATTTCCAGGTAAAATTGACCTGAACAGAGCAAAAAAGTCAATTCATGTCAATTTTTTTACCTTGATTTTGCATAGAATTTTTTTTTGTCATCACAAATGACAACACCTAGGTAACCAACATTAGGTAAATAGGAACAGCTTATTGTTGAATGTTCTGTTTTTTTTCTACCTAAAACTCACCTATTTCTCAGTTTATGTAAAAGCTTAACAAATGCTACAAAACAGAAACCAATTTTCACCTGAGGGCTATTCCAGTAAAAAATCTCCCCGACACCAAAATAAATAACTTTTTCCATGGTTGATAATTTTACAAAAGCTGGAGTCCTGTGGTAGGGTAGATATTTTACTGGAATAGCCCTGAGCAAAACTTTAAAGAAGTATGTTTCCACTCTTGAATGTAAATAGCTAAAACAACTATATCTGTTATTGTGTTCCAGTCCTTCTCTAACATTTAATACCTGTGGCAAGTTTGCAGCATATGCAATAGTAACAGAGAGGACAAACTGATCCTTGCACTTGGATGCAGGTCCTATCTGGTAGTAGCCCTCCTCCTCATTGAGTATTGGCCGAAGTCCCCGCGCTTCGTCTGGACCCACTGCTGGATCATCAATTACTGTAATTAGTCAAAAACAATCACAGATAGTAATACCCATTTTTTAATGAGGAGCCAAATTACAGATTTTTATTACCTTTGGTTGTCTATAATCAGAAAAATTGAGAATATGAGACAAGAGATCCCAGGACGGTTTTGGCACCCACAATGATAACATCTTCACCAGTTTTATGTCAGATTCCCATATCTGTTAGATCAGTGTCTGTTCACCATCAAAATCAGTCTAAGATTACCGGTAACCTCAAAAGTAAATGTAGGGTGTGGTCGTAATATAAGACACAACAAGCCGTAGATTCTTCCAATATTTAATTACACGTACAGGAAACCTAAAACAGAAACAAAACAACGACGAATACAGACATTTACGAAACGGACTGTACACAGAAACAAAAGTACAAACCATTCACGCGTGTATAACTTACCAGGCGTCCCAGGCCCAAGTAGTAGATATCTGCTAGTGGTCTTGCAACCATGTATGTATCTAGTATATCATAAGCACGTCCGTACTAGTGAGAGTGCCGGCGCCGAGTGAAAGATAGACGGAAGATAGGAGGGAAAACCAGTTAGGGTATGATGGGAAAAGCGCGTGCTAAGTCATACAGTCCGTCTGTCAACAGTCAGTCGGACGCATTCACATTCCAACACATACACACACGTGTGACATCTCGTCACGTATCTCGCTCACACAGCACATACACATATAGTGGTATACCGCAGGTATAACCCTGGTCTACATAAACATGCACAATTAAGAACTAAGGGAGTCCCTACATATCAAATTAGATTCCACCAGTATACTAAAGAGAAATAGGGCAAACAAACATAAGCAATAAAAAAAAGATGGCCGGCATATTTAGTGTATTAAGTGCTAAAAGAGACTCTAAGTATAACTAAGTGCCAAAAGGAAATTTGAGAAAGATTTCTGTAATACGTTATGAGTGATTGGGCTAGCAAGCTTCACTTTGAAGTTCAATACTTTCATGTAAAATATGAGAAATATCCCTTTTGTACAAGATTCTAGGAAATAATGCTAACAAAATACCATTCTCAAATTTTAATGCCTATTTGTAGGCCATCTTGATAATATGATCAGTCCAAAGCTTGCCAAGCAAAACTGGTGACCATGGGGAACAGTTAGGTCTCAGTAGCCCGTCTGATATTTGGTGGCTAAAAAATAGAAAATCCTTAATTGCTGTTCACCTTATTTCTTTTTTATCTGAACAGAACATCTATATTTCCTTACATCTTGGCGGAGCTTCCTTGGCCCGGAAGCTTGGTTGTTCACCACTTTTATCTTCATCCAGATAGATAGAAAGCTTGATTTCCGACTTGTTTTTACTGTACTTGGAGTGTAAAAGAGGATACCATTTGGCTGTCTGAAAAGAAAAATTCCATCAAATATGAGAATTTCATGAACAAACTTAATTTGATATCGTATCTATCCATGTATAATGCAGTTAATAATACTTGTTCATGGAATTTACAATACAAATATTTTATAGAAATATTTTATAAATAAACTTTTCTTAAACACTAATCATATTTTTAATTCAATGAAATCATGAATTTATGTTATCATAACAGTTTGATAATTTGCTACTTAGTTAGGGTATGTTGGTACAGAAAAATAATTACAGGTGTGCAGCCTATGGGTAGTGATGATACCTATCACGACACATAGTTTTAGATACAATACTTTTCATAACTTTCTGTACAAACCTGTCAAAATTAGTTTTCCTTGATCTGATACAACTCTGGATGTGAATATTGTATTAAGTTATGGTAAAATTGATCATACATTCTTAAATAATTACGTGACATTTAACTACTTTTTTTTTCTAAGAATGTCTTGAATATTTACAACCCAGGACTGGTAACCTAACCGGTATACAGCAGTCAACTGGCTGTATATACAAGTTTTTAAAGTATTGCGATACGATCGGGAACTGCCACAATGCATGGATACACAAGATATGTTATGTTTCTTTGATGCATCGTAGAATTGTTACACCTCTAGTTTTAATTATTTTTTGAATTTCATTAAAAAAAAAAAACAACTTTTAAAATACAGTAACACAATGAAAATAAATGATTATATTAAGCTAAGAAAGGGCATGGTCACCTGCTTAGTAGTCACTGATCTTAGATCCAATACCACATAGCCAATGGCTTCTTTCATGGTACTGGAACTATCATAGGCATAGCACTGGATCTTGATGGACGTTCTCTGAAGTCGATGTTGCTGTAATCCTTTTTTGTCCAGCTCCCAGGCCAATTCCTGTGTAAAGTCAGGAGTTTCCACATGACTCACTGGGTCAGTTGACAAAAGTTCACCATCAAATCGAGCTTCTGCTATTATCTGATGTCGTGGCCGCTTAGGAAATCGTCGTCCTGATAGAAAGAAGTTTAGTTACCATAGTAAATGAATATGAAATACTCCGTCGATAATGGAATGAGAAACAATTGCATTAATTATCAATATAACAAAGACATGAATTGGCTATTGGTTTAATTTGATCAAAGTTAGGTCAGGGAATAAGACTTAGTTGACCTGGTGACCAGGTAGCTCAAATGGTGGAGTGTCCTTGTAGAATTTGGATGGGTCTGGGTTTGAACCCCAGCCTGGTTATAACATAATATTTCTCGACCTATAACATTGGCAAACTTGTCTATCCTTGTTTCAAGTGCTGGGTGTATGTTTGGTGAAGGGATATCTGAACCCAAGTTGTAAATAGTCCAGATTCATGATGCATCTATTTGAATATGATGCTGGATATCATTTCATGCTTATCTTTATGGATGTTACCGTCAGCAACTAGATTTCTTGACATTAGACAAGAGAAAATACAAACCTAATTAGTTATAAATGATATATTTATTCAGTTACATTATCATGCAAGCCCCTTGTGCTTATCAAGTTTAACTGGTTTGCATGTTTTTAAATTAATTCTGATTTTTGGGAAACAATCTATACAGACAGTATTGCTCCAAAGTAGCTTCTAGAAGCATTAGTTTGCAATGCTTGTCTGAAATCAGCATCACATAAGTTAGTCCAACCTTATTTCATTAAAAGAACATTTTTGGTTCAGACTTATTGAACACAATAAATAATGCTGCCAAAGTTAATCCCAAATGCTACACATACACTGTAAAAGCTGAGGAGGTTTTACTTATATCTATATTCTAAAATCATATTGCTCTACTACCGGGTACAGTTGATTGTACCAGGTAAAGTAGTCTGAAGGATTCTGACTCTCTTACCCACTAGATACTTGGACGGCTGGTAGGAGCGAGAGTCAGAATTGCACTCTAGTTATAATTATATACTGAACATTTTACCGACCCATCTACTGGTCGCTGTTTATGCTGTGTTTTATGATATGCAACATTTTCGATCACATGCAAATTAGGTGTCAATGGAAAGAACAGATATTTTTTCTACTAACCTTCACATTTAATCAAGTCATAGGAGATTGTATATTATAAAACACAGTTAAAACAGTGACCTGTGAATGGGTCGGTAAAATTTCCAGTTTATAACTAGAGTTGAACTCTCGCTCCCACCAGCTGTCCAAATATTTAGTGGGTAAGAGTCATGATCAGAACCCTTCGGACTACAGGTAATGCGACTATCAAGTGTCGCAGTACAAAGTAATTAAGGGTTGGATGAAAGACGTGGAGGGTGGGTGGGGGGCTGCTCTGCTTGCAATCCGAAACATATATTACATACAGTTTTCCAGCAATCATTCAAATACGATCATTGATTTTTCATAGAATTGTAATTGCAAGACGCTTAACTGATGTATGCGTTGAGGTTTCAGTTTAACATTTAACGAAAAATTTACTGGCGCTGAGGTGATAAAACGAGATCGGACCTGTCATTCCACCTTGCATTTCTGTATGATGCAAAACACTCCAGATTAAAACATTTACCTTCAAGAACCGAAATAACGACTAAGAAGCGACCCTTCTCAACCATGGTTGATCATGTGTGAAGACATCAATCGTGGAACAAGCTATCGAAAAGTTTTGTTTACATCTGTACGATTTTGTTTGAAAACAGCCGCCATATTCGTGAACTCGCATGTGTACTAATGTTGATACGGAAGTGACGTAAAATCTGGCGTGATAGAATATATTAATCTTCCGCTAGGAAACACTTCAAATTTACAGGTTTAAATACAGTCCAGCTAAAGACACGGACTTGTAATATCAATATGGCATTAAAACTTTATTTTAAAGGTTTATAACAACCGAAATTACTCTGTTTATCGGTAAATATTACACTACGCCTGGTAACGGGAATTCCCGACTTGCGCACATTGCCGGTGACTTGTCACTGACTTCCGAAATAAAATTTCACATAAGATATAGGTCTGATTATATTTTTAATTTTTATAAATAATTTGGATTATTTTGAGCCTATGTAAAATTAATTTTTTTAAGTTAATGTAATTACTTATTAGACTTCATCTAAATGAATATCTGTTTTTATTTGGACATCGCGGAGGAATTTATCTGTCAAACAGCTGAAGGATGTGTAGTTCCTCAGGAGAAGATATTCGAGACACGGAAAATAACAAATGATTGTGCTGAATTGTACGGGTTAACGACAATGTGAATCATTAATTATTGACCAAACGACAACTACTTCCACGAATGTTTACATAAGTATGGAGAACAATTGTCCAAATGGCATGGAACCACGGGAAAGGGTTTCGGAAATATGGCATGATTAGCAATGAACACCTCATTTTGAGCACAATTTCGGTGCTCTGTTTATAAATCCTCTTTCCCTACCGGTTTTCTTCAGCAGATTATCAGAATTGTAGTAAATATTGGAGGTAAAGGGACTGCCAATTAAACTTTGGCATGCAGAAACGAGATTACGAAAGGACTGAGGAACAACAAGGTCGACGAAAAAGTGCTCGCAGCATGCATGGTGCAAGTCGACAAGGCAGCTCCAGTAACCAAGGGGTTCTGATGGTGGGCCCAAATTTTAGGGTTGGAAAGAAGATAGGATGTGGTAATTTTGGAGAATTACGACTGGGTAAGGATGTCAAGATTTAAATATAGGTGTCTACCAAATCATCGTGTTATTTGACTGATTATTTTGCCTCAAGTAATTTCCTTTGTGTACCATTGCATGGGTGTGGCTTCAGAGCATCTGTGACTTGGCTGCTGCAAAAAAAAAGAAACGGTTTCAACAATAATTCTTCTCTGAAAGGCAATTGAAGCTGTTATTCATACATGTAGATAAATGTCATTCTTGTTAACACAGTTATTTGTTAACTAAATGGGCAATATTTATGGAGACAGCACTATTTTTAAATATTTCTCAAAGAGTAAGTCTTTGGTCTCCAGTAACTTAACCAAAAAGGCATATGACAGTAGTTTTTTCTAATGAAAGAAAAGTCATTTTGTCAATTTCCTTTCATCATCACCCAGAACCCTGATAGTTTCATTTTCTTCAATGTTCTTGAGAGTTCCAGTGTTAAATGGCTATACAGCCAGACTGCCCCTCCCCCTATTTGTTTAAAACAAGACGGGAATAATCCTGTATTTAAAATATATTTTCTATTGAAACAAGTAAACACATCTTAAAAGTGGTCTAGTTGAAAATGTTAGTGATGACATGGTTGACAAAATATTGAATAATCACAGTCCATCAGGCTAGAAAGGGGCATGAGTTTGAATAGGATGTATGCATGAAGCATAATCTGTAGTGGGGTTGATCATGTGGATTGGTTTGTTTTCTGTTGGTATAAACTTAGGTGATTGCCAATAATTGTAAGTTAAGATTTTTGGATCTCGTGGCACAAGAAAGTATTGAAATTATGTATTCACTTTTAAGTCCATATCCCAGACTAGTACTACCGAAGTAAACTTATATTGTGTCGCATATTATATTGTCCAGGGCATATCTCTTATAGAATGTCTGCAAACAGTAACAAAGAACTGTTTGTACCTTGTGGATTGCGAAGTATCCAAACTATCCGTCATGTATAACAATTGGGTCTCCTATCCATTTATTTACATAGCTATAACCCTTTTGCTCATTTTTGAATTCCAAAGTTAGTCAGGAAAATAGAGAGAGGTCAATTGCATAAAATGTTTTGCCTTAATTTGCTTCATAGAACTATATAACTTAAGAACCTGATATTTTTCTTCTATTTAAAGGTTTTTGGTCCTAATGAGTAGAAGCATGCATATTAAAATTCACTAAACTCGCATCCACAGCAATCCGATTAAAATGCAGATCTTAATTGTCACTTGTTCCTCTCGGCATGCATAGGATCTGACAACTTCCCATATGGGGTCAATGTTCTAGTGAACTATTGCATTAGCCAATCAAAATACTGCTTTCATGATCTTGAAAGGAAATATTGGATTATTGATGGGCAAACACAGCTAGCATAATCCTATTTGTTTGTGAAGTCATTTCGTCACAGGGATATGCATGTTGTGACAATATGACTTGCTGCAGATGACATTGTCAATTATAGATAATAGACAGAGAGTATGAAAGTACAGCCAGAGGGTGCAAAGGTCATCAGAATATGACCTTTATGGGATGTTGTCAGGTCCTTAAGTTATATATCATAAACATAGTGAAAATAAGGGTCTGCAATTTAGCCAGACAGCATCCATAGAAAAGGCAAATCTGAAAGGAAAAATTAATTATTAAAGCTTGCTTGACTTATTTGGCCTCTTGGTTTAACAGTGCTCAGTATGAGACTAAACAAAAGTTCAGGTGGTATTCAACATTAATGTGATTTAATAGTATTGCTGTGTTGGTCTGATCTTTAAATGTAATGTTTCATCATACTTACCTGTACATGTGTATGTAACTCCCTATAATATTAGTTATCATGTCAAAGATGTGTAGTATAGTGCAAGCACAGGTTCATACAATATATAGACAAGGTTTATTGAGGTTTCACTTTTTGAGGGCATACAGAGTTTGGCAGACAGACAGAGCTCCTTTTCCTTATTCATGGGGGTGTTAATGCTATTGTGTACATAATTTATTTGGAACCTTTTTTTGCCAGTGTATTAAAAAAAATGGAAGTATTTTATAAAGTTAGCTTGTCTTCAAACTGGGTCTAAATATATTAACAATGTTAATTGTTTATTTTTGCTCAGCTGTTGGGGTTTCCATTAAATGTTTGTTTTAGTAAGTTGTTAATGTACTGGTGTGGCAAATCTGTGTTTGGAACTGGAATTAACTTTAAAATCAAAGTTCATTACCGGTAATACAAAATGTAAGTCTAATATCAGCACACTGCAAAAGTCCATATTGTACATGTATGCTAAATGAAGACCCCGGAAGTTTGAAATATTACTTATGTAGTAACCGTGATTCATTAGGATACCATTAAATGTTTACCATTAGTTTGGATATAATCTGGTTTCAGATAATGGATCATAAATATGCTATCAAGAAAATCTTAACAGAAGATAGAGCTGTTTTGCTTTACAAGAGAAACCTTTTATAAAATTGTTGATGTTGCAAAAAGAAGTGCTGCCTGATATGTATCTTTTGCAGAACAATAGGGATGAGAACACTTAAATTTATTGTTACTTAATTATTTGTTGTTCTTTTTTATTTCACTGTCCCAAATTTTAACATTTTAATCTGTAAGTACCATGAATTCTTGATACTGACCGATGTTTTCAGGGTTTTACGTCCCAATTTGACCTTGGAATTCGTTTGGACCCCCTTGGTTGAATATTATTAGGGGTCCTTGATAAATATTTGGGACTTACATAAATGATAATTTTTCAATATTCATTGCTGTAAGTCATATAGTGATATATACATTATGTAAATTTGGAAACTGGAATTTGTTCAGCTGTCATTTCAGGGGGTCCTTGGGACCAAGGTGTTCCAATTTTAGCAGTCCTATGTTGGAAACATGTAAAACCCTGTGGTGTATTTATTCCATCTTTTGACTTAAGTTCTCTACATGTCATACTAACATAACATATACATGTATACATACAGTATTTGAAGCATGTAAAGGACAAGGATGTTTTTATGTCAGGGTTTGTGTTGAAGCCGTCACTATATCTTTTTCAAGCATAGAAACTGAAAGGGACCCCACTAACTTTCTGGATTCCCATTTAAACTATGAAGAAGGGCCCCATTTATAAAATGCCCAGCACAAACCCTATATGTTTTAGCAGTATTTTAACTTGGTATAATATTTTACATGAATGGTGAAAGCTGAAGTTATCACCGGATGATTTACTGTAATTCAAACCCAGTTTATCTATATAAAGCTACGATTAAGTGTACAGATATTTATTGACATCTTTGCATTATCTGGACTCCACCTTGGTATGACCTTGGATGTTGTGAGGATGATAAACGCTGATACAGTACCCCCATGCCACCACCCAAAAATTATCTTTGCTTTTTAATTTGACAATGAATTAAGTTCAAATGGTTATATATATGTATTTCGGAACACATAAAATTAGGTGCAACATATACATACTTCAAAATATATATATATCTATCATTTGATAAAAGAATCTGTTTAACCTATATATATATACAATGTTCTTATTATGATGTCATGATGAAAACAATTAATGCAACACACTACGTTTCATTTTATGATGACTCATTTTGTATAAGTGTGGTAGAGACAGCATTCTACCATGTGGCTTGTTTTCCTGTAATATTTTGGGATCCAGGGATGTTTACCAGTTGATATACAGTAAAACCTCACTTACTCGAACTCTTGGGGACCTTATCAATAGTTTGAGGAAGACCTGGTATTTGAGTAATCTGTGGTTGGTTGAATAAGTACGAACCCCGTTGAGACAGAATTTAAATGAACTGTTTGACGAATGAGGCGTATTCATGTAACGAAGGCCTTAAAAGAGGAACGATAACATTGAAATTCTGTTTTCAATGTTTGATTTAAACAAATCATTAAGTTGCCCATACACACTAAGAATCTTGTGCGAAAAATGTATAGAAATGATCAGGTTTTAATATCTCTTAAAGCCACAAATGACAATATATGTAAACACATTTTGTTGCATCACTAGACCACATTTGCTCATATTACGCATCTTCATATGACTCTTTGCAATTGGGCTAGCTTTAAATTGAATGATGCAAACATCAAAACAAAATCCTTAATGTCCTAATTTTACCTGTAAGCTTTTATATATAAACATGCATTGTGTGTACTTCTAAAAGTGTTGTCAGATAATCTGAATATTTCTAGTTTGGGTTTAAATCTGTAGCTTTTGGAATTTACAACATCCTATCTTTTAGATGTTTGTACATAATATGATAAACCTGAATATTGACATGTATTGTTAGGGCGTTTCTCTAAAGTCATATATAAGGTTCAACTCCAACCAATAAAAGTGTACATAACTTGCTGTTGGTTTCAGTGAGCCCATTTATAATTACATTTGCATACATAATAACATAAAAATATGTACAGAGTGTTAAAAAAATTGCAAGGTAATTTTTGAAATCTTTTCACTTTTATTTATTTATTTTTTGCTAAATTATCAATTATTCTGTTATTTAACTTGGTATGGGTGAGGTGTGTGTCATTTATCAAAACTAAGTCTCTCTGATATACATTTTGACCTTTGACCTATATTAAAGAAAAAGTTTGTTCAGCTCTATCTCATACACCACAAATCACTGGAACTTCATACTAGAGGTATGGGTTCAAATTTTGTGTGGGGATGTACATGTGTTGTGTAACAAAAGTAGGTCACACTGACCTACATTTTGACCAACATAAAATTGTCTGCTTTATCTCATACAAGTTAGTGTGGGGAGTGTAAGTCAAAGTAACAATCAATAATAGGACTATTAGGAGGGCCCTCTGTAAACAATAATCAGTATTTCAAACATTTCTGTGGAATTGAGTATTCAATCTATACCTTTCAACTTTTGTTTTTGTTAAACCATCAACATTCTGTTTCATAGGCCTATGTAGTTAGGTACCTTTGAAAGTGTATTCTTTCATACACAAGATGACAAATGGCCTTTGCCATGTCCAAATTAGATTTGTGTCTAATTTGGACATGGTGTGAGGTCTCACTGCTCCTTCCTCTTTCTGAAGGCAATATACTTTGACACCCTAAATTTCCCCCTGTCCATGGTTAGGTACATGTACATCTTGTTGTCTGACATTGTAGTGACTTGATTTTGAGATTTAAGAAAAAAATCCTATATCACTTGTTTATAGGATCTGTCTGATGAATCAATATAATCTTTATGATTATATATCATTTAAAGATGGTTGTTTTATGATACCACTCATAATTAAAATCGAGGACAAAATACAGACCAGTTTTTTCCTTCAGATCACATGAATCCTGTTGTATCACAAAATGTTATTTGGTAAAATTTCATGACAGGGTTGTGTAAGCACACAGGTCCAGTAGGGGTCAGAAAGCCATGCACTGCTTAACCAATGCATGATATCTGATGAAATGTGATACATTAGTTTTATTGTAGGTGTGTGTTTTATGACATGGCTGTGTAGTACATGTAGCTTACCACACATAAATGCATAATGTACTATTTATATCCTCAATGTCAAGGCCACAGCAAGAGGTCAAATACTGGTACTGCTTCTACTTATTTCTGAGCTCTTATTTACCAAATGGTTACCAGTGTTTTATAAACGTTTGTGTTTAGAACTGTGATTTTATTTACTTTGTTGTACAGTAATAATCATGTAGAAACATCATAGCCATAATATGTACTATTCATGATAAACATATAATGCTACAGGTCAAAATGGAGTAGTGGGGTCGGGGTAGGGGTTAAGCTTTGTTCACTGATAAATACCTTTTGTTTTTAAAAAAAACTCTAGAAAGAGACAAGAGACCTTCAAACATATGCTATATACAGTGTATATAGGGTCTGAAAACTAATAGCAGGAGTTGCTTCTACCTTTCATTTATAATAACATAATAGAGAGATTTCCCAACCTGTGAAGAGGTTAAAGTGTTGGGAGGGCAAAACATGACAATTTAGACCACAAATGTGTACACATGTTGATCCGATCAAATTTCATACTCACGAAGCAAGGCATACATAAAAGCTGCATTCATGATCATATGCCATTGAATTAGGCCTTTGTTGGTTTTGAAATTTGGACAAGTCTTTGTCATTGAAAGGTATACAAAAAACAAGTTCAGGTGACTGTTGACTAATGATCAACCACTTAATTTTATAATGTACCACAACACTTAAGTGTTCCTATTCCCAAAGCAAGATCGATGTTTTGTTGTATGAAATACACCAACCGTGTGTACATAATATAATTAATATGACTGACAACACCACTTTATGTTACACACTGGAAAATATTAGAATTTTGTCCCTTAAATACTAAATTATCTTTCCTTGAATATCCTATTATTTGTCAAAGTTGATTGTAGAGTTGAAACCATAGGTAGATTCTAACATAGTACTACATGATTATATAAGAGAATATTTACATACATGTATTTCACATACAGTCTGTTTATAAACCAAAAACATGTACTGCTTAGTTGTTCCTGGCTGTATAGTGTTTAGATTTGTCTGAATACCTGTCACGGTAAACAAAAACCATAAAGGATAACCTAACAGAACCTGTATACAATATGTACTACATACCAACACGGATAGAAATACCGTTGTACAATACTGTTGTAAACAAAATAGGGTAAACCATGTTTAATGTTGGGTATTACTTGGTGATAATACGAGTGTTTCATAATGTTGTGTGCTGTGTTTTAATTGAACTTTTTTTTTTACTTTCAGGCAAGAACCTATACAACAATGAGCATGTCGCTATTAAGTTGGTAAGTAAACACATTTATAGTAAAAACATACACTGCTAAATAAAAATCTTGCTGGAAATGTTATTTGATAAATAATGTATCTGTCCATGCTTTTGTTATAACTACAAACTATGTGTGGGTTGAGTGACCTGAATTTGAACTCATTCTATGTAGTATTGTTTCATGCCTTTCCTGTTCATGAAGGCACTATTGAATGGTGTACACGGTATGTCCTGTCCTGTGTGATGAAGTGACTATTATATATATAATTACATGGTGTACACTAGTACTGTACATGTATGTCAAATAATTCCCGAGTACTTGATGTTGTTTAGCCTTTTATGGCCATCCTCTTACTTACTGACACCTAAAATAGTACAGGAAAACCCACACATCAGGGAAACCTGATGCTGACATAACGTCATAAGTCTGACTGGTCATCATATTATATTTAATATAAAGATGATGATTCATGTGTATAAATTATCATGATGATTTATGTGTATATATATATACATACATAACCATGCACACTGTTTACATGTTCAAAAATAAAGACTCTTTAAGCAAGCCCCCACCCACTATCTTCCGACGGTGTTTACTGACAGTTTCTCTTGATTAGCTCACCATCCTGTTTAATCAGCTCTTAATTTCGTGCTTGTTTCATTTTAAATGCTTAAATGAATCTGTTTTATTTGTATTGTAACACATACAGAATTTACCAGGTTTTCATACCAAATCCATGTATTCCAACTTAATGAACTTATTGCTACTATATATAGATGCTTGTTTAGTTAAATAGGAAATGAATTGGAATGTTCAGTTTTTAAATAACCCAAAATTACGTCAGCGTCACTGAAAGGAAGGTCAGAAACTGTTATGATTAATCAAAGTGGCTTTTGAACTTTAATATTTTCTGAGAATGTGTTTTTTCTGAGAATGTGATAGAAAAATGAAGCAATCACATTTCTATATCTGATAGGTTATTAATTGAGCTTTATTGTCGGGTTCATTCTAACGAGTAGTGCAAACTTTTAAATGAAATGCTTTAGAAAATCATTAGAAAGATTAATGCTATTATATGGTGTGGATCAGTCACTATAAAAGTCTTCATATTGCCTTGTCATTGTCTCTTAAACACACAGTTATATCCAACATTTCATTTTAAGGTAAATGTCACAATATGTTGTATTATGACATAGTAATAACCTCTTGAAAGGATGTATTTATATTTTCAACCACCAACATTAAATTGTTATGTACATTATGTTAATGTCTTGTTTGCCATGGGATACTCTAAAAAGGCGTCCTACATTTTGAGCTGTGGTCTATACTAGATTGACTAGAAACCTCATTGATTGGTGTACATATTACAACAGGTAGGGGCTGTACATGGTATCACTACATATTGAGTGGTGGCAGAGGTATGCTGTAGTTAGCTAGTATACCACTATTGATTTTCAGTTCTGTCAAGACCAAATCTGTGGCAATAGAAGCATATTGGCTATAATCTGTCTTTAGCCATAAGCCAGAGGAGAAAATCTGCAAGACATTGCGTTTCTTTCACTTTACGCATAAAAAAAACTCTGTGCAATACTTAAAGCATTATACATGATGTGAGGCGTAAGGCCTAGTTGGTATAGCAACATGCCTTTTGTACAAAGTTCTATAAGGCCTAGTTGGTATAGCAACATGCCTTTTCTACAAAGTTCTATAAGGCCTAGTTGGTAATCGTGAAAAAAAAACATGTGAAACAGAAACAAACATGAGAAGCCTTATTCTAGAAATTGATTGTTATTGGCTTGGATGATAATCAATATTTGTTAAAAATGCGTTGATTTGGATAGCGCTGTGTTTCTTGTA
Organism: Mimachlamys varia; assembly: GCA_947623455.1. Taxonomy (NCBI): domain Eukaryota; kingdom Metazoa; phylum Mollusca; class Bivalvia; order Pectinida; family Pectinidae; genus Mimachlamys; species Mimachlamys varia. The sequence continues at coordinate 5,046,316 of OX392535.1, forward strand.
GATATTGATTGTTAGGTATGACAGATATATGTTAAAATATCTATAGTTGCATATATACAATGATAAATTAGCTGAGATAACATCACCTGACTTACTCCGTGTTGTTATAAGGGTTTTGTGGGATAGAATACAAAAGTAAGGCCAAATCAATTTGTATTGTGTGTTTCTTGTCCATCAGGATTTTTTCATTGAGTCCAACTAATAAAATATTTTATTTTCCTTTCATTAACATCATAATTCATTAAAAATTGTATAGTGTCTGACTAAAAAAGAAGTTTATTCAGATGTTTTATTCATTATACATTTTGACCTTTAACCTACATGTACACCAAAGAAAAAGTTTTGTCCTAGCTGTATCTCATACACTACAAGTCACTGGAACTTCATATGTTGGGTGTAGGATGTATGAAAAGTAGGTCACTCTGACCTACATTTTGACCTTTGACCTACACCAAAGACAAAGTTTGTACAGGCTCTATTTCCTATGTACACAACTAGCAACTGAATCTTAATACCAGGTATTTGGGGTATAGGTTCATATTGGGGAGGTGATCAAATTCAGTGGGGGAATGTAATTCACCAAATTGTGTTGTTGAGCTTATTTTGGTAACTGGAATGAGAGAAAAAAATGCTCTTTAATGATTAAAAGTGTAAGATACGGAAATGTCCCTCAGGATTTTCAGATGAGTCGAAACCCACCACAGTGTCTAAATTTGAAAACGTCTTAGGTACAGTTTCCATATCTTGCACCCATGGTCTTGAAAGATTCTTACATATATGTGCTTGTTTTGTTTCTGGTTGGCTATGCCTGGTCTGTTACGGCCTGTAGTATGGGAAGATGATATAACAAGTAGGAAAATCAATTAATACAGGGTAATCTAGATCTATGGTGTACACTGTTACTCATAACAAGTAGAGGGTGTAGGGGTGAGGTTTTGGTAAAGAATGGTTGGTGATAGCGCTAGAACAGCTCAAGATACCGGTATGTGTGGACAAATGGTTGTTCCTGAAAATTTGTGAGGAGAAGTGGCATATTCGGTTAATAATTAGTTATGGCCATGGCAATAGTTTGTGGTATGGGAATCATGCTGGGAGTAAGGAGTGAGAGACAACAGCATTCATAATTACTTTTGTCTGATCTATTAGATCCGCTGAAAACATCTCAAGAAAGGTTCACTAAGTCATGGTCTATCATATTATAGGGAATTTGTGGTACAATATTCATCCTTTAAGGAGATTGTAGGGGTCATTGGTCCATGTGTTTGGGGCCAGATCATCTTATCATGTTAGCTGTTCACTTTAAGTCCAGAGATGTCTATATTGGTATGGTAATTCTTTAGGCCTTTAATTCTGTATTCATTGTATCATGGTAGAGGTGCATATTTATGTTGTTAAACCAATAGTGACTCATAGTTCCATGTTTCCTTCAAATGAATCTGTGTTGTTGGAAATAGTTTTGAAAGGGCAACTACATCTTTTCTCTGCCACCAGCTGTATCCCCAGCCAGTGAGAGCCAACATTGAAGCTAACTCCAGTCATCTTGCTGATGGCTTATCAGGTTATGACTCCCGAGGGCCCTGTATTGAGGCTGGTTAATATGGCTGTGTGCAGTAGTGGGCTCCTGTCAGTAGCACATGTCAGGTCAATCCCCCTTGGCCAATGCATGGGATACCTCTGATAATGCAAAGAGGGGTATTAGTTGCATAAATGTCAATCATGCTGGGGAGATGTATTGGGGTAATGTGCTACGACCACCAGTAGCAGGGTAGGTGGTACAATATAGAGAAATACCCTGCCAGTTGGCTTTCACAGTAAATACTTTGTACCATTTAAGTAAGCACAGATGTTGGTGCAGGGCTGCAGGCAATGCAGTCTACCATTGATGTTTTATGTAGATAAAATGAATATTTCATTACATGCTGACAGGAAGTTTTGAGACCTGCTTGGATCTTGTTAAGTATGATTAGGTATAGCAGATATTGACTTTCTCTTGCCTTGATTTACGCCTTTAATAAAAGTGATTTTCTTATTGCTGATTGTACTTGTTTCCATAGTTACAAGGTGGTTATTATGTACTTATATACAGTAATGTAAACAAAAGTTTTCTTGGAGACTATCATGGTTGGACTTTTATTGATTATGGATAATTAGGATACAGGTTAGATACCAACTGGTGCCTATGGCTGTATGACGTTTGCTATTTACTTGGGGATAAGCTTAGGGCTGAAACAGAGTGCTATTGACTGAGGGATTTATTATTGATTGAAAGCAAAATCTGATAAAACTTAAAAACAATGTCAGCAGTGACATATTTATGTTGAAATGATGGGCAGTAGGTTAACAATCATAATCGATAATAGGTTTGTGATCGGAAATAGCAAACCAGTCATAGATATAATTTCATATTTTATTGGGCTGAATACCCAAAAAGATGAGAATACTTCCAGATTCTAGATTTTGTTCTTTTAAAAAGAAAAAAAAATTCAAGAATTTTTAGCAGTTTTATCCATTGTATGTTAAAAAATCATAAAAAAATATGACTATTAGTACATGTTTTTCATCAAAAACATTTAACATATAATGAAGAACCATAAGAATTTAAAAAAAAAAGATTTTGCAATCGATAATCAGAATTGAAAAGGACAAGCCTATTTCTTTTTTCGTTATGATCGATCATCAAAAATGTTAGAAATGTATTATCTTGTAAAACCTGTCACCGCTGTGTTCCAAGTAGATATGGCTTTGAGGGGAACATATGAAGCTTCCATTTCATATCAATTTACATTTATTTTCAAAGAAAACTTCAAATAAACTAAGAAGGCTATGATGTCATCAGTTAAGATTGAGAAACTTTGGTTACTTAGCCCATGTCAAACAACAAGACTCCATCGTCCCAGCAACATGTGGTTTACACCTGTTAACTTTTTTCAGCTGTTTTATCAAGCAGTGTAAACATGAAAATAAAGAACAAAAGGGACGGGTACTTATTTGAACCAATTGAGAGTCAAATTGACCTACCAGGGTATTATCACTAGTAAGACACGAGGCACAATTACTTCAGATACTCAGAATATAGTACATGTGATTTATTATAAATAATGCATGTACCTTAGTAATAAGTTAATGTATTATTGTCCGTGTTTCATCTCTAATTAGGGAGAGGGGAATGGATAGGGACTTGGGTACTAATTGGGTTGAATATGATAATGGTTGTTTTTCAGTTATTAAGAATGAGAATTTTTCTTTGTTATTAGATAATTTAAATTTGTTGGAAATGTCAACTTGTTTTATTACTAGTTTTCGTTAAAGTTAATGTTGAGTTTTCCTTCTCTTTTTGTTGGGCCGCGGTGACCGAGTGGTTAAGGTGTCCCAGTATTCATTGCAAGTTCAAAACCTACGTGGGACAATTGTCAGGTACTGACCATTGGTCAGTGGTTTTGCTCCAGGTACTCAGGCTTTCTTCCACCTGACATGTCCTTAAATGACTCCAGTTGTTAAAAGGAAGTAAAACAAAATAAACCAAATTCACTTTTTGTGCTGAATCTCTCAACAATGCAGCCAAAAGCAGAGCACACAAGCTGAAGTAAACGGACAGAACTGGAGAGATAAACAGTCGCCATGCAAAGCTACATTATTAAATCAGGTTGTGAGGTAACATATAACTGTACCCTGAGGAGTATTGATCAGCAGCAGTTGTCCTTGTGTTACCAGAGTAAACAAGTTTTTATCTGGGACACAAGGTGAAAACAAACCAAATCTTGTTGGAAGTAAAAAGTGCTCCTGCAGCTTGAATGTCAACAAGTGGTATAACCTAAGACACGGTGCCGTTATTGTCAGCCTCACTTTGGTACAGCGTCTGAACAGCTGATGCTTATACTCCCGCACTCTCTGAACTGTCACTTGAGCAAGTATGTAAGTGATCGCCATTTCCCTAAACTCACTGGCGGGTTTATCCTCAACAGGATGTCGTTCTACATTGTGTGTCAGACTGTTGAATGTGGCGGGGAAACACGCTACAGATTAAAACGTTGTATAGTGCGTCTGTGTGTTTTAACGGTGGTATCGGTAATCTAGCCACTTATCAATCTCTATAAAGTGGTTTCTTCTCTCCCTTCTATGCACATAAGTAAATACATGAGTCCTAGATAGCAACATACATTTATTACAATGGCTTCATAACAATGAAACTTATTCTTTGTCATGCATTTGATTTACAGTGTGATACAACACTTGATTTTCAGAAAATACAATTATGTTTCATTACTGAAAAGTTGTATCGTTTTAGCTAAAAGAAAAAAGCTGTTTTAGGCAGAATGTGGGGTTCAATTTAGAATGAAGATGTTCATTTATACACCCTCCTTTTAGTCAGTGTTTCCAATTTTTACCTAAATTATACCTTGGTTGTCATGTGCAGTTAGTGAGTGTAAGGCATTCTAATTGACTTGGTACCATAAATATCATATTGTGTGTAATTATCATGATACACTACTTACTAGTCATTACAGTATTTTGAGAATCAAAATCAGCTTACAAAATAATTTCTTTTGTAAAACACAATTTAAGGATTATAGATGACAGAAGTATTGATCATCAACCAAGATTTAATCAAGTCTATTTTGATACTAGGTTCTCCAAAGAATCCTGATTAAGTCTGAGTCAGTATGGATAAAATGAAATATCTTGACAAGAATTACAGCAGTGAGTTATGACAATCCAATGTAGAACAGGTCTGTTATGGTTCTGTATATATTGATCCAGACAGATCCTGCTGGGGCAGGCTAATTCTGGGGGTGTCAAACAAAAGGAGTCTTGGGACCGCAGTAACTTCTCGCAAGTCACATTCCCCTCTAGTCTGTATGAAAAGTAATATGTTTTGTAAGATAGGAATGGATCATGATATCAGCTGACAGAAATACATTACATGTTTACAATGCATGATTAGCTGTACATATACTCATGTCTTTTTTAACATTCTTAGTCTTAATTTGAATTTCTGCATAAAGGTTTCATGAAATTTTGTTTCTTAGTAATGAAACGGTTGGCAATATTTAATCATGACAGGCCACCATCTATAATCTATTGCCATTAGCAGTGATTTTGTTTGCCCATTTTTACAGCTGATATAAGGCTGTTTCCCCCAGTCAAAATTGTTTATTTTCCCAAAATGAAGCAAAATTCAAGAATATTTTCCCAATTTATCTGAAAATCCTCCTAAATTTTCCCAATTCAATAAGGCACAAGTTGCTGTAAAATCAAGGTAGCAAAAAACACTGATTAGTATCAGGTTTATTACATAATGTATGGCCTCTCAACAGCAGGCTTACATCTAAATACTGATGTTTTGATACTGAGATATTTACCGAGTATTCTCCAGTTAAACACACATGTTCGTTACACTATAAGTGTCCACCTCATCTCTACAGCCTATCTAGCACATTTTGACAACCTTTAATGGCCAGTTCTCCATGTCTATATCCACTGTGGTGGACAGCCCTGGACAGATCTACAGTGTCCATCAGTCTGTATGCATGTTTATATAAAAGTGTTTAGAAAAGCTTCGAGTGTTGTCCTCAAAGAAGCAAATCAATAAATGTTTGCTCAAGTGTATGATTATTGGAGAAAGTAAGGTACAGAGTTTGATGTGGGCGTATTTATTGATTGTAATCAGTATGCCTTGGGTTTTATCAGGGTTGGTATGGTATATAACACTTGGAAAATTATGTGAAAGTGTATGTTTTTGGGGTTTTACTGGAAATAGTGGGTTACAAAACTGATAACAAAATGTTGGATTTGGAATAAAAACCCAGGGGTTTTATTTGGTTGATATTCCTGGGGCTCTGTTAGAAGTATTATGGTATACCTTGGGCTTTATTAGGAATGCTATGGTACAGACATTAAAAAGGAAATATTTACTTATATGTAATAGTGTACTTGGGTTTTTATGGAGGATTGTATGGTACATTAGAGATAGTGTAAAAGTAGTATTTATAGACTTTATCAGGATCAATGATTCATCATTGCATGTTTATTGAACATGTCAAGTACTGGGCCTAGTTTAACTCCAGTTAACTTGACAAAATATGATGTTACAATCTAATGATGGAGATGCAGTTTTATTTCTGATACAACTTCATAAAATATGAAATGTAGAAGCAACATCTGCTGGAGACTAGAAATATAAATTTCTCTGTAACTCTCTAGGCTGTTGGGAAATACATATCTTAAAGTTGGTTTGAATCGTTTGTTAAGCTGAGGAAAGTTTTAATTATTAGTTGGTCATGGTCTGGTACTTCAGTCATGTCTGCAATACTCATGTGTTGTATGAGAAGTAGACCTAACAGTCATGCCATCAATATGCACATATTTGAAAATGTTCTGTACACTATAAGTATTACCAATCTGAAAGTATATTGTTAAATTTAAGGAAAGAGAATAGTTAAAATTTTCCTCCATGATATTGGTCTAACACTATAGCTATGTAAAATCACTTTGCTTGTGTTGTATTTATTGCTTAAAGGATGAATATTTTCTTGTTTGGTATATGTTAAATTATTTAAAATTATGACAAAAATGTTAGGTATATATGTGTATGACTTCCAGGTGACTTGGCTGACTTACAAGTATGATGAGCTGTAACAATACCTGTGTTTTCCTTCCTAACTTATACCTTGTGATAGATACAGTAGTATGCTCTGTGGGAGGTGTGCTTCTGATTATCACCTCCGTCCTAATTCTGTTACAAGTTTCAGCTGGCAAGCATGTGGCAGCGAAATGTAATAAATGTTTCTAATTCACATAGTTATAGTACAATTTTCTCTTTTTCTTCAGGAACCTATGAAATCGCGAGCACCTCAGTTACATCTGGAGTATAGGTTTTACAAACAGTTAGGGCAAGCAGGTATGTATGATACATATTCCGACCCTTATCCTCAACCCTAAGGTCATACAGGTAGGTATTATAAGATCAGGTCAAACCCTTATCCCCAACCCTCAGGCCCAGCAGGCCTTATCCCCACCACATAGAACAAGTTTACAACAATCCTTTGGTCTGATAAATATGTCATAGCACTGACCTCTAATTACCCTTATATACTCTTAATTATGATCATTAAAAGTGTCATTACAACTCTGCTCCCTTCTACCTTTAGCCACTCATACTTAATTACATTTACCCCCCCCCCCCCAACCCCCCCCCCCCCCCCCCCAACCCCCCAACCCCCCCACCCACCCCCACTACCACCAACAGTAGATCCATATGACCAGTATATGACTGGTGCCTTGCAACTCTTAGCTTGACCCTAATCACATGGTCAATGATTGTTGGACATTTAACCCATAACCCTAATTATGAAGTCAACAGGTCTATATAAATCAGATGAATCTTTTGGGCATAAGCACAGGTGATCAAGTCATAACAGAAACATTGGTACATTATATATGTAGCCTTTTAACCTCCAACCCTGAGGTCAAGGAGAGGTCTGTAATGGCCCTGACCTCTTTTACTCCCTGAGGTCTGGCAGGTTGACATCTTGTGTCGTAATCCTGACTCCATGTTTGTCATTATTACCTGTCAGGTGCATTACAACTGCATAACATTCACAACTGCATTACATTTTCAACTGCATTGCAACTGCCTAACATTTATAAATTTATTATATTTACAACTGCCAGGGTTCTCATTAAAAGCCGGTTGCCGGCAAAAGTAGCCTGTTATTCAACAACTTTGAACCGGCTATTTTTCAGAATTTCATATATATGTCAACATTACAAAATGTGAAAATTCAACCAGCTATTCTTTCAAAGTCTACACCAATTATTGCAAAACTTAGTGAGAACAATGACTGCATAACATTTACAACTGCATTACAACTGAACTGCATAACATTTACAACTGCATTACAACTGCATTATCAGTGATCAATCTATGAATATGTGCGAGTCCCGAGTCCTATAATCGATATAGATATTCTGGAAATACTTCAATTTAACATTGTGGGAACCACTGTTTTAGGCAATATGTACAAAAAGGACCCATATAAAAAGGAATTGTAAATTGATCACTGCATTATATTTACAACTGCATTACAACAGCATCACACAATGAACCAGATAGTTGGTATCTCTACATGTTTAATGTCAGAATCTAGATATAACTAGCCATTCTAGTGGAGCAAAATGTTATTTGGACAGATTTAATTGTTGTAAATATAAACTTGGACATTCCAGTAAAATTGACATTGATCTGTGTTCTTTGAAAGTAGCCTGAATAAAGCTACATGTTATAGGTAGAAGATCCCTAGCATTCGAGACCAGTAGTGTTTGTATTGTGTATTGGTAACCTGTAGACATGTTACAGCAGACAACACATCAGTCTTTGTATACACTGGTCAGGTGCTTTATATTAAGCACTGGTCAGACTAGTTGTGGCAATGGTACAATAGGTATTTGTGTATTAAATGTTTTGTATTATTCATATTGGTAGGCAATGCTGAATAGAAATTTGAATTTATGTTTAGAAATACACTGTCAAGATTAGTGAGAATTCATCTAAGCTTTTATTCCTGTAGACTCATCGAGATTTATCCAAATCGAGGCAAATGGAAGTCTTATTTGTTTTCGTGGTACAAGAGGTCTCTTTAATTCATGTTACTGGTGTTTTATATATCTGTTGTCTGGCAGGAGTTTTCTTTTTAGATTATTTACCACTGTTACTTCTATATAACTATCTGTGATTTCTGAGCCGGGACCCACAGACACGCCGTTGTGTTACATCTAATCATTAACCCAAAGGAACTCTCCGTTTGTTAATGTTGTCACCTCCATGCAAAACATTTGATGAAAAGTAGAAAAGATTATTCTGTTAAGTAATAAGTGTAAACTTCATCATGCTTGACTGTAGATAAGAGACGAGTCTTTGACTCAATATGTCATCAAGTTAAAGTAAAAACTATTATTATTATCAAAAAGCTAACCTTGAAGCCATAGCTTTGATATGTGACTGTGTAAACAAATAAAAGGTGAATACTTTTCTCTGTATTAAATATGTATAGTCTGTGCCATGTCCCGGCTAGTTTTCTATTGACAGGAGTATAATGGTAACTTTATATTTGGAATACACTTGGATGTGTTACCGACGTAATCTTGACAAAATCCTTTTCTGATTCAAGGATTTTTTTCTGGGTGTTTTCAAAATTCTATCCCTGAGTTCGGAATGATTGGTGCTGCATTTAAAGTTTAAAAATAAATTTCATTTCTTCATTTCCTTAAATACTGGCCATTAGAAATAGGAAAATACTGAGGAATCATTACATCAAATTATGCTCTACAAGAATGGAAGTGTGACCAAAAAAGAGATTTCATTAAACTTCCTTTACATTACTAAGTAATCTTGAGAGTAAAATGTGAAAATCTCACTTAGAATAGATTAACTGCATTGAGAAGAGGTCATATATAACCTTAACAGAAGTGAATAGACTGGATCTGTAGGGCTTACAATGCCTTCTCAATAAAACTGTTAGAGAGTGTGATTTTGATTAGCCTTAATCTGTTTTAGTGTCCTTTGGTTGTCTTGGTAGGTGAGTCATGTAGGGATTGTGTTCCATTATATAACATGTTCCAGGTTTCACTGAGGCTCAAGTTACTCCCTGTCTTAGAAAATGTCTATCTTACCTTTCAAATTCTGCCAATCCTGTTATATTTTGGTCTTCTGAGTGAAAGTTTAAAAAAAATAGTAGACTGTCGTGAACAAACATATGTACAAGTACATGATACGCATATCATATGTCAAAAGGAAGTCAGCATTTTTAAGGATTTTCAAAATAAAACAGGAAAGAAGTTTTACGGAGTGAAGAAAAATTATAGGAATTGATGATAAATGAAGATCTATTTTATTGGGGATATGTAATGTGGCAAATGAGGGATATGAAATAGAATCATTATTGTATCTTTGGTGTAGAAATACTGATCACAAAATATTATAAAGATAGACTCCCTGTGCATATTAACTAACTTGATTAAGTGATTTTACAAAGTACAATGACATATGATACTAACTGTATTGTTCAGTGTTAAATTACATATTTACATACATGTACGAGCCCTGTTTTGACATGTTTGTGTCTGGTGTTTCAGAGGGTGTGCCAAATGTCTACTACTTTGGACCGTGTGGGAAGTACAATGCACTGGTGCTGGAATTACTTGGACCAAGTTTAGAAGATCTGTTCGACCTTTGTGATAGAAAATTCTCTCTGAAAACTGTACTCATGATAGCAGTACAACTTGTAAGTATTCAAATAACAGTTTCTGTGTTGGATTACCATTGAATAACGTGCTGCAGAAATATAAAGATGTAACAAACTATGTTCTGCCTTTGTTTACACGAACTAAAAAAACAAACGACACACATCTGTTGTGATGACGGCCTGAGCAGCAGCCAGCTGTAGAAGAAAGTAGAATAAACTCATCGGAAACCTAGCTTCTGGAGATGCTCCACTTTTTTATTGACGCAGTAGATTTGAAAACCTAGATCTCTTGAAGATTTGTCAAAATGGTTTTAAGGTTAAGAAAATGGTGAAAATGTTTGCTGAAATCCTACACTGTGATATAAGGATATTTTGTTCACCAATTGAATGCATTGGTATACGTTAAATATTATTTAAGATTACTGGTAGTGTGAGTTCTTTACTAACGTGACAACAACCTTAAACGCTAGAGTCTCGATGAATCGTAGACTGTCAATATCCCTAACCTTGGAACATTTTGTCGGGGTTTAAATGGTGGTACTTTTTATTGTATAAAAGATCGGGCAAGGATAACAAATGCTTAATATTTTAAAAGGAAACACACAGTGTTAAGATTACTCGCTCATGAATTTTAAATAGGTAAAACTTTAAAAGCCCAGTAATGGTTGTTAGGCCATAGAATTCAAGGCTAGGCCTGTAATATGACACTAATGTCATGTTCAATGCGATCCAAGGTTGCTTGGCTCCATTGTATCTTAAATATGTTTATATGGAAGATCTTAAGTTTAAATGGAATAATGCTGTGTATTGTTTTACTTGCACCTTATGTATTTAAAAAGAAGATAGATATCTACAGAAATTAATCGATACTTTGCACAGCAGACAAAATTCTTGTTCAGAGCAACCTGATGATGTATAAACACGCACTTCATATATCCATGTAACGTACCTGGCAGTGCAAATGTACCAAATATAGCTGTCAACTCTCAAAATATTCAATAGCTGCTGCAAGTGTCAAAATTTAATCTACTGGTTTATCATAGCTTTGCCAAGAAATTGGGATCTAGACTACTGTTGTCTATGTCTACCACATAGTGATATCAACTCTGTATCAAATCTATTCTCAATTCCATGAAATTTCTTGGAACGATGAAGAGTCAAGTTAGTGGTTATAAGTGTTTATTTCAGCATTTTGAAGTCAAGGTCAGTGTTACTGTAAATGAAAGGTCGTAAACAGATACATCATCTTTTAAGCACTTTTTTTATGGAATTCCTGGAGCTTAACATAGAGGTTAAAGTATCAAAGCAGCTAAAAGGAGTTTGCATTTCAGCATTTTGAACCTAAGGTCAAGTCCATTGTTAATAACTTTGATGGTCAAGGTCACCATTACTATAAATGTAAAACAGACTTTTTGCAGTGGTTTCATTGCCTCAAAACTTGAGACAGATATAACCTAGCTTTAACAAGATGCACCAAAAGGCAAGGCCACTGCTAGTACATACTGTCAATATACAGTGTCATTGCTCTAGTGCATTTGTTTGTCGTACAATTTCCGTGAAACTTATTTACATTGAAACTCGGTATTTGTAAACACACGTCCATTTCGAACTGTCTTCTGTTCTAACTTCGGCTTGTTGTTGAAGTGGGCCCCACCTGAATTATATTCAGTTCTTTGGATTTTTCTGTCAGGACTTTTGTTGTTAGTTACAGCTCAGGTTTACTTCGTTTTAGGCTTATTTTTGCATCATTATCGACTGGATTTTTTTCAGAATCACGAAACATTTCCTGAAGTTACGTATATTGGGCCTTTAAGAGCAGCGTGTCAATATATTTGGATTTCCAGCTGTAAAATAAAAAATGTCACATTTTGGTACCATAAAAATGTACCCTGTACTGTAACTGGACATGTATTTGTTTAGCTAGATATATCGGTAACAGACATTTTGAACAGAGCAATGTATGAAGCACTTGTAAGAAAAATTCAGAAATAGCGGTTGGTTATTCAATAGGAAAATTACCTATCATGCTCATGCAAAAAAAAAGATAATAATTTGAAGAATATGATTTTGTAAAGAATATTGAGTATTGATTCTTCTTAAAATCTCTTTCAGATTACAAGAATGGAATATGTTCACTCCAAGCATCTGATCTACAGGGACATTAAGCCAGAAAACTTTCTTATAGGAAGGCAATCAACAAAAAAACAGCATATCATAAACATTATAGACTTTGGTTTAGCAAAGGAATATATTGATCCTGAGACTCACAAGCACATCCCCTACAGGGAGCACAAGAGCCTCACAGGAACAGCCCGATACATGAGCATCAACACACATTTAGGAAAAGGTAAGCTTATACTGGCCCCATAGAAGTAACGAAAATCGAATTTTATTGATAAAAATCATATTGTAAAGATTTAAAGGAAAGTTAGAAATATGTGCGTGTGTAAGTAATGGTTTTGGTAATTTTTACATTTTTTTCATTTTTGTTTGTTAAAGATTCCTCAGATTTTATCAGCAATTAACAACACTATGTTTTAGCCTATTTCAATTTGTTTTTGTGATGATATTGAAGATTTTGGAAAGTTTTGTCAGTTTAAAGTTCTAATGGTCTTTGTTAGATATTCTTACCTCTTGTGTTGCTGAGAAAAGATTAAAATTGTAATTTGTTGAACCTTGTCATTAATTTATTTGAAATCAATGTCCGTTACATTTCTATATTCCAGAACAAAGTAGACGAGATGACCTTGAAGCACTTGGGCACATGTTCATGTATTTTCTCCGAGGAAGTTTGCCCTGGCAGGGCTTAAAAGCCGACACACTCAAAGAAAGATATCAAAAGATTGGTGATACAAAGCGGGCTACTCCTATAGAAGTGTTATGTGAAAATTTCCCAGGTAATTCTAAGCCTTGGAAGGTTGTGTTTTTGTGTTTCAACGCTCTGTGTTTCAAGGAAAAGTCATGGAGCTTTTGTTGTTGTGTCTAATTGTGGAACAGAAGTGATGCATATGGAATTATTCTGTGATCTGTTAGTCTCAGAATGTAAAATTATTCTCAAAATTCCCCAAAAAAGTGTTATAAGATTTATAATTGTTTCTCTTTGGCTTGTACGTGCACCATTATAGTCAATAAAAGGGATTCAAAATCATGTTTTTAAAATCATTCAAGTGTAAACACTTTTAAAGTTTATTCTGAAAAATTCTTGTAGAGAAGGTTTCTCATCAAAGGTTTGTATTCCCATACTGGCAAGTTAAATTCATCTTAATTAATGATGCAAGCAAATTATAGACTTATGTTTTACAAATTCAGGGTTTAAGATTTCAAGATAAATAAATAAAAAACAAAAAGCAAGATTTAAATGGATTTCTAGATAGAAAGATGCTCATATGAGCTTATTAATCATATGAAGAATATATTATGAAGATGGTTGCATACCAAATTATTTCAGATGAGCTATCAACGTATCTAAGGTATGTGAGGAGACTGGATTTCTTTGAGACCCCAGACTACGATTACCTTAGGAAATTATTCACAGACCTCATGGCACGTATGAGCTATGACTGCGACTGGGATTTCGACTGGACGGGTCGACAGGTAGGAGGCAATATGCCATTTAAGGGATCTGGTTGTTTTCATGAGTGTTAGCTTAACACCAAAAAAGAGTTACTCAGATACTTACGTAGAATATAAAATAATAATTGTGTGTGACTATATTCAAATTTTCAGTTTCTAATTCTCGGAAATTTAAGTGTAGTTGTGAATTGTCAACTTCAATAATCCGTCATCTTTCTGATATTCATAATTCAGGGATGGTAAATGTAAAGGGTTGAGACTGCGATCTATTTTCAGAAGGTGTTAATTAGCTAAGATGGAAACAACCAATCCCTGGTCATCATATCATCTTGTCATGTTTGCAACCATCTGAACCACCCACGTGTTTAACAGTTTCCCCTCTCAGCTTCTCGCTACATGCTTACGCTTGTTGTTCAACAGCATTCACACAACCATCTTGATTGAACATGTTAATGCAGAGTTTTTGGCACCAACAAAATTGTGTAATACTGAATCTCATGCTAGCCAGAGGTACCTTATGGTGCCAATACAACAGTAGTTTAGCATTTGTTTTGTAATGATGCAAAATGTAATTTTTATTCGGAAATAAAGGTTGTATAATATGTATATAATAGACATTTTAGATAACAAAACATGTCATCGGAATTATGTTAGAGCTTCTTAAGAGCTTGTTTTTTATTTCTAGGAAATTTTAGAAAATCATTGCATGCCTCTTGATGTTTATATATACTTACCATTGAAATCAAGAGAAGATAACTCATCGAGCATCTTAATGTGTTGACGCTTCTTAATAAATACAATATCACCTTCATATGACCTTGGCCTGTTGGAGGTGAAATCTCTTTGTGAATTCTACAAAGCACTGCATGGTATAGTGTTTCTGCTTTTAGATAAAGTGAATGGTTCAAAGGTCATAAGGAGATTGATATTTGAACAGTTAAAATCATTTCTAAAAAAAAAGTTTTATTGTTCCAGTTTTTGATCAGTATTTGAAATTCAGGGCATTATTTCTCATTGTCTACACTGATGGGATGTCACTAGAATCCTTTCCTGTATTTTATCTATAGAAGATATTCAAGAAATATTTTCCCATCACTAATCCATTTCTGCCCTTCCATCAGCCCTCAATCAATGCTCAAGACAATCCACCAAAGAATGAGGATCACAATGGCCGAGAGAGGCATCACGCGCAAGCAAATAAGGTGAGTTGTCTCCCCCTTTATGTAGTACAAGTACGCATTCGCTATCATATAATTTAACATGAACATTTTGTATTTATATAATGCACATACATTACAATTTATAAAATAAAGGCTTAGCTGCTGTCGGTGTAATAATACATTGGATAATGGATGGAGCATAACTAACAATCAGTTACTTACCGGTAATGGGATGTCTGGTGCAGGACTGGGTTGAATGAAAACAGGCGATATATATAATGTCTTGTTGTACGGCAATAACATTGGATGTGCTTACCAATGCAAGCTTGGTCTAATCTTAGGACTGATATAGGAAACCAGTAACTGCTATACTTATAAATGAAATAAAAGACCCATTCCTGCTTGATTCTGTCGTCAGTACTTACATTGTTTGTGAACTGTTAAACTATGTTGTCTTGCCATTAGGTTTGTAATATCAAAGCTGTTCCATCAAACTATTGTACAATTTTCAGCTCAATCTGTGTGTGGCTCTTGTCGATGTGAACATATACAGGCTCTTTCTTACCAGCTGTGTAGACTTTCTGGCTAACCTGACTGGTCTTTGTGCAACACTGAAATAAATCTGTGTCTAATATCAACGTCAAAATTCTTGATAGCTATTTGATATTGACCTAAACAAAAGCTAATCAACATTAACGTATAAAAGTATAAGTATTCAAGACAGTCATCAATAATTGATCCCACTTTCTGGGTTGAAAGCTGTTTTAATGAGGAGTGCGTACACTGACCAGTCGGGGAGTAACTGATAATAAACGTGTTTAACACTGCTTCTGTTCTATTGTTCAGTGTTACTCTGTGTGTTAATAATCTGAGATTAAGTCCAGCTGAACCTGTGATGTTAACTTTCTGGCATGTTATGTCTCCTCCAATCAGATTTGTTCCTTGTTAGATATCAAATTACTTAATTTCATAACTTACCAGCTATACTAGGTTTGTAGTATCAAGTGTAATCCCCTTGAAATACATTTTACATGTAAATATTTAATCTGTTTATTTGGATTATTTTTTTAAATTTCGAAATTTGAGAAGTAGGTGTTATGACATTATGTCCAAAGATAAAGATTTGATCCTTTCTTGGAATGATACTTTGAATGAAACATTAGCCTGAAGCCACCAGTTCTGTGTTTCTATAAGATGCTGACAGGTGTGTTTACATCAGGCGCTATTCAGTGTAAATTGTTATTTGACATGGTGTCACTTAAGTCAGTTACTTGCTGTTGATGTAGTACAGATGTTATGTACAGGTCACAACCTATCCCAGCTCTCCCTTGTAGTACAGAAAAAAATCTGAGTTGTATAGACATTTCACTGATATCTCTCTAAAAGAATTAAAAAATCTCTTTTCTTTCACACCTAATTCTGTGGCCTTTCAAATGATATCTTAGGTACTAACGAATCAAACCAGTCTTTTTGTTGTGACTGTAATGTTCTTCCTTCACATCCTCGTGTAAGGTTTACTAGGATGTGTATTTAGATAGGAAATTATGTTGTGTTGCACTTGCATATGTGCATGCCTGCATGTGCTTATTTTGTATTGTTGCCTTGCATACATGTTATTATTTCCTTGCAAATTGTCTTGATAACCAAAATTGTGTATTGCCTCTCTTTTCCACAGCCATAACTGTTGTCATGTTCGAGGAAGGGTTTCTTTCTTGGTTACACTTTTTCTTACATGTCATGTTTGGCATCTGTTTATCAGCAAAACCTATAACCGAATTTGTGAATCCGTGTTTTTTACCTGGTTATTGATCAATTTAGAGGAAATGGAATACAAAGTTTGGAATGCATAGTAAATTAATTAGAATGTATGCTGCATGTAATTAATTGTCTCCCTGAATGCAGATGCGCATGCAACAGCATTAATTGTCTCCCCTGAATTCAGCTCTGCATTTGACAGCATTGCCACCAATCCACAAGATCATTTTATCAGCAGAAATGGCCATCTTTTGAGCAAGTTATTTTATCATTGAGTACCAGACATATTGGAAAGTTTGAAATCAAAACATCATACACTATATTGTAATATACAAACACTGTTTCTCAAGACCATCTCTCAACAAGGGAAAGAGGAAATCCAAAAGAACTTTGGCTTCTTCTGTTCCAGATAAAGAAAGCCTGTATTGCTTTGGTGATGTCCGTCTTTCTTGAAAAGTTCCTTGTACTTGTTCATCAGATGACCATGAGATATATACAGTTTTCACTGTAATTAGAACATCAAGGCATGCTGTAGACTAGTGTAGTGATCTGTTATGTAAATCCTTTATGTTTGGGTCATGAGTGAATTTAGATCGCAGTTGTTCAAAATCTGTTGAAAGATATTTGATTCCTTGTAATTAATTTAGAATTTTCATTTTAGGATTTCAATTCTCCAAAATCATAATTAAATTCTTTCGGCCTGCTGCAAGAATATTTCTTATAAACCAAGATGGATATACTTGTGTGATCTTTGCTATGCTATAAACTGTGAAAATAAACGTGTTTCATGACGTTTTTACCAGCCAAGATGATAACAACTTAGCTTTGTTTACTACACATTGCTTTGGGTAGGAAGGTTCACTGGTAGGAAGTGTGTAGGTGATGTGTGATATCTGGCTACCTGTGTACCTGTTCCTAAGAAGTGACAATAGTGGTGTACAAGGACATGTACAGCCACAACATATTTCTTCAATAGAAATTGGTGTTCAAAACAAATAGGGTAGATATTTATAGAGTTAAAAGATGCTGGTCCTTTAAATTATTCATAAGTCTGTTTCTGCAGTTGGAGAATGATCGGCTGATGTAGTAAGATTTAGGGAAGGACAGTGTTTGCTGGAAGGTGTTCTGGCTGTGTATTTATATCTTCTCAATACAGATTCATGACCAATTCACCTTACAAATATCACTGTTTCCTCATTATGAGCTCCTGGGAAAGCATCAGTAATGCCGAGCATATTAAAACATTTATCAGCGACATTTTGCCTGGCCGGCTGTATAGAGATATTGCTTGGTTGGTGCTGTGAATCTTTTTCTACAAAAAAACATGTTTTATACATGATATAGGGGATAACATGATACAATAGACAGCTTTACAAGTTGGTATTGAGGTGATATCCTGGAAAATGCTGTAGATTCATTTTTTTTAATGATCAAACTGTCACATGACTTGTATGTGTATAAAAAGTGTAGATTGACTTAGATGTCTTAACATAAATGGCTTAAAAATAATCACAACGTTTTTATCGCTGGGTTATGACATAATTTGTCTGTTAACCGTATTTTAGAAATTGTTATTACAAATGCCATTTCATGTACTTGTATGTCACATTTTGTACAAGGTGACCTTGTTATGGAAACAAAAGATTCAAACTTTTAAAAGTGCTGCAGCCATCCTCTTTTTGTGTTTCTAACATTGATTTCAAACATTAGTGTAGTTTAATTATCCACTACAACTGTACACACATAAATGTTTAGAATAAATGTCTCCCACTTAGCTCGAGGGAATAGAGCGATCCCTTGTTTACAGTTCCAAGGAAATGTTTTGTGTGCGATATTGTTAGGTACAAATTGGCGATGAACCAGCTCACATGTAGAGAAGACATGCAGAGCTTCATGTATCAATTTGTACAAATGGCAGCTTAGCATTAACTTTGAAGGTCAGCAGGTGCTCTCAAGGAGATGGCTCCTCCAACAAGATGTGTTTTTTTTTACCATCGATAGCCTTCAACTGTCGAGATAGTTAGTATTCTCCACTTGTGTAAATCTAAGAATTAGTTAACATATGGCAATTTGTTTTTTATTTGTTTTTAGATATAATATAGATGTAAGGAATTACATATTAAAGTACACATTCATTGATTTTATTAGTGGTATTATCATTAAGGACATAATTTTTACAAGTATTTACACATTCAATATTGAATGAAATGTGTTTGCGATTCACTTGATGTTAGATTTTCTATTTCCCATAATTCAATCACTTCTCTTTAGATTTTCTGTGTTACATGATTGAATCAATTTGAGTTAGATTTCTGTTATATGCGATTCAATCACTTCATGTTAGATTTTCTATCATACGTGATTCAATCACTTCATTTTAGATTTTCTATTATACATGATTCAATCACTTCATTTTAAATTTTCTATTATATGTGATTCACTCACTTCATTTTAGATTTTCTATTATACATGATTCAATCACTTCATTTAAGATTTTCTATCATACGTGATTCAATCATTTTGTGTTAGATGTTCTATCATACATGATTCAATCACTTCATGTTAGATTTTCTATTATTTGTGATTCACTCACTTCATTTTAGATTTTCTATTATATGTGATTGAATCACTTTCATTTTAGATTTTCTATTATACGTGATTCAATCAGTTCATGTTAGATTTTCTATTATACATGATTCAATCACTACATGTTAGATTTTCTATTATACTTGATTCAATCACCTTCATTTTAGATTTTCTATCATACGTGATTCAATTACTTCATGGTAGATTTTCTATCATAGGTGATTCAATCACTTCATGGTAGATTTTCTGTCATACGTGATTCAATCACTTCATGTTAGATTTTCTATTATATGTTCATGGTAGGTAGTTGTTGAAGTTAAGAATACAACACAATCAGCAATGCTTTGTATTGAAGAAGCTCACCAAGTCAGGATACGTCTGTAGTGTAAGGATACGGTGCTGGTTAGATATAGATTGGTGGTGGTAGTTCTGTTCATTTGATAATTGGTTACTGGTGAATCCCACGCTGACCCCGGTGTTAATTGGATGTGTTGGTGAACTAAATATGCCATTGTAGATTGAAAAAGGCTATTCATTATCCTGTGTTACCTTACAGTTGATGTTATTGATATATCATTTCACCAGTGCTTCGACCTTCAGTCACTGATGTTTACAAATATTGAGCCTGTCCTCGAAATAAATGGTTTGGCCTGTGGCACACAACCCCCAAGCTATGACTGTTGCTGTGCCCATCCCCCACATGCTCCATCCCCACAATCATCCATCCTGCATGCTCATTCTGTATTGTTTTCATTATAACAGTTATCATTCATGTACATGCACCATACAGATATTGTTGTGTAAGGATGATCACTACTCTGACTATTCATTATTAATGTTTCTTCGTGACAAGCCTACAGTTTCTAGGGCTGTCCTAAGTTGGGAGAGAACTTCATCTGTATAATAGGCATCACGTCTTGATGATGCACACTACAATGACTAAGTTATTATTTTGATTTATGCCGTGAACTATAAATTCTACTGCAATAATTTGAGTGGTCTTCACCAATGATTCGTTGGTAATAACATGTTCATGGTGTTATATATTGCCATCTGAGGACCCTCGAGTAGAGCACACCAGACATTAAACTCACATAACTCGCTATTACAATTACAGTTGGTGAAGAATTTTCTTTTCAGAAATCAAGGGCATTGATATAATTGATGCCATTAATCTGTCTCATTCTTCTGATCTAATACTTGTCTGCCTAGTAATTAAACACTGGCAATTTTAAAAGGACTAAGATAATTCGTGACCTTTTATTGGTTTTAATAACATGAATATTCATGTATGAAAAAAAAGATTCAGTGATTCAAAATTTGTTCATTTCAGCATGTCAGTGTTAAAGATAAATAATCCACTTGTGCTTCCTGGGTTGATTATAGTGGTTCTTTAAACAAAACTTAAGGTCACTGACCTCAAGTGATACAGGTTGTGTTTTCTCACATTTTCTCTGAGGTTCTCGCAGATTTCTGTCAAAAATATATCTTTCAGGGTGTATGTATTTTTCTGCTGCATGTTCATCAATCATCCTAACAATTTTAAAATGGAATTCATCTCATATTCAAAGTGACACTTATAAAATCATCATCATATTCAGGCATATTTCATCTACATCATGAATATGTGTGGTTTGTGATCTCTCCTTGGGTGGTGACATTGTGCTGTGGGTGGGAGACGGTGCATGACAGGAGCATGGGACTAGAGGGCATGTTTACTTGTTTGTCAGGGATAGGGTGCTATTTATCTTCATACGGATGTAGCATTTGTGGATTAAGGTTTGAGGATAGAAGTTCAGGATTGTCAGTACTTACAGGGTTCCTCATTCCCTTCAGTTTGTGACATGACAGTTCCAAATTTGGATTGTTTACCTTCATTAGTTTCAATGTGGTTATTTATAGGTTTTGTAAATCATGTAGTTTTACTATGGATGGGGATAGTTGTCAATAGGTACTAAGTTACATAATGGTTTATAGGGACAACAACTGTGATCTGAAGGGCATTAAGGGGGTTGAGGGGAGGGGCAGGTGCTCATTTAGACTAGAGGTTTATATGTGGCGGGATGTAAATAGGTGTTATGTTAGGGCTATGGTGGTTTGTATGTTGTAGGGTGTAAATAGGTGTTATGTTAGGGCTATGGTGGTTTGTATGTTGTGGGGTGTAAATAGGTGGTATGTCAGGGCTATGGTGGTTTGTATGTTGTAGGGTGTAAATAGGTGGTATGTTAGGGCTATGGTGGTTTGTATGTTGTGGGGTGTAAATAGGTGCTATGTCAGGGCTATGGTGGTTTGTATGTTGTAGGGTGTAAATAGGTGGTATGTTAGGGCTATGGTGGTTTGTATGTTGTGGGGTGTAAATAGGTGATATGTCAGGGCTATGGTGGTTTGTATGTTGTAGGGTGTAAATAGGTGTTATGTTAGGGCTATGGTGGTTTGTATGTTGTAGGTTGTAAATAGGTGTTATGTTAGGGCTATGGTGGTTTGTATGTTGTGGGGTGTAAATAGGTGCTATGTTAGGGCTATGGTGGTTTGTATGTTGTGGGGTGTAAATAGGTGGTATGTCAGGGCTATGGTGGTTTATATGTTGTGGGGTGTAAATAGCTGCTATGTCAGGGCTATGGTGGTTTATATGTTGTAGGGTGTAAATAGGTACTATGTTAGGGCTATGGTGGGTTATATGTGGCGGGATGTAAATAGCTACTATGTCAGGGCTGTGGTGGTTTATATGTTGTGGGGTGTATATAGGTGTTATGTCAGGGCTATGGTGGTTTATATGTTGTAGGGTGTAAATAGGTGCTATGTCAGGGCTATGGTGGGTTATATGTTGTGGGGTGTAAATAGGTGCTATGTTAGGGCTATGGTGGTTTATATGTTGTAGGGTGTAAATAGTTGGTATGTTAGGGCTATGGTGGTTTAAATGTTGGGTGTAAATAGGTGTTATGTCAGGGCTATGGTGGTTTATATGTTGTGGGGTGTAAATAGGTGCTATGTTAGGGCTATGGTGGGTTATATGTTGTAGGGTGTAAATAGGTGCTATGTCAGGGCTATGGTGGGTTATATGTTGTGGGGTGTAAATAGGTGCTATGTCAGGGCTATGGTGGTTTATATGTTGTGGGGTGTAAATAGGTGTTATGTCAGGGCTATGGTGGTTTATATGTTGTGGGGTGTAAATAGGTGTTATGTCAGGGCTATGGTGGTTTATATGTTGTGGGGTGTAAATAGGTGCTATGTTAGGGCTATGGTGGGTTATATGTTGTGGGGTGTAAATAGGTGTTATGTCAGGGCTATGGTGGTTTATATGTTGTGGGGTGTAAATAGGTGCTATGTCAGGGCTATGGTGGTTTATATGTTATTGGGTGTAAATAGGTGTTATGTTAGGGCTATGGCGTTTTATATGTTTTGGGGTGTAAATAGCTGCTATGTCAGGGCTATGGTGGTTTATATGTTGTAGGGTGTAAATAGTTGCTATGTTAGGGCTATGGTGGTTTATATGTTGTAGGGTGTAAATAGGTGCTATGGTAGGGCTATGGTGGTTTGGTTGTTTTGGGGTGTGAATAGGTGCTTTGTTATAGGGTTAATGGTTTATAATGAAGGTTTTGTTTAGTGAGTACAAAAAGGTGCTATCTTTTGATAATCATGGTGAGGATTTGTATAGGTTTATGTAGATGCTAAGTTAGAATAGTGATGGTTTATATGGTGGAGGGAGTCAAAAGGTATGTCATGTTAACGGAGGTTTAGAAAGGGCACTCTGAATTATTCCATGTCCTTTTTGTGTGTTCTAATTCTAATCAAACCTAATCTTGTGTTTCTGGAAGCATTGGCTTGTGGTGTTCTAATACAAGTAATTGGTTTATAAATGATGACTGATGTTTCTATGACGTTTTTATTTCCGGTGAACAGAAAAATGTGCAGTCTGGCTTACAATACAAAGCATTGGTGAGTGTAACGGTTTTTTGTATTGATTGTGTAACTGGTAAATGCTGATCATTTGGATTTCAAGCTCAACTCATATCTCCAGACCTTAACACCCCTGCTCTTCAGCATACCTCTGTCTGTCTATGTACTAGGGTTTGCTCCTCCTATAATTCTCCGTCCGGAAAAGAACGGTAAAGCAGTGACACCAATCTCTCCCAAGATTTGTACTGTTGTTACATAATGCAAGCAGGATGGAATTGTGTCAATGTGGAGATTTAAAAAAAAACAATATTTGGAGTCTTTTGTATGCCTGCCAGAGGCTGAGTCATTGAAGCAACTATTGACCTGGATCTCTGCAATGACTCCCTTGTCTCAATCTCCAATCAGAAACTCTTCTACTCTACTCCACAGGGAGGAGCAAGGGCGTTCAGATTTATGAATAAAGAAGACAGTTTTGTGTCCAATGATAGAGCAGGGCTGTAAAGGTTTCTACCTAAAACATGAAACAGGTCAGATAGGGGTTTTTCATGGTATAATAAAAACTCTGTGACCAACTTCTCTTTGTAATACCGTTTCGTATATCGCGCATAACACGCTCTGGTTCTTTCTATCACTAATTTACCTTTTTTCAGCCAAGTTCAAATCAAAGGGGGCATGCATGGGGTGAGGCCCCCCGGCACGCCGGTAACTATCTGGGGTCCAACCTTGCCGCAGATAGACATGGGGGATCAGTTCAGGTAGGCCACACCCCCTCCTGCTCTCGGCCCCGCCTGGCTGTCTGTCTCGCTTTGATTGACAGCCGACCATGCAGCTACCTGCTGTAACAACCTGTCTGTCCTGTCACTTACCTCTCCTGGATGAACTTACTTAATTAGTCATTTTTGTGACATTTTTTTCTTATTAACTTTGGTATTAAATATGTATTTGTTTAAGTAATACTTATTATTTCCTTTTATGATTTCTGGCTGGCTTTCTATTTCTCTAATAACATAGTATACTACAAAGTTTGAATTTGAGTCACTTTTTGTTTAAATATGAATGTCTCGTTTGTCCTGCAACACTGGCATATTTCACTATTTGAACCTTTTCCATGCTAAATGACTTGCTTGGAAGCGTTGGAGGGTGATTCACTAGTTAGTGATGCATGGTTTATTCCACGAATAGCTGGGAGTAACATTCCAACCTACCTCTGCTCTGACTTTGCTTTCTCCTCAATATTGGCACTGCACATAGTTTTTCTTTCCTATTAAAAATCAAGTTCATTTAATTTTTGTGCATTTTCTTTTTGTCATTTTCAAATGTGTTCTTTTCATCAGATTAAAATGTATATTTGATGTTTGTTTCTATATGTTTATTTACATATAGAGTGATGATAATGCAAATAAGATGTAAATTACTTTATGAAATAGCTAACATGATGACAGTGTGGTATAGGTAGAACACCTTATAACATTGATATAATAATGGTGTCATATAGGTAGTTAGGGTGGAGATGGAATACATAACATTAAAATAATAAGGAATGAATCAAAATGGAAGTCTATTGCATGGGAATTTATATAGATTAAAACAATGGTTCACAATGTGAACTGGTGGATGGAGGGGGATGATGTAGTTCAGATTAATGTCGCCATGGTTGTGCCTGTGATATCATACTGTCATTACCATGTCAGTCATTTCAGGTTTATTCTGGTAGTTAGAAATGGGTGGAGAGGTTCTATTCTATTCAAGTCCTCTATTGTCTGGTTACATTAGTACTAGCCTCTCGGGAAGGGCAAAAGTGAATAGTATTTGGGGCCCCCTCTAGCTGGGAGTGAGTCTGGCTGACAAACTGTTGTTGGCAATCCCAACAAGACGAAGAAAGGAGTAGAAAACGATGCATGTAGCCATCCAGCCTTACATTGTGTCTTTTACAGCTAGCCAACCAGCTAATACAGGGTCAGTGAACTTTGTTTGCTCGTAAGGTTGGGCACCTTGTTGAGAGGCAAGTGCTAATGTAACCAAAAAAATAATAGCTTGAATGGAAGTAAATTGCTTTTGCAACTTGTTTTTGGCAAACTATGTATATATTCATTGATCCTTTTCAACGATATCACTTTGTATGTTATGTTTAATTTGCATTTACGGTAATGGGCTACAACCAGGAAGTAATGTTACTCAACACTCAATATATCCTGTTTCAAATTTATACTGATGTAAGACTGCTAGGTGACAGGGGTATACTAGAGCAGGCACTGTTGATCATGACTAATTCATTAGGAACTCTGGAGAATGTAATATTATATTTATAATAGTAAAGTTAGTGACCTATATATAACATTGATAGCCAGCGTTCTGTTTTGGAGGATCAAACACTTTATTTTACTGAACAATGTCTGGTACAGGTAAATTTCTTGAAAAAAAAATGAAACAAATGGAGAAAAAATAAAAAACCTTTTTTTTGTGTTTAAAACTGCTTAATAGGACATCTTGGTGTCGCCACTGTAAGAGCTAGACTATGTATTAAGCTAGTCAACATCCATCTGTCTTTCAACTCACCATGCTTCCTACAGAAAAGATTTATAAGGTGTTCAATTACAAATGAAAGGCTCCAAGAACTAGCCGCTCCCTTTTCTGCTCGGCATCAGTACACAGCTTTGAAGCACATTTGTGGTAGTGAATAGATGCATCAGCAATCTTTTGACATCAGCAGACTGTGATAGCTAGGAGCAAATGTAAAGGAATGGTGCTTTTTGCTTCAAGTAGATAGTGTTTCTGTTTTTGTTTTGATATTAATGAAATATTTGTAAGCACAATGTGAAAAATTCTTCACTATTTTGGTTCAGTAGATGATTGTAGAAAATTTTGTAAGCACAGAAATAATTTCTTATTAAATATTTCATAGAAGCATACTTTCATAATCACATTCATTTTGTTTACTATACTCTCGTAGACGTTTTCAAAGAGATTGTTTATCAGTTCATTCTGTATAGATATATACTGTATATATATGTTATATGTTGGACATGTTGACAGTCTGTTGTAAATGACCATTCACACTTGATTTAAAACATTCCAAAAATGTTTTACAAAAACACTATATAAAAAAAAAAATCTTTTATTGAAAAGATCTGCCATATTTTTGTAGAAGTGCATTACAATGAAAATTACTCCTTTAATAGGGAAAGAGAGATTGAGGAAATTTACACAGACTGTCCAGATGTAAGTCTTGTCTACAGAGGACTGCAGGCTATTGGCTGCTCGTGGTGGAGTACACTGGTGAAGCCGTCCTTTCTGGTAGATTATGCCCTGTGCCCTGCAATGTCCTACATCATCTCTAATTCTCATGACATATTGCCATATCTAAATATGGACGTCCATTTTGTTTCAGGTGGTCAGTTCCACAAATGGAGAGTTAGCACCAGATGACCCGACAGCTGGACAGTCCAACACGCCTATCAACAACCCCTCAGCACACCGAGACGAGGAAAAGAGTGAGACAAAGTATGTATTCCTTCAGCTGACCAGTGGTCATCACTATTCAGCTGATCATCTTAAAATGGTTTTTACATGCTTATAGTCTTGACAAAATGGCCATAAATTTTGAATAATTTCATTGCCTAGACTGCTAAGGAAAATAATCATTGCAGATAGGACCATACATTTCTAAGTTAATAATTTCATTGCTTAGACTGTTCAGGCAAATAATCATTGCAGATTGGCCATGGTCTGTACAGTCATCATAGATTTGCTGAAGTAAGCATGTGCCTCGGTCAATCTAGAATGACCACTGGCTGTGTAATCCTCTATCTTGTCCATCTGTCATGTTCATTGGTCACTTGCGATGACCATCGGTGACTGATGATTTAGACCATGAACTTGATTGTTCACATCCTTATGACAAATTCTCTTACTACTGTTTCCTTCCTTTGGTACATTTGTAATTTACATTGAGAGATGATTCTAGCATGAAGTACATATTATGACCTGAAGGGTCCACTTAACATTCTATAGATACAATGGCTGAAGAAGGAAGTGTATGGTTGACACATGTGAGAGAGTGTTGGGTTTAGAATACTTAAAGATGAAGAAGTTGGTCCTACTGAAAATAGGTCGGGTCTATATAGTCGGTAAAGCAGGACAGTGTTGAAGATGAACAATTTCAATATAGCAATATCTGCAAAATGCTGTTTTAGCACTTTTGCACAAAGCATTTTTTCACCTGTGTATTATACAGTAGCAATAAAATCACATTAACATAATTATATTCAATTGTAGATAGAAGTTAATGTTATGTGTTACCAACTCACTTATTCTTTCAGAATATTAAAACAAAGGTTGGCGAGGGTATATTTTTGTGTGGAGTTGGTTGTTTATGGTTTATTTGTTGGTTTGGCTATGCCTTTATAAGCACAGTTATTGATCTGACCTTGCTCTTACTCTGGGACTACAGTGGGTCAATATACATCAGAGGTATTGATCAAAGCCATCTATTTGAATTAGCGACAATCTATTTATCATACTCAAGTAATCAACATGAGCCGAATCCTATTAATCACTCTCATTTTTGGTCTAATTGTCATCAGTTCATTTCTTAAACAAAAGTCATTAATTTCCTTAATAGGGTAAAAATGCAATTGTAACATGATAAATTTTACTCTCAGCATTTCAGCTTTACATGTTTGAAATATTTTCAAAACTATCGTCAACAAAAGAAATAAATTGATATTGCTTAGAGTTTGCTCAGACAACTTGGGTGTGAACATTAAGTATGCTCCAATTTTTTTTTTAACAATTTGACCAATAGCTGATTCCAATTTTGAGATGTAAAAATTAGTGAAAAAACCCCCCATTATCATCCTTAGCAATGAATCAAGTTTCAGGATAGTATGTTCAGATATTGGAATAAACTGTCTAGATCTGGTGATCTGTCTTTGATGTGGTCCGAGTTGTGTCTGGGAACTCTGATGTAATATAGGACAAGGCTGGAAGTCTATCTGATACTTCAGGACGAAATCCATGTCTTGTTTTACCAGATGTACGCCTGCTAGACATTTCTTAGAAATCTTAGGATCTGATCTGGCTCTAAAGACAATTCATTGATTTATGTGTTTAGTAACAAACAGCTCAGTGTACAACAAACAGACGTCAAAACAAACTGCCATAAACAGCAGGTCAGACAAATAATGGTCAGATCATCATTAAATAAGATAAACAGCTGTTTGTGGCTCTCCGGTCGAGACTTAAGTTACATTCACCGACTTGTACCGAGATTTGGTCAGTTTTATTGCCAATGAAGCTTGTGTAGATAGGGATTACTTTAAGTAATTGAATTGGTTCTATATAGGTGCTGCTATATTTGTCATAGACAGGCGTAGTGTTGGTTTGTACATGTGGATTTTATGTATGGGTATTAACCAATAACTATAGACAATGCAGAAGTTGTGCTGTAAGGTATGTTGGTAAATTACAAAACATGAAAAGAAATATTTTAAAAAAGGAGTGGAGTGAAATGGAAGCAAATGATATTGATGATACAGGGAGTTGCAATTCTAGGTGACAAAATTTACAATGTACCAAAAGAAGGAATATCATATCATTTACTGATACAGAATCACCAATATATTGGTAGAAATATCCATTTCCTATAGATTTTCTACTCCAAACAATGTTAAGTAAGGTTAAAAGAAACACTCTTTAGAGACTATCTGTGTATTAGATTGTAGTATATAAGCTGGGTATAGGTATGACTACAGCATGTTATAATATTATTGGCTGTCGTTTTACAACCTCTTTAGTCTGATACAGTGACATGGATGTGTATAATTGACTGTACAGTAAAACCCCACGTACTCAAACTCATGGGGACCTGATCAAGGTTGGTTGAATATGTTTGAACTCGGACCAAACAAACTGTTCGTTGAATGAAGGGTATTCAAGTAAACCGAGTTCCAGTAAGTGGAGTTTTACTGTATAACATACTATTTTGGGTGATACTATTTGACTCAATATAAAATCCTATGGAAGTTTCTATTAACTGTTACACAAAGTTAATTTTATATGGTAGCTCTAATCAATATGCAAGTGAAAAATGATTATGGTAACGCAATAAACTACATCTTAAAAAGGAAATACAAATATACCTAATTTCTTTACATGTTGTGCTTGTTCATTCCTCTGAAGTCTCTGAAATTATTTTGTAATGTACAGATGATGTGATGTAGTTGTTTGTCAGCGTCTGATGTTTCCAGTACATTTGGTAGGGATTTGTGTGTGGACAAGTATGGAGGTTAACTTGCCCTGTTGGAACGGGAAAACTACACACACATCTGCCTGTCAAATGTCCGATAAATTCTCCAGTCACAGATCAGGAATATTTGGTTTGATGTCTTGGTTTCTCTGTTAAATTTTATTTGTTTCTATCTGTATTCATTTGATCAATTCTGCTAGCACAGCTTCCCACTTTGTTGCTTGCAGATGCTGTTTCTTCAAAAGGCGCAAGAAAAAGAAGACGCGTCGATCATAGACTTGATGCATAACGTACCAAAAAACAAGCCACTTATTACACATACATACAGCCCTAAGGAAGTCACTCTTACTCTTCAAGTTGAGCCTTCCTTAACTTTTATGTATGCAACCAAAAAAGTTTCTTTTCGCTTTTGGAACATTTTCGCTACGCTGAAACTCAACGTAGGGACATGACTAAACTTGATTCAAGCCATGCTTATGGTTTTGAGTTTGTGTTTTTATCCAAAACGTTTACACACCACAGCTGGTTAGAGTTGGACAAAGATAGGCCTCAAGTTTTCGCTACAGTAATGGGAGGAAAACAATGGCTGCAATCTCCTGCTTTTCTGTCACAGATGTTGCTGTTTCACCCGCTCGAAAAAACGTCGGAAAGAAAAAAGGCGGAAATGACATGCGGCCCAGGACCATGACCTTGATACAGTGCCATTGAGTTTCCCTCAGGAAGATGACATTGCAACGTTTGACCTAGGTCCGTCAGTGCGATCAGTCACACCGCGAGTACAGCTAGCATACCTAAATCAGTCTTTCTTGAACGTTGATAATCAGTTTTAAAGCCTTTTTTCAGCTCTACTTCATGTAATGTGTTATGTGAATGGTTTTAATTAATGTGCATATGTGATGATTAGGTTTTAAACTGACAAGATGCAAAAAAAAAAAACATTGAAGAAATTTCAAATGTGCATGACAATTTAGATGTAGTCATAACTCTCGGTAGGAGTTAACATTGTAGTTGCCAAGTATGAAATTTCTTCTTTTTCAATTTTAGCCTCTTTTAAAATTATAAGTTCATCCTCTTCTTACATGGGCACATATGCTTTATATTTGTAAGTATGAAAACCTTGCATTGCTGAATAATTAAAAGTAAAGTTGTTGGTATGTAGATCTATCTGGTGTCAGCTTGGTCTGACCGTATACCAGTACAGGCATAGTCCTGATATAAACTTTAACTTAGAAATCTGTTGAAACATCACTGAATTATCAAGGGGTATATCTTGTACACAAATCTGCTACATTGTAGTATAGATCTGGTAGCCTTTCGCGATTTCGACACTTGGATCAGATACATATTTGTACTGCCATTCATTTTTAGAAGCCAGTCATAAGTAGGCTTAGTGATAAATCATTATTTATAGTCTTCTTTATGCGTGACTAGACGTTCATTGTGATCGTGGCTTTAGGCTTCGGTTTACAAAGAGCTGGCCATTTACAATTCTGACTTTCTACTCAAAGTACACCCCTTGATTGAACCTTTGCTAAGGATAGAAAGTACAAATTATTCTTACAGGCAATATAAGGATAAATAATTAATTCCTGTCATTTCCAACCTCTCAGTTCGTTTTGCTTTAGACTCTTTGATGAGTGGTGTTTCGGGCAAGTGTTTGGATATGATGTATACATTGGACCAAGATATAGTTGAAGTTGATGGTCTAAGATGTGCGTGATTGGTTATCTTGTACCCACCTGGGGCCAAACTTTCCATTGGTTCTGATGGTTTTTATGGGATAAACATTACACCAGGTAGTGAAACCGACATTTCAGAGATTCGGTTCCACGACTTGGGTAGTTTGGTTCAAAATGAGTCAGAAAAAGAGGCCATCCGTTTTGTTTGTCTAAATCAGATAATAATGGCAACTTTGTTTAATGAATAGATATAAGTGTTATTCGTTGTTTTGTTATCTTTCATTATCAAAAGGTAGGTTTTTCAAAGTTTTATGATTTAGCCGAAAGTTTAAACTTACAGGCAATGATTAATGGTGTGATTGTATGGTGTACGTCCAAGTGGGGTATTATTGAAGATTTTCATCTGTTCAGAGTGAGCTGCTGCTCTCAGCAGATTTCATCGTGTGTATGGAGATTCAAAGTATGGGAGGTAGAGGATGGTGAGAGTGTAAAACAACAGATGAAGATCTACTGAAATATTTGACTTGGACTATTTAATGTTTTGCGGTAGCGAAATATTACAGCTAAGAACAGCTCTAGGTAAGAGGTTACTCACATCTGTGGTAATGACATGTAGACATTGGTTAAGTGCTATTTACAAAATACAAAGCAGAATTGGCCGTAGGACATGGTCCTGGGTACATGCACAAGCATGTACATAACACATACATTTTGTACAATGTAGATATAATCATAAAACTCAAGCAGGCATTCCATATTCCATCATTTGTACAAATTGAGTATCATGATGCCTTGACAACTGCAAAAACATTTGTACTGATTTGAATCAATTGTAAATGATATTGTATGTTTTGGTGCCATTTTCACCAGACAAGTGTTGTTAGTATGTTGTTTACCTCCCCTTTGTCTGGGTCTAGCATACCAGTTATCTGCCCTTGATCTGGGTCAGCAGTTTTCCTAGTATAGGGATTGTGTAATAGGAAAGTGACTATGAAAGGCTTTCAAATACAGAAATTTTGCCAAGAAATTTCCATAAAAACTTGACTAGTGTGATACCTTTGACCAAACATGTGATCAGGATTTTGTCCCTTATAACCCATTCCCCCTCATCTGAGCCACCCACTAAATTACCTGTCATACATCTTGTACAAATCTGCATTATTTGACCTGCATACCATGTTGACAAGTAGATATCCCATCCCTGGAGTCATTGTAAATTTCCCTTTTCAATCATAGTATCTTTGTCCCATATACATGAGCCCCATTTTCCATAACATTTTATAAGGAACGTCATAGTAGATTGCTAGTCGGGCTGTGTGAGTGAATCATTGATGTACAACAGGTCATAACTATAAGCTATTTACATGGTTGATACTGGTGAAAGTGGCATCAATAAAATGTTGGACCTGTATAAACTACAGAAGGCCTGGTCTAACCTGTATAGACTATAGAAGGCCAAGGTCGTCGATGGTATGGTCTAACATGGCTGTGCTGCGATACAAACTACAGCCGACTGGATCGTCTGTTCGATCTTGTTTGTTCAGGTTACAGTAATTTGATTGGTTCCAGATGTACTTTAACAATAGCAGCGTGTTGCTGTATTTTTATGTTGTTTTTATTTGGTGATGTATGTCAGGATTCCTTGTATACTGTACATAATATATATACCTACGTTTATATAGGCGTACATCAAATCCAGGAAATTTTACAGTGAAAAGGGGAGAAAAAAAATCCTATTTAAAAAAATCACAAAATTTCCACAATGTTATGTTGGAGGGAACTGTATCATGACGAAACGTCTCATCGAAACATCAGAATTGGAATGAGGCTATAATTGTGTGTACTTGCCATGAAATGTGTTTTTTTTGGATGACAGTCTCAGTGTTTCTTTGATCAAACTTGGCTATTTTGCTCGACTGATCTTACAAGAAGCTAGTCTACAGCCGTGTGGTTTATAAGTGAACACTTTCTGGTGTCTAAGGGCTGCATCAGGATCTGTCAAATACTTGTATGAAGCCAGATCAGGATCGATCAAATACTTGTATGAAGCCAGATCAGGATTTATCAAATACTTGTATGAAGCCAGATCAGGATCGATCAAGTACTTGTTTAAAGCCAGATCCTTGTATGGAATTTACTGCAAACGGATCATCAGATAGTAAGAAAATGATGAACGGAACAAGGAAAATGTGCTTTAACCGGTCTCTGAGAGACGAGAGGATGACACAATATACAGAAACATTATGAGCAGTTATTGATGCAAAACAACGATGGTGGTTACTGTTTTCATTAACTGTGCCAATGAAAAGCTGTGAGGAAAAACTATAAGGTGCAAGTTTATCTTTCTGTGATCAATCTATGCATTTTGAAAATGCCAATAGGGATAGGTCACTAAAGATTGAAATGTAGTTCAGAGTTTCTGTAGGATGTTTATGGTGTACATAATAGTGAAAAATCCCATTTTAGCTACTGTCAGCCCATTGTTTTTCTTAATAATAAAGTGAAGTGATAATTTTTCTATGTAACACAAATTTTGAGTTGCTCTGTATTTCCTGAATTATGTTGACATGGAAAGAAAGTGGTCGTACAAAATGGCAGTAGTGATGTATTTACGCTGTAAATATTGTCTTTTTCCCCCCCACATTTTTGCTCAAATTGAAATTGTTTCTCACATTTTCAGTATGAAATGCTTTAATTGACTCAAATTATCTGGATATTTATATATTGATATTGGTTTGACAATACAAGCCTTGAAAACCTATATGAATTGACCAATTAAAAATTACCACATAAACAGAATAACATATCTTTGTCATCAACAACAGCATGGATGGATAATAACTTAATTGTGGAAGTTTTCTTCTATTTTCTTCATTCATCCTGATATACATAGATCTTCTTTTCATTACCGTGTATTTTTTACTTTCAAGAATTAATTGAGTAGACTGGTTATTCATTCCATCAAATGTCTGGAATTTTACAGTACAGATATTACAAAGTGTAATGGGTTAGCTCTAAATCTAAACCATTTTCCAGTCCAATGTATTTTATGGATGTTAATGTGAAATTGATTAATTAATTGATGATTATTTGAAAGACAAGAATGCATGCACTGATAAGGCTCGAGTTAATAGCCAATATTTAGAAGATACTTTATGAAGATGTCTTAACACCAGTAAAATATGTAAGATAGCATAATTATATCATTACCTAAACCTTTTCCACATCAATACACCGGAATGATCTCAATCATTTTTGAAATTAAGAATTTTGATATAAAGTAAGATATATATGAAGTGTAATCAGTTAAGTCCAGAGTGAGGAACTTACGCTCCGCATTGACAAGTGGTTTTAGAAAGTTGCTGATTTCGTTCACAGAAATCCAATTTTTGTTTCCTTCAGGTATTTTCATATAGAGTATGTATTGTGTTGCTAAAAAATTCTTGCTTTTGCTTCTAATGAAAATGCTTTCACTTTTTGTTTACATTAGGTTCAAGCTTCAGAACCCTTCCCTCTTTCCATACTCATAATTGCACAAGTACTAATTAATGTACAAATCTATTGTAAATTTGGGTACAGGGCTTTAGTGGGATACTAGCGTTTTCACCATTTAATTCACATACTTATGTAGCATGGTTGACATTTACGAACGTAAAAAAAAACACCTTAAAGGCAAATCTCAACCGTTAAATCCTGCTACTGCCATCTGGCTTGTCCATCAGCTATAAACTGTAAACACCTTGTTAATATTTCTGCTTCAGATGTGAAGGATAAAATTTGGCAACAGATCTTGAAATATGTATTTCATCTTAGCATTGCATATTTATTGTTTGTAAACAATTGGTAATTAAAACAAAAAAATATAGGAATATTTTGCAACTATTGAAAGTCTGTGAATATCTTCAGCTATGGGAACAAGGTTTGCATGTATGCTGCTACAACTGATTATTGTTATCATGATTTAAGTGTGACTGGTATGTGTGAATGTGAGAGAAGCCAATCGTTGTTGATTATCTTGATGGAACTTTAAGATTGTCGAAATCGGAGTCATATGTAAGATTTGTTATTTAATTCATTTTCATGTACAGTCATATTTTTTGCCTCAATTATTTGTGCTAAGGGAAAAAAAACAATGAAAAATACTTGTAGGTCATTATGTTCCTTATTGAGAGAACTGCTGTGGTCTTCTTGAGGAATAAAATATCTTTTAATATCTACTCCTGTTTTGGTGTTTTATTGTGGATTTCACTTCAATTCTGTTGAGATCATTTTTTGTACGCTTAGAATTGAGATCATTTTTTGTACGCTTATCAAATTTGAAGCAATGCATTGTATGGCACCATCCGTTTGTCAAAATTTTTTATTGATCCGGAGATCTTCAACCACTGTTTAACCAATCTCCTTCAAACTTTGTACATTTATTAACTATCACAAACATAAGTAGGTTTTCCTGAACATCGGTTTAATTTAACTCTGTTTGGAAGAGTTACTGCCCTTTACAATTTATCTAAATCTTATTTTGAGATCTCTTCCAAAAGTTTTCAACCCATTTCTTTCAAACTTTGTACATCTGTTCACCATGGCATGCAATTGTGTTTTCCTGAACATCGGTTTGATTCCACAACATTTGGTAGAGTTATTACCCCTTACAATATTTCACATCCTAAATATCCTTTTTCCAACAGATTTCAAAGCTTATTGTCCTATTTCATCTTTTGGACATTTTCCTTCTGGCCCCATGGGGATAGAGGTAGACCCAAGATTGACATAAAATTAAGTCGCTTTCATCCAAGGATGCTCTGACCCATACCCAATACCAAGAATTTCCTAATGAAAGACAGATTTTAGAGAACTTGCTTCATCTCCCTAATTTTGAGCCCAGCCTCTTCGGCTCAAACCAATTGTTTATAGACAAGAGGCCCAACGGGCCTTAACGGTCATCTGACTACCAATAGTAAAATCACTATGAAAATACGTGTAGTCATTAAATCAAGTTATAATATGCCTGTATAGATTGCCAAGTTCAAGATAGTGGCCTTCTTGGATTTCTGATGGGCTTGAAAAATAACAACACTTTGTTGGGACCATCTCAGGATATCATTTCTGGCAAGTTTCAGCTCAATTCCACTGGAAGAACTTGAGAAGTTTAGAATGTGTTTTCAAAATGGCCGCTGTGGAGGCCATCTTGGATTTTTGACTACACGAAAAATAACAACAGTTTCGTTTTGGCCCCAGTGACCTTGAATGAAAGTCAAGGTCATTTCTTTGAACAAACTTGGTAGCCCTTTATCCCAGCATGCCACAGGCCCAATATTAGATCTCTGGGCCTTTTGGTTATTCAGAAGAAGTTGTTTTAAAGATTATGACCGTTTTGGTCCCTGTGACCTTGAATGAAAGTCAAGATCATTTCTTTGAACAAACTTGGTAGTCCTTTATCCCAGCATGCCACAGGCCCAATATCAGGTCTCTGGGCCTTTTGGTTATTCAGAAGAAGTCGTTTAAAGATTATGACCGTTTTGGCCCCTGTGACCTTGAATGAAAGTCAAGGTCATTTCTTTGAACAAACTTGGTAGCCCTTTATCCCAGCATGCCACAGGCCCAATATTAGGTATCTGGGCCTTTTGGTTATTCAGAAGAAAATGTTTAAAGATTATGACCGTTTTGGCCCCAGTGACCTTGAATGAAAGTCAAGGTCATTTCTTTGAACAAACTTGGTAGCCCTTTATCCCAGCATGCCACAGGCCCAATATTAGATCTCTGGGCCTTTTGGTTATTCAGAAGAAAATGTTTATAGATTATGACCGTTTTGGCCCCAGTGACCTTGAATGAAAGTCAAGGTCATTTCTTTGAACAAACTTGGTAGCCCTTTATCCCAGCATGCCACAGGCCCAATATTAGGTCTCTGTGCCTTTTGGTTATTCAGAAGAGGTCGTTTAAAAATTATGACCGTTTTGTCCCCTGTGACCTTGAATGAAGGTCAAGGTCATTTCTTTGAACAAACTTGGTAGCCCTTTATCTCAGCATAACACAGGACCAATATCAGGTCTCTGGGCCTTTTGGTTATTCAGAAGAAGTTGTTTAAAAAGATTTTGACCTTTTTGGCCCCTGTGACCTTGAATGAAGGTCAAGGTCATTTGTTTGAACAAACTTGGTACCCCTTTATCCCAGCATAACACAGGCCCAATATCAGGTCTCTGGGCCTTTTGGTTATTCAGAAGAAGTCGTTCAAAGATTTTGACCTTTTTGGCCCCTGTGACCTTGAATGAAGGTCAAGGTCATTTGTTTGAACAAACTTGGTAGCCCTTTATCCCAGCATGCCACAGGCCCAATATTAGGTCTCTGGGCCTTTTGGTTATTCAGAAGAAGTCGTTTAAAAATTATGACCGTTTTGTCCCCTGTGACCTTGAATGAAGGTCAAGGTCATTTGTTTGAACAAACTTGGTAGCCCTTTATCTCAGCATAACACAGGACCAATATCAGGTCTCTGGGCCTTTTGGTTATTCAGAAGAAGTTGTTTAAAAAGATTTTGACCTTTTCGGCCCCTGTGACCTTGAATGAAGGTCAAGGTCATTTGTTTGAACAAACTTGGTACCCCTTTATCCCAGCATGGCACAAGCCCAATATTGGGTCTATGGGCCTTTTGGTTTATGAGAAGAAGATGTTTAAATGGAAAAGTTAACGGACGGCGCACGGCGCACAACGACGGACGAAGCATGATGACTATAGGTCATCCTGACCCTTCGGGTCAGATGACCTAAAAATGGTATCTATTTTATCCTAGGATGTTTCAGACCTAGTCCTCTATATGCTCCTCATAGAACAACAACACCAAACTGCCGTTAGCCAGCATAGACGATAGAGTGGTCCCCGGTGTTTATTACAAAACCAATTTAGAGTAATACATGTGAATACAATTGTGCTGAATGTACAGTATACATTTAATATAAAGCTTACTCCTCTCACACCCTTAACCTACGATGTATAAGTATAATCTCTTATGATACCAAAACTCGAAAAAATGTGTATCTAAAACAAGCCAAGAAAGCCACCAAACCTGAAAACTTAATATTATTCTTTAAATAAAATTTGGAGAATGCGAAAAAACGAAAGAACTTAATTCAATTGTTGATTTTTTATTTGAAATGAAAAGTAAAACAGCTTCTTGTAAATTTAACAAATAAGAAAGAAAATGTCAATTGAATGGCAAGACGGTCCACATCTATCCTGCAGCCTGACTGAAAACACTTGGTCTCCCATTTAAAACATGATGACAGGCATATGCATAAATACCGTCATGTTTTATAAACAAATTTTCAGGTTAACCTTGCTGTCATGGAAACGTTAACAAATTTTCAACTTACTGCCATGGAAACATGTCTATCACATAGTGTTAACTTGTTGCCATGGACACATGTCTATCACATAGTTTTAACTTGCTGCCATGGACACATGTCTACCACATAGTTTTAACCTGCTGCCATAGAAACATGTCTACCACATAGTTTTAACTTGCTGCCATGGGAACATGTCAATCACAGTTTTAACCTGCTGCCATGGGAACATGTCTACCACATAGTTTTAACCTGCTGCCATGGGAACATGTACATCACATAGTTTTAACCTGCTGCCATGGGAACTTGTCTATCACATAGTTTTAACTTGCTGTCATGGGAACATGTCTACCACATAGTTTTAACCTGCTGCCATGGGAACATGTCCATCACATAGTCCACCACATAGTTTTAACTTGCTGCCATGGGAACATGTCTATCACATAGTTTTAACCTGCTGCCATGGGAACATGTCTATCACATAGTTTTAACTTGCTGCCATGGAAACATGTCCATCACATAGTTTTAACTTGCTGCCATGGGAACTTGTCTATCACATAGTTTTAACTTGCTGCCATGGAAACATGTCCATCACATAGTTTTAACCTGCTGCCATGGGAACATGTCTATCACATAGTTTTAACTTGCTGCCATGGGAACATGTCTACCTCATAGTGTTAACCTGCTGCCATGGAAACATGTCCATCACATAATTTTCACTTGCTACCATGGGAACATGTCCATCACATAGTTTTAACTTGCTGCCATGGGAACATGTCCACCACATAGTTTTAACCTGCTGCCATGGGAACATGTCTACCACATACTTTTAACTTGCTGCCATGGAAACATGTCCACCACATAGTTTTAACTTGCTGCCATAAGTGGCCTGCACTACACATTGTGTATGCTGAACAATTCGCTCAAATGTCACTTTCCACAGTTCATTCTGCAGCCGCTCAATGTGTCTGAAAATATACCAAAAAGAGAAACAGTTTAAGATGTTGCTATAAAATATTGTGAAGCACAAGACAGGTTTGCTGCAATCAATGACATTTAATATTGTTCAAAATGCATTAATCTGTGGTGAGAATTTACTGGTTCAACACAGTATAATTAACAATGAACGGCATCTCATCTTCTTGTTGAAAGTTGGGTATGACTACACAACCCAATCAAATTACAGTAAACTCCGCTTTTTAAGAAGTCAAACAGACAATAAATAAAACTACGTTAAAGCTTGTCTGTATAACAATACAAAGACACAGATTTAAGTGTCCACTCTAGCGGCAAAACACATTATCATGACTTGGCCATAAATCACATAGTGTGAATTCATTTTGTATAAGTGTCTTATTTACAAAATAGTTCATAAAATTGATTAGTATCAGATTTATATAGGTCTCTGCCTACCTTTCGTTATGTTTTTAGGTCATCTGACCCGAAGGGTCAGGATGACCTATAGTCATCATGCTTCGTCCGTCGTCGTGCGCCGTGCGCCGTCCGTAAACTTTTCCATTTAAACATCTTCTTCTCATAAACCAAAAGGCCCATAGACCCAATATTGGGCTTGTGCCATGCTGGGATGAAGGGGTACCAAGTTTGTTCAAACAAATGACCTTGACCTTCATTCAAGGTCACAGGGGCCAAAAAGGTCAAAATCTTTGAACGACTTCTTCTGAATAACCAAAAGGCCCAGAGACCTGATATTGGGCCTGTGGCATGCTGGGATAAAGGGGTACCAAGTTTGTTCAAAGAAATGACCTTGACCTTCATTCAAGGTCACAGGGGCCGAAAAGGTCAAAATCTTTTTAAACAACTTCTTCTGAATAACCAAAAGGCCCAGAGACCTGATATTGGTCCTGTGTTATGCTGAGATAAAGGGCTACCAAGTTTGTTCAAAGAAATGACCTTGACCTTCATTCAAGGTCACAGGGGACAAAACGGTCATAATTTTTAAACGACTTCTTCTGAATAACCAAAAGGCCCAGAGACCTAATATTGGGCCTGTGGCATGCTGGGATAAAGTGCTACCAAGTTTGTTCAAACAAATGACCTTGACCTTCATTCAAGGTCACAGGGGCCGAAAAGGTCAAAATCTTTTTAAACAACTTCTTCTGAATAACCAAAAGGCCCAGAGACCTGATATTGGTCCTGTGTTATGCTGAGATAAAGGGCTACCAAGTTTGTTCAAAGAAATGACCTTGACCTTCATTCAAGGTCACAGGGGACAAAACGGTCATAATTTTTAAACGACTTCTTCTGAATAACCAAAAGGCCCAGAGACCTAATATTGGGCCTGTGGCATGCTGGGATAAAGTGCTACCAAGTTTGTTCAAACAAATGACCTTGACCTTCATTCAAGGTCACAGAGGCCAAAACGGTCATAATCTTTAAACAACTTCTTCTGAATAACCAAAAGGCTCAGAGACCTGATATTGGGCCTGTGGCATGCTGGGATAAAGGTCTACCAAGTTTGTTCAAATAAATGACCTTGAACTTCATTCAAGGTCACAGGGGCCAAAAGGGTCAAAATCTTTAAAACAACTTTTTCTGAATAACCAAAAGGCACAGAGATGTGATATTGGGCTTGTGGCATGCTGGGATAAAGGTGTGTCAAGTTTGTTTAAAGAAATGACCCTGACATTCATTCAAGGTCACAGGGGCCAAAAGGGTTTGTTGTCAAGTTTACTCACTAGGAATAAGCTGAAACTTGCCAGAAATGATTCTGAGATGATGCTGATTAAGTGTTGTTATTTTTAGGTTTGTTCAAAATCCAAGATGGCCAACATTTTGAACACACATCTTAAACTTCGCCAGTTCCACCAGTGAGAATGAGCTGAAACTTGCCAGAAATTCTCCTGAGATGGTCCTGACAAAACTGTTGTTATTTTTCGTGTAGTCAAAAATCCAAGATGGCCTCCACAGCGGCCATTTTGAAAACACATTCTAAACTTCTCAAGTTCTACCAGTGGAATTGAGCTGAAACTTGCCAGAAATGATATCCTGAGATGGTCCCAACAAAGTGTTGTTATTTTTCAAGCCCATCAGAAATCCAAGAAGGCCACTATCTTGAACTTGGCAATCTATACAGGCATATTATAACTTGATTTAATGACTACACGTATTTTCATGGTGATTTTACAATTGGTAGTCAGATGACCGTTAAGGCCCGTTGGGCCTCTTGTTTACAATAAATCTCTATGTCAGGGACTTGTAAGTATTTATGTTTGGGACATAAAGTTCCAGTATAAAAGCTCTTTCAATTGGTTGATGATTTTTCAATAACGTACATGATGAATTCGGAGGTATTCTGTATACAACCGCAATTGCTTTTTTTGATTGAAGAGCTATTTGAACGTCATACAAAATCTGGTGATTTGTTTCCATAAATCAAACATATCTTTTCCTGTATGAACAATGACATGTTTTCATGGCGATCTATACAGAGAGGGGTTAACACTCATTAACAACAGAAAAATTCCCCCAGACCACTTCATACATGGCGACTTCGTAAATACAGTTATAAATTACAAAGTGTTATATAGAGGCCAAGTAGGGGATTTTTGGAGAGTTCGTGAAATGCAGAAGATTTTTAAATCCGACTTAGTGAAATATGGAGTTGGACAATAAAACCTATCACACCTTGGGATACACACTGTGACAAATGCAAAATATGCATTAGGTACACATGCTAAAATATATACCAATGTATATATCACAGAAGTTTTTCCATTTTAATATGCAAAAATATGTATAATAAATACGAATATCTGCGAGACCGTACTTTGCATGACCTGATATATTTATGGTGAGTGTGTATGTTCTGCTTCATTATTGACCACACATCAGAGTAACCAAGACCTTCACTACACAAATACATTACCTGATATATTATGGTGAGTGTGTATGTACTGCTTCATTATAGACCACACATCAGAGTAACCAAGACCTTCACTACACAAATACATGACCTGATATATTATGGTGAGTGTGTATGTACAGCTTCACTAATATAGACCACACATCAGAGTAACCAAAACCTTCACTACACAAATACATTACCTGATATATTATGGTGAGTGTGTATGTACTGCTTCATTATAGACCACACATCAGAGTAACCAAGACCTTCACCACACAAATACATGACCTGATATATTTATGGTGAGTGTGTATGTTCTGCTTCATTATTGACCACACATCAGAGTAACCAAGACCTTCACTACACAAATACATTACCTGATATATTATGGTGAGTGTGTATGTACAGCTTCATTAATATAGACCACACATCAGAGTAACCAAAACCTTCACTACACAAATACATGACCTGATATATTATGGTGAGTGTGTATGTACAGCTTCACTAATATAGACCACACATCGGAGTAACCAAGACCTTCACCACACAAATACATTACCTGATATATTATGGTGAGTGTGTATGTTCTGCTTCATTATTGACCACACATCAGAGTAACCAAGACCTTCACTACACAAATACATTACCTGATATATTATGGTGAGTGTGTATGTACTGCTTCATTATAGACCACACATCAGAGTAACCAAGACCTTCACTACACAAATACATTACCTGATATATTATGGTGAGTGTGTATGTACAGCTTCATTATAGACCACACATCAGAGTAACCAAGACCTTCACTACACAAATACATTACCTGATATATTATGGTGAGTGTGTATGTACTGCTTCATTATAGACCACACATCAGAGTAACCAAGACCTTCACTACACAAATACATTACCTGATATATTATGGTGAGTGTGTATGTACTGCTTCATTATAGACCACACATCAGAGTAACCAAGACCTTCACTACACAAATACATTACCTGATATATCTATGGTGAGTGTGTATGTACTGCTTCATTATAGACCACACATCAGAGTAACCAAGACCTTCACTACACAAATACATTACCTGATATATTATGGTGAGTGTGTATGTACTGCTTCATTATAGACCACACATCAGAGTAACCAAGACCTTCACCACACAAATACATTACCTGATATATCTATGGTGAGTGTGTATGTTCTGCTTCATTATTGACCACACATCAGAGTAACCAAGACCTTCACTACACAAATACATTACCTGATATATCTATGGTGAGTGTGTATGTACTGCTTCATTATAGACCACACATCAGAGTAACCAAGACCTTCACTACACAAATACATTACCTGATATATTATGGTGAGTGTGTATGTACTGCTTCATTATAGACCACACATCGGAGTAACCAAGACCTTCACTACACAAATACATTACCTGATATATCTATGGTGAGTGTGTATGTACTGCTTCATTATTGACCACACATTGGAGTAACCAAGACCTTCACTACACAAATACATTACCTGATATATTAATGGTGAGTGTGTATGTTCTGCTTCATTATAGACCACACATCAGAGTAACCAAGACCTTCACTACACAAATACTGGTACTTCAGTTTCCTAACCAATGAAGTAGGTATTCGTTGACTACAGGACGCTTTTCATTTATAGAATTCCAAACAAATTTGGACCAATGTTGTTTGATGAGCTAGGGAAGGCTTGAGGCTGCTGTCCAGTCAGCCATGATCTACACGAACTCGTGTAGGCTTGAGGCTGCTGTCCAGTCAGCCATGATCTACACAAACTCTTGTAGGCTTGAGGCTGCTGTCCAGTCAGCCATGATCTACACGAACTAGTGCAGGCTTGAGGCTGCTGTCCAGTCAGCCATGATCTACACAAACTCTTGTAGGCTTGAGGCTGCTGTCCAGTCAGCCATGATCTACACGAACTTGTGTAGGCTTGAGGCTGCTGTCCAGTCAGCCATGATCTACACGAACTCTTGTAGGCTTGAGGCTGCTGTCCAGTCAGCCATGATCTACAAGAACTCCTGTAGGCTTGAGGCTGCTGTCCAGTCAGCCATGATATACACAAACTCCTGTAGGCTTGAGGCTGCTGTCCAGTCAGCCATGATCTACACAAACTTGTGTAGGTCTGCCAGG
Source organism: Mimachlamys varia (assembly GCA_947623455.1). NCBI lineage: Eukaryota > Metazoa > Mollusca > Bivalvia > Pectinida > Pectinidae > Mimachlamys > Mimachlamys varia. Next base: position 5,090,819 of record OX392535.1, read on the forward strand.
AATCATCTATACAGTTAATTCAGTTAAATTGTAAAAAAGATGGGTTATAGATTTTTCAACAATGTCAAATGAAACTTACATTTATGAATATATATCTGCCACCTGTTTGTTTATTAAAGGAAACATTCTTTGTTATAATTCCTGATGAAACTACAAATGTTTTTGCACACCTTGCATGGCTTTGTTGAGGCCGGCCTGGAAGTAGTACCGGATCATTTGGTCTTATTTCATAAACAAACAACTTTGGTCCAACCGCTTACGTCGATTCAACAGTTAACGAAAACCGCCTTGGAATATTACCCAATGCATGTACACAGATCTTACCTATTAAGGAACTTGATGACAAGGTCAACTTGTTCCAGGTTTCTGTCTAATACAAGGTCTTGTAGGTAAGTCAGCATGACCCCCTCATCCTCCTGCTCCGGCACTGTAACATGACAGGGAGACAACTCCGCTTTATACGCGAGGAATCGGTTATACATGATCGAAAGATATGCTGAAAATTCACTTCTCAACAATAAAATTGTAAAAAAAAAACATTTTGTTTAGAATGTACAATGTACAAAATATTAAAGATCATGTGCAAAATTTACAATATAAGTGCCAGGTCCATTCAAAAAACTGAACATGTCAAAATACAAGAATATCATTATAAAGACTGCATATTTGTACGTACACATACCAATCTTAAATTCAAATACCAATCTTAAATTCAAATTACCATCCTTTTTTCCATAGCATAAACCATGTTCACCTTTATACAAATGGCAAGACAAAATATTTTGATATATGGAAGAATATATTTCTTCCATTGTGATAGCCATTCCTGTATTTGTAAGACCTACCTGGAGAAGATCTTAGCCACTCTCTCAACAGAGTTCGCACTTCTGTTATAGTCACTGCCCCACACAAGTTAACAGCCTTCTGATTGGACGACTCCACCTCTTCAGCTACGAAGCCTTCAGTTTCATTGGTTGTACTGTCACAGTGAACAGAGGTGCCCTGGCAAACCTTTTCAGCTGGATGGGTTGTCGTAACTGTGTTAAATCCATGTAGATCATCTTTCAGTGGGGTAGCTCGGGGTTCTTGCTGTGAAGGAAAAGAAATTTGTGAACATTACAACAAGAGGTCCAGAGAGCCTGTAGTCTGTATCACTCAGTTAGTTGTATCTAAGCAATCATGGCAAAATATTCTCCATAAAGATCTCACAAAACCAAAGACCAATTCTTACAACATATCTGTATAAAAGGTTGGTTATGGAATGGAGATCTCGACTGTATTTAAGTCAGAACTTGAAATGTCTCGACTATTTTTAAGCTATGACTCAGAAATTAAGTCCATACCCGGTTGTAACACAAGGTCAGTTATAACTGCATTTGTTTCTTTCTCCCCAGCAATTATAAAGCTATACCCCAGGGTCTGTAACAGTGGGGCAGACCCTGGGATCAATTCAAATATCATAAAATTTTAATGCATCTATCTCTATATGCCTATTTGGGGGGAGATCTCAACTGTTTGAGGTCTCCTAGGATTGAAGGCCAATGGTGATAAATATTCTACCTGTGCTATGAATTGGAACTCTTTTACCAACTGCAGATTAAAGGTAAAATGCCTGAACCACATTTGTCAGTGGGTAATAATGAATGCACCAATCTTATTGGTATATTACAGGTAAAATAAATACCAAACACATATACAGCTTACCTGCTTATTGCCAACACTTGCAGATATTTTCCGTTGACGCCGACTTTGAAATTCCAGTTTTTTTGGTCTGCCCCTTCTTGGTTTACCCCGTGGAATTTTAAAGTTAGGACTTTTCCTATTTGTCCCTGGTGAGCGTGCCTTGGCGGGAGAACGGGTCTTTCCCGGGGATCGTTTGGAAGGGGAGGAGGCTTGCTGAAGGTTAAGTACTGGTCTAGTCACTTCTTCACTCTCCTGTCTAACGTAGGCTTGTCTTATCTCGTTCTGTAGCTCCTCCGGGAGGGCATTCAAACAACTCTCATCTAACTGTGTCATAGAAAGCATACTCAAATTATCAATACGTTGATAATACTGCATGTGAATTTCTTTATAACGGTCCACACTGAGACTCTTACACCATTTAACAGTGATAGTTGAAGCAGTATGACAATGAGTACTTATAGGACGATTTCAAATTTACACTAAAAGTAAAGTTTACAGTGTGACAAGTTTTGTACCTGAGAGAGAGAAGGTAAGGGCTCTATAGCCATGTTGTTCCCATCTCCTCTCGTCCTTTGTCTTGAGTCATTAGAACGTCCAGGTAGTACAGCGACAGATTCTTTACAGTGGGTAGAGGAGTTGTTTTCACTGGCTAAAAGTCCTTTACTGATGACGGAAGACTCCAATCCCGCGGCTGAATTACTGCTTTGCCGTTTTTTGATGACCATATCATTCTCCACTTGTCTTCGGATGTCTGGGGGTAGTTCTCTCAGCACGCTTGGGTCTATCTATAGCCAAGTCAAAGTTCAGAATTAATTCCTAAATATTACTTCATTGAGGATATGACACCTTGAATGTTCGGGGTGTCTTTGGACAGAATGGTTTTTGTGACCATAAGGTAGAGAGAGAACATAATTTGAGCGTATTGCTGGGCAAATATCATCATCCTGGTCCTTTTGGTTATATACATCAGTAATGAAGAAGTTGCTTAGTTTTTAAAACATTAGACCTCTGTGACCTATAATTTAATTTATTCAATTAAACAACCTAAGCAACCTGTTTTGGAGAAAAAGGCATTTGAATGGAAAAGTTGACAAGGGACAGATGATGAACGATGGATGGACACCGCACTGTGACAAAAGATCACTTGCCTTTTGGGTATGGGAACTAGCAACAATCAGTGTTTTAACTTTGAATTTATTAAGTTCAACAGAAACACTCAAGTAAAATTAAATTCTGAAGACATTTTAATTTGTAATGGTTGCCATGGCAGCCACAACAACAGGCTGTGGTCACTACATATGACGATTACTAAAATATGCATCTGAAATTAAGTGTAAAATTATGAATTATTCCCAATTTATTTTGAGAGTTTTATGTCCTCACATGGTCTTACGACCTTCAGTGGACGACAATTATTCCCAAATCAGGCTTGTCCTTTTATACCTGTGAGGGTGATGGCATAGTGTCTGCAGCTTCCAAGGCACTTGACAAATTATGGCCTTTCTGATTGGTTGAGTTATCTGACCAATGAGAGCATCCAGGCCTTTCATCAACTATGACCCTTGACCTATCAGATTTGCTGCTACATGGAGTGTTTTGATTGGCAGTATGCCTGTTCACATCCTTTTTACTTCTGGAAACCATCTCCTTCTCAACCTGTCTGCGAATGTCAGGGGGGAGTTCCTCGAGTACGCTTGGGTCTATCTGTAATACAGAAAGTCTACGAATATATTTCTGAAATGAATCAAAGAAAACTAATTTCTCAAACAACTGCCAACACATTTTACTAATGTATTTGTTTTCTTCTTCTTTATTTCATTCAACATAAAATTAGCTGAAAAATGTTTGTTAGACAAGAATGCCAATGTAACAAATTTTGGGATCTCAAAAGTTTCAAAGTTAAAACCCAAACAAATTAACGATTAATTTGCTGATATTGAATACACACCTGAGAAGTATTGAACACACACCTGAGAAGTATTGAACACACACCTGAGAAGTAGTGAACACACACCTGAGAAGGAGAGGGGAAGTAATCCTGTGTTACAGATGAGCTGATATCACCAGTAGCTACTTCTGGGGACCCAGATATATCAGGTAGTGCTGGCAGTGGGGGAAGGAACCTCCTCGCAGTCTTTCTCCTGCACAAATAGATACCACTGTTAATAATTTATCTTACCTTCAATTCATAAGATGATCTGTTTTTTCAAGTCTCTTACAATTAAAGGGAAAGCTTCATAATTATGAAAATTCAAAATGGCCTCTACATACTTTGACTAAAAGTGAGAACAAACAACAGTCAAAATAAAAGATGGCAGTGTAGCATAAATGGGAACCAAAAGTGTGATTTTACCAACACTGTCTCAACTTCCTATTCTGAAACATATAAATACTTACTCTATCAACCTTACCTCTACTCATACACATGTACTATTTTTTCCCTGCGATTGTGGGATATGCACTTTTGTGGGAAGACGTACAGGATGATGAGGTACGTTACCTTGACAACTCGTCTACCATGTTGTGACAGTATCCCCCTAGGAAGTCATTACCAGGGTAACCAGACTTATGCTCCAGTACCGTATCTCTCTCATAAGGTAGGTCAGTCAAAACCTCAGCTCCATCTCCCTCCTGCCTCATCAAACCAGTGTGACCTTCAGCGGATGTCTCACTGTCAAGGTCAGCCAGGTTAGGTAAGGATGAGGTCACTGTGGCACAGGGCGACTTACACAAACTTTTATTTGGTGAGGCTGAAAAAACAGGTTCGTTAGATAAATTTCATGAATATAGTGTTTCCCGTTTTACTTAATTGTTTTTTATTAAAATACTTAATAAAGTATCTTCTCCTAATAGCATCAAATACAGTAAACATGGACATAGATATGATTTAATTTATTGCCCACACTCTGCTATTTGAAGTTTCTGTTCATTCTATATATAGAATGTAACTAATCTTTTAAAATTCAAAAATAGATGATAACATGTAGACTCAACAGAAGTAGGAAGTGTTCTTCCTGACACCACAAGTAAATCACAAACCTTGTTTGGACACGGTAAAGTTTAGGATGCTTTGAGCCCCTTTCGTTGTCTTGTGACCCCCAAGGGTGCTGGGCTCTAGTCGCTGTAGCTGAATTCCAATGCCTCGAAGGTCACTGGCCTTGACCTTCATATTATGTAAGATACCAAGGCACTCCTTACTAATGATCTTGGGGTCATCTGTTGCCATAGGCAACGTAACTGATCTGGACAGGTTGTTGCAAATACCATGACCTACATGTTATAGAAGTTTATAAATGACTACAATGTATTTCAAGATTTTTATAGTCTAAGAATAAACAGGTATAAAACTGAAAGACCATTCACTTCAAACATTCCCATAAAATCTTAAACCAAAACGTTTCTGATGGCCTTGAGCTTTTGCTCTGTGAAATTAATATTCCAAACAAAATAGATTAAATAATTGATTGGTCAACATAGACCCTCATTAGTATAACTTTTTATTTGTTCTATATCATCCATAATCAGGTATTAAAACAAGAGGCCCAGAGGGCCTGTATCGCTCACCTGGATACATTGGTATCTAGGTAATCATGATAGATTATTTTCTTTTTGGCTCACCCCTCAGCCCCCTAGGGGGTCAGTCCCACCATTAGTTCCTGCCAAATCAGGTTGATTTACAATCAGTGGTTATGGAGAAAAAGTCGCTTAAACCAATATAGCTAAATAACCCTTTTCGCCCCTCAGCCCCCTAGGGGATCAGTCCCACCATGAGTACCATTTTGAATCCTGAGCACCTAAGCATGCTTCCTGTCAAATAAGGTTGCAATTGATTAACAATCAGTGGTTATGAAGAAGAAGTCGATTAAACCAATAGAGCTAATTTACCTTTTTTGGCCCCGCCCTCAGCCTGGCCCTAAGGGGTCAGTCCCACCATAAATACAATTTTAAATCCTGGGCACCTAAGGATGCTTCCTGCCAAATAAGGTTGATTTCCAATCAGTGGTTATGTGGAAGAAGTCGACTAAACCAATATAGCTAAATAACCCTTTTTGGCCCGCCCCTCAGCCCCCTAGGGGATCAGTCCCACCACTAGTACAATTTTGAATCCTGGGCACCTAAGGATGCTTCCTGCCAAATAAGCTTGATTACCAATCAGTGGTTATGAAGAAGAAGTCGCTAATATCAATATAGGTAAATAATTTTTTATGGCCCCGCCCCTCAGCCCCCTAGGGGGTCAGTCCCACCATGAGTACAATTTTGAATCCTGAGCACCTAGGGATACTTTCTGCCAAATAAGGCCCATTTCTAATCAGTGGTTATGGAGAAGAAGTCGCTTAAACCAATATAGCTAAATAACCCTTTTTTGGCCCCGCCCCTCAGCCCCCTAGGGGGTCAGTCCCACCATTAGTACAATTTTGAATCCTGGCTACCTAAAGATGCTTCCTGCCAAATAAGGGTGATTTCCTAACAGTGGTTATGGAGGAGAAGTCGTTTAAAGAAATTGTTGACGGACGACGGAGGGACGACAGACGGACGACAGACGGACGACGGACGCCACGGTATGGCATAAGCTCACCTCGGTCCTTCGGACCAGGTGAGCTAATTACAATATACAATTCAATACCACAAGTCATAAAGGCATGGTTGTCAATTTGAACAAGTTATCATTGGGAAGATTCACTTTTACCATCAGCTTGAGTCAAAATTTGACAGATTTAAATTTTGTAATTTAAGCCTTTCTGAAAAAAAAATACTTACCCATAAACTTTGATGTTTCCACGGGAGCACCCTCTCGTCTGACCATGACCTTGAGAGTGATTGTTTTCCCCTTCCTGTCTATGTGCTTTAGGCGGGTATGTACTTCCTCAGACAAATCAAACAGAAACTTCTCTGCTTCACCATTCTGTTAAAAGGAAAAAGGAAATATCCTGCATATATTTGGATCCATTTCAGCTGTTAACACTCAATATTTGTTTAGGTGCAAAGGAAGGGAATGGACACAACTATATGGTAATCATTAATGTGATAACACACACTCTAAAATCTTCTATTCATCAGTAACATGTTATTAACATAAATAGGTATTAGGAGAACTAAAATAGTTTTGAATACAGTTGACTTTTTCCCAATCTTCAGCAAAATTTGTATCTCAAAAGTAATTATCTTTATTGTATCTCTCCTACTACTGGTATACTGAGTAGCTTGCTTAGTGTAAGGACGGCTGTGACCTTTTTCTACCTTTTAAAATAAATCTTGAAGCAAAACTGAAATATTACGCTAGTGTTGTAATGGATATCAATGGTGGACACAGACTCACATGTTTGAAGCGAATACCATAGTTTATTTCTGCAGAAACTGACTTCCTCTCCTGCTCAGTTTTGATTGGACGATCATCCTCTCCTCGACAGTACCTGTACAGTGATTGGCCAGTTTTTGGTCCAAACTCCTTCTGGAGGACTCCAAGGGACACCTTTTGTAGATCTCCACATTTCTCTACGTTCATGGTTTTTAATTTTTTGGACATTGACCAACCAACACCTGGAAGGATGAGAATTGTGTCACTCATCTTGTATAATTCTGATAAATCCTTTGGTATATCTGTTAACAAACACTTCTCCCACCTCTAAGAACATAAGAATTGTAGTATTAACTTTCTCATAAATGATTTGTATGGTCCTTTTGTAGTATGTCTTTGGTTTACCAAAGCAATTTCTACTGTTTAAAGATATGGCCTCTACTTTTGAAACTGTTTCCTTAAAATGTTTTCTACATTTAGTGGTATAGAAATGCATTTTGTATTTTATGAATATTTATCAGATGTATCAGAGATTCAATCACTTAAAGATGCATGTATATATCTGACAAAATGTGAAAATAAACAAGAGGCCCAGGGGCCTCAACGGTCATCTGACTATAAAGATCTATATCATTTGTGTTTGTTTTTGCCAAGTTGTTCAAAGATATCTACATACATGTTTATAACCCCTGTGACCTTGAAAGTATAAGTGAAGGTCTATATGAGGAATCTTTGCACCAATCTGTCCCAGGTACCCATTGGCCAAATATCAGCACCTAGGGCCTTTTGGTAAGCGAGAAGACGTTTGTTAAAAGATTTTTACATGTTTTACCCTTGCGACCTTGAAAGTAGGTCAAGGTCATTCATACAAGGAAACTTTGTAGCACTCCATTAGAGGTACCTACTGGCTAAATATCAACACCCAGGGCCTTTAAGTTGTTGAGGAGAAGATTGTTAAAGGTATTTTTACATGTTTGACCCCTATGACCTTGAAAGTAGGTTGAGGTCCATTGTATGAGGAAAGTTTGTAGCACTCTATCCCAGGTACCTACTAGCCAAATACCATATTACTCTGGGGGATTTGGTTAGCGAGAAGAAGATTGTTAAAAGATTTTACATATTTGACCTCTGTGACCTTGAAAGTGGGTCAAGATCATTCATATGAGGAAACTTGATAGCACACTACACTATGCCAGGTACCTACCAGCCAAATATCAGCACCCAGGGCCTTTTGGTTATTGAGAAGAAGATTGTTAAAGATTTTTACATATTTGACCCCTGTGACCTTGAAAGTGGGTCAAGATCATTCATATGAGGAAACTTGATAGCACACTATGCCAAGTACCTACCAGCCAAATATCAGCACCCAGGGCCTTTTGGTTATTGAGAAGAAGATTGTTAAAGATTTTTACATATTTGACCCCTGTGACCTTGAAAGTAGGTCAAGGTCATTCATATGCGGAAACTTTGTAGCACTCCATGCCAGGTACCTACTGGCCAAATATCAGGACCCTGGGGCTTATGGAACTTGAGAAGAAGATTCTTAAAACTTTTTACCCATTATAGCCCCAGTGAACCTTTGACCCCGTCCAGCGCTTAAAGTTGAACTTTGACCTAAACACAATATATCAGGAAAAGATTTGCATTGCCAGTCTACATATAATATATGCAAGTATCATCGGTCTAGATCATTCGGTTCATTAGATAATGTTGTGTAGATATTTTAACATATTTGACCCATGTGACCTTGAAAGTAGGTCAAGGTCATTTATATGAGAAAACTTTAGAGTACTCCATCCCTGGTACCTACTGGCCAAATATCAGAACCCTGGGCCTTATGGAACTTGAGAAGAAGATTCTTAAAGCTTTTTACCTATTATAACCCATGTTAACCTTTGACCCCGTCCAGCACTCAAAGTTGACCTTTGACCTAAACACAATATATTAGAAAAAGATTCGCATTGCTGGTCTACATATCATACAAAAATATCATTGCTCTAGATCATTTAGTTCTTTAGATAATGTTGTGTAGATTTTTTAACATATTTGACCCCTGTGACCTTGAAAGTAGGTCAAGGTCATTTATATGAGGAAACTTTAGAACACTCTATCCCAGGTTCCTACTGGCCAAATATCAGAACCCTGGGCCTTATGGAACTTGAGAAGAAGATTCTTAAAGCTTTTTACCTATTATAACCCATGTTAACCTTTGACCCCGTCCAGCACTCAAAGTTGACCTTTGACCTAAACACAATATATTAGAAAAAGATTCGCATTGCTGGTCTACATATCATACAAAAATATCATTGCTCTAGATCATTTAGTTCTTTAGATAATGTTGTGTAGATTTTTTAACATATTTGACCCCTGTGACCTTGAAAGTAGGTCAAGGTCATTTATATGAGGAAACTTTAGAACACTCTATCCCAGGTTCCTACTGGCCAAATATCAGAACCCTGGGCCTTATGGAACTTGAGAAGAAGATTCTTAAAGCTTTTTACCTATTATAACCCATGTTAACCTTTGACCCCGTCCAGCACTCAAAGTTGACCTTTGACCTAAACACAATATATTAGAAAAAGATTCGCATTGCTGGTCTACATATCATACAAAAATATCATTGCTCTAGATCATTTAGTTCTTTAGATAATGTTGTGTAGATTTTTTAACATATTTGACCCCTGTGACCTTGAAAGTAGGTCAAGGTCATTTATATGAGGAAACTTTAGAACACTCTATCCCAGGTACCTACTGGCCAAATATGATCACCTATAGCCTATTGGTTAGTGAGGAAAAGATTGTCAAACGCTTTTTTACATATTTGACCCCTGTGACCTTGAAAGTTAGTCAAGGTCATCGATATGAGAAAACTTTGTAGCACTCTATCCCAGGTGCCTACTGGCCAAATATCATTACCCTAGACCTTTTGGTTACTGAGAAGAAGATTGTTAAAGGTTTTTACATATTTGACCCCTGTGACCTTGAAAACAGGTCAAGGTCATTGAAATGAGGAAACTTTGTAGCACTCAATCCCAGGTGCCTACTGGCCAAATATCAGCACCTAGAGCCTTTTGGTTACTAAGAAGAAGATTGTTAAAGGAAAAGTTTACGGACGGCGGACGACGACGGACGAAGCATGATGGCAATAGGTCATCTTGACCCTTCGGGTCAGATGACCTAAAAAAGCCTGATAGCATTCCTCCAATCATACTACTAGCCACAGATTTTCATTCTGGACTTCATAATTTGTTCAGAAGAAGTTTGAAGTTTGGAACATATTTTACCTTGTGACCTTTGATACAGGTCCAGGTTACCTCTTTATACAAACTAAGTTGGGCTTCACCCAAGGAAACTTCCAGCTAAATATCATGACCCTATGCATTTTGGTTATTGAGAAGGAATTGTTGTAGGGAAAAGTTGACGCTCGATAGCAATAGGTGATCTAAGTACACACTTACCTGGAATGTTCTGAATCGTCTGATCACTGATAAAGTCCAGTACATCCTCAGATTGAAGAAAATATTGACCATTTGGCTTAGCCTTCCTTGTAGCCATCTTTGCCAACAGTATGTTGGATCCTAAAGATATAAATAAAGTATTGATAACTGTAGTAGGTTGGATACTACAGATATAAAGTATCGATAACTGTGGTAGGTTGGTCCTATAGATATAAAATATTGATAACTGTGGTAGGTTGGGTCCTATAGATATAAAGTATTGATAGCTGTGGTAGGTTGGATCCTATAGATATAAAGTATTGATAACTGTGGTAGGTTGGGTCCTATAGATATAAAGTATTGATAACTGTAGTAGGTTGGATACTATAGATATAAAGTATCGATAACTGTGGTAGGTTGGTCCTATAGATATAAAGTATTGATAACTGTGGTTGGTTGGATCCTATAGATATAAAGTATTGATAACTGTGGTAGGTTGGATCCTATAGATATAAAGTATTGATAACTGTAGTAGGTTGGATACTACAGATATAAAGTATTGATAACTGTGGTAGGTTGGATCCTATAGATATAAAGTATTGATAACTGTGGTAGGTTGGATCCTATAGATATAAAGTATTGATAACTGTAGTAGGTTGGATACTACAGATATAAAGTATCGATAACTGTGGTATGTTTGATCCTATAGATATAAAGTATTGATAACTGTGGTAGGTTGGGTCCTATAGATATAAAGTATTGATAGCTGTGGTAGGTTGGATCCTATAGATATAAAGTATTGATAACTGTGGTAGGTTGGGTCCTATAGATATAAAGTATTGATAACTGTGGTAGGTTGGTCCTATAGATATAAAGTATTGATAACTGTAGTAGGTTGGATCCTATAGATATAAAGTATCGATAACTGTGGTAGGTTGGTCCTATAGATATAAAGTATCGATAACTGTAGTAGGTTGGATCCTATAGATATAAAGTATCGATAACTGTAGTAGGTTGGACCCTATAGATATAAAGTATAGATAACTGTGGTATGTTGGATCCTATAGATATAAAGTATTGATAACTGTGGTAGGTTGGACCCTTTAGATATAAAGTATCGATAACTGTGGTAGGTTGGATCCTATAGATATAAAGTATAGATAACTGTGGTATGTTGGATCCTATAGATATAAAGTATTGATAACTGTGGTAGGTTGGATCCTATAGATATAAAGTATCGATAACTGTGGTAGGTTGGATCCTATAGATATAAAGTATTGATAACTGTGGTAGGTTGGATCCTATAGATATAAAGTATTGATAACTGTGGTAGGTTGGATCCTATAGATATAAAGTATCGATAACTGTGGTAGGTTGGTCCTATAGATATATATAAAGTATTGATAACTGTGGTAGGTTGGATCCTATAGATATAAAGTATTGATAACTGTGGTAGGTTGGATCCTATAGATATAAAGTATTGATAACTGTGGTAGGTTGGATCCTATAGATATAAAGTATTGATAACTATGGTAGGTTGGATCCTATAGATATAAAGTATTGATAACTGTGGTAGGATTTTACAACCTTGGATCTTACTTTAAATGGTTCAATAATTGTCATGCAGTAACATTCCTTGAAATCAGATGTTAAGGTTTTTCCTTTCTATAATATTGGTAGAAGAATTAAGACAACTGTACATACAAAACATCCAATCTGGATACAAGCCATTTCTTTCTTATACTGTCAAATTGAACATACTGCTGTTCCAAGCATAAATAACTTACCTGCAAGTTAATGAAACATACAAGCCATTTCTTGCTTATATCCTCAAACTGATAAACCCGTAGTTTAAAGCCCAAAAAATTTACCCCCAAGTTAACACTAATTAATCGTCTAGTATATTCTCAAAATATTGAATTCAGAATTAAACTGCATGCTTCTTTAATTCAATAGAAGTAAAATAACTCAGGAAGTAGTTACACCTGAGAACTGTAAATAATTTTAAGACACTTTACCCATGCCTGCTGAAGCCGGACAGCCAGTTTGCTCCAGGAGTTCCCGTCGTAAGAGTGAGGCAAATTCGAGGGGATCAGCCCCGGTAATGGACAACAGGTCTGTACAGTCTACCAACATCTCATCACAGCTGACCGCCTCAATGTCACAGGTGTATCTGTCACCACAAACACACTATCACAATCTCATCACAGCTGACCGCCTCAATGTCAAAGGTATACCTGTCACCACAAACACACTATCACAATCTCATCACAGCTGACCGCCTCAATGTCAAAGGTATACCTGTCACCACAAACACAGTATCACAATCTCATCACAGCTGACCGCCTCAATGTCACAGGTACACCTGTCACCACAAACACACATCATAGCTGACCACCTCAATGTCACAGGTATACCTGTCACCACAAACACACATCATAGCTGACCACCTCAATGTCACAGGTACACCTGTCACCACAAACACACATCACAGCTGACCACCTCAATGTCACAGGTACACCTGTCACCACAAACACACATCATAGCTGACCACCTCAATGTCACAGGTACACCTGTCACCACAAACACACATCACAGCTGAACGCCTCAATGTCAAAGGTATACCTGTCACCACAAACACACTATCACAATCTCATCACAGCTGACCGCCTCAATGTCACAGGTATACCTGTCACCACAAACACACTATCACAATCTCATCACAGCTGACCGCCTCAATGTCACAGGTATACCTGTCACCACAAACACACTATCACAATCTCATCATAGCTGACTGCCTCAATGTCACAGGTATACCTGTCACCACAAACACACTATCAAAGTCTCATCACAGGTGACCGCCTCAATGTCACGGGTATACCTGTCACCACAAACATACATCATAGCTGACCGCCTCAATGTCACGGGTATACCTGTCACCACAAACACACTATCACAATCTCATCACAGCTGACCGCCTCAATGTCACAGGTATACCTGTCACCACAAACATACATCACAGCTGACCGCCTCAATGTCACAGGTATACCTGTCACCACAAACATACATCATAGCTGACCGCCTCAATGTCACAGGTATACCTGTCACCACAAACATACATCACAGCTGACCGCCTCAATGTCACAGGTATACCTGTCAACACAAACACACTATCACAATCTCATCACAGCTGACCGCCTCAATGTTACAGGTATACCTGTCACCACAAACACACAATCACAATCTCATCACAGCTGACCACCACACTGTCACGGGTATACCTGTCACCACAAACACACTATCACAATCTCATCACAGGTGACCGCCTCAATGTCACAGGTATACCTGTCACCACAAACATACATCATAGCTGACCGCCTCAATGTCACAGGTATACCTGTCACCACAAACACACATCACAGCTGACCGCCTCAATGTCACAGGTATACCTGTCACAACAAACACACTATCAGAATGTCATCGCAGCTGACTGCTTCAATGTCACCACAAAAATATCAAAATAAACCCATCTTATTATGGAAACAATTGGTACATGTTTGACAGACAAAAATAATACAAATGCAAATGATGCATTGAAATTCTGAATAATGTTTAATATACAGTGTTTATTGTTTAAACAGCTTAGTAAATGAAATTCACGAATTTGACAAATTCAGTATTTTCAGGAAACAAATCTCTTACCTGTAACATTGAAAGTTCATAAAGGTCATTTCTTTGAATGAACTGATCAGTTTTTACCTAAGCATTTTACAGGCTAAACATTCCAAAGAAGCTGCATAAAGATTTTTACACACACATTTATACCCAGGACAATGAAAGTGAGTCAAAGTATTTCATTTAAATATACTTGACAATGGTAGCTGTTCATTACACCATGTAACAGGGCAAATATCAACACCCAAACCTCTCAATCATCCAGGATATTGTAGGGTTCCCGGTGATAGATACAGGAATGGTCAAAACATACCTGGCAACAGTGTCATACAGGATCTTGGACACTTCCTGGTAGCCTTCAAAGTCGTACGGGATGGTCAGTAGTCCTGGACACAGTTGTTTGGCCTTCCCCATGAACATTCCGTTACGGACACCAGACTACAACAATGTCATTATGGGTAAGAATTACATACAATGTATAAACCCGCCTTCAAGTCATCCAAGTATTATTGTAGATAACAAGAGTTCCACTGCGGGTGCCCTCTGGCCAAATAATATTACTTGATAAGACTTAAGGAAATAATTAAGAAAATATGTCAATTTAACCTTTTGGCATATTTGACCCCTGTGACTATGAACGAAAATTCAAAGTCATTTATTCTAACTAATTAGATCAATTTCTATCCCAAATACCTACAGAGCAATATCCCAACCAAATGCTTTATTGTTCTTGAGATGTTATTTAAAGTTTTTGACATATTGGACCCCTGTGACCTTGAATGAAGGCTAATGTCACTGATTTGAGCAAATTTGATGTAGCACCTTCCCAGCTACCTACAGAGTAAACATCATAACACTAGGCCTTTATCAACTTGAGAAGATTTTAATATTGTGAATTGTTAACAGACGATGAACTTCGAAGCACGAGTCATGTGATCCTTCGGCTCAGGTGACCTGAAGGCTTGTCCAACCTAACAAAACTGTAGGGTAGTTTTTTAACTGTATTTATCTTTCATATGTGCAGTTTAATGTATTACTAGGCATACATTTCGATCAAATGAAAAATTTGTGCTTTTATCAAAATGTATAATTCTAGGCTGTAGCGATAATTTAAACAATCAAGAATTTTCGGAAAGAAATTCACCTGTCTAGCTTCGTAGCTACATGAGGCAATCTCTGCCATGGAGTGGAAAGACTCCTGAGCTGGCTGTGGAGGAACTACATCATCATTGCTGTCATCTTCTTCACTCCCCTCCTCTATACCTTCGTCCACCATTGTTTGTTGTGCAGGGAGCTGGCGTTTCCTACCCTTCTTGCCACCTTGGTTGCGCCGGAGTTCCCACTGCTGACGTTCGTAGGCAGGATTTGACCCCGGTATGGGGGCCTTCATGCCCTCACCCTTGGAGTGAGTCACCGCCACGGGTTTCCCTAAAGTATTGTAAAGATATCTATTGCAACCATTCAAAGCTAGGGCACATAATTTAGCGTACAAATTCATAGTAAGGTTAATAGCCTACAGGTGAGGTTTATGTTGAAAGTTTTTACTATTCTTGTCATCCACTTATCCTGACTGTTGGGCAAGTGAACTGGTACTTAACATTCAGGCTCATACATTTAATCTTTTTCCAGAAGTGTATTTAGATTTAATCGTTTTTCCTTGAAGTATATTTCATAACTCAGATTTTTTCAGCACCATGTACTTATTTCCTTACCACGCAGATCAGGCCTTTTCCTTAAGCCCACCGACACAAAGAAACAGTCCATATCTATATGCATGATGATGCGAGGTGGTTTCCCACACGGTTTCGGTCCAAACTTATCCCCATTACCCAGCATGCCTCTCACATCCTGCTGCCTCTTAGTGACTACCTCTATCAGCTTGTTCCTCCCAGGGAAGTCCTGGCCCCGATCTTGTAGCGTCTTTACATACGCACGCCATTCAGACTTCCACGTGGACAGATGATGAAGACGAGAATTGGAATAGAACTCATTCAAGAATGCTGGCTCCCCTGCTGTTGCTATCCCAGTTCGTTTTGATCTGGGTGTTCCATGGCCATTTACAGTTGTAGTCTGGCCGACTTTTTCAGGGGAGATAATAACGGCAGTACTATCATTCTGGGCTACATGGCCACCTGGTAATGCTTGCCCTGTAATAAGGTCATTCAGATCTGACTGACATATTTCAGATTTAGAAGAATGATCTAAAAGTAGCAAATCATCATTGTCTGCATCACTCATGCTTTCCTCCCACTCATCTGGCTGTTTACTGGATTCATCAACATCTGATTTAAGGTTCCCTGTTTCTACTGACCAATGATCTACACTGCTCTGAAAAGAAACACTGTTAGCAGGTGAAGTCTCCCTCTTCTTTGAATAAGACATGTCAGTTTCCATGTTAGATGCTGTGCTGCTGTGACGAGTGATTGTGTGGGTGGAGAATGTTTGTAAACCTTTTTGTTTACCTCCCTGATTGGTGTACAGTAGATACTGGGAGTAGGACAACAGTCGGCCGGCCTTCACACTACAATGTCAAACATCAAAACATTAGTACTGTACATTGTCAAACATCAAAACATCACTACTGTACATTGTCAAACATCAAAACATTAGTACTGTACATTGTCAAACATCAAATCATTACTACTGTACATTGTCAAACATCAAAACACTCCTACTGTACATTATCAAACATCAAAACATTACTACTGTACATTGTCAAACATCAAAACATTTCTACTGTACATTGTCAAACATCAAATCATTACTACTGTACATTGTCAAACATCAAAACACTCCTACTGTACATTGTCAAACATCAAAACATAACTACTGTACATTGTCAAACATCAAAACATTTCTACTGTACAATGTCAAACATCAAAACATCACTACTGTACATTGTCAAACATCAAAACATTACTTCTGTACAATGTCAAACATCAAAACATCACTTCTGTACAATGTCAAACATCGAAACATTATTACTGTACATTGTCAAACATCAAAACATTATTACTGTACAATGTCAAACATCAAAACATTATTACTGTACAATGTCAAACATCAAAACATTATTATTGTAAAATGTCAAACATCAAAACATCACTACTGTACGATGTTAAACATCAAAACATTATTACTGTACAATGTCAAACATCAAAACATTACTACTGTACAATGTTAAACATCAAAACATTACTACTGTACAATGTCAAACATCAAAACATTACTATTGTACAATGTCAAATAAGATCAGATATTACATGTACTTCTAAAAATGTTATTTACACTTTGATATGCAAAGCATGTGGCGAATTTTATGTTGGTCAAACTGGTTTTAGTTGAGATTAAGAATGAATGTGCATAGACAACAAATTAAAGATGATGAATTGAGATTTTTAAAAGTTAGCAAACATATACACCAGTGTTCAGGGAATGATTTTTATATTCTACCTATTTATAAATTAAATAATGATGATTTAGTCACAAGAGAATTAAAAGAAAAAATGTTTATCAAAATACTTCAACAAAACTTAAATGCAGAATGAGTTGTATTGAATGAATAGTTTCATCTATCCTGACTGTTGTTTATGACGTCACGGTTTTTGTAACCTATGACGTCATCTTAATTGTTGACGTCATATATCCCGGCAACGTAAAAATAAACGAACAGTCCGCCTGAAAAGCCTGAGAGGGCAGAAAGGCCTTGCAGCAAAGTCTTAGTTTTTTGTTCTTTTTTATATTTAACTTCGCAAGGACAATTGATAACTTTTCTTTATATATTTATATATATATATATTGTCACTGTAAATTCAAATTATCTACTCAGGACTGACCTTACCTGTCAGTGATCCATTCAGGTCTAACCACTTTCCCATTTTCCATTAGATCCTTTATCACCTTACCTGTCTGTGATCCATTCAGGTCTAACCACTTTCCCATTTTCCATTAGATCCTTTTATGACCCTACCTGTCTGTGATCCATTCAGGTCTAACCACTTTCCCATTTTCCATTAAATCCTTTATCACCTTACCTGTATGTGATCCATTCAGGTCTAACCACTTTCCCATTTTTCATCAGATCCTTTATCACCTTACCTGTCTGTGATCCATTCAGGTCTAACCACTTTCCCATTTTTCATCAGATCCTTTATCACCTTACCTGTATGTGATCCATTCAGGTCTAACCACTTTCCCATTTTTCATCAGATTCTTTATCACCTTACCTGTCTATGATCCATTCAGGTCTAACCACTTTCCCATTTTTCATTAGATCCTTTATCACCTTACCTGTCTGTGATCCATTCAGGTCTCACCACTTTCCCATTTTCCATTAGATCCTTTATGACCTTACCTGTCTGTGATCCATTCAGGTCTAACCACTTTCCCATTTTCCATTAGATCCTTTATCACCTTACCTGTCTGTGATCCATTCAGGTCTCACCACTTTCCCATTTTTCATCAGATCCTTTATGACCTTACCTGTCTGTGATCCATTCAGGTCTAACCACTTTCCCATTTTTCATCAGATCCTTTATCACCTTACCTGTCAGTGATCCATTCAGGTCTAACCACTTTCCCATTTTTCATCAGATCCTTTATCACCTTACCTGTCTATGATCCATTCAGGTCTAACCACTTTCCCATTTTTCGTTAGATCCTTTGTCCCCTTACCTGTCTGTGATCCATTCAGGTCTAACCACTTTCCCATTTTCAATTAGATCCTTTATGACCTTACCTGTCTGTGATCCATTCAGGTCTAACCACTTTCCCATTTTTCATTAGATCCTTTTATGACCTTACCTGTCTATGATCCATTCAGGTCTAACCACTTTCCCATTTTTCATTAGATCCTTTATGACCCTACCTGTCTGTGATCCATTCAGGTCTAACCACTTTCCCATTTTTCATTAGATCCTTTATGACCTTACTTGTCTGTGATCCATTCAGGTCTAACCACTTTCCCATTTTCCATTAGATCCTTTTATGACCCTACCTGTCTGTGATCCATTCAGGTCTAACCACTTTCCCATTTTCCATTAGATCCTTTATGACCTTACCTGTCTGTGATCCATTCAGGTCTCACCACTTTCCCATTTTTCATCAGATCCTTTATCACCTTACCTGTCTGTGATCCATTCAGGTCTAACCACTTTCCCATTTTTCATCAGATCCTTTATCACCTTACCTGTCAGTGATCCATTCAGGTCTAACCACTTTCCCATTTTTCGTTAGATCCTTTGTCACCTTACCTGTCTGTGATCCATTCAGGTCTAACCACTTTCCCATTTTCAATTAGATCCTTTATGACCTTACCTGTCTGTGATCCATTCAGGTCTAACCACTTTCCCATTTTTCATTAGATCCTTTTATGACCTTACCTGTCTATGATCCATTCAGGTCTAACCACTTTCCCATTTTTCATTAGATCCTTTTATGACCTTACCTGTCTATGATCCATTCAGGTCTAACCACTTTCCCATTTTTCATTAGATCCTTTATGACCCTACCTGTCTGTGATCCATTCAGGTCTAACCACTTTCCCATTTTTCATTAGATCCTTTTATGACCTTACCTGTCTATGATCCATTCAGGTCTAACCACTTTCCCATTTTTCATTAGATCCTTTATGACCCTACCTGTCTGTGATCCATTCAGGTCTAACCACTTTCCCATTTTTCATTAGATCCTTTATGACCTTACTTGTCTGTGATCCATTCAGGTCTAACCACTTTCCCATTTTTCATTAGATCCTTTTATGACCCTACCTGTCTGTGATCCATTCAGGTCTAACCACTTTCCCATTTTTCATTAGATCCTTTATGACCTTACCTGTCTGTGATCCATTCAGGTCCCACAACTTTCCCATTTTCCATTAGATCCTTTTTGACCCTACCTGTCTGTGATCCATTCAGGTCCCACAATTTTCCCATTTTTCATTAGATCCTTTATCACCTTACCTGTCTGTGATCCATTCAGGTCTAACCACTTTCCCATTTTTCATCAGATCCTTTATCTTACTGTTGGTCAGGTTCGTCGCGATGATGTGGGTCACCCTGGTCCTGTACAGGAAGTGTTCATACCGGCCTCCGTGGGTCAAAACCAGGCGCTTCAGCTCATCTGATGAAGGCCCTGTGTTAAAATAAATGAGAACACTTATTGAAGATCTATTAAAGGATGCTTCAGACCGAATTTAAATAAAATCTCTCAAAAAGTATGGAAAGAAAAGTTTTAAAAATTTGAAGCTCAACTTTTCCTTGTAACCAATATTCACTAAAAGGGGCCACACCCATTTATACAATATTGAGACATTATTGCCCAAAAGAAGCCCTGGACAATATTAGGATGTTGAATCCATTAATCCCTAAGACAAAGCAGGATTTAAAAGGTTAACCTCCACAGGGACCACACTCATCCAAAAAACAAAATTGAGTTGCCTTGGTCCAAGGATGCTCTATACTAAATCGGGACAAATCCCATAATCACAGAGCAGAAGTAGGATTTTAAAGGTTTTACATCCATATCTCCCAGTGTGTTATAGGACTGTAACAACATTTGCCAAGCATTCATTGATTAAATAATTCACATATGAGCCATCAGAATTGTTTTCACCAGGGACCAAACTGACGTAAACTTACTTGTGTATCCATTGACGTAAATCGCTACTCCTTTGAAGATGTTACTGGTTTCTCCACTAGGCTTGACTTCTGTTTTGTTCTGATCCTGAAGCTTCTGCAGCTTGGCCGCCATGTAGCCTCCCTTTAGAGATCAAGAGTTTCAGTGATCAAGAGTACCAGTGATACGTTTAAACATATTTTGTTTTGTCATCTGTAATTGCAACACTTACTGTTTACAATAAGTAAAGTAACACAAGGAAAGTGTTTTTATCTGTACCAACAGTTATTACGTGTGTTGTGCGTATCTTTAAAGTTTCAAACATTTTGATGATGAGGATATTAAACACTGACTATTATTTGATCTTCGTTAAATCCTTAAAATTTGCATCTTTTCCCTTGTTTTCTTTTCTCTCCTCTTATTTGCATTTATATTTATTAATTCTAAGATATTTAAGAATTCCTTTATTAAGGAAATTGATAGCAATAGCAGGCTTTCACTGTTTGATCAAACAAGGTTGCCTCTCAGTGATTTTGTTTTTCTGATCAGTCCCAAAATTGGAAGCCGGGGCACAACTAGGGACCAATGTACATATGATGCAATAACTAGGGGTAGAATTTAACTTTTTTAGCGACTCACATTTTGTGGAGAGTGGGTTAAATTTTAACTTGCCAAATTAGAAACTTGCTTGCAATTTTGAAGTGGATAATGAATGCAATGCATTCGGAATCAGTCTAAATTACAATTTAGTTAAGAAAATTGACTTAACTTTGTAAAGGTATAAAATATAACAGTTGTATTTTAATTGCACTCTTTGTTTTATATTCTGACATGTGTACAGCTTGGAAAAATATATAAATACACACCTTTCAACAGACAATATACCCAATTGCCGAAAAATGCAAGTACATGTATCATAATTTTCTACTCGCAATTTCAGAAATCAATTCGCATTTGGCAAGTGTACGAAAGTTAAATTTAAGCCCTGCTAGCATGACTGAGCTGCCAACAGTACCGCGTATCTCTAGGAACCTATGACTTTAGCTGCCCGTAGCAGCTAGTAGATAATACGGTACTGACCCCTGCTTCCCAGCCACTCTCTGTTTCCAGACGACTGTGGCCCCGCCCTGTGTTACTGGAAACAGCAGCCCTCTTCCCACGACTCGACATCACTAAAGGGTATGTTCAAGTCTTCTTACACCTTGAAAAAATAAATTATACAAAAATATTATATATTAGAGTCATCGATTGGAAATCACTAGTCTTCTAATACATTGAACATGGTAAAAAAATGTTTTGCTAATAACGGTATAACCAAAGTGCCTGTAACCTGGAATGATGGGCAAACAAATCTATGATCAAGTGTAGCATGGCCACTAATTATATAAGTAGTGAAGGTTGGATGATCAATCACTCCCCGTATTATGGAAAGTCAACCAGTTTGTACTTTCCAATTCAGGTCATCGATTACAAAATCCATTATCAATATAATTTAGGTTCTGTGATTGTTCAGCAATCAAAATGTTAAATGTTTTTGATATAAAAAATATATCAATAGTGACATAATTTCATGACATTTACCATATGATTGCTAAAACTGTATAAAATTGCTTGAAATCCTTTCGTTATGGAGAATGAAACCAAATGTAGTATAGAAATAGTCTATTGATATGTTATGGAAGTTCTCATCCCAGGGATCGATTTTGACCTTTTTACTACCGTTTATGGGTAGTTTCCCCTAAGAATTGTGTTATGTTTATTGAAATATTGTATTTTCCCTAATTTTTTATGTCAATTTCTACCCAAAATCCTTTAGATTTGTTTTTCTGATTACCCATTATTTTGTTTTCGTTTGAAAAATGGGCATTCAAGTTTTAAAAAGTGTAACTTTGTGAAGAGCTTATTTTTCCCTCAAGTCAAAAAGGGTAGTTTCCTCTTAATCCTAGATTAATCCCTGCATCCAATTTGGGCATTCAGTTCTATATTATAAATATGACCCGATTATGGAATCTGGCGTAGCTACAAGTTAAACGATTTTAAACCATCCAGTTGCATGGGCATTTGAATCAAAACCTCTAATTCAAAATTAAATCATAGACTTTATTAGATAGGCTGAGTTAGGTCATAACATTAAATTGTCGCAGGGATATATTTTAGTGATTTAGAGTTTAATTAGAATATGTACTTGAATATGTTGTATTGATATTTTTTAGGATTTTATTTCGTCTTTGTTAGTGTCAGACATATTTTTCCTTTGACTGGCCAGGACCTGACCAATTTGCTTGTAACCTGACCAATCTCTTTGTAAGTCTTTAACTATTTTAATATTCTATAATTTCCTATATATACATCCGTAGAATATTCAATAAGTATAGGATTCAGGTTTTGTACCTTATAATGGAATAAATTAGTAACAGCTTATGTAAGACGAGATATGGAAAAGATCTCGTTATTGTAACTTTATAAGAACTATCTATATAGCTACAAGTAATTTATATTTGAAGTAATTATTATGATCAGATCATTGTATTTGATTAATTGCTTTATGAAATTAACTAATGTTAATGTTTTATAGGAAAAGATATGTTTGGTATAATTAATAGTTTTATGTGTGTAATATGCGTGAAAGTATAGAATTGTTTTGTTTGTGTTTTTTTGTGAGTAACTTACGTAATACCCATATACGTGCGAGACATGCAAAGGTGCTCCGTACCTGGGACGAGAGCTTTGAGTCACACTCAGGTATGTTCCCAGCAGGCATTGGACGTCATATTAACATCAAATTCTGACGTCAGTTTTTCGTCAAATAGTAGTCAAAAGTGAAAGTCACATTGACGTCATTTCTGACGTCAGAATTACGTCCATACTCGGACGTCAGATTTTGGTTAGAAATTGACGTAATTTACGTCAGGTTTTGGTCATATTTTTTTTCTTTATTAATATTTTATTGTATTTTCATTCTGTCAATCTTCTCAAACTGCACTGGATTTTCCTTTTTTCCACATCTACTGCCTTGGCACATTAGTTTGAATTCACTCTGAAAGTCAAATAAAACATTGTTACATATTTGTATAATGGTATACATCATACATATGAGATTTATTATCATTGCAAGATTGTTTTCAACACGAAGGTATGGTTTACAAACAACATTTCATATACAGAAATTTACAAATAGTATAGTCAATTAAAAACAATATAGCGAAAATTTTAGCTCAAAGTTTCTATGGTAAATACATAGAATAAGTGCAATTAAAATAATTAATATTCAACAGTTAAACAGACACATTGGATCAGAAAAACTTGAATGTAAGAATGTTAGTAGTAGATTGTTATTTTAACAAACATTCAGTTTAATAATAATGTAAACGTCACACATATGAATTCATCATACTTACATACACATGTAAAGACAATACACATAGTTACATTTACTGGTTTTATAACTGCATTTGCTAATTTTAAAGTAAATATATTCTTACAGGAAACTGAAATAACATAATGACAAATGAAAACAGTATTATATATACATGAATATAGAAATGTACTTACATTTTCTCTAAAATCTCTCGTAGATACAGCAACACATGTGTGTATGTTAACCTCTGCAGCAGCACTAGCTGATACTGGTCAAACAAAGGAATCCCTAGTTTGAGCGGGGAACTGACCATATCAGTCTTATCAGTGAGGTCATGTACGTGTATATGGTATCTACAGTTTAGTGGGGCTGCATGTGTGTGTTAATGTTACAAATACGAAATTCAATTCAAATAAATCTTTACTTGTTGAGAATAAGAAGTAAATAAATAATATCAATTCTATAATTATAATACATACAACAGAGAATATTACAACAAGAAAATAAAGATTTCAATTATGCCTTTGTTTTGAACGTTTATGTAGAACTTACACATTTACGTCTCTGCTTTATAGAATTAGTTTAGAGTATCTTAGGCAAACAAACCTTTTCTAGTTTTTCGTCGGAACTTTGGATTAGTTTGACGTAGATTTGACGTCAAAACCTGACATCAATATGACGTCAGTATATTTACGTTTTATTTACGTCAAATACTTGTCAGTGACGTCCTGACCTGAATCTGACGTCAATCCGACGTCCAATGCTGGGTTAATTACATGTCTGAATGATGATTTTTGTATAATTGGTTTGAAATGCAAGGATAAATCTCTCCTTCACTTATCATTTTAACTGTGGTCTTTGTAGAATTGTAGTTAAATTTAAACAACAAACTGTTTTGTAATTGTAATAGGCTAGCATAAAGTATTGTTTCAGTAATTTTGTCATTGTACGAGTTATTTCCCTTTGTGTATGCGAGTTGTGAATGTATGGTTAGCTTGATAGTGTATTTATTATTGTTTAATTATTTGTTACAGAGCTTTTAAATGACGTCCTAAAGGAATAAACCTTGAACTTAATCCTTGTGGCCTTGTTATATTTGCGACAAGAATTACAACACATTACAAACTTGCTAAAATGAAACTAAGTTACAATGTAGAAGTTGAACTACAATTAATGTATACTAGGCCTAAAGGAAATCAAAGACAATGTTGGTCTGTTTGCTAGACCTAATTAGAATATGAATTGGCCTCCACGGGACATTTATCTGCAATGCCAAAAGAGTCCAGACAGATATTGAGAGACTGATAACCGGTGACAGCATACGACAGATCTACAGATACTTCTAGTAAAAGTCTAGTTTAGGAAATACGACTCGATCAGCAAAAAAAACCGCCAAACAAGAAAAATGGGGTTTGACACGTTCAGTTAAGACAGAATGAATTAGAAGTTTCCCTGTGATGGTGTTTTCTGCTATGAAAAAATCATGCATACAAAGAAACTGAAAAAATGCCTTTTCTGCTTAAAATGTGTCATACTTACACCATTCCACTTCTTTAAATTGAAGACTTGCTGTAAAGCTACGACCAATGTAAACAGCAGAGGTGTTCCGAGTATTAGCGGAAACCGTCATTACTCAATAATATTTTTAGTAAACAAATATGTCTACCTGAGGGCGGCTGGGACGTCAGATTGAATTGGCATCTAGACTTTATCACGGTGATATGACGGAGAAGAAAAAGATGTCGACGAAGTGATGTTCATGCAACGTCATTTCATACCGAAGAGCTTACTGCATGTTGTATGTTGAAAGGTATAACAGCCAATGAAACCACACAGGTGCTCAAGGATCGGGTTCTAGAACACCCCCACTATGGCAAGCCATTTGGGTTTTTACCTATTAAATACAAATATCTGTATTTAAGATAAAGATATTTTTATTAATATAAAAAATAAAGATATATTCAATATAAATACAGATATATGTAATTGAAATAGAGATATCTGTATTTTAAATAAAGATATCTTTATTAGAATGAAAGATATCTATTTAAAATACAGATATCTCTAATTAAACACGAAATAGAGATATCACTATTTCAAATACAGATATCTTTATTTCTATAAGAGATATCTGCATTTTATTGTAAATAAAGATATATGTATTTAAAATAAAGATATCTGTATTTCAATGACAGCTCATCGTCGGAAACCCAAGGTACACTTCTCTGACGTTTGCATCCCGTGGGCCAGAATTGGTGTAAACCTTCTTTTCCCCAAGTAGAAGTTTATTCGGATATTTCGACCAATCAGAATGGTCGTTTATCGTGACACTCTGTTAGATCATTTTACTGTGACTACAACCAATATATTTCTGTAGACATGACGCCGATGTCAATCTCCGTATAGCAGGACATTATATTTTAATCACAATCGACACAATTATAACACAATTGACAAGTTTTGTTGACAGGCGGTGCTACAAATGAAACGGGATACCCCGGCTTGATGTCCTGGCTGTATGTAGTCACGGATGAAACTATCGATATGATTGAATTGGCTACTATTTTAGTACGAAAACAAGAGTTTCTTTCCATTTTGCCCACGGGATGCAAACGTCAGAGAAGTGACGTACCGTGGGTTTCCGACGATGATGACAGCTATCCTCATTTCAAATACAGATATCTCTAATTGTATTAGAAATACAGATATCTTTCTTTCTAATACAGATATCTTTATTTTAAATACAGATATCTGTATTTGACCATCAAATAGCTTCCTTGACTCGTCCTTTTGCACATGACGGAAGTAAAGCCAGCGGTGATGTCCAAGCAGCACTAATGGGCCCATCAGTCACGATGGAAATATACGCGGATATAACTTGGTTTAGACCTACATCTCACATGGGAGAGTCTTTCAGATAGATGTACGACTAGCAAACCGAAATGAATTCCAACAAAATTACAAGCGTATCGGTTAGCACTGATCAGGATTGGGGAGTAATCATTATTTTCTTTGTGTTTGAATATTAATCTTTAAACTGAGCAAACATGTGTAAATACAGATATCTTTAATTCAAATAGAGATATCTGTATTTTATAATAATTGCAGATATCTTTAATTCAATTAGAGATATCTGTATTTAAAAAGAGGTATTTGTAATTTAAATGAAGATATCTCTATTTTCAGTAGAAATAAAGATATCTGTATTTAAATTAGACATATTAGAGATATCTGTTTTTAAATTACAGATATCTCTAATTAAATAGAGATATCTTCATTTCAATAGGTAAAAACCCAAATGGCTTGCAATGCCCCAACCCCACCCCCACTACTACAGTGTATATTGATTTATTAGTATAGTAGGGGTGCTAAACCTAAACTTATTATGTTCTAGAACCCGTTCACGAACACCTATGATTGAAACCAGCTTACTTGGGATGAACAATTCTATATTGTAACATTACCATAGGATTAATTATCACTTTATAAGGGAATGAAACCGGATACAGTGACGTGCCAAAAGTCCTCCATTTCTTTACGTCATCTGATCATGACCCAAAGGGCCAGGAAGACCTATGCCATCGTGCTTTGTCTGTCGTCGTCCTCCATGTGACATCCGTAAACTTTTCCTTTTACAATCATCTTCTCATTAACCAAAAGGCCCAGGATGCTGAGATTTGGCCAGTAGGTACCTGGGATAGAATGCTACAAAGTTTCCTCATATCAATGACCTTGACCGACTTTCAAGGTCACGGAGATCAAATATGTAAAATCCTTTAACAATCTTCTCCTAACTAATTAAAAGGCCCAGGGTAATGATATTATGCCAGTAGGTACCTGGGATTGAGTGCTACCAAGTTTTCTCATTACAATGACCTTGACTCACTTTCAAGGTCACAGGGGTCAAATATGTAAAAAAAAATTAACAATCTTTCCTAACTAACCAAAAAGCCCAGGTTAATGATATTTGGCTACTAGGTACCTGGGATGGAGTTCTACAAACTTTCCTCATATCAATGACCTTGACCTACTTTTAAGGTCTCAGGGGTCAAATATGTAAAAATCTTTAAGCAACTTCTTCTCAATAACCAAAAAGCCCAGGGTTCTGATATTTGGCCTATAGGATGCTAGGATGAGAGGCTACCAAGTTTGTCCAAATGAATGACCTTGACTTACTCTCAAGGTCACAGGGGTCAAATGTGTTAAAAATCTTTTAAGCAACTTCTTCTCAATAACCAAAAGGTACTAATATTTGGCCTGTAGCATGCTGGGATGAAGGGCTACCAAGTTTGCCTAATATGTTAATATCATAAACAACTAAAATTATATACATTGTATAGTCTGATGACCGTTAAGGCCTGTTGGGCCTCTTGTTTTATTTTGCTATATATTCTTTGTATTTCAAACTTTTTCAATGAAATTTCTTAAACTGTTAATGAATCGGTGTAATGTACATAAATATTTTTTAGCATTGGATGATTATCTTCACAGAATGATATAAGTTTTTGACTTCCTCATCATGATTGGATGATGGATTAAGACCAACTCTTGATCTGTTAATTATAAAGGATATGTGATGTGAGTGTTATGTGTTGAGTGTGTGTGTTTGGGAGGCCTAACACACTGAAGTAAACTACCAAAGGCACCCAGCAGAACATGTACCCCATCCAGTCACATTATTCAGCTGACAACGGGTGAACCAATTGCCCAGAGCATCATTCCACCATGAGAAGTGTGTCTCTACGATAAAAGGTTCAAACACTCAACCTTACACCCCCCTAGCTATATAGACACACACCAGAGATTGTACCAGGATACATTTGACAGCTGAGACTTAATTATTTAAATAAGGGTAAAGAACATTATTTAGACAGCTGCCAAGACCACCAGATCCCTTGGGGTCCAGAAGTAATTCTAAGAGGCTGCATGATGGATGTAATGAAGCAGACCACATGCACCACCCTTGATCATCCCATACTGGAGTACTCCGCTTCAGTTAGGGACCCTCACATCAAAAGACAGTTTATGGTTTATTTTTATTTTGTGGGGCATTTAAGGACGTGCTAGGTTTTTGGAGGTAGAGAAAAGCCAGAGTACACCGAGGAAAACCACCGACTTATGGTCAGTACCTGCCCCAGGTGGGTTTCAAACTCGCAACCCAGAGGTGGAGGGCTAGCTAGTGGCCATGGTAGACTGTTGGAACACTTTAACCACTCAGCTTCTGCAGCCCCTAAAACAGCAGATATAATATGGGGTCTGTATTTCTAATATTTAAAGGAAGTTTTTGTTTGTTCGATCAATTAGTGTACTAAGACCTCTATGTTTTTCTACACAATAAGATAAAAGCTGTGCATTGATTATAATTAGGTTGCCTAACAGGCATCAGCTGTAGGAACATCCCTTTAGCTCCTCAGTGATAGAGCATCCCTTGTAAGTGAGGCTTAGGCTGAGTGAAGCACTGTTAATGATCATAAGTTCGAGCTCAAGCAATGACACTAACTTTCAATATTCCTCATCCTACTATACAAACTCATTGGTTTAAGGTAGGAGAACCCTCGGGGGGGGGGGGGGGGGGGGGGGGGGGGCAGGGAGTCTTAAGAACCCAGGTGTAAAATATATGTACATTGATAGGGTTATCTTCCTTGCAAAGGTCATCCTCAATATCCAGGGGTTATAATCACCTACACTCATAGCAAAACTGAACGCAAGCTCAGGTAAAAAAAACTGACAAATCGCTAGGCTGCATGTTGAGCTGAATAGTTTACTGTAGTCTTAGACTACAGTAAACTATTCAGCTGGACTAGTTATTCTTAAAATGGCAGTGTGAATAGTTTGTCAAAATTGTATATTACATTTCTTGTTGAATGATATTATTTTTTCAAGAATATAATTTTAGAAGTTGCCTAGTAAATGTTCAGTTTATAATATTAGGATTTGTTACAGATTATGTATCTGTTGTTTAGGTTGTATGAGGGAATGTGATTGAGTGGCGACAATGGAGACATCCGGTGGAAATGTAATGGTGGAGGCGTTACCGTGGGAACTGCTCACAGACGGCATTCTACTGGTGATCCTGTCCTTCCTTGATGCCAAAAGTCTTATGTCTGCAGCAAAAACATGCAAGGTAATATTGACATGTTGCATTTGTAATTCTGACATCAGTTCTTAAAACAAATTAATATAACAACAGATACTATTTTACTTACGGATTCTGTGCTCCAACCAACTTTCTTTTATCAAATGATAAAGTAAAAAAATCAAGTATAAGCACTAAAATCAATATTCTGCTTAAATCTTCTCTCAATTTCTTAATTGTTTTTTCTGGCAAAATATTAGATATTATAGATTTATCACAGGATCAACCAAATTTGTCTTTAGTTCAAATCTGTGTTTGACCATGAAACAGTTCGATAAATACGAACAAAAATGTTTCAGTTTTGGTAACTTTTTCTAGATGCTTATTTGACTTTGTCTCATGGGTATGTAGATTAGCACTTTCTCTTGGCATACATATTGTTCAGTGCTTGAGGGATGGCTTTGGCTATGAAATCTAAGAAAGTATACAGTTGATACCTTTACTTTTGGGTTTAGTTGAGATTAAAGATTGACTCCAACAATATTTTTAAGATTTCTGTTATTTTATTTCCCCAGCACTGGTACAGAGTGGCACATGATAACTGTTTATGGAAGGATTTGGTCAGGCAGAAGGTGTCCTCCAAAGACCTACAAGAAAGAGTCATGGCTAAGATTGATGAGGAGTACAAACAGGGGGAGCATCGTACTCATGGGACCTGGAAGGTTGAGTACGTGAGGATGGAGGACGAAGCACCACTGGTCCTCAGCGAGACCTTAGAGGGACACACAGATGAGATTTACCATATCAACTTCTCTGCCAGCGGAAATCTCTTCTCCACCACAGGGCGCGACGCCTCAGTCAGGGTAGGCTGGATAGCAAGGTCTCTTGAAATATTTATACAAAAGTTTTGTATTTCTGGCATTCATTACCGATGGTACCTCACCAGAAACAGGGGGAGGGAGAAACTTAGTTTTAAGTTTAGATTTTCTGTCATTCCATCCCTTCGACTATCGATCCTTCTGCTATCTTGCCAAGGCTGTATCTCATACACTACAAATCATTGGAATGTCGTAATTGGTTTTTGGGTTTACCTTGGTGAGGCAGTGTGTCATGTATCAAAAGTAGGTCAATCTGACCTTTGACTTACATCAAATAAAATGTTCGTCTGAAACTTGTGCACTTCGAGCCACTGACAAGATATTTCAATAAACAATGTTTTATTTTATCCACCTCTAGGTATGGAAGTTTGGTTACCCATGTACTTTGTATGCTGAGAATACAGATCTTGACTCCATTTTGGTATATACACGATTTTCCGACTTCAACCAATCAGAGACCCTGTTGCTGGTGGCGGGTATAGCTAGTTACATAATGGGTGCTGATAGTTGTACCCTCATTCTCTCGGTGAAAGGTAGGTGTCTTTTGGGGGAAGGTATAATGTAAGCCAAGTGTCTTTGTTGGGGCCTAACACTTACTTAAGTTATGTGAACCTTTATGTTGATCAGGTTTAGAGATTCTGTATGCAGTGTCGGGGCCTAACACTTACTTAAGTTATGTGAACCTTTATGTTGATCAAGTTTAGAGATTCTGTATGCAGTGTCGGGGCCTAACACTTACTTAAGTTATGTGAACCTTTATGTTGATCAAGTTTAGAGATTCTGTATGCAGTGTCGGGGCCTAACACTTACTTAAGTTATGTGAACCTTTATGTTGATCAAGTTTAGAGACTCTGTATGCAGTGTCGGGACCTAACGCTTACTTAAGTTATGTGAACCTTTATGTTGATCAGGTTTAGAGATTCTTTATGCAGTGTCGGGGCCTAACGCTTACTTAAGTTATGTGAACCTTTATGTTGATCAGGTTTAGAGATTCTGTATTCAGTGTCGGGGCCTAACACTTACTTAAGTTATGTGAACCTTTATGTTGATCAGGTTTAGAGATTCTGTATTCAGTGTCGGGGCCTAACACTTACTTAAGTTATGTGAACCTTTATGTTGAGCAGGTTTAGAGATTCTGTATGCAGTGTCGGGGCCTAACACTTACTTAAGTTATGTGAACCTTTATGTTGATCAAGTTTAGAGACTCTGTATGCAGTGTCGGGACCTAACGCTTACTTAAGTTATGTGAACCTTTATGTTGATCAGGTTTAGAGATTCTTTATGCAGTGTCGGGGCCTAACGCTTACTTAAGTTATGTTAACCTTTATGTTGATCAGGTTTAGAGATTCTTTATGCAGTGTCGGGACCTAACGCTTACTTAAGTTATGTGAACATATATGTTAATCAGGTTTAGAGATTCTGTATGCAGTGTCGGGGTCAAACGCTAACTTCCGCGGGTGCTGGCTGGATGAAACATCATTTCTCAATGGAACCTACATCTATACACCTTCGGGTAATAGGCACTTCATCATCAAGAAGCACACAGTCAATGTAAGTATTCTCCATCTACATGTCAATGTAAGTATTCTCCATCTACATGTCAATGTAAGTATTCTCCATCTACATGTCAATGTAAGTATTCTCCATCTACATGTCAATGTAAGTATTCTCCATCTACATGTCAATGTAAGTATTCTCCATCTACATGTCAATGTAAGTATTCTCCATCTACATGTTAATGTAAGTATTCTCCATCTACATGTCAATGTAAGTATTCTCCATCTACATGTCAATGTAAGTATTCTCCATCTATATGTCAATGTAAGTATTCGCCATCTACCTGTGTTTAGTATCCACTGGTGGTGAGGTGGTTACAGTGAGGAACGGTAAAGTGATTGTCCCTTTTCCAGGAATCAAAAGCAGATAGAAATCCTAGATTTTAAAGATGTTGTAAGAACATCAAGTAGTTTTTGGAATTCAGAATTCAATGTTGTCATCAAAAAAGGAAACAATTTTAAAACCATAATTCCTCAATGGTACTGAAATAATGCAAAGAGATTTAGATACCAATAGTAATACTAGAGTTCATTTTATTATTATTGTTGCATTAATAAAACATCTTCTGATTGCACGAGACTTACCATAATTTTTGAGGTCTAGCAAGGTAGATTCAATCTTAGCCTGGCAAACAAAAACCAAATTTTTAAACAATATAAAAGCATTCAATGGAAAAAATATTTGTACATAACGTTTCCTTTTTAGATGACAGAACGCAGGAAGTCAGATCAGAAAATACAAACAATGATATCAAAAATGGATGCAAAAGGACAGCAGTTGATGATACTACACCCATACTGTAGAAACAATGACTTTGCTAGAATTACATATCTTCCAACACGGCTCCTACAACAACCCATGACGCCTTCCTCAAACGCCGTGTCACCTTTTAATGAACAGTTTGAGTATATTGACTCAGAACAGCAGGACGAAACAAGTGAAGCACAATCAAAATCCGACTGTGTAGACGTGCGGCCAGAGTCCAGTCAGGACTCGGCGGCCAGTTGTTCTGCCAGTGAAGAAGTGTCACCAGTTTTGATTTTGGCGAACAGTTCAGTAGAATATCCATCAACAGGATGTTTAAGTTTTTACAGAGTTCCTGAAACAGCGGAGCAGACGCCTGACCCGTGTAGGAAATTTGGGAGTGCTGATGCGGATCATCCCGGTGGTTTGGTGGGGATGCGATTGTCTTCAGATAACAGGTGCGTACTGGTCCAAAGTGTATCTGTTGGTCCACTTACTCAACTTGGTTGGAATAGTCATAATGGTCTCGGAAAGCACAAGCATCTGAAATTGTATAAATATGGTGCGAATAAACCCTAATCGAAAAATCCTATTTCCTCTCTATGTTTTTTATATTGAGAGGAAGTAGGATTTTTTTATCAGGGATTATTCGCAACATATTTATACAATTTCAGATGCCTGCACAGAAAGTAACACCCTGATATATCCGATCAGTTGGCCAAAGAGGAAAATTGACATAAATAACTACAGTATTATATTCCTAAATAACCAAAGAAATTATATACCCCAAGAGCAAACAAACTATAAAAATAGATTTTAAAGTTCTCATCTTTTGGTGACATGACAAGTATTTTACTTTGTTTTCATGTCAATTTCTACATCACATCTGGACAATGAAACTTCTCGACCATGGCCTGTAATGTAATCTCCTGATCACAAAGGCCCTCTGGGCCTCTTGTCATTTAAAATCCTCCGGAACAGGTGTTCAGAGTTAAACTCAGACAGAAGCAGCACTGAGTCAAGTAGACTCAAGAGAGTCAATGTTCAACCTGATCTTTTGTAGATACGTTGCATTCAACTACAGGAGTTGTACAATGGAGGATGGGGAGTATATGAATGGTAATTACGTCAAAAACATTGACCTGCGTGTGTTTGACCTCTACAACCTGTGTTTTACTGACATTGTGTACAAGGGTCACTCGGCCACCTCAGAAGATCACCTCAGTTACATATTCCCAGCAGTCTCGGACCACTACGTAGCCAGGTAACTGATCTCATACATTATAGTATTGCACACCTGTAATAATAACTTCAGTTCCTATATATATACCCCTTTATCACAACCAAGTTTGTAGGATGTCTCAAAGCAGTTCACTAACTTTTAAAGTTACAGGAGAATTAATATTTATGATGATCACTGATTAAGCTAATTACCTTTGGAACAACTAGACCCAGATATCCAAATAGTGAAAATAAGAAATTATTATCATAACTACTGTAGAAACAGGAAGTGGATATGGTCACATACTTGCTAGACAGGAAATAGATAAATTTTTAATATTAATAAGCTAAAAAAAAAGAGGCTGAGGTTAAGCTTTGTCACATTGTCAATAACTTCTGTTTTAGTGGGAGTGAAGTAGAGAAAGGGTTTCTGTGGGACAGACATTTCGGCAATATTCTGGGAGAGCTAGAGCATGCGGCACAGCCAGGAAATGGAGGAGTGAACGCTGCAGTGTTCCACCCAACCTCAGAGGAAGTACTCATCACCCTGGGCGACGACAGGAAAATAAAAATCTGGCGATCAAAGAGACTTTTACGCGAGCTTGGACACAGTGACACACCCATTAGTGTATTTAACCAGGGCAGCCACAAAACCACCGAGAAATACCGAGCCTATGATAAGTCCACGTCTAAAGGGGGCTCGTCCAGGTTTGATAGTGGCGTAGACCAACCAGACGGATTAAACGATGAAGAGGTGGTTACCTGTTGTATAATGAAAAAGAAATCAAGGAAAGCAAAGATGTGTTCCTAATATTACAACTTTCTCAGCAAGCCTCAAAAAGAGAAATGCAAATTTGGAATTGCTTGTGTTTTAGGTAATATACTGTGAAACTGGCTGCCAGGAACACATCTTTAGACCATTTTGGACATAAATACAAAACCTAGTTGGTTTGGTTCAAACTCTGATTCTCTCATGAATATATTCCATGCCTTAAAAGGAAAAAGACTTGTATGAAATTGGAGAAAAAGGTTGATAGGATTATTCATGGCTGGATACCGATTTTCAATGTGCCATTTTCCTTTTTATACCACCGAGACAATCAAAACTATTTGGGTGTTTCTATACTATAGAGAGAATGAAGTACACACTGTGAAGTTTTACTACTTGATCATGAGATGTCTGCTCAATAATGATTATTGTACAAGCCTTTACAGTGTGCTATGTGTTTGCTATCTTTTAATCAGCCTGTGTAATGTGTTTCAGTATATATATTTATGTGTCACAGATCATTTTGGTACTTGTCATTTTAATAGAGAATTAACTGTATTAAAAATCACTCAGATATGTGTGTACATAAATTATATTATACATGTAGTTATTCACAGAGCATTATACTGAAAGTAGGGAGGATGCAATGAGGTTATTTAAAAGGGTTAAAGTTGAGACGCTGTTCATTATACCCCGAAAGGTGGGGGGGATACTGGAATCAGGTCACATGTCTGTCCGTCTGTCTGCCTGTAGACATATTTTGTTAAGACAACTCCTGAACCAGTGAACCCATTTCAGTGAAACTCCACAGGAATATTGATCATGTACCTATAGATGTGCATGCAGATTTGTTTGCAGAAAGTTTGACTGCCATGATAACCAGGTCTAGTATATTTTATTCCTTTTATTGAAAGGTTCCAGATGTGCTAACTTGCAACTGGTCTGCTAAATGGAACAGAACTATCCGAATTCCGTTCCTGCGGGTGAAAATCTAATAATCGAAAAGGAAATAAAAACGACTTTTCTGGATATAACCAAAACGACTTGGTCATAAAACCTGCAAAACAATGCCAGTAATCACTTTTACTTACAAATTTTACACACTATGATGCCACTTGGAGTCGGTATTGATATAATATATTATACTAATGAAATGCAGTCAAACTGGTTACGGTTATATCTATTTACAATTTATTGAACATCTGAAACGAAAACCTTTCACTGGCCGCCATATTGGATCCAACTTGGAACCCTATTATGAGACTTTCCCAACGAATGGGTTCATTCCGACGGACCGTCGCATTCCTTTTAGTGGAACACCTGGTTTGTTCCAGAACAAACAGAAGGTTCTGTTATATGGAACATGCTATTGATTTATCTGGTCAACTCCTCCTAAACCTGTGAACCAATGTCAATGAACCTACACAGGAATGTTAGGGGACTAGGTGTAGTGTGCATGCGGGTTTTCTTTAGCAATACTTTTGGTTGCCATTGTAACCAGGTCACCATACATAAATTTTCACACGGACACATCTGCTTATGATAGGAAGCAGGTGGTTGGCTCAGTTTTAGTTAACATTGCTTGCTTACACCAATAAAATGATGGGTAAGGAGATGTAATCTCTCAACGTCTGATTCCTCTTATCATAAACTTGATCTCTGAAGACTGAACTCATACTTAGACTAGGTTTAATGAGACAACAATAGAAGATATACTAAAGGTTGACTGGTGATAAACACTTTTTTATCATATTTATCTGTGATTCCACTTGTAACATAGTATTGCAATAGCCGAGGCGTGTGATTTATCAAGTTTGAAGACATAGGTGCATGGATGTGTGAATACATGTGAATGTGTGAATATATGTGAATGTGTGAATACATGTGAATGCGTGAATACATGTGACTGTGTTTAAGTGAGGACTTTTATTGTTTTGTTATTGTTATGTTTAGGATATATATGTTATTGTAAAAGTTTTTTTTTTCTATGGTTCTGTTAAGTTTAGATCGGTACTGGTATTTGACTGTGACATCACACAGAGAAACTATAAAACAAGAATGTTTGTGGGAATAGCTTTTATTGTGGTTTGATGCCTTTTTAGATGGTACGTGTTGTTAAATACGTTAATGGCTATCCTAGAGTAAGTAACAGTAGAGAAGTGTATCATTCACATTCATTGTATTCTGTTTTTATTTTCGTGATTCAATACTAACCATGAAAATCTCAATACATCCTTGTATATATACTCAACAAACATTTTATACAACTCAGTATCAAGTACCTGTGTCTTTGTTAGTGACAACACCTTTGAAAAGTAAACAAGAACAATTGTATCTTACTTGACAATAGGTACTAGCCTTTATTTCCGTCGTGACTGATTCTAGGAGTGAAGAGAACATTAGTGATTGGGACTCTTGGACGTTCAAAGGGAAAGGATCCCTGGTAAAACCAGGCCAATCTTAGTCCAATTAACAAAGACTAAAGTGCTTGTTAAATAACAGGCCAATCTTAGTCCAATTAACAAAGACTAAAGTGCTTGTTAAATAACAGGCCAATTTTGGTCCAATTAACAAAGACTAAAGTGCTTGTTAAATAATTAAGTATTTTAAACCATCTTATTTTAAACAAAGAATTTGACAATTTACCAACTTGGATGAACTGTCATTGTAAAATATATTTTATTGTCCATACTCTGCTATTACTCAATCATTCATTTTGTTTTCATTATTTAGATATTATGCCATTCTACAAATATGGTATAACCTTGTCTAAAGCGGAAGTCACGTACAGGATGATAAAATATCTGGCTGACATACAAAGGTGTTCGATTTGGAGAGGTTAGATATTGTCAACACTGAATGTATAACCAAATGGTAAGACAGAAAAGTCAGGGGCCTGTTTTAACGGATAATATTGTATCATGCAATATTGCATGTAAATATCTATACTTGTATTAGATTTCATTTGCAAATAATGGAGAATTAGACAGGATCAAGTTTCTATGTGACAAGACTTGTTAAAAAGGATTAAAAATAATATCAATAAAAACATAAATGTGATGATTTACAGGTAGTAGATTGTTGAATAAAATATTCAGTAAACCATGGCATTGTGAGTCCTATATCAGAGGCGAAAACAGCTAATTGTGAAAAAGGAGGAAACTTCACATTTTAATGGGAAATTTAAACAATCAACATTACAGCAGATTAAGTTATCACAAAGGAGGAATTCCTCCTTCTGGAGGAGGATTTTCTTCCTGTATACCGGTATTCAAGTATGTCAGTAAAAGAAACATACTTATAAACATTGCTTCCCAGGTAACAGTCCTGATTCACTCAGGGTCACCAAAATCTCTTTTTGTGAGACTTTTTTTATATATAATTAGTATAAAGGGTAGTGTGGTAAAACCAACACAGGAGGTGGAGGAGTCCAACGTCCTATCAGTAAAGGAAGGTTGATGTTTCGGTGATGGAATCCTAGGTGAATACCGAAGTATTCTAGCAGAGCTTCATAGATGAAAGGTAATCACAAATAGATATGGGATGGAGCATCAACACAAAGGATTCCATCCCTTATCTATTTGTGATATAATTAGTATGTTAAGACATTTTTGTTTTCCATGTTTCACACGTGATTACGTGTGAAACACGGAAAACAAGAATGTCTTACCATACTAATTATATATATATATATAATTATAAATTATAACTGTATAAATGTCTAATTATAACTGTTCTGAAGCACAGTTCCAAAGTTATTAAAATAAAGTGATTTACTGTACACAGTTTCAAACCTGTCTTTCCGGACATAATACAGACAGTATTCCTCTTAATATCATATCATGATATTAAACAGAATTATATATTAAGCAGTATGATATTAAAAGGAATCTATGGCAACATAACAGTCCCTTTTCATCATTACCCGTTATATTCAAAAGATTAAATAATTCATAGTTGTATATTTAAACATTTTATTAGAAAACAGGATTTCTGATCACCATACTTGCATAATATATTGCGATAAAATCTCTACACACTAAACAGTACATATAAAAGGATGACCTTGACCTAAAAATTAAAAAGTCAAAGGACAACACAGGTGTGGCATCCACAACAATCTAAATGTCTGTTTATTAGTGATAATATAATTATACATAATATTTCATTCTCTCTGCAATTTTCACCTCAACTTTTCTTACATTGATAATCAATATTCTGGTAACAACAGGAAAGAAAGCCACATATTAAACCCCG
The DNA here is from genome assembly GCA_947623455.1 of Mimachlamys varia. Taxonomy (NCBI): domain Eukaryota; kingdom Metazoa; phylum Mollusca; class Bivalvia; order Pectinida; family Pectinidae; genus Mimachlamys; species Mimachlamys varia. The sequence continues at coordinate 5,130,385 of OX392535.1, forward strand.
ATTACAAGTCTGGTTATATGAAATTGATCCCACTCAATTGGCTGTCCCTGATTTTAAAATGATGAATACTACCTGGTAGAATATCCAACTGATTAAGATCACAATATTATCATCTAACTAAAGCTCTCATAGTTGTCGTACTAATAAATAACTCAAGAGAAAATTGAACAAAATCTTCATCTTCAAGGAGAAATAATCTCATTTTCTTTACTTGGAGAAAGGGCCTTATACATTTCTCATATAAAATATCAGAATCTGACAAGCAAGTCTGCAAAAAAGCTTTAAATTGTTTTTGTTACTTTGACTAATGTATAAATAAGGACTTATGAAGTCTGTGAATTACTTGATGAATTCTTGTCAGACGAAAGATGTTCCATTATAAGTATGAACTTTCTATCACCATGTTCAATGAGCATTTTTAATGTGTATACTGGCCTACTACGTTTTAACACTACTGACTACATTATTATAACTGAATATATCTGGATGATCTGAAATTGATTTGTTATAGCTATAATTGGATAAGCAGAGTTTGATGTCCAAAACACAATTTCTTTTTAGAGGAAAAATCTTTCATCACAATTGATGAAACAAGAGGCCCAATGGGCCTGCATCGCTCACCTGGTATCAATTTCAGACTTATATTATAGTGCAACCCTAAAGTCCCTTAAAATCTTTTAATGTAAGACATTTAGAAGAACATCTTAAGATTTAAACATATTTTACCTCTGTGACCTTATAAGACAACATAATTTTCATTTTCAAATTTTGTTTGGCTTCATCCCAGGACGCTACCAGCCAAATATCATGTCTCTAGGCAAATAAAGATCAAGGTCATTTCTTGTCGTAGACTTTGTCGGGCGTCATCCAAGGAACCTTTCAGCCAAATATCATGCTTCAAGGGCTTTTGATATTTCAGAAGAAGTCATTTAAAGGTTTTAACAGATTTGACCCCTGTGACCTTGAATATAGGTCGAATTCATTTCTTTTCGCAAACTTTGTTGGGCTTCATCCAAGGAACCTTTCAGCCAAATATCATACTTCCAGGGCTTTTGGTATTTCAGAAGTCATTTGAAGGTTTTAACAGATTTGACCCCTGTGACCTTGAATATAGGTCGATGTCATTTCTTTTCACAAACTTTGTCGGGCTTCATCCAAGGAACCTTTCAGCCAAATATCATGCTTCTAGGGCTTTTGGTATTTCAGAAGAAGTCGTTTGAAGGTTTTAACAGATTTGACCCTTGTGACCTTGAATATAGGTCAAGGTCATAACAAGTGGTTATTAAGAAGAAGTCAATTGTTGACGGACGGACGACGGACGGACGCCACGGTATGGCATAAGCTCACCCTGGTCCTTTGGACCAGGTGAGCTAATTAAAAGTGTGTCGCAAACCCCAGGGCCAAATCAAAAACCATGATTGTGATCATCTCTTTATGCCCAGTAATTGTATGTATAGTTTTGGGGTGGGGATCTCAACCGTGTAAAAGTTATGACTCAGGGGTCAAATTAAAAGTGTGTGGCAGACCCCAGGGCCAAATCAAAAACCATGATTGTGATCATCTCTTAATGCCCAGTAATTGTATGTATAGTTTCGGGGTGGGGATCTCGACCATTCAAAAGTTACGACTCAGTAGTCAATTTGCAAGGGTGTGGCAGACCCTTGGATCAAATATGAAATCATGATTGTGATTGTCTCTTGATGCCGAGCAATTGTATATATAGTTTTGGGGTGGGGATCTCAACTGTTTAAAAGTTATGACTCAGGGGTCAAATTAAAAGGGTGTGGCAGACCCCAGGGCCAAATCAAAAACCATGATTGTGATCATCTCTTAATGCCCAGTAATTGTATATATAGTTTTGGGGTGGGGATCTCAACCGTTTAAAAGTTATGACTCAGGGGTCAAATTAAAAGGGTGTGGCAGACCCCAGGGCCAAATCAAAAACCATGATTGTGATTATCTCTTAATTCCTAGTAATTGTATATGTAGTTTTGGGGTGGGGATCTCAACCATTTAAAAGTTATGACTCAGGAGTCAAGTTTCAAGGGCGTGGCAGACCCTGGAGTCAAATATAAAATCATAATTGTGATTGTCTCTTAATGCCCAGCAATTGTATATATAGTTTTGGGGAGGGGATCTCAGCCGTTTAAAAGTTATGAGTCAGGAGTCAAGTTGCAAGGGCGTGGCAGACCCTGGGGTCATATCTAAATCCATGATTGTGATCGAGGTTACCAAAACATTTGTATAAATTTGAATTCAAGCAACCTTTGGATTCTACCACTAGAATATAGATGTCATACATTGCTTAGTTTCAGGAAAGAGATCATTTATACCAATATTGTCTAATGTGCCCCTTTTGGCCCCACCCCTCAGGCCCCTCCGTGATCATAATCATATAATTTTGAATCCTAATCCCATAGTGATGATACCAGGCAAATATGAATAATATCCATTGCTTGGTTTCAGAGAAGAAGTCATTTTTATCATTATAGCCAAATTGACTCCTTTCGGCCCCGCCCCTCAGGCCCCTGGGGGATCAGCCCCACCATTTATACAATTTTGAATCCACACCCCATGGTAATGCTACCAGGCAAATATAAGCAATATACATTACTGGGTTTCAGAGAAGAAATCGTTTATATCAATATAGCCAAATTGACCCCTTTTGACCCCGCCCCCCCAGGCCCCTTGGGGGTCAGCCCCACCATTTGTACAATTTTGAATCCCCACTCAATAGTGATGCTACCAGCCAAATATGAGCGATATATATTACTGGGTTTCAGAGAAGAAGTCGTTTATATCAATATAGCCAACTTACCCTTTTGGCCCCGCCCCCCAGGCCCCTGGGGGGTCAGCCCCACCATTTGTACAATTTTGAATCCCCAACCCATAGTAATACTACCAGCCAAATATGAGCAATATACATTGCTCGGTTTCAGAGAAGAAGTCGTTTATATCAAATAGCCAAATTGACCCCTTTTGGCCCCGCTCCCCAGGCCCCTGGGGGGTCAGCCCAACCATTTGTACAATTTTGAGTCCCCACCCCATAGGGATGCTTCTGACCAAATTTGGTCAAATTCCGATCAATGGTTATAAAGAAGAAGTCAATTGTTGACGGACGGACGACGGACGACGGACGCCACGGTATCGCATAAGCTCACCTTGGTCCTTTGGACCAGGTGAGCTAATAATCATATACACATGCTTTATGTAAAGATTTTTTACACAACCAATAAACGTTTTATGTAACATTTCTATGACTAGTATGATACGTACCCTGTCACCTCCATCAGACAAATGACCAACAGACCATGCACACAACAGGTATAAATTGTGTACGAGTTGGTAAATGACAAATCGATCATTTCATCTACGTATGTACAATAGTAAAGTTATTGTACCGAAGATGCTAGATTCAACAACGCTTCAGGTACATATCGTACTACTCATCGAAACGTCACATTTAACATTTATTGATTGTGTAAAATAATCTTTACATAAAGCATACTTTCCATTCTGAAGAAAATATTTACAAACACATGTCTAAGCTATGATAAATTATCGACCATGGTTCTTATATTCTCAGCCATGTTCATCACCTTGTCAACAACAGGTGATGTCTGAAGATCTCCAAACACATTTCCTCCCGTCTCACAGCACCTCATCACCTCCTGCAGAATCAGATCAGCAACATTCTTACATCAAACCACAATCGCTTTTGGTCAAAATCGCAAAGATGAAAAATTATACTGAGCTCTGATGGTTGAAATTAAAATCATTTATAAGTATTCAACCACAATTCTTTTTGCGATATGATTTTTACAGCAAAATGAAACTAAAAATATCTTTGTCATTTTTCAATGAAGATCTCATTGACAGACTTAATAATTATAACCTAGCCACTGTTAAAGAAGTGTCAAATTTAAACAATGAGTAACATCATAAGGGAATGCCCCGGGATCAGAACCCTTAGAAACAGGAGACCTGTACCATCGTTAGTTCCTTTATGTGGGAGGGCTTGTAGCGCTTGTGAGGTACTAATACCGGGAAATGTCTAAAAGACAGGTTTAACCATGAGGATGGCTTGTAATGCTTGTGAGGTACTAATACCGGGAAATGTCTAAAAGACAGGTTTAACCATGAGGATGGCTTGTAGCGCTTGTGAGGTACTAATACCGGGAAATGTCTAAAAGACAGGTTTAACCATGAGGATGGCTTGTAGCGCTTGTGAGGTACTAATACCGGGAAATGTCTAAAAGACAGGTTTAACCATGAGGATGGCTTGTAGCGCTTGTGAGGTACTAATACCGGGAAATGTCTAAAAGACAGGTTTAACCATGAGGATGGCTTGTAGCGCTTGTGAGGTACTAATACCGGGAAATGTCTAAAAGACAGGTTTAACCATGAGGATGGCTTGTAGCGCTTGTGAGGTACTAATACCGGGAAATGTCTAAAAGACAGGTTTAACCATGAGGATGGCTTGTAGCGCTTGTGAGGTACTAATACCGGGAAATGTCTAAAAGACAGGTTTAACCATGAGGATGGCTTACCACTAATTAAATAAACTGCTAAATTCATATACCCTATTTAATAATAAGAGGGCTAGAGGGTCTGTATCTCTCACATGACTACAGTTTCTAAACATAAAATATGAAATTATTTCCTCATGCTTATTATGTATGCTAAGTTTGAAGACAATCGGATCAGGAGTTATTTAAATAAGCTGGTTACATTACCATGGGACAGGAAGTGACGCGGGTAACACTATATGCCCCCCCCCCCCATTTCATGGTGAGGGCATAAAAAATAATAGGAAGGCTAGAGGGCCCGTATCTCTCACATGACTACAGTTTCAAAATATTCTCCATAAAAGATCCCAGGGACAGCAACACACCAACGTCATTACTCAATAGTGTCAGCCCCTCCAATTGTTCAAATTGGAATCCCTACCATCTCCCACTATCTAGGGATGCTACCAGTAAAATATTGGTTGGTATCTACTGCTTGAATACAGGGAAGTATAATCTAATTATTATAACTTAATTATCTTCACCTTTAATGAATGGGGGGGGGGGGGGGGGGGGGGGTCAGCCCCACCATTTGTAAATTAGGTGAACCCCCAATTCCCATCACCTAGGATTGCTACCATTGAATATGAAATATGGTTGGTATCCATTATTTAATTCCAGGAAAGTCTATTAAACCAATATAATTATAAGCAACCCTTTTGACCCCACCCATCTGCCCCCTTTGGTGTCATGAGCAGTCCATCCAATTGTACAATTATGAATCTCCAACTCCAATGAATACTTCAGAGCAGGCGAACTTAATATATATAGTTACAGTAATGTACAGCATATTTGTTTATTGATAGTCCAAAAGTCACAGTGAGATAGTCTTCACCATAGAAAAATGAACTGCAGATAAAAGTAGAAGTGCCAAGAATAGGGATTCTCTGAGGAAGTATTGGGAGGTGTCTTACCTGAGGAAGTATTGGGAGGCGTCTTACCTGAGAAAGTATTGGGAGGTGTCTTACCTGAGAAAGTATTGGGAGGTGTCTTACCTGAGGAAGTATTGGGAGGCGTCTTACCTGAGGAAGTATTGGGAGGCGTCTTACCCGAGGAAGTATTGGGAGGCGTCTTACCTGAGGAAGTATTGGGAGGTGTCTTACCTGATCCAAGGGAAGTCTGCCAAGGATTGGGATATTAAACTCAGCAGCCAAGTTGTCCAGACCTTCACAAGGAAACAACTCACTTGATTCCTGAAAGTAAATAAGTACATCTTCATACATGTTCCGTAAGAAGTATTCCGTATAAATGATCATGTGGCTTAGTATTGAAACAAATCAATATTCTTCTACATTTTAAACAAACTTGAGTATCAAAAATGAATAAATAGACTTAATGTCAAAATGACACACTCTGCCGTCCCAAGAGGAAATCACAAACAAAATATGGCAGTAGAAGCTTTTTACAGTGTAAAAGAAATAGAGACAATGTCACTATAAGTGACCGACCATGAACAAGGGGAAATAACTCTGTCAATAGTACAGCACGAGACTGTAGGACTAAACAGTCATAATTCTTTGAACTTTACGACAAGAGACCTTATTTAAGAGTTCTACATTCAGCCATCTTATAGAGGTATTACCATATACAATAGGCGACCAGGTAACGAAAATTCTCAGATTATGCCTGCTTATCCATACAGAAATTAACCTTACCCCAGAGTCTGATCATACTACAGGTACTTACTCCACAGCACGGACACACGTAACTCTCCATGTTCCCCACAAGGCCCAGCACCCGAACTCCCATCTTTTTACAGAAGTTAATTTCTTTACGAATTGTTGACAATGCTACAGCCTGAGGTGTAGTGACAATGACAGCTCCATCTGGTTTCACATTTTTTAGTACTTTTATAACAGTTAAATGTTCATCACTGGTTCCGGGGGGTGTATCTGCAAAAAATATTAAACCTCAGGTGACATACACAATTTATAGTGAGAGCTACAGAGCATAATGAACTAAACTAGAACACTGACAGGTCTACAAGGGCCCCGCTGTGGGGCTGGAACACCCTCCTTACCCCTGAAGACACATATAGCCCTGAAGGAGATAGTGTTTTTTGTGTGATATCATTCAATTAAGGAACTTTCTTGTTGATTATTGATTATTGTGAATAAGAAAGCACTGTATGAAGTTTAAGTTAGATTGGCCTCAAGTTATTGATTGGAAACAAAAGTTCTGAATGACAAACGGACATGGTGATTACTATAGGGCACCTGCATTTTCTTGCGGTGCACTAATTATTCAAATTTGCAATACATGTTATAATGTTGCTAAATTTCAGAGTTTCAGCTGAAGGTTTTCACATCATACACAGAATGATGTCCAAGTGGCTTCACCAGTGACTCTCCACCTCTAGTTGTAGGTCTGGTGTTATGCATTTCTATACATCAGACACAACACACATGTTAACAAACATGGAGCTTTAATTTTTTTTGATGCAGGTATTACTTAGCACACATATGACGTATATATTAGATAACATGCATGTACGAGTATGGTACATCAACTGAACCAAAAATGTTTTTTATCAATTGAACCAACAATATTAACAAATAAACATCTAGATTACAGAGATTTCTGGATTATACAAGTTTCAGACTTAACAATTAACACTGACATACACTGACATATACTTACCACAGATAAGATAGTCAAGTCTTCCCCAGTAGGTGTCCTTGATGAATCTCTTTATCAAACCTAACAGTGTATAAACAAATAAGGTACAGGGTTTAACAGGATACAGAAGTAATATACAATCTGAATTATAAAACATATTTAACATCCAGTTTATCTTAACTTGTATTTCGGACAGTAAAAATAGTTTTCCAAGACAAGAACCCAATTCACAACAGTAAAACTTCTGTATGCAGAGAGAGATGATGTGTCGTGTCATGGACCGTCCTACAACAACATAAAACTAATCTTAATCAATAACAAAGTTCCAGTAAGAAATATTCTACTGAGTCAGCCAGCAGTTCACATAGGTGTACTTAATATAAACATCCACAGCATTGGAGCTAAGTTTGTATGCAAAACAAGTTAACAAAGGATCTTACCATTAACTCCTTTGTAAATAAACCGCTGAAAAGGTCGACATGCATGGTCAACCATATATGGCATACTGATTATAGCTGCTATTACACTGTAAGATATACCTGCTGAATAGCTAGCAAGCTACTGTTACACATGGTTACATCATTAGACAAACCTGGTTTCTAGCTACTGTTACACATGGTTACATTTTTAGACATACAAAATGTACCTGGTTTCTAGCTACTGTTACACATGGTTACATTGTTAGACATACCTGGTTTCTAGCTACTGTTACCCATGGTTACATTGTTAGACATACCTGGTTTCTAGCTACTGTTACCCATGGTTACATTGTTAGACATACCTGGTTTCTAGCTACTGTTACACATGGTTACATTGTTAGACATACCTGGTTTCTAGCTACTGTTACCCATGGTTACATTGTTAGACATACCTGGTTTCTAGCTACTGTTACACATGGTTACATCGTTAGACATACCTGGTTTCTAGCTACTGTTACCCATGGTTACATTGTTAGACATACCTGGTTTCTAGGTACTGTTACACATGGTTACATCGTTAGACATACCTGGTTTCTAGGTGACTGTTACACATGGTTACATCGTTAGACATACCTGGTTGCTAGGTGACTGTTACACATGGTTACATCGTTAGACATACCTGGTTGCTAGGTGACTGTTACACATGGTTACATCGTTAGACATACCTGGTTTCTAGCTACTGTTACACATGGTTACATCGTTAGACATACCTAGTTTCTAGCTACATTAAGACAGGGATACTCTACGGTTTGACATACCTGGTTGCTAGGTGACTGTTACACATGGTTACATCGTTAGACATACCTGGTTGCTAGGTGACTGTTACACATGGTTACATCGTTAGACATACCTGGTTTCTAGCTACTGTTACACATGGTTACATCGTTAGACATACCTAGTTTCTAGCTACATTAAGACAGGGATACTCTACTGTTAGACATACCTGGTTGCTAGGTGACTGTTACACATGGTTACATCGTTAGACATACCTGGTTGCTAGGTGACTGTTACACATGGTTACATTGTTAGACAAACCTAGTTTCTAGCTACATTAAGACAGTGATACTCTACTGTTAGACATACCTGGTTGCTAGGTGACTGTTACACATGGTTACATCGTTAGACATACCTGGTTGCTAGGTGACTGTTACACATGGTTACATCGTTAGACATACCTAGTTTCTAGCTACATTAAGACAGGGATACTCTACTGTTGGACAAACCTAGTTTCTAGCTACATTAAGACAGGGATACTCTACTGTTAGACATACCTGGTTACTAGGTGACTGTTACACATGGTTACATCGTTAGACAAACCTAGTTTCTAGCTACATTAAGACAGGGATACTCTACTGTTGGACATACCTTGATTGCAGCTATTGTCTAGCTTTACTTCTGGCATGCAGTACACACACCTGATTTGCGTGGTCCTCTGAAAACCACAGAGTTGGTGTCAGATGCTAACAGGGACCCAACAGATATCACTTTGATGTTGTAGTGAGGGGAGCTGAAACAGGTAAAGTAGTACAGAGATCACTTTGATGTTGTAGTGAGGGGAGCTGAAACAGGCAAAGTAGTACAGAGATCACTTTGATGTTGTAGTGAGGGGAGCTGAAACAGGTAAAGAAGTACAGAGATCACTTTGATGTTGTAGTGAGGGGAGCTGAAACAGGTAAAGTAGTACAGAGATCACTTTGATGTTGTAGTGAGGGGAGCTGAAACAGGTAAAGTAGTACAGAGATCACTTTGATGTTGTAGTGAGGGGAGCTGAAACAGGTAAAGTAGTACAGATATCACTTTGATGTTGTAGTGAGGGGAGCTGAAACAGGAAAAGTAGTACAGAGATCACTTTGATGTTGTAGTGAGGGGAGCTGAAACAGGTAAAGTAGTACAGATATCACTTTGATGTTGTAGTGAGGGGAGCTGAAACAGGAAAAGTAGTACAGATATCACTTTGATGTTGTAGTGAGGGGAGCTGAAACAGGAAAAGTAGTACAGATATCACTTTGATGTTGTAGTGAGGGGAGCTGAAACAGGTAAAGTAGTACAGAGATCACTTTGATGATGTAGTGAGGGGAGCTGAAACAGGTAAAGTAGTACAGAGATCACTTTGATGTTGTAGTGAGGGGAGCTGAAACAGGTAAAGTAGTACAGAGATCACTTTGATGTTGTAGTGAGGGGAGCTGAAACAGGTAAAGTAGTACAGATATCACTTTGATGTTGTAGTGAGGGGAGCTGAAACAGGAAAAGTAGTACAGATATCACTTTGATGTTGTAGTGAGGGGAGCTGAAACAGGAAAAGTAGTACAGATATCACTTTGATGTTGTAGTGAGGGGAGCTGAAACAGGAAAAGTAGTACAGATATCACTTTGATGTTGTAGTGAGGGGAGCTGAAACAGGTAAAGTAGTACAGATATCACTTTGATGTTGTAGTGAGGGGAGCTGAAACAGGTAAAGTAGTACAGAGATCACTTTGATGTTGTAGTGAGGGGAGCTGAAACAGGTAAAGAAGTACAGAGATCACTTTGATGTTGTAGTGAGGGGAGCTGAAACAGGTAAAGTAGTACAGAGATCACTTTGATGTTGTAGTGAGGGGAGCTGAAACAGGTAAAGTAGTACAGAGATCACTTTGATGTTGTAGTGAGGGGAGCTGAAACAGGCAAAGTAGTACAGAGATCACTTTGATGTTGTAGTGAGGGGAGCTGAAACAGGAAAAGTAGTACAGAGATCACTTTGATGTTGTAGTGAGGGGAGCTGAAACAGGAAAAGAAGTACAGAGATCACTTTGATGTTGTAGTGAGGGGAGCTGAAACAGGAAAAGAAGTACAGAGATCACTTTGATGTTGTAGTGAGGGGAGCTGAAACAGGAAAAGAAGTACAGAGATCACTTTGATGTTGTAGTGAGGGGAGCTGAAACAGGTAAAGAAGTACAGAGATCACTTTGATGTTGTAGTGAGGGGAGCTGAAACAGGAAAAGTAGTACAGAGATCACTTTGATGTTGTAGTGAGGGGAGCTGAAACAGGCAAAGGACTTCAGCTCCAGTACATTATACAGTAAGGTTAAGCTCTAACACAGCAGGCCTCAATGATAATGAGTACCATCATCGTGTATGAAAATGTCAACAATAAAGCCTCAAACTTGACATATTGAGTAAATAAATACTGATATACCTTGAACAGACAAGATATTTAAGAAATACCTTGTTTTTACAAAACAGTTTCTACCTTACTCTGGCATGTAATGTATTTCACATTACATTCTGAATATTTTTTTGATATATTTTGTGAGCCCTTACACCAAAGGTTTCCATCCATACTGTGAATTGACAATGGGCTTTCCTTCCACACCCAGCAACTTAGGGAGGCTGGGTCCACAAATGTCCAGATCAACCACACCCACTTTCTGAGACCTTGAAGCCAAAGCCTCTGCCAGCAAGGCTGCTACAGTAGATTTCCCTACACCTGTACAAACAAATACATGTTCTGTTACAATATGTATTGTATATTAATCAAGTCATACTGTTTATTTTATTATTGTATCTGAACATTGGATTTAAATTTAGATGAATCAAATAAAGCCTAGTGCAGGATTTCTTTTTTCCATTTTAATTTTAATTTTTGTTTTTTGGTTGTTTTTTTGTTTGTTTTTTTTTTGGGGGGGGGGGGGTTAGGGGGTTAGGGGGTTACCATGTTATACAAGAAGATCTGCAAATCAATTCTGTAGGCTGAGGTCAGGTGACAAGCAAATTATTTTACCTCCTTCCCTGAGAGCACAAGTATTTTGTGTTTGATTGCCCCCTCCTCCCCTGAGAAGATCTTTTATCTCCCTTTCCTGAAAGCACAAGTATTTTGTGTTTGATTGCCCCCATGAGAAGATCCTTTATCTCCCTTTCCTTAGAGCACCAGTATTTTGTGTTTGATTGACCGCATGCATAGATCTATTACCTCCTTTTCCTAAGAGCAGCAATATTTTGTGTTTGATTGTCCACATGCATAGATCTATTACCTCCCTTTCCTGAGAGCACCAGTATTTTGTGTTTGATTGCCCCCATGCGTAGATCTATTCCCTCCTGGTCTGGGTCCACGCCACCTGTATAATTACACAAATATGAAATGTGAATGGTGAGTAAGCACAAAATCAGATTTTTCATATTCATTTAAATACCTGTCCACAGGTATTTCAGACTTATAACCTACCTTGTGACCATTAGTATATATACCTGTCTACAGATAATTAATTGTAACATACCTTGTAACTGGCAGTTTACCTGTCCACAGGTAATTCAGACTTGTACAGATGTACATACCTTGTAACTGGCATTTTACCTGTCCACGGGTAATTCAGCCTTGTACAAATGTACATACCTTGTAACTGGCACTTTACCTGTCCACAGGTTATTCAGCCTTGTACAGATGTCCATGCCTTGTAACTGGCAGTTTTCCTGTCCAGGGGTAATTCAGACTTGTACAGATGTGCATGCCTTAGCTTGTAACTGGCAGTTTACCTGTCCACAGGTAATTCAGCCTTGTACAGATGTCCATGCCTTGTAACTGGCAGTTTTCCTGTCCAGGGGTAATTCAGACTTGTACAGATGTACATGCCTTGTAACTGGCAGTTTACCTGTCCACAGGTAATTCAGACTTGCACAGATGTACATACCTTGTAACTGGCACTTTACCTGCCCACAGGTTATTCAGCCTTGTACAGATGTACATACCTTGTAACTGGCACTTTACCTGTCCATAGGTTATTCAGACTTGTACAGATGTACATTACTTGTAACTGGCAGTTTACCTGGCCACAGGTAATTCAGACTTGTACAGATATACATACCTTGTAACTGGCAGTTTACCTGTCCACAGGTAATTAAGACTTGAACAGATATACATACCCTGTGACTGGCAGTAGGCTTGTCCTGGACATCCTTCACATACACTTGCTTTACCAGCCTCAGCCTATTACAGGGTTAAAGTTTGAAAATTAATTTCATATCAATGTGAAGATTATTTTTACTTCCTACAAAATGTACTAAACTTAGCTAGCTATTCTTCATTGTAAAATTAACTTAAACGTTAATATAATCAGCTTCCAATTACAAGAGATTTGCTTAGATTAGTTCTTGAGACTCCACTGTACATCATTTCATGAATTCTATCTCATTTGACCAAGTGTTAATTAGAAACTTTTTTAAAATCATTAAATACTATAGCTTATAATGTACATGCTTAATCTGTGAACCTGAATCAAAATTGTGTACAAGTGCAAACAGTTGTAGATACAGAACTTGACTCAACAAGTTACTTCTAAGCAAGTCCCATGGTGCCTAGTCTACTGATCTGTACATCTACCATATCTATATATATCAGCAAATTGATTCATCAGTTCATGACAGTGATCATGAATATAATTTAGACTTAACTATCAGAAACGTCGTATTTTTCTAATTTACGTCGTCCTCTACTTACTGAGTCCGACGGACACTCTGATATATCCCTGTTTTCTTTATCAGTGCGCTCCATTTCAAACTAAACTCTTCAACAGCTTTTCACCATATTATCTTCCATTGTAAACAAACTTGAACCGGAAGCACGTGTGGTGAGAAGATAATCAACTTCCGGCCAAATGAGATGTTGCCGGTCTGATTTGCTCTCTTGGATTTATGCTGTTAACCAGAAATCCTTAACGGGTTTTCGCTTAAAAATGAAACATTTATATTGAAATAAATCATGGATACATGTCCAAAAGCTGTATTCGTGTTTAGTGGCAAAAGAAAGTCGGGAAAAGATTTCATTACAGAACGCTTAGTGGAGAGGTGAGCGTGAATTCACTAAGTATCGTCGTGCGGTACAAATTCAATAACATTTAAAACTAGTGGTTTTTTATTCAACCATAGTTTAAATCAATCGATTCAGAAAAAAATGTATCCCACTTAGACTTACACGAAAGAAAATAATGAAAATTAAGTATACGAAATCAACAACACATTTTATTTGTAGATTTGGATCAGAAATATGTGGAATCATTAGACTGTCAGGACCTCTAAAGAAGCAGTATGCACTAGTAAGTGTAGATCCTTTAACTTAGAAAAAAAATCAATGTGTCTATGTCTTCATGTTTTCATGAGTGATTATTCAACTTGTTCTTTTTCATTAGTTATTTTATATTCTTTAGTAACTCATTAAAACAATGAAATATTTGTTACTTTTAGTAAAGTAATATATTGATATGAAATACTTACATATGTACAATATATATATATTTTTAAAAAAAATACATTTTTTTCCTGTTTTTTATTCAAGGAAAAAAATCTGGATTTTGAGCGTTTACTAGATTCTACAAGTTACAAAGAGCAATTTCGAGCAGACATGATTCGCTGGGGTGAAGATAAACGAAACCAGGACCCAGGATTTTTCTGTCGGGTGGCAACATCAGGAGATGAGGCCAGAAAGTCGGTATGGATCATCAGCGATGCCAGAAGGAAGACTGACGTCCAGTATTTCCAAGCAAATTTCCCAGACATCACCAAAACAATACGAGTAGTCGCTTCAGATAGCACAAGGCAAAGCCGAGGCTTCGTTTTCACTCCAGGTACCACCAACTAAACTCTAATAAGGATAATAAAGTTGACAATCTTTAATTTATCTACTGAAATTTCTTACTATTGTGTTTTAATAGAAGTGCAATTCAGTTTCAATCAATATCATATATCAATAGAATTGTGATTTAAGTTTTATTAGAAATAGTTCAGTAGAACACAGTACGACTGACGATTGTGATGTGACCATCATCTGTTGCTTCTCAATTGTTACAAGTATTTTACCACTCGCAAATACCAGTACAGTAAAATTTTAATATTGGGTCTTATTGTAACAAGAGTTACCTCCCTTCTGGGTAAGGCATACAGTACCGGTAAGTATACTGTACATTTTTTTCATTGTGATGTCATTACCTTTCTAAGACACATAAATATTCAGGAAACTGTTCCCTGAAAATGCTGTTTCCCTCACAAACTAATGATGTCACAATGATATTAACATAAATACCTACCAAAATGGGAGATAACTCTTAATTATTGTCAAAAATAAAAACCCAAATTACCCCTTATTCCTTTGCAATCTTGTGTTGCCCATATTCCGAGTACCCCCAGTATCCCTTTGTACACCTTCTCCTCAATAACCAAAACCAAATACCAAACCTTTACTCTACCAAAATTGACAATTTGTTTTTAATGAATATCTGCATGCATATCATGTTTATTCTATTTGTAGGGGTGGATGACGCTGAATCAGAATGTGGACTAGACAACGTTAACTTTGATATGGAAATAATAAACAATGGAGACGATGCAGTTCTTGAGAAAAGTTTACAAGATATTGAACATATCGTCAATGATAAAATTCTGCAAGGAAAAGGCTGAGTGAAGTGTGAAAAACTCTACAGAATTTAAACTAGTTTGATAACAGGTACATGTGTTCATGTTTTGAGATATCAGACATACTTTTTCATGTAACAATAGTACATTCCTTACTTGTTTTTCCTGGTGTACCAGTACTTCCTTTGTTATATACCTGGATGTTGAAAATAAAATTATCAAGGGCCATAACTCTATCTCTATTTTCAGAACATCCAAGTCTAAGATCAAATAAGAATTTGCTTTTTCAAAGATCTTTTGATGACCAGATTGAGATATTTGCGTTACAAGTTTCCCAGTTTATTCATGGATAATTGAAATCTCCCATCATCACAAGTATATGCACAATTTGGCATGACTAAATATAGTATAGGATTTTTTGGCTGTCAGTCGGGACACATTTTCTCCTAAATTTAACTTCTTATTCAGTGTAAATATCTGAACTACATACTCGATTATTCACTGGATATGGTGAAGTATTACTGTGACATATGTGCATGCTTCAAGGTCTATATCATTCATCCAAGTTGAAGTTCAAATAAGAATTTGCTTTTTCAAATATATTCTGATCACTAGGTGGAGATCCTTTATGATCAGCACTAGTTTTTAAAGCCCAAGTTGACCTCACAAACCAATTGTGAAGATATACTTACCTTCTCCATATAACTATACATGTGGCAGAAACAAATCACTGACTTCAAGTGAAAACACAAAGAACTCGCAGATTGACTTTAAACTTTATTACATTAACAAACCAGGATTGTGTATAAAATCAACAAAACAGGATAAATGTATTGAAAGAGACAAAGTATGGAGTTCAGGTGCTATAATATTAATATTTACATGATCATAGTGTCTCAACATGCATTAAAGATCTCAAAATGATTTTAAACATTGATTTTATAAACATGATAAATCTGTAGTGACAATAACAACTATACATACATCACACATTATTTATCTACAAAGATATAACATGAGTAACAAACTAAACTTGTAATAAAATCTCTGATATGACTGACTTGATCTGGTTGTTTTTTTTTATATACCAGGAGATTTTCACTGCGGTTTTATTTTCGTGTATTTTGCCCTCGTGATGAAGGTGACAAACACATGCTCGTGATGAGGGTGACTTTATCTTAACTGTCAATATAAGCAAAAAACTTGATGTACATCGTAATCAAATGTGTAGGGCAAATTTAATTTTGGATTGAAATTGGATTTCAAAATTGAAGGGCTAAAAAATATCCTGGTATACAAATTTTACAAATATATGAGTATACTGTGACATAGACACTCTAGTCCACCTACAGTGCAGTAATTTCATGATTGGGATATAGAGGGTCGTTTCATAACAAGAGTTGCCTCCCTTCTTGATTGAGTAGGCGTTTATATCATTTCAATCATGACGTCATTATATTGACAGGAAACCAACACAAATATGTGGGAAATTGTAGACTCGAAACACTATACTAATGATGTCACTATTGTATTGACGAAATACCTACTAGAATAGGAAAATACTCGTTTATGAATAAATTCAAGATCATATGGCAATTCATATCCTCAGTACACTCAAGTTACAAGGTTATACCTAGGTATTGGTTGTATAGCTTTAAATTCTAATCAACACTAAAATTTTGAGTTAATTTTTGAAGAAAAAAAACCCCAAAATATTTAAGAACCCTGTACCTCTTCAAATTTTTTCCCTTATCTACACATACAATGACCTCGCCTTAATATCTTATCACTGTGTACAGTTGGGCCAGAACTTCTGTTGACAAAACAGCTCAGTCAGAACATTAAGTTTAAGTCCAAGGTTCAAATCCTCTTCCAGGCCCATGCAATTTTTATACTCCAAACATCTTTGTCACATTTGTGTATATTTCATCTATTATTTTTACAAAATCCTACAAAGTTCTCAATGTGTTTCCCTTTTTAACAGCGGTATGCTGCACAAGGGTATTACTTATTTAGATCAACAATGTTCTGAGGATGGACAACTGTACAAAGTAAAGGATCCTGTAAAAAACAATAAATACACTGTACACATGTCAACGGTCAGGTTACCAGCTCTGGGTTTTATCTTTGCATACAATTCTCAACACAAGAACCTCTGTACAATATCTTTTCTGTAAATCACTATATGATAAGTGGATAACATTATATATGTGGTCCAGTGCTTCACAACGAGCAGAGGAAATACAAGAGTAAAACATACATTTAATGTAAAGTTTAAAATATCAATAAGTAAAAAAAAATATGTGAATGGTAATTATTAAGTTAAAAAAAGAAAAAAAGATAAATATTGTTTAAACATATCTACACATCACAATAAAATTCTTATCAATGAATTGAAAAAAAATCTGTATTATCTCCCTTTATTGAGAGCTACACCATACACCAATATATTGTGTCCATGTGAATAGTGAACAATGATTTATGATAATCCTCAATATCAGCCTGTTTTTTCTTCCATATATATTACAGGCCACAATATACAAGAAGTAAGTAATAATAATAATAATAAAAAAACCCATTAATATCAACCATTAATTTTTGTTTTCATGCGTTTATTTATATCTCGTAGTTTAACTTCACAAGGACTGATTTGTTTGTAAGAGATTGTGTAAAGCCATACATCCCCGACACTATCCCTGTGTCACTGTACAATATATGTAATGATTCACTCGTGATACGTCTGTGTTAACATTGTAATAATGTTCTAAGGAAACCCTAAAAATTCATTTTAAAACCTGCCTTTTCATTAGATAGAAAGTTTTGTTAACTTTGAGATAGAAATTAAAAAAATCCAGAATTTATATACTGTATATCTTTTTGATACAGTATTTGAAAAGATATATGGATGATTGGAGAAAACTTCATTCAAATTACTTTATGATCCTACAAAACAAGCATTGATTCCCCTACAGCGACCATAGGTTTCCTCACTCCAAACACCTTAGATAAACCTGATGGTAAGCATTTACCCTCTGGTAGTCAACACACTGTCAACACACTGGACGTTATTTTATAGGTCAATATTCTAATGAGATAGGTCAATATTCTAATGAGATAGGTCAATGTTCTAATGAGGAGGTCAATATTCTAATGAGATAGGTCAATGTTCTAATGAGGAGGTCAATATTCTAATGAGATAGGTCAATGTTCTAATGAGGAGGTCAATATTCTAATGAGATAGGTCAATGTTCTAATGAGGAGGTCAATATTCTAATGAGATAGGTTAATGTTCTAATGAGGAGGTCAATATTCTAATGAGATAGGTTAATGTTCTAATGAGGAGGTCAATATTCTAATGAGATAGGTCATCTTCAATTGGGAGATCATATAAAGACCATGGCATTTGTTTCCTTAATTGGAAACTGAAATAATGGATTTCCAGGAGAAACAAATGAAAGTGGTTTTCTGGACATTTTTAAAATGGTAGGAGAGTATTTGTTTATTTCTTTTAATTGCATAGACACTCTATAAAGTATGTGTCTTCATAGAATAAGGAAGTGAACAAGCTAAATTAGATACAAGTTAACCAATCGTTGGGAGACCTCTACGTACTGTACTGTGTGACAGGACGCTTTACTAGGTAGAAATCAAACCTGAGTGGATTAGATCATCACTTTGTTACACTACATGCAGTCAATTTCTTAACTCTTTTTACCCTGAAGACACAGTTGAACTCTTCTAATCCAATGATTGGAACAGTTCATTATGAAATTTCAGGGTTACTGAATTAGACGGTACTTACAGACATGCAGATATGATATTTAATGTTTAACATGACCCAGATAAACAATAATGTCAATTTTTACTGCCAGCGTGATGTAAAACATGACTTTGTTAAAACCACTCTATTCTTGGCCACACTCATTTCTAAATGTCCTCTTTCAAACTGATTGTATTAGCGGCTATAAAGACACACAGGATTTATGGGACAGGTCTAAGAGGTCCGCTGCTAACTTGTCCTGTGTATATTGATTGTAAAAGGAAAGTTACATCAGCACCAACAACAAGCTGTGGAAGGGGATCAATAATAAAGCATTTATCTAAACAAACTTTTATTTGATATTAGATACCATAATCAACCTACGACTTCCTATAAATGAAATTTGTTATGTCAATATATATGCCATTTTGAAATGGTGTTTTATACTATTTTTACATCTGAATCAGCATGAAGAAATAGAACATAGCACAGGAGACACTTTCTAAGAACACAATGGTAAAACTTTGATAAAGAGTTTATTTGGTTAAGTGGCATGGTAGAGGCAATGCATCTGAAGTGTTATCATGACTATTGGATCGTAAGTTATATTATCACATTCAGAGGGTCTTATTGTTGTACTTCCTCTAGATAGATTACTGCTAGGGTCTGTATACAGTACTAATAGGGATGGTTTGTATACAGTACTAATAGGGATGGTCTGTATACAGTACTAATAGGGATGGTTTGTATACTAATAGGGATGGTTTGTATACTAATAGGGATGGTCTGTATACAGTACTAATAGGGGTGGTCTGTATACATTACTAATAGGGATGGTCTGTATACAGTACTAATAGGGGTGGTCTGTATACATTACTAATAGGGGTGGTTTGTATACTAATAGGGATGGTTTGTATACTAATAGGGATGGTTTGTATACTAATAGGGGTGGTTTGTATACAGTACTAATAGGGGTGGTTTGTATACTAATAGGGGTGGTTTGTATACAGTACTAATAGGGATGGTTTGTATACTAATAGGGATGGTTTGTATACTAATAGGGATGGTTTGTATACTAATAGGGATGGTTTGTATACTAATAGGGATGGTTTGTATACAGTACTAATAGGGGTGGTTTGTATACTAATAGGGATGGTTTGTATACTAATAGGGATGGTCTGTATACTAATAGGGATGGTCTGTATACTAATAGGGGTGGTTTGTATACTAATAGGGATGGTTTGTATACAGTACTAATAGGGATGGTCTGTATACTAATAGGGATGGTTTGTATACTAATAGGGATGGTTTGTATACTAATAGGGATGGTTTGTATACTAATAGGGGTGGTTTGTATACTAATAGGGATGGTTTGTATACTAATAGGGATGGTCTGTATACTAATAGGGATGGTCTGTATACTAATAGGGATGGTTTGTATACAGTACTAATAGGGATGGTTTGTATACTAATAGGGATGGTTTGTATACTAATAGGGATGGTCTGTATACAGTACTAATAGGGATGGTCTGTATACAGTACTAATAGGGATGGTTTGTATACAGTACTAATAGGGATGGTTTGTATACAGTACTAATAGGGATGGTTTGTATACTAATAGGGATGGTTTGTATACTAATAGGGATGGTTTGTATACTAATAGGGATGGTTTGTATACAAATAGGGATGGTTTGTATACAGTACTAATAGGGGTGGTTTGTATACTAATAGGGGTGGTTTGTATACTAATAGGGATGGTCTGTATACTAATAGGGATGGTCTGTATACTAATAGGGATGGTTTGTATACTAATAGGGGTGGTTTGTATACTAATAGGGATGGTTTGTATACTAATAGGGATGGTCTGTATACTAATAGGGATGGTCTGTATACAGTACTAATAGGGGTGGTCTGTATACATTACTAATAGGGATGGTTTGTATACTAATAGGGATGGTTTGTATACAGTACTAATAGGGATGGTTTGTATACTAATAGGGATGGTTTGTATACTAATAGGGATGGTTTGTATACAGTACTAATAGGGATGGTCTGTATACAGTACTAATAGGGATGGTTTGTATACAGTACTAATAGGGATGGTTTGTATACAGTACTAATAGGGATGGTCTGTATACTAATAGGGATGGTCTGTATACTAATAGGGATGGTTTGTATACTAATAGGGATGGTTTGTATACTAATAGGGATGGTCTGTATACTAATAGGGATGGTTTGTATACTAATAGGGATTTTTTGTATACAGTACTAATAGGGATGGTCTGTATACAGTACTAATAGGGATGGTTTGTATACAGTACTAATAGGGATGGTTTGTATACTAATAGGGGTGGTTTGTATACTAATAGGGATGGTTTGTATACTAATAGGGATGGTTTGTATACTAATAGGGATGGTTTGTATACAGTACTAATAGGGATGGTCTGTATACTAATAGGGATGGTTTGTATACTAATAGGGGTGGTTTGTATACTAATAGGGATGGTTTGTATACTAATAGGGGTGGTTTGTATACTAATAGGGATGGTTTGTAGACTAATAGGGATGGTTTGTATACACTATTAATAGGGATGGTTTGTATACTAATAGGGGTGGTTTGTATACTAATAGGGATGGTCTGTATACTAATAGGGGTGGTTTGTATACTAATAGGGATGGTTTGTATACAGTACTAATAGGGATGGTCTGTATACTAATAGGGATGGTTTGTATACTAATAGGGGTGGTTTGTATACTAATAGGGGTGGTTTGTATACTAATAGGGATGGTTTGTATACTAATAGGGATGGTATGTATACTAATAGGGATGGTTTGTATACTAATAGGGATGGTCTGTATACTAATAGGGATGGTTTGTATACTCATAGGGGTGGTTTGTATACTAATAGGGGTGGTTTGTATACTAATAGGGATGGTTTGTATACTAATAGGGATGGTTTGTATACTAATAGGGATGGTCTGTATACAGTACTAATAGGGATGGTTTGTATACAGTACTAATAGGGATGGTTTGTATACTAATAGGGATGGTTTGTATACTAATAGGGATGGTTTGTATACTAATAGGGATGGTTTGTATACTAATAGGGATGGTCTGTATACAGTACTAATAGGGATGGTTTGTATACAGTACTAATAGGGATGGTTTGTATACTAATAGGGATGGTTTGTATACAGTACTAATAGGGATGGTCTGTATACAGTACTAATAGGGATGGTTTGTATACAGTACTAATAGGGATGGTTTGTATACTAATAGGGGTGGTTTGTATACTAATAGGGATGGTTTGTATACTAATAGGGATGGTTTGTATACTAATAGGGATGGTTTGTATACAGTACTAATAGGGATGGTCTGTATACTAATAGGGATGGTTTGTATACTAATAGGGATGGTTTGTATACTAATAGGGGTGGTTTGTATACTAATAGGGATGGTTTGTATACTAATAGGGATGGTTTGTATACACTATTAATAGGGATGGTTTGTATACTAATAGGGATGGTTTGTATACTAATAGGGGTGGTTTGTATACTAATAGGGATGGTCTGTATACTAATAGGGGTGGTTTGTATACTAATAGGGATGGTTTGTATACAGTACTAATAGGGATGGTCTGTATACTAATAGGGATGGTTTGTATACTAATAGGGGTGGTTTGTATACTAATAGGGGTGGTTTGTATACTAATAGGGATGGTCTGTATACTAATAGGGATGGTCTGTATACTAATAGGGATGGTCTGTATACAGTACTAATAGGGGTGGTCTGTATACATTACTAATAGGGGTGGTTTGTATACTAATAGGGATGGTTTGTATACTAATAGGGATGGTATGTATACTAATAGGGATGGTTTGTATACTAATAGGGATGGTCTGTATACTAATAGGGATGGTTTGTATACTAATAGGGATGGTTTGTATACTAATAGGGATGGTTTGTATACTAATAGGGATGGTCTGTATACAGTACTAATAGGGATGGTTTGTATACAGTACTAATAGGGATGGTTTGTATACAGTACTAATAGGGATGGTTTGTATACTAATAGGGATGGTTTGTATACTAATAGGGATGGTTTGTATACTAATAGGGATGGTTTGTATACTAATAGGGATGGTTTGTATACACTATTAATAGGGATGGTTTGTATACTAATAGGGATGGTTTGTATACTAATAGGGGTGGTTTGTATACTAATAGGGATGGTCTGTATACTAATAGGGGTGGTTTGTATACTAATAGGGATGGTTTGTATACAGTACTAATAGGGATGGTCTGTATACTAATAGGGATGGTTTGTATACTAATAGGGGTGGTTTGTATACTAATAGGGGTGGTTTGTATACTAATAGGGATGGTCTGTATACTAATAGGGATGGTCTGTATACTAATAGGGATGGTCTGTATACAGTACTAATAGGGGTGGTCTGTATACATTACTAATAGGGGTGGTTTGTATACTAATAGGGATGGTTTGTATACTAATAGGGATGGTATGTATACTAATAGGGATGGTTTGTATACTAATAGGGATGGTCTGTATACTAATAGGGATGGTTTGTATACTAATAGGGATGGTTTGTATACTAATAGGGATGGTTTGTATACTAATAGGGATGGTCTGTATACAGTACTAATAGGGATGGTTTGTATACAGTACTAATAGGGATGGTTTGTATACAGTACTAATAGGGATGGTTTGTATACTAATAGGGATGGTTTGTATACTAATAGGGATGGTTTGTATACTAATAGGGATGGTTTGTATACAAATAGGGATGGTTTGTATACTAATAGGGATGGTTTGTATACAGTACTAATAGGGATGGTTTGTATACTAATAGGGGTGGTTTGTATACTAATAGGGATGGTTTGTATACTAATAGGGATGGTTTGTATACTAATAGGGATGGTTTGTATACAGTACTAATAGGGATGGTCTGTATACTAATAGGGATGGTTTGTATACTAATATGGGTGGTTTGTATACTAATAGGGATGGTTTGTATACTAATAGGGGTGGTTTGTATACTAATAGGGATGGTTTGTATACTAATAGGGATGGTTTGTATACACTATTAATAGGGATGGTTTGTATACTAATAGGGATGGTTTGTATACTAATAGGGGTGGTTTGTATACTAATAGGGATGGTCTGTATACTAATAGGGGTGGTTTGTATACTAATAGGGATGGTTTGTATACAGTACTAATAGGGATGGTCTGTATACTAATAGGGATGGTTTGTATACTAATAGGGGTGGTTTGTATACTAATAGGGGTGGTTTGTATACTAATAGGGATGGTTTGTATACTAATAGGGATGGTCTGTATACTAATAGGGATGGTCTGTATACAGTACTAATAGGGGTGGTCTGTATACATTACTAATAGGGGTGGTTTGTATACTAATAGGGATGGTTTGTATACTAATAGGGATGGTATGTATACTAATAGGGATGGTCTGTATACTAATAGGGATGGTCTGTATACTAATAGGGATGGTTTGTATACAGTACTAATAGGGATGGTTTGTATACTAATAGGGATGGTTTGTATACTAATAGGGATGGTCTGTATACAGTACTAATAGGGATGGTTTGTATACAGTACTAATAGGGATGGTTTGTATACAGTACTAATAGGGATGGTTTGTATACTAATAGGGATGGTTTGAATACTAATAGGGGTGGTTTGTATACTAATAGGGATGGTTTGTATACTAATAGGGATGGTCTGTATACTAATAGGGATGGTCTGTATACTAATAGGGATGGTTTGTATACAGTACTAATAGGGATGGTTTGTATACTAATAGGGATGGTTTGTATACTAATAGGGATGGTCTGTATACAGTACTAATAGGGATGGTTTGTATACAGTACTAATAGGGATGGTTTGTATACAGTACTAATAGGGATGGTTTGTATACTAATAGGGATGGTTTGTATACTAATAGGGGTGGTTTGTATACTAATAGGGATGGTTTGTATACTAATAGGGATGGTCTGTATACTAATAGGGATGGTCTGTATACTAATAGGGATGGTCTGTATACAAATAGGGATGGTTTGTATACAGTACTAATAGGGGTGGTTTGTATACTAATAGGGGTGGTTTGTATACTAATAGGGATGGTCTGTATACTAATAGGGATGGTCTGTATACTAATAGGGATGGTTTGTATACTAATAGGGGTGGTTTGTATACTAATAGGGATGGTTTGTATACTAATAGGGATGGTCTGTATACTAATAGGGATGGTCTGTATACTAATAGGGATGGTCTGTATACAGTACTAATAGGGGTGGTCTGTAAACATTACTAATAGGGGTGGTTTGTATACTAATAGGGATGGTTTGTATACTAATAGGGATGGTTTGTATACTAATAGGGATGGTTTGTATACAGTACTAATAGGGATGGTCTGTATACAGTACTAATAGGGATGGTTTGTATACAGTACTAATAGGGATGGTTTGTATACAGTACTAATAGGGATGGTCTGTATACTAATAGGGATGGTCTGTATACTAATAGGGATGGTTTGTATACTAATAGGGATGGTTTGTATACTAATAGGGATGGTTTGTATACTAATAGGGATGGTCTGTATACAGTACTAATAGGGATGGTCTGTATACAGTACTAATAGGGATGGTTTGTATACAGTACTAATAGGGATGGTTTGTATACAGTACTAATAGGGGTGGTCTGTATACTAATAGGGATGGTTTGTATACTAATAGGGATGGTTTGTATACAGTACTAATAGGGATGGTCTGTATACAGTACTAATAGGGATGGTTTGTATACAGTACTAATAGGGATGGTTTGTATACAGTACTAATAGGGATGGTTTGTATACTAATAGGGGTGGTTTGTATACTAATAGGGATGGTTTGTATACTAATAGGGATGGTTTGTATACTAATAGGGATGGTTTGTATACTAATAGGGATGGTTTGTATACAGTACTAATAGGGATGGTTTGTATACTAATAGGGATGGTCTGTATACTAATAGGGATGGTTTGTATACTAATAGGGGTGGTTTGTTTACTAATAGGGATGGTTTGTATACTAATAGGGATGGTTTGTATACTAATAGGGATGGTTTGTATACTAATAGGGATGGTTTGTATACAGTACTAATAGGGATGGTTTGTATACTAATAGGGATGGTTTGTATACTAATAGGGATGGTTTGTATACTAATAGGGATGGTTTGTATACTAATAGGGATGGTTTGTATACTAATAGGGATGGTTTGTATACTAATAGGGATGGTTTGTATACAGTACTAATAGGGATGGTTTGTATACTAATAGGGATGGTCTGTATACTAATAGGGATGGTTTGTATACTAATAGGGGTGGTTTGTATACTAATAGGGATGGTTTGTATACTAATAGGGATGGTTTGTATACTAATAGGGGTGGTTTGTATACTAAGAGGGATGGTTTGTATACCAAAAGGGATGGTTTGTATACAGTACTAATAGGGATGGTTTGTATACTAATAGGGATGGTTTGTTTTAATAACTAATAGGGATGGTTTGTATACTAATAGGGGTGGTTTGTATACTAATAGGGATGGTTTGTATACAGTACTAATAGGGATGGTTTGTATACTAATAGGGATGGTTTGTTTTAATAACTAATAGGGATGGTTTGTATACTAATAGGGGTGGTTTGTATACTAATAGGGATGGTTTGTATACTAATAGGGATGGTTTGTTATAATAACTAATCGGGATGGTTTGTATACTAATAGGGATGGTTTGTTATAATAACTAATAGGGATGGTTTGTATACTAATAGGGATGGTTTGTTATAATAACTAATAGGGATGGTTTGTAATCCAGTCCAAATAGGGATGGTTTTTATACTAATAAGGATGGTTTGTATACTAATAGGGATGGTTTGTATACTAATAGGGATGGTTTGTATACTAATAGGGATGGTCTGTATACAGTACTAATAGGGATGGTTTGTATACTAATAGGGATGGTTTGTTATAATAACTAATAGGGATGGTTTGTAATCCAGTCCAAATAGGGATGGTTTTTATACTAATAAGGGTGGTTTGTATACTAATAGGGATGGTTTATATACTAATAGGGATGGTTTGTTATAATAACTAATAGGGGTGG
This sequence comes from Mimachlamys varia, assembly GCA_947623455.1. Classification (NCBI taxonomy): domain Eukaryota; kingdom Metazoa; phylum Mollusca; class Bivalvia; order Pectinida; family Pectinidae; genus Mimachlamys; species Mimachlamys varia. The sequence goes on from OX392535.1 coordinate 5,157,367, forward strand.
TTTTTATACTAAAAAGGATGGTTTGTATATACAGTAACAGGGATGGATTTCATATAGTAACTAATATGGATGGTTTGTTTGGTAACTAATAGGGATGGTTTGTATACAGTAATTAACAGGGATGATTTGTATACAGTAACAAACTGATAGGGATGATTTGTATACAGTAACAAACTGATAGGGATGATTTGTATACAGTAACAAATTGATAGGGATGGTTTGTTAACTAATAGAAATGGACTTAATACAGTATCTAATAGGGTGGATTTTATAAAGTATCTAATAGAGATAGTTTGTACACAGTACTAATAGGAATGGTTTGCATACAATACTAACAGGGGTGGTTTATATGCAATACAAGCTAGTTCTCTTATGGTATTTTCCCTAATGCCTCTCCCAACTCCCAGTAAACCTTTATCAGTAGTTAAGTAAAGATATACCCCCCCCCCCCCCCCACCTCACCCAACACGCAGGTGTCACACATACATATCACAATGCATTTCGTAAATGGTGGGCTCAAAAATGTCTGATTGATGTGTACAGTAATTAAGTTAATAATGAATTTCATACTAAACTTCAGAAACAAACTGGCTTAGCCATGCTAGATAATGGTTTGATGTCCCAGTATTATAATACAAAACAGCACAGTAAAACCCCACTTACATCACTCTTAACTCGACCTGATCAATAGTTTGAGGAATACATGGTATTTGAGTAACCATAGGTTGGTTGAATATGTACAAACTCCGTCAGGACCAAACAAAGTGTTTGACCAATGAGGGCTATTTGAGTTAAAAGGGTTTGATGAAGTGGGGTTTTATTGTATGTAAAACTTCATACTTGAGAGTACTTCTTTGTAACACAAAGACATCGCTTTGATTTTTTTGCAAGATTTTGAAATCAGGAACAGAAATATGGCCGATGTATATTTCCTGTTAATAACTAAAATTCAAACATAGCATTACTGTATTTTATAAGGATCTCAGTACTTGTCATAAATATACATCGATAAATAATATAAATATTAAATTAAATCAATAATCAGTCTTAACTGATAATTGGCACCTAATCTGTCCATTACATTCCAGTTCAATTAGATTGAAAGGTTCATTTTGTTCATTTGTTCAAGATGGGGAAAATCCAAGCACAGGCCAGACATGAGAATTTTACTACGAAAAAATATTACATGTACATGTAAAACTTAAATTAAAATACATATACATTATATTATACATGTATATGATCATGGTAAACTGAAAACTGGAATTGTTTACATTCATCCCACACGATAAGCTCTCCAATTCTAAGCTAAAACCTTTTATTAGTTCTAGTGTGGTATTAATACTGATATTTCTTTTCTAGACTATATTTCCCATCTCTCTCTATTAACAAAACTGCTAATACATGTATCTTCCTTGGTAAGAAATACCTATAAGAACTTGGAATAGACCGTTTGTAAATTATTCAGATCTAAATATACATATTGCTGTATGGTCATCTATATAGTCTGAACAGTCTCTTACTCTCTGTCAGATCTTCATTTCCACCATAGTCAGATCTTCATAACTCAGGTGTACATTATTCATGATAATCTGTATTTTAATCAGATTAAATATGCAACTAAATGTCCAATGCAACAATTGATTTACAAACAAATTCTGTACCCCTAGTACAAAATAAATTACTTCACATGTCATCTCATACCATGTCCAATTTTTGCCTTGTAAGACCATGATCATGAATATCTGTCTAGAAGTACACTACAATTATACACATTGTTTCAGTATAAAATTCATCCTCAATAACAGGTTCTTTCTTCAACATAACACAACATAAACATGCAAAGATTAAATACCTTCACTAAACCCCAACCCCAACATTGTATTAGTTAACCCCTGACCCCAACATTGTATTAGTTAACCCCTGACCCCAACATTGTTATGGATGTATGCACAAAATTAATATTTTTGTAAATTGGGAGTAGGGGAGTGGAGATGGTACATATGTACATGGAATTGAATATGCAAATCTAAATATCTACAATTTATAAAACACTTTTTAAAGATAAGATTAAAAAAAATATTTACAACTTTTCTTACAGAAGACTTAAACATAGTTTATCATCAATAGCTATGTAATTTAAAACACAATAATACAGTTCATCATATAATATTACAGTATAGATGTTGAACAATGATGTAAACAGAGATATCACTAATTATAAATATTGTGTCATCAACCACAATAGCCGTGTTTCCTCTGCCCCGACACCAGACTGTCAGAACGTTTTAGTGTACCATGTTCCTGATTCAATGTCTACAGTCAGGTGTTGGGGCCTGAATACACTCCAGCTACAACCATAATAAAGTTGGAATTTTAAAACAAATTCACATACAACATGTGTACTATTAAGTTAATGATAATTAAGTGATGCATGTAGCCAGAGTATAGCATCAAAATACCTGGTACATACTGATAATGATTAATTATAATAAATTAAGGGAAAAAATGAATCAACTTTTTAACAGTCTGATAATTAACCATTAACATATGACCATGCTCTAACATGGCAGCCTACCGGTACTTATATAACATATTTTATATAGCACATTTAACAGCAGGCCATTCTTATTTGCTTTATGTAACAAAATGGCACAAGATAGTAAGTCTTTAGTTTACAAAATAACTGAGCTAAGAATTTCCCATAGGGAAAACATTGTTTGTATAAAGGAAAGGTCTACACTAAGGATAGGGAATGTTTCTGAAACCAGTCAGAGTTTGCACAACTGAAAACAAATCAAAGTACTGAAAGTTCTGAAATGAAACAAAAAATCAACTAAATTAATGCAGTGTTGTGTTTTCCCTTAAAAGTTTCAGGCCATAATGGAACAAGGATTATATTTATGTGTTTGATTCATTACAGAATCAATTCCGTTATTACTTCTAACAGAGGAGAAAATATGAAATATTTATGTAAAATACATAGTTAACACTATCTACTACTAGATCCATCACGTTCAGAACAACCGTTTAGTTTACATATAAATTGTATTGCCATACAATGCTAATGATAGAATTTTGTGCCCTTAATTTATGCATAAGTACTTCAAGTGTGAGAGGGTTATCCTTAGAAACCTGCTGAAGAGGGCTTGATGAACAAAATTGCAACTTGTTATTTCTTCATTTGCAGGTTGTATTTAGGAGAGATAACTCCACAGTAAAGTCAATCAATTGATAATTAATTGGTCAGTTTCTTCAACCAACTGATGTTCCAGTTACTTGATTAATCGAAACACAAAATCCACTGGAAGAAAACCTGAGACTGTTGTGATTGCTATCTTTACCTGATCTTCTTATGTAAGTGACAAATATTTTAAACTTTTATGAAGCAACTTGTGTGTACACATTGAACTAGAAATTGAAACACATTGAACTAGAAATCTCAACAGGTCCCCCGGCCCACTTAAAGGTATTGTAACCAAGACTCCCAACCTTGTATGTAAACTGGTCAAAAACCTGTCAATTATAACAAATTATCATATTGTTCCCTTAAGGTTTGGTTGAAAAAGATTCCACTCTATCAAACACCAGAAATATTATAAGTCATTGATAAAATGTGTACGACTGTCATCCTGATTACTATACTGATCACAGCGTTCCAGTCTATACATAGGATGTAGTGTTATCATCTCTACTAAGCAGCATCCTCCATTTCCTGGGGTTAACTCACCTTTGAACTCTACACCCCTGGAATATGTCATAGCAAAATTAAAGGCACAAAGGTAGTCGTTTGATTAATCTTGGGTAAAAAAAACCTGACTGATGGCTAGCCTGATACCTGTCCTATAAAGATTACACACGACTGATACCCAACTTCAAGACCTGTCAATTTATACTGGTTTGTGATTGTGAGGTTCTTTTGATGTACATCAAAGGATGGAACTAGTCGTTCTGTCTCATCAACAAGGTGGCGTACACAGAGCATTCAATTTGGCTGCGACATATACCAGAGGTACAGAAAGTGTAAGGGTGAGTGTAAACCCTGGAAAACGACGATGACTGAGCAGCTATATATAGTTGAATATAGCATTTTATCAGATAAATCTAATTAATCATGAAACATATGTATGGCCTTTACATTATCATGATCAGAATTAAATATTCATAAGATTAAAATATTCATGATCAGATTAACATATTAATGATCTGATTAACATACTCATAATCAGATTAACATATTAATAATCAGATATATACATATTTGTATATCAGAAAATAGTGATCATGTATCTATCCACAATATATATGATGGTAAATGGAATAACAACATCTGTAAGATACATGCATTATAACTGAGGAATACATTATATCACTTTCTTTGTAAATAGGCTACCTGTAGCTTAAGTACATACCTAGGGTAACTGACTGAGGAAATTAGGTGTATCAATTCTCTTTATATGCACATTTTCAAGATTTGTTGCAAGATATGAACAACTTAATAACCTCAATCTTTGCTGAGGTTCATTACACACGAACATAAAAAAAACGTGTGTTGATGGATTTTTAGAAGTTTTTAACAACAGGAAGTATCTTTGACCTTGAAAAAGAGGTCATCAAACATGTAGGATAGATTGTACTTATTGAGGTTGATTCAGACCGAAGTGACTCCCAAGAGTCATTTACACAGATTCGTTGTTTTCCTGCAACACAAAGTAGGGGATTTGGAACTGGCCGACAGGGAAATCAGTTATCCACGCTCCCCCGGGGTACTCCACCCCATGCATAGGGTCCAGCCAACTGCCCTTTGGCAAATAAATATTCCTTTTCCTGACCCCAGAACACAACACAGGGGCAACCAGAACTCTGTCCCCTAGAAGGAACTCATCCCCTAAACCATGTGTGTCCTCATCCAGGGGATCCACCCACCATACAGGTCGCATGAAAGGACTAGTCTCTGACACCTGTGTTCGTAACTGTTCCAAGATCGGAACTACAAAGTCTTGTCTAAATTGAGAGAGATTTTGAGCATGCATGATGACATCATCTCCTGAAAATTGTATGTTCGATGGAATCTTAAGAGCCGGAAAGAAGACAGACAACTGCATCCACCTGACGAAGGAATCAGTCGTGTCATTGTCTAAATTAATATTGCCTTTAGCAGAAGATAATATGTATGGATAGCCATAGAGGCCCAACGTCAGTGCTTCTGACAGAGTCTCTGTAACACAGCTTGCATTGTTTTCATTCACCACAAAGTCGACAGACACCTCAAGGAATGCATGTTTGTCCTGTGACTGGAACATTCCCTTTGTGACAAGATTTTTACTCAGACTCTTAAACAGGTCTATCCACTTGCTATAGACCTCCTGATCTAACACATCTGATCCATTGGAATGTCTCACCATAAACATCTGAGGTATTGGCAAAAATTTGAAGTTTCTTATACCATATGTTGTAGAAATGTTTGTAATTGCATCAGAAAACCAGGATGAGAAGTGGTGATTGTTGATGTCCCAAACAGCCACCTGAGTATTACCATGTTGGAGTACTTTGGCACCCAGCGATAATGAATCAATCATAAAGTAATTGTTCTTGATCCCAAAACTAAATGAAGGAGAATTCAAAGAGCAGAGTGGACCGAGATTCAACATCAAATCACAGTCAGTGGAAAGCATTGATATAACTGAACTGATACTCTGAGATATTGCATTATTAAATTTGAGATCACCTAGTTCCTGTTGCCAATGAGAATCAAGTTCCAAAACATTGCACGCTAAATTGGTTGATCCAAGAAAGTTTTTAAAATTGATCAGTTCATCGCCATAGGAGCTTTGGGAGGCCCCCGCCTCGACTGACCATAGGAAATTATCTGTGTACCTGACCTGCTCCGAGAGATTGCGTGGGGCCGACAAGTGGAACTTTTTACTCACGGCTAGGTGAGTGGCCTTCACATCATACCCCTGACAGGCAAAATAATTGAGATTCTTTCGGGCCTCCATACCGTTCACTGCAGGCGATATACACATCTTATGATTGCTGCTTTCGTTCCAGCTGAGCTCATACGGTCCATCCCCAGGAAGGTATATAGCAGCACCTTTCGATGACAGAAAGTAATAATCTATCACGTCCATACCATTTCTCTCGTTATGGCCAAACCTGCTAAGAGCCAGTTTCCTGTGTGCAGTGATAGGCCAGGGCCCTGGTAACATGTTGTACCAATGACCAATGTCCATTTCAAAGCAGTCCTTAGGGAACACATTGATTGGGTTAATCCAGGACACGTTGTAGCAGACGACATCGTCAATATTGAATGGCGTCATGTCCACCATGTTGCCATCATCCCATGAAATGCATCTCCCCTTTTTGTGTTTGTCTCGTTTGGGACATTTTTCTGTCTGACGTCCTGCAAATATTTCTCCACCTAAGTGTCCAATGGTGGTTCCCTCTTCCAACCGTTTACCGATAATTGTCAAAAACTCTCCGTCAATTTCAAATTTAAGGTCGGAATAGTCTTTTCCACTTGCATCATGAAGACTCCAAATAACAATAACCCCAACGGCCATGAATATGAACATGCTTGTGACAATCACTTTGAGGATCTTTCTTTTTATGTTGGACTTCTTGCTGTCATTGGGAGGTTCCTGAAAAACAAAACATATTTTGGTAAAAGCACCTGTTCAAGTCAAGACAAAATATATAGTGGAACATTGGGAGGATAAAATTAACTACACAGTACTATAGATCCCTTAATTTCTGAGTAGTGTTATTTTCATGAATACTTGCACTACTATGCATTAAGACTGTGCTAATTTAGTTTTGATAGTTATTAACTTATTATCCATATAGAAAATAGTTTAGCAGATTTATGTGGGGAGAAAACTATCAATGAAAATGTAAAACAGTTGATAAAAACAACATTGCTGTTTAGATGTTGAATTTCCCCCCTTGTTACAACCTTTTTAAAAGTCTCAGAGTAAAACATATCAGCAAAGTCTGTTAAGAAAACATGTTAATGAACCTGGACCACTGTGGTCTAGGTTCGATTTCCCAACTAGATGTGAAAAGGTTTGGGATTACCTGCCCAATATGGGTTTTCTCCGGGTACTCTGGTTTCTTGCCACAATAAAAGCCCTCGCCACTAATTACCATCTAGGCAAGAGTGATAAATATAATTTGGAAATTTCGTTTCTTAATTGTAAGAAAACAAAATAAAATTAGAGGACCATGTGGAAGATTAGCCTTTGGCTAAACATGTATTTTATCCTCAGAAAATAAAGTTTATTATTATTATTATTGTTATAAAATAAGTCAAGTATATTTATTTAAAGTTGTTATACATGTACCAAAACTACTCAATTCAGCTACACTTTGTTTATTATTTGGTAATGTATGGTTATATGTATAGTACTGCAAATTTTCATGTTACAGAGCTACACGCGGTACATCAATATGTATTTACACTGGAGTTCTTCCTCGGGCAATGTTAAATATCATATATCAAACTTCTGACAACTGTACATCACAGGAAGATTTTCAAACGCTTAATCAAATCAGCTATTTTGAGTCCTTACACTCAAAAAGTTTTTTTTATCAAATATTGCACAGTGGCAACTTCCTGGAGGTATTTTTCTGAATGCTATTTGTTTCATCTAGTTCCATCCATAAACATATCACTAAACTTGATGTTAACAATCAATACTTCGTCAAAAGTCTGCCTTAAACAATATCTGTTTTTTAAACTTGTCAGAAGATCTCACAAAATTCAACCAAATAATGTGAGTTGAATTTTCTAAATGTTCTAGCTAGGCCTCATCTTTAACCAAGACTGGAGTTCCCGGGGAACAAAGTCTGGTGGAGGACCTAAAATCTAACTCATCTATAATGGTGTACATTATCCGCAGTAGACTTATTTATTTAACGTTAATAACAACTGATCATGCAATGCTTATGTTGCATTAATATAGTGTTATCAATACACATATTTTGTATTGTTAGATGATAAATATTTTACCACTTTATCATTAGATTGAATAATTGGTAGACCACCTTAACATCAATAGTCACATTTACACCACTACATTAATATCATTAATTTACAACTATATCAATAGTGTTAGATGTTACCACTACATCAATACAGTGTTAGATGTTACCACTACATCAATACAGTGTTAGATGTTACCGCTACATCAATATAGTGTTAGATGTTACCACTACATCAATACAGTGTTAGATGTTACCACTACATCAATATAGTGTTAGATGTTACCACTACATCAATATAGTGTTAGATGTCACCACTACATCAATATAGTGTTAGATATCACCTCTACATCAATACAGTGTTAGATGTTACCACTACAATACTAGTGTTAGATGTTACCATTACATCAATAGTGTTAGATGTTACCACTACATCAATACAGTGTTAGATGTTACCACTACATCAATACAGTGTTAGATGTTACCACTACATCAATATAGTGTTAGATGTTACCACTACATCAATAGTGTTAGATGTTACCACTACATCAATACAGTGTTAGATGTTACCATTACATCAATAGTGTTAGATGTTACCACTACATCAATAGTGTTAGATGTTACCACTACATCAATATAGTGTTAGATGTTACCACTACATCAATACAGTGTTAGATGTTACCACTACATCAATACAGTGTTAGATGTTACCACTACATCAATATAGTATTAGATGTTACCACTACATCAATAGAGTGTTAGATGTTACCACTACATCAATACAGTGTTAGATGTTACCACTACATCAATACAGTGTTAGATGTTACCACTACATCAATATAGTGTTAGAGGTTACCACTACATCAATACAGTGTTAGATGTTACCACTACATCAATACAGTGTTAGATGTTACCACTACATCAATAGTGTTAGATGTTACCACTACATCAATACAGTGTTAGATGTTACCACTACATCAGTAGTGTTAGATGTCATCACTAATATAGTGTTAGATGTTACCACTACATCAATAGTGTTAGATGTTACCACTACATCAATAGCGTTAGATGTTACCACTACATCAATAGTGTTAGATGTTACCACTACATCAATATAGTGTTAGATGTTACCACTACATCAATACAGTGTTAGATGTCACCACTACATCAATATAGTGTTAGATGTTACCATTATACCAATACAGTGTTAGATGTTACCACTTCATCAATAGTGTTAGATGTTACCATTACATCAATATAGTGTTAAATGTCACCACTACAACAATACAGTGTTAGATGTTACCACTACATCAATATAGTGTTAGATGTTACCACTACATCAATATAGTGTTAGATGTTACCACTACATCAATACAGTGTTAGATGTTACCACTACATCAATATAGTGTTAGATGTTACCACTACATCAATAGTGTTAGATGTTACCACTACATCAATACAGTGTTAGATGTTACCACTACATCAATAGTGTTAGATGTTACCACTACATCAATATAGTGTTAGATGTTACCACTTCATCAATAGTGTTAGATGTTACCACTACATCAATATAGTGTTAGATGTTACCACTACATCAATACAGTGTTAGATGTTACCACTTCATCAATAGTGTTAGATGTTACCATTACATCAATATAGTGTTAAATGTCACCACTACAACAATACAGTGTTAGACGTTACCACTACATCAATATAGTGTTAGATGTTACCACTACATCAATATAGTGTTAGATGTTACCACTACATCAATACAGTGTTAGATGTTACCACTACATCAATATAGTGTTAGATGTTACCACTACATCAATAGTGTTAGATGTTACCACTACATCAATACAGTGTTAGATGTTACCACTACATCAATACAGTGTTAGATGTCACCATCAATATAGTGTTAGATGTTACCACTACATCAAGACAGTGTTAGATGTCACCACTTCATCAATATAGTGTTAGATGTTACCACTTCATCAATACAGTGTTAGATGTTACCATTACATCAATATAGTGTTAGATGCTACCACTACATCAATAGAGTGTTAGATGTCACCACTACATCAATACAGTGTTAGATGTTACCACTACATCAATACAGTGTTAGATGTCACCATCAATATAGTGTTAGATGTTACCACTACATCAAGACAGTGTTAGATGTTACCACTACACCAATATAGTGTTAGATGTTACCACTACATCAATATAGTGTTAGAAGTTTCCACAACATCAAAATGGAGAACAACATTCCTTCTATTGTTAGAATCCATCACTACATCAGAATATTAGAGTCCAAAACCCCCCTGCACCATACAATTGTGTTAGATATCAGACTCAGCACTTTTTTCATTACACCGAATTCAGAGCAGTATATCTGAAGAGTTCCATATTACACTTCATTTTGTCTGGTTCATCATATTTTGTACAACTGACATTTATTGATTGAAAACAAAGCAATTGTCTTTTTACTATAGGGCTTGTCTTATCAGTTCCGACCTCCAGGATCGATCTGTGACTACCATGTGTTGTACATGATGGCCACACTAGGATTCTTGAGACATTCATTGATTCTAACACGAATTGTACTTTTACAGTGGATACTGCAGAGCAACACATGCATTCATATATTCAATAAGAACACATAAGTGGCACCTCTACATGTTTTCTGTACATTCTGTAATCCAGCCATAATTTATAAAGACATTTACCATAATGGATGAAGAATAAGAGTTCACTTAGCCCCGCTGCAGTTCCAAGACAATCAAGTACAATGGTAAAATTTGTTTTCATTCAGAAAGCTCAGTTCTGAAGAAACCTGTAGATTATGTATAACTAGGAATCACCACAACAACTGAATTTCCAATGGAACTCCTATCCAATCTGGAACCATACTCGGCTGATATCAACAAATCAGAATACTTCCAAAGTCAGAATCAACACCCATGAATGGTATACTCCCAGTAGTTGTAAAATCATTCCTTTTATGAGGTGATATGTGTTCACTAGGTATCCCGAGCCTGGGTTCCGCCCTCTCTCTGCTAACTACTGTACACGGCCAGCCTGTAACTACTCATCACCAGTTTATAGCCACACAATTGGCAACATTTCTTACTAACAGTAGTAAAAATTCCTTTCACCTCTATCCCTAGATATAAGGTGTACGACTCGATGTTGACAAGATTAATCCACAGTGAGTGACCAGTACTAAGTATCCCATGTCTAAGTCTAGTAGGTGTAATATAGTTACATAAACAGGTGAAAAAAACTCAGGTAAATATATCTCTATCTTATTACATAAACAGGTACAAAATACTCAGGTAAATAAATCTCTATCTTATTACATACACAGGTACAAAATACCAAATCTTATTACATAACATGTAAAGGTGAAACAATCAAATATACATTAATCTTGTTTTTGTACACCGGTGAAATATACAGATCACAGAGTACAATGTACAAAGACTATAAACAGTTAAAGCATTTATCTCATACAGCTAACAAATTTTAGAATTTTCTAGACTTTAACTAGCCGATTTTAACTGAAATGTTGTAACGTTTAAAAGTTAATATCCTAAAATTCTGACTGTAAATGGCAGTATGCCAAACATTATAAAATCTTAAATGTCCTACCATGTAAAATGCCACACATTCTTTAATCTTATATGTAAAACTTCTATATCCCACTATCTCAATTTATTTATAAAATACAGTACAATTAAGACAGGAAACTCACATTTTAACCTTCAGGTCAACAACCTGATATCTGGATAAATAACACCAAAACACAAATGATAAAGGAAGACAATTTAGACTTGTGCCATGTCCAGCCTTGAGATCACGATATACAGCAACAAATTGCCTAGCCAGAAATACCTGCGGCTGCTAACACTGTGCGAACTCGACATCTAATACAATGTATATACAGTACCAGCCACCACGTGTCCCATCATCAAGTAAATGGAATTAATCCCTCAGAATAGAACATTGGAAATAATGGTCAGGGTATTTCCCATAACTATCTATATCCAATTTAGCACCAGTCACACTAGTACATGTAAGCACATATTGTACATCTACAGAACTAGTTCATGTAAGCACAGATTGTAATCTACAGAACAAGTACATGTAAGCACAGATTGTACAACTACAGAACTAGTAATGTAAGCACAGATTGTACATCTACAGAACTAGTTCATGTAAGCACAGATTGTACAACTACAGAACTAGTTATGTAAGCACAGATTGTACATCTACAGAACTAGTAATGTAAGCACAGATTGTACAACTACAGAACTAGTTATGTAAGCACAGATTGTACATCTACAGAACTAGTTATGTAAGCACAGATTGTACATCTACAGAACTAGTTCATGTAAGCACAGATTGTACACCTACAGAACTAGTTCATGTAAACACAGATTGTACATCTACAGAACCAGTACATGTAAGCACAGATTGTACATCTACAGAACTAGTACATGTAAACACAGATTGTACATATACAGAACTAGTTCATGTAAGCACAGATTGTACATCTACAGAACTAGTACATGTAAGCACATATTGTACATCTACAGAACTAGTACATGTAAGTACAGATTGTACATCTACAGAACTAGTACATGTAAGCACATATTGTACATCTACAGAACTAGTACATGTAAGTAAAGATTGTAAATCTACAGAACCAGTACATTTAAGCACAGATTGTACATCTACAGAACTAGTACATGTAAGCACATATTGTACATCTACAGAACTAGTACATGTAAGTACAGATTGTACATCTACAGAACTAGTATTGTAAGCACAGATTGTACATCTACAGAACTAGTAATTTAAGCACAGATTGTACATCTACAGAACTAGTAATGTAAGCACAGATTGTACATCTACAGAACTAGTAATGTAAGCACAGATTGTAAATCTACAGAACTAGTACATGTAAGCACAGATTGTACATCTACAGAACTAGTAATGTAAGCACAGATTGTAAATCTACAGAACTAGTACATGTAAGCACAGATTGTACATCTACAGAACTAGTAATGTAAGCACAGATTGTAAATCTACAGAACTAGTACATGTAAGCACAGATTGTACATCTACAGAACTAGTAATGTAAGCACAGATTGTAAATCTACAGAACTAGTACATGTAAGTACAGATTGTACACCTACAGAACTAGTAATGTAAGCACAGATTGTACATCTACAGTACTAGTACATGTAAGCACAGATTTTACATCTACAGAACAAGAGGCCCAGAGGGCCTGTATTGCTCACCTGGATACATTGGTATCTAAGTAATCATGACAAAATTTTCTTTTTGGCTCGCCCCTCAGCCCCCTAGGGTGTCAGTACCACCATTAGTACAATTTTGAATGTTGAGCAGCTAGGGATGCTCCTGCCAAATAAGGCTAATTTCCATTCAATGGTTATGGAGAAGAAGTCGATTAAACCAATATAGCTAAATAACCCTTTTTGGCCCCGCCCCTCAGCCCCCTAGGGGATCAGTCCCACCATGAGTACAATTTTGAATCCTGGGCACCTAAGCATGCTTCCTGCCAAATAAGGTTGATTACCAATCAGTGGTTATGAAGAAAAAGTCACTTATATCAATATAGCTTAATACTTTTTTATGGCCCCCACCCCTCAGCCCCCTAGGGGGTCAGTCCCACCATGCATACAATTTTGAATCCTGAGCACCTAGGGATACTTTCTGCCAAATAAGGCTGATTTCCAATCAGTGGTTATGAAGAAGAAGTCGCTAATATCAATATAGCTAAATAATTCTTTTTGCCCCGCCCCTCAGCTCCCTTGGGGGTCAGTCCCACCATGAGTACCATTTTGAATCCTGAGCAGCTAGGGATGCTTCCTGCCAAATAAGGCTGATTTCCAATCAATGGTTATGGAGAAGAAGTTAATTAAACCAATATAGATTTAATAACCCTTTTTGACCCCGCCCCTCAGCCCCCTAGGGGGTCAGTCCCACCATTAGTACAATTTTGAATCCTGGGCACCTAAGCATGCTTCCTGCCAAATAAGGCTGATTTCCAATCAGTGGTTATGAAGAAGAAGTCGCTAATATCAATATAGCTAAATAATTTTTTATGGCCCCACCCCTCAGCCCCCTAGGGGTTCAGTCCCACCTTGAGTACAATTTTGAATCCTAAGCATCTAGGGATACTTTCTGCCAAATAAGGCTGATTTCCAATCAGTGGTTATGGAGAAGAAGTCGCTTAAACCAATATAGCTAAATAACCCTTTTTGGCCCAGCCCCTCAGCCCTCTAGGGGGTCAGTCCCACCATTAGTACAATTTTGAATCCACACCCCATGGTAATGCTACCAGGCAAATATAAGCGATATACATTACTGGGTTTCAGAGAAGAAATCGTTTATATCAATATAGCCAAATTGACCCCTTTTGACCCCGCCCCCCAGGCCCCTTGGGGGTCAGCCCCACCATTTGTACAATTTTGAATCCCCACTCAATAGTGATGCTACCAGCCAAATATGAGCGATATATATTACTGGGTTTCAGAGAAGAAGTCGTTTATATCAATATAGCCAACTTACCCTTTTGGCCCCGCCCCCCAGGCCCCTGGGGGGTCAGCCCCACCATTTGTACAATTTTGAATCCCCAACCCATAGTAATACTACCAGCCAAATATGAGCAATATACATTGCTCGGTTTCAGAGAAGAAGTTGTTTATATCAAATAGCCAAATTGACCCCTTTTGGCCCCGCCCCCCAGGCCCCTGGGGGGTCAGCCCAACCATTTGTACAATTTTGAGTCCCCACCCCATAGGGATGCTTCTGACCAAATTTGGTCAAATTCCGATCAGTGGTTATAAAGAAGAAGTCAATTGTTGACGGACGGACGACGGACGACGGACGACGGACGCCACGGTATCGCATAAGCTCACCTTGGTCCTTTGGACCAGGTGAGCTAACTAGTACATGTAAGCACAGATTGTACATCTACAGAACTAGTAAAGGTAAGCACAGATTGTACATCTACAGAACTAGTTCATGTAAGCACAGATTGTACAACTACAGAACTAGTACATGTTAGCACAGATTGTACATCTACAGAACTAGTACATGTAAGCACAGATTGTAAATCGACAAAACTAGTTCATGTAAGCACAGATTGTACATCTACAGAACTAGTACATGTAAGCATAGATTGTACATCTACAGAACTAGTACATGTAAGCACATATTGTACACCTACAGAACTAGTACATGTAAGCACAGATTGTACACCTACAGAACTAGTACATGTAAGCACAGATTGTACAACTACAGAACTAGTAATGTAAACAGATTGTACATCTACAGAACTAGTTAATGTAAGCACAGATTGTACACCCACAGAACTAGTACATGTAAGCACATATTGTACACCTATAGAAATAGTTCATGTAAACGCAGATTGTACATCTACAGAACCAGTACATGTAAGCACAGATTGTACATCTACAGAACTAGTACATGTAAGCACATATTGTACATCTACAGAACTAGTACATGTAAGTACAGATTGTACATCTACAGAACTAGTAATGTAAGCACAGATTGTAAATCTACAGAACTAGTAATTTAAGCACAGATTGTACATCTACAGAACTAGTAATGTAAGCACAGATTGTACATCTACAGAACTAGTAATGTAAGCACAGATTGTACATCTACAGAACTAGTACATGTAAGCACAGATTGTACATCTACAGAACTAGTAATGTAAGCACAGATTGTAAATCTACAGAACTAGTACATGTAAGCACAGATTGTACATCTACAGAACTAGTAATGTAAGCACAGATTGTAAATCTACAGAACAAGTACATGTAAGCACAGATTGTAAATCTACAGAACTAGTACATGTAAGCACAGATTGTACATCTACAGAAATAGTAATGTAAGCACAGATTGTAAATCTACAGAACTAGTACATGTAAGCACAGATTGTACATCTACAGAACTAGTAATGTAAGCACAGATTGTAAATCTACAGAACTAGTACATGTAAGCACAGATTGTACATCTACAGAACTAGTAATGTAAGCACAGATTGTACATCTACAGTACTAGTACATGTAAGCACAGATTTTACATCTACAGAACTAGTACATGTAAGCACAGATTGTACATCTACAGAACTAGTAAAGGTAAGCACAGATTGTACATCTACAGAATTAGTACATGTGAGCACAGATTGTACACCTACAGAACTAGTAATGTAAGCACAGATTGTACGCCTACAGTACTAGTACATGTAAGCACAGATTGTAAATCTACAGAACTAGTACATGTAAGCACAGATTGTACATCTACAGAACTAGTAAAGGTAAGCACAGATTGTACATCTACAGAACTAGTTCATGTAAGCACAGATTGTACAACTACAGAACTAGTACATGTAAGCACAGATTGTACATCTACAGAACTAGTACATGTAAGCACAGATTGTAAATCGACAAAACTAGTTCATGTAAGCACAGATTGTACATCTACAGAACTAGTACATGTAAGCATAGATTGTACATCTACAGAACTAGTAATGTAAGCACAGATTGTAAATCTACAGAACCAGTACATGTAAGCACAGATTGTACACCTACAGAACTAGTATATGTAAGCACATATTGTACACCTATAGAAATAGTTCATGTAAACACAGATTGTAAATCTACAGAACCAGTACATGTAAGCACAGATTGTACA
The DNA here is from genome assembly GCA_947623455.1 of Mimachlamys varia. Taxonomy (NCBI): domain Eukaryota; kingdom Metazoa; phylum Mollusca; class Bivalvia; order Pectinida; family Pectinidae; genus Mimachlamys; species Mimachlamys varia. Next base: position 5,174,104 of record OX392535.1, read on the forward strand.
TCTACAGAACTAGTACATGTAAGCACATATTGTACATCTACAGAACTACTTCATGTAAGCACAGATTGTAATCTACAGAACAAGTACATGTAAGTACAGATTGTACATCTACAGAACTAGTACATGTAAGCACAGATTGTACATCTACAGAACTAGTTCATGTAAGCACAGATTGTACACCTAAAGAACTAGTACATGTAAGCACATATTGCACACCTATAGAAATAGTTCATGTAAACACAGATTGTAAATCTACAGAACCAGTACATGTAAGCACAGATTGTACATCTACAGAACTAGTACATGTAAGCACATATTGTACATCTACAGAACTACTTCATGTAAGCACATATTGTAATCTACAGAACAAGTACATGTAAGTACAGATTGTACATCTACAGAACTAGTAATGTAAGCACAGATTGTACATCTACAGAACTAGTAATTTAAGCACAGATTGTACATCTACAGAACTAGTAATGTAAGCACAGATTGTACATCTACAGAACTAGTAATGTAAGCACAGATTGTAAATCTACAGAACTAGTACATGTAAGCACAGATTGTACATCTACAGAACTAGTAATGTAAGCACAGATTGTAAATCTACAGAACTAGTACATGTTAGCACAGATTGTACATCTACAGAACTAGTAATGTAAGCACAGATTGTAAATCTACAGAACTAGTACATGTAGGCACAGATTGTACATCTACAGAACTAGTAATGTAAGCACAGATTGTAAATCTACAGAACTAGTACATGTAAGCACATATTTACATCTACAGAACTAGTAATGTAAGCACAGATTGTACATCTACAGTACTAGTACATGTAAGCACAGATTTTACATCTACAGAACTAGTACATGTAAGCACAGATTGTACATCTACAGAACTAGTAAAGGTAAGCACAGATTGTACATTTACAGAACTAGTTCATGTAAGCACAGATTGTACAACTACAGAACTAGTACATGTTAGCACAGATTGTACATCTACAGAACTAGTACATGTAAGCACAGATTGTAAATCGACAAAACTAGTTCATGTAAGCACAGATTGTACATCTACAGAACTAGTACATGTAGGCATAGATTGTACATCTACAAAACTAGTACATGTAAGCACAGATTGTACACCTACAGAACTAGTTCATGTAAGCACAGATTGTAATCTACAGAACTAGTTCATGTAAGCACAGATTGTACAACTACAGAACTAGTAATGTAAACAGATTGTACATCTACAGAACTAGTTTATGTAAGCACAGATTGTACATCTACAGAACTAGTACATGTAAGCACATATTGTACACCTATAGAAATAGTTCATGTAAACACAGATTGTACATCTACAGAACCAGTACATGTAAGCACAGATTGTACACCTACAGAACTAGTACATGTAAGCACAGATTGTACACCTATAGAAATAGTTCATGTAAACACAGATTGTACATCTACAGAACCAGTACATGTAAGCACAGATTGTACGCCTACAGAACTAGTACATGTAAGCACATATTGTACATCTACAGAACTAGTACATGTAAGTAAAGATTGTAAATCTACAGAACTCGTTCATGTCAGCACAGATTGTACACCTATAGAAATAGTTCATGTAAACACAGATTGTACATCTACAGAACCAGTACATGTAAGCACAGATTGTACACCTACAGAACTAGTACATGTAAGCACAGATTGTACATCTACAGAACTCGTTCATGTAAGCACAGATTGTACATCTACAGAACTCGTTCATGTCAGCACAGATTGTACATCTACAGAACTCGTTCATGTGAGCACAGATTGTACACCTACAGAACTAGTACATGTAAGCACAGATTGTACAACTACAGAACTAGTAATGTAAACAGATTGTACATCTACAGAACTAGTACATGTAAGCACAGATTGTACACCTACAGAACTAGTACATGTAAGCACAGATTGTACATCTACAGAACTCGTTCATGTAAGCACAGATTGTACATCTACAGAACTCGTTCATGTCAGCACAGATTGTACATCTACAGAACTCGTTCATGTGAGCACAGATTGTAATCTACAGAACAAGTACATGTAAGCACAGATTGTACAACTACAGAACTAGTAATGTAAGCACAGATTGTACATCTACAGAACCTGTTCATGTAAGCACAGATTGTACACCTACAGAACTAGTTCATGTAAACACAGATTGTACATCTACAGAACCAGTACATGTAAGCACATATTGTACACCTACAGAACTTGTTCATGTAAGCACAGATTGTACATCTACAGAACTAGTACAGATTGTAAATCTACAGAACTAGTACATGTAAGTACAGATTTTACATCTACAAAGCTAGTACATGTAAGCACAGATTGTACATCTACAGAACTTGTTCATGTAAGCACAGATTGTACATCTACAGAACTAGTTCATGTAAGCATAGATTGTACGCCTACAGAACTAGTACATGTAAGCACAGATTGTACACCTACAGAACTAGTACATGTAAGCACAGATTGTACATCTACAGAACTAGTACATGTAAGCACAGATTGTACACCTACAGAACTTGTTCATGTAAGCACAGATTGTACATCTACAGAACTAGTACATGTAAGCACAGATTGTACACCTACAGAACTAGTACATGTAAGCACAGATTGTACACCTACAGAACTAGTACATGTAAGCACAGATTGTACATCTACAGAACTAGTACATGTAAGCACAGATTGTACATCTACAGAACTTGTTCATGTAAGCACAGATTGTACATCTACAGAACTAGTTCATGTAAGCACAGATTGTACATCTACAGAACTAGTTCATGTCAGCACAGATTGTACACCTACAGAACTAGTACATGTAAGCACAGATTGTACATCTACAGAACTAGTTCATGTAAGCATAGATTGTACGCCTACAGAACTAGTACATGTAAGCACATATTGTACACCTACAGAACTAGTACATGTAAGCACAGATTGTACATCTACAGAACCAGTTCATGTAAGCAGATTGTACATCTACGGAACCAGTACATGTAAGCACAGATTGTACATCTACAGAACTAGTTCATGTAAGCACAGATTGTACATCTACAGAACAAGTACATGTAAGCACAGATACACATCCTACTACTACTGTACAAATCCACAGTAGACGAATAATCTGTATAACAGTTTGTCTGTCCACTATGCAAGACAGATAGTATTATAATTTAATTTCATTCCATCATTAATTGAAATCCTATGTCCACAGTATCGGTCAAATCTGGTTCCATGTACCTGTAGTATGTACTTATTTATCCAAAGAACGGCTATAAAAAATTCCAGGAAAGCAGACAATTGCAAAACATTATCATGTAGTAGCAATGCATATCACAGGTTCACCAACCTACCATCATTGTAGGGTCGTAGCTGTCTTCTGTACTTCAGGCCAATATGACAACCTAGTTATCCAAAGAGAACGTCATGGTCATTTGAAATACCCTATGACATAATATCAGACTTCCAAACATAATTGGAACACCCAATACAGCCATTCTGATACTTCATTACTGCAGGCAGGCATGTGCTTGAAGTGAGTGAACAGTGCAAAGGAACATGTATATTAATGTGTACCACATTCCACAAGTACTGATACTTGACCTCAACTCTTACGGATCAAAAATATGATGAAACGAGCTTCATCACACAATGTCTGGGCAGCCATGATAAACCACGGGACAGGCTTTGACTTGACAAGAAATAAATCTACAGAAGAATGAGAGGCGGAGAGGAAGCTCCAGAGATGTGTAGACGGCTGGACATAATACAAATGTATATCCCTGGTCCTGCTGGATTCTGTGTAGATGACTGGACATATATATCCCTGGATTCTATAACGTGGAGTTTGTATTGAGTCCCAGGAGGTGTCATAGTCACTCCTACCAGGTACAATCATGAACAGGGATACTGGTCACAACAACACACATATAGGTGGTAAGTATCCACAAACACAGACCTACATAATCCAGCCAAAATTAGAATGATCATCATGCATAACAGTCTATATGCCCAATTGTTTCAATATGAATAATTATTTTATTTAGATATTTTTTTAAAAGTTTTATTTTTGAAACATGAATTAGTGGTGTGATTTAAGTGTTTTTAATTGCTTTATTTGCTGGTGTTATATAGAAAACTTGACATGACAAAGGATTAACAGATTTGCTATACAAAGGATATTGTAAGAGAAAGGGCTATATATATGGCGACCAGAGTAAGAGCTATATATGCTGACTAGAGTTAGAGCTATATATATGGTGACCAGAGTAAGAGATATATACACTGACCAAGTAAGAGCTATATATAGTGACTAGAGTAAGAGCTATATATGGTGACCAGAGTAAGAGCTATACACTGACCATAGTAAGAGCTATATACAGTGACCAAAGTAAGAGCTATATACACTGACCATAGTAAGAGCTATATATGGTGACCAGAGTAAGAGCTATATACACTGACCAAAGTAAGAGCTATATACACTGACCAGAGTAAGAGCTATATTTAGTGACTAGAGTTAGAGCTATATATATATAGTGACAAGAGTAAGAGCTATATACACTGACCAGAGTAAGAGCTATATACACTGACCAGAGTAAGAGCTATATACACTGACCAGAGTAAGAGCTATATACACTGACCAGAGTAAGAGCTATATATACGGTGACCAGAGTAAGAGCTATATGGTGACTAGAGTAAGAGCTATATAGTGACCAGAGTAAGAGCTATATATAGTGACCAGAGTAAGAGCTATATATGGTGACTAGAATAAGAGCTATATATGGTGACCAGTGTAAGAGCTATATATATGGTGACCAGAGTAAGAGCTATATACACTGACCAGAGTTAGAGCTATATATGGTGACTAGAATAAGAGCTATATATGGTGACTAGAGTTAGAGCTATATATATGGTGACCAGAGTAAGAGCTATATATGGTGACTAGAGTAAGAGCTATATGGTGACAAGAGTAAGAGCTATATATAGTGACTAGAGTTAGAGCTATATATGGTGACCATAGTAAGAGCTATATACACTGACCAGAGTAAGAGCTATATATGGTGACCAGAGTAAGAGCTATATACACTGACCAGAGTAAGAGCTATATATGGTGACTAGAGTAAGAGCTATATAGTGACCAGAGTAAGAGCTATATATGGTAACCAGAGTAAGAGCTATATACGGTGACCAGAGAAAGAGCTATATATGATGACCAGAGTAAGAGCTATATACGGTGACCAGAGAAAGAGCTATATATGGTGACCAGAGTAAGAGCTATATATGGTGACCAGTGTAAGAGCTATATATATGATGACCAGAGTAAGAGCTATATAAACTGACCAAAGTAAGAGCTATATATAGTGACTAGAGTTAGAGCTATATATATGGTGACCAGAGTAAGAGCTATATATGGTGACCAGAGTAAGAGCTATATATGGTGACCAGAGTAAGAGCTATATATAGTGACTAGAGTTAGAGCTATATACACTGACCAGAGTAAGAGCTATATATAGAGTGACCAGAGTAAGAGCTATATATAGAGTGACCAGAGTAAGAGCTATATATGGTGACTAGAGAAAGAGCTATATATACAGTGACCAGAGTTAAGAGCTATATACGGTGACCAGAGTAAGAGCTATATATGGTGACCAGAGTAAGAGCTATATATGGTGATCAGAGTAAGAGCTATATATGGTGACCAGAGTAAGAGCTATATATGGTGACTAAAGTAAGAGCTATATAGTGACCAAAGTAAGAGCTAAATTAATGACCAGAGTAAGAGCTATATATGGTGACCAGAGTAAGAGCTATAATATATGGTGACCGGAGTAAGAGCTACATATTTAGTACATGTGTACCTGTATATAAATTATCTCCCTTAAAGGGGCATCCCGGGGAAGTCTACAATGAAGTTCTTGAATGTACATGTTGTCTGCACTACCAGATACATTTTCCTGATATTTCAATATTCAAAGCGCACTCAAAATGTGTTTATCAACCACTTGCAAAATTGCATTCCTTGGGAAAGCCCGATTAAAATAGCGCTGATCACGCGTCAATCACGTGACTATTTTGTCGCAAGTCGACGAGGGGCCCATAGGGAGGGGATACGTAATGTACAGGTCCGATGATGAACCAGACACAAAGTCCGTGTATAAATTTATTGAATCACATTCACATTAATAATCAGACGTTAATTACACACGATATGCATATGAATAAATTTATGTCGACATCTCTGCATAATTTATCGACATCAGTACCTGACTGAAACCGATGCAAATCACAGGGACCTGAGAATTTGTTACAGCTAGTTTTGGACCTAAAATAGGATGTTTAGAGTAATTTTACACATTTGGGGGGTTAAGATCAATTTTCGATAAAAATGCCCCCTCAATGGTCATAAAAGCTACACTGCACTCTTACATTGTACGTTTAACAGTGTCATGTGGGTTTCCGACGATGACAACCATAGGGCAAACCTTAATTTCTGTAAAAAGTTATCTTCACGAATCCTCATTTAGAACCATTTCACAAAAGTGTGCATGCATTGAAAAGTAAAAAAATAAAATGAAATGATTCCGATTTTTTTTTATACAACTCGATGTATTGAAGATTTTTTTCAGACTATCTATATAACCATCTAAAATCTATCCAAATTTCAGCGTCAACATACTTTATCACTTACAATTATATATGTATCACGGAAGTCCGTGCACTCATATGACGCACCACGCACTAAACATGTAGAATACATGTATAATATATATCTCAAATTTGGAACTAGTCGAGAAGATAATTGTCCAATACTTAATCCATTTATAAATGTTATGATTCTTTACTTTTTTATGTAAATTTAAAGGTTCGTTAACATTTTCAACACAACTGCAGACATGGGACATACATATATATATGATTTTTTTTATGAATTAATGACTTCACTTATATAATGCATATATTTTGGTTCATATCAAATTTAATACCGGGGTCCAAACCCGATAATATTTGTACAATCCGTATTTTATAGATTAGGTATGACAAGATTTTTTATCCGCACATGATGACATAAATGTATTCATTTTGTCCAAATTGAATCCGTATACATTAAACTCAATCACCCGGGATACCCCCCCACCCTACGGTTTTTCTTGTATGTGAAAAGGTCTTTCTCTTCAGCAATATAATTCAATAATGCCGTTTTACTGGAATATTATAAAGGGAATATTACAATACACGCTTTCAAGTTTTACACACGCATTTCATGTAACAGAGGAATGAAAGAGTTACATGTATCCCTTGGGAGGCCCCAAAACCAAATAAAAACTGTGTCACCGGCTATCCAAAAGAAAACTGTAACATTGCAAACAATTGGGCTGTTAGTCTCTCCCTTGAATACTTCACATCCCTCATTATGCTTCCGTAATATAATCCTTACGTCAAAATTTGACCATTCGGCCACTTTTCGCTTGGTAGTTACATGTAGGTCACGCGGATCGCCATTTTTTGTTTACCGATGTAGCTTGTTATGCGCATGCGTTATCATATGTGATGCAAAAAAATTTACATGTCCAAATCGTTGATCAACGAATAGTGATTCCCTTTTTTAATTATTAATTAAAATTTTTGTGAACATATTTCAGCGTAAGTCGCCCATTAATTTTCCACAAGAGTATACATTTAATTCATATATACAATAATTCAAAATAAGCATAAAAAATATAGTTTTACCGTGATGCCTCTTTAAGTTTATGTGTTCCTGTATGTTAGTTTTCTCCCTTAAGTACGTGTACATGTTACCGTACCTGTATGGAGTTATCTCCCTGTAGTACATGTGACCTGTATGTAAGTTATCTCTCAATAGTACATGTGACCTGTATGTAAATTATCTCTCAATAGTACATGTGACCTGTATGTAAGTTATCTCTCAATAGTACATGTGTATATAGTGTTTGGTAATCGGTTGATAAAGCCAACTGATGATCGGTTGTAATCAAATGACCTCACTAACTGATTTTACGATTATAATCAGTTGTTCTTTGATAATATAAATGCAGAGAAAATGGAATGCTTTTAACCAAAAAGGTCACATATTGGTTTGCTATTAATATCTTAATTCTCAAACTTATGTGTTAGAAAATGTTACTTTATTTTGACAAGAAAATACACACTACATTATTGTCTATGGTATTATACACTAAATGTTTTGTTGTAAATTAAAATAAACATGTTGCCTTAATATGTGTTTAGTTCGTTTACAAAATAACACTTCAATGTTCCAGGTGACTGTGCTGCCATGTAGTGTTTTCATGCTTCACCAGAAGTCTTTACTTTCATGTTTCGTTTGAAATACAAACATGTCCAGATTTGATGGGGTCATTCTGCTTCTCTTTTTATTGACCAACTCTCACACAAACTTAACACTCTGAATCGGCCATTTTTGTTGTAGCAGGGACAGAGTGACTTCCATTTTTTGGTGCATTCAGTTGGCAAATATCATTGGTGCATTCAACTAAGGCCCTACAGATTAATCGGATTATGCAAAATATAATTGATAATTGTAATTGGTAGACAATAATCAACTGTTAATCAATTATCGACACACCAATACATGTGAACCTGTATGTAAATTATCGATCCTTAGTACATGTGTACCTGTATGTAATCAATATCTCATTAGTACATGTGTACTTGTGTATGTTAATTATCTCCCTTTAGTACATGTGTTCCTGTAAGTAAGATAATACATATGTACCAGCATGTAAGTTATCTCCCTTTAGTGCATAATAATGTACCTGTATGTAAATTATCTCCATTTAGTACATGTGTACCAGCATATAAGTTATCCCCCTTTAGTACATGATAATGTAACAGTATGTCAAGTTATTTCTCTTTAGTACATAATCATGTAACTGTATAAAGTCATCTTCCTTTAGAACATAATATTGTAACTATGGAAGTTATCTCCCTTTCGTACATAATAATGTAACTATGTTAGTTATTTCCCTTAAATACATAATAATGTAACTGTATGTAAGTTATCTCTCTTTAGTACATGTGTACTTGTTAGTTATCTCTCTTCAATGCAAATGAAAATGTATGCACTGGTTAGTTATCTCCCTTTAATAGTTTAAACTTGTTTTGATAAATTGGCCCTATACAAATGTTAACAACTACTGAAGTTTTGTGTTAATGACCTTCCAAGCATGAATCAAGAGGTAATAGAGTCCAGAAAAAATACCATCATCGAAATGTATTTCATAAGTTTCTCATGTGAAAATCCTCAAGAAAGGAGGGAGCAATAATGGTACAGGCACATACAGTGTGTATAGCCTTAAAATGGACATCAAATATGAAAGTAGTTTTCCGTACAGGGCTGGCTATCATAGAGGTGTTGGGCAACAGTGTCACCCCATACATCACAGGCCATGTTTATTTAATTACACACACAATCACACTGACGTAGCGCACCAACATCCCCTCGCTAATGAAACTCCTCTTACAGTAGTTACAGTGTTAAAACAAACTCATTTACATCAAAACTGGCTTCATCAAATTACTAAGATTAGAATTTCAATTGTTTTCCATTTTACAAAAGCTTGGTGTCTGTAAGTCAGGCACAAGCATATATATATGTATAGTTTAACAATAAGCAAGGTTTCGTTGCACTAAGTTGGATCAATACCACAAGATGTTCTGCGAGAGGACGTTCCTTCCATACAATTGTATAATATTTAATACTCTAGGGTTGTTGGAATTCAATTAATAGCATAAGGGATCATATATAATTGAAAGCCATACATCTGAAATCATGTATATTGGTACCATCAACTTAAAGCTGACAATGCAACTTAAAAAGCTTTCAATTAATATTTTAAAAAAAATATTCAGATTGTGATTACTCAGAATACTTCCGAGATGTTCCCTACATTGACCATGTGTCTTCCGGTTTTCGTAACCAAGGAAGTGGCAGACATTTTTGATTTACCCTTGCTTGGTAACGTGTATAGACACCCTTGGGTATAAAAGCACCACAAGTTGCAAAACCAGTTTCATTCCGACACTGCCCTCTCGCTGTAGCACGTCTTTTACATGTACAGGTAGTCTGTACACATTACGTTACGGCTCGTTTTCGTGTGTTTTTTTACGAATATGGATATGGATATTGGAAAGATATATAATGAAAGTGAAATGAAATTGTAATAAAACCATTCATATCCCCATGAAACTTACAACAAAATAACATAACACAACTTTATGTAATATATGTTGCAAGTGAAACAAACAAATGGCTAATTAACGCTTTATATGCCTACCTTTTTGATATCCAACTAGTACTAACATCCGGCGTAGAAACCATAATAATTCCAAATAAGTCCATGAGAATGGTTCAACTATATATTTTCACATTGTTGACTACACACCCGGGTGTGCCGTGTTTTACACGTGTTTGCTTGTCAAGCGTCTACATGACCAAGACTAAGAGTTTGTACGTGGATGCGATTATATGCACATGGAAGTTCGGCGATATATATTGGATTTATGGAAGTATTTTCAGTGATGTACCTTTTATTTCGGATACGCAATTTCAAGAATGTGTTATTAGTAACAACCAGCATGGCAGTATTGTGGTTCAAAGTCTACAGGTGAGTGCGATGGATTTTTGACAGGGGTTGCCGAGTGCGCGGAGCACTGAATGTTGTGACGGTCAGGAGTACTTTGAAAACCGGTTTTAAAGGCTATGCCCTTTATATACCCATCGGGACCCATACTCGTTACCAAGCAATGGCAAAACTAAAATGTCGACACTTCCTTAGAAACGATGGTCGGAACAGATAGGGACGATCTCAAAACCAGAAAAAAAATCTATTTTTTTTTTAAATATTAATTGAAAGCTTTTTAAGTTGCATTGTCAGCTTTAAGCATTGTAAACAAGATATGACGTTCTACTTACTTTGACTTAACTCGATACAACTAATTGCTATGTGCTATCCATAACATTATATCTGATTGTTGCCTCCTTTTTTGCCAGGATATTATACAAGTACATATATAACAAGCCTTTATGATATCAAAAAAACATACACTTTACAAAACAAGCCTACCGAGTATTGCCCACTTGCCTTTCACAGAGGCCGCAGGGAAGGTAGGGAGTCATGTGCACCTGTTCAACCACATGGGTTTGCTCCAGGTACTCTGACAGTAAAACCCTTGACCTGAGTAAAATCCCGAATTTGCATGCCTATTTCAAATACAAATGGACATTAATCTAGAAAGACTGTACACAAACAAATGTAGTACAAGGAGCAACCAAGTGTGGCATTATCCCTGTGCCCTGTTATTGGTATATATACCTTATATATATTGACCTGATAGTTAGAGTTTTTAATATGTTTCCATGGTAACAGAAAAAAAGATAAATAATCAAATGTCTTAAATAAGTATTAGATAGTTACCTCAGCAGCTAGTTTCATTTGTTCAAATTCCGTAAGTTTGTTGGGCGGCTGGTGGTTGAGGTTCAAGTTATCCCCTTGGACATTGCTGTGTGTGCTGGACGTGGCCACGCTGGAAGGTTGAGATGACCGCGATGGACCTGTGTTGTTGCTGTATTTCTGGCCATTCTGAGTTTCCTCCTGTCCTCCAGATAACAACTTGTCCCACTCTTTTTCACTGGAACACACAAAAACATACAGTATCGTTAAACATCCTATGTCAGGGTACAATTACCTGAAAATGTCAAAGGTACGTGTCATACAATGTCTTTTGTGTAATTACTACATCTGTATATTTACTTTATATTTCTGTTCTGTTACATTTCACAAACATTATCATTAATTTAGTAATAGCTAGAACTGTTATCCGTAACCAATGCCCACCACAGATACTGGTACATTGTAGTTTATAATCCTTTAATAACCTTAACGGTCAACTAAGGGAAATGGGAAATTTCTTGAGAAATTATTCATCTAGAATTTCATATTAAGGGTGATGAAGATCTCCAAAATATTATTTCACATAAAGGGAGGTAACTCCCTTAAAGGCCCAATATACCTAACTTCAGAGAATTTTTCGGGATTCTGAAAAATTATGAAAAAAAATCCAGTTGATAACCATGCAAAAATAAGCCTAAAACGAAGTAAACATGGGTGGTAACTAACAAGAAACTCTTGACAGAAAAATCCAAAGACTTGGAAATAACTCAGGTGGGGTCCACTTCAACAACAAACCGAAGTTAGAAGACATCTCAAATATTGCTGATATCAGTTAATCTTAACTAAATCTATAAATATAATAAGTTATTAGGCCTGATTTTCGCTTCAAGTTTTGCCGAAAGTTACGTATATTGGGCCTTTAAAAGAAGTCAAACTCAGAAATTAAAATGCTGATGCACAACTACATAACATACTGATCATTCATCTAAAGTTTCATCAAAAGTTATCCGGACAAGTTTTTCTGGTAAAGGGCCATAACTCCTTTAAAAGGGGTTGAAATCTGAAATGAAAATGCTGATGCACAACTACATGACATACTGATCATTCATGTGAAAGTTTCATCGAAAACAGCCATTTATATTAGTTAAGGAGGAGATCTCCAGACAAGTTACTGCAGACGAACGGATGGACAGGGTGATTCCAGTATACCCTCTAACTTTGTTGCAGGGGGAATAATAAAGTAAAACATTCAGAAGTAATTGGGCTGGTATTCCATAGAATCACAAGGTCTACGGTCAAGAGATTTGGCTTAAAACATGCTGGCACCACATTTCAGCACTGGACAGCTGTTGTGAAGGCTGCTCCTGGAGAGCCTGTCTTTGTACAAAAGAATCTATTTACTATTATAGATGTAAACTATGAGATAACGAATTCTTATATAGAGACATATAAATGTACAACATGTATATAACTAAAGTCTAATAGACCTCATAATTTAAGGGAAACTACAGTGTTTGATAGTCAAATCAAGGACATCTGTGATACGTATATGTATAGAAGTACCTTTACCAGAACAGGTTCTCCCCACACGTGATACAGCTACACTTATTGAACCATAAACAAACAAGGAAATCTTTAAAGACAAAACATATAAGTTTGTATAGAAGTACCTTTACCAGAACAGGTTCTCCCCACACGTGATACAGCTACACTTATTGAACCATAAACAAACAAGGAAATCTTTAAAGACAAAACATATAAGTTTATCAATCAAAAGACTCTAGTAGACCTATAATGGTTGTCTATGATCCACTGTTCCAACGCTGCAAAGTCCCCCTGAATTTGTTGTGTGTATGTCCTTCATAGTGCTATAGAACAAGTCCCCTGAGACAAGAGTCACTATATAAAACGTATTTATTTATTCATTACTGTCCTACCAATGCTGTAGAGCCAGTGCTCCCAGGGCAATGCAATGGTGTTGCTGTATTTTACAGCAGTATGTCCATGCCCAGTACAAAGTTATATTAGACAATTTGCCACAATAATCATGTCATTGTATTGGGATGTCTATCACTGAGACATCCAAACATCTTTCTTTAAAGGATGTCCAGTTGGCGCAGAGGTAGCAGCCATAGGTATTTCTGGCAAGAAGGTTTGGTGCTGTAGATCATGAGTTCAAGGCCCTGGTTTCATCAATGTTCCTTAACTTAAGGAAACTCCTTTACTTAAACATCTCTATAGGAAAGCACTACAGAATTTAAGGGGAAAATCCTTAATTAAGGAACTTTGCTTAACTTCTGTAATGCTTTCCTATGGAGAATTTTAAGTTAAGTAGTTTCTTTAAGTTAAGGAACGTTGATGAAATCGGGGCCTGATAGGGCACGAGTCAAAAATTGTCTTCCTTCAATATTTGTTTTTCCATGTTATATATCTAAATATTAAATACAATGTATCACATACCGCGGTACTCTTAATGTTGTTGATGCGAAGAATAAAATGTGAATTTCCTGTTGTAATAGTACTATTATGTTTAAGATATGAATTATACATTAGATATATACAAAATGTAAATACAACCCTCGTGTCATATTTGCCAACCCTTTGAAAATTTCATAGAGAGTCATATTATAAATTATAGATTAAATTACCTTTTAATTGATTATTTTTAAACAAATGAGCGAGCATACCTTACCTTACATTTAAACATAAAAAAAACACTTGATTTTGGCATTTCATCTGAATATTGATTCGGACCTTGTGTAATTAATATCACAAATTTTTCACTATCATCTGTGGGTGTCTGTTACGTATTAACTACTATTATAATGTCAATTATATACAGCCAAACATTACAACATCAAGTGATGACATTCCTGGTGGAGGATCTGTGTGGTGTGTACATGTATGTACAGACTAACATAGGATTCATTATTTTTAATTTACATCAAGTTTCAAAACATCAATAAATAATTACCAAAGTAAGACAATTACATTGCACAGCAGAGTAGCTATAGACTACCATGAATCAATGAAATATTAATTAGAAACTGTATGTTTACAACAATCACTTGACACCTTCAGCTAGTTACAGCTAGAGACTCATGTGTCATGATGCTGATCAGGGCGGTCCTATAGCCTCAATGTTTTGTTAATGTATATTTATGGGAAGGACACCAATTCTCCCAGAGGCTGCAGGTTGACAGATTCATTTCCTCCTGGGATTGACAACCTTTTTCATTCCTACAGGCTTATCAGAATAATAGCTGAACACATTATGATATTACCCAATACCCATTACATGAAGCAACGCTTTGGTGCCATAAAGTTATATATATAGTAGTTAAAATGATTAAGTCACTTACATATGTATACTACAGACCCAATATACCTATAACATGAAGCGAAGCTAGGGTACACTTCTGATAAATAGTTATACAAAATGTAGTTGAAATGATGAAGTCACTTATACTGTTATATTATACCTCATTCATTTAAGTGCCTATATGATTCTAGTAGTTGCTCTGGTCAATATTTTTGTATATTGGCCCAGGGTCAAGGACTACGGGCCGACGCTATATATGTTGACGTCATAATTGCAGGATGACGTTATAGACAATGACGTGGCGTTATTATTCCAGACAATGAGCAAAATGGCGTCTGACCTAATGGTCTGGTTTTATTGCATATTATGTGGTCGTGTTGGATAGATTCAGTATAATATAACAATATTCAGCTTCGCTTCAGTCCATATACATATTTTTGGGTGACTGACCAGTCCATAAACTTCCATATTGCCCTCAGTGCCATGCAATATTTGTTAAATATTACCCAATACCGATAATATGAAGCAAAGCTTGGGTACAATACAGATACATAATACATAATAAATAGTTATAATTGTGTAGATAAAATGATTACGTCACAGGCACAAGACTCGTCTGTTAAACACCTTTGATATAAACATAGTTCATAACCTTGTTTATATTCTAGGTGTTTGACAGACGAGGCTAGTGCCTGTGATTAAGTCATTTCTTTGCTTGCATTACTGTCATCACACATTTAGTTGCTAAAATTGGACCATTATAACTATGTGCAGAATAACAATGAACATCATTACACATGTTTGTATACCAATATTGTCACAAAGTTATAGTTGGTTGATCAGGTAATATAATTACTGCCTATGTCCATACATTGGTTAGGTAATATAATTACTGCCTATGTCCATACATTGGTTAGGTAATATAATTACTGCCTATGTCCATACATTGGTTAGGTAATATAATTACTACCAATGTCCATACATTGGTTAGGTAATATAATTACTGCCTATGTCCATACACATTTGTATTCACAGTACATTACTACATTTGTTGTACATTTGTTATCAATGTAAGATAATTTATGGCATACATTGCCCTGACTACTCCCAATAGACCCTTAATTGTACAATGGTCTACAGATTTCTGACAATTTTCATACGTTGGGTCGGGTGGGAGATCACTTTTATTCAAATGAAGTCCTTAGTCTCACTTCAATCATTGTAACTTCTTTTGGGATAATAAAACTACTAACAATCACATAGACATCAACAATATCAGGGTACACAGCTATATACAGTACAATACTGACTTACAATGGGTTAGCCACAAGCCAGGTGTTGGGTTAAATACAAAATAGTATCCTCTTGTACATTTATACTTTCTATTGTTTCAACAGTACTGGTCTTGACATGGTGTACAGTAAACTCGTTTGTTATTTTCATTTATTTTTTAAGAATGCAAAGTCAATTGTTGAATTCCCTTTCAAATATAGATTTGGTATCAGTTTTTAAACATGTACATGTAAGTTAGTAATTACCTATATATATACATGCATAGTAATTCAAACATGATTTTACAAAATGAGCAGTGGCTCACATACATGTAGATATACCCCCCCCCCCATAAAATGGTCAACGTTGACCTTTGACCTTTAACCTTGACCGAAGACCACCAAAATCTGGTGTAGAGCTCCATCCTGTGATGCTATGGTGTGAATATGAACCAAATCTGACTCAGGTTTTTTTTAAGATAATCAGTACATAAGGACCGGATGCACAGACCCACAAAGTGATTATTACTAAATATACTCCCTTTACCTTAGTGGGGGGGTATAAAAATAAAAAATGTTTTATTTTAAAATTCAGAAAATCCCTTCATTGCAGCATACTACTGTCTACAGGTCATTCCTATATAGTACCTACTACAATGGGCATTTTGGTTATTGAGAAGTGGTTGGAAGATTTTAAACACATTTCTCCTCAGTTGTCACTTTGAAAGTGGGTAAAGGTAATTCCTTTCAACAAACTTGGTAGGCATATACCAGTATGCTACAGGCCCAATATCAGTACCAGTACCCTTTTGGTTATTGAAAGGAAGTTGTTTGCAATTTTCACTCTTATAACCTTAGCTTTATGACCTAGAAAGTGTGTCAAAGTCATCCATCTGGACAACTTCGTAGCCCTTTATCCCAGTATGCTACAGGCCCAATATCAGCAGCCTCACTAGCCTGGGCCTTTTGGTAATTGCGATGTTGTTTAATTAAAGAATTTTTTTTTGACGACAGGCAACTGACACTGCACTATAGGTTAAATGTAACTTGCCATAAACTCTCAAATTACTCCTCAGGCAGTTGAGCTAAACACAGCAGGGTTACCCACATTTAAATTTCGATCAACTAAAATCACAAAAAGAAAATGGGGATATTTTTGAGATCGTGAACTCAAGGACTGGTTAGGGTAAGAAAATTGTCTTCCTTCATCATTTGTATTTCTCTGTTATTCATGTAACATATACAACAACAACAAAAAAGAGAAACTGGAATGCCCGTTTGTTCAATTTAGATGGATCACTCAGTCTTGAAAAATCCTACAACAATGACTAAAAGCCCTGACTAAGTAATAATGCTTGCAGCCACTTTGGAAACAATAACCTATAAATTTACACAATTACATTATTTATAATATTGAATCATATTAATTAATTAAACAATTTCTTTATGAAGAGCCCCGAAGAGAGTGAAAACATTAGAAAGTCGGTCATCTTGTTTTTATTTATTTTATCCACAATTATATCATATAGCAAAAAAAAAAAAATGTTCAAATACACAATTTTACATCAGAATCTAACATGTTTGAATTTTTTTTTATATAATAATACAGCTTTTTTTTCATTAATAGAACTTTTAATTATATGCAAGATACAGAAGCCCCACTTAATCGAACCCGGTGTACCGGTTAGCTCAAATACCCATCTTTCTTCAAACAGGCTGTTTGGTCCTGTGCGAGTTTGTACATATTCAACCAACTTCGGATAACTCGAATAGCATGAATTTCTCAAATTATTGACCTGGTCCCCACAAGTTCGAGAAAGTGAGATTTTACTGTATTAATTAATATGACTCTTGCCTTCTCAACATGCATTTGATGATTCAAGTGCACTTGACAATTTCATATTTATAAAAGAATGTTAATTTGCCTTTGATTAATAACTTAATACTACATGATGAATAATGCTGTTTGGTTATGTACATCTGCAGGCCTATCAATACAATAGGGAGAACATTATATTGTACTGTATGGGTGGTTAATTAGTTTGTGTTAGTATATAAACCTTTTGATTTAGATTTTGAGTAAGAAGTTAAGAACAACTTACCGATTTCCTTTAGCTGATCTGTATATAACCATTTAAACCAAATAGAATAAATCACATGTGTTTGCTCTGTACATGTGAGAACATCTATATGTACAATGTATATATGTGTACATACAGTTAATTATAATGAAACAAACCAGCCAATTTGTTAACAAACTGGCCAGATATTTGCATTTATAGAGGCCATTTCAAACCTTCAAGTAAGACACGATCAGTCTAGTGTTCAGTTAAACTGTTGTACAAACTTACTTTTCAACAATAACCGGAACACATGCCATTATGTGTGGTGTGACGGTATATTTTATCTATTATTGTACATTATCACTCTTGTACAGTAATCCCATGGTCTCAGTCACGTCTGCACTTGGCAATCACAATTCCATGGGGGGTCAATATTTTACTGTTTCTCGATGTATCAAATCAGTACGACTTACAATATATCATATCAATAACGCGTCCGGGTGTTGTTAAAACAGCACAGTATGTTGATAACGTTGTAATGTAACACAACACATTTCCCTCGGGAAGTCACTGAGAGTTATTCCCCTTGATCTGTCAAAAACATTTCAGCAATAAGATTCTGAATTTATCCACTACGCCTACCTTTTTTTGATAACCCGTTTTCTGATTTAACATTTGGCGACTCTTGTAAATAAATTCATGTGGCGTTTTATGACATTAGCATCGACACTGGTCGATAGATTGCTTCATTCACTGCATAGACAAACGAGTGAAGGGGTAGGCCCTACTGGGGTTTCTCCCGTTATCTCAATAAGACTTGCTTCATACACTTACTTTG
This sequence comes from Mimachlamys varia, assembly GCA_947623455.1. Taxonomy (NCBI): domain Eukaryota; kingdom Metazoa; phylum Mollusca; class Bivalvia; order Pectinida; family Pectinidae; genus Mimachlamys; species Mimachlamys varia. Next base: position 5,193,077 of record OX392535.1, read on the forward strand.
AAGAATGATAAATAACTGTGTTAACTAAATAATATCGATACATATAGAAACAAGAAACTAGATTAAATAGACCGTACCTTCCGCTGGTTTGCCCAGTTTCAGCATTTGTTTCCATATTCGCTGAGCGCCATCTGTATCAATAAGATCCGAGTCATTCAGAAGCTTACATGTTCTGCAACAGCAGCAAAGTTGGGTTCAAAGTTCAAAATGCAAAGTATCCGAAAATGATTTTGGTACGAAGAATTTATTTCATTTTCACGCATGCTTAACGCCAGGTAAAGTTAATATTGTTTGATTATTCAACAAGACTAGGAATAGTCTAATTTAGATCGTGCCGCTGCTGAAGCTTTACCAATTAGTTAGTAAAGACACGGACTTCGATAATATCTCTTATCTATACATACAACACCATATACGTCTCTGTTCTGACTAAACTTAAAGTGTCAAATGGTTTTCTCAACACTATTTGACAGGAAACTTTTCAATTTTTGGGGAATATTTTATATTGTAAAAAGTGTCATTTATTAGACAAGTCTTTTATAGAGGGGTAACCATGTCATCTGTAGGGCATTGCCTTTTTATAGCTGGTGAAGTGTTACTTACCACAAACGTATAAATACATTTACAGGCAAGTTTGCCCCTCTGGATACGAACATTTTGTTTACATGATTTTAAAAGATTAAAATTAAAAATATAACTGGCTTTTTGGTTGGGCCTTCTAAACGTGAAGGATCACAGGGATCTGAGTATTTGCTACAGCTACACTTTATATAGTTTTGGACCTAAACTGGGAGTTTTACAGTATTTTTTTACACTTATGAGGGCTTTAGACCAATTTTCGTTAAAAAAATCTCCCCCTCAATGGCAAGCTTTTATGACCATTTAGGGGAGGGGGCATTTTTATCGAAAATTGATCTAAACCTTCCCAATTCTTAACGTCTTAGTTTAGGTCCAAAACTAGCTAGCTGTAACAAATTCTCAGGTCCCTGTGCTAAGGCCAAGATACGACCGATGTCTGAAGCAGTGTTTTAGTCTAGATTATCGGAAGTTCAATTATTATAACTAATAAAATATCAGTAGATATGTTGTGTAACTGCACACACAAATACGTGCCGTCATCTCGTTACACTTTATATAACAGGTATAACGTCACATTTAAATGTTACCATATATGTCAGAACTCTTGGAGACCAGTCTGTGAGTTTGACTTTTATTTTAGGGAACCGAGGGAAAAAAAGGAAGGTTTTATTCGTGGCGTATTTCACGGCGAAAAGTTTTTTCTTGTTCAGCTAATAATGTATCACGAAGTAACTTTGTTTAAACATGTTTTATCCGTATACAATATTTACAATAGGATTGGACCCAAGTTTACTAACTAAATGAAGCCCTTTCCCAATAACATATGACAATATACATATTTACATATTGGATAACGTGTTTAAATTGTTTAGAAGAAAGGGAGATATATTTTCATTGATTTAATTTTTACATGATAAGGGTAATCTTTTCCGACACCGACGGCAGAAGTTGATATTAGTCACTATCCTAAACGCTCCTCTTGTACTAACGTTCAGCACGTCCCCATCCTCGATATCCAGGGGTTACGATCGCGATCACCTATGTTATATACACTTATGTGTAGATAACATAGGGATCGTAACCCCTGGATATCGAGGATGCCACGTCCCGTGCCTTGGTTTTGAAACCTTTATTTGAATTGAATCATTATATTTTCTTTCTAATAACATTTTTATTTTTATTTCAACGTGCTGTCATTTTAATACTGACGACATAATTTCGGAATTTAAACCATTCAATTTTTTAATTAGATTGGGACATTAATGTACCGATTCCGTTTTCCTCGGGATTGTCATCACACACTAGACTATTCGACCATTTTTAAAAACCTTTATTTGCCCGCCACTAATGTATACATTTCTAACTAACTTTTTTATACAAGTTCAACATACTTTTATTTAACTTTTGACTATATATTTTCAGAATATTAACATATATATTTTTTTTATTTCAAGTGGGACGAAAATGTACCGACTCTGACTTTCTCTGGGTCGACCCAATCTGAAATATTTTTTTAAAACAACCTAATAGATACGCTCAGTAGCTATACTCAACGATTAGTAACAACATTTTTTACTGAAATAATATTTACTAAACATCACCTTAGGATGTTTCTTTGCTGATATAAAAAGACCTTCGACGTCCGATCTGCCGAAGGTATTATATATGCAACATTTAGCATTTAAATCTAAAATTGTTTTATGTATATTCTGTTTATGTGATGTAACGTGTATTTCATGTGTCTTGATAAAGGGGCGGATAGCCTTGACAATTTGACAATTTATTTGTCCGTACTGTCGCTATTACTTCCACGATCAGATATCTATTTCTAGTAATACGCATCCAACGAACATTTGTTTGTTATGATCCAATACATATAGTGTATAGTGGATCATACCGCCGATATTACTTACTAGACCATATTATTTTATACGTATACACACATGAAACGCGTTAAAGAAAGATAGAAAATGGAGTGGGAAGGTGGGGGGGGGGGGGTGATGGAGAGAGAGAAAGATAGTAAATGATTTCAGAATCTATCTGAGACAAGAATATACTGCTGAGTGCATTGCCATATTTTTATATTATCTTCTATTAGATAATCACTATTACCATATAAAAGCAAATGCAGGTCCAGCTGGAAGTACTCATTTAATTCTCGAAACAGAATAATTCTCTGCTCCACATTATCATTACATCTAAAGAAGTAGCGGTAAGTGTCTTCAATAGGGTGTCTGCATTGACAGTAACGATTATTAATCAAACTACATATGTAGAACAATAAATAAGTCATTATTTAAAATACAAGTTTGTACTTGATTTGTTTCTCAGCCTGGTATAATGGATTTCCGATCAAATAGTAGCTTGGAATTAACATACGGTTTTGAAGGGTATTTAAAAAAACATGGATAAGAAACACAGTCGGGCTAGTAGAAGAGGGGTGGGCGGTTGTGGTGATGAGTTACTTAGTTAGTTAGTTGAATGTAGTAGGAAGTTTGGTAAGGAGTAGTTATTTGCACCACGGAGATCTCTGAGACTAAAGAAGGTAGTCAAGTGTACCGAGTTCCAAGTCTAACTATCTGTTCCGCCTAAATGTAATAACTTATAGTGATGCTGACAGCCGTTACAAGACTGTGATCTTTTCCGATCCCGACGTTACCAGCAACACCATATATTCAGGCGAATCAAGTTCAAGAATCAGATAGTCAGCACCCTTCGGACAACTTCCCACTCATCCAATATATCCTAATTCAGTATAGGATACAGGTATAGGGTGAGAACAATAGGTACTAATTACAGGTAAAGCTATAGCCTGTTTTTGATAAGTGACTATACCTTACCTGTGACATACTTCAACATATTTAATTCGTTCTTCACAAAAGTTCAAGGTTTATTTTTCTCGTTTTGTAAAGTACAAAGTATCTTTTACTATAGGCTTAGTTGAACTTGAAATAAATGATGATCATACTTGTAAAAATTGAAAGAGACTATACTCAGTTTTGGTCCAGGTAAAAGCACTGGTACCCGTAAGGTGTGATGACCTGTTCCCAACTAACAATCAGAGGCCCTGGGGTCATTATCTCCAGATCTTCAAGTTCCAGATCTTCACACCTAACAAGCTCAGACCTAATACACAGGTAAACTTACATGTAGATCAGGAGGGGTTGAGGGGTTATTGTTGTTTGAAAGCTTTCAAACATTTTTTATAATATCAGATATTAATTCTGATCAACTATAACTGAATTAATCAGTACAAGCAGAGACGTATAAAGCCATATACACAAGATATTTAAAGTCCACACACTGTCTCCACATATTGTAAGACCACAAAGAAAAAGCCAAATATCTTTTGTCAGGGACGTATATGTATATACATATACGTCCCTGCTTTTGTGTTTATTCCGAAATCCTTCATTGCATTGTAAGTTCATGAGCTTTGCTCAGTTGTTTTGTACACGGACTTCGATTGCTATCTAAATCCGTGTTTTGTATTTAAGTCATTATAATTCAAAGTTCAAATGCGGTGATGTAACTTCTAAGTATACATTTTAAGGTATTTATATCAATTTCAACAAATTTAATGACACGAATTATATAAAAGGATCAAACAGCAGGCTACATACATGTATCAGTCCATATTGCTTGTTAAACAACTAAATAATAACACTAATATAAACAGTACGACAGTAACAAAAAGATTTATAAATAAATATTGATTGATTGAATTATATGATTAACACATGGTGTAGTATCTACAATTTAATATGAAAGTGGCCCTATAGTTAGACATTATGCCTGATAGGACTTTAGGTAGACTCCGAGTGGACCATGAGCGCACTTGTTTACTTGCAGTTCAAACAGAGTGCACTCCGTTCAGATTTGGAGTGCACTCAAATGTAGGACAATATCCAATTGATGCATCCATTATTATACACGCTTAATTAACACTTGCACATAAATTATTGATTGTGTAATAGAACAGGGAAAAAACACATTCCTGTCAAGTGCCCCGACCAGGAATCGAACCCGGGTCTCCAACGTGATAATCTACAGCTCTACCAACTAAGCCAAAGAAGCATGCTCCGTCAGCTGAGTGACAGAGACAGTATTTAACACTATATGTACAAGCCACACCAACAATGTTCCGTCAGCTGAGTGACAGAGACTGTATTTAACACTATATGTACAAGCCACACCGACCCGCTCCTTTTACAGATTGTATACCTTCATGAAGTATGCTGTCAGAACTTGTAAAATAAATTATTTGAAAAAAACTATATATGTTCTAACAGAGACGTATAAAGCCATACGTTTTTGGTTCTAATAACAGATGAAAACGAAAGCTAAGAAATTAGTTAAGAATTCTGTTTCCCTTAAAAACAACAACATTTTTTTATGAAGTTAAATCTCTTATTGCGAACGCTAAACTATTTAGATACGGAATGTGTATCATATAGGGCATTACACGTGTAATAACACAAAACAGATGCACAACATAAGATCTTTTCCGATAATTAAATGACTTCTTTATGGCGTCACGTGATTGTTTCGGTTTGAAAAATCGTACCGTCAGAATACAGATCCTCACTGTTACTGGGATCTGTATTTTAATCAGATTATTAGTCTAAAGGCGGGCAACGTACTCGACTTTTCCAGTTTTCTGGGGCGAACAGTCGAAATCTTGCCATTTACGAAACCACTTTGGAATGAATTGGCGAGTTTTCGGAAAATTCGGGCTGCCATTTTGCAACCATACTAAAATGATATTAGTCCGTAGTGGAATGTAGCGCATTTCAACAGCTGATTACCGATAGCAACCATACCAAAGCGATATCATTCCAATGCAAGGACAGGAACAGTTCTGACCCCGACTAATGCAAATGCGCGGAAAAGATCTTCTGTTGTGCATCTGTTTTGTATTGAGGTGTTAGGTAGGACCGGTATGCCATTAGGAAGGTTTTATCAGAGGTAATACAGATCACAGGGACCTGAGAATTTGTTGAAGCTAGTTTTAGACCTATAATAGGGTGTTTAGCGTAATTTTACACATTTGGGGGGGGGGGGGGTTAAGATCAATCTTTTATGACTACTGAGGGAGGATTTTTATGTGTAAAATTACGCTAAACACCCTATTATAGGTCTAAAACTAGCTGTAACAAATTCTCAGGTCCCTGTGATACAGATACGCTTGCTACTTGACAGTTTGAATCCAGTAACCAACACTCTCACGTTCTGAATAAAACACAAAATAAAAAAATGGACATATTTGGCATGGTCATAGTCCCTAATATAAGTCAAACGTATTCGCCTTTCAGACAAATACTCTTTCAAAGCTAAACAGTATAGTTCTGTCAGGCGATACGTGTACATATACTAACCCCTAGTGGATCATCATCATCATCATCATCATCATCATCATCATCGTACCACAGTATATCATCATCGTACCACAGTATTACAATGTCATCATCATCATGACAGAACATAAAAATATTGTTAACATCAGCTTAGTTTTTGTAATACACTTTAGACTACCTTTATAAGGTATCGACATTTAAACAACACTGTCCTAGGACGTGATCATGAATACATTTGATTTCTATAACAGGCCTACTATGTATTTGACCTGGTTTTATTACTAGCCAAGGTCATTCCCGGACCTTCCTCCATGTGTGCACTAGTACACATGCATGATTCCGTTGTGGGTGCTTGAGAAAGGGCGTGATGGTAAACACCTCCTTGAGACAGGGCGTGATGGTAAACACGCCTCCTTGAGACAGGGCGTGATGGTAAACACGCCTCCTTGAGACAGGGCGTGATGGTAAACACGCCTCCTTGAGACAGGGTGTGATGGTAAACACGCCTCTTTGAGACAGGGCGTGATGGTAAACACGCCTCCCTGAGACAGGGCGTGATGGTAAACACGCCTCCTTGAGACAGGACGTGATGGTAAATACGCCTCCTTGAGACAGGGCTTGATGGTAAACACGCCTCCTTGAGACAGGGCGTGATGGTTAACACGCCTCCCTGAGACAGGGCGTGATGGTAAACACGCCTCCCTGAGACAGGGCGTGATGGTTAACACGCCTCCTTGAGACAGGGCGTGATGGTAAACACCTCCCTGAGACAGGGCGTGATGGTAAACACGCCTCCCTGAGATAGGGCGTGATGGTAAACACGCCTCCCTGAGACAGGGCGTGATGGTAAACGCACCTCACTGAAACAGGGTGTGATGCTAAATAATGTCGATTCCTCCAAAAACACGCCAAATTTTCCTGCTACTTTTGCATATTCAATAAGTTTTGACGTCACTGCATGCGCTGGCCTTTCGCTGCCGTTGGATGGCGGCCTTTAGCGGGATAGAGGTTCTATTCTCTATAAATATAAACGTTTCAAGATGACAAGTGATTTACAAATATTAGCTACTAGAACGAAGAGTATAATTGGCCGCAATGGGGCATGAGCAAACTTAGAACTAGTTTTGACCTCAACTAAAGTTTATAGCGAATGTTACACTGGTGGGGTTGGGGTCAGATCAATTTCGATTAAATGCCCCCCTTCATCTCCCCGCAATTATTTTATTTACATTATGATCATTATGGGTTTTATTTATCACAACTGATATACCCAGTCACCCCGCAGGTCAATGTAAATTTCCTTTAAAAAAACAACTGTGTTAGATCCACCACAGATCCTAGCTGCTGTCGGCCCGTCGCTGACGGATTTCTGTGTTAGATCCACCTCAGACCCTAGCTGTTGTCGGCCTGTCGCTGACGGATTTCTGTGTTAGATCCATCTCAGTCCCTAGCTGTTGTCGGCCTGTCGCTGACGGATTTCTGTGTTAGATTCACCTCAGTCCCTAGCTGTTGTCGGCCCGTCGCTGACGGATTTCTGTGTTAGATCCACCTCAGACCCTAGCTGTTGTCGGCCCGTCGCTGACGGATTTCTGTGATAGATCCACCTCAGTCCCTAGCTGTTGTCGGCCTGTCGCTGACGGATTTCTGTGTTAGATCCACCTCAGTCCCTAGCTGTTGTCGGCCTGTCGCTGACGGATTTCTGTGATAGATCCACCTCAGTCCCTAGCTGTTGTCGGCCCGTCGCTGACGGATTTCTGTGTTAGATCCACCTCAGACCCTAGCTGTTGTCGGCCCGTCGCTGACGGATTTCTGTGTTAGATCTACCTCAGACCCTAGCTGTTGTCGGCCCGTCGCTGACGGATTTCTGTGTTAGATCCACCTCAGACCCTAGCTGTTGTCGGCCCGTCGCTGACGGATTTCTGTGTTAGATCCACCTCAGACCCTAGCTGTTGTCGGCCCGTCGCTGACGGATTTCTGTGTTAGATCCACCTCAGACCCTAGCTGTTGTCGGCCCGTCGCTGACGGATTTCTGTGTTAGTACAGGGACAACTGATTGGATATTTGCTGAACCAATTACATCCCACTGCATTATTTGAGTTAAAGGAACGTCGACTGCCATCTCTGTAGATGATCTATCATGCAGCAATATATCATTCCGCAAGTTAAATTTTGCCTCGTAATTGAAAGTTATCAAAGGGTCAATTGTGAACACATGGAGAAATTGCATTTTGACTGCAGACAACATAAAAGAAAACAAATGGACATACGGGGTCGATTTTCGTGATGCTGGATCGCGTGGCGGCAACATGACCGTGTGCGGATGTATGATATAATAGTATTATATATACTGATGCGATCATGTTATTTAAGTATTGTACAATTCGCTGACTGATAAGCTCATGTAGACCGTCAGTTCTGAATTCGCATCATGTGATTGCCCCGGACATAATAATAGTCCCTCTGGGGATATACATACGATTTGGCTGCCCGAGTGAGAGTGCCGGGACGCTTTTAAGAATCGTGTTACACGCATTTACCATAACGTCACCTTAGGGAACTATCACATTAAGTGTAGCATGACGTCATCTTAGGGAACTATCACATTAAGTGTAGCACGACGTCATCTTAGGGAACTATCACGTTAAGTGTAGTATGACGTCACCTTAGGGAACTATCGCGTTAAGTGTAGCATGACGTCACCTTCGGGAACTATCACGTTAAGTGTAGTATGACGTCACCTTAGGGAACTATCACGTTAAGTGTAGTATGACGTCACCTTAGGGAACTATCACGTTAAGTGTAGTATTACGTCACCTTAGGGAACTATCACGTTAAGTTTAGCATGACGTCACCTTAGGGAACTATCACGTTAAGTGCAGCACGACGTCATCTTAGGGAACTATCACGTTAAGTGTAGTATGACGTCACCTTAAGGAACTATAACGTTAAGTTTAGTATGACGTCACTTTAGGGAACTATCGCGTTAAGTGTAGCATGACGTCATCTTAGGGAACTATCACGTTAAGTGTAGTATGACGTCACCTTAGGGAACTATCACGTTAAGTGTAGTATGACGTCATCTTTGGAAGGTAACACGTTATGTTAAGCACGATGTCATTTGCCATTACATGTACTGTACTGTTATATCATGTAACATGACGTCCTCTCATGGAGCAAACACTTTCCACGAAGCATGACGTTAATTTTGGTTGTAAATTAACATTGAATTTTTCTCTTTATCCTTGCATTGTCAAGGCAAATGTTGTTACAGGACTGTTACAACATTTGCTACTGTGACGACATCAATATCTATTGTGACGTCATCAACTCCATTGATGTATTCAATTCATTTGCTGTTCAAAAACTGTAACAGTTAAAAATAACTAAATAAAGCATAATAATTCAATCAACATGTTGTTGGAGATCCTATAAAACACATTGCTATTGCTGACAAACTTACTTATAGCCCGGTATACATCCGGGCGTTATGTAAATGTCAGCAATGGCAATGTGTGTTACAATGATGAATGTTAATCCTTTGCATGACATTGTATATGAACATGACGTCACCGCATGGCGTTATATGTAACATGTATGTGAAATGCCGTCATCAAAGGGTTTTATATCTCCAATAGAATCAATCATAATGAGGACATGGGAGCTCTGTTCGAATGTGTAAAAAGGACAAAGGAGATACTCATGATAAAGCCTATGACAATATCGGTATCATGGTGAAGGGTGTGGGGGGGGGGGTAAAAAGTCTCAAATTGTCTTTATATATTATTAATTATGTCAAGCGGTATACGGGTTTTCACAAAAATATCGGGCACCAGACTCTTTCGTTTTCAGTGTCTGATCATGATGCCCGATTGTTTTGGTGAAATTCAACCGCTTGACGTATCAAGCTGAAAGTTACTGAATCTTAAAGTCATTAACAACGGTATACCAGTATCCTACAATCAGCATGGAACACATTTTACATTCTGCCCCAGACTTAAACTCTATAGTAAAATACTTGAACTTGTTTCTTAAAGAGCAAGATCGCTGCCTCCTTTTGAGAAGTGATGAGGGTTCGTTTTATTTCCCAAAAGTATACCGATATTAAATCGAATCTGCATGCCTAAGTCACAGAAACATGGACATTTGCCGACATTATCCAGACGACTTGTACAAAACGATGATTAGATATGTGTAAATAACACACAGGTCTCGTCTGCCCCAGAGGTTAACTTATCGCGGTATTTCCGGTTACTGTCGTCAACTTTCACTGGTCAATGACATCGTATCTCGTTATTACTTCGGCATATCACGTGCTAACCTGGCAACGCTCGGTGCTGTACGAGTTTAGCCCTGAGAATTAAACAATTATCTCAGTTGTTGACCTTTGTAATCCTGTAAGGCTTGTTAAACTGTAATACTGAAAATGTACAGTACCAGGGGACATGTTTCACAACGTAGCTTTAAATAAACGGTCACCGGTCATATTGGCGTAAACTTTCCGTTTTTCATTCAAGTTACATTTTTGTATGCTTTGGCAATCCATTCGGCAATATAATAATACCATCATGATATAAGAAGGCAATCGCATGTATTCGTACGGGCGGTAGATAGGTTCCAGGACGGCGAACTAAATGCTCCAAGCAATATAATATACACGAGTCGTGTTTCAGACATAATGAACAAGGTTGGCAATGCACGTGCATGCACATCAAAGTACTGTACCGTCTAGTCTATTGTTCAGTACATCTGGATTGGCAAGAAATGCTGTACCAAATCCAGCATCACGTGCACTAGAAATAGGGCGATCATTTCTAATTATAGCTTTATATGCAAGTATGACCGATAATTATATTCTTGGTATAGCTTGTTGTCGGTGATGAATTGTTTGTTGTTTAAACCCTACAACAATAAAATACGTAACTACTATATATACGAGTATAAGTATATAATACTTACGCACGCGAGTTGGCCCAGCCTCAGTCATGACTAAATCACCATCATCTCTGGTTGTTTGTACATGTATAAGTGTAGACGGTAAACAAGTGTAAACAACAGTTTTCCTTTGTGAATATTAACACAAACAGACGTATGTATACGTACCAGAATCGTACGGACTTATGGGCCGTGCTCGACCTCATGTCAATGTGGCGGGAAAGTTGATGTGCAGCTCATATCGTCCTTGCTTTTGTTTACTGATACTGTCAGCTATTGTTTAGATTGTTGATCGATGAAATATCGTGCTTTCTTTATGGCCGTATTTTTTCCTGGTGATGTTTTGGGAGGGTGAGTAATTACGATTGATACGGTTTATCCTCCTGCACGTCACAGTAATAGTTCCCGACACGTAAAACATGTGGTTATGTGATACAGTACGTACTAGCCTGTCCTAAGCACTTTAACATAAGTAAGATCAGACCCGTACTACTGTACATACATACACCACCCACTATAGTCCCTGATCCAGTTATTCAGTCCAGATGTTGACACCACGAAGGAGACGTTTCTCGATCCTTTCATTTGACATACAACTTTAAATTGTTGTAGGAGTATTTATAAATACCATAGTCAATATTTAAACTAGTTTCGACAAGAATCAAAACTGAATTCACAATATAATGGAACTACATAGCTGAACAGTTTCGATCACTTTTAAATGTTTGTTTGCACGACAGAATACTCGTGTACCGCATGCATTCGGAATATAAGGTCCATGTGACATAGGGGGTGGCTGCGGAAGGGGGGTGGGGGTGGGGGTAAGACCCCTTGTTAATGGCAGTGTGCGCGGAAGGGAGGGGGTAAGACCCCTTGTTAATGGCAGTGTGCGCGGAAGGGAGGGGGTAAGACCCCTTGTTAATGGCAGTGTGCGCGGAAGGGAGGGGGTAAGACCCCTTGTTAATGGCAGTGTGCGCGGAAGGGAGGGGGTAAGGCACCTTGTTAATGGCAGTGTGCGCGGAAGGGAGGGGGTAAGACCCCTTGTTAATGGCAGTGTGCGCGGAAGGTAGGGGGTAAGGCCCCTTGTTAATGGCAGTGTGCGCGGAGAGGGGGGGAGTAAGGCCCCTTGTTAATGACAGTCTGTGCGGAAGGGGGGGGGGGGGGGTTAGCTTAGGGTGGTGGGAATACTACAGTGGGGAGCTATACACATTATGTTAACGGTGCATCATTTAACCAGCACACATCGATATAATAGTGTTGTGTCACCACCATACCTATCTTACTATAACTCTCCTACAAACTCTTGGATTTAAAACCCAAACGAGATTTGGCCTGTGTGTGAATAATGACCCGGGGTATGCTTCTGCATTGAAATGTCGTTTTCGTTATGCATCAATAGATTCTAATTTTAAATTAATTTTATGACAGAGCGCAAAAAATATATTTCATGGTAACAATCACAACACATTAGCAGAAACATGTCCTGACCTGCCACTTATATAACTGATCCTGTTCACAGAATAAACGTTTTTTAAAAATGATCATTGTTATCGAATAATTGTTGTTAATTGAAATAAAAATATGATATTTTAAATATTTTACATGAAACTGTCGCTGTTGATAAATATCAATATTTCTACCCCAACTCCACTGTTTGTGATGCTGTGATATCATTATATCAAACTTAGATCAGGGACGTGTTAGAAAGACAATAGTTTATCGTTACCGTGTATCAATAACTATAGAACAATACCTAGGAAGTGTGATTCAAACCTATCACCAGCTCCGCCAAACGTGCCGACAGCTCCATCCGGTTAGCGTAGCATAGTTACATAGCATAGTTAAGGGCCGTTAGCTTCCCAATTAATTTATGCATTAACTGATTTAAACATGCTTATATTCCTTTCTCAAAATATCGTATACTATTACCAAGGATACGAAAAAATATTGTCTTTTCAGCTTCAATTTAATAAATAGTTATTAAAGAATAAAGGATGAACTAATCAGATTTCTCATACGGACTGGCTAAATACATTGTATATAAATATAAACTTTATTTATTTTCTTATTGTTGGAGGAACCGGAGTACCCGAAGAAAACCCACGTGGCCGGGCAGATGAACCCCCACCCCCGTGAGCGGGCAAGGTTGATCCTTAATCTAATATCCACCGTCGGAAACCGACGGTACACTTCTCGGATGCTTGCATATGCAAGCGCCAGAGAAGTGTACCGTGGGTTTCCGACGATGGCTAATACCAGGTAAGTTTGCGACGTCAATTTGTCCAGGTAGATATAAAATCTAATTAAGACGATGAAGAACGTGTTAGTCAAGATTTAGCCAAGCATTTGGTTCATTTGTTAAATTATAGGACTTCACATATAAAACTTTCGATACAGTATTGAATTGTATTGAATTTAATGGTCTCATTTTAATTTTGTCCTTCAATGAAGAACCTAAGGTTTCTTTTCCCTTCAGAAACGATACCATGTTTTCGGCTGTATCCTTATTGCCATCCGTCAATATATCGCCCTTTTATTTGCATTTTCATTGAAAATTTATAGAAAAAAAATCAAACCATTTGGTTATAGAATGGTCCCAAAACAATTTTATATATGATACACATGCACACTTTTATACATCAAATTTTTATTTGTAAACGAAATAAACAATATGATACCATAAGACACATTATTACAGCCACAGACACTCGTGGCCAGGAGAATAACCATCTTTATATAATTATATAGATAATGTAGCGAAATATGAATAATTAAATTAAATACAAAAATAATTTCCAATTTCACAAAAAAATCGGCTATCAGACACTGAAAAAGAGAGTCTGATAGTCGATTTTTTTGTGAAATTTAACCACTTGACGTATCAAGCTGAAATTTGGCAATTATTTTCATTATGGTTTTAGATGATCAATAACATAAAAAGAAAATTGGAAAATTTGTTTTTATATTTTATATTAATTATTCATGTTTCACTATATTATCTATATAATTATAAATTGATGGTTATGCTCCTTGTCACAAGTGCCTGCGATTACAGCCTGTCTTAGTACCTTTATCTTGCGAGATACTGTCATGACTAAACTTGTGGATTATTACGGCATTCAGTCATATAGCTCTTTCAAAACTAACAGGAGAAAGCTTAGTTCAGACTTTATTGAAAGGAACAATTCCAGATTTTGAATTTGAGGAGATTACCTTGGTCAGGAATTCACGAAAGATCGTGGATGCTTTCTTACCACGAAAAGCAGCACAGATATTTTTTGTGTTGATAAATTGTGAAATAAAGATCATAAATGAACTATTAGACCCCCCATGTATTTTGTAATTAATCTCATTAAGTTATATTTATTTTACGTGTATTCTCATCTTTGAGGACATGCTTTGAAGAATGATGATGATGATGATGATGTGCATGATGTGCATAGTCTACAGCGACCAAATTAATTGGGAAGAAATATCATCATAAGTATGAAGATTTAAGAGTTATCAATATAGTTCATACTTTATATTATATACTATTTCAATTATGTGTATATAAAAAAAATGTAAAGAAATGTGATCCCATATAAAATGCCAGGGACATATATGCGAGACATATACGTCCCTGAAAAATGCCGAAAAAAATATTTTAAAAAGAAATGAAACAAAAACAGCATATGATTTGAAACAAAAACATGAATGTTTATGCTTTTTTATTTAATTTACACAACTTACGCCTTATATAACAAAACAGAAGATCAGAAGTTAAAAAAATATCGGTATTAGAAAGCCAATTAAATTAATAAAATATAAGAAAGGTAAGTAATATAATTAAGGTATCGTTTAGTATACATGTAAATGTGTGCTAGAGAATCAAACGAACCAATGAAATATGATATTTACTACAGTTTTACAGGACCGTTAAAGACGGAAGATGATCTGAATACAGAGACGGCCACCTGCGGTCAGAGTTAAAATTACACCAGCGTGGTGTCATTTGGTTCATTTGTTACTGAGAGTTGTCGTTCTTACATGTGTATTGGAAGCGCCACCGTAGACGTCAGACGCCATATTGGAATGAATAACCATGATTTTCACCTACCTTTTCTCAACTTTATAAATATTGTGATCCAGGAAGCTACGACAATGATGTAGGGACGTTCGCTGCCTTCCCACGAAGGCGATGGAGTACAGAAGTGTTGTTTATAACGCCGCCAGAGACGGCAAGCTTAACAGACTTAAAATATTTCTCGATCACAAGTCGAAAGAAGAAGTGGCAAAACTTGTCCATGCTAAGACAAATGGAGCTACTCCCTTGATAATGGCTTGTAGAAACGGTCACCTGGATGTGGTGAAGTATCTCATCAATACATGTAAGGTTGACAACGAACAGGTGGGCTCTGTGACGTTCGATGGTGAAACTATTGAGGGGGCACCCCCTCTGTGGTGTGCTGCTGCGGCAGGGCATCTTCAAATTGTGGAACATTTAGTGGAAAAAAATGCCGGAGTTAACAAAACAACATTTACAAACTCGACACCTCTCAGGGCTGCATGTTTCGATGGCCATTTTGAGATAGTGAAATTCCTTGTTGAGCATAAGGCCAACATTGAAATAGCCAACAGACATGGTCACACTTGTTTGATGATTTCCTGCTATAAAGGACACAAAGAAATTGCTCAGTATTTACTTGAATTGGGTGCTGATGTAAACAGAAAGAGCGTGAAAGGTATAATAGATTCTAACATTTGATACTTACATTTCTGTCATATAAAAAAATTGTTAGATTGATACAATTACAGTTATCCAAATAACTACAATTGTAAAGTGTCAAAGTAGCAAAACTATTTTAGAAGGAGCGGGTTGGTTCGAAATTGTACATGCTAGTACAGGGTCTCTGTCAATCAGCTTCTGGAGTCAGCTTCTTTGGCTACGTAAGTTATAGGGCTGTGGATTATCACCCAGGAGACCCGGGTTCGAATCTTGGTCAGGGCACTCGACAGAAATGTGTTTTTCCTGCTCTATTACATATACATCGGTGCCTTACTAAATCCCATGGTTGTGGTATATTGAAAGTTTTATGTTGAGATTTAGGAATTCTCAAGAAAAACTGGGAGTAGTGTAAAAGGAACGAGTCAGTATAGCTTGTACACACATTGTTAAATACAGTCCCTATTACTCAACTGATTGAACATGCTTCTGTGGCTCAGTTGGTAGAGCCATGGATTGTCACACCTGCAGAGACCCAGGTTCGATTCCTACTCCGGGCACTCAACAGGAATGTGTTTTCCACTGTTCTTAGTCTTCTATGATATATTTATAAATTTACAGTCTACACCGACATTCACTCGATAACCATTGCGCTGCAAACTAGAGTTATTTTCCAATAACTATACTTGAGAATGTGCAAAATTCTATGACGTCGACAACAATACATGTGGGCGGAGCTATGTAAATTATCCCGTTCGAATCACAATTGTATGACGTCATTAACAGTTGAAATGGGCGGAGCTAGCTACGGCTTATGCAAACTTCATGCTGTTACATTTATTGAACCGTTTTCACGTTTGTAAGTTTTGAAATGAAATATATGTCGGCAGATGGGGCTAAATTGAACAGAAAAGTTATGACCCATTTACAGAAAAATACTGTAAATATAAGGATTAACCTTTGATTTTGTTTAGTTTATGAGATCATGAATCCAATGGAGCAGTTGGTAAATTTAACGTAAACGCTTCGCGTTTACGCAATTTACCTCGTGCTCCATTGGATTTATGATCTCATAAACTAAACAAAATCAAAGGTTAATCCTTAAATATAAATATTACATGAAAAAAGAAGAAACATGAAAAGGATTTTTTTGACTGGGTTTTCTCTGAGGGAGGAGGTGGGAAAAGCTAGAAAATTGGTTTGTTTAAATGCTAAAACTGAAAAGTTTCAACAAGGGAGAATACAAAATAAAAAGTTTTGGAGGTGTCACCCAACAATCTTGTGATATTATCATGATCTACATGTATGTAATGCACCAAAGCATTGGGGAATCGTAACATCGATTATGGAAAATTCTCATAGTCTGTCCTATTCTTATAACCTTTATATTAATCAAATTGTTGTCTTAATCAAATTACCATTCTGTATCTCATGGTTACAAAAACTATAGAAAATCTAGATCCCGATAGCACTGAAGTCCGTGTCAGTAGGGTCAATTTTATTCAAGCAAGCATGCTGCTGTCAGCCTGCCAAAGTTTTAGAATGTACATGTACATCATACATGCCATAAATTTGGTGTCATCTTATTTGAAATCCAATGGATTACAATTCTGTAAATTCTAGTAATTGGTAGTTATATATACAAACTAGATCTAGAGTTAGCTACAGAAATAATCACAAGTACAAATGTACATGTCATGTAGATTAAATAGAAATTTGATTTAAATGTGCTTCAATTAGATTTGGATACTGTGGAATTTAAATCACATCTTGTGATATGTATGCTTTCTAATGCTTACAGTTTATGAGTTTTTTTTCAGCTGAAAAAAAAGTATGATACATGATCACTCTATTATTATGCGGACCTGTAGTAGTAAATGATGGTTTTCCCTTGGAGCAATCAGCCAATTCAAACTGGTGTATTCTACAGTATATACCAGTAAAACACAGTTATAAAATATGGATGTAATAGTGGATATTTTATCACCCTCTGGGCATGATATCATGTCACTATTGGGTTAGTCCTAATCAGACATCATATGGGAAAAATTATAATGGGGCTATAATGATATAATTGACTATTTTTATTTATTCTAAAGGCCATTAAGTTGATAGGTTTCCTTGAAAGTGCATGAGTGAGCTGTATGGAAGTTCAGCGATAGAGCATTGGGCTGCAGAGCCACAGTCAGGTCATGGGTTCGAGCTCCAGTGATGACACTATCTTATACACTATTAATTAATTCCTCGTCCTATTACAAACTGGTGCCGTTGATCCTCCCCATTTCCAAGGAGAATCCTTGGCTGGGAGTCAAAGAACCTGGGTTGGAGATTAAAAATAGAGGGAAATAGTACAAAAGATGTGTATTGATTAAGGTGCCGTGCATAAAGTTACAAGTGTGAAATTTAGAGAATTTTCTTTTAGCTTAGTGGCAGAGCATCAGGCTAGAGTTCGACTAGAGCCAAGGGTCATGGGTTCGAGCTCTAGAGACAACATTATTCCTCTCCCTAGTATTACATTGTGGCACTTTGCCAAGTGTACCTATAATGTTTTCTAGCAGAGTGATGAAAAGTGCCAGCATTAATAATATACTGTCTAACAAAAGGTTACTAAAAATATCAACTGGCTATATAGTATACATCCGAATCCCAGCATCCAATGTCAGTCGGTACATTTATTTTATAGGATGAACGATTTTTGTATGGGTTCATAGTGGTTTTACAATGAACAGTCAACTGATGATCAGCACCTGTTTATTTTTGTTTAGTGAAATACAGTAAATCAAAATTTTTTTTTTCAATTGCACAGTAATCACAACTTCAGTCACTAAAGATGTGAGAACTTCATATATATGTTAAATTATAATTACTCGTAACAGTTTTAAAATGATCATGAGGTGTTGTTTGAAATGGATCCAAGGTCTAACCCTGCAATATCTTTCTTGTTATATTAGGTTACCTGAGACAAGGTCTAAAGTAACCTTTTCAAATAGTCTCATGTCTGTCTGTTGTGCGTCTGCTGTCATGTGTCTGTAAACAATTTACATTTTCAACTTCTTCTCAAAAACCCCTAAACAGATTTGAATGAAATTTGACAGGAACATTCCCTGGCCAAAGATGCACTAAAATTGTAGAATGTATTGTCCTTTCCCGCTAGGGTCCTGAGGGAGGCGCTTAAAAGGGGTCAAAATACATTTTTTTTGTACCTGGTAGTTTAAATTTCAAAAATGTTCATCTCCAGACCCAGATATGCTGGAATCAAATACTCTTCATAAATGGAAAGGTCTTGAGGTGTTTTATCAAAATTGAAAATTTCATGCCCCCCAGATTACAGGCCCCCCCCCTGGGGAGGGGGTGAAGTTTATTATAGCTTATAAAGGAAAATGACACTTTTGGATATATATTTTGTTCATTTTCTGTTGGAGATAATTGAAACTTGATTGCAATAATAACCAGGACATGACAGTTTGATATTGGGCAAATTTTGATTCTGGCCTACCCCAAGGGCAGTGGGGAGGGTGTTAAGACTACAAAAGGGTCAAATTGCATTGGCTAAAGGGTAAGAGTTTACTATAGCTTATAGGAAAATGACACTTTTGGATGTATTTTGTTCATTCAGTTGGAGATACATTTGTACATGTAATTGAAAACTTGGTTGGAATTACATTTATAACTATTATAAATATACTGTATATATATTATTTTGAATCAACGAAATGGTTTCTGATATTCTTTTCAATTTTGCAGGTAATACAGCTTTGCATGACTGTGCTGAATCTGGGAGCCTTGACATCATGAAATTACTTCTCAAGTACAATGCCACGATGGAGAAAGATGCCTATGCGATGACACCTTTACTAGCAGCAAGTGTGGCAGGATTTTCAAAGATTGTAGAGTTTTTGATAAGCAGGCCTATATGTGATAAACAAGAAACAATAAATGCACTGGAGCTACTGGGAGCTACTTATGTAGACAAGAAGAGAGACATGTTGGGTGCCATTGAGTTTTGGCGACAGGCTATGGAAGTACGATTCTCGGATGTCAATAATCCGTTGCCAAAACCTCGATTGACATCTGATATAGCAGCCTATGAAAATGCAAGAGAGGTCACATCTTTAGATCAATTAGACGATCTGATTTCTGATCCTGATGACATGCGAATGCAAGCTTTACTGGTACGTGAACGAATATTAGGTCCTGCCCACCCAGATACTTCCTATTACATCAGATATAGAGGAGCCCTGTATGCAGACATGGGAAATTTTGACCGGTGCATAATGCTGTGGATGTATGCTCTTGACATGCAACAGAACGTTTTGGAACCCCTCAGTCCAATGACGCAGAGCAGTTTCTTGTCTTTCGCAGAGCTTTTCTCATTTATGACAACGGAGTGGAGAAACAGACCGGCTCATCCTGTGAGTTTTACCGATATCATGGCTGTTTTACTGCGAGCTGTCAATGAACTAGAGAAAGGACGAGACCAGCTCAATAAAGTAGCAGTGTCTGAGAGAGATACAAGTCACTTTAACAGACTACTGGTGATCATAATGCATCTTCTATGTCTTATGTGTAGATTGAAGAAGGAAATGGATCGTGGAAATGAACACACATTCAAAGAACTTGTTTACAGACTGGTACGTATGGAACCTAGAGGATCTAAAGGATTCACACCTCTTCACCTGGCCTGCTCAAGGGAGACAACTAATGTTGGGCGCTACCCTGTGTGTTCTTTCCCTAGCTCTGATGTTTCTCAGTTATTGATTGAAGTTGGTGCAAATGTGGATGCAGTTGATGTGGAAAGAAACTCACCATTGCACATTGCTGCAAGCAATCGGCCATGCAAATCTGAAGTGATCCGCACCTTGTTGAAAAGAGGAGCACACCTGGATGCCTGTAACCTTGACAGAAAGACACCTATGCAGTTGATACGAGGCATGTCTATAAATGATATAGTTTCGCCTCTTAATTTCTTGACTTTGCAATGTCTAGCTGCTCGAAAAATTGTGAAATGTAGCATACCTTACAAAGGCCATATTCCCTCTAAGTTGGAGTCATTCATTGAGATGCATTGATTATGTGGAGTGTTTATTAAGTTTAGTTATGAAAAATATATAGATATATATTATTTATGCATGTTTTATGAATGTTGATTGGTAGATAACCAATATGGGATAATGTTTCACAAAAGTGGCACTGGGTTGTATTTAATTAATGCTGACTATACAACTACATCTGATCATCAGTTTACCTGACTGATCATACCATTTTGAAGCAGAGTTAAGATTGTTTTACATGAAATGGAAGGTCCTGTAATGGCCTGTCAAACAATTAATTAAGTAAAGCGTTGACATTTCGGGCTTTAATTTATATCAATTTGGTGAGAACTGCCATACATGTACAACTGCACTGCTTACCTGTACGGAGTGAGTAGTGTTGATCTTAACGCTTTAAATATTAATTACTTTGGTTTTGGCTGTGACTTCTAGGCGTTCAATGTCTCATTACAACATTGCATACCAAAGTTTTAATTTGTTACTGAAAATTCATAATCTCTACTGGAATAAACTGTGTATATTGGATAGTGTATAACAAGTGCCCCTTTTGTGAAGCTTGACTCTTGTGAATGTTAATTTGGATTTGTTTGTTGGGGATATATTTATTTGAAGAGTGTGCAAAGAAACCTTTACTAACAGAAAGAAAAGGTAGGTCTAGGCCATGAGGTCTTGTTGTGCATAGTTTTTTTAAATCAAGGGTAGATACGACAAGGGATCTGTAATTCATTTTCACATATAATTGATAAATAGTAGAAACAACAAGAAGCTTCCAGGTATACGACTAGTTTTACGCTACAGCTCAGCAGAACATCAGATATAGACATGTACATGTGCTGGGTTATTATGGTTGAACATGCCAGGTCACAATTTGGTATATACGCAATAAGGTCTTCAATGCATAGAACTTAATGAGTGGCACTGTATTTAATACACATCCAGTGGTTCTTCCTGTTTCTTCTTTGACATTCATGAGAAAAATATGCATGTAAAAATCAACTTACTTATAAATTTGCATGGAATTCAAATGAAATTGATGTGAAAATTTTATAGAATTTAGCAGTTAGAGAAAAATAACTAAAATAAAAAGTCACATTAATTTCACGTGAAGACATACATTGTAAATCGCCTGTGCACATCAGTACATGTACTGTATGAGTGCACGTGTCACTGTACATTTGTACTGTATGATCAAGTGTTGATGTACGCATTAATCTATTGGTTTGGTACAAGACGTCCATTTCCATATACACTGTAGCTAGGTACAGGGTATATTTACAGGGCAGTGGGTTTTCAATGTTTAGGTGGAGGAATCTGAATGAAATAAATATTAAAGATTAAATAAACAGATTCAGTGATATGGTTCATGGGAATGGGATATGGGATAAGTTGAAATCTGCAATTAGGACCTGGTCGGGAATTGCTCCTGAACTTCTGATCATTTCCTATACTGTCAGTCTTAACTGAATGAGCTATTATTGTTAATATCAGTACTCTGGTCCAGTCATAATACTGTTACTCTAAATCAAATTCAGGGGAGGTTACTCTCAGTAAGTTCAGTAAGTTCTCATGTGTTTATTTCTGTACTAGAAAATACAGTTTACTGATTCATTTAAATTAGTGAATTATTTATTCATGAGCAATATAAATATATATATAAATGCATATTTCATGAAAATTGCTTTGATTGGTCTAAGTAAAGAAGCTTTGCACAACAGGCCAAGACTAGAATAGAACTGTTTATGATATTTCTCATACTAGGTTTTAACATGCTAGCTCATTGTTAAACAGATTGAACTATTTTTGAAAAAAAATAAGCCATGTATAATTG
The DNA here is from genome assembly GCA_947623455.1 of Mimachlamys varia. Classification (NCBI taxonomy): domain Eukaryota; kingdom Metazoa; phylum Mollusca; class Bivalvia; order Pectinida; family Pectinidae; genus Mimachlamys; species Mimachlamys varia. The sequence continues at coordinate 5,215,529 of OX392535.1, forward strand.
TGACCCCTTTTCAGGGGTTCATTACGTACTCCAGACTGACAGAAGAGACAAACCAATCAGTTTGACATGTTTCTTCATGTATCATGTAATTTTCCACTGAATGTTTGATGGCCGTTTTGTAACATCATGTTCACGCTATATAAGTAAGATGCACTTTTCAGTATAAACGTCTGTTCCCTAAATAGTGTATAAAATCACTTCAGTTTTGTATGGCTTGATGGAAAATTCATTTCACTGGGTAACAAATCAATTGGAAATACATATTCCATAAATGCTGCACCAATGATTTAAAATTTAGGTTGTTTCTGCTTGAAAATCTTTCTTTTTACACAGTTGTGGTCATATTAGTCTTTTCATACCAAATGAGATCAAATTTTTTTTCAAAAACATCATGTATATATCAATAAGACTTAACCAGTACATGTGTATTATGAAAATGTTAACTTCATAGTATTTTTTTGGTGTCAATTATTAGCAGTTGAATGTAGATTAAATTTGAATTTATTGTTTTTAAATTTATGTTTATCAAATGAAAATCAATAAAATGAAATATTTATGGAGTAGAAGAATAAGTTTGTCCAGCAATCAAATGAAGAATGTACCAGTTGTTGAAAGCTTGTGAAAAGGAAACTTCCTGGGTATGCATCCGAAAAATAGTATTTTCAAGCTACCATTTTTGTCATAACTGGTGCCCCTCCCCCTCCACTCCCCCCCCCCCCCCACCCCATCTCTACGGTGGTATTGAAATTATATAAGCGCCCCTTCTAACCTTACTGTGCACATGTCTTCAAGGAAAACACATATATTGATAATATCATTAAGATGTTTAAAACTTGTCCGAAATTGATGACAGTAATGTTGCACATCATGATTACTACCCATTCTAGTCACAATACATCATACTTATTGACTTTATAAAAACGACATTTCAGATTTTACCACCAGATCTATTGATCAGTATGAGTAAGTCTTGTTATCCTATTAAGCACCCCCTTTGGAACCGACTTTTAGGCACCCTTGGTGCTAATTATGGCGAATAAGGTAAACCTTTTTATACAGATGTTTAGTTTCACACTTCATGTACATTGATGGAAAGATGTGACTGTTCACTGCTGGTAAAAAAAAGTAAGATATTCCGAACCATGACATCAGCAGATTTATGACTATATCACAAATACATTTGTATCTGCAGGGGCATGTGTCGAAGCTTATTTTATTCTTTGGTGTAGATGTAATTTATTCTGAACTGTCCTTCTATTTTGAATACATCAAATATTGATTTAAACTTGCAACATCTTAGTAACACTAACTGACCTCAATAAGAATGAAAGTCAGCTGTCAAGTATGTACACATAGATAATAACTATAAAGATACAAGTGTGGAGGAATTGAAAGCAATACTGTTGGCAATATAAGAAATTGGTTATCTTCATTCTTTATATTTCATATTTTGTGAAACATACCATTATAATCTAGCAGTGAATGGAAATTGAAGAAGATCATGAAAACTTTTGATATGCGTGTGATTTTTTCATTATGTTCAAGTTGATCTATAGTTAAAACTGCATTTAAAAATATTTGCCACATTTTTACTTTCATCTGGTTTTTCGTCCTTCATTGTGATTGCTAATGACAGCATGTGAATAGCTGATAAATTTCTTATACTGCACATATTTCAAGTTAGTTAAATTAACAATTTTGAACATTTGTTGGTACTTTTTTGTTGTGGCTGTATGCCTACAAAGCATTTTGTCAATACAAACTTTCGTGGTTGGTTGGTATGAGTTTCCTGTTCAATTGTGCACTAATTCACAATAATACAACTGTACATGCACCTGTGGTTCAATCGCCTCTAAAGAATAAAGAAAAGTTTGTGCATGTTATATCCCTCAAATCAGTGTTCAGACAGTGTAGTAGGTAAGGTTGCCAGCGTACATTTTTATAACGGATAGTAGACTGAAAAATAAAAGCATGCTTTTCATTTTTGTTTAAAAACGTTTGATTAAATATTGATATAAAAATATATTAGTGATAAATCTTAACGCACAAGTTATTCACATTTAAGAAGACATTATAGCTTTAAACTTTAAACAGTTTTAAAAATTGTAACACGATCCTAATCCTTTTCATTTGAGAATATCATTGTTGTTAACAGATTTTCCCTGGTTTTCTTATGAGATCATGTACCTACCTATTTTCTTCATTTTAGCCATCAACGTTAAAAGATTTTTTTAAAAGAAAAGGTTGCAAATTGATAAAGAAATATCCATGTACAGAACATAGTTGTTTTTAAATTGAGATACACCCATTGTGCAATGTTTATATTTTTGACCATGTGTCCATGTTTGAATGCTCTGACGACCTGTTACATTATAAGCCATGGACTGAAGAACTGGTAGTTCATTTCGGAATTACAGGGGTGTATTAAAGTGTTAATATAATGGTGTGATGACTGGTCAATACAAACCCCACTAATCTAAAATTCTTTATGAAGAAAACAGTAAAAATCTGATCAATATTATTTCTGTTTAACAGTAAATTGTTTCCAATACAATATTTTAGTATATTTGTAAAATTTTATCTTATTCATGAAAACTGGGATAAATTAAAAAGCAGATAAGAAATTATACCGTTGAAGTGTTATGTAATGTACTAATGTGTAAAGTCCTTTTTCTTAAATGATAATTTACTCTTTTTAGAAAAAAGGCGTGTTGCCTGTTTTCATGTGTGGATTATTAAAATTTGACACTATTGTGCAATGATTGGATAGTTTAAACTGTTCTTAGTACTGCATCAGGATCATTTGCTCTATAATCAAAAAGTCATGTGCATTCAAAATTTGTTTGAATAATGTATTTTAGTTTCATCAAAAATCATTGGGTGTTTCATTAAAACTGAAACTTAAAGCAATGAATAATACGAGAAAGTTATACAGAAATCATAGACAAAACAAACTCAGTAGATTACATCTTCAATTGTACATGGTGGTGAAAGAAATCTTGCCTACATATCTCTCTCTCTCTTAAAAAGCAAAAATCATTCCAAGCCCTGAAGCATATCATGAGTTGAAAATGTTATAGATCTGCAACATATTTACAAATAAGTAGACTAAGTACAATAGTATAATAAGCTGGGGGGGGGGGGGGGGGGGGGAGGAGTCGTATGAGAATGTTTTTAAAAGATATTCCTGGTATGTTTACCTACATAGTGAAAATTATTTAAGTCACTACAGTTTTGTTTTTGTGAATCATTTGTAATTTGAGTACAATTTTATGTTACCTTTTTCATTTTGTATTTTTGGAGATGCCCAAGAGTCTTTTTATATAAGCATGGAAGCGACAAAAATATAGATGTGGAATTGAGTTAAAAAAACTCCTGCCTGATTCAGCGTTAAAGCATCTTGTTTTTTAGTGATAATGTTGTTAATATGCATTAATAAAATCTGGAATATGTTGAAATGCAAATAAAATGATACAAATAAAAAGTGGATATGTAGTAATGACCCTCATAATACATGATGTGTTGACCATGAAAAATGATATTTGCTATGTTTAGGGCAATATTTGGTACTTGATGTTCAGTTGCAAAACTCATTTTAACAAAAGCATCTGTACACATAAAAAGCGTGTGTTAATATAAGTGTTCATTGAAGAATTATGTCTTCAGTGAAGGCAAAAATGATTGTTGATGCCCAAACACAAGTAATTGCACATGGAGAGATATACATATATGTATATAAGGTGTTTATATTCTTTAATTTCTTCATATTTGGGTGGAAAGAAAAAAGGTAAAACCATTGTAAACCTGGACCTATGTTTAATTTTTGTTTGCAGTTGAAGACTGTGTTCTGTATTGTTTTAGACTAAAACATTTGTTTGTGGATTGACTATGTTAAGTCTGTACCATTATAATTGGCTCCATCCCTTTTTCATCAAAATACTATGTTAAAGGAAAATAGAAAAGTATATCGTCAGTCTTTACAGGGCTATTTAATTGTTTTACAACATAAGGCCCCAAGTTTTGTGTTTTTCTCCAATACTGTTTTTTTGGCAAACCAGCTTGATGAAGGGCATAGTTCTGTGAACATTGCCAATGGAAGGGGCTTTGAAGGCGGGTCTTAAATTTCAATCCACAAGGAAATGATGTTTCGTTCGGTTAATTATTGTTCAGTAGATTACCTGAAGATAAATAGCACCTATCACAATACCAATCTCCCATATATTCCTTTTGTTTCATGCCTTACATTCCCCATAATCGTAACCTGGTACACCCACAAACCATAAAGGTACAATACATACTCTGATATTCTGCACAACGCTTTACCAATTGTACCCAGCCAACATCAACGTTTTAGCCCACCATCATCAGATAAGGCCAAACAGGTTTGATTCCTTAAGGAAATTCTTAAATTTCTTTTAAGTAAGAGCAAATAAGAAGAAAGGTAAAAAGGCTAAAAATCCAACTTTAATAAACAGATGAGTATTATCAATGGTGACCACCAAGATCCCTTTGGGATCTCTTGTTACTTACCATGTAGAGCTGACATCCATTAACAACAGGATATGATTGGAGCGTTCTTGTGTGTATAGAAATCACAAATTGTTGCTCCAAATCTGCATAACACTATCTTAATATCTTGGTTACATGGTGTGGCTTGGTGATCTCATTTTATTTGCTGATGGGTCTCGCTAAATAGGTCAAATATGTTAGTTTTATTTCACTGATTCGTTAATTCTAGATATATATACATCAACTGTGATATGAGATTTCCAGAGAGTATATCAACTTGCATGCTTTAAACAAAGTATGCTAAATGTGAAATGGTACACATGTAATAAACGTTGAATAAAGAAACAAATTGATTCATGGAAAGCAGGACTTTGACTCTTTCATTTTTGTTTGCTTGTTTTGCCCTTTGCTTATTAGAGCCACGTCACATATTGGCAGACACCACGAAATACATTTGTTTCCTCTCAATAACTTTGAAACTTGTCATACAATGTAGTAGGGAGATGAAACTTTGCATGATTGTTAAAAACATGAGGTTTGTCGTATGTATACATATATTTCCTTAACCCCTAACTTTCAAACCATTGGAGATATCTTGACCTAAGTTACATAATCTAAAGCCGGAATGCAGTTCATGGACGTAAGGTCACTGTGACGTCACCTAAATGTCGGAGGTCAAATTGATGCAATTTTTTATTCTCCGAAAATTGTTCTCCGGGTGTTAACTTTTGAACCATCAAAGTTAAATTAGTGAAACTTGCAGTAAACCTGCTTTTCCCACATAATGTGCAATGGCTATGCACTCTCATTTGGTCATTGTGACCACCCTAAAGCCACAGGTCAAAAATGTCTGATTGCTTCACCCAATCTAAGGCCATTGTGATTCAAACAATTCTTCACTGTGTTTATTATATGTAAGAATAGTTGACCAAACCTGAAGGTCAATAAAGGCTAAGCTCATATTTAACATATTTACCTCAAGATATTCAGATGAAAGGACAAGGTCATTGGTCAGGTTCGAGAAAGATGATAAGTGACCATTAAAGTAAAATTTGACATCTCTCAACAGCTAACCTATCTGGGTCAGATAAGGGTGTTTCCTTACCTTAAAGCTGACAATGCAAGTTAAAAAGCTTTCTTGTTGATATTTGAAAAAAACGGCCAAGTAAAAATTTTAGAAATGTTCTGAGATGCCCCCTTACAAGTTACTAAGGAATGGCAGACATTTTAGTTTTTGCCTTGCTTGGTAACGATAGTCGGCTTCCTTGGGTATAAAACGCACCCAGGCTGTCAAACCGGTTCTCATTGTTGTGATGAAACCGCACGGCGACACTTCTATAGACCTATATAGCTAGCCAACACATACTTACTGATTTTTTTTTACGATATTTTCGATCAGTATCTGAAGAACATTGACATGGATATTGAAGGTGTTATTATAACGATATTATACAATACGAGCAAAATAAAAAAAAACCCATTAGATTACACCAAAATTCGTGCGAATAAAAAACAAGTACATGAATGACAACTGATAAACCTACATTTTACCTTAGTATTCAATTGGAACATCATGTCGCTACGAGTAATCAGTTCCTGTGTGATAAACATTGCTATAACATTCATTTATTTCCATCAAAATAAGTTCCCTTCACTCCCATGTGTTCGTGCACGTGTTTTACATAACCAAGACTATGTTCGCGTGTTACACTACATTTTCATTACAAGCGCTTTAGTGGCAAGTGGTAATATTATAGGTAGTATTGGGAGCGAGTACATATTCTGTTCGGAACGTTTCGCTCTGCTTCCGAATGTAAAATCAACATGTCGATGTCCATTACGTATACATAGGTGAAGGGACAATTAGGGTGTTTTCAGTTTTAATTTTTTCGTTTTGCCTTGGCACACGATTTATGATGGTGGCTGAGGGAGTGACCATCTTCATGTAACTTCTACTTCAAGGTGAGTGTGTATTTGTCATTCCAGTTTTGTAACTCTAGTGTCACCTGTTTTGTCCGCAGGTGTGTTGCACTTTGCACGGCCAGTGTTCATGTAAAAACCGGTTTGACAGGCTGGGTGCCTTTTATACCCAGGGAAGCCGACTCTCGTTTCCAAGCAAGGCAAAAACTAAAATGTCTGCCTTTCCTTAGTTACCTGTTAGGGGGCATCTCAGAAGCTTTCTGAAATATAACTTTGCCGCATTTTTTTTAATATCAACAAAAAAGCTTTTTAACTTGCATTGTCAGCTTTAATGTCTCTCTGTGTCTGGAGGCACAAACGGCTCTTATATCCCCCACTTGAGTAAGTCGGTTAGCAGCTGCAATGAGTGCTGTGATCATTGTGTTCCATCTTGTGGCGTTCCGCTTCAACTCAACCATTCGCCGTCAGGTAATATTTGGGCGGTCTCTTTTCCTTCGTCCTTCAGGAATCCACACGATGGCCACATCGTCGTTCTTGTCCTGTCTTAGCGCATGGCCAATCTATTTCGATCGCCGGCTCCTCACTTCCTGGCTGATCTTTGCTTCTGCCATCTCTAGTACCATCTTATCGGAGACTTTTTACTACGATTCTTTGTACCATAAAATCATGGCTTCAGTCTTATTGTGACACTGTATACTCCAGAAGTAGAATTAATGGGATGTGGATTTTGAAAAACTCGAAAGAACTTTTGATCAATCTTGAACACCCCCTCCTAAAAATGTCATTTCTGTCAAAACATTTGATTCTTCCACCCTGTACACTAACTACCATACCTCAAATAAAATTGAAGGAACGTCTTCGATCGATTGTTATGAGAGCTTTCTTTTCCAAGAAAGGCGGAAGACGATACAAATATATGGTATTGAGCTATCTTGGAGCATACTTTGTGAAAAACACGACAAAAGCTAAGAGGAAATACTGAAGAAGATATAGTAAGGATGATGGAATTCGTGGTCAACAATATTTTTGTTGAGTTCGGAGGAAAGATTTTCCAGCAGACGGTTGGCATTCCCATGGGAACAAACTGTGCCCCACTCTTAGCTGACTTGTTTTTGTTTTCATACGAGGCTGAATTTGTGGAAGAGCTAATCAGGACTGGTAACAAAAGCCTTGCCAAATCTTTTAATTTCGCTTTCAGATATATCGACGACGTGTTGACTATAAACAACAAGAAGTTTGCTGACCACGTCGATCGCATATACCCTTCTGAACTTGAAATAAAGGACACAACAGACTCTTCTACATCAGCTGCTTACCTCGATCTCTACTTAAACTACGACCAACATTGATAGCTTACGTCTAAGCTATACGATAAACGTGACGATTTCAATTTTCCGATCGTGAACATTCCATTTCTTGATATTAACATCCCTGCTTCTCCAACCTATGGTGTTTACATGTCACAGTTGATTCGATATTCTAGAGCTTGCTCTAAATATCTTGATTTTCGTGATCGATGTCGACTGCTGACAAACTAACAACACAAGGATTCGTGAGATGCAGGTTGATCAGAACTATGGGCAAGTTTTATGGTCGCCATCGTTGTCTCATTGAGAAATATTCTGTATCTTTAAGTGATATGGAGATGGACGTTTTGACTTTTGAATATGCTCATTAGTGTGTTTACTTGCTGTGATTGACAATGATACTCGGTTCTCATTTTTAGAACTTGATGTTTACATGGATGTGACAAAGATTTACATGGCGGGTGTCGTCGATGAAGCAGAAGACGCTTACTCTTCCGGAACACCTGGTCTTATTCTCTTGTACTTTTACAAGAGTCTCCATGTTAATATTTCTTTTGTTCATATTTTCCCCCTGGTTTAATCGATTTTGAGTTTGAATTATGATTTTGTTAACGCTTCTGTATTCTCTTATTTATTTTTTGGAAAGAAAACATTTCAAGATGTAACCTGTTGGTGGTGTACTTTCCGTGTATAACGGGGATGACGAGGAGGAGGAGGAGGATCCCTAACACCAAGGACCCTGCTACACGGGACGGTCTACCATCAGCCTGTAACACACGTCTCCTCCTCTCACAATCCATGTCTTTATCAGGTCTCTCTATACACACTCACTGGTCATTCCACTGTGCATAAAACATTCAAATCCATAAAAATTGCATTCGAATTCGCTCTTTTTTCCGATCGCACAACACACTTTTCCAATTGCACAAACACTAAAGGAAGCGCCTTTAAATGTTTTACAGGAACGTTTTCAGCTTTCAATGTAAAACAGATGAATATCAATAGATGTATTCTTCTCAGATTAAAATAAATAATAGTAAAACAGCTTCCTTGAAAATGTCAGATCAACATCTCCGAAAGAAAATGTGTGTTGACTTAGTTCAATATTTGCGTCAATATGAACGAGCGCATTCGTCTGAAACCAAAATTGTGCTGTACATCATATTACAAGAGTATCCATGTAAATCTTTCCTTTGTTCATATTTTGCCCCTGGTTTAATCGTTTTTGAGTTTGGATTATGATTTTGTTAACGCTTCTGTATTCTCTTATTTATTTCTGCCAACGGATTGAAAATCTTCCCGAGACACTTAGTCTGGAAGATGTCAAGTTTCACTTCCTTTATAGTACTTGCTCTGAATGTCGAGATTTTCGAGGTAGATGTCAACTGCTGACGAACAACCTTCTGATCAGTTTGAGCACCCCCTTCTCAAAAATATAAAAAAAATGGAGCATACTTTTTGAAAAACACAACCAGAGCTAGGTTGAAATATACCGAGGAAGATATAGTACTAATATAGTACAGACTGTTGGTGTTCCAATGGGCACTAACTGTGCCGCACTTTTGGCTGACTTGTTTTTGTCTTCATACGAGGCTGAATTTGTTATCTGCTAATCAGGACTGGTAACAAAAACCTTGCCAAATCTTTCAATTTCACTTTCAGGTATATCGACGATGTGTTGTCTATAAACAACAAGACGTTTGCTGACCTAGTCGATCTTAGATATCCTACTGAACTTGGGACTTCTTACATCAGCATCTTACCTCGATCTTAACTTAAACTATGACCAACACGGACGGCACTACTAAGCTGTATGATATACGTGACGATTTCTATTTTCCGATCGTGAACTTTCCCTTTCTTGATAGTAACATCCCTGCTTCCAAATCCTATGGTGTTTATATGTCGCAGGTCATTCGTTATTCTAGGGCTTGCTCTGAATATCGAGCTTTCCGTGATAGATGACTACGGCTGACGAACAACCTAACGGAGGGATTCGAGAGATGCAGGTTGATGAATACTATGGGCAAGTTTTATGGTCACCATCTTGATCTCATCGAGAAATATTCGGTATCTTTGTGTGATATGAAGATGGACGTTTTTGAGTTTGCTTGTTAGTGTGTTTACTTGTTGTGATGACAATGATGACTCGGTTCTCATTTTGAGGATTGATGCTTACTTGGATGTAACCAAGATTTACATTACGGGTGTCGTCGATGAAGCTGAAGACGCTTACTCTTCCGGAACACCTGGTCTTGTACTTTTACGAGGGTCCCCATATAAAACTTTCATTTGTTCCCATTTTGCGTCTAGTTTGATCGATATTGAGTTCGGATTATCGTTTTGTTGACGCTTTGGTATTCTCTGATTTTTTTTTCTCACATCCGTACAGTACACATGAAAAGACCAAGCTCTTGTGAAGATAATTTTTGTCTTTCTGTAAATGTCGCTGGCTTGCCAAATGTTTGATAGTCGTTTCATCCGTGCGCTGGCCAAGGTCTTAATATCTTGAACTATTACTATTAAGAGTATCCATGTACATCTTTCCTTTATTTACATTTTCTCTAGTTTAATCGATTTTGAGGTCGGGTTATGTTTTTTTGGACGTGCCGGTATTCTAATATATTGTTGATAACCATAGGAATATTGATAGTTAAGTTAGAGCAAAAAAGAAAACAACCGTTCGGACGACATCAACATCTCTTTTTAACTTTATTAACTGCATCATATTTGAAAATAACATTATTAGCGCAGGCCATCAGGTACAGTCATTTAGAGGCACGTGTCAGATTTAGTGTATAATGGTATACACAGTAGTTCCTGGACAACTGTCTCCCCAGGATAGGTATTCAGACAAATTATGTAAGTTTCCATTTATCGGTCCACTGCTATATATAGCAGCATTATGGTCATGTCAAAGAGCACGTACCCTTTTGCGGTGTAATTGTTACTTATTTCAAAGTTACTAAAAGCGTCAACAAAGACGTGCACCAGACTAAAGAGCGTTGACATGATATGATGTAAAGTACATACTTTGGCCTAATGTCCGCGCGATTTCTCTTCAGGACATATGTTGCCTGGCACGTTGAAGGAAGTAATTTAAATGTAATTCATTTAAGTCTGATAAGAATTGATGCTCTATTCATAGAAGCCGAAACCATCTCTGGTGAATATACCTATAGACGCATTTCGATAGTGCTCGTGTGCTGATGACATTCGTGTTTGCAATTAGGAAAACGCAGAGCAAATTCTAAAAATTACTGCTGTAGATTTTACTGTTTTATACACAATGGATGACCAGTAATTGCGTATAGAGAGAGACCTGATAAAGATATGGATTGTGAGAGAAGGAGACGTGTGTTACAGGCTGATGGTAGACCGCCCCGTGTAGCAGGGTCCTTGGTGTTAGGGATCCTCCTCCTCCTCCCTGTTATACACGGTAAGTACACCACCAACAGGTTATACCAGCCATGTATATGTGTCATTTATTGCAGAAAATTTCACCAGGACCACAAGTTCGTAGGGTTCCTTAAAAGTAAAATCGGTTTCTCATTTTAGAAGACTTAGAAAGGAGGGTTGGGTGGCCGCATGTCTGGGTCAAATCAGCAGCTAAGCTATCTAATCATCGCTGTATAGCTCTATGTTTACAATGCTAGCAATACAGATGTACGTAACACACACATGGTCTTTTATTATATTTCTTCTATTATCGAATTGCACTGCCCCGTACTGCTGTTTCGTCATTCTTTAAAATAACTTATCCAAACTGTCCCCCCTCTTCCAATTTATCATCAATGAACTCCGGTCAACATAAGGTACCGTCTGGTTTGTCACTCAGTTTTAAGTTAGAACAAGTTAGTTTTGTGTACAGTATTCTTATACACGCTATTTATTTCTAATTTCCGAAATTATTAATAACTTTCTTGAATGATATTTTTCTTTAACTATACGCCTTTCAAGGAATATTATTTCAATATTAATTCATTCTTGAAACTTCTTAAACGCGCAGAATATTCTATTATTCACTTGATAATTGGTATTCGCATTGACCGTCAAAAGTTCTACGAGGTATTTGAAGATAATTCATGCAATGTGTTGACCTTTGATATAAAACAATCTTGTCGTCGACACAAACATACAAAAACCGAATCTTAAAATAGAAAGGGAAAGGCTATATTTGAAGTAAAAATGTTCAGCAATTTTACCAAAATAGATCATGAATAGCAAAGTATATACTATAGTATCAAAATAAATCATAACATTATGGTCGAAATACTATATTATACTTTTGATGTGTAAGGTAAAATTGAGAAAGATGTTTAGGTAAAGCTTTCTACTCCGACTTATAATGTGCCTATTGTGATTGTCTAGTGGTCTTTATAGACATTATTATGCTTTCTTAATGTTTCACTCTTAGTCAGACATTATGTCGTCTTCTTATATCTGTACCCGTTTAAATTGTCAGATATTGTCAGAGGACGGGAGTGAATCGTTTAGTTATTCTGTTGCGTACAACACAATTCAATGATGAATTGAACCGACAGAATAAAGTAATCGTTATATCATACCAAACAACAAGGTTACGGCTTACCTCAGGGACTGGATAGAATATAGTTATCGTTATAACATATCAAACTACGCAGTTACGGCATACCTCGGGGACTGGATAGAATATAGTAATCGTTATAACATAATAAACTACAAGGTTTCGGCATTCCTCTGGGGACTGTGTTGTATACACCCACATGACTGGTCAGGTTGTGTCCGATTAATTTCCGGATATTTTTAATTTTAGTACAATTCCGGATATTTGACCCAGCGTCCGGGTCCTTTTGTTTGTATGTTTAGAGTTGAGTTGTTGTGTTCCGGTTGAATAAATAGCGGGAAACTAAAAAACGTGGTTGTCATGTCTGACTATGAAGATAAGTGTTTTACCTCTCACAGCCAAGGAATCGAGCCCCAACGCACACCCCACAACATGGTGGAGAATTCCAACTCCGTTTTCTGACCGATCGAGTGGTGTACATGTATTTTTATGCGTCGATTGAACTTTGTTTTTGATGATCACGCATGTTTGTGATGCTAATAACAATTTGCCTGGCGATTGCATGTTTTTAACTTTTTATGATTGGCAATCATGACGAATGAGGATTTCCTTAGTGAACATTTTCTGACAGAGAATGAACTTAAATCCGAAGATGATCTGTGTTTACATATTGATGACAATCTCGCTAAATATGGTAATGATTTCGCCAACAATGCTCGTGATAGCGTGGTGCAGTCGCGATCGGCTGTCCCATCAGTGGACATTTCGAAGTTCAGAAAGTTTGGAGGTCAATGCCATGAAAATGGAGAGAGATTTTTGACGGAATTTAATGCATACACAAAATTATATGCCATCCACAATGATGAACAGAAGTGTTCCTTGTTCTACCTTTTATTGCAGGGCCCTGCTCAGACCTGGTATATATCGAACAATTTACACACAAAAACCTGGTCTACCGTGGTTGCCGCATTTCGTCGACATTACATAACAGTGACCTCTGCTAGCCCAACCCTCCTTATGGAAACAAACGCTTTCAATACTCTGACTCTGGGTCAATATGAGTCATTGGAGGATTTTCATTCTCGACTTCTTGAAAAGGCTCGGCGTATAGGCAAGACTGATATAGACATTTTATCCAAATTTATATCATCCCTCCCAGAGAAGTTGGCCATGTATGTAACACTGGGCGAGCCCTCGGGCAACGCAATGTGGGTTCCATTTGACTCCCTTAATGGTCCTGCACAACGTGTCGTCCTTGCCAAGAAACCAAAACAAATTTTTGCATAGACAATGATATAGGAGCTTATATTTAGCATTTCTAGATTTTCTTTGTGTAATTAATATGTCAATAGACATTGTGTATCTGTTTACCAGTTTCTTATTGCAATTGCTGATGTTACCTGCCTTGTATTTTCATGGAAATATTGCCATCATTATTCTTGACTCTGCCTTATGATATATGCAATATGAATCCGTACATTGTTTTCTTGCTGTATCAATCAATTTAATAATTTCCATTGATAAGATTTTTGTAAGATTTTTTTTTTTTTTTTCTGAGCATTTACTGAGTGGGGACAGATTTGATCATTCTATATCTGATGTTTATAGATTTGCATATATTTGGAATGATATTATGCATATTGAGTTTGATTTTGAAACTATGTGACTCCTGTAACAATTAGTATAATTCCATTCCCCTTAACTAGCATGATATTCTTTTTTTCTTAAAAAGTTGATATGATTATGTTAATGTAACATTTCACTATGTCACACTACTAGTCTTAAATACATTTATTACACTTTGTTTGTAATACTATGCTGTATGTTCCACTTTATGCAATTTGAATTAATTATTATATCGATTCTAGTCACAATAAACTTATGAAGTTATTGTTTATATTTTCAATGGGATCATATGTTCAATACAATTAGTATTTTTCATATCCATTACCTTTGTATTGAATTTCATTTATTCAATTAATTACCCATGTACAGAGTTTCCAATTCACATGAATTTTCATAGTATTGACTCGCTATCAAAAAAAAAAAGGATGAAGTCTGTCGTGATTTTGTAGAAATGATCTTGTATGGAATGATTTAGATTGCCAGCAATAGAATGTAATGGTTTAATTTGATTAATCAATATATCAAAATTCTGATCAAATTGATGGATTATGTGTTACGAGCAAATGTGTGATTGTAACATACCTGGCGCGCGGGTGGTTGAAAGGGATGTATGTGGTAACATATACATGTTCTTTTTGTCAGTATTTTGTAACTTTACCTTACATATATATCTATTATAACCTGGTTTGTCCGATGTGGAATATTATCTGTCATTTACCTTGCAATGATCTTGTTTATACAACCAACTACTAATGTGTCATGCACATGTGAATTAATTGGTCTCTAAGAATATTGAGATTTATTGTAACTGCTGTTCTTAATGAGGCATATATCTTTTATAAGAAAATTATTTCATTCTGATGTATTGTAATACTCTGATAATTAATCATACACTCACTGACCAGTATTTAAATATATATATCTATATATATTTTTCCCCAGGGGGCGGGGATGTTGTATACACCCACATGACTGGTCAGGTTGTGTCCGATTAATTTCCGGATATTTTTAATTTTAGTACAATTCCGGATATTTGACCCAGCGTCCGGGTCCTTTTGTTTGTATGTTTAGAGTTGAGTTGTTGTGTTCCGGTTGAATAAATAGCGGGAAACTAAAAAACGTGGTTGTCATGTCTGACTATGAAGATAAGTGTTTTACCTCTCACAGCCAAGGAATCGAGCCCCAACGCACACCCCACAACAACTGGCTATAATACATCGTCGGAAATTCACGGTACACTTCTTTGACATTTGCATCCCGTGGGCTTAAATCGGTGTAAACCTTCGTTTCCCCGAATAGTAGTTTATTCGGAGATTTCGACCAATCAGAATGATCGTTTCTGGTGACACTCTGTTAGATCATTTTACCGTGACTACGACCAGTATATTTCTGTAGGCATGACGCCGATGTAAATCGCCGTATAGCAGGACCTTATATTTTAATCACAATCGACACAATTATAACACAATCGACATGTTTTGTTGATAGGCGGTGCTTCAAATGAAACGGGATACCCCGGCTTGATGTCCCGGCTGTATGTAGTCACGAATGAAACTATCGATATGATTGGCTTCTATTTTAGTACGAAAACGAGAGTTTCTTTCCATTTTAGCCCACGGGATGCAAACGTCAGAGAAGTGTACCGTGAGTTTCCGACGATGTATATAATATAGTCATCGTCATACCATACCAAACTACACAGTTACGGCAAACCCCGGGGACTGGATAGAATATAGTTATCGTTATAACATACCAAACTACACAGTTACGGCAAACCTCGGGGACTGGATAGAAAATAGTAATCGTTATAACATGCCAAACAACAAGGTTAGCATACCTTGGGAACTGGATATAATATAGTTATCGTTATAACATACCAAACTACAGGGTTACGGAATACCTCTGGAACTGAATAGAATATAGTATACAAATATATCATGGGTGTCTGTGCAATAGTCCAGAATTTTTGACACGTAGTACTGGTAACCGACTGATGTTCTTTTGCACGAGGCCTCGGGGACTGAATAGAATATATATAGTAATTACCCGGGAGAATAAATCGAATATAGATATCGTTAAACCATACCAAACTGCAAGATTAGCATACCTCGGGGAGCGAATTGTATCATCAGAAACATCAGAATAAAAACGTTGATTTTACGTGTATATGTATACACATATGTATTACTTGGACACATAAAATTTTGTATTGGACACATGTACATGTATGTGTTACTTTATATAATATTTGAAAATTAAAAGAAACATTGAATGATAGGGTCTGTGTACCTCCCTATCTGCATTGCTTGTCAAACCGTGCAAGCAACATAAAATTATATTGAAAGTATGTCAATGCAGCTTAATGATATGCAAGTTGTCGATTATATTTTACATCACAAAACAGCGTCGGATATTTTTTACAGCTGTAAAATCAGAAATAATGAATTCAGAACATATTTTGAATCCGTCATACTCAAAAACATTCTTTTCGTCCTTCAACGATTTAAAGAGATTACTTTTCCATAAAGGCGAACAATGATATAAACATATGGTCGTAATATTGATTGAACATATGTTGACGAATACAAGACAAAGTCAAAATGAAACATCATGAGGTTACAACGAGGAGAATCATTGTTATAACATCGACTATTTGTTCAAATGCTTCAATGAAAAATTGTTTCGTCGTGAATTTGATAAAAAGAAACATTTTTGCAAGCGACTTTCCGAGAACGGTATTCTGTATAAAGGAATTAACACGTTTAATTCATAACTGCCATGGTTTTTGCGTTCAAATGTTTTTCTTTTCCTTTATAGGAGCCTGTTTAATTTTGACAAACACGAAAGCGGAACCCTTCAGAACCAACACGACTGCAAACATAACATGGAGTATAGCTAGCATGACACCAGGATGCTCCGTTTCCAACTGGATGGTACACTATGACTCGGTAAAACCGGTTCGAATTTACCAGAACCGAAATAACTCAGGCAAAAACGTAAAACAGTCTTATGTTCGAGTTCAACCCAACTTCGTGTACAACGTTTTTGTGGAGGCATTCACCAACCAGGGCGTGGTGCGTTCGCCTGTGTTTGTGTACAAGGTCCCGAAAGACAGTAAGTCAGTTTTATATTTAAGGACCACAAAGGTTTATATAAAATCACGTTATCAACTGGTTTTTGACTTCCTTCGTGTAAGCTCAGTATCCACTGGACTGGTTTTCGACTTCCTTCTTGTAAGCTCAGTATCCACTGGGTTGGTTTTCGACTTCCTTCTTGTACGCTACAATATCCACTGGACTGGTTTTCGACTTCCTTCTTGTAAGCTCAGTATCCACTGGACAGGTTTTCGACTTCCTTCTTGTAAGCTCAGTATCCACTGGACTGGTTTTCGACTTCCTTCTTGTAAGCTCAGTATCCACTGGGTTGGTTTTCGACTTCCTTCTTGTAAGCTCAGTATCCACTGGACTGGTTTTCGACTTCCTTCTTGTACGCTACAATATCCACTGGACTGGTTTTCGACTTCCTTCTTGTAAGCTCAGTATCCACTGGACTGGTTTTCGACTTCCTTCTTGTAAGCTTAGTATCCACTGGGTTGGTTTTCGACTTCCTTCTTGTAAGCTCAGTATCCACTGGACTGGTTTTCGACTTCCTTCTTGTAAGCTTAGATATCCGCTGGACTGGTTTTCGACTTCCTTCTACTAAGCTAAGATATCCGCTGGACTGATTTTCGACTTCCTTCTTGTAAGCTAAGTATCTGATGGACTGGTTTTCGACTTCTTTCTTGTAAGCTAAGATATCCACTGGACTGGTTTTCGACTTCATTCTTGTAAGCTAAGATATCCACTGGACAGGTTTTCGACTTCCTTCTTGTAAGCTAAGATAACCACTGGACTGGTTTTCGACTTCCTTCTTGTAAGCTAAGATATCCGCTGGACTGGTTTTCGACTTCCTTCTTGTAAGCTAAGATATCCGCTGGACTGGTATTCGACTTCCTTCTTGTAAGCTAAGATATCCACTGGACAGGTTTTCGATTTCCTTCTTGTAAGCTAAGATATCCACTGGACAGGTTTTCTACTTCCTTCTTGTAAGCTAAGTATCTGATGGACTGGTTTTCGACTTCCTTCTTGTAAGCTTAGATATCCGCTGGACTGGTTTTCGACTTCCTTCTTGTAAGCTAAGATATCCGCTGGACTGGTATTCGACTTCCTTCTTGTAAGCTAAGTATCTGATGGACTGGTTTTCTTCTTCCTTCTTGTAAGCTCAGTATCCACTGGACTGGTTTTCGACTTCCTTCTTGTAAGCTTAGATATCCGCTGGACTGGTTTTCGACTTCCTTCTACTAAGCTAAGATATCCGCTGGACTGATTTTCGACTTCCTTCTTGTAAGCTAAGTATCTGATGGACTGGTTTTCGACTTCTTTCTTGTAAGCTAAGATATCCACTGGACTGGTTTTCGACTTCATTCTTGTAAGCTAAGATATCCACTGGACAGGTTTTCGACTTCCTTCTTGTAAGCTAAGATAACCACTGGACTGGTTTTCGACTTCATTCTTGTAAGCTAAGATATCCGCTGGACTGGTTTTCGACTTCCTTCTTGTAAGCTAAGATATCCGCTGGACTGGTATTCGACTTCCTTCTTGTAAGCTAAGATATCCACTGGACAGGTTTTCGATTTCCTTCTTGTAAGCTAAGATATCCATTGGACAGGTTTTCTACTTCCTTCTTGTAAGCTAAGTATCTGATGGACTGGTTTTCGACTTCCTTCTTGTAAGCTTAGATATCCGCTGGACTGGTTTTCGACTTCCTTCTTGTAAGCTAAGATATCCGCTGGACTGGTTTTCGACTTCCTTCTTGTAAGCTAAGTATCTGATGGACTGGTTTTTTTCTTCCTTCTTGTAAGCTCAGTAACCACTGGACTGGTTTTCGACTTCCTTCTTGTAAGCTTAGATATCCGCTGGACTGGTATTCGACTTCCTTCTTGTAAGCTCAGTATCCACTGGACTGGTTTTCGACTTCATTCTTGTAAGCTAAGTATCTGATGGACTGGTTTTCTACTTCCTTCTTGTAAGCTCAGTATCCACTGGACAGGTTTTCTACTTCCTTCTTGTAAGCTAAGATATCCACTGGGCTGGTTTTTGATTTCCTTCTTGTACGATACAATATCCGCTGGACTGGTTTTCGACTTCATTCTTGTAAGCTTAGTATCTGATGGACTGGTTTTCTACTTCCTTCTTGTAAGCTTAGATATCCGCTGGACTGGTATTCGACTTCCTTCTTGTAAGCTCAGTATCCACTGGACTGGTTTTCGACTTCATTCTGGTAAGCTATGTATCTGATGGACTGGTTTTCTACTTCCTTCTTGTAAGCTCAGTATCCACTGGACAGGTTTTCTACTTCCTTCTTGTAAGCTAAGATATCCGCTGGACTGGTTTTCTACTTCCTTCTTGTAAGCTTAGATATCCACTGGACTGGTATTCGACTTCCTTCTTGTAAGCTCAGTATCCACTGGACTGGTTTTCGACTTCATTCTTGTAAGCTATGTATCTGATGGACTGGTTTTCGACTTCCTTCTTGTAAGCTCAGTATCCACTGGACAGGTTTTCTACTTCCTTCTTGTAAGCTAAGATATCCGCTGGACTGGTTTTCGACTTCCTTCTTGTAAGCTAAGTATCTGATGGACTGGTTTTCGACTTCCTTCTTGTAAGCTTAGATATCCGCTGGACTGGTTTTCGACTTCCTTCTTTACTCACTGTAAGGTAACACGTTAAAGCTAATATACATGACACTTTGGGATTGCCATCACTAATGACTGAATTCGTTTCTGCTCCTCAGGACCCGGACGTGCTCCGGGTAATTTGCATCTGTTGTCAAAGACCCATGACAGTATCACCCTTGCGTGGGAGGCACTCAACATCATCTACACAAACGGAAACGTCTTAGGCTACACGTAAGCTTAGCACTTCTCACCCAGTTTCTGTTCTTTAACGAGATGGTATCTTACGTTTGCTGAAATCCTGTTTTTGTTGTTGTTTTTTTTAATTTCCATTTTGATACGGTTTAATAAGAGTTTGTTAGAAGAAAACATCACTCGGCTAATAAAAGCGCAATGTATTATATTTTATACAAATATCGTGTTTTCTCCCATATCCCGCCATGTTGGATAGATGTTGCCCATGGAAGAAAGCTGTGCATCTTTCTACCACAATACCAAGTGTTATGCCACTCGTATAAACGCGCTGACTGTTGGATAAATATATATGCTATATACCACTAGTGGAATATGACCTTCCGGACTTTTGATTGGTTGAGAAGTTGAACTTTGACCGGAAATCACGTGTTTCAATGCAACCTGCTGATTGTTGACGTCGCCATCGATTGTTGACGTCGTCACAATTTGGCGGGAGTATATACGAAATTATGTGTTTTCGCACAAATATTCTGTGGTTCACAGAAAACAACACGGACACTGCGACTAAATCATTGTGGTAGAAACAGGTCACACTACTCGTGGTTATTGAATATGGAATTTATTTTTCTATCGTTAATTATTTTTTAAAAATTACAAAAGACACTCGCTAAAGCGTCTTTTGTAAATTAAAAAAAAAAATAATCAACTCGAGTGAAATAAATTCCATATCCAACTACCACTCGTTGTGTAACCTCTATATCTTAGATAGCATATCACGCGACGTGACGTCACAATGGCTCCACAACGTCACCAATACGGTAAATTATGATGCCGAAAAGAGAAAACGACGACGTGATGAAATTAAAACCTATAATTTTTTAGCCGTGAACATTAGAAAGATGAGATTAATTTTTCTGCGCAAACTGTGTTTGCATGTATGAGGTATGCTTAATCTCACTGTCTTATTTGTTTTCGTCAAAAAGGAAAAAGTTGAAATTTTCAAAATGGAAGCCAGTCAAAACGTATTTTCTTGGTTTTTCTTTCATGACCAAAAGTGTAAGATAGGAAAATTCGACCTTCGAGGTTTTCAAATTTGGCAAAACCCTCGACAAAGCCTCGGGTTTTACCGCATTTGAAAACCCATCGGATCGAATTTCCCTACCTTACATCCATGGCCATGAAAGCGTCTTATAATGTTGTAGGACAGTGAATTGGATTTCAGAATTTTTAATGTAAAACGTTAATATACAAGAGAACTTGATTGCTATATGTATACAGCGTTTAGTAATTATTGTATATTATATCTCAGATTGACCTACAGAATGGCAGGACATTCGACATCAATGTCTACCAATGTGTCTGGGGAGAATACACTGACTGGAGTCATCCGGGGTCTACAACCATCCACAACATACCAGATACTGGTGCAGTGTCGTAATGATATTGGTTTGGGCCGCCACTACAGCCCTATCCTCAGCATTACCACCAGTGCATTATGTAAATACAAGATTAAAATTTTCTATTATATACAATTATGTCATACCAGTTATCGATTTGTTGAGAGGAAACTTTTGTAAAAAGAAGATAATTGTATTGACCAAAGAATAACTGATGCATCTTAATTTACACACTACATTTTTAATCGCAGCAATCAATCAGTATGAAGGTTCATCATTGTTTACAATGTCTTTAAAGCAAACGAAGCTTTCTGTAAACATTATTTAATTTGTAGCTATTACAACCTCCACATCAACAGCAATCATTACATCGACAACAACAACGACCGCTATCACCACTCCCACCACCGGCACCACTTTTGCCATTGCTTCTGCCTCCACTGCATCTGCGTCTACGATAGATATAAAGCAAACACAAACTTTGCAAACGACATCTTCGCCTATCACAACAAAAACAACACAAATCAGTAAAAAGTCGCCAATGTCTGCTTCTACCACACCTGCAGTATCAAAACAGAAAACGACAACGACTAAGTCAACACAACCGTCTCCAACAGTTACGGTACACCTAGTAGCCTCTAATGGAAAATCAGCGCCAACATTGACTACCGGACATTCCACAACGTCACTTGTAACGACAAAGCTTCCTTCAAATTATTTGACCAACACAGCGACGCCATCAGCGACGCCATCAGCAACGGCACAACAAGGCAAGTATGCACGAACATTTCGTTCTAACGTATAGAAGTATGTCTTATAACATTTATGATAATGCCGGACAAATCTTTAGTGATATTATCTACCATGAACTTCTCCTTGTCCTATATACATACAACACAGGTATCAGCATCTGGTATATAGCAATATTAAGATTTCCCTTCTCTACTATGCTGACAATATAACAGAGTAGGAAGACTTTTATACATCAGTAGACACCTGTGCATATAGGGAAGAAAAAACCACTGTTAAAAATAAACAGGCCAGTTTTTAAGTTGTGAGCATTCCTAGATATTGCAAAGGCATCAGAGAAAAATAATACTTCAAGCGTGTTCACCATCACCCATTCATGATGTCTACCCACCGCTTTCTACCTTAAGTTGCCATCAGAGCCCGTTGACAGGATGTTTTTGATAAACATATAAACCTAACCGCAGCGACATCTGTATAAATGCATTAAAGTTTCAAAAAGAAATAATGTTATTGCAGCATATCATTTCTTTGTCTTTATACAGTATTGTAGAAGCTCTTGTGACAGGTCGGTATTGTTGTTCAAATGTCCGTACATCTTCAATACAACAGATGCGGGTGACGACAAGATCCTCGGCCTTGACCTATGGATGTTAGTTGCCATCGCTGCCGGCGCCTTACTGTTGTTGTTGCTGCTGTCTGTGTTGCTTTGTTGCTGCTGTCGGTGTTGTTGCTTCAGGGAGGCTGCTGTTGGGGCTAAGACGAGGGGAGAGGAAAGATTGTTTAACAAAAGGGTATTCTTTTCATTTATCACAATTGAAAACTTATGTTCATTGAAATACATCAATTACATAAAACACGTTAATCAAAATGACCAGTTATCTATGAGATAACATACATGTATGGTCGTATCAACTTAATCAAGGTCAATTATATAAGCTTTTCAAGTTTGTTGAAGGAATGTTTTTTTTTTGATATCTCGGACGTTTTTGTCTTTGTTATGAAATTGTGAAGTAATTGTAACGTAGCTTGTGATGTCACGACGAATGACATTACAAATTCTATTACCTCATTTTGACTGCGTATACGGTAGTATTCCCGCAATGGCAACGAACATATTCTATGGTACACGTTAGCGCTCCATAGTGAATAATTTTATGAACGTTGCCTACTGCGGGCATACTACCGTGTACGCAGTCAAAATGAGGTACAATCCTTATATTTACATCATAAATAATGTTTAGATGTTATACGAAGAAAACAAACAATTCAAGGCAGGTTGCTCCGATGGTAACTAGGATAGCCGTGGTGCTAAGATAATATAGTCCGAATAAATATACACAAATAGCTTGGTAAATTTAGAAACTACGCAACGAAAAACAATATTTGTTTTCTTATTATCACAAGAGAATAGTATTTCTATTGAAATAATGTTACTTGCATTTCGAATATGCATATTCACTTACAACGGTGTACGTGCATTGATACACTAATCTGGTGGTGACACGGTCGAACGTCTCAACAGGAAGCCGCCATTTTTCTTTCATTATCGTCACAGAATTTCGAATGTGCGTCAATGGACTCGTGTACGAATTTTACCACCATTAATTAATTGTATAATTAAACTTAAAAGTGTTCCACGCTTCAAGATCTTTGAAGGAACCATACAACGACTGTCATTAAATAGTTAGTTGAAGCGTGCCGGTGCCATATTTGAAACAGAAATCAAACTGCCGAGCCTTTTTACATATCGTATACGCTAATCTATACGCAATCAGAGTTTAAAAACTTGAAGAAAGTAGATATGTAAATATAAACGAATAAACTAGCAAGGTTAACATTTTTTATATTAGCATCTATCTGAGGTTTTTGGATTTCATGACTTTTTCCATCTTTAAAGTTGGAACTTTATCATATTTCAGAGAATGGACAGCGTCTTCATGGAAAGTAATGTCAGGAAAGACGATATGAACCCGAAAACACGAACAAGGAGCGTTGTTTCTATGGAATCACTGGACGGATACGGGGCTAATGAAGCCAAACCTCAGCCGAAGCGGCTAGTTAGTGTCGATAGTCATCAATCCTTAGACGCAGTTCCAATACTCGTACCGTCTTCTACGGGTAGATACTCTACTAGTCACAACACACCGACGACAAAGACCAAGGGGACGCATCGGATCCAAGCCAATCCCAGGGCTAGGGTTGCAGGAACTGAAACTGAACGACGCGGCTCCTTTACATCTACTGTATCTCCATTTCCGACAAACATAGGATCAGCAAGAACACCAAGAACGCCCAGAGCAGTTACGCCGACGATGCAAATGAAACCACCAAGAGTTTCTGCGATACAGACCAATACTGAATCGCCAGTAGGTTTGTACGATCCGTTTTCTGGACAAGGAGGGTCACCTGATCTGATGAAACCTAGACGTGAGAAACAAACGACATTTAATAACATCCCAGCAGTGAATGGTCCAAACGTCCGCGCAGTTTTGTATGAACCACATCGCCTAATGGATTTTACTGACTGTTAGATATCAAAAACTTACAATTTTAATATCATGGATTATATAGACTATATATGCTCCAAGCAGATTAAACCATGGGCAAAATACGAACAAAGGAAATATCTATACGGTGACATTTGAAAGGGTACAAGAAAACAATATAATGTGTTACGGAAGAGGAAGCGTCTTCTGCTTCATCGACGACACCCGATATGCAAATATAGACATCATTCTTAATCACAATAAGTAGGCATGCTAATGAGTTTACTAAATAAAAAAATCCATCTTCATACATTATACTCAATGATAGAGAATATTTCTCGATGATACCAAGATAGCGACCATAGACCTGACTCATAGTC
This sequence comes from Mimachlamys varia, assembly GCA_947623455.1. Classification (NCBI taxonomy): domain Eukaryota; kingdom Metazoa; phylum Mollusca; class Bivalvia; order Pectinida; family Pectinidae; genus Mimachlamys; species Mimachlamys varia. Next base: position 5,240,358 of record OX392535.1, read on the forward strand.
CTCATCAAACTGCATCTTTCGAATCCATGTGAAGTAAGTTTGTTTGTCAGCAGCCAACATCTATCACGAAAATCTCGATATTTATAGCAGCCCAAGAATACCAAAATGACTGCGACTTGTAACCACCGAAGGTTTGTTTGAGAGGTAGGGATATTACTATCTAGAAAGAGGAAGTTCACGATCGGAAAATCGAAATCATTACGTTTATCGTATAACTTAGTAGTCATCAGTCTGTTGTGTCTTTGATTTCAAGACCCGAAGGTTACATACATTGTACGATCGACTTGGTATGCGAACTTCTTGTTGATATAGAAAACACATAATTAATATACAATAAAGTGATATCAAAAGATTTTTGTTATACTATCCATATGATTCAACGCGAATGTACCACTTTCCTATCAAATACTGATGAAAACACAGAACAAAGTTTGAACATCGAATTGACACAACAAAAACCTAGAATAAAGACATTTCATCGTGTTTTCCAAGCAAACTATTTAGCAATAGCTGAATACCACTTGCGTAAATGATGTACTTTAGTAGTAGAAATAATATGTACTAAAAACATGCAGTCAAGCATTTTCACATATTAATTGACAGGACGTTTTTTTAGTCTCAAGTATGTGTTCAACAGAAATTTAGTTATTTTTGAATATCATATTCATTTAAACCCTAAAATGATACATGCATTATTATTATTATTATTATATAAAGGAGTGCTGGGTTTTTTAATGCTAGCTGTCAGCGCCTAAATCGCAGCAAAGGTTGTATGCTTCCTCAAAAGTTGGGAAAAGTATTGGCCGGTTGCTAAGGCTATCTAACCATTAATTTCCCTTTCATATTTATCATTGATTCTCTTTTTTGATATTTTGTCCCTGGTTGAAAATACAATGTATTTTGAGTTAGGATTATGGTTTTGCAGACGTATCGGCATCCTTTAATTTATCTGCCATTCCGGGCATGGCTTATGCCATGGTGTGGCGCCTGTAGTTCTTCCGTTCTGCGTACGTTAAAGTTTCTTTAAACGACTTATTCTGAAGAATGGAAAAGTCTAGATTTATGGTATTTGGCTTGAAGTTCCCTAGCATGGAGTCCGATACAGTTTTCAAGAAAAACAAAAAGAGATTCTTGCAAAGTTAGGCGGATTTCAAGGTAAACGATGATAACAGGTAAGCGATGCATGCCTCTCTAGGTCTTGTTTATTTCGGATATAATATGAAACTGACATCCGTCACAAGAATGAAACCTGTCACAAATAGGATACTAGTATACGTGTTTGTATCGTGTTTGTGTAACGGTATATATATCACCGCTCTAGCTGTTTATGGTGTGGCTTGATCTCGTTACTGGCTGGGCTTGCTTATTAGATCTAATATGGATGATTTTTGTTTCGCTGATTTGTTAATTCCGGATACATTTACATGAACTGTAATCAGGAATTTCCTGAGATAACATGTAATAAAAATTTAATAGCAGAAGTTTTGTTTTGTTTTTTTATCTTTCCATACATTGTACTTCCCTATATAGTCTGGCATGTTCCTTATCTGCAACACGTTGCTGATAACTTCCACCCCTGAGCTACAGTGTAGTGACTTACAGAGACCTGCAGGGAGTTACCATAACCTAACACTCCTCCTTCACAATTTTATTAGTCGCAGACGAAACAATGTGGAACCTCTGCAGTGGATTAGCTCATTATCGAATACTTTAAACGTTATTCAGGCCAATGGTGAAAATGTATGTCAAAAGGACCATACGTCCACCTATCTTCCGAAGATGTTCATGGAACTGGTGCGGGAGACAAAACGCATTAACATATCCCATGATATGGTGGGGTATCTGTGTTTACAAAAACCACAAGCAACGGAAACCTGCAGAAATAGTATATATGTGTCTAGGCGTGTTTACAGTGACAAAACAAATCCAAAGTGTATGCAGTTTGAGTGTCGGTCTGTGTAAAGCGTAAAGAAGGATGGCAGATTTGTAGGGTCTAGATCTAATATAGTGTGGTGATGGTTAGTATTTGTAGTAGCTTTAGGGTATTGATGAGTAGATGATAGCATCAATATCTAGAGGAGATCAAACGTGGTGTCTTAAATGGTAGACATGTAGTATAGACGGTTTGGAGATTTGATTGTTGGGTACTGTCTAGACGAATTCGAAGCCGAGTGTGAAGACTAGCTAGAAGAATCGGAGAGTTACTAGACAGATACACAACTGATTTTTCACCATCATAGACTCATAACTATAAAGATTAAATTTGTTCTTAGATGGTTTAAATAAATATCGCTTATGAAAATAAATGCAATAACTAACTTGGAAGTTGATTATTTAGCTTCAAATACTATTGAAAGCAAGTTTTGAAGTTAAATATTCCGCAATCACTGTTAACACATATGCTGTACCTTAATAGATACAATATGCTGAAAAAATGAATTAAACTGTATCATACTCCTAGGACTCGTCAGTGATGCTAGGGGCCAAAAGGTGGGAATCCAAAAGCAAAAGGGTCAGATGTGTTAAACGCCTTTAATTTATGAATTCAGAAGTAAATTCAAACTAGTTCTGTATAATTTCAAATTTTGTACTACGAAAACATGTATATTAGGTACCGTGCCACTACATAAATGAGATTAACTGTGGCTATGGAGACTCCAGCAAACCTCGGGGACTAAAACATCCACCTGCAGAGTTATGGGTTGAACTGAAATATGATAACGAATGTTGTATTTAAAATGTTTTACTTGAATTGCATATGAGTTTATAGTCTCTTGTAAATAGATAATTGGCACTTATCAACGTAATACCTTGCATCTTATATTTGTCCAGTTTTCTTTTTTATATTTGGTTAGCAGGAACAAAGGGAGATAACTCGTCTTTTTGTAAAGATGGTAACAGAATACTTCGAATTCATAGTGTAACTTGCTGGTCAGCAGGCATAAGGAAAATGATAACCTTTAGGACAAATAAGCCATGACTCAACCAGGAGATAATTGTACCCGGATATTTACAATCAGCTGGAGAAGGTCGTGGTGATATTCAAAACAAAACACTTGCCATCGCTGTTGTGACGACCAGCGTCATTATATCTTCTTTTGTTTAGTTCTCACATATAAATATACCAACCACACTCCTGTCCTGCTGTGTGTCACAGGCAATGTCTGAACGGAACTTTGTTACATAATCAGAAATGTTTATATAGCTAGTAGGCAGGATATGAAATTGATGAGTAGCTGGATTGAATAATAAATCTTTGAATACTGTTCATTTTAAGATGACGAGTTTGACAAAGGATGAAAACAATGAGGTTGCTATAGAATTGCATCTCTCGGAGAAATCGATTTTAAAGACAGGATACAACGTTTTGCTAAGAGCAATAAAACGTCTTGAAATATGGCATGTTCTTAAAGCTGACAATGCAACTTAAAGAGCTTTCAATTAATATTTAAAAAAAAAAAGTTGGATTTTTTTTCTTGTTTTGAGATCGCCCCTATCTGTTCCGACCATCGTTTCTAAGGAAGTGCCGACATTTTAGTTTTGCCTTTGCTTGGTAACGAGTATGGGCCCCGATGGGTATATAAAGGTCATAGCCTGTAAAACCGGTTTTCAAAGTACTCCTGACCGTCACAATATTCAGTGCTCCGCGCACTCGGCAACCGCTGTCAAAAATCAAACGCACTCACCTTTAGACTTTGAACCACAATACTGCCATGGTGGTTGTTACTAATAACACATTCTTGAAATTGCGTATCCGAAATAAAAGGTATATCACTGAAAATACTTCCATAAATCCAATATATATCGTCGGTCTTGCACGTGCATATTATCGCATCCACGTACAAACTCTTAGTCTTGGTCATGTAGACGCTTGACAAGCAAACACGTGTAAAACACGGCTAACCCAGGTGTGTAGTCAACAATGTGAAATTATATATTTGAACCATTCTCATGGACTTATTTGGATTTATTATGGTTTCTACGCTGGATGTTAGTACTAGTTGGATATCAAAAAGGTAGGCATAAGCGTTAAATAGCCATTTGTTTGTTTCACTTGCAACATATATTACATAAAGTTGTGTTGTGTTATTTTGGGGATATGGATGTTTTTATTACAATTTCATTTCATATTTATTATATATCTTTCCAATATCCATATTCGTAAAAAAAACCACGAAAACGAGCCGTGACGTCATGTGTACAGACTATTTGTTACTGTAAAAGACGTGCTACAGAGAGAGGGCAGTGTCGAAATAAAACCGATTTTGTAACTATCGGTGCTTTTATACCCAAGGTTGTCTACACACGTTACCAAGCAAGGGTAAATCAAAAATGTCTGCCACTTCCTTGGTTACGAAAACCGGAAGACACATGGTCAAGGTAGGGAACATCTCGGAACTATTCGGAGTAATCACAATCTGAATATTTTTTTTTTCAAATCTTAATTTAAAGCTTTTAACTTGCATTGTCAGCTTTAATTAAAGAGACTTTTATTGTAAAAGTGTTTAAAATATGCAATCCCCTTTCAGAAAGCATATTACAAAACTGGTACATAGCTTGCATAGAGTATTATTATTATGATGTTTCAATTATTGATATGATATAGGCAATCGATATAAAGAAAACATTTTTTATTTCAAATATTACTTTCATCCGAAATCAAAATTAATATACGCTTCTCCGATAAATTATCGATACCCCATTTGAGCCTCAGCTACCTAAATTTCGTCGGTAAGCGATGACGTAAACTACTTGCCTAAATTCGATAATCATCTATATTTACCATGAACCTTGCTAATTTTAGAAAAGGGAATATTATCTATAACCGAGATGTGCATAAGCAAGGAGACAATGTAATAAAGGGAAAATAATGTCTAAAACTCCACACTCATGTATTTGGTACATACACCTTGGGTTTTTACTGTGAGTGGGCGGGACACAATATTGTCACCATCTTCACGTTTGGTCCATTGTCTGGCATAATCCAGAGAGTCCATAATTGTCTCGAATTTCACATTCCATTTGAAGGATGTATTCTCTCGATACTTTCATGAAAAGCTCAAGTTGCTTAATGTTGGGAATGCTATTCAGATCGTCGGTAACTATATGTCCAACTGGACCATACCATCATGGAGATGAAGAATATGAACATGCTGAAGGAGGAATCAGTGTGAGGTCATATGTATTCAACGGGTGGCAGTTCTTTGTCTGGATTTACCCTGACGTGGAAACATGCCTTGACTTATACAATATGTCTATATATGCATAAACTGTGAGTTGGTTAACAAAAGATGTAAATGTAAGCATTGGATGTCATATTTCTGACATTCGTTGGCGTGTAACATATATTGGCTTATCTACATAGTCAACATCGTGCGCTAGCGCTCATCATTCAACATGTAGGTGCTCCAATGCATGTAACACACTAATGAATGTCAAAAATATAACAACCAATTCTTAATTGAACAGATTTTTGATGTAAGATTCTGCTGTATCCCATTTTTCACAAATTCAATAAGTTTATTGAGCCTCCACGCCATTGTCCAAAGGTCAGTCTAGAGCAGTGATTTGTTTGTATGGTTGCAGAATATTTAATACAGTCCGTGGAAGTTAATTCCAATGGGCTAAATGTGAACATGTTGAATTGGGTTAACTTTTCTCAATAGATGAAGTCCTCTATCCCGGAAAGAATAAGCAGTTTGTGTTACAAAAGGAGCTAAATACAAATCGATATTTCTTGACCCCGATGTTGGAAGAACACTCAAAAATCAACCTGATACATATGTGGAAGCGTCTGCAAACAAATCATCTATTAGCGTGATACTTGTTTTCAAAAGCTATTATATTTATTGTTTGCAAAACGAACTAGATCTGCTTGATAACCAAGGTAACCCTTCTAACACATTGACGTTTTTCAAACATGAAACACTATCTAACCATTGGTCAGTATTGCAATCTTAAAATATATTTCTTTACGAGAAAGACGCTGGCCTACCTCGTCTATATTGAATGTCTATCCTTATAAGCAACGTTTTATCGGTGGATCTTCTAATTGCTCAGCCAGACCATTATCAGAACTTCTCTCTACCATTTTTTGCACCATAAAATCAGGACAACATTATTATAATGGCACTGTATACTCCAGGAGTGTAATTAACGGAATGTAGATTTTGGAAAAATATTTTCTGATCAATCCTCAACATCCCTTTCTCAATTTTTTTTTTATACAAAACATTTGATTTTTCCGACCCGTACACTATTTTACCACATACCGAACTAAAAAAACAAAACAATGTCTGCGATCTCTCTTAATGAGATCACTCTTTTCCAAGAAAGATGGACGATGATACACATTTATGGTTGTGAGCTATCTTGGAACATAGTTTGTTTAAAATACATCAAAGGCAAAGATTAACTATACTGGGGAAGATACAGTGCGGATGATGTAATTGCTAGTTGACAATATCTTTTGTTGAGTTTGAAGGAAAGATTTCCGTTGGCATATATATGGGAACAAACTGTGCCCTATTCTTGTTGGCTGACTTTATCTTCATACGAGGATGGATTTGTCAGGAAGCTTATCAGGACAGGTAACAGAAACCTTGCAAAATCGATGAATTTCACTTTAAGGTATATCGTCGATGTGTTGTCTATTGTCTATAAGTTTGCTACTAAGCTATACGATTTTCTGATCGTGAATCTTTCCATTCTTGACAGTAACATCACTGCTCCTCATATATAGATATTTAGATGTGGCAGTTTATTCGTTAATCTATAGGTTGCTCTGAAAATCGAGGTTTGTGTATATGAATATATATGAAAGAACTTTTGTTAATTGCACAAACTGACTCTTTTATTTTTGTGTTAAATAAATTGCTGCTGATGTTCATAGTAGTTTGGATTGCTGTTTTTAAAGATCTGAACTTACTCTGATAAATTTGTCTGCAATTCACAAAAAGACGATATCAGTTAAGTAAAAAGTAACACAGTATGTTTTTCATCTTTCTTGCAGACCAAATAACATGGATAGGTTTCTCCTTTTCACCAATGTCCTTTTGACTCATTGGCCCTTCCTGTAACAGACGTGTATTCGGTGTCCACTTCCTGTTACAGACGTGTATTCGGTGTCCACTTCCTGTTACAGATGTGTATTCGGTGACCACTTCCTGTTACAGACGTGTATTCGGTGACCACTTCCTGTTACATAATAATTAAAACATAATCTTACATAATAATAATAATTAGCTCGTGTTTGGACCAATTTCCAAATGAAATACGTTTTCTGAAGGCAAATGTTATTCTAAGAAGAAAAATCAAGGTCTCAGTTGTGTCAATTAACCGGAAAGTACCTTAAAACGGCATTTCCCGCTAAATTTGGTGTTCGTCTGCTCAATTTCGCCGCCGCCATTCGACTAATTATAGGAATATCAACATTGTACGACATGAAATATTTTCTATAATTTTTTTAACCTTAACAGTTTAGATTATCAAACAATAACATATTTATGTAATATCAAGATTTATTACTAAGCACATCAGTACCATAATTATATTTTTATTATCGTTTTCTATGCCAAAAAAACATTTCTTATGTTTTCTTGCGAATCGGCACGGAACCGGGAGCAGGATAGTGGTCACATGATTCGAAAAAAAAATCACGTGATTTCTCGTATTAAAATAGAACGGGAAGCGCAAATGTCAGGTAGCCGCGATAAACAATATTGGCTGACGAAAACAGAGTCACAAGCTAAGACTAGACAAGAAAGAAGCTGAAAGAGACTATTGAAAGATCGGAACAGATGCATCTGACAAACAAAAAGAAATACGACACTATCAATGAAGACGAAGAGCATGGTTGGACGAAGTGTGGTTGAGTTGACAGTGCTTTCGAAAAACAAAAACGTACAGCTGATACTTGTACGAAAATACTTTCTTCATTCACGTACACTGTAAGATTATGTTCGGTAAAGCTTGTAATAATAATAATAGTAATAAACTTTATTTATTGAGGATAAAAACCTGTTTAGCAAAGCTAATCTTCCACAGGGTCCTCTGTTAGTAAAATACGTTAGTTGCACATTAATTTTACAGTTATAATGTACATGAAATTACGATCAAGCATATAAAGGATTGAACTTGTTTAAGAGAACATTATATCATATAACATAAATAATATTACAATTCTATAAAAATTATTACATAATGCATACATAGTATTGCTATAAAACCGCCCTAGTAAAATGAATGACACTTACAAGGTTAAATAATGTTCATCTGAAAATATCACAGACAGTATGAAATAAAATTATCACAGAAGCAAAGATATCAACATCCAAGCTTAACCAGAAGGTAATCAGTAAAAGACATTATGTCCAATATACATAAATGCTAATATAGCAAACTGTTAAGATTTGACAGAATACACGCTAATATAGCGTAATAAAACAGTATATATAACCAACCATTAAAAGATCATTTATAAAAATAAAATCAACTTTTTTTCTTAATGGTTTGAATCATGTTCCGTTTAAAACTATGTAGTGAACAGGATAGTCTGACTTCCACAGGTAGGCTGTTACAAATCTTACAACCGTCTATCAAAAAATGCTTGGAAAAGAAAGTAGATTTGTGTTTGGGTATCTGAATATAATTTTGTGACCCAGATCTTGTACGTGTGTTGTTAGAAACTTGAAATTTGTTACCCAGATAATGAGGTACAAGGTCATTTACACATTTGTACACCATGACACCTCTTTTAAAATTCAAATATTCATTAATTGGTAACCATCCTAATAATGAAAACATGTCTTTGGATGGTGTATCAAATGGGGCATCTAGAAGTAGTCTAGCTGCCTGTTTTTGAGCCTTTGACAGCTTTTGCATAAGGTTAAGGGAACATCCACTCCAGACAGTACTACTATATGTAAAATGAGGAAAAATACAGGCATTGAAAAATTTGATTCTTGCTGAGAGTGGAAGGTATTGACGTATACGTCTGAGAAGGCCTAATCCACGATTTATTTTGGAAATAGTATATACAATATGATCAGACCAGGATAGGGAATTGTCAATTTTCACACCGAGAAGTTTTTCAGTAGTTATCTGTTCAATATGTTCTTGATCCAAAGTGAGGTTAAGGTTATCTGAAACTCTGTTTGCTTTTTGTTTAGATGCAACTAGCATACATTTTGTTTTAGATTTATTCAAAATCATTCTATTTTCATGACACCAATCCTGTACTTTGGTCATGTCTGATTGTAACTGTGTGCGTACATCAGAAACACAGCTACCAGAAACACTTAACGTGGAATCATCTGCGTACATATCTGTACTGGACTTCAGTCCTAGAGGCAAATCATTGATAAAAATCAAAAACATCAGGGGACCTAATATGGATCCCTGAGGTACACCATGTGTGATTGGTTTACTGTTTGAAATATGACTGCCAATTGAAACTTTTTGGTATCGATTTGAGAGATAAGATTTAAACCAGTTAAGAGATTGAATATCGCATTGATACAATGTTAACCTCTGAATCAATACATCATGGTCAACCATATCAAAAGCTTTACGAAAGTCTATAAAAATGACACCATTTACATTACCTTTATCAATCTCTTTAGCCCAATTATTAACAATGCTGAGGAGGGCAGTTTCACAAGAATGATTTTTGCGAAAACCTGATTCTGAGGATAGAAGGAGATTATTTTCATTAATATATGAATAAAAACTGTTGTGAATATGCCTTTCCAAAATTTTTGACAAAATAGGCAAAACCGACACTGGTCGGTAATTAGAAATGTTAGTTATAGATCCACCTTTGTGTAGTGGGATTACTTTGGATATTTTTCAATGGTCAGGAAATTGACCAGTTGATATACTTAAGTTTAAAATGTATGTCAATGAATGAGAAATATGAGAACTCGCTGCTTTTAGCAACTTACAGCTTATATCATCAAGGCCTGTAGCTTTATGTACACCAAGAGAATTGAGGAAATTTTCAGTAAATTTCTCTGTAACTTTAGGAATAGAATATGTACAATTTTCGGAAATATTCAACCGAATGAAGTTGCGTAAATTCTCAAATGAAGAAGATACATTGTTTAGATTCGTACTTAGACTGCTAGCAATTGACGAAAAATATGTGTTAAAACATTCAGACAGATTTTTCAAAAACAGATTCATCATCAACCTGTATCATGCTAGGATAGGGAGTGGACTGTTTAGGGGCCACCTCCCGAATATATTTCCATAGTTTAGGATTATCAAGATTGCTCTCAATCAGATTTTTAAAATATATAGACTTAGCCTCTTTGATAAGCTTCGTCACAAGATTTCTTTTGAGACGATAATTTTCAATATCACCATTACGTTTGTAATCGTCTCTCATGCGAATATGTTCAAGGATGTTGTCATCCATCCACTCAGGTTGAGTTGACTTTTTAACCCTTCGCTGTAACTTTGGTGCGTGTTCATCAACAACGCTAAGAAAAAGTTCCATCCACGTATGCAGGGCATCGTCCACTTCTGAGAAACACTCAATTATGGACCATGGAACAAGCTGCAAGTCATGCAGGAAGGACTGTACATTAAAGTTTTTAAATGACCTGTAAAATATCGTCGTGTGTGAGAATTTTGTTCCAAATTTGTGTTTTCTAACGAAACATACAGGGTAATGATCACTCAGACCATTTTCTATCACCTTAATAACCCGTATGTATTCTGGAGAAGAGACATATACATGATCTATCATAGTTTCAGTCTCTTGCACGCGTGTAGGTGCACGTACGATCTGGTGTAAGTGAACACTTGAGGTAATGTCTGTCAATGTACACCGTTGAGATAAAAGTAGATCAATGTTAAAATCACCCGTGATTACCATTTCCAGGTTATTTTCTTGACATTTGTCAAGAAAAAGTTCAAAGCTTTGCATCCAACTTGTATCTGAAGATGGTGGTCGATAGACATTAGCCACTAAAATTGATGATGTATGATCAAATTTCAGTTCAACACATACAAGTTCTAATTCCTTATGTTCCAAATCAAATCGTCTTACATAGGGAATATGGTCTTTCAAATAAATAGCAACACCTCCATGTCTTTGGCCATCATGTCTGTCGAGGCGCTCAATCCGATAGTGATCTATAGAGATTTCATCATTTTGAATGTTTTGAATGTGTATTCAGTGTCCACTTCCTGTTACAGATGTGTTTTCGGTGTCCACTACCGGTCGATACAAGGAATGCTACTGACCACCGGTCAACGTGTCTGTAGGATAACCAGGCCACACGTACGTCAAGTCCGGTAAGATAACATTGGTAATTAAGACAGGGGTCAGTTTGACAACCAGGATAGGATTTTACTTTATCACAATATAAAGAAAACAAACTACTTACCACCTTTACCTGTGTAGAGCAAGGAGCAAATCATGTCGAAGAACAGTCACACACGCAGGAAAATTGTTTATAAACAAAACACCCACTTCCTATCAAGTGTAAATAAATGTGGCATAAATTCTCCCCAGATATGGAAATTATATGTCCGCTGTACATTTATATCTATATGAATAAGCAAGAATAAGGCAATATTTTTAAGTCGATGCACTACGTGAAACAAGGAATGGGTATGGTGGCGACAATACGAGATGGCATTAATCAGCCACCATAAATGGGAGAATATCAGTCATTAGAGGCAATTCACGATAGAGCCAATTACTAGGTATGATCCATGTGTGACGTAGCAATAGACACAATGATTTACGATTTTTGTAACTTAACTGTGATTGATCAGATAGATTTTGTAGGATTGTTTAGGACAAATAATAACGAAGAAGATTTCCCGACAGGAATTCTGAGAAAAGATATTGTTGAATCATACATAATTAATTTCTGGTGACTACAAACAATTAAAGAAAAACATCATTACTACGGGGAAGCCCCTGGATATTATTCGCTAGCTATCAGGATTAGTGATGAACTTTTCTGACAGGACAGGAGCTCATACTAAACATGTTTGTAGTTAATTATCATGGTACGTTCTTATTTGCTTGTTTGACTCTACCACATAATTTAGAAGTTAACAAAAAGGAATATTGTTCCTCGAAAATAGAACTAGAAATATATAATTACGGTACACAAATCAATCATGTATATTAATTGTTTACCTTGAAATTTTCGGATGATGTTGTTTTTAGGATTTTTTATTCGATAGTATATTCTTGAGATATTCTCGAGAACCTCAGTTTTTGACTGAAACAAATCCCTATAACTGATGCATGTGAATTTCATTGGGTTGTAAAACGAAGGAAGGATTTACATTGATGATATATATATATATATATATATGTATGTATCGCCGTAAATATGAAACATTTCATTCATAAGCTAAATTTAGCCTGTCCGTATATGTATGCTATCTATAAACGTATGTTCGTAGAACTTTACCATAGCGTATGTCCCTATCAGCTTTCTATAAAAAAATGTCCCCTATATGTTATTTTACATCGATTTGTGTTTCGAAATAAAAGAAAATATAAGTAATCTTTAGCTTTCAAAATATAGTAAGTTAAGTGATATTCTTTATATAAGAATTGAAAGTCATTTTTTTAACTTTCATAGTGCTATGAAAGGTCAGCCGTTACATCCATATTGAATGAAGCCCGCTAGGGCTTCATGCTGAATATGGATGTAACGGCTGGCCTTTCATAGCACTATGAATGTTAAAAATGACTTTCAATCCATATACTTACATTTTCACTATAGAACAATTGCGTAACTTTATTGATATTTTTTCCAATTAATTGTTTATTAGCTGCGTTTGTAAATGTGTCGTCATTTAAACGACATGGGCGGAACAGCCCAGCTTGAATAAAATTGGCACCAATGATAATAATTAGTCATTTGAGTGTTTGACGCAAGGGCATTCTCCATCTTATTCGAAGCGGCGCGACAAGATTCTCGTTGAACAAGCTTGATCTATGACGTCATAATGAAGTCACGTGCTACGTCTCGAGAACCATTGCTTTCATAGTTTTATAAAAGGCATTTTTGCTGGTAATGTTCATATAGTGGATTACAGCGCAAATGTAAATATATATATATATATCAGAGACAAAGTATGACATGAACTCTATAACTATTATATCTCCCTGTATGATATGAAGGTTTGTGGTTTAGTAGGGCTGCCGCTACTTGGTGTGATGGGAATAATGCCCTAGTCGTGTCGTCGATGAAGCAACTGACGCTTTATCATCTGCAACACTTGGTTTTATTCTCTCGTATCTTTCAATGGTCTACATGTTAATCTTTCCTTTGTTAATATTTCGCTGCAAATTATCGTTTTTTTAGTTAGAATTATATTATAGGCACTTCGACATTCTCTGTATCTTGTTTGTTTGCCCTTTTTGTATAGGATAAGATACTAGCTTTTCGACATGTACTATGAATATTTCTTGATTCTTTATACCTGTTATTCAGTACGTTAGGTATTAAACGTAGGTCATGTGGTGTATTGATGTAAGGGGTACGTTTCGGGATTGCCTGTGGGATTATTACAGTTCCTGTTTTCTTACCAAAATATTTGACGTGTTTGAATAATCGCCTACTTGCGTAGTAACTGTCAAAACCGTGATAAATACAACGATAATTTTGCTGTGTAATATCAGTCATTCGTATATGATTGGCTACAATCCTTTATCTGGTTTGAGACATTTTACTTGTACTAAATAAACTCAGTATTGTAAACGAGATATGCAGCGAACAATTTGTTTATCATTAAATAAATACCGTTAGTGTCAAGATGATTGGAGGAAAAAGGTTCCGTGTTATTCATTATTTACGAATGTTTTTCTTCTTCGCAATATTTATCGTTTTGAAAACGTTCACACAATTTGTAGAAACTAAATGTATGTCTTACTTAAATTTTCCATTTTTTTCAGATGTATTTTATAAAAGTTAATACATGTACCTGGATGTTTGATGAAAAAGTGAGTTTTTCATGTTTCATTAGTGAAATCAGCACATCTTCCATTCATATGCATTCATCATGGTTCAGCTTGCATGCCTTTACTAAAATGTTATGTGTAATGCTGGTTAAAAATGTAAATATTTACGATACATAAAAAATAATCCTGGTTTCCGCTGATTTGCACCTTTCACCAATCTAGAATGACCTTGTCTACCTTGACGCCATGGTCAGACGTCCACTAACGTATAGGTGGAGGTGTCATTTCCCCTCCCCGGAGTTGATGTTTAGGGTCAGTCACGCAGTGGTCAAATTTAATCAATATTTAAAATTTCATACCAGGACTTTCAAATTTGCCTTGTAATCTCCGACATTACCGATGGTCTTCAGCTTAATTCCGCCATTTTTCAATCACCAGTACAAACCACTGACCCCCTTATTGATAGACAGCGGGTGTGGGGTGACCTTATATAAATGATGCTGGTTTGATTTCTCTGTACCTCTAACTATTTCAATTACAATGATCAACCTCCTCCCCAGCGGAGGTATTCAGACAAATTAAGTAAGATTCCATTTATCGGACCAGTGCTGTAAGTAGTAGCATTATGGACATGTCAAAGAGCGCGTCCCCTATCGCTTATCGGACAGAGGCAATGTCAATTAGGATTTCATCGCTGTTTTCATTCCGTCGATTATCTCTAATCCGCCCCCGGTTCAACAATATATATATAAACGTCAACTTATGTATTCCTGAATACACAGCGGTTATCTATGGAGCCGTATATCAGTGGTGTGTCATAAGAGGCACAAATGGTTTCGCTGTGTTATTGTTACTTATTTCAACCGTTACTTAAAGCGTCAACAAACACAGTTTATGAGCATGAAAGGCGTTGATATAATATGATGTGAAGCACAATTTCGGTTTCAGACGAATGCGCTCGTTTAAATTGACGCAAAATATGTAAACAAGTCAACGCACATTTTCTTTCGGAGATGTTTGATCTGACATTTTCAAGAAGCTGTTTTACTGTTATTTATTTTAATCTAAGAAGAATACATTTATTAATACTCATCTGTTTTACATTGAAAGCCGTAACGTTCCTGTAAATCATTTAAAGACGCTTTCCTTTAGTGTTTGTGCAATTGGAAAACGGTGTTGTGCGATCGGAAAAAAGAGGGAATTCGAATACAACTTTTATGGATTTTAATGTTTTATGCACAATGGAATGACCAGTTATTGTGTATAGAGAGAGACCTGATAAAGACATGGATGGTGAGAGGAGACGTGTGTTACAGGCTGATGGTAGACTGTCCCGTGTAGCAGGGTCCTTGGTGTTAGGGATCCTTCTCCTCCTCCCTGTTATACACGGTGAGTACACCACCAACAGGTTATATCAACCAAATGTATGTTATTATAAATTTTGAAATTAAAATCTTATTTGGAACATTTTATAAAATGTTTTCTTTCCGAAAAATCCATTTAATATCTGATTCCTATAAAGTAAGAGACATTTTGCCGGGGACTGACTCGTTATATTATTTTATCTAATCGTCCGTGCAGGTAAATGAACCTAGAGGTTCGGGTCATAATGCCTAAACGCTAATCTGAAAGTCGTTTAATGCTTCATTAATGGAATTAGCGTTTTGTTTATATCTGCATAATCTTTACTTGTCTAAATCCCCTTTTTAATGATTTGCACTGGGTTTAATAATAGTGCAGTATAAGGTGAAATATATTCAAGTATAATGTTGAAACAAGCCAAGAAAGTGAGATATTAAAAAAACCATCAACAATGGTTTTAATTGACCCTAGTGACAGCAATACGTTCTATTCAATATATACACTTTTAAAATTTGTTATTTCAATAGCCACTCGTTCTTGGGTTAAAGAAGCAGAATTTATAAAACCAATACAATTGTATTTTGTTGGTATTGCCAATCACATATTCCGTTTTAAAATAATGCTATTCGTTGAATGTAGACGGAGGAGCATCACAACGTAAGCATACAAACTTAAAATAAAAAGGAGGAAGGAAAAGATAACAATTGTGATAAATGGTAAGGAGTCTGTCTTGGAGAATGCCTAATTAACGTGATAATAATTTACAATGCATTTGCCTTAGTTAAGCAAGTAGGCAAAGACAAATCTAAACCAAGGAAACAATACCAGGAATGGAGGTAATATCAAAATAAATAAATCAATACCCCCTAATAAAACCCGGAATTACGTTCTCTGAGGGTCGAAATGTATTTAGATATTTAGATTGTGTTATACGCTTTACTTCCTATCTACATTCTACACTGACTGTTTTTAATGAATAGGTGCGATTCTTACTTCGAAGTGTTTAGTGATCATCAACGACATTATAATTTTTTTAATACTCGATCATTAGTCACATTTTTGCCATCATCGTATTTTTGTGCTCATTTCATTGTGGAATATTGCGAAATCCACAGAATTCGGAAGCGTCAAATTTTAATCTGGACACAAAATTGTGTAAACTCGGGAAAATATGAACTACAGAAAGATTATCACGAAGACTAGTATACAATAGATAGAGAATATTACATGGCCATTTCCATATTAGGCCTTGTATCAACCCGAGAGTTTAGGTATCATTCGCATTTCAATATAACCAAAATTGACTCATTCTTGTATTTGTTTCCTTTGAAGGAGCCTGTTTAAGCTTGACAAACACCAAAGCGGAACCCTTCAGAACATATGCCAAGATAACATGGAGTATAGCTAGCATTACACCAGGATGTTCCGTGTTTAACTGGATGGTACATTACGACTCGGTAAAACCGGTTCGAATTTACCAGAACCGAAATAACACAGGCAACTACGTAAATCAGTCTTTTGTTCGGGTTTACCCCAACTTCGAGTATAACGTGTTTGTGGAGGCATTCACCAACCAGGGCGTCGTGCGTTCGCCGGTGTTTGTGTACCACGCCCCCAAAACAAGTGAGTGGAATATCAATAAAAATAGATATATGTTAATTTCATTTCTTTACGCGATACTGCGCAGTAGGTTGTGTGACTTCCTTGTGATAATTTTTTGAAAAACATTTAGTTGTGCCTATTGGAATTATTTCCTTAAGATATTTTGATGTATGTAGTGTTGCGAAAAAACCCCAACCTCCTCAAATTACCTCTCAGTTATTATGTCTCCCCTTCGTATGAAGGGAGACATATTGTATTCGTACCGGTTCTTGTTTTGGTTCTTGTTCTGAAGGTGTCTTGATGAAACTTGCATTATACAAACATCACCTAAAGCAGACATGCAGTGCACTGTCATTATATCACTGTGACCTTGGGGGTAAAATAAGTATGAATTTTCCAATAATTCTTGTCCGAGCAATTACTTTTAAACCGTTAAAGGTATATCGATTCAACTTTTGGTAAACCTGCATCACCCATAGACGATGTGCAGTGCACAGACAATATGCCAGTGTGACCTTCACCCAAAGGTCAGAGATAAAAAAATGTTTGTTTTTTTCGAACATTCAAAGGTGTACGCCAAGGTGATGCCATCGGTCCCTCAATGTCTAATTATATACATGTCACAATAATTGACCAAATCTCAAGGTAATTAGCTTGTCCGTCCTTCTGTTCGTCCGTCCGTCTGTCCATTTTATACTGATTGATATTTTGTTATGACATTATGAAGTTGGTCAGAATAAAAAGATGTAAACTAATCAAACCTCAAGGTCACAAGGTCAAAGGTCAAGGTCATAGGTCAAGGCCAAATTTTTCATTTATTAACTGCTAAATATATTGTTATGACATTATGAAGGAAAGTTGGTCAGAAAAAATGTCATACATTGTAGCTACCAAACCTTTTGAACATTGTTAACAGTAACACAATATCAAATTAATTAGAATAAGACAATTTCTTAATTTTTATTCTTGCACACCCAACGAACTACAAAAGCAGGAAATATACAAATTTGTTTATAAGGGAAAAATATTTTCTTGTTCACTAAAACAAATTTCAGTAAATTTTAAGTAAAACGTTACAGATTTAATACATTCCATATGGTGTTTCCCTCACTGACGACTGATTGTTGTTTTTTCGATCTCAGATCCCGGAAGTGCTCCGGGTAAGTTGCACATGCAGTCAGCGACGCATGACAGTGTCACTTTGGAGTGGGACGCGCTCAGCCTTTTCTACAAGAACGGGAACATCTTGGGTTACAAGTAAGCTAAATACTAACCAGCTAATTTGTTTTCTTAAATGCCTGTATGCGTAACGTTTAGCAAGAACTCTATTTTTTGCTATATTTGTGTCTTAAAAATTTCGAAATCTGAATTTTAGAAATCCATGTCCTATGTGATGGAGATAATACTTAAGAAACGAAATGTTTCAACATCATAACAGCTTTCTTGGCATATCTCATGAATCGCGTTAATGTGATTGACTAGACATATGTCCAAAATGTTTACAAGGCAAAGAGAACAGCGAACAACACAATAATGTTTCCCTTTCAAAATAATTTGCAGAATTTCCACAAGTCGTTCGTTTTTATCAGATACATTAAGCACTTTATTCCAGTTTAAAACCTAATACCATAACAAATCTACAGCGATTTATTACGTCATTTAATCTACCAATACAGAATGATGGGACCGATTGCAAATCAAAAGAAACTTTTGTCAATGTGCCCAGGCTTACATTATGTATTCCTAAATCAGCACTATACGCACAATATCATAAATATATTGTACAACAAATAGTGTTTGATTGTGTGACTACTTAATTTGGTTTCCGACAGATCACGTTTAAATATAATATGAGTACTGCAGCATATGATACTCATTGTATCATGCATCATTGTATCTCAGATTGACCTACAGAATGGCAGGAAATAGCACAGTAATGTCTACCAGTGTGTCGGGGGAGAACACACTGACTGGAGTCATCCGCGGTCTACAGCCCTCCACACACTACCAGATACAGGTGCAGTGTCTTAATGATGTTGGTCTAGGCCGTCCGAGCAGTCCCTGGCTTGATGTCACAACCAGTGCATTAGGTAACTATTAATTAGAAGTAGGTCCGCTACCTATAACTCTTTTAAAACTGTATGATCTGCAATGATGCAAATGCATCCATTCACATAATTGCCCTTTTTAACATGCAGTTAAAGAAAAACAGAAGAAATTCACTTACCATTTTATTTTTGTAGCTACTACAACTTCCACTTCAACTACCGTTACTACTACGACAACAACAACGACAACCGTCACCACTCCCACCACCGCCACCACTGCCTCCTCCACAACTACTGCATCAACTACTACTCCAACATCAACAGTTAACAAGCAAACACTTACTTCTCCAACGACGCCTACAACTACAGCAACAAGTAAAAAATCACCAATCCCTGTTTCTTTCACATTAAACCCGAAAACGTCAACAACGGCCATTTCTATCCAACCCTATCCAACAGTCTCGGTACATCTCACAGCTTCCGGTGCAAATTCAGCCATTACGTCCATTACCGGAAGATCCGTTACGTCACATTCAACGAATAGGCCTACTTCAAATCATTTGACCAACTTGGTACTTACAACGACGCCAAAAGCAACTACACGCCAAGGCAAGTGTGCACAAATGTTCCCTGCTTATATAAGGAAGTATGATTATGTCGAAAAAGTTCTGTAGTGGTATTATCCTTAACGTACCAGGTTTTATTTCTTCTTACAACATACATATAGGTACAATTAACCGCCATTTAAAATACACCTGTCAGTATTCTGGATATCTCCCCAACTCTAATGGCGTCAGATAAAAGATAACACTTTCAAAAGGTTTCACCCTCAGCCATTCATCATGGTTGTCCGCTGCTTTCTAGCTTATCGTATCAGCAGTGGCATTTGACAACAGTTATTTTGATAAACGTTTATACGTGTACCGCAATATCTTATTAACCTCTCTATACCTTACACTTGAACAACTGGAGCTAATGTGATGTTGTGGGTTTGCTTTACTCGGCCGCAAAATTCATAAACAGCGTAATAAGCATCCATCTCAACCTCTGAACAATGAAATATAACACATTTCTGGCAAACTTCAATTAATTTGAATTGGCAGCGTTTTTGTATTTTTTTTCATATTGTTTTCCAGTGATTTTGAAAAAGGAAATAATATTGAAGTAATGTATCGTGTGCCTAAAGTGTCTACCTCTGTAATACAACAGATGCGGGTGACGACAAGATCCTCGGCCTTGACCTATGGATGTTAGTTGCCATCGCTGCCGGCGCCTTACTGTTGTTGTTGCTGCTATCGGTGTTGCTGTGTTGCTGCTGTCGGTGCTGTTGTTTCGAGGAAGCGGCTGTCGGAGCTAAGACGAGGGGAGAGGAGAGAGTTTTCGACAAAAGGGTATTGATTTACACTAATGAAGTCTGATAGTAACATTATACATTGATTGCAGAAATCAGCGTTTAAGACTTGACATATGGACAGAAGATATCAAACAAGGTCAACTATATAAGCTTTTCCAGGTTTAGGTGGCATACTTTTGAGATTAATTTTATAATACTCATCCCTTCCACAGGTTGTGTTAGGATCCTTTTCTTTCAATTTTTTCAATTTTGTCTTTGTTGTCAAATTAGGAAGTTATTTTGATGTTCCTTGTGATTTCATGATGAGTGGTATATAGAGGCTATTCAATGGTTTCCCGTTGAATATCAAAAATTTGCAACTTATTGAGAGGGAGTGCCTAAGGTTTAAAGAATAATAATACGCAACAGGATGAAGTTCTTTTTTTCGTTCAAAATATAGTAAAACCACAAAAACATATTAATAAAATCAATTTGATATCTATTATTTTCCAAAATACTTTAAAGTTTTTTTAATTTTCCAACTTTATATGATTTGATTATAGAATAACGAAAAAATAGTACACAAATAGTGTGCAATGATATCGGACCGAAACTCATATCATCACTAGTGATGATTATAAGACTCTTTCATTTCCGTGTATGTAGGATAGGGATATTCCACCCGAGGGGTCACAAAATGTGGTGAAACCCGAGGCTTGCCAAGGGTTTTACCACATTTTGTGATCCCGAGGGTGGAATATCCCTATCCTACATACACACATAATGAAAGAGTCTTTTCCTCTCATATCAACTACCCTAATAAGCTCAAAAACCATGAAAATATGTTTAAACAGGCTACCATTTTGATATTTCAACTTGAGCTTTTTTGACGAAAACGAATATGACAGCGAGTTTAAGCATACCCTATATTTGTAAACACAGTTTGCGCAGAAAAATTAATCTCCTCTTCCTGGTGTTTATGGTTAAAATTTTTGAAAGGTTTTAATTTTATCACGCCGTCGTTCTCTCGTTCCGGCATCAGAGTTTACCGTATTCGTGACGTCACGTCATTGTTGAGCCATTGTGACGTCACATCGCGTGAAATGCTATGTAAGATAGATTTTTCTTACATAGCTTTCTTACATGGGCAATCTCTATCAAACATGGCGAGATATGAGAGAAATAAGATTTCTTATATCATCACTAGTGGTCGTATAAGCAGTGATGATATAATTTTATATTTTGTGATATTTCACTGGTAAAATGTAATAAAACATATTATAGATTTTATTCAAAAATGATATTACATTGTGAAGCGGTATAGAAAATTTTGCATAAGCAAGTTTTAACATTTCCTACACCTTAAGAGCGATACTGATTTTGATATTGAATTCAAAATAACACGGCTTTCCCCATCTTTCAGAGAATGGATAGCGTCTTCATGGAAAGGGACGTAAGGAGAGACGATATGAGTCGGAAAACACGAACTAGGAGTGTGGTATCCATGGAATCACTGGACGGATACAGAGCTAGTGAGGTCAAGCCTCGGACGATGCGACTGGTTAGTGTTGACAGTCATCAATCCTTAGACGCAGTCCCAATATTCATACCGTCTTCCGCGGGTAGGTACTCTTCTCATCACAACACACCGACGGCCAAGACCATGGGGACGCAATACGAACGGGTGCATACCACTCCCAGGGCTAGGGCTGCAGGAACCCAGTACGAGGATGTGACAGAGCGTGTCATCTACCCCTCGCCAAAATCGAAGACGTTTGGTACACAATATGAAAGTATCGAGGAGGAGGTAGCAACTAAGGATGTCGGAACCGTTACTGACAGGCGTGGCTCCTTAACATCTAGTGTGTCTCCATTTCCGCCTAGTTCAGGATCGACAAAAACACCAAGAACGCTCAGAGCAGTTGCGCCGATGCATATAAATCCGGAAGTGGTAAACCCTATAGTGATGACAACAATGGACGCCTCAACTTCCGCTATGAGTAGTCCAGAGCGGAGGTTCAAATCAGCAAACGTCCAGACCGATTTGAGTGTACTAAAACCAGCCACACCACTTCCGCAAAGTTATTCTACTAAATCAAAATCTACCGTTAACCCGTCGTCAGTCATGTCTAAGGATGAGGAGGCCGAACTAGAAATGTTTCCTCCGGTTCTCTTGGGTGACACAGCTAGATCGGTAGGTGCCAGTAGTGAAAGCATTCCGTCAACAGCCATAGGTGGCCGTAACGTGCCGTTCAATGACATCGTTAGTTGCCCAACGGCTGTCCCTCTCCGACCGCAAGACATGCCAAGAACTCGAGATAGTTCTTTTCTTCGCTATCCATCAAAGGCCGCCAGCCATCCAATCACACTCTGGGACATTCCACTGAAGAGCTATCCAGATAGTATAGCATATCCCAGCAAAGATAGTTCGGGTGACGTCACTCCTACCCCTATCAATCGTATTGAATACAATACAATATACGACAACCGCGTCAGCAACACAGACAACACCTACATACACAATTTTCTCGAGGATGCAAAGCGAATGGCGCGAAAACCTAAAGTCTCGCGACCACCGAGACTTGCGGCGATACCGGCAAATGCTGAGTCGCCAGTAGGTTTGTATGATCCGTTTCCTGAGCAGGGAGGGGCACATGATCTGATAAAACCGGGACGTGAGAAACAAACGACATTTAATAACATCCCAGCAGTGAAAGGCCCAGAGGTACGAGCGATTCTGTATGAACCACACCGCCTTAAAGATTCCACAGATTGTTAGATGTCCAAACCTTGTTACATTATCACATTTGTACAAATATGGAATTAGGGATTGGCAAAAACATCTTATACATGTATAAACTTTGTCTATCGACCATTTATAGGGCAGTTCATGTTTATTTTTATCAATTATCATATTATGTCTTTATATGCTATTGGTATTATACATTGTGACCGTGATAGGTTTACTAACGAAAATGATTTCTATACACTATCAAGTTTATTCTGGATGACTAGCATAAATATTTCATCCGTTGAAATATTTTTTCTAGTAATAAATAAGATTGAGATGGTAAATTTTACATATGATATTTATTTCCTAACTCAAGTGTTATTTCAAAGAGCTCGTAGTGTAAAGGAGTGATTTCTTTCTTACTGAAAACAAATGTTCTAACTAATGTGTGATTGGAAGAAATACCCAAATATGAGATAGGAGGTCATACTGAAAATGTATATATCTGATTTCATTAACTTTGAAATGACGAATTCGCAGATTGAACTCATATCAGTGTCATGTTTAATGCCTGGGTAAATTCATGAAATGATATATTGATTTCATTTAATATTGCACATGAAATTTAAACACCTGATCCTGCTTTGTTAAAAAATTCAAATTTGGTATTTTACCTAACGAGAAAAATAATTCAGATATTAAATTTTGATGTAAATGTACGTATAATACCTATCTGTGTAATGGTCTTTGTATATTCAATAGATTAGTTTGCTTTCATGATCAATAGTTTACCAATATTTAACGAAAAAGACTGCGATACGTTGTCAATATTTAATGCTTGCATTTTTTTTATATGATGTTATATGTCCGTCCATGTTCAAAGGTTGTTCCTATAACATAAATATATCCATATGATAATTCATTTTTAATCAATAGGATACCTTTGTTTTATGTGTAGACTGATGTATGTGTATGTGATTAATCCGTCCTGACTGATTTATGTGTTAGTCTGTCCATCTTCATGTCCATGTTTTTATCTAAATTTGTGATTATCTGTCGTTATTCAATTGGGTGCATATGTTTTATATTTATGTGATAAAAATGTTTCAAAGGATGTTTACATTTTCACCTGCATTTAAAGTTAATCAGGTGTTTTGTATTTCTTGCGTTTGTGATAGTCCGTCCATTTTAACGGATCTTTTTTACTTATGGCTAAATGTTATATTCTGTTTCTATAATATCCTTAATATAGTACTTGTACATATATTCTAGCTTATTTACATTCAATGCGATTTTTTGTTTTGTATTTGAAATATTTATGACCCAAAGAAATTTATTTAACATATATACTATTATTTATTGACAAGGTTACATCCATTCAATCATGCACTCATAAATGTACGGTTATAATTATGATATGAACTAAAGCATATATAGCACAACTATATTAACCCTTATCTATTACATATTCATTGATAGCTATCTACAACTGTATATTTCATATTCTTTGAATTTCTATTCGTTTATAATTGTTATATTGTACATGCATTATGTATATCAGTCACATATTAATATATGTTTTTAATGTACTTTTGGTATTTTAATGGTATGAAAATTCCATGTTTAGTTTTTATTTAATTGAATCTACCAAAATAACACAAAATTATAAGAATCGTATACTTTGATTCAAGAATAAACCAAAAGTTGTATTATTGAGACAACATATAACAGAGTTGTGTTTACATTATTTATAACCATCCATGTATTATTATATGAACACATATGTGAATAAGAGGCACATATCAAACACAAGAAGGAACGCAAAACGTACATGAAACTGCAACATGAATAGGGAAGACACAAATATACATAAAAAAGGAATATAATATATCAACATGGCGTCATTTAAGCAGCAGACGCGTACTCTTCCGCAACACCTGTATTCTCTTGTACTTTTGCAAGCGTCTCCATATACATTTTTGCCCCTCGTTTAATCGATTTTGAGTTCGGGTTATGGTTTTGTTAACGCTTTCGTATTTTATGTTTCATTGCCTACCTGATTAACTCTAGAATCACAATGGTCTCGTTTTCGCCTTAAATTATAAGACTGTAGTAACGGGCTCTCCGCTCTCCTCATCTTTATACTATTTCTGCTAAATATAAGTTACATGGTTATTTGGAATTCAATTAGGTGATCGAAATATTCTTCAATTTTGGAATACTCCCGTAAACGGTGTTTTATCTTTTGAGGAACAAAGTGATGATACAGTTATTTTCTGTGTTCCAAATCGTATTGTTTAATTCGTGCACGAAATACATTTCCGGCTCTGGTTTTTTTCAGTTATATACTCGAGAACATTATTTTCATTAAAGCAGCAATGATTGTATTTATATTTATCTGTACCGGACATTTCATGCCTAATGTGATAATAACGCTGCACTCATACTTTTATATCAGGGTTATTATACCGGATAATACGAGATTAATTTGATTAGGATTTAGCATACTGACCCACATCAACGATACTGGTGGTCCACCTCGAGTCGCACCCTATTAACATGGAGGACATAACAGCACGCAGGACAATCAGACGGAGTCTTGTTGTTACATTCAATATGGACACATATCCTAACAAATAGAGGTAAGTAAGCTATAGTTACAAACATAACGTAAAATAACTGTGCTGGTTTGAATAATTTAGTTAGGGGTATTAGATTAATCTAAACGTTCCGTGGAGAGTTAGTCGAGAAGGCCTGATGAACATTACAGTTGTATTACAGTAGGATAACACCACGGTTCTTTATCGACACGGATCCGATTGATTTTGTTTCCCTATCACTTAATCAAATATGGGGAAGGGCAAATAATGAATCCTGGTTCCTGGTTTTATTTTATAGGGGATTATGATGACTGTTATCTTGGTACTTATATCGAATCTATATATTGGTCCTTATGTGTAATCAAAATATACGTTATGACCGAACATCTAGGTCAACAATTATGACTAACATACGATATAAAATTTGCTCGGTGTAGTTTATGGATCAATCTAATTAACATTTCTTCGTTCTTGTTATATTACTTTTATTCAAGTGTTACTAAATATCAATAGTCGTAAATGAAGTTGTAATTTTTATCATTGATGAAATGAGTTCGTGACATGTCATCCATATATCACAGCACAAAATCAAAGATGAATTTAACCTCCCAAATGGATAAACCATTTTTGATAACACTAAATCCATGTTATGTTTTTAATACATATTATAACGATGAACTTGATTTATTAAAATATTTTCAGCGAAATATCGAAAATCACTCATTCTATAAAAGTGATATTTTCCACTAGTGGGAAATATGATATTTTTTGACCAATCAAAACGCTGCTTACAAACGACATTTGGGAAAATCCAAAGCTGCCCCGGTAGATTTTGCTACAAAAATGTAATAAACAGAACACTAACAGTATCTCCAGTAATACCAAATAAATTTCACCCGTGTGAGTAATATTCTTTTTCATTCGTACTACGCACTCGTGAAAAATATCAAAATATTAGCTCCACTCGTGAAATATATTTGGTATTACTGAAGATACTGAATCATCTTTATCTCACACATGTCAAAATTATATTATTGGAACGCACGGACAACACAAATTTATATTAAGATAATCAACATCTTTTCTTTTTAATGTTCAAATGACACCACAATGGTATTTTAATCATCTTTATATAGTATGTACAATTACTATCACAATTTAATAAATCAACGGATACTGAAGAAGAAGCAGAATAAAGGACAAAAATACGAATGTATTTATATCACCAAATCGTTTTTGAAAAGATGATCCTACAATTGTTATTTTTATAAAGTCTCTTAATAGGAATTTGTAAAAAAAAAAAGACTTAAAATCTTCGAAAGTACGATTATGCACATACATTATATTTTGGAAGTACTAAATGTTTGCTTTTTATAAAACCATATTTGGATACATTTAGAAAAAATTATGTAGTACTTTAAAGATTCCAATGGCGTTCAATTGGTGTTTGGGTTCACCTAAAAAAATTAATGTGTATCATATAATAGTAGATTAACCCAACGTCGACAGTCGCTTAACCTCATTTATGTTGTAGCCCGTGTAAGCTGGTGTC
Source organism: Mimachlamys varia (assembly GCA_947623455.1). Lineage (NCBI taxonomy): Eukaryota > Metazoa > Mollusca > Bivalvia > Pectinida > Pectinidae > Mimachlamys > Mimachlamys varia. The sequence goes on from OX392535.1 coordinate 5,267,528, forward strand.
ATTAGTATAGTACGATTAAGTGATACACGTTATACAGTTTTACAATATACTTATGTAGCCTGGCTGTTGTCCTTCAACTCAAGAAACATAAACTACTTTAAATCTACAATAAGGCGATTTTGTAACGCCTGTCTTATATTTTTGTACATAAGTATGGTAATGGTAAATTAAACATTTCGTACGGTAAATAAAAATATTCCTGCAATAATTTATTTATTTATTAGATAATGATTTCTTTTGCGTATAGATTTGCGAAAATATAATAATTAAAAAAATAACATAATGAAATATTTTTCGATTTCCTTCTAGCACTGCATTTTTGAAAATACCCTGTTCACAGTTTACCTGATCGAATTAATCAACATCCTGTTTACTGTATTAATCAATATTCTATGTTCTGTACCATGTTTATAGTATATTGATAAAATTGATCATTATTCTATAATCGGTATACAATAGTCTGCTGTAAATATTCTATATAATACTTACAGTTACATTTCTATATCATGTATACGTTATACTGATGGAAATGATACATTTTCTATATGTATACATTTTCTATATTATGTATACATTTTACTGAGGAACATTATACATTTGCTTTATTATGTTTACATTATACTAATGAAAATGATACATTTTCTATATAATATGTATACGTTTTTAATATAATATATACATTTTACTGATGAATACGATACAGTTTCTATTTAAGGATTAACCTTTTATGTTGTTTAGTTTACGAGATCATAAATCCAATTGATTTATGGATATATCATGTTTACATTATACTGACAAACATAATACATTTTATATGTCATGTATACATAATACTGATGAACATAATACATTTTTTCTATATTCCGTATACATTATACTGATAAACATAATACATTTTTTTATATTCCGTATACATTATATTGATCAACATAATACATGTTCCATATTCCGTATACATTATATTGATAAATATAATACATTTTCTATATTCCGTATACATTATACTGATAAACATAATACTTTTTCTATAGCATGTTTGCATTATACTAATAAACATAATATATTTTCTATATTCCGTATACATTATACTGATAAACAAATTACATTGTCTACATTTCGTATACATTATACTGATAAACATAATATATTTTCTATATCATGTATACGTTATACTAATAAACATAATACAATTTCTATATTTCGTTTACATTATACTGATAAACATAATGCATTTTCTATATTCCGTATACATTATACTAATAAACATGATACATTTTCTATATTCCGTATACATCATACTGATATACATAATACATTTTCTATATTCCGTATACATGATACTGATAAACATCATACCTTTTCTATACTCTGTATACATTTGACTGACTGATACACATAATACATTTTCTATATTCCGTATACATTATACTGATAAACATTATACCTTTTCTATATTCCGTATACATTATACTGATAAACATTATACCTTTTCTATATTCCGTATACATTATACTGATAAACATTATACATTTTCTATATCCTGTTTACGTTATGAATACATTTTAATGATGAACATGTTTTTGCCTATTCTAACAGAAATAATACATAAATGTGAATGATTATTGTTTTATTTAATCCTTAGATTAGCTCGCTAAACAGGTCGTTTATCCTCGATAAATAAAGCATTTTTATTGTCATTACAAATTATAGATAAAGTCTAGACCTTCATACAATTTAACCTTGTAACTTATAGTTTCTCTCCTCGTGTACGGTTTCTGTCTTTTAATGAATAAACTCTTATCAATTACTGTTATCGTTTTGGCCCAATGTAGAGAAACAACAAAGCTTTGCCGGTTCTTTAATCCAGTTGACTATTTACATCTTTGACAATAATTGAAATGAAGTAATGTTTTATTAAAGCATTTGATTCCATGTGTGAATATTAATTATCATAAATCTAAATGTTGTCATCAAGTATTCTATATCATACTATCGGAAGAGGGCCTAGTAAGTTATGAGAAAAGGGGCCTCATCCCTTTGATTGCCATGATCAATAATATATGTTTGAATGAAGTAACATTTATGTCAGAATGAAAGTTGAACTTAATACATTGCAGATGAGCCATGTTCGGATCCGTTCCCCTGTACTTCGTCATTGCAATACTAGCTGGGATAGGAGTGGTGGGCATCTTTGTTGGTTTCTGCTCATGTTGGCTGTGTAAGCAGTGTTACTTGTGTTACGAAAGGAAGAACGAAACTCGACAGCGACGTCGTAGAAAGAGAAAACGTCGTCAACAACAACAACAACAGTATTACGAGTATGACGATGATGACGAGTATGATGATTTTGATGACGACATCTATTATTCCAAACAGGTAGATACAAGCTTCTTTAGTTCAAAGCAAAAATCATAAAAAAAATTAATAAATAAATTGGAGAATACCGAAGCGTAGTTGTTAATAAAATATAAATCATTCATTTATTGTTGAGCATTTTAGTGCGGAGAAGAATTCAAAAACGCACAATTCACTAATTTAAAAATTCATGATAACACTTCTTATCATTTCAGAACACGAGCAACCCACGACAACATCGACCTAGGCCCGATTCACATGCAGTACCAAACCATCCAACTAAAGATGCAGGTGTTTTCCCTTCACGTAACAATGATAGACATCACATTGAAGATGAACGCGGACCAACCAGAAGTAAAACTAGACAAGCTGGTGACGACAGAACAACCCCAGTGGCTGGGGGAGCAAAACGCTCTAGATATCACTCTCCCCAGAACATTGATAACGACGAAGACGAGAAAAAAGGATGTGCCTTGTTCTGCAGCTATTGTTGCTGTTGTGATTCCTTAGATGATGAATATTATTACGACTCCGATGACGAAGAAAGTGATTATGATGAAAAACCAAAAGGAAGGGATACGTCTACGGAAACAGGTCATGCAGTAGCAGCTGTATCACAACACACGTCTAGTTCTGAAAAGAATACATCCAACGATACGAATAGGGAAGCAACAACTGGAAGATCGACACCAAACCAGCAAGGTCCAACCAATGCTAAAGGGACCGAAAGTAAAAAGATAAAAGCAAAGAAGAAAAACGAAAAGAAAGATGAACAACCTAAAGATAAAGAAATGAAAGAAAAGAAGAAAGCAGAAAGCAAAAACAAAGGAAATTCGTGTTGCGCGGGTTGTATAATGTCTATCGACAGCGATGATGACGAAGATTCAGATTATGAGGAGAAGGAATCCGATTATAATGAAAAACCAAAAGGAAGGGATACGTCTACGGAAAGAGGCCATGCAGTAGCAGCTGTATCACAACACACGTCTAGTTCTGACAAGAATTTATCCAACGATACGAATAGGGAAACAACAACTGGAACATCGAAACCAAACCGGCAAGGTCCAACCAATGCTAAAGGGACCGAAAGTAAAGAGATGAAAGCAAAGAAGAAAAACGAAAAGAGAAACGAACAACCTAAAGATAAAAAAATGAAAGAAAAGGAGAAAGCAGAAAGGAAAAACAAAGGAAATTCGTGTTGCGCAGGTTGTATATTGTCTATGGACAGTGATGATGACGAAGATTATGAGGAGGAAGCCGATTATGATGATGACGATGAAGAAAGATCTCCAAATGATATCGATACTACACACGGTATAGTGCCAACAGCAGGTGGTAAGCAAACAAGGGGAAAATCCGTGTTAGGTCGTAGTAGAACTAGCCAAGACGCCATAGCAAAAACGCATAAAAACAACAACGAAAAACTAATAATGAGGCCACCTATATTGGTTGCAGCCGCATTAGAATCAAAGTCGGAACAAACTGACAATGCGCGTAATGATGAAAACATGGATTTTTCCACGTCAAACAGTCTTGCATCCAACGAAAATTTGGTTAATACTAATGTGCAAGCAGGAGCCATATTTGGAACACAGACAAATCAAAATCAAGGATTGCAAACAAACGGCAATACGACAGAGAACAATCCACTGACGAAAACCAAAGCCGTGGAGTCGTATATGGATGCAAAATACGGCGCAACAAAACCAAAGGTTGCTTTTGCTGAAGATGCCGACCGCAGCAAGAATGATGAAAATAAAAGCAACGTTAGCAACACTTATGATGGTTCGAGCAACATAACAAAACCAAAAACCCCAGAACCTGTTCTCCTGACCCAGAAGACGGCAGAGAAAAGGAATGCGGCTGTGTCTGCCTTGTTTGCATCTAGTCAAACTGCAGTTGAAACAAACAAAACACCGGGTGCAAATGGAATCACGATAAATGAAAATCGACAGTCTAATGCTAATGATTGGCGTTCTGACGATGCGAATAGTGATGTTCCTTCAGAACCAAAGAAAACAAGGGAGGAAAGGAAGGCAGACCGAAAGGCAAAGAAGAAAGAAAAAAACACAGCGGTGATGGCTTTATTGTCAGGAAGTCTTTTCCCCAAAACTAGCTCGAGTTCAAAACCGAACGAGGTAACAAATAATGGTGGTCAGTCTGTGAACCAACAAAATAGTAACCAACCTCAGACTTCTGGGACAGCTGGTGCTGCTGTAGCTACTGTACCGATGTCGTCATACAAAGATAGCACCAGTAACAATAGTACAACTTCTAAACCCGAACTTCTTAATTCAAACCAAAATGATTCTCTACATAGCACCTTACCAAATAGAGGACCAGTATCCATCAATAATGGGTATAACCCTGCAAACATTGGTGGCAATCAAGTAAATAAAAATAGTTCAAATAGTGCAGAAAACAATGGTATGCAGACGACTGTTCCATCTATGATTAACACTCAACATACCGACCGGAAACCTCAACACAACTCGGATTCAAATCAGAACTACTCTGGATATAATCAACCGAACAGTAATGATTCTTCGTATCGTTCTGTTGGTGATAATGCGAAGACAGTGACTGCTGCATCAGCAGTAGCAGTCGATCAAACCAAAAATGGAAGCCCAAAAGGTAGCTCAAGTTCAATACCGCACCAGGCAACAAATAACGGTGGGCAGTCTGTGAACCAACAAAGTTCAAAAAGAAACCAACATCCGACTTCTGGCACAGCTGGAGATTCATCCTATCGTTCTGTTGGTGATAATGCGATGACTGCGATTGCTGCATCAGCAGTAGCAGTCGATCAAACCAGAACTGGAAGTTTTTTTCCAAAAGGTAGCTCAAGTTCAATACCGCACCAGGCAACAAATAACGGTGGGCAGTCTGTGAACCAACAAAGTTCAAATAGAAACCAACATCCGACTTCTGGCACAGCTGGAGATTCATCCTATCGTTCTGTTGGTGATAACGCGATAACTGCGATTGCTGCATCAGCAGCAGTCAATCAACCTAAACGTGGAATGAGCACGGGCCAGAGTAGTAGTCCAACAGCGGCAATTCAAACCAAGCCATCCACAATCCCGGGCGATGCAAAACCTCCCCAAGGAGTTGGCATTAGAGCAGGAGGTCGTAAAAACTGGAGGGCTGCTGCTGCACTTGTCATAGCAAAAGAATACACGATGCCTAACCTGAAGGCAGATTGGGATGTGACGGGAGGTAACTCGAACAAAGGAGCTGGACAAGATAAAAAAGAGCCTACATCTAAATTTGCAGCAAGTGTCTCTGCCATGATGGCGAAACAACATTTCAAGAAGGCAAGGCAGACTCGTAAAAACGAGCCTGCATGGGACCTATTAGAAGGAAAACCGAAAGACATGCAAACTGAGGATGAAATATTTCCTGATACAAGAATGCGTAAGAGCAAGAGCTTGAATACACTTTTTGAGAATGAAACGGACATATTTTCTGTTGATCTACCGACAAAACGACGGAAAAAACGCCCTGAAGATTTGGATTGGGATTCAATCTCTTCAATGGCAAGTGAACGAGAAGCGAATCGTCAACCTCGTTTCAGCCAGCCCAGTATATTGATGGACGACAGCAATCCCATTACAAACCCGAGGTTTCAAGGAGGGCCTTCACGACGGACATCGCTTACCAATATGCGTCACTGAAGAATGTGTCATCAAACCTGAGGATACAAGGAGGGCCTTCACGACGGACATCGCTTACAAATATACGTCACTGAAGGTTGTGTCATCAAACCTGAGGATACAAGGAGGGCCTTCACGACGGACATCGCTTACAAATATACGTCACTGAAGGTTGTGTCATCAAACCCGATGTTTCAAGGAGGGCTTTTACGACGGACATCACTTACAAAATATACGTCACTGAAGGATGTGTCATCAATATTCGGCAGTGTCACAGTGTCAAAGCTGTTTACAACACTAAATCTTAATCAACATTCATCACTGAGATAGGCTCCATAAAAAGTTGTGATTATGTTGTAATTGGTGACACAAATATCCTGAGATGACCGATACTTTAAAGGAACTTATCGATTGTGGCGCATTTTAAGTTAAGTGCATGACCGAATTTAAACAGATAAGCGCAATGATAAACTAAACGCACTCATAATACCTGCTGTAAAAAGCAATATACAGTATCGGTTGTAATCCTAATTAAGCGGAGTGCTTTTTAGCGCAAGAAATCGCTCTTTAATCGCCTTTTAAAAAGATTATCTAATGCAAATGTCTTTGATAAACACACTGGTGGCACTCTAGATGTGTTTCATATGCTTACACCTTTGAGTTAATAAACGGGCAAATGGGTGTAACACTCGACTAAGCTAACGTATGTATCATGCACATGAGTAAAGTATGATCAAAGGGGCATAACCCTCGACTAAGATAACGTATGTATCATGCACTAAGTAAAGTATGATCAAGAATGATTTGACATCTATCCTACTTGTCTGTTAAATTCCAACAATCGTTGTATGTATAAAGAATTTGAGAAAACTGAAACGTCGACAAAACATAATCTGAACTCAAAATCGATTAAACTAGGGGCAAAATATGAACAAAGGAAAGTTTTACATGGATTTCATTGTAAAAGTACAAAAAGAATTAGACCATGTGTTTCAGAAGCGTAAGCGTCTTCTGTAGTATAATTCATATATACACTACCCTAAAAAACCTTAACAGCAAGACACAGTACATTAGACGTGAGAGCATTAACATACAGCGTACTGTTGTATATCAGAAAGGAATAATCAATATAGTACCACTGGTCACATGGCATCGGAAACCCCCTCAGTGTTCACCTGACACCTGTGGTAAATCTGTCGTCGATAACATACACACGTTGTGTAAACATCAACTGCTGTATACAATCTGGTACTTAAAACCAAAGAGCAATCACGGCGTACACATATAAATAAATCACGTTACCGTGTACAAATGTGATTAAAAAAACAAACATTATAAAAACTTCTTATGACTTTGTCAAGTCATTTTAGTCAGTATAGAAACAAAATTATTTAAGAGATCAAAATACATTTAATAGGACAGTAAATGTTTATTTTATTGACACGTGTCGCAAAAATGGTGCAACCTTTATAGGTTTGTTGTCTACCCTAACCAGGAAGTAAGGAACACAAGCAAGGGAGATTTATTGCTGATGGTAAAAGTATTTAATAGTGTGTAGATCATTACACTGGATTTGCCATAGAAAAAGGGGACAAGACCCCCCGGAAATCATCGATGTTTGTGGTAATGCTAATTATCATAGTAATAGTCCATTAGCAATAACAACCAGATAGGTTGATGAGGAAATAGGTTACTGGCATTACGACACTGAAAAGACGTATTTCATTGATTCAAAAGAAATCCAGGATGGCTGAATTATGTCAAGACGTGAAGTTGGCGTTTGTGATGTGGGATCCGCCGTGCAAGTGCCGAATGACTTTAGAGCAAAACTGATGTTCTACGCGAAATGTATTTGCGACCTTGTGAACCTGTATGACCAACACGAGGACTTTCATCGACTGGCCGATTTTCAGAGATATTACGTTCTAACAGAGAAAGAACTAGATAAACTTACCTTCTTCTGCCTGACCTTTTCACCAGAGTTTTTGGCAGACAAATGTTTGTTTCATAACGAGGATATGTGTGGAGAATCTAGGAACAAGTTTTTCGAACTGTCTTCGGTAGATCGACAGCTTATCGTGTCAGACCAAATTCTTGTCGGTGGCACACAAACACGTGTCCAAAGAATCATGTGTTACAAAATGGATTGGCTGATGGAATACTACATGGTACCGATGTTGGTGATGAAGAAAAGACTCGACCTAAAAATAGAGATAGCAAAAGAACTCGTGGCAAGGCACGAAAGGGAGATGGCAAATACCGAGTGCTGCTGCACTATACTGTAAGAAAACACACTGTTTCTCGTATTCAAGCAGCGTTCTCAAAGTTCTTATTCACTTTGTCGCCAATATCGATTTTTCCTGAAAAGATATATGAATAATCGGAATATTTTAGCAATGATTACACAAGGATTGAAAGCATTTTTTAAAAACTTTCATAGTGCTATGAAAGTTCAGCGCGTAAGAGCTTCATGCTGAATATGGGTGTAACCGCTGAAATGTCATAGCGCTATGGAAATTTAAAAACAAAAGACTTTCAATCCATATACTTACATTTTTACTATAGAACAATTGCTTAATTTCATTTGGATTCTTTCCAATAATTAGTGAATTACCTACGTTTGTGTTCGAGTCGTCATTTAAACGACATTACAATTAGCGCTAATGATTAACATTAGTCATTTGATCGTTTGACGCAAGAACGTTCCCTATGTTATTCGAAGCGAAGCAACAAGACTCTCATTGAATGAGCTTTATCTATGACGTCATAGGAAAATCATGTGCTACGTCTCGATCATAGAGACATAAGAATTTATTATAGCTAGTTTTGGACCTTAACCATTGTGTATAGAGTAATTTTTACACATTTGGGTTTTCGATAAAAAATGTCCCACAATGGTAATAGAGCCTTTATGACATCGCATTAAAAGAACTTGTTCAGTACAGGTTGGGGGCATTTTTTATCGAAAATTGATCTACCCACCCCCACCCCCCCCCCCCCGCCCCCAAGTGTAAAATCATTCTAAACACCCCAGTTTAGGTCCAAAACTAGCTGCAACAAATTCTCAGGACCTTATGGTCTCGAGAAATCATTCACATTGCTTTCACACTGGTATGAAAAGCATTTTTACCGGTAATATTCATATAGTGTGTTGCAGTGCAAATGTAAACATATCTCTTTGAATAACTTTTGTTGAAACTCGTCATGACAACACGATGATTTACCGCAAATATAAGAAAAACATAACAACACAAAGTTATACAGAAATGCAGTATATATATAAGAGTTTTAAATCTTCGTTGTTTTCGTCCGAAGGAATGTAGGCGTTATATATGTAGGTGAAATATGTGTATTTTAAAATCAACATATTAAAACAGTCCATGACCGGCATTATTTTAGTATTACACATTGATGTGTACAACCTTGTTAGACAGCGGTTACGCTCACGCATCCTCTCTGCTCTTCTAGATTATGTCATAGCAAAATTAAGGCTAAGAAAGACGCCACCTTGTCAATGAAACAAAAAAAACACTAGTTCTTTTGATACTTTCATGTCAAGGTAACGGTTATACCAAGTTCATAATACCTGACAGGCTCTGTAATCTTACATGGACATGTATCGGCTTCGTAATGTTTTTACCCGAGACCAATCAAATAACATGACACATGCCTCCGATTTCGCTATGACATATTCCAGGGGCGAAGAGAGGGTAAGTGATGGTACCCCCTTGATATCGAGGATTCTTAACTAATGATGTGCACATTCTGCTCTAGTCCTAAAGGTGCTGACTCTCTTACCCACTAAATATTTTGACGGCTGGTTGGAGCGAGAGTCAGAATTCCACTCTGGATTTAAACTTGAAATTTTACCGACCCGTCCACGGGTCGCTGTCGCCATCCATTTCCAAAAAGTAACCAGTTTCCTGACATCTGTTTGAAAATGACCGCCGCCTAACTTTACGAAATCAAAAATAGAATTCAGAATGAAATTATCGCGATGCGCGGCCTTTTCTAAACAGATGTCCGGAAGCTGGCTGTTTTTTAGAAATCGGTGGCGACAGTTAGTTTACGACCTCCTGTGACTTGATTAAATGTGTAGGTTAGTAGAAAATATCTGTTCTTTCCATTGATACCTTAATTGCATGTGATCGAAAACGTTGCATATTATAAAACAGCTGAAACAGCGACCCGCGGACGGGTCGGTAAAATTTCCAGGTTGTAGACTGGAATTATGACTCTCGCTCCCACCAGCCGTCCACATATTTAGTGGGTAAGAGAGTCAGAACCCTTCGGACTAATTCTGCTCCTAGTGTAACATCACGATTATCGTTAGAATTAAAAATAAGACACAACACAAACTGGCCCCGTGTTTGTAAACACTTACTTACCGTGAATGTTAAAACTAATATGTATGGTATCAGTAAGCAATAATTGATAGTCTATCGCCGGGCTTTACCACGCCATGTGTTCTAACCATATCTATATATATATACAACACAGTGTTGGCCTGTCACCTATGGTACACCCGTATACGATAAAATCACAGACGTCTATTGTATAGCACTAGGTTCTGTGTACACTTCGGGCTCGAGACGAAAAATCAACGTAATACATGGCATGTATTCAATTACATTTGAAATTTAAAAAACATACAGACATTGTAATTGTTCACTATAACGACGTCACAAATTTATTACATTTAAGAATTAATAGGGGGATTTAACATCAATCACAATGCATCTGTAGCGGAGTATATTGGTATACTAAAATTGTGTAAAGTATTTAGTGTCCGCTGTGAACAGGTGAAACGTGTATTTACTTGTTACCGGTGTTTGCTTACAGCAGGAAGTAAATAAACTTCTAAATATGCAGATAGATGGAACATGACCAAAAAGACAGGAACGTATTATAGAGGTACATAGTACTTCATTCAGCTTTTCGTTCAGGATACCTGGGTAGGATCTACTGGAAGTATGTGATTGCTGTGGTAGTGCTAATCAACAATGTAATGGAAGGGGTTCAAAAACCATAGTATAGTTGTACTATGCTGCAATAAAACATCTTAACCGTTATTGACATTACGGAAACAAAACAGCCGATTTCAAAGACATCAGAAGAGATCAAAATGGCGGCCGTTATGACAAGGCGCCAGATGGGCATTCGTGATGTTGGATGTTCCGTGAACGTACCGGATGACGTCAAAGCAAAACTGATGTTTTACCTGAAATGTATTTGTGACCTCATCAGTCTCGATGATCGAGACGAGGATATGAACAGGCTGACCGATTTTGAGAGGTATTATGTCCTTACAGAACCAGAAATAGATCAATTGACCATCCTGTGCATTATCCTGTCACCCGACCTGCTGATGGATAAGTGTTTGTTTCACAACGAGGATATGTGTGGGGATTCGAGGAACAAGTTTTTAGAGTTGGCCTCACTTGATCAACAGCTTATCGTGTCAAATGACATTCTCATTGGCGGAGCGCAAACACGTATCAAAAGAATCATGTGTTACAAAATGGACTGGATGATGGAATACTACCTCATACCAATATTGGTACTGAAGAGAAGACTCGAACTGAAAATGGAATTAGCAGAAGAAATCGAGGCAATGCAGCAAAGGGAGGGTGCAGATAACGGATGCTGCTGTACCATACTGTAGCAAGTCAGCAGTGTTGATAAAACTCAATCACCATTCGCTTATGAATTGTTAACATTGTTATCGTTATTTTCGATTAAAACATCACAATTGGTATGTTCATCAACAGTTAGTGGTTGTAAGCAACAGTCGAACTGTTTATACTTTCTGTTGAATGGTTAGATGATTCGTGTATATTTGCTAACAATCGTACGGACGGCGATTATCATAACTGGGAGTGATACATATATCTTTATTGTTTGCATTTTTGATTTACCATATAAATGTTGATATTTTCATCGTTCTCGTTATAATTGAATATAGAAACAAAGGCACATACATATGTAGTTGGAAGACATGCGTTTTAAAACCAACACCTCCCGAAAATACCAATATAAAAGGGATGAGCTAGACTGTTTTTAGTATTGCTTAGAATATAGATACAAGCATCACTATCCATGCTTATTCTGAAAATCATTTTCCGGAGCAGAGCAAATGGCCAATAAACAAAACAAGGTTCCTTTGTCATCAATTAAATGGTCTAAGCAATATATAATTTGATAGCAATGAACAGTTTCGTATTGGATCCCCGACATCAGGCATCGGTTTCATCAACGTTCCTTAACTTTCAGGAGCTCCTTGAAACATTTTTTTACCTTAAATTTAAGGAATTTCGTTTACTTGAAAAAATGAGCTTCATGAAGCTTCCTTAACTTAAATCCTTCTTTAAAATTAAGGAATCCCTTAGCGAATTTAGGTTAAGGAACGTTGATGCAACCCGACATGTTGATGCCACTTAAATTTTGTTGACTTGAATATCGTTAGTCCTTTGACTGACCATACGGATTTCATTTAATATTTATTCATGTGATTTAGAGAAGTAGTCTTGTCTTTAAGAAATGACAAATGCAAAGTACTTTTGTTATCTTGTTTCCATTTTTTTTATTACATATAGATTAAATATTTATATCATAAAACTGAATACAATTAAAATTAAAATTAAAATAAATCTGATACAATTAGTTTACACAATATTTCGATGAAACAGTCTATTGTTCCCGACAATTTTGTCAAGTATCCCATACCAATTTTTATTGATTCACTGTATTGAACAAGTTCGTTTTACTTCATGACATTTGCGGACACAATCTTAGTATTTTAGAATGATCTAAGCAATAAGTTGGCGAGAGAAACTTCCTCATAGATTCCTACTACTACCAAAAACTGTAATGGAATGGTGGCATAGCTTTGATTAATCAATTTAAATCAATTTAAATCAATTTTACTGCATCTAAGGGACATAAACAATTTAGTTTCCTCTTGCTCCGACACTATATATGGTTTGAGGGTTCTATATGTCAGGTACATCTATCTGCGATAATGTGTAAGTCTGGTGTGGAGGCAAGAGGAAAATGGGGTTTAAACAAAATATAATCCAAAACAGTGGTTTGGGTGTGAAAAAGCAGTAAGACCCAGATTCCAACCCAGGCTTAGATTGTTATATTTACCCTCTAACCAACTAAGATAAACCACATTGGTAGGGTCATTGGAAGTGCACATGTCCTTGCACAACTGTACAATTGTAGAACAAAAAAAAAAATAAAGGGGGAGATAACTGTTAAAAAACCACAGTGCAGTGGGATATATATACAGTTGTATATTGGAATTATTGAGCTAAGGTTGTTTGTGAAACTTGAACCAACCTTTGAATTGATTTCTCTTAGTGCTGACTCAACTACATAATACATGTATATAATTAAACTTTCTGTCAATGGGCAATTTGTAAGGAAATAAAAAAGGAATACAAAATTCCATTTTACAGCAGGCATTTAAATGCATGATCTATGACCTGCACCTAATTAAATTGGCAAGAGCTACCTTATGTTGTTTAGAGTTTGCTTACCTGTAAACCAATGTTTTGGGACCCATTATCAGGTCTAGAAGATAGAATAACATTAAAACTCTCTCTCTCACATACACATACATTTTGATCTTATAATTAGTTTTCTTCAATCAATTCCTATTGTGTAAGTAACTTGTAATATTCTGAATATGAATTGATGAACTCTTGTATGAAACACAACTTGGAGATTCCTAGCAAAAATTCATCAGATTTCAGTATTGCAGTGTAATAGTAAACAAAATGTTCAACATACACAGGGTCCTTGCAATCTTCAGGTAAGGAACATTTATCTAGAAAATTGTCTCACTTTTGATCTCCCACAAAGCACTTCTCCCTTCCTGTTACATACTGGTACTGCTGACTCTTCCAATTCAACACAGCATGAAGAACCATCGGTGAGGCGTAACCAAACCTGGATTACAGAAGCCTTAGACCGTGACAGCCTGATTAAGGTGGGAGTAGTGTAGAGAATGTTTATTGTCTCGAGTTTAAATCGTCTAATTACCTTAAATCACAAGTCTTCCCTTGAGGGATATTTCCATTCTCTCAGCGGTAGAGCTTCTGACTAGAATGTTGGTAGCCTGGTAGTTCTCTCCCCAGCATATTCCTCTCACTAACTCTATCCCATTACATAATGATGATCATCATGGTGTTACATTTTCTGTCCTCGTCAACTCTTTGATCCTAGTATCATTAGTTGGTATATTGTTATTCTTCCAAAAAAGTCTGTACTATTGTTAAACACAATCCTGAAACTGGACATCTTCAAGGGCTGTGGAAGTTTGAATATGTAAACAGGTCAAGGAAAGATAATAGAATGGCCATTAGTGGAACGAATAAATTGTGCTAACTCCTCAACAGTGAGATCCTACCTTTGGAAAATCTTGTGTAAATGTTTAAGTTTGTAACACATACTTAGTCACTCAACTAAAGTTTTTCAGTAAAAAGTAAGCACTATATTGTTTATGAGAATTTCAGTGAGGTACAGACCTATACATTTTACCTATACATTTGCAGGTTGATGAAGACTATGGGGAAGTTTTCTGGTCGCCATCTTGATATCATAGAGAAATATTCTGTATCTTTGTGTGATATGAAGATGGACGTTTTTGAGTTTGCTTGTTAGGGTGTTTACTTGTTGTGATGACAATGATGACTCAGTTCTCATTTTGAGGATTGATGCTGGATGTGACTAAGATTTACATGGCGGGTGTCGTTGATGAAATAGAAGACGCTTACTCTTCCGGAACACCTGGTCTTGTACTTTTACGAGGGTCCCCATGTAAAACTTTCTTTTGTTCCCATTTTGCCTCTAGTTTGATAGATTTTGAGTTCGGATTATGGTTTTGTTGACGCTTTGGTATTCTGATTTTTTTTTTTTTGTATAACAAAAAATATATCAAGATTCAAAAGTTCTTGTTTAGATCCATTGCATCCACAAATATCCATAGATGGTTGTATTATTATGGTTTTACTTATGATGATCCTCCACAAACTCCCCCCCCCCCCTCCCCCGCACTCTTTTTACCTCATACTGACAAAGAGATGAAGACATCAAATCAAAAACTGGGTTTAATGACAATATTTTTATGAAAATCTATCTAACATGACATAATTCTAATGGAGTATATGTAAACATAAAAAGTTGATACTTAACAGTTTGCCTCTATGTTGAAAACATCACTTTTTCTGGTGTATTAAACAATAGACTCCCAAAAGTTATTCTCCCTTTGAAAGTATATGTTTTGGTGCAAGCACTTGGTGTACTTGGTGTACATGTCAGGTCCAATGAACTGTCAATCACAAGAAGAAACAATAATCCCCAATCAGATATCTAACATATTATCTGAGAGATTGTCAAGCCACACTAAAAAACGTGTATTGTTACTAAAACAACTAACATACAAAGAAAGACAACTCCTATACATATTGAGGAAAAATAATCCAAGCTTACTGAAGCTATAGCCATGTCTGATTGTACATGTACATCGTTTTACAACCGTTTGATCAACATTAGTACAATTAAAAGTGGGTTTCCGATGATGAAAATCATGTAGAGCAAAGACACTTCATCCAGACAGACTTACTTCCCTTTACTTTTATATTTCCTTCCAAAGGCAAAATCCTAACTATCTCAAGAGGACAATTATACACATTCTGTATGTAAAACGTTTGATACTATATTTGAACTGCAACTAACATAAGGCTAACAAGCACTTATGACACCCCTCCCCCTTTGGTATATGTCCTCCAGGGTTCATATTTGGTGCTTCCAACTGACGCCCCTTTCCGTGTCTAATGTTTACTTCACTTGGCATGGGGGTTATTTTTGGTCAATTGCAGTATTTCTCTGCAAAAACTGAATTAACAAGGGATGAATCAGGATTTTACAGCTGTAGTATAAACATTAAGGAAACTGTTATTAAAATTTTCTAAATTTCAATTAAATGTTGAAAGGATATTTGTAAAGAGTTGATATCCTCAGGGTAAAAATCCATGACTTTCTGTACTTCCTCCCCGTTATGGGCCTCCAGACAACAGTCTTTACCAGCGAACCCTCCCTGGAACTTGATCTGGACCTCCTCCACCTCACAGTCGGAGTCCAAGTTTACATGAATCCATTGTGGTGAACCCTACAATAATGCATCCATTGTCAGTCAAAATGACACATATTCATGTTCAATGAATACTACATCTACATGGTAAGATGAAGACCTTGGATGGTATTTAAAAAAAAATGAAAATCATTCAAGGAAAAGAAGAAAACTCTCATCCCTGTTTCAGTAACTTGAAATCTACATGTTTTAGTACCTTGAAATCTCCATGCTGTTATAATTACAGTACAGTGTATTTGTACCAGCTTCTAGTAATTACCTGGTCTGAATTCCAACATGTATCTTCCTCTCCATCAAAAAGATACTTCTTACCAAACTGCTTTGTATCTCGATTCAACACAGAGCTCACACTGTAATAGATAAAACACAAATTACATTTAGCCTAGGCTAGTTAAGCAACATCTACTATATATCGGGTTCTACAGTAGATAGGCCTATGATTATGGTTGCTTCTACATGTAGCTTCGTGCTAGAGGTAATTTCCCTGAAGCTTATGCCCAATGGTAGAGTGACTACTGACTAGGAACCTGGAGATTGAGGGTTGGATTCCCGGTCGAAGCACACTATTCACTTTCCTGATACCCATGGTGTCCATGGCCCTCCATGTGGTGACAGTGGAGTTAGAGTACCTACATGTACATTGTAGATTGTGGAAGCTACACGGTCGAACATGTGGGGAGTAGCTATATATATAGTGTGGCAGATTTTAATTGACATATGATGTAGGTCACCTGCTGGCTTCAATCTTAGAGGGAATATCTCTTTAGCTCAGCGACAATAGCCAAACTTAAGATCGAGGTTTCGATCCCCGTTGAAACTGGAAGCACACTACAAATACTATTCTCTTTCCTGTTACACACTGATCATGAACAGGCTCAACCAACAGAATTCGAATAGTAGCAGAGATATTTCAGGTAGATATGTTATAGGAAGGAGTTATGAAATACCTTTATCCTTGGAAAGATAGGCCTAGGCTACATTTGCAGTTATATTAAATAATTTATTTATGTACATTTGCACATGTACATTTGTAGATCTGTATATGGACCCCCCCCCCCCACATGTACAGTTTTACTTGCGATGCAGTATTACAATTTATTGGTAAAAATGGATGGACAACTAATGAAATAGCAATCAAAATGTTGTTTTAAATCTAAGATATATGCTGATCATCATAAGTCACGCGCCAATAGCTGACATGCTTACCGTACACGTGTGCTTCCATCAACAACTCCTGTCATTGTTTAGGCCTATGGTGCATATGCCATGCAAACGTCTGAGTGCATAGATTACGAGAGTCGACGTTATTAAAGCGCTTGTTGTTTACTATCGTCTACTGTCAATAAGCATGTGAACCACATACTATACAGGCCAATGGAGAAAACCGTGAAGTTTTAGATTGCCGAGTTTAAATTGTTTATTCGAGGAATGCGTGTGTATATTGAATGTCATCTTGTTATGTCATTGTTTACAGAAACGTGGCATTACATGAAATATGGGCAGTGTGTCCCTCATCAAATCTGTTTTGAAAACCTGCAAGAGAGTGCCGACATACAATCAAAGAAAATCTGTTTGTAATTCTTTATATAGACACATTTCTTCAACGGACACATGTAGCATGCCCCCAAAGAAACATAAGAAAGGTGGCAAGGTAAGCAAAAAATTACAGGAAATATATATTTTAATTAATGTGATATGATCACAATTATGAGCAGATACAATGTGCATGTATGTCATGTATATACGTATCATAGTTGCGTTTTTAGATCTAACTGTAACAGGGCTCGATCAAATTTTGAAATCCACAATTGCCTTTCAAAACACGCGGATACCGTAATTTAATCACCATTCCATACATGTACATCCATCACTGTACATGTACTTTACAGGGAGCGACACTTTCTGAAGTGGATGCTGGGATACCAGAAGGAGACCAGATCGGAGCTGTTGTCGCCAATCCTGATTCTACAGTTACTATCAAAATAATGGCAAAACCAGGAGCTAGATTTAATGGAATAACAGGTACAATATATCTGCTTGAGAGAGATACGAGTAGTTTGTAGGAGTTGTCTCCCCTACATCGATATCTCTGTAAACGGGTTTCCACAACGTGTAGTAGGCCTATGTATATATGTTGTGTTGATTACTAAGTTCTATAGGAGCAATCACATGTGTTCATCTTCCGTTCATCTTTGTTTGACAAAGGAAACACATTTTCAAAGCTTCAAAGTAGGTTTTCTATTAATATTTTGTGTTAGATATCTCTGTAATTGAAAAAGAAAAAAATAGATAAAAAAACCCTGTTTAAAATGGTTCCCTGACAAAAAAGGCAATACTCCACATTTGAAAAAAATACTTCATTCCTAGCTGTTAAAAAGGGCACATTACATTTTACCATGAAGGGTGAGCATCTGTAGATACCAACTAAAGTGTACTGTTTAAAACCGGTATTGTCAAAAACGTCACGAACGATAAATTTGGAAGATGAGCCATAAAACGGAAAGCCATTGTAAACTTGAATTATCTCATTATCTCTCCACGTTGGATAGAATTTGACCATGTAAGAAAGCTATATAAGAAAACTCAAAAGAACACGAGAAGTGTCGTCACAATGGCTCGACAATGACGTGACGTGACGAATACAGTAAAATTTTATGCTAATAGGAGAAAAAAGGCGACGTGATCAAATTAAAACCTTTCACAAACCATAAACATCCGAAAGCTGAGATTATTTTTTTCTCTGCAAACTATGTTTTCAAATATGGGCTAGGTCCTATGCTTTATCTCGCTGATTGATTCGTTTTTTTAAAAACATCAATGGAAAAGTTTCAAATGGTAGCCAGTCAAGACGTATTTTTGATCCGGAAATCTTGGAACTGAAATGCTTTTTTACGCCCCTATAACACTTGTGACCTCCATGAACAATCTACAATTGTTTTTCATGGATCCTGTTCGTTTGTATTGCCAAAACAATGGGTCCCACAATGTTATACTTCCAATTTCCAGAAATTCAGTGAGTCCTTTCTATGAGTACAGTATGCGCGATGCGCCCGTAGATTTATCACTGTGACCTTCATCTTTTATTTCCTTTCCTACACCAGCCTTTTCTGTCTTTCGGTGACATTAACAAGGAAGTAAAATCAAACAAGGTATGGAGCTGATTTATTCAAATTCTCTCCTTGAACTCTGACCAGGACATGTCGAAAACAAGACCGTTTCTTTGTGTGGACAGAGTAATTATTATCAGGGGTGGGGATTGGATTCACTTGGTCCATTGTGAAGACAGAGAAAGCCAGACCGGCCGTCATCGATCTCTGCTGACCGCGTCACAGATCATTCGTCCGTTATCTTGACAGTCTCGCTGATGACCTAATTAGTGTGAGCAGACGACACCAGTTTATTTTCGTCTCCCGTACATAAACCTGCGATGTCAGATCTTCCTATTTACTGGAATAATGTATGTTTTCTGTTTTTTCTCTTGTCTCAAAACCGGACTTGGATTTCCGCATAACGAAAAAGGTGTTGCTTGGATTTTTCCTAACAAACTTAAACTATTCGGATTGGTACTCCCTAATTCTTTTAACTCTGATTTATAGTGATTATAGGATTATTAATAATTCGATCTTGTTTGGGGAAAAAGTGTTTCCATTTGCAATTTGTTATCAGACCATAACGTAAAAAATGACGTCACCGCTTATAACGTCACGTTTGATTGGCTGATGCAGCAGAGTAATGATTCGTAAGAGAAAAGAGTCCATCAATAAAGTTGATTTTTGCAGGGTATAGATTAAATTATAAGGATCAACTTGAATCCATTTTTTTTATATCATATGGTAATAACTTAAAAAATAGAGTACCGTTTTTTTGTGTTATAACCCCATAATATAAAAAATAGATTCAAGTTAATCCTTAAATATTGGTTATGGTTAGTACATGTAACATGATAATTTCAACAGACTGTAATGCTTTTCCGAGAATATTGAAAATGGCAATATATCGCATTAACAACTTCTTTGGACTTTAAAGGCCCAATATACGTAACTTCAGAAATGTTTTCGTGATTCTGAAAAATTCTGACAAAAAATCCAGTTAATAACCATGCAAAAATAAGCCTTAAATGAAGCAAACCTGAGCGGTAACTAACAAGAAACTCTTGACAGAAAAATCCAAAGAACTGAAATAATTCAGGTGGGGCCCACTTCAACAATAAACCGAAGGTAGAAGACGGTTTGTTGTTGGACGCGTGTTTACAAATACCGAGTTTCAACTACTGCTGTACCGGTAACCGCGTAAGAATTCATCTTGAATATTGCTGATATCAGCTAATCTTAACTAAATCTATGAATATAATAAGTTATTAGGCTTGATTTTCGGTTCAAGTTTTGCCGAAAGTTACGTATATTGGGCCTTTAAGTACATTAACTAGATCAAGATAGAGGAATACTGATTAAACTAATTCAATATCCTCAAAACTATGGTAACTTTGGAGACAATGAAATATGCCAGCCTCATCCACTCTTGAGGCACATACAAAATTTCCAAACAAGGTAGCGATCCCATAATAGTAAAGCTACATTTTTTGTGGGGTATGATAAAATGGTTAAATGATCAAGCAAATCATATATGATATTCTTACAGTATATCTTGAAACTTCCTGCGACCAGAACTTTTTATCTGACTGTCTGTCGGGATGACCTATAGCCATCGTGCTTCGTCGTCCGCCGTGCAACGCATGCGTAAATCTTTAACATTTTTTTCAAATTCCACCAATGGGATTGAGCTGAAACTTGCCTGAAATGATCCAGAGATGTTCTGATCAAGTGATGATATTTTCCAGACCGATCTGAAATCCAAAATGACCGCCATAGTCACCATCTTGAAAAACACATTTTAAAAGTTTCTTCTCTAGTTCCACTAGTACTGGTTCCATTGAGCTGAAAATGGTGAGAATGTTGAGGAAGGGAAGCCGACAAAATGTTGTTACACGGCAATCACGGCGGCCATTTTGTGACCTGATTGCGCAGTCACAGTTTCCATGCACAACACTCATTTTAAACTTCTCGAGCTCCACTCGTGCAGTTGGGCTCAGATTTGCCAGAATGATCCGGAGATGGTCCTGAACAAGTGTTACTTTTCGGGTCGGTCCGAAATCCAACATAGAAGGCATTTTAAAACTTTTGAACTCTTATCAAAATGCACATAAATTGAACGATACCGTACATTCTCTGTATCACAGTCAGAGGATAGTTATATAAGGCCAATGAGCCATTATCAAAATATCTTGATGTTTTAGCACCCATTTCAAACGATGTAAATGTTAAATGTTAGTCCGACACCATTTATCGCAAATTAACTAAGTAAAAATACAGATTAAATAATTCCTTTGGAATATTGACGTGGAAACATTAAAGTTTCTTATTCGTGAAATTATCGTAATCTGACCGTTTTTATGGAGGCATATTCCTGCCTCTAAATGGGAGATTTGAAAAATGTACAAATAATTAACCATATAAAGACGTATCGATTTTCAATCTACACGTTTTCAATATTTGGTGATATTTTTTCTCTCTTGCTATTCCAAATAAAAATGAGTAATGTGTGAAACATGAATCTCTCATGCTTAGCTTATTTATGATTAAACAAATTTGTATCCGTGATTTATGGAGAGATGATTGCAGCGCTGGTAGTGTTTACCGCGTCCCGAGTCACTGGGGACAGGAGAGAGACACCTCGCATACGTCAGCCATTCACAAAGATTAATCTTATTAAATGTATTATACCGACACAAACGCTTCCTTATGAAATATTGCCCAGTAATCAATTCTAATCTATTGCTTCTTTGTGAACGAGGCGCAAAATATTGGTGATAATTTATTGCAACGAGTTTATCTTTTGAGAAATTTGGGTATCTTGTTCTCTCACAAAGGAATTGTGTCTGAACCGTTCCGTTTTAGTGGTTAGTTTTTAGGCGTACGTTGTCACCGGGAGACAGCGTTTGATTTGCTACGTATGTTTATGTTTATATTTAAGATTTTGCGGTTTGACAATTTCTTTAATGAGTTGCACGCATATATTCAATGATGGCGCAAGAAAACATTAATGTTGCTTGCTGGGATGAAGCGTTTCCACGTTTGTTCAAAGGGATGAACATTTTCAAGATCACAGGATTCGAAAAGGATTCGAAAATGTTAAAATCTTAACAACTTATGAAAACAAAACTGTCTAGGGTTCTGATATTTCGCCTAAAGCATGCTGGGATGAAAGCCAGTAAAGCATTCCTTGTCGTTTAATACCAAACTAAACTTCCGGTCGGAGCTTCGTGTCACTTTCAGATATTATCTCCGATATGGTGTGTGATAAACCCACTGCCTTCTAACTTGAGAGGTATGAATTTTAAACAAAAGTGCTATTCTCCCTCTCAGTTAAACCTATTTTATTACTTTTAGCGTTAAACACAATTCTGCATTTTTCGAAAGATTGCAGAGCAAAATATATTTTCTGTTTGTTTTGTGTTTTACGTCCTATTAACAGCTATGGGGGATGCCAAAGCTTACTGTGCGCGGAAAGCCAGAGTACACGGAGAAATACCACCGACCTGCGGTCGCTACCCCGTGACTATCTCACGGAGGCCTTCAACATGCAAAGAAGTGAAAAAGACATCTTTCTCTGAAATGAATCAGTATGAATGACTGATAAAAGCATTTAAATAAATGTGGCCTCCGCCATAACGTTTTAAGGTACCCGTTACAGATGTTACCTGTTGGAAGTGGAATAATCACGTGAACTTAGGTCATCGTCCGTGTCTTTGGTTTTCCGTCTGCCTGGTATATATGTATATTTGTTACTGTTACAGGAAATATACACGAGAACGTTACTGGAACATCTGCTATTGTGAAATGGACATGGTATGACAGCCCGTCTGTCCTGTATAACGACAGATATCAAAGTCCACCGTTCTAACATGCTGCTAATAATAGAATGTTCATCTGTCTTGCATACCTGTTATATGTTTTGAGCGTCTAATGTGTCTGTTCATGAATGCCCGTTTGTCTAGCGTCCGTGGGTTACCTTTGTGTCTCCTAACGCGACAAGGACGTCCGTCTGTCTAGTGTCAGTTAGCAACATGTGTCTCCTAACGCTTCATGGGTGTCCCGTTTCCGAGTGCCCGTGGGCAAGTTGTCAATGTACGTCTTCTAATGCGTTATGGATGTCGTTTGTCTGGTGTCTGCGAGTAACCTTTTTTCTCCTTACGTGACAGACGTCCGCCTGTCTAGTGTCAGTTAGTAACAAGTGTCTACTAACGCGACATAGACGTCCGTCTGTCTAGTGTCAGTTAGTAACAAGTGTCTACTAAAGCGACATAGACGTCCGTCTGTCTAGTGTCAGTTAGTAACAGGTGTCTCCTAACGCGACATAGACGTCCGTCTGTCTAGTGTCAGTTAGTAACAAGTGTCTACTTAAGCGACATAGACGTCCGTCTGTTTAGTGTCAGTTAGTAACAAGTGTCTACTAAAGCGACATAGACGTCCGTCTGTCTAGTGTCAGTTAGTAACAAGTGTCTACTAAAGCGACATAGACGTCCGTCTGTCTAGTGTCAGTTAGTAACAGGTGTCTCCTAACGCGACATAGACGTCCGTCTGTCTAGTGTCAGTTAGTAACAGGTGTCTCCTAACGCGACATAGACGTCCGTCTGTCTAGTGTCCAACGGATACTGTTTGCATTATCCCGAGACTTAGGTTATTAAAGATATACTACGATATAGAGTACGATCTGGTTTACTCTTGTGATTTATTGGAATATTTCATGAGAACCAAGAGCAAATCTTTCTTTCCGATTGATATTTTATTGAATTAGAGGATTTTGACAGACACAATGTCAAGAGGACTGGAGACAATATAGCGGCCGTACCGGACGAGGTGACAAGAAAGGGATTTTGGCGGAAGTGATGAAAATGGCCTTGAAGAACTTCCCATCAGAGCCGTTAGAATCCCTTGTACGGAATAGCAAATACCTCCTTAAATTTTTTTTTATTATTATTAAAATTAATCACTAAACGAAGAGAAATCCTTTTTCAAGGTAAGAGCACGGAGACCGTTGGAAAGACTGATATATTTTCTTTTAAATGCACGTAAAATGTGTTCTCTTTCCGCTTACATGACCTCCGTTTTCCCGAAAAAAGATGGTATTTCATTATAACGTGTTTCGCCGACATCTAGCAACTTTATGAATATCAATGAGGTTAGTATCAGCCATGCGCCGAAACACGAGTGTCAGTTGGTTGGTAATTTTAGCGAAAAAATTACTGTGCTTCCAGCCAATCACACCATCGGTTACGGTACGTAGCTGACGCCAACCTTATTCATATTAAAAAAAAAATGTGGCATGATGACTGCGAAAAATCTTCACACTCTAGATTTTAGAAGATTTTTTACCCCAAAAAAGCATTTTCCCGTGAATCCGCTAGAAGTGGTTTTGATGTAATAGCGCTAGGTATCTCTGTTGAGGGCTGCGTTTTTATCGTCCGTTCGTTCGTCCGTCAATTTTTCCTTTAAACGACCTCTTCATTATTTGACTGAAAGGTTCCTTTGATGAAGCCTAACAAAGTTTGCGAAAAGAAATTATCTTGACATATATATTCAAGGTCACAGATCAAATCTGGTAAAACATTTAAACAACTTCTGCTGATTAACCAAAAGGCCTAGAAGCATAATACTTAGCTGAAAAGTTCCTTGAATGAAGCCTGACAAAGTTTGAGAAAAGAAATTACCTCGACCCATATTCAAGGTCACATGGGTCAAGTCTGTTAAAAACCTTTATATGACTTCTTTAGATTAACCTAAAGGCCTAGACCATGATATATGCCTGAAAGGTTCCTTTCATGAAGCACGACAAAGTTTGCGAAAAGTTACCTTGGCCTGTATTCAAGGTCACAGGGGTCAAGTCTGTTAAAACCTTTAAATGACTTCTTCAGATTAACCAAAAGGCCCAGATCATGATATATGCCTGAAAGGTTCATTTCATGAAGCACGACAAAGTTTGCGAAAAACAATACCTTGACCCGTACTCAAGATCACAGGGGTCAAATCTGTTAAACTCTTTAAACGACCTCTTCTGATAAACCAAAAGGCCTAGAAGCATTATATTTGGCTAAAAGGTTCGTTGGTGAAGATTGACAACGTTTTGGAAAAGAAATGACTTTGACTTATATTCAAGAACACAGGGTTAAATCTGTCAAAACATTTAAACGACTTCTTTTGAAATGCCAAAAGGCAAAGTGACATGCTTTTTGGTTGGTAGCTTCCTTGGAAGAAGCCAAACAGAGTTTTTGAATGAGAATGAAATTGTGTTACTTGAAAGGTCACTTGAGTAATATCTGTTTAAATCTTAACATGTTCTTTTAAATGTCTTACAGTAATATATTTGAGATAACTTTAGGGTTACAAGTAAGAGATTGATACCAGGTGAATGATCCAGGCCCATTGGGTCTCTTGTTATAAAAATTATGTCCCCCCCCCCCCCAATGTAAAATTACAATATACATTTTATAGTTGGGGCCAACAATAGTTGTATCGAATTCCTAGGCCTCTTTGGACACGAACATGTAGAACAGAGGATAAAGTGGTTTGAGGAATTGAGGAAGTCCACAAGAGTGATATGCAAAGTAAACAATACTTGTTTGGTGACGGGGGATTGCATGTCGACTTTGGTTTCTATGGTATCTTCCAAGTAGATCAACTGACCCACATTTAGTCGCCTCACACGTAATTAGCCATATCTCCTGTTAACTTGTAATACAGTGGAGACTGAATGGCGTTGTTTCCATATATTGGAAATGTCATAAAAATTGATATGAAAAAATCATAGAATTCGTAAGCGTCACAAAAACCATAATCCGAACTCAAATCGATAAACTAGAGGCAAATTATGAACAAAGGAAAGATTTACACGGAGACCCTCGCAAACGCACAGTGTATTAGAGAATAAGACCAGGGCCTGTATTCATGAAACCGTTCTCATGCTCAAGCATGGATTCTATGCTCAAGCCAGCTTTCTTGAAACTTACCTGAATTATATCGAAGAGTAAAAAAGTCACTGTAAATGTTGAAAACAGCTTTCGACTTCATGCCTCTTCAACTTTTTACCAAAACTTTGACAAAATTAGATTGTTTAAATAATTTATAGCCATAACAAAAAAGCTGGCTTGAGCACAGAATCTATGCTTGAGCATGAGAACGGTTTCATGAATACTGGCCCAGGTGTTCCGGAATAGTAAGCGTCTTCTGCTTCATTGACGACTACCCGCCATGTAAATCCAGGTCAAATCCAACTCACATCTATCACGAAGATCTCGATATTAAGAGTAAGCCCGAGAGTAACGAATCAACTGCGACATGTAAACACCATAGGATGGATAAGCAGGGATGTAACTATCAAGAAAGGGAAAGTCACGAACGGAAAATAGAAATCGTCACGTTTATCATACAGCTTTGTAGTATCTGGTAAGCTTCCTGTGTTGGTCCTAGTTTAAGATCGAAGTAAGAAGCTGATGAAGGAGAGGCTTAATATTCATCTCAATATACGATCGACATGGTCAGCAAACTTCTTGTTATTTCTAGACAACACATCGTTGATATACCTGAAAGTGACATTGATAAGCCCCTCGACAAATTAACAAAAACAATCGGCCAAAAGTGGGGCACAGTTTGTTCACATTGGAATGCTGACAATCTGTTGGAAAAGCTTTCCTCCGAACTCAAGATTATGTCAACCAGGAATAAAAAAAATCGTACTATATCTTCCTCAGTATATTTAACCCTAGCTTTTGTTGTGTTTTTCACAAAGTATACTCCAAGATAGCTCAAAACCATGTATTTTTATAGTCGTCCACCTTTCTTGGAAAAGAAAGCTCTCATAATGAGAGACCGAAGACGTTCTTTCAGTTTGGTATGTTGTATCACAGGAGCTAGGCATTGACCACATTCGACATAGGTTAAATACGTATCAGACAGTCATTCCATAGTGGCATAGGTCCTTGCCTAGCCCCTGTGTGTAGTATGGTAGTATACAGACTGAAAAAATCAAATGTTTCTTTATCAAAAGTATCTGACTTTAGCAAAATGATTGCCCTTGTCAACTACGTGGACTATTCTCTATAAGCTAAAGTAAAATTGGTACAATTTGCGAACAGCGCCAATGATGTTTTAACGGTGTTTGCTGTCATATTTTTAATTGATTGGTGGTAAACATATTTACAAAGTGATGGCAAGTATGACTTTCACATGGTTTGTTACAGACATCGGAGCGGAAGCAGTAGGGGTACAGATAGCAGCGCCACCTGTCGACGGAGAAGCAAACACGGCGTTGGTGAAATACCTGTCCAAGGTGCTAGGTGTAAGGAAGGCAGATGTTACAATTGATAAGGTAAATAATTCAGCCCGGAAAACGAAGACTTCATACCAAAGACATTACAGTAGGTGATTCCAGGGCTTCTTGCAACAGAAACTTTGGTCGTTATCTCAAGACTTCGGACGAGGTATTTAAAAGGGCCTGCATGGCTGTTGGCCCGTAGTATATATCCTATATATATATGTACATGCAATTGACATTGACGATGATTGAATGTCGGCTTTGACGTGTATTTCAGGGTTCCAGATCAAGGCAGAAGGTGATTGTAGTCAGTGGAATGGACAGACAGTCGGTGCTGAGCAAGCTTGGGTCTGAGATGGATAACGGATGACAGAGGTATCCAGTTGAGAGATGGCTGACGAGAATTGTATTTCTGTTGGAAATATGTTTAATGGAAAAAAGTCGAAATACACTGTACATATAGGTGCAGTTCTTCTGTTGTCGGTATGTTACTTACACCTTAATGGACGGCTCAGCGGCCTCTGTCAGTGTTTACAGCTCCGTAGAACACATTCGAGTCGATGTTTTTTTTTACTGTTCTAAAATATTTGTAATAAAAAGTATTGTCTCGTTATTTTCATTCTATCAGCCAAACGATTACCCTGCAAAATGGATTAAGGATTTACTATTAACTCTAAACAAAACAGCCAAGTTCAGTTTTGTTGCGAAATGGCTTTTTACCCTGTAACCCCATTTGGATCAGGCGAATACTGACAACTGGGATTAGCAGCGACGGGTTCCCAATACAGGTCCTAAGGAGAGGCGCCCTGTGAAGTCGGGGACTGGTACAGCTGTCCCCATTGTTATACATGTATATCGTATATCTTGTTTCTGTCACTCTCTTACACCAGCTTCTTACCTAGATCTTTACTTAAGCTATGACCAACACGGGCAACTTACTACTAAGCTGTATGATAAACGTGACGATTTCGATTTTCCGATGGTGAACTTTCCCTTTCTTGATAGTAACATCCCTGCTTCTCCATCCTATGGTGTTTACATGTCGCAGTTGATTCATTATTCTAGGGCTTGCTCTGAATATCGAGATTTTCGTGATAGATGTCAACTGCTGACGAACAAACTTACGGCACAGGGATTCAAAAGATGCCGGTTGATGAAGACTATGGGCAAGTTTTATGGTCGCCATCTTGATCTCATCGAGAAATATTCTGTATCTTTGTGTGATATGAAGATGGACGTTTTTGAGTTTGCGTGTTAGTTTGTTTACTTGTGATGGCAATGATGACTCGGTTCTCATTTTGAGGATTGATGCTTACTTGGATGTGACCAAGATTTACATGGCGGATGTCGTCGATGAAGCAGAAGACGCTTACTCTTTCGGAACACTTGGTCTTATTCTCTTGTGCTTTTACGAGAGTCTCCATGTAAATCTTTCCTTTGCTCCTATTTTGCCACTAGTTTAATCGATTTTGAGTTCGTATTATGGTTTTGTTGACGCTTTGGTATTCTCTGATTTTTTCCCCCTGTACACTAGCGTGGTTCCTTGTGTCTTGCATGGCAGTACGTCTCTTATATTTTAATTTTAATGTTGATCAGGCAATGTCTTCTGTTTCCACGCCGGGACATGTCGAATCTTAAAAGGGTCCATTTCTGTCGTTGTTGTTCCCTACTTCGCTATTACAGTGTAACATAGGAGGAGACTGGGTGACAGGTACGCGCTGTCGCTAACGATACTGGACTGTAGGTGTGTGGCCATTAAACCAGGTCTTCAGTCTTATTGTGACATTATATGCTCACAATTGAAATTAACAGGCCGCGGATTCTGAAAACATCGAAAGATTTTCTTATCAATCTTGAGCACCCCCTCCTCAAAAATGTTTCGTCTATCGAAACATTTGATTTTTTCACCCCGTTCACTACCATACCACATACCAAACTGAAAAAAGTCTCTCATTATGATAGTTCTCTTTCCAAAATAGGTGGACGACAATACAAATATATTGTTGAGAGCAATCTTGCAGAATTTCAAATGAAATATACTAAGGAAGATATAATAAAAATGATTGAATTCCAGGGTGATAATATTTTTGGTGAATTTTGAGGAAGATTGTCCAACAGACTGTTGGCATTCCCATGCGAAATTTCATACGAGGCTGAATTTGCTGAAGAGCTTATAAGGACAGGTAACAAAAACTTGTAAATAGCAAACAATAATGAAATAGAAGACAACAGACTCGTCTACATCACTTTCAGATATATCGACGATGTGTTGTCTATAAACAACAAGAAGTTTGCTGACCACGTCGATCGTATATACCTTTCTGAACTTGAAATAAAGGACACAACAGACTCTTCTACATCAGCTGCTTACCTCGATCTCTAGTACTTAAACGATGACCAACATGGTAAGCTTACAACTAAGCTATACTATAAACAAGACGATTTCAATTTACCGATCTTCAAAATTTCATTTCATGAAAGAATATTTCTGCTTCTCCAACCTATGGTGTTTTCATGTCGCAGTTGATTCGAGAGATGCAGGTTGTTAGAACTGCGACCGAGTTTTATTTTATGGTGGCCATCTTGGTCTCATTGAGAAATATCTTGTATCTTTGCTTGTATGATAATTATGAAGATCGATGTCTTAGTATTCCAATAAGTGTGCTTACTTGTGATTGAGAATGATGACTCGGTTCTCACTTCGAGGACTTGGATGTTTACTTGGATCTACGTAACGGAACGGAACGGTCATTTGCGTTACCGCAATTGGTTATAATGAAATTCAGTTTCGACTCAAATATTCTTTAACCAAAATTTCTCCAATTTTGTTTATTTCTCGTTATGAAAGGAATGCTTAAACGACTAGGGGCGGTGACAGAATTCAGGAATTTAAGAACACACCCAGACGTATTCTGTTTGTTGGTTTGAGCAGTTCTACGACATTTCTGGTTTTAAGAAAAGGGCGAATATCACCAGCGGTACAGATATATCGAAGTCACAAATGTTGTCGACGTTACCCGGACTCGTCCCAGAGGAGGGATCGTACACGTATTAGTGTCAGTGACCTAGCCCAGAATGACTGCCAACACGGAGTGCTTTATTCCGTAGGTTTTAATGTCGTTTTACTTTTACTGTTGTATAGCGGAGATCAAGAGTGCAGATTCGAGAACAAGATACCAATGTCATTAATGTTCTGAGCCATAATAAGGTGTATTTTTCCGATTTAACACAAATATTATTCATATTAAAAGTATTTTCTTATATGTATCTTTTACGACAAAAAGACGTGTATATTCGACATATCTTTTGTACGTTGTATGCTGTATTTAAATGATCAGAATGTCCTGTCCCTTGCAGGTAATCTACGGAATTACCTTTCTGCCGTCTCCCATACACTGTACTATAGGCTCTGTTGCCTGTCGGGGACGTTAAAACTGACTGACGCTCGTACAGCCAGAGCTATGCTGCTAATGCTGTATTTGCCATCACGCGTTTGCGCATGACAGTTTTACGACAGCTTATCCCGTTTGCACCGAAGTTCATCTTGTATTCGAAAAAAAGTAATGGTTATTTTTTCTAGAAATTTAGTACCATGTATTGGACATGTCAGTCAGAAATATTCATGGAAATGGAAATGAGGTAAAAGTAAGATTTGAATGTAAAACATCTTCAGCCATAAATATTTTTGTGGCAATTTGTCATGTATCATCTGGCTGTGTGTATATAATTGTGATACGTACGAGGAGCAGTCTGGTATTGTGCAGACCGATGTCAGGACTTTACTACCGGTGTGGGGTCCCATACCACAGTTCCCACCTAAATCATTTATGCATGCAAAGTCACGGTGTTGACAACTCCACTGTGGAAATCGTCCCCAGGAAACCCTTACCCCTCACGTCCCCGATCGATTTAAGTGAGGCCCAATCAGGGTGTGATTGATTTGAGGCGCCCTACGGGACATTTGTTTTGTTCTTAACATCTTTCTGCATTTCCTTTGTGTGCGATGACAGTTGACGTTTTTTTTTTGTCATGAGCATCGAAGAAATTCTATTTCCGGTATGTGAAGTAAGATTTGATAGTACCGAATTATATCACATTGGTCAAAAAATTCTTAAACATCATCATGATCATGATCATGATCCTCATCATCATCAGTAGACCATGTACACGTCGGACTTGGATTGTTTCTTTTATGGTAGTACTGCTAATTGGCTAATCATATAGTAAACTGATGTTCTTTTCTCAAAAGCATTGAGGTCCCAAACTTAGCAGAAACGGACTGTAAATAAGCATGTTTCCGGTCGTGGGCGTGGCAAGTCTGGGGACTGTTCTTGGGTATCCGACAGAATCACTTAGGGCATACACAACCCTACAAGTATTTTGTAACACTAATGAGGCTGAGGAGCAATACCTGACGTGCTTTGGAAGCTACAGATACAAATTAAGTACTAAGATGATGTCGGACTAACCGACACCTGACTTGTCCCGATACTTTAATGAGTCTACCCAGGTCAATAGTGCTATGATAGATAGTGAACCAAAATCGTCGATTGAAATACACAAACCAACATTTTTTCTCAACCATTTCCCAAAGAAATATCACGGACTTGTTCATAGTTCATAGTTCTTTATTAGCCAAAAGCCCTTAGGCTTATAGGTACATACAGGAGAATGACATCACAATATACAGACAACATAGTTCAATAATGTACATACAAGTATAACAGTACTTATTTAACACATTAACAGTGTTATGACACATCGACATGTTTTCTTGAATTAGGTCACGTTATTAAAGAGACGGAGTCCGCATTCTGTATTATATTATAGGTGTACTGATGGACGAGGTTAGCGTCGGTGATGGACGTAGTCATCAATTAAATCCTTTTTAACGTGATTTCCCCCAATTCAAGTTTAAATCTTTATACAGCACAAAACTAATTATTTTATTTTTTATTTGCATATACGATATTGTGTGGTGTGACGATTTCCTTGGAGAAAGGGAAGCTTTCTGGACGCATTCTCGGATTGACAAGTGCCCGTTTGCCCTCGACTAGCGCGCCGTTGATGTACACGGCTGTATGTTAGCGATCCCTCAATATCACATATGGCCTGGGCGATTTATTGAAATCATTGCACGCTTCTTGCTGATAGTTTTGATGTTTGTTTTCAAAATTTGGTAATAACTCTAAGCAAACGACGTGGTTGGTGACAGATTTTGTACGTGGATACGGAAGCGCGAGGTATGTTCGCGCTGATCACTAGGATCAGTATCCTGTATGGATGTGATACCACATCGATCATCGCCAGTGGTCGTCGTCTCAGCCACTCAAACAGATACATTCCCGGAGACGCTGAAGTATAATATTAATGTTGTATCTGAATAAACCGTGGTTTTGATAATAAGCATTGTTGCATTGAACATGCACATACAAAAATCAAGTATAAGAAGTTCGCGCTTTTAACGAATTACGGTTGGGCAGGGGAGTTCAATTAGAGTTTAGCGCGGACTCTTGAGAATTGTTTTATGCAATGGTTAAGTTTTATGATTATAATTATTGCATTCTTTGGCAAAGTTTATTTGTTATCAGTAGTGCACGTCTTTGGTACAGTGTTTTTATACTTCACTGAAACATAGAAGGTTGAGAGGAGACACAGCTCTAGTATATAAGTCAACACATGGAGGGTGTGATCAAGATGTCGCAGACGTATTGTTAATTACAAATAATAAAGAAAAAAAGCACAAGAGGACACTCTGGTGCTGATAAAACGAAGGAGTAGACTAAACGCTAGGCAACCCTCTTTCTGTGAGCATCCTGTTACCTAATGGTACTCTCTTTCGGATGCTGCAGCTTCATGTATACGTCATCAAGAATCAAAACATTTGAATCCCGATTGGATATATACTGGGGGCAATCTAAAGCTTTTGACTTATATGTGATATATATATTCATAATGCATGTTTCCAGTATTATTAAGATTAATTATGATCATCTTTTTTGTTTGATATAAAAATAAGTAGTACAAATTATTTCAGTCATGATTTCTCTTTTACACTGCCAAGGCTATTTATCTACAGAATTATTGTATGTCTGTGTCGTCATTGTTTGATTTCATCTCCATACATAAAGTCTGACAATGATATCAAAGGCTATATGTTCTCATCGATACAGACACAGCTCAACACTTACGTGGTTAATACGAGGATCAGTAGATACGACTATATTTACAGTATTACGTTAGTCTGCCCGAGGAGCATACAGAGACTAGTTAGACTCGCGTACCATCACTCTCCGGAGATGGAGATGGAAAAGCGACACTGCAAGAATGACGTTACAGGAAGTGAAGTATAATATCCTGAGGGAAGGGAGACAAATCTGTGTAAGTGACAGTCGTCCTGGGATTACGTCTAGTGTGTGAATGTAATAAAACCCCGGTACCAATTTATAGGAGTTGATTGTTGAATTAGTACGGCTTGTTACATGATGTTAACCGATTTACCATCTTTAGCACTAGGTTAGTAGTTGCAGATTACACCAATATTCGGCCAACCAACCATATAGCTCCACGGGGATCGTGATTTTAGAGACTCGTCAGGCGAGAACATATTCATGTATCAGCATTAATAATAAAGAATCATCCTCGATACTTCATGTGTGCTTTCTGCACTCATAGAACATCTCATAGCAAACGTTTTGGGCTGCTTTCGCATAAAAGCAAATACCAATACATGGACTGCTTTACAGATTAAAAAGACCACAGAGGAGAGACACCCGATAACTAGTCAAGTCTACTGTTACAAGGACTCCTGTGATATACACACCGGATGGTCAAGCCAGTCTCCTTATCACACTCATAAGGCTGCAGCCAACCAGGGTCCATTTTGTCATGACCTCAGCAAGGAGAGCGTAGGTAAGCGTCAGCCTTGGTGTACCGATGATGAAGTGAGCGTAGCTCCATGAGTACCGATGATAAAGTGAGCGTGACCCCCTGATTACTGATGATGAAGTGAGCGTGACCCCCTGATTACTGATGATAAAGTGAGCGTGACCCCTTGATTACTGATGATAAAGTGAGCGTGACCCCCTGATTACTGATGATGAAGTGAGCGTGACCCCTTGATTACTGATAATGAAGTGAGCGTGACCCCTTGATTACTGATAATGAAGTGAGCGTGACCCCTTGATTACTGATGATAAAGTGAGCGTGACCCCTTGATTACTGATAATGAAGTGAGCGTGACCCCTTGATTACTGATGATGAAGTGAGCGTGACCCCTTGATTACTGATAATGAAGTGAGCGTGACCCCTTGATTACTGATGATGAAGTGAGCGTGACCCCCTGATTACTGATAATGAAGTGAGCGTGACCCCCTGATTACTGATAATGAAGTGAGCGTTACCCCCTGATTACTGATAATGAAATGAGCGTGACCCCTTGATTACTGATAATGAAGTGAGCGTGACATCTGGAGTACTGATGATGAAGTGAGCGTGACACCAGGAGAACTGATGATGAAGTGAGCGTGACCCCTGATTACCGATGATGAAGTGAGCGTGACCCCTGATTACTGATGATGAAGTGAGCGTGACCCCCTGATTACTGATAATGAAGTGAGCGTGACCCCTTGATTACTGATGATGAAGTGAGTGTGACCCCTTGATTACTGATAATGAAATGAGCGTGACCCCTTGATTACTGATAATGAAGTGAGCGTGACATCTGGAGTACTGATAATGAAGTGAGCGTGACCCCTTGATTACTGATGATGAAGTGAGTGTGACCCCTTGATTACTGATGATGAAGTGAGCGTGACCCCTTGATTACTGATAATGAAGTGAGCGTGACCCCTTGATTACTGATAATGAAGTGAGCGTGACACCAGGAGAACTGATGATGAAGTGAGCGTGACCCCTTGATTACTGATGATGAAGTGAGTGTGACCCCTTGATTACTGATGATGAAATGAGCGTGACCCCTTGATTACTGATGATGAAGTGAGTGTGACCCCTTGATTACTGATGATGAAGTGAGCGTGACATCTGGAGTACTGATGATGAAGTGAGCGTGACCCCTTGATTCCTGATAATGAAGTGAGCGTGACCCCTTGATTACTGATAATGAAGTGAGCGTGACCCCCTGATTACTGATGATGAAGTGAGCGTGACCCCTTGATTACTGATGATGAAGTGAGCGTGACCCCCTGATTACTGATAATGAAATGAGCGTGACCCCTTGATTACTGATAATGAAGTGAGCGTGACCCCTTGATTACTGATGATGAAGTGAGCGTGACACCTTGATTACTGATGATGAAGTGAGCGTGACACCAGGAGAACTGATGATGAAGTGAGCGTGACCCCGTGATTACTGATAATGAAGTGAGCGTGACATCTGGAGTACTGATGATGAAGTGAGCGTGACACCAGGAGAACTGATGATGAAGTGAGCGTGACACCTTCATTGCTGAAAATGAAGTGAGCGTGACATCTGGAGTACTGATGATGAAGTGAGCGTGACATCTGGAGTACCGATGATGAAGTGAGCGTGACATCTGGAGTACCGATGAAGAAGTGAGCGTGGCACCTGGAGTATTCAACGGTGTGTACTGTTTACCTGGTACCTGTCGTAGAGGTCTCCTTTCATTTAGAAATGCTCTCTGAGCCTTCACAATTTCGACTTCCGCTTCCGGTAAGTTGGAGAAACAACTAGGCGAGAATTTACAGTTCATATTCCTCCAATGGTTGTTCAAGCACTCTTGAATTAATGCGTATATACCGGAAGGTAATTATGTTTACAGTGTATCTACTGGAGTGTAATCAGGTTTATGTACTGAAGTGTAAACCTATGAATCTGCCCGAGTGTAAACCTATGAATCTGCCCGAGTGTAAACCTATGAATCTGCCCGAGTGTAAACCTATGAATCTGCCCGAGTGTAAACCTATGAATCTGCCCGAGTGTAAACCTATGAATCTGCCCGAGTGTTAACCTATGAATCTGCCGAGTGTAAACCTATGAATCTGCCCGAGTGTAAACCTATGAATCTGCCCGAGTGTAAACCTATGAATCTGCCCGAGTGTAAATCTATGAATCTGCCGAGTGTAAATCTATGAATCTGCCCGAGTGTAAACCTATGAATCTGCCCGAGTGTAAACCTATGAATCTGCCCGAGTGTAAACCTATGCGTGTCTTCGATGTTTAGCCAATACCCGACGCGGCCATTATGTTGTGAGATTTGCCCTTGCTAAAAGTAACGTGCATTTTTATTACGCTGACGTCAAAGTTAAGATTTTGAATTTCATTTTAAATGTGAACATAATTTAATATATGCACTGTTTATTGCATTAAGTTTTCTATTGCCAATTTATTGTATTTGAAGATAACAGGTTTTAATTAAAACTTCAAAGAGACCGTTTTCCAACTCATCGTTTCTAAATGCGGACAAACGACCCAAACGAATCTTAATTTACAAAGTTAAATCTCCCAAGTCACGGATTTCTGTGATAACAGTATACCAGGAGACTTCGTTAAACCCTTTGAACAGTTGGGATCGTGTCAGGGAAGACGTGCTTGGCGTTGAAATATTTTGATATAAACGTAAATGTCACACATTTGAAATGAATTGATATAAATTATTGATCGGCAATGCGGAATAAAAATTCAGCATGAACCTTGTTTCAAAGCTGGTATGGCATCTGTTCCTTCTCAGTTACAGCCCGACCTACAGATAACCGACCAGGTTTTATACGTAAGCATCCGATGTAAGTGGATATCAACCAGGACACTGATTCTCAAAATCATAAAACATAATTCAACGAAAAACTAATAGGAATGCCATTTGCTGAAGACAGATCACTACCACTATCATCAACAATAGGAAATTACCGGTTTGTGCGAAACCAATGCTACAAAAATTCAGATATTTAAATACGAAACTGTCTCTAAAAATTTACGTCATCAATCAAAGACAAAAATAGCGTCTTGTGGGAGTTACTACAAAACAACGCGCGCATTTTCTCAAGGAGGAAATGCGTCACGTCTATATTACACATTACATCGTCATGGCGAGGTCGACTGACAGTAACGTTGATAAATGTAGTACTCCTCGTTCGACCAATTCGTGCCATCATACCAACAACACCAGGGGACCGAATGATCCGCATCCTTTTGCTAACAATGCTCTAGAGACGGACAGTCCAAGTTTCCCGTGATCGGCTGTCTCCTAGTCCTCGTGCCGTGAAAACTCTCAAACCCGACAGATTCACGTCCTCGTAAAAACGCCACTCCCGGGACTGACTGATCCATGACCGAATACCAACAACAATTCCAGGACTGACTGGTCAACGCCCTCATACCAACAACAATGCCAGGACTGACTGGTCAACGCCCTCATACCAACAGCACTTCCAGGACTGACTGGTCAAACCCTCACAACAACAACACTTCCGGGACTGACTAAGCAAAGCCTTCATACCAACAGCACTTTCAGGACTGACTGGTCAACGTACTCATACCAACAATACTTCAGGGACTGACTGGTCAAACCCTCACAACAACAACACTTCTGGGACTGACTGGTCAAAGCCTTCATACCAACAGCACTTCTGGGACTGACTGGTCAAAGCCTTCATACCAACAGCACTTCCGGGACTGACTGGTCAAAGCCTTCATACCAACAGCACTTCCAGGACTGACTGGTCAAAATAAATAAGAGAATACCGAAGCGTCAACATAATCATAATCCAAACTCAAAATCGATTAATCCAGGGGCAAAATTTGAACAAAGGAAAGATTCACATGGAGACTCTTGCAAAAGAACAAGAGAATAAAACCATTTGTTCCAGAAGAGTAAGCGTCTTCTGCTTCATCGACGACACCCGCCATGTAAATCTTTGTCACATCCAAGTAAACATCAAGTTCTCAAAATGAGAACCGAGTATCATTGTCAATCACAAAAAGTATACACGCTAATGAGCATACTCAAAAACGTCCATCTTCATATCACTTAAAGATGCAGAATAATTCTCAATGAGACAAAGATGGCGACCATAAAACTTGCCCACAGTTCTGATCAACCTGCATCTCTCGAATCCTTGTGTTGTTAGTTTGTTTGTCAGCAGTCGACATCGATCACAAAAATCTCGATATTTAGAGCAAGCCCTTGAATACCGAATCAACTGCGACATGTAAACACCATAGGTTGGAGAAGCAGGGATGTTACTATCAAGAAATGGAAAGTTAACGATCGGAAAATTGAAATCATAACGTTTATCATATGACTTAGTAGTAAGCTGTCTATGTTGGTCGTAGTTTAAGTAGAGATCGAGGTAAGCAGCTGATGTAGAAGAGTCTGTTGCGTCCTTTATTTCAAGTTGAGAAGGGTATAAACGACCGACGTGGTCAGCAAACTTCTTGTTGTTTATAGACTATACATCGTCGATATATCTGAAATTGAAATTAAAAGATTTGGCAAGGTTTTTGTTACCTGTCCTGATTAGCTCCTCCACAAATTCAGACTCGTATGAAAACAAGTTTGTTCCCATGGGAATGCCAACAGTCTGCTGGAAAATCTATCCTCCGAACTTAACAAAAATGTTGTCGACCAGGAATTCAATCATCCTTACTATATCTTCTTCAGTATATTTCCTCAAAGCCCTCATACTAACAACATTTCCGGGACTGACTGGTCAACGCCCTCATACCAACAACACTTCCTGGACTGACTGGTCATCCATAACTTACAACGTCTCTGTACAGTACATCTGGTTTTTTTTCTGTACATTGTTTTTTTGTTAATTTGTTTTTCGATTGACCTGATTTATGCAAGTTGTATTTAATAAACTTGTTCTGACTACTTGCATAAATAAGCTTTGCCACCTTACCCCTGCCTTAAATCTAGATTTTATTTCTGGATAACCTTTCTGGACGAATGCCCTACCCCTTCTAATGTAGCTGACTTTTATAAGGTACGTATTTTCTAACGTGAAATGTTTACTACTTCGAACTTTAACAAAAACAGCAAGGAAATGAAGGAGTACGAATTCGACTACAAGATGAGCGTTTTTTTCAGCGTATTACTAGATTTATTCCGCGTGTTAGGGAACGGATACGGGAAATTACTTCAAATCGTCTGATAATTGACCTTTGATGTCTCATAATTTAATCTCCCAAGAGACGCATTTATTGGAGCCAACCTTGATGACGACCTATTTGTGTGTACCTTGATTATCTCCCTTAGTTGTGTAACCGGCATAGACAGTGATGGTACTGAGAATCTATCCGCAGTGTGAAATAACCTCAATTACCCAACGGGTAACTCGCTTTAAGTCTGTTTTATTGCTGGGACCTGAGCACACAGGTTACACCATGTTAGCGCTAGCATCAGCTTAATGAGTGCAGGGTTCACACTCAGTCACAGGTATCAGTTATCAGTTTATAACGATTTTTTATCATAAATATGAACAAATAAAACAGTTACGATACATGCTACCCTTACACCAATCCATGTACATATAACGATAATGCCATTGTTTGGGGTCGAAATCTGCGATCCCTACCTCTCCACCCCGATCCTCTACCGCTGAGCAAAATAAAATGCCTTACAGTTGGCGCTTGTAAGGCAATCTAAGAAATGTACATCTTACATAATTTACATTTATCTATATTTACATTTGAGCTGCAATCCAGGAATGCTTTCATTCGAGTATGAACGCATATGTTTCTCGAGACGTATCACGTGATTTACTTATGGCGTCATAGATCAGCCTTGTTCAATGAGAGTCTTTTATTATGGAGAACGTCACCACGTCAAACGCTTGAAGGAGTAATGTTAATTATTGGCGCCAATTTTAAAATTAATGACGACACAATTACAAACGCATGTAATAGATTTATTATTGTAGAAAAATAGATAATTGGTTGATAGTAGAAATGTAAGTATATGGATTGAAATTAAATTCTTTTATCTTTCATAGTGCTATGAAAGGTCAGCGGTTACATCCATATTCAGCATGAAGCCGAAATAAACCTATTTCACCCCGTATATGATCTATGTATGTTACCCGAGGTTTCTCGCACAAGCCCATGGTCCTTTTTAACACTACATACAATTATTCTGTTTGAATTGTAGACATAACGTGAATGCGTTACAAAGGTGCGATGATAGTAACATGCTGTAACATGTTCGAATGTAGGGACAAACCCAAGTAGGAACGGGAGGGATGCCCCG
This sequence comes from Mimachlamys varia, assembly GCA_947623455.1. Taxonomy (NCBI): domain Eukaryota; kingdom Metazoa; phylum Mollusca; class Bivalvia; order Pectinida; family Pectinidae; genus Mimachlamys; species Mimachlamys varia. Next base: position 5,308,294 of record OX392535.1, read on the forward strand.
TACGAGGATCGAAAACAGGGATCCTCAAACTTGTTCTATAGCAACTATATATGTATAATGATGTCATGGGGGTGTCAATATGGCTGACGTCACGCAAATGTATGTATACTCCTTTTTTACTTGTAAACATTAAGATTGATGCAGAAGTTGTTAAACTTTGTACCTACACTTTATGTATCGATTTACTTGCGTCCATTTATCTTTGCTACATAAACAGATCGAGATACAAAGTATTGCGGGGTAACATGTCGACCTCACACTCTAACAGGCCATTAGGGGGCACTCGTGTCTCCATATGCAATGCCAGGACATAAAACACTGGTGTGTCGGTTTCCATCTAGAACTTCCGTCCATTATGTACACTTCGCTCTCCTCATAGTCTCCTCCGAATGGCCAATATTACCGACGTAAAGCATACGTTTTTCACCGTTTTCTCTGATGGGACTGGACAAATTTAGAAACGAAGTTGAATGAGGATGTGAAAGCAATGCCTAGTGTGTTTTATTGAATCTGCGGGCGCTGATTTATCATGGTCGCTACTTGGCTCACACTATCGGGTGTTACCGCCTCGCTCCGGCCTAGCCCGCCAAATGGCTGGATCGATCGCAATCTCCGATATCTTCTATAAAGCATTTTTGTTTTGAATATCTACGAGATGTTTTATGATATCAATAACAATCTTGGACAAACGACCTTCAATAAAGCACGATTACACGCTGGTACTTCGTATTTGTCGGCAAATCACGAGACCGATGACTTCGAGGTCATTATTAGATGTCTTGTAATGGCGTGTCAGAACTTACATGTCTTGGTACGTCTTACAAGACCTTAGCTGTCTTCTACACAGGAGAGCTCTGCTAATGGGCAGCAACTTCGATGCTCAAATCCACCAAAGAAAGAAAATTTTGAAAGCTTTACAAGCATATTTTGTTTTTGTTTTATTGGTGTTTTTGTAAATATCATGTACATGCATGTTAAAAATACAAATGTGAAACAAAATCAACGACAAAGTACATACACATGGAAATACATGCATCGCATGTTCGAATATATGATCGCGTGGTTATGAACAACAGACTTTCCGAATCTATTATAGATGCGGGCAGTTTGTGTGAAAAGAATACAGAAAGGTGAAGCCCGATCATTTTTTATTGAATTGAGGCATTCCAGCGATTTCGTGGTGTTGATTAGCTAACGTTAATGTGTCCTTACACTCGTTGTTTGTTATTTGATTGAAGTCACCGGGGGAAAACTCAGTGGACAACCCGACCCCCGGCTGCCAATTTTACTACTGCTTAGAAATACGTGATGATCCGCTACTCTTGTTCCAAAAGAGTTTAAAAATGACGTCGTTTAGTTTTTCATTCAAAGTAAAACTGGAGTGAATCTATGCTTTTAGTTTAAAGTATAATTTAAGGAATTCGCTTAATAGGACGTATACATGATTTACAAGAAACATTTCACTGGTAACAAAAGACCGTTTAGTAAATACGTTTTCTCTATAATATATTTAAGGTCTCTCAGTCCGTTGATTATCGTTCTTGGCAAAAACATGGCCGCTTAGACGGATATAAAACTTGATACCTATCGTGGGTAAGAAATTCACCATACATACGCCGATGCTCATGCAATTTGCAATCCGGCAAAGACCCAAGCGTCTGCTAGAATTAATGTAAACGCTAGAAGGTTAAGTTGGTTGCGTAACTATCGACTATATCAACCTGATATTATGTAAACGTGTTGTGTAAACAATACAGTATGGTATAGGGGAGGTAATTAGTAACTCCAATGTATTTGAGTTATTCCCATTTATCATAAATCTGTTTATGTAAAATATATATTTGGGAGTGAATACAAGGATTTGGAACTGGTAACACGCGTTTGTGTTTTTATCTGCAACGATGTCATGATGTGAGTTTCATAAGCGGGTTCCCCACTCACCCTCATTCATCTACATTTGTATTCAGTAATGTAAACACAAAGACAACCTATATGTCCGCTTCAATTCTTTACAACTGCATCATTAAACAAACACATTGCTTTATATTTATTCGATATTTAATGCAACATGTTCTGATGATATCACTATTCAATAAATGCCATAAATGCTAGTTATAACTATTTTCTGTGTAATCTGATACCAGGCGAGTGGATACATTCAAATCAGGCTAAAGCAATCGATAAACCTAGTATCTCACTACTTTCAACGCATTATGTGATATGGGAAAATCTATACCTCCTACAATTAAGTCCAGTTGCAGTGAAAGGGGAGGCAATTGAAATAAAAAAAAACAATAATTCTGATTATTTTCCCCAAATTTTAAGTGAAATAAAGTTTTTTGGTTCAATTTTTTCATGCTTTGTTAAATAAGGATGGTTTCTTCATAACATAACTTTAAAAAATCAGTTTTTCATCCACACAATGTTTTGATATTTGAAAATGTTGATAAAAAACATACATATAATTGTTTGTTTTGTTGAATAAAAGTTATACCAAACGTAAAATATTTGCCTTCTTTTCTGTTTTATATGTATATATAACGTTAGGATTGTAATACATTAAATCGTAATATGTTAGTTTTTGCTTTCGCTCTTTCTGGTGTTTTCCCTGAAAATATCAGTTTTTCACCCCAAAAAGTTTTCTGCAGTTTTTCTGCCAATAACAACAAAAATACTTGTTCTTTATACACTAGTAAACATTTGAGTGAAATTTCATGAAATTCCTATGGATATTGACAAAGGAACCGAGTGACCTTAAGAATCGTCCTCTTGTGGAAAATCCAGCCTTTCAAGCGCGGGGGTGATTAAGACCAATCTGCCAGAGAAGTCTTAATATGTTACGTATTCGAACGGCCTCGGACCACACACATTAATTATCGCCAAGTAACACATCGTCAATATGTACACATTTAAAACATTTTTATGATTTTATTTTGTATTATCAAATGGGGCATCTAAATAATCAATGAAAGGATCCATTAGCTGATAAGGGACGCTTTTCGGGAATGGCATTTCAATAGTTTGTAGAACTGTCATAACGTGACGGCAAAAATCTGAATTATTACTAAGGGTTCGAAGTGGAATTTTCATGAAAAGTTTTCTTAGAAAACGTATATTGATAAATGTTGAGTAAAAAGGAAATTAAGCAAATGAGGTCCTATCGATGAATAATGTGTAAGAAGCATGCTGCAATCTTTTGCTCCCGAATTCATAACTTGCAACGGATCTATTTGAAAACAAATATTGATAATTTGCAATACATTGAGTCAGATTGTCCAATGAAGCCATCTTGATGAGACTTTCTCTAAACCATTCCCACTCGCTTGCTTCCGACTTTATCAAACTTTATGAATCATATAACCTTAATGGGTACTTGGCTTCCATTCAATATGCCTCTGATGAATGCGGTGTCAGCACGTTTCTGTAAGCAGCCAATTACGGCAGTGAGAGAGTGGTGGGCCCCTAACATACTCCCATTACCAGTATGGATCTGCTCCCATAAATGGCCTCCTCCCGGAAACCGCGAGAAATTGGATAGGGTAGATTTGGTGTGGAGATGGAGTGGCGGGCCGCGCCCTCTCCACTCACGGCACCAACTAGGACAGCTGAGTAGGGAAACTGCAAGAAGAGCGGCGCTCGTCTAAAGGCTCAACGCCCTCTATCCTGCAAAATAATGACATCATCTTTCGGAAGTTATTGTTAAAGAATTAATGAAGGTCTTTGATAAATCGTGCACTCTCTAAACTTCATAAAAGGCAATTACGCATGGTTTGACCTGTCTATATGTAAATCTTACATTGCTAATGCAGCCTCAATAATTTGACCATACACCTACCTATTACATCAAGTCACCACTAATCTGGTCGGCATTACATCCAGCAAACACTAATCTGGTCATTTCTTTATCAAGCCCACACTAATCTGGTCGTTCCTTTATCTAGCTACCACTAATCTGGTCGTTCCTTTATCGAACCACCATTAATCTGGTCGTTCCTTTATCTAGCCACCACTAATCCGGTCATTCCAATATCTAGTCACCACTAATCTGGTAATTCCTTTATCCTGCCACGACTAATCTGGTCGTTCCTTTATCTAGCCACCACTAATCTGGTCGTTCCTTTATCTAGCCACCACTAATCCGGTCGTTCCTTTATCTAGCCACCACTAATCTGGTAATTCCTTTATCCTGCCACGACTAATCTGGTCGTTCCTTTATCTAGCCACCACTAATCTGGACGTTCCTTTATCTAGCCACCACTAATCTGGACGTTCCTTTATCTAGCCACCACTAATCTGGTCGTTCCTTTATCTAGCCACCACTAATCTGGACGTTCCTTTATCTAGCCACCACTTATCTGGTCGTTCCTTTATCTAGCCACCACTAATCCGGTCATTCCTTTATCTAGCCACAACTAATCTGGTTATTCCTTTATATAGCCACCACTAATCTGGCCATTCCTTTGTATATAGCCACCGCTAATCTGGTTGTTCCTTTATCTAGCCACCACTAATCTGATCGTTCTGTAGTTATCATGGACAGTACGTAGTATTTGAATATTAATTGATGAAAAGGAAGTTCTAAATGAATACTAATATAGATTTAAAGTATTATTAAAGATTATTAAAGCATTATAACAGTGTTATATTGTATTGATAAAAGCCGGTTCATAATGTAAGCACGTGAAAAAAGAAAGGTTTCGTATATTATATATATTCATTGTAGTATTTTTTCAATTAGATAAGCCTGGAAGTTGTACTTTAATCAATATCAATAACGTGCCTTTATCAATGTGAATGTATTGTTACTTCAACACAGTGAAGTTATATCAACCGAGATGAATGCGAGTTCAATACAAGTTTCCTGGGGCCATATAAAGTGGAGTTTACATCAATTACTCACCGAAATCATAAAATACAAACTATCATATTGGATACTGAATTATGCTGTACAATGTATCTTATAATGTGTTTAAAACAGTACCAGATTTAGCAGAAAGCATTGCGACTTTTAAACTGAAAGTAATGTCATAAAGAAAATTATTATCAACCTGTTCAAATGATTAAACCGTCTGTTATAACGTTATAACTAGTACGTCTAAACTCTTTACTACAGTACAGCGGATGGTGCTGCTAAGTTTCCGTACAGGTAATCAGCTGTCAGATCCACGTCCCACTGTACAACTAGTACGTCTTTACTACAGTACAGCGGATGGTGCTGCTAAGTTTCCGTAAGGTAATCATCTGTCAGATCCACGTCCCACTTTACAACCAGTACGTCTTTACTACAGTACAGCGGCTGGTGCTGCTGAGTTCCCGTACGGTAATCAGCTGTCAGATCCACGTCCCACTGTGCAACTAGTACGTCTTTATAACAGTACAGCGGCTGGTGCTGCTAAGTTTCCGTAAGGTAATCAGCTGTCAGATCCACGTCCCACTTTACAACTAGTACGTCTTTACTCGGTACAGCGGCTGGTGCTGCTAAGTTTCTGCACAGGTAATCAGCTGTCAGATCCACGTCCCACTTTACAACTAGTACGTCTTTACTACAGTACAGCGGTGGTACTGCTGAGTTTCCAAACAGGTAATAAGCTGTCAGATCCACGTTGCACTTTACAACTAGTACGTCTTTACTACAGTACAGCGGTGGTGCTGCTGAGTTTCCAAACAGGTAATAAGCTGTCCGATCCACGTCCCACTTTACAACTAGTACGTCTTTACTAAAGTACATAGGTGGTGCTGCTGAGTTTCCGTAAGGTAATAAGCTGTCAGACCCACGTCCCACTTTACAACTAGTACGTCTTTACTAAAGTACATAGGTGGTGCTGCTGAGTTTCCGTAAGGTAATAAGCTGTCAGATCCACGTCCCACTTTACAACTAGTACGTCTTTACTAAAGTACATAGGTGGTGCTGCTGAGTTTCCGTAAGGTAATAAGCTGTCAGATCCACGTCCCACTTTACAACTAGTACGTCTTTACTAAAGTACATAGGTGGTGCTGCTAAGTTTCCGTAAGGTAATCATCTGTCAGATCCACGTCCCACTGTACAACTAGTACGTCTTTACTACAGTACAGCGGTGGTGCTGCTGAGTTTCCGTAAGGTAATAAGCTGTCAGATAACGTCCCACTGTACAACTAGTCTGTCTTTACTACAGTACAGCGGTGGTGCTGCTGAATTTCCGTAAGGTAATAAGCTGTCAGATCCACGTCCCACTGTACAACTAGTACGTCTTTACTACAGTACAGCGGTGGTGCTGCTGAGTTTCCGTAACGTAATCAGCTGTCAGATCCACGTCCCACATTACAACTAGTAGTACGTCTTTACTACAGTACAGCGGTGGTGCTGCTGAGTTTCCGTAACGTAATCAGCTGTCAGATCCACGTCCCACTTTACAACTAGTACGTCTTTACTACAGTACAGCGGTGGTGCTGCTAAGTTTCCGTAAGGTAATCATCTGTCAGATCCACGTCCCACTTTACAACTAGTACGTCTTTACTACAGTACAGCGGTGGTGCTGCTAAGTTTCCGTAAGGTAATAAGCTGTCAGATCCACGTCCCACTTTACAACTAGTACGTCTTTACTACAGTACAGCGGTGGTGCTGCTGAGTTTCCGTAAGGTAATAAGCTGTCAGATAACGTCCCACTGTACAACTAGTCTGTCTTAACTACAGTACAGCGGTGGTGCTGCTGAATTTCCGTAAGGTAATCAGCTGTCAGATAACGTCCCACTGTACAACTAGTCTGTCTTTACTACAGTACAGCGGTGGTGCTGCTGAATTTCCGTAAGGTAATAAGCTGTCAGATCCACGTCCCACTGTACAACTAGTACGTCTTTACTACAGTACAGCGGTGGTGCTGCTGAGTTTCCGTAACGTAATCAGCTGTCAGATCCACGTCCCACATTACAACTAGTAGTACGTCTTTACAATAGTACAGCGGTGGTGCTGCTGAGTTTCCGTAACGTAATCAGCTGTCAGATCCACGTCCCACTTTACAACTAGTACTACTTTACTACAGTACAGCGGTGGTGTTGCTAAGTTTCTGTAAGGTAATAAGCTGTCAGATCCACGTCCCACTTTACAACTAGTACGTCTTTACTACAGTACAGCGGTAGTGCTGCTGAGTTTCCGTAAGGTAATCAGCTGTCAGATCACGTCCCACTGTACAACTAGTACGTCTTAACTACAGTACAGCGGCTGGTGCTGCTAAGTTTCCGTACAGGTTATCAGCTGTCAGATCCACGCCCCAATGTTGAATGGTAATTTGTATGTTTTCGTGTAAACTTCATGTTTAATTGAGAGATTTTTTTTTTTTGAAAAACGAAAACCAATCAAACATGAAATATATTTCCTGGTTAAACTGGAGAAAAAACGTTTTTTGTAACGCGACCTTTCTGCACAAAGGTACGTTTGAGCAACTTCCGGTGTGATTGCCCCCTTTGGTAGTTGTATCACGTTTCCAAACAAGTCGATTGATCAGACCCCTACTATCGTTTTTCTTATCTCATTAAATCCTGCCTTATTTAACACCAAAAGAGCGGGAATTGAACCTCATGCCATCGGCATACTGAGGATGAAATCTGATGGACTTTAATTACTATTTCAGATGTAACAGAGAGCATTAAACGACAGATCAGTTTCGTTAACTTTCGTCGTCTTATTACCGAAACTGTAAATTTCTGTTCGAGTTTTAATTATCGCAGCCTATCTTTCCAGACTAGATTACAACAATAACGTAAATGTATCACAGGCAAAGTAAGATCATCTTCTATTTATTACATCGAACACTAATTAGAAGCTCCAACACAGATCAGGAAAATATTTGTAAATACCGGAAGGTTTCCCTACCAAAACAGTAATGCACGTGTCAAGGCCAGAAAAAAACCTCAATAAAGAAATGGACCAGGAATACGCGTGTAAACCCCAGTAGGACCTCCTGTACCAGACATGAAATGCACTCGTACACCCCAGTAGTACATGTACTAGACAGGAAATGCACGTGTACACTCCAGTAGTACATGTACTAGACATGAAATGCACGTGTACATCCCAATAGTAGTACATGTACTAGACAGGAAATGCACATGTACACCCCAGTAGTAGCTCATGTACTAGAGAGGAAATGCACGTGTACACCCCAGTAGTAGCTCATGTACTAGACAGGAAATGCAAGTGTACACTCCAGTAGTACATGTACTAGACATGAAATGCACGTGTACATCCCAATAGTAGTACATGTACTAGACAGGAAATGCACATGTACACCCCAGTAGTAATACATATACTAGACAGGAAATGCACGTGTACACTCCAGTACTAGCTCATGTACTAGACAGGAAATGTACGTGTACATCCCAATAGTAGTACATGTACTAGACAGGAAGTGTACGTGAACACCCCTGTAGTAGCTCATGTACTAGACAGGAAATACACGTGTACACCCCAGTAATAGCTCATGTACTAGACAGGAAATGCACGTGTACACCCCAGTAGTAGTACATGTACTAGACAGGAAATGCACGTGTACATCCCAGTAGTAGCTCATGTAGTAGACAGGAAATACACGTGTACATCCCAGTAGTAGCTCATGTAGTAGAGAGGAAATACACATGTACACCCCAGAAGGCCCTCCTGTTTTACACCAGAAAAACGTGAACACATCAGCAATACACGTGGAAACCCAAGGTGGAGCTCCTGTATTATACCACCAAAATACCATGAAAACATCAGCAATACACGTGTAAACCCCAGTAGGAGCTCCTGTATTACACCAAAATACCATGAAAACATCAGCAATACACGTGTAAACCCAAGAAGGAGCTCCTGTACTTGACCAAAAGCTTTAGCTTCTACACTTTACATTAACGTTATCTTGCGTTCAAGTCAGATATGTTTTCAATACTTATATATTATTAATACCTTTAAAGAAAGTATCCCGCTCCTCAATGACACGTGAAACAAAGGCAATTGCATTGATTCTACTCCGACAAATATTGGCAGGAGATGGATGTTCTATGCGGTGATAACTCAAAGCTGTTATTTTTACCACTTCAGTAATGGTGTTCATTCAATACATCCCAATTCCGACCAGCAACGCCACTAAAGTTTAATTTGTTATTTATTTAACGAAACTATTACCGACTGCCTTGCTACTCTTAGCTGTAAATTTGATTCGCCGATTTATTACATTATATCCAGAAAATGTGGACAAAGCGACTATTTCATCGGCGTGTTTAGCCATGAATCACCTAGCGGTGAAACGCTGTCCAGCAACTCCCTGAACTCCGCGATGTGTAATAGGATACTGTAAAGAGGAACGCTAACATGTTTTTTTAGAACTAACTAAAGAAGAAACACTGATGCCTGTTTGAAACCAAGTAAAGGGGAAACATCGATGCTTGTTTGGAACCAAGTATCAGGGAAACACCGATGCTTGTTTGGAACCAAGTAAAGGGGAAACACTGATGCCTGTTTGGAACCAGGTAAAGAGGAAACACTGATGCCTGTTTGGAACCAGGTAAAGAGGAAACACCGATGCTTGTTTGGAACCAAGTAAAGGGGAAACACTGATGCCTGTTTGGAACCAGGTAAAGAGGAAACACCGATGCTTGTTTAGAACCAAGTAAAGGGGAAACATCGATGCTTGTTTGGAACCAAGTATCAGGGAAACACCGATGCTTGTTTGGAACCAAATAAAGGGGAAACACTGATGCCTGTTTGGAACCAGGTAAAGAGGAAACACGGATGCTTGATTGAAACCAAGTAAAGGGGAAACACCGATGTCTTTTTGGAACCAAGTATCAGGGAAACACCGATGCTTGTTTGGAACCAAGTATTAGGGAAACACCGATGCTTGTTTGGAACCAAGTATTAGGGAAACACCGATGCTTGTTTGGAACCAAGTATTAGGGAAACACCGATGCTTGTTTGGAACCAAGTATCAGGGAAACACCGATGCTTTTTTGGAACCAAGTATTAGGGAAACACCGATGGTTGTTTGGAACCAAGTATCAGGGAAACACCGATGCTTGTTTGGAACCAAGTATAAGGGAAACACCGATGCCTGTTTGGAACCAAGTATCAGGGAAACACCGATGCTTGTTTGGAACCAAGTTTTAGGGAAACACCGATGCTTGTTTGGAACCAAGTTTTAGGGAAACACCGATGACTGTTTGGAACCAAGTATCGGGGAAACACAGATGCCTGTTTGGAACCAAGTAAAGGGGAAACATCGATGCCTGTTTGGAACCAAGTAAAGAGGAAACACCGATGCGTGTTTGGAACCAAGTAAAGGGGAAACACCGATGAGTGTTTGGAACCAAGTAAAGGGGAAACACCGATGCGTGTTTGGAACCAAGTTAAGGGGAAACACCGATGCCTGTTTGGAACCAAGTAAAGGGGAAACACCGATGCGTGTTTGGAACCAAGTAAAGGGGAAACACCGATGCGTGTTTGGAACCAAGTAAAGGGGAAACACCGATGCTTGTTTGGAACCAAGTAAAGGGGAAACACCGATGCGTGTTTGGAACCAAGTAAAGAGGAAACACCGATGCCTGTTTGGAACCAAGTAAAGGGGAAACACCGATGCGTGTTTGGAACCAAGTAAAGGGGAAACACCGATGCCTGTTTGGAACCAAGTTAAGGGGAAACACCGATGCTTGTTTGGAACAAAGTAAAGGGGAAACACCGATGCCTGTTTGGAACCAAGTAAAGAGGAAACACCGATGCGTGTTTGGAACCAAGTAAAGGGGAAACACCGATGCCTGTTTTGAACCAAGTAAAGAGGAAACACCGATGCGTGTTTGGAACCAAGTTAAGGGGAAACACTAATGCCTGTTTAGAACAAAGTGAAGGGGAAACACCGATGCCTGTTTGGAACCAAGTTAAGGGGAAACATCGATGCGTGTTTGGAACCAAGTAAAGGGGAAACACCGATGCCTGTTTGGAACCAAGTAAAGGGGAAACATCGATGCCTGTTTGGAACCAAGTAAAGGGGAAACATCGATGCCTGTTTGGAACCAAGTAAAGGGGAAACACCGATGCCTGTTTGGAACCAAGTAAAGGGGAAACATCGATGCCTGTTTGGAAATAAGTAAAGGGGAAACATCGATGCCTGTTTGGAACCAAGTAAAGGGGAAACACCGATGCGTGTTTGGAACCAAGTAAAGGGGAACCACCGATGCGTGTTTGGAACCAAGTAAAGGGGAAACACCGATGCCTGTTTGGAACCAAGTAAAGGGAAACACCGATGCGTGTTTGGAACCAAGTAAAGGGGAAACACCGATGCCTGTTTGGAACCAAGTATCAGGGAAACACCGATGCGTGTTTGGAACCAAGTAAAGAAGAACCACCGATGCGTGTTTGGAACCAAGTAAAGAGGAAACACCGATACGTGTTTGGAACCAAGTAAAGGGGAAACACCGATGCGTGTTTGGAACCAAGTAAAGAGGAAACACCGATGCGTGTTTGGAACTAAGTTAACGGAAACCCCGATGCCTGTTTTGAATCAAGCATTAGGGAAACACCGATGCGTGTTTGAAACAAGTAAAGAGAAAACACCCATGCCTGTTTGGAACCAAGTAAAGAGGAACCACCGATGCCTGTTTGGAACCAAGTATTAGGGAAACCCCGATGCGTGTTTGGAACCAAGTTAACGGAAACCCCGATGCCTGTTTTGAATCAAGTATTAGGGAAACAAGGATGCCTGTTTGGAACCAAGTATTAGGGAAACCTCCATGCGTGTTTGGAACCAAGTTAACGGAAACCCCGATGCCTGTTTGAAACCAAGTAAAGGGGAAACACCGATGCCTGTTTTGAACCAAGTAAAGGGGAAACACCGATGCTTGTTTAGAACCAAGTAAAGGGGAAACACCGATGCCTGTTTGGAACCAAGTAAAGGGGAAACATCGATGCCTGTTTGGAACCAAGTAAAGGGGAAACACTGATGCTTGTTTGGAACCAAGTTAAGGGGAAACATCGATGTCTTTTTAAAACCATGTAAAGGGGAAACACCGACGTCTTTTTGGAACCAAGTAAAGGGGAAAGATCGATGCTTGTTTGGAACCAAGTAAATGGGAAAGATCGATGCTTGTTTGAAACCAAGTAAAGGGGAAACATCGATGTCCTTTTTGAACCAAGTAAAGGGGAAACACCGATGCTTGTTTGGAACCAAGTAAAGGGGAAACACCGATGTCTTTTTGGAACCAAGTAAAGGGGAAACACCGATGCTTGTTTGAAACAAGTAAAGGGGAAACACCGATGTCTTTTTGTAACCAAGTAAAGGGGAAACACCGATGCTTGTTTGAAACAAGTAAAGGGGAAACACCGATGTCTTTTTGTAACCAAGTAAAGGGGAAACATCGATGCCTGTTTGGAACCAAGTAAAGGGGAACATCGATGTCTTTTTGTAACCAAGTAAAGGGGAAACATCGATGCTTGTTTGAAACAAGTAAAGGGGAAACACCGATGTCTTTTTGGAACCAGGTAAAGGAGAAACATCGATGCTTGTTTGAAACCAAGTAAAGGGGAAACACCGATGCGTGTTTGAAACCAAGTAAAGGGGAAACACCGATGCGTGTTTTGAACTAAGTAAAGGGGAAACACCGATGCCTTTTTGGAACCAAGTAAAGGGGAAACACCGATGTCTTTTTAAAATAAGTAAAGGGGAAACACCAATGTCTTTTTGGAACCAAGTAAAGGGGAAACATCGATGCCTGTTTGGAACCAAGTAAAGGGAAAAACCGATGTCTTTTTGTAACCAAGTAAAGGGGAAACATCGATGTCTTTTTGTAACCAAGTAAAGGGGAAACACTGATGCCTGTTTGGAACCAAGTAAAGGGGAAACACTGATGCCTGTTTGGAACCAAGTAAAGGGGAAACACCGATGCCTGTTTGGAACCAAGTAAAGGGGAAACACTGATGCCTGTTTGGAACCAAGTAAAGGGGAAACATCGATTTCTTTTTGTAACCAATTAAGGGGAAACATCGATGCTTGTTTGGAACCAAGTAAAGGGGAAACAGCGATGTCGTTTTGGAACCAAGTAAAGGGGAAACACCGATGCGTGTTTGGAACCAAGTAAAGAGGAAACACCGATGCGTGTTTGAAACCAAGTAAAGGGGAAACACCGATGTCTTTTTGTAACCAAGTAAAGGGGAAACATCGATGTCTTTTTGGAACCAAGTAAAGGGGAAACACTGATGCCTGTTTGGAACCAAGTAAAGGGAAAACACCGATGTCTTTTTGTAACCAAGTAAAGGGGAAAACCGATGTCTTTTTGTAACCAAGTAAAGGGGAAACATCGATGTCTTTTTGTAACCAAGTTAAGGGGAAACATCGATGTCTTTTTGTAACCAAGTAAAGGGGAAACATCGATGCTTGTTTGGAACCAAGTAAAGGGGAAACACTGATGTCTTTTTGGAACCAAGTAAAGGGGAAACACTGATGCCTGTTTGGAACCAAGTAAAGGGGAAACATCGATGCTTGTTTGAAACAAGTAAAGGGGAAACACTGATGCGTGTTTGGAACCAAGTAAAGGGGAAACACCGATGCGTTTTTGAAACCAAATAAAGGGGAAACACCGATGTCTTTTTGTAACCAAGTAAAGGGGAAACATCGATGTCTTTTTGTAACCAAGTAAAGGGGAAACATCGATGCTTGTTTGGAACCAAGTAAAGGGGAAACACCGATGTCTTTTTGGAACCAAGTAAAGAGGAAACACCGATGCCTGTTTGGAACCAAGTAAAGAGGAAACACCGATGCTTGTTTGGAACCAAGTAAAGAGGAAACACCGATGCTTTTTTGTAACCAAGTACCCTGGTAAAGGGGAAGCACCTTTGCCTGCTCATATTTCGTACTGGTGCCCATCATATGACAACATTATAAATGCATAACTTTCATCGTCTTTTATAGCATACAACCATAACTCATTACCCTTTACCATAAATGTGACTATTTTCATCAAATTATGTCGGATCCTTTTTGAAAATATATCTAAAAGTCAGTCACGTTTATACCCACACTGTATTTCATACGCCGGTGTGGTTCAAGCATTGTGGTGTTTAAAATATCAAAATCAAAATAACAAATACGTTTTACAACACGATTAAGTATTTTATTTGAGTGATAAGAATTGATTGTTGTAAAGATAATTAATTGACCATTTACATGTATATCCCGTTGACGTTGAGTTAACGAGTACAAAGCGTTGCTTTTTGCTAGTCTATTCATAAGAGTTTCCTGAAAATTAACGTCTTTCAAATTATGCGAAAGTGTGCTTCCAAAGTGCTCCACCATCTTTTACGGTATCGATAACAATGACTATGAGGTCAAATGTGTAGTCCGTGTGCTAAAGCGGAAGTTATTGGTACTGGTATTGTTCATGTAGTGATCTTTGGGACCTTCCATGAATAAACTTGACTATCTTGGTGCAATATTAATTATAGTCTCGGAAATATTTGGTTTAAAGATTTTGTTGTGGAACTTTCTTTAACGACAAAAGTTTAGTTACCGGAACACTTTCCTGAAAATGCCAACTCGAAATGTCTGGCAATTGGAATCACTCGACGCAGTGGGACGACTTTGATGTCTTAGTTTTAATGGTTGCCATGTATACCTAATCATTATCACAGGGTGCTAGTTGCTGACATCTTTGGCCTTTGATATTATGACCAAGTGCTGGTCATTTATTTAAATTAGACATTATTAAAGACCGTATGTACAAATGCAGTCTACTTATCGCTTCCATTTTACACTCGTTGAGAGACCCACGTTGGTATATAGGGACGGGATAAGTCGATCCAAATGACGTTATCTACCAGGTTACATAACGGATTTAATCTACTTCAGTAGACGACCTTTGTAAAATGGATGTTTTAAGTTTTTAAATGGTTGATTAAGGTAGCAAACATACAGACGTTTTTGAACTGAGGTAAATATGCGAACATCGTTAAAGTACAGTTAGTATCACTTTGGCAACAGTGGGAAGAGTTTTCAGGTTAAAAGAACACCCGATAGCTCATTAAAATGTTGTTTTACTTTAAACTGTTCTAGGTATTTGAAATATAAAAGGTGATCAGTTCCCAAAGAAGTGGCATATTTTTTTTATAAACCTGAATAGAGTGCAAGATTGTCTATTCGCATAACTCAATTATACATTACGCTGGGTTCTCATTTAACTTGTCAGTCTGACAAATAACATGAAAATGTTCTCATAACGCAGCGCGAATGTGTAAACAGCATGACCGAACACGCACGTTTTTGAAAGAAAGAAAAGGACAAGAAACATCGTTTAGAGACATAAACCGGTAAATAATTTCAAACGTCTAAAAGACGTCAGTACAAGTTGGGATGAAAAGTGTACGTCGAGCCCGATCCTGCATGGGTGAAAAGTGTACGTCGAGCTCGATCCTGGACCAATGAGCGAACTCCTACATCTGGACTATAAAACCTTCAATATCAGGAACGACCTGATGAAAGTAAATCCAATTTTCTGTAAAAATACAATAATTAATGTTTGATCTTTGAAAAGATCACTGTTGAGTCGAAAATATAGTTTATAGTCTGGGTACGGGAGCGGGTATGACGTACGATTTACACCTTAATTTTGCCTTGCTTTCGATATATACATCGCTACCGTGCTAATTATAGCATGCACACTGCGTTATTTTTGGACAAATATTTTCCAGCATTAGTTTAGACATTTTGTATCCCCACCTTCTGGCCCCTAGCATCACTGACGAGTCCTAGGAGGACGACTGGCCCCTAGCATCACTGACGAGTCCTAGGAGGACGACTGGCCCCTAGCATCACTGACGAGTCCTAGGAGGACGACTGGCCCCTAGCATCACTGACGAGTCCTAGGAGGACGACTGGTCCATAGCATCACTGACGAGTCCTAGGAGGACGAAACAGCTATATGAAGCAGTTTAATTCATTTTTTTCGTCATACTGTATTTATTACTAAATTTAAAAGGTACAGCATATGTGTGTGGTTTGTCATCTTCCAGGTTAACCTGGACACTACCTAGAAGGTAGGAACGGACACACGGGGAGAGGAGCTATTTTGGTGATACTTTATACTTTTTTTCCTATCCTTTATAACATGAGCGTTGACCACATTTAACATATTCAGAAAAAAATAAACCAATAATGTTATTTATTAAGGCTTTCCTTCGTGCCAATGTTTATTTAATTCTACTTCATCAAATGCTTACCTTTTCCTAGGACCAGTACAATAGTTTGACATGTTTTTGGAATCTTACACCGGACACATGCCTTTGTAGTGTATTTGGTGTTTGGATTAAATCGGATTTGAGTAGGGAATGTCTAGAAGTCCGCTGTGATGGTGTTAATTATGTGATATTGAACAATATAAGCTTACTACGTTTGAGGACTTTAATTACTTACCAATGGCTGTCAGACTTACTAGGCGCGCGCAATGCTTTGATTTAGTGCACCATGGCATGTACAACATCGACATGCCCAGAAGTAGCACGGCCATGCGCTAGACACATACATTCTAATTCAATTCACTGACCAGGGGGTCGGGCATACCGTCAGTTAGTATGGATTTAAAACCGGTTAGATTATTTTACGTTTCCTGACAAAGACAAACAATGGATAGGAAGAGTTTCCTTTTCAAATGAAGATGAACCTGAAAACAATAGCCGTCAGCTCTGAGACATGTGACTGACACTAGCGGAGGTCCAGTGGATTTAGAAATAGGACATACTTTAGTATACACGTCAGAAAAACCAGGAAACGAAGTCTGTAATGTGTCGGAGAGAGAGTATTGTTTCTATCGTGTCTCAGAGTCTGCCAGGACAGTTTGTATGAACATGGCGTCCCATCATGTCAGTACACACGTCTGATCCTGGCCCCGTCAGCCGGGGATTTACTGTCGCTACGCGTAGTCAGTTACTAATACCAGTCTGAGAAAATAAACGGTCAAGATGAAACAGCTCATTATTAGCCTAAGAAACATTTATCACGCAATCACGAGCCTTACCAATAGGCTCTTGGCCGTGACTCTCATTGTTGCATCCCAAAACTAAGACGGTCGAAAACGATAGGGGATTAGAATGTGACGTGACGTCATGTTGAAGAGACCAACTGACACGTGGCATCACGTCATATACGCTTATTGTTCTAAGTATAGCTGGTTTGAAAGTAATGGGGATTGCCGGAAATAGAGATACCATCTAGATTTATTATTGTCGTGTTGTTTACAATCGAATTAGCTTTACACTCAATATCTAATCGTTTAGTAATAAAGAGGAAAAAATCTCATAAGAAATGTATCGATTGACCTATTATATCTACTAAACAATGGTTTACGTTATATACATGCAGGCTATTATCGGCTTCAAACTTTAAACAAACAATTTTAACCTCCTTCTTGCGCAGTTATGGGATGGTACACTGTATTTACTTGATGGTACACTGTATTTACTTGATGGTACACTGTATTTACTTGATGGTACACTTTATCTACTTGATGGTACACTGTATTTACTTGATGGTAAACTTTATTTACTTGATGGTACACTGTATTTACTTGATGGTACACTGTATTTACTTGATGGTACACTGTATTTACTTGATGGTACACTGTATCTACTTGATGGTACACTGTATTTACTTGATGGTTCACTGTATTTACTTGATGGTACACTGTATTTACTTGATGGTACACTGTATCTACTTGATGGTACACTGTATCTACTTGATGGTACACTGTATTTACTTGATGGTACACTGTATCTACTTGATGGTACACTGTATCTACTTGATGGTACACTGTATTTACTTGATGGTACACTGTATTTACTTGATGGTACACTGTATTTACTTGATGGTACACTGTATTGACTTGATGGTACACTGTATTTACTTGATGGTTCACTGTATTTACTTGATGGTACACTGTATTGACTTGATGGTACACTGTATTTACTTGATGGTACATTGTATTTACTTGATGGTACACTGTATCTACTTGATGGTACACTGTATCTACTTGATGGTACACTGTATCTACTTGATGGTACACTGTATCTACTTGATGGTACACTTTATCTACTTGATGGTACACTGTATCTACTTGATGGTACACTGTATCTACTTGATGGTACACTGTATCTACTTGATGGTACACTGTATCTACTTGATGGTACACTGTATTTACTTGATGGTAAACTTTATTTACTTGATGGTACACTGTATTTACTTGATGGTAAACTTTATTTACTTGATGGTACACTGTATCTACTTGATGGTAAACTTTATTTACTTGATGGTACACTGTATTTACTTGATGGTACACTGTATTTACTTGATGGTACACTGCATTTACTTGATGGTACACTGTATCTACTTGATGGTACACTGTATTTACTTGATGGTTCACTGTATTTACTTGATGGTACACTGTATTTACTTGATGGTACACTGTATCTACTTGATGGTACACTGTATCTACTTGATGGTACACTGTATTTACTTGATGGTACACTGTATCTACTTGATGGTACACTGTATCTACTTGATGGTACACTGTATTTACTTGATGGTACACTGTATTTACTTGATGGTACACTGTATTTACTTGATGGTACACTGTATTTACTTGATGGTACACTGTATTTACTTGATGGTACACTGTATCTACTTGATGGTACACTGTATTTACTTGATGGTTCACTGTATTTACTTGATGGTACACTGTATTTACTTGATGGTACACTGTATCTACTTGATGGTACACTGTATCTACTTGATGGTACACTGTATTTACTTGATGGTACACTGTATCTACTTGATGGTACACTGTATCTACTTGATGGTACACTGTATTTACTTGATGGTACACTGTATTTACTTGATGGTACACTGTATTTACTTGATGGTACACTGTATTGACTTGATGGTACACTGTATTTACTTGATGGTTCACTGTATTTACTTGATGGTACACTGTATTGACTTGATGGTACACTGTATTTACTTGATGGTACATTGTATTTACTTGATGGTACACTGTATCTACTTGATGGTACACTGTATCTACTTGATGGTACACTGTATCTACTTGATGGTACACTGTATCTACTTGATGGTACACTTTATCTACTTGATGGTACACTGTATCTACTTGATGGTACACTGTATCTACTTGATGGTACACTGTATCTACTTGATGGTACACTGTATCTACTTGATGGTACACTGTATTTACTTGATGGTAAACTTTATTTACTTGATGGTACACTGTATTTACTTGATGGTAAACTTTATTTACTTGATGGTACACTGTATCTACTTGATGGTAAACTTTATTTACTTGATGGTACACTGTATTTACTTGATGGTACACTGTATTTACTTGATGGTACACTGCATTTACTTGATGGTACACTGTATCTACTTGATGGTACACTGTATTTACTTGATGGTTCACTGTATTTACTTGATGGTACACTGTATTTACTTGATGGTACACTGTATCTACTTGATGGTACACTGTATCTACTTGATGGTACACTGTATTTACTTGATGGTACACTGTATCTACTTGATGGTACACTGTATCTACTTGATGGTACACTGTATTTACTTGATGGTACACTGTATTTACTTGATGGTACACTGTATTTACTTGATGGTACACTGTATTTACTTGATGGTACACTGTATTTACTTGATGGTACACTGTATTTACTTGATGGTACACTGTATTTACTTGATGGTACACTTTATTTACTTGATGGTACACTGTATCTACTTGATGGTACACTGTATCTACTTGATGGTACACTGTATCTACTTGATGGTACACTGTATCTACTTGATGGTACACTGTATCTACTTGATGGTACACTGTATCTACTTGATGGTACACTGTATCTACTTGATGGTACACTGTATTTACTTGATGGTACACTTTATCTACTTGATGGTACACTTTATCTACTTGATGGTACACTGTATCTACTTGATGGTACACTGTATTTACTTAATGGTACACTGTATTTACTTGATGGTACACTGTATCTACTTGATGGTACACTGTATCTACTTGATGGTACACTGTATTGACTTGATGGTACACTGTATCTACTTGATGGTACACTGTATCTACTTGATGGTACACTGTATCTACTTGATGGTACACTGTATCTACTTGATGGTACACTGTATCTACTTGATGGTACACTGTATTTACTTGATGGTACACTGTATTTACTTGATGGTACACTGTATTTACTTGATGGTACACTGTATCTACTTGATGGTACACTGTATCTACTTGATGGTACACTGTATTGACTTGATGGTACACTGTATTTACTTGATGGTACACTGTATTTACTTGATGGTACACTGTATCTACTTGATGGTACACTGTATTTACTTGATGGTACACTGTATTTACTTGATGGTACACTGTATCTACTTGATGGTACACTGTATCTACTTGATGGTACACTGTATCTACTTGATGGTACACTGTATTTACTTGATGGTTCACTGTATTTACTTGATGGTACACTGTATTTACTTGATGGTACACTGTATTTACTTGATGGTACACTGTATTTACTTGATGGTACACTGTATTTACTTGATGGTACACTGTATTTACTTGATGGTTCACTGTATTTACTTGATGGTACACTGTATTTACTTGATGGTACACTGTATTTACTTGATGGTACACTGTATCTACTTGATGGTACACTGTATCTACTTGATGGTACACTGTATCTACTTGATGGTACACTGTATTTACTTGATGGTACACTGTATTTACTTGATGGTACACTGTATTTACTTGATGGTACACTGTATCTACTTGATGGTACACTGTATCTACTTGATGGTACACTTTATTTACTTGATGGTACACTGTATTTACTTGATGGTACACTGTATTTACTTGATGGTACACTGTATTTACTTGATGGTACACTGTATCTACTTGATGGTACACTGTATTTACTTGATGGTACACTGTATCTACTTGATGGTACACTGTATCTACTTGATGGTACACTGTATTTACTTGATGGTACACTTTATTTACTTGATGGTACACTGTATTTACTTGATGGTACACTTTATTTACTTGATGGTACACTGTATTTACTTGATGGTACACTTTATCTACTTGATGGTACACTGTATTTACTTGATGGTACACTGTATCTACTTGATGGTACACTGTATTTACTTGATGGTACACTGTATTTACTTGATGGTACACTGTATTTACTTGATGGTACACTGTATCTACTTGATGGTACACTGTATTTACTTGATGGTACACTGTATTTACTTGATGGTACACTGTATTTACTTGATGGTACACTGTATTTACTTGATGGTACACTGTATTTACTTGATGGTACACTGTATTTACTTGATGGTACACTGTATCTACTTGATGGTACACTGTATCTACTTGATGGTACACTGTATTTACTTGATGGTACACTGTATTTACTTGATGGTACACTGTATCTACTTGATGGTACACTGTATTTACTTGATGGTACACTGTATTTACTTGATGGTACACTTTATTTACTTGATGGTACACTGTATTGACTTTCATTTAGAAAGTGATTTTTAGGCTGTTTCTTTCCTTATATTGAACCCATCGACCTTTGTTATTTCTTTACAAAACTTGCGCAGCTTAAATAGATGTATGGAAGACGCATGCTCACATCCTGTGTCCCTAATCATCGACAATTCCGTCATGCCGTTATGTTGAATAATATTGAAGAACATTACTGCAGTCCTTACAGCATCCTCTGTATTTTAGGTATTTTCATCGCATTCCTCATCGATAATATCATTAAAACGACCTGACAGCGGTGGCCATTTTCTTTATTGTTGTTTCGATTATGACGTCATTGTGTCACGGAAAAGGCCCCGCCTTCCAAATGTTTTCATTTGTTCAAATTGTACCACATACAATATTTTCATTGGTTATAATTTTGTAAATTCCGCCTACGAATATTCATGAGACAGTTTTAGACTTCCTCCTAGGGCGTAGTCCATTTATAAGGAGGAAGTAGATCTGTAATGGAGAAAGGGTGATTTTAGTGAGTCCTGTAAGTGTCGAATAATAGATATACATATGAATTACTTTATAGGATCTCAAAGATGTTTTCGTAACTCTTATAAGACCTAATTTAATATTCAAAGACACTTTATAAATCTTTTGTTTTTGAATATTAACAAAATTGAGCTAACTTTAAATATAAACCTTCCATAACTTATTTGGTACCTGCTATATTTATAACAACACTCTACAAATGGATCCTGCTCACATCGTACATGTATGATAGAGAGCGCTATACTGAAGACATAAACGCTATCGTATACAACATATTTCCGATATATTCCAGTGGATCGCATTGTTTTATTCCCCCATTTAACTAGGAGGATCCGAATCAAAGCGTCATCATTGATGAACTGTCAGGTTCAATAACGGGAACGCCGAGTTACAATGTTACGTGTTAATAGCAATATTGTGTAGCGTCATATAACTGCCATCCGGGGCCTTAATGATGACGTACAGCGGAGTAGTGAGGAGTTGGATTTGTTCAATCTGTCGCTCAGGCCGTGAAGGCAGGGTCCTAATCATCAACAATATGGATAAATCTTCCGGGGGAGTGAAGATGATGTGTTAGCATTGATAACCTACAATGACACAACTTCGCTTTACAGAATCGTGGTTTTACAAACAATTTATGACATTTTGTGTTGTTTGTTAAACCCTTGTGGCACGCGCTGGCAAACAATGTGATATTGGTACACACAGTGCTCCCCAGCTATTATCAGTATGTTACAGAGTTTGGCAGCCATTCCGCATTCAAACGAATATTGATAATTAGCTCACAAACATGTTGACAGCAATTATTGTGAATGGTATATTGGTGTTTAAAATGTCTATTTGGTCGTCAATCTGTAGAAATGCTATGCTGATACTTGATATTAGTTTGGTTAAAATTAATCCATCACCCGGACAGATAATCAGTATCTTTAAGCTGGAACAAATGAGTGTTTATATACAGTATATATGATAATGTTCCAGCATTAATCAATTCCGACTGAAAAGGCCTAATCCAACTTGTAACATAAGCCAAAACCTCAGACAACCAAGATCCTGCTTTTAAAAACAATGTGTTTGAACAAACATTGTACTTCTGTTCCTCTGTTAAATATTAAATGTCCTTACTAATGTATTCGAGATTTTTACGCTGAATGCATCCCGCTAACCTATGATTATGTTAGTTGATGAATATTGCTTAGTACAACAAGTATTGCGCTTATTTGTTTACATTCGGTTATGGGCTATTTGAGTGCGCCAACAAAAGTATTATCATAATGGACGCCATTGAAATAGTGTACTTTATGTCACGAATTCGAGATAAAACAGGTCCAGATTGTAAAAGTCAGAATACAATAAGGGTAGCCCCACGTGCCGCTTGTATCCATTGACCTTATCAATGGATTGGCGGGCATTTTAGCCGACATCAAACCAGCTAGTTTGTCATCTGTTGGCATACGATCAAAGATACTTCTGCTTTCAATCTTTGATCTTTGATGATTAAGAACTCGATCCGAGATCCGCTTTGGTTGTGAAACATAAGTTCGTTTGAATGTATCATTAGTTTGAGAGATACTTTAGTAAAATTTGATTTGTCTGTAGGCCGATCATACAAAGCAATGTTGAGCAAAACGCCAGCAAGTTTTCAGTAGTGTCCAGTAAATGTGAGAAGTACTAGTGTCGCCGTAAATAATACCGCCTCTCTTTTGCTTTGCCGTACAGAGACTAAAAGGGTTTCGCTTTAAACAAAAACCTCTCCGAGCTGGATCATTTATTATTGTCGCGTATGCCATAACAGTAGTAGTCAGTGCCATACCAACACATTTTCATCTTTCACCAGAGTCTGTTTGTTCTAGATTCATATGAGTACCTTGTCCAACAATGATTGATACTACAAAATAGAATTTTGCTGTCATGACTCTACCCGGATGTGTAACCAAAGCAAACCAGGTGGCACCATTTGCAAGAACTGTCGTCAACAGAGGAAAAATTCCTTAAATACACTGTATGTCATTTTCCTCAAAACATGATACCAAAGTGATGTAAAAATGTCATGTGAACAATTTAATTCTGAATCTGAACATTGCTTAACCAGGATAACAAATGTACCCCACCGTACAACACCTTAGGAAATGAATGAGTCATGGAAAAGATGAAGATATAATTATTTCCATGGAGTTCAAGATTGGATTTGGTCTAGGTTTTATTCTTTTCCTTTGTTTTGTCGCTCGACTGGATGAAACGTTCTTCCTCGTCAGAGATTCCTAAGTCAGCTGCATGCTATGCTCATACAGTGGGACACAGAAGATAAGTCGGTTGATAATAAAGTCTCTCTAAGCTGGGATGGACTGATATCAAATATTTAGTTTTGAGCGCACTGCTACGAAATAACAGTATTTAGTTATTAATAGTCGTTTCCAAAGAAAAAGGTATCTTATTTATATTAGACCCTAGTATTATTCATTTGAAGTGTTATGTAATTAAAGTTTCCTTCGTGTTAGAATTATGTCTTGGCGTCATTCATTTTCATTTGTTTTACACGACTGAGATCTCCAAATCTACCATGTTTCTCTTACCAGGTAATTACCTAATACAACGTTTACCTTACATTGCTACCCAGTACCGGTGTGTACTACACTGTACAAGTGTTCACGTTTACAAAGACAAATCAACTGGTTATGGTTACTTGTTCATCTGTCAATCTTGATCAAGCGTTTTCGATGTTAAAGAACGATGGGTTAATACTTACTTTAACACTTAAAACTCAATATACATTCTGTAAAAGACGACTGAATTGTGGATCTTACTTTTTTCTCTCTTTCATGGCAATTTCCCTAATGTTTCCCGGGACTCTGCGTCGCTTTTGGTCATTAGTAGGGCGGTTGCCTCTTTGATCAATGTTATATGGGTTCCTTGTCATGGCGGAGGCATACCAAAGTCTATACATTAGTAGCTGTGGTTCGCTACTTTAAGATCACCCTTAAAAGGTAACAACAACAGCAACCGGGTCAGCGCATTGTTAGTATAAAGCGACTGGGCTATTGCTTTCATAATACCAACGTAATGCTCATTTCGTTCGGCAAACCTTGCAAATGATATAGTAACTGTGAACGAGTGCGCAAGAGTGGAAAAAAGGACGTATGTTTTAAATCGATTAAAATACTGACAAACCACACTACCGACACTATAAGTGAAATATTCATTTGAAGCAACATTCTTCTCGATACAGATTAAAATACATGTTTTGTTTGATTGGGTCAATTTCATTATATTAATAGCCCTATTAAGAACAATGATCAAACGCAATGTTTACGGAGATGGATCCAAGTCTGTTGTAATAGTGCGAGTCTGAATCCGGTTTTATAGTGCCATCTCACTACAACAATGTTACTTACAACATATATATCGTATACATGGCCTTAGTAAAACATTACTTTATAAAAGCGTACAAACCGGAAGTCAACTGGAAGAAAAGTTTAGAGAAAACCCCCATAGTATTATTTTAAAAGTGAATAAAAACACGGCAGGGCAATGCAGGAAGGATTGCGGCTGAAAAACAAATACTCGAAAAATATTTCAATATTGGATCAACTTCTTATATTAATAAATTAACATGTGATTTGCAAAATCGAAGTCATTGACAATACATGCTGACATAAGCAGTGTCACCAGGCAGGCACAAACCTAGCGGCCGTTATCGCCACATCAAGTCTTATCACGTAAATGTAATCAACTCAGCTTACCAACCGATATTCCAGTACGGCAGTTTTACTGCTAATTCCTCATTTTCTTCTATGAATTATTAAGTTGTGGAGGCGTAGAATTTTGTGTAATTTACTTAAATTCAAAAGTACTCACAATTGTAGCTATAATGCGTTCTCTGTAAATGTGAAAATGACGATCTCTATGCGTGTGGTAATATTACAGCAGACGTATACATTATATCTGTTCCTTTTGTTCCAGATTTAACACTGAACCTGTAGTGATGCAATGTGTCATTTATTAAGTCAGATGGATGAGATCGTTGATGTATGCTTTATGTTTTTCATACTGCTTACACAATCATATTTTACGTGAACATATCAAGTATAAACTTTGTACATGTCCACCCCGTAAAAGAAAGTTTTATTATTTCATTTTTACCAGTGAAATATCGAAAAATTTTCATTCTATAAAAGTGATATTTTTCACTAGTAGGAAATATGATATTTTTTACTAATGAAAAATGTCACTTTTTCTTATTTGACCAATCAGAACGCTGCTTACAAACGACGTTTGGGAAAATCAGAAGCTGCCACCGTAGATTTTCATACAAAAATGTAATAAACAGAATATCTTACATACAGTATCTTCAGTAATACCAAACATATTTCACTCGTGTGGCTAATATTTTGATATTTCTCAGCCCCACTCGTGAAATATATTTGGTATTACTGAAGACACTGTTAGATATCCTCTATATATTCCTCATATAACCTAGAACACCCCCCCCCCCCAAAGTAATCGGACAAACACTACATCGGGAACGGAAAGGGACACCACATTGTTAAATAGAAAAAACATATTGTATTGGTCCATTTGATTTGAGAATAATACATTTAGTCAAAACTCCTAATTTCTACAACACCTGTTTACATGTAACCCGTGTTTATAGCATCCCAATAGTAAGTATTGTACTAGAGTGTATTGAAGAAACATCGATAGTCAGGATAATGTGTTGTTCATACTTAAAATACGACACTTTAAAAAATCCTTTCTCGAACTATTTCACTGGTTTATATAGAGTATTGTTAAACATTTCCACTGGCCCAGGTAATTTGGGGAAGTCGGTCCCAATGCCAGTCTATACCGTTCATCCTTTGTGTCCCATTCACTTGTTTATTCTCATTACGAAAGGCACGTATCATGCTTTGCATACACTTTTTGATTTTCATTTTCACAGAAATACTTTTGTTTCAATTAAAATGAAACCACTAACGTTGACCAAAATAGTTTTCTCAGAAATTTTCTGAGTTAAAAAAAAGCGAGTTAGAAGGACTGATAAAGGCATCGCAGCAAGCTGAACAACATTTCAATATCTAACCCTAATTTTAGAATTTTAAAGTGGCCAAACTGAATGCCTTCTCAACTTTACTGCATCCCAATAATACCATTACCAAATCAGATTGAAGAGGCCGATATTTTTATGCAGTTATATAAAAAGACTGAACAAGAAGAAGGAAGTGTGGGGAAAATGCAAGGGAAAAGTTTACTTATCTCTGCTAAAGATCTTAATGCCACAAAGGGAGATTTATAACAAACAACAACAAGATGAAAAGGATCGAAGTATGAAGACAATGACGACTGGTTTTCCGAGTCGTCTGAAACTGGCACGTTAATGATAAAGTATCATCCTTTCCAGCGAACATATAAACACGGTAAAACAAGTAAAGCCGAGTCCAATCTACTTGTACAGCATCGTCTTCTACTGTAGACTAATAGTTCATAGTTTCTACAGTGGACTACTTTTCTATTATGGCCCTCTTGAGAGGGCACTATGCCTCATAGTTTGTTCAAGGGATGGGATAGTGCGTCGTATTAGGCGAGGGCACTATCTCATCACGAGACCATACTATGAGGCAATAGTGCCGTCTCAACAGGGCCATAATGGGTTTAGTACATCACCCTTTAATTTAAATACATATGTAAACAGCAAAACACTTTTTAATGTGATAGACCATTGCCAGCTTTGGGTCGTTTCCAGAGTCAGTCATTTTCAAGCAGAACAGTAGCACGACGTAATGGTGACATAACGCAATTGTGACGTCATAATAGACTCACTTCATTTCATTTCAACATATTTTATTGACATACAGATGTTAATTGTCAAAGGGATTGGGCAACAGGCACAGCCTATGTAAGCCCTCTCCATATAAGTAATACACTGGTGGCAAAATTGTATATGAAAAAAAATATATATATTAATAAATAAAGTAAGTCATAAAGTAGCCAATTAATTAAACAGTCAATGGATCTTATTGTTTTTGAATGGTAATTATGATAAATATTTACTGAAATGAAAGTTACAACAAACGTATATACAGCAGCTCTGTTATATCTATTGGTTATGGAAATACAATATTATAAATTTAGGCTAATTAATTATTCAGTATATATGAGATCAAAATTTTGGACCAGCCAGAAGACACAGAGTGTAGGCCGCACTGTCCATGGTTTCACTTAGTCCTACTACATCTGGTCTCTGGCTGGCAGATAAAAAATTAACTATAAATATGCCAAGACGTAATAAGGAAAAATTTAATTTAAGAATTTCCATTTAATATATAATAACATCATAATGGGTGTGAGCTGTATAAGAATAGATACAGTACAACCTGTCCAGTCCAAAAGTCAGTGGGATCAAATGCTATGACCGGTCCATACAAGATTCTTGACTGCCAAGGCAGAACATGGTTGGATTCAGAAAGAAATGCACAGATTAGATTGTTAGGCCATTATAAATAAGTTTTCGAATTATGAAAGTTTTGGTTTAGACAGGTTATACTGTAACATAAGGACTGGAGCTCAAGACCATAACTTTTAAGTATGATTATGGGCAAATGTTGAGAGTGCTTTGACATAAATAGGGGAAGAAGACTAACTAAAGTCTAAACAGATTATAGCTTAAATTCTGGAAATCTTCTAGTGTTTTTGATGTATGCAAGAATATATCTGAATATTGATATATGTATTTCATCATCACACAGAATGCAACCACATAAGAGTACTGATAAATTAAAATGATCATGAAGTATAAAATTTTGTATGTTTTCTCTCAATAAGTCTCTTTCTGTATCAAAAGTAGGGCAGTGGAAAAAATAATGTTGTGCAGTTTCTTGTTTATACCCACAGCCACAGGTAGGATGATCTTTCAAATGATCTGTAAATAAATCATAGTTCAAATTACTGCAATAATTTCTATGTTGACAAATGATTATACTACATTTTCTATACATATTACTTTTAAAAATTGGAGTTACTTCATTTCCACCATTATCATCATTATTATCATTGGATACTGAAATAAGATTCTTAAATTTTGAAATGGATGGGGCATTAATAGTTTCTAAATCTAGAGCATTAAATTCACGAAAAGTAGAAGGAAAGTAGCTATTCATATAACTGCTTGACCTACATAAAGGAATATTAAAATACCTATTTCTGCGTAAAGCATACATGTCTGGTTCTGGTCGATTAATAAAATGATTTACTGTATCAGTTAAATAATCAGGAGCTGCATTATGCAAAATCTTATACATTAAAATTAACTTGTGTTTTTTCCTTCTTTCCTCTAATGTTTCCCAGCCTAATTCTTTGTATAGTTTTTCATGAGATGTTCCTTTTCGCATACCAGTTATCATTCTTGCGGCTTCAAGCTGAACAGATTCAATTAGATTTTTAGATTGATCGGTACAATTATCCCAGACAACATCAGCATATTCTAATAATGGTCTAATATAAGATGTATATAATTTTGTTAGTGAATTTCTACTTAATCTATATTTCATGGCCCTAAGTAAGTTTATTCTTTTATATGCTTTTTCAAAAATAGTTTGTATATGAATGTTCCAAAATCCAGTTTCATGAAGTGATACACCAAGGTGTTTATGATGGGTTACATTAGAAATAATTTCATCTTGAAAAAAGATTGGAGGTATAATGGGATATTTTTTCCTTGTAAACAACACTTTGTCTTACTTGGATTAAATTTAATATCCCACATTTTTGCCCATTGACTTATCTTTTCCAAATCATGAGTTAATGTCTGGGATGCTTGTACCAAATCATCATCAATTATTACATATAGTGAGGTGTCATCGGCAAATAGTTTAATCTTACTTGACACCAATTCAGTTATATCATTAAATATAAAGGAGAAATAAAAAAGGACCGAGAACTGAACCTTGTGGGACACCAGCATTAACTAATTTGTATGAAGAAAAGAAACCTTCAGTAACAACCCTTTGTCTTCTATCGGAAAAATAATTTTCAAACCATTTAAGAAGTTTGCCTGATATACCATATTTACTTAACTTATGTATGAGGCCAACATGCCAGACTCTATCAAAGGCTTTACTTACATCACAGAATACAAATCTTAGGTCCTTACCCTGATCAAGATTACTAATTATCTCATTATAGATATATAGAAGTTGATTTACTGTAGAATCACCAGGTATGAAACCTGACTGGTGTTCAGAGATAATCTTGTTAAACAAAAGATAGTTATACAGATACTTAAAAATGATTTTTTCAAGAATTTTCATAAAGCAAGAAGTAATTGAAATGGGCCTATAATTAGATACATCGTTTTCCCTTCCACATCCCTTATATATTGCATTAACATTGGCTTGTTTCCATATATCTGGTATTTTTCCAGTACTAAGTGTTTTATTAAAGAGTAATTTCAATGGTAAGGCTATTGCTGGTTTGAGTTTTTTAACTACCTTGGGTAAAACACAATCAGGACCAGGAGGTTTTTTTCATTAATACAGGAGATTTGATCAATAACATCTTGCTCAGTAACTGTAATATTTGAGAGAGAAAAAGGAGGATCTTCAATATCTACATCAGGAAGTTCAAGACCAGGTGTAGTTGAGGATATGGAAGTAAAGTAGCTATTGAGACTTTCTGCTTTATCATGGGGTTGGAATAGTATACTATCATTATATTCTAGAGGGGGGATAGATGTAGGTTTATTATCAAAATTAGAGACTGATTTGGCAATTTTCCACCATTTATTAGGAGGTATGGCATTATCATCAAGTGATTTTTGAAGTTTGTCTAAATATAGATCCTTAGATTCCCTAATTAAATTAATGACCTCATTTCTTATCAGTCTGAATTTATTCCAATGTTCTGCACTTCCAGTTGTTTTTGCTTTCCTATGGATTCTGTTTCGCTGTCTCATTTTCTTTCTGATAATGCCATTCATCCACGGTTTATCCCTAGGCTTGACAGTTATCAATTTAGATGGTATAACTTTATCTGAGTATTCAAAAATTATATTAGTTAAAGTATTATTAAATTCATTAGAGTTCTGATCTGCGAAATTTCATTCCAATCGAAGACATAAATAATAGAATTATTCATATTATCAAAATCAGCATTATCATAACACCATACTTTCTTTTTATAAGAATTCTGTTTAAAAACACAATAAGATATACTGGTATGAATAGGTGAGTGATCACTACAAAAGGGTGCACTTACATATGTATTTTTAATGATGTTTACATTATTTGTAAAAACAAAGTCAATAGAAGTAGCACTCTCAGGAGTAATCCGGGTTGGTTCATTTATAAGGCTAACTAGTCCATATTTTGATAACAATCGAGAAATATACGAATTAGGTTGAACTGTCAGCATATTTACATTTATATCGCCTGTTATCATAATATCTAGAGAAGAATCAGTAGTTTTTAACTAGATGTTTTCTAACTTTTGCCAATAGTCTATGTTGGAGTCAGGTGGTCTATATAAACAACCAAGTAAGAATTTATGATTATTATTTACAGTTATTTCCAGCCATAATAATTCTATATCATCAGATTCTAAATCAGGACGTCTTTTAGAATAAACAGTGTCTTTACAATAGATAACTATACCACCCCCATACCATTTAATCTATCTTTTCTGAAGAATGTACCTGGATGAGAGTCTATTTCAATATCACAATCAGGCATATTGTTATTTAAATGTGATTCTGTGATGCAAATAATGTCATTTGAATTGAGTTCTGCCTCCACAAGGTCAGTTTTATTCCTTAATGACATCACATTTAAATGAACAATATCAATATTTGATACAGGACCAGGATTTAATTCAATATCCAATGATATGTGAAGTAGAATTAAAATAACAACCTTCAGGAAAGAAATATTATTCAATATCTGACAAATCCTTGCATATAAAAAAATCATTAAAGTTAGAAACTTGTATGAAGTGCACCAAAACATTTCATTTTTGAAAAAATAAAATTTATGAGTTTGCCTTGTAAAGGACCCAAATGTCTCACGTTGAACATCGCGCCAAATTTGATAGTGCCCGGGTGAGTGGGCACTATCGCTTCATAGTACTCATGTGTGTAGCCAATGGGAAGGCAGTATTCAGTTACGTGATGCACTAATAGTTCATAGTTTCTACTGTGGACTACTAGTTCATAGTTTCTACTGTGGACTACTAGTTCATAGTTTCTCCTGTGGGCTACTGGTTCATAGTTTCTACTGTGGACTACTAGTTCATAGTTTCTCCTGTGGGCTACTGGTTCATAGTTTCTACTGTGGACTACTAGTTCATAGTTTCTCCTGTGGGCTACTGGTTCATAGTTTCTACTGTGGACTACTAGTTCATAGTTTCTACTGTGGACTACTCTTCATAGTTTCTACTGTGGACTACTAGTTCATAGTTTCTACTGTGGACTACTAGTTCATAGTTTCTCCTGTGGGCTACTGGTTCATAGTTTCTACTGTGGACTACTAGTTCATAGTTTCTCCTGTGGGCTACTGGTTCATAGTTTCTACTGTGGACTACTAGTTCATAGTTTCTACTGTGGACTACTCTTCA
This sequence comes from Mimachlamys varia, assembly GCA_947623455.1. NCBI lineage: Eukaryota > Metazoa > Mollusca > Bivalvia > Pectinida > Pectinidae > Mimachlamys > Mimachlamys varia. The sequence goes on from OX392535.1 coordinate 5,341,015, forward strand.
TAGTTTCTACTGTGGACTACTAGTTCATAGTTTCTACTGTGGACTACTAGTTCATAGTTTCTACTGTGGGCTACTGGTTCATAGTTTCTACTGTGGACTACTAGTTCATAGTTTCTACTGTGGACTACTCTTCATAGTTTCTACTGTGGGCTACTGGTTCATAGTTTCTACTGTGGACTACTAGTTCATAGTTTCTCCTGTGGGCTACTGGTTCATAGTTTCTACTGTGGACTACTAGTTCATAGTTTCTACTGTGGACTACTCTTCATAGTTTCTACTGTGGACTACTAGTTCATAGTTTCTACTGTGGACTACTAGTTCATAGTTTCTCCTGTGGACTACTGGTTCATAGTTTCTACTGTGGACTACTAGTTCATAGTTTCTACTGTGGACTACTAGTTCATAGTTTCTCCTGTGGGCTACTGGTTCATAGTTTCTCCTGTGGGCTACTAGTTCATAGTTTCTCCTGTGGGCTACTGGTTCATAGTTTCTACTGTGGACTACTAGTTCATAGTTTCTCCTGTGGGCTACTAGTTCATAGTTTCTACTGTGGACTACTAGTTCATAGTTTCTCCTGTGGACTACTCTTCATAGTTTCTACTGTGGACTACTAGTTCATAGTTTCTCCTGTGGGCTACTGGTTCATAGTTTCTCCTGTGGGCTACTGGTTCATAGTTTCTACTGTGGACTACTCTTCATAGTTTCTCCTGTGGACTACTCTTCATAGTTTCTACTGTGGACTACTAGTTCATAGTTTCTCCTGTGGACTATTAGTTCATAGTTTCTACTGTGGACTACTAGTTCATAGTTTCTACTGTGGACTACTAGTTCATAGTTTCTCCTGTGGGCTACTAGTTCATAGTTTCTCCTGTGGGCTACTGGTTCATAGTTTCTACTGTGGACTACTAGTTCATAGTTTCTACTGTGGACTACTCTTCATAGTTTCTACTGTGGACTACTAGTTCATAGTTTCTACTGTGGACTACTAGTTCATAGTTTCTCCTGTGGGCTACTGGTTCATAGTTTCTACTGTGGACTACTAGTTCATAGTTTTTACTGTGGACTACTAGTTCATAGTTTCTCCTGTGGACTACTCTTCATAGTTTCTACTGTGGACTACTAGTTCATAGTTTCTACTGTGGACTACTAGTTCATAGTTTCTCCTGTGGGCTACTAGTTCATAGTTTCTACTGTGGACTACTAGTTCATAGTTTCTACTGTGGACTACTCTTCATAGTTTCTACTGTGGACTACTCTTCATAGTTTCTCCTGTGGGCTACTGGTTCATAGTTTCTCCTGTGGACTACTAGTTCATAGTTTCTCCTGTGGACTACTCTTCATAGTTTCTACTGTGGACTACTAGTTCATAGTTTCTACTGTGGACTACTAGTTCATAGTTTCTCCTGTGGGCTACTGGTTCATAGTTTCTCCTGTGGACTACTAGTTCATAGTTTCTACTGTGGGCTACTGGTTCATAGTTTCTACTGTGGACTACTAGTTCATAGTTTCTACTGTGGACTACTAGTTCATATTTTCTAGTGTGGACTACTAGTTCATAGTTTCTCCTGTGGACTACTGGTTCATAGTTTCTACTGTAGACTACTGGTTCATAGTTTCTACTGTGGACTACTAGTTCATAGTTTCTACTGTAGACTACTGGTTCATAGTTTCTACTGTGGACTACTAGTTCATATTTTCTAGTGTGGACTACTAGTTCATAGTTTCTCCTGTGGACTACTGGTTCATAGTTTTACTAAAGAATATTTACTATTCCAGAGAAGTAGGCGGTATTGGTAGTCAGTAGATGGCGACACAGTCATGTTTTAATATGCTGTAACATCATTAATTGTAAAAGTTGAAAGAGCTTCAGACTCACTCGACATCAGCTACTGCATTTATTGTTTGCAAAAGGAGCTAGGCTTGATTGGTTAACAAGATAGCCCTACCGACACATTGACCGATTTTTCGAAAGATGAAATACTACCTAACCATGCATCAATATTGCAATCTTTTATTAGACCAATCAAATGAGAAAGACGCTGACCTACCTCTTCTATATTGGATACCAAATCTACACAAGGATCGTTATAAGCAACGATTTATCGCGTGATTTTGTGATTGCGCAACCAAGCCTTTATCAAAACTTCCATATGCTATAATAAGAATTTAAGAATGTACGCAAATCCGTTTCCCCCTTTTCAGCGTTTCAGTAAAATGTACGAAAAGTCACCTGGGCACCTAAAATCTCGGTTTGACATGTGGTAAATGGCAAAAAGGAATAAACTTCTGCACAGTCTGCATAAAATAGATATAGAAGTAAATACCAGACTTTGTTGATCCTCATAAGAGTGATATCTTGCGATTATGGCGACTTTTAAAAGACGTGTTAACCTTTACGACAAATGGCACTTGGGAGTCCTTGGGTGTTCAGTTCCTAACTTTAGATCACTAACCATACTTGTTTTCTACAAGTACAACAGACCAATTAAACAAAGGAATAAAAAAACGCCGAATTCAGAAAAGTTGTATAACATCGTTGGCCGTATCAGAATTGCAAAATAGAACTACTGTACACAATATCTTTTGAATATCTTGTAGATCCTAGCATTGAATTGTATTTTCAAAACGATACAATGTAATATAAAAAAAAGTGAAATAAATATTTTCAGAGCTACAGTTTTATTCATTAGTCGATAAAATTGCTTTATTTACATTGAACTAAGATCGGCAATCAGAAGATCAAATAAATTGACCTCTTGACCTCTACCTACATTTGACATAATGTCCTTACTTTACTTTTAAAGCAGACAGCTACATATATGTATGAACCAAACCACGCTAATCGTTCTATTGCATTTTTCCTATATTAGATGTATAACAGATGCACATGATACGAACAATCATTTATTGGAAAGTGACTGATGAACAATATAAATAAAATAATGGTCAATAAAATCCTGCCCATTGTGTACTGATATCAGTTATATAGAGGATCTTACAAGAGTGCCGATGTAATATGGAATTTATTAAAAGGCTCGTGACATAGTAAATTATTTTACGAGTTTAATATTTTCCATATTAGATTGACACGAGTGTAAGATTCTATTTATCACATAACTTATATTTAAGATAAAATAAACCGAAACTCTCCAAATCATTCTCTATTAGAAAGGCAAATTTCTATGTTGACGGTACGATTTTCACTACCGAGACAATCATATGACGTCATAAAGACGTCATTTGTTTATGACGTCACAATAGTGTTATTACGCGTGTGTAATACCATATTTATGACATGGTCGTATGACATGACTGAACGGGTCAGTTATGTGATTAAGATATGTCACACCTGAACGATACGTTAAAATCTGAATTGACATTTAAAAAAAATAATTTGATGCAAAATGATTTAAATTAAAGGTGAAAAGTTGCCTCCTTTCAGATATGATTTATGACAAAACCAGATAATATAATGTATATTTTATTTGATGTCACTTCAACGTTATTTTAAGTTCCCTAAAGTAATTTCTACCGAAACGATTTTAAAAAACTACATTATCGGTTACACGGCCCACTTTCTCTGGATCTTTGATTGGATAACCTATCCATGTTTCGTCCTGATTGTTCCAGATTGAGTCAGTGATTGAAACTTACCACTACACAGAAGTGTAGGCAGAGTCAGTGATTGGACCTTACCACTACAAAGAAGTGCAGACAGGGTCAGTGATTGGACCATACCACTACACAGAAGTGTAGACAGGGTCAGTGATTGGACCATACCACTACACAGAAGTGTAGGCAGGGACAGTGATTGGACCTTACCACTACACAGAAGTGTAGGCAGGGACAGTGATTGGACCTTACCACTACACAGAAGTGTAGGTAGGGTCAGTGATTGGATCTTACCACTACACAGAAGTGTAGACAGGGTCAGTGATTGGACCTTACCACTAACAGAAGTGTAGACAGGGTCAGTGATTGGACCTTACCACTACACAGAAGTGTGGACAGGGTCAGTGATTGAATCTTACCACTACACAGAAGTGTAGACAGGGTCAGTGATTGGACCTTACCACTACACAGAAGTGTAGACAGGGTCAGTGATTGGACCTTACCACTAAACAGAAGTGTAGGCAGGGTCAGTGATTGAATCTTACCACTACACAGAAGTGTAGACAGGGTCAGTGATTGAACCTTACCATTACACAGAAGTGTAGGCAGGATCAGTGATTGGACCTTACCACTAAACAGAAGTGTAGGCAGGGTCAGTGATTGGACCTTACCACTACACAGAAGTGTAGACAGGGTCAGTGATTGAACTTTACCACTACACAGAAGTATAGACAAGGTCGGTGATTGGACCTTACCACAACACAGAAGTGTAGACAGGGTCAGTGATTGAACTTTACCACTACACAGAAGTGTAGACAGGGTCAGTGATTGGACCTTACCACTACACAGACATGTAGACAGGGTCAGTGATTGGACCATACCACTACACAGAAGTGTAGACATGGTCAGTGATTGAACTTTACCAATACACAGAAGTGTAGACAGGGTCAGTGATTGAACCTTACCACTACACAGAAGTGTAGACACGGTCAGTGATTGAACCTTACCACTACACAGAAGTGTAGACAGGGTCAGTGATTAAACCTTACCACTACACAGACATGTAGACAGGGTCAGTGATTGGACCTTACCACTACACAGAAGTGTAGACAGGGTCAGTGATTAAACCTTACCACTACACAGAAATGTAGACACGTCAGTGATTGAACCTTACCACTACACAAGTGTAGACAGGGTCAGTGATTGAACCTTACCACTACACAGAAATGTACACACGGTCAGTGATTGAACGTTACCACTACACAGACATGTAGACAGGGTCAGTGATTGAACCTTACCACTACACAGAAGTGTAGACAGGGTCAGTGATTGAACCTTACCACTACACAGAAATGTAGACACGGTCAGTGATTGAACGTTACCACTACACAGACATGTAGACAGGGTCAGTGATTGAACCTTACCACTACACAGAAGTGTAGACAGGGTCAGTGATTAAACCTTACCACTACATAGAAGTATTGGCATGGTCAGTGATTGAACCTTACCACTACACAGATATGTAGACAGGGTCAGTGATTTGACCTTTCCACTACACAGAAGTGTAGGCAGGGTCAGTGATTGGACCATACCACTACACAGAAATGTAGGCATGGGTCAGTGAATGAACCTTACCTATACACAGAAGTGAAGGCAGGGTCAGTGATTGAACCTTACCACTACACAGAAGTATTGGCTGGGTCAGTCATTGAACCTTACCACTACACAAAAGTGTTGGCAGGGTCAGTGATTGAACCTTATCACTACACAGAAGTGTAGGCAGGGTCAGTGATTAAATCTTACCACTACACAGAAATGTAGGCAGGGTCAGTGATTGAAGCTTACAGCTACACAAAAGTGTTGACAGGGTCATTGATTGGACCATACCACTACACAAAAGTGTAGACAGGGTCAGTGATTGAACCTTACCACTACACAAATGTGTAGGCAGGGTCAGTGATTGAACCTTACCACTACACAGAAGTGTAGGCAGGGTCAGTAATTGAACCTTGGAATTACCTGTGACGGAAGTCGCTTCAGTGTCTGATTAATTTGTTTGTGAAATTTAACCGCTTGACGTATCAAGCTGACAATTGGCAATTATTTTCATTATGGTTTTAGATGATTAATAACATAAAAAGAAAATTAGAAAATTTAGTGTGTATATTTTATTTAATTTTCAAATTTCGCTATATTCTATATATTATACATGTATATATAGATGGTTATTCTCCTGGCCACAAGTGCCTGTGATCTCAATAAAGAAATTGTCTCTTCTACGTTGTTTCGGAAAGCATGTCAACCAGGAATATGACGTTGTTTACCGTGACATCTCCGTTTCGTTGGACTAATCTTTGATAAACGTTTTGTATCATCCATATATGAAAGATTTTACTTATTTGTTTGGATTCAGGACGGAAATATGTTCATCAAAGGCTCGCCATCAAATATCTTCACATATTTACAGTCTACACTGACATTCGCTCGATAACCATTACTCAACAGACTATCATTATCACTGCATAACTGTAGTCAAACACGTGACGACAAATTTCTATGACGTCGACAACAATTCATGTGGGCGGAGCTATGCAAATAATACAGTTTGAAACACAATTGTGTGACGTTACCAACGATTAACGTAGGCGGAGCTTGCAAATTTCATGCTGCTACATTTATTGAAACATTCCCACGTTTATTAGTTTTGAAATGAAATCTGTGTCCGAAGATTTGACTATAATGAACAAAATAGTTACGAACATTTCACAGAAAGATACTGTAAATATAAGGATAAACTTTCTATTTTGTTTAGGTTATCGGGGGGATAACTACAATGGAAAACGGGTAAATTATACATAACCGGCTTCGCCGGTTATTGAATTTACCCGTTTTCCATTGTAGTTATCCCCCGATAACCTAAACAAAATAGAAAGTTAATCCTTAATTAAATAAACGCTTATCATATCAAGGCGTTAACACATTTGTCTCTATAAACGACCTATTACCCTGAATAGGCTAGTTCGCTGTTATAGCTACATGTCCGGATGTAAGTACCATAGACAACAGGCGACAATATATTTCAAAAGGAAAGTGGCGACATTTTATAGACATGTATTTGTTCAATCAAACACATATATCTAGAGGAGATAATTTGCTATTAAAGCAGTTGTCTTTAATGTAAGGTTTGACACTAGGTTTCAAACGATATGTCACGGTCGAGATATACCTTGCAGACGTTTTCACTGGTTTCGACATTTCTCTCTGAAAAAAAGTACTAGTACGCGTTACGAATAAATGGTACAGTTTTTTAAATTGCAGAACCATTCCCAAACACATTACCTTTTCACAGAAACAAGCCAGCATTGCCCTAGGCTGAACCTTTACCGGAAATAGACGGAATGGGTAGTGCAATTAGTACGTGGTGCACGGAGGAGTCATGTTTCCCCGTCAGATACGACTTGACATGGGCGACACGGAGTTTGCTTGCGTTACGGTACAAACGTGTTAACTTCTGTGTTAGAACCAGGCATCAATTCCACAGGAACAAGCTTCAACATGTATACCCAACCAATCACGTAGAGTCCTGGAGGACCCTCAGCAATCGGTTTCAAGAACGAGAAGCGGGGTTCGCCCCCTCCCCCGAGACGAAAGGCCTTTTCTACTCTCATTACTTGTTCTACTGGGATTTTAGCAATTTGTTTAACTTTCGTGATGAAAACTGAACTGAACGTTTCCAAACCTTCCATGGTACATTTTTATCATGTTATAACAGGTTGTTATGGTACAGGAGTACGTCGATATTAAAAACCAGCCTATTCCTAACAAGCTGTACCATGCCAACTTTCATTTTATGTTTTACTCATTACATACTGAACCAAACCTAACGATTATATAATTTATTTACCTGATATTATTCTCTTGTACTTATTCAAGGGTCTCTGTAAATCTTCCCCCTTTCATAGTTTAATCCTAGTCGATTTGAGTTTGGATAATGGTTTTGTTGACGTTTCGGTATTCTCATTTTTTATTCCTCATACATTATAAGTTTATAATTGGTCTCTAAAACGTTATACAAAATTGTTACGATGTCATTATAGAAGTAGAGGTAAGTGGTATCTTCACTGTAATTCGATTTTCAATCTGGAAAATAAGAAGAACTTCAGGGACAGGTAAATGTGTAGTGTAAGCACGTTCTGAAGGCTGTCTCATCTACTGAACCCACAAATCAGTTATATGTTTTGTTGTACATACATAATTCGTTGGTTAAAAGCTTTTAAACATCTCTTGGGTGGAATGAGGAGGTGCATAGCACGAACTGAGGACAACATACAGTGAACAAACTATAAACCTTTAATTACTTACAATAGTCATTAAATGACGAAATGAAAATTGAAAAAAAAAATTGAAAATAACAGTAGGTAGGATATACTGGTGATACAATACTAGCAGAAGGACGACAGAAAAAAATCAGAGAATACCAAAGCGTCATACAAAACAATATATTTGTAATAGTTTAAAGCCTTTCCTATCAGTTGTGGTCGCCAGAAAAGGATAAATATATGTGCCCTTGTTCTTCAGTAATATACGCTTCGATTAACATAAATTATGGACCAACAAAATAAGGCGAAAAACGAAACGCAAGGTAAGACAGACAGTCGGCCATACGGAGGGCAATTTGGAGGTGATCAGGTCATGATTAATTTCTGACGAAACTGTTGTAAATACAAAAAAAGTCAGAGAATACAAAAGCGTAAAAAATAAAAAAACAGAATTCGAACTCAAAATCGATTAAACTAGAGGCAATATAGGAACAAAAGAAATATTTACATGGAGACTCGCGTAAAAGCACAAGAGAATAAGACCAGGTGTTCCAGAAGAGTAAGCGTCTACTTCCTCGACGACACCCGCCATGTAAATCTTGGTCACATCCAAGTAAACATCAATCCTCAAAATGAGAACCGAGTCATCATTGTCATCAAACAAATACGCAAACTCAAAAATCTTCAAATCACACAAAAATACAGAATATTTCTCGATGAGATCAAGATTGCGACCATAAAACCTGCCCCTAGTCTTCATCAACCTGCATCTCTTGAATCCTTGTGCTTTAAGTTTGTTCGTCAGCAGTTGATATCTATCATGAAAATCTCGATATTCAGAGCAACCCCTAGAATAACGAATCAACTGCGACATGTAAACACCATAGGATGGAGAAGCAGGGATGTTACTATCAAGAAAGGGAAAGCTCACAATCGGGAAATCGAAATCGTCACGTTTATCATACAGTTTAGAAGTAAGTTGCCTGTGTTGGTAATAGTTTAAGCAAAAATCGAGGTAAGAAGCTGATGTAGGAGAGTAATCTCAAGATCAGTAGGGTCAGCAAACTTCTTGTTGTCGAAAGATTTGGCAAGGTATTTGTTACCCGTCTTGATAACCCCTTCGACAAATTCAGCCTCGTATAAAAACATAAACAAGTCAGCCAAAATTAGGGCACAGTTAGTGCCCATTGGAATGCCAACAGTCTGTTGGAAAATCTTTCCTCCGAACTCAACAAAGATATTGTCCACCAGGAATGCAATCATTCGTACTATATCTTCCTCAGTATATTTCAACCGAGCTTTTGTTGTGTTTTTCACAAAGTGTGCTCCAAGATAGCTCACAACCATGTATTTGCGTCCACCTGTCTTGGAAAAGAAAGCTCTCATAATGAGTTTGGTATGTGGTATGGTAGTGTACATGGTGGAAATATCAAATGTTTTCATGGACGAAACATTTTTGAGAAGGGGGTGCTCAAAACTGATCAGAAGATCTTTTGAGTTTTTCAAAATCCACATCCCATTAATGCCACTTCTGGAGTATACATTGTCATAATAAGACTGCTGCCATGATTTAACGGTACTAAGAATAGTAGTAAGAAATTTTGATAATGACTTGGTTGAGCAAAGAGACGAGCAAGCGATAACACGTTGCTTATAAGGATCCTTGTGTAGTTTAGGTATCGAATATAGCATTAACCGGTATTTTGAATGACTGTAATACTGATGGATGATTGGAAAGTATATTAACAACCTAACTAGTTCAGGATAAATATTTTTCGATGGTTGAAAATGACTTGAGCATGACGTACTGTAAAGTAATGTTTTTCATTGTACACGATAATTGTTATTTTGAATTAAAAAAGGTAAATTAGAATGATACTACTAAAACAATGAGCAACACGCATAGAATTACTGAAATGTTTGAAACGGAAATCTTCGAATTCCCCCTTTTTGTATTTTCGTATCTTCAAGAGAAGAGTTATTGTTATATTTACATGAATATCACTCAATAAACAAAAAACATCTGTTTGTAGTTTGCTGTAATCAAAGAGAAGGACACTCTGATATTGACAGACTACAGTTTCATAGTTATCTCCCTTGGCATGTTAACAATCCGTCACTGTTGACTATTATGAGCGACACGTATGGACTTATTTAGCACGTAAGGTACCTGTCATCTAAATCTGCAAAAGCATCAAAAAGGGGAAGTAAATATTTTCAGTCTCTCCTAAATATAAAATTAATAATTTATTGTAACATTATGTTACCAAGGTAACCATCATGACCCACATTCTGACATCGTGTGATGATTTAGTGTTCATTTTCTATTTCTATCTCCATGCTTGCTGTATACAATCAATACACGTGGATTGCAGAAATACCTTGATCTTCTCTCTTCCTGTGATATAAACCTATGACGCATGAAATCGTCTTTAGATACCGCTCCACAGCGAGCCATTATAAGTGTCTAAATATGAAAGGTATGCGATACTGCATGTCAACCTCTGACATCATACAGCCTACGATATTGTCTTTAGATTTAATGCAATCAGAAACACAAAGACAATGTAAGCGTGAACAATTAGTATCATCTTATTTACACTGTATTCCGTGATTTACTAGCATACATTTTTGTAACAGACGATATGCATTATAGCTGAACATGTTAAATCCATGCATGCACAGTATTTACCACACACCTATTTAGGTGGATAGCCTTGAAAACTTGACAATTTATTTGTCCGTACTGTCGCTATTACTCTCACGATCATATACATTTTTCTAGTAATACGCATCCAACGAACGTTTGTTTGTTAGGATCTTGTACATAAAGTGGATCATACCGTCGATATTACTTACTAGACCATATTTATCACACTAAGTAATACGCATCACAATTAAGCCTAGCTACTTTGTGATCTGGTACATCAATCTTGTTTTGTGTTTTTGTCTACTTTGTTTTTTGTCTTTGTTTTTTCGTACCCATTTCGTACCTATTATTTTATTCTGTTTATGTGATGTAACGTGTATTTTATGTGTCTTGATAAAGGGACGGATAGCCTTGAAACTTTGACAATTTATTTGTCCTTACTGTCGCTATTACTTCCACGATCATATATTTATTTCTAGTAATACGCATCCAACAAACATTTGTTTGTTAGGACATAATCTGAACTCAAAATCAAATAAACAAGGAATATAATATGAACAAAGGACAGATTGACACAGATAACCTTTACAAAGTAAAAGAGAATAAGACCAGGTGTTTCGATGGAGTAAGCGTCTTTATTGACGACACCCACCAGGTAAGTCTAGGTCATTTTAAAGTAAACGTCAAGGCCTCACATTGAGAACTGTGACATCATTTTCCATCACAACAAGAAGGGATACTAATGAGCATGATCGAAAACGTCCACCTTCATATTATACAAGGATGTAGATTATTTCTCAATGTGACCAAGATGGCGACAATAAACGCATTAGTCTTCATCAATCCGCTTGTCAGCAGCCGACATGTATCACGAAAATCTCGATGTTTAAAGAAAGAACACCAAAGAATGGAGAGGCAGGGATGTTATTATCAAGAAAGGAAAAGTTCTCGATCGAATAATCGAAAACGTCACTTTTATCTGATAAATAAGTAGAAAGCTGACAATGTTGGTCATAGTTAAAGTAAATATAGAGTTAATCAGTTGATGACATACCTGTCAATGTCGTATGAAATGTCTTTATGTGTTGTTCGAAATCCTTCTACAACTGTATAATACTTCTTTAATTGAAATACGAATCAGTGCGATATGTTAAACAAATGTTGTCTGAACAAGCTAACTAAGCTGTTGATTGGTGTAAAAGGTGAAGTTCTGGCGCCTACAGCCTGAGCTGTGGCTGCTTTATGGTTAGTTTCCTGTCACATTCGGAGCTCCCTAGAAACGTCACACCTGCACACCGACGTTACACTGGGCCTTGTTTGTTGGCCGCTCCTCGTGGTATGTTCAGTAAAAACCCACACTTAGTTGTCATGTAAACCTCCTCTGGTATGGGCTACAAATTGTTCCCATGTGTTGGGGGATTCATCGGCAAGTAAAAATGGAAGCCAGCTGTCTCTACGAATTACAAGTGGTGATATTAAGTTTTAATTCCTTGTATTATAGAACCTGTAATCTCAAAGATCGGCCAATGTGGGCTTGCAATTGCCAAAACCCGTACATTCTTGCCACAGCGAAATAAGCATCCAGGCATAATAAAGATGTTACAGTACCTGTAGAAAGAGTTTCACCAACATATTTAAAATCTCATTCAGATTCACGATTTTGTTTTTTAAGAATTTGAAACTGCAGTACGCCATTATGGTTTAAAAGCAAGAGAGGTTTTATTTCAATAGAACATACGTTAGCCTTTACAGTTTCAGTTAGCAGTTTCATGTAGTCTGGCACACCTTTTCATTCTGTTCTCAAATTATACTGATTAAACCAATAACTGTTTATTTGTTTTACATGTATGCTGATTTAATTACACTTGTACTTTAAAACAAACGACACAATAAACAATATTCGGAAGATGTTCAAAGTGTTGGCGCTTAATTGGAAGAATGATGTTTATGTTATATCGAATGAATGACTTTATATAAAATTCTGGCCAAGAAAAGCAAACGTATATACGAATCAGAGCCAGAAAACTATCCCTGTCAACCAAAGTATTTGTTTTTGTTCTCGAACAGAAATTACAGAAGTAAAAACTAATCCAACACACATGTTAAATAGAATAAGCAAAAGACTCGGATACCCTCCAGGTTTTACGTTAAACACAGTACTTGTTTACAATAAAGAATATGCCAAGTAGAATATCACTTCCTTTTTTTAACTCTACTTCATTTTTGTAAAACGCCATTTTGATTGGTAATTTTCAATATAGACACCCGGTACTTTGATTGTCTAGACTTTTTAAGGTTGTGCGATCGCGTCGCGATTGATCGTAATTAAGCTATGTGGGGTCCAGGAAGTCATCAACATATAACTTCATATTTGCAACCACATACATGTAGTATCGTTATGCAATTTTCTGTTTTGAATCAGAGTATTCTAGCAGTGTCAGCGAGCAAAGAACGAAAACAGGCACTTGCTATTCACTTTCACTTCCTGCAGCGCTCTTATGATCATCAGTCGATACATGTGCCGCCACGTGACCCTGGTAACGATCATGTGATCATCAATATGTAGTTCATGTAGAAGATTATGCCAGGTAATGGGCTAAACATAGACATGTTGAATTAGATTCACATTCAGAATGAGTGAAGTCTAAAAGGACCGCTACCCAGAAAGAAAACTAAACACAAGTCGATATTTTTGGATCCCGATGTTCGAAACACTTAACTATCTACATGGTAAGTATGTGGTTGTACCTGCAGACAAAGCATCGCATAGCTTAATACTTGCTTGCAAACGCTATTACATTTATCGTCCACAAAAAAACTAGGCTTGCTTGAAAACCAGGATAACACTTCTGACACATTTGACCATTTTTTTCGAAGATGAATAACTATATAACCAAGCTTCGAATTAAAATATTTCAAGATACCGGTTAATGAGCAAAACGCTCACCTACCCCGTCTGTATTGGATACCGAAACTACACAACGTTCCGCATAAGCAATGTGTTATCACTGGCTCTTCAGATTGCTCAACCGGGACCTTATCGAAACGTCTTACTACAAAGGAAGTGAAATTAACCGGATGTGGATTTTGAAAAACTCAAAAGATCTTCTGATCTATTTTGAGCATCCCCTACTAACTAAATTTCGTCTATCAAAACATTGGATTGTTCAACCTTATACAATACCATACCTCATACAAAACTAAAAGATCGTCTTCGATATCTCGCTATGAGAGTTTTTCCGTTTCAAGAAAGGCGGACAACGATACAGATATATGGTAGTGAGCTATCTCGGAAATACTTTGTGAAAAACAGAAAAGCTAAGTTGAAATAGTTGTAAGATGTATAATTTTATTCTTGGCTGACACTGTTTTGTGTTGAGTTTGGAGGAAAGATTTTCCAGCAGACTGTCGGCATTCCCATGGGAACAGAATGTTCCCCCAACCTTTAACCGATCTGTTTTTGTTTTCCTACGAGACTGAATTACGAAGCTTATCAGAACAGGTGACACGATTCTTGCCAAAGCTTTTGATATCACTTTAAGATGTATCGACGATGTGTTGTCTGTAAGTAAAAAGAGGTTTGCTGACCACGTCTTAGGTATATATCCTTCTGGACTTCTGAAAAAAGGACACAACAGAGCTGCTAACCTCGATATTTAGTAATAATATTACTGACATGGACAGCTAACTTCTAAGATATACTATAAACGTATCAATTTTAATTTCCGATCGTGAAATTTCTCTGTACTTGATAGAAGCATCGATGTTTCTCCCATTTTTGTTGTTTACAAGTCGCAGTTAATTTGTTATTCTATGGCTTGCTCTAAATATCACGATTTCGTGATAAATGTCTACTACTGACAAAACATCTTACTACACAGGGATTCGAAAGATGCAGGTTCATGAGAACTACATGTATAAGCAAATTTAATGGCCTCCATCTTGTTTCATTGAAAAAATGAAAAATGTTTTGTATCTTTATGTGATATGAACTTGTGATTTAGAAAGATGACTCGGTTCTCACTTCAAAGACTTTACTTTTACTTGGATGTGACCAGGATTTACATAGCAGATGCTTACTCTTCCGAAACACATGGTCTTAATCTCCTGCACTTTTAAAATTCGCGTCAATGAAAACATCTTAACTATGTCAGTATTTTGCCCCAGGTTCATGTAAAATCGATTTTTGAGTTCAGATTATGTTTCTGTTGACGCTTCGATATTCTCCGGGGTTTTTGTTTGGGTTGGGGGATTGTATTTTAGATCGAAATTAAAATGCGTGCAGCCGATTTTGTGCGTTATGCTCTCCATGTCTTTGTTATGTCCGTCTTGCTGCGGATGCTTGTTTGTTTAAAATATTAAAGCAATCTTCGTTGATTATGTTAAAAAGTTGAGAAAATCTTCATTATATCGATAGTAAAGTTATCTTCACAACTGTAAATTTCTATTAAAAAATATAACCTTCGAGCAGATCTAGAGTAACGAAAGTAAATTACTTTTGAAAATAGTACGGCTAAAACATAGCCTGTCGTTGTGGCAGTCAAATACTAGAAAATATACAGCATTTATAAATTGTACTGACAGTTTGTAACAAATAGCGTGGCATGTGTTCTTTATCGTTAACATTATAAGATATGGTATCTGTACTTGTGAGGAGAAACCGTTTACGTTAAAATGTTCAGTGTCTACTTATATACAGCTATATCATGTATTACCGTGCTCTTCCATCATCTCTATCGTACCCCAGCGTTCACGGGATATGTACTGTAATGATGTTACTATAAATGTCTTTACAGGTACCACCCCTGGCCACATGTTGTGTCTGGCGCTATGTGTTTTTATAAAACAAGGTAGGTGTTGGTGAATGAAAAGCTTATTAAACATCAAGAAATTCGTGAAAAATGGATATTCGTACAATAATTCGGATATTTCCAACCAACCGCGCTGTTGATATTTCGTACGGTTAATCAAATACGTAATCAACGAAATTTATTTCGAACAAAAGCTAATTTATATCATTTTCCCGATATTATTGTGCAGTATTGCACCGTAATATTAAAATTTGAACTGGGAAGAAAAGAAAAAAATGTAATAGCATATGTATATATATGATTGAATAAAAATATATATGAGAAGAAAAAAAAAGAAAAGAAAAGAATTCTTACACACGTGTATATACAATGTACACGTGTCGGTGCTGCTCGGGCCTAGACGTGTTAAGACTACCATGTGATTAGTGCTCTCGGTCAGTAAGACATCCACAGTGGTCATTAGCATCCGATCCAACCGTCATTAGTGGTCAACTTCGCAACTGATGGGTTTGCCGGACTAAATACATGACCTCTATCACAATATTATTAATAAGTTCCGAAATGACCGCAGAATGACCACAAACAAATTCATTAAAAGTGACATTTTGACCGTCCGTGGGAACATGGAATCCATGAATCATAGCCACCTGGATTTCCAGTCGACAGTATCTCGGATCTGATATTAACATTGGCAGTGAAACATGCACATCACTGGGCGTGGACATTTTAATATGTACGAGTTCAGAACACTTCACTAGCAAATCGTAAATAAAAAAATATACATCTACATGTACATCTTTAGCTATACAAATCTGGGAAAGAAGCAAACTTACAATACTGTCATATAAGTGTTGAATAGACATAAAGAAATGAAAATAAGTTGTCGGCGGAAAGACAATTGCATTAAAACGCAATATATTTCTACCTAGGATATTTCACATTGAACATTTATAGCCAGACACTTGATATACAACAATGACATTTTAGTTTTTGTTTCTGTTTTAAATGGTATTTAGTTTCGGTTTTAAAGACTAAACGTTGTTAAAGTTTCAACAATGGGACTTAGTTTATGTTACTATCATAAGGCCTGCCGTGTACACGTGTAACAACAATGGGACTTAGTTTATGTTACTATCATAAGACCTGCCGTGTACACGTGTAACAACAATGGGACTTAGTTTATGTTACTATCATAAGGCCTGCCGTGTACACGTGTAACAACAATGGAACTTAGTTTATGTCACTATCATAAGGCCTGCCGTGTACACGTGTAACAACAATGGGACTTAGTTTATGTTACTATCATAAGGCCTGCCGTGTACACGTGTAACAACAATGGGACTTAGTTTATGTTACTATCATAAGACCTGCCGTGTACACGTGTAACAACAATGGGACTTAGTTTATGTTACTATCATAAGGCCTGCCGTGTACACGTGTAACAACAATGGAACTTAGTTTATGTTACTATCATAAGGCCTGCCGTGTACACGTGTAACAACAATGGAACTTAGTTTATGTCACTATCATAAGGCCTGCCGTGTACACGTGTAACAACAATGGAACTTAGTTTATGTCACTATCATAAGGCCTGACGTGTACACGTGTAACAACAATGGGACTTAGTTTGTGTTACTATCATAAGGCCTGCCGTGTACACGTATAACAACAATGGGACTTAGTTTATGTTACTATCATAAGACCTGCCGTGTACACGTGTAACAACAACGGGACTTTGTTTATGTTACTATCATAAGGCCTGCCGTGTACACGTATAACAACAATGGGACTTAGTTTATGTTACTATCATATTAAGACCTGCCGTGTACACGTGTAACAACAATAGGACTTAGTTTATGTTACTATCATAAGGCCTGTCGTGTACACGTGTAACAACAATGGGACTTAGTTTATGTTACTATCATAAGACCTGCCGTGTACACGTGTAACAATAATGGGACTTAGTTTATATAACTATCATAAGACCTGCCGTGTACACGTGTAACAACAATGGGACTTAGTTTATGTTACTATCATAAGACCTGCCGTGTACACGTGTAACAATAATGGGACTTAGTCTATGTCACTATCGTAAGACCTGCCGTGTACACGTGTAACAACAATAGGACTTAGTTTATGTCACTATCATAAGGCCTGACGTGTACACGTGTAACAACAATGGGACTTAGTTTATGTTACTATCATAAGACCTGCCGTGTACACGTGTAACAACAATGGGACTTAGTTTATGTTACTATCATAAGACCTGCCGTGTACACGTGTAACAACAATGGGACTTAGTTTATGTTACTATCATAAGGCCTGCCGTGTACACGTGTAACAACAATGGGACTTAGTTTATGTTACTATCATAAGGCCTGCCGTGTACACGTGTAACAACAATGGGACTTAGTTTATGTTACTATCATAAGACCTGCCGTGTACACGTGTAACAACAATGGGACTTAGTTTATGTTACTATCATAAGGCCTGCCGTGTACACGTGTAACAACAACGGGACTTAGTTTATGTTACTATCATATTAAGACCTGCCGTGTACACGTGTAACAACAATGGGACTTAGTTTATGTAACTATCATAAGACCTGCCGTGTACACGTGTAACAACAACGGGACTTAGTTTATGTTACTATCATATTAAGACCTGCCGTGTACACGTGTAACAACAATGGGACTTAGTTTATGTAACTATCATAAGACCTGCCGTGTACACGTGTAACAACAACGGGACTTAGTTTATGTTACTATCATAAGGCCTGCCGTGTACACGTGTAACAGCAATGGGACTTAGTTTATGTTACTATCATAAGGCCTGTCGTGTACACGTGTAACAACAATGGGACTTAGTTTATGTTACTAACATAAGGCCTGTCGTGTACACGTGTAACAATAATGGGACTTAGTTTATGTTACTATCATATTAAGACCTGTCGTGTACACGTGTAACAACAATGGGACTTAGTTTATGTTACTATCATAAGGCCTGCCGTGTACACGTGTAACAACAACGGGACTTAGTTTATGTTACTATCATAAGGCCTGCCGTGTACACGTGTAACAACAACGGGACTTTGTTTATGTTACTATCATAAGGCCTGCCGTGTACACGTGTAACAACAATGGGACTTAGTTTATGTTACTATCATAAGACCTGCCGTGTACACGTGTAACAACAACGGGACTTAGTTTATGTTACTATCATAAGGCCTGTCGTGTACACGTGTAACAACAATAGGACTTAGTTTATGTTACTATCATAAGGCCTGCCGTGTATACGTGTAACAAAATGATGGGACTTAGTTTATGTTACTATCATAAGGCCTGCCGTGTACACGTGTAACAACAATAGGACTTAGTTTATGTTACTATCATAAGGCCTGTCGTGTACACGTGTAACAACAATGGGACTTAGTTTGTGTTACTATCATAAGACCTGCCGTGTACACGTGTAACAACAATGGGACTTTGTTTATGTTACTATCATAAGGCCTGCCGTGTACACGTGTAACAACAATAGGACTTAGTTTATGTAACTATCATAAGGCCTGCCGTGTACACGTGTAACAACAATGGGACTTAGTTTATGTAACTATCATAAGACCTGCCGTGTACACGTGTAACAACAATGGGACTTAGTTTATGTTACTATCATAAGACCAGCCGTGTACACGTGTAACAACAATGGGACTTAGTTTATGTTACTATCATAAGGCCTGCCGTGTACACGTGTAACAACAATAGGACTTAGTTTATGTAACTATCATAAGGCCTGCCGTGTACACGTGTAACAACAATGGGACTTAGTTTATGTAACTATCATAAGACCTGCCGTGTACACGTGTAACAACAATGGAACTTAGTTTATGTCACTATCATAAGATCTGTCGTGTACACGTGTAACAACAATGGGATTTAGTTTGTGTTACTATCATAAGACCTGCCGTGTACACGTGTAACAACAATGGGATTTAGTTTGTGTTACTATCATAAGACCTGCCGTGTACATGTGTAACAACAATAGGACTTAGTTTATATAACTATCATAAGGCCTGCCGTGTACACGTGTAACAACAATGGGACTTAGTTTATATAACTATCATAAGACCAGCCGTGTACACGTGTAACAACAATGGGACTTAGTTTATGTTACTATCATAAGACCTGCCGTGTACACGTGTAACAACAATAGGACTTAGTTTATGTTACTATCATAAGGCCTGCCGTGTACACGTGTAACAACAATAGGACTTAGTTTATGTTACTATCATAAGGCCTGCCGTGTACACGTGTAACAACAATAGGACTTAGTTTATGTTACTATCATAAGGCCTGCCGTGTACACGTGTAACAACAATGGGATTTAGTTTATGTTACTATCATATTAAGACCTGCCGTGTACACGTGTAACAACAATGGGACTTAGTTTATGTTACTATCATAAGGCCTGCCGTGTACACGTGTAACAACAATGGGATTTAGTTTATGTTACTATCATATTAAGACCTGCCGTGTACACGTGTAACAACAATAGGACTTAGTTTATGTTACTATCATAAGGCCTGCCGTGTACACGTGTAACAACAATGGGATTTAGTTTATGTTACTATCATAAGGCCTGCCGTGTACACGTGTAACAACAATAGGACTTAGTTTATGTTACTATCATAAGGCCTGCCGTGTACACGTGTAACAACAATAGGACTTAGTTTATGTTACTATCATAAGACCTGCCGTGTACACGTGTAACAACAATGGGACTTAGTTTATATAACTATCATAAGGCCTGCCGTGTACACGTGTAACAACAATGGGACTTAGTTTATGTTACTATCATAAGACCTGCCGTGTACACGTGTAACAACAATGGGACTTAGTTTATGTTACTATCATAAGACCAGCCGTGTACACGTGTAACAACAATGGGACTTAGTTTATGTTACTATCATAAAGCCTGTCGTGTACACGTGTAACAACAATGGGACTTAGTTTATGTTACTATCATAAGACCAGCCGTGTACACGTGTAACAACAATGGGACTTAGTTTATGTTACTATCATAAGACCAGCCGTGTACACGTGTAACAACAATGGGACTTAGTTTATGTTACTATCATAAAGCCTGTCGTGTACACGTGTAACAACAATGGAACTTAGTTTATGTTACTATCATAAGACCTGCCGTGTACACGTGTAACAACAATGGGACTTAGTTTATGTTACTATCATAAGACCTGCCGTGTACACGTGTAACAACAATGGGACTTAGTTTATGTTACTATCATAAGACCTGCCGTGTACACGTGTAACAACAATGGGACTTAGTTTATGTTACTATCATAAGGCCTGCCGTGTACACGTGTAACAACAATGTGATTGGGTTTCTGTTCCTTTTTATAAGTTCTGTAAGTTCTGTAAGTTATGGTGTAGATTATTCAATTTTTTTCAATATGCTTAATAAGTTACTTAGTGCAAAATCTTTGGAACACGATTTTTAAGAATGCTTTTTTCACAGTATTAGAACATGACTTGTAAAATATCACTCTAGTCGTTTCCGCACTTGATTTTTGCGTCGTATTCCTTTTTAGATACATGAAGATGGACAGTTTAATGATTTCCCCGTGAAACACATGTAAAAATTGACTCGAGAGTACGTAGCCTGTACAAGTTATCATTCTCTGGCGTGGATAAACTGACATGCCAAGAGCTTGACTCGTGCGTTCAAAATGAGTCTGTTCTTTGATTCAGAGACACCTTTCATTTTCAATTTCGGCTAAGACAATCTAATCTCCTTATGATGTTTTGATTGTTGAACAACCGATAATAACATTTCAAAATATTCATAAAATTGTAATGCAATAATTATTGGTTATTGATACAATGCAATGATAAGACTATGCCTAAATTAAGATTACCTGATGGCATTTACATTTTTAACCCCCTCCCCCAACCCCGATAATAAACTTTTCTCAATGATGTTTTAACCGAAACGATCGTATAATTTAAAAAAATAAGTTAAAAAATAACAAAACAAATAATGTGTAATTACTATATTTGATGATGCCCATTCATTCAAATGGACCAATGCAATATCCTTTTCTTTTATTTGGCCCAGCAGTTAGCGCGTGTGGTGTATCAATATGTGTGTGTGTGTGGGGGGGAGGGGGGGGGGGGGGTTGACTGGAGAACCCAAAGCAAACCAACGTAACCAATACCTATACTTTCACATCCATTCGCCCCCCCCCCCCCCCCCTCCGAATCAGCTCATGTTATTCCCTCATCAACTCCGTTTATTTTATGCCTCTTTGCATTCAGCTGATTTTAACAGACGAACACAATCAAATAAGCAGATCAGGTATACTAATAATATGCACACTTTTATATCAATAGGAAGAATTATAAATGCTGCCAAAAATGCATACCTGACAGATTAAATTACATTTTGTTGGTTCTTAAAACACTACGTTGGTACACCAGTATTCAGGAAATCTGGCAGTATACTGATGCAAATGTCGTCGCTACGTCTTCTTATTACGCCAACATTAACATGCATTCCCTTATCTCTATTTGAAAGGGGACCTGAAGTAGAGCGATTTGTATCGAAGACACATCAATTTCTTTTTGAGTAAAACTGTCCCTGTACATAAAAAGACTATATTTCTAATAGATTTATATTTAATTCCAGTTCCCTTTGAAATCAATGCCGTTGATATCATCTCTAGCTCTAAGTGAGTGTATCGATTCCACAATCTCAATCCGGTTTATACCAATTGGAGAGGCGCAATCTTCTCAGGATTTCTTCAGAACGAGACCTTGAACATTAAGTTGATAATGACGTTTACATTAAGTTGGCCTGATGGACGAGATGACCCCGGGTGATGGATGGCCTACCTGTGTTTTTACCTGTATAATCACACGGGACTCTCATCTAGGTAACTCTCTCCCACTCGTCACGTCTGAGTCGGAGGCAGGAGAGAAGCTAATGAAATCAATCTCGAAGAGAAGCAGCATTCCTGTTTATATTTGAGCAACCTTCTAATTGACGAGATGCAATGCTCATAACCATACATCATTATGAATGTGACCTTGAAAAAACTATATTTTATCTTTTATAATAATCAATTACGTAATCGTGGAGTTATATTGATGTTTACTTGGAAGTGACCATGATTTACATGGCTGGTGTCGTCGATGAAGCAGAACACACTTACTCTTCCGGAACACCTGTTCTTATTATCTTGTACTTTTACGAGTGTCTTCATATAAATCTGTCCTTTGTTCATAGTTTGACCCTAGTTTAATTGGTTTTGAGTTCGGATTATGGTTTCGTTGACGCTTTGGTATTCTCTGATTTTTATACGATGATGACGATGATTACTATACGATGTTTATGTTACTTAAGAGAAACTAAGTGAACGTTCGTTATTTAAATCCAAAGTTGATTCGTTAAGCAATTATTACAACTGGAACGCAAGAATCTCGAAAGCCATCGAGAACTGTATCACGTTTGGCATGGTTGAAGCAGGCATACAAAGAGAGCTAGACAGCTAGACAGAGTTTACTGGTTTATTTTCGATAACTTTCTTCCGTGTTTCCTTGACAAACCAAGTGAGAACAAAATCCAAAGTTAATTTTCACTTATTTGTTTCGTATAAAGGATATTTTACACAATCAATGAATGTTTTATGTGACGTTTCGAGGACTAGTCGATATGTACCCTATCACATTCATCAGACAAAGCGTAGCTGAATCGAGTCATTTCGGTACAATGACATCAATTGTATATACGCCTTACAGCGTAGACGAAATGACCAATGCGTCGTTACCACTCATACACAATTGACACCTAAGACTTATGTGTGCATCTGCCTTGCTGGTCATCTGTCTGATGAAGGTGACAGGGTACATATCGTACTGGTCATCAAAACATTACAGAAAAATTGGTTGGTTGTGTAAAATATCTTTACATAAGTCATACTTTCTAACCTTAAGACCCTATATATCACTTCTTGTGTCCATCTTAAACCTATTGTACATGTTTATTGTAAACCAAGAGTTTTTTTCAGTAATATTAAATTGGATGGTTTTCTAGATGTATGGGCAAGTTTTATTTTAGTCGCCATCTTTGTTTCATTGAAAAATATTCTGTATCTCTGTGTGATATGAAGATGGACGTTTTTGAGTATGCTCATTAGTATGCTTACTTGTTGTAATCGACAATGACTGGGTTCTCATTTCGAGGACTTGATGTTTACTTGGATATGACCAAGTGTTACATGGCGGGTGTCGTCGATGAAGCAGAAGACGTTTACTCTTCCGGAACACCTGGTTTTATTCTCTTGTACTTTTTTCAAATATCTCCATGTAAATATGTCCTTTGTTCATATGTTGCCCCTAGTTTAAAATCTTGTTCGCTTCGGTATTCTCTGTTTGTTTTGATACATGAGACGGGGACACAGTATGATTTAACCAGAAATAGATGTATCTAAAAGTTAAACGCTATATTAGGGCCTGGTTGTCAACATGTTCTTCCTGTTCGTGCAGCCTTGACATTTTCATTGTAAACATTTTCCGGATTGCTGACAGTTTCCCGACAAAAGGTGTTGAACACAATTAGTCTACTTACTGTAAATGGAAGAAGATTCATCACAGATGCTGAAATATTCAAGATACCTAAAATGATTTATCTGAGTAATTACATTTCCTGATGTCACACTTAAAGAATAAAGCAGAGATTTTGATTACTTTTATGAAGTACTACTATATGAATTTATAATAATATGTAATAAGCATCTGCTTGTTTAGTAAATAAGGTACATCGGCCATCTCCTTTATATTCCAGTACTTTTACTGTCAACATATGTTTATTTGTTGACATTTGTTAATGAAGGCCCTTCCAACAATTAGAACACTAGCGGTAATTGGGCGGGGATTGATTAACGGTAATGAGTGATAATTTGATAAAGAGGTGTCTTTGTGACTCTAATATTGTACCGATTAATGTTTGATGAAGGATAGTGTTATTTTGAGGACAGTTTGAAAGAGATGCTTTCTCGGGTTGATCTTTTAAACGTAAAGATGTTAAAAAGTTGAAAATACCAACATGTCTTTTAAAAATCACAAAATACTTAATATTCACAAATATTCAACAACTCATTTTGAATGCTGTCCTTGGTTTTTGTTTTCGTGTTGAATGTTGTCCTTGTTGATTCACGCCCTGTTGAATGTTGTCCTTGTTTATCGATATCGTGTTGAATGTTGTCCTTGTTTATCCACGCCGTGTTGAATGTTGTCCTTGTTTATCCAAGCCATGTTGAATGTTGTCCTTGTTTATCGACGCCGTGTTGAATGTTGTCCTTGTTTATCGATGTCGTGTTGAATGTTGTCCTTGTTTATCGACGTCGTGTTGAATGTTGTCCTTGTTTATCGATGTCGTATTGAATGTTGTCCTTGTTTATCGATGTCGTGTTGAATGTTGTCCTTGTTTATCGATGTCGTGTTGAATGTTGTCCTTGTTTATCGATGTCGTGTTGAATGATGTCCTTGTTTATCCAAGCCATGTTGAATGTTGTCCTTGTTTATCGATGTCGTGTTGAATGTTGTCCTTGTTTATCCACGCCCTGTTGAATGTTGTCCTTGTTTATCCACGCCCTGTTGAATGTTGTCCTTGTTTATCGACGTCGTGTTGAATGCCATCCTAATAAGTTGACGTCTTAATTGGTGAATACCTTGAATGATGCTTACATGGTGTGTTTTGTTTTCGTGTGATGATGTTGTATGGCATTGGCATGCATTATCCTCCCTTGGAGATATCTTCAATTATTGCTGACATGTGCATGTACATATGCAGACAATAAGGGGATTGGTAAATTCACCAAATTGGTATCAAACATGTTTCAAACCTAAACCATTAAAGTTAGTGCGAGTGTGATTGTGGCTTTTAAATAACCATTAATTAGTGGCAAGGTTTGGTGATGATAACCCCGTGACGAGTTCTCGCCTGCCGTAAGAAACATTTAGAACGTTATTAAGACTCGCTATAAATTGACTACCATACTAAAGGAGATTCGCCATTAACACACGTCTCTACTGACACTTAGTTTGACAATAAAACAGGACGCCACATTTTCGTCGATTCGTTTCTCAGATTCTAATGACAGAAAAGCAGTAAAAAATCATTATATGATCACGGGAAAGCGAAACATATAAACACATCCTTCGGGAACTATATATGTAGGTAAAATGAAACTGCAAACCGCTCATTAATCCCAGATGATATCAGCCTTAATACCAAGTAATATCGTACGTTGTATAAGCTGACGCAGTAGTACACCGCGGTGTAATAAAGACGGTCTCTCCTGTCCAGAGACGGCGGCGTATTAAGTAGATGAGGCAGGTGTCTCCCACTGATCAACAATCTAACGAAGACACTTCCGGAAAAAAGTCCGGCAGTAAATGAAAATAATTACGAGCATTGATAAATAATAGAAAAACAACAAACATGACTTACATCATTTCAGGATATGAAAACAAATTGAGTTAAATTTGTTGAGAATGAAGGTTTAATGTCACGAGCTTATGTTGGGTAACCAGATGAAATAGTAAGACTCAATCAACAATGTTCCTTTTAAGCACATCCCGCTTCCCCACTTTTAATGGGTTTGTTTATGAATTTAAAAGCGTTCTTAGAACACAACGTTCGTGTCCTCTCACTGGTTTTACGACCCTCTCACACTAACTACACATAAAAGCGATGTCCTTAACACCTAACAGACAATTAAGGACATTAGTTGCTACTCCCTTTAATTAACGAAGATTACTGAGAGTTGGGATACACGGTGCAGCCAGATCGTAAGGACAGCCCTCGTACTAACAGAAACAGGCGGGGAACATTGTATTACACCGTATGACAACTAAAGATGTAGGCCTCGTTAACGATACTTCATTAGATAACTAGCCATCATTAGCTCGTTTAAATCACATTTCAGTCGCACACATTATAAAAAACCGTACACAACTTTTAAACAAATAAAAAACCTTGTTTCTAGAGAAGCTCCTAATGGAAAAGGATGTAAGGAAATAGAGAGCGCTCTACAGAAAGACTTAACTATAATCTTATTTAGATGTGGTATCAAAGCAGGCCGTAGTTTCTCTCTTCTTTATCATTGTAGATTCAAATTCTTATTTTATATCTGTGCAGTATATGTACATTGTAGATCCTTTGAATGCTGAAAGGTTCATTATATTTCTTGGATCTCAAGCTGATAGCTTATATGAAGCAGACGTGGTAGATGTAAGGAAGAAAGGGAACAATTAAAACATAATTAGTATTTCTACATACATGTTTTGAATGAAGCTTACTGTACACATTGTGATTCTTGTCTTTTTGTTACGTCAGTCGAGTGGCAACTGTTGCTAGCAAAGAAGCAAATAAACTGGAATAAATGGTAATGTTTGAAATAACGCATTGTCTAGACGGAATTAACCAGAGATCTACTGGGGTCTCGGCCTTCTACATACAGAAAGGTCTTCACAGCGCACTTTAGACGAAAGCATGTTACAGTCGATAGAACGTTCCCTGCCCAACTCAACTGTGACAAAAGATATTAACATGTGCCACACACACAGAGAAGACTATC
Source organism: Mimachlamys varia (assembly GCA_947623455.1). Lineage (NCBI taxonomy): Eukaryota > Metazoa > Mollusca > Bivalvia > Pectinida > Pectinidae > Mimachlamys > Mimachlamys varia. Next base: position 5,368,063 of record OX392535.1, read on the forward strand.
TAACCTACAATGTTTCCTTATAGAGAATGCCTTCAATTTAGCAGACTCTGACAACGTTTTGATATATCCATGGGATTTACAATGAAACAGATTGGAGTGTGACGTTTTGTGTTGAAGTTGTTGCGTATAAATGTGTTCTTGTTTCAGTTACAATCCTCGGTGACGGTTCTGTCTTCTCTGAATCAAGCTTCTCAGGGACACAGACTATGGTTGCAATACATCAATGTCGGATGACGACGCATTCTCATATATGACCCTTATACGCCAAGGAATACACAGTTGACCTTTACCGTAACCTTTTCGATGGCATTTACAATCCCTCCCCTAAGTATTCCCGATCCTTGGAGGTGGCTGTGTCGACGATACATTTTACTGTATTATGCTTTTATCATATTTTTCCGGACCTTGCTGTTTCCTGAGAGATCGGGGTTCGTGGTTACATCCATCGTTATGTCTCTTCTGGTAGAAACACAGAAAACGACATCTAAATATCAAACGTTTTGCTTGAAACTGTTAAATCCGCGGAGCATTCTTATTTTTGAAACGTTCCTTCCGATTGCTGTTAATCACGATTTCATGTATACTGCAGTATCCCGAAAATAGGGCGATGAAAAAACAGCATATATATCTATATTTATATCGAGTCAAGGGAAACTGATAATGTACTTAAATCAAATTAGTCTATTAGCTAATGTGTGAGGTAAATGTACAAAATGATATAAACAGATTATAATAAAACCAATAAATATTTTCATTCAGTTGCAATCAAAGCGACATATGTTTTTCCCAGCTACAAATGTTAATGCCGCTGAATACGTTATTGATTTAGATTCGTCTTTCATCTTAATATGTACTTAACTTAGCAGAAGTGATGATACTTCCATAAGCAAATCATACCATATCAAATATACAAAATGTCATAGCAGTATATATATACAGTATTATAGCACAAATCATACCATATACAATATACAGAATGTCATAGCAGTATATATATACATTATTATAGCACAAATCATACCATATAGAATATACAGTATGTCACAGCAGTATATATATACAGTATTCTAGTACAAATCATACCATATACAATATACAAAATGTCATAGCAGTATATATATACAGTATTCTAGCACAAATCATACCATATACAATATACAGAATGTCATAGCAGTATATATATATATACAGTATTATAGCACAAATCATACCATATACAATATACAGAATGTCATAGCAGTATATATATATACAGTATTATAGCACATATAATACCATATACAATATACAGAATGTCATAGCAGTATATATAAACAGTATTATAGCACAAATAATACCATATACAATACACAAAATGACATAGCAGTATATATATACAGTATTATAGCACAAATAATACCATATACAATATACAGAATGTTATAGCAGTATATATATACAGTATTATAGCACAAATCATACCATATAGAATATACAGAATGTCCCAGTAGTATATACATACAATATTCTAGCACAAATCATACCATATACAATATACAAAATGTCATAGCAGTATATATATATACAGTATTCTAGCACAAATCATACCATATACAATATACAGAATGACGTAGCAGTATATATAAACAGTATTAAAGCACAAATCATACCATATACAATATACAAAATGTCATAGCAGTATATATATACAGTATTATAGCACAAATAATACCATATACAATATACAGAATGTCATAGCAGTATATATATACAGTATTATAGCACAAATCATACCATATAGAATATACAGAATGTCATAGCAGTATATATATACAGTATCATAGCACAAATCATACCATATAGAATATACAGAATGTCACAGTAGTATATATATACAGTATTCTAGCACAAATCATACCATATACAATATACAAAATGTCATAGCAGTATATATATACAGTATTATAGCACAAATCATACCATATAGAATATACAGAATGTCACAGTAGTATATATATACAGTATTCTAGCACAAATCATACCATATACAATATACAAAATGTCATAGCAGTATATATATATACAGTATTCTAGCACAAATCATACCATATACAGTATACAGAATGACGTAACAGTATATATATACAGTATTATAGCACAAATAATACCATATACAATATACAGAATGTCATAGCAGTATATATATACAGTATTATAGCACAAATAATACCATATACAATATACAAAATGTTATAGCAGTATATATATACAGTATTATAGCACAAATAATACAATATACAATATACAAAATGTCATAGCAGTATATATATACTGTATTATAGCACAAATAATACCATATACAATATACAAAATGTCATAGCAGTATATATATATACAGTATTATAGCACAAATCATACCATATACAATATACAAAATGTCATAGCAGTATATATATACAGTATTATAGCACAAATCATACCATATACAATATACAGAATGTCATAGCAGTATATATACACAGTATTATAGCACAAATAATAGAATATACAATATACAAAATGTCATAGCAGTATATATATACAGTATTATAGCACAAATCATACCATATACAATATACAAAATGTCATAGCAGTATATATATACAGTATTATAGCACAAATCATACCATATACAATATACAGAATGTCACAGCAGTATATATATGTACAGTATTAAAGCACAAATCATACCATATAGAATATACAGAATGTCATAGCAGTATATATACACAGTATTATAGCACAAATAATAGAATATACAATATATAAAATGTCATAGCAGTATATATATACAGTATTATAGCACAAATCATACCATATACAATATACAAAATGACATAGCAGTATATATATACAGTATTATAGCACAAATCATACCATATACAATATACAAAATGTCATAGCAGTATATATATATATACAGTATTATAGCACAAATCATACCATATACAATATACAGAATGTCATAGCAGTATATATATACAGTATTATAGCACAAACCATACCATATACAATATATAGAATGTCATAGCAGTATATATATACAGTATTATAGCACAAATCATATCATATACAATATACAAAATGTCATAGCAGTATATATATACAGTATTCTAGTACAAATCATACCATATACAATATACAAAATGTCATAGCAGTATATATATACAGTATCATAGCACAAATCATACCATATACAATATACAGAATGTCATAGCAGTATATATATACAGTATTATAGCACAAATCATACCATATACAATATACAAAATGTCATAGCAGTATATATATACAGTATTATAGCACAAATCATACCATATACAATATACAAAATGTCATAGCAGTATATATATACAGTATCATAGCACAAATCATACCATATACAATATACAAAATGTCATAGCAGTATATATATATACAGTATTATAGCACAAATCATACCATATACAATATACAAAATGTCTTAGCAGTATATATATACAGTATCATAGCACAAATCATACCATATACAATATACAGAATGTCATAGCAGTATATATATACAGTATCATAGCACAAATCATACCATATACAATATACAAAATGTCATAGCAGTATATATATACAGTATTATAACACAAATCATACCATATACAATATACAGAATGTCATAGCAGTATATATATACAGTATTATAGCACAAATCATACCATATACAATATACAAAATGTCATAGCAGTATATATATACAGTATTATAGCACAAATCATACCATATACAATATACAAAATGTCATAGCAGTATATATATACATTATTATAGCACAAATCATACCATATACAATATACAAAATGTCATAGCAGTATATATATACATTATTATAGCACAAATCATACCATATACAATATACAAAATGTCATAGCAGTATATATATACAGTATTATAGCACAAATCATACCATATACAATATACAAAATGTCATAGCAGTATATATATACAGTATTATAGCACAAATCATACCATATACAATATACAAAATGTCATAGCAGTATATATATACAGTATTCTAGCACAAATCATACCATATACAATAAACAAAATGTCATAGCAGTATATATATACAGTATTATAGCACAAATCATACCATATACAATATACAAAATGTCATAGCAGTATATATATACAGTATTATAGCACAAATCATACCATATACAATATACAAAATGTCATAGCAGTATATATATACAGTATTATAGCACAAATCATACCATATACAATATACAAAATGTCATAGCAGTATATATATACAGTATTATAGCACAAATCATACCATATACAATATACAAAATGTCATAGCAGTATATATATACAGTATTATAGCACAAATCATACCATATACAATATACAAAATGTCATAGAAGTATATATATACAGTATTATAGCACAAATCATACCATATACAATATACAAAATGTCATAGCAGTATATATATACAGTATTATAGCACAAATCATACCATATACAATATACAGAATGTCATAGCAGTATATATATACATTATTATAGCACAAATCATACCATATACAATATACAGAATGACGTAGCAGTATATATATACAGTATTATAGCACAAATCATACCATATACAATATACAGAATGTCATAGCAGTATATATATACAGTATTATATCACAAATAATACCATATACAATATACAGAATGTCATAGCAGTATATATACAGTATTATAACACAAATCATACCATATACAATATACAAAATGTCATAGCAGTATATATACAGTATTATAGCACAAATCATACCATATACAATATACAGAATGTCATAGCAGTATATATATATACAGTATTATAGCACAAATCATACCATATACAATATACAAAATGTCATAGCAGTATATATATACATTATTATAGCACAAATCATACCATATACAATATACAAAATGTCATAGCAGTATATATATACAGTATTATAGTACAAATCATACCATATACAATATACAAAATGTCATAGCAGTATATATATATACAGTATTATAGCACAAATCATACCATATACAATATACAAAATGTCATAGCAGTATATATATACAGTATTATAGCACAAATCATACCATATACAATATACAAAATGTCACAGCAGTATATATATATATACAGTATTATAGCACAAATCATACCATATACAATATACAGAATGTCATAGCAGTATATATATACAATATTATAGCACAAATCATACCATATACAATATACAAAATGTCACAGCAGTATATATATATACAGTATTATAGCACAAATCATACCATATACAATATACAAAATGTCACAGCAGTATATATATATACAGTATTCTAGCACAAATCATACCATATACAATATACAGAATGTCATAGCAGTATATATATATATATACAGTATTCTAGCACAAATCATACCATATACAATATACAAAATGTCATAGCAGTATATATATATACAGTATTCTAGCACAAATCATACCATATACAATATACAGAATGTCACAGCAGTATATATATATACAGTATTATATCACAAATCATACCATATACAATATACAGAATGTCACAGCAGTATATATATATACAGTATTATTATAGCACAAATCATACCATATACAATATACAGAATGTCATAGCAGTATATATATATACAGTATTATAGCACAAATCATACCATATAGAATATACAAAATGTCATAGCAGTATATATATATACAGTATTATAGCACAAGTCATAAAATATACAATATACAAAATGTCATAGCAAATTATACAGTATTATAGCACAAATCATACCATATACAATATACAAAATGTCATAGCAGTATATATATACAGTATTATAGCACAAATCATACCATATACAATATACAGAATGTCACAGCAGTATATATATGTACAGTATTATAGCACAAATCATACCATATAGAATATACAGAATGTCATAGGAAAATAGGCAATATCATAGCACAAGTCATAAAATATACAATATACAAAATGTCATAGCAAATTATACAGTATTATAGAAAAAATAATAGAATATACAATATACAAAATGACAGCAAATTATACAGTAATAAAGTACAAATCGTAAAATATATAATATAGAAAATTGCATAGTAAATTATACAGTATTTTAAATTAGCACAAATCATAAAATATAGAATACACAAAATGACATAGCCAATTATACAGTACCCTAGCACAAGTAATCACATATACAATAAAAGCAAATTATACAGTTTTATTGCAAAAATCATAAAATATACAATATGCATAATGTCATAGCAAATTATTGAGTTTTATAGCAAAAATAATAGAATATACAATATACAAAATGCCATAGCAAATTATTGAGTTTATAGCACATATTATACAAATATATCATGGGTGTTTGTGGAATAGTCCAGAATATTTGACACGAGGCCGAGTGCAATAGAATATCGGTCGATTACCAGAACCGGGGGTCAAATATTCTGGACTATTGCACAGACACACATGATATACTTGTTTTATTACATAATCACTTAAACACACTTTGAATCACTGAAATTGTTTATTTTATTAGCATGTTTTTGAACAATAATAGATCAATTTTATAATGTATCGCGTGATTTCTTGTATGTAAATATTTGATTATCTTCGTAATAACCGCAAACATATCAATTCGTGTTCATTGGCGTCTCCAAATTTCAACTTTCCTGTAGCAGTCGCCATGCCTGTTGTCTGGCAGCTTTGAATGTCTGATTGACTTAGGCGCTCGAAAGGGTAGGAAACGTCACGCAGTGTTCAATAGTTCGCACGTGACCGTGCAATAGTCATTTTAGCCGTGCAATAGTTCAGTTCACTAGTAAATGGTTCAAAATATAGCTGATGTGTATAGTTAAGGAAAATCAAACGCATGATGTAATAACATAAAATATACAAAATGACACAGCAAATTATTGAGTTTTATAGCACAAATAATAAAATATACAATAAACAAAATGACACAGCAAATTATACAATAAATATGTAATACTAGAAAAGGCAGAATTATAAACCACACAGGAAATGACGTTCAACATGTTTTTTTAAAAGTTTGACATCAACAGCATAATAATATACATATGTACTAAGTATCGCGTTATTATACAGAAATATTGTCGTCTTTGTGCATGAAAACATAAAATCGTTTTTAAAAAGGAAAAAGTAATTTCCTCAGTTAAAAGCCACATCTTTGTGCTGATCACAAATGGAAAAAAGATTCTATTCTGTCATACTTGTGAAATGTATGGACATATTGAACGAAATCAGTTATACAGATATAAGAAATCGATTTTAATGAAAAAAAAATTAGATATTAATTGCTTCTATTGATGTATTTATTGTATATTATGCTTATATATAGAAATGCACTAAATCTTACTTACACAAAATATTCTGATATTGTTACATTGTAACATGCACAATATAGTTATAACGTGATTTAAATATTGTTCATCAGCTAAAGTATTATGTAATTTGGATTATCAATTTTCATGGAAATGCTGTTAAAAAATTGAAACACCCCAGGAGGATTTATTCAAACAGACTATGCCAGGAGCTTTCAGGTATATCGACGATGTATTGTCTATCAACAACAAGAAGTTTGCTGACCTAGTCGATCGTATATACCCTACTCAACTTGAGATTAAAGACACCACATACTCTCCTTCATCTGCTTCTTACCTCGATCTTTAATTATTCTATGACCAACACGGGCAACTTATTACAAAGCTGTATGATAAACGTGAAAGTTTAGATTGTTATCTCTATCCTATGGTGTTTACATGTCGCATTTGATTCGTTATTCTAGGGCTTGCAATGAAAATCGAGGTTTTCGTGATAGATGTCAACTGCTGACGAACAACCTTATGGCACAGGGATTCGATGAAGAATATGAGCAAATGTTATGGTCGCAATCTTGATTTCATCGAGGAATATTCTGTATCATTGTGTGATATGAATATGGACGTTTTTGAGTTTGCTTATTAGTGTGCTTACTTGTTATGATTGACAATGATGACTCTGTTGTAACTACGATGGCAGTGGTTGCTAAGATAATATAGTCCCACTGAATCTTCATCGATATATTGGTAAGTTTAGAAAATACACAGTGAATAACACTAGTTTTCTTTATAGCAGCATTTTAAAATTTGGTATTGAATAATATTACCAGCACTTCGAAATTATTTCTTTATTCATAACGGTCGTTATGTACACGCATTGACACACTGATATGGTTGTGACGCGGTCCGACGTCGGACGTCACAACTGCAGGGAGCCGCCATGTTTGCGTGACCGTCAAACAATTTCGAATTCACATCATTTGGAATCAAAAGTTTGCTAGAAACCATTTATTGAATACTCATACAAAATTGATTCCATATATGATCCATGTTTCAAAATCTTGAAGGAACCAAACAATGGCCGTCAGCGAATAATTGTTCTGAAGCGTGAACGACGTCATATTTGAAGAAATATCAATCCGCCGAGCCTTTTTTCATTGCGTATTCACTAATATATTCGCAGTCAGAGTTTACTAAGCTCAAGAAGGGAGAGGTGTAAATATATACACATAACTGCAGTGGAATGTTCTTGTTCTGGCCAGCGGGACTTGAATCCTTAAGAATATCATAATTAATTTTATAAAAGTAAGTTATGATCTGTTACCGTTGATCACTTTATTCGTGAATTCTATCATCTAAGCATTGTAAGGACTAATACAACAGTTTTATTGTGACGACCAAAACAACACCGCGAACTGTTAAGTCGTCGGCACATCGGATGCCATTTCGGATAAAATTGAGTGTAGAACAAGAAAGGAATGAGTGAATCTGCAACGAAAGGCTGCGCCCAATCAGGGAAGGGTGTGATAGCACTAGCATAGTCTGACTAACCAATTCCTGATATAATTAGGGCATCAATAATTTACCAACACCACAATTCAAAATCACGGCACAGTACGTCATTGGTGGCCCTCTCAAATACAAGTGGGGGATTTAATTTAGGCAGCCTAATACATTAGTTAAATTTACAATATTAGGTGTCATTTCACCAAAAATTCATGACAGGAAAGAACAATCAGAAAATGAGAAGGTGAAATTAGTTTTCAAAATTGGAATGTTTTTGTGACAAAATTAGTTTCCGTACTTTTAATATTGCTTTTGGGGCTGTGTATGCACCATGGGACTTAAAACTGATTATAGCTATCAACCACATCACCGTTAATGTAGTGTTGACTTTTATAAACGTATGTACCAATAGACGGCCACACAGTATATCAACCGCTGTCTGGTGAAGATAATGTACTCTCTCGGTTATGCACTTACGCATTTACGTATTTTCATCACGTGTTGACATATTTAGATACTTTGTTGCTTTGCAGTGGTATATGTACTTTTGTTATTATTTTGCTGTACTGTGATATGTACAGTGATGCTACATTCAAATGTATTTGTGTTGCTATGTTACAGTCAGAGACATATAAAGCCACGTCTCAGGTTGTGGTTGATGTACTTGTGTTGCTATGGTACTGTCAGAGACATATAAAGCCACGTCTCAGGTTGTGGTATATGTACTTGTATTGCTATGGTACGGTCAGAGACATATAAAGCCATGTCTCTTGGTTGTGGTATATGTACTTATGTTGCTATGTTTCAGTATAGACATATATACAAAGCCATGTTTGGTTATGTGTATATGTACTTTTTGTACCACTATATTCACTGTGATTATATGTTGATATATGTAGTGTTGTTACTTGTGTTTAGTTTTATCGCCTTGATTTTTACTCACACGATTATCATTATGAACAGCCTACTACTAAGCTTTCCAGTCGACAACTTTCCCTTTCTTGATATGAACATCTGTGCTTCTCCAACTACGATGTTGAAATGTCGCAGTGGATTGTATTTCTAGGGCTTGCTGAAGATTTATAATCGAGATTTTCGTGACAGATGCCGAACGCTGATGACCAAACTTACAGCTCAGGGTTTCCAGAGATGCAGGTTGGTGAAAACTAAGTTTTATGGTTGTCACCTTGATCTCATTAAGAAATATCATTTATCCTTGTATTAAATTAACGTGGACTTTTTGAATACGCTCAAAGTATGTCAACCTGTTATGCTTGAATATAATTCCTCATTTCCCTGTTTGTGACGTGACATTTACTTGGACCAAGATTTACATGGCAGAAGACGCTTAGCCCTCCAGATAACCAGATCATATTACAAACATTCAATGGTCACCGTGTTAATATTTTCTTTGTTCGTATGTTGTTGACAGTTTATTATTAAACCTCAATTATATAACACAGTCAGGATTGGTCGAGAGCCGTCACGTGTCAGGGAGACTACACTTCATGTCTCCCTCGCGTGCATCATGTCCAATTTCTCATGTCTCCCTCATGTGGAGCCCCTCGCGGGATTCTCTACAGAGTTATCGTTCGTGGTACAGAACTATCCGAGGTGTTCTGATGAACAACATGGCAGACGACAGACGTTTTCATTGAGCAGACGCCGATGAAATCGACAATAGTCTGCAGGAAACACAAAACGGGCCTCAAAATGATAATACACAGTGACACTGGACCCAGGTTAAAAGAAGATTAATAGAATTACATTTTTTTTAAACTGAACTTTTTATTTCTACATGTTGTTATTTAATAAATGTATTGTTTGTGAATCATATGTATATATTCTTCATTGATGCTGTATTTCGGTATAATAAACAATTTATTGCCCTGGTTGTATGGAGACATGACGATTAGTTTACCCGCGGCAAGTCATATTTCCCTCGGGCTTCGCCCCCAGGAAAATATCGCATGCCTCGGGTAAACAAATCGGCATGTCTCCCTACAACCAGGGCAATACATGTAGAATATACTTTGAGTTCGAATTTTTATTTTTGTTTTGAGGCTTCGTTATTCTCTGATTTTTTGTTTTGCTATATTGAAGTATATGTACTATTGTCGCTATTTTGCTTAACATTTAACCCAGCGAAAATGCCTCAAATGTATATTATACTTCCTGTAACTTCTATGTCATATATGTAGCTTGTTAATTGAGTGTATCAAATCTTAATATAAATACATAGTTGTTTTGATGACAGAATAATATATATATATCAAATAATACCTACTTCGCATGAACATTTAATATCTATTCCCTACAATGTAATTTTTATGCTATTACAATAATGTATCATTGTGTTGAGATGTAAGTTTGTTACTATTATAAGTTTATACTTTTTTCTTAAGGATGTACACCTCTGAGAAGTCAAAATTTTCCTGTATCAAACATTTTTTCTAATATACATTTTTGGATAAGGGAGATCAAGGCATGCCAGAAAATGCAAAAGTAATGATATGTCAGTGTGCTCGTTTTTTGTGTTATGATCGGTCAAAGATACCAATATGACGTAATAAGGGATTTTAAGTCAATTTTGTAGTTTCGACCGATTGCGGGACATTTTCATACAATATCTTCCGAATTTGTATGAATGTTTGCAGAAATGACAAAAATATTGTTTTCTTTTAAGTTATGAAGGTTAAATTTCTTTAACTTAATATTTTTACTCAAGAAAGCAATTTGAGTTACCCCTACCCCTTATTTTTTAATGAGAAAATCCTCATTTTTTCACCATTTTGTGCAGATTTAACGCTTAATAAAAAAAGTTCTGATATCAAACTTTTTTTAATATTTGGCGGATGAAAAGAAAATGGGTTTCTCTTTCTAAAACCGTCATAAAAATGGGGGGTTAGTGTGCTTATTTTTTTGTCCCTCTATTATTTGTGTTATTTTTCACAGTTTCGGCTTCAAAAATAAAAATTGCTCCAGTTACACTAAATATATTAAAAAACCCAAAATTTGTATAATTATTCACTTTGTAGCATAATATTTCTATAAAAGTGAACATTATAAAGTTGTACAGCAAAAATTAGCTTGCTTTTGTTAAAAATGGATAAACACTGATGTTTTAAAGGGGCATCCCGGGGAAGTCTACAATGAAGTTCTTGAATGTACATGCTGTTTGCACTACCAGATACATTTTCCTGTTATTTCAATATTCAAAGTCCACTCAAAATGTGTTTATTAGCCACTTGCAAAATTGCATTCCTCGGGAAAGCCCGATAAAAATAGCGCTGATCACGCGACAAGTGACAGCGTTCTCGGTCAATTTGACGAAGGGGCCCAAGAGGGGACGCGTAATGTATCTACACATGTACGTCCGATGATGAACTAGACACAAAGTCCGTGTATAAATTTATTGAATCACATTCACATTAATAATCAGACGTTAATTACACACGATATTCATATGAAGAAATTTATGTCGACATCTCTGCATCATTTACCGACATCAGTACCTGACTGAAACCGCGATGCAAATCGCCAGAAACCCACACGAATTTTCCTGACTTCGTTTCGGGATCATTTTTTATGAAATATTGTGTACTTATAGAGAATTGTTTCCTTTTTCATCTCATAATATTTTCCCTGTTTTCCGTTATGTATAATTAGAGAAATCATAATTTATTTACAACATCCAATTTTCGGGACGCCATTTTGACCTCATTTTGGTAACGTTATATAGAGAAATGGTGTCACACGGAAATTAGCAGTGTATATAATTCTGTATAGCTCCATAAATACACAACGGAAAATTAAATAAATATTATCAGAGAAAACCTTGTATATTTCTTTATTAAATGACAAAAATTTGTCAAAATCCATCCATAAACGAAGTCAGGAAAATTCATTGAAAAAGTTGGAAATACAAAGAATATATAGCAAAATAAAAAAAATTGAAAGACTTTTGGCACGTAACTGTATATATTCATCTTAAATCTATCCAACTTTCAGTGTCAACATACTTCAACACTTACAATTATATATGTTTCACGGAAGTTCGTGCACTCATATGACGCACCGCGCACTAAACATGTAGAATATATATATCAAATTTGTAACTTGTCGAGAAGATAATTGTCCAATACTTAATCCATTTATATATGTTATGATTCATTTTACTTTTTTATGTAAATTTAAAGGTTCGTTAACATTTTCAACACAACTGCAGACATGGGATATACATGTATATGATTTTTTTTATGAATTAATGACTTCACTTATAAAATGCATATATTTTGATTCATATATTTGATGACATAAATTTATTTATTTTGTCCAAATTGAATCTGTATACATTAAACTCAATCGCCCTATACCGGCGTTTTACAACGTACGCCCCCCCCCCCCCATACGGTTTTTCTTGTATGTGAAAAGGTCTTTCTCTTCAGATATATATTTCAATAAGCTGTTTTACTGGAATAGTATAAAGGGAATATTACAATACACGCTTTCAAGTTTTACACACGCATTTCATGTAACAGAGGAATGAAAGAGTTATCCCTTGGGAGGCCCCAAAACCAAATAAGAACTGTGTCACCGGCAATCCAGAAGAAAACTGTAACATGCAAACAATTGGGCTGTTTGTCTCTCCCTTGAATACTTCCCATCCCTCATTATGCTTCCGTAATATAATCCTTACGTTAAAGTTTGACCATTCGGCCACTTTTCGCTTGGTAGTTACATGTAGGTCACGCGGATCGCCATTTTTTGTTTACCGATGTAGCTTGTTATGCGCATGCGTTATCATACATGTATGTGATGCAAAAAAATTTACATGTCCAAATCGTTGATCAACGAATAGTGATTCCCTTTTTTAATTATTAATTAAAATTTATGAGAACATATTTCAACGTAAATCGCCCATTAATTTTCCACAAGACTATACATTTAATTCATATATACAATAATTCTAAATAAGCATAAAAAATATAGTTTTACCGTGATGCCTCTTTAATTAAAAAGAGATCAATCTAGCATCAAAATGGTGAATTTTGCCCATTCGGGAGTGCATAAAATAGACAGGAATACGCATATTCAAAATGGCCGCCAAACTGGTAATTTTTTAAAATTCATGTAAAAAAAGTTCTACAAGCAACAGACACTTATATTTTGAAACAATTTTCAGATGCATATATACTATTAAAATTGATCATACTTTCTTCAATATAACATCAAATCTTTAAATGAGACATAAACGAGACTTGAACGTGACTGAAACCTCACAAGAGTACATCCTTAACTGAACGAATTTGCACTTTCGTACGATTATGAATGACACTTTTCCCCCATTCACTACTTATACTTAGTATTTTTTAACTTGTTAATACTTAAAATATAACTAAGGTTTCTATCTATTTTTTGTGTTTCCCAACCTTATCATGTTCATTGTTTTCCAGTTGCTTTTTTTATTTTTAACATGGTTAACTATCGTGTTATAAGATGATGATGATGATTGTTTTTGATTGGTAATATAGTTTTTAATTTGTAGTGTTGTCTTTGATTTGTAACAATTCATCAGTTTATATTTACATTCTGTATTGCCTTCGCCTATATATCAATAATAAACCAAATTGTAGTATATCACACTATATTTACATTCTGTGTTGCCCTCGCCTATATATCATAAATAAACCATATTTAATGATTAACGTTCTATTTTGTTTAGGTTATCGGGGGATAACTACATGTACAATGGAAAACGGGTAAATTTAATAACCGGCGAGGCCGGCTATGTATAATTTACCCGTTTTCCATTTAAAAACGGGTAAATTCTTAGCCGGTTATGTATAATTTACCCGTTTTCCATTGTAGTTATCCCCCGATAACCTAAACAAAATAGAAAGTTTATCCTTATATTTACAGTATCTTTCTGTGAAATGTTCGTAACTTTTTTGTTCATTATAGTAAAATCTTCGGACACAGATTTCATTTCAAAACTAATAAACGTGGGAATGTTTCAATAAATGTAACAGCATGAAATTTGCAAGCTCCACCTACGTTAATTGTTGGTGACGTCACACAATTGTGTTTCAAACTGTAGGATTTACATAGCTCCGCCCACATGAATTGTTGTCGACGTCATAGAAATTTGTCACGTGTTTGACTACAGTTATGCAGTGATAATGATAGTCTGTTGAGTAATGGTTATCGAGTGAATGTCAGTGTAGACTGTAAATATTGTAGTATATCACACTATATTTACATTCTGTGTTGCCTTCGCCTATATATCATAAATAAACCATATTGTAGTATATCACACTATATTTACATTCTGTGTTGCCTTCGCCTATATATCATAAATAAACCATATTGTAGTATATTACACTATATTTACATTCTGTGTTGCCTTCGCCTTTATATAATTAGTAAACCATATTGTATTATATCACACTGTATACTACAATTTGCAATGCCGCATCACATGACGTTATTCTGACCCAATGTTTGACTATGTTATATGAAAGCTTTGCACTTTGTCTCAGATAACATGTATAATGGCTTTGAATCAATCACTTAGATCCCATTGATTTAAATCAGGCTATTATGACGTCATTTCTGGCGCCATATTTAACTACGTTACGTCAACGCTTTGCACTCCGGCTTAGATAACATGTATATTGCTTGAATCAATAGCTTGGATGACATTCATTTAAATCAGGCTCTTCCAGTAAATAAAACACGCACGGAAAAAGGGGGGAACACGTTTATCGACTATATCCCAAAGAAATAAACACAAACATACTTTAAAAAAAACACCCTCAACAATTTGAGTTACAGATAAATAGTTTAACGGGCGACATGCTTATTATATTTATCTGTCACCCGAATTCAATTCATATCGCCTGTATACTGTATATCTGGTAACAGTTCAATGCATAAATGTAATTCATATTCAAATGGTACAGTGCAAATGATGAATGTGTTGCCTTTTGATGATTATGATGATGTTTTCGATGTTGTTTGTTGCTGGATGGTGGTGCAATCTTCTTTGTATGTGGACTTATTTCTTGTTGTACAAAATTCTATTTTATGACGTGTCAGTTTAAAAGTCGCCATTGGTTGCCATCTTTAGTGAGGATCGCGTTCAGTGAAACACAATGCCAAATTCAAACAAACAAATCAATATATCAATAGGTTTGTTTTCTTAAAACCTTTCCGACCCTTTAATGCATTAGTCAGCATTCTCAAATATAAACCTTCTTCGAAGCCTTTAAATAACCAGCGTTACACGGGTATCAGATGGTAGGATGCGTTAACGTACATCAGTGGCGGAGAATTTCCACCATATCCCGTACACACAATAATACCTGTCTCCGATCCGACTACTTATCCTGATATTGGACAGGTTTTCGACACATCCGGGTCTCCAGGGTCGTCACAGTCTCGGGCGAGGAAGGTTTTATGGCATGGTTTATCTTTCTTGTTAAAATATGATATTATAATCGTATATAACATGTTTCCTTTGGGAGACCGTTTACAGCGGGCCTGCCCATTTCCTCGTATTTACATATGTGCTGCGCTTTTATAGGGATTTACGAACGGTCGAGGTGACAGCGGCGCGGCCAGAGATTTTAACACGTCAGATAACATGGAATGAAAATGTGGTCTGATGTGGTACAGCTATGGAGCAGTAGCGGCACCAAATAGTCCAACCCCAGAGAGCCCCGAACGGCACCAAATAGTTCAATCCCAGAGAAACCCCGAACGGCAACAAATAGATCAATCCCAGAGAAATCCCGAACGGCACCAAATAGTCCAACCCCACAGAAATCCCGAACGGCACCAAATAGTCCAACCCCACAGAAATCCCGAACGGCACCAAATAGTCCAATCAAAGAAATATCCCAAACATAGCAAATAAATCATCATCATATCAGATAATAGAAATTACTAAAAAGTCATCCTTGTATTTGTCATGTTCGCCTTTTAAGGGAGTTTGCTCTGCCAGTTTAAAATCTGAATATTTTTTTCGGAGCTCTTCTGCCCTTTTCCTTAAAAAACACATGTTAAAAAAATGTCCAGGGTCCCCGTATTTTTCTTTTGATATTAACAAAATATAGATTTGGAATATTCCTATAAGAGAATAGTTCAAATTATTATTAATCCTTTCAACTTGTTTCTAGCTTTTAAAAAGTATTTTCTTTTTATGTAATGAATTTATTTTGAAAAAAATAGAGTTCTCAATTTAGCTTATTTCTGATGTAGAACATATAATATCTATGAAGAAATTGGTTTTAAGAAAATGTTATCTACACACACCCTCCTGAGCCAATTACATCAGATATAGCAAAGACTTACCTTTTAGCTGATGAACATCACAAACAGAATCTAAGTATACGCTTAAACAGTTGTGCTCAGTGTTTTATTTTCTAGTATTGTCCGAGTCAATAAAACAATTACATGTATGGTTTGATAAAATAAAAACGAGAGGTCACCGCTGAAAAAGAAGAGAAAAACAAATAGTTGGTTAACGCGACTTAAAGATGTACCTCCAATACGGTTTATCCAGACAAGAGTACTGACCAACGATGTACCTCCAATACGGTGTACCCAGACAAGAGTATTGACCAACAATGTACCTCCAATACGGTTTACCCAGACAAGAGTACTGACCAACGATGTACCTCCAATACGGTTTACCCAGACAAGAGTACTGACCAACGATGTACCTCCAATACGGTGTACCCAGACAAGAGTACTGACCAACGATGTACCTCCAATACGGTGTACTCAGACAAGAGTACTGACCAACGATGTACCTCCAATACGGTGTACCCAGACTAGAGTACTGACCAACGATGTACCTCCAATACGGTTTACCCAGACAAGAGTACTGACCAACAATGTACCTCCAATACGGTGTACCCAGACAAGAGTACTGACCAACGATGTACCTCCAATACGGTATACCCAGACAAGAGTACTGACCAGCAATGTACCTCCAATACGGTATACTCAGACAAGAGTACTGACCAACGATGTACCTCCAATACGGTTTACCCAGACAAGAGTACTGACCAACAATGTACCTCCAATACGATGTACTCAGACAAGAGTATTGACCAACAATGTACCTCCAATACGGTTTACCCAGACAAGAGTACTGACCAACAATGTACCTCCAAGACGGTTTACCCAGACAAGAGTATTGACCAACAATGTACCTCCAATACGGTGTACTCAGACAAGAGTACTGACCAACAATGTACCTCCAATACGGTGTACTCAGACAAGAGTACTGACCAACGATGTACCTCCAATACGGTGTACCCAGACAAGAGTACTAACCAACAATGTACCTCCAATACGGTGTACCCAGACAAGAGTATTGACCAACAATGTACCTCCAATACGGTGTACTCAGACAAGAGTACTGACCAACGATGTACCTCCAAGACGGTTTACCCAGACAAGAGTATTGACCATCAATGTACCTCCAATACGGTTTACCCAGACAAGAGTACTGACCAACGATGTACCTCCAAGACGGTTTACCCAGACAAGAGTACTGACCAACGATGTACCTCCAATACGGTGTACCCAGACAAGAGTACTGACCAACAATGTACCTCCAATACGGTGTACCCAGACAAGAGTACTGACCAACGATGTACCTCCAATGTGGTTTACCCAGACAAGAGTACTGACCAACGATGTACCTCCAATACGGTGTACTCAGAAAAGAGTACTGACCAACAATGTACCTCCAATACGGTTTACTCAGACAAGAGTATTGACCAACGATGTACCTCCAATACGGTGTACTCAGACAAGAGTACTGACCAACGATGTACCTCCAATACGGTTTACTCAGAAAAGAGTACTGACCAACGATGTACCTCCAATACGGTGTACTCAGACAAGAGTACTGACCAACGATGTACCTCCAATACGGTTTACTCAGACGAGAGTATTGACCAACGATGTACCTCCAATACGGTGTACCCAGACAAGAGTACTGACCAACAATGTACCTCCAATACGGTTTACCCAGACAAGAGTACTGACCAACGATGTACCTCCAATACGGTTTATCCAGACTAGAGTACTGACCAACGATGTACCTCCAATACGGTTTACCCAGACTAGAGTACTGACCAACGATGTACCTCCAATACGGTGTACCCAGACAAGAGTATTGACCAACAATGTACCTCCAATACGGTGTACTCAGACAGGAGTACTGACCAACGATGTACCTCCAATACGGTGTACCCAGACAAGAGTATTGACCAACGATGTACCTCCAATACGGTTTACCCAGACAAGAGTACTGACCAACGATGTACCTCCAAGACGGTGTACTCAGACAAGAGTACTGACCAACGATGTACCTCCAATACGGTGTACACAGACAAGAGTATTGACCAACGATGTACCTCCAATACGGTGTACCCAGACAAGAGTACTGACCAACAATGTACCTCCAATACGGTTTACCCAGACAAGAGTACTGACCAACGATGTACCTCCAATACGGTTTACCCAGACAAGAGTACTGACCAACGATGTACCTCCAATACGGTGTACTCAGACAAGAGTACTGACCAACGATGTACCTCCAATACGGTTTACCCAGACAAGAGTACTGACCAACAATGTACCTCCAATACGGTGTACTCAGACAAGAGTACTGACCAACGATGTACCTCCAATACGGTTTACCCAGACAAGAGTACTGACCAACGATGTACCTCCAATACGGTATACTCAGACTAGAGTACTGACCAACGATGTACCTCCAATACGGTTTACCCAGACAAGAGTATTGACCAACGATGTACCTCCAATACGGTTTACCCAGACTAGAGTACTGACCAACGATGTACCTCCAATACGGTGTACCCAGACAAGAGTATTGACCAACAATGTACCTCCAATACGGTGTACTCAGACAGGAGTACTGACCAACGATGTACCTCCAATACGGTGTACCCAGACAAGAGTATTGACCAACGATGTACCTCCAATACGGTTTACCCAGACAAGAGTACTGACCAACGATGTACCTCCAATACGGTGTACTCAGACAAGAGTACTGACCAACGATGTACCTCCAATACGGTGTACACAGACAAGAGTATTGACCAACGATGTACCTCCAATACGGTGTACCCAGACAAGAGTACTGACCAACAATGTACCTCCAATACGGTTTACCCAGACAAGAGTACTGACCAACGATGTACCTCCAATACGGTTTACCCAGACTAGAGTACTGACCAACGATGTACCTCCAATACGGTGTACCCAGACAAGAGTACTGACCAACAATGTACCTCCAATACGGTGTACCCAGACAAGAGTACTGACCAACAATGTACCTCCAATACGGTTTACCCAGACAAGAGTACTGACCAACGATGTACCTCCAATACGGTGTACTCAGACAAGAGTACTGACCAACGATGTACCTCCAATACGGTTTACCCAGACAAGAGTACTGACCAACAATGTACCTCCAATACGGTGTACTCAGACAAGAGTACTGACCAACGATGTACCTCCAATACGGTTTACCCAGACAAGAGTACTGACCAACAATGTACCTCCAATACGGTATACTCAGACTAGAGTACTGACCAACGATGTACCTCCAATACGGTTTACCCAGACAAGAGTATTGACCAACAATGTACCTCCAATACGGTTTACTCAGACTAGAGTACTGACCAACGATGTACCTCCTATACGGTTTACCCAGACAAGAGTACTGACCAACGATGTACCTCCAATACGGTGTACCCAGATAAGAGTATTGACCAACGATGTACCTCCAATACGGTTTATCCAGACAAGAGTACTGACCAACGATGTACCTCCAATACGGTTTACCCAGACAAGAGTATTGACCAACGATGTACCTCCAATACGGTTTACTCAGACAAGAGTACTGACCAACGATGTACCTCCAATACGGTGTATCAAGACAAGAGTACTGACCAACGATGTACCTCCAATACGGTGTACCCAGACAAGAGTACTTACCAGCAATGTACCTCCAATACGGTTTACCCAGACAAGAGTACTGACCAACGATGTACCTCCAATACGGTGTACTCATACAAGACTACTGACCAACGATGTACCTCCAATACGGTTTACCCAGACAAGAGTACTGACCAACGATGTACTTCCAATACGGTGTACTCAGACAAGAGTACTGACCAACAATGTACCTCCAATACGGTTTACCCAGACAAGAGTACTGACCAACGATGTACTTCCAATACGGTGTACCCAGACAAGAGTACTGACCAACGATGTACCTCCAATACGGTTTACCCAGACAAGAGTACTGACCAACGATGTACTTCCAATATGGTTTACCCAGACAAGAGTACTGACCAACAATGTACCTCCAATACGGTGTACCCAGACAAGAGTACTGACCAACGATGTACCTCCAATACGGTTTACCCAGATAAGAGTACTGACCAACGATGTACCTCCAATACGGTGTACCCAGACAAGAATACTGACCAACGATGTACCTCCAATACGGTTTACCCAGACAAGAGTACTGACCAACAATGTACCTCCAATACGGTTTACCCAGACAAGAGTACTGACCAATAATGTACCTCCAATACGGTTTACCCAGACAAGAGTACTGACCAACAATGTACCTCCAATACGGTGTACCCAGACAAGAGTACTGACCAACGATGTACCTCCAATACGGTTTACCCAGACAAGAGTACTGACCAACGATGTACTTCCAATACGGTTTACCCAGACAAGAGTACTGACCAACGATGTACTTCCAATACGGTTTACCCAGACAAGAGTACTGACCAACGATGTACCTCCAATACGGTTTACTCAAACAAGAGTACTAACCAACGATGTACTTCCAATACGGTTTACCCAGACAAGAGTACTGACCAACGATGTACCTCCAATACGGTTTACCCAGACAAGAGTACTGACCAACGATGTACCTCCAATACGGTGTACTCAGACAAGAGTACTGACCAACGATGTACCTCCAATACGGTGTACCCAGACAAGAGTACTGACCAACGATGTACTTCCAATACGGTTTACTCAGACTAGAGTACTGACCAACAATGTACCTCCAATACGGTGTACCCAGACAAGAGTACTGACCAACGATGTACCTCCAATACGGTGTACCCAGACAAGAGTACTGACCAACAATGTACCTCCAATACGGTTTACTCAGACAAGAGTTATGACCAACGATGTACCTCCAATACGGTTTACTCAGACAAGAGTATTGACCAACGATGTACCTCCAATACGGTTTACTCAGACAAGAGTACTGACCAACGATGTACCTCCAATACGGTTTACTTAGACAAGAGTATTGACCAACGATGTACCTCCAATACGGTGTACCCAGACTAGAGTACTGACCAACGATGTACCTCCAATACGGTGTACCCAGACTAGAGTACTGACCAACGATGTACCTCCAATACGGTGTACCCAGACAAGAGTACTGACCAACGATGTACCTCCTATACGGTTTACCCAGACAAGAGTACTGACCAACGATGTACCTCCAATACGATGTACCCAGACAAGAGTATTGACCAACAATGTACCTCCAATACGGTGTACTCAGACAAGAGTATTGACCAGCAATGTACTTCCCATACGGTGTACTCAGACTAGAGTACTGACCAACGATGTACCTCCCATACGGTGTACTCAGACAAGAGTACTGACCAACGATGTACCTCCAATACGGTGTACTCAGACAAGAGTATTGACCAGCAATGTACCTCCCATACAGTGTACTCAGACTAGAGTACTGACCATCAATGTACCTCAAATACGGTGTACCCAGACAAGAGTAC
Source organism: Mimachlamys varia (assembly GCA_947623455.1). Classification (NCBI taxonomy): domain Eukaryota; kingdom Metazoa; phylum Mollusca; class Bivalvia; order Pectinida; family Pectinidae; genus Mimachlamys; species Mimachlamys varia. The sequence goes on from OX392535.1 coordinate 5,390,870, forward strand.
TGACCAACGATGTACCTCCAATACGGTTTACCCGAACAAGAGTATTGACCAACAATGTACCTCCAATACGGTTTACCCAGACAGGAGTACTGACCAACGATGTACCTCCAATACGGTGTACTCAGACAAGAGTATTGACCAGCAATGTACCTCCCATACGGTGTACTCAGACTAGAGTACTGACCAACAATGTACCTCCCATACGGTGTACCCAGACAAGAGTACTGACCAACGATGTACCTCCAATACGGTTTACTCAGACAAGAGTACTTACCAGCAATGTACCTCCAATACGGTTTACCCAGACAAGAGTACTGACCAACGATGTACCTCCAATACGGTTTACCCAGACAAGAGTACTGGCCAACGATGTACCTCCAATACGGTTTACTCAGACAAGAGTACTGACCAACGATGTACCTCCAATACGGTGTATCAAGACAAGAGTACTGACCAACGATGTACCTCCAATACGGTGTACCCAGACAAGAGTACTTACCAGCAATGTACCTCCAATACGGTTTACCCAGACAAGAGTACTGACCAACGATGTACCTCCAATACGGTGTACCCAGACAAGAGTACTTACCAGCAATGTACCTCCAATACGGTTTACCCAGACAAGAGTACTGACCAACGATGTACCTCCAATACGGTGTACTCATACAAGACTACTGACCAGCGATGTACCTCCAATACGGTTTACCCAGACAAGAGTACTGACCAACGATGTACTTCCAATACGGTGTACTCAGACAAGAGTACTGACCAACAATGTACCTCCAATACGGTTTACCCAGACAAGAGTACTGACCAACGATGTACTTCCAATACGGTGTACCCAGACAAGAGTACTGACCAACGATGTACCTCCAATACGGTTTACCCAGACAAGAGTACTGACCAACGATGTACTTCCAATATGGTTTACCCAGACAAGAGTACTGACCAACAATGTACCTCCAATACGGTGTACCCAGACAAGAGTACTGACCAACGATGTACCTCCAATACGGTTTACCCAGATAAGAGTACTGACCAACGATGTACCTCCAATACGGTGTACCCAGACAAGAATACTGACCAACGATGTACCTCCAATACGGTTTACCCAGACAAGAGTACTGACCAACAATGTACCTCCAATACGGTTTACCCAGACAAGAGTACTGACCAATAATGTACCTCCAATACGGTTTACCCAGACAAGAGTACTGACCAACAATGTACCTCCAATACGGTGTACCCAGACAAGAGTACTGACCAACGATGTACCTCCAATACGGTTTACCCAGACAAGAGTACTGACCAACGATGTACTTCCAATACGGTTTACCCAGACAAGAGTACTGACCAACGATGTACTTCCAATACGGTTTACCCAGACAAGAGTACTGACCAACGATGTACCTCCAATACGGTTTACTCAAACAAGAGTACTAACCAACGATGTACTTCCAATACGGTTTACCCAGACAAGAGTACTGACCAACGATGTACCTCCAATACGGTTTACCCAGACAAGAGTACTGACCAACGATGTACCTCCAATACGGTGTACTCAGACAAGAGTACTGACCAACGATGTACCTCTAATACGGTGTACCCAGACAAGAGTACTGACCAACGATGTACTTCCAATACGGTTTACTCAGACTAGAGTACTGACCAACAATGTACCTCCAATACGGTGTACCCAGACAAGAGTACTGACCAACGATGTACCTCCAATACGGTGTACCCAGACAAGAGTACTGACCAACAATGTACCTCCAATACGGTTTACTCAGACAAGAGTTATGACCAACGATGTACCTCCAATACGGTTTACTCAGACAAGAGTATTGACCAACGATGTACCTCCAATACGGTTTACTCAGACAAGAGTACTGACCAACGATGTACCTCCAATACGGTTTACTTAGACAAGAGTATTGACCAACGATGTACCTCCAATACGGTGTACCCAGACTAGAGTACTGACCAACGATGTACCTCCAATACGGTGTACCCAGACTAGAGTACTGACCAACGATGTACCTCCAATACGGTGTACCCAGACAAGAGTACTGACCAACGATGTACCTCCTATACGGTTTACCCAGACAAGAGTACTGACCAACGATGTACCTCCAATACGATGTACCCAGACAAGAGTATTGACCAACAATGTACCTCCAATACGGTGTACTCAGACAAGAGTATTGACCAGCAATGTACTTCCCATACGGTGTACTCAGACTAGAGTACTGACCAACGATGTACCTCCCATACGGTGTACTCAGACAAGAGTACTGACCAACGATGTACCTCCAATACGGTGTACTCAGACAAGAGTATTGACCAGCAATGTACCTCCCATACAGTGTACTCAGACTAGAGTACTGACCATCAATGTACCTCAAATACGGTGTACCCAGACAAGAGTACTGACCAACGATGTACCTCCAATACGGTTTACCCGAACAAGAGTATTGACCAACAATGTACCTCCAATACGGTTTACCCAGACAGGAGTACTGACCAACGATGTACCTCCAATACGGTGTACTCAGACAAGAGTATTGACCAGCAATGTACCTCCCATACGGTGTACTCAGACTAGAGTACTGACCAACAATGTACCTCCCATACGGTGTACCCAGACAAGAGTACTGACCAACGATGTACCTCCAATACGGTTTACTCAGACAAGAGTACTTACCAGCAATGTACCTCCAATACGGTTTACCCAGACAAGAGTACTGACCAACGATGTACCTCCAATACGGTTTACCCAGACAAGAGTACTGGCCAACGATGTACCTCCAATACGGTGTACCCAGACAAGAGTACTTACCAGCAATGTACCTCCAATACGGTTTACCCAGACAAGAGTACTGACCAACGATGTACCTCCAATACGGTGTACCCAGACAAGAATACTGACCAACGATGTACCTCCAATACGGTGTATTCAGACAAGAGCACTGACCAACGATAGCCTTTTTCGTTTTGTTTGTTCTAAATATAAATTTTATTTCATTCCAAATGTATGTACAATTATTACAATGTTAAAAACAGAAAATATAAAGGAATAGGACCCAGAAAAAAAACTTTTATTAATCCGTTTCCATATATGTTTGTCTTTAGATCTATATAATGTATACATTCGAAACAGAAAAAATGGGTTATCAACCATGATATTCAATCAACAGTGTATACGTAATTTTCAAAAAAATGTGACACATTGATAGGGTAAGGGCACTCTCGGGCCTCTGTAGTCGACTTTTAAAGCATTGCAAATAAGTAAAAGACATTCAGACATGTACAAATCAGAAACTGAAGATCAGTGAATTATTAAAAAGGTTTTCCGTCAGAGACTCTCTCAATGTCCTTTTACTTTTACCACGCCGATGCTAATGCATTTTTATGTACCTGTCCGAGTTGATAACTTCTATACCCACACTCGACAATATAAAAATGTTTTTCACGCTTTTTTTCTCTGTCTGTCTTGGACATTTGTACTCAGCACACGATATGTAACAGTAATGAAGAAAAGTGCCACTGGAATTTCTATGCGATGATCATTCCGCTGAAGTGCATGTAACGCTAATACAAGTAATTCTGACAAATTCTACATATTACATTAAAATTAAAATATTTCCGAAATTCCACAACTGCTAATTGCTAAAACAAATCATCAGAAAGGAAATTAGAGGCAAAATACACATTGCCGTTTATCAAATCAAAACAAAATACACGGGAATTGCAGTTGATGAATTGAGGTTGACACTAAATCATTAGCTGCCGTGGATAGGACGGGAGGGGGCACCACACCGTTCTGGTCAACATCGGCCAAGGACATTGATATTCCGGACACCGCCGTTACCTATTACCCATGTACATCTGTCTGACTGTACATATCACCGCTTCTCGCTCAGAAGTGGATAATTCCTATGACATAACGAAATCCAAACCGCGTCTGAACAATCTAACCTAATTGTCGTAGGGAATGGTCCCGCTCGGCGGTTTTTGTCGGACCCATATCGAGGCGTGTTCGACAAATACAATTAACCTCACATTATCAGGGTCCTTTGGGCGCTTGACAACAGATGTAGCTGCGTTGAGGCCAGTGTAACTCCACTATTATCCCATAATTTCCCTCGATTGGACTTAATCAGGCTTGATTCTGCAGCGTTCCTCTCTCGTGTGAAAACAAAAATGATTTTGGACGTAAGAGCGATATCAGGAACACTTGTAACGTCGATGTTAAAAGGTTTCAACAAACACTCCAAAGCGTCAACATGGACGTGGTAACGGTGTCGTTACAATGTGTGGTTATAGGTATGACGCCGCGGATACTGTCATTGTCGACTCGATCCACTGAGTGTTTGACACACACACGTCTGTCATACCCGGTGATCCTGTAATTTGGACAAGCACGTGTTAGTGTATGTGTCAATTTTTCATCCATGATCCAAAGTGGCCATTATATAGCAACTTATTCTACAACAATTTAAGGAACATGCATTCCAAATATAGGGAGACGTGGTCCGTATTATGCATTTTCTGTCATTATGTTCTTATCAAAGAGGTCACGTGGTGGGTTTCAGTAGAACTCGCTTATCTCATTGTTTTTATAATTGGAAACTTTTCGTGATTTTGGGTTTTGTTTTGAAAATTAAATCATATGGCTATTGTATCCAGTACTAAAAACACATGTAGCATACTGATACAGTGGGATGGTACAGTGTCATTACATGTATATAATAACACGTACATAATGCCACTTACATATAATTATAGAAACTTTTGATGTGGTGTATTGTAACGGAAGCTGGTTTTGTTGTAGCGGTGCCGCCGGAGGGGAACGGCTATCAGATGTAGTGATATAATGGTTACATTGTACGACAATTGTTGGTAGACCGTAGTAGATCGTTAAACAACAATTGGATTTACACGATACCTTGAATCCACAACAAAATAATCTCAAAGATAAAGTCATACTGGTAATGACAGATTGTACCAGTACGGCTAACCAGAGACGTATATAACATGTAATATACGTCCCTAAGGTAACACTGCCATACATGTACACCCCCACCCCACGCTGAATACAAGAACACACATGTACTATATGTACTCTACAATCTGTAGAGATTGGAAGAGGGCGTTTTATTAGTTGAAATAATTTTTGCCCAATACCCTTGTCGTTTTCATGACAATAAAATATGTTTACACTCAAAGTAAACTTCAATCTGTATTAACTGCTAAATGGGGCCGAAACGACTCAACTTGTGGTTTTCTAAAGATGTCGTCCCAAAGTACATGTAACATGTATATGTAGCACAATCCAAAGACATGTACATCTATTATGTTCTATATCGACCCATTTTATAGTTTCACAATGGTAATCCAAGTCTATGCAGAAATATAAGTTTAGAATGAACAAAAAGTCTTAACAAACTAGCCAATATCACAAAATTCTATATAAATTAAAACACATGATACCAATTACGGCCATCTTGCTGATATTTGCATACGATCATCACAAAATCAGAGAATTCCAAAGCGTTAACAATAACAAAGTGTCAACAAAATCTTAATCCGAACCCGAAATCAGAGAATACCAAAACGTCAACAAAACCATAATCCCAACTCAAAATCAGAGAATACCAAAGCGTCAACAAAACCATAATCCCGACTCAAAATCAGAGAATACCAAAGCGTCAGCAAAACCATAATCCCAACTCAAAATCAGAGAATACCGAAGCTTCAACAAAACCATCATTCGAAGTCAAAGTCGATTAAACGAGAGACAAAATATAAACAAATGGAAGATTTACATGGAGGCCAGTACTAGGTGTTCCGGAAGAGTAAAGTGGATATCTAAAATTATACATATTTTTCTAAATAACATGTTATGTTTTGAAAATTTCTTCACGATTATGATGTAATGTGTAACACTCAAGCAGAAAATAATAGAAATGGTCGAAAAAGTAGACAAAGTTGATGAGGTCATGGTGACTTTTTTTATCATGTCAACAATTGTTCCATTGTTGTGTCTTATTGCATATGAAAACCAAACGATATCATTAATGTATTTATAAAACAATTTAATGTATTTTTAAACACTTTAATGTATTTATAAACATTTTAATCGAGTGTTGGTGGTTAGTATTACAGTCTGTAATTTTGTCAAAAAGAGAACATTGTGGTTTTGCCTCCCTAATACCCTCCCTCATACCCATAAATTCCTTTTTTTCGCTTATATTTGATACATGTACATGTACAACACTTTACATTTAAAGAATTTACTTTAATAAGTGCTTCGATTTTCGATATTGCATGTAAAAAATGTACAATTGAGTAATTCATCTAAAATTTTCCAACTTTCAGCGATTCAGTATCCTTTTTCCTTTATTTTTTAAACACAATCAAATGTGTTTGATATTTTAGTCATTATAATATGTAATTAATGTGGAATATACTGAAGCTCTCTGTTTAATTATTGTGAATATTTTAAGGGTTAATCTTTTATTTTGTTTAGTTTATGAGATCATAAATCCAATGGAGCACGAGGTAAATTGCGTTAACGCCGCGTTTACGTTAAATTTACCGACTGCTGCATAGGATTTTATATTCTCATAAACTAAAAAAAATCAAATGTTAATTCTTATATTAAAGTATTTTTCTGAAAATGGTTCATATCTATTTTGTTCAATATAGCCTCATCTGCAGGCATAGATTTCATTTCAAAACTTACAAACGTGAAAACGGTTCAATAAATGTAACAGTATGAAGTTTGCATAAGCCGTGGTTAACTCCGCCCATGTCAATTGTTCATGACGTCATACAATTGTGACTCGAACTGGATAATTTGCATAGCTTCGCCCATATGTGTTGTTGTCGACGTCATAGAAATTTGGCACGTTTTCTCAAGTATAGTTATTGGAATAAACTCTAGTTTGCAGGACAATGGTTATCGAGTGAACATTCAAAATTAACTTTAAAAAAGCAGATTAAAATCACACCAGGTTTTAGTTTATACACGCCAATGTGTGGTTAGAATGAGAAAAAGATGTTTTATCGTTTAATCTTCATACTTCTTATCACTTGTACATGTAGCTGTTTCGAAGGCGTTACATTAAGATAACTCCCAATTAAAAAAAAACATATTATTGTTTAGTTTTGTAAGTTTTGTACAAATTGATGTTGACGTTATTAATTGTGCCACGCCCATAAATTCTTCGTTCAAATTAAAACAAATATATTTAAAAATTAAACCTAAAATATGCGTGTAATCTCGACTATCAATGAACCATTGTTACCGAGGTAAATACACTTGCAGATACATGTTAGCAAAACTCTCGTACATTGTACTACGATCAAATGACTGGTGTGTAATGTTTATAGCAAGCTTGCAAGATTTACAGTATCGTGGATTTATTAAAAAATTAAACGATACGAGTTTAAAAATGATTTTAATGGAAACATAACGAAGTAATTAATAAGAGTAATGATATCGCGTTAAGTGTTTCTGTACAGGTAATTACAGATAATTGTCAGAGTTCGACAAACGTTATCTCTTTGCTATGATATATGTTATTCCCCTCTGGTCTATATCGTGCGAGTCCTCACACCTACACAGTGTAGATTGGAGACACTGTGCGCGACAATCCATCTTCCGGTGTGGTTTGACATCTACGGAGACGTCGAAGTGGCTCGCCTTGATTGGTAATTAATACACACTATAATTAATGATACATGTATAAACTCTCCCAGGTAATAAAGACACCCCACCGTCCTCATCAGCTTCACGAAGAGAGCGCCGTGTCGAATAAATGGGAGGTAAGCAATGGGAACTGAGAGCCATGCATTGTAATCAAGGCAAGTTCTGCACTCTAGCTAGAGGTAAGATAGATTTAAATTAAGTACATTTTCTAAACGAAAATAATGAAAATTCAATGTTCAACAATACAGTCCCAGAAAAACTGGTTAAGATCTCAGCTCGTACGTACATGTACTTTATTGCCGTCATTCGTTACTTTAAATTTCATCGATTTGAGTCTGGCTTTTTTTTCTTGAAATTTAGAAATTTTGTGAAACAGAGGTTCTTTCTTTGCTATGAAAATCGTTCAGGACTATTAATTATTTTATTTAGTTCCCTGCGATTCTGACAATTGATTAAGTACTGAAGTCAAAAGTGCACATTTAAAACAATTCTCGATTCCATGTAAATGGACATGTTACGAGGTGAGCGGGGAAGCTTAATTTGCCTCGGTAGAAATAAAAGGCAGATTATTAAGATCAATGAATCAACATCAATATGAATTGTGGGGTGAGGGGAGGTGGTGCTACTCTTTCTGTATGTAATGTAAATGTCGTTATGGCGGCGTTTTTGTATCTACTCCTAACAACGTAACTCCAGCTCATAACCACTTAAATTGTACATAACGGTGAATGTCTCGGAGTTTATTTCACTAGAAATGACTTTACTCAATTAAATATCAAAGAATTATATGAGAAAGGTCTTAAAGCTATGTATTGTGTTATTGCTAAATGTAGAAACCATAATCTTTCTATTGATTGTAAATTAGACATTTTTGATAAAGCTATCAAACCCATTATATTATACGGCTGTGAAGTTTGGGGCTTTTGTAACTATAAACGTCTTCATTTAAAATTTTGTAAACATATTTTAAAGGTGAAAACATCAACTCCCAACTTTATGGTTTATGGAGAACTAGGAAGATTCCCATTGGGTATAAATATTAAAGTTCGCATGATTGGATTTTGGGCCAAATTAATAGTACTGTCACAAAACAAATTGAGTAACAAACTATATAATATATCTAATAATTATTCTACGCAGTGGTCTAATTGTATTAAAAATATTTTTGAGGAATGTAATATAGTACATAAAAATAGGTTTATATATAGTTGGGAAAATGATGTTTTCAACTCCCCGAAAGGGACCAATTACAGAATTTATAAACAGGAATTGCTTTAAGAAACATACTTGCTCGATCTCCCTCCTCGACTTGCTAATATTTATTGTAAATTTCGAACGTGTAATGTTAAAATACCAATTGAATATGGTAGATCGAATAATATCTCAAGAGAAAATAGAATTTGTAACCTCTGTAATCAAAACGAAATTGGAGACGAGTTCCATTATTTATTTAATTGTAATGACCAACAAATATTAGCAAACAGACGGAAATTAATATCCAGATACTATTTTGAAAGACCAATGTACCTTTAAATTCCATACTTTATTTAATTATGTAGTCAACGCAGAATTAGTAGCACTTGTTATATATATAAAGATCATATATGAACGTCTTCACTCTGTTAATTAGCTTTATAGTACCAATGTATTGAAATGTTTGTACATGTATACACTGTTTGTCCTGTATGTAATTCTCTACAAGATGTACGTTTATTTGAATAAAATCATTGTCATTGTGACAAATTACAAATAACGGCTTACCTTTATATTCAGATAAACGTTGTCAGAGTTTACTCAGCTGAAAACGGGAGAGATATAGATATAGATTAATACATGTTATTTGAATGGTGTCATTGAAAATATCGAAGAGTCATAAAAATCATAATTCGAACTCAATATTAATTAAACTAAGGGAAGATATGAATAAAGGAAAGATTAAGAGGTATACTCTTGAAAAATTACAAGATGATAAGACCTGGGCCTGTATTTATGTAATAGTTCTCATGCTAAAGCACGGAGATAAATTAATAATGAAATGATATTTTACCTAAAATGTGAACAAAGGAAAGATGTACATGGAAACCCTTGTCACATCGAAGTTAACATCAAGTCCTCGGGATGAGAAACGAGTCATCATTCTCAATTACAACAAGTAATTACACTAATAAGCTTCAGGTTTGACATGAATGTTGCAAAATACTATTCATACAAATCAGGAGACAACTACTAACCACCCATAGAACAGGTACTTCCCATTTGTTCATAGATGTTATATCAAATTTTACTATAGCTTTTCAAAGGTGAACATTCGAAAATCTCCCTATAATCAATGAAGTACCCGTACAGTATCTCCGTTCAGATGTAGTTGGATTGCAAACATTAACCTGTTTTAAGGCTTGCCCGATGGATACTAATGTCAAAATCATTATTTCAGAGACACTTTTAAAATGGGATTGCACAAATGCTTGAGTATTTGCTAAGAAATGACAACCAGATAATTGTAGAAATCCTCTTTTTTCCAATACAATTGTAAACTACTCAATCAATGTTAAATAGGCGCAGCAAATATTAGTCATGTCATCATAAGAAAATTATATCATTAACCCATCTTGGACGATGATTGTTCGACTCATTTATCGATCATGCTCGATAAACACACCTGAAACTAATGTTAAATTATGTTCAAATGATGATGCCAAAATCGTGAATATGAACATTCAACTGCTTGTCGGCAGATTTGAAGATAAAGATGAATTCCAACTGTCGCTGACACAATCGGTACGCAACGCTAGAGCTCTTTCCAGAATCAACATTTCATGTACGCGTTTATATTGCCTATACATGCCAACTGAAATTAGTTCGCCGACGTCTTGTGTATCCGTGTCCCAGTAACACCTCATGGCTTTAACAAGAACAGCTGACATCTTGCCGACGAGACCAACAGCGAGTGCCGGACTGTCAGAGATACAATGCAGTAAGACAGCATATATCACAGTGACCTACTCTCATCACGATGGTCCCAGTGGTGTTGTGCACTTGTGTAGTAATTAATCATATGACGAGAGATAAGAAGGACGTTCAGGTTTACATCATATCACACACTCTCACTTACTTTTACAAAGCTTATCACATGCAGGAAAGGAAAGTGACAGTTCATTTTGGGTTTCTAAAATCGAGCTCTCGAAAACGTCAAGTAAACATTTCGAGTAATTTGGTCATTTTTTTCAACACGACAAGAAAGACACTCGCTTTAATATTTAATTAAAATTCAGCGGTCAAACTTTCTGATATCTCCATGGAAAGGCACTATGCTTTTTTTTAAAGGAGTAGCGAGAGATTGCAGTACGAGTGTTGTTTGAGAGATGACACCACACAGACAGTTTACGACTGTGTCCCGGCACATCCTCAGTGGGGTATCTCATGACAGGCGGCCAGGGCTGTCTTCTCCACTACCCTACAATTACAAACCGCCTCAGTCTAAACGGATATTTAAAACAAAACCAACTAAAATATAGATAAAATAGCATCACCCTCACACTCAAACACACGCTTCTTAAGGTTTGGTAACTCTGTAACTATCCAGTACTACTTATATAGCCCTAATCGGACATTAGATAAGGGATCTTTGACCTGGTCAATACGCAGGTGAACCTGAATGACGCAGAATATAAAAAATATTAGTTTGAATCAAATTTCTTTCATTCTAGATTTTGTTCAAATACACTTTTCAGACAAATATACATGCAAGTAGTTCATATGACGTCATCACTAATGAAGATTATTATTCAATGTTCTTGTTTCTTAAGAACAAAATGTTTTTTTTTGTATTCAGTTAATGCCATTGGATAAGGATGGGTTTCACCTCACGTTTGATCAATACCTAAATAAAAACAGAATTGGCCGGAGTCAAACCTGCACCAGCCGCTGATGCTGGTATTAACGGGAACGGTAAGGGCACTGGCCACTTGGGAACAGTACGCTCGGACTACTGCAGCATCGTGCAGGTTGGTACATGTGCCACGCCAGTCTCAGACTTTGGTAGTAGACTTAAATCTCGATCGAAAAAAGTGTGAACACTATACGCGCTTCCACGTCACAAGTGACTCAACCAGAAGCACGTGTTGTGTAGTGAAATGATATAGAAATAGTATCAACAACTTCGTATCACTTTTGTAACCTTAGGGACGCACGATACTGCTAAAATAATGTCAATACCATTTTACAAAACGAAAAAGGTAAACTCTGATACCAGTAAGGTGTATGCAATTGTAAACGACCAAATATGTATAGTGTACGGGAAATGTTGCAGTAACCCGATGATGGGTGATAAACAAAGCAGTCAAGCGTAAGCACATGTAGCTGCCATCTTTCATTACCGGAAGTACATTGTAGGCGTGTATAATGACAGGATCAGGACGGTCGGAATATTCCGGACCGGATATATATATTCGCTCAGTATAAAATCATACATACACTACATCCCTCCCTTTTTTAGATGGGCACATGTAATGATTATTAACTTGTTGAACATATGAACTTCATCATGGAAATAAAATCTTAAAATAACTGACTGAAATTCCATTGCAGTAATATAATTATTGGCACATTATACTGGACTAGAAATACCTAAAATTATCAATGTCAGGAATAATGAAATTCCAATATAAATTCTCACTGAAAGAATTGTTGAACTTCTGCTTTAACTGTTAAGCAACATCAACTTTTAACGATAAATCAGAATACAACACCTGTCTATATACAATCTTCAATTCATCACATAATCTTTAAATTTTGCTGGCATAGACCTGGTTCTGACTGGTCTCTCATATTCCCTGGACTCAACATTACCACTTAACTCACTAGATCCACTCTCAGGACTCAACTCAACTGTTTCGCCCGACAACAAAGCATCAACATCTGGAACAGTGTTGTTTGTTTCTCGCGAGTCGGAATACGAGTCTGGCTTCGAACTCGAAATCGGCTCGAAAACTTGGCTATTCATATCGACTTGATTATCCTGTTCGAACTTCTTGAGATGTGAACTATTGCGCCTATACCTAACCCCTTCCTCCGACTGAACAAGAACACTATTCCCATTCTTTTCCACCACTTGGAACGGGTTTGGATTGAAAGTTGTGGAGAACTTGTTCTGTTTCTCCTGCCGAACTAGTACTTGATCTCCTGCTTTGAGATCATTCTCTACAGCACCACGCTTTTTGTCAGAGTACATTTTTCCACGCTCTTTCCTTTCGCAATCGCGATCTCTGACCTCAACATCAATGTCGTCAACTCCGAACTCGTGTAATTCGGGTAGTTTCGTTCGCAATTCCCTACCGAACAACATCTTTGCTGGACTAACTCCCGTAACCGTATGTGGAGTACTTCTTTACATCAGAAGATATGTCTCTAGATCAGACTTCCAATCACGACCATTGGCTTGCGCAATTCGAACACGCTTCATTATAAAGCGATTCTGTCTCTCTACTTGGCCATTTGCCTGCGGCCATAATGGTGTCGTTCTATGATGAACAATGCCATGTTCTTGCATGAAATCTTGAAAATGACTACTCACAAATTGCGGACCATTGTCCGTCTGAATCGAACTAGGTAAACCATGAGTAACAAAAATCTTTGACAAGATCTTGGTGATCTTTTCGGATGTTGTTGATTTTGTGACCTCAGCCTCGACCCATCGGCTGTAATAATCAACCAGTACAAAAATGTAGTCCCCTGTCGGCAAGGGTCCCAACAAATCTGCTGCTAAGTGTTGCCAAGGTAACGACGGAAGCTCTGTACGTGACAAAGGTTCGGGTTTTTGTGGTTGGCTAACCAACTGACATCCGTAGCAACACTTACAATGTTTCTCTACCTCTTTGTCAATGCCTGGCCACCATACCTTGGTACGTAGCCTTTGTTTCATCCCTACCATACCAGGATGTCCCTCGTGAGCTAACGCCAATACGCGACCTCTGAGTTGTTTGGGAATGACAAGCCTAGTTCCCCGGAGAACCAGCATTCCAATAGCCGATAGCTCGTTCCTAACTGGTAAATATTCTTTGAACGGACAAAGATGCCATTGACCTGTAGTCAGCCTCTTTCTGATATCCCGAAGCTCTGGATCATTTTCAGACGCGCGCTCTACTTCTCTGGTAGTCACAGCGACTGGTGTAGATTCGCTTGCCACGAAACGGATGTAAGAATCAGTCTTGCTATCAACCTGCTTACCGGGGTCTGACTTTGCCAGTAATCTTGACAATGCATCTGCAATATTATTCGGGCCAGGAATGTATCGCACCGAATACCTGTATGGCTGCATTCGCAACACCCACCGTTCGATTCTCGCACACGGTTTCGACTTTGTGCTGTATATACACTCCAAAGGTTTATGGTCGGTCAACAGTTCAAAATCTGTCCCGTACAAATAGACGTGAAACCGTTCACATGCCCAAACGATAGCCAACGCTTCGCGCTCTGTCTGCGAGTAGCGACGCTCAGTATCCGTCAAACTTCTGCTCGCGTAACATATGACACGATACTCATCACCTTGCTGTTGAACCAACACAGCACCAAGACCGAATGGGCTAGCATCCGTGATAACCTGCGTCCGTGCATTCTTATCGTAATAGCCCAGCGTCTCAGCCTCGCTTAGACTCTGCTTCAAAGTGTCAAACGCTTGTTGCTCTTCGCGACCCCACACAAACGGTTCATTTTTCTTGGTCAATTTGCGGAGCGGAGCGGATACAGTGGCTAGTTCAGGAATGAACCGTGAACTGTAACTTACCAATCCTAGAAAACTCTTTACCTCGCTCGCGTTTCCCGGTTCCCGAGCATCGACAACAGCTTTGACCTTGACCTCGGCTGGTCCAATGCCACGTTCAGACAACACATGTCCCATAAACTCTAATTTACATTTGATTTTGTTCAAAGTAAGACCTGCATCATGCAAAACACAAATAGCTCTCTCAACTCTCTCATCGTGTTCAGCTTCATTCGCACCATGCACAATAATATCATCCATAATATTTTCAACACCCTCGCACCCTTGAAGGACCTGTTGCATTACTTTCTGGTACATTTCAGGTGCACAACTGATGCCAAATAAAAGGCTCTTGTATCTGTACAAGCCCTTATGTGTTACAAAGGTTGTGATGTCTCTGGACTCAGGTGAAAGTTCTATCTGGTGGTATGCCCACTTTATGTCAAGCTTAGTGAATATTTTACTGTTGTTCAAGTCCTGCAACACTTCGTCAACAGTAGGAATCGGATGACGTTCTCGCTTCACCGCAGTGTTGGCCTGTCTCATGTCAACACATAGTCTAATATCACTGTCCGACTTGGGCACAACCACTACAGGCGATACCCATGAACTTGTTCCACTTGTTTTTTCGATGATATCGAGTCGTTCAAATTCATCAAGTTTTCTCTCTAACCTTTCGCGAAGGTTATACGGTACGCGACGTAGTTGTTGCGCGACAGGTTCCACACTCGGATCAACTGGTACCACAAGTTGATAATCTTTCAGTTTACCCAGTCCCTTGAAACACTCTGGGTATTTCGATGAAAGTTTCTTTTCGAGACTCTGGCCGTTAGCCGTAATCGAGTCGGTAAGAGAGTTTATGTTGGCTGGGCCTACGCGAAGTACCCCTAGCTTCGTCGCTGTCTCTTTTCCCAAAAGTGACTGACCTTGACCCTCGAACACCACAAACTCCACATCAGACAACACTGTATCTTCATGTTGAACAGTTGTCGTAAATGTTCCTGCTACCTTCAACTGTTCCTTACCACCATACGCGTATAGAGCCTTCTGTCCTTTGGTTGATATACATTTAACACCGGTTTTCTTCAGGTGCTCCCACTGGCTCCTGTCTACTATGTTACAGCTTGCACCAGAATCTATTACCACTGTCATGGCTACACCTCCAACTTTAATGCTGATTCCTTGGTCGTCAGTGTTCATACAGTTCACAACACTGAAAGCATAATGGTCTGTCGACTCCGCACTAGTGTTAGTGTCTCTGGTACCGGTATTACTAGTGTCTGCATTGAGCTGTCTCACATGCCTCTTATAATTTTTCTGTTTCCCTTTACACTTTTTCTCGAAGTGTCCAATCTTTTTACACCATCGACATTGCTTGTCTCTAGCTGGACATTCTTTGTCTCTCACAGTGTGTCCCTCCTTGCCACAGTTGTAACAAATTACACTAGTCGTTTTGTCGGTTTTGACCGGACGTGAGGCACCTTGGGGTTTTTTCCGAACTGTCAGTTTATTAACTTCATGTCTGACCCCTTCAATTGACTTTGCTTGTTTTTCAGATTGTTCTAATGCTCTGGCAACATCTTTTACCTGAGCTAGGGTGAGTCCTCTCCCCTTTTCCAACAATTTCCTTCGTAAATGATGAGAACCGCATTTCTCGATAACCTGGTCTCGTATCTGTTCGTCGATCGCGTTATTATCGCCAAATTCACAAGTCTCTGCTTTCTGTCTAAGCCTCGTGATAAACTGTTCAATGGTTTCATTACTCTGTTGTTCCATAGATCTGAACACGTGCCTTTCAAAGGGTAAATTTGCCTGGGGGGTGAAGTACCGCTGTAATGCGTTTACAGTTTTCTCGTACGGATTGTCCCCTTCTCCTTCCGGCAGCGTATATAAAATGTCCTGCACCGACATTCCCGCAGTATGCAGCAGTAAAGCTCTTTTCTGGCCGTTATCTGTGACACCTTTCCCATCAGCGTACAACTCGAATGCACGTATCCATCTTTTCCACCGAGCGCCAATACCACTCGTCTCGGACGTATCAAAGCATGGAACTGCGTGTACATCAGTTAATAATACCGCCATCGTTGCAATGGGTATTTGGACCGTCCTCGTCGCCAATTATAGTGTACGGGAAATGTTGCAGTAACCCGATGATGGGTGATAAACAAAGCAGTCAAGCGTAAGCACATGTAGCTGCCATCTTTTATTACCGGAAGTACATTGTAGGCGTGTATAATGACAGGATCAGGACGGTCGGAATATTCCGGACCGGATATATATATTCGCTCAGTATAAAATCATACATACACTACAATATGGATGTGGAAGACTTCCTGTTTAGCTAGGGATGCCAAAGTAAATAGTTATTAATATCAACAAATAGTAGTATATGTAGCACACTAGACAAAATATAAAAAAGTTAAGACAAAATATACCCCAGTGTCAACACAGATCAAAATATTCCACATCGTCATTAGCCGACAAAATATACAAAATCGTCATCACAAAAAAAAACAAAACAAACCATTAAAGTAACCAACTCAATATTACTATGTTTAAAAGCATGTCTAATTTCCATGACGCTGACACCGTCAGTCTTATATGTGGACGGAGCAACACTAGTATATGCTGATTATCCGGAATCAAGACACAATTGTTTGACGTCATCATATGCAGTATATGTGAGCAGAGCTAACAATGGTTGGCTAATGGTTGACATGATTTGTGAACCATTCTCCCGTTATAGTATTCGAATGAAGTCTTGGTCCGCTGATCAGGCTATATAATGTAGTTATGAACCATTCGCAGACAAATACTGTAGTTACATGTATAATGAATACTCCGTATGTGGGTGTGTTGTGTTACATTTATGTATTTATATCTATTCATTTGTGTGAGGTTATGAGGTGATAACTACAGTTGAGCACGAGTAAATGTTTGATTGAAGACGAAGCCATAAGAAATATAGGATACAGTTACTCTCGCTACACTCATACCCTCATAGAAAAAGAAAACAAATTCTTAAATGTTTATAATTGCCAGTCTGTTTATTCGTCAAAAACCTGAGTGTAAGAACGTGAGAGGAATCCTTGCTTTGTCAACTGATCTATTTTTTCACAACTTTTGGCGGATCACTTTTGAAATATCCTATTTATCATATATGCTATTCTGTTCTGTCCAAAAGTCAATTCCGCAAAGGACTTCTCTATTTGTGGAATAGTTGTTATTATTTAAACATTGTTATTTGATGTCAACAAAATGATTGAAAAGTAGGGAACCATTTTTTTTGTCGTCAAGGTAGAAGGGTTTTGCAGTTTTCTGTCGACGGCTTTTATAAAAAGGATAGCTGTGCACGTCAAAATAATGTCGAACACTGGGTAAATGTGTTTTTCCCGACTTTTTGAATGATGTTATTGTGACAAAAAATATTGTAGATTAACCTTTTATTTTATTACGGTTATGATATCATAAATCAAATGGAGCTCTCGTTGCATTGTCTGTAAGACGCGTTTACGCTATTACCGCGTGCTCTTGGGGGTAATCAGATATGAAGCTAGACACGTGGTCATTTTTGCAAACATGAAGACGGAATCTAAATAATAAAACACTACATTATATACATGTAAGTACATATCAACGAAAGTACATTTATTCCATTGTTCCCTAAAATAGTTATCTTCTACATTTAACAAGAATGAGAAGCATACACATCACACATTTTGGTAATTATTGATCTTAATCAAACCTGACAAAATCATCTTCACCATTATTTATATTTCTGACAATTAATCGTACACAATGCATAACACGGTAGCTTATCTCTACACAAAGCTGACGGCGTGCTATTCCTGTCCCATACAATGGGCCCATAAACAGCAGAAACCAACAACCAGATAATCAAACCATTGTTTCAACCTACTAAATGTTCCATTTCAAATGCCAAGGTCAAATTAACGCAATTATATAAAAGAGCATGTGAAATTTGAAATTAAAGGTGTCTTGGTAGTACAGCGAAGCAAGACATGCATGTAATCCATGGTCGGGTAGCATATCACATTGAAGTGAGCACTGCCATCGTGGTGTAAGTATCATGACAGGGCAGAAAGCAGTGTACACAGGCAGCGTACAGTAGCCAAAGATCTTGGTGGATACTTTATGTAAAATACAGAATACCACAGCGTCAACAAAACCATAATCCGGACTTAAAATCGATAAAACTAGGGGCAAATTTCGAAAAAAGGAAAGGTACTAGTGGATAAGGTATTCCGGAAGAGTAACCGTCTTCGTTAGGATAATTGACAATGTTGTCCAGTATACAAAAACATTTAAGGATAATTGACAATGTTGTCCAGTAAACAAAGACATTTTAGGATAATTGACAATGTTGTCCAGTATACAAAGACATTTTAGGATAATTGACAAAGTTGGCCAGTATACGAACACACTTAAGGATAATTGACAACGTAGCACAGTATACAAAGACATTTTAGGATAATTGACAATGTAGTACAGTATACAAAGACATTTTAGGATAATTGACAATGTTGTCCAGTATACAAAGACATTTAAGGATTATTGACAATGTTGTCCAGTATACAAAGACATTTAAGGATAATTGACAATGTATTACAGTATGCAAAGACATTTTAGGATAATTGACAATGTTGTCCAGTATACAAAGACATTTTAGGATAATTGACAATGTAGTACAGTATACAAAGACATTTTAGAATAATCGACAATGTTGTCCAGTATACAAAGACATTTTAGGATAATTGACAATGTTGTCCAGTATACAAAGACATTTTAGGATAATTGACAATGTTGTCCAGTATACAAAGACATTTTAGGATAATTGACAATGTTGTCCAGTATACAAAGACATTTTAGGATAATTGACAACGTAGTACAGTATACAAAGACATTTTCGGATAATTGACAATGTTGTCCAGTATACAAAGACATTTAAGGATAATTGACAATGTTGTTCAGTATACAAAGACATTTTAGGATAATTGACAATGTTGTCTAGTATACAAAGACATTTTACGATAATTGACAACGTAGTACAGTATACAAAGACATTTTCGGATAATTGACAATGTTGTCCAGTATACAAAGACATTTAAGGATAATTGACAATGTTGTTCAGTATACAAAGACATTTTAGGATAATTGACAATGTTGTCTAGTATACAAAGACATTTTACGATAATTGACAACGTAGTACAGTATACAAAGACATTTTAGGATAATTGACACTGTTGTCCAGTATATAAAGACATTTTAGGATAATTGACAATGTTTTCCAGTATACAAAGACATTTTAGAAATAATTGACAACGTAGTACAGTATACAAAGACATTTAAGGATAATTGACAATGTAGTACAGGATACAAAGACATTTAAGGATAATTGACAATGTTTTCCAGTATACAAAGACATTTTAGAAATAATTGACAACGTAGTACAGTATACAAAGACATTTTAGGATAATTGACACTGTTATCCAGTATACAAAGACATTTTAGGATAATTGACAATGTTTTCCAGTATACAAAGACATTTTAGGATAATTGACAATGTTGTCCAGTATACAAAGACATTTTAGGATAATTGACAATGTAGTACAGGATACAAAGACATTTTAGGATAATTGACAACTTAGTACAGTATACAAAGACATTTTAGGATAATTGACAACTTAGTACAGTATACAAAGACATTTTAGGATAATTGACAATGTAGTACAGGATACAAAGACATTTTAGGATAATTGACAACTTAGTACAGTATACAAAGACATTTTAGGATAATTGACAATGTAGTACAGGATACAAAGACATTTTAGGATAATTGACAACTTAGTACAGTATACAAAGACATTTTAGGATAATTGACAACTTAGTACAGTATACAAAGACATTTTAGGATAATTGACAACTTAGTACAGTATACAAAGACATTTAAGGATAATTGACAATGGTATACAGTATACAAGACATTTTAGGATAATTGACAATGTTGTCCAGTATACAAAGACATTTTAGGATAATTGACAATGTTGTCCAGTATACAAAGACATTTTAGGATAATTGACAATGTTGTCCAGTATACAAAGACATTTTAGGATAATTGACAATGTTGTCCAGTATACAAAGACATTTAAGGATTATTGACAATGTTGTACAGTATACAAAGACATTTAAGGATAATTTACAATATTGTCCAGTATACAAAGACATTTAAAGATCATTGACAAAGTTGTACAGTATACAAAGACATTTAAGGATAATTGACAATGTAGTACAGTATACAAAGACATTTTAGGATAATTGACAATGTTGTCCAGTATACAAAGACATTTTAGGATAATTGACAATGTTGTCCAGTATACAAAGACATTTAAGGATAATTGACAATGTAGTACAGGATACAAAGACATTTAAGGATAATTGACAATGTTGTCCAGTATACAAAGACATTTTAGGATAATTGACAACGTAGTACAGTATACAAAGACATTTTAGGATAATTGACAACGTAGTACAGTATACAAAGACATTTAAGGATAATTGACAACGTAGTACAGTATACAAAGACATTTAAGGATAATTGACAATGTAGTACAGGATACAAAGACATTTAAGGATAATTGACAATGTTGTACAGTATACAAAGACATTTTAGGATAATTGACACTGTAGTACAGTATACAAAGACATTTTAGGATAATTGACAACGTAGTACAGTATATAAAGACATTTTAGGATAATTGACACTGTTGTCCAGTATATAAAGACATTTTAGGATAATTGACACTGTTGTCCAGTATATAAAGACATTTTAGGATAATTGACACTGTTGTCCAGTATATAAAGACATTTTAGGATAATTGACACTGTTGTCCAGTATATAAAGACATTTAAGGATAATTGACAATGTTGTCCAGTATACAAAGACATTTAAGGATAATTGACAATGTTGTACAGTATACAAAGACATTTTAGGATAATTGACACTGTTGTCCAGTATACAAAGACATTTAAGGATAATTGACAATGTTGTCCAGTATACAAAGACATTAAGGATAATTGACACTGTTGTCCAGTATACAAAGACATTTTAGGATAATTGACAATGTTGTCCAGTATACAAAGACATTTTAGAATAATTGACAATGTTGTCCAGTATATAAAGATATTTTTGGATAATTGACACTGTTGTCCAGTATACAAAGACATTTAGGATAATTGACAATGTTGTCCAGTATACAAAGACATTTAAGGATAATTTACAAAAGTGTACAATAATATATGTAGTTTAGAACAATTAACAATGATGTACACTATATATATCTATATATATATATAATATAGCCATACAGAATAAACGCCATTTTATAGTGTACA
Source organism: Mimachlamys varia (assembly GCA_947623455.1). NCBI lineage: Eukaryota > Metazoa > Mollusca > Bivalvia > Pectinida > Pectinidae > Mimachlamys > Mimachlamys varia. Next base: position 5,412,757 of record OX392535.1, read on the forward strand.
CTGACAATTAAGGGTAAATGCTATCTAGGATAGTCAGAGAGCTGTGCTGGTGTACTAGGGTAAAGACTATCTAGAATAGTTAGTCAGCTGTGCTGGTGTACTAGGGTAAAGACTATCCAGGATAGTTAGTCAGCTGTGCTGGTGTACTAGGATAAAGACTATCTAGTATAGTTAGTCAGCTGTGCTGGTGTACTAGGGTAAAGACTATCTAGGGTAGTTAGTCAGCTGTGCTGGTGTACTAGGATAAAGACTATCCAGGATAGTTAGTCAGCTGTGCTGGTGTACTAGGGTAAAGACTATCTAGGATACTTTGTCAGCTGTGCTGGTGTACTAAGTAATCAATTCAATATAAGGAGCCAAATTACTCACTAAAAAGGAAGTAAATAGAATTTGAATATGGACCACAGGTAATTAAACCTAATTAATAGCAGTTGCAAGCGAATGTTTTTAATGCAACATTTAGCTTTATATAATAAACAGTCATACCGGTACAAAGCACCCACATAACAGACACAAAACAAGCCTATCACAAATCTTAATTTACTTCACATGCAGGCAAATAATTAAAACCCTCCAAGTTTTAGCGTAGGTTTTTTTTATTTCGACAATTTAAAGTGATTCCATGTCTATTCTCAGATGAGGGCGAAGAAACGATGGTTATAACAACACGAACAACCATGAATGCTTACAGATGTACAAAACAGAGCACTTGTAAAAACATTTGTAATTTAAACCGAAAAATAGATATCATTACTGTACATAAAATAATGATGAAAACGTTTTCGAGAAAGACGACAATCATCTTTATCAAAACGATTATATGTAGGATATACAGAAGTTAATAACTGATATTGATTTTATGAAAGATATTTTGAAACCTGTAATACGATACCATTACTTATCTGTAGTGAAGATAAATACGTGTTGACGAATAGCTTTGATGTGCCAGTCAGTTGACGAGTAACAGGAGTATAGAAACACTGACAATCAATACAGATTACCGCTCACACAAAGTCGTCCAATATCAATCAAGAGAAAGTGAAAGTAAATGAAAACTTTAGACATGAATTTAATTTAATGTTTCAAAATAAGAAATAAAAACGCATCATACGGATGCATGTACGGTATACACCAGTACAGTTGTGACGTAAATACTGCTAGTGGATATTTAGTCCTAAAGGTCTGTCGTAACCTTGATAGCGACGATAATCTCATCTTGATAGTGTCACTTTTCATAATATGCACACACTACTTTATTATTTAATTTGAAAAGAAATACTTCTATTATGACTTTTGAAGTATTATTTTAGGAATCTCTAATTATTTTTCAAACGCACTTTACATCGATGTTCTCTCCCTGTAGGACACATCGATGATGCTGAGGTGAAAAGTTTCAAATTCAAATCTGTATACTGCACTTATTGTAATGTTTTTGAATTTGTATTTGAATGTTTGTGTTATGTACGTTCATCTTTCTGTAACATTTCTTTTCATTTCTATAAATGTTATTGGCATATCAAACATGCCAATATGATTAGACAGCAGGCTTGAAGCCTATATAAGTTTTCTCCCTTTCTGTAACAAACATGTATTTCATATCAGCATAGTGTAATGTACCGCTCCTTAGATTCGTCAACGTTCCTCAACTTAATGAAATTCCTTAACTGAGATGTGACCAAGATTTACAAGGCCGGTGTCGTCGATGAAGCAGAAGACGCTTAATCTTCCGAACCACCTGGTCTTATTCTCTTGTTCTTTAACGAGGGTCTCCATGTAAATCTGTCATTTGTTCCTATTTTGCCCCTAGTTTAATCGATTTTGAGTTCGGATTATGGTTTTGTTGATTCTTTGGTAATTGTTTTTCTTAAGTTAATTCCTTTACTTAGCAATCTCAATAGGGAAGCATTACAGAAATAAAGGAGAACTTTTTAGTTAGGAACTTTCTGTAACGCTTTAAGTAAAGGAACGTTCCTGAAGCTTGGACCCTGATTCTAATACTCTCCTAACAAAAGACATTTACTCATCATACCTGGAGAATCATGTGAATTCTTCCATTTAAAAGGATGGAGAAGTTAATTATGGAATTTCAGATGTGAATGAGGAGTTAAAACATGGCAGTTGGTCTCTAAATACATCAAAATAATGTTGTGTGCAGCAGAAACACATACCTGCTTTCCTATAACAGAGACTTACTTATGTATTGATACACTGTCATAGACAATGTAGTTATGTTAAATAAGCGAAGTTTAACCTGAAACTAATGTCATGTTATTATTACACTGTACCCCTTATTGAATTACTTTTTCAGTTGTAACTAAGGAAGTGAAGGTTATAGTATGAGGATATTTACATTTTTTTAAGTTAGGAGATGTACATGTATGTCAGGCCCACAATTACAATGCATACAGCAATTTTAAGATTTGAAACTAGTATTACTAGTATTTTCCTTATATGACGAATAGTTTGAGCCCTATGCCTATTGATTTTACCAAACACAATATGTCAATATTAAAATTTAATGCCATCATATTTGCATAAATAAAAACATTGATGATAGTTTCCTCTACTCAGACAAACAACCCGATGTTAAGGGATGGTTAAGGACTGTCATCAGCTGATGTTGGTGTACGAGCTGCTCACCCCGTCCCCTGCCCCCTGTTCTAAGTGGCGTTCGTTTCCCCTAATTTGGTATAATTCTCTGTGTGTCTGACGACTCGCAAATGTCACCGTGATACTGTAACGAACTCAGCACACTGCGCCTCTCTATACATCACTCCCCGTGCGCTCTGTTCCATTAGCAGGAATACTGATGGCTAGAAATTTATTCTGATGTAAATAGAGATATTTATCTGGTGTACATCCAAGGAGAGGAGGGAAAGGAATCGACTTTAAGGGTAAATCTTTCCGGGACCTTGTAAAGTTTTTAAATGCAGAAATTCAAAGGAACGCGGGATCGATAGCTTCCTAAGTTTTTGAAACAACGAGGAAACGAGAGAGATCCCATAGAGGGGTCTGCTGGGAATTAACAAGAAATCGCAGATAAAGGTAAGACCTGAAATGTTAATGGAAATTCGGAAGAAATTAAAGCTTTTAGACATGTGTAAATGTGTTTGAACCACATATAGACGAAATAAGGAGGTGCAATAACGAGAATATAACAGAAATATTGGGCAATTTAGATAAATGTTTAAAACTAATCATTTGGCATAATTTACAGAAGCAATGCTTTTTCCTTTTAATGTCTGATCTACACATTCGTTCGTATCTTAACTAATATTAATGATACTTTTAAAAAATGTAATTATTCACGTTTTACGAGTTCAAATATCACGTGGCGGTGACGGACCGATACCCCGATCATATTTAATGACACCACAATGGAAGTTTGATAAACGTTGTATTGACATTTAAGAATGGGACTTCTCAAACTTGATTTTTATCAGGCGATAGGAAATATATTTTTCCCGGCGGGGACGATGCACGGATAACACAGCTATAATGTTTGATAATACCTGATTGTTTTATAATCCGTTTAATATTGTGAATGTTTATAGGCGAGTGGGAGTAATTCGGGTACATATATTACATTTCCCCTCAGAACTATTTAATTATAACCCACCATACGCACATGTATACTGGTCTGAGTGAGATCAGAACCGGACGAGAAGTATTTGACTTGTTACTCCTACATCTTTTAAGAGGTACATGCTTCTTTGGGGGCTCATATTCTATTATTGTCATAATTGGAATTGGAATAATTGTACCCTAGGTACATTGTATTAATCATTAAAATGTTTAATTTTCGCGAGTTTCACATATATCTATGCAACTGTGTTTTATTTATTTTTCCCCTGACAGAAGTAAAAAGAGAAATGTAATACTATTGTTTATGTGAGATTATCTTTGTAGGTTTAAACATCTAAGTTACAATATACTTGGCCGAATACAGGCCACACCTCCTGATATATCCGCGTATATATGTGAACAAGTAAATACGAATACGAGTTATTTAACGTGTTTGATTTACAACAAATGCTAAAAATGTATATTTCATGAAATTATATTCAGTTGTCCGATGTTGTAAAATACAGAAAAAAAATCACATATAAAAATAGTCGACGCAGAGTAAACACATATTATTTGTTATTTCAAAATAGTTTAATATACGAGTTTAAGATTTAGTGAGAAATGCTCAAGGAGACTTAACGTGTCTTATCGTCATAGTATGTTTAAGTGACTGTAACTTTCCACATCAGTTGATACTTCTGGCCGACTATATGTAGAGATATTTTAGTCTTCCAACAGGATTTGAGTTAAAGAATGCCTCTTTTTAATGTTGAGGGCGACGATTCGTTTTAGGAATTTTGAAATTGTCTTTCGTAGCGATCATAATGTAAAGGATACATTTCAAAGATAAATGTGACAGCGAATATATGCATGATGCATGTTTATCATAGTTCGGGCATTATGCAGTATACAACGATGACGTAACACACACATATGGTGCACCTTTTAAATCTAGTAATAGATAGAGTATACATTAAAATGCATCATACAGCTGTTTCGTCCTCCTATGACTCTTACGTGATGCTAGGGGCCAAAAGGTGGGAATCAAAACTAATGTAGAAGCAGAGCAGGTCAGGTGCATAAACCCCTTTAATTAATGAATTTAGAATAAAAATTAAACTAGTTCTGTATAATTTCAAATCGAGTACAACGAAAATGTAAATATTATGTACCTTGCCACTACTCAAATGAGATAACTGTGGTATTGAGGCTCCAGCAAACCTCGGGGACTGAAAAATCCAACAGCAGAGTCTACCACCCGCTATTACTAAAGATGACGTAACACGCACATATGCTGCACCTTTCATATTTAGTAACATATACAGTATGCCTAAAAAAAACACAACACAATACACACATTTATTACAGAAAATGTCGAAAGCAAATAAGTTGTGGAATTTGAAGGCATGTTAAATTATGTTGGTCAGAAATGCTCGCCTGATGTAAACGAGTCTCCTCTGATTAAAAAAATGAACACTTATTCACTTATGTATACCAAACAGAAAACTTAGAATTAAACCGTACATACTCTGATGTATTGTACCACATGCAAGACTATTGTATGCCTTTTATTTTTTAAGTGGTTGTTTTTAAAGAACTAACGAGTTCAATGCCATTTTGTGTAAAAAGAACAAATGAAGTGGCTAAAATATCTTTTTTTAATATTTAAAAATATATAATCACTCGTGAATAGCACATTGAACTCAATCAGATCCGTGGTACGCTTAAGCTAAATTTTAAAGAAATTATCCACCAATCTCTTATTTTTGAAATTCGAGTGACCAATGGGCTTTCTCTTTTGTTTAACATTTAATAAACCTTACTCTGATTTCAATCGTCCACTTTAGACTATACTATGAGTCTCAGAAAGACGAGCAGGCTGTACAGTACACTACAGTAGATGTTGGGTATACTGTACTGTACTACTTAGACACATAGATGCAAACAGAGCTGTGTCTCTTACATAATAATTACAGTAAAATCGGAAAAATGAATAACCAACTTTTACTAAAATAAAAAGTAACAAAATATTAAAAACTTTCGTCTGTACTGTATTGGTTAAGGCCCTGGCTCATGGGGATTCATAGTATCAATATTTTTACCAGTATAATATCAAGTACAAACATGGGGCTAAATTATTGATTTATTAGGATATAAAGGTTTCAGAATATAGTGGGAAAAATTGTTTTTGAGACGCACAATTAAAAAATTAAAAGGCTTGAATAACATGTAAATGGGAAGAATAGATTAAAAATATTTAAATACTGTATTGAATAATTATTTATCAAATTCTATATTTCAATGATATCAAAAGAAAAAATAGTTCATTAACTGAGTCTCCCATTCACATTATTTTCACAAGACAATTTCAGTGCAGTGTCTGAACAACTGAGACTGAATTAAGGCTCAGGCGTTTCCATTTTTGGCCAGATATATTTGGCGGCTAGGGTAGGGGATAATACATGTACAAAAAATAGCAACGTGTCCTTAATTTGGCAGATATATTTGGCGGCTAGGGTAGGGGGTAATACAAAAACTAGCAATGTGTCCTTAATTTTATGTAAAATAATAATAATAATAAATCCAAAATTATGACATTTTGTTTTGGTTTCAAACACAAATACACTTAGGAATCGATACACCGATATAACATATTCGTTTAAATATTGATGATGAAATTATGGATTGAAATATCAATATTTGATGATCGTATCACAATTTAATATTAGTATTATCTCACATCTCTTTCTTTCACATTTTATTAAATTAATGTTTTTTTTCTCTCCTTTGTATTTGAATATTAATCTATAGGATTTGCCTGTATTTATTCTGAAGAAGACATTTTAAATCTACGATCACAAATCAACGAGACTTGTAATTATGATGACTAGCTACAGTGTTGTAGACGTGATAGCTGTAAAATACATAGAGCAGGTTTAATGATTTCCCGTTTAATAGCATCAAACATGTGCGAGTTTGACAATTAACTCATAGTTTACGAGTGCCTGGCACGATTGAAAACATTTGTTGTTTTAATCATAAAAATTAAAATGTTTATGGCATTATACGGAACAATCCGATCTATTAAATTTTAATGAAATAAAGCCAAGAAGTAAAAATAGATTAGTTGCGTTAAATAATTAACTTGATGTCCATGTGTAATGACGTCACGCTTGTTTTTGAATGAGTAAGTGGATGGACCTCCAAACAATTCCGCTTTTTTTCCTACGTTTATTATGTAATCAAGTATGCAGGTACTGTTAATACTGTTGATATTCACTGTCATTTTCAAAGCTGGACAAAAACAGAAATCTCCTGTTTCATTCATTTGTAAAATCAATACTCGGCCTGATATCAACATTTTGAATGTCTCCACTACGGTGACGATACTATATTTTTTTGCACACTGTAGTTATAATAACAATAATTCGTGATTCTTCTTTACCGCTTGATCACGACCTTAAAGACCGCTTCAAAGCGGTTCACACATTATTATCCGTTGTTATTGGGCCTTAGCAACCAGCCAATGTCGTTCCCTGAGGAGAACTCAACCGGTGCTGCCATTTCGGCGCTCACAGCTAAGCTAGCATTCTACAATTTCTATCAATACCCAGCCACGTACTTATTTACAGCTGAGTAGACTGAAACAAGCCGAGTAAAGTATCTTGCTCAAGAATAAAACACATTTGCTGTAGACGGGACTCGAACTCGCAACCCTTCAATCATGAGTCCGGGGTCCTACCACTAGATCACCGGGCCTCATGTTATTAATTATCTTACATTTCGGTGGTAAGCATAGTGAATATTAACAGAAAATTAAAACGTATATATGAGTACTGCCTCCATATAACGTAATGTTTACTAAATCTACGATGTATATCATGTTTTACATAAATGTGTTTACTAATGGTTTATAATGTCTTCCACCATTGTTGCTTGGTTAACGTTTTGAAAAAATAAACAATTTTGTGTTACCATTGAGGAAAGGGGAACAATGGAATTTTACGGTTCCTCGAATTCCATGCTTCATTGAGCAAATGGGTAGATTTGATTTGATTTTCATGCGTTATAAATATTATAAAGTGAACGCGACTATTTGTGTTTTCTCATTATCTAGTATGATATGCCGAAGTTCTCCAACATGGGAGCGGTTTAATGGTTCACCACGCATTCGTTATTGGTCATTTGAAAAGGTAAGGTCAAGGGTCAGAACATTGACCAATGATTACGTTTCAACCTCTCCAATTTAGCATGACTTGTGAGCGATGAATTATTTATGTTATGGTATATTGAGACGTAGATGATTATGATTTGTGCAAAGACAAAGATAAAATGCGCGATTTCACTTCATTATGCTGATCGCAGTTTTGATAAGCATACTGTACTATGTATTGAAGGACAGTAACATCAGTGTGAAACATATTACTAATACTTTACATGATTCTATTGCATGATATTAACTGTTGCAAATCGAATACATTCCAGACATTAATACAGACAAACCCACAGACGGATAACGTAATCTTATCTGAATGACATGCATTCTTTTGAAATATTGTCAAAAGATCAGAGAATACCGAAGAGTCAGCAAAACCATAATCCGAGCTTAGAATCGATTAAACTAGGTGCTGAAAATGAACAAAGAAAAGGTTGAAAAAGTACAAGAAAATAAGACAGAGATACATAGACAAATCATCATCATCATCATCATCATCATCATCATCATCATCATCATCATCAAAACATTACAAAATAGAATTCTATTCAGTCTGATTCATACATCGTTGAATGGTGTCACCGGTTTACCAGTAGTGAACACCAAGAATGAAGACTGCTTGGTGATTGTATATAAAAGTACATCTACAGTGCTCACAGGGATAATACATATAGATATTTCACCACATTTTATACTCAGATCGTGCCCTTGAATTCAATTTCAGTTCTAGTAGAGGTACATGTCGTTATTTTGATGTTGGCAGATCTATCGGAGACCATTATTGCGCCACCCTCTCCCTCTTAACAGATCACTATTTCCTTCCCCATATAGCAATTAACTGCATATTAATACTTCATCAACGATGAACTACTCTTATGTCGTCCCTTACTTGATCCACGAGTACAAGTTTAACTACTTTTCTGATTTTTTTTTTACGAGCCTAAGTACTTGATAAATTAAGGTACATTAGTGTAAGGGCATACGTACTACGTATCCCTTTATTAAATTTTTCAAATTCAATTAATGGTAATCATGCTAAATAAGTCCTAGAACCTAATGCCGGTAAACAGATTTTGTAGTCATGGTATTTGGATTTAAGTTTAAATATGGGTAGTATTATGACATTAACATTTGTGTTTATGACCATGAAACGAACTTTTTAAGAGATAATATGTCCTTAATAAGTGCGGACATAAATAAATATCGAGGTAGGTAATCAAGTCTAAATAAAATAAAGTAACCGTTGGCCCCTGGGTAGACGCCCCCTCCCCCACCACCCCCACCCGCCTTTATATCTACTACATGCTAAACATATAATTTCATTTGTAAATCCACGTCCATACATGACCCGAGTGCTAATGACGTTAAACAATATGAAACCAAACCTTTCCACTCACATGCGTGGCGGTGGGAAAGATGATGCCTCCCATGTTTTGGTTGGCGGTAATTCTTCATCAAAATAGACAATGGATCTACAGACTATCATTGTCTTTAACGGATCAGTCATGGACGGCTGTAACATGTTAAAAGCTTGAATGTATAAACCTGCTATGACACATGGATTAGAGCATTATTGTGTTTTCCATGGGATAAAAGGTAGGTGGGTGGATTGGATTTATTTCGGACGCCCCTGTTGTCCTCTTCACCAACCAACACAACTCCCAGTATTTGAGACATGGTATAACACGAGCTACTAAGATGCCAGGTCCCTTTGTGTCGATACCGATATCAGTATTGGATTGAACACCCGATACCGATATTCTCTATATCCGTCAACATAAAATGACGTCGTAAGTGTAAAACACTCGATACCGATATTCTCTATATCCGTCCACATTAAATGACGTCGTAAGTGTAAAACACTCGATACCGATATTCCCTATATCCGTCTACATAAAATGACGTCGTAAGTGTAAAACACTCGATACCGATATTCCCTATATCCGTCCACATTAAATGACGTCGTAAGTGAAAAACACTCGATACCGATATTCCCTATATCCGTCCACATTAAATGACGTCGTAAGTGTAAAACACTCGATACCGATATTCTCTATATCCGTCCACATAAAATGACGTCGTAAGTGTAAAACACTCGATACCGATATTCCCTATATCCGTCAACATAAAATGACGTCGTAAGTGTGAAACGGAAGTCGTGTTTCTGAGACAGGAAGGCAAAGCAAAAAAAGAAACAAATTATTTCCTACATGATATATAAACGGTGTTAATACATGTACATACAATTGTATTGTTTTACTTTCAGTTTTTTTTGTTTCTTTGTATATTTTAATGTAATATTGTGATAAATATACAAGCTATGAGGGCTGCCTTAATGATTTACGTGAGCCCTGTGATGTTCTACCAGATGCTTATTTGATATAGTGGTATCACTCACGTTGCTACTAAACATACACTTTCTCATCCCAGAAGCCTGGTAATTCGACAGGAGTAGCAGCACCACCGCAATGATATCGCCGCTGTTTGTGCTGTTTCATGCAATACTATGAATTATTATTATTATCAATAATATTTACTATTATAATAGTATTATTATAGGGCTTGTGTACCTTCCTCATCTGATCTTGACATTTCTTTTCGTCATTTGCTTAGCATCACTGACGAGACCTAGACAACAGACGAAACAGCTTTATGGTGGAGTTTAATTAATTGTTTGGGTCGATGGTATCTTATTCGAATTTTTTCAGGCGATTTCTTGTGTATTGAAGCTTTATGCACTCAATACAGACAGCGTATGTTGATCTGGGGGCGGTTAAGATTTCATAAAAACTGCTAAAAAACGTACAATTTCTGTGGCAGCTTTTTCAAGCGTGCAACGTAAACTGAGTTGATAATGCGTTCAGAGTATTTTAAGTACTACACATTTATACAGTAGTAACTAAAGTATGTACCAACTGCAGGCTTTAATTGGTTTCTTGGTTTGTTTATATGAAGTCAATCTAATATGATGTCAAGTAGACTTTAAAAGTTTTAAAATCGCGCTTCTTTGATATATCTGAAGGCTATTTTAAGGATGCACCATATCCAATTAAGATGCAGGTTGTACGTACATTTAATACGATGAAGTAGAAAGGTATTTCTCTACAATATCTTCGAACAACAAATCACAAAGGTGATGACGATGTTTCAAGGTTACAGACGTTTGTACATTCCATCGGCTGTAATGCTTATTTATTCAACTCGTTGATTTCACGCCAGAGAAGACTGCAATCATTGTTTTATTAGGCTATGAATATTCCCAAGACTTACAAATTGTTGGCACCAGAGTCCATACATGTTAGTTATATCCAAATGTTTGACCATCGTGGCTTGACTCAACATTATATTTATGGGTCGGTTTTATCGCCATGCCGCCCAAAAGCGCGCATGCGGGCTATATAGCCCCGGTCTTGGCACCTAAGGCTCCCAACAGAACTGGATTCTACAATTTACGATAATAAGTTTTTTTTCGGATGTCAACCTCTCATCGCAAACATGACGTATCGGAGATGATGAATAAGAGGAGACGGCTACCATTACGGTGTTTGTGTATGCCCGTCCTCTTCGCCAAGACTGTAAATTGTCGATAGAAGTGCACGGCCCATAATTTGAACCACTTTTGCTGGAGTGGAGTAATTGTGCTTGATCGCACAGTTTGCTATAAAACAAAGTGAGCTCGTTGATTGGCAAACATACATAATGTGCAATTTCTCATAAACAAAGTATGTTTCCGTGTGTCCATAACAGGGGGCACACGTAGAAAGGCAGGCCATTACCTCGTGTATCCGGTATACTACTCCGGCAATCTTTCTCCCGGCAACACCCCACAACACACATTTTGAACGTCCAGTTTCCCATTGCAATATCATTTGTACATTATATTGTAGATAATGGGGATAGGGAAAATTACAAATATCTATTTTATATGTATTTTATATCAATTACAAGGCCAACTTCACACCGGAATGAATGCTGGAACCTAAGATAGATTTTGAGACACTTCTTACAAATGAGACTCACAGACGAATCTAAGAATACGAAATAATACATGATAAATAAAGATTTCTGTATAGGAAAATAAATGATGCATTTGCATTGAGAATATCAATACTACAAATTAAATTATTTAAACGTTGTAAAGAATACTTTGAACTGAGTTGAGAATAATTTACAAATAATAATATCCGAATGCATAGCAAAAATAATATTGCAAATACTACCCAGTCAGGATAACAAAATAATAATGTGGGTATTTTTAATTAATTTTTTTATATTATGTAAAAAGTACCGACATGTTAATTCACTACGGTAAAAATTGGCAACGTAAGCTTTTGCTGAAGGGAAAAATGTAGATCCCGTAAAAGGTAAAAATATGTTATTAAACTGTAGCAATAAAAGACCTTTTTTCTAATTAAATTATATACGACACTTTTTGTCATACCTCATCTGATCAAAATCGTATTGATATTGCAAGGTACATGTGTATTAAATTAAAGACACCTTTTGTCATACCTCATCTGATCAAAATCGTATTGATATTGCAAGGTACATGTGTATTAAATTAAAGACACCTTTTGTCATACCTCATCTGATCAAAATCGTATTGATATTGCAAGGTACATGTGTATTAAATTAAAGACACCTTTTGTCATACCTCATCTGATCAAAATCGTATTGATATTGCAAGGTACATGTGTATTAAATTAAAGACACCTTTTGTCATACCTCATCTGATCAAAATCGTATTGATACTGCAAGGTACATGTGTATTAAATTAAAGACACCTTTTTTCATACCTCATCTGATCAAAATCGTATTGATATTGCAAGGTACATGTGTATTAAATTAAAGATACAAATATTTGAGACATCTTTTACAGTATGCTAAACACGCTAACAATAGCTCTTTGCTTAAGGAGAGTATAAACTCTATAGCATATACAAATGTAATAAAAGATGACGTAACACACACATACATTGTATGCTTAAAGTCACTTAAAGTAATCGAATACTTTCTCATTAGCGATCCCTTTGGATTAAATAGTCTTTGTTTATCTTATTTAACGAATACACAACAAATATATAAATTTATATCAATTATAACTTAAAAGAAAAATTTTTTTTTTGATAAATCGCATTGCTGAATAATCATTGTTAATACTTCAATTAAATTACGTTTATATTCGAATTATTTTTAAAACATAAAAGAAGCTTTTTGAACCTCTATATGACCAAACATGGAAGGACGACTTACGTATGTGTTAAATATTATTACTTTACCATGTAGGTGCATACGTCTTTATACGCCATTGTGGTAAAGGTTTAAAGCGTTAAGCTAACTCCAATGAGTGCACGTGAGAGAAGTGACATTTGTCGCACAAGATATACTGCTGATTTTCTTCTTTATCTCCGCAAAGAAGCAAGTCATAAAATCTAGGACGAATATCAAAGTTCAAAAATGTTGTTTATGTCTGACAGTTTTTAAATGTATAAGATAAAAAGAGAAATGCCAATAAATTTATATAAGATATCTGATTATTTATGAAGACTTAAAGGTTATAGTCTTTTATCACAGTTTGGACATATGGGATAAGGGCGTCTAGCAATCTCAACAAAGGGTTTAACAACTTGTCGTCATGGAAAAGTAAGTCCGTAACTCGGACTTGGGTCAAATTCAATCGGTGATTTTCCTCTTAAGTTAATACAGGCACATACTGTAATTGAACCTCTGTGTGGTATACATTACGCACCAAATTCAAATTGGGCATGGAAATTGTATATAGTGATATAATGCTTAAAAAACTATTCATCTCCGGGATCTTGAATGGACTTAAGTCGAAATTTGTCTCAAGTTTTGACTTACCCAATAAAAAAGGTCACTAAAAGTAACGTCATACGTGATTGGTTAAGCAAACACTTAAGTCTAAGATTGTTTCACAATCTCTTGCCCGGTCTGGTATTATTACAATATTAAATAATACTTGTGAAGTACATACATTCATAAATTTATACATCCCTGTACTGAAGAAATACTAGTTCGAGCGGACTAAACTCTTAGCGTATTATTTAAGGATTAACTTGAATCAAACCAAAATTAAATTATAACATTTTAACAGGTTATCTAATCAGCGCATTGGAGAGTTCTCGCATTCTCAATATACGCAATAGAAAACGATAAACGGAAACTGCAATTAGAGCAATTATCATTCAGAGCAAAATTTAAAGCTGGAACGGGAGTACCAGCTAAATGTTGATAGTGACGGCGTTAGTATCTCTCGTATATAGATTTCTGTCTCATTCCGAAGCTTTACGACAAACCTCGGTAACTTCCGTAATATGGAACATCACCAGCACCATAAGTACACTTGTCATACCCTTTATGGCCAGATTAATGGACAACAGACGTCTATAAATTATTTACGAAAACCAAACTTCCTGACGGCACGTCTAGATGCTATAGTGCTCCGGGGTAGTGGTAAGTGGCGGACTACAGCACAAGTACTGTCAGTAATACTCCTACTGTAACCAAGCACAAGTACCGTCAGTAATACTCCTACTGTAACCAAGCACAAGTACTGTCAGTAATACTCCCACTGTAACCAAGCACAAGTACTGTCAGTAATACTCCTACTCTAACCAAGCACAAGTACTGTCAGTAATACTCCTAATGTAACCAAGCACAAGTACTGTCAGTAATACTCCTACTGTAACCAAGCACAAGTACTGTCAGTAATACTCCTACTGTAACCAAGCACAAGTACTGTCAGTAATACTCCTACTGTAACCAAGCACAAGTACTGTCAGTAATACTCCTACTGTAACCAAGCACAAGTACTGTCAGTAATACTCCTACTGTAACCAAGCACAAGTACTGTCAGTAATACTCCCACTGTAACCAAGCACAAGTACTGTCAGTAATACTCCCACTGTAACCAAGCACAAGTACTGTCAGTAATACTCCTACTGTAACCAAGCACAAGTACTGTCAGTAATACTCCTACTGTAACCAAGCACAAGTACTGTCAGTAATACTCCTACTGTAACCAAGCACAAGTACTGTCAGTAATACTCCTACTGTAACCAAGCACAAGTACGGTCAGTAATACTCCTACTGTAACCAAGCACAAGTACTGTCAGTAATACTCCTACTGTAACCAAGCACAAGTACTGTCAGTAATACTCCTACTGTAACCAAGCACAAGTACTGTCAGTAATACTCCTAATGTAACCAAGCACAAGTACTCTCAGTAATACTCCTACTGTAACCAAGCACAAGTACTGTCAGTAATACTCCCACTGTAACCAAGCACAAGTACTGTCAGTAATACTCCCACTGTAACCAAGCACAAGTACTGTCAGTAATACTCCCACTGTAACCAAGCACAAGTACTGTCAGTAATACTCCTACTGTAACCAAGCACAAGTACTGTCAGTAATACTCCTACTGTAACCAAGCACAAGTACTGTCAGTAATACTCCTACTGTAACCAAGCACAAGTACTGTCAGTAATACTCCTACTGTAACCAAGCACAAGTACTGTCAGTAATACTCCTACTGTAACCAAGCACAAGTACTGTCAGTAATACTCCTACTGTAACCAAGCACAAGTACTGTCAGTAATACTCCCACTGTAACCAAGCACAAGTACTGTCAGTAATACTCCTACTGTAACCAAGCACAAGTACTGTCAGTAATACTCCTAATGTAACCAAGCACAAGTACTGTCAGTAATACTCCTACTGTAACCAAGCACAAGTACTGTCAGTAATACTCCTAATGTAACCAAGCACAAGTACTGTCAGTAATACTCCTACTGTAACCAAGCACAAGTACTGTCAGTAATACTCCTACTGTAACCAAGCACAAGTACTGTCAGTAATACTCCTACTGTAACCAAGCACAAGTACTGTCAGTAATACTCCCACTGTAACCAAGCACAAGTACTGTCAGTAATACTCCCACTGTAACCAAGCACAAGTACTGTCAGTAATACTCCTAATGTAACCAAGCACAAGTACTGTCAGTAATACTCCTACTGTAACCAAGCACAAGTACTGTCAGTAATACTCCTAATGTAACCAAGCACAAGTACTGTCAGTAATACTCCTACTGTAACCAAGCACAAGTACTGTCAGTAATACTCCTACTGTAACCAAGCACAAGTACTGTCAGTAATACTCCTACTGTAACCAAGCACAAGTACTGTCAGTAATACTCCTAATGTAACCAAGCACAAGTACTGTCAGTAATACTCCTACTGTAACCAAGCACAAGTACTGTCAGTAATACTCCTACTGTAACCAAGCACAAGTACTGTCAGTAATACTCCTACTGTAACCAAGCACAAGTACTGTCAGTAATACTCCCACTGTAACCAAGCACAAGTACTGTCAGTAATACTCCCACTGTAACCAAGCACAAGTACTGTCAGTAATACTCCTAATGTAACCAAGCACAAGTACTGTCAGTAATACTCCTACTGTAACCAAGCACAAGTACTGTCAGTAATACTCCTAATGTAACCAAGCACAAGTACTGTCAGTAATACTCCTACTGTAACCAAGCACAAGTACTGTCAGTAATACTCCTACTGTAACCAAGCACAAGTACTGTCAGTAATACTCCTACTGTAACCAAGCACAAGTACTGTCAGTAATACTCCTACTGTAACCAAGCACAAGTACTGTCAGTAATACTCCTACTGTAACCAAGCACAAGTACTGTCAGTAATACTCCTACTGTAACCAAGCACAAGTACTGTCAGTAATACTCCTACTGTTACCAAGCACAAGTACTGTCAGTAATACTCCTACTCTAACCAATGTAGCTTTATTCGTTGCAAAGGCGAACAGAAATTAAAAATAAAAATAAAAGGTTACGTGGAAAAAATCAGAGAATACCGAAGCGTCAACAAAACTATAATACGAACTCAATATCGATAAAGAACTAGGGGCAAACAATGAACAAAGAAAAGATTTACACAAAGACTCTTGAAAAAGGTACGACAGAATAAGACTTGGTGTTCCGAAAGAGTACGCGTCTTCCGCGTCATCGACGACAACCTCCATGTAAATCTTGGTCAGATTTAAGAAAATGTCACGCTTTCAAAGTTAGAACTTGGATATCATTTTAAATCACAATAAACATGCATATTCAAAACAGCCCGCTTTCATATCATACAAGGATACAGAATATCTCTCAATGAGACCAGCTAGTGATCATAAAACTTGCTCAGTATTCATCAAACTGTATCTCTCGAATCTCTTTGCCTTTTGCTTGCTCGTGTGCAGCCAATGCCTATTACGAAAATATTGATATCTAGAGCAAGCATGGGAATTAACTGAAAGCAATATAGGTTGGGGAAGTAGGGATGTTACATGTCCTCTCGAGAAAGGGAAAGTTCACGTTTCGAAAATAGAATTCGTTACGTGTTACTGATAATTAAGTAATATGGTGACAATTGTGGTCAAATTATTTGTGAAGTGAAATGGCATTTTGGAAGTGATTTTGTGTGAGGTAAATGAATGTGTATTTTGAAAAACTATAAAGAGAGCTTTCTTTTCCAAGAACGATGGACTACGATACAATTACATGGTTGTGAGTTATCTTGGAGCATGCTTAATGAGAATCACGGCAAAACTAGGATGAAGTATATTGAGAAGATGGTGCGAATGGTTGAAGGAAATATGTTCAGGAACTGGATGCTCCACTTTTGGCTACCTTGTTCTTGTTTTCATAAAAGGCTGAAATTTTCGAGGGGCTTATCAGGACGGGTGACAAAAAGTTTGCCAAATCTTTCAGTTTCACTTTCGGGTATATCGACGATGTGTTGTCTATAAACGGCAGGCGGTTTAATTTGCTGACCTAGTCGATTGTATATACCCTACTGAACTTGAGATTAAGGACACGGTAGACCCTCCTACATAGTACATCGACTTCTTGCCTCGGTCTTTGCTTGAACTGTGGCCGGAACGGGCAGCTTGATAAACATGACGTTTTCGATTTTCCGATCGTGAACTGTCTCTTTCTTGATAGTGACATCCTTCCCCATCCTATAGTGTTTACATGTCGTAGTAATCGATTATTGAATATGGAGATTTTCATGATATATTTTAGCTGCTAACGAACAAACTTATGCCACAGGGATTCGAGATATGCAGGTTGACGAAGACTATGGTCGCCATCTTGGTCTCATTGAGAAATATTCTGTATCTTTGTGGGATATGAAGATGGACATTTTTTAAGTATGCTCATTAGTGTGCTTACTTTTTGTGATTGACAATGATGACTCGGTTATCATTTCTAGAACTTGATGTTAATTTGATGTGACATGGCGGATGTCTTCGATGAAGCAGAAGACGCTTACCCTTTCGGAACACCTGGTCTTATTCTCGTATACGTTTACGAGGGTCTCCACATATGTTTCCTTTGTTCCTACTTTGCCTTTATCACACAAAGATATATAATATTTCTCACTGAGACAAAGATGGCGACAACAAAACTTGATCAACCTGCATCTCTCGTTGTTAGTTTGTTTGTAAGCAGTCGACAAATCTAAGTAATATTCAAAATGAAAACTGTTTTTTAATTCTATAGCATGTAGCTTTGGATGAAGTGAAATCACTTTCTTATTTCTGCAAATACTGGTCTTACAATTTTCGTAGACTTCCCGTACTGGACCCTTGGTTATATCTCCCATGGGTTCCGGTTGTACCGGGCAGTACTATCGATCTCACAATTCCTGTTTCCGTAATACAATAATACTCCCAAACTTGGGCGATACTCCTAGTGCTTTGTGCTGTCCCTATATATACACTGTGTTACCTTGGAAGGACGGCAAATTGTATTGAGAAGATTACGTAGAACAAATAGTAATTGTGTGGCGGGGAACTAGTACAGCTGTATAGAATAATAAAATAATAACGGACCACGGCGTATTTCGTTTGGCCGTAATAGAAACTTTGTACAAAATTAGTTAGAATTGTTGTCCCAGGTGGGCATTTTACCGCCAGCCTCGTCCGCGTGTCCTCGACTGGCAGTGATGACGATAGTGAAAGGGGAGGTAAACTTGGTTTCTATTTTAAACATTATTTGGTTTCTGTTTGAGGGGAGCGTCGGTGGATGGGTGTCCGTTATAGCGAGTAATTAGCGTAATAAAACAAAATTGGCAAGGAACGGCTGCAAATCTAACCAATACCAGGATGGGTGGCGTTCGTACACTTATAAAGAAAGTCTGTGTTTGGCGGTATGAACTCAATCCGGGGCAATGGCATGCACATACGATACCCATACTCCTCACTCAACTAGCAGAGTCTGCAGCTCTGTGTTTGAAATCTATTTCTGCAGCATAAACAGCTACATCTGCTTGATCTATTCCGCAAATAAAAGCACATATTCCATTTGTAATGAAAAATTAGTTAAAAATATATAATAGCCCAGGTTGTTTTAATGTTACCGTGCAATAGTTGAGACCAGGACCCTGGTCATGAGACTATCTTCAGTACCAAACACAAATCTGAAGGGTGGTCGGGTGGTGCAGTGTATACCGCACTTGCCTTTCACCAAGGCGGTCGGGGTTCTATTCCCCAACCGGACGTGAAAAGGTATGAGGTCCCCTGTCCGACCACGTGGGTTTTCTCCGGGTACTCCGGTTTCCTCCAACAATAAGACTCCTCGCGCGCTAACATCCGGGCCAACAAGAGTGATTAATATAAGTTGTATAACTTGTTTCATGTTGTAAAATAAATAAAGTTTATATTTTAACTATCTGAAGTCTAAATTTGTCACAAGAAGTGACGTCTTACGTAATTGGCTAAACAGAACCTGAAGTCTGAGAGTATTGTATGTATAGTCCCGGGTCTGAGTATTGTAGGTATAGTCCCGGGTCTGAGTATTGTAGGTATAGTCCCGGGTCTGTGTATTGTAGGTATAGTCCCGGGTCTGTGTATTGTATGTATAGTCCCGGGTCGGTGTATTGTAGGTATAGTCCCGGGTCTGAGTATTGTAGGTATAGTCCCGGGTCTGTGTATTGTGTGTATAGTCCCGGGTCTGTGTATTGTATGTATAGTCCCGTGTCTGAGTATCGTATGTATAGTCCCGGGTCTGAGTATTGTATGTATAGTCCCGAGTATGAGTATTGTATGTATAGTCCCGGGTCAGAGTATTGTATGTATAGTCCCGGGTCTGCGTATTTTATGTATAATCCCGGGTCTGAGTATTGTATGTATAGTCCCGAGTATGAGTATTGTATGTATAGTCCCGGGTCAGAGTATTGTATGTATAGCCCCGGGTCTGAGTATTGTATGTATAGTCCCGGGTCTGTGTATTGTATGTATAGTCCCGGGTCTGTGTATTGTATGTATAGTCCCGGGTCTGAATATTGTATGTATAGTCCCGGGTCTGAGTATTGTATGTATAGTCCCGGGTCTGAGTATTGTATGTATAGTCCCGGGTCTGAGTATTGTATGTATAGTCCCGGGTCTGAGTATTGTATGTATAGTCCCGGGTCTGTGTATTGCATGTATAGTCCCGGGTCTGAGTATTGTATGTTAAGTCCCGGGTCTGTGTATTGCATGTATAGTCCCGGGTCTGAGTATTGTATGTATAGTCCCGGGTCTGAGTATTGTATGTATAGTCCCGGGTCTGAGTATTGTATGTAAAGTCCCGGGTCTGAGTATTGTATGTATAGTCCCGGGTCTGAGTATTGTATGTATAGTCCCGGGTCTTAGTATTGTATGTATAGTCCTGGGTCTGAGTATTGTATGTATAGTCCCGGGTCTGTGTATTGTATGTATAGTCCCGGGTCTGTGTATTGTATGTATAGTCCCGGGTCTGAGTATTGTATGTAAAGTCCCGGGTCTGTGTATTGTATGTATAGTCCCGGGTCTGAGTATTGTATGTATAGTCCCGGGTCTGAGTATTGTATGTATAGTCCCGGGTCTGTGTATTGTATGTATAGTCCCGGGTCTGAGTATTGTATGTATAGTCCCGGGTCTGAATATTGTGTGTATAGTCCCGGGTCTGTGTATTGTATGTATAGTCCCGGGTCTGAGTATTGTATGTATAGTCCCGGGTCTGAGTATTGTATGTATAGTCCCGGGTCTGAGTATTGTATGTATAGTCCCGGGTCTGTGTATTGTATGTATAGTCCCGGGTCTGAGTATTGTATGTATAGTCCCTGGTCTGTGTATTGTATGTATAGTCCCGGGTCTGTGTATTGCTTGCATAGTCCCGGGTCTGAGTATTGTATGTATAGTCCCGGGTCTGAGTATTGTAGGTATAGTCCGGGGTCTGAGTATTGTATGTATAGTCCCGGGTCTGTGTATTGTATGTATAGTCCCGGGTCTGAGTATTGTATGTATAGTCCCGGGTCTGTGTTTGACCAGTTATGATTTTCTCGTCGTACTACGCTTTCTGTACAGCTTTATACTGTGGCCTTTCTCTCGCTATAATCCGTTCAGAAGTAATCAAACGAGTGGCTACTGTAGCCACAAAAGCTGCTTGTAAGTGGACAGGGGCTCCTTATTGTCAAACACCTGTCAAAATGATATGCACATTTCTTTAAGGTACGATAATCGGACTATGTGATCACGGTTTGCAGTCAGTTAGTTCAAATCGATTCAGAATTGAAACTGATTGCTTTCAATAAATTGATATACGTATTAAATAATGGTTTCCTAGAAATACACGACCATTGTTATTTGTAATTACGTTTAAGCCCTCAAATAAGCTTGCGCTAAGGTAAAGTAAACGTATAATACACACGTATTCTAACGTACCGAGCCTCCAACAGCTTTCTTTGATGCTATTTTTATAGACTCTTTGATCATTTGATCTCTATAGAATGTAAATCCTTTAATTAGATTATTAAAAGAATAATACTTTATGGTGAACGATTAATTGAATGCAAAAACCTCTTTTAATTTGGATATAAGGTATAGTGATGACACGGGAGAGCTTTTGTTCGATCACACGGAAGGACGACGAGACCCCTTTTACACGTTTTCACTGAGCTACACGGTATCAACCGATCAATGGATTTTCTTCTGAAGTTTTTCTTTGCATCTAAATCAGCATTTTCCGTCTGGTATTCCTAAAAAAACACGCACACTCGAGGCGGATTTCAGGAAATAGCAACGCTTTCTTAAGTGGATATTCAACTGAAATTTTAAAATGCGTGAAACCTAATGCAGTAGAATGTTTTCTAAACAAAACAGATTAGCTTTCTTAAGTTGATTTTAACCAGAATATATGTGGTTTTATTGTGTTGTTAGCACAGAGTCTTAACACTCGTACTGTGACAATACCCTCTCGGTACCGCTACGTAAAGACCGTCAGCTCAACGAGGCGGTTACTCGGCTTGGTGAACAAATCAAACAAAATTGCAATCTATGAAATGCTCTGAAGACATGATGAACGAATAAATGATTGAAGATGATTGATTGGAATTCATGAAGATATAATACATAGTGACGTTTTCCCCGTATAAGTATGTTTGAGAATGAAAGCAGTCTGTGTGGCATGCCCGCCGACATGTTTTAACTGCGAGGATGGTGGTGTCAATACACAAAATGTTAACCTATCACCAGCCAATTAAAGTAGAACTTACCCAGGCATAGACGAAAGTAACATAACCAACACCTTATATACTGTGGAAAATGGTGATGCATGTGAAGCGTTGAATGCTTTATTTTATTGAAGCAAAGGACCATCCGTCATAACACAATCCGATGCATTAAATCATGATTAAAATCTCGCCACACGAAAAAACACCCTTGCTGTAAGTCATTTAAAAACACTATCGATATTGATGTGAAATTTTGAAAAGAAAATCATATATAAATATACGTACATACATATGAATTACATAAATAAGCTAGTTCGAATAACGACAAAAAGGGTTGCTTACTGCAACAACGGTAATACATGTTCTTCGATAAAAGTTAAAAAATAATTTCCTTCATTAGTGACTTATAGCGGGTGCCTAATAAATATATAGATATGTATAAAGTATATAAATTTATTTATTTTACAACAATCATGAAACAACTCATATCGATCACTCTTGTTCGCCCGGATGTTAGTGGGCGAGGGGTCTTATTGTGGGAGGAAATCGGAGTACCAGGAGAAAACCCACGTGGTCTGGCAGGTGACCCCATACCTTTTCACACCCGGTCGAGGAATCGAACACCGGGCGCCTTGGTGAAAGGCAAGTGCGCTATCCACTGCACCACCCGACCACCCAAGATACATGTATAACCAATCTTACATGTTTTGAAACATGTTCAGAAATGAAAGAATGGAGCAATGCATTCTATATATTTCTACTTAACATAACTGTTTTAAAATTGTTATGCTTTATACACAAACAATGTAAGGACACGTCATCACGTATGTAATATGTCGGAGTTTCCAGATCGACCGGTCCCTTGTCAACCTTAAGACACAGATTATACCCGTATGTATACTTGGTTCACTGTCTACCATAATGAGGGGTAACGTCATGTCGTGTCTAACAGTGTTGGTTGTTGGTGACCTCAAGTTTGTGGCATTTTGATAATGTTATAATTCACCAAACCTGTTTTGCTTATGAAGAAATTATCACCATGGTTATGTAACCAGCAGAATTATATTATATTTTCAGGTATTAGCAAAAAAACACAGCAGAGATACATGTACAATTTGTAGGATGGGTGCAACTACTACCTAGGTACCGAACAGCAATGAAGTACATGTGGGATTCCGAGTAATACTGGAGATTTTATTATCGTGTATTAATGACGTATGAATCAAGGTCGATATTGATCAAATATCACAATTCTTTAAGATGTACCAGCTTCAGATTTTCAGTTTCAGATAAAACTGCATATTTATTTAACTTGAAAAATTTCGAAATTATCTAGTTTATTCGTGGTTACGTTATTTGAAATATAACGCAATGCCAACAGAATATGTTTTCCGTGATTTTACCATGCTGTTATAATCCTTCATTATAATCAGTCTTGTCATAACAAACGGTGTCTGTGATAGTTTCTGTTGAATTCTTTCACATAAAGACAACACTATCAGACCAGTAATCCCCCTGTGTATATTAGTTTGGCTGTGATATTGCTAAGCTAATCAACAATGACGCTCAATAAAAAAACACATTGCAATCATATATCAAGTTTCACCAGCCAGTTGTTCAAAATTCTACAACGATCTCATAATTTTCTGGATTGTGGCTTCATGGCGAATTTACTACGTAACATCATCGGACAACAAACAAAAAAGCTGTGAGAATATCGACAGGAAATATGACGGCATTTCCAGTTCAGTTCACTCCGCCTCAAACACTGACATATTGCTTTGGAATCCCAACTTCACACAACATGGACAGTATTCATATATTGTTCATAGAAGCATGAAAGTCAACGAAAGATTGAAATCGACGGGTGTCTTCTAAAGCAGGAAAAGATAATGGACTTATTTGTCATGCGGCGCTGTGTCGCCTTCAAATATAAGTGTGAAGAGCCAGAAACAGAGCAGCGAACGCGGAGCGAATAAACTGCGGATCAGAGAGCACAAATATCCGGCCTGTAAAGTTATCTATTGTTCAATCTTCTCCATGCTATCTGTAGTAGTGTATTGCATTAGCAGTGCTATCTGTGTCTTTTTCAATATTTCGACACCTCATACTTTAATGGGAAACAAATTGTACTAAAATTTTATCTCATTATTGCCCAACTCGATTCGCTAAACGTTTTGAAGCACAACGCTCTGATGCTATTTTGTTATTTCTTTCAAGAATATTTCAACTTTTCTATTTTCTTTTTAAAAATGATACCGAAATTCAGTTCTAGTTCGCTATACCCACGTAAGTTATAGTTATCGCTATACCCCGTAAGTTATAGTTATCGCTATACCCCGTAAGTTATAGTTATCGCTATACCCCGTAAGTTATAGTTATCGCTATACCCCGTAAGTTACAATTTTCGCTATATCCCCGTAAGTTATAGTTATCGCTATACCCCGTAAGTTATAGTTATCGCTATACCCCCGTAAGTTATAGTTATCGCTATACCCCGTAAGTTATAGTTATCGCTATACCCCCGTAAGTTATAGTTATCGCTATACCCCGTAAGTTATAGTTATCGCTATATCCCCGTTAGTTATAGTTATCGCTATACCCCCGTGAGTTATAGTTATCGCTATACCCCCGTAAGTAATAGTTATCGCTATACCCCGTAAGTTATAGTTATCGCTATACCCCGTTAGTTATAGTTATCGCTATACCCCCGTAAGTAATAGTTATCGCTATACCCCGTAAGTTATAGTTATCGCTATACCCCCGTAAGTTATAGTTATCGCTATACCCCCGTAAGTAATAGTTATCGCTATACCCCCATAAGTTACAATTTTCGCTATATCCCCGTAAGTTATAGTTATCGCTATACCCCCGTAAGTTATAGTTATCGCTATACCCCCGTAAGTTATAGTTATCGCTATACCCCCGTAAGTTATAGTTATCGCTATACCCCGTAAGTAATAGTTATCGCTATACCCCCGTAAGTAATAGTTATCGCTATACCCCCGTAAGTTACAATTTTCGCTATATCCCCGTAAGTTATAATTTTCGCTATACCCCCGTAAGTTATAGTTATCGCTATATCCCCGTAAGATAGAGCTACGGGGTTGATGTTATTACGTTTTGAATTATTACAAGGAATATGATGCTTTATGTAGGCCCCGATTACTAAGCTAACCTATTTAGTTTTCACAGTTGCAGCGAACCCGTTTAGAGTAACGGCTCGCTAAGGTTTATAAGTACATGTCTAGGTATTGTCACGGGGTCAGAGGTAAAGCTAACATCTACTGATGATAAAAACTCGACTCTGGGGGACACAGCGCCACTGTTGCGGAGGATGACATTTAGTGTGTCGTGCCTCAATGTCAGTCGGGCATACTGTCTGTTTACTGGTCGTACTGCTGAAGGTTATCTCCTAGGAACAGGCAAGAATTTCAGATAAAACCTATCCCATTAATAGTATAACCGCTTTGACACTTTCCGGCCCCCGGGATACCAAACTGCTGGGAGGTATCAGAGGACATCGATTAAGTGAAGTAGCACAACGAAGCGACATGGGTTGTGCTGGTTTCCGAGCCGTGTCTAACATCCTCGGTCCAAACCGTTTTCGTGTCAGGCCAAAGGGGACCACGTCATTATAAATACGTTCTTTAAGTTTCCTCTGACAAATTATCAGTGTTTTGTTGAAGCTTACCTCATCTTAACAGGAGAAGTTAAAAATCCCACGTGGTGCTAGGCTCCCTCGTGGTTTCCAGTGAATTTTAAATAGTGAAATCAGGAACATCGTTAAAACGACGAGAAAAAAATATCTTTTATTTTCACAATAGGATGAAACAGTATACCGTAATTGTTTTGAAGTATATACAAAATGTATTTGATTTATTAAGTTACCACATGTACAATGTAATGAGCAGTCACTTTTGGTACTACAGTTTGTCCTTACAATTTTAGTATGTTTCAAAAACATGATAAAGATGCCATGTATTATTAAATCAAAATAACAATCTATTTGTTGTGGGACTACTTCGTGAATAAGCATTAGTCTTCTTCTTACGTATACTTAAACCTTTTACATAACTCGAGATGTGTCACTTTGACCTTGTGACGGTTTCTTGACACAGTTGCTACGTAACTGACTACCATCCAATCATCTACCCGACCGGAGCCTATCAGAACTTCGAGTCTCCGATATATTACAATGGAGGTTAATTGAACAGCTGACAGACGGTTTGTCATTCCATAACGGGAGTCATACGGTAAGAGTAACACAAGGCGGGATTCAATTATAAACAAGCACGACGAAAGCCGGCGACATAATATACAAACTGTAACACAAGGATGTACATATCTGTGGCTATCTGTTTAATACACCGTCATACCAGGCCTGTTTAAATGAATATCTCTCTACGTTAATGCGTATCAATGTCCGAGATGCAACGGAAATCAATTAAATGTTATAACGAATGCAAATTGAACCAATTATCGCCCTGATCGGAAGTCATGTGACCTAATCATTGGCGCCATCTGGTGTTATCTTTCAAAAATATTGCCCAATGCTTTCAGATGGGCAATGTAATGACATACACAGGCGTATAGTCTATCGCGTTTTCTTTCTTCGTGAATGTCATCGCTCTCTTCTGCTTTGATATGCTGTCATCACCATATTGTCAATACAATGGCGTACATTCAGACAAAACCATCATTGTGATTTGAACCGGTACAATACATATGTCTGTGTGAGTCTATGAGACTGTACAGTGGCTACCGAATTAAGCTTCTTTGTTACTGTACAATTCCGAAATAATAAAAATTTTAGTGCGGCAAAAAAAGACCTAAAACTACCTTAGTATGTCTTTTCCACTCGCTTTAATATTACCAGTTACTATGGAGTGTTTGCTATACCATAAATAAATTGAAATAAAAAATAATGTACATTTGTTATAGCGCCTAATCCAGTTAGAGTCAGCCAATGTCAGGTGTTTTACAGTGAACAGATGCAGTTGTCTCATTTGAGTAGTGGCACGGTACATAATATACACATTTTCGTAGTACACGATTTCAAATTATACATAACTAGTTTAATTTTATTTATAAATTCATTAAATAAAGGGGTTTTACGCATCTGTCCCTTCCGCTTCTACATTAGTTTAGACATTTTGGATTCCCACGTGTTGGCCCCTAGCATCACTGAAGAGTCCCAGGAGGGCGAAACAGCAGTACGATGCAGTTTAAATTCATTTTTTTTGGCATACTGTATCTTTAACTAAATTTAATATGGGCAGCATATGTGTGTGTTACGTCATCTTTCAAACTGCATAATAAAGATATAATTTGTAACAAAAACTGCATACGTATGATCATATACAGCATTGTTGGTTTGTTAACTTCCTCACTGAAAGTAAATAAATCGCAAGAGCTCTCCAAATAATTTGTACCCTGCACCATTATATGACGACACGTTGTGACGTTTCCGAAGGTCTTGTTATACATTGTACATTAACACAACTGATCCTGACTTAATCAAAAATAATTCTGTATAACCAAGTTAATGTCGTAACGAGCGAAAATATCGACGATATTCAGTGATTGTAACAAATATATCATAAAATAATCATAAATTATTTCATAGCTTTTACAGAAATCAAAATGGCAGCCGTCACTTTCACTTTAAACGAATTTTCCCATTCCGATGTCAAGTTTCTGAAATCATTTCGATGATGTTCAGTCTTGTCAATCTGATATCTATGTGACATTTTCCAATTTCATGGTAAACAAACAAAACGACACTTGTGGATGATATATTTATCAATATTTTTTTGTGATATGTGAACCATAGCAGTTTGTGTTTATTCTATAACAAACTTTATTTTTTATTTTTGAAATGTCAGAGGTATACAGATAAACCGTACTGGACAGATTAGTGCTGAAAACAGACTCCAGACACTCTCAGTTTCTCCTTTTCCGGTTTTATGCAAATAAATGTAGAACAGTTTGTGTAGGCATCCAAAGCCTCCTTCACACTAACGTGATGGCGTGGCAAGCATAATGCACAAATAAACCCTAGAGCAACACATATATGCCAACTTAGCAATGCTCTTTTTCAGCAAATTTTCCACTATTGTCAGGTAATCTTATCTTAACGTTGTTTTATATTTACGAGTATGCCCATGGATCCAATATGATTTGAACGTTTAAATGTATTGGTGGAAATAAAATCGAATTCCGAGCGATAGAAATGTGTCTGTGTATAATAGAAACATAATTGTGTATATAGGGTGAAAGTGTACTCGTCCTAACGCGATTGTTTTAGATTTCTCTGCCAGTACTTGTCGCTCCCATCGAGCCACGGAGTGCGAACGCCTGGATGTAACCTTTACAGAGAATGTGCACAGAGATATGAAATTAATGAATAAATAAAGAGTTATATACAATTTTACATGACATCAGTGCCAAAGAATCAGGATAGTGAAAAGCTATGACCCAATACAATTTATATGATGTGAAAATCCACTTGATATCGACCACATGCCGTATATATCCTCGGAGCGGGTTCACCTTTCTGATAAAACATAAGAGAAGCATTATATATATATATATACGTAGGTTTGTCTTTATGCAATTCACCGAACGGCAAGCTGTTTGAATGATTCTCGCAAAAACTTTGTATACACAATATTACAGTACGTGAATTAGTTTCTCATTGAACCTGTTTTTATACAGAATAAAGTAGAGCAAGATTGTATATCTTTGTTATCTGATATTGCATTTCTCGTTTCTTATATTTGGCGAAATAAAATCAAAATGAACAGGGGCCCACATCAATACAATAGCATCTGCACCCAAGAAGTTAGCTGTGATTGGTATAGTATTTTCTTCCATATTATCCAATAGGATAAATAACACAAATACAAAAACTGTATTTCCCAACGACATAGGCACTGAATGATGTTTATTAAAAATCATCATGATTTAAAACACAAATTACACAACAATGTACATTTAACATACGAAATTACAGAATAAAGTCCATTTCGCCCACAATCATACATATTTGTAGTTGATTTATTTGAACAAGAAATTACTATAAAAAAAATGAACGTGTGTTCGCTGTTACCTGTGTCGCCTGAATGACACGTATAGGTAACATCCCAACCAATTTGCACGTGTAAATACCAGTATCGCAACCTATTGGCGTATCTCATACCTAAGAGAAAATAATTACATCCTAATTCTTACCGTCAACCGGTTGAAATTATATTTAAACGGATTCCTTCATTCCGAGGTGGTCAACAGTCATATTTGACATTGACCGATGCCCACAAAGATCGAAACAGGTGTAAACCTTGATAGTGTTTGTTATGGTGTGAAGAATATGAATCAATGTCGAGGGGTTGATGATATATCTTGTATTGTCACACATGATCTTAGATATTCTCTTTCTTCTGGTCACCATTGATGATAACACCTATTTGTAAATTCCGTCCGAAAATATGTCAGTAAATTCCACCGTTTTGACTGAATGTGAATATCTTTCTCGTTCTATCTCTCTATCTTACTCTACCTGTTTAACTGCTCTCTACTTTGTCTGCCTCTCCGTCTTTTCTTCTCTCCAATGTTTAACTCCTTCATTATTAACGAAAGTATAACTGTTAAGCATTGCGTTAATTACCGCATCAATTAATTGTTTGAATTTATGTATTTGAAACAACTAACTCATAAAATGTCTTCGAATTATCACGTTAATTTACAAGACAAGACGAGATAGAAAAATAGTATGGGTTATGACGTGGGTCAGTGAGGTGCGAGAACAGGTTATTACAGACGGAAGGACGGACTGACGCACTGACAACGTAATTACAATACTTTATATTCGCCCTATCTGTAAGGTGGTAAAATAATGAAGTATGACATATTTGCTTCAGTCGTTCTTAATCAAGGATTATAGAACAGAAATTCGTATTTTTGTAGTTTATCAAATAATTACCTTAACATACTAGTTGTTTCGTTCTTTGCAGAAAGCAATTGACAAAGTGCTATCTAATAACATTTATCACATTAAAATTGTAGAGGATTATTTATTTATTTATTTATTTTTGCCTATTGCTCTTTTATATCTGCAGGTTATTGTCCTCACAATACTTATGTCCGAATGAAGACAAACACACAGAGAGAACACATTGAGAACATATATGATTTCTCAACTGCAACCCCTGTTGCGGTGGAGACATAAGATGATTTTAGTTTGTGTTCTGTTCTTTAATACAAACGCCTGTGAAGAACAACACCGAATATGTAACGGGTCCAGAATAAGTCGCCCCACAAAATCATACAGTGAGAAACAACAGCTGGATAGCCTGCACTTTAACCATGTCAACACTTCGGCCGTGATACGGTGACATCATTATCTGCGTGTTACATTATGTATATAAGCCGTACTCAGTATAACCCAGCCCTAACCTCCATTACAGACTATTACATAGTGTACATGTAGCTCCATAATACAATATGTAAAAGGCATTATCTGTTTACTATCTCAACCCTCCATTTTTGCCACATAAACTCAGGAACTGATACCCGTTAACAAGTTAATGGCTTATTTAAACAGTAAACACGGCCTTCGGCAAAATGTTACCGCAATGCAAATGAGGCCAAATTCGGGACGCAAGATAAGCGTAATGAGCAAATGATTTGATTAAATTGTGGACATATTTGGCGATAAGAGCTATGTTAATCCGTGCTGTATCAGTGGTAGGGACAATGTGTGTCCTGCTACTGCCGCGCCTAGGGTCACCATCTTCACGCAAGTGCATCAATGTGCGGTTTGCTTTGTTATGCTTTGTTAGCTAATGTACGCAAGTTACATTCAAAACTATGACACGAATATTCAACATATGGTTGCAGGTTGATGAAGACTACAGGCAAGTTTTATGGTCGCCATCTTGATCTCATCGAGAAATATTCTGTATCTGTGTGTGATATGAAGATGGACGTTTTTGAATTTGCTTGTTAATGTGTTTACTTGCTGTGATGCCAATGATGACTCGGTTCTCATTTTTCGGAGTGATGCTTACTTGGAAGTGACCAAGATTTACATGGCGGGTGCCGTCGATGAAGCAGAAGACGCTTACTCTTCCGGAACACCTTGTCCTATTCGCTTGTGCTTTTACGAGAGTCTCCATGTAAATCTTTCCTTTGTTCCTATTTTGCCCCTAGTTTAATCGATTTTGAGTTCGGATTATGGTGTTGTTAACGCTTTGGTTTTCTCTGATTTTTGTTTACATCTTGATTACCCAATGCATACTTCACTGATAAAATGTCAATGTCTACTCATGTTTGACTCCCAATATTAACTGCTTCATTGCCCTGAACCCAATAAGATTAATATTTCCGGTGTGTTTCTAAAGTCATGTCTGGTTTCCTGCCTTATTCGGCATTCAATAATGACAGGTTCAGAACAACGAAATAAGCGCCTTTTGACATTCAACTGGTAAATAGATGGCTACTGTCAGCTCGCGACTGACCATGCGCACCGCGTTTGACACTCTTCCGTCATGATTTTTGCACCAGAAAATAAAATGTTTATAAATTCGGTTAGGACAAAAGAAAGTACTTAAAAGGGATGGTTGTTACTTCTTTGTCATTTAGGATAATTGCAAAAACCGGCAACCGTTCCAGTGCGATATCATCTCTATGCTTGGGTTCTTTTACATAGTATTTCAGTAAAGCAAATGTTCACTTTAAAGTGGGCATCATATCCGCATTGTCGCAAACAGGCAAAGAAAGAACCGCCATTTGCACAATTACAAGTACGCATTAGAGATTATCGGTACATAACACGGGGTCACCTGTTTTAAGGGTCTTATCCTGTCATTCATTATTATACTTGATGAAACCAACCGTGTGCTTGATAAATATCAAATATTTTAATGTTTAGACAGAAGGTGAAGAGGTCGTGCGAGAAGACATCTGCAACATGTAGGATTCAGTAAAATGGCATAGAAACAGTACATATCTGCAATTAAAATAGCGGGCTCTATTGATAGATATCACAGACAGAATAGGACAGAATAAAAAATATTGATATAATTAAATATCCTTGAAAGTATATCCTTGTAGAGTATACAAAATCCCGCAGTACCCGACCAAACTTGTGCTGTAAGATATATTGTATATCAATATAGTTATAGATCAAATGTAATTGTTCCCATGATGCTTCTTGATTAAGTTTTATATCGCAGAATCTTTGTCAAAGACCGATAAATTTTTCAAAAGGTTTTTTGCTCTCTCGTCAATTTCAACTAAATCATTCTTCTGGGTGTAACAGCGTCCAATTAGATTTAAAGTATATGAAGAGTGGGCGCAACATCAGCTAAGTGAAATGCGGATAGAAAAACAGACTCATTCCTTGTGGAAAGATCCTGTAATCGACCTTTAACTGATTGACTGGGATTTTATTATTTATTTTTGCAGTGTCAGCCCTCATCTGAAATGTTTTACACATTCTCTCAATCTTACAAAAATAGATATAACAGGCAGAGCAAGGCCCTTGTCAGACGGATATTGAACGCTTCGTCTAACAGGCTGTCCGGAGGACGGACCGGATTTCTAAAAGACGCCCTCTCTGGCGCGACTGATTCTATTTATCCGGTCCTGTCAACTATACTAACACGTAACTAGGTTTGTGTCGGACTAACACAAACTCTGAGGCCGTGAGAATTGTAGCAGATTTTTAGCGAAATTTGATTATTAATTTCTTACACTTCAGCAAGCACCGAATCTAATTTACAGATGTAGTTTATTTAACGGTAGAACTAGCAGATGGCCGAAAATGTATCGATACCTATTTTCAAAGAAACACTCAAATTTTATTAAATCGTTTTCTTTTAATTATGCGGCTCGGAAACAAAACCTACTAAACCAAAAAATACATATTTATGTGACGCTGTAGTACGCCGAACAATCGCCTGTCAAGGCCAAGGGGACCGCAATTGTCAAAGAAATCAAAAGCTAGGACATAGTTATTTGCTTGAGTTACGTACGTGTGTTTTCTCCGGGTACCCCCCGATCCCCCTTTTAACCCCCCTCCCCCCGCGTGTACATTCTTGCTCGCCCGAGTTATTGATTTACAAATGCATGTTATGACTACTTTTGTATCATTATTGTAAAATAAATGTTAAAACAATGTTCTCATACGCTAAACACACTGGGACTGCAGCTCACGGGTAACTTTTCAATGTGTTTCTACGCCATATTACATCGCTCTCGACAGTATCACATCCCTAAATAAAATATATTTACCAATATGATTCTGCTGGTTGTTGATGTAGAGATCATTTCCAAAACCATTTTGATAACTACATTGTATGTAAATGTTTGTAAACATTAACATAAACTAGTTAATATATTCATTATTAGATACGTCAGGTCCTGCCAGATATGAAATTATTAAGAGTTAAATCTGAAAGCATTTCAAATTTACATGTAAACTAAGAATTGTTCACGTATTCAGAAACTTATGTTTGTATTAGGTGAGTTTCTTGTGTCACGTGACTGACATATCACGTAGAAGGATTAACACAGCTTCATATGAAGTGTTAAGATGTATTGGATTATAAGCCCTGGAGAACCCGTATGTCCTGATGAAGGAGGACGAACATCCGGTCATCGCGTTACCATGGAGATACACACTGTATGTGCGCCCTGCATGTCGTTTGAAACCCAGAGACCGACAGATATACTGGAGGTTGTATGGAGAGGAGACATGAATCTGTAGAGTGACAGGCCTCGGCAATGGGGGCGATAACTTCGACTGACACCCAACCCAGTTACCGCACCTCGCGCCGACGGGTTCTCTACCTCGGGCCTCAAACATTACCGATTTACACTCGATTATTCAATAAGCTAGATGGTCCACTTTTTAAAAGCATTTATTGCCTAATGGGAATTGAAGCCTTTATTTGACTGTTCCTAATAAGCGATAAACAAGCTGTGTCACTATGAATTAATGTATGGCATCATTGTGAGAATATAAAACATAATTAAGGTGTATTTTTCATCGTAGTAAGCATACAAGTGTGTCAATAGTTATAAGTTGTACTTAGAACTCTCTTCATAATTTATCGTAATATAATCATGACAACACATATATAATGAAACAGGATGCAGTATATAAAATTATCCATCTTTCCAACGGTACCAAGCGTTTTTTCGTACCTCAACTAGAAATGTGATTTTTGATGCAAGAAAGGAAGGTGGGGTCTATTTTTCGATCTGGAAAGCTTTCCACCCTTTAGCTTTTATGACTACTGAGGGGGCATTCTTATCGAAAATTGATCTTAACCCCCCAAATGTGTAAAATTACGCTGAACAACCTATTTTAGGTCCAAAACTAGCTGTAACAAATTCTCAGGTCCCTGTGTTCCGGAAGCGTGTTGATGAAAAACAAACTTGTGACTTCCGGGTAGGATGGATGTCGTAAACTATATATGGGAGCGTTTTGCTTTATCTATATTTTTAATACACTCAGTTCCTAGCGACCTGTCTTGGCGGTCATTTGTCGGCCTTGTCTCAGACACAGGGAAGCCCGCGGGCTGACGACAATCTGTGAGCAGGTCCCCTTGATTCCATAACAATTGTATTGCCCTTGATCTCTGAGGACATTGCCGACCTCCATTTGCATTAGAATCATTGGTCTTTGCTGTTCTGTGACCCGTACTACTAATACAATCAGACGTAAATTTGTCTCCGCCTCAGGGAAGCCGTGCGTGACACTGGGCGCACAGAGGTTCTGTGTGTATTGATGACAATAACGGAAGACATTTTGGTATTACAGTTCTTGTTTAGTAGAGAAGTTCGACCGAAACGTGTGTTTAATGTACTTATATTGAAAAAGTCATAAATGCCACTAAACAGGGACACATTTGTGTTTCCTTGACAAATACAAATGTACAGATCTATTTATTTGTAAATATTAAGCATATTTTTAAGCCTACTTTTAGCTTGCAAAGCGTAATCCTATAAACTGCTTCCTGAAAAAATACACATATGCAAAATCCTCAGAGAAATGGGTATAGGTTTTTTTCTAGCATAAACACGGAATCTTCGACTTGTTTTTTAACGTTGAAGTTTTGGCCTCCCATGAGTATTTCTCGCAGACACAGGCCCGAGGGACTTTTCCCAGGCCAGTCATCCTCGTGAACAGCTCGCTGAGACTAACACTCAGAATTAATGTTTTTTTTTCCCGTTGTATATTTGCTTACTAGTAATGCAATATTATTATCTGGTGTCTGCGGTCGGGGTGTGTTTCGTGTCCATGTCTAACTTCCCCTTAAGGCGCTTCTAATTAAGAAAACAACATTGATTGCATGCTTAGATATCCGTGGGCAGAGACATCATTCACAATCAATGTCGAAGTAATGCTTAAATCTGTAACACGCACAACGTGCTCTAACCTCCGGTTTCCTGTTTTGTTTTCTGTTTAATTTTACTTGTATAAAAATACAAATCCTAATTTTACCAAGCTGTGATGTAATTTAGTGTGTAAATAATTTATCATATGTAAAATTTAACTCATTTCTGATAGGCAAACCCGGTTTCAACGTGATGGATGAAACGGTAATTTGCTCTGATTGCTTGTAAAGATGACATCAAAAGGTCGGCGCTGTGATGCAGTAACGTATTTTAAATAAAATTAGGTAAAGTAGTACAACAAGCGATTTCAGCGTCCGCAATGTTGTTTCATTAGCCGGTGAAATGTCCCAATGGAACGCGGAGTGACACAACTAAAACACCGATGAAATATTCATACGCCCAATATGATAAACGCACTTGGGGCGTGCAGGGAAGTAAAGCGACCAGAGTGGAGCTGCTGTATATTGAATCTGGATAATTTCATTATCTGTCAGAGTTAAGTCTGAATTTCCTCCCTGATTGATGAACCTTACATTCACACATGCCTGGGATTTCTGGCCATGTTGTTGAAAGTGGGGGACCCAAAACATAGTCCAGAGCTGCTATGTTAAATGGTTTTTGGCAACGCCAATACCGTCATCAGATTACAAGTGTCTGGATGTTTTTCTCAGCAGAGAAATTTCACAAATAGTCGTCGGTCGACGTTGTTCTGTAAAAGAGCTTGTGATAATGGCGCATGAGCAGTGCTAGAGTTTGTTTTTCTCGTGTTGCATAGCATAGTTTATCCAACCTTTTACTTTTTAGGTGATTTTGATCAGCTCAAAATATATAGTCTTTCGTATATAGCATTCCAAAGTGAAATTTGTCGTTTGTTTGCAACCTATTCAATTATGTTATTTTTTCTGAATCTTAGGCAAAAATTAGTCAATAAGGAAAGTCATAAGTTCGAATCTTGGTATAAACGTGCTTAAGGTAGTTTGTATTATCCGACACACTTTTCTTAATACTGTAAACAATATATAAGTAGTAATGTTAGCAGTTCGGATCGTGTCCACATATTGAATATCTTTATATATGGGTAGTCAGCCTATCAGTCGTAAACAAAGGCTTGGTTTGGAATACATAGCTAAAATTTGTTTTCTATACACATAATGTGTATGACTTATCAGCCCTCTGATTGATCGTAATTTCATTTTTTTTCTTATTGCTTAGCTTATAACATGACGTCCTCCACTTCCGAGCTGCAGTCAAAATGGCGGCCCTTTGCATTTCAGTATTTCTATAGTCGTTTTACACGAATAAATGCTACAAATTTCGATAATGTGACAAACAGGATCTTACACCCGTTTTCATTTCACGGCCATCAATTTGCAATATTGCTTCTCTTGCCACTGTTGTTGGACAGTGAATGATGTTCGTGCTCCACTCCAATGGCTATATCGAGCCACGTGTACCAAAGTCTTTGTCGGTCAACTTTCTACGCGAAACAGTATTCTAATAAAATAAACTTGACCATCACAAGGAGACAAACTTGGCGTTACTATTTCATGATCCGGTTATTCGAGCAGGTATCTGGTGTTTTGAATTTCTTTCTAATGAACACTGCCATTATGAAAAAAATGTGAACATGATCGCTGAGCTGAAAGTGAATCATTTCTTTTCTTAATACAAGAAAATATGGGGAATTCTATACTGAAGCAGCAGATATTCTTTTAAGTATTGTTGTTGCCACACACTTAAGGGAACTTTTTTGAAAGTGATCAGATTTGAAAACACTGCTAGCCTATCGCTGCACACCAAGGAAGTGGACACTTTGGCGCCGGCTACCTCCGTGTCTTACGTTTCACTATCGCCAGAGAAACAATTAAAGGTTTTAACTTGTTTACATTTAATCTGTCGGAAGCAGTGAAAGCAGAGTAAAACGTGAAAATTCCAACATCAGTCTCCGGTAACGAGCACGTGTCACAAGAGACACACGCGTTTGTGCATGCGTATTAGCAGTAGTGATCACCAGAAACGCCAATACAAAGCGCGATGCATTGTTGTCATTAGGTTGTGACAGACGAATGGCAGACGACACATCACAAATATACCTACACTGTCTCGGGGACTCAGGCCACCGACTTCCGGTATCTGAACATAAACCAGCTCGAGTTTGAAGTGCTCCAGGACTACTCTAGCTGATGTTCAGTGAAAACAAACACCTTTCTGACTTTAACTCGGTCTTTTTGTATCTCGGAATCTTTGTTTTAATTGATTTAAGAGTCACATGACTTCCTGCATAGAAACTCAGATCGTTGACGCGAATGGAGATGTGTAGTGAAGTGTCTTTTTTCGTTTGAAATTACACTCCGTGTGTTTCCAGCGAGTATGGCAAACAAGTTATTTTATAACATTTGTCGTATAACGTTACAATGTAGAGAGTGTTATCACAATCATATTTACAATCATAAACCAATACTGCGCAGTACTTTGTCACCGTTTTACATCAAAAAATGAATATTAGAAAATATTACATGAATACTTGACAATGTATCAAATGAATATTTCAGCATTATATGATCATATCTTACAAAATCATATAGATATGACATGACTCAATTTGTAACAATATCAAAAGAGCATTTGCCAATAATACGTCGCTTTTTAAATTGTTAAGTCAATGCATTACACATTACAGTATACTTATAAAGCTGGACGAGGTCCAATGACACAAACATCCAATATAGTAAGACAAAACTATGTACAAGATGTACAACCAAATGTTGGTTACTTAAAATTGACCAATAATGAAACGGATTTACAAAATTCTTGTACAAAAATGTATGGTGAATAATAGAACGAGTTTATCAGATATATGTACAACGAACATATGGCCAATAAGACAATGGGTTTATAAGATATATGTAGAACGAACATATGGCCAAAATAGAAAGAGTTTATCAGATATATGTAGAACGAACATATGGTCAATAATAGAACGAGTTTATCAGATATATGTACAACGAAGGTATGGTCAATAATAGAACGAGATTATAAGATATATGTACAACGAACATATGGCCAATAATAGAACGAGATTATCAGATATATGTACAACGAACATATGGTCAATAATAGAACGAGATTATAAGATATATGTACAACTAATGTATGGTAAATAATAGAACGAGTTTATCAGATATATGTACAACGAACATATGGCCAATAATAGAAAGAGTTTATCAGATATATGTAGAACGAACATATGGTCAATAATAGAACGAGTTTATCAGATATATGTAGAACGAAGGTATGGTCAATAATAGAACGAGATTATAAGATATATGTAGAACGAACATATGGTCAATAATAGAACGAGTTTATCAGATATATGTACAACGAACATATGGCCAATAATATAACGAGTTTATCAGATATATGTACAACGAACATATGGTCAATAATAGAACGAGTTTATCAGATATATGTAGAACGAACATATGGCCAATAATAGAACGAGTTTATCAGATATATGTACAACGAACATATGGTCAATAATAGAACGAGTTTATCAGATATATGTACAACGAACATATGGCCAATAATAGAACGAGTTTATCAGATGTATGTACAACGAACATATGGCCAATAATAGAACGAGATTATCAGATATATGTACAACGAATGTATGGTAAATAATAGAACGAGTTTATCAGATATATGTAGAACGAACATATGGCCAATAATATAACGAGTTTATCAGATATATGTACAACGAACATATGGCCAATAATAGAAAGAGTTTATCAGATATATGTACAACGAACATATGGCCAATAATAGAACGAGATTATCAGATATATGTACAACGAACATATGGTCAATAATAGAACGAGATTATAAGATATATGTACAACGAATGTATGGTAAATAATAGAACGAGTTTATCAGATATATGTACAACGAACATATGGCCAATAATAGAACGAGTTTATCAGATATATGTAGAACGAACATATGGCCAATAATAGTACGAGTTTATAAGATATATGTAGAACGAACATATGGCCAATAATAGAACGAGTTTATCAGATATATGTACAACGAACATATGGCCAATAATAGAACGAGTTTATCAGATATATGTACAACGAACATATGGTCATTAATAGAACGAGTTTATCAGATATATGTACAACGAACATAAGGCCAATAATACAATGAGTTTATCAGATATATGTACAACGAACATATGGTCAATAATAGAACGAGTTTATCAGATATATGTACAACGAACATATGGTCAATAATACAATGAGTTTATCAGATATATGTACAACGAACATATGGTCAATAGTAGAACGAGTTTATAGAAAAGCTACATACAAGGAGACTTGATATCATCTCTTATACTTGCTTACATTACAAACGCATTTATAATATGACACATTTAAATTATTAGAAGACACATTCGGAAAAAGGACGAGGATCTTTAATAATCGAGTCTTAAACATGCGTATCAGCACTGCGCGTCTGTCAACCATATGGCACAATAGCAAGGGAAGGTACAAGTGTCCTCGACGGTTTACAGACATGTGAATATCAGTGATTCCAACGACAGTTCCCCTCGTTATACTACTATTATAAATTGATCATCATGTGATTAGATGCTTCAAACCGTTAACGCCACATCATTTACATGATTTATCACTGTGCGATATTAATGTCGGCCATTATTAGACGTTGTTTGTGTTTGAGAGGTTTTGAATTAAATGCCAGTTATTGGATTTATGAATTTTGATATCATTACAAGTTAACTGATATGCAGCTAACGGGGTGTTATCAACGACAAACCGGTTGTTCGCAGGGTTGTTCCTCATAGAAATTAGAAAGTATAATGTAGGGTAAATCAAATATATTACAGTGTAATTCAAAGATTACAAGGTGTAAATGACTCACACAACTAAATAGTTTACTATATGTTTTAGTAAACTTTCAACCAAATAACTTTGATATTTGATGCCAAACACCGGTGACAACTACATGCAAAACCCCAAAAAACTCAAAACAACCACTCACAAACCGTCTACCTGTCAACCACTACAATGAAAAATAAAAAACACAATACAGATAAAGGAATGGCAGAGCAGCATTTTGTAATTTTGTATATTTTTGTAAAATGAATAGCAAACTCAACAGTATATACCATTATCAACTTGAAATAAAGCACAGACCACTCTTCTATATCGACTGCATACCTCGATTTATACTAAATCTATGACTGAACGTTACGATTTCGATTTTCGATCATAGAGTTTCCCTTCCTTGATGGTTGCATCTCTGCTCCTCTAACCTACGGCGTTTACATGTTGCAGTTGATTCGTTAGTCTAGGGCTTCGTCTGACATGGAGATTTTTGGACTACATTGTATGAACAAAATGTATGGTCGCCATCTTGGTATCATTACGAAACACTTTGTATCCTTATATGACATGACGGAAGTCATCGTGGAAGCAGAAAACGCTAACCCTTCCGGAACACATGATACCATTTTTCAAGAATCTCTGTGTGAATATTTTCTTTGTTCATATAATCGATTATTGTTTTGTTGACGCTTCGGTAAAGTATAAAGCCAGTACTGATCATAGGCATGGACGTGGCCTTGCTGACATCATAGTATCGTTAATTATCGTTTTCCACCAAAAGAAAGTGATTTCCAGACTAAATCTCTATTTCATTAGCGATTAAGAGCTCTAATCATGTTTCACCTCGGAAATGGAAGATGAGCAACAGGGGCAGTTCACGTTGTCGATTTGCGAGTGTTCTTTTCATACGATAAGAACGACCTCGATTTTGCCTGTTTAAGCCCGAGGTATTTTAGTTAAAAAAATTGATAATAGGGTCATCAAGTGTGCTAATGGGGGAATCACATAGTTCTAAATCTAACACAAAATCTGTGACGCAATGAAATCTTGATTGGAGATTTGGAGAGCAACAGGATTTTCTTTTATTGAAATTCTGTTTTACATGCACAACGTAAAATGCAAGCAGAGGATTGAGCAGTGTAACGATGAAGCTGTTGATAACAGCAGACAGGCATGTTGGCATTAATTCTCTGGTTCTTTGTAAGAAGAAAATTATTGTTCTAAACTGTTCTTGCAAAAGTTTGTTATACAACCTGGTTCGCCCATACCAAAGATCAAACCGTCATTGGAAAACGGTCGAAATCATGGTGCCTAAGCAAACAGCATGAAAAGAAAAATAATTAAAACAAAAACATAAAAAAACTCATTTTTTTTAAGAAAGGAAGACTAGACGTTCCAACAGCTTCAGTGTATTTTGCTTAAGCGAAGACACTCTAGTGTAATTAGAATTCATTTACAATAGAACCTCGTTATCTCGGACTTATATAACTCGAATATCCCATTTTTCTCGAAGTATTTTGTCAGTCCCGGCCATGTTTTACACTCACGTAACACGAATACTAGGATAACTCGAAGTTGTCCTATGGTCCCATCAACTTCGAAATACCGAGCTTCGACTGTAATTATTCAAAGTCACGTTCACAAAGAGAGAACCAGATTAATAGTGTACAATTAACATTTTTATATTGTGCGTACAAGGTCTAAACGAATATTAAAAAAACACAGTATTAATATGCACCACGGCATGCAGTTTATCTAATGACAGCATATGACTGCTGTTTTTAAACTACGTATAGTCCCCCTCATCCTGTATTTCACTAAAACTGTCAATTATATCTCAAAAGTATGTAAGTTAGAAGCATTTGAAAAGCACTCTCTATTCCATCGAGTTCTCTGTGATTTAATTCACAGTTTTGGTCAGACAAATTCGAACACATTTGACAGGATATTGACATGTTGTCCTGTTTTCTATAGAGTCTGCGGACACTATCATCAAATTAATCACCGACCTTCATGTAGGCATCAGTCTTTTTTATTAGATTGAGATTTAACTTATCAAAACTGAGATTGCCCGCACGGAGACGTCACCAAACATTGGGTACAAAACGTGGACATTGATCAGTTCACGTCGGTGTGGATTCTGATTCAAGTACATATCACGACAAATCTTAGATATTCCGGAAACACTTTTACAGAATTAGAGGATATTCCGACTGTAGATTCGAGGCCAATGGCTAAGCTGGGGTTGCCGGGTCGAGTCCCCGTATATTTTCGAGGTTATTCCGAGTGATGATAAGGTCGGTAGCTAGGCTGGGGTTGGTGGTTCACACCCCTATTTGTGGCATAATCACGTGCGGCTTGACCACCGCGATCAGATCACACTCGGCCTGTCTGGACTTCTCCCGACACCTCAGCCGACAGATTTAGACACATACGGGCTGGTGTGGACTATTTAAAATAGCATAAAACTAATCCGAAAGTCGTTTGAATCACACTAGGTGCTATAAGCGATTCATCTTATCATTGCATTCTATTAATCGCTCCCTGTACAAATTGTACGTTGTTATTTCTGGCGACATCGGTGTGCTCCATTTTACGTTTTCTTTTACATGTACATTAAGCTTCGCGGTGTCATTTATGTATTCACTTACCATGTTTTTAATTTTTTCTTTTTCTTTTTAAATCCTCAGTTTGTCAAAATGAATTAGAGAATGCCGAAGCATTAACAAAATTATAATCCGAACTCAAAATCGATTAAACCAGGGGCAAAATATGAACAAAGGAAACATTTACATGGAGACCCTTGTAAAAGTACAAGAGAATAAGACCAGGTGATCCGGAAGAGTAAGCGTCTTCTGCTTCATCGACAACACCTGCCATGTAAATCTTTGTCACATCTAAGTAAACATCAAGTTCTCAAAATGAGAACCGAGTATCATTGTCAATCACACTAATGCGCATACTCAAAAACGACCATCTTCATATCACTTAAAGATACAGAATATTTTTGTCAATGAGACAAAGATGGCGACCATAAAACTTGCCCATCGTTATGATGAACTTGCATCTCTCGATTCCTTGTGTTGTTAGTTTGTTTGTCAGCAGTCGACATCGATCACGAAAATCACGATAGTTAGATCAAGCCCTAACTAGTTCTTCTAACAGTCAAAATGTTTATTCTCATCAACTAGCTGAATGCATTATTGACGAACTGATGAATTGTCAAGAACTTATCCGTTCGATACAGATTGATGAAATGATTTGCTGATATAGAATTTCTGAAGTCAGGGAAA
Source organism: Mimachlamys varia (assembly GCA_947623455.1). Taxonomy (NCBI): domain Eukaryota; kingdom Metazoa; phylum Mollusca; class Bivalvia; order Pectinida; family Pectinidae; genus Mimachlamys; species Mimachlamys varia. The sequence continues at coordinate 5,456,716 of OX392535.1, forward strand.
AAACCCAGTTCCAATGAGCTAATGTTTTTCTTTCTTACATCTGAATAGTTTGGGTCGGTGGACACATGCAATTGTGTTCACATACATGTAGCATATCCGATACACTCAATATAGCCACAGCCACAAAATATCACATATTTAGCTGTTTTAAACAATTTTACTACGTGAAGGTTGGATTAATTTGACATGAAAAAGTCTTAAAACTATTGTTTATCTTCCAACACCTAGAATCGTACGCCTAAAATGTGTAGTCTAAGAGGTAAACACCACTGAGCTGGCATGGTTTGGTATCCACTTGACATGGAAGTGTTCACTGCATAGAATCAAGGATTTAAAACTTTCCACATGTGCTGTTAACATGTTGCCCTTTCGAGCGCTTCGCGTTATTAAAAGAGGCATGATTAACGTCAGGAAATAATGTTTCATCACATGTACAGCATAAACCTAACTTCACCCCAAAGAAAACAAGTGCTTTGCTGATTAGAGTTGTGATTTATATGGAAGATGGTATGTATAATTTTACCGGTTAAAGCTGCTCAATATGTATTTTGGTGTCCCGGTACGTAAGGCAATTGTCGCGTGTCGATTTCACATGTACAGAAGATGTATCAAATTAAGTCACGTGGACGCTGGGCCTCCACACACTCACAACCAAAATACGCCTCGCGTGTAATGTCCGACATTTATATGGCCGAGTCGTGTTTCCAATCCTCGAAATATTTGATTGTCCCGAGTCTGCTAGCCACGTTACGTGCATGCTTAACTAAAATACAAACATTCAACAGAAACAGACTAAAAATAATTAACGAGATATATTTGTTCGGTCACTGACGTAAGGTCATCAATTCGTATCATCCTACGAACGCCCAACAAAACACACAGAGTAGCAAGGGCATTGAATGTCACATATCCAAATAATTAACCTCTATGGATCTTAATGCGTTCACAGTAAAGGTTAACTCGATTTTGAGCCACCTAGCACGCCTTACATGTACATGTTCGAGGCACTAGGTCGTCGCTCTCTCACAAACACACGACACTACCTGACTGGCCCAAAGGCGGCAACAGAACAATCTCTTAAAACAGTGGAAATATTAAATAATGATCTTTTTGTACTGCTAAGAAACTTAATAACAACATTTATTTATTTTTGTCAAATTAATAGTTTAGATGTTTGGGGTCAACATGTATTTGACGCTCTCCATAAGCAAACTGGACCATCTACAGAACCGCTGTAGTTCACGACTGCCTTCAGGAATCGAGACAATTTCTAAAATGAGATTGTCATGTTGTCGAGTGTTTCTTTGAACGACTGAGAAAACCGCAGGCCATTTTGTTTACGCTTTAAATAGAGAAGTCAGCTAATTCATTGCAGGTTGACATTATACCAAGACCAAAAACAATTGGACCATTTAAAAAAATCGACATGTCATTGAAGGGCATCCCTATGTCGTGCAGGCTGTGGTTACGTAGAGGGCGCCTGTTGTATAGACTAATCACAAGCCAACCAATTCAGGTAGGCACGGCTGTGGTAAGTACACACCTCAAGTGTCTACTGGAGATAAAACGACAGATTGGTACGAATGACACTGAAATCAAGGAAACATCGATGTTTCTGGTTTGTTCTAAAATATAATGTGCACGGTGGCCCATTCTACGGTGTTTACATGTCGCAGTCGATTCGTTATTCTTGGACTTGCTCTGAATATATTAAAGGACCGCGGTTGCTGAGTGGTAAAGGTGTCCTGTCGTTCTAAAACTAGCCCTCCACCTCTGGGTTGCGAGTTCGTGGTGCAAGTACTGACCGTAGTTCGGTGGTTTTTTCTCTTGGTACTTTGGCTTTCATCCACATGCAAAACCTAACGCATCCTTAAATGACTCAATGAGACAAAGATGGCGACTATAAAACCTGCTCACAGTTCACTTAAACCAGTATCACTCGAACCCTGTGTAGTAAGTTTGTCAGCCACAATGAAATTGATTTGAAACAAGCCAACGTGTTTCCATGCTATTTAAGAAGACTTAAAGATTAACTGATCGCGATAATTATCATACGTTTATCGTATAGCTTAGTAAAAAGCTGTCAATGTTGGTTATAATTTAAGTAAAGATCGAGGTAAGCAGCCATGAAGGTATGTAAAGCTAGGACAGAACTACAATTCTCCGTGGTATCATTCAGATTCAATGTGAAAATATCGGCTTAAAACAAAACATATTTAACGATGACATAATCTATAGAGGATTTATCACAGTGTCCTCAGTAACACCAAATACAAAAACCAACACTAATCTGACAATACGTGAATACTCTAGCCTCAAGCAAATGCATACTTTCGTTTCTGATAGATATAGTCCACTCTGCAAATATTATAATGTTGAAAATAATCACTACTTCTATATGCAACTTACAGTGATGAAGAAGGAACTTAATTGTACAATTTAATTTTAGTACACCGAATTACAAAAATTTAAAAAGGTCAGTGCGTGGCGTTAAGCGCAATCGGAAAATGGCTGGGAGTAGGGGTTGGTTGGTTGATAATTTTTACATCCTAGAAACAGCCATGGTCATTTAAGGACGGCCTCCCGGTGTATGAAATGTGGGTGTATGTGTTGAGAGCGTGTGTATTTGGAAGGCACAGTGAGTGATGGTAATTGTCGTAATGTCCTAAAAAGCGTTGTTATTGATGAGAAATGAAGAAGTTCTTTAGGGCTTTATGTAATTTCGTTAGAAAAAGAAATAAGATGGCGTAAATATTCACTGTTTACATTTACATTTTAATAAAGTTGTACGCTTTATTTATTTATTCATTTAATCTTAACAATAACGAAATTGATGGCGTCACTGTAGCGATTTATGGCTTTAAAACAGCAAATGCTAATATAGTCCCAAAACAACATTTTGCGTCCCGGTGTATGGCAATAGAAATATGAAGATACAGCGTACATGTCAGTATATGTACAGTGTACAATGCACAGTAAAGACCTCATGTTTCACACTTTACATGTTAAATGTTACGGCCAAGTTACACTGATGGTGTGCACAATGGTTTTTATGAATAATCGGAGTACATTGTCACACGCCTGGTGAATCACAAAATTGATGTAACGCATGTGTTGTAGAATTGAACATATTCTTCAAGTTATAACTGAAAATAATAGTAAAATAATGGTATGTTTGACATTAAAGTACAGGCACACTTTAAGCTTGGTACCGTCACGACTTGGACTGTTCTTGTGGGTCTGGGCAATGTCCGTCACCCACCACTCAACCGTACCGTAAACAAACCCGGACACACACCACTTAAACCATGTCTTACAAAATAAACACGATAAGATATTCTGAAAAATCAATCTATTTTAACCAGAGATAGAGTACATATAGCCAGGTTATCTAAGTGTAGTCTGACCCCACGACGGCTCGATCACACAAAGTCTATCTGTTCTGTGGTATACTTCCGATATATCATTACATTGTACAATGAACTAGTCTCATTGATATTATTATGTGAACATCGAAATTGTTACATCATTTGTTGATGTATAAAATGTTATCATTGCGTATGTTATTATCATTGATACCGATACAAGCATATACTGGATGTGAGTATTGGATATCGCTATATAATTTACTATTTGATGGTCATATATTGTAACATATTGGAGATGGTTTTATATTGGATGTCCTTGGTCTGTTGATAGAATATAAAAGTAATACTTTTCAATGCAAGAGTAATAGATATGATCTGTAGTAGCTGTAAATAGTGTATCATGGGCCATTATTTGGCCAGATATTAATTCTGCACTTTAAATGTACTGATGTAAATTAAGGTAGTACATGTATCTAAGACTTGTTAAAAGTCGAAATTCTCTGATGACTAACTGTTTTCTTAATATGTGCATTTTGGACAAAGAAAGTTCATGGCATGCAGAAAATTGAAAAAAGAAATATATGTTTGCGAACCCGTTTTCGTTCTATGCTCAGTCACAAATATCAAAATTGGCACAATACAACTGTACGTTATTTCATGTGAAAATGTTTTTAGCTAATGCAGGACAGTTTCATTCAATATATTTCAGATTTACGATCATATATGAATGGATGTTTCCAGAATTGACAGAAATTGTATTTTTTAATAAATTATGGAAGTAAAATTGATTTATTCTTTTCGCTCTAAAAATAAATTAAAGTTACCCCTAGTTCTTATTTTTATTGAGAAAGTACTCGTTTTTATTTATTTTTTGCCGAGATTTAATACGTTATATAACAAATTCCGGTGACTAGCCATGCTGACACAAATCGTGTGACATATAGAGTCCATTGACAACAATAGAACCTCTACGTTAGTACTTGTCTGGCCTGGAGTTGAACACTGACTTCAGCTGCAGCAGGCTACCCAAATTGAGCAAGGCCATATCGTTTTTACGTGTTCGAATAGCCTCGTTTCCGCAGCGCGTTCTATTTTTATCGTCTACATTTAGTTTAAGCGATTGACTTTCCTCATTAATACTAATTATTTAAGGCGATTGGTATTTAGATTTTTTTCCATCAAACCCATTCTAATTATATCAGACACAAATTATAGACTTCTTAAATTCAGCAATGCGGACACGTCGCTTTAACCACTGAGCCATGCCCTCTGTTCCCTCAAATAGAAACCCGAAGAACCACACGAGAGGTAACACGCCTAGAGACAATACCACCATTTTTGTTGAATATGGGATGCTAAATTTGGCAATCGGCATATAGATTACACGAAAAGAGGTGCTTTCATATTTGTATTTTTTCGCGGCTATGGCGTTATGCAGAAGTAATATGGAGAAGGAACTAAAAACTTAGCCGTGACGATATTTTATTGAATGTATAGCATATGAAAGATACATTAAAAGTTCAATACGGTCATTTTAATCAATGTAACTTAATTAACTTAATTCATCTGTTTATCAATTTCGAACTTTTATTTAAAAATGAAATAAATGCAATCTGCGATCATATACAAAGTGACTGATTTTTAAAAGGGAATCACGATAAGTAAATTATTTTTTTACTTTTGTTATTTTTATACAAAATGTACTACAATGTACATAAACATATCAAGTGGGTATTCTTATGGAATGCGACGATAGGACTTGATGATATGCAGTCAGAACAGACATGTTGCCAAAAGAGCTTGGTATGTCACCTACTATTGCATGCCCAGCGAGTGCCATTGGTTTGTAAGCAGTCCATCCGGCAAACCGTTGCCGCGTCATCTTGAATGACCCTGGCTGTTGATAGGATGTTAAAACAATCAACTAACAACCGCGTCATCTACAAAGCGTAAAGTTGCCAAATGGTCAAAATATAACGCAAGGATTACGTTACGGATGAATTAATAGAGGTGAGAATTATTCCATGGGAAAGTTACCGCCAAACAGTAAGACTATCTTTATGTGTTCAATTAACGTCTTGTTATTAGTGCAAGTGTGATTCAAAGAGTTTATAAACGGACTTTGCTTCATCCGAGACGCATATATTACGCGTTCCCTCCCTTTAGGTCCTTTCGCCAATCGGAGCTTTCCCAAACAAAGCAAGTGGTCAATCTGGACATTTGGAGCGGATTTTGAATATTGGATGCCCCTTTAACATAACGTCTTATCAAATCATTATTATGCTGTAACTCTTATTTATATAAATGGATAGAATAGTTAAATTAAAGTAAGTTATTTTATCCAAATTAGTGATTAAAGCAGTTTTATATTTAACAGAAAATATCTTGTATCGTCAACATATCTTAAAGTAAAACAGAAGGACCTCACTAGGTTATTGTTGATAATCTCATCAAGAAAAATAAAAACAATAAATACAAATGAATATCAACGTTTGATATAGCGAACTATCTTGGTAATATAAGCCCTTCCAATACTATATACAACCAATACAACAAATAACAGTGTAAATACATTACATTAACCAATGCAATTCGGAGAACTAATAGACCTATGCCACCTAGCTAATATCTCCATATGTATTGTGTTCTGTTGCTAGTGAGACCGTGTTTCCATTGACATATTTTATAGTGCCACCACACTAAAATACTATAACACAGATACCACAATATTCACCCCAGAATATTTTATACTTAAGTTGTTGGAGTTGTGTTGGCAGGAGAAAACACTTTCTTTGAATATTCCATGGTTACGATGGCTTTAAGGATCGAAACCCAGTCGCCTACGTTGAAGGCCGAAGTATTAACCACTCGACCGAACCGTCCATTTAGTATTTAGCTTCAAACGAAAACAATCACAAGTGGTCCAGAGGGGGGAACAGTGTTTTCAGTAGGAGACGTCATTTCACTGCTGTAGCGTCGTACCACCAAACATACAGATGTAACCAATGCGTGGTCTTCAGGAACTCAATGATACTCATAATCTAATCCCGTGTGGTCTTTCTTATTCCTAGAAAAACAGTATGTTGCAAAAATGATTTATAATTCTTTAACATTTACACTATCATCTATAGTACAGCATTTCTAGCGTTTCTACTTTTACAGCTGCTTTTCATGTATACATACGTAAAACGAAAACTTTACTCTGAATGATACGTGTACATGACCCTATTTTACTCCAATATACGTTAACACGGTCCTTTATACTCCAATATACGTTTACACGGTCTTTGTATACTCCAATATACGTTTACACGATCTATGTATACTCCAATATACGTTTACACGGCCCTTTATACTCCAATATACGTTTACACGGTCCTTTATACTCCAATGTACGTTTACACGGCCCTTTTTACTCCAATGTACGTTTACACGACCTTTTTATACTCCAATGTACGTTTACATGGCCCTTTATACTCCAATATACGTTTACACGACCTTTATACTCCAATATACGTTTACACGACCTTTGTATACTCCAATATACGTTTACACGACCTTTTTATACTCCAATATACGTTTACACGACCTTGTATGCTCCAATATACGTTTACACGACCTCTTTATACTCCAATATACGTTTACACGACCTTTGTATACTCCAATATACGTTTACACGACCTTTTTATACTCCAATATACGTTTACAAGACCTTTTTATACTCCAATATACGTTTACACGGCCCTTTAAACTCCAATATACGTTTACACGGCCCTTTAAACTCCAATATACGTTTACACGGTCCTTTATACTCCAATATACGTTTACACGACCTTTGTATACTCCAATATACGTTTACACGACCTCTTTATACTCCAATATACGTTTACACGACCTCTTTATACTCCAATATACGTTTACACGACCTTTTTATACTCCAATATACGTTTACACGACCTTTTTATACTCCAATATACGTTTACACGGCCCTTTAAACTCCAATATACGTTTACACGGCCCTTTAAACTCCAATATACGTTTACACGGTCCTTTATACTCCAATATACGTTTACACGACCTTTTTATACTCCAATATACGTTTACACGACCTCTTTATACTCCAATATACGTTTACACGACCTCTTTATACTCCAATATACGTTTACACGACCTTTTTATACTCCAATATACGTTTACAAGACCTTTTTATACTCCAATATACGTTTACACGGCCCTTTAAACTCCAATATACGTTTACACGGCCCTTTAAACTCCAATATACGTTTACACGGTCCTTTATACTCCAATATACGTTTACACGACCTTTTTATACTCCAATATACGTTTAAACGGCCCTTTATACTCCAATATACGTTTACACGACCTCTTTATACTCCAATATACGTTTACACGACCTCTTTATACTCCAATATACGTTTACACGACCTCTTTATACTCCAATATACGTTTACACGATCTTTTTATACTCCAATATACGTTTACACGACCTCTTTATACTCCAATATACGTTTACACGACCTCTTTATACTCCAATATACGTTTACACGATCTATGTATACTCCAATATACGTTTACACGGCCCTTTATACTCCAATGTACGTTTACACGGTCCTTTATACTCAAATATACGTTTACACGGCCCTTTATACTCCAATATACGTTTACACGACCTTTTTATACCCAAATATAGGTTTACACGGCCCTTTATACTCCAATATATGTTTACACGGCCCTTTATACTCCAATATACGTTTACACGACCTCTTTATACTCCAATATACGTTTACACGACCTCTTTATACTCCAATATACGTTTACACGACCTTTTTATACTCCAATATACGTTTACACGGTCCTTTATACTCAAATATACATTTACACGGCCCTTTATACTCCAATATACGTTTACACGACCTTTTTATACTCCAATATAGGTTTACACGGCCCTTTATACTCCAATATACGTTTACACGACCTTTTTATACTCAAATATAGGTTTACACGGCCCTTTATACTCCAATATATGTTTACACGGCCCTTTATACTCCAATGTACGTTTACACGACCTTTTTATACTCCAATGTACGTTTACACGGCCCTTTAAACTCCAATATAGGTTTACACGGCCCTTTATACTCCAATGTACGTTTACACGACCTTTTTATACTCAAATATAGGTTTACACGGTCCTTTATACTCCAATATACGTTTACACGACCTTTTTATACTCAAATATAGGTTTACACGGCCCTTTATACTCCAATATATGTTTACACGGCCCTTTATACTCCAATATACGTTTACACGGCCCTTTTTACTCCAATATACGTTTACACGGCCCTTTATACTCCAATATACGTTTACACGGCCCTTTATACTCAAATATACGTTTACACGGCCCTTTATACTCCAATATACGTTTACACGACCTTTTTATACTCAAATATAGGTTTACACGGCCCTTTATACTCAAATATAGGTTTACACGGCCCTCTATACTCAAATATACGTTTACACGGCCCTTTATACTCCAATATACGTTTACACGGCCTTTTATACTCCAATATACGTTTACACGGCCCTTTATACTCCAATGTACGTTTACACGACCTTTTTATACTCAAATATACGTTTACACGGCCCTTTATACTCAAATATACGTTTACACGGCCCTTTACACTCCAATATACGTTTACACGACCTTTTTATATTTATACTCAAATATAGGTTTACACGGCCTTTTATACTCCAATATACGTTTACACGGCCCTTTATACTCCAATGTACGTTTACACGACCTTTTTATACTCAAATATAGGTTTACACGGCCTTTTATACTCCAATATACGTTCACACGGCCCTTTATACTCCAATATACGTTTACACGGCCTTTTATACTCCAATATATGTTTACACGGCCCTTTATACTCCAATGTACGTTTACACGACCTTTTTATACTCCAATATACGTTTACACGACCTTGTATGCTCCAATATACGTTTACACGGCCCTTTATACTCCAATATACGTTTACACGACCTTTATACTCCAATATACGTTTACAAGACCTTTGTATACTCCAATGTACGTTTACACGGCCCTTTATACTCCAATATACGTTTACACGGCCCTTTAAACTCCAATATACGTTTACACGGCCCTTTATACTCCAATATACGTTTACACGGCCCTTTAAACTCCAATATAGGTTTACACGGCCCTTTATACTCCAATATACGTTTACACGGCCTTTTTATATTCAAATATACGTTTACACGACCTCTTTATACTCCAATATACGTTTACACGACCTTTGTATACTCCAATATACGTTTACACGACCTCTTTATACTCCAATATACGTTTACACGACCTCTTTATACTCCAATATACGTTTACACGACCTTTTTATACTCCAATATAGGTTTACACGGTCCTTTATACTCAAATATACGTTTACACGGCCCTTTATACTCCAATATACGTTTACACGACCTTTTTATACTCCAATATAGGTTTACACGGTCCTTTATACTCCAATATACGTTTACACGACCTTTTTATACTCCAATATACGTTTACACGGCCCTTTATACTCAAATATACGTTTACACGGCCCTTTATACTCCAATATACGTTTACACGACCTTTTTATACTCAAATATAGGTTTACACGGCCCTTTATACTCCAATATATGTTTACACGGCCCTTTATACTCCAATATACGTTTACACGGCCCTTTTTACTCCAATATACGTTTACACGGCCCTTTATATTCCAATATACGTTTACATGGCCCTTTATACTCCAATATAGGTTTACACGGCCCTTTATACTCCAATATACGTTTACACGACCTTTTTATACTCAAATATAGGTTTACACGGCCCTTTATACTCCAATATACGTTTACACGGCCCTTTTTACTCCAATATACGTTTACACGGCTCTTATACTCTAATATATGTTTACACGGGACTTTATACTCCATGTTCGTTTACACGACCTTTTTATACTCAAATATACGTTTACACGACCTTGTATGCTCCAATATACGTTTACACGGCCCTTTATACTCCAATATACGTTTACACGACCTTTATACTCAAATATACGTTTACACGACCTTTTTATACTCAAATATAGGTTTACACGGCCCTTTATACTCCAATATACGTTTACACGGCCCTTTATACTCCAATATACGTTTACACGGCCCTTTATACTCCAATATACGTTTACACGACCTTTATACTCCAATATACGTTTACAAGACCTTTGTATACTCCAATGTAAGTTTACACGGCCCTTTATACTCCAATATACGTTTACACGGCCCTTTAAACTCCAATATACGTTTACACGGCCCTTTATACTCCAATATACGTTTACAAGACCTTTGTATACTCTAATATACGTTTACACGACCCTTTATACTCCAATATACGTTTACACGGCCCTTTATACTCCAATATACGTTTACACGGCCCTTTATACTCCAATATACGTTTACACGGCCCTTTATACTCCAATATACGTTTACACGACCCTTTATACTCCAATGTACGTTTACACGACCTTTTTATACTCAAATATACGTTTACACGACCTTGTATGCTCCAATATACGTTTACACGGCCCTTTATACTCCAATATACGTTTACACGACCTTTATACTCCAATATACGTTTACAAGACCTTTGTATACTCCAATGTACGTTTACACGGCCCTTTATACTCCAATATACGTTTACACGGCCCTTTAAACTCCAATATACGTTTACACGGCCCTTTATACTCCAATTTACGTTTACACGGCCCTTTAAACTCCAATATAGGTTTACACGGCCCTTTATACTCCAATATACGTTTACACGACCTTTTTTATATTCAAATATACGTTTACACGACCTCTTTATACTCCAATATACGTTTACACGACCTTTGTATACTCCAATATACGTTTACACGACCTCTTTATACTCCAATATACGTTTACACGACCTCTTTATACTCCAATATACGTTTACACGACCTTTTTATACTCCAATATAGGTTTACACGGTCCTTTATACTCAAATATACGTTTACACGGCCCTTTATACTCCAATATACGTTTACACGACCTTTTTATACTCCAATATAGGTTTACACGGTCCTTTATACTCCAATATACGTTTACACGACCTTTTTATACTCCAATATACGTTTACACGGCCCTTTATACTCAAATATACGTTTACACGGCCCTTTATACTCCAATATACGTTTACACAACCTTTTTATACTCCAATATATGTTTACACGGCCCTTTATACTCCAATATATGTTTACACGGCCCTTTTTACTCCAATATACGTTTACACGGCCCTTTATATTCCAATATACGTTTACACGGCCCTTTATACTCCAATATAGGTTTACACGACCTTTTTATACTCCAATATACGTTTACACGACCTTGTATGCTCCAATATACGTTTACACGGCCCTTTATACTCCAATATACGTTTACACGACCTTTATACTCCAATATACGTTTACAAGACCTTTGTATACTCCAATGTACGTTTACACGGCCCTTTATACTCCAATATACGTTTACACGGCCCTTTAAACTCCAATATACGTTTACACGGCCCTTTATACTCCAATATACGTTTACACGGCCCTTTAAACTCCAATATAGGTTTACACGGCCCTTTATACTCCAATATACGTTTACACGGCCTTTTTATATTCAAATATACGTTTACACGACCTCTTTATACTCCAATATACGTTTACACGACCTTTGTATACTCCAATATACGTTTACACGACCTCTTTATACTCCAATATACGTTTACACGACCTCTTTATACTCCAATATACGTTTACACGACCTTTTTATACTCCAATATAGGTTTACACGGTCCTTTATACTCAAATATACGTTTACACGGCCCTTTATACTCCAATATACGTTTACACGACCTTTTTATACTCCAATATAGGTTTACACGGTCCTTTATACTCCAATATACGTTTACACGACCTTTTTATACTCCAATATACGTTTACACGGCCCTTTATACTCAAATATACGTTTACACGGCCCTTTATACTCCAATATACGTTTACACGACCTTTTTATACTCAAATATAGGTTTACACGGCCCTTTATACTCCAATATATGTTTACACGGCCCTTTATACTCCAATATACGTTTACACGGCCCTTTTTACTCCAATATACGTTTACACGGCCCTTTATATTCCAATATACGTTTACATGGCCCTTTATACTCCAATATAGGTTTACACGGCCCTTTATACTCCAATATACGTTTACACGACCTTTTTATACTCAAATATAGGTTTACACGGCCCTTTATACTCCAATATACGTTTACACGGCCCTTTTTACTCCAATATACGTTTACACGGCTCTTATACTCTAATATATGTTTACACGGGACTTTATACTCCATGTTCGTTTACACGACCTTTTTATACTCAAATATACGTTTACACGACCTTGTATGCTCCAATATACGTTTACACGGCCCTTTATACTCCAATATACGTTTACACGACCTTTATACTCAAATATACGTTTACACGACCTTTTTATACTCAAATATAGGTTTACACGGCCCTTTATACTCCAATATACGTTTACACGGCCCTTTATACTCCAATATACGTTTACACGGCCCTTTATACTCCAATATACGTTTACACGACCTTTATACTCCAATATACGTTTACAAGACCTTTGTATACTCCAATGTAAGTTTACACGGCCCTTTATACTCCAATATACGTTTACACGGCCCTTTAAACTCCAATATACGTTTACACGGCCCTTTATACTCCAATATACGTTTACAAGACCTTTGTATACTCTAATATACGTTTACACGACCCTTTATACTCCAATATACGTTTACACGGCCCTTTATACTCCAATATACGTTTACACGGCCCTTTATACTCCAATATACGTTTACACGGCCCTTTATACTCCAATATACGTTTACACGACCCTTTATACTCCAATGTACGTTTACACGACCTTTTTATACTCAAATATACGTTTACACGACCTTGTATGCTCCAATATACGTTTACACGGCCCTTTATACTCCAATATACGTTTACACGACCTTTATACTCCAATATACGTTTACAAGACCTTTGTATACTCCAATGTACGTTTACACGGCCCTTTATACTCCAATATACGTTTACACGGCCCTTTAAACTCCAATATACGTTTACACGGCCCTTTATACTCCAATTTACGTTTACACGGCCCTTTAAACTCCAATATAGGTTTACACGGCCCTTTATACTCCAATATACGTTTACACGACCTTTTTTATATTCAAATATACGTTTACACGACCTCTTTATACTCCAATATACGTTTACACGACCTTTGTATACTCCAATATACGTTTACACGACCTCTTTATACTCCAATATACGTTTACACGACCTCTTTATACTCCAATATACGTTTACACGACCTTTTTATACTCCAATATAGGTTTACACGGTCCTTTATACTCAAATATACGTTTACACGGCCCTTTATACTCCAATATACGTTTACACGACCTTTTTATACTCCAATATAGGTTTACACGGTCCTTTATACTCCAATATACGTTTACACGACCTTTTTATACTCCAATATACGTTTACACGGCCCTTTATACTCAAATATACGTTTACACGGCCCTTTATACTCCAATATACGTTTACACAACCTTTTTATACTCCAATATATGTTTACACGGCCCTTTATACTCCAATATATGTTTACACGGCCCTTTTTACTCCAATATACGTTTACACGGCCCTTTATATTCCAATATACGTTTACACGGCCCTTTATACTCCAATATAGGTTTACACGGCCCTTTATACTCCAATATACGTTTACACGACCTTTTTATACTCAAATATAGGTTTACACGGCCCTTTATACTCCAATATACGTTTACACGGCCCTTTTTACTCCAATATACGTTTACACGGCTCTTATACTCTAATATATGTTTACACGGCCCTTTATACTCCATGTTCGTTTACACGACCTTTTTATACTCAAATATACGTTTACACGACCTTGTATGCTCCAATATACGTTTACACGGCCCTTTATACTCCAATATACGTTTACACGACCTTTATACTCAAATATACGTTTACACGACCTTTTTATACTCAAATATAGGTTTACACGGCCCTTTATACTCCAATATACGTTTACACGGCCCTTTATACTCCAATATACGTTTACACGGCCCTTTATACTCCAATATACGTTTACACGACCTTTATACTCCAATATACGTTTACAAGACCTTTGTATACTCCAATGTACGTTTACACGGCCCTTTATACTCCAATATACGTTTACACGGCCCTTTAAACTCCAATATACGTTTATACGGCCCTTTATACTCCAATATACGTTTACAAGACCTTTGTTTACTCTAATATACGTTTACACGGCCCTTTATACTCCAATATACGTTTACACGGCCCTTTATACTCCAATATACGTTTACACGGCCCTTTATACTCCAATATACGTTTACACGGCCCTTTTTTGTCCAATATACGTTTACACGACCTTTTATACTCCAATGTACGTTTACACGGCCCTTTATACTCCAATATAGGTTTACACGGCCCTTTATACTCCAATATACGTTTACACGACCTTTTTATACTCCAATATACGTTTACACGGCCCTTTTTACTCCAATGTACGTTTACACGGCCCTTTATACTCCAATATACGTTTACACGACCTTGTATGCTCCAATATACGTTTACACGGCCCTTTATACTCCAATGTACGTTTACACGGCCCTTTATACTCCAATATACGTTTACACGACCTTTTTATACTCCAATATACGCTTACACGGTCCTTAATGCTCCAATATACGTTTACACGGCCCTTTATACTCCAATGTACGTTTACACGACCTTTTTATACTCCAATGTACGTTTACACGGCCCTTTATACTCCAATATAGGTTTACACGGTCCTTTATACTCCAATATACGTTTACACGGCCCTTTATACTCCAATATACGTTTACACGGTCCTTTATACTCCAATATACGTTTACACATTCAATCTCTGATTGTACAACAGTTACAACTGACTTGGAGAACGCTCATCATGTAGACAACCAACCAAGGTCGTGCGCTCAGCGACTGCACCACACTGATCCACCTGATGGAATGAACTCACATAACGACGGCCTTGGGGGTGGTTTTGTAGCCGTCACAAAGAGGAGAAAAACAACACGCATCTTTTTGAGTGGTATGTCTTCTACCTGCAACGCTGATGACATTCGCTTTTATCTCGAGAAAAGAGGTATTGTGGCAACATTTGTGCGCATTCTTAAGAGCCGTTACTCTGAGTCTGTCTCCGCTCGCGTTAACCTGCTCTCTACAGATGTCAAGAAAACGAAGGAAGATAATTTCTGGCCGAAAGGTATTCGTGTTAGGAAGTGGTATTCACATAACCAATATTATGGTACCAACGATAAATCAAACGTTGAAAATGACCCGTAACTCTTTCCTTTACTCCTTGTGCATTTATGCCCTCGCGATGGCCTCTGTACGCATTATGACCTGGAATGTGACTGGCATCATGTCTTCAGCCTCGTACCTTCACGATACGTTACAGACAGAAAAAGTTGACATTTGCGGGATTTCAGAGCATTGGCTTTTTGAAGAAAATGTTCACTTACTGCAAAGTATTCATTCCGACTACGACTATAACGCTATCTGTGATTGTTCAACCCATTCCTTAGCTGGCCACAGAACTCGTAAAGGAGGTGTAGCCCTTCTATGGCGAAAAGCGTTGTCGAACCGTATAACCGTGGTTGATTCAGACGATGACCATATCACGATTATAAAGCTTGTTACTAACTCCGGTGTACGGCATGTGATACAGGTGTATCTACCCAACACGAGCTATGGTTCTGAAGTTTTTAACCAGTACATTGACAAGATTGATAATCTGTGCGAGTCTTTTTCTCTTCAAGGCTCGATCATTATCATGGGGGATTTTAACGCTCGTCTTAGCGGTCCTCGCCTACCAGCCTACCACAACAACAGAGGTGCTCGTCTTCAACGTTGCCTGGATCGTCACCAGTTGTGTGTCTTAACTACATCATCCATCTGTTCCGGCCCCTTATTTACGTACGTGCACTCCGATGATGGAGCTTCTTCACTTATTGATCACGTAGTTGTTGACTCTACGAAGCTTGATCTTATCTCGAACTGTCACATTGGCGGTCAGACCTACTTAGACGTCTCAAATCACAGACCCATCTTTTGTGATATAACTTTTCCTACCGTGTCTCATGTGGACTGTCCACAGATGGAACGCACCACTTTTAAATGGACTTCTCCGGATGGCACCGCCTCTACAGGTGCAGTAATTTATAACCAGAATCTTAGTCGATTTATTTTGATGTCCAATCTCAACTACCTCGAGTTGAATTCAAATTCTGACATTGATGTTTTTACTGACTGCTTGATCAAATGCCTACAAGACGTCTCTTCAGCTTCCCTTCAAAAGAAAAAGTTCCGGAAATTCCTGAAGCCTTATTGGAAAGGTGAACTAAAACACTTACACAATGAGATGTGGAAGTTGAGGTGTATTTGGGATGACGCAGGTCGGCCTCGAGGTCCCGACTCTCCATCGTTTCGAAAGTATAAGGAAGCAAAGTGTAAATTCCGACGTAAGCACCGCCAATTATCGGAGGATCATCTTCTGAACTTGAACTCAGATATTGAGGTTGCAGCAGATATGAACTTGAATTCATTTTGGTCCCTTATCAAAGCCCGTTCTAACAGAGTGTCCAATGGATCTGCAGGAGCCGAAATGGTGTTTAACAACTTGACCATTAGAGATCCATCGGACTTAGCGTCGCACTGGGGGGAGTACTTTGCTGACATTTATTCGCATTCAGTAGACAGCTGCTTTGACAGTGACTTCACTACTTCTGTAAGTTCCGAGCTTTCAGATTTTCTTCATAGTAATGGCCCTTTTCAAGAGCCAACTGCTATAGTTTTTACGGCTGAGGAAATCAAATCTTGCTGTAAAAATCTTCCTCGTGGAAAGGCACCTGGTGTAGATTCACTTGTTTATGAAAACCTAATATATGCTTGTGACTCTCTGTATAATTGCCTTTGCAGATTATTTAATTCTTTTGCAAAATTAGAATACGTTCCGATTTCCCTTAAACAAGGCTTGATATGCACATTATATAAAGGTCATAACAAAGCAAAAAATGATCCAAATAGCTATAGAGCAATTTCGCTTCTGCCAATTGTATTAAAAGTTTATGAAAAATTGTTACTGACTAGACTAGAATCTTCAGAACATTTTTGTGTCAATCCCTTGCAACATGGATTCCAAAAGCAAGTTAGCAGTACTATGACTTCATATATTGTGCATGAAGCCATTGAGTATGCCACTGAGCATGATAGTAAGTTATTTACGTGTTTCCTAGACGCTTCAAAAGCTTTTGACTGCGTGTGGCACGACGGTCTGTTCCTCAAACTCGCACGTTTGGGCTTCAGTCGGAAATATGTATGTGTAATTATGTCTTTGTATAAAGATATGTTTAGTGTCGTCATTTATCAAAACTTTGTGTCGAAAATGTTCAAGATATGCCAGGGAACCCGTCAGGGTAGTATTATCTCCCCTTGGCTATACTCTGTCTATATCAATGATCTACTTAACGATCTTTGTGAGTCTCAATACTCCTTAAGCATTTGTGATATTAACATTACGTGTCCTACACAAGCAGACGACATATGTCTTCTTGCACTTTCTAAACAAAACTTAGATATGCTCATGCACATATGTTATAAGTATAGTTGTAAATGGAGGTTTAAATACAATCCCTCCAAATCAGTAATTGTTGTTTTTAACGAACGAGCTAGTAATCACTCACAGTCGAATCGTAGGTGGCACTTAGGCGACAGCGGCGTCACTGAGTGTACAAATGTTAAACATGTTGGGATTAGTATAAACAAGTTTAAACCAGGTAGACCCGATGTTGATGAAGTTATCCAAAAATTACGTGGTCAATGTTTTGCTCTCTTGAACTGTGACTTATTTGGCCCTAGTATCAACCCTTTAACAGGGGTGAAACTGTACCTCTCTATTGTTCTCCCTCGAAGCACCTTTGGCTGTGAATTGTGGTACTCGCTTACAGACTCAGATTGGCGGCGTTTGGAAACAGTACATCACTTGTGTGCCAAACTTACTCAAAATTTTCCTCTGAGAACCAGGTCTGACATCGCATTGGGTATGCTTGGTTTATCGTCATTTCATTTATATGAAGATCAATGTAAACTTCGCTTCTTCGCGGCATTATGTAGAAACAATACGAATTGTACATCTAAACAATTGTTTTTATTGCGCTTGTATCAAAAACGTCTCAATGTACACAAAGCAAAAAAGGGTTTTATTGTTGATGCTATTGATATACTGAACAAGTACAATTTTCATGATATTTTGCTTGAATTCTTTAATATGAGTAATTTTCCTTCAAAATTGCGTTGGAAATTCCTAGTCAAAAGTGTCCTTCTTTGTAAAGAATCAGATGACTGGAAAACTCGTTTATGTCGCTCGCCTTATTTCTCGAGATTCCTACAGCTCCATCCTGAAATGAAACCTTCAGTCATCTGGTACTTTTCAAAGTGTCATCCATCTTTTATTGCAACCTGCAAAACTGTGTCCAAAATGTGGATTACTCCACCTGATTGCGAGCTATCATGCGCTAACTGTAAAGGTACATTTGATGACGAAGTCGCCCATTGTTTGTTAGACTGCGCCGAATTTGAATTAGCAAATTTGCGGGATAGGCTTTCGTCAAAATTTGTAAACGAATATCCCGTTCATGTTTATGTGTCCTTCGATCAGTCAGACAGGGAAGTCCAGGTGGCAACTCTGCTTGGTGCTCCAAGCGATGCTATTCGTAATTCTTTTAACGACGATGTTAAATCGCTCACGTCTTTTATTAAGGACTGTCTCATTTTTTCGGCAAAGGCATTTAACATGACCTTCCAGTAAAGAAAGCTTTGACATAGCAATCAATTTTATGAGTTTTCTACTGGCGACCTCCCACTGATTGTTTTGTCTCTTACATTTCCATAAAGCTATCTTTTCGATATGAAATAATTATCAATTGTAAACCAATCCTTATTTGTTTGCACTTATATATATATATATTTTTTTTGTTTCTCTTGTCACCTGCACCTAATTGTTTTCGTCTATTGTACTCTTCATTGTTTTGGAGGAAATAAAGATATGATGATGATGATGACCTCTTTATACTCCAATGTACGTTTACACGACCTTTTTATACTCCAATGTACGTTTACACGGCCCTTTATACTCCAATATACGTTTACACGGCCCTTTATACTCCAATATATGTTTACACGGCCCTTTATACTCCAATATACGTTTACACGGCCCTTTATACTCCAATATACGTTTACACGACCTTTTTATACTCCAATATACGTTTACACGGCCCTTTATACTCCAATATACGTTTACACGGCCCTTTATACTCCAATATACGTTTACACGGTCCTTTATACTCCAATATACGTTTACAAGGCCCTTTATACTCCAATATACGTTTACACGGTCCTTTATACTCCAATATACGTTTACACGATCTATGTATACTCCAATATACGTTTAAACGGCCTTTTATACTCCAATATACGTTTACACGGCCCTTTATACTCCAATATACGTTTAATCGACCCTTTTATGCTCCAATATACGTTTACACGACCTATGTATACTCCAATATACGTTTACACGACCTTTGTATACTCCAATATACGTTTACACGACGTTTGCATACTCCAATATACGTTTACATGACTCTATTTTACTCCAATATAGGTTTACACGGCCCTTTATACTCCAATATAGTTTACACGACCTTTTTATACTCCAATATACGTTTACACGGTCCTTTATACTCCAATATACGTTTACACGATCTATGTATACTCCAATATACGTTTAAACGGCCTTTTATACTCCAATATACGTTTACACGGCCCTTTATACTCCAATATACGTTTAATCGACCCTTTTATGCTCCAATATACGTTTACACGACCTATGTATACTCCAATATACGTTTACACGACCTTTGTATACTCCAATATACGTTTACACGACGTTTGCATACTCCAATATACGTTTACATGACTCTATTTTACTCCAATGCACGTTTACACGACTCTTTTACACTCTTACATTGTAGATACGTAATTTATAGAACGTACAGGTTTCTATGGGTAAACGACCTTTTCACGCTGAAAGGTACGCTAAGAACATCCCTACTCTATTGTAGTCTAAAGAATAATAAAAAAGATCATAAATGTCAACGAAACATAAGAGTATATATCAGAGGTTAAGTTTTCGCTTAGAATATACCCTAAACGGCCATCATCTTATCCTCGCTGCATGTGCACGGCTGTTCGTTAACGGGGCTTGCAATGTTCAAGCATTTGATGGCAGGGGGAACGATTCACTAAAGTCCTATACGAATTTTGCGTCGTTTATTTTGCATTATAGATTTTATGTAGGTGGCGTAATCGTCGCTCACGCTGTTTTCGAGATCTTAGTGAGCTGACAAATAGCCTGGGGCCTCGTCGGTACTGGCGATAAGGCAGAGAACAAAAAGTTCTCATCGATTTCAAAGGTCGAAAAGACATCTAGCTCTACTTATGCATTTATCAGAAAAAAAGCTTCATTGGATAAAAGAGAAAATTTTCTTGAAATCCCGAAGTGGCGAGAGTGGAACGGGATTTACCCATTTGGTTCATTTTTTTTCCATGAATGTTGTGCTAACAATTTTTAAGTTCATTTCGTCGTTAAAAAACGTGTACATTTTGAGATATTTACTATCGTCACCATAGTTTGTAATTTTGTGTATATGCATTAGCTTGGGCGATAATGTCTTATTTATTGAATAATAACTCCGAGTAAACTGCCATCTTCCATGTCCTAAATAGCTAATTAGTAACAAATGTGGTCATCAGTCGCTACATCATTATCCAAGAAAATAGTCAACTAGTTACTGGCAAGTGATCACCTAGCGAACATCAAATCAATATTTGACATAAAGAATGAATGTCAACACATTTCATTCTGATATTGGGATAAGACACTTATAAGCTTATAAAAAGTCTGCTATGATAAGGTCGGTTTTAGTCTGTACCGTGGTTAGAAGGCTATGTAGCCCGGTCTTTATTACAACTATATTGTTGTCATTACCACAGCACAAATAGGCTGCTGTCGTTAAGACGACGAGGCCGCGCGCAGCGTTACGTAGCCGCATTTTACATGCTTAATTAGGGTTTAATGATACGGCAGGTCGATGGCATTACGTTATCTATACATAAGGCGGCGATCCCAGAGATACATGGAGACTGATAGTAACGCTATAGGGCGCACATTTATGTGAATGGAAATAATTACACTACATATGTATGATATGTGATGTTTGGTAAAATAATATTTTAATGCACTTCTAAGCTTTAAGGATAATTATCCAATTCTAAGTCTACATTTACAATCAGGTATTCTTAAAGCTCAGATATCGGGCCAACGAAGTACAGAAGTATTAGTTCAAATCACGGTAGTGTGTTCTAGAAGTCATGGGTTGGAGCCCAGACGTACCGACCTAGTGTACTGCTTCATTCTAGTTTCTTTGTCTATACATAAATTTAGTTATAATCAGATATCCTTATGACCAATGTAAAGGACAAAATATTCTCCTTGTATCGAAGTCAACTTCATACAGTTCATATACATGTAAATGCATAGTATAGGTAGGTTTGAAAGTATTCACGATCAATGGAACAGAATTGAAATAAACATGTCCGAAAGACCACGCCCGCCTGTACAGAAATTGTCTGGGACAGATTTGTTAGGCAATGATATACAATTATAGTAGGGCAATAATTCAAACACCTCCTTCATTGGGTAATACCTTGAGGCACGAACAGTAAGATTTAAGCGGTAATGTGATCGTGATTTGTCTATTTCGTCGACCATGTACCCTCCAATGGCAGAGAAACGCTCTCTGTGACAACACGTCTTCACCGATACGTACAGATAACGTGGAGATCATTGCGATTTGTTTTTGTCTCCCAAGACGGCTTACTAACCGAGGATGGTTGTCATTTTTCTCATTATATTTTATTTAAAACCTCACGGGAACGGCGTCAGACGGATACAAATTAAAACGGAGAGAATGCCGATTTATCTAGGCGATAGTGAGTTCCTCCGCGCGGCGAGTGACATTGATATAATGTAAGAGTGGTCCCCGCCAGGTAGCTACATCTCCAGCCTGCAATATATCTCCACACAACTATCATGTAGACACACATCTCTTAACGAAATTAATGTTTTTGTAATACTTGGTTGTGTTCAATGGCAAAGATTTACTTACATGAAGTATACGTTGATAGAGAGGATGGTAAGGTGTACTGTCTAATCGCTGACTTGGGTGTTGGCCATGTGGAAAGGGAGGAAGAACTGAGAGGGAGGGGGGATGGGGGAAGATAATTACTTTCTATAAAAAGTTGATATATATGTGACATTGGAGACGATTATTTTAATAGATAAATATACAACATTTGATAAAGCGCCCTATCTAGCTAACATAAGCTACTCCAAAGCCCTTTACAGTACATATATATATACAAGTCTTATACAATCAATACAATTGACACGTACAGTTCTGTCATAAGTTTCACAGGAGCTGCCTTATCAGGCACTAACTACCTGTCATATACCACCTGGCTAATATCTCCCTATGTTTGTGCATGTATGCTGGAGGTGAATTGTGTTATGCTTTTCTTTTACGGGACCATGTTTCCAATGGCATCGTTTATAGTGGCACCTAACTTGAATGTTACAGCACAGATACCCCAACACCCACCCCAGACCATTTTATACTCCACCTGGGTTGTTGGAGGTTTTTGAATGGTATTGATATATAGGATGATATGTTACATGCAGCATGGCTATGTGTGCTAAAGTAACTAATATGTACAACCATATCTGTATTCACAGTATACGAGGATTATCATTGACGTCACGGACGAAAGCCTAAGTATCAATCTACATTGTTGAGAATAGTGAACCGCGGAATGTTTGATTACTACGTAGGAAAAACTTTAATTAGGACTTTTTTATTAAAAGAAATTGTGATGAAAATCAGTCCAAAAATAACAAAACCGATAGAATCATAGCTATTTTCACATCTGAATATGTATAAGAGGCGTTCCGGAATGGTAAGCGTCTTCTGCTTTATCAAAGACACTCGCCATGTATCGTTATATATTTACAGTCTACACTGATATTCACTCGATAGCCATTGTACTGCAAACTAGTGTTATTTTCCAATAACTATACTTGAGAACGTGCAAAATTTCTATGACGTCGACAACAATACATGAGGGCGGAGCTATGCAAATTATCCCGTTCGAATCACAATTGTATGACGTCATCAACAATGACATGGGGGGAGTAGCTACCGCTTATGCAAATTTCATGCCGTTACATTTATTTAACTGTTTTCACGTTTGTAAGTTTTGAAATGAAACAATATCTGCAGATGGGGCTAAATTGAACAGAAAAATTATGAACCATTTACAGGAAAATACTGTAAATATAAGAATTAACCTTTGATTTTGTTTAGTTTATGAGATCATAAATCCAATGGAGCAGTCGGTAAATTTAACGTAAACGCTTCGCGTTTACGCAATTTACCTCGTGCTCCATTGGATTTATGATCTCATAAACTAAACAAAATCAAAGGTTAATCCTTAAATATTTACAGTCTACACTGATATTCACTCGATAACCATTGTACTGCAAACTAGTGTTATTTTCCAATAACTATACTTGAGAACGTGCAAAATTTCTATGACGTCGACAACAATACATGAAGGCGGAGCTATGCAAATTATCCCGTTCGAATCACAATTGTATGACGTCATCAACAATTGACATGGGGGGAGTAGCTACCGCTTATGCAAATTTCATGCTGTTATATTTATTGAACTGTTTTCACGTTTGTAAGTTTTGAAATGAAATAATGTCTGCAGATGGGGCTAAATTCAACAGAAAAATAATGAACCATTTACAGGAAAATACTGTAAATATAAGAATTAACCTTTGATTTTGTTTAGTTTATGAGATCATAAATCCAATGGAGCAGTCGGTAAATTTAACGTAAACGCTTCGCAATTTACCTCGTGCTCCATTGGATTTATGATCTCATTAACTAAACAAAATCAAAGGTTAATCCTTAAGTAAAGTCACTTGAGGGCACGTTGTCAAAATTACACGGAGCTACAGAACACTATATTCTTAATTAAAGAACATCGGCCTTCATCACACGGACGGAATATTAATAAAAACTTTCCATATTTAAGGATTAACCTTTGATTTTGTTTAGTTTGTTTCATGAATCCATGTTGTGGAAAAAGGTACATCATGTATGTAAGTCAACTCTCGAAACTTACATGTGACTTTCAGACAAGGTCTTGTTTGTATTGCTCGTATATTGACGGGGATACTTGTAACAGGTAAAGAACATGGACAGTTCGTATATTATCAGGATTATTTGTTATATATATTACCGAAATTGTTCTCGTTACGTAAGCGCGACGCTTCTATTTCCATCGGAGTTTGAAGGAATCCGGACATTTCCTTTCGATTTTTCTTCCGTGAAAGAAGTCCCGAAAGGACATTCGAAATAACGAAAAACGTAAGCAAGTAGAACGAAAAAAACCCCAATTCGAAGCAGTTTTCTAATTACAGAATAACTTGGTGTGACGCATGCATGACACCGGAGACTACCGTAGTCGATATTCTTCTGTGTTCTTACTGAATAATTATCAGCGCTATTGGTTGAATCGTTTTGTTTAACGGAATTCAATATCTACCCTGAAGTATCAAAACTTTTGTGGAACGGAAGTGTTAATGAATAAGTTCAGTTTTATAAACATTAGAGTGAGATATAGAGTTAAACATGCGTGACAATATCAGTGTATGCTATCATATTGGTGCATCTACTAAAACATGCAGAACTAATACAAATATATAACAGGTTGTTTTTGTAGTCTGTCCCCCTTACCGGCTGTTGTTTTTGTAGTCCGTCCCCCTAACCGGCTGTTGTTTTTGTAGTCCGTCCCCCTAACCGGCTGTCGTTTTTGTAGTCCGTCCCCCTAACCGGCTGTCAGACACATGTACTCTCCTGATAGACGCATTGTTTACCGTAATATATTGCTATAACCTTTGATATACCTCCCGGATCCGATTGATCATTTCGATACCGTTTGAACCTTTCCGGATTCGCTGTCTAAAATGACTAGCACGTGTCCGGGGCCCGTCTAGCTCCCAGATGTGATCCAGACCCACAACAGGAACGTAAACATGGCGTGACGTGGTAATCAACACAGCATCACACCCGGCTACAATTAAGTACGAAACTAAACCCCAATAATACGTGTTGACTGTCATCTGACAAGGATATTGCAATGAACCGTGGTAGAAATGTTACAAAAAGATTTGCGAGAACCTGCATGATTATTTTGGGCATCTTTGATAGCTGGTTACATAAACGCAGCATTGTAGCAGAATTCACGATATCATCGTCAAACGAGATTTAACGAGATAAGTGTGCACGGATCGTTCTTACGAACCAATAAAACTGCTATACCCATGATACACCAACAGTTATCGCCGTGTTTTCCCTGTAGAGGGCGCTCTCACGACATTTGTCGTGTACATCTTATGTCAACACAACATCGTATTGGTATCGACGGTAAATATCTAGAATTCTGTAACTGGCTTTTAATATAGATAGTCGACTTTTATTTCATTGTTGATTTCCAAACTGGATGTATATACAAATGTAGAGAAACAAATTCTGGCGATTATAGGAGTAGGCTCATCCTGTTCAAAAAATCAAATTTTCGGAACTCGTTTGCCTTTTCATTAAAAAGTTACCCAAATGAACCTTTTTTTTCTTTTGATATTATCAAAATATAGAACTGAGTCATCTGATCAAGAGATATAATAATGGGTTTTCAAGTTTTGGTATTGGTTTTGCTAACTTATAGTATTCTTTAAGCTTTCTATGGTTAATAAAATCTGAATATCGTAACGTTGTGGATAAGAATACTCATAAGATGTCTTTAATATATATATATATGAAAAATGTCGGTCTAATCGATAAGCTGTCGGACGCTTTTCCCCAAAACCATACGTTCGACACTCAATGTGGTCAGTTTTTGTATCTGTTTTTCTTCCTTTTTTTACAAACTCCGTTTTTTATTGTTAATAACTTAATATTGACATTGTATACAAAAAGTATATAATATTCATAACTTTCAAATATGTATGTTTAAAGTTCCCGTGATATTTCTTCCCGGTAAATTTGAACAGTAAAGAATATATATAGTATCATTCACGAAACATTCATTTCTCGAACAAATGTTGTTATAAGGTTTCATATGCTGGGGGATTGATAAATCGACTCATACAAATAGCAATGTATTACATATAAGAACACCCTGCTTATCAAACAGTCTGTGTATAACATATACAAGGATGCTTGATTATGTTGTTGCTGAAAATGTAGATAATTTAGCTTTTGCTGATGAATGTACCATGTATGTAAAATGCGTATCCTATAAGTTGTAAAACTCGCGGAAATAAAATGAATTGGAATATATCTAGAGGAAGTCTCCGACAGATTAAGAATGTGTTGTTTCAGCAGCATGTCAATTAACTATTTAAAATCATTTGATCAGTTCCCACATCCATTTTCAGATATATAGGTAAACAATATAAACAGGAGATGCTATTTTATCTAACTAAATTACTGGACAATTGCAGTTCAGATACAAGTCCAACATAATAAATATATGTTCATAAGTACACCTATATTTTACAATCCATTACGTGACACAGTGCATTATCTATGTAGCAGGGACGTTATTTCCCTTTGTGTATGCGAGCTGTAAACGTATTTGGGAGAGAACCATAGTACTTTCAGTGCCTTGGAGCTTCAAAATTGAAAACAAATGTCTTCTTCTTATATACATGTAATATATTTTTTTTCCTCAGAGAAAGGGTCCCATGTGTAAACCAGTCAAAAATCATTGACAATGACAGGAATAGTCCATGCCACCGCCAACCTAAAATATGATTTCTTAATTTTTGGAAGTAAAACCAGTTTCGTATGTGTCGTCACATTAAGTTAGCTATAATAATATATATATACAGTAGCTTGCATATACATGCAATGCCAAACCCAGCTCTTGAACTGCTTTTGTTTTAATTGGCTTCATAATAGACATGCACAATTATAACATATTTTGTAAAAATAAGCCATTTCATTGGCTGTCGAATAACCAATGCGATATTGTAAATGCTCTTAGTGTTTCTGTTTAGACACTTGGCCTTTGACATGTCATATAACGCCTGTCCCTTTTTATCTGTGATTCTCAATTGATCAACAAGCTTACTGTTTTCTTTCAGTCTGAACTAATTACTGTAAGATCAGGACGAGTAAGGAAACACTGGCCGTAATAAGTGTTAGTACAATCCGGGTTCTTTGTCACTCTCTTGTATAAAGTTCAAGCACCGCTCTTAATAACTCAAAACTGATAAGGGAATTGTCCTTTCTTTTCGGATGAAAGCATTTGCTGGTGTTATTCTGCTTGTTGAAAAATTTTGCGTTTCAACGAAGATTCTGAAACATGCTTACATGTGACGTTTTATGAAGTGAAAGTGGATACCTTACATGTGTATTGTGTAAGTTAACTTTGTGTGCACATTGTTTAACCTCCTAAATAAATTAACATACACAGTTCTTATTATATTGTACCTATATGGACTTGTCGTGTTCTTCTCGTGCCAGCCCAAATCGTTACTTCGAGAATGTCGTTGTATCCAGTGCCCGATTTTGAAGAACTTGTTTTATAACCAATTATGTAAACACAACGTATTGGCCAGGAATATGTTCACTGGATAGTTTAGAATATACAGTTGTACTTACATGCACGATTACTGAACGATATGTATATCTAGTATCTTATTATACCTGGTGGGACATGTTTTACTTCAGAATAAATTGTTTAAATATCAGTTTAACAACGTAGTATACATTGCCTGTTTTACTTCTGGTAGAAAAGCTGATAATTCTTGGGAGGCGGATATCAAAGATCAATGGAAATCTCAAGTTATTATGAACTATAGCATATAGACATTAGTTTGTCGTACTGTTGTTTACTAACACAAAAGTAAATAAAAATGTACAATAATAATTTGTATGGTGTTCAGTTAAATCTATATCACCGTCTAACTGAGCTAAATTTCTGGTGTGTCTTTGTCACGGAAATGTTGATAAAGACCTATCTGTTGTATTTATACAAGATTAAACAGTTCTTTTGTCAACATGTTAAATAATATTCTTGACAATATATTACAAATTAGAAACAGGAAAACAAAGTAAAGAAACAGGAACATTCACTACCAGATCGGGTTCCAACCCGGGAACCTCAAACTCGGTCGTCCTGTCAGCTTCCTTGTCTATTAACATCGAGCCAGTCCAGTCCTGTTACTGTACCAAACATACAAATGTACAGTTTTGTGTCTTGAAACTGAAATTGAAATGATGGGCAATTAAAGACATTGGATAACCAAAATAAGACTTTGAAAGAGAGGTATGTTTGACTCTTACTTGTATATATCAATATAGGTATACATTTTACATGGTGTAAGCGTACGCTGAGTTAATTGGTTAAATTAGCTATTACCAAATAAGGAAACGTGGCTAATAGAATGCAAAAGTGAATTTCACATCCATCACCGAGTACAGCTGAACCCCGTCGTATGTCGTCATCAGTCTCCATCAGTGGAAATTAGAAAATATTACAGAAACATTAATAATTAACCTCACCCCAGCACTCCAGGAAAACACGTATTGAACTGGTGACTTCTGTGGTGCGGCTCGCAGCGTAAATTGTTTATATATATTGGTTGGCACACAATACATACCACAATTATCGGGCTAAAGGGTATCGGCCGTATTGCATTCATATTGATGGCAACATGTTTATATATAACGTACACTATCATAATCCAATGTAATATTTATCGACTGCTTTTTCCTGTTTCCTTTATATAACATTAATACCTGGCTAATGTGGCTAATGAGGTATAGCTTGTGTATATTGTTTATAAGTTATCACGTATATGTATATCGAGTAATATTCGCTGATCATTTTCTATAATCCATTGTGCTGTTTATATGATAAAACTCCTAGATATTACATTAACGATTTTGTTATATATTGCTGTATAAGCTTAGCATTAACGTCCACGGACCATTTATTGGGGCTTCCGTGCCCTGGTCATTCTACGGGATCTGCTATCTTAAAAGGGCAATAAATCAGGCACATCCTCACGCCGGAGCCGACCAGTGGTAAGTGGCTCTGTGCTAAGCCTCTTATTGACCAAGAGCTCTGATTGGTATTCCCGCTTCTGCGTATCTCCAGTAATTGCTGTCGATTGACCAGCTTTGTCCGGGAGTTGACCAATGACCTTATTGGTATGATTTTATAGTAGGGAAGCACACAAAATGTCGCCGGATGTCGTTAACTTGATATCCTGTACATAATTTGATGTTTGTGGTATATCATTCAAATGTCCTGTCCCCACCCCAATCCCTGATGTTTTCTGTAGTATATACACGCATCCATCTAATTTTGTTATCTCCCTTGGTTTTTATTATCTGCCAAAATAGTTTCGTGTACGGAAACACTTATCAATATTTAGTCGGTGTCGGCGACATCCTACACGTCAACCCTCTATCTATACACGTAAACTAGCCGGCCAGGGCTGTCCTCACATTGTATACTACTAGGTCGGCTTGCCGACTCGTGGTGTTGTACGGGTCACTGTAAATAATTCACAAAGTCTGATAAATCTAAATAGGTAGTGTTTGTCCACAGTTTTATTTCGTTCAATGAATTAACAACGTTTATTATCAGTCACATGCAATTGCATTACAAAGTTTGCATTATAATGTACAATGACATATTTTGGTATTTGTTCAAAATTATCGATAACTGTCCAATTACAACAGTTTAATTGGTATAGTTTCAAAGTTTGCCCTGTTGAAAACATGCATAAATTGAAAATACTCTTGTGGGACAAAGTCGGCGGGTTGACTGTGCCAATGACGAATGTTGTACAGATGGAAAGTTGTACTGCAGGGACATTGTACTTGGGGAGAAAGCTGTATACTACCAAAGGATAGTCATAAACATAAGGCGAGTAGTTTATGGAACAAGGGGAAACATCGCCATTGGGAAAAATTATGATTCCTTGTAGTTCTTATAAGCTAATGTACTTTTGTACAGTTTTTTTCGATCGTCTTAAAAGTTGCATTAAATATTATAGTAGAAAAAAGCTTGTGTTTGAAATGATAAGATACCATTGACATAATAAGTACAGTAAGCGTGTAATGGACCTCGTTGCCGTTTTCAGGGGTAGTCGGGTGTTCGATTCCCCAATCGGACCTGAACAGGTACAGGAACTTTCCCGACCACTTGGGGATTCTCCGGTTTCCTCCGACACTAAGACCCCCCCCCCCCCCCCACCCCTTCCCAATACATCCGGGCCAACAAGAGTGATTATGTAAGTAAGATATTTTGTTTCATAATTGTTGCAAACAAGTTAAGTTTTAAGACAAAAGTGTCGTCTTCCGGTTTGTCGACAGAGATATTTTAACCCAAGGTAAACAATAAAATACATTAAACATAATTTAGCATTGCAGTAGTCCCATTTATATAGAAGGCATGTCAGCAGATACGGAAAACAAATTATTATTATTTCCCTGTATTCGTTTCTGGTACGGCTATCTATTTCTGAAATGCGAATTAACGTAATTTTCATAGAACGTTTGGTACGAATGCGTCTGTATCAGTTGATAGTATACTTCCGGTGCGCGTTACAAACTGAATTTGTTATTGTTCTTTAGTGACAATGGTGAATAAAAAGTCGAATATCACAGTGTTTTAACACCTACATGTAATTGAGGCATGACTGGGCGCTGGACAGACGTCATGATTGAAAGATAGTCGGACGTTGGACATAAATGATTTTTGTACGACTCAAAACGGTCCTACCTTGGACAGAAATAATTTTATATGACCTAGTCGGACGTCAGACAGAAATGATTTTTGTGCATATTTGACTGTCGGACGTTCGACAGGCGTGGTTTTGTTATAGACGGACGCTAGACAATGATTGATGACGCGGTAAGATAATACTGATTTGCCGTCCGAAGACGCGAGATTGATACAGGCGGTCCTGGACAATGGTTTCCATGTCCGGAGCTGGTGTTTCTGACCCGAGATCACTGTACAATGTAATAATACAAGCTAGCGCGCACAATTTGATCCGAGTCTCCCTCTCAACGGAGGGGTGGGCCCTGCTCCCTGTGGTAGAGCGGTGGGAACCGTCTCTGTCAGCTTCCAAACCAAACATCGCACGAGAGCGCGTGGGATCAATACAGGCTGCTTCGTACATGCTTAATATGACCACTCATTAACGAGACCCAGCTAGTTTTACCAAACTCACTCCAAGTATGTCACTGTTTTTTTTAAAAATAATTTGTCGCTTTGCCGTTGCTATCGGCTACAGCAACAAATACGGCGGTAATTTAAAATTGATGGTTTAATATTGTAATGAAATTCTTAACTCGATGATTATGGCACTCCGCGAGAAGATAAATGTACGTGTATGTGATGGTGGCTCTCTATATCCCCTCCTCCCATCACCCAGCGTGTCCTGATATTCTTATCGCTCTACCTGCATTTTTATGATGTTGGTGGATCTAAAGTTCACCCGCCTCTGAGAGCGTCGCCATACAGGAATCATCCAGTTATATATATATCTATATATTTTGTATTGTCTATAAATCCCCCGCCTCGGCTCCAGCTCAGCGAGATGAAGTCACCTGGCGCTCTAACGCCTGATGGCCCAAACCTTACCACAGATGGCAACGCGCTGTACCACACTAGTCCAGATTTAACGCATTAATATTGAAAGAATGCTTTTCGCTTAATTTCTTACAGATTCTACTCCGGTGTGGATGTTTGCGAATTTGAAACACTAGTGACTCCCGGTCCCGAGGAAGACTGTGTGTGGTAACTGTTTGGCCGCATGGCTCAGGGTGGTGTTGCTACACTATTAGCGAGATCAACAGCACACCTTAGCGCAATTCTCGGAGAGTGTCTATCACGGACAGAGACCACCTTGGGGAGTAGGACAACTTTTTTGTGGGATCATTGTCATTGAGAGTCTTGTGTCACGGAGAGTCTTGTGTCCATGGTTATTTGTGCCGGTGTCCGGTGAGAAGTGTCTGATAGAAAATTATAATTATGGGATTTGGATTCGAATGCACCTCGGAAGTAGCCTGAAGGCAGTCCACGGAGAATAGGTGCTGTGACGTTCTGGCTTGCTTTGAAAACATCTTTTTTTGGATATAATACGTCACAGGAAAAATTGTGTTCATTCATCATGTTGTTCTACCACCATTTCTGGATTGCCGGATTCTCAGGTAAGTTATTGTATATTATATATTTATTAACTAAAGATAAAATTTGATGCCATAATTTGATAAATGAAGTCAGGCACGGGTTGGACAGAGACGCTGATCGACCGGGGGATCGCTCGGGGAACATTCTTATGTAACTGTACTTTTATTGGTTGCGTTTTACCTTACACGTGTGTTTTTACCGACGGTATATCGTGATTTATACACAGTTCGATAACATTTTTATTACACTGTGGTACCTATCCCCCGGGAAACATGATTTACTCCGCATTATCATGCTATTACAATATAATTACACTGGTAATTTCTGTCTGTAAATCACCAATACAGGAGCATTCCGCATGCAAGTGATGAAATAATATGATATTGTGTCCCCTGGTGTAGGAACCGTCTACTTACAGGTGAACATTATGGGATAAGACCTGTCTATCTACAGGTGAAAACATTGTACATACAACCTTGGTTTAAACACCGGTTATTTACAGGTGTACATTCTGGTATAGGTAGCGTCTATTTTCAGGTGTACATTCTGGTATAGGTAGCGTCTATTTACAGGTATACATTCTGGTATAGCTAGCGTCTATCTACAGGTGTACATTCTGGTATATATAGGTAGCGTCTATTTACAGGTGTACATTCTGGTATAGGTAGCGTCTATTTACAGGTGTACATTCTAGTATAGGTAGCGTCTATTTACAGGTGTACGTTCTGGTATAGGTAGCGTCTATTTACAGGTGTACATTCTAGTATAGGTAGCGTCTATCTACAGGTGTACATTCTGGTATAGGTAGCGTCTATTTACAGGTGTACGTTCTGGTATAGGTAGCGTCTATTTACAGGTGTACGTTCTGGTATAGGTAGCGTCTATTTACAGGTGTACGTTCTGGTATAGGTAGCGTCTATTTACAGGTGTACGTTCTGGTATATATAGCGTCTATTTACAGGTGTACATTCTGGTATAGGTAGCGTCTATCTACAGGTGTACATTCTGGTATAGGTAGCGTCTATTTACTGGTATACATTCTGGTATAGGTAGCGTCTATTTACAGGTGTACATTCTGGTATAGGTAGCGTCTATCTACAGGTGTACATTCTGGTATAGGTAGCGTCTATTTACTGGTATACATTCTGGTATAGGTAGCGTATATTTACAGGTGTACGTTCTGGTATAGGTAGTGTCTATTTACAGGTGTACGTTCTGGTATAGGTAGCGTATATTTACAGGTGTACAGCGTCTATTTACAGGTGTACATTACAATGTTATGGTGTATGTATCCTAGCCTTTACTTACATGTACAGGTGAACACCTAAGTACATTTCCCATTTTTATAGGTGTGATCTACACATGTAGGTAAGAACACGTGGTTACAGGTAAAACTACGTTAAGTTGATATGATATTTCACTATTTTAACAATTTAACGCGAAAGATATGATTACGCAATATAAATATCATTAGATACGGATATGCGTTATTTTATTAGTCCAAAATCATCGTGTCACATACGTTCGAATTTGTACGGATAATTAAAAAAATAATAGAAAAAAAGCATGATTCTTTTTAAACGTTTTTGGGACTATATACATGTATGTCTAACCTTGAATGTTCCCTTGCGTCACCGAGTCCGTGAAACTTTGTATAAATATTGCTTAATTGTTTTATCAACAACGAAAAAATTATTTCAGGAAAGCGAAACAACAATATCAATATCAATAATCATATTTAATGAAAATGATATTAATTTTGATTAAGACCGCCATACGTTACGATAATGAAATAGTGTATATGTCATGTTGTAGTGTTTTACCAGATAAAAAGATCCACCCAAATAAGTACAGTTCCGTTGTGTGGGATAATCGTAGACATTGAATTAAAGACCCAATTAGTTTCCTGACATCATAAGATGATATCATATAAACACGTTGCTAGATTGTACGCTTGTGTAACTAGTGCCAGATATGATGTGTAAAAACTTGTCATCACCTTGATGGACAGATGTAATTAAACACATTGATACTTTATGCTTTAGGGAATTTAATACTCGTATTATAGCTAAAACATTATTGTTTTTGCGATTTTAACAGCTTGTCAGATATTCCTTCATAGAGTCGATTACGTCGTCGAACATTTCATCTCGATTTTATAAGTACAAGTATAACATAAATATATTCTCCTAGGCATATAAAACATCGAGATTGACGATTAGCGCCCTGGAGACGGTGTTTTACACTCGTCTTAAACAAGCGGTCGTTGTATTAAATCTGTTTGGAGAGATTATCGTGTTTTGAGAGGTCGCATTGACTCTGAGCTGGTATAACTGGATTACGGACGCGGAAAGGAGGAGTGATTTCAGTGTTTGAAGTGGGAATTATTATTGAACATCTCCTTTTGTTGTTTTTAAGGATAAATGATGAAATAAAAAAATCTAAATTGTTTTTAAATGAGATTTTAAAGGACGAGCTGTCAATGTAGTTTACATTCTTATCAACAAGGCGAAATCAGATAAAGTGAAAGGTTGGGCATGCACAGAAATGTGTTATACATTGAAGAACGCTAGATAGCCGAGTTTGAAAGGTACGGACACTGTATTACTATTAGTCTAATATATGGGTACAAACGCTCCCAGAATAACACATACATTTATGTATTACTACTCGTACTTCCGGATAATATTACATCAGCCCGCCTCTACGATTAGTTTGTTTGTCTGACTTCCGTTTAAAGTGTATTAACACTGTCGTACTAATCATCATTTTAAATATCTGCGAAAATTAATAATGTTTAGTTTCTAAATCTATATTAGGTTGTGTGTATACACATGTATATATACGACTTTTACCTTAATTGCCAGTGAAGAATTCAGCTTATGTTCGTTTTTCTCCGGCTCGGTCTCCCAAAGTAATTTGTTAAAAATGTCTGATGCAGTTATCGATGCTTAGGCAAACTGTTAATTCCTTGTCGAGATAATTGTTTTTTCGGCTCAGACATTTGGTTGGACAATGCTTGATAGGACATCGACTGGGATGTCGGGCCATCTAGTTCTTGACTGTAAGTCTAATGCTATAGTATGTACAAATGCTATAGTATGTACAAATGCTATAGTATGTACAAATGCTATAGTATGTACAAATGCTATAGTATGTACAAATGCTATAGTATGTACAAATGCTATAGTATGTACACATGCTATAGTATGTACAAATGCTATAGTATGTACACATGCTATAGTATGTACAAATGCTATAGTATGTACAAATGCTATAGTATGTACAAATGCTATAGTATGTACACATGCTATAGTATGTACAAATGCTATAGTATGTACAAATGCTATAGTATGTACAAATGCTATAGTATGTACAAATGCTATAGTATGTACAAATGCTATAGTATGTACAAATGCTATAGTATGTACAAATGCTATAGTATGTACAAATGCTATAGTATGTACAAATGCTATAGTATGTACAAATGCTATAGTATGTACAAATGCTATAGTATGTACAAATGCTATAGTATGTACAAATGCTATAGTATGTACACATGTATAAACTTCCCATCAGGTAAGATCTCTCGCCGACCGAGTTGTATGTTTGATTGATTAAAATTACTTAGAGACCGAGTCGTATGCTTAATTGATAAATATGTCTTAGACACGTAGTACATATGTATGATGTTTTATTGATTACGATCTTCAGAAACATGTTTCACAAATAAGATTATCTATAAATAAAGCAAGTCATATGTTAAATGGAGTAAAAACTTTGGTTTGGTGAGTAATACATGTAACGGTACCCAGTGTAAGGATTTACCTAAGTAGAAGCAAAAAACTGAAAAAGTTAATATGAACAGTAATCAAAATCCCAATTATCCTATATAAAGGGTTTTCATGGTCTGATTTCTTCTCCCCAGTTATCTTATATCAAAGTGTTTTCCTTTTCTGATTTCTACTCCCCAGTTATCCTATATCAAAGTGTTTTCCTGGTCTGATTTCTACCCCCTAGTTATCCTATATCAAAGTGTTTTCCTTTTCTGATTTCTACCCCCCCCCCAGTTATCCTATATCAAAGTGTTTTCCTGGTCTGATTTCTACCCCCTAGTTATCCTATATCAAAGGGTTTTCCTGGTCTGATTTCTACTCCCCAGTTATCCTATATCAAAGAGTTTTCCTGGTCTGATTTCTACCGCACAGTTATCCTATATCAAAGTGTTTTCTTGTCTGATTTCTACCCCCCAGTTATCCTATATCAAAGTGTTTTCTTGTCTGATTTCTACCCCCCAGTTATCCTATATCAAAGTGTTTTCCTGGTCTGATTTCTTCTCCCCAGTTATCCTATATCAAAGTGTTTTCCTTTTCTGATTTCTACTCCCCAGTTATCCTATATCAAAGAATTTTCCTGGTCTGATTTCTACCCCACAGTTAACCTATATCAAAGAGTTTTCCTTGTCTGATTTCTACTCCCCAGTTATCCTATATCAAAGTGTTTTCCTTGTCTGATTTCTACCCTTCAGTTAACCAATATCAAAGTGTTTTCCTGGTCTGATTTCTGATCTCCAGTTATCCTTTATCAAAGAATTTTCCTGGTCTGATTTCTGATCTCCAGTTATCCTATATCAAAGTGTTTTCCTTGTCGGGTTTTTCCTCGCATGATATACATGTACATGGTACAACTTATTTTTTCAAAGATTTGAAATGGCAGTTATAGCGTTGTAAACAATTACATGCTAATACAAATGTATATCGTAGAGTTTTACATATCTGTGGACGTGATTTCCTTGCATGATTCCACTTCAGTACTTTGTACATGTACGCTACATGTATATTCTAGGATTTCCTTGCATGATTCCACTTCAGTACTTTGTACATGTACGCTTCATGTATATTCTAGGATTTCCTTGCGTGATCCCACATCAGTACTTTGTACATGTACGCTTCATGTATATTCTAGGATTTCCTTGTCAATCTCTTCCCAAATAATTCTGTGTTACAGTTTTCTGAGGTCAATCACGCACATCTAAATAAAAACGGATATTCTAGTTCCTTCGAATGAAAACAATATCATTTTAACACTCTGCGCCGTAACGAAATTATTTAAGATAGATAGGACAGTAGTCAGATGAGGAGCCGGGGTAATGGAAACAAAATTGGCCACAATGGGGAGTTTTGTTTGTAATCTCAAAATTACACGGTAGTTGTATACGAAAATAACGGTAATCATACGAAACTAACTGTTATAATCTGTCCCCTTGGCCTGTATGAAAAAATCCAGTTCCTATTACATACATATGTTGTAGGTAGTCTAATATATGTCATCAGGGTATTTATTTGGATACGTCTCACATTGTCATACTACTTGTACAGAAATGTACCCTCGTGCATGGAATAATATGTGGTTACCCTCGTGCAATACAAACCTATATATAGTGAATACATAGTAAATCCTTTTCTAAGGATTTGTCATCCATTTGACAAATGGATGACAAGCCCAACATAATCGTTTCTTTCAATATAACCATATCTAACTATGCAGACATATATC
Source organism: Mimachlamys varia (assembly GCA_947623455.1). Lineage (NCBI taxonomy): Eukaryota > Metazoa > Mollusca > Bivalvia > Pectinida > Pectinidae > Mimachlamys > Mimachlamys varia. The sequence continues at coordinate 5,495,375 of OX392535.1, forward strand.
AACTACATATTTAACTCAAGGAAAGTGCCATATAGATGTACCTGTTTACCAAGATGTACCCCTCATGTTACAGCCATTTACGTGTCAACTTTAGTAGATATGTCATTCATTTTACGGACATATGCTCTCGTGTACTAACTCTTTATTAACTGGGAACGTCATGTACATTATAGGGAGATGAACCCTTGTTCATTTGAATATATAATACATATATGTACGTCATACATGTGCGTACATTATTCGGATATGTTGTATGTAGTTACCATTGTGTTGATAATCTTTTAAAACAACTTGTCGTTGTCGTGATCTGCAATGTTCTTATCATGGTACATGTAAATATATCATGCTTGATACATTGTTTGATTCAGAAAAAAACCAAACAACTTATGAATCGTTCCCGTTGTAAAACGTATGTTTTCAATAATAAAATACGATAAACAATGGAAGTAGCTCCGCTTGACATTGCATTTCCACCACGGAATACAGCTGACGAGAACACTGGTTTTGCACTCGGGTTTTCTGAGATAAAACGTCAAACAAGGACATGACAGAGGGGGCCTTTAATGTCACGACAGGTCTATTGGCTTCATGACTGATACTCGTTTATTTTGGAACCTGCCTTTTTACCTGAATTAGGAAAAACAAGGAAATAACGAGGTTAGCCCCTCAAATCAATACTATCCGGAGTGTGCGGTGTTGTAATAATCACCTGCACTGCGAGTGAAGGTCGACCAATTAGCAATGTATCAATTAGTCAACAGTTTAATTTGTCGTCAGCACATGTAATCACAGGTGCCCTGCACAGCTCGGTGTGTTAGAGAGAGGCGTTACGCAGTAGGACAAACAAGAGGCGTAGCGACTATGGTGGGCCAATCACAGTCAACACCAAACTTGCTCTAGAGACCGAAACTTGCAATAACGAATCCTCAGAGCCGGTTGAAAACGGAAAACGGTTAGCAACAATATTTCATTAATGCAGTAGGTGTCCTAAACTTAAAAAAAAAACATTTTAAGAACAATTTTAACAGACGAAGAATGGAATAACAGTTGATACAATCTTGTAAAGAAAAACTCCAGTTTAGGACTTTAAGAAACAGATGTAGCGAGTTCATGAAAGTATTGTTGAAAAGTCGATGGACAGGGACAGGCGGCTGTGTTAAACCAGTGGCCACATACCTCGAAGTTTCGTCTTTTTAAAAGTGGAGTGAAATCAATCAGAATTTAGTAGTCTACAGTAGCGCGAGGAGGTGTGATGCATGTTGGGGTGTCATACATCACGCGCCAGTGGCGGGAACCCTAGCCAGTAATGTGTGGCGGCGGCGCGTGCCCTCAACACGCAATGTACACATCACTTTGTAAGTCAGTGTCGGTTATAAACTCCACACTGCAGGAAGGTATCGTACACCCAAGGGAGTGGTTCTACACACCACAGGGAGGGGAACAAGCAACCAAGGAGGGGAACCGATCTTACCCATAAGTAACAATCGTACAAAACAATAAAATCTGATAGGACGTTAATTTATTAGCTCACGCGGTGTGGTACAACTGTATGTTGGTGTTACTTTGGGAATCACCTAGTGGAGATAAGGAAAACAAATAAAACCGGATACACGTTGTAAGGTTTAGCTGTTAGGATAAGGAAACTGCATTACGTCACACGTGCTAAATAAAATGGCAAGATAAGGATTTTCACACGGAATGATGTGTATCAATTTAAACGTTTTAGTCGGACCTGGTCATCTAAAGATTACAAAGTGTTCAAATGATCACATATATATCACAAAATTTGGAAATATCCACTCGTTATCATCTTACCGCTAAAGATTATCGACATTTTTTTCACCATAAGTTTTATCTTAACGGAAAAAAGATATAAAACTACTTTTGATATCGATCATACGATAACCCAATGTTCATGTTAAGAACATAATTTTGTTTTCCCTTCTTCTACACAACGCATTGAAAAATCACTGGAGTAACAGAATACAACCTCAAATACCAGAAATATTTCTTTAATCTAATAGATACAAATTAAAATCCTTCTGAAATGAAAGCCGATACGCTTCCTTCATGTCGAAGGCTATAAGAAAACATTAAGTGCTCCAAACTCAATGTTCTCACGGGTACAGAAACCAAATAAATAAAAAGATCGAGTTTACCCTTCCCTCTCTACACAAAATGTGTTAAGAGTAGGGTAAGCTGCAGTGTAAAGCAATGGTCAGACTTTGATTCAAACAATAAACTTTAAAGGGGCCTGCAAAATTAATTTTGCTAGAAACCTGAAACACAAGATCGCGTAGGAAACACGGCACAGACCTAAACGCGTGAAAAATACTGCTGTGAAACCTCATCATAAAGGTGCATCTCATTTACGATAAGAGAAAAAAATCCCAGATAAGTGGGAATTGAAAATACGAAAAACTGATAAGTTAAGTTGAAAGCCTTCCCAGTGAACAGTACATACACGTACAAACGTACACGATGTTCATGTATGACGTTCACTCGGTAGAAAAGGGAGGTTAGTACCAAGACAGTCCCATACAATTATCTGCACCAAGAATGCATGTTAGCGCATCGTTAAGAATGCTGTAATGTAAAGATGGAATATTAACCCATTTTAAGTGATTAAAATCTGCAATATATTCCATAGAGATGTGTCATAAATCAAAATTAATTCACAATTATATAGATAAGGAGTGAGGTTGGCGGTTGTTGTAACATCAAAATACAAATGATATTTCACTTTTGGTTCTGAATGTTTTAAAATCACTGATTCCTGTCTACAAGATATCTAATACGCTAGCTGTCCTGATCTTGCTTTATTCTTTACCAAGGACAATCTCCTGGTATATTGTTTATTTGTTATCAAAAAGTTTTGTCACTATAACAAAATGGGTAAGTATTAATGATCAAAACTTGTTCCCGGTGTTTAGGTCCGAAGGGTCAAGCTGACCTATAGCTATCGCGCACTGACCGTCGTCGTTCACCTTGCGCCGTCAGTCGTTCGCCGTGAACTTCTCCTTCAAACGACTTCTTTTCAATAATCAAGATTGCCTTGTATGCTGATATTATGCATGTGATGAAAGGCCCCTATGTTTGTTCAGATGAATTACCTTGACCTACTTTCAAGGTCGCAGGGGGTCAAATATGTTATAATCTTCAAGCCACTTCTTCTCAATATCCGAAACGATATTTGGCCTACACCATGCTTGGATGAAGGGCTACCAAGTATGTTCAAATGAATGACATTGACCTACTCTCAAGGTCACAGAGGTCAAATGAATTACCATATATTATAAACAACTAAAATTATATAGAGTAAGATGACAGTTCAGGATCATTGGACCTCTTGTTTAATTTCATATGGACATCTAGTTGTTATAACGAATTAAGGAATAGAAAAACAAAAGTTAAAGTAAGTTAGCGACGAACACATCGTAGATCCATAAATAGATACTTTCCAGATTATACACCTGTCATGCAAATTATATCTATGATATACCCCCTTCAGTGTCAGAACTACAGTAAAGAACCACACAAAAATTGAATGAAGCATTACCAAAAAAAGAAAAGAATATGTATTATTGTATGTACTGATTACTTAATCAGAAAGGAAACGATGTATTAATGAAGTAATGCAAATAAAAAAGGCAAACAGATTGTTCAGAAAACAGAAATCTGGGCCGTTACAATACAGCCATATTTGTTTTTTTATGTTTCAATAATATTTTATCTCCCTTGTAATTTGGTAAATGTTTGATAGTGAATGTGTAGAACATTCCGTCATAGTAAATGTACGTGTAACATCGATATATTACCGAAATCCAAATTAGATAAACAATTTGTAAAAGAGGACAGTTGTTTTTATGGTGGAAATCACAATTACCCATGTGGTAGTAATACATATACGTGTGTATTTTATCTTCTTCTTCTTCTTCTTCTTCAAAAAAAAAAAAATAAATAAAATTACGGAATTCTTGGTATTTGATGTCTTTATCTGAACTAATATTTATTGTGATATATATTTTTCATTTTCATGTAGCAGTTTAAACAGCAGGTAGAGAAGTGATGTGGCTGACAGAACGATTCTGAAGCGGCCATGTCAGAGAGTACATGTACCATCACCACACTCACTATTAAGTACCATACCGAGAATTGGCTATTGCGCAACATTGCTGTCTTTTCAAATAGAGTTTTTGCATTAGAATGTTCGAAGTGTTAGAAATATTTGTAGGTTTTATAGGACTCTGGTACGACAATAACCTAATCACATTATATATAATTGACTACAACAGACAGATGACCTTTGGAATTCATACTCATTCCTGAATTAAGATATGGCTACCCAACGCCGACTAAACGGTAATAACAATAGAAGAATGCAATAAAATGGCTACCGTAAAAAGGAAGCGGTGCACGGTAGAAGAAGCTATATAAAACATAAAAACAGTTTTCTACATATCATCACTGCCAATGGATATTAAGAGTATACAATACTTATTAATGAATAAAAAAAACACCTTTGATTTTAATGAAAGCTGTAGACCAATAATTTGCGTGTAAATTCAAAAAGGTTTGTTTCAGTTGATGTATATCTTAACACACTTTTAGCAAGGTTATTGTACTTGAAGCTTCACCACGAAGCTGTATGTATGGATTGGGATGCACAATACATGTATCAATGTCTGGATTTTAACTGTGGTCAGAATTGAAACCTTCTGTACGTACAAATAATCATCCAGTACCTCTTACTGCACACCCTATTGTGGATACAGAAAGTTGTGCAATAAATCTCGGCTCAGGGCCATACCGTCTCTACAATGTATGATGTTGTCGGCTCAGGACCATACCATCTCTACAAGGTATGATGTTGTCGCCTGTAGCCCGGCTCAGGGCCATACCATCCCTACAATGTATGATGTTGTCGTCTATAGCTCGGCTCAGGGCCATACCATCCCTACAATGTATGATGTTGTCGCCTATAGCCCGGCTCAGGGCCATACCATCTCTACAATGTATGATGTTGTCGCCTATAGCCCGGCTCAGGACCATACCATCTCTACAAGGTATGATGTTGTCGCCTGTAGCCCGGCTCAGGGCCATACCATCCCTACAATGTATGATGTTTTCGCCTATAGCCCGGCTCAGGGCCATACCATCTCTACAATGTATGATGTTGTCGCCTATAGCCCGGCTCAGGGCCATACCATCTCTACAAGGTATGATGTTGTCGCCTGTAGCCCGGCTCAGGGCCATACCATCCCTACAATGTATGATGTTGTCGTCTATAGCTCGGCTCAGGGCCATACCATCTCTACAATGTATGATGTTGTCGCCTATAGCCCGGCTCAGGGCCATACCATCCCTACAATGTATGATGTTGTCGCCTATAGCCCGGCTCAGGGCCATACCATCTCTACAATGTATGATGTTGTCGCCTATAGCCCGGCTCAGGACCATACCATCCCTACAATGTATGATGTTGTCGCCTATAGCTCGGCTCAGGACCATACCATCTCTACAATGTATGATGTTGTCGCCTGTAGCCCGGCTCAGGACCATACCAACTCTACAATGTATGATGTTGTGGCCTGTAGCACGGCTCAGGACCATACCATCTCTACAATGTATGATGTTGTCGCCTGTAGCCCGGCTCAGGGCCATACCAACTCTACAATGTATGATGTTGTCGCCTGTAGCCCGGCTGAGGGCCATACTATCTCTACAATGTATGATGTTGTCGCCTATAGCACGGCTCAGGACCATACTATCTCTACACTGTATGATGTTGTGGCCTGTAGCCCGGCTCAGGACCATACCAACTCTACAATGTATGATGTTGTCGCCTATAGCTCGGCTCAGGACCATACCATCTCTACAATGTATGATGTTGTGGCCTGTAGCCCGGCTCAGGAACATACCAACTCTACACTGTATGATGTTGTGGCCTGTAGCCCGGCTCAGGACCATACCATCTCTACAATGTATGATGTTGTCGCCTGTAGCCCGGCTCAGGGCCATACCATCTCTACAATGTATGATGTTGTGGCCTGTAGTCCGGCTCAGGACCATACCATCTCTACAATGTATGATGTTGTCGCCTGTAGCCCGGCTCAGGGCCATACCATCTCTACAATGTATGATGTTGTCGCCTGTAGCCCGGCTCAGGACCATACCATCTCTACAATGTATGATGTTGTCGCCTGTAGCCCGGCTCAGGACCATATCATCTCTACAATGTATAATGTTGTGGCCTGTAGCCCGGCTCAGGGCCATACCAACTCTACAATGTATGATGTTGTGGCCTGTAGCCCGGCTCAGGACCATACTTTCTCTACACTGTATGATGTTGTGGCCTGTAGCCCGGCTCAGGGCCATACCATCTCTACAATGTATGATGTTGTGGCCTGTAGTCCGGCTCAGGACCATACCATCTCTACAATGTATGATGTTGTCGCCTGTAGCCCGGCTCAGGGCCATACCATCTCTACAATGTATGATGTTGTCGCCTGTAGCCCGGCTCAGGACCATACCATCTCTACAATGTATGATGTTGTGGCCTGTAGCCCGGCTCAGGACCATATCATCTCTACAATGTATAATGTTGTCGGCTCAGGACCGTATCATCTCTACAATGTATGATGTCGTGTGGATAAGTTCTATGTAGACAGTATACATGTACATACGAGAAGCAGACGGTTATTTACGGTATCTTTTCTATAAAGTGTGGTCAATATTTCTCAGGTTACTGTCTGAGAATCTCTAAAGCTATATATTCAGGTAAATGACTATTATTTCAGGTCTCTCGAGTCAGAGTATTGGGATCGGGTATCAAATACACTTAAATATTAAATAAGGGTTTCGTTGTAAATAATTGGATACTTTCACCCCTGGGTCTCTTACGGAGAGGCGACCTCCTGTGTTGGATTTGTATATCTGCTGAAATACGTGAAATTTAATGAAACCATATAAAAGACAAGATACAATGTAGAGACAGTGTTTTGATATAAAGTTGAAAATCCATTATCGTGAGGGTTTCATGGGGATAATTCAGTATATTTTATTGTTTTACGTCCTACTGTCAGCCAGGGTCATTTAAAAACGTGCCATGTTTTGGAATAGTACAACTATAACGTTGAAGCTAACATATAGATAAGGATATATGGGTCATGCACTATTTAAATATGGATAACTGAACACATTCTAAATTAAGGGTTAGCGAATTACATAATGTATTACGAAAAAGTTATTTTACATCAAAAATGTAATTTTTGTCTCGTTCATTTTGTTGGTTGGGCGTTTTATACTAATCCTTAAAGTATGAAAATGACAATTGTTTTAATGTTATTAGCATTTACATTTCTACCTCCAAAACTGAATTAAAGACACGGTAGAGTCCTTTTCGTTGGCTTAATCGTATTTTGATTTCAACATATTTTATTGCAAAAAAAATAAATGAAAACGGATTTGGCACAAGTTATTTCAACATTACATTATTCGTAGTTTGACTTTCACCGACATTAACCACATATATTGTAGCAAACATTATACAGTTTACAAAGTAAGTCTTCCACATATCAAACATGACATATTTTACAAAGTAAGTCTTCCACATATCAAACATGACATATTTTACAAAATAAGTCTTCCACATATCAAACATGACATATTTTACAAAATAAGTCTTCCACATATCAAACATGACATATTTTACAAAATAAGTCTTCCACATATCAAACATGACATATTTTACAAAATAAGTCTTCCACATATCAAACATGACATATTTTACAAAATATGTCTTCCATATATCAAACATGACATATTTTACAAAATAAGTCTTCCACATATCAAACTTGACATATTTTACAAAATAAGTCTTCCACCTCACCTAGAAAACATGACATATTTTACAAAATAAGTCTTCCAAATATCAAACATGACACATTTTACAAAATAAGTCTTCCACATATCAAACATGACATATTTTACAAAATATTCTTCCACATATCAAACATGACATATTTTGCAAAATAAGTCTTCCACCTCACCTAGAAAACATGACACATTTTACAAAATAAGTCTTCCACATATCAAACATGACACATTTTACAAAATAAGTTTTCCACCTATCAAACATGACATGTTTTACAAAATAAGTCTTCCACATATCAAACATGACACATTTTACAAAATAAGTCTTCAGCCAGGCAAGCATGTCACATTTTACAAAATAAATCTTCCATCTAGCAAACATGACACATTTTACAAAATAAATCTTCCACCAAGCAAACATGACACATTTTACAAAATATATCTTCCACATATGAAACATTTCACATTTTACAAAATAAGTTTTCCACCTATCAAACATGACATATTTTACAAAATAAATCTTCCATCTAGCAAACATGACACATTTTACAAAATAAATCTTCCACCAAGCAAACATGACACATTTTACAAAATATATCTTCCACATATGAAACATTTCACATTTTACAAAATAAGTTTTCCACCTATCAAACATGACATATTTTACAAAATAAGTCTTCCACATTTCAAACATGACACATTTTACAAAATATATCTTCCACCAAGCAAACATGACACATTTTACAAAATATATCTTCCACATATGAAAGATTTCACATTTTACAAAATAAGTTTTCCACATTTCAAACATGATACATTTTACAAAATAAGTCTTCCACATATCAAACATGACACATTTTACAAAATCAGTCCGCCTTTTATCATTATTTATACAACAATAATAATACTTTCTTTCTGGAATTCACATGTCTAGATAGATTGTTTTCTTAAATATCAAGATGAAGTATCAAGATTTACTCCTTCTATGTCACTGATAAGCTGCTATCCAATGCTTGCTATCATTAAGGTCAATTCATTAAGCTGTTATTGATAAACCATCCTCACCGAGCTTATCTCAATAATCTAGTATTGATCAACTGCTCTCACTGAGACGATATTAATCAGCTGTTGTCAATAAACGGTTATCAAGGAGCTGTTATCAGCTTACTGGTATCAATGACATGTAATATGTTAACTGCTTTAGTTTAACCTGATTTCAGCAAGCTGTCAGTTTTACTATAACTTAACTGCTCTCATTAATTACCGATCTATTGATATTGTACATATATAGTAACTTTTGTAACACTTTGCCATGTATGAAACGTGTGTACATACAGGTATGTTGTGTCATTTGGAATACATGCAGCACGAGACTAAACACTTCATATATATGTACACATGTATAGATATTGTGAGCTAAACATTGGAAACTTTAACTTCCCATACGATTATTTGTATGTCCATGCTACGATAATTGTATCTACAAAATCTTTTTTAATCTTTAATCTGAAATCAAAAACATGGGTCACTTTTTAGAAATTATGGAAAAGAAAAAATGAAAGATAAAGTGCACTTTTAGCTATTTAGGCAATTGTTGACACTCTAGTAAGTAAGCACATTGGTGTAATAAAAGATAAGCTACACTTAAGCATTATCATTACAATAGAAATCAACTCCAATTTTGTCAAAACAGACCATAGGCAGCTGATTTAATCATTTTAAATACTCTGTACTGTCAGGCAACATCGTTAAAATAAATAAGAGAATACCGAAGCGCTAACAAAATCATAATCCAAACTCAAAATCGATTAAACCAGGGGCAAAATATAGACAAAGGAGAGATAAACATGGAGACTCTTAAACTATGAATAACCCCTAACCAGTGGGCCGGCCTACCACACGGGAGTTTTAGCAATTGAGGAAGTCCCACATTTCGAACATATATAAACTATGCTTTGACGGTATATCGCTACTTTGAAGGTATGTTTGGAAGGTTGCACAGTTTAATACAACCATTTAAGGATCATTTACCTCGTATATATAGAAGAACTGTTCGAAAATGCTCCAGTCTATATATTTTGTATATCTCTACTCGGGCAATATTGAACAGAATAACGTAATCAATACTTAATATGAATCCTGTTTAATCATGCACCTTGCTTTTGTCATGTACTTTGCTAAGCAGGTTTTAGATTTCGGCAAAAGCTGTGAAAAATGTTTGTTTCAGAGGGAATATTAAGCTTATGTTGCTCAATCTTCGCTAGCGAAGGGTTACGATCCGCACACTCATCTTCACTGTAGATAACATAGGTGATCGTAACCCCTGGATATCGTGGATGATGTGGCTCATACAATGTATGTGGTCTTTCGTGTCTATTGCATGTACCCGGGGAATGTGTACGACCTAATATGGCTCTAGTAAAACGTCCACAAGGATTATCTTTTAACCTTGAATTGCAAATGACAACTGTAAGAATACAAAAATATGGCAAATAGGGAGGGAGGTATTCTAATATTAAAAAGACTTCTGAACATAGTGAGAAGAGTGAGAAGACTGTTTTAAAGACAAATGTGTAATCGTTAAAGATTGGGGTTTTTCAGAAAAAAACTTGTTTATTTCAAACTCGGTTATACATGCTATATTAATATGATGTTTGTCACAGCCCACATTTGCATTTCAAGTGATAAACAGAATCAATATGTACAGGTTTAGGGAGTCATATTCGATCGATTACACGTACATGCTATAGCCACAAATTATGTAATATATGTGATTCATACGAGGTATTTGTGCCCTTCTGAAACAATAATTCAAACAACTTTATAAATTACGTGTCAAAACCAAGGTCCCCGCTTAGCTGTTATACATATCAGCAATCATTCAAGCAACTAGTGATAAATAGCCGTGTATAACTCACTCGATATGCTATATAGATACCCCTGAAACGCCCCACCTTGGTTATATGCTGGAATTAGGTGTCGGTATAAACACATCATTAGGCTATAGACCTCCTCCCTCTCCCTGTTGAAAACAGTAGACAACATTAAGATAATCTGGTGAGGGACACTGCCCTTGATGTCACCAGATGCTGCAGGATGATGTCTGTATAAGAAGCCACGTGTTTGTTAGGTCATTCCAGACCCAGTCAATAAAAAATATTGAAGCTATTTCGTATCTGATCGTGTTTGTGAATTACCCCTTTTCTTCGGAATTTGCAAGGTTGTATTGCTCGTGGGGTATAATCGTGTGTGAAAGTTTCCCCCACGTGCATTGTTTGTAATGGTATCATATTATAAGAAATATTTTTTATATCAATATTAAGGTTTACTTTTGTACTCGATTTTTCTATGATTTCCTTAGATTTTAAGATTTACGCTGATATGTTGATGTGGTTTGGCATGATTCAGTCAAATGTAGACCTTCTTATTCAATTAATGTCATTTGCAACATCATCTTCTTCATAGAAAGAATTATAAGCCTAGATCACTATATTTTTTGCGTATTTATTGACGTTGTTGTATTGTGTACACAGTTAAATAGATTTGAGGAACTTGCGAAGGAATTCCTATGAAAGCGACAAATGTATCCGGAATCAATAGAATGGGATTTTAAACTAATTAGGAGCATGCTTGGAGGCTGGTGTTCTCGGCAGACGTTGGAACAAGAGAGTTGACATGTGTCTATACCGGCCAACGGGACTTTATGTACTACTCGGTTCGTTCCCGACTCCCGTAATTAGGTTTTAAGCTTTATGGAACATATTCGAAGCTGACGCGACCCACGTGCACATACCGTTTGTATGTATACCTACTGGAGGAAGAGTTTTAAGCTGCGCCGTGTTGGCCACCAATCTCATTACTTATCTAATCAGACTGTATACATTTCAACATCAAAGCCAAACCCCCTCTCCTCCTGTCTCAAAAGCGTTCAAGAACCGACTATTTAAAGAAACAATTCGTTCCGTCACCTATTTAACAAAAAAGCTCTGGCACGCTACGATTTTGCTATATGAGATTTTTAATATTTATTTTTCCTCTAGAAGTACGATGTTTATTTTTTTTTAGAAAAGTTTTATTGTCGTTCCATCAGACATCAACATAAAACATATTAGCAACAAACACATTAAAAGCAAATTTATTGAAATCTTTGTTTAAATTTGTTGTTTGAAATACGGACTCTTATACAGATTTTCAATTTGCAAACCTTATTTAAAGCGCAATTATCTGTTGCCAGCTAAACGGTTAGTTAGGCGCAAAGTGTCATTCCGTAATTTGTTTTGAAAGAAACTATATGGTTTTTCATTTGATTGTAACATTAGGAGTGGCCGTTGGTGAAGCATTAAGCCCTGGTACCCGTACTTACACAGACTTAATGCGTCGTGGCCTTGTATTTATATGGATTTGACGCAGGAATTACCTGCTGAGAAATTAAAGGACAATTATGACCTGTAATTGGATTTGGACTGAATGTTGGAACGGTAAGTTAATTTGACTAGAATGAGCCGACGTCTGAGCTGGACTTTTATCGTCTCTATAGAGTAGTGATACTGCGGCAAAACCCCGTCCCTAGAACCTAGGTTGACGTGTACCACCAGCTTCTATATAGGAGTTGCGTCCCTTTGGTAAGCCAATCTAATCTATGTAATTGCCGATTTGGGTGACAAATTGGTAGTGGATATCAAAAAAGTGTAGTTTACGATCTGTGGGTGTCTCTAGTAGTACAATGCTATCCAGGGAATAAACGATATGTGTAGGTAGAATCCAACAGGCGTTACAGGCGATGTGAGGTCGGAATAAAACAATGATTGTAAATACTAGTAATATCGATTGGTGTCCTATGTTGCCATTCAAGTTCACAATGATAAAAATAATACCCCCCCCCCAAAAAAAACAACAAAAAACAACAAAAAAAAAACAAAAAAAAACCCCAACAACTTCTTCAACAGTTTATTATTTTGACCATCGTGTTTCGAAATCCAGAGGTTAACGTTGACTAGGAACTAACTGCAAATAATACTTACACGTTAGTAGAAAATACGAAAACGTAAAATATACGTTAGCTTGAACATTGCTGTATTCAATCTATATGTACATGTAAACTTGAACATTACTGTATTCAATCTATATGTACATGTAAACTTGAACATTGCTGTATTCAATCTATATGTACATGTAAACTTGAACATTACTGTATTCAATCTATATGTACATGTAAACTTGAACATTGCTGTACTCAATCTATATGTACATGTAAACTTGAACATTGCTGTACTCAATCTATATTTACATGTAAACTTGGACATTGCTGTATTCAATCTATATGTACATGTAAACTTGAACATTGCTGTACTCAATCTATATTTACATGTAAACTTGAACATTGCTGTATTCAATCTATATGTACATGTAAACTTGAACATTGCTGTACTCAATCTATATTTACATGTAAACTTGGACATTGCTGTATTCAATCTATATTTACATGTAAACTTGAACATTGCTGTATTCAATCTATATGTACATGTAAACTTGAACATTGCTGTATTCAATCTATATGTACATGTAAACTTGAACATTGCTGTACTCAGTCTATATTTACATGTAAACTTGGACATTGCTGTACTCAATCTATATGTACATGTAAACTTGAACATTGCTGTACTCAATCTATATTTACATGTAAACTTGAACATTGCTGTATTCAATCTATATGTACATGTAAACTTGAACATTGCTGTTTTCAATCTATATGTACATGTAAACTTGAACATTGCTGTACTCAATCTATATGTACATGTAAACTTGAACATTGCTGTACTCAATCTATATGTACATGTAAACTTGAACATTGCTGTACTCAATCTATATGTACATGTAAACTTGAACATTGCTGTACTCAATCTATATGTACATGTAAACTTGAACATTGCTGTACTCAATCTATATGTACATGTAAACTTGAACATTGCTGTACTCAATCTATATTTACATGTAAACTTGAACATTGCTGTACTCAATCTATATGTACATGTAAACTTGAACATTGCTGTATTCAATCTATATGTACATGTAAACTTGAACATTGCTGTATTCAATCTATATTTACATGTAAACTTGGACATTGCTGTATTCAATCTATATGTACATGTAAACTTGAACATTGCTGTATTCAATCTATATGTACATGTAAACTTGAACATTGCTGTACTCAATCTATATTTACATGTAAACTTGAACATTGCTGTATTCAATCTATATTTACATGTAAACTTGAACATTGCTGTACTCAATCTATATGTACATGTAAACTTGAACATTGCTGTACTCAATCTATATGTACATGTAAACTTGAACATTGCTGTACTCAATCTATATTTACATGTAAACTTGAACATAGCTGTACTCAATCTATATGTACATGTAAACTTGAACATTGCTGTACTCAATCTATATTTACATGTAAACTTGGACATTGCTGTATTCAATCTATATGTACATGTAAACTTGAACATTGCTGTATTCAATCTATATGTACATGTAAACTTGAACATTGCTGTACTCAATCTTTATTTACATGTAAACTTGAACATTGCTGTATTCAATCTATATGTACATGTAAACTTGAACATTGCTGTACTCAATCTATATTTACATGTAAACTTGGACATTGCTGTATTCAATCTATATTAACATGTAAACTTGAACATTGCTGTATTCAATCTATATGTACATGTAAACTTGAACATTGCTGTACTCAGTCTATATTTACATGTAAACTTGGACATTGCTGTATTCAATCTATATGTACATGTAAACTTGAACATTGCTGTATTCAGTCTATATTTACATGTAAACTTGGACATTGCTGTATTCAATCTATATGTACATGTAAACTTGAACATTGCTGTATTCAATCTATATGTACATGTAAACTTGAACATTGCTGTATTCAATCTATATGTACATGTAAACTTGAACATTGCTGTTTTCAATCTATATGTACATGTAAACTTGAACATTGCTGTACTCAATCTATATGTACATGTAAACTTGAACATTGCTGTACTCAATCTATATGTACATGTAAACTTGAACATTGCTGTACTCAATCTATATGTACATGTAAACTTGAACATTGCTGTACTCAATCTATATGTACATGTAAACTTGAACATTGCTGTACTCAATCTATATGTACATGTAAACTTGAACATTGCTGTACTCAATCTATATTTACATGTAAACTTGAACATTGCTGTACTCAATCTATATGTACATGTAAACTTGAACATTGCTGTATTCAATCTATATTTACATGTAAACTTGAACATTGCTGTATTCAATCTATATTTACATGTAAACTTGAACATTGCTGTATTCAATCTATATTTACATGTAAACTTGAACATTGCTGTATTCAATCTATATGTACATGTAAACTTGAACATTGCTGTACTCAATCTATATTTACATGTAAACTTGAACATTGCTGTACTCAATCTATATGTACATGTAAACTTGAACATTGCTGTACTCAATCTATATGTACATGTAAACTTGAACATTGCTGTACTCAATCTATATGTACATGTAAACTTGAACATTGCTGTACTCAATCTATATTTACATGTAAACTTGAACATTGCTGTATTCAATCTATATGTACATGTAAACTTGGACATTGCTGTACTCAATCTATATGTACATGTAAACTTGAACATTGCTGTACTCAATCTATATTTACATGTA
Organism: Mimachlamys varia; assembly: GCA_947623455.1. Classification (NCBI taxonomy): domain Eukaryota; kingdom Metazoa; phylum Mollusca; class Bivalvia; order Pectinida; family Pectinidae; genus Mimachlamys; species Mimachlamys varia. The sequence continues at coordinate 5,510,999 of OX392535.1, forward strand.
AACTTGAACATTGCTGTACTCAATCTATATGTACATGTAAACTTGAACATTGCTGTACTCAATCTATATGTACATGTAAACTTGAACATTGCTGTACTCAATCTATATGTACATGTAAACTTGAACATTGCTGTATTCAATCTATATGTACATGTAAACTTGAACATTGCTGTACTCAATCTATATGTACATGTAAACTTGAACATTGCTGTACTCAATCTATATTTACATGTAAACTTGAACATTGCTGTATTCAATCTATATGTACAAGTAAACTTGAACATTGCTGTATTCAATCTATATGTACATGTAAACTTGAACATTGCTGTATTCAATCTATATGTACATGTAAACTTGAACATTACTGTATTCAATCTATATGTACATGTAAACTTGAACATTGCTGTATTCAATCTATATTTACATGTAAACTTGAACATTGCTGTACTCAATCTATATTTACATGTAAACTTGAACATTGCTGTACTCAATCTATATTTACATGTAAACTTGAACATTGCTGTATTCAATCTATATTTACATGTAAACTTGGACATTGCTGTATTCAATCTATATTTACATGTAAACTTGAACATTGCTGTATTCAATCTATATGTACAGGTGTATGTAGAATAACAAAGGGATAGGGAAACAACCTTAGAGCTTAACATTCGAAACATTTTCTTCCGGTCCGTTTAATGGCTTATACATTGTTTGATGGAGGCAAGTACATACCGACCTAGACGTGGAGACGGCATATGTACAGGAAAATCATTAATTAATTGTTTGCTTTTTTGTGTTACTTTTCTCAAGCATAGAGCAGGTCTATATTTCTCCCCAAATATGTTTATCATACATGTAAATACATTTATTTCATTTTTAACTGTGAAATATCAGAAAATATCAGCTTGATAAAACTTCATATCATCACTAGTGATCTTGTATCATCACTAGTGTTGATATGTTTCGGTCTGATATCATTGCGCACTATATGTGTACTATTTTTTCGTTATTCTTAAATTAAATCATATAAAGTAAGGAAATTGAAAAAAACCTTTATAGTATTTTGGAAATGAATAGATATCTAATATATTTTATAAATATTTTTGTATTTTTACTATATTTTGAACCAAAAGTACAAATTCATCCTGTGGAGTATTGATATTCTATACGTATTAGGCACTTCGTCCCGATCAGTTATAACCTCAAGTTTTAAAAACGAAATCAAACTTTTGGGAATTTCGAAATGAAATAAAAAGAAAATTCAATGGTTTCCCAATAAATATGAAATATATTTCACTCGTATGGCAGATTTTAAATATATTAATTAAAACAAATCTGCCATACTCGTGAAATATATATGATATTTAACGGGAAACCATTGAATAGCCTCTATATATTTCTTTCACCTTTAAACGTTTTTCCTTATTGTCGTTGTGAATACAAAAGTCATAGTCGAGCAAAGATGCAGCCAATTCACGTACAATTTACAGGTAGGATGGCCATAACCAAACGTAGGCACCGCATGTTTACAAGGTGCAAATTGATACCCCGTAAGTCGCACTTTTTGTCCGAGATACGGTGATGGTGTTATCGAAATTGAATTAGAAGAAACATACCACTGTCGTGCCGAAGTTAATTCAACACATTCTACACCACCCCCAGTAAAACGACCCCAATACAAAAAGTGAATTAGAATTCCTCCCGTATGTATTAGAGGACTTATTTAATTCATACTGCTCGGGATTACACGCCTGAGATATTAAGTTGTACGTATTACGACAAGGCTGGGCATCCGTTTGATTGTTGTGTAATGATGTCCTGTGTAACACGTCCACGCAAGAGCAGGGACACGTTGGTTTTAACTCTGCCAGTGTATCATGTGACCTTGGCGCCGTCCTTCTGTCCTCAACAACACAACAGCGACAAGTGCTAGCAGTGCGCGCTCTTTAAAGGATGATCGGAACTTTATCTGCATTTGCTGTCATTAAATGTCAAAATCCCTAAAGCAACGCTCAAACAAATATTACTTTGTTAACAAAATGGAAACTACTTTAAATTTCATCCAAGCAAAGGAGTAATGTTCTGCTTTTAACATCGTGGAAAAAAACAGAGAGTTATCATGAACAATACCAGATTGACGCCTGTTTCCATTGTCATGAACAGTACTATATATTGACACCTGTTTCCATAGTCATGAACAACACTATATTGACGCCTGTTTCCATTGTCATGAACAGTACTGTATATTGACACCTGTTTCCATAGTCATGAACAACACTATATTGAAGCCTGTTTCCATTGTCATGAACAGTACTGTATATTGACACCTGTTTCCATTGTCATGAACAACACTATATTGACGCCTGTTTCCATTGTCATGAACAGTACTGTATATTGACGCCTGTTTCCATTGTCAGGAACAGTACTGTATATTGACGCCTGTTTCCATTGTCATGAACAGTACTGTATATTGACGCCTGTTTCCATTGTCATGAACAGTACTGTATATTGACGCCTGTTTTCATTGTCATGAACAGTACTGTATATTGACGCCTGTTTTCATTGTCATGAACAGTACTGTATATTGACACCTGTTTCCATTGTCATGAACAGTACTGTATATTGACACCTGTTTCCATTGTCATGAACAACACTATATTGACGCCTGTTTCCATTGTCATGAACAGTACTGTATATTGACGCCTGTTTCCATTGTCATGAACAACACTATATTGACGCCTGTTTCCATTGTCATGAACAGTACTGTATATTGACGCCTGTTTCCATTGTCATGAACAGTACTGTTTATTGACGTCTGTTTCCATTGTCATGAACAGTACTGTATATTGACGCCTGTTTCCATTGTCATGAACAGTACAGTATATTGACGCCTGTTTCCATTGTCATGAACAGTACTGTATATTGACGTCTGTTTCCATTGTCATGAACAGTACTGTATATTGACGCCTGTTTCCATTGTCATGAACAGTACTGTATATTGACGCCTGTTTCCATTGTCATTAACAGTACTGTATATTGACGCCTGTTTCCATTGTCATGAACAGTACTGTATATTGACGCCTGTTTCCATTGTCATGAACAGTACTGTATATTGACACCTGTTTCCATTGTCATGAACAACACTATATTGATGTCTGTTTCCATTGTCATGAACAGTACTGTATATTGACACCTGTTTCCATTGTCATGAACAACACTATATTGACGCCTGTTTCCATTGTCATGAACAGTACTGTATATTGACGCCTGTTTCCATTGTCATGAACAGTACTGTATATTGACGCCTGTTTTCATTGTCATGAACAGTACTGTATATTGACGCCTGTTTTCATTGTCATGAACAGTACTGTATATTGACGCCTGTTTCCATTTTCATGAACAGTACTGTATATTGACGCCTGTTTCCATTGTCATGAACAGTACTGTATATTGACACCTGTTTCCATTGTCATGAACAGCACTGTATATTGACGCCTGTTTACATTGTCATGAACAGTACTGTATATTGACGCCTGTTTCCATTGTCATGAACAGTACTGTATATTGACACCTGTTTCCATTGTCATGAACAGTACTGTATATTGACGCCTGTTTCCATTGTCATGAACAGTACTGTATATTGACGCCTGTTTCCATTGTCATGAACAGTACTGTATATTGACGCCTGTTTCCATTGTCATGAACAGTACTGTATATTGACGCCTGTTTCCATTGTCATGAACAGTACTGTATATTGACGCCTGTTTCCATTGTCATGAACAACACTATATTGACGTCTGTTTCCATTGTCATGAACAGTACTGTATATTGACGCCTGTTTCCATAGTCATGAACAACACTATATTGACGCCTGTTTCCATAGTCATGAACAACACTATATTGACGCCTGTTTCCATTGTCATGAACAACACTATATTGACGTCTGTTTCCATTGTCATGAACAGTACTGTATATTGACGCCTGTTTCCATTGTCATGAACAGTACTGTATATTGACGCCTGTTTCCATTGTCATGAACAGTACTGTATATTGACGCCTGTTTCCATTGTCATGAACAACACTATATTGACGCCTGTTTCCATTGTCATGAACAGTACTGTATATTGACGCCTGTTTCCATTGTCATGAACAGTACTGTATATTGACGCCTGTTTCCATTGTCATGAACAACACTATATTGACGTCTGTTTCCATTGTCATGAACAGTACTGTATATTGACGCCTGTTTCCATTGTCATGAACAACACTATATTGACACCTGTTTCCATAGTCATGAACAACACTATATTGACGCCTGTTTCCATTGTCATGAACAGTACTGTATATTGGTGCCTGTTTCCATAGTCATGAACAGTACTGTATATTGACGCCTGTTTCCATTGTCATGAACAACACTATATTGACGCCTGTTTCCATTGTCATGAACAGTACTGTATATTGACGCCTGTTTCCATTGTCATGAACAGTACTGTATATTGACGCCTGTTTCCATTGTCATGAACAACACTATATTGACGTCTGTTTCCATTGTCATGAACAGTACTGTATATTGACGCCTGTTTCCATTGTCATGAACAACACTATATTGACACCTGTTTCCATAGTCATGAACAACACTATATTGACGCCTGTTTCCATTGTCATGAACAGTACTGTATATTGACGCCTGTTTCCATTGTCATGAACAACACTATATTGACGCCTGTTTCCATTGTCATGAACAGTACTGTATATTGACGCCTGTTTCCATTGTCATGAACAGTACTGTATATTGACGCCTGTTTCCATTGTCATGAACAACACTATATTGACGTCTGTTTCCATTGTCATGAACAGTACTGTATATTGACGCCTGTTTCCATTGTCATGAACAACACTATATTGACACCTGTTTCCATAGTCATGAACAACACTATATTGACGCCTGTTTCCATTGTCATGAACAGTACTGTATATTGACGCCTGTTTCCATTGTCATGAACAACACTATATTGACACCTGTTTCCATAGTCATGAACAACACTATATTGACGTCTGTTTCCATTGTCATGAACAGTACTGTATATTGACGCCTGTTTCCATAGTCATGAACAACACTATATTGACGTCTGTTTCCATAGTCATGAACAGTACTGTATATTGACACCTGTTTCCATAGTCATGAACAGTACTATATTGACGCCTGTTTTCCATTGTCATGAACAACACTATATTGACGCCTGTTTCCATTGTCATGAACAGTACTATATATTGACACCTGTTTCCATAGTCATGAACAACACTATATTGACGCCTGTTTCCATTGTCATGAACAACACTATATTGACACCTGTTTCCATAGTCATGAACAACACTATATTGACGCCTGTTTCCATTGTCATGAACAGTACTGTATATTGGTGCCTGTTTCCATAGTCATGAACAACACTATATTGACGTCTGTTTCCATAGTCATGAACAGTACTGTATATTGACACCTGTTTCCATAGTCATGAACAACACTATATTGACGCCTGTTTTCCATTGTCATGAACAACATCAGATTCACTCGTGTTTCCATAGGATTCCTTACGGTACTGCAATATATTTCCTTAATATATAGAAATGAATTTTACACGATTAAACATACATTTGTTCTACAACATTTCTCAGATGATATTTTGCTTAAAAGCCTGCATACACGTACAATGTATATAGGGTTCTACAAAAGGTTAACTTATCTAATTCATACGGATCGATTCGCAGATATCTTGTATTAAAAGAGAAAAGCAAAAGGTCATCTTCTTGTAACTTACTTCTGGAACGCTCATGAAGATAACATAGACAGCTCAAATTAATATCAACAGGGCTTTGGGTGACTCTATACTTGTAAGACGCTTACCATTTGAAACTAAACGCTGTATATATGTACATGTATTGTGGAAAGCGCTTTGTAACATAAGATTCTCAACCAGTGTCTTGTAAATCCCATATCAAATGATCAAAACATAAACATTGAAAATAGTATTTTCCGTTAAGTCTCTACAATTTCAAAATCACTGATAATTTGTTTTTGTTAACCTATATCTGAAGCAAATCATTATAGGATTTAGTGCAGTTCCTTGCTGAAGCTTGAGAATGAATTGAACGAGTCATCTGCATTGAATCTTCATTCTTTGCGAAACTAAGTCAAAGGTGTTGTTGTGTTTGCTGTATTTTATTTTTTATATTTTCATACCTGGGCTGGGTATATAAGTTTTTACGTTTTAGCGACATTTGACAGCGAACTGTATTCTCTGACAATGTTATTGTAACGACAATGTGGACTAGTACAACAGACACAATTAATGGAATTAGTCATACATTAATGTTTTATCAGTTGTAGATCTCTTGGTTATACCCCGACACAAGTTTTGTAATTGTAATTACTTTCCCTGACTTGTCTGCAGTAGAATTTCGGATCTAACCAATACATGCATCACTCTATCCGTTACACACGCTGGAGTGACATTCGCGGGCTCATATTTCTGTTGTAGACATTTTGACTCAGATTGCTAAAGTGCATTAGAACGTAAAACTGACCATATTCATACATCAGCAAAAACTACAGGAAAGGTCAATAAAACGCATGCCGACAGGGGACCGACAATTGTGATGGAGCAGTGGCCCCTGTAATACCGGAAGTGCGATGGTTCGATGAGTCGACACCTTCACGCGCCGGCCACGAGCTGAGGTCCCCAGATACACCCTATACAAAACGGATCAGACACGAGGTGATGACTTTAGAGCACGTCTTAACCCCGTCGGGGCGATTAAGGCTTGATTATAGGCGAGAAAATTGGATATATTGATTATCGATTACAGACAAGAATATTTACATGAAAGTCAAACTTTCCTGGAGGAATTCTCGGGGTAAAATATGAGGGAATAGACGAGGCAAGTCAATTGTGAAAATTAGATTTATCAACACAAAATGAGATTTTTTTGGATTGTAATTGATTCTTCAGAACTATACAAGAAAATGGAGGGTTTCTTCGCGCCCTGTTAGGTAGTATTCCCTTTTGGGTTAAGTCTTTATTCGCCTCGAGTTTTTCAATATGTTATGTAGAGGGGATTGATTATGACGAAATTAAATGTATGTGATCATTTTAGCCGAGAAAAAAGAACAAATCTTGAATGAATAAATACCACTGACAAGGAGCCTATGTTTTAGTCGGAGATTGTCACCGCCCCATACGGCTAATTGTATACTGAGGCTAAATGGATTGCAGTAAGGTGTATGGCCGAGGAAATGTAATTGGTACACTCTCAGGTTTTGAGGAGATCCCTTTCGATCACGTCTTGGTCAATTCAATCCACTTTATTCACTCCGATCTGTAACCACAACGACCTGTTTATAACTTCTCAATTTGCATGTGAAGGGATTTGTCATAGCGTGAGCGAGGAAGTAGCATGCATGCTTGTTTCCGTATGTTTGGCTGCTACTGGTGACTGGTAACATGCCGTGCTCCTTGGCGATAAATGGCCATCTATCTCTGCTGAGTCCCACTAAAGCTTGGGGTGCGTTATGGTGATGTAACTGATGCCGAAACAAACAATACTATACAGTGTCCCATCGACCGTGAGGTCCTTCATGAAATTCTACAGCGGCTTTAAAATCTCGGTGGTTAAAATATTAATGTATTCCCGTGAGGTTAGTAACGGCGCTTACGTCTACTTTTGGGTATGTTCCCCGCCACTCTAGACGAAGTCCCGAGTGCACGCTGTGAGCATTCAACCCTTGTTTGGTGACCATAACCCATGTGTGCCCCATGGCGCTGGAAATTAGACAGTTTTCTTCAATTATTAAAAATGACATAAACTTTGTATTAAGAAAAACACATAACCAGATCGATTGTCAGTTCTATTTCAAACAGTAGATATAGAGGAGTACAACAGTAGATATAGAGGAGTACAACAGTAGATATAGAGGAGTACAACAGTAGATATAGAGGAGTACAACAGTAGATATAGAGGAGTACAACAGTAGATATAGAGGAGTACAACAGTAGATATAGAGGAGTACAACAGTAGATATAGAGGAGTACAACAGTAGATATAGAGGAGTACAACACTTTATGTGGTGGGCTACTGTGGTGACTGATGTAGAGATAGTAGAGATATAGAGGAGTACAACACTTTATGTGGTGGGCTACTGTGGTGACTGATGTAGAGATAGTAGAGATATAGAGGAGTACAACACTTTATGTGGTGGGCTACTGTGGTGACTGATGTAGAGATAGTAGAGATATAGAGGAGTACAACACTTTATGTGGTGGGCTACTGTGGTGACTGATGTGTTCTAACACTAGAAGATAACAGTAGTTTAACGCTTGGTAGTGTAAGAATGTATCAAATAAATCACAGAATACTGAAGCGTTAATAAAATTATAATCCGAACTCAAAATCGATTAAACCAGGGGCAAAATATGAACAAAGGCAATATTGACATGGAGACTCTTGTAAAAGTACAAGAGAATAAGGTCAGGTGTTAAGGTTTGAATGTATCAAAATAAATAAGAGAACACCGAAGCGTTAACAAAATCATAATCCAAACTCTAAATCGATTTAGCCAGGGGCAAAATATGAAATATTTACATGGAGACTCTTGTAAAAGTACAAGAGAATAAGACCAGGTGTTCCGGAAGAATAAGCTTCTTCTGCTTCATCGACGACCCGCCATGTAAATCTTTGTCACATCCAAGAAAACATTCTCAAAAGTTCTCAAAATGAGAACCGAGTATCATTGTCAATCACAACACTAATGAGTATACTCAAAGACGTCCAACTTCATTTCACTTAAATATACAGAATATTTCTTAATGAAACAAAGATTGCGACCATAAACTGAGCTAATATAATTATACAAAAACTATTAAAATATCTCAATTGGACATCCATGAAAACAACAGTACCATACATGGATATAGAAATTTATATTCGTGATTATATATGTAGTTTGATAACTCGTCAAAAATAAACTGTTTCTAGTCGAAGCACAGCTCATTGAACCAAATGTTCCGATGAGTTAATGAAAAACGACAAATATATAACTATATGCAGTATCATGTGGTATGATTTTATATATACAGCAAATAAAATAAAAACGATTTTCGAAAACAAATAACGTTATATGTCCAATTTGAGCGTTTTAATGTCTTGTTATATATATTGTACTTGTTCGAAAATTCTACATTGGTGTCATCCTTCGACACTTTGGTATTCTCTGATTTCCATTATCGTATGGTTTTTGTTTTAAACGATTAAATGTAAAATTTTGCCACCAAAGCAATTTGCTGATTTACGTCATGATACCCGAGTAAAGCATCGTAATTGGGTTCCCTTGGAAGATATGCTGTAACCACAAAAAATTGGAACGCCCCCCCTCCCTTTTGGTTTGAATTGAACGCCTCATGTGTAATTATTATCATTATTCAGTATGAGGCTATTCAATAGGAGGGACATAGTATGACTGTAACCATAAACTATGCAAATATAACTTGATTCTACGTGATGAAACAATATTGTTTTATTAATGACAGGTCGAATCCAAATATTTTAACACTTTTGACGTTTGAAAAACACAAATGTCACCATTTGTATAGATTATCTTCCCTACCTATACCAGGCAGGGATAGATATGATACTGACTCAATGAAATAATACAATAATACCCCTGACGAAGGATCCTAAGCGCACTGTAACATTTCCTTGTCTAGCATTGGGACTATAAAACGAGCTTATCAGCTTGGCTTTTCAAACGATGTCTAATTCAAAATGATTCTTTTCCCAGTACTACTGTTAACATTTAGGAACGTAAGACCGAGGTTTTGTTAGCTGTTACAATACATTACGGAGTAATTTCATCGGAAGATTACGTCTGTTTCAATTTAGTTCAACTTATAAATCTCGCATGTGATAAGCGCAAGGTGGTCGTTGGTAGAACACGCCCCCAAAAGAAACGGTCAAATACCGTCTTTCTTTGCACAAACACATGCTATTAAGCAATGCTGGCTTCTTTGAATGAGTTCAAAAAATATACGTCAGAATGTTCTACTTCAACCTTTCACTTCACACATGGTATAACGTAATACACCAACTAGTACAGGTTAAATTTGGCAACTGGCTTGACATACAAGTACATATTTATAATGTTGTCAGTCATATATCGATAAAATCTAGTCTCTACGTATATCAGTGTATCTCACTAGCCCGTGAACTTCTGGCGGTGTTGAGCGAGGTACCGGATTTAGACAAGACAGACTATCACGCACCCATGGTGAACACTTGCCATACTCATGTTTCCCTTTATCAATAGTTCATTGCTCGTTGATAGATCAATTTGGCCAGTATCTGTCATCCTACGCATAAGTTTATGTAGCAAAATAGAACAATTTGGCCTCAGTCTGATGGGAACAAGGCTGTTAGTATGGGTAATGAAGTGGCTGACGTTTTTGTCACTGACAAATGAACCTTTCCTACCAGTGAAAAGATACGTTAAAACCTGAGAGCGAAGGCCATCCTTACAGACCGGGACGGCGTCCCCTCTCCATCTGATCGTCCCTCAGACAATGCCACTTAAGGGAAATGATATCACTGTCTTTTTCAATAGATCTGGTCCTCAACGAAACTGATGGATCCCGATAGGAGCAGATACCACACTGCAGCCACAACAATAGGTGGCGCTGTCAGCACGGCGGATGTTAGGCACGAATGGGGCGCCTTTTGATGGCCGCCATGATATACTGTATAGATGGCTTGTCGGGTGTGATATAGATACACATTGTATCTAATTTGGTCCGAGATTGGAGAGTCTCAGAACAAGCCTTCTATTGTTCTGTGTTTGGTTATACGTATGGTTCGTTGACAACTCAAACATTTGTACAAGTTTATATAGAGCTTTGGACATCTGTGTTATAGTCGTTTCCAGACAGAAATGTAACCTACCATTTAAGGAAATGAAAAGATGCTGCCGGAAACAATTGGGTAACGTCGTAACGAAGTGAAATTGTTCCATTGGCTCAGTGTTTTGTGTTATTTCGAACTGGTCATCTGTTAAACGAAATGTAGAAAACCAGACTAGCTAAGAAGTTAAACACCAATACAACAGCGCAAAGCCGGTAGTTTCAGTGATAATGTGGCTATATTTAATCAAAGCGGCGACAGACGGAGGACAGCAGAGTGCTAACTCTTTGTTATAGGGACGACACGAGCTTTGACCTTTTTCAGGCTCACGTATGCCGCCATGTATCGTCTATCCGCCCTCAGGTGTTGGAGCCACGTAGAAACCGTAAACGCCGCATTGCTAAATCTGTTTTAGAGCGTCTTTTCATTAGACAGATACCCTTGTGCAATATATACGTGTCTGTATAATACAGAGGTACCGGACTATGTGTATTGGTTATGTGCTGTTGATATATATGCACTAAACTTGTTCACCTTCAATATTTCATTTTGAACTATTCCAACCGTTGAATTGATTGGACACATTTAAATGTCATATTTCTCATTATTCGTAAACGACACCTGTACAATGCTGATGGCATTGTGGAGATAAGTTGCTACCTGAACACTAGTATGTGGATGTTCAACTTTTGATGACAATATACACAGGCAAATGCTTAGTGATATTATTTAATTCATTGGAAAATCCAAACGCTTTAAACCTATGTGATCTGAATAAGCCATAATATTGACATTCTTATACGTAGCAAACGCCATATCTATTTATCTTGCACCCATATTGCATTCATATTGACAAAGTTTCAAAATGAATAATAAATGATAAATAATTGGGACCAATATTCAACAATGGTAAATGATAAATATTTGTTAAGTAGAAATTGGTATATTGATGGGTAATCTAAATCCAATGTACATTTACGTACGTGTTCATATCAGTATTATTCACACGATGACGTATTTAGCTTCATACGAATATACCCTTTACCATGCTATATAGATACGTTGTACATAAATACATATTACGTGTCATGAACATCACACAACATTAGTGTAGGACGATATTAAGGAACAAAGCATATGAAAGATAATGTAGGATTTTCCTGGAGCAAAGTGTTATCTTTAATTAAGACCGTATATGTCAGCTAATAACACACATTTTAAGGCAAAGAGTACATTTTTGGTGATCATCGTGTGTTGTGCATACAATGGTATGACGTCATAATTACGATGCCGGGCAGATTTGGTTGTTCGGGATGGAGGATATGTACATGATCATTCTATTATTCAGTGTTTTTACTCTGGTTCAATTACACGTCTGCACTTTACAGAAAATTATTCTTTGGAGTTGACATCAATTACCGATAACTTGCCGTGCGGGCACCTGCATTTTATTGAGGTTTTGAAGTTTTGACATGACCGTCAGCAAAGAGTAAATTGCTTTTGAGGTACAGTGCACGAGATGATGCTATGATTATGTGTTTAAACATAATTTTCAGTGGCAATATCAACGGATGACTACTGGTCAAAAACGTTCGATACGAAAATAAATGTATGTATAGAGAGCGACACCCCCATATGAAAAATGTTAAAACAACAGTGATTTACACCTTGCTACCCTGTATAATTACATGACATGGCTACACGTATAACACCCTTCTGTTTTGACAAATGTGCAGATTGGTTTTCTCCATACGTTGTTTCAATGTACACCCTAAGCTTTATTTGGGAATCATTTTTATACAAGTATAATGTTTCATTATGAAATAAGACATTGTTTAAATAAAGATCTTGGTTTATTCTATGGTTTTATGTTACTGTACAAAGTAACTCTGTCGATTCCTAACGCAACCGTTTAGTATAGACGACAGTACAGTTATGTCAAGAAAGGCTGCATAAAGCATCACACACTTACCTTGTGTTTTATCATTATCTATGTTATTTGATGGCAGTACGATCCAAGCTTAGTCGTTAAACTACCCGTGTAGCGTCAAAGTGAATGATCTTTTGGGTTTATCAGACTACATGTACATGTAAAGTTACTATGACGGTAACATTTCAGTAAATAAACTCTTAAATGGCTGCTACTGTCGTCGTGACTTTGTAAGAGTGCTTGCATTGGAATTGAAGAAGTATGGAAACCCAATAGCAACATTATTTAACTACTACGGTATTGGAACTAGCAGCATACACTGCTGAAATATTAACACAAATAAATAACGACATAGTGAATATATGTCGTATGAGTTGAAATCTGAACAGCGACATAATGCAAGTTGGTCAGGTTTCAAAACTAAAAACTAAATAGCGACAAAGTAAACTGCTTAGCGAGACGGGGATTTTAATTTATCTATCCGAATAGAAACAGAGTAAACTGCTACGATATTAAAACTGCTGACGTATTAAGATAAAATAGTGACACAGTTCATTGATGAAGTATGCTATGAAAACCGAGTCGCGACATAGTTAGCTTCGGTGGTGGAAAAGAAAACCGAAGCGTCAACAAAACCATAACCCTAACTCAAAATCGATTAATCTAGGGGCAAGATTTGAAAAAAGGAAATATTTACACCCTTTAAAATGTACATGCAAGTATGACCAGGGCCTGTATTTATGAAACCGTTCTGTTCCCAAGCCTGATTTCTTGTTCCGACTATAAAATAATGATTAAATATAACATTGACATTAATTTGGCAACAAATTGAAGAAACTCGAGCCAAATAAAGTTTCCAGTGTTAACACTCCACATTGTGATCGTCTGACATGACGTAAGGACATTACAGGAAATCTGGTTCGAGCACAGAATCCATGCTTGAGCATGAGAACGGTTTCATGAACATGGGCCCAGGTGTTCGCGAAGAGCAAACGTCGTCTGCTTTATCGACGACAACCGTCATGTAAATGTTAGTCACATCATACAATAGTAGTATATGATGTAGGGTCTGCTGTGAACCGAATGTTTGATTTTCGTAACCATAAGTAATCTTATCTTGATCACAGGTGATATTTTATGCATTCAATGACGAATTCCTGTTAGTTCTCTCACAGATCCAACCCAAAAACATCTTTCCTGCTACGTTTAAAGATAAGGCGTGTTTTGATGATTTTATTTGTAAAGTGTAGGATATAATATATTGCTCTCTGCGTCTTTAAGACAGTAAACTCGTATTTATTCATGATAGGTTTCTATGTAATTGAATTTATTTCAAGTTCACGCTGAAAACTATTATTTGGATACATTTACAACTACTGGGATCTTTAGTTAAATGCTACATGCACATGTATCTTATCCATGACAAATACCACCTGGGGAAAGACGGTATAAAACGAGGCTGCCGGAACTAAGTCCTACCCTGACGTAAACCATCCGTCGTTGTCACGCGGGACTCGATGCCAGGTACATCTGCTACCACATGACAGCATCGTTAAAGCTTCCTATTCCATATTTCATACTTGAGTTATGGTTTTCTGTGTGTCAGCCATCTCACTGACAGATTCTACCTTCCGATCTCCTTTGTTTCTGTCTGATGGTAGACCCGCTTAGAGGGAGTTATTTACAGGATTGAATTATGAACTACACATATATTGGTGTGCTTTATTCTGCAGAGAATATAGTTCAGCAAGGTACAAATTGTTCTTCATATTTTTATAAGTCTGCGAGATCAATTCTTTATTGTCAAACATATATCACAGTTATAAGGTCACCCTTATGATAGACGGAATACATAAAAATAAAAAAGGGAATACCGAAGTGTTAACAAAGTCATGATCCGAACTGAAAACGATTAAACTAGGAGCAAAATATGAACAAAGGGAAGATTAACATGGAGACCTTTGTAAAAGTACAAGAGAATAAGACCAGGTGTTTCGGAAGGGTAAGCGTTTTCTGCTTCATCGACGACACCCGCCATGTAAATCTTTGTCACATCTTAGTAAACATCAAGTTCTCAAAAGGAAAACCAAGTAAAAATCAGGTTTTGTATTCTGAACACATTTGGCACGTTCTGGATTTATTATCTGGATGTGTGGTGGTCTATTTCTGCTATGCATACATGTTTAAAGCTTTCTTTTTACATCCTGATAAGTACTTCAATTAAAAATAAGTCGAACTGTCTCGAACTCAAAGTGGTTCTGTCGCAACAATAAGCTATTCTAACAAGCTCGTTATTTACACGTGTATTCTGTAACCGCTTACCACAGAAACATATTAGGCAAAGGTATAGTTTTATTGGGAAAACGAGAAAATCCATACGTCACCAAAACCATTATATAAACTCAAAATCTATTAACTAAGGACAAAATATGAATGAGAGACATTTAGACGAAGACCCTCGGAAAATACAACAAAAAAAGGTTTTTCGGAAAAGTGAACGCCCTCTGTTTCATCGACGACAATCGCCAGGTAAGTTTCAGTCACATCCAAGTAAATGTCACGTCCTCAAAGAGAGAACTGAGAGAAAATGCAGCCTCATTATCATTTTGCAAGTTGGCATACTAATGCCCATCTTCGTATCATGCGATGATACAGAATATTTCCCTAATTAGACCGAGATGGTGACTATAAAACTTGTTCATGGTCTTCATCAACATGTCGAATCCCTGTGGCCATAGCTTGTTCGTCAACAACTGGCATCTATCGCGAAAATCTCTGTATCTAGTGCAAGCCTCAGCTGTGACATCTAAACATCATAGGTTCGAGAGAAGCAGATATGTTACAATAACATAGGAAAGTTGACGATGGGAAAATCGCTATTATCACGTTTATCGTTAAGATAAGTAGTAAACTGTCGATGTAGGTCACAATTTAAGTAATGTTCGAGGTGAGTAGCTGATGTAGAGTCTGGTGTCGTTTATGTTGGGTTCAGAAGATTATGTTCGATCGACTTGGTTAAAAAACTTCTTGCTATTTATAGTAAACACATCGTTCTTGAATGAAGTTTTTGTTATCTGTCCTGATGAGCTCCTCGATGAATTCAGCCTCGTAGTGAATAAAAAAACCAAAAGTGAAGCACAGGTTTTTCCCAATAGGAATTCCACCAGTTTGCTAGAAAATATTTCCTCTGAACCCAAGAAAGATATTTTCGACCAGGAATTCATTTTTTCTTAATATATCTCAGGACATGTATATCTTATCTTAGATTTTGTTCTGTTTTACATGTATACTAAATGATTTAAACAGATATGACGAGTCATTTTCAACACCATAACGACACGTCTCATAAATCTGGTATCTTTAAATTCATATTCTGTGTAGGTTTATCTTCGTTATATTCCTACAGGAATACGATTTTCTCGCAAAACTAACTTGACTGTCATGACAACAACAAAACAAATATAATAATCGACAGTCAAGCTTATTGTCAATTTTGCTAATAATCTGACCTACTATTATCAACATAAAGGCGTTACCTACCATCATATGTTATTTTCTATCTTTTTAAAAGTGATGACCATCCAAATTGGAATCTACAGAATCTAAATAAACAAGCAATATATATTTTGTTTAAAAAGAGAAAAGTTAAAAAGAGAAATGAAAACGAAACCAACCGCGTGCTAATTGTTTGTTAAATAATTTTATTGAATATGGGGCTTTAAGATAAGCATCCTGCCATCACATTGATTCCATTGAACCTAAGTGTTTATAAAAGTGTGTGATTAACTAAGGTTTTCACTGACGGTGTCTTAAAAATTGCCACGTATCTTTTCGGGCTCCATGTGTACCAATTGTTATTTCTTTGAAGTCAATATGAGAACGAATTTGAAGGCAGTTCTCAATCACAATTTACGACTTCAGTGTGTTTTTACTTTTAACGGAAAAAACCAAGGTTGTCGATAACAAGCTTGAAAACTCATTCATTTGCGGAATCTCCCACCAGGGGCTTGTGCAAGGCAATGCGTTGTCTTGTCCGTACGCTAAACGTGGATGACATGTAGCTCTTCTATCCAGGAAGTGCCGACAGGCTTTGAACCAAGTTGGCATCGCCACTTCCGCTTTTGCTTGTGTAGGAAAATTGAAGAGAAATGCATTCCATTGAAGGACAATGACAATTGAAGTCAGTTTTAATCGTCCTTGGTGTGAATGTCAAATTTTCGTGCGGTGATAGCGGTGTTATTGTCAGTTTGTTTCAATATGACAAGAGATATATTGTAAACAGGCTATTTCCTCAACAGGGAAACAAATGTAACTGTAAGCGCCATCCAGCACGATATATGCCGTAGAGTATTAAACATCACGTGTACATACTCTTATCTCGATGTTTATTTGAAATGCTAAAACTTTTTAAGAAGCGTTTTTCATTACGATATGCTAATAAATGAGTAAGATAAACAGGAAGTAATGAGAATTATGGGATATTGTTCAATTTGTGTGTTTCTACTTGTAAACAAGAACTAGCTCTGCCGAATAAACACTACAGTGTTATGATAACATTATTCCGCAATAACTGACATTCGATAACGAAAAACAACAAACACGCCCCGCCATTGATTGCCAAACTGCCACTGGATGTTTCTGGTCCATTGTTTACATTGCTGCTAAACTTTGACCGTAAACGCATTTTCGCCCAGACCTGTCTTAGGGTTCACATCACTTTTAAGAAACAGTACTGTTATTTGTTCCGATTTATTCATTATTTAGTCACATTTTGGTATGCACATTTGTATACGATTCTGAATCACAAGAGAGATGTATCTGTTCGTTAACTGATAACTTAAGTGCTACATGTGTTCCTTACCAGTGTCTAAGTTTACAATATATAACAGACATTTTACTGTACGACGAGTTAAAGCTTCCATTGCTGTGTTTTAATTCTCTAGGGTTGGATTTCCTTATCTAACAAAATGTCCATTTATCTTGTGTTTCCCGCTCCAAAGTTCTCTGATACATGCTCTTTACCCGATGTTTACCAATGAATCTTTGACGCGGAACGTAGAAGTCTTAAATACTCTTTGTACATTTTCTATTTTTTTTTATGGAGAAACCAACATTAAAATGTCTGTAAACATCTATCATCGTGAAACCTGCTTTTAGAGTTAACGTTAAACGTGTATTAAGGACAAGTTTAACATTGCATGTTATTGCGATAATTTACAGTGTTGCATTAAAAAAAGAATTAGAGGCAATATGTACATAATGGCCATAAATAAAAAATAATGTTAAAACATTTCTGTATAAAGTGTCTTTTTAAATTTGCAGGATTACACAAAGATGCGTATTATGTCCGTTGTCATCACTTAATTGTTATCATGATATTATTAAAATAATCGTTTAGGATTATAGCTGTCATTTGGAAATTTTTCATCGATTGTATGCATAATGCGTCTTTCTGATTGGTTGAGATTTTCTTTTCCTACCTCTTTGAAAAAAAAATCCGAAAATGGCGCGAAAAATGTTACGTCACAATACGGCAATTGACGTTGCGTATTGGTTTGTTAAAAGAACTGGTGTTAGATCAGTCAATTTTACATAAACATGTTTTAAATTTGAAAATAAGTTTCAGAAATTAATTATAAGTGTTGATGTCAATTAATTTTTAGTTTCATAGAGTTATGAACGCTACGCGGATTCATACAGTTTGCAAACAATTTTGTTTTCATACCCCAATGAAACTAAAAATAAAATTGTCATCACTGCTTCAAAATGTTACTGTTGTTGAGGAACAATAGGTCGATAGGCGATCTACCCTTTCTGTATTGTAAAACTGAATCAGTAACCGCTAAACATCATTTGAAAGAAAATGCAAAAAGGTAACACAATATTCTCAACATATATGCCATTGGAATCCATATATACGTAACATTATAGCATTTTAATGAAATGTTATTTGCTTGATGATCTATGAAGCCATAGCTAGTCACACTTTTCACATTTCTGATAGGCAACATATTTAATAACCAATCATGCTTTTGTGGTACGATCTTTAGGATATCAATTTTCAATGACAAGGACACGGAATGGATACTGCATTGCTGCGTTCGTACTGGATTCCAAAATTACACAATGTTCTGCATTAGAAACGTTTGTAACTGTGATTTCGTGATAAAGCCATCGTACTAACCTCATACTCTTGTTTTTACTTCAGTTACATACAATTTAAGGCGAATCTGTTTTGATCAGTCTGGATATTCTTTTCTCAAATGTTTCTACTGATTTTCTCCTTTGTATATATCGTAAGAGGCTAAACTACATGTATCGAAGATCTCATCTGATCAGATAACACAGACTTCGTCCAATTTTCAATTTCATTCTCAAATACAGACAGACATACAGACAGACATACATACATACAGACAGACAGACAGACATGCCTACCAGTATGGACGACTCGCTCACTAAGTTGTACGACATGTGTGTCAGATTTATCTACAGTTCACAAAACTTACTTTTAGGTGAAGTAACCCTGTACTTCCCTGTCTGTGTTATGTGTCGTAAGTACATGTCCTTGATGCTATCAGGCTTTATTCGAGAAGTACGAATGAAACATGCCATAAGTTGGCAGGCGACACAGGTTTTGTGAGGTTACATTCAAAACTTAATATTAACAAGCAGAATTTACATGTATCTATGTAATTTAAATATATTGAAATTGTATATGAATATGAAAAAGTAGTAAACAATAATATAATAAGGCTGATATTTTCATTAAATTACCGGACTTCAAGCATGTCAATTTCTTGAGTTATCCAGCTGATTGCTCCGCAATAACAAACGGGTTCATGCGGAGCATTTGTTTTTTCTTGAACTGAATGTGGAGAAGCAAACCGGCGTGAAACTTAGATGATGGTGTCTAGAGCTATGCACACAAAGCTATTTACATATTGCACTGTCTTCATTTGTTAAAAAAAACCTATTAAAACTTCATACAAAGTATTTTTCTTAACATTCAATGATGCATTTCAGAAGCTAGCCATGTTATAAATATCATAGTGCTGTTTTAAATGATTTTAATATGTCTAGCCTATTAATAACACCACACAATGCTATTAAATGGCATATGATATTTAGTTTATTTAATTTATTTACTTATTTATGATCTGTTAAACTATTTTGCCATTTGATTTTTATATGATTTTTGTAGGTTCACATGCCAACATATTTCTTTATATAAGGTCGACATCCCTCTCCGCTACTGTCAGAACAAAAACATATCTCAGCATGACCTGGGGATATAAATAAACCTTAAATTAGACGTCATTTTGTGGCACTCAGCAGGGCTGAAAAGAGATTAAAATGTTTCAAGTCAAATAGGCTATTTTTATGAAAATATCAGCCTTAATGCTCGATCTTAAACTATCCCTAGCTACATCATTTGGGGTAAAATTGCAAGGATGGGGTGTCGTTGATGAACCACATGATGTTTACAGTTTTGTGATGAATCACCCGCTCACATTACACAAGTGTTTTTCTTTATTGGCTAGAAAAAATGAATCTGGATATACCTATATTGGGGGGAAACAACCTTCACGCGACATCTTCTCGGGTTTGTCAAACATTTCAGGAGTCTTGATGTTGGGGCTGCGCATCGGGTTCACGTCACAAATCATATCAATCACCGGGGCATATTTGTTTATAATCCAGCATGTGTGTGTATTACGGCATCTTTATGATAAGTGCTTTAGATATACAATTTACATTGCTGTCATATGTGCAATACAGTCATCGACTAAGTATCCCGGAAACATGCACGAGGCCAAAACAATAAGTCAATACCATTATATTGGATATCGAAGTTGTATCATCTCAATCTCTCCTACAACACATACGCTCAACGTATTCTGGGAAAAGGATCAAAGACAATAAGCAAGACAATATTATATGTGTTAACCGTTGGAATACATCGCGAAAGAAAGCATAAATAATGAAAAATCATATATCAATGCACATATATACATGTACCTGGTACTGAACTGACCATTTAAAAACACAATCATTGGACTGGAAGTATCAGATGTAGCCATGGAGACCGAGGATTGTACAACAGAGACACACAAGGATAGCACGTTTATGATTTAGAATAATGAATTAAACTACACAATACAGCTGTTTCGTTCTTTTAAGGACTCTAATGAAGAGGCAACTAAGGAAACAAATCTAGCCGAAGACAACGTCTAAATCGAGATGGGGATGTACACTAGCCTACGATTAAAATAAATTTCGTCATTTTCAAATAAAGAATAATTTCAAATGAATATAATATACAATATTCGAATAAATTAAAACGTAGCATGCAGGTTACGGTAAACCTTGGGGACTTAAAGTCCACCAAAAGCGTCTGCCACTAACGATCTTTCATGTTTTCATAATTCAGAATAATATTCACTCGAGCCAAATAATGAATTGAATTGCAATGTTCATATTATATCATATGTAAAAATATGTTATAGTAACAAAATTGTTGACTGAATCCAATATTTACTAAACATCAGCTAAGGATGTCTATTTGCTGATCTAGCAAGACCTTCGTCGTCCGATCAGCCGAAGGGAATATATGTTACATCTAGCATGTAAATTTAAAATTGTTTCATGTTTTATGTATATTCTGTTTATGTGATGTAACGTGTATTTCATGTGTCTTGATAAAAGGGCGGATAGCCTTGAAAATTTGACAATTTTTTGTCCGTACTGCCGCTTTATTCCACGATCATGCATACAAATGTACATATTGAAAGAAAACCTTAGGGTCGGGTGAATGGGTTATCCATAGCCCCATCATTGGTTCGAAACCTGGCTGTTTGCCCTGCTGTATCCCTTACCCAAATAGAGTGCTGAGGTAAGACGTCCGGTTCATGTCAGCTTTGTTACGAATTTTGCAGAGACGCATGCACCGAAGGTATCTGTTCTTTTCAAAAAGAAAGATCAAAGCAGTGGTACAGTGATCCTTAAATCGTTAAGCGGGAATAGGTACAGAGCTAGAGTTGTTTATAATTGCATTGTTAATGTAATCTTGACAAAAGCTTTCCACATTTCATATCGCGTATCACACATCTTCATCAAATGCCACGATCGTAACTTGAACATCTCCGTACGTTCAAGTGCTCTGGGATCGTGTCGATAGCTGCCATATCTGATATAATGTCAAGTATTTCTGTCAGATTGACAAGACACGTTTCAAAGAATATTAATCGTTCACGTATTATATTTTAATATTCTTAACCGCGTTTGGAAAAAAACCTTATTTTTGTTGATGTCTTACTGCATAATGTTAGTTGATTTCACTTTCATTTCAAAACATTTTATTGACATCAAGAGAAAAGGATTTGACGGCAGACGAAGTCTTAAGAACTCCTCTCATAATAGAGAAATTTAATATATTACATATTACACAGTGCTAAACAATGAGGCTACTCTAGAAGATTTAACATTATACAATTCTTTTATGAAGAGATACTTTCTTTAACCTACAGCACATCGTGTAAAATCATAACGCAAAGTGAGTAAGTATTTGAAATAGATATTGGACAGTTTTAAGGTACAAACTGTATTCATTCAACATCTGATGATGTTATACATTTCCTTACTCAAAAAATAATTGCCAAACAGTCAAAAATCGTAGGAGAAACTTGGACGTATTCAGATATATTCTGTATCCCTGAACTATATGTAGATTGCCGGTTTTGAATATGCTCATTAAAGTGCTTACTTGTTGTGAATAATGCATCAGTTCTCGCTTTGAGGCCGTTATTTTTACTTTGATATTATCTAGATTTGCTTGGCGGGTGTTATCAAACAAGCAGAAGACACTTACTCTTCCGGAATACCTGGTCTTGTTCTCGTGTAATTTTAAAAATGGTAGCCATGTACATATTCCTTTGTTTATATTGTGCCCCTGAGTTCGGATTATAGTTTTGTCGACGATTTGGTATTCTTTGTTTTTTACCTTAAATATCCATATCCCACTGTACAGTGGTCGTTCGTATACATTGTATATATCAATGATCGTCTGTTTTGTTGATTTAAGTTAATCAAATAACATGTAGTTATGTGTATGTAGTTAATTAATGAAAATAATTTACAAAATGAATCAGACCTGTTTCAAGGTGACAATGAACAGAATAATAAAACATTTTATAGTATTTTGTGTCATATTAAACGAATGTTGGTGATATTTTCCAAAAACAAATGTTTTGAATAACATGCTCTGCACTACGATTAGGATCGTTTTCAATAAACAAGTAGTTTCGATGTCTATTATCTATCATTATTACAAAAACAAGAAACTATAACATGTAATTAGCCCTCCGATAATCTCTACTTCATTCAAAATTGGAAACAAAAGTCTGTGAAGAATTTTGTTTTAAAATTTCTATTGTTGAAGTGGATCATTCAAAACGTTTGTCTTCAAATAAGTTTATGAGCACATGTCCATGTCTTTTTATAATCGTATTAATATCTATGCACCAATACATATGTCATTTGCTCTGTTACATGGGAATGAATACCTGGTTACATTGTTAGAAATTCAATAACAACATTTCAGAAGCATGAATTTGTCATTGTGATCTGGAACAGGCATATTCCATTGTAAAGATCATTTAAATTGCACACACCATGCTTCTTAACTACATATACCATGCTGCTTTTATGGTCTTTAATCTACTAACACAGAGTCACAAAGGTTAATTAATTTATTTTGTTTTCAAAAATAGACACCAGTTATTCGAAACAACGGTTTTCATAATAGTCTGTGATCAAAATGGCAGTTGACCGTTAACCGAATGTCATGACCACTTCGTTATTCCCCCTTTCATAATTCAAGGTAGCGGCTGTCAGACTACTCAATGGTGTTACAGATTTTGGCCATGTTACGAATGTAATCAACTCGTGTGCTTATCGGTTTTATAATCGTTTAATTCGCTTTAGTTGAAAAATAATTTCAAATGGTGACAACATAGCCATGGTATCGAACATAATCTAACATTACCTCGCCTCGTAGGTGTTAAAAACCTCCCCTTGACATCACTTCTTCTGTTTAAGTGTTATATTTCTGTTTTTTACCCCACATGGCGCCCCTCGTGAGATCACGGGCGATGTTTCTCCTAATCCTCTTCCTTGATCACCCAGCAGTGAGCATATGGCGACTGGCAGTTCATCATATTAGTGACAATCGAACGGTGTCTTTATCTAATGCTTCATAATGCTCAATAGTCACGTCTTGATGGATTTCAGACACAAACATTATGGGATGCAATTACGAATCGTGGAGAATAAGGTAATTGGGAAGTCAATAAATAAATTTCCTGAATGACATATAGTTTACTTCCAAAACGTGCCTCGCCAGAACACCTTATATGTCTTGTTCTTATTTCAGGGAGGCAGATAAGAATGCTAACTCAGAGACGTTAATGGTGGGATAACATAACAGATACGAAGGGAAAGTGTTATTGTTTAACCAATAAATATCATTATGACTTTAATATGCATAGCTCGTATATAGAGTGTCGCCTCGTGCGTTGTTCAGACGGAGATAAAATGTTTTCTTTCGCGCTGCAATCGGTTGCTCTAACAATGATGTGTGAAGCTTTCCATTAAGAGAAGGGTGTGATTAGAAAGACTTTAGAATACAGCTCTCTCATTATAATCGGTTATCTCCGATGTCCAATCTCGGTATACAACATACATATCTCGACTCTGCGTTGTGAACCATCCATTATCCTGATTTAGCATGACAAATTATATTTGTAATCGGGGAAGAGTAACCGGATATTTCTCATTACGTACAAGATGTTCTTGTTTCTTATCGGGCCCCAAATACGTTTAGTATCGACACTCTCCTTTAACGGCATTGTATATAGATCCGGATCGGCCAGATACCGTTTCTAATATTAAGTAAACTTCGTACGCCGTAGCGTTGTGCTTTATCAATTCTAATATAATTTCAAGATTTCCCCCCGTATTTTGCGTAAAGGTGATGTATGCAAAGTTATAGAGACAAAAATAAAATCATTAGAAAAATTAAAAACAAGGACATTTTTGTCGTGTTGAAACTGTACACGACAGTATACGTATTGTAACATTCTGAGGAGCAAATGCCTATAATGCTCATGTAGACACATTTTCCGTACCAAACTTTGTTACCGTTTTACTTTCTTCCACATCGAGACATTTTAAGAATATAACCGAATTTAAAAGATGCTTTTATAACGGATACAGATTAGTTTAGGAGAACCAACACATTTAGGTTTGTGAAAGCTTGGGTACTGTAAGTATACCATAGCCGTATAAAAGTCTAACCTCCAGATTAGCCAAGGGAAATTCAATCACAGATTCTTTCGAACATGAGGTCACTCTCTACCAAAAATCCATGTCTTTTATGGTTTTTTATAATTTAATACTGACAGCATTATATAAGGCTTACGTGTAGTCTTCCTTAGAAATAACATTGGCATGTACGTGTCAGCTCGGAACAGCTGCACCTATATGATACAAATTAGTGCTTTTGGCATTGATGTATCAAAGCATAATATATATGCTATAAGCATATTTGTAAACACTTCTATACCTGATGCATGTTTGTTTGAAGTGAAATGTAATTACATGTAATGGTGAAACAAAATATACGGCATCCGTTACATTTTGTAAATGATGAATTTAGACTGCATTTGCAAATAGTTGTAGTACATCGTGAAATGAGGTAACAGTATATGTTTCAAATGGTAAACGGTGAAATGAGGATACTGTTTCCGTTTGAAGTGGTAACTAGTTTAATGAGGTGACGTAACAAAAACATGCTGCACCTTTTATTATTAAGTGTTTATAAACTGTATCATACAGCTGTTTCGTCCTTTCAGGACTTGTCAGTATCCGATTAAGGTGCTGAATTGTTAAATGAGGTTGCAGTATCCGTTCGGTGTGGTAAATTTTTAAATGAGGTTATACATGTAGTATCCGTTTGAAGTGGTAAATGGTGGGAAAAGATTACAACAACCGTTTGAAGTGGTAAATGGTGATTTGAGATCACAGTATTCGTTTGAAGTGGTAAATGGTGATTTCGTGTCATGGTATACGTTTTAAGTGGTAGATCGTGATTTGAGATCACAGTATTTGTTTGAAGTGGTAGATGGTGATTTCAGGTTATTATATTCGTGAGTTGTATCGACTTTCTATAGCCCATTACGAATCCCTATTAGTCATCGTTAGAGTGTCTCAGTAACATATTTGTAATGCACGGTATCTCGCTACGATTCGCTGAGCGGCCTTCACATCCTCATTTTTCTTCTCTAAGACAGTGAACAGACACTAATTATTTCCTTCGGAAGGACAAAAAAGGACCATTGATAAAATATTGCATTTAATGAAAGCAAAAAAATTAAAGATATGGAAGCGAATGAGAAAATATGTCGGCTTGTTAATCCCAAACGAGACATTCATAGTTTAACAACTATTGGTTTTCTTGTGCCTGCGCACAACGTTGCTGTCAGTATTACCACGAAAGAATCACAACGTCAGTATGGTAAGGAATTACCACGATAACATATTTCCATACCCTAAGCCTCAAAGCATTGGCAAAAATAACATTCATTTTGCCTAACAATGACATGATCACTCCCTATTGGTATATTACCTTGGCTTAAAATGACGTATACCTTGACGTGTGAATGTTGTTAAATATCCATCTGAGCCATCAATTCTTTAACCTGGGTATTTCTGCAAGGGCTTCAGTGATATTTATTTCATGACAGTTTTAAAAGAAAACAAACCTACTATTTCTTGGGTAAAAAAATAATTGGTTTGAATTTTCGGTTAAGTTTTGTATGCAAATGATAATCATGGTTTGCAGAAGGTCATTATATGGGCAAAGCATCTCTTGAAAACAAATGTTATTCTTCTGAAAAATGTATTTAAAATGTTATTAATAAATGCATTTAAATATTCGACTTTAAGGTTATCAGTTGATCAGTACAACCACACCTGACTACTTTCGGATGGCCTACAGGGTAAACGTTGACCGGAGCTTCTTTTTGTGATCACGTGGTTCAATGTCACGTGTTAATTGTTTAGGTCGTCATCATTTGGCAGGAATATATAGTACGTTTACATGCAAATACATATGTCCGCGGATTCTTGTATATTTCACATAATGACATGCTGCATTTTTGTATACATTGTTTTCTTTAACATTTTTGTTATGAAGGTGTTACCGCATGCATATCACGTAACACACACATACATGCTGCACCTCTTAAATTTAGTCATAGTTACAGTATGCCAAAAAATGAATTAAACTGCATCATACAGCTGTTTTGTCCTCCTGGGACTCTTCGGTGATGCTAGGGGCCAAAAGGAAGGAATCCAAAATTTCTAAACTAATATAGAAGCAGAAGGGTCAGGTGCGTAAAACCCCTTTAATTTTTGAATCTAGAAGTAAAACTAAACTAGTTCAGTATAATTTCAAACGTGTACTACGAAAATGTGTATATTATGTACCGTGCCACTACTCAAATGAGATTAACTGTGGCTATGTAGGCTCCAGCAAACCTCGGGGACTAAAAAATCCACCAGCAGAGTCTGCCACCACCTATCATAAAGATCACGTAACACACACATATGCTGCACCTCTTAAATTTAGTAATAACAATGACATTCTTTAAAACATTATATATTTATATAAATGAGTAACTAAAAGACATGGGTTATATCGCTACGCCAGCCTTTTTCGAAAATTCTGTGTTTATACAAATTCCACCCTGGCCATCTGACTGAGATTGTGAGAGAAACATACACAATATACTATGTTTTTACACAATTTCTGGTTGTTGGATTAAGTATTTAATTCATCATTAACAAAAGTTACGGAAAACAATGCCACCAAATTTCGTTTCAGTTGTGGCTTTTCAAACCAAATTAAGTGGATTAAATACCATATTGGGCAACCACATCCAAACCCCACTGGTTGTGTATGGTGAACTCTGTAGTCATTGTTATCTACGACATGGCATTTATTATAAGGAAATACAATTTTTACCATCCACTGATACATGATTTCTTCGTAGGTGAGGCAAACACTTCCAGCTAAAATATTCTTTCTTTCCATTTTAGTCTTTTAATCTTTTTCGAAATGTCGACTGGTATGTTATTGAACACGAAACCCACGTTTAAAACACGCATCGCGATATAAAAGAAAATAACGTTAAACGTATTTATGGCGAAGGACTTTGAGTTACGGGTAGAACTAGTAGATAACTAGACAAAATATGAGTATACCTCGAATATAATCGGGTCGTAACTCATATCTCGGAGGTTTATGTCCAAGATGTGAACGTTTTCTTTGTTTAATAATGACAAGAAATACGCAAGACGAAAATATTGCTAAACCTGTTTGGGATTCTTTTATAAGAAAACGGTAAGAAAGTTATGATCTATATCATAATATCAAATATTAAGGTATAGAAATTGATACATTTGTATGTATACCACATACAATGTATATATATATATTACTATTACAATCGTTAGAACCTCACCTTGTTACTTACACCTGTCGTAACTCATTATCCCCTTTTCTATTACCTACAATCTATAGGCTAACATTGTTGGTGATACTAATGATTTTATTTTATCTGCACCAAAATAAACAGCTTATTTATCGAGAGCCTAGTATTAGAGGGTAACCGATACTAAATACTTATCTATGTATTAAAAATGCTTGACACTTAACTCTCTATTCGAGTCATACTATTATTTATATCAACATAATTTACTCATATGGGGCACATGCCAATATCATTTCAAATTACGGGTTTTTTTCCTTTGTGCATTTTTTTTTTATTATTTTCAATTAATTATTCTGCGAAATAAAAGATGATCTACCGAATAGTTTCTTCTGCATCATTTTATTTCCTTCTATGGAGAGCTTAAGGAAAATGATAACTTGTTTTTGAAGGAAGTGATTTTTGTTTTGCCATTCTGTTATTCATCTTATCAAAGTTTAACCATAAAATAACAATTTCGAGATAAGCAATTTTATTGAATTACCTCATTCATGAATAACAGCGTCACAGAAAATTAGGAAAATATGAAAGGAGAAGCATTCAAACAAATATCTTTCATGATACACGAATAATTCCATAGTTAATTAGTACGCATACAGTTGTCTACAGGGAATTTTAGAATAACTGAGAAAATACATTAAATATAGATATAAATTAATAAAAATGAAAGAAACTACGCCTGTGATCATTGTACAGTGGAAGTGACGCTATAGATATCTTCAACATTCTTTTCTTCAACATTCAAAGAATGTTGACCACAGGAGTGAACCTGCATTGAGTCGGGTGCCTTGAAACACGAAAGGTTAGTTTTGCCCGAAACCAATGTGCATACACTTTATGATGAAGTTATGGAAAAGGTAATCTTTGTTTGCTGTATTCTATTTGTTTAAATGTTTTGGAAGTTCACAATTAAGAGATTAATCTTTCCTTAAACTGTCCATGTTGACACATATTTAGCTAAATTCACAAAGGTTAATGGCAGTTTGTAGTCGATATCTGTTTATCTCTAGGCCGTGAAATATGTTCCTTATGTCATTACAAACAACATTTAGTTTCATTTCCCCGAAGTCCCTTATGGTGTTAGTTTGACACAATTAGATTTCATATACACACATTACGACGGTAACCATCCCTAACAGCATTTAATAGGTCGTGCCTTTGGAAATGGACGTATTTCAGGATAACATATCATGTAGTTTTACAAAATGTACCAGCAAGGTATTATATCTAATATTGATGACGTCACCACTCAAAAGGATAATATTTCCCCACAACTGATTCTCATTTCAACAATACAAAGGAAGGTAACTCCCACGAATCGTTGAAAATTTGAAGTTTATATTTTCAGTATGGAACTGTATATCAAGTAGCCTCTGACGGTATCGATTCTATCCCTTCTGTAGCTAGCCATAGCGCGACAGTACATTGTACAGCGAAATTTACGTGATATAGTGGATGATATAGAGTTATTTTTCTTTCCACTTTATATGAGTTCGAGAATTTGGTTTTACAGATAACTGAGACGTAAGCAACATAATTACAAACAAATCTACTAATTTGAAATAAACGTGGACAAACTTTGTGTAATTAATGTCATTAAGAAAATGTTGATTTGATGAATCTCTTACGACGTTTCGTAATTCTTCTTTGGAGTAACAACAATAGTAATGTTTGTCTTTTTGATCGGTAGAATGATATACAAAGTATGACAAGTAAATTTAAACCCAGTTTGAAACGCTGTCCAGATGACAATAAGTCCATAGAGAAGTTCGTGAACGTTTCATATGGCATCTGTTTATTATTTCATGTTCAGAAGGCCCCCGTATCTCGCACTTTTGATAAGGTATCTTTATTTGCCATCCTCCACGAAACATGTCACTTCAGAATATCCCGTAAATGACAAGATCTTGCTATTTGGTATTGGCTTATTTGGGGACTCTATTCTGATCTCTATTTCTGTTCATTTTATTTTCCGGTGACCATTTTGTTTTATCCTAACTTCATGCGTTGCGTTGATATATAATGAGTCACAGCTCGTACCTGTACATACATTTAACAGGATAAGGCAAGGTTACCTTGTAACAGGTAAAGGCAAGTTCTCATTATGTCACAAAAATTAAATAACCGACAGAGAGACCGCGGAAACAGAAGCAAAACAGGCAATTGACATTTACAATGTAAATGAAAGGCTAAATTTGGCAGTTTTACTAATAATAATGAATTGGATAGAAGCTAACTAATACTTGATCATTTCTAACAATAGTACACATTGATATACGCTAACATGTATTTAGGCCGTCTGATACTTGATCATTTCTAACAATAGTACACATTTATATACGCTAACATGCATTTAGGCCAACATGTTTATGAGTATGCTCGAAATGTCTACGAAGCATATATCATACAGGAAGTGTTTTTCTTCAGTCGGAAATTGAAAGCTTATTTATGACTTTAGTTCCTGCGGCAAAGACCTACATAAATGTAATTTCAAAATAGAATTGCAACTATTATTAAAGAAATATAGCTTTTACAAAAAGCGACTGCCATTTCATATAAACCATTCCTTTGACGTAGACTGGCACAGACTTATCACCAAACGTTTCTGTAATGTATTTGTTAGAAAAATCTTTTTATTTCAAAGAAATCCCGAAAAAAATCGGTAAATAAATTATGATAAAGAATAGTAGGCAGACTTGACCGAGACATATTTTCATTATAGTTTATATCATTCCTTTTATCATACAACCGAGACTTTATCAGCATGTCACGTGTTAGTGTGTTGCAGGTCCATAACGGCACATTTCCTCACATTGAAGCTCTAGTAGATAGGACTACGTGAGGAGACCATTAGCGCCATGGCTTTTTATCCACTTTGCTTGGTAATAAAACGCGCGATACCTTCACGCTGGCGCGATTTCTACGATAACGTGGATGTCGCGGCTACTCAAACAGCACACGCTTTCAAGGAAAGTCAGAGAAAATGTCTTAAATGGAAGCTAGAATTTCAGGACAAAAAGAGGCTAAAACGCCTCGTTGAAGGGTTTGATAGAAGTTGCGGAATCGGATGTTGAAACAAATGGCCGACCTACAGTGACGCAGGCTGAAACAATTACTCCAACGCTCCTTATGAACTTAGTAGTTGTTCTATAGTGATTGAGTTCGTGGAAGGTAATTCTTTCTAAAAGACATTAGTTATTTCAGTGTTAAATAGTTGGGATGTACTTTGGTTTTTATTTGAACAGTACTGAGATTACAGTAAATCTCATAAACAAGAACGACACTTACTTGTTATAATACTGAAAGTTTAAATACGAGGGTTAATTTGTAAAACGGTTTTGAGTAGGAAAGCATATTATTTATTGTTAAGTTTAGTAATTGTTTTGAAGTTTGTCTTCATATGCTTCAACAAATCCCTCCCCCCCCACCCCCCACAAAAAATGATAATATTAAAGTGAAACTAAAGTACACCACGTTGATCATGTTTGAAATTCAGTTACTCAGCTGCTGTATTACTGTCAGCGTTATAAAAACACATGTAGGGGCTTCCTTATTGGGTAGATTGCAACTAGTAATTCAGATAAATAGTTTAAATTTAAACAATTTACACAATTATATACCAATAATGGTTAATTCAAAGAAAGCTGAACTGCAGCTTCTCTGCCTTAACAGAGATAAATGTCTGCCTGTGTGTAGTGATGCTTTGTCTACTTTGTCAGTCAGATTTGTTCCCCTACTTTCACAGAGAATATATCATCACTCAGGCTTTCCCTCGCCTCGGTATCAAACTACCAGCACTAGTATTAATGATGATGTTGTTAGAAGCAAAGGGACATCTGCAACTAAGGTTTGACCTTAACGGCCGAGTCGGAGTAACGTTAGACGATTAGGATTTCAAAAGGGTGAAAAGCCTATCCTACTGAAGATGAAATGTATACATAAGAAGGGTGTTTCTTCACATACGACGCTTTGATGAACCATTTTAGCACACATGATCTTATCGTCTTGTACTTATCCAAAGATAACCGTGTTTCTTTGTTCATGTTATTCATTTACCCCTGAGACACATTTGAACCCTTCCAATTCAAAGTTGGGAATAGTCTATAATGACATTTCAGGGGTGAATGAGTTAATCAATTTTGAGTGGAGTATGGCTTTGTTGACACTCCGGTATTAATATCCATTCAATTTTTATTGATCTATGAATCCACTTATATTTACACAATGCATGCAGACCGGAGGTCGTCAAACACATAAAGCTATGGCCATATTTAGCGACTCTGTGTTAATGTTATACAATAAAACAATAACAATATAAACATAGCTTAAAGCGCACGTTTACATGTAAATAGAAAAAAGTAAAACATTTTGAGGACTTGATGTTTACTTGGATGTGACAAAGATTTATTTGGCGGTTGTCGTCGATAAAGCAGAAGACGCTTACTCTTCCGGAAAACCTTATCTTATTCTTTAGTACTTTTACGAGGGTCCATGTAACATTTCCCTTTGTTCATATGCAAACTATCTAGTTTAATCGATTTTGAGTTCGACTGACTCTTGGTATTCTCTATATTTTTAATGAACATACGATTACTTATTGCATATACAAATACTTGTATGTTGTTAGTTAGGCCAGATAGATGCCTTCTGTTCTTTTGAACATTACTCCAATGATATTAAACAAAGTCCATTTGATGAATGATAGTTGGAACATGTACTTTCACACTGTCTGTCAGTCGTGTAGGCTTTGGGTATACAAATAGTTGGCCGATAACGGTATCAACTAATGAAATATTCATAGTATTGGAGAGTGTCCGGAAAGACGTCGCCATGTTGTTTTAGACTGTCCAGAACTTGTAACGTAGCCCCTCGCCTTCCCTTCAACCTTGCTAACAATGTGCGAACAAGAGGCTACATGTTGTTAATATGAAAATAATGTCTAAAATTTGAGATTTTTCTATGCTACATTTGGCTATAGATTTTCACTTCGAGGGAGTGACTTTTCCTTGGCTGTGACCTATATTGTCTTACCTTGACGTACATGTATCTCGTGTTTAAGGACTCACACAACTAAATCATTTACTATATTTTATTACCAAATATTTTAGCTTATAACTTTGATATTTGAAGTTCAACACTAGTGACAACTGTCTAGATTCATAGATACTTACCTTACAAAGACTACAAAGTGAGTTTTGGAGAAGTTTCGTGGCATATTGGTCTGTCACAGTGTCCAGAAGTTGACAACCGGAAGTTTACAGGCAAAACCGGTGACCCTAAACAGAAACGCCCCCATCCTTTTTGACCCTGTATAAATCCGCACATACACATGCAAACATATTAAAAGAATACATTTTTCAAAAGTTTAGTATTTGTACATTTCATTCATGCAGAAATCTAACATCAGTTCCTCATTAAACTTCCATAGTGGCCCAGTAATTAGCCAGAACACATTTTACATAGGCACTACAAACGTATGAAACACATTTTGATTGGTTGATTTAGTTGTGTGATTCCTTAAGGGTATTCGTGTAAGCATTTTCCTTGCGTTTAGTTTTGTCTATTTTAAGTTCGGACTATAGCTTTGTTGACGCTTCGGTATTCTCTAGTTTGTTTTGTTTGCTAGAATGTGGACTATTATATTTCTAACGGTTTTGGACTTTGACAATATCCATTGTTTATTAAGCCATACCCCATGTCCACCCTCTCCATACACCTTGCAAGTGTTGTATCCAATTTTGTTCGCGCATCAACGACATTTCTAGATTTGTATTGCTCCGTGGACGTAAATGTATATATACTCTCTCATTTGCTCTGTTGTTACGATACATTAGTGCCTTAATTAGAAAATTATGCGAATCAAGCCCAATTTCTGGTCAAAGTTTGAAGTTCAAGTAATGGTGTGTTTGTACAAATGCAGTGGTTTTTATACACATGTATATATAATCTTATGATTTCACGAGTCCTTCATATTTTGTTATACATGTATAAACGTTATGTAGCTGTTTAACTGATAACTGTTCTGTAACAAAGCTTTGTGACATGTACGTATAAACATTAGTTCTTCCATGATAAAATAGGGACATGAAAGTGTTAGTACTTCTTATCTGACCAGCTGTATCATTGATGCTCCAGATGATGTCTAAACAATTGTACCCACCAGGTCTAGACCGGTTAGACATACCACTGATAAAGTACGCCTGCCAATGTGTCTCAAGAAACAATGAACGCTGTAGCTCTTCCACAGGATGAACACGCGTTCCTGTGTCTCGAGCAATTGAATGAATCCTTAAGAGACGACGTTACTGTAACTGTAAACGTACTTATTTTGCCGAGAATTTAAACAAATATGCCGATCATGAATTGACGCTTACAATGCTTGTTGTAGAAAGCAATTTACATGAACTGAAACTGTATTTATGTAAGTTAAATGCCAATTCTTTATCTACGCGTTGCAAATTTGACTGTGGCCTGGACAATTATTTCTAAAAGAAAACCTCATCTCGTCAGACTTCTGTGGAAAAAAAACAGTAAAGGTTAACGGTGCAAACTAAGTACACAGAAATGATTTTAGTGTTACAAATCAGCAGGGCTACATGCATAATGACATTTATCACCCTAAACTTAACTCTCGACAAATCCCACCTTCAGCACTCCGTACCGTAGAAAACGCGGGGAATACTATATATATATGTACGACTTCTTGGCAATGATATGCCATATGGGTACAATGATCGTATAGATTCAGTGGTAAAGTTGTCAAATCCTAGATGCAGTCAGACAAATGCAATGTCTACTTTTACTCCTCAAATGAGACTTTATCGTACTCATGGACATCAGCAATAGAATATATCATACATATATCATCTTGTTCCTATGATAAGTCTAGCCATATAATGGATTTAACTACACCATAAAATATTTGACGAAACACACGCATACATGCTGTACCTTTTGAATTTAGAAATACAAATGTACACTGTAGATACACTATGTCGAGAAAAATGTATTAAATTGCACCTCACAGCTGTTTCGTCCTCCTAGGACTCTTCAGTGATGCTAGGGGCCAAAAGGTAGGGATCCGAAATGTCTAAACTAATGCAGAAGCAGAAGGGTCAGGTACGTAAAACCCTTATAATTTATGAATTAAGAAGTTAAATTGAACTAGTGCTGAATGATTTCAAATCGTGTACCACGAAAATTTGTATATTATGTACTGTGCCACTACTCAAATGAGATTAACTGTGGCTAAAAGCTATTTAATCCTTCATAGTCTCATCAGTGATACAAGATCCTCAATCATGGAGCGTAGGAGGTGACCGATACATCAAAACCGTCATAATGAAATGTCCAATTCAGATAGGGAGGTGCATATACCAAATGATTTAATACATTTCGTATTTTTCAAAGATTATATAACTTCAAGCGAGCATAACTTAATTCATGTCTGCAATCGCTATTAAATGCATTGTTTTCGAAAGAAACACGGTTTGTTTGATAACCTTGGTAGCCCTACTTGCACATTGACCGACTTTAAGAATGATGATATACTATCTGTCCAGAAATTTACTTGATTTACTTGACGGGTGCTGCTGATGAAGCAGAAGACGCGTAACTTCCCGGAAAACTGAGTTTTATTCTTTTGTTCTTTTTACGGGCATCCGTGTAATCTTTCCTTTGTTCTTACCCGTCCCTAGTTTAATCGTTTTTTTAAGTGCAATTTAAGGTTTATTGACGCTTTGGTACATGTATTCTCTGATTGTTTGTATTCGAAACATCAATCTAACACAATCTCATACTTTGCTCCAATCGACAGAGCTATCTTGTGAGCGGAAGGTCCTGGGCCAGCAGTACAACATGTCCAAATATATATACAGACAGGTGTCCTTTACTTCATAATGATATAATTAATAAACATGATATAATGTATTACATGTAAATATTTGTCATTAATTTTTTCATTCAATCCTACGCAAACTGTATACGTATCGAACAGGAGAAAAATAACTAAGACAGTTTAATATATAAACGTTGCGAATGGAAGCCGCCATTTATAGGTCGGAACTTTAAGTTATCCATCATTCCTACTTGGAGGGTGGCACCAATAATTGTGATATAATTGTACTTATATCTTAATGGAGTAAAGGATCCCTGCCCGTATATAATTGGACATGAACCAGTTGACCTAGGACACCTAACAAGTACTGACTTTGGTCTCAGTACTTGTCACACACTTTGCATGATGTAAACATATTGCTCCAGAGTCAATAAATATACAGAAACGACTTCAGGAGACAACAGAGACATAAAATCGACGGAATGTTAATTGAATATATATCGAATACAAAAGCAAAAAAGCTGCATGCCAGGCTTAATCGTTTTTCGATGACGTCATTGCTACAGGCAACCGAATGAAAAACTATCAGAGTTTAAACTGAAAACGATCTTGTCTGTTTGCCAAAAAAATGATGTGTGAAGATTTGATTTGATATCTGACTACATAAGTCTACGGAAACTTTAAAACCTGAGGTCTGAACGGGGAAAATTAATCTAATCGAGAATGTAGGTCTATTGAAATTTTGTGGGGTATATTCTATCGACAATCGAGGGTAGAATAAGTTTAAAATATTGTCAAATAGGTAACACTGGGCGGGTCTTTCAGAGGAGTTCAGTGATTCAGGTAAGTAGGTACCAGCTGAGGAGTGCTGAAGGGACTGATTCAAGGTTGAAGGGACTAGCCGAAATGTTGAATGATTTCAGTTTAAGGGAGCAGGCCAATAGTTTTATGATTAAAGCTTCAAGCCGGCGAGTCCAATTGTTGATGTTGAAATGGTGTGTAGAATTATATTACGCTGTGAAGATCTGGGTATCTAGATGGGTTATATCAGTACCAAACCCCCAAAACACAATTAAAGAAATGCAAAAAATACCCTTTCAGAAACGAAAACAACCGCAACAGCATGAAAACAGTAGCAACACCAGTACAGAAACCACCAGTGTGGCAACGGATGAAAAATCAACACGGACTACTGATTCATATCAGTATGAATTCGGAAACAAAACATTATGGAATCGGAAACAAACAAATACGGAAACAGAAACCAGGATAACTGCACCAACCTTGTACGAAAACAACTTCAGCACAAAAAAAAATGGAGATGATAATAAGAATGTGGGGAAAATCCACTAATATGAGATAAAAGCCGAATCAATGTATCTATGTTTACTTTTAAAGTATTTCTACTGTGCATCATCGATAGGACGACAAATTAAGAAAATACACAAAAACCTTGTTTTGCCAAATGGCAACTCGTTTCAAAATGGCATTGGGTCCGTCTGGCGTGATGGGGCCAATTGTTATAATCCTTCGTAAATCGTAGAGACGACATACACATGACTCAGAACGAGACTGCAGCGTAACACGTGCTAATACGACTTAAACCGCGACATTTCGTAAGTTAATGGCACAAGCACTGACTGCTTATATAACGACTGACCTTAGCTTTATGATACCATAAAAGAGCAGCTGGCGTTAGAGAACACGACTTCTGTTAGCTGGTCAATGGTCAGTTCCCGAGTTCATCAGAGCTACCAATATATAATACGGTACATATAATTGGTCTGGCCGGTACGACAGGTGCTCGTCTCGGAACGTCCACGTAAAATTACTACTGAGTAAGAGAGTGTTTATTGATTAGTGGGTGTCCGGTGACGGACGTCATTACTTACTTTGGTGTATATATGAGATCTGTCAGCGAACAGACCTTATATGATCTGTATGTATTGTTCCTGTCCGTAGTGGACTCCACTGATCTCCGCGTCCACGGAAAAATGTTTACCGATGTCCGGAAAGTATGCAGTCTAGCAATGTCTATCGGAACTCTCTCCCGAGATGTTTTACATGTAGACAAAGAATACATGTCTAGCAATGTCTATCAGAACTCTCTCCCGAGATGTTTTACATGTAGACAAGGAATACATGTCTAGCAATGTCTATCGGAACTCTCTCCCGAGATGTTTTACATGTAGACAAGGAATACATGTCTAGCATTGGTACCGGTATTCATAGCTAATATTGGTAACATTGGCCAAAATGAACTTCGACAAAATATGGCCTGATTACTACGTGTATACATGTATGCTGTTTAATTAAGGAAAGGTTTTCAATTAGAGTCGTCTAACATACAGCTGTACACGTAACTGGAGGAAACGTAATAACATCTAATGATCATTCAGGACAAGCTTGATTGGTTAGTCGTCTAACATACAACTGTACACGTAACTGGAGGAAACGTGATATCATCTAATGATCATTCAGGACAAGCTTGATTGGTTAGTCGTCTAACATACAACTGTACACGTAACTGGAGGAAACGTAATATCATCTAATGATCATTCAGGACAAGCTTGATTGGTTACACACATGTGTAACTTCGATACTGAAATAGATCAATGTGATTTGCAACATTTGAAAAACAAGGTAACTCCAGCTATTTTGCATATCGATTACCGAAAACAAAAACGCGCATGAAGGAATGTAGGATTTACAATGAAAACATGTAAACATTTTACACATGTTGTAACTAAACAAACGATATGGGTTAACAAAACATTAAGTTTAAAAAGCATGACCATAATGAAGTATGGAGAGTTTTTTTTTCATCACAAAGTATGGAAACATGTTCAGCTTTTTTTTTACTCCAACACAGAATCTCTTCTCTATCAAGGACGGGGCACGCTATCAACATTTGATGCACATGTGTATGACTAAAGACACTCACTTCCTAGATGCTTTTAATTGCTTTATCAAACGGCATGGAATCTAAATCATCCAAATCGAAGCCAACCTATAATCTTGGAATTTTTGTTTTAGCTTTTAATTGCTGTAAAGGATGTGAAGTATAAACAAGTAATTACATGTGTCACAGACCATCGATTTATCAGCCGACGTACGGCTCCAGCTGTGCCACTCACGGAATCCGTATTTATCATCGTCTCAATTTCTTTCCAACATCTGCAAGCAATTTGGGTAATTAATCAAAACATAAATATGCTTTTAAAAACGATATGCCACTTAAAAAGCAATTAATATAACATTTAGAATTAGACTACATCTGACTTTTTTTGTAATAGAAGGACACTATTTGTTTTATTATGTCACAATAGTTTCAGCTGAAGCACGTCTGTAATTCATTGTTTCGTGACGGTAATGGTTTTTGTATATCTAATACATACACATTTGTGTTATACATACATTTCTCGACAAGACCATCTTCCGCGAAATTGAGAAATGTTACACCGATTTATAATGAGTCATTGTTATTTCCAGTAAAGGCAATTTACATTAAGTAATAGCAACACTTTTTGGCTAAAAATAAGCTGTTTGTCCTTTTCTGCATACAGTTAAGTTTAGTTAGACATTAAAATTCGTGTGTCATCGCTACATGTTACCGTTCTCCATTCTAAGTGACAGTGTATCACATGCGTTTGTAGTATAAGGGAGTTCGGCACGAACAAAACACAACATTCAAAAACGGAAAACGAAAAATTGATTTTTGTACGAAGATTAAATCAGATTTCAAAAATTGAAGTTAAGATTTTAATCAAATATGCTTAAACAGGAAATACCGGTACTTTATAAACAGAAATATTGTGAACGATCTAAAGAGGACCAGCTTCACCGTATCGTTAATGGCGGGAGAAGTCAGCTGTCAGGATATTAACAAATCTTCACCCAAACATTCAAATACACTTTGTAATTTATTTTCAGGGAACCGTCGACTTGTAGTGTTTAGCATTTCCATAATTACATCGTTTAATGAAGGGAAAGACTTTTGATATTATTAAGTTTAACACTTGATCTTGACGAAAACGTTTAGAGGCTCCTAGCTGGAAACATAAAACTTTAGTACACGTTTTGCACTAATTAGAAAAGTCAAGTATTTCTTATCCAGGCGTTCGTTTTTAGAATAATCTAAGTTTCGTTTTTACTAAGACTATCTAAGTTTCGTTTTTACCAAAACTATCGAAGTTTCGTTTTTACCAAGAAAATCGATAAGTTTCGTTTTTACCAAGAAAATATTAGTTTCGTTTTTACAACGAAAGTGTAAGTTTCGTTTTTACCTAAAATACGAGCATTTGATACACTGAAAAGAAAAGAAAACGGAACGCTTTGTGAGAAAATAAAGTTTTAATGTCTGCAGTATGATTCATCAGTTTGGAAATAAGTAGAGTCTAACGACAACGTTGTGTAAAAAGTTAAACTTCGATAAGGGTAAATTGTATGGCTTAAATGTGTTTATGTTTGAATTCCCACCATTTCCATCCTCCGTGACGTCATATCCGCAATGGTACGTGTACAATTCGTATGGAGACATTTATGCTGAAGAGTTGAGAGAAAAATACGCCCAGGTTATCGAACACTAATATGAAATCTAATTTGTAATCATACACAGTTGTGGATTTTCTTAGAAACTAAGAACATCTTTCTACGATTAAACAAAGGTTCAAGAATGCGCAACATGTTTGAAATTCTCGCGAGGAAATGGAAATAAAAATGAAATAAAAAGTGTTTGTTTTCAGGTTTTCGTCTCATTTCCATAACACTAATATCAGACGTGAAATCTGCATATGGTTTAAGTGATAAACACGTGCAGGAACACGCACTCCCGGGCGTCCGACTCCCCACTCCCCCTCCCTGACTCACGATTCTCGCCTTATCTCCGCCCCCGGGGACCCATTCTGCGGAGAACATGTTTGTTGAAGACAATTTATGACTGGTGTATTTCTCGTTTGACACGTCGCTTCTGTCAATATCCATAACATTGGAAAAAATCAAGTGTTAAAAACAAACCTCCCAAATGGATTGTAGTGTGTCTAATGATAACTCGCTGACAGAGAACCAGACATCTAGGTTTCTCTCTATACGTGTACTCTACGTACGATTTCTGTGTCTGTTTAACACTGTGGCTGTGTGAATATTACCATTTAGTTTCAATACAATTGAAAAGATTTGATTTTGTACGGTACTTGTTATTATATACGTATGCTATATAGAATTGTAATAATATGTACATTTTGTTCATCTTACAAAAACTTTGAAACAAGATTACATGTAATAAGAAATGTGTTATTATGAACAAAAACGTGTACATATAACTATTTTAAAGCTACGTGCCAGACAAAATATTTCCGGCAACATTGCACATATTTTAGCTTTATCAGAATATCTTAGCCCTTTCTTGACCTTATTATTACATTTTGTAGATGGACTGCTTACTGCTGATTTATAAAATGAATGTATGGAAAAGTGTTAATTTAAATTCAGCCCACGGTAGAAATTCTCAAAACAAACCCTATATCCGCATTTGATGCAGAGTGTACAATGCCATTGTATTTAAGTAATGAACTTAAGTAAAGTAAGACATAGGAAGGGACCGATGACATCACCTTGGCGTAAACTTTTAAAGTTTGAAACAACTAGTTTATCATTGAATTTGAGGTAACAGCCACAGTGAACTGTTGCTCGCTCAAGATATTCCTGCGCTTCTTTGACTCTGATTTGGTTCGATTGTTTTTTCGTCTTATTAACAGCCTGGGTCATTTAAGAAGGTCTCCCGCATTGATTTGTTTGCCCAATTTTACAGCCGAAACGGCTGTTTCCCTTGGCAAAAAATGTGTTTTTCCCAAAATTGAAGTGGTATTTTCGCAATTTGACCAGTGTAAGTACAGATACAAGTTACACTTTTGCCTTTTTTCTTTAATAATGAGGTATAAATAAATCTACTACATTAGAAAGTTGTAGATTTTGAACAAATAAGCAAACAATAGCAGTAATGAGACAACTTTATTAATTTTTTTGTGTGTTAAAAACATTGAAATGAAGTGTGGGCGAAGAGGTTGTTCTATAAATAGCTCTGTCCATTGAGCCATTTTCTTAATTTTAAGATCGATAATATACATCCTTTTGCAAATCAAGCATGGAAAATAGATCTTTTTAACAGTGTACTTACTTTGTTCTTGATTGTATATCTCTGTTTTTTTATGTTCCCGATAATGTATAAGGTGATAACAAATGGCAACATTCCAATTTTATATTTGTGTCAGAAGACAAAGCAGTGGTGACAACATATTTCTCATTCCCTTATCTGATGAAGTCACACCGTTAAATAAGGATTGGACAACATCCAATAAACGAAAAAAACATATATAGATTATCAAAGCGTCAACAAAACCAAAATCCGAACTAAAAATCGTTTAGGAGCAAAATATGAATAAAAGATAGATTATTCAATTGACGATGTCATCTGCAGCAAGTCGTTTCGTCACAACATGCATGCTAGATTGTTGTGACGAAATGACTTAACGCACAAATGAAATTACATTGTATGCAATTTTTTTACGCCACCACCATTCACATTCAAGATACATTAAGCGGTGGAATGATTGGTCAATGCACAAGATCATCAGAAAATGACGATACCACGT
The DNA here is from genome assembly GCA_947623455.1 of Mimachlamys varia. Taxonomy (NCBI): domain Eukaryota; kingdom Metazoa; phylum Mollusca; class Bivalvia; order Pectinida; family Pectinidae; genus Mimachlamys; species Mimachlamys varia. Next base: position 5,553,977 of record OX392535.1, read on the forward strand.
GCGTTATACGACATTTGAGAATTCAATGAATAAAAATTTCGAACTTTCTCGGAGAAATTTCTATTATAAACCCTGTCTGTACAATACTCACTGTACTCGGTTTCATTGACAAAACACCCACGGGAGCTTTAGAATGGGGCAGTAATGCTAGCCTGGTTAGAGCACAGAGCGGACGGTGACTGCTGCGGCTTAAGGCGGATATTATCTACGTGTATGATTGATTGGCATGAATGAAACTCTCAATCACCGTCAGACAGGGTCTTCATCTCCTTCATTTACACGTTGTCTCGGTAGTATTAGACGCAGGTACAGCCGGTTGTACGAAAATATTGACTCCTTGATAAACGTAGTGTAATGTATTGTGTCTCTAAGTCTGCTACACAATCCATATTACTTATCCTAGCCAAGAGCGTCATATCTCAAGTACTCGGCGGGCTGACCCAGGTGAATTAGATGTAGAGAGAGGACTTAGACGCGGAATGACGTGTAAGTGTTGATGATATAAGCCGTCCCGTGTGTGACTACTTGTGCTGACACGAAGTGGGGACATGTAACACGTGGTTCAGGGGCTTCCATCACAAGACTGGGCCGGTAACAATATTGCATGTGAAGGGAATATTCTTATTGTTGGTCAGGCGAAGATTCCCAAGGCTAACGTGATACGTTTGTATTGATTTCAGTTTGAAGGTCAATCTCAATATAGACGTGTTAGAAACATGCGGTTTCTCGTGTCCTGTGTTATTATATCTGTACATGTAGAATTGTCTAATTAAATTAATTCTGATAAATACAGGTGTATATTGTACCTTGTAGCACCAATAGGTAATGGTAGTTAACAAAACAGATGTATATATTGACTGCACCTGATCATTCTCTGTAACTGACAAAACCAATATACAAGCGTATTGTTTGCACGTTGTTTTCACATTTCTTTCACTTCAGTGTTTATTGTAAATAACTGAAATAACGTATATCAGCCCATGAACATATCAAACACACGAATTACATGTACGCGTACTTAAACAAATTTATCCTGCAACCACCACAGATATCGACCGATAACTACTGTTGGATAAATCTTTGTTTTATCCGTCAATACAAAATGCTTTATCCGTCAAAACGTTGCTCGTGAACTTTCCCGGTTCTGACGGGACAGAGGAATGTAAAAGTATTGCTTGATTAACTTATGGATTTTATTATTGTATTAAACGGTTGATTATCGGAAATTAATTGTATCGGTGTAATATTTATATAGCCATACATGGATTTACTCTATGTAGACATAAAAAGAATAGAACTATACGGTATATATTACCTATTGACTTACTGAAAGTAGTAAATAGGTCGAATGGATATTTTCCTACGCAACATAGCCTGCCCATGGTTTCAGTGAAATAAAAAGTAAACAAATGGCGTTTTTGCTTGAATATCTGTGTTAAATGATTACAGGATACACAGAATTCATGGTAAGTATCTTACAGAGGCTCGCCATCTTGTCTTTTCTAACCCACACCAAAAATAAACCTTGTATTGTAAGATACTATAACAATGTATTATCTATATCTACATATATTTACAGTCTGTTTGGAATTGATAGTATATTGCCTATACATTTCTACGAATGCCTACTGAACTTTATTTTCCGATAAAATCAGTGGATCACGCGCCTATTGGCGCAGCGCGCAGTAATACACTCCGTTACGATTTGAACACGAGGCCGCGTCACTACTTTCCAGACTCGATCAATATCCTGCCGCGTAGTATGTGTTAATTTATTTAAGAAATAAATAAGAAGCATTTTAATGTTTTTTTGAATACAATAACAGTAACAAAGACAGTATGGTTTGTTTATATATGAACTTATGTGAAAAAAATAACAATAAAAAGATGTAATCTTTTGGAACTTTCTTGTTTACTTGTTGACTGAAATTTCGCGGGAGTTCGTCACCTCATAAGGCGGCTGTTTCAACAGTCTACCGAAACCAAACGATACTGTTTGATTTCATCGCAGTAAGTATCATAATATCTGATTAAAGAAATAATTACACGTGGGAATATAAGGTCTGGACAGTAAATATAAGGATTAAAGTTTCTTTCTGGTGGTTTTATCAAAGGATAAAGTTCAGTAGGATATCGATAGTTGTTTCATGGAACGCTTCGCGTTCCATTCCAACTATCGATATCCTACTGAACTTTATCCTTTGATAAAACCACCAGAAAGAAACTTTAATCCTTAAATAAAACGCACCGGAAATCCACTGTCTACAGCTTAAGGATGGACACCTCATACAAGTTCCAGTTTGATCTCATTGTAAAGATATTGTTATATAATAAAATGTTTGATCGATTATAATACATTGTATATATACAACATGAAATAGTGTCTAAAATATAGATGTCTATTTGTAGAACATTTGTCACTAGAATTTAAACAAATTTCCTTTGGAGGCCATTTTGAAAATGTGTATTTTTTACATTTCGCGAAAGGCCGAAATTTCATCCTTCTTGATGCTAGATTAATCACTTAAAAACATTGGTGTTTTGACATTTATTTATGTATAGCATGCTTATTGTTGCTGTACACCTTTTTAATGTTCAGTATAATGGAAATACACACACAATCAAATGTGCAACACAGTGGATATTGTTTTCATATATTCATTTAACAGGAGCACTTGATTTTCCCCCGAAAAAAACACAACAACACAAAATAATTGAACAAAAAAAAGAAGAGAGACCCAGTGTGTTTTTATCCGTTACATGTTAAAGACATTTTAATAGCAGATTTGTTATGTTAAGCGTTAAATCTACAAACTTCGGTAAAATAAATGAGGATTTTTGCGCAAAAAATAAGGAGTAGTGGTACAATTGCTTTCCTGAGTTAAAAATAAGTTTAAGAAATTGTACTTTTATAGATTAAAAGAAAATACATGTACTTGTTTTGTAAATACAGAAAATTTTCGGATTACATTGTTTGAAGATATTGTATGGAGTTGTCCTACATGCGGCCAAAACGGCAAAATTCACTTTAAATCTAAAGAAAAAAAAAGCACACCGACATATCATTATCTTAGCATTTTGTGCTACAGTTGTATGCCATGAACTCCCTTTTCGAAAAATGCATACGAAAAAAAAAATAATATAAAAAATAACTTCTCAGATCGAGGTGCACAAACACTGCACATCCTCAAATGAAAATTATTATACAAATAGCTATATTTTCAACAAACTATTTATGAATTACATATGTCTAAATAACGATTAAATTTAGTAGATATACCATACGGTTGAATGGATGTTTTGAAATGAGTAAAGCGATATATATGCTGGTGTGTTTTTCAAGATGGCTTTATTGAAGCTAGGTTATTTATATACATGTGTAGTAACAGGCAGGTAATGTGGTCACTGGTAGACCTACGGGGTGGAACCCTTTATATATTGTACATGTACCACTAATCGGTGTTACGTGTAAATATACCACCAATCGATAACTCTGTTATGCCACAAGATAAGGAAGTTCAGCTCTTTTTCAATCAAAAGGGAAGCAACTCGAAGAAAGCATGTACACACATTTATTTAGTGTAATCCTATATTAAAATCGATGTTAAAGATAAAATAACGTGTATATATGCTAAACATTACCAGGCAGTGTTTGTATAAGTTGATATGCTAGTTACTGATGTACGTACTGGTGGGTAGGGAACAAGGCCCACACACGTCGTATAGTCCAATAATGGCGGTCATGTGATTTTCGTCTTCTAAATTCAGCAAAAAAGACCGTTGTCGGACTTAGGAGTGTAGGTTTAATTCCTAGTGAAGGACTGATATTGACGTCCATGTATTTCATTAAGAAATCCGTTAACAACTAAACACTCTTCCATTTCTGTACACCCCCGACATTGGTACCTACTTTAACCTTCCCTGACGGTCTGTGTGGTACATTGTCTACACCCACACTGTCTGCCCACCATTTTGTCTGACTGTCTTGGCCGGTATTTCGTAATACTTGAAACCTGATATTGTCTTCATCTAATGACATTAGAAGTACCTGTAATCTAATAGCCGATCACCGATGAGTTATATGAGCCGTTATTGAATTTAATAGCATTTATTCAGGGTCGAACTTTCGACTTGGTTGTAGTAAGTCGTAGGGGTCTCGTCAAGATCTCACCTACCTCGCGCGCTCTCACGTGCCGTTTATGACACCCCTAATGTAATATGTGAACCCTCACACGTAATTAGTTGACAACGTATTGTGAAGCAGTATCAGCCGTGATTGTTTCTGAAAACTTACCGTTTTTTCCTTTCTACAAACGAATTTAATCATATTACATGTACCCCATTGTTGACCATGTACAATGCACATCAGCATATTGTGTTTCATATTTGGAGCAGTTAATTGATTAAGGGATTTGTAACGATTTATTATTAATTCCAAATGAACATGCTAAGCGAATAGCTAAAGACTTGGTTCTTAAAGGACTTCCGGGGAGTGATATTTAGATGATTTAGCGCCATGTTACAATCGGATGACGTAATTCCTATTATGACGTCATGATTATATGGCGCAAAGTTTCAAAAAAACACTTCCCAGTGTAGTCATGACATGGAAAAACAGGGGAGATAACTCGAGATATGCCTACTGATGACCGATATGAACAGGACAAGATACCCACGCTTGATTTCACTACGCTACGCTTTAATTAATACAAGTAGAGCGTAGCGTAGTGCAATCAAACTTGGGTATCCAACGATGGAATGGATAAACCTATTAGAAATTAGCATCTTGAAGTCTATAGATTGGTTATGTAACAATGTTCACTTTCCATCTAGATAAAATGTTACTGTAATTTAACACCATTTATGGAAGTGTATGATACCACGGTAACTCCCCCTGATTAAGACTGTTAAAGACATATCACACCGATGGAACCATTTATTTATATAAGGATTGGAAGTCATTTTTGTAACTTTCATAGTGCTATGTAAGGTCAGCGGTTACATCCATATTTAAGCATGAAATCCTAGCTCAATCAATATATTTACATTTTTATTATAGAACAATTGCTGGATTTTATTTTTATTTTCCCAATGATAAGTTTATTAACTGCGTTTGTATATGCATCGTCATTAAAATTACATTGGCAGAACAGCAGAGTTTGATAAAAATTGGCGCCAATGATAATAATTAGTCATTTGAGTGTTTGACTCAGGGGAGTTCTCCGAAGCGGAGCAACAAGACTCTCATTGAACAAGCTTAATCTACGAGTTATTCGAAGCGGAGCAACAAGACTCTAATTGAACAAGCTTAATCTACGACGTCATAAGTAAATCACGTGGTACGTCTGGAGAACCATTGCTTTCATACTTTCATGAAAATAATTTCTGCTGGTAATATTATTATAGTGGGTTGCAGCGCAAATGTAAATATAATAAATTAATTATTACACGATATTACTCGGTACAATTATATTAAGTTGAATTTCGCCTAATATCGTCTTTTCATTAATTCGTCTATTATTTCGTATTTTTCACCGCCTACTCCGAGTCCTCAAAAGAACGAATACAATGCACAGTGTAGCATCATTTGAGATATTTAAGTTCGAACTGACCTGAAATAATAACGTTAGTTTATCATTGGTAAAAGAAACAGGGTTTCCCTGAACTATTGATCAAAGGAATTAACACAAATAATGTGTCAACTCATTGTCGCCCAGTAATGTCTCCCACCACGTTCATGTTGTTGGAACCCCAGTGTGTGAATTAACTGCCTAGATTTGTTTGCCAATGAGACTAGAATAAAAAGCCTACGCGTACACACTCCAACTGTGACATTTGGTATAAGTACATGTCTGGATGCGCCATACAGATTTTATCATCACCAGCCCTATACGATCCCAGTTTAATTGAGCCAGCCTTTTAACAAGGAAAGTGTTGAAATAATTATATATAATGACGAATAATGAGTTGTGTTATTGTTTTTAATACGTCAGTGTAGTTTTTATAAACAATAAACGTTATCACTGCTATCAATCAACTCCGATTTATAGCTTCCTCCATAGTTAGTCATCGCATTGATGCAGAGTACATCGCTACGGTACTCCTGGGCGATATGACTGACAGAGACAAAGCACCTGCAGTCTTCATTTGGGCCAACTGATGAAGGTTGTTCGTACTTTTAGTTCTACTTCCAGTTCCACGATAGATCTTTATATATAGAACATTTACAAGATTTTTTGTAGGAACATGACGATGACATGACGTCGTCAGTAAATGTAGGTAAGTACCTGAAAACTAAGCCTCTAGGGTCCATGGTGCTATTGTTTTGATTTTTGTACTATCCCGCTGTCCCAAGGCCAGGACGTTTTCTGATAAACATATAGCTTTTAGTGTTCAAATACAACGCTGCTTCTTCAAGTCTTGCCAACAAGACCAAATACGGTTTTAAAATGTTATTGAAATATTAAGATGTGAGCCACTCTGAAACAGGTATGAACAGGCGCTAACACAAACATATGTTAAACACAAAGCCACATCGTTCACTATCCAGTGATGCATATGTTAACCTGCTGCAAGTTGCAGTACAAGAAATGGTATGATCGTACGTCGCAACAATAAAGGTGTATGTATATGACAGTTTTAATCGTTTTCAATGTTATACTTGTTAACAGCTAGGGTAATTTAAGGACGGTCTCCCGGTGTATGGGTGCGTGCGTGTTTGAGAGGCTTCGCTATATATTCGTGTAAGCCTCCTTGCGATATTCCGAATCTGATTTAAAGTGCTACCACACTGAAACATGTCACTGAAAGCCCCAAGCACTACACCCCGTCCGGTTATATTACACTTAAAACGGGCGAACCCGTGGTTTCACTCCCTTAATGCTGAGCGTCAAGCAGGAAGTAGTAACTACCATTGTTAGATACTTTGCGATAGCTTGGCCTAGGGGCAGAACCCATAGCCTTCTTCACAGGGGCGAACGCCTAACTTCAGATTAAGAGTGAGGCGGTGTCAGGGAGACATAGAAAGTTGATTAGAAAGAATGGAAGAGATAAGATCCGAAATTTAGTCGCCTCTTACGATTATGCAATGGGAGCAGCAGGTACAATTCTTACGCCCTACCTTGCCTACAAGACAGCTTTGCCCTCGGAGTGGTAGATGATAAATTAGAGAATACCGAAGCATTAACAAAAGCATAATCCGAACTCAAAATCGATTAAGCCACGGGCAAAATATGAACATGAATATGAAGGAAAGATGTGCATGGAGACCCCTGTACAAGTACAACAGAATAAGACAAGGTGTTCCGGAAGAGTGAGTGTCGCCTGCTTCATCGACGACACCCGCCATGTAAAGCTTTGTCAATCCAAGTAAACATGAAGTTCCCAAAATGGGAATCGAATATCATAGCTAACACAAGTAAACACTCTAATGAGCATACTCAAAAACGTTCATCTTCATATCACTTAAAGATACAATGTCATCGAATACATTACGCGGTATTTCAATGTTATAACAAAGTAAACCTCATTAGTGATCACGGCATTATTTGGTAACTTCTGTTTATAGACCATCATGTGACCTTATCCTCTGAACTGCCACATCCTACGTTGATTAACCTTACGGCTTACGCTGTATGGAATGATCATACCTGTACATGTAAGTGGCGTCATCATATGACCTTACTCTACATGAAAACACATTTATATACAAGTATTTAATATGTTGATCTCATCGAGAAATATTCTGTTTCTTTGTGTGATATAAAGATGGACGTTTTTGAGTTTTCTTATTAGTGTGTTTACTTTTGATGACAATGCTGACTCGGTTCTCATTTTGAGGATTGATGCTTACTTGGATGTGACCTAGATTTACATGGCGGGTGTCGTCGATGAAGCAGAAGACGCTTACTCTTCTGAAACATCTGGTCTTATTCTCTTGTGCTTTTACGAGAGTCTCCATGTAAAACTTTCCTTTGTTCCTATTTTGCCTCTAGTTTAATCGATTTTGAGTTCGGATTATGGTTTTGTTGACGCTTAAATATTCTCTGATATTTTTTTTCCAACAAAAACGAACTCAGAGTAGGATAAAGGTCAGGATGTAATGATGCATGACAATGTTGAATAGAACACCACGTGGAGTGAAGTACTTGTCTTACTGTACAGTTTTGTACAGTCGATAAACCAGACTGAGAATATTCCTTTCTATTTGGTTTAAATGTAATGTATCTATATTTTGTTTCATCTACGACAGACATTTATACTGGCGCAAAATATACAGATTTAGATATACTGGCAGACCGATGCCTTGTGTGTCGAAACAGATGACCGTGAACAGTTTCCGGTACAGATCAACGGTATGGACTTCTAGACACTCCGATATATATATTCCCTGTGAATCTGGTAGCATAGACTTATCTTCGTGGAGCTTGTAATCCATTCCATGGAACTGGTTTGAAGACCCCTGGCTTGTTTAGAGGTTTCGATTAAAACTTGGTGAACTGACACCTAATGGTGGTATGATGGTAGTACCAATAACACACTGTAACTTATTTCCCGGGGGTCGGGACGAAGTTGTCCACACGTGTTTTTCAGCAGCATATTAAATGTAACGTGACAGTCTTATACAGTAATTAAATTTGTTGGCGAGTCAAGCGTCTACTTTGGTGTAAGACAGTGGCTTGCCAATCTGGATAATCCCTTTGTTTCTTTGGATATTACATATTGTAAAGTTGTGTTGCTGAAGGGACTATTTACTTTCACAAATTAATTTAATGAGAACAAAATAACGCTACAAACACCTACGCCATGTCAGTGCAGAACGGCAATGTCGTTAATTGTCTGACATTGTTAGTATCTATTGATAAACGTGGACAAACATTTTGAGTTTTACGTGTAATGTGTCATTATCGATGTACAATTGAAATTTATAATATTCTGAACAGGTTTTAAACTGGTATCGTGTTTATAAAAACGATATCTTTTCTGTGGATTGCCCGTTCATATTTTTAAACTTCTGTTTGTCAGTGATCCCAGTATTTCGTTTTGCCTCTGTTCCTAGTAGACAATAGCAGTTAATTTATTTGAATGTTTGGAGTGGTACCAGACTGGTTAGTTTGTTAAAAGTATATATATATATATATAAACAGGGATGCGGGCCGATATACAGTCTACACGAGCAATATCACAGGGTACAGGATGTGTGTGGGTAGGTTATCACAGTCTACACGAGCAATATCACAGGGTACAGGATGTGTGTGGGTAGGTTATCACAGTCTACACGAGCAATATCACAGGGTTTAGGATGTGTGTGAGTAGGTTATCACAGTCTACACGAGCAATATCACAGGGTACATGATGTGTGTGAGTAGGTTATCACAGTCTACACGAGCAATATCACAGGGTACAGGATGTGTGTGAGTAGGTTATCACAGTCTACACGAGCAATATCACAGGGTACAGGATGTGTGTGGGTAGGTTATCACAGTCTACACGAGCAATATCACAGGGTACAGGATGTGTGTGGGTAGGTTATTACAGTCTACACGAGCAATATCACAGGGTACAGGATGTGTGTGGGTAGGTTATTACAGTCTACACGAGCAATATCACAGGGTACAGGATGTGTGTGGGTAGGTTATTACAGTCTACACGAGCAATATCACAGGGTACAGGATGTGTGTGGGTAGGTTATTACAGTCTACACGAGCAATATCACAGGGTACATGATATCATATGTGTCCGCACACATACATGTACAAGCATCCTTTCATACTGTAAATTGTGCGTGTATTTTGGAATATATTTCAGAGAGCAGACGAGATGTAAGCACAGCACGAGTTTCTCCCCTTGACAGAAAAAAAGGAAAGAAAGAACTAGCTAACCTGCAATGCAATCGATCATGGTTCTTTAGTCCTATCGACTTGTCAAATGCTGACAAAAAGGAGGACTGTAGGTCGGATATGTAAAAATCCATGGATTACCTGATAGAAACCAAGGCATAGCATCATAGGTCCAGGCAAAGATCACTGGTGTACAGTCCAATACAGGTCTGAGCGCAGACCAATACTCCAGCATGGGGACCAATCGTCCCCGACGTACGAATACAATGCTGGACATGATTGCCCCCGTAAATTAGTCACGGTGACACCTAATTTCAATTGGAAACAGTCGTAGATTATTTTCAACCCAAAGAAGGAAACCATAACATGTTTTTGCGAGAAGAAATAAACAGCTTCAATTTGTTTTATCGTCACTTGGCAAGCTTAGTGGGTATTGATCTGTGCCCCGAATACTGCAGCCCCGGTGTCAGCTCCAAACAGGGCCATTTGTTTTAATTGGTAGTATGTAAATAGATGGGTGTAATCAGATATTGATAGATGAGTATGTGCTAATTAAGACAATTAAAATGTCTGAGCAAAGGTTATATATCTAACTGTGGTGGAGTAAGCTATTAGTTTCCACCTTAAGCCCGCTCCCGACACAGAATGTCACACACGCGTAATACTCGCGTATGTTACTACATGCATTGCTCATCCGTCATGATTGAGCACGAAGGTAGACTTAATCACCATTAACTGGGTAGCACGTGGAAACCCGACTGTCACATGCACATGGCTGTTTTTAAATGGGTTACCTCGCAGACTGTCTATTAGGAGAGAAGGTAATGTAGGTTTTAGTTCTAACTTTAAGACTGTTTACCAGCCGATAACACTGTGACGTAAGTGACATAAAACATTCCATTAACTGGTAAACAACAGAGGTCACGCGGAAATGCTCGCGCCATTTATAGTTCGAGGATTGCATGCATCCAATTATAGCGTTGTTGGACTATTTTGGAATTCTCATTTTTGTAAACTCGTTATTTCTTCATAAAATGCTATCGATACTCAAATCATGTTATGAAGGTATTTCTAAGCAATTACAATGTACAGACATATGTAAACCGATTAAACGTTGTTCGAGAATGTTGATCAAATTCCCATTTCCTATCTGACCGATGTAAACTAATGGCAGAAAGTAACATTCCAAAGCTGTGCCATCTCCAAGGCCACCGACATTTATTACAATGGCTACCTATTGCCTTAATGCCCAATACACCGTGTTTATGGTCGAGTGTCGATTTTAATTTCAAGTGAACGCCAGCGTACATTTAATTACTGCGCAAGACGGATATTGCTGTGGTCATGCAGGAAAAGAGGCGCGTGCCCGAAGATTATGTAGACACGTGTATGTACTCAAACTGTGTAAGGCAGCATAACAGACGGGTATTTTAGTCACGTCTATGCAGACATAATTGTATAGAAAATACACACCTGATATGGTATAATAGTACATGTGCCTCATAACCTCACACGTAATCAAGGCAATTCGTTATGGTTGAGTATTTGCATTGCAGCATAACGTTTTTACAACATCAACCACTCGAAAGTGAAATCAAAATACCTGAACATTTTCGGTATACGACGTTATAATTTTCGATGCTATAATTATATAATATATAACCTGACATAATATACTTTTGTGGTTAGTTAGGCGAATAATTAGCAAAACCGTAGGAAGTAAATAAAGCGTGTTGTAGAGAGTACATGAACAGGTAAGAAATGTTGAGATGGGTACATCGATTAACAGTTCTGAAGAGGGTTCCCCGATAATTGTGCGTTTAGGAGCATACTGTAGCGAAGAGATGGTATATATTTAATATATATTTTCAGTTTCCGAAATTTAGGAATACAAAATGGGACAATTTCCTCCTTAAAGATCTCTCTATATAACAAACAGACGGACCAAGATAAGGACGTCTATAAATTCAATATTTTAAGAATCTTTCATGACCTGGGATGTAAGACATTGAAATTATGTTTTTATTATGGGAAGGTTTTAATTTCATCACGTCGTCGTTTTCTCTTTTGCGCATCAGGTTTTACCGTAATCATGACGTCACGTCATTGTTGAGCCATTATAACGTTACATAGCTTTCTTCCATGGGCAAACTCTATCCAATTTTGTGATATATGAGAGATCATAAACTTATCTAAGTGCACGCTGGGATACAATCTACCACAAACTTAACGTTTGTTGTACACTCCACCAAAGATATGTATTATAACGTGGCACTCCTCTTGTATTGCTTTGTTACCATAACAAATAACGACTTTGATAACATTTTCTTACTCTTGGAACACAATGAACCAATATAGCCGTTTTGTGGCTACATCAAGTATAATTCAATTTAAATAATACGTCTTGTCCGTGCACTTTGAGAAGTTGATTTTTATTATGTTCGATACCTTAAAAGTGTAGCCATATATCATTAATTAGACATACACGTATTTTAACAATGTTAAGAGAACGGTTACACATTAATGACAGGCTAACATTTGAGTTACTTATAAAGGAATGCTAAGTGTCATATTCCGCAGGTTGTCTCCGTCATCCAATCATAAAAGTGTATCTGACCCAGAGCCCTGGATACGTCCTTGACCCTACGACAGGACGTGCGCGTGCTAATATGATGACTGGTTGTCTGTACTGAACACATCTCGGAAGTTGTAAGTGGCACATCGGCTCAGTAGTGCATCGTTTGGGTTTCAATTATAAAGAAATTTGAGACTGTGTTTGACAGTTTCTGTTACGTTTCGAGATTGAAAATCAAGAAAGGAATTGGTCTACCATAAATTGGAATGTTGCCAAAGTAAAAGCGTATCAATAGCATTGACATATGTGTTTTACAACCGACCAAATGTATGTAATTGGACGATTAATACAAGAGTGTAAAGGTCGATCTGCTCTCAAGAATACAAAGGAAAGTTGATTATGAAAATTAAAATGAAACCATTTCCTACACCACTATTGCGGCAAATGCACTTGGAGAACCATGGTATAGATACTTCAGGTATCAATGATTGATAAAGCGTGCAGATAGTAAATGATTGATGTTAACATTGTATAATTTTACAATGTAGTTATGTCGCCTTTTCGGTGGAACTTGAACATAACCGTTGCTTTGCAATAATGAAATATAAATTGAAATTAAGTCAGATCCAATCAATCTGTCTTATTTTTATGAAACGTCCACATTGTATGTTAACAGATGTAACTGGTACATACACAAACGTTATCCTCCAAAGCAGACAGGTACGGATAGAAGTTCCTCCTTAAGGCAGATTAATATGTGAAAAATCATACCATGACCTCAACACAGATACGTCAGTGTCTAATTGTGGTTGGCTGAGGTGTCAAGCATGACGTCATTAATTAGGTAAAACGCCTTTACGATACGTTACGTCTGTATATCTAGTTATTCTATGTTGGTGATGGTAATCAATATAGTTCATTGTGTAGAGTGTTTCTAACGGGTTATATTTTGTTAAATGTTCTTTGCTTATGGTAATGAATTGCAACATATTATAAATGAAACAAGATATTAAAAAAAAATAAACTGTAGAATCCAAAGAAAAAATTAAGCGTTTGTGCTGTCTGATCGATAACAGAAAGGTTAGTATACAGGCAATACTTGAAAACTGAAACACGCATTACAGTCGTTCCTTATACCAATACAAAATATTGATTACATATATTCCCGAGGATTTATATCCTTGACAGAAAAATATAAATACCACGACAAATGTGTGTCTAAGGTTGAAGACTACGCGTCTTTAAGTTTGTCAGTCGGAGTTCCCCACCCGCCCTAACGACGGTCGTTATGTTATCCATCACGCACATAGACTGTTGCATATATAACGTAGTGATGCAGCGTAATATCAAGCTAAATATGCCATCTTTCAAATTTAAAAAACAGTTTTATGTACAGTGTAGCAAGTTTTGTTGTTACTTCCTCTAATGTTATCGATTTTCGGATGTTCCCAATGTTTCGTACACAACTAGGAGCAGTGATTGGCACCACGTTTCTCCGACATAATGAAGGACAGTTCTTGTTTTTTAACATCTTTAGAATACAATAATCAGGTACAAGACTGTAACAATAAAACACCTACATGTATAAGACAGTCAGGAACATTTCACACCGACTATTTCGCGTGACGAAATGTTAATTCTTCACCGCAACCAGAAACTTTGAATGACGACATTTTAATTTGCATCAGAGTTTGAAACAGTGCTCTGTACTACCCAAGTAAACAAAAATCAAACCGAGTGATGTTTACATTAATATGGAAGATCTTAACGCATGCAGCTTAGTTTGTGTCTACGACAATACGTAGATTAGGTAAAGGAACACATTTCATGTATAATGCAAAATGTTCTAATGATGAACCTGTTTAAGAAAGGAGTTTGGCTAAGCGTATTGAACATACGTTATGCATACATACCCCTTGTGGATTAGCGCATTGGTTGGTAATATAATCTTTGCCTTTGACTTCGCGGGGTGCGTTAGTTTGGTAGGTCGTAGGAAATGTAAACCACTTTTCTGATAAAGGAACCATGATACATGCCTGCAAAGACGTTTGTAAATTGTATAATAGATATACATGTACGCTAATGATACGTTAATTCTGGCGGGCTACTGTTGATTTGTCACATGAAGACATCAATCTACGATTCACGCAACACTTCAAAAAGGTTGTCACAGTGTACAACGGTCAACATGATGTCTAAACGATGAAAAAGCTACTTTGAGGCACATTATGATAATTTCGCCAATTAAAAACACTTTAGTGATGTTCAGGTCTAGGACTGTATTTGGCCTTCTGGCGACAAGATAAAATTCCGTCGACATGTATATAATCTAAACTAACGTGTCTATATAGCAACATGTACATTTATCTTATAATGTTTATATGAACATTTATAATAGGCGCACGAGGACGGGGTATTCATGTTAATCATGTACTTTGTTTTTTTAGCAATATAACTATTCTTACATTTTAGATTGTCAAAAAAATACGATGAAATCCCGAGAGAAACCCTAGCTTAGCCTTGAGGTTTTAACACTATTATAGATGTGTCTCGTAGCACTGGTGATGTAACCCCATTCCTGGGTATAATTAGTAGGTGAGATGGTGAACAGGGATATGATCACAGGGTATTAACAACATATCAACAAGTTGATTTCCTTGATTTATCGCAGAAATGACACGTAAAGATAGCTTCGCAGATTTCAGCTCTTGAGGACCTTTTTTTAAATTTAATTATATCCGACCACATTTTATCGTAAAACATGAACGATAATGTTTTATAAAATTTCTTGTCAGTTATGCGTTGGTTTATAACCGAAAAATGAACTCAATCAAATAAAATCGCTACCCCCTTTTGTCTCTCGCGTGACGGGTTCATATACATCATTTAGACATAAACAAGAAATTTTGCATTCCCCCTCATGTGTGTTTGGGTGTCGAGCTAATGAACAATAGCGTACAACACTAATCTAGTCAGAATTCTCCAACGAATCCTTAGAATATGAAATAACGTATCATCTGTGACAGGCCTTATTAAATTGTGCCCAGTATTAAACGCGAGCTAGCAGCTGTGTGAGACGTCAATATAGAGGAAATGTGTCACGAATTTATAACTAGATTCTATTTACTTGGATTAATACTCGCCTGTGATGGTGCTTTAATGACGCCCGCCATTTAATGCTTGTTTTCCTCGCATTCCCCTTTCATAAATCTGTCATGTGCCTTTGTGTCGGGTTGGGAGACGAGCGCCCGTGAGGAGTGGATTCCATGTGTTTCTGCACCTCTGTGAATGATACCAGGAAGTTAATACAACTACCAGGAAAACAGGGACACACATTCGAGACATACTAATGAACCACAATAAACATTTACACCGGAACAAAACCAAAATCACAAACAAATATCAACACTTTGACACGAAAGCAAGAAAAAGACGATAAAACGAACAGAACATAAGAAAATAAACACTTTCACGAAATGCAATACATGTAAGAAACATGACAGAAAATCACGTAACTTAAAAACAGAAATAGAGAAGTACAAGAAATAACAATAACAAACGATGAAACTTGCACGTAAATACAAATCAGACACGTCACGAAACTAAAAGCAAAACTACATAAATAAAAGAATAAGATAATAATAACAAAAGCAACATTTGCACGCATCCACTTAAAATAGGTACGGAAATGCAAACAGAACCGATATACTACATGTTACGTACGCTAAGACTCAATAATGTTTAAAAACAGAAGAAAAGCAAAATAAAACTGAATGTAGGATTTGAGGATAATGTCATAACTTATCCAAACAATAATGAACAAGTAAATCACTCTGGCGCTTAGTGTTCGGCACGAATTACACTTAGGAACAAACAATGATGCTTCGACCTAGTGTGATTTGTTGATATGAGAGATCAAAGGCAACCATCACTTCCGGTAAAGATATGGCTCACTGATGTGGAGGAACAACGCAAGGATCACTGAACTACAAAATTGAAGAATAAACCCTCTCTGCTTCTATTTTCATCACCACGTCATTATGATGACAAATTAACCAATGATTCCAGTGGTTGCATAGATTGTAGGTCGCCAAGAGGGTACCGAAATAATTTCTTAATTTCATCACGAACACGACTGGGAATAAGGTCGACTGATAGAGCGGACGCCATCACGGAATACGCGTCCATCATCACTAGTTATGTCTTCCCAGCACTAGACAATGGCGTTTTGGGTTTCTTTAACATCCGTATACTGTAATCAGTTAGCCCAGGGTCGTTCCGCAGGGATAAGTATAGCAATAATACATGGAGATGATCAAATAAGCACCCGGTCACAATCTTGGCTGACCTCGTTTTCACTTTCCAGTGACAATACACGAGGGCGCCATCTAGAGGTGAGAAAGAGACGTTAATCGTAGCTACAGTGTTGCGTTTTAAAAGGAATGGGGATTTAAATTGTCTCGTTCCAAACAAGGAGAACGAATTAATTTTGTACTCACATTGCTAGTGGTGATGTCAAGAGAATTACATGTACATAATGTATATCTATTAACGATCCAATTCGAATCCTACCTCAGGCCGTTTCCTTCGGATTTGATCATTGTTATCTTATTAAGAAGACATACTACTGTAGATTTGTTGGTAATGTTTTGTAATATTTATATCCTTAACATTTTGTTAAACGAATACTGTGTGATAGTTAATGTTGGAGCTACTATTTCATTGTCACTACACGGCGATTGCTTCTTTTGAAATGTTGTATGACATGGTTAAATGTATGTACGTACAAGTTGATTGTAAGACTCTTTCATATGCGTGTATGTAGGATAGGGATATTCCACCCGAGGGGGTCACAAAATGTGGTGAAACCCGAGGCTTGCTGAGGGTTTTAACACATTTTGTGATCTCGAGGGTGGAATATCTCTATCCTACATACACACATAATGAAAGAGTCTTTTTCTCTCATATCAACTACCCGAATAAGCTCAAAAACCATGAAAATATGTTTAAACAGGCTACCATTTTGAAATTTCAACTTTTTCCTTGAGCTTTTTTGACGAAAACGAATTAGACAGCGAGTTTAAGCATACCCTATATTTGCAAGCAAAGTTTGCCCAGAAAAATTAATCTCCTCTTCCTGGTGTTTATGGTTGAAATTTTGTGGTTGAAAGGTTTTAATTTTATCACGCCGTCGTTTTCTCTTTCCGGCATCAGAGTTTACCGTATTCGTGACGTCACGTCATTGTTGAGCCATTGTGACGTCACGTCGCGTGAAATGCTATGTAAGATAGCTTAAATAGCTTTCTTACATGGGCAACCTCTATCCAACATGGCGAGGTATGAGAGAAAACGTTTCTATTCTACTAGGTGGGTGTTATTCAACTCCCCTGGCATCAGGTAATCATTACAATTGTTGTATAAACAAAGCAAACAAACCACACGAGAATCAAACTCTAAAAGTGTTTTAATACGATGTCACGTTAAAATTTGACCGGAACTACTTTTTTATCACGTGGTTCCATGCCACGAGGAATGTTTACCTCGTCATTAGTTGGCGAGGATATACGATGCGATTTGTTTACGCGCATACATTACGGAGTTATTTAAAAAAAAGTTTCACTATTAACATGTGTAAATGATTTCATTTGACTAATTACTCTCGTGAAGTTGGGAATACAACATTTTCTAAACTAATGAAGACGCAGGGTCAGGTACGTAAACCGCCTTTAATTTATGAATTTAGAAGTAAAATTAAACTAGTTCTGTATAATCTAAAATCATGTACTACGAAAATGTGTATATTATGTACCGTGCCACTACTCAAATGAGATAACTGTGGCAATAGATGGTCCAGCAAACACCCGATATCATAAAAGATGACGTAACACACACATATGCTGCACATTTTAAATTGAGTAATAGAAACAGTATGCCGAAAAAAATTATACTGCACCATACAGCTGTTTTGTCCTTCTGAAAATTTGAAATTCAGCACTAGTTTCAACTGTCTAGATTCACAGATACAAAATGTACATTTGGCGGATTTAAGTATTTGCCTCCGCTAGCTAAACGTCTTCGTAAGCGATAGCGGGAACACTTATATTTGCTTTAAAAGCGACACCATATCCGTGATATATTTAAGATTATCAATGATGCTGGTTTATTTCAAGATAAAATAGTATTATCCAGCAACGAAATGTGCACTTAAAAGGAGAGACTAGTGTATTAGTTTACATATGCTGAAGTTTCCATTTTTGCTGTGAAATAGGATTGGGCAGAATTGTCACGTTACGGATCATGTGGTGAACAAGCATTGTGCAGAGCGTACACACACAAAGAAGAACTGAGAAACACAGCATTTCAGTTCCATTAATTGTGTACATAAACATCTAAGTTGACATTAGGCCGCGCAAATTTCTAATTTTGGTATAGTTTTGCACTAAAAGTATCAATTTCCTATGTCCTTGGCATGACATATATATTCATATATAAAGACGAAAGTACATTACAGTTGTTAAATTAGACATTGAAAGTAATTTCTATGATAATTAATAAAACAACTATTAAGTTAACGAATTGTCAAAGTGTCTATATAAAAAAAATCAGAGAATACCAAAGCGTCAACAAAACCATAGTCCGAAATCAAAATCGATTAAACTAGGGGCAAAATAGGAACAGGGGAAAGATTTATATGGAGACTCTCGTAAAATCACAAGAGAACAAGACCAGGTGTTCCGGGAGAGTAAGCGTCTTCTGCTTCATCGACGACACCCGCCATGTAAATCTTGGTCGCATCCAAGTAAGCATCAATTCTCAAAATGAGAACCGAGTCATCATTGTCATCACAACAAGTAAACACACTAACAAGCAAACTCAAAAACGTCCATCCTCATATCACACAAAGATACAGAATATTTCTCGATGATATCAAGATATAAAGAAATGTAAAACAATGCCTTCTTCTCGATGTCTTGCTACGTATATCATCTCGTGTTCAACGTTCTAATTCTATTTTGAACATTTTATATACAGATTTGATTAGATTAATATTTTCCCTAAAGATATCCAAATACCCGACTAAAACAGCGATATTTGCACTCCAGTACAGCATGTCAGAGTATGGAGTAGATTAAAATCTGCGCCAGGCTCGCTGATCTAATCTTCTGACGGTAAATTCGATCTGTTTGCCGAGAATTGTCCTCCCTCCGTGTGTTGGGTTATGTGATTGGAAATCTATGGATACGGGTATCTGTGTGGGAAAGACTGGTCATATAGAATAACGAACCGCGACACTGAAAGTAAAGATGGCGATATGACGTTACGGTAGGTAGGATATGAATTGTGTATCGTCAAGTGCCGAGAGAATACCTCATGTTTGTCACTTGTGAAACGTGTTATGATCAAGTGCATCTGATTGGCTAACCTCGATGGCTATAAGTGGGGTGACAATGCTTATATAATTTGTGGTGGGATTAGTGGCTGTACATATTAGATAAATATTGTTTCTAACTGTTATCTTTTTGGTACATTGAGCCCTATCATATTTTCCACATTTCCTTTGTGTTCATTTGCACATTTGTTTGGAGTTCATGTTCCCTGACATTGGATAATGTCTTAGTACACAAAGGTAACACGTGATTTGATTTGTATTGTTCAAATCTTAAAGAAAGGTCCAATCAAGAGAATACGGAACCGTCACCAAAACCATAATGTTATCGATGTTAAGTTCATTATAATGGTTTTGTTGATCCTTGGTATCATATTATTCACAGAAAAAAACCCAGAAAATTCCTTAATATGAAAGTAGACCGAACTTTCCCGATATAAAGAATCCGTAACCCTCACCTAAAGTTTGCTCCTTGTAAACACAGTACTAGAGTAATTTAGATAGGTAATCACGAAGTTTAATTTGAGATGGTGGATCGTTGTGGGTTCAATCAGCGGTTTGGCTTTTAAACATTCGATTGTCAATAAAAAAAATAAAAGTTACTGAAGCGTCAACAAAACCATAAACCGAACTCAAAATCGATTAAACTATGGGCAAATATGAACAAAGGAAATATTATAAGACCAGGTGTTCCGGAATGTATACGTCAAAAGTAGACGCTTGAAGCGATCTTAAATGCCATCAAACCGGTCAATGATGCCTGTCGATGTATTTGTCAGGTATTACTATTATCAATCAATCGAGACAGTTGCAGTTTGTACTGAACTTAAAATAGTTAAGGTATCGGCTCAAAAACTTAGTTATGAAGCTACATAAAGTGAAGGATTTAGTTGTGTGCGCTCTTTAAAAGTCTGTTGCACTGGGTTTTCGAAGTTTATTATTACCAAACCGTACTGAGATAACTTCATACTTAATAGTACTTTAAAGAGTGAGAACACGTTTGTAAGTTACAGTATGTAATATCCAAGCAACCGATTACAAATTATTATATCAAATAATATTGAAAAAGAGAACAATTATATACAATTAAAGTAAATGATATTGCATTTTACATCCGAATAATCGGTGTGTGGATTAAGCTGCAAATAATATACATGTTTTCTTGCTGCGTTAAATTCCGTGAAAACGTTACGCTTTCTGTGTCAAGGTATTATGGTCAGTTGTATCTATTGTAATAGCCGCTAGCGCCGTAAGGGATCAATTTCCTGGTAACAACAGAGTTCGCCTTAAGAGTACTTCTGACCAATTAAAGAGCATTGTCTATATGAGAGATATTTCATGTCATTAAGTTAAATAAATGTCGATCGTATAGAATTACATACGCTATTGACATTTGTAATATACGATAAATGTTTCTCCTTAAATGAATAAAACTTGTGTAACCTTTACAAAACGTAGGACGTTTTATGCTATTGTCATCAGACAGAGAATTGATGTCTTTAAGGATTGGCATTCTGGTACTGGTTTTTACATAGACTAAGGCTGATACATTGTGGTAAGATCTGATGTTTCAGCATAAAGTTATTACAGTACATATAGCCTTTAAATTCACAATGATATATCAATTATGAACTTTTGTCCATGTCGATTTGTTGTAATATGAATCTGATAGACTGATATCGACCGAAGATGATAGTCTAACGTCGATATTACTCTATCAGGTTAATGTAAAAACTCATTAACCGAGGCAAAAATCCTTCTTTTTATATATCATGCGTAGTGTTGTTACATTCAGTGTACAGACAATATGTATCCCATAGTACAGCGTATACATCTGTACTTGCAGTTTTGACTGTGGTTACGTATATATAAGATGTGGTTAAGGTGTCCCGACATTCTACCACTAGCCCTTCACCTTTGGGTCGCGAGTTCGGTACTGACCTTAAGTCGGTTGCTTTTTCCGGATACTCCGGTTTCCTCCCACTATACGTCCCCTTGTGTGCTTATATCCTCACCAACACACAATATGAATAAATGTTGGATAACTTGTTTCACAATTGTTGTAAAATAAATAAAGCGCTCTTGTTACCTTTAAGGAAATCAGATGATTAATATAGATGTACCATATATGTACTCATACCGACATGAGCAAAACAAAAACAAAAAACCCTGTTCAATTATAATTAATTATCAGTTTCTTTAGTTATAGAAAAATCAGAGAATACGAAAGCGTCAATAAAACCAAAATCCGAACTCAAAATCGATTAAATTAGGGGCAAAATAGGAACAAAGGAAAGATTTACATGGATACTCGTAAAAGCACAAGAGAACAAGACCAGGTGTTCCGTAAAAGTAAGCGTCTTCTGCTTCATCGACGACACCCGCCATGTAAATCTTGGTCACATCCGAGTAAGCATCAATCCTCAAAATGAGAACCGAGTCGTCATATAGAACAATGACTAGATTTCATATTTTTTTCCTTGAAATGCTTGATAATTTGCATTTGTCTTTGCGTCATCCTTTAAAGGACATAACGGACTAGTCATAATTATGATACAAGTGGCGCCACCACTAATTGACCGCGGTCGTTTAAACATTTGACGCAGCGACAGGATTACATATCCTATTGTATACATGTATTAAGTCATAAGTTGATCAGTTGAATGGATGTATTCATACTGTATAATGCTCTGGTGTATGTTGAAGTAAAGAAACCATCACATTAAGGCACGTGTGTAAAGACAGCACGCTGCTTCAATATCTCAAAATATCGACCTCTACGTGATAACGTTTTAAACAGATGAGAACGTAATGCCATCAGACGTAGCTATTGGGAGACTGCAGTATGTTCGTGTAAGCCTCCTTGAGATAGTCCGGTTCGTTTGCCGATTTAAAGTACTACCACACTAAAGTATACTGCCAAAGGCCGCCAGCAGAACATCCCATCAGGTTAAATTATACTGACAACGGGCGAACCAGTGGTTCCTATATACCATAATGCTGAACGTCAAGCAAGGATAACTACCTTGGTATGTCTCGGCTTGGGGACAGAACCCATAACCTTCCTCACAGCGACGAACGCTCATCTAAAGGCCAAAAGTGAGGTTGTGCCAAGGGAGACATTAGGTAGGAGAAAGTTATTTAGAAACGAGGAAAGATAACATCCGAAATTTAGTCGCCTCTTACAATAATGTAGTAGGAGCAGCGGGTTCATGGTCTATGGACCTAAGAAAGGATATCAATAGAAATGAAGTCGATGATAATATCACCCTAAAGGCTAATAAAACCATAGATTCACTATATAAAAAAATGTTTGTTGAAATACAATATACATGCATTATTATTTTAATCATTAGTACAAAATCGAAAAATAAGTTCTTTGGAAGAAAATACATTGACGCTAAAATTGAAAATACGTCATTAAAAATGCTCTAAAGTACTCCACTTGCGTTACATATACAATGTACATGAACATACTTGTTTATGTACTACTGATGTTAGTGCGTGGCATATTGACCTTATTTTAGCAGATTTAGTAGTGCCCTTTTGTTGATGCTGACACTGTCCATTTATTACCTGTTGCAGTGACTGGTTACGTTTGATATTATCGTAAATAGTACAGTAGTGCTTTATTGGTACGAGTTATGTTTAGAGCACTTATGTCAGGCTGACATTTTGCACACGGTCATGAATGTTTGAATTAGTATAATTTGAACTTTTGGTAGATCACGAATAGTTATGTTGCTTATTTCCGACATTGTTTTATTAAAGCGGCGAGAAGGAACTATTTAGTACTTGTAGTTCTTTTCTTGTTGGTCTATTAGTACTGTACTTTGAAGTAATTACGTCATAAATAAAATATAAAATGATCGCGGGCTAAGCATTATAATGACACGCCACTAATCAATTGTTGCAGGCGCGAAGTTGGAGTGGAGATCAGATGTAACATTAGAGAGTCCCATTATCTCGCTAATCGCCTGTCACAAACACCCACAACCCCATAACAATTTGTTTACAATTTTTATCGGGGAGCAAATATCCAGTTTTTGACGAGATTTCCCCGAGGCAGCTTTCTCCTCGCGTTGTGAGGTGTTGGACGGCTGTAAAAGACAGCAACATGTTATAAGGGCCGGTACGAGTTATCTTTACAAACCTAAGATAAACAGTGCCGTTTTAACAGAGTGTTAAATAAATTCAATAAAAAACTTGCAAAATCATTACATTAGGAAAAAAGGAGACAATTGAAGGGACCCGCAATATTCCGGGTCTTTTCTTAGGAAGCACCAATGGAACATAGGTGAGTCACTATATATATATATATATATATATGACCCACTGTTTTTACATTTTATACCCTTTAGGTCTACTTAGTATCTTGTCCGTACTGCTGTGCCCCGATTATGATATTTTTAGATACTGTAATAAAACATTAACCGAATATTTGTTATGTTACTTAATGTATTAAATAGTTTGTCTGCGTAGGATTTTAACGTCCTGCTAAATGTAATGACAGGGTGTATGGTACAAAAATGTAAACATGTTTCAAAATATACATTAAATATCTGTTTTAAGACACCTCGATATGACGCCTTATTTTACAAGATTTACATGTTGTATGCCGTCGATGAAGCAGAAGACGCTTACTCTCCGGAACACCTGGCCTTATTATCTTGTACTTTTACGAAGGTATCTATGTAAATCTTTCCTTTGTTCCTCTGTTGCCTCCAGATTAATCGATTTTAGTTCGGATTATGTTTTGTTGACGCTCTGGTATTCTCTGATTTGTTTTACCAATGGTAAGACTCGCATTTGCATAGCACATACCAAAATAAAAAAAGGTAGAGTTAATGTAAGAGAGAAAGAAAATGACAAATATCCGAAGTAAGGGGGAAGAAGTCTTCGATGTCGTATGCAGAACTAGAGGAGGTCAAGTGTGATTATCCCCATGGGAGATAATCCTGCCTCTGCTTTGGGCCCACAACAGTCGTCCTTACGATACTCAGTGATATAAACATATACACGTTAATCAATGTAAACTTAATATTAGTCTAACTATCAACACGAGTATTAGTGTAATAAAACCACACAATACAAATGTGTGCCTCCGTTCTAATGTTGAAGAGATTACACTGAAGGTTCACTCATTCACGAATGAGTGATTTATATTTAGCAAAATCAAAAAGAGCATGGGAACATATTAGCACATCTTACGAATCTTTTTCATCATATATGGCTCGGGTGGTACAGGTTGTATGTACGTTATTATTGATTCCGTATTATCATTGACTGATAGTAATGCCATGATACTTTTCATCGTAATGCTACAGTATAAAATCTCTACTACTACAAACCGGACCTTAATAGACGTCACTTCAAGCATGTAGGGTAAGACAACAGACATGAAGTACCTTTATCAACGACATACGTAAATTGATCCGAAACATTTTCTCGTTGCATTATGTAGCCCCCTACGAATAAAAACCCGAACTAGTTATTCGGCTTGAATGTACTCGTTTTCGAACTCTCAATGTTGTCCATGACATCAGTGATATAAAACATTTACTTACGTACAGGAAGCAATGCCGAAAAATCAGGGATCATTTAGTTTTATTTTCAAACTCAGCAAAAGGAGTTTGTAATACTTAAAAAGAGGAAAGTGTCACGTTGCGATGCCGTCAGGTGAATGCAAGAAATCATTGCAACCTCAGTTAGAGCTATTTTATTTTCAGCAACAAAGAACCATTAAACAACTATGCGCTGCTTTGAAACATGCCTTTTTGGAACATTTTATCTTTCGTTTTCTTTTTTCATACATGTACAAGTCGGTCAAGACTATGGATAAATTGTATAGACCATTTCGAAAAATTTACATTTTCGCTTCGCCACACCTGAATGAAAAAATAATTTTATTTTATTCCCCGATGCCTTTTCTAGTTCACATGCTTTTGATCCAGGCGAATTACGCTGAGTTGAGAATATATCCTAGAACAGATCTACTACATATCAAAACCATACACACAGACAACAAATGCATGTACAATAGTATGTAAAGAATTGACCATCGCGTTGTCGACAAACCACCCGATCTAAAGAGCCGTCCAATCAGTTTTATCCTTCAAATATACCCACTCCCTTACCATATGTCGATATCGTGGGCAAAAAAATATTATTGGGTTTTCTCATTCTCCATCTCATAACCGTTTTTATGCCACCGCCTTGAAATGGCCGGGGCCTATAGTATTGCCCTTGGCCGTCATTCAGTCAAAATTTCGTTTCCGCTCATTTACTAGTTGAGTGATAAAGAAATCAAAGTGTAATTCGGTATGTCTTTATGATGATCAGATGTAAGCCAAATTATAATTTGGGGGTGATAAACCTATATTGCATAGTTATGGCGAAAGTTAAGATTAAATTGGATTCAAGAATATAAATTTATGATCATAGTAGAATGACATGACCGACATTGGGTAGTCATGTCTAACATCAGTGGAAATTAAAATAGTTTACAAAAAGTACTTCTCTCAAATTGTCGCCGGAGGCATTTGTGTCATACTGACACATAAAGTTTTAATTTTTCAGCACTTGCTTCCGGACCATCTAGAGTGCGCCGCTTAGGTTAAACCAAATAATCGACTCTTTGAGCTGTTAGAACCCCCTAAAATATCTACAATGCATTTTTATTTTTGGAGGTCTTGGGAAAGAAAATATTTCTGCTGAAAACTATACACGAAGTTAAAAATAATCTTATTACGTCTCGCAGTAACAACAGTTCTTCAGGTACATCACTACTAAAACGTAAAATGATATACCGATGGAACAAGTACATGTACTATATCTGCATTGCACTGTTATTAGGTAGTTGTGACAAAGGTTGGTGTTCAAAAAATGTCTGATTGTTTCAAAAATTAAAAAGTGATGCTTACCCTCACTGTGTCTAATTACACGTGCAACAATAATTTACCAAACCTTGGATAAAAAATCAAAATAATATTTTTCAAGGACTCCTCAAGGTCATCAGATTAAAGTTCAATGTCGAATTTTAATATCTTAACATCTTAATATTTTATTACGACATGAAGCAAGCGTGGTCAGAATCAAGCAGGTATCAGCTGACTAAGCCTCAAGGTCATTGAACCAAAGGTCAAGGTCAACTTTTACATTGCTTAACTACCAAACAATTGACAACGACCTTATAAAAATGAGTTGGTTGACATTAAACAGGTGCTAAGATACTCTTGTGAAAGTTAATGTTTCATTAAACATGATTATAATGATTATAATTAAAACTTACGTTTGACCAACATTGTTTTGTTGCCTTGGTGACGGCTGATGCGAGTCGCCACTATTCCACATTCAAGTACACTTCTGCGATAAAACAACAATATATCTTGTACTTGTAGTATTCTGGCGCAACTTTAGTATGTAGACTACAATTAAATTTTATTGTAACAATGTACTATGTATATAAGAGTATGTAAATATTAGGATTATCGGAGTTCATGTAACATTTGGTTTACTTGATTGGAGTTTTATATACAAGCAACAAAACAGACAATCCTGAAATATTCTGTAGTTTTGTGTACTAAAAAAGTGGACGTTTTGTGTTTGTTAAAAAAAAACCTCAATTACACGTATCTCTTTGAAGTAGTGACATTTATTTTGATCTGACCTAGATTGACATGGCGAGTATCGTCGATGAAGCAAAAGACACCCAGTCTTCCGAAAGTATCTTGATTCAGTAATCTTCTTCATATTTTGTCCAATGGCTTATCGAGTCTGAATTCGGATTATGGTTTTGTTGATGCTTTGGCATTCTCTAATTTGCTATTATCTGAAACAGCAGGTGATGTTTTTATTATGTTTAATGCGAAGGGTTTATATATGTTATATTGTATGTACGGACATTCATGACGATGTCTTGTATACATATCCTCTGCATACAAATTCGAATTGAACGTTGTTTTATAACAAAAACAGTTTTCCTCTACAAAACAGATGCAGTAAGTAGTCGATATACATAATATAAAGGGAGACTATTGACATTATCTAAATACGGTTAACCTTTACGAGAAGACGGATGGACGAGAAGACGGATGGACGAGAAGTCTGTGGACGGACACCGCCTGTCTGTCCGTCTGTTGGTTGAGGCATGATGCAATCATTTAATGTTATATGCTAACATGTACGAACTCTAGCGACCATTCCATATGACGGACGACATGCAATGTTTTTTGTTATGGTATCATTTACTAGGTAATAAATAAAATCAATGTTGATAACAAATCACGTTTCTAACCGAAATGATAACATAGTAATTCAGAAAATGTGTTTTACAGATATCATATTGTTTCCCCAAACAAAGCCATGCATTTTATTTATGTTCGAGTTTAAACTCGTTTCTTTATGGGATAGAGAGTAGATATAGCTGATATGATTTTATTGCTATGTGGTAAAATGTTATTGCAATATAGAGCCGATATTATTTGTTTTGTCCCCTTAACACCATACTTAAGTAATCGCTGATTCCCAAGTACATCTGAAAATTAGCGCTGACTCGTTTACGGAGGCTTGGTTTGTGAGTAGATGATGTAAATTGTCTCATACATTATCACGTTTGGAGACAGAACTAGACGCTATATAGAGGCGAATGACAATAACTGTCACCCGAATAACCATTCGGTGTTTCTGGTAATGGCCTGCATACGTCGCTTCATTACAACGTCTTTTTAACCTGTGACGTTTTCATTTTCATCTTTACTTCGTTTTCTACTCGCGTGAGTTTGTCCGTTTCCTCTCCTTCTTTTATCGTATACGCTAATTCAACCCGAGAATATCGGCTAAATAACACAGGGAGGTACAGAGGGAGTCACAGCAAAATAAACCAATATCAGATTTAACCAGACAGGAGAATAAAAATAATCGTTAATTTTCATGAAAAACGTGATCCTATGCAAAGTAATATTACTTGAATAAAACCCAAAAGGAAATCGTATTATTTCATTGTTTGCCCCTTAGTTCAAACGAAAACCATACTTAATTTGAGGAAACACCTTTTAAGAAGCTCTCACCCCTTTGGAGACCCTAGGTAATGGCTGGGGACCTGGGAACATCCGATGTATCCGTTAATGTCTCTAGCCATTACCTCGCCACTCACAGGCAGCCATTTTATGTTAGCACTATTTTGTGACAAGAGTGTTAGAAGTCTTGTGTAGAGGTATATGGAACTAGTTAAGTCATAAAACAAAGGGAAGCCTACCCTCACCGAGTTGACAGATGTTGGCAGTGTGATGGAACATCCCTGTTACGTGGTGCTAGCTGTCTGAACATCTGATAACTTAAAGTGTAATAGAAAGTTTCGATAGAGCGACACATTGTTCCCAGAATTCCCCCATGCTGTACCGCTGTAACGGAACTTGTCACCGATGGGGTGTAGAAAGCTTTAGCGACCGTTTTCATACTAGCATTGTGCAATAAAGACTGTATCGTTGCCAGCAAGACAGCGTATCTCTAACAGACTCCACCAGCACGAAACACCTAATTTCAAAGATTGAATCTGCCAATACCAGTTAGTGGGTTTGGTGAGAGGCGGTGGAGGTCTATTTGTGTAGTACCAGTGACTGTGTTGGAGGGTTATACTTACAATTGTTCCTCGCCTGTTTGGCCGGAGTAAAGCCACGAATTGTAACCATGTTCGAATCCTTCATTTCAGTAGTGTTGGCGGTGTTGGAAAATACAAGTAGCGATATTGTGGAAACACCCATCTTTGACACTCGTCCTGAGAACGTGACAGTGCTGGCTGGGGAGACGGCAACCTTACCTTGTCAGGTGGAAAGTCTCGGGAAGAAGTATATGGTAAATATTGCTTATTGTCTTGTATAAGTATTCCTTATTCAACATACTTTTCTGCATATTTATTTTTTTTATTTAAAAAAATGCATGTATTTTAACAGAAATATTTCATGACTTCCCTTCATACTTGTGATAGGAAAACGGTTGTAAAAACTTCAAATATATTTCTGAACAAATAGAGTTGATCATCAATAAGTTGGTGCTATTAAATGTAAAGAAACACATGTCAATATAGTGTCCTCATGGATGAAAAACATGTAATAGGTGACTTATCTTGCCTTAAAATTTGTTTGTTTAAAAGCAATAACACAAATGTTGCATTGATCCAAAATGTTTAAGACATCTAAGACCTAACCGGCAGTTACCGTAGCAACCCTTTTTAAGGAAGTAAAAAATCATATAAAATACTTTTTCTGTATTTTTTTTCGAGCTAATTCTTTAAAACAAGAAAAGCTTTTTATATTTAGTCATAATGAAATTATATCATAATAATTATATAGATACACTGTAATACGTTCTTTTGTGAAAGATGTCGCTACCTTATAATTATCGTCAGCATTATGTAAAGTATAAATATAATCACTGTTATAAATATCGCCACTATATATAAATATCGTCAGCATTAAGTATGAGTATAAATACTATCAATGTTAAAAATATCGTCGCTATCTTATGACATCTTCAACATTATGTAAGTGTTATCGGTCAAATAGATATCGTCGCTATCTGATGACATTTTCAACATTTTGTAAGTGTTATCGGTTAAATAGATATCGTCGCTATCTTTTGACATTTTCAACATTATGTAAGTGTTATCGGTCAAATAGATATCGTCGCTATCTGATGACATTTTCAACATTATGTAAGTGTTATCGGTTAAATAGATATCGTCGCTATCTTTTGACATTTTCAACATTATGTAAGTGTTATCGGTTAAATAGATATCGTCGCTATCTTATGACATTTTCAACATTATGTAAAAGTTATCGGTTAAATAAATATCGTCGCTATTTTATGACATTTTTAACATTATGTAAAAGTTATCGGTTAAATAGATATCGTCGCTATCCTTTAAGTGACATTAGCATTATATGAATATAATATTTGGTCATTTTATTAAGTTCTTTTTACACTTGACCCTATTCCTGAATTATCGGGATTACCAATGTAAGCTTACACTGCCAAAGCTATCTGGTCCTAGGTTTTTTGAGATAACAGGTTAGGCTTACTTTGCATGTATCCTATGGTGGTATTACACAACTCGCACGAAATGATTGTCAGTCAATGTATTGGAGTGATTTCCAGGGATGATATACATGCATTCCTGGGTTTAACAGAATATATCTTGGTGGGTGCGAATATTGGTTCAGGAACCACATATGGAGCGTGTCTGTTGGCCTCTATCGTGTTTGAGTTACAAATAATATTTCCTTTTTACTTTCGTTTTACTTTCGTTTGCTTTGGTGTGGTTGTTTCAAGTCCGATTACCAGGTAATTTAAGGACGGCGTCCCGGTGTATGTTATTTTAGTGTATGTGTTGAGTGCGTATATGGGAGGCCGTGGTATGCTCCTGTGCGCCTCCTGACCCTCCTTACGGTAGTCCGTATTTGTTTGCCGATTGAAAGGGGTTATAATAGCCCTCAGCAGAACACCCTATCCGGTCACGTTATACTGACAACTGCCGTTCAAATCCCGTAATTTTGGGCGTCGAGCAGGGAGTAGTACCTACCATTGTTTGAAGCAAAGGGCACATAACCCAAAGCCTTCATCATAGGGGCGAATGCTAAACTAAAGGTCATACTTGTATGTGTGGTAGTGTCAAGGGGGACCATTAGAAGGAGAAAATTGTTTAGGAAGAAAAGGAAAGATGATATACCAGTGGTCCCTTACGATCATGCTTGGGGGGGGGGGGGGGGGGGCAGGTACAATTCTTATGCTTTTCTTGCAGGACAGATTTCCTTTCGTCTAGGTGTCTTATCATTAGTGTTCATTAGCTTTCGTATTATTTTCATCTTGTGTCCATATGGCTTTATGTTGATATTGTCATATGTATATAAATGCTCCTTTTCATACATTTTTCATTTTCTCTGCTTCTTTCTTTTCTTTTTTTTTTTTGTAAAATAAATTGATGTGAATTTAGTAACTGTAAATAGTTATTTTATTACCTACAATTGATTATCGGCATTTTTTGCAATGGATTACTTCAATATAGTGATCTCCCAAAATATCCCCATGGGGAAATAGACCTATTTCTACAAAGCAGGTGTGATAGAACGATATTAACTGATCGTTAATATACCTGCAATTTCCGTATTATTACAAGAGACAGATTAAATGTGGCATAAGCAAACACTTATTTTGATTGGAAATTCTATTTGCAGTGTATGTTGGAACACTCAAGATAGTTCATCTATATTTTTAACACAAAACTTATTTCCACTACATTTTGCTTTGCCAGGAAGAACATCATTTTACTCAAAAACGAATCATTTAGTGAGTTTGCTTTTGTATAGCTAGTAACATTGTGTCAGGAAATTAAATATCGGCTACTAAAAGACAAATGACCTCTGAAGAAAACCCCTCTATTTTACCAGTGAAACTTACAGAAACAATACGTAATACTAGCAGACTTAAAACTTAAATTAGGCTGTGCTCTTACCCTATCTTATCAAAGAAGAGTTTTTGCAACTTTCAAATCTGCTGAAGGTTGTTCTTGCGACACTTAAATTAAAAAATGTTATTTTGAACAATGAAGATTGTTAAATTAATTGTAAGTTCCAGAAGATTGTTGTGTATTTTAATCTTAATTTGAATCGACGAAATAAACAACAGAGATCCCGAAGGAAATCTCTCGACCAGGTGCTCCAGAATAATAAACGGTTTGATTTATCAACAGTATAAAGCATGATAATTTAATTCACCAAGAATAGACTATATACAATAACTTAGATGTTTTTAGTTTCGTATTAGTGTCTTCCTGGTGTAGCTTTATAATGGCAGAACACAGATTGTTAATGATGTTAATATACCTTATGCCTTGTATTTTCAAATCTAATTTATTAAACCGTAAGCACATTTATAGCGCATTGTTGTTATTGATTCAAAGATTTTTTTCAAAATGCCAAAAGTGTAGATTCCTTAACGTAAAGTCATAACTAATATGTATTCGACAACAAATAGTTATCTGTACCTTTAAAAAAATACTGTCCTGACATAAACACAATCTACAGGCAAAATTGATATAGAACATAAACCGTTATGGATTCCTGGTTATATTTTGTAGATGAAGCAGCACACACATATGCTCACCTTTCAAATTATTGTTACCGAAATTGGAAATCACTCGGCATCATGACAGTAAAAGCTTTGATTTTGGTGTTTGTATTCTGTTTTATTTAAACAAGAAAAGTATATGTGCATGGATCAATCCAGTGAAAGATAGGTTATAGTATAGACATCTAATCGAAAGACTAATTATCATACATAGATTCAGTCATAACATATGACACACAGAATAACGTTGATGTATCGGATGTCGGAAATGAGATACATGACATATGATGACACGGTTATTAATTATAAACCTTTGTAACAAGATTTGTTAACCATAGGTAACATAACAAAATATTTCACGGTACATCTGGATTAAATGACTTTTTATAAAAAGCTTGTTTCATTTAGACAATGACAACATGGATGCGTTTGATAAAGCAACAGTGATTTCTGAAGTCTAGATATACGCTAAAATATCTCCAGACATTGTAAGTCTGTTGTGATGTCACAGAGGGACCAATTATAAGTGCTGGGGAAATCCTTCAGCATTTTATTTTTGGGTTATAAAACAAAACATATCTCTTTAATAATGCAAGTAATACACACATTGGACCTTAGGTCCTAGGTAGCACTACAAGGCTTGCATGTTCTCGCGTACATTTTGTCTGTTTTTCGTTTATTGAGCAGTATATAGCTTTCTGAACTATCTCGAAATAGATTTTATGTTCTTGAAAACTGCACGAGCTGGAGTATCTTTCCTGTATTGTTTTTCTTGAATGCCCAAAATATACATTTATATTCTAAAACGGTAAAATTACCCCATTCCATCCTGAACACCCCCATGTCTATTCTAATAACTTAACAGTCTTGAGTTATTAAAAATCATGTCCTAAATTGTACCTCCTTCAAATGACTTCATAAATCATTCTGTATTCAACTAAACACAATTGTACTTACTTTAATAAATCAGGAACTGCCAAATATCACCGTAGTTGATGTGACGTTTGGTGGATCACATTAGCTGATGTTGTGATAATGGATGGTCAGATATAGCCTACACCATGTAATCTGATAGAAGGCTTATCGTCAACGTCATCATAACTGATGTTACGCTTATAGAAGGCCTGATATCACCATAGCTGATGTTAAGTTGATAGAACACCAAATATCACCATAGCTGATGTAACGTTGATAGAAAACCAAATATCACCATAGCTGATGTAACGTTGATAGAGCACCAAATATCACCATAGCTGATGTAGCGTTGATAGAGCACCAAATATCACCATACCTGATGTAACGTTGATAGAACACCAAATACCACCATAGCTGATGTTACGTTGATAGAAGGCCAAATATCACCATAGCTGATGTTACGTTGATAGAACACCAAATATCACCATAGCTGATGTTACGTTGATAGAAGGCCAATTATCACCATAGCTGATGTTACGTTGACAGAAGGCCAAATACCACCAAAGCTGATGTTACGTTGATAGAAGGCCTAATATCACCATAGCTGATGTTACGCTGATGGAAGGCCTTATATCACCATAGCTGATGTTACGTTGATAGAAGGCCTGATATCACCATAGCTGATGTTACGTTGATAGAAGGCCTAATATCGCCATAGCTGATGTTTCGTTGACAGAAGGCCTAATATCACCAAAGCTGATGTTACGTTGATAGAAGGCCAAATATCACCATAGCTGAGGCAACGTTGATAGAAAACCAAATATCACCATAGCTGATGTAACGTTGATAGAACACCAAATATCACCATAGCTGATGTTACGATGGTAAAAGATCAAACATTACCATAGCTGATAATTCGATGCCGAGTTCCCAATTTGTAACATTTAGTAAGGTGGTGTTAAAGTGAGATATAGCATGAGCTCATGTTTTTGTTATTTGGAAACCCCGATTATAACATAGCTGAATAGTGCGTTGCTGAGACCCAAGGATATCACAATGGTAATAAATGTTACATGAACGTTGTCAAACATCCTCAGATACTGCAATAACTAAAGTTTTGCCTACGCTATAAAGCGTATGAACAATGGTACCGTTATTGTACCGAAACGGCGCGATTCAGCCATGATTTGTTTAAGACTTGGGTATGCGTTAGTGTAATGTTGCTGAATACTTCGTGCACATTTGTATCACATTTGTTTATATTACGGTACTTTGCATGCCACCTATTAAATACATGTTAGATAATATCATGATGCTAAATAGTTTGAAAACTAGTTACAGTTTTGACATTAAAAATCCAAAAAGAATTCGAAGGATTGGGTTTTCTTAGCATGTATTGTTGGACATAATGACATCATTTGTATCAGTGTGGTGCTTAATGTATATCTGTTTATGTAACTGAAGTTAACATCGCCTACACGACGAATCTTAAAAACGACATCAATTGTTCTACCTGCCCAGTAGTTAATACATGCCTTGAACAAAATGGTGTAACTGAATTATGAACCAAGAATTTATTTCCTGATAAATCTAAGTACAAATCATATTGTTTGACGTGTTAATGGATACTGAAAGAGACTTATTGAAATGTAGCCCTAGGCCTAGCTGGCAGTTTTCGGCCTCTCTAACATAATATAGGTTTAAAAAGACCACAAACTACTTCACAAATATCGACTATTTATTAGCAGCAGGTATTACAGAACGTATGTAACCCGGGATTAGTATAGTAACACAGCCTTTATATTGTTTGTTTTGTATTGAGACCTGTTATGTATTAGTATGTTTATGTAAAACGTCTTCGTAAACAACTGAGTATTGATACAATTAACTAGCTGTAACTTATTTCCCCCTTTTTCTGTGGACTTGAAAATGTCGATGCTTCATTCTTTTGTTATTTGAACGTCTAAGACAATTTTAATTTAGAGTTCCCTGTGCTCTTCTGGAAACTAAAGGTCCAATTTATTGGGAATGTATTCGACAAATGGTTCCCGACGGTGTTGAGGAAGGCGGACTGCAGAAGATCAACGGTATCCATATTGAATTATTTTACCACGTACATGTACCGTTATTTGAAATAGGCGGAAAGGTTACGCATGTAGGCCCTTTTTGTATAATTACACAAGAGTTTAACTTAGTGTTAAATACCACTATTTATAGTCCGTTAAGAGGGGTGTTTGTCCCGTCATTAAGTGACAATACAATCTACATTTAAATGTCAAGAAAAGCGGATATTTGACTTTTGCAAAGGTCATGTTTTAGAACGCCATTACTGTACAGCTTTCTCAGTCCTTAACGGACTAACGACATTCATATACTAGGTGCCAACACTTGTAAGCATCATATGTCAAATGTGATCATAAAACAATATTTAGACTGTTTTATACAGTTCTTCCGTTTAGCAATTCATGCACGCGTAAACATATCAAATAATATGTAATATTCAGAATCATATTGTTCTCAAAATATCATTTTCAAATAGCAAAGAGCACGATTAATTTATTTTCCCATTTTGAATGAAATGAAAAACGCAGAAAACATCAGGATGAAACAAATTAAGACGAAGCAGGACGAAAGAAATGTCACTGGTATTAAATAGGATATTAGTGGACGTAGACATAACAGCGCTGCTTCTTTACCCACATCAATATATGTAGACATGTATTATGTTGAACGTAATATAAGTATACGGTGATGTTATGTTCGGAACGCGATTAGAACGTAACGAAAGAGGATAAAACAAGGCTTAAACGGAACTAACACGGAAACAACATTTTATTTTCGTGTTCAATTTCTGACAATTTTGTAAACAGGTACCAGTACGGTACAAGTACTGAACCATTTATCAAAGACAAACCAAAAACGTAAATAAACAGAAGTCAACTGTGACAAACATTTTAAATTTATGCATAAAAATATGATACAATGTTATAACAGTATACAATCTTCATTACGATGAACAATCCCAACTTTTACACTAAAATCATCAGACAACACTGACTCAAAGTCAATTAAACTACATTGTAGGAGCAAAATGTGAACAAGGGAAAGATTAATACGCTGAACCTTGAACAAGTACAGGAGAATAAGGCCAGGTGTTCCGAAAGTGTAAGCGTCTTCACCATCGACGACACCCGCTTTGTTTCGGTCTAGGTAACAGCCAAGTAAATGTCCCGTCCTCAGGACGTCGGTATCATTCTCTATAAGAACAAGTTCCCCGTTAATTATCAAATATATTTCACGAGTATGGTAGATTTTTTTTTTAAATTCACGAGTGCGTATTTAAAATCTGCCATACGAGTGAAATATATTTGATATTCAATGGAAAACCATTACATTTTCTTTTTATTTCATTTTCGATATTCCAAAAAGTCTGATTTCATTTTTAAAATTTGCGAATACAACTGATGGGGACGGAGTTTCTAATGCTTATAGAGTATTTATACGCCATAGGATGAAGTTCTTTTTTTGGTTCAAAATATAGTAAAAATACAAATACATTAATAAAATCCATTAGATATATATTAGTTTCCAATATATTATTAAATACTTTATATGATTTTATTCTAGAATTTCGAAAAAATAGTACACAAACAGTGCGCAATGATATCGGACCGAAACTTATATTATCACTAGTGATGAATGAAGCAGTGATGATATAAGTTTTATCAAGCTGATATTTTCTGATATTTCACTGGTAAAAATGTAATAAATATATGTACTTATGATTGATGACGCTGACACTCTAAAACACAAATAGTCTAAGTAAGTATTATAAAAACCAACACGGGATTGATAACAAGTGTAGAACTTACCGAATATGTATGTTATGCGTAAACTTTGTCATAAATACACCTATCATCTGTCGTTTTATTACCTACTAGATGCAAAAAATATATACAAGGGAAGTTGGTGAATGAGATGTTGATAATTCCCCTTACCGCGAGAGGTGTAGAGAAGACGCCATACCAAGGTTGGGCGACATACGAGGCGCCACCACAACCCGCCACTTTACCACACTGCTCTGTGATAGGCTTATTTCTACCAAATTCATGTAATATTTCATACTTAATGCGGGTTTGGTAATCTTTTGATTAATTCGTTAAATCCAATTATGCCCTGAAAATGATGTTCAAATCTGATATGGGTGAATTTCTTTTACTTATTTCATCGGAGTGACAAATTATGTTTGTTCTTATAGAGGAAAAGTGTATACGGGAACCTAAACCGCATGTTCATATTGTTCTAGAAGTGCTGATCACAGGTTTGATAATGTCAGTATCCACAGTGGAAATCAACAGTGTCGAGTGTTGCATTATTATATAAAGTTTATGTAATTTACAACCATCACGAGACGAGTAATTTCAACTTATATTAATACAAGTACATCGTTACTTTTGTTTTGTCACATTCTCGGTCGATCTTACAAAGGACGAAACAAATAGTAGCCGCGAAAACAGCCACCTTACAAAGGACGAAACGAATAGTAGCCGCGAAAACAGCCACCTTACAAAGGACGAAACGAATGGTAGCCGCGAAAACAGCCACCTTACAAAGGACGAAACGAATGGTAGCCGCGAAAGTCGCCACCTTACAAAGGACGAAACGAATAGTAGCCGCGAAAACAGCCACCTTACAAAGGACGAAACGAATAGTAGCCGCGAAAACCGCCACCTTACAAAGGACGAAACGAATAGTAGCCGCGAAAACCGCCACCTTACAAAGGACGAAACGAATAGTAGCCGCGAAAACAGCCACCTTGCCGGCAAGGTAGGGACATCCTTCGTAACGCCCAGTAGAGGAATCAAGTCCCCGCCATCTTGGTGAAAAGGCGCCCCTGCAATATCCATTACACCTACTGACTAGCCATAGCAATAACCTGTTTAGATTACATAGATGTGGTTTTAACCTAGATTTTGTATGAAAATGTGAAGGCAAGAAAAAAAGACAATCAATTATTGATTTTGTTAACTCGTTGAGAAAGTTTATAGTGAAATAAGCACATGATTCTTAAGATTTTAAAGCAACGGACAGGTAACCTATAAATCACAAATACAAATACAGGCTTTGTCAGATTTGTTTTTTAAAGAGTGTCGTAAATTAGATTTTTTTTTCGAATCAGCATTATTAACGAATATGAATGTCATGGGGATTATCAATGCAATTTTCGACCAGTACATATTATGAAATAAAACATGTTTTTTGCTAAAAGATTAATCAGCTCACTGCGGGTGGTCATGCTATAGGGTACGTGTAGAACGTTGCTCCGAAAACCCAATTAAATGTTAATTATCTTTTTTCATAAATAGGATATTAAAATAGGCATATTGATTTTCATAGCCGTAGAATGATCAATATGTAAGAAAAACTACGTTCCCTACTGGAGATATTGAAATAAATATCCTAAATTAAATGTTCTTACGATATGAAGACATAAACATCCCAAGTTGTTAGTATTGTCTATATAGAGTTGAAGGAGTCGGAACCATTCATGTTTCAATGGAATAAACGACATTATTTGAATTTCGTTCTTGTGTCAAACTTTTGTGAAAAGGGTTTGAAATTGTAACAGCTAAGAGTGACACGAGACGTGTTAATGTGCGCGATGGGGAAACAATTAATCATTAATATGCTTAAGTTATTTAAATTTCCTTGGTGTCGTTGGAATCCTTCATCCACGCTTTCACCTTTCCGACTAAGTGTTAATAGGTTTGAAAAAAGGGTGTTTTCTCGCTCTCTAAATGAAGTGGGAGCTTGTTATTCTCGAGTTGATGCAGCCACGAAAATATCAATTATTTAAGCTTCACGAAAACTCCTGGTTCCACAGTATGTCATGTATATGTAACAAACGTACAGGTAGATCAGAAGACTCGTATAACTTAAAAAATGTATAGTTATAGATGTCGTAACATACACATGCTGCACTTTTAAAATTAAGTAATAGATGCAGTATGCCGAAAAAAATTAAACTGCATCATACAGCTGTTTCGTCCTCCTGGGACTCTTCAGTGATGCTAGGGGCCAAAAGAAGGGAATCCAAAATTTCTAACCTAATGTAGAAGCAGAAGGGCGAGGTCCGTAAAACCCCTTTAATTTATGAATTTAGAATAATTTGAAATTTAAAGTTATATATAATTTCAAATCGTGTATTCTGAAAATGTGTATACATGTATTGTGTACCATGCCACTACTCAAATGAGATAAAATGTGGCTATAGAGGCTCCAGCAAACTTCGGGGATCAACAGTGTCTATCGCCCCCTATCATTAAAGATGACGTACATATGTAACACACACATGCTGCGCCTTTTACCTTTTAAATTTAGTAATAGATACAGTATACATGTACCAAAAACGTTATCCACATTAGACTGGTGGTTGTTAAACAGATGGTCGTTATTTAGTGAAATCTCACGTGAATCTGAAAATCGGTCGTTATAGGAAGCGAACTAGCGACCGTCGTTCCAAAATCACCGGTCGTTAGCCACATTAGACAGGTGGTCGTTATACAGATGGTCGTTATATAGTGAAATCTCACGGGGAATCGGAAAATCGGTCGTTATAGACAGGCAGTCATTAAAGACAGGCGGTCGTTAGAGCAGGTTTGACTGTAGTGAACGTCTTTTGCTTCATCGATGACATCTATATAAAGTTATGGAATACTGAGCCGTAAACATAACCATAGCCCGAATTCATAATCGATAAAACTAGGTAAACAATATAAACAAGGGAAAGATTACACGGATAACCTTGAACAAATACAAGAAGATAGGACCAGGTGTTCCGCAACTGTAAGCGTATTTTGCTTCATCGACGACACTTGCCATATCAGTTCAGATTGCACCCCAGGTGACCATTTTCGTAAGCAATTGAAAGAGATGAGTTTTGTTGTTTCTTTGGGTTTTCTTCAGGCACTATTAGCGATGAAAAATGGATTTCACAAGTTACGATAATTGAAAGAATGCCCCATGAGGTATGGATAGGCATGTCACAACAACAACATCATGATGTATTTGGAAATTATGCGCAATATTCGTACAATAAGTTATTTGTTTTCAGTAATATTAGATCTTTACAAAGGTAATATGTGAGCCATTCATTAGATCATCTTCACAACTGCTCAATGTGTAAAAGGTTATCACCTTAAGTAAATTGATCACTCTGATGTGGTCAACACGCGACAAGTGTTACTGAGTACACAGCGTTCTCCAAAGGAGTATGGTGTGAGCTGTGTATACTTCCATTTTTTGCTTCAATAGAAAAACAGTCCTTTTTATACGGGCGTAGGCGGACCTAATTAGAATTTTAGTTCTAGCTTACTTTCACTACTACATGTACATAGTATGGTGGCATTGCAACCACAAAGAAAGCATAATGTTAAACCAAGCCGAGCCAGCTTATAAGTCTCAAGCATTATCACACAACACACGAGCTTGAAACCAAGCCAACATTGTTGAAGACGTTTAAGTATACCTTAGCGGAGCGATTTAGTAGTCTTATCAACGTTAGTGCATATTTCCGTACGTTATTAGATCTTGACAATAAAAAATATTATATTCGAGCGTTGTTTGTAGCCTTTACGATGTGAACCCCCCATATACTGGCTCAAGTGGTCTAGGTCTTGATTAGATTCTACCAATCCGGTTTGATGAGAAGTTTCTCC
The DNA here is from genome assembly GCA_947623455.1 of Mimachlamys varia. Taxonomy (NCBI): domain Eukaryota; kingdom Metazoa; phylum Mollusca; class Bivalvia; order Pectinida; family Pectinidae; genus Mimachlamys; species Mimachlamys varia. Next base: position 5,595,533 of record OX392535.1, read on the forward strand.
TTCTGTTGGAATTCGCGGTGTAATTACGTATGATCTGTGCCTGTACCCGTATAAAGGAAAGTCTGACGGGAGAAACCTAATCTGTATGTGATGGTTGATACATACTGTGTAACTGCCATATCGTCTGTAGAATTCGAAAATATCATCTGCATTTTTGTTTCAAGATTGGATTTTGTTGATTAAAATTTGAAGGATCCTCCGTTGAGGGAGAAAGCGCGTTAATTTATGAGGATGGATAGGCCCATCGCCTTGTCTACACTGGTGATGGCATCGTGGCCTATATACAATATGTATATGTACGAGTATATTACATTTTGGTTTTTATGTTGTTTGTTTATTCACACAATCGATGTAAAACACTGTTTTGTATACAATAAATTAACTATAATATTCGTAAAATTCGCATGCTTTACAGTTTTTTATGAGAAGAACATTTCAATTTTAAACTTAGGATCCTTACTACACAAGGTTACTTATAAGCAACGTTTTTTTGCTGACTCTTCTTGCGAATAGTTCTCCTTACTACCATTCTTAGCACCAATAAATTAAAGTTTCAGTCTTACTGTTACACATTATACTCCAAGAGTGGCATTAATGGGATAACGATTAAAAAAACCCTCAAAAGATATTATAATGCGTCTCGGGCACCTCCATCTCAAAAATGTTTCGTCCATCAAAACATTTGACTTTTCCATCCGGTACACTACTATACACTATACTACTCTGTAATACCGTATTAGGCCTCTTATTGTGAGAGTTTTGTTTTACAAGAAAGGTGGAGGGGGATACAAATAATGTATGTGTTTGTTAGCTATATTGGAGCATATTTTGTGAAAAACAAAAAAGCTAGGATGAAATATACTGGGGAAGATAAAGAACGAATTATTTAATTCCATGCTGCCAATATCTTTTGTTCAGTTTGATGGAAAGATTCCCAACATACGTTTGCTTCCAAACGAGGCTGAGTTTGTCGAGGAGCTTATCAGGACAAGTTACAAAAACATTGCCAAATCTTTCAACTTCACGTTTAGGTACATCGACGATGTGTTGTTTACAAACAAGATGTTTGCTGTCCTAGTCGATCGCATGTACCCTTCTGAACCTACATCAGCTTCCTACCTCGATCTTTCCTTAAACTATGACCAATACGGACAGCTTACCACTACGCTGTATGATAAACGTGACTTGATACATTGTAGTAACCTCTCTGCTTGTCCATTCTATGGTGTTTACTTGTCGCAATTGATTCGTTATTCCAGTGATTGCTATGAATATATTAAGGGGCTGCGGGGCCGAGTGGTTAAGGTGTTCCAACATTCTACAACTAGCCCTCCACACAGTTTAAAACCCACATGGGCCAGTGCCAAGTAATGGACGTTTCAGAGACCAGTGCCAAATAATGTAATACATAGGTCTCCAGATGGGTTAAGGACAAACATTAACCTTGCTGATCATTATGCTAATAAAGGTCCCCGGATGCTTTAATGGCAAACTTGCCTTGATGACTTACCTTAGTTTCCCATAGTGACGAAACATTTTTGATTTTCAACAGAAAACCAATACAATACAATAGCATTCCGCTGGGGAGGGGCGATGGTTTATTATGATCAATGATATTATGCACACACTCTAAGTAGTCAACTGATGTCAGGAAATAATGCAGAATGTAAAACTATACTAACAAACATCAAAGAAACCTTCATTAGACTACATATAGGACAATCTTTTTAAAATCAAGACGCTAACAATAAGATTATAAAATCACTATGACGTCATGATCACAGCATGGTGATTAGTTCCGCGCACGAAGTTCACATAAAAGTTGCATTTTGTATCTGTCAAAGAAATGACAAATGAAAACGCTTTGAACAATACCAACGCATGTGCTATAAAAGAAACCCTATCCATCACCGCTTTTGCTTTATGGCTGTCGCCGGAGTTTGGGACATGCGCAGGCGTCGTTATGTTCAAATCCTTCTTCACATCAATATATGATGAAAATCAAAAACCAAAGTTGATATAAACAACACGTAAGATCAACATTCGGACCAAAGGTCTATACGAAAGAGACCAGTCGGTTGGTATCGGTAGTGCTGATATTAGTTTGCTATCGTTAAGGTCAATGATGACTGTGTACATGTATGACATGGCTTATTCACGACTTTTACTTGTATGGTTTACTGTATAAAGGATGACTTAACACACACATATGCTGCACCTTTTAAATTTAGTAATAGATACAGTATGCCGAAAAAATGAATTAAACTGCATCATACAGCTGTTTTGTCCTCCTTGGATTTGACAGTGATGCTAGGGGCCAAAAGATGGGAATCCAAAATGTCTTAACGAATGTAGAAGTAGAAGGTTCAGTTGCATAAAACTCCTTCAATTTATGAATTTATAACACATTGTGTGACACACATATATACATATGTGTGTGCAAATCCTTCAAAGATATCAATCTATATTTTGTTCAATATATTTATAAGAAATGAATGGCATTCGGATCGACAAAAAAACTAGTCGTGTTTACTTTTCTGTGGCGTCAATGAAGTCATGTCATCTCTGGTGTCTTGTGAAAATAAGTGATTTATAATTGTAGTATATGATACAGTATAAGTATGATCCACTGGTGATCGAGTGACAATAATGATACACAAATCACTACCCACCGAGTATATTATTTTATTTATTTGAGGTCATCCCGATGGTAACTGTAAGCGCTGTAAGAAGTCCTGATTCTAACGATGATCTACCACGGCGTATTGATCTGTTTGTCGGTTGCGTGCTTCCTGCGTTCGCGTGTTGTATTAAATAAGGTTGGCATCGTCGTTAACTTTCCAAACATAAGCGAAAAATAATAATATACATGTTAACGAATGGAGGGATACCTGATATTGGAGAAAATACTTAATCTATGAATAAGACTCGAGATTTTATGTTTCATTTGTCGATACAAGCGCATTAATTCATAATTTGAATTATTGATAAAATCTACGTGATTCAACAACACTATTATCACGATATGTTGTGATACTAATAACTGTACTTGTAACTTTATTAGTTTTGTTCGATGATTTTCTTTTGGACCCACTGGACATTTCAGCTAATGTTTACTCTTCTTTAGATGATGAGTACCGTTATATTTTAACACTAATGGGAGATAAGTAGACAGCACTTAACTGTTTTAACTTGACCGATTGGTTTCCAACATATTTTGTCTATTTGGAGTTTTGCACTGTCAATGCTTTCCTGCCTTAAGAATGCTATGAACTCGTAAACAAATAAAGCCCTGGTGTAGGGAATCTCAAATAATTACGACTTGATAGCTAGTTATATAATCAGCGGATAGCTCGGGTAATTTATGTTTAATTGGTAGGTTACACGTTAATAGGAAGCCGTTAAATAGCTAACTTATATGTAGTGGTTAGAGTTGTAATGAGTATTACCCAGCGTGCAACAGCGGGGCATGCAGACTTATTTGCACTACCTCTGTCAAGCAGGGCCACAAATTACGTCTGTGGTCACGCAGACTTTCAAGTTACGTCATAATGTACAAGGTTATTCGCTACGTCTGCGGATTTGTCGCCGTTCCTACTACGTCACAATGTGAAGGTCATTCGCTACGTCTGCGGTTGATGTCGCCGTTTCTAGTATACGAGGTCACTTCCTACGTCTGCGGGCTTCAGCTGTTCCAATTCCTTCTCATAAAGCCAAAATACTTCCATCCATTTCATAATTTAAGATATTGTTTTTGAAGCTAAGGAATAAGACTGTCCCTTTTCACTGTTCCCATTCTGCCACGTTACAATTATCTTTTTTAAATTGTACACTTTAGGCCAACCACGAGTAAGGATATCAGTCATACCTAGCATACTTTTTTATGCTTTTAAGTTTATTTCGTCACTCTTGGGTAACAAGATTAGCTTTATTCAAACATTTGTCTTTTAATTTCCCTATTTTACAAGTTCAGTTGAAGGTTGAACTTTTTTTACTTTGATTTCTAAACTGTTTGTATGAGGCTTTATACATGTAAATGTAATAATATTAGTATAATACTGCTTATAATAAACAACTTTGTTTTACAAAAAGGATTTCCGCTATTAAAGTTCTGACAGTTATATAACATGTAGAAAGTGGTGCCATGATGATTTATATTTAATTAATAAATAATTAATAACAAAAATCGATGCTTCTCCTCATTAATATCCCTTCTGTACAAAATGTAATGAGGAAAATTTCGTTTACACTACAAAATGGATAACGGAATTTAATTAAGAATACACTCATAAAATGCTGACAGATCTTAGAATTAATTTGAAAATCACAAATTTCGTTTTGCACATTTTGTCAAATTAGAATAATAGCGTCAATGCTTAATGGATGTTTTCTTACCCACATCGTGAGGCAAAGTGCATACATACAAAACATTATGGACTTTTATTTCAAACCATACAAGAATGGAGTTGAAATAAATGTATGTCTGTTTCATAATGTTTTGAAAATTGACAACAGTATTAGATTTAGAAAGAAAAAAAAAGAGAATCTTTGCATATTTTGACAGATATCTCTGTGATATTCTTTAAAGAATATGTTTCCATATCAATAGCGTGGCAATTTACACATATATACACTTGTACATATTCTGGTTTAAATTTCAATGTTAATTAAAAAAAAAAGTTTTGTTTAGAAAGTCTCCGATTCAGGTCGACCGTATTGAAACACAAATCAGAGAATACCGAAGTGCCAATAAGTACATGTATCATGTAAATCTAGATCACATCCAAGTAAATGTCAAGCTCGTAAAGTGAGAACTGTGGTATAATTCCTATACAACAAGTAGACGCATCATACAATGTATCTGCCGATGCTTTTGGATCTAAAATTGTACTCCATTAACTAAGGTGCTTGTTTCAATCGTTATCATTATGTTGTACAGGGAATGGCGGGAAAGACATTGCCAATAAAAAGAAAAACTCTTGCCTAAACAATTATTGTGCTCAAATAAATTGTTAAATCAAAACAATTTATTAGTGCTACACGAAGAATGACTACATGTTTTCTGTACTTTTATTACATGTACTTGCACAATGTTGGTGTAACATCAGTATGCGTTACGTCTAAGGCATTGTCTAGAGTTGGTTCATAACCTTTCGATTTTTAGATTATATTTTGTGAGCGGAAGCTGACAACATGAGAAGTGCAATGCTACCGCGGCAACCATGAATTATTGAGCGAGGTCATTGGATACTGACGATTTCAATAACAACCAAATAAATTAACAATTTTGTTTAAACAATTTAACAGTATTTCACGCAAACATCCATACAAAATCGCTTTGCTGAACAAAATTACGTCTCGGGAGGGATCAAACACTGACGTTATGAACCTAAATATCTTTGCAAATGTTCATTTTAAAAAATTCTTATTTTTGTATGCTAAATTAATGTATGCTACATATATTTATAAAGATTTTATTGGTTATGAGGTAGACAGAATGTAGACAAATGCGGTTATATGTGTGGTGTGATTATGCTTATAGACAGTTAACCAATCACAAAAAGAGAATATCTTACCTTTGTTATCATGCAATAGACTTTACAATTACCGTTGTTTCAGCTTGGTTTAGGAACTTTCCAAACTTTCCAAAATAAACTGCCGAGAAGATTGTACAAATACACTTATAAAAGTATGGCATTTAAAGTACCATCATGGAACAAAGCATAGTGTTTAATAATTTCCTTTTATTTATCATTCTATATTAGTGATAATGGTGCCAGCTTCTTGATTTAGAGGACGTTAAGTTTTGGAACGAAGATATTAAAGAAATTTTCTCTTGTATCATGTCAACACTGGGAACCCGTTGGTTGGTTATGAACCACTCTTGTAATTTCATGCCTGCTACCAGATTATCGTCTGATCAGCCAAAGAAAACGCACTTAAGTTTGCTAAACTTTATTTTATAATCCAGACAACAATCCCGTGATGATTAATTATGTGATGAGCATGCACGACTATCTGGAACCTGTGGTATTTTCTAGAAATTGATACGACGCAAAACCAGCAGCTAGGCTAGAATAATCACTAGGGGAAAACTGGGCTAGATACAGTCCCTCCATCGTGTGTGGGATATAATGATATCCTCCTTGTCGCGGTCCCTTCATCGTGTGTGGGATATAATGATATCCTCCCTGTCGCGGTCCCTCCATCGTGTGTGGAATATTATGATATCCTCCTTGTCGCGGTCCCTCCATCGTGTGTGGGATATAATGATATCCTCCTTGTCGCGGTCCCTCCATCGTGTGTGGGATATAATGATATCCTCCTTGTCGCGATTTCCCTCAGGTCATTGATACCTGTACCAGAGTTCGACGCCTTTTTTGTGTACTATACTATCCATTGTACTTGTTCTGTAAACCAGTTATTTGTTGGGCCCACGAGACCTGCCGATATTACCTCGATAAAGACTCTTAACCAATGTATCACCACGCAATAGATCGTTGTTTTAGGCCTAATGTTCGGAGAGGCACGCCGAGTGAAACGTTTTCATGTTAAATCGAGACCTCCAATACTTTAGGGGATATACTTGTTGAAGTCGTCGCTTGCTTTATTATATTAAACATTTCAGGTACTCGTGTGTAAACAGTGAAAAGGAAACACCGCCGCTCTAACACACAAGTAGGCTAAGTTATATGTTTTGTGTTTTTTTAATGTTTTTCATTTAGTTGGTGTTCGCTTAAAAACACATCGAATTTGAAACGATAGAAAGGGTGTTCAAGAATGAATTTTGCAAAATTAAACGGATGTGTGCCCGACATCAATTTAAACATCAGATGATAAAATGGCGTAACTAATAAACTCCCGATTGATAGATTATACGGAATGTGGAAAGTACATATCAGTGTTAGGCTGTTGCTGTTCTGACTTTTATATTACAGGTATTTTATTATTTTGCTCGGTTTACGATTTTCGATTTGAGTGAAGTTGGTGTTAAGGTCTCTCGGGCCGTTGATTATCGTTCTTGGCAAAAACATGGCCGCTTTGACGGATATAAAATTTAATACCTATCGTGGGTAAGAAATTCACCGTACATACGCCGATGATCATGCAATTTGCAATCCGGCAAAGACCCAAGCGTCTGCTAGAATCCATGTAAACGCTAGAAGGTTAAGTTGGTTGCGTAATTATCGACTATATCAACCTGATCTTATGTAAACGTGTTGTGTAAACTATACAGTATGGTATAGGGGAGGTAATCAGTAACTCCAATGTATTTGAGTTATTCCCATTTATCAGAAATCTGTTTATGTTAAACATATATTTGGGAGTGAATACAAGGACGTGGAACTAGTATCGCGCTTTTGTGTTTTTATCTACAACGATGTCATGATTTGATTTTCATAAGCGAGTTCCCCACTCGCCCTCATTCATCTATATAAGCCTAAGCTTAGTAACGTAAACACCAAGACAACTAGTCTAAACCTATATGTCCGCTTCAATTCTTTACAACTGCATCATTAAAATAAACACATTGCTTTATATTTATTCGATATTTAATGTAACGTGTTCTGATGATATCACTATTCAATTAATGTCATAAATGCTAGTTGTAAACTATTTTCTGTGTAATCTGATACCAGCCGAGTGGATACATTCAAATCAGGCTAAAGCAATCGATAAACCTAGTATCTCGCTACTTTCAACGCATTATGTGATATGGGAAAATCTATACCTCCTACAATTAAGTCCAGTTTCAGTGAAAGGGGAGGCAATTGAAATAAAAAAAAACAATAATTCTGATAATTTTCCCCAAATTTTAAGTGAAATAATGTTTTTTGGTTCAATTTTTTCATGCTTTGTTAAATAAGGATTGTTTCTTCATAACATAACTTTAAAAAATCAGTTTTTCATCCACACAATGTTTTGATATTTGAAAAAGTTGATGAAAAACATACATATAAATGTTTGTTTTGTTGAATAAAAGTTATACGAAACGTAAAATATTTGCCTTCTTTTCTGTTTTATATGTATATATAAAGTTAGCATTGTAATACATCAAAAAGAAATATGTTAGTTTTTGACTTCGCTCTTCCTGGAGTTTTCCCTGAAAATATCAGTTTTTCACCCCAAAAAGATTTCTGCAGTTTTTCGGCCAATTACAACAAAAAGACTTGTTCTTTATACACTATTAAACATTTGAGTGAAATTTCATGAAATTCCTATGGATATTGACAAAGGAACCGAGTGACCTTAATCGTAAAGTTAACAAACCTGATGGTGTACAATCTATTCTACAGGTAGTATGGATGAGTCCGAAGATGATATTAATATCAAATGGAGATCGGCGGTTAATGGACGATGACCGGATGTCGGTTGAGCGTCCATATGACCCTGACTGGAACCTTCACATCCGGAAGGTTCGGTATGACGATAGGGGGATGTACCGGTGTACTCTGAACACGAACCCAGTCAGTGTCAAGGCCGTTCATCTGAGAGTCGACGGTAAGTACCACTATGGGTTGTTCTATTGTTTTAGCAGGATCGTTTATCTCAGAGCTGACAGTAATGCTAACTATGGGATTTTCTATTGTTTTATCATGGCCGTTTACCTGCGAGTCGACGTTGACAGTAAGCGTAACTATGGGCTATTCTATTGTTAAAATAAACGAACAACAGCCATGTAATAAGTGGTATACTCATTTGGAATTGCCATCTCAGTTTCAATTGAGAAAGTGTGACTTTTTGAATATGCTCATTAGTGTGCTTACTTGTTGTGATTGATAATTCTTTTCTCATTTTGAGCGTGTGTATTTTTGAGGCTGTGGTATGATCGTTTAAGCCTTGTTGCGATAGCCCGGATCTTTTGCCGATTTAAAGTGCTTCCACCCTTAAATATACTGCCGAGTGTCCCAAGCAGAAAAACCCACTTGCTCACATTATACTGACAACGCCCGAACCAGTCGTTCTACTCGCATTATGCTGAGCGTCAAGCAGGGGGAGGTAACTACCATTGTTAGACGCTGGTTATCGCGGCATTGGGGCTGGACCTAAAGTCTTCCTCACAGTAGCGAGCGCTGAACTAAAGGGTAAAAGTGAGGTAGTGTCAGGGAGACATTAGGAAGGAGAAAGTTGTTAAGAAAGAAAGGAAAATATTATATCCAAGTTAGGTCGCCTCTAACGATCATGCAGGGCAGGTGATTACTTACTCTAATTTTGCTGCATATATATTTATCATTATTGCAGTGGCCCCAGACATTAACGAGGAATGGTCGAGTAGTAACACGGTGGTGAACGAAGGAACGACAGTCGAGCTACACTGTAATGCATCTGGAGTCCCCACGCCAAACATACGATGGTACCGGAAGACCAAGTACACCTCTGCCACAGAAAAGGAACGTAAGTATATTTGTAGATGGAGACGAATAAGCAAAATAATATTGACAGGAAAAAGTAACAGGTATGACTGGACTCACCAGGAGCAGTTCGTGCACTTTGAAAGGGCATAAGTGTGACGATTAACTCATCTTAGTCCTGTGTTTAAAATCGTTAGAATTTGAACATCTCGGCCTTACCTTTTTTCAGATAAAAGACAAATAAGATATATCTAAGGATTTTCAAATTGTTGTTAGAATGGCAAATACTCTCTCCATGCCCATGTAGTGATATACTAGGCGCCTCCATTAGCTGCCTCTCAATCCCTGGCCAAAGATGTACCAGAATTGTGAATTATATGGTCCTAACCCCTAGGGACCTGAGGGAGGGGCACAGAAGGGCCAAATTAGATAATCTTAAAACATCTTCTTCTCCAGACACAGATATGCTGGAATCAAATACTCGTCATGAACTCTTGGAATAGTAGCTCATCTTACTTAAGCAGATACAAAATTTAATGTACATGATTGGTTATTGCGGAAAAAAATATGTTGTGTCAGGTTGTGTAACGCTATAGAACTGTTCTTCGTTAAAAGCTCTAGACTACTTGGTCGTTATTCGAATTAAAGTTGAAGAAGCCATATAAACGATGTTGGTTAAGATATAAAATAACAATCGGAAAGAAATATGTAATAAAAAATAATATCACATTCATAATATTGATACAATAATGATTCACTCTTATATGCATATATTTGGCCTGTTATAGTTAATATTTCAATAAATATTCTTCTTCAGAGCTTTAATAATATCTTTTCCAGTTTTATGAAGAATCTGTTAGGCGTATTTACATTATGCTTCCAGAAAAAAACAACATTGAATATCTCTGTATGCAACCTTTGGGAAAGACAAGATTTTTCGGAAGTCAAGATTTACAATCAATGTTTATCAATAAGTTACATCTTTTTACAAAGGAATCGCAGTCACAGTGAACAATGCTCAAATGCATTTCAGTAATGTTAAGAAAACTAACAACAAAATTGTTTCCCTCTGCAAGTAAAGTCGGCTTGTGACATCTTACACGCAAACATACTCTAGTAGATACTGTACACGTATAATCGTATAGTGTACATTACAAACATGGAAGCAGGGCGTTAGATTACCTTAGTTGTTATTAAGATGCTGAACCATTTTAAAACTATAATTGACATAATAGTTCCTAACAAAGGGGTATATTTACTGACATCGGTTTTACACAGGATAATTTCCATTTCACGTATTGCTTAGATATGGTCTTTATCATCCTGTCCACAACGTTTCCTGGTCTCTGAGACATTTCATTTTCCAAGGTTGTCATATGATATATTAACTCAGGTTCCGTCTGCAATCTTTAAAGGAATTTAATGTTGTTTTTTTGGTATTATCACCTTTCTTGTCGCATTTTAGACTTACGTTTTTGTTTTAATATCCATATTGATATCCAGCTTGAAGCATATCTAACGTGCAAAAAATAACATAAAGTTTAATAAACATGAATTAAAACCGACATATTGTGAAAAAAAATCAGAGAATACCAAAGCGTCAACAAAACCATAATCCGAACTCAAAATCGATTTACTAGGGGCAAAATAGAAACAAAGGAAAGATTTACATGGAGACTCTCATAAAAGCACAAGACCAGGTGTCCCGGAAGAGTAAGCGTCTTCTGCTTCATCGACGACACCCGCCATGTAAATCTTGATCACATCCAAGTAAGCATCAATCCTCAAAATGAGAACCGAGTCATCATTGTCATCACAACAAGTAAACACACTAACAAGCAAACTCAAAAACGTCCATCTTCACATCACACAAAGATACAGAATATTTCTCGATGAGATCAAGATGGCGACCATAAAACCACCTACCCCTAGTCTTCATCAACCTGCATCTCTCGAATCCCTGTGCCATAAGTTTGTTCGTCAGCAGTTGACATCTATCACGAAAATCTCGATATTTAGGGCAAGCCCTAGAATAACGAATCAACTGCGACATGTATACACCATAGGATAGAGATGACATAGAGATGTTAATATCAAGAAAGGGAAAGTTCACGATCGGAAAATCGAAATCGTCACGTTTATCATACTGCTGAGTAGTAAGTTGCCCGTGTTGGTCATAGTTTAAGTAAAGATCGAGGTAAGAAGCTGATGTAGGAGAGTCTGTTGTATCTTTGATCTCAAGTTACATTTGTAAGTAGGGTATATACGATCGACTAGGTCAGCAAAGTTCTTGTTGTTTATAGACAACACATCGTCGATAAACCTGAAAGTGAAATTGTAGACAAAATACCGAGCAACTGACAAACGCGTGTTTAAGAAGCTTACTCTTCTGGAACACCTGGTCTTATTATCTTGTACTTTCAATGGTGTTTAATGTTTTTTTTTAATTATTTAGTTCACTCTCTGGCATGTTTTATCATATTGTTTACTTTTATTTCAGGGTAAAACATTTACACATTTTTCCTACCTGTCGATTATTTAATTCACACATATTATAATCTCTTTTTTTTCACTACGATTCAAATATTGAAGTTGTAAGTGAAATTGGAAGATATTTTTCAAATGAATGAATGAGACAAATTTGAGATAAATGATATTAATGTGATAAATGTCAGCTCGGATATACATGCGGGCCATAATAACAACTAGAACAAATAGAGAATTATTATTTATATCCACCCGTATGTTATCTGTTATCAAACGTCTCCACGTTCTTAGTGATACCTCATGTTATGACTGTTTAATGGATAATGATTGTGATTAGCCAGGTTCAAATGCATGTTTCCATGTTCGGCTTCTGTTACATGAAAACTATTTACAGACTATTCATATACACCCTATACACCCTATAGATCACCTGTCGGTCTCTCCTCCTCCCTCTATACAAGTCAGAGTTTAGGTCCTGAATGTTGGTAATGTTATATCTCATTTGTAAAATCTGGTTGCACATGGGCTCTAGCTAGAAATCCATACCCGTAACTAACAAACCATTAAGGAACATCTGAAAAATTCTGGTAGAGATATAACTACAATTAGTCCCGTTTCTAATATGATAAATCGTTGCAATATATCTCTAAGGAAAGGACTGAATTTTCAAATGTACACGGATAGCAGCCACTTTTTGCAAAATATATGACATCAGTAGATAAATGGTCTTTGGAATGCCTTGTCGCTGGAACCAAGGGACAATCGCAAGATAGGGGCAATAACAGAAGCTGACATTTGTCCAAAATACCATAGCTGATATTGATCCAGGTATACACCATAGTGCTGGCTTGTTAGTGAATGACAAATGGCGACTTCTACTACTCCAATATTTCATAGGAGTTAATAGGAATTCATAAATAATTTACACAACATATTTACCATATTTGAACTTTAAAATGCACTAAAATGCGTTGCAAATACATTATCCTGCCTAGGGACCTGATGCCAGTTGACAATGACGGATACTTTCAAACAGTGACGCTACTGAAAAGGTTGCAATGTACATGTATGTTAAAAAAGCAACTTTGCATTGCATAAAATAGCAATTAGAAATGGAAACGGATGTAACATATCACTGTATAAAGTGTATCATACACAAATGTACTATGTACCTTTCATGTTAGGATGTTTGACCAACATCAGTATAATCTACCGTGGAGGCTCCTTCTATTGGTATCACTATATCGATCTATTGGTAACAACATATCGATCTATTGGTAACAACATATCGATCTATTGGTAACAACATATCGATCTATTGGTATCAACATACCGATCTATTGGTACATTGTATCAACATATCTATCTATTGATAACAAATTACTCAAAGAACCAATCGTAAAAACAATAAAACAGAACTCCGTGTTGCAGGCTTCCATACTATAAAACGTCATTGAATGGAATATGTTTAAAATCAAAAGATACACCACTAAAGCGAACTCACTAATTGTCTAAAACAATATCATTTTTATGTATTTTTTCAATGGGTGCCAGAAATATTTTACCAAAAACTCGATATGACGATATGTTTGGAATTATTGCTGGAAACAAAGCTAAGGAGTTTATCTTTTGTTTTTATCTCATGACAAACTTTCAAAATGATGTTGTTCCTGAAGTAGGTGATGCTGTTTGAATTTTACGATGATGTCAACTTACCATCCCGAATCGTTTTTTCTTTTAACTGGCTGTCGATCGCGAGAATACATAAATTGCCCAAGCAATTTTATCAATTTGTCATTTAGAAATTGTAATGTCCTTAGTTCCATCGAGCTATATAAAAAAATTAAATTTGACACAAAGCAACGTTAGTAGACAGGACTAATACAATGGGTACGGAGTGCAGTGGTAGTATAACGGACGTTATGATAAGCAGTAGTCCTGAGACTGATATGGTTATGGGTGCATTTTTTCGGTCATAAAGATCTTTCTTACATGTATAGCCCGGAAACGGAAGGCACCTCCTTGATTCTTTTTATTGCCCGTTGTGACACCATGCCATGGTTACAGTCGTACTTGGAGATGCTCCGTGAGCAACGGGGTAATTTTTGTTGATATGTTACCGATATAGGAGGTAAATATCGACACGTGTATTAAAGAAATCATTTTAGATCTTGTAGGAAATAATCAGATGCGAAATCATTGATGGAAATGACAGAGGAAAAACCGGAAGCGCAAGCAGTAGCAACAAATCGGCCCTGAGATTTAATCGATGTCGAGACGTTTTTCTGCATCAACTGTCTGGATTTCGATACAAGGAAATAAAAAAAAGTAATCATATTCAGATATGATATAGTTTTGTGTCCCTTGTAGAGTGGCAGACGAACAGAATACACTCACAGACAGAACGATGGAAGGTATAGTCAAATAGTGCTGGAATATAAAGCTAGAATTGCTAAAAGTGAAGGAGAGGTAACAGTGATACATGAAAAAGTGGACATGAAGTTGAAGCCGGAGACAATCGCAGCAAGCAAAGAGGGAATTGTTTCTTAAATAAAAAAATTGAAAGAGAGAGAGAAAGAGAGGAAATATCATCATTCGGTATGGAGTTCCAGACAATCCCATTACGACGGGGGGAAATCTTATGGAAGAGCATACTAAACTAGTAGAAACATTCTTACTGTAGAAGTGTGCGCGCGCGGTGAGTGTGTGGATGGATGAGGGGTTATTGGAAGAAAAAAAGTCTAAAAAATCGTACAACTGTGAAACAGACTAGAGTAGGCGGGCTCCTGTTCATTTTTTCGATGGACTCTGGTTTTCAGAATCCATCGAAAAAAAAGTACAGGAACCGGCCTACTCTAGTCTGTTTTTAATCGAAGGAATCAAAGACAGGGAACTTCAGAAAAAAAGATGGAAGAAACAAAAACAATAGTCAATTTCCAATTAACAAATCAGAAACGAATTTACAAAATATCAAAGAGAACAAAGAAGACTTTATACGAGGCAGCAAATCAAAAAGAAAATAATGAAGTGGAAGAGTATATAAACACGTCTGTGGACCGGCTTGGAGTAGAAAAATACTGCACGAAAAACACAATATAAGACAGAAGAATCTTTTAAATATTATTTCAAACTTTTAAATACGAACTGTAATTATAACTGTTCATGTAAATCAAAACCTTCATGGTAGATACTAGATAATCTTATGGGCTCTTGATTACATGAATATCACAATATTATATCAATTAGATATAGAGATATTTAATATTTTGTCTCCTTCAATTATAGAGCTTTAACTTAACTGGACTTATTACTTTGAATATACCGCTAGAGATGTGTATACCAGAAGTGTTCTTCATAGAAGTATCGCTGTCAGTCATTTTAGCAATTAATTATGAAAACCCGAGATGATTATATGTTTTGTTTGATGTGTTCCTCAAAACGGAGAATTTTTCAAATACTGGTGACATTAATTAATATATTTTGCATTCGGGTGCAATTGCAGCAGGAATATGTAAGGTGACTGTTGGGACAGTTTGTATGAATCTGTAACTTCGTTGATTAGATTGCTATTTAATGGAGATGTAATATACCTAAATGTCTAACTCTGATGAGCATTCCAAAAATTGTTTCAAAACACTTCAACCATTTACTATATATATAATCGAATGTGTTTGAACTGAAGACGATTCTGGCATTGCCAGCAAAGACACTGCTAAATAACATAAATATCAAAGTAAATAGCAGCTTTCCAGGAATTGGGAATGGTTTTCTAGTTGCTAGAATCGTGACCAACCAAATGTGTGTATTACATAGGAGGGGGGGGTTATCCCTCGTGAAACCTAATACTAGTTAACATCGTGACACATTAGATGTGTGTATGAGTGGGGGCTATAAGCCTCGTGAAGTTCATTATGCCCAAACAAACGTCTGTAAAATAGGGATAATAGACCTCTTTTAGTCAAATACTACAGAATATATATGTGTAGCTGGCATTGAGACGCACCGGGTGTGTGTATTTTACCGGGTACTTGTATGCTATACAAATATCAACTTTATATATTTTACAACAATTATGAAAAAGGTTATCCTTCTGATATTGATCACGCTTGTCGGCCCGGATGTTGGTGCGGGAGAAAACCGGAGAACCGGGAAAAACCTCGCGTGGTAGGGTGGGTGACCCCATACCTTTTCACGTCCAGTCGGGGAATCGAACCCCGGCCGCCTTGGTGAAAGGCAAGTGCGCTATCCACTGCGCCACCCGACCACTCTTTTATGGGTAATAGACCCCATGAACCAAATACTACCTAGCATTGTGACACATCGAATGCGTGATCTATAGGGGAAATAGACGCACCAAATGTGTGTTTCATAATGGGTAATAGACTTCGTGAAGCCAAGTAGAAGCTAACATTGTAACACAGCAGATGTGTGTATCGACCTGGTGACTACCCTGAGGCATTTGGACGATAGCACAGCTCCGACACTGATAACTAATATTCACCATTACCATCGGCACCTCCTTATCTATCCCCGGGATGGGACCGCAGACACTTAGCCCTAATATCAGGGTAACACAACGGCAGCGATAAATGAGCGTTACTTTCTGTAAATAGAGTGTGAAAAAAATCCTGAAAGCAAATCTTGAACACAGCTATAATGTTTTGTCAAGAACTCGTTTATCTGGTGAATTATTGCATTCTTTTTCTAAGTGTGTTTAGTCATATATGTGCTGTTGTCTATGTTTACAATGGAAAATAGACTTATATATTGATAGCACCATTAACCATACTGCACCATGTTTGTATTGCACATACTAGGTGCTACAGTTTTTATCTTAACTTTCATAAATATCGCTTGTCTGAACTCTTCAAAATAAAATACTTTAACATATTTATTTGAGTAAAACATGGAACTGAGTAAGCCGTTGGTGTACATATTTTTATATCACAATGTCAGCACGGAAGTTGATCTTATGTAGATTGTGGGCATGCGTGTGACTCGGGCATTCATTTTACAACGCCCGTTCTACTGATGCCGTTTGTCATGTACGCGTGTGCGTGCACCTACATGAAACATGATATGATGTCATTGAATGAATAGGTGTGTCTATTGGCGTTGAACAATATGTCATGACTATTTCTGTCGTATAAAAAAATGGTCTGTTGAATTTTATCATGTAGTGAAGAATAACTTGAACTAGCTTTCTATTAGGCAAGGACAGGTAATTACAGTCATTATAACAGTAAAGGACGTCATAAGAAATGCAATATAATGCGTAGATAACTGGTGCAGTGTACCTTGTATTTGGAGTTGGTGTTGTTAGTTTTCATGTATTTGGGAGTAGTGTTGTTAGTGTTCATGTTTTGGGGTAATGTTGTTTGTATTTATGTATTTGGAGGAAATGTTGTTAGATTTCATGTATTTAGGGGTAGTGTCGTTAGTTTTCATATATTTTGGGGAAGTGTTGTTGGTATTCATGTATTTGGGGTTGGGGTAGTTGGTTTTCATGTATTTGGGGTTGGTATTGTTGGTTTTCATGTATTTGGGGTTAGTGTTGTTGGTTTTCATGTATTTGGGGTTGGTGTTGTTGGTATTCATGTATTTGGTGTTGGTGTTGTTGGTTTTCATGTATTTGGGGTTGGTGTTGTTGGTTTTCATGTATTTGGGGTTGGTATTGTTGGTTTTCATGTATTTGGGGTTAGTGTTGTTGGTTTTCATGTATTTGGGGTTGGTGTTGTTGGTATTCATGTATTTGGTGTTGGTGTTGTTGGTTTTCATGTATTTGGGGTTGGTGTTGTTGGTTTTCATGTATTTGGAGTTGGTGTTGTTGGTTTTCATGTATTTGGGGTTGGTGTTGTTGGTTTTCATGTATTTGGGGTTGGTGTTGTTACTTACAGTGTAACATAAATTTAGAGGCACATATGTTTAGAACTGCTGTTGTTTATAAACGTATCTAGAAGCGTTGTGATACATAAATCTATACAAGATACAGATAGTTGTTTTGTATATTTATCAAATGGCAATAGTAAAGCCATTCAATTATTGCTTCGTATACATCCTTGATTACGAAAATATATCACGCTTTATTTCTTAATAATACATAAGTTTTGGTACGCTGTTTGTTGATTGACTAAGGTATAATCATTGTTGATTTTATATTTCTTTCCAACAGTTCGATCCTAATTTTAAAGTTTTGAATCACATATTTTCCAGCGATTGGAACCCCCGGCGAGATCCTCTTTATACACAACATCAGCCGATACTGTGACGGTATATATGAGTGTGTGGCGTCTAACGGTGTGGCGGAGGACCAGTCAAAAGAGATCCGAGTGGACGTCCAATGTGAGTATCAGCGTCATAGTAACTGAAACATATTTTATTTTATAGATCACAATACCGCAGCTACGGAATGAAATATCAACAAAACTTTTGTATTCCCCGCCATGAAATGGGAGGGGAGAGAGGGACATATGGTGTTTCCCATGTCCGCCCCGTTGCTTCCCGTTCCATTGTAATTTAACCAGCTAATTTAAATAAATACCAATGCGATTTTCATTAAACTTTGCATACACAATAAACATGGTGTCTTGTGTTGCATCCTGTTCTTTTTTCCTGATCAATCATCCAGGATGGCCGAAACGACCATAGATTAGCTTAAAAAATTCCCTGCCATAACTTTTCTTCTACTTTACCTAATATGATGAAACTTGGTGGGAGGATGATAACATGATGGCGCTAATTGTAATAAATCTACGGCATTACGATTAAAGATGGCCGCTAAATAGAGGCTTCTGATTGGTCACAATGTAAATATTGTCCGATTTAAATGATATTTGGTATGTATATGTGATCTGGCAATACGAAGACAATGGCAGTATTCATTTTATAAAAACCAAAACGGGAGACATAGCATGGCCTGCTATTGGTCGAAATGTAAATATCCTAGTTTCATAACATTTTGCAGAACTAATTTCATATAGGGGCTGGGGCTTTTACGAGGGTCTCCGTGTAAAGTTTTCCTTTGTTCTTCTGTTGCCTCTAGTTTAATCGATTTGATTTCTGATTTTGGTTTTTTTGACGCTTATGTATTCTCTAATTGTTTTTTTGTGCAATTAAGAAAATAAACACACAATATATATTATAATAAAAGAATATTTTATTCGGGCACTTCCTTCAAACAAAAGTAGTTTGAATTTAATATAAATGAAATATTGTCTTGGGTTAAATGCTTTTGCAAATTCAGCTCTTTTGCAAAAAGAAACGTTTACAATAGAGGACACAGATTTCACTGTAGCGTTAAGCAGCAGTGAGAGGTTGCTTTTCTTCTGTGGCCTTGCTCTTGTACATGAAGCTCGATTAATTCAGGTAAGGCAATCAAAATGGTTTCCATGTTCTTCAAAGACAATAGCCTCTGTCCCTAAGGTACACCATAAAGAATTAAAAGAAAAGCTCCAAAAGATACAACTAAAAACCATCGGACAATATTGCAATTATTTAGCTGTAAAGTTGCTTCACATAGTCTTAAGCATTGGCTGGAAATATCGACGACATTTTGAAGGAAATTTAGCATGATTTTATGACAAACTATTTTCGGAATTAGAGAACAAAAAGTCACATAGAGATAAAACCGGTCACATCCCAAGAAATTAAAATAGTTATTACTTAATACTCGTACAGATATAAAGTATAAAAATAACCGTAATTGTAACTCTTAGAATCTGTAACACGTCGTTTATCAATGATCATGGATTTCATCACGTTCTCTATTACTAACCTAGCGATTTCAGGGAGAGTAATTGAAATGTTCCTCGTTGCTTTTAGTTCCATGTAATGGTGAACTCGACCGGAATACTCGGCATTGGGCTCTATAGTCTGTAATCGAATCAGCGCCAGCCAATCTTCTTAAAATTGCAGATAAATGTATATGTATAATTACAGTTCCTTGGGGAAATTAATGTTGCTGGTTTGTGACATTTCGAGATTTTTAATGTTGGTATTATAAAATTGCAGCCTGTGTGGTAATGCTAGAGAAAAGGGGCAAAAACGTCGTAATCACATAATGTTAAAGCAACATACAGGTTTCTTCAGATCCGTTGCTGTTTCCGCATGGTCGTATTAACCAACGAGAGAGAGAGAGAGAGCAGTGTCGATGAACCCTGATAGCCTGTCTTAGTGATGTATTTGTCAATACTGCTGACGTGGTGAGGTACCAAGGCCGACAAATAAGATGTTTATAAGATCAAGGCCTACCTACTATATACAAAGCAGGAAGCAACTAGACCGTGTAAGACACTGCAACACCGTAATGAAACCTCAGAATATCGAGTTTGGTTTTTGTTTGTGACAGTCATTTATGGTATAAGCTTTGCAAGTGTACTCAAGAACCACAGTTAAAATTCTTACTTTTTACCTTATGAAAAAATATTTCAGAGAACTCAAATATCTATATACCATATTTGTTTGTAAAGATTTTTGAGAGCCGTACCGATTATATTGTGATTTACCAAAAAGTGAAATATATGTTATGGATAACGTGCATACGGTGATTTTTCAGGGTGTACATTGTGAGAGTTTGTAATACACGGAGAGTTATCAGGATGTACGTTGTGAGAGTTTGGTCTACACGGAAATGTATCAGGGTGTACGTTGTGAGAGTTTGTTATACACGGAGAGTTATCAGGATGTACGTTGTGAGAGTTTGGTCTACACGGAGAGGTTTCAGGGTGTACGTTGTGAGAGTTTGGTCTACACGGAGAGGTATCAGGGTGTACGTTGTCAGAGTTTGGTCTACACGGAGATGTATCAGGGTGTACGTTGTGAGAGTTTGGTCTACACGGAGATGTATCAGGGTGTACGTTGTGAGAGTTTGGTCTACACGGAGATGTATCAGGGTGTACGTTATGAGAGTTTGGTCTACACGGAGATGTATCAGGGTGTACGTTGTGAGAGTTTGGTCTACAAGGAGAGGTATCAGGCTGTTCGTTGTGAGAGTTTGGTCTACACGGAGATGTATCAGGGTGTTCGTTGTGAGAGTTTGGTCTACACGGGAATGTATCAGTGTATACGTTGTGAGAGTTTGGTCTACACGGAGAGGTATCAGGGTGTACGTTGTGAGAGTTTGGTCTACACGGAGATGTATCAGAGTGTACGTTGTGAGAGTTTAGTCTACACGGAGAGGTATCAGGGTGTACGTTGTGAGAGATTGGTTTACACGGAGAGGTATCAAGGTGTACGTTGTGAGAGATTGGTTTACACGGAGATGTATCAGGGTGTACGTTGTGAGAGTTTAGTCTACACGGAGAGGTATCAGGGTGTACGTTGTGAGAGATTGGTTTACACGGAGAGGTATCAGGGTGTACGTTGTGAGAGATTGGTTTACACGGAGAGGTATCAGGATGTACGTTGTGAGAGTTTGGTTTACACGGAGATGTATCAGGGTGTACGTTGTGAGAGTTCTGTCTACATGGAGATGTATCAGGGTGTACGTGGTGAGAGTTTAGTCTACACGGAGAGGTATCAGGGTGTACGTTGTGAGAGTTTGGTCTACACGGAGAGGTATCAGGGTGTACGTTGTGAGAGTTTGTCTACACGGAGAGGTATCAGGGTGTACGTTGTGAGAGTTTGGTCCACACGGAGATGTATCAGGGTGTACGTTGTGAGAGTTTGTCTACACGGAGAGGTATCAGGGTGTACGTTGTGAGAGTTTGGTCTACACGGAGATGTATCAGGGTGTACGTTGTGAGAGTTTGGTCTACACGGAGAGGTATCAGGGTGTACTTTGTGAGAGTTTGTCTACACGGAGAGGTATCAGGGTGTACGTTGTGAGAGATTGGTCTACACGGAGAGGTATCAGGGTGTACGTTGTGAAAGTTTGGTTTACAAGGAGAGGTATCAGGGTGTACGTTATGAGAGTTTAGTCTACACGGAGAGGTATCAGGGTGTACGTTGTGAGAGATTGGTTTACAAGGAGATGTATCAGGGTGTACGTTGTGAGAGTTTGTCTACACGGAGAGGTATCAGGAAGTACGTTGTGAGAGATTGGTCTACACGGAGAGGTATCAGGGTGTACGTTGTGAGAGTTTAGTATACACGGAGAGGCATCAGGGTGTACGTTATGAGAGTTTAGTCTACACGGAGAGGTATCAGGGTGTACGTTGTGAGAGATTGGTTTACACGGAGATGTATCAGGGTGTACGTTGTGAGAGCTTGGTCTACACGGAGATGTATCAGGGTGTACGTTGTGAGAGATTGGTTTACACGGAGATGTATCAGGGTGTACGTTGTGAGAGTTTAGTCTACACGGAGAGGTATCAGGATGTACGTTGTGAGAGATTGGTCTACACGGAGAGGTATCAGGGTGTACGTTGTGAAAGTTTGGTTTACAAGGAGAGGTATCAGGGTGTACGTTGTGAGAGATTGGTCTACACGGAGATGTATCAGGGTGTACGTTGTGAGAGTTTTGTCTACACGGAGAGGTTTCAGGGTGTACGTTGTGAGAGTTTGGTCTACACGGAGAGTTATCAGGGGTACGTTGTGAGAGTTTTGTCTACACGGAGAGGTATCAGGGTGTACGTTGTGAGAGATTGGTCTACACGGAGAGGTATCAGGGTGTACGTTGTGAGAGTTTAGTATACACGGAGAGGCATCAGGGTGTACGTTATGAGAGTTTAGTCTACACGGAGAGGTATCAGGGTGTACGTTGTGAGAGATTGGTTTACACGGAGATGTATCAGGGTGTACGTTGTGAGAGCTTGGTCTACACGGAGATGTATCAGGGTGTACGTTGTGAGAGATTGGTTTACACGGAGATGTATCAGGGTGTACGTTGTGAGAGTTTAGTCTACACGGAGAGGTATCAGGATGTACGTTGTGAGAGATTGGTCTACACGGAGAGGTATCAGGGTGTACGTTGTGAAAGTTTGGTTTACAAGGAGAGGTATCAGGGTGTACGTTGTGAGAGATTGGTCTACACGGAGATGTATCAGGGTGTACGTTGTGAGAGTTTTGTCTACACGGAGAGGTTTCAGGGTGTACGTTGTGAGAGTTTGGTCTACACGGAGAGTTATCAGGGGTACGTTGTGAGAGTTTTGTCTACACGGAGAGGTATCAGGGTGTACGTTGTGAGAGTTTGGTCTACACGGAGATATATCAGGGTGTACGTTGTGAGAGATTGGTCTACACGGAGATATATCAGGGGTACGTTGTGAGAGTTTTGTCTACACGGAGAGGTATCAGGGTGTACGTTGTGAGGGTTTGGTATACACGGAGAGTTATCAGGGTGTGCGTTGTGAGAGTTTGGTCTACACGGAGAGGTATCAGGGTGTACGTTATGAGAGTTTGGTCTACACGGAGATGTATCAGGGTGTACGTTGTGAAAGTTTGGTTTACAAGGAGAGGTATCAGTGTATACGTGGTGAGAGTTTAGTCTACACGGAGAGGTATCAGGGTATATTGTGTGTGACTATAGTCACAAGCTATACTAGACGGCAATCTAATGCATATCATTAATTGGTTGGTGGCGTGTTACTAATGGTTCGTCAATAATAATATCAAAAACAAATGACATTTTTACTGAAAATCTAATACCATGAAAACGTATTAACACAATCTGTCTCTATATAAAGCATGCCTTTGAAAACTTTTTCGCGTCACAATGATACATCGTCTGTAGAATAACGTACTGGGGTATTTTCAACTTTTGAGTAATCAAAATGGAACATTGTTACACTTTTAATTGTTCTTCATAAAGAGTTGTATCTGTTTGTGCTTCATTAAAGTGTCACTCCTGATGGATCATGTACGATCGAGCTAGCTGGAGTGGTCTGGAAAAGACACCGGTAGTTTAGAGAGGATATCGATTTACTAGTACACTGCACCCTACTAGTCAGACCCCGATTTCACTTCTCCTTTACATACGTTTCCTAACATTTTACATTTCAATATATTTGTTACTGGTGTACTACATAGTAATTCAGTATTTTAGCAAGATGGTGTTTCTATTGTTCTGGTCTTTTTCTTCCTGCTTTACCTTCCATCGTTATTTGTTGAAACATGAGGACCAACCTAAATGCATATCATGCCAAGAACCATATACAGTAAAACACATTTTGTTGGATTGCATGGAATTTCAGCTGACCCGAAAAAAACTTTCAAAAGTTATAATGCATCAAATCTGGTAACAATATGTCTGTATAATTTTGAATTATTCAAAGGCTGTTAGTTTGCTTCAAAGAATATAAGTCACCATACCACTAAATTTGTATGTTAGCATTTATATTTTTGCTTCTTCATTGATGTTTGATTTATACCATGTTTTGGCCCTGATTTATACCATGTTTTGGCCGTGATTTATACCATGTTTTGGCCCTGATTTATACCATGTTTTGGCCGTGATTTATACCATGTTTTGGCCGTGATTTATACCATGTTTTGGCCGTGATTTATACCATGTTTTGACCCTGATTTATACCATGTTTTGGCCGTGATTTATACCATGTTTTGGCCGTGATTTATACCATGTTTTGGCCCTGATTTATACCATGTTTTGGCCGTGATTTATACCATGTTTTGGCCGTGATTTATACCAAGTTTTGGCCCTGATTTATACCATGTTTTGGCCGTGATTTATACCATGTTTTGGCCGTGATTTATACCATGTTTTGGCCGTGATTTATACCATGTTTTGGCCCTGATTTATACCATGTTTTGGCCGTGATTTATACCATGTTTTGGCCGTGATTTATACCATGTTTTGGCCGTGATTTATACCATGTTTTGGCCCTGATTTATACCATGTTTTGGCCCTGATTTATACCATGTTTTGGCCGTGATTTATACCATGTTTTGGCCGTGATTTATACCATGTTTTGGCCGTGATTTATACCATGTTTTGACCCTGATTTATACCATGTTTTGGCCCTGATTTATACCATGTTTTGGCCGTGATTTATACCATGTTTTGGCCGTGATTTATACCATGTTTTGGCCGTGATTTATACCATGTTTTGGCCGTGATTTATACCATGTTTTGGCCGTGATTTATACCAAGTTTTGGCCCTGATTTATACCATGTTTTGGCCGTGATTTATACCATGTTTTGGCCGTGATTTATACCATGTTTTGGCCGTGATTTATACCATGTTTTGGCCGTGATTTATACCATGTTTTGGCCGTGATTTATACCATGTTTTGGCCGTGATTTATACCAAGTTTTGGCCCTGATTTATACCATGTTTTGGCCGTGATTTATACCATGTTTTGGCCCTGATTTATACCATGTTTTGGCCCTGATTTATACCATGTTTTGGCCCTGATTTATACCATGTTTTGGCCGTGATTTATACCATGTTTTGGCCGTGATTTATACCATGTTTTGGCCGTGATTTATACCATGTTTTGGCCGTGATTTATACCATGTTTTGGCCCTGATTTATACCATGTTTTGGCCCTGATTTATACCATGTTTTGGCCGTGATTTATACCATGTTTTGGCCGTGATTTATACCATGTTTTGGCCCTGATTTATACCATGTTTTGGCCGTGATTTATACCATGTTTTGGCCGTGATTTATACCATGTTTTGGCCGTGATTTATACCATGTTTTGGCCCTGATTTATACCATGTTTTGGCCCTGATTTATACCATGTTTTGGCCCTGATTTATACAATGTTTTGGCCGTGATTTATACCATGTTTTGGCCCTGATTTATACCATGTTTTGGCGCTGATTTATACCATGTTTTGGCCCTGATTTATACCATGTTTTGGCCCTGATTTATACCATGTTTTGGCCCTGATTTATACCATGTTTTGGCCGTGATTTATACCATGTTTTGGCCCTTATGACATTTCCTGTGTTGATGGGTTATTAAGCAAATAATAATAAACAATACTGGTTGTTGCAAAATCCCAAAACAACTTTTCCCAGATTTGTTGTATAAAACGTGAAATGGAAGCAAACGATATGCCTCTCTTTTTAATAGAACAAAAGAAAATGTGCAAGTGTAGACGTTTGAATACGGTTTTCAATGTATCGACAGTGGTCTTAAAAAGGACTAAGTCTTTTATCCTAGCTGTGCACTTGTATTAGTTATCTTCACCAAACGGTATTACCATCCAATGCGACTTTCATTGTAATTTCGCCGATAACGTGTACTTATCTGTCACTGCCGGAATGTGTTGGGGCGACAATTTCAACAGCTGTTTGTAACACAAACATAGCCCAGACAATCAAAATCACTGCTGGTACTACAGGCGATGCATTGACTGAATCATTTCAATAGTTAATTAATTTCAAGCTTTCCCCGGTGTCTCCTTCAAGCGTTTTAGTGATGGAGTTGTTTTCAAATCTTTCCACTGTAGCTGATTTAAATTTCAGATCTTGTAATCTTACTCTCACTCAAATAAACGGTTTTGTTATATTTAGAAACTAATTCCATGTATACAATCCGATATTAGTTGTACCTCGGCGTACTGGTGGAACAGGGGTTTGATTTGACAAAGAAATGCTTCCTGTTCGAAACCTCATCATGTACGTCGGAACCTATACATCTGTAGATAAAAAAGGAATGTTTCCCTCTTGCAGACAGCTAAATGATGACAATTTACGAGTAAACAACTCTGTCAACGACAACATTATTCCCTCGAACTTCCCGTTCTCATGTGTAAAGCCTTTATTACAATGCCAATTAAGATCGTGTCGATACATTAATACAGCGTCATACCCGTGTAAAGTGCTTCATCCCATGTTATTAACCAATTACAAAGGCAATACATCTTATATTCTGAAGTCTCACAACTACAGGAGACTTGAGTGAACGCATTATTCAAATGTCTGTATAATGCTTCCCATACAAGGGAGAGTATCTAAGCGCGACAAAGGCACCTGTCAAGAACATTTGTGTTAACCAGGTATATATACATGTACATGTACAAACTACATGTGGTAAAAGGTTTCAAACGATCTAGTAGGCCAGGTAATACAATTTCGACGCTTTTGTACTGAATACGTTCAGGTGTGCTAAAGTGTAATGATATCCGTATGTTCCTCTATAATTTATGTCCTTACTAAGTGATTTCCAAATACGTTATTGTTTATTTCTGATTCAACCTTTAATCGACTAATAACGCAGTGATCATGAACGCCACTCTAACATGTGTTGTTACATAAATAGATACGCATTGATCACATGTGCATTGTATTGATGGAAGAAGTTAGCTGATGTTTACGAAACAAGAAAAGCTACGTTATTTTCTGTTCTTTTGCTTTTTGTTTTGTTTTTTTTGGGTTTTTTTTGTTTGTTTTGTTTTTATTTTTGTATTACAGTTGGATATATCTCTAATCATATTAAACACTACTTTTGTTATGTATACATGTATATGTATTTACAGTCTGACCTTTATAATTCGGGTTGTCTCTCGGTCGTCACCAGGAGTGGACACGATATTACGTGTGGAATTTTAATTCGATATTTAAAGCTTACACAGTTGTGTCGCGACAAATGTAAATGAGATTTAAAGGTAGAACTGTAGGCCTTATACTATATTTACATTCTTGATAAACGTCAGTATTCAAACATATTCATAACTTGAAATGTCTGTGAGACATAAATGCCCTCGCCCCCATATGAAATAAGTTCTTCATGCTTATTATATATGCCAAGTGTGATGACAATCGCATCAGTAGTTATTTAAAAAAAGCTGGTTACATTACCATGGGACGGGACCCACATGGGTAACACTATATGCCCCACCCCCTATTTTATGGTGGGGGCATACAAATAGTACTCGGAAGGAAACCTTAAAAATACACTATCATTTTACTTTGACAGTTAAACCGGAAGTTCGACTCCTCACCAAACGAATGGGACATTACGTGGGAAAAGAAACTATTTTAAGCTGCGTGATATCGGCCTCTCCACAGGCCGAGGTTTTCTGGAGAAAAGGAGATGAAAAATTGGTTACAGAATATGGTAAATATCGGTCGGATGTATTCCACGACCGGCCTCACACTCTGACCCTTAACCTACAGATCTACAATCTCCAGAAGGAAGACTTCGGAAACTATACGTGCGAGGCTTCAAACAAGTTGGGTGGCGATTCTGAAAACATGCTTTTATACGGTAAATATACGATATTTGTTATGCCTTTGAATGTGTATAATATAAATAGATATAAGCTAATTAATAATTTGAAATTGCGCAATATCATAGAACTACATTGCATAGCTTGCAGTTGTATACCGTGTTATGTTTTACACGCATTCTTAACGCCTGGTAATGAATGTATTTTGACATACATTAATGCGTGTTTGTGGTTGGAGGAGCGTTTACAAATGTAAAGTCTCTGTACAGTAAATTATACAGAAAAATATCACACTGAACTTTACAAAGTTAAAGCAGGTATAAGACAAAGAAAAAGATAAAAAGAAAGGCAAGGGGTGCTGATGCCAACCCCCTGTACGCCACGTGTTATTTGAATACCCTCAAATTTGGATCATGGATTTTTGAAAGGCATATGTCTTGATGTAGTTAAAAGACATTTTCGGTGGAAGCTTTTACTTAGTAAAGTAGACCAAATTCCGGACTGGTTTAACATTTCTCTCAAATATAGGAAGACACATTTTGTTTTTCGTATTGTAGAACTGAAATATTTCCAATGAAATAATTAAGGATTTTGTACTACATTGTATATGTCTTTATCATGTTGGCATTCATACTGCATATGAATGTCAACTGAAAGCAGTTCAATGCTTAAGTGTCCACTATTGGCCACAGACATTAGATAGTGCTATGATGCGTATTACGCGTCAACTTCGTCTGTACTATTTTGTGCGCAGTCAAAATGAGGTTTATATCTTTTATTATAATCAAATACTATACGACGAGACATCCATTTGGAGCGGATTACTGCGATTGCAGCCACGATAACCCCAAATGCTTGCCATGATTTCCAAAGTTAGTACAAATGTAACTGTTCTGAATGACGACAGGAGTCATAATTAAATTATGATACTTATACTTTTATTATAGAATTTATCGGTATTCTCTAGAATTGTAAAATCTCACAATCGGTGGGTTTTACGCAATTGATCCCCTGATTCCACAGCGGTTCAGACAATAACGATGTCCAGCTCTATGTCCTGTCCCTACTCTGATGAGTCATAAACGTACGAAACAGTTCTAGAATACTGAACGGAATAGCAGGAAAATGGAAAAAGTCGCTGGAATGATATACATGTATTTATGTCAGTAGTACATATGTACTCACTGTAAGGGTAACATTTGTATGAGTTTTTCTTTGTTTTTTTTTTTCAAAATCATTACGAACGATACTAATATAGTCTATGAAAATGTCTACTTCGGTAAGTATATGTTTTTTTCTGCTCATTTTTCTAAACTTTATGATTAATGACTTTCATAAAATAGAGATTATCTGGGTTATGGAACCTTAACACAAAGTTTACCTTAGAGAAGTGAGATGCAAGTATACATGTATGAGTTTCAACATCTGACTTCAACAGAAGTAAGACATATCAGGGGTATCCGTCTTAAAGCCCAGTATTATTTGTATTGTGGTTTTGTTTCTGGGGAAGTATCAAGTAGCAGAGATATCCGGCCTAAAATTGATGTTCAGTATCTTGGTTTATATACTGGAAAAGTATCCCGTATCAGGTATGCCGGACTTGAAAAGAAGTGATCAGTATCAGGAGAACCGACCTAAAGACTTATGTTTAGCGTTTTGGTTTTGATTCTTGAAAGGTATCCAGTATTATGGTTATCCGACCACCATAGAAATATGCAGTGTCCGGGATACTCTGTGTTTTGGTAATAAAGAGGTGTACAGAATCAGGGATATCCGAGAAAAATATGTTTGTAATCTTCATTTTGGTACTTAATTAAAGTTTTATTCTTTTTCATGGTAAACTTATATGTTAATCTCATTGTTTTTTTATGTTTCCCCTCCGAATGACCAGGGACCTGTTGTAAAAGAACTGGCCTGGTTCGTTTGGTTCTAGATTTATTTCTTCTTGTATGATCATAATTCACTTTTTATCTGCTAAAAATATTTTGACGTAACTTGTTCTGTATCTGCGATCATTCATCTACGATACACGATGTGCAGATATGTCAGGACCATCTGGTCCTTCAGGTTCAAACCATTAATGGAGACTGTTTTGTCCATAAAATATCTGGAAACGTGAAGAAAAATGACTTTTGGAATTTTTACAATGGTATGTTTCATGAATAGAAATGTCTAGTATTATTGTTACATTCACGGAGAAGACTGTACAAAACAACATTGTATTCATTATGAGAGTGTCAGTATCAGCTGTAAGTAATCTAGGGAGAGGTTCATTTTAGGATACCCAGTAGGAAGTACAAATGGCGTAAGTGCACGTTGTTTACCAGGTCCCTCTGTACTGGTTTTGTATCAGTCGTACACTATATTGGATGTGTTAATTGTCAGATATGTTTTAGGGAGACGCTTGCTTTGGGATAACTGAGATACATAACTGGCTAAAGTGCAGTGTTGACCGAGTCTATCCACACTGATTCTGTATCAGCACTTATATACTTCTCGAGAGCGATAGTTTACCTTTATTTCGCTAACACAATTATAAGCTAAGTTTTATTTATACATTTCCTTCAGAAGATTTACATCTAATTCAATAAGCGCAGAACCTGAAATCAAATCAATGTCAATATACCATTGGATGTTTTAATGTCAACTGAAGTTTAATCGAATCTTTCGGCCATATCACCAAATAGAGTAAACGTCAACTTTCCGGATATTTTTGGCTTTAGGTTCCCCTCGAGTGATTTACTGTTACTCATAAAACGCTTTCTTTATTTAGTGCTGGGTTTCATAAATTAATAAAATATCTTACATTCCGGCTGACATTTCATAAAATCAGGTAGGAAGGAGAGAACTGATTTGAAAAAGCACATTAATATAAATCATGTAACTTTAATTGTCAACTTCTGTTTAATGGTCAATTCGGAATCGATAAATGAAGACCGAACGCTAGTCCTGGTTGAGAGAATGAAAACGATGAGACAATAGTTGAGTGAAGGACTGGTAATGAAAAAAGGTTTATTGAAGGTTTTGTTTGTTGGTTGATTGTTTTACGTCCATTAACTGCCAGGGTCGTTTAAAGACGTCCTCCCGGTGTATGCGATGTGTGTGTGTGTGTGTGTGTGTGTGTTTGCGTGTAGATTTGGAAGGCTGCGATACATTTTATGTAAGCCTCCTCCAAGTGATTCGGATTGTTTCCACCACACAGAAGTATATCTGCTCCTAGCAGAACACCCCACCCGGTCTTACTATACTGACAAGGGGTGAACCAGTCGTTCCACTCCAATAATGCTGGGCGTCACTTAGGGAGTAGTACATGTAACCCCTACTCTAGTATGTCCAAGCCAGGGGACAGAACTCGAAGCCTTCCTCACGGGGTGAATACTCAACTACATGTTAAGTTCAAAAGAGAGGTAGTGCCAAGAGGGATATTAGGAAGTGACGTTGTTTAGAAACAAGAAATTCAGACTAGTGTAGTGAAGGTCTAGTAAAGAGGAAGGGAAAAATACCGAAATATCAACAAAACCATAATTCGAGCTAAAACTCGATTAAAATAGTGGTAAAATATGAGTAAAGAACAACTTCACCCGGTGATCCTTAAAAAACACAAGAGAATAAGACCAGATATTGCGGAAGAGTAAGCGTCTTCTGCTTCATCAACGACACCCGCCATGTAAATTTATGTCGGATCCAAATGACTGTTGCATCCTCAAAATGATAACTTTAACGTTCTCAATCACGGCAAATAGATATACTTATTTAAAAAAAAACAACGTCAACCTTTACGCTATAAAAGGATATAGAATATTTCTCAATGAGACCATGACGGCGACCCTAAAATTTGATCAGAGTCTAGAAATGAATAACGTATTGTTCATTGAAAGAATAAGGATGAGAAAAATAACTCAAGGACAGGGAATGACTTAAGGTTAACTAATGGTAATGATAATGAATGAGTGAAGGGATAGTGCTGCAGAACGGCGAAGTTAAAAACCTACATGTTAAAAACAATCTTATTAAAATCATGTCTGGATCTCCGCGTCTTTCCGTCAACGTCTCTCACATCCCATAGGGGGTCATGTTCCGGTGATCTTTCACTTTAGCCAATCAAAATTACTACTTTCAGAATCTGTAATGTGAATGTTTTGAGGCGACAAAGCTAGCATAACCCTTATCTGTGCATCAAGTCACTTCGTCACATCAAGATTATATACATATTGTGACGAGATGACTTAGTTCAGAAGGCAGCTGTCAGAAAATTCTACTGGAGATTGAAATAAAGAGGTGACAAAGGTCACAAAAACGCCACTTTATATGGGATGTTGTTAGATTCTTGTAAAACGGAGTTAGAACAAGGATCTGCATTTTAATTAGATTGTGTTAAACACGGATAGGTAAATGGCTAAATCTGAGAAGTGAATATAATTAGTGAAGGGATAGTTAATGTGAATTGTTTTATAGACTTGGCAGTACTGATAGAAAGTAAAGGGAATGATCAGAGAAGGGACAGTAATTATACATGTTTAATGAAGGGATAGTAACAATAAGAGACTGAAATAATAAAATGTTTTTAATAAAGGGATAATAATGATAAACACATTTTACTTAAGGGAAAGTGACGATATACTTGTAATGAAGGGAAAGTATCCCGTAATGAGAGACCTAGCAATGATCAAATCTGTGAAGAAGGTAAAGCAATGATCACATTTCTAGGTAAGGGCTTGGATGAAAAATGGTTTTAGTAATGGCTCCATGAGGAATCGTTGAATTAACAGCTGGAGTTACGTTGGAGAAACGTTTAGTTAAAGCTTGTAATGGCATACGGTAAAGTGAAGGGCTAGTGATAAGAAATAGTGAAGTGAAGTAATAGACATGAGAAAACAGTGAAGAGTTAGCAATATGACATGCGTTTGATGAAGGGCTCATCATGATGTATTGCTAAAGGAGAGACAAGAACTAGAAATGACGGAATGAAGGTTTAGTTGGATACAATGATTCATAATGGAATGGTGACTCGTTCCATTATTTTTATTATGACTCACTATAGCATTCCATCACATAGAGACTAGCAACATTGGTTGATACAATTATTTTTCCCTAATTTAAGTTTCGAGATTGTAGTCACTTTCTTGTAAATAAATGTTTTACAACATTTATTCAGAACTTTAGGTTTTTTAAACAATGTTTTGAACCTGCTTTGACTTTGTGAATATCAATGAAAAGCAGATTTACGCACCTGACCATCCTGCTTCTACAACAGTTTAGATACATTCGATTCCAACCATGAAGCCTCTTGCATCACTGGCGAGTCCTAGAAGGACGAAACAGCTGTGCAATTCATTTGATCGGCATACTGTACATATTACTAAATTTAAAAGATGCAGCACATTTGTGTGTTACGTCATCTGTAAGTCATTCCTCCTATGCATGTACATTCCCGACAAAGCGGCAATGAATTTATATTCCGTTGATAAGACGATGTTGAACGAGAAGGAGGATATTAGCCTAAGAGTAAGAATAAATTGTCGGAAATAGAGCACCTGCTAATGGACGTTTGTCTTTATTTTACAGAATATCCTAAACGAAGAGTGGAGATTCCCACGAGTTCGCTGCCACCAGGAAAGGCGAACATCCGCGGAGGTAGCGTAGACGGTACGACCACGACTTTCCCACGTTTTAATAACCAAATCACAGCTTATAATAAATTCAATCCAAACGGTATGTAACACACACATTCCACACTAGTAGTTAGGTCAGCTTAGTTTATCGTTAACTCGTTGTAATAAAAAGGATGCTTTCTTTAGAAAAAAAGTTTATCAATAACTAAAATAATTACTCATTAAAAAAGAACAATTGTTCAAATATACCTATCGATTACGTTTCCGCGAAGAAATGTATATTAAAACCTAAGTTATCTGAATGAAAGTTAATAAATGTCAAACATTTGAACAGTAATTAACAAAAGTACACATTTTTCATATATCGATAAAAGTAATCATAAAAGAAGATGCTAAAAACAGTTGTTCTTGCTTTTGTAATTTCAAATTGTTTATTTTAGGCGTACTTAGCTAGTTTGGTAATTATTTCACCCTTACTTCATATACATGTAGAGAATAATACGA
Organism: Mimachlamys varia; assembly: GCA_947623455.1. Classification (NCBI taxonomy): domain Eukaryota; kingdom Metazoa; phylum Mollusca; class Bivalvia; order Pectinida; family Pectinidae; genus Mimachlamys; species Mimachlamys varia. The sequence goes on from OX392535.1 coordinate 5,629,572, forward strand.
GGTATACTAAATTAGCTTATACACAATCCATGTAGTAGCAATATCACTGAAACAGTTTCTGGAGTAAATATGATTCGGAAACAGACATGTACTCTATAGTACTGGTACATGTATAGAGTGCAAACATAGCTAAAATATAATCAGACATAAAATGCTATAGGTACATGTAACAGTTCGAGTACTTTTTAAACAAGAATTTATCTTTGCTCTCCTAAACAGCGAGATTTTTATGAAATCAATATCAAGTTTGACAAAATAACTTCATTATATATGCTAAGATTTAAGTTGGGGATGTGAATATCTGTTACCTAACGTTGGTAACATGTAATACATCATCGATATAGCTCTCAAATGATTGACTTAATCGGTAAGTAAATAATTGAAACAGTCAACAGAATGATTCTCAATATAAAGAGATAGATATCCTATCCGACATGGTTTTAGAAACATGAAGTTTTACAAAGATTCGTAAACATTTTAGAAACTCCACCGATAGAAGATTACCTTGATATATACATTTATGAAATATTATATAAAATGATTTTTTTTAATTAATAATTAGTCAAGATATACCCCCTACCAATAACCTTCACCAATATGAAAAAAACACCTGTCTCATCATACCACATACAACTATATATAACGGTACACTAACATACTTTTGTCAGGAGGATCAACACAGCTTCATCGAACCAGAACATCACACAATATACACATACCGTTATAATGACATGTTTTATATCATTCACTTACTTCCTTTTTATTAGCTATTATTTCTATTTATTTTTATTCCTAGTCTTGACTTTAAGCATGCTTCCACTTACGTTTCTGATATACATGTAATTCCTTTTTTCTTTGTTTTTATCCACTCACATTTATGATCTTGATGCATGCACATTAGATACTCTTATAGGTCAGAAATAGATTCACCAATGTCTGTCACTCTATCGCTCTCCTCTCGACGCTAAGGGGATCTGGAAAAATCTGCGAGTCTTCATGTAAACAAAGTATTCATGCGATGTAGCATTGTGTCAATTCTGTGCTGCATGCATATCTACTGAAACTTTGGGATACGTTATGCGTATGATATATCATATTATGCAATTTACGATCTTTTATTCTTTTTATTTCGTTTAAACAAAAATAAGCCAAAATGTTAGCATTCCAAAACTGTTTATCACTCATGCGTATATCTTCTAGCCATAGCAAACATATTCGAAATATCAGTTTTTATATTATAATTAAGTCTTGGGTATTGATTTACCGGTATTAACAAAGAAAAAACATGATTTACTTCAATGATTATATTAATCATCCTCAGCTGAATTATCTCAAAGTTCAACAGCTGTTAATAAATTACTAAATCATGTCAATAATAACGTTATAATTGTTGATATTTGAATATGTGGAATTTTCAGTATTGACGAGCAACACTGCCTTTTATAAATACAAGTGTTTTTTGTTGTAGGCCCTGTGGAAATGGAATGGAACGGCGCTATAAGCTACTTCGGGTATCCTGTATTACTACGCATCTTTACATGGACTTTATGCATAGCAGTATACAATTCGTTTACGTGACGTCAGTAAGGAATCATTTAAATATCAATTAACACTCAACCACAACAATCAGCTCGGATTATACAGGAGAAAACGATAATGTAGTGATATATGGAAGTGCAACCATTCACATGTGTTCGGGAATAAAGCTCAAGAAAGGGAAGTAACTCTTGCGACGAAAATATCAGGCACCTTCAGTACCCTTTAAAACGTCATTGACATTTGATATTGTACAGTTAAACAATATAATCACATGACGTATAATAGAAACAAAGTACTACAGTAAAACACCGTAGTGACATGCTGTCGGTTAATTTCATGCTATTGATTCGACACATTTAATCCAGTAGTTTTACATTATTGGAATCTTCGGAACAGAATTACATTTGAAGACGCACGTGCAACGACATAACACCGACTTCATTTGATATCACAAGAATTGTGTACAAATTCATTGTAAATATTCAATTCTTCTTAATCCTTTTAATTCAAAATATATTTAAATGTCGATCCTCATCTGTTAATGCCATAAAGTCGATTGTGTCTTAATCTTCAAGCCAGAACTGTTCATCATAGAACTATATGATGTGTGCATGTATCGTCGGCCATTACAATGTGAAATATTACATGCTACTGTAAATATCCGTGTGTTCAGAGCGCAATATCAAGACGCAGCTTCCGGTTCTGTGAGGGGGGAAAGTGTTCCATCGACTCGTAAAGTTTTTATTTGATGAGAATGCTATGCAATGTCCTGCTCTTGCAAGATAACCGTTAAGCGTACAGAGTATCAGTCCCTATAGTATCAATACTAACAAACATTATATCATTGAATACTGCTGAAAGCCTGTAAAACTAATATGTTTATCAATCAATATAAAACTATTGCAGAAAAAAATTTACAACAGTTACGCAAAATAGTTTATATCAGAATCGTCAAACGTAGTACTGGTATTGGTTGGTTTGATCAATGATTTCTACAGAGTTCATCCTTACGATCCAGATTGAAGTAATCGAAATACCACATGGGGTGGACCCGGCTCTCTTTCTCGTTTGTTTCTATTTTGGCTTCTCGCATTACATAGAAGATTTTAAAACTAATTATGGTATTATTTCTCTTCATCAGTCGTTGTATGAATTATATATGCTAGCCCTCTACGTATAGCTCTCGGGACGGCTAATAGACATAATTCTGTATTCAAGATGTCATTAGTGTTGGGTTAGTGATTAACAAACACTGTTATATGGACTATCTACTCTGAGATTGTGTGATTAAATTCTTATATCGTGAGGGTGATGATGTCGGCTTGGTAAATTCAGGTTGCTACAGGAGGAAGTTAACTTCCCGCTATCGATTGTACAAAGTTTGCTTCCTGTGTACCAGAACTTGTATAAAACCACCAAGGTTGATGATATATTAGTGTTATTATCATATGTCTCCATTATATTCCGTCTGTTGTGTAGAACAGACATCCCTGCTTCTCAATGTTGTCCTAATACATTACATACAACATACGTGTCTGTACATACAGGTCTTACATAAAGCATATGTGCATGTACATACACGTCTAACATCGCATACAATATACGTGTCTGAACATGTCTATACACCATATGCGTCATTACATACAAATCTTACACTTGTCAGTATATACATATCTGATACAAATGCTCATTATAAAGAGGTCTTATTTGAAGCATTGGCTATCACATACCGTATACATATATTATATAAAACCCTTGTTAATATATACAAATCTAATATGAAATACTTGTCAGTACATATAGGTCTAAAATAAAACAATTGTCATTACATACAGTACCTATATGAAATACGTGTAAGTACATATTGTACATATAGTTCTTATATAAAACAATTATCAGTACCTACAGTTCCTGTTTAAAATACCTATCGGTACATACATTTCTTATACAAACACCGTCATTACATACATGTCTAATATAACATGTCGATGCCCACCGCTTTTATATAACATACATTAACTGTACCTGTCAATACGTAAATGTTTTATATAATATGTTTACATGTAAGTGATTTATTGGTTTTGTTGTTTTGATGCGTTGTAATACGCATCTTCAGTGAGAGGTATAGGACTATTTAAAACTAAATTTATATGTTTACGTGCTTTCAATAACTGTATTGTTTTTATCTTTTGAGTCTATTTGTCTGCGAACATTCGGTCCCAGGTGAATCAGCGAATCGTTACTTAAACAGAAATCTCTAGTTCGACTATGGAGATTTTACATTGCAATGTACTTCCTTTTACTTTTCACATTTGCTTATCGAAAGTTACTCTTACATTCTGAATGGCCAGGTGCATCTAGCAATTAACAGGGTCTTATTCTCTTGTGCTTTTACGAGAATCTCCATGTAAAGTTTTCCTTTGTTCCTATATTGCCCCTAGTTTAATCAATTTTGAGTTCGGATTATGGTTTTGTTGACGCTTTGGTATTCTCTGATTTTTTTTTTTTTTTTGAAGTGTATATTTCGTTTTGAGAAACATATTTGAGATGCCGATGCGGTGTATATACGAAATTCAGAATCAATATCTATCAGGTACGTAAACACTGATTAATCGATTTTGAGTTCGGATTATGGTTTTGTTGACGCTTTGGTATTCTCTGATTTTTTTTTTTTTTTTGAAGTGTATATTTCGTTTTGAGAAACATATTTGAGATGCCGATGCGGTGTATATACGAAATTCAGAATCAATATCTATCAGGTACGTAAACACTGTTTGCGTGATCTTCTCGTGGTATAGGTTTGAAAGATGATATTATGCCTTTAGTATATCTAGCCATGCACCTATTGTATTGTGCATTCGTGGGTAACATGTTTAGCACGGTGCTATTGACGTGGTATAATTTAATATGACTGACGTGGAAGTAACGATATAAACAAGCCTATGAGGTGGTCAAACAATGTTATATCATGTCACGTGGTGTCAAGACATGCATCAATGTTTGCTGCTGTTGCGTATATTTCATAATAATTCACGATTCTTCTAGAAAAAAGGGGGATGTTAGCTCCTTTTTTATGATAACAATTGTCCAGTTCATTTTGAAATATGACTTATCAAAGAAATAGTATAGTCATTGTAATATTTGTAAAATATAGGTGTACAAACTGTATATATGTGTATTGCTCCTTTTATTGCCACAGTGAAGTAACAAATGTGTGTATTTTCATTCTGTTAGTATTTTGTAAGAATTGCAACGTAAGCATATGAAGAAATGTATCTGGATCGGCTAGATATTGGCCAAAATGTCACTTTTAAAGGTATGTGTGCTTTGTTTTAAGTATGATGGAACTATTTGTGATTTATCAAATCATGATTCTAATTATCAGTATTAGTGACAAAAACTATATACATCACGTACCATGGATTTGTCTGAATGAATTTAACCCCATTTGATAACAGGAGTCGGCTAACTGAAAATGTTTGTTACAATTTCTTGGACATTTCAAAGAATTATCAAGTAACGATATTTTTGTTTTTATTTGGATTGATATAAAAAATCTTTTTTATTAATAAATATCGTTAGAATATATGAATCGTTTCTCCAGTTGTTACTCTACTCGTATAGAATTTCAGTGATATTTGAAATTAACAAATGTATGTCACTGTATTAAACGAATTTCCACCATGGAAAAAAGTACCATTATTGCATACAATGTACAGAAAAATGTTGGTTGTATGTTGCGTGATTGCCTAATATTGTGATTAAATGTACAAGAGGATATTAATTTATAATATGTAATTAATAGTTAATGTCATATAAATACTGTATATATATGCTTCATAATTACATTATTACTACTTCATAATATCGTTTAAAATCGACCCATTCTTTTATCCCATCTTGTAAACATTAATTGTTATTTAACATAATTAGGATCAACATGGACGTGATCAAATTACCTTTAACGCAGTATTCAAACATCTGTAGAGTGTGTTGTAGGTAAATAGTGACACAATACTGTAGTCAGGTACTGGGATAGTATGATCGCATTATATAGTGTCATTATGTGAATCAATGGTTACATTACTCTCAAATCGTGTATTGTCGGTAGTCGTTGTTCCAATTTAATGTCGTTATGTTTATCTCCAATGATGACCACACATCACTCAATCCATGGACTTTGACCACAAGGAAGTCATAAAAGGTTGTAATTAGACGGCAAGGTGTGCATAAGAAGGTGTCATTTGACGCCATTTAAGGAAGGGTTATATGACGTCATAGTGTGGCATGATGCAATGTCACAGTGCTGTATCTGTTGAATGATGATATTACAATGAAGGCATCTTAGGATTACAGCAGAACTGGCACAGGGTGGTGTGGCTTAATGTCATATTGTAGTTCATGAATGATGTCATTACGCACTACCATAATAATATACAGAAATAACGTCGTTGTGTAAATTTTATTTGTAAAGGCTACAGTGTTCAGTATGGGTTTTAAAAGTTTTTTCAAGAAACAATTGATAAACTGTAACATAAGATGGATACATGTTTCGTCAGTTACTGCAATTACCTGCACTTATCTAGTCAACTATACTATCACGCTGTTGTCTCCATCACACAATATACACATAATTTATTGTTTCGTCGTTTATTTTGTTTCTAAAGGGAATGTGTGTTGAGTTGGTAGTACGCAAGTGTTATGGGAGTGATAATCAACCAAAGTACATGTATGTCTGTTCTAAAAACAAGAGAATGACGTATAAATGGATAAAATATACATGTAGCTATGAGTATGGACATTTTTGTAACAGTTTGTCTTCATCTATTGGATGCTGAAAGTCGATTATGAGACGCTTTGTGTGAGTTCAAGCCCGAATGCACCTAGTCTGAATTTCAGACTAACAAATGGACTCAAGAAAAGTGACTTCATACGTCATTTGCTGAGCACAAAGATTTTATTTCAGGATCTCATGGCCAGGTGTAGCTTGGAACAAACGGTCTGCTTTCAGTCTTAGTCATGCTTACATCTTAGCATTTTAAAAAGAGTGCATGTTTCACAAGTTTAATCGGAACTGAAAAATATTATTAGAGAACGGAGTATAATATTGTGTATATGTGTCATTGTTACTTAACTGATATGATAATTAACTACACCAGCGATACGTAGATATAACATCTCGTGTGCCCGAGTTAAGTACACCGTATATATATTAAAGATGACGTAACATACATATACATGAATGCTGCACGTTTCAAATTAAGTAATAGATACAGCATGCCAAAAAAATAATGAAACTGCATCATACAGATGTTTCGTCCTCCTAGGACTCTTCAGTGGTGCTTGGGGCCAAAAGGTGGAAATCCAAAATTTGTAAACTAATGTAGCAGCAGAAGGTTTCGTAAAACCGCTTTAATTTATGAATTTAGAAGTAAAATTAAACTAGTTCTGTATAATTTCAAATAGTGTACTACGAAAATTATATACCGTGCCACTACTCAAATGAGATAACTGTGGCTAGCAAACCTCGGGGACTAAAAATTCCACCAGCAGAGTCTGCCACACACTTTATCTTCTTGTTTGCTAAATGTGATCATAATTTGATTGATACTGTTATGTGAAAACTGTTGATTTATTATAATATCACGATAGTAGTATCTGTAACAAGTTATAACTTTGCTTTATAGATCCATCATTATTATACTGTACGTATTATACGATATCTGTGGTGTACTTCACGTATCCATAAAAATTAAAGGACGACACTTTGACTGGTTCACGTGTATAATTTTCATGTATTTTGAGCATTCATCCGTAACTGATGGTAGATCAGACATTTTGTATCATTCGCACATGTATATGATTGTGAAGGAAAACGAAATGAGTAGTTTTCCGTTTCTGATTGAGGCTTTACTATTTAACAATAATGATATTGGCTCATGATTGTGACATATATGTATGTATCATGATATGATATATTGTTAATGTGTCGATTTCGATGAAAATAAATCTTACAACAGAGACAACTTTAGTATTTTGATTTTATTCTGATTATTGTCCTACCATGCAGGTAAAGGAAGTACAAAGATGTTGTAAAAGTTCTTATCAGAGCTTAACTTAAGTTCTCACATAAAGGGGAAAAGTGTAAAAGTAATGGGGCAAAATTAACTAAATAGTCACAATACATGTATTAGAGATAATTTTGTTTATAAGAATAAATTTACCGAATCGCAAATATTAAAGGGGCTAACTGGCGTAACACACACATATGCTGTACCTTTTAAATTCAGGAATATATACAGTATGCCGAACAATATATATTGAACTGCATCATACAGTTGTTTCGTTTTTCTAGGACTCTTCGGTGATGCTAGGGGCCGAAAGGTGGGGATCCAAAGTAAGTAAGTATACCACAGCATTAATGTAAAAGGACAACAACTCCAGATCCTAAATATACAAGGTTTAAGTGTATCGCTGGTTCACAATAATGACACGACAAAGGAATCCACAGCATCAATTAACAAGGACGCATTTATCGAACCTTTGATACGAAAGAACCACAGTATACATTGTACCCCATCGTCAATACAAAAGTACAATGTTAACCAAATCGACATTTTATTTTTATAAGGGCAAAGTTTATCACAGCGTAAACATGTCGTAAACAAGGAAAAAGCTAACCAAAGCGTTATAATAAAAGGACATAGCTCGAGAGTCCTCTGGCCCTGACAACAGACTAACACATTTTGACAGAAAGATGTCAGATATAGTGTCAGGGCCAGAGGGAATTCTGGCTTATAGTAACATACCATACATTGTACTACAGCTTCGTAGTCAAAGGACATAATGTGGAAACTAAGGTATGTAAAAAACACACAATCTAATTTTACAAAATTAATTGTACAAGCTATGAACAACACCAATCATTAGTTGACTTAACTTAACAGTACCTCTTGTCTTCTGCTTGAACGCAGCAATGTACCACAGTAATATGGATTAAAGTATCCATGTTGCATATTCTGAACGCTATTTATGGAGATAATGTGTTTTGTGCCGTTTTGTCTGAAGCTCCTGACAAGAAATTCTAATCACAATGCTGATAAAACTTTTAAATATTATGATCTTATACAATTTTAACGATTATATTATTCTTTTACATAAAAGACCAAATAACAGTCGTATACAACATGTGTACTTTTAATGGAGAAAATATGTGCTAATAGAACAATGTTATAAAAAATAACTGTGTAACAAGACAGATTTGACATTAATTGATATTCAGAGAACGTGTAATTATTTCAAAACTTTTAATGAATCAGAAGCCTTTTGTGATACCGCTCCCATGGGTATCAATTCTGCTAATCAATGTGTCACTGAAATGCTGGGCCCGGGATCGACTGAGTGTAGAATTGAGATGAGTACTCAACGGCATATTCTGACGAATGTGTCTGTTGTGCCGGAAACAATGCATAGGGAAACGAGAACGATAACTTATTATCAGATAAGAATACGCATTGAAACAGTTTGTAAATTGAAATGTGTAAAATTAAGAGAACCTCTTATTGGTTATGAAAAAAAGTTTGCAGATGTTCATTAAAAATGAAATTGTATCTTCTTGGATTAGCTTTTTGTTAGTTTAAACACACAAGACGTTTGTCTATAAAATTACACGAAACAGGTTGTTAGCAATCGTCAGAGAAAAATCAGTTAGATACAGTTCTTTTCAAATGTTGCTACTGATTTTTCGCCAGTATATGCAGGGGATTTTTTTTAAGTCATTAAAAGAATGAGCCGATAATTCTATGACATCTAGCTTTCGACGGAAGTGTACGTGACCTAGATTTTATGGCGGTTGTCGTGGATGAGGCAGATGATGCTTACTCTTCCAAAACATCTGACTTGTAGATGTCTAGTAGTCCTATTGAACATCTTGCGTCTTTGGTTTTTAGGGCACACATGTCCTCAGTGTAAGAAGTGAGGCACCATCACCAATAACGATGAGAGCAAGATGATAACAATCAAAAACGAAAACGTTTTGATCACACTCTAGAATAGCGAATTAACTGCGACATGTTAGCAATATAGACTTGAAAAGCAGGGCTGTTTCTATCAATTTCGAATTAGTATATGTAATATATCTATGCTGGTCACAATAAATAAGAGAATACCAAAGCGTTAACAAAATCTTAATCCGATCTCAAAATCGATTAAACCAGCGGCAAAATATGAACAAAGAAAATATTTATATGGAGACTCTTGTAAAAGTACAAGAGAATAAGACAAGATGTTCCGGAAGAGTAAGCGTTTTCTACTTAAGTTTAAGTAAAGATCGTGGCATGCAGCTGGTGCAGAACGGTATATAATTGGATAATTGCAGCCACATGTAAAGGCTTATGTGCAATAGGTACAGAATAACCACAATTATCACAAAACAAAAAATACTAATCAAATTGTGTTATAACGCTATGAATGATTTTCTCTTCTGCGCTTCGATCCACCGCCATTTTTCGTCGACAAAACACCGTTTACAAGGCGCGTTTTGATTGGCTGTTCATTTCTTAGATATGAAAATAATAAAGGTCATCTGCACATGATCTTCTACTGGTCGCTGTCAGATCCTACACACGATAGTAGAAATAGTGCGGATCTGTATTTTAATCAGATTGGCAATGTATTTGTGTTTATATATGTATACACATGTATATGATACTTATTGCCTTTGTTTGTAATATTTATTTAATATTTTACATCATTTCATTATAAATCCTAAACTAACTGGTTTCTTAATTTAACCAATGATTACGTTTGAATGACTGAATATGATACACATACAATACTGTTTTGATAATACGAAAAGGCGATATAAAATGCAGATCTACTGTCAGATTTTCTTATTGAAAATTCGAACAATTCATTTTATTCACGATGGTTATAAAGGAAAGCAGCAAAAACTATTTTGACATTTGGTGCTTTCAAGCTTTACAACAAAACAGATAATATCAATCATTCAAACTGACCTGCTTTATGCCTATAATTCTACAATACACGATAACTTTGAAATTGGTTTGGCTGAAAGGGAGATAACTCTAATAGTCTTGTGAACAGTCAGCATTAGATTGCACCAATAAATGTGCCAAGGATTTCGAGTTTATTCTCTTAAACGTACATTATATACAGGACATGCAGTGTATACATGAGTAAACATTTCAATACAATGGTACTTATTAGCAGAGTTAAGACGTTCATACATGGTTTTAATATATTTAACAAGTGCTACTAATTCTGCGTTGACTACATACTTAAATAGGGTATGGAATGACCAGGTTAAACTCAGATTCAGCTCCACCAGGTCTATCGTTTTACGTATGCCGGTGTCCTTCGCCAAGGATAGCTGCTTTTTCTGTTCCTTCGACCTTTTTTGCTGATTTGAATCAGATAACCAGGGCCCAGTTGTTCAAAAGATGATTGGCTTGGTTTAAACTGTATTTATTTAACATTTGAAAATACATGGCATGAATGCTACAGATCACATAGGCAAATATGATCAGGAAACAAGTACGGTGTACTTATATAAATCCTTCTCATTTTTTTTGACAAGCTAGTGGCCTTATTAATTACACATTACATGATAATACGTCAGTTACATCAATATATAAACAAGTGGAGTAGAGAAAAAAGAACATGTGGTGTGGGACATGTTACAAAAGTTACAATTTATTTTACTGATTGGTTTAATCAGTGATTCGTGCAAATCTTAATTATCCTGTAACTTTGAAATTAAGATAGATTTAATTGCAACTTTGTAGAAAACAAATACGTATAATTGTCAATTTACATACACAATTATAAGATTGAAGCTTGTATATTGACAGAATTATTCAAGTTAGAAAAAATGTCTTTAAATAGTGATAAAGCTAATCACTCTTTGAAAATTTTTGCCCAGGTAGCTAGCTTGTTTACTGTATTTCCTGTATATATGTCGCTGTTAAACTTAAATGAATAACGGAATGATAAACCCAGTACCATATCAATATTTGTAACTGTTAAAAATTTGTAATGCATTTCAAAACAGCCAAATAATTCTTATCTATGCATGTACATCTTCTTTTTTGTATTCAAATATTTAGAATCAGTGTAAACATTTCACGTTTTTTCAATAATGTATATTTAAAACATAAATTATTTTCTCGAACCTATGTTTTTATTTGTAACCTCAATGCACGTAGTCCGAGGAAGGTATAGACAAGGGTCGTATTTGTTGGGCAAAGTTTATCTTTCAACAGCAATTTCAGCTTTCAAAATACATGCAGGAAACCATTGACAAAATACGATACATATTAGTATAAGATATGATGATAATCTCGAGATCGTGATGACATTACCTTAATTCATTAACGAGTTTCGGGGGAAAACTTTTATTTGTGTTACAATTAATAGACACTACTCTACATTTTGGTCTAAGTTGAGAACGTATTTGTTTTAGGGGCAAACAGACGGGACATGCTACACAGTATAGATAACCTCTTAGCTCACACACTCGACAGTGGAGTCAGTATTTATCATTAATTGTGTCAGTTTCCTTTTGCGAATCATTCAAGGCCTTGCTATCTATCGCCTGCATGTATATATATAAATACATACAAGACTCAACGATAATCTACTTGATTTATGTCGGTAACCGTTTAATGTTGGTGATTTATGATATATTCAATTCAATTTTATTGCATTTTATATCCAAACAACATTGTATGGGTAAGCTGCAAATAATATGACCAAACATTCAAAGACGTATTCCTATATAGCATTGATCAAAGTAATCATCTTGCAAGCCTACCTTCCTCAGTTCAAAACCCTTTTAAATGAAGAGGCCAATATTGCGCAAATGTTTCTGTCTATTAGTTGATAATAACATTAGAAGATTTTGTATATCGGAAAAGCTAGTATTTTTTTTTAAATATTTTTCTTTGGTTAGCGATGTAGGTACAGTGAAAAAAGGTGTATTTCGTCTTCTAGTTGCTGCAACGTTTATAGTACCGAAATTGCCTTCGAATATCTTTAGCTCTATTAAGATTAATCCCTAAAATACGATTACTTAGTCTCTAGCAGTTGTCTGTGCTGTATATTAAGCAATTGTAAATAAGATTCTTCGCCATACTGTTTCTTAATTGAACTGTATAAAAATACCATAGGTTACTATTTTCACCAATGATATGCATTTTATCAGAAAAAATACCTTTCCAATTTGTTTCATTTATCAAGGATTTTACCAAACGTCTTTCCCTGATTTCGTTCTTAGAGTAACAATGGTCATGTATGAACACGCCACAAGGCTCTTGAAAATACATACTTGGCTGATATTTTTTCTTGATAAAGCATAACTAATGTCTCATAGGTCAAATATTGCCGTATGTTAGATCAAATCAAATCAATTTTGTTTTAATAATTGTACTAATAAATTATTAATTGATATGCGAAACTCTAATTAAATATCATAATTATTATTTTTATAACCAAATCAGACGGAAAAATAAATCAAATAAACAATCTATACCGAAAGATAGTTTGATAGTTTACTCCCTGAAGATGACTTGAACGACAAGAATGATAACGATTTTAATAAGACTGATTCAAGTCATAAAGAATGTGCCGAAAAATTATCCTATCGTATCACTTTTTTTTATATAAACTAAAAGAAAAAAAACCCCAAAAACAGAATAGTATTAGGTCAGTTAGATTTAATAAGAGTTGTTACGATTGTGATAATTACATGTAGTACATTTTGTACATAGGCATACAAACATACCGACCAGGAAAATAAACAACATTTTACAACAAAGAGGAGAAATGAAACTAGTGAGACGAGCAAGGCGCGAACCCGAGACTCTAGGTTTTGTGACACTGTACTCCAGAATTTACATTAATGGGATGTAGATTGCGAAAAACTCAAAAGATCATCTGATCGGTCTTCAGCACCCCTTCTAAAACATGTTTCGTCCATTAAAACATTTGGTTTTTCCATCGTGTACACTACCATACCACATACTTAACTAAAAGAACGTTTTCGGTCTATCATTATGAGATCTTCCTTTTCCAAGAAAGGTGAACGGCGATACAAATACATGAAAACACAACAAAGGCTAGGTTGAAATATACTGAGGAAGATATAGTACGAATGATTGAATCCTGGTTGACAATATCTTTGTTGAGTTCGGAGGAAAGATTTTCCAACAGACTGTTGGAATTCCAATTGGCACTAACTGTGCCCCACTTATGGCTGACTTGTTTTTGTTTTCTTACGAAGCTGAATTTGTCGAGGGGCTTACATGTATCAGGACGGGTAACAAAAGCCTTGCCAAATTTCACTTGCAGGTATATCGATGATGTGTTGTCTATAAACAACAAGACTGACCTAGTCGATCGTATATACCCTACTGAACACACTCTCCTACATCAGCTTCTTACCTCGATCTTTACTTAAACTAAGACCAACACGGGCAACTTACTACTAAGCTGTATGATAAACGTGACGATTTCGATTTTCCGATCGTGAACTTTAGCTTTCTTGATAGTAACATCCCTGCTTCTCAATCCTATGATGTTTACATGTCGCAGTATTCGTTATATTCAAGGACTTGCTCTGAATATCGAGATTTTCTTGATAGATGGCAACTGCTGACGAACGAACTTATGGCACAGGGATTCGAGAGATGCAGGTTGATGAAGACTATGGGCAAGTTTTATGGTCGCCATCGTGATCTCATCGAGAATTATTCTGTATCCTTGTGTGATATGGAGATAGACGTTTTTTAACTTTGCTTATTAGTGTGCTTACTTGTTGTGATGACAATGATGACTCGGTTTTCATTTTGAGGATTGATGCTTACTTGAATGTGACCAAGATTTACATGGCGGGTGTCGTCGATGAAGCAGAAGACAATTACTCTTTCGGAACACCTGGTCTTATTCTCTTGTGCTTCTACGAGAGTCTCCATGTAAATATTCGTTTGTTCCTAGTCTGCCTCTAGTTTAATCAATTTTGAGTTTTGATTATGGTTTTGGTGACGCTTTGTCATTCTCTGTTTTTTTATGGAGCCAGGACGTTACCAGCAGGCCAAAAGGTCCGAACCAGTTGACTTGGTTTGTAATTTCCTGAAATTGATATGCAAGGTCAGATAACAGAGTGTTGATCAACAGATAATGCTAAACACGAATTGGAGAAAAGAAATATAAAGCATTATCAGATTATTTAAGATGTTCCGTCATTGACAAGTGAACAAAGTTAGGGGTACCCCGCACGTCGTTTACTCGTGATAATGGTATCACAGGTTTGTATCTAACTGTCCATCAACATTTGCTTGTCGGAAACCTGTAAACATCATAGCTTTTTTGCCGAAAGGTCCTGTCCAGGGAGGTACTTGTTCATGCCGCATCTGATTCGTTACTCTAAGGGCATGATCTAGATATCGGGATTTTCGCTCTAGATGTCGACTGCTGTCAAACAAACTTACTACATAGGGATTCGAGAGAGGCAGATAATTGATAACCACGAGCACGTTTTATAGTCGCCATCTTTGTCTCATTGAGAAATATGGATATTTTTATTTAGAGTATGCCCATCAGTATGCTTTCTCTTTGTGATTGAAAATGATGACTCGGTTCTCACTTTGGGTACTAGATGTTTACGTGGATGTGACAAAGATTTACATGACGGCTGTCGTCAATGAAGCAGAAGACGCTTACTCTTACGGAACACCTGATCTTATTATCTTGTACTTTCCTTTGTTCATATTGAGTTCGAGTTATATATTTGTTGACGCTCAGTATTACCATTTTTTTCAATCAGTCAGTTCTTTTTTTATTAAGATTTTATCGATGATATAAATGTATCTGTTACTGAGAAAGTTGCATTATTTAATTTTCTTACCTGTAAACAAAGTGATATTGTTTATACAATCACCTATCTATCACGTTATGATTTATATGCGTAACTGTTAATAAATTGACATACTTTTGATATGCTGACATATTCACAAAGTAACATTCTTTAATGTACCGACCCAGATAACCCGCCTGAACATTCGTTCGTGATACTGTATACACTGTATATCTTTAAATGCAAAATGAGTATTTGTTTGTTTCATTTGTTTGATTATATCTATAGTAACATTGATATTCATGCTGTTATGTTTTTCACGCTTATACATGCATAGTAGTGCATTCTCCTGGTATATTAATAAGTTTGTTAAGTAAGAAAAAAACTATTTCTTAATAAGGTTATTGTTTGTCATTTATTCAAACAAAACTTTGCAAAGAAACAAAAATATGCAATGATATAATCAAAAACCAAGGCAACTGTATAATGTACCTTACGACAATGTTATACCTGTCATACTTACAGTAGAAAAGCGCACATAGAAATGACTTTGGCACAATATACAACGTAGCACTAAGTGCTTGTAATGAATCAATACTGATGGGGTGAAGCACAAAAATTAACATGAAATATAAAACAGATCAGATCAATATAAGATGTACAAACAGATCTCCTCAATAATATGTAGCTGAAATTGAAACACCTGTAATTTTAACCAAACTAATATCACATTCCAGACAAACTGGTTTAACGGATCTTGTATATTTCATGAATGGCTATCTATGCTTTGTCGAATCAAACAACGATTATGTTTTTATTCAAATGTGTCCGAAGTGAAGATGTTTTTGAAAGAAGGAACAAATATTTAAGATTTATTTTTTTTGATAAAAGAAAGTGAGATGCAAAGCCAAACATGTGAACAACGACGATATATTGTTGGTGCTGTTTGTACTTAATTAGGTAGCCATTATTCTATATCACCGGCTGGTTGTGTCAATAACTGGAAGACAAATATCAAACTACCCAATTTACATAGTAAAGAAAATAAGTTTCTTTGCATATACTGCACTGCATTTTACTATTAGAGTTATGTCCCTTTGTGTTGATATTGCTATATCTGTAGGCCCTTTGAGGAAGATCATTATGCATTGAAACTACGTGTTATTATTGTTCCGAAAACGAAACATGAGAAACATTGTTTTAAAACAATGTGTATATTTCATTCTAAATCTAAATGTATCATCTAGCAATAACTGAGATCATTTTTGAGTTCACACAGGTTTAAAAATTGCAAATAACTTTTAAATCCACAATTCTTTTTCATGTTCTTTATATAAGTTATTCTTCAAATTTGCGATATTAAAATGTCCTTTTCGTCAGAGCAAATTAGATGTTTAAGTCGAACGCTTGTCTAACGTTTTTATTATTTACGGTAAACACAAAAACAAAGCCGTTTAAGAATGTCATGATTTAAAAACAAGAATAACATATAAGTAAATCTCTATTGAAGACGGGCGTTTCGCCGAGTACTGTCTAATGTATGGCAAGTCGAAGTTGTTATGTAAAGAAATTTATACCGCAATACCCTGTGTTATTCCACTCTCAGACCATTGCATAAACGTGCTGACTGTTGTATAAATATATGTTATATATCACTAAAGTGGAATATCACCTTCAGGACTTTTGATTGGTTGGCTGAGAAGTTGAACTTTGACCGGAAATCACGTTGGTCAATGCAACGTGCTTATTGTTGCCGTCATCACAATTTGGCGGGAATGTGTTTTCGCGCAATATCATCCACAAATCTTACAGAAAACAACACAGCCACTGAGAATTAATAGTATTGTGGTAGAAACAGGTAACACGACTCGTGGTTATTAGATATGGAATTTATTTCACTCTCGTTAATATTTTTTAAAAGTAACAAAAGACTCGCTAAAGCTCGTGTCATTTGTAACTTTTAAATAATTAATAATTAAAGAGAGTGAAATAAATTCCATATCTAATAACCACGAGTCGTGTGACCTCTATATATCATTAAGTATCAGTAATCCTAATATAGAGTGAAGTGGCATCATGTTAAAATCTATCTGATGTAATGTTTGATTAGCCTCAACAATATACATGTGAAT
This sequence comes from Mimachlamys varia, assembly GCA_947623455.1. Classification (NCBI taxonomy): domain Eukaryota; kingdom Metazoa; phylum Mollusca; class Bivalvia; order Pectinida; family Pectinidae; genus Mimachlamys; species Mimachlamys varia. The sequence continues at coordinate 5,647,116 of OX392535.1, forward strand.
ACAAACATAACATCAAAACATCAATCGAACTACTCTCACACAGCACTTAATTCAACTTTAGTATATTACAAATCAGATCGAAAGGCAGAAATGATTCTTACAAAACAAAACCATATCTTGTTTTCTTCTGATCTTACTCGATATTACCGAACTTCCTGGATATAAATACATGGCTTTTTAAGCACTAACTGTTTGAAATACACTTATAAATATTAACTATCCAAACAATATTTCATATTCAATAAAGTTTGGATTAAAAGACAACAGAATTGTAAGGTTCAATTCCATGATAGTGTGCAATAGTATGACAATGTCTATTTACGTATCGACTAGACTATTTGAGATGATGGACAATTTGTCAATCAAACAAAACAAATCTGCAATATATTAAATGAGACACATGGTTGCCACGTAAATCAATGAAGGTAAAAGTAAATTTACGAGAAATTGCACAAACAACCAACTAAAACGTCCTTTGTTTAAATAGGAGACATTCAGCTAAACATGTTACAGTGTAGTTAGCACACTATACTATCGCCTGTAACCACCAATAAAGCAATAATATGTGCTCTATAATCATGTAAACACGAACTGGAGTAGTAATACATTAGACATAACATTGCACTTTGAACACGTGTACAAACTGATAGTAATATTAAACAGATGGGACTTTAATCACCGATCCTCGATCAGCGGCGCAGTCGGTTGCCATGGCAGTCAATCGCTTATTGTAGAATATAATCTAGACAAAGGTCACAACCAAGGAAATATGTACATATAAATGCGATAAACATGTTTCGGGGTCAGCATGTGGCTATGAAGGATGATGCGTTGATGATCACACTATGAAATGTGGTCAGGTGTGTCGACGAAGGTATACCAATGATTTAGATATAGCAATGACTGCAAATGGATGACTAGTTGTTCACGTTACCCTGGTAACGAGAAACATCCCGTTAGAAAATGGATTTACATCGATGATGAATATCGTCAATTTACATATCAACAGAGGATTTTACTGTAGCTGATGTGTCCATCAAATATAAATTAACCACAATGCAATGGTAGTATCGAACACTCTCTGCGCTTCCGATCAACTTTAAAAATGATCAGATTGATGGCACTATTCACAACACGTAAAACCGAATTTGATATCACTTAGTGTTATGATTACCACTAATGTATTGGTGATTGACAACCCCTGGGTACCGACTGGTGGTCTGAGTGTGTCCTCTTTCTCCACATAAATGCATCAGGCATAGGTCCATGTGAAAAAGTTATCAGCCGGAACAAACAGATGGTAGTTGTCAGAATTATTGAATTTGACCGCCCTAACTCAGTCCGTGACAGCAATCCAGGCTGTACCGCGTTGCTGTATCGTAGAATTTGCTAATTGCTTTTATTTTAAGTCTTACTTTAGTCATATAAATGTAACACATGGTATTACAAGGAGTAGAAACGTCCAAATCTGGTATCGGAATGTCGTGCCTCCGTTGTTCTGTTCTGAAAAAACAAATATGAAACGTCTAAATTAAATTATATCAACTGATGAAAATTGTCAACAATGCATGGTTCACCGTCATACTGACATTGTCCAAAATGTATTCCATCTTTGCATCTAGAACCAGACAGAATAACTTAATAGTCAACCAGATACAGCAATGTAATATATAACAACAGATATATCATTTTATCGTACTTGTTTCGATATGGTAATTAACTAATGAAATGCTTTACAGTTGGCTTCGGTGTGTTAGAGTCCTTCCTTGGAAATAAGTAGTTTTTTTTCTCTGGAGAAAACTAAGCATAGCTACTTTAACACAATCAAGAACAAACAACAAACTTAAAAACTTGCACAAGTACTTTTCCTTAGTTTTTCTTATCAATACATTATTAGAGATGGTTCTAATGATATATATTCTCCCACATCAAAGTGATTCTTTGTCATAATCTTGATAGTTAAAACATGACTGATCAGTGATACATGTATAATGTTTGAAAACCATCAATACACTACAGTGAAATCAATGTGTTACACATATATGACATTGTGTGTGTTTGCGTTTGTCATGACAGAAATTTGAAGAATTTAATGTACATGCTTCTTACACAACAATGATTTATATTTATAATTTGCATTCCAAATAAAACACACAAAATACAATCTTAATGATCTGAGATAAATACGAATCGTACACAATAACAATGATACATTAGGATAATGATATCATATGTCCGACACACTACCATGAGCGTGATTATGAAACAAATTTTGAATACATAACATCAGTTATAAACAAAATAATGTGATTGTACGTGTAGATATGTTGGTAACTCACACAAGCTATATACACAATAAATAACATTCATATAAATGTAGTTATGAATATGAATGAGGTACCTTTGTTGGAATTCCTATTGATCGCTGGTCATTCAAACAGTAAATGTTATAAACATAATGCCAAACAGAAAAATGCATATATAACTCTAGTTTGCAGTACAATGGTTATCGAGTGAATATCAGTGTAGACTGTAAATATTATAAGATAAACTGTTGTATTTTCCTACAATTCAACAAACCTACCATTGATACATTAAAGTAAATGTACAGCATGCGATTAAGCACGTAGACGCAATTCCTACAATCTCATCTATATCGAGAGTAATACAGTGTTAATTCTGTGACGTACACTACCTTCTGTGTCCGGTGGATTTAAGGTGTAGGCGGGTCCGTCTGACGGATCTGTAGGCTTTACAATACCCCCACTACTTGACGTTGTACTGGATAGGTCCGGGTCTGGAGTAACAGTGAGAGTAGTCCCCCCTGTCGTGCTAGTAGTAAAAGTAGCAGGCGACGTTGACGGACTGGATTCCAGTGCCAACGGCGTGGTTACTTTAAATTCTGTAATCAACAGTGCATATTTTAATATAGAGGGGGGATAGAAGTTTAAAAATAAGTGTCGTTTACAATGTTAAAACAACTAAATTGTCAAAACAGACGGGATATTTAGTGTGTTATTATATGTGTAAAGAAAAATGTTAATGTGCAGGTAAATGCAATAATGACCAGAAACGTACTGAATACTTAATAATTTACCCAAAGTTAAACAAAAACCGTTTATGTGAAAGTAGCAATGACCAGAAACGTACTAGATTACTAACACTTTTCCAAAAGTTAAATATTAAATAGCAATTAAACCTGCCGGTTTTAATTTCCACACTTTTTATTCATTTTGATGGTACAATGAATGGGATTAGAGCTGATGGTTGGTGGGAATGGATGATAATGAACAAACATGTAATCTTTGTGCTACATGCATGAGGTTTTACCCTTTAAGTGTACAGTCCTATTGGCTGACCCAAGTACGTTACTAGCGTAACACGTGTAGACACCGAAGTCGCTGGGGCTCAGGTCCCGTATCTCTAGACTCAACAGTATCGTGTTCTCCTCCCTCTGGAAGACGAACGGCTCATACTTCCACGTCCTCTCCTCGATATCCACACCGTTGTACCGCCAGACGGCCACCTCCATAGGGAAACCCGTGATACTACACTCTAGCGCAGTACTTTTGCCAACTTTTTGACTCAATGTATCAAGAGCGATATCAATTTCTGGGGCAACTGGCAAAGGAAAAGGCAATTAGAACTATGCCAGTACTTTTAATACATGCAGTTTGATAAGGTCTAGCATATTATGTTTTATCAGTACTGACAAAAACGCTTAATGACAGTTCAGCTATTTTTTATTAATTATAAATATCTGAACCAGGTAAGTAGTTGAATGTTCGTCTGAAAATGCAAACTCTTATACATAATAGGTTATTGCTGAATGTATCTGTACTCATTTACTTATTCGATTAGGACTGTACTCTTTTTCAAACCTTCATAATGCTCTGTATTGAATTAACCATTTTTTTAAGTTGATGCACTGGAGTAGGTGTCACGAGTGGAACAAATACATAATATAGATGTGTATAAAATCAAATTGTACAATATGGAAATAGTTTATGCAAAAACGTCCTTATTGACAAAAACACGTTTATTTTAAACAAGGATGTTTACTATAAAGTATGATTCAATGGTGATGATCTGATAAATTATATAATGAACAAGTTTGTGCAAAATATGATAATTTAATGAGACAAGATGGTTGATATAGCCTTAACTATATATACCTAAGGAATACAATTACGCAGTAACACACGCTAGGTCACACAGTAATACTATATTTGACGTGTTGGCGGTGGAGGAGACTTACATTGTACACCAACTTTGATAGAGATGGTATCTGACGGCTCTACGTCATTACGAGCGACACATTCGTAGGTTCCCGCCTCGTCTCGTGTGATGTTAGCGATCAACAACTGATCTGTATTGCCTGTTGTTAGATCTGGAATAGAAAATGTATGTATTACTACACGATAGGTATAAATTAAGAGCGATTCTAATTCCCAAACAAATACCTAGCCCTAAGATACTCAAAATTAAAAATAGTTCCGCATAACCAATTGGCATGCACATATCCAGTAAAACAGCTCTACATACCAAGCCAATTTATCTAGTCCTTCTTTAAGATATGATACAGTTTACAAAATTTCGTATAAACAAAACTAAAGAGGTCAAACACAATGTTGATAAAAATTGAAAAAAAATACCGTTTTTCTAAAATGAATATTAGATATTTATTTCGGAAATCTTCAAATGAGTATTTTTCTTTATTGTTTGAACCAAAGCTTAGAGTATTATATGGCATAATACTTGAACTTATTGGTGAATTATTAGCCTAAACAGTTTTTTATCGACTTCAAAAACGTGAGACAGGTGCTTCCTTTGATAGCATATCAATGTATTTCAACAACACGGTAACGTTACAGTACTGTAAATGTATCATAGACTTAAGACCATGGTAAGATTAAAACATTTGATAATATTAAAATAAAAGTTTATTTTCATAAGTATCAATGTAATGTTATATTCAATATATCAAACCTTACCGCCACCACTGTCAATCACAAGTACGAGCACTAATTAGCATACTCAAAAACGTCCATCTTTATATCAAAGAAAGATACAGAATATTTCTCAATGATACAAAAATGGCTATCCTTCTTTTCAAAACCGACATCATTGTTCTTTTCCTTATAGAAATTGGAATGTTATGACCAGACTAACATTCAGTTGACTCATACATGTAGGTAATACTTTTCATTGGGTTGCGTCCTAGTATTGAGGGTAACGTTTCTAGTTTATGCATACATTTATCGCGTAATCATGTCTGTGATTGAAGCTGAAGATATCAAGTGATATCACCTTGACAATGATGTACATGTAGCTATTCAATGTAATTCAAACATTTATCGCACAATTAAAGGTAAATAAGCACTTTGGTGGAAATACACTATTTCTTCTACAAAATGTATATATCATATAATACATTTACTACATATGTTGAAAGTTCGAGTCCGTCTGATGTACAATGTACATGTAGGAGGTTAATTTGATTCGTTAGTTGTGCCGATACAGGAAAAACCACTGAACATGATTAAGTATCGATAGATCCTACGTACGTTATATATCCCCAAACGATTAGTCTGCTCGGAATGAATGTATCCGATTCGGAGGAATGGTATCAAAATCGCTGGACGGACACATATGCCATCTAAGTAATTCCTCTTTAAGCTGTCCCTAATGTTTTACAGTCAAACTGGATGACATCATTCGTACATTACAGCTTTGATTACTTTTAGCATAATCTTCAAACACCCGCATGCTTTTTGTCATTTTATTGTATATTAGTCGTTTAAGAATGAAGATTTATTTTGAATGTGCATTAGATTTTTTTTAAAACAAATTATAATTTCAAACAAAAAACTCATGAAAATAAAGAACGCATTGATTTATTTTTTAAGTTGCCACCTATAAACTATATATGTTCAGAATTGTAGAATTGTTCAGTATAGCTGCTACACAATGTGTATATACAAGGTGATCATATACTCCTTTTACCCCTACTTCATTAGTGTAAATAAAACTTAAGTGAAACATGATACGGTTATTGGTTATTCCCATCTCGAATCTGTAGCTGTAGCCGATTTGCTGCTTGAAGCTATACTTTGCTGGTGGCAGCGGATTCGTTATTCAAATATCCAATATACTGTTGGCAGCAGTTTTGTTAACATATTCTTCTTATTTGACGATACCTGTTACAAAAGTATGAGTGCCATCAAAACCACACGAAACCCTTATCGGCATTAAAATATAACCTCCTCGGAACTGAAATGAAGTGAATAAGAAACTAATCGCCCTTCCTACTTGCATGGTATATGATTAACTCAGTCTTACGTGTTTTAGCATTAGGCGTGTCCTTTTGTTTTCGGTACCAAATGATTTCTGGAAGCGGCACACCCGTAGCGTTACACACCAGTTCTAGGTTCGAGCCCTCCCGAACCACCATATTCTTGCTGGAGTACTCCGTCAAAATTTTCGGCGAAACTAAAATAAATTGTGAATATGCCATTTGATGTGTGTTATTAAAGTAGATTTAGTAAAAAGGGCTTACAAACTGCATCTGATACATTGTTACTGCATTCTAGGGGACACTCACGTTCCCTTATATTGCAGGTACGACCACATAGTTGTGTGCAAAAAGTGATTTGACGCACAGGCACATATGGCCAGGAGAATGACCATCATTTTCAAATTTCACAAAACATCGACTACATGACTCGTATCAAACACTGCTTTTCAGGCCACATGTACCTGTGATTTGAAGAGTCAAACTGAAATCATTTCTTTCACAGAATTAGCTAAATAGCTTTTTGTTATTGTATATATATATATGGAATATAACAACAGCCTGTGAATTGTCATGAAATGTATTTCTTTTTTTATATACATTTTCATATCTAATAAGCAATGCATGAAACAACTTAAAATATTTGGGTGTAGTTTTTGAGCTCTCGCCCGCCCTGTATCTAAAAGGCGTAACGATGTCATTTAATCTAGAGTGCCCAAACACTTTATTTTCCACTTGATGCAATCAAATACAAATTAACGCTGTCGGAAATAGTGGTTTAGACTAGAGGGTGCTGGTCTATTTGGCAAGCTACCAAATCGTATTATATGCTGATTCCTAAGTACTTCATTCTGCATACACTACTACCGTACAGGCTCATGTGTTCCGTTGATACCTAAAATAGTTACATCACAGTTGGAAGTCATGAACTTCGCTGTTTATTTATCTTAAGGGAATATAGAAAACCAAATGTCTTGCAGCTTATTTACAATTATTTAAATCGTTATTTACATTTTGTATATCAAAGTCGTTGCGAACCTTGTTGCTTTAACTAACTTTAGTATAAGTTCAATGAGTGACATACATTATCAAAATATCGATTGTCGAATTAATGTCCATATCACTTTTATACACAGAAAGATATAAAACGTACGATAGCATAGCTTCAATATATAACAATTACATGTCAATACATCATCATAGGAAGATACAAGAAAAAGGCCAATTATATAATATGGACTTCGTCATAAAGTATCTGGCAGGCCGTAGTACTAGTGATATCACTTACGTAGAACATTGAGCGTGGCCACTTTGATCTGTACGGGACTGGTGGCCAGTTTACACTTATAGTCCCCCCGGTCACTGTACTTGACCTGCTCAATTCTGAGGTTCCAGTCGTCTTCGTACGGACTTCGCAGACTTATTCTTTTGTCTGATGTCCTGGTTATTTCGTTCATCGTCAATAGATTTCCTGACGGACCGATCCATAATACCTGTACAGACACAAAGGCATATTTACTCTACCTCATTATCACTTTAATGTTATTTCACAAAATCGTTTTATTGATTACAGTGGGCAGTCGTTTAGTGTCTTACATTTTGTTGTTTAGCTTGATTAAGAAGAACGTGAGAGATAATTAAAGATTTGTTTGCGATGAAATCAATGCAATTTGTTGTGTTTAAAACAAGACTTTTAGGAAAAAATATTTAGACAGGACATGTCATCACTGACATTTGCAAACATGAATCTTAAACATATTAAAAGATGTTAAGGTATATCATTAGTCTTTTCAGCTTCTTTCGAATCATCCCGTACAAGATTCAATCTTTTCCTATGCATTCTTGTCTCTTTTGATCTAATGATAAAGGGAAAAAAGGTGAAGGATAAAATGACAACATGGATGATCTGAACATAAATTTAAAGCCGACAGATAAGGTAACTACATGATCTAGAGAGGCACAACACGCAACAGAAACACACTACGTCCAAAACACAATCCTATAAACTGACCTACAATGGATGGGACGCCCTTTATTTCCCTTGTCACTTACGGGACAGAATCGAGGTAGTGCAAACGATATAGCGCAAAAGGCATGTTTTTTTTCACATGAAAAACTATTCAATAATGCTATGTTGACCGTGTAATTGATTCAGCATGGCATATAATAAAATAATAATAAAATTTGGAGTTTTGTCACACATTTTGATTTATGGGCATCGTTAACATTTTGTGGGCGTATGTAATGATATAAGGCCAATAATATACTGGAAACGCTTCCCTCCCTTTTTGTCTGATCTAACGAACATCATCAAGTACGAAACCGCATAATCAACTCCAACATTTTTAACTTGGAAAAGTGTATTGGTTTTTTACAAGATGGCCATATACTTCGTTTTGCACTTGTAATATTAAGTGTGTTTTCCTCGTGTGAGGGCAAGTTAATTGTTTAACAAGTGCAGTAGTGTGTTCGCTGTCACTGAGCGGATTGGGGGTATACTTGACTGGGCGGAATCCGTAACGTCTTAGATATATGTATGTCGTCACAAAAACAATAAACTACTAGATTTTTATTCACTGTTACTCTCCTATATTCTTTCATGAGCAATACCATTTTCATTTCCATTACTTTTTAGATGCATGGGTTGTCAATTTTAACTCAACTAAAGCAAAGAATATTTATACACTCAGATATGCTCAACTTAATACTTAATATAAAGATATTATTTTCGATTAACAACCTATTGTTTTATTTGAGCCTTTCTGCTTTTCACTCTGTCAGCTAACCTTTTTGATAGTTTTTGTGGATCGTTCTACGTTATCACCTATGCAAAATGCATATACCGTACCAAAAAGGTGTGATCAAATTAAACTAATTGGCTTGAATAACGTCAACAAAAGCTAGGCTTTGTTATGCTGAAAAGGTCATTATTTTACATACAATGTACATGTAAGCATTATGATTTGAAGGAATGTACACATTTTTAGATATCAATATTACTGTTCATGTAAATTGACTAAGCACATACGCCTTTGGCCGACTGTTCAAAAGGAAATACAAATAACGTTCAAACGAGGACAAAGCGTCGGCTTCCATGCTGGTGTGTGCTAAATTACTATACATTTTATACATCAATCAATGTTTAAGGCAGCTAATACTACTTTTCTTCTGTGAAAAATGAATGTGGACTTTTTTGCCTCTAGTTTAATCGATTTTGAGTTCGGATTATGGTTTTGGTGACGCGTGGGTATTATCTGATGTTTTGATATGTTCATTATCAGACCTACGTGTTGTGATTGATAATGATGACTCACCTTCCACATCAAGGATGGGGCATTAACGCGGATGAGACCTTGATTTACAAGTGTTTTTTAAGAATACCTGATCTGATTATCTAGTACTTCTTGGAGAGGTTTCCTTGGAAATCTTTCCTATGTTCATATTTTGCCCTTAGTATAATCGATCTTGAGCTCGGACCATGGTTGACGCCTTGTTATTCTCTATTTGATTCATGATCGTCCATTAGCAAACGTCTGCATATAAATGATTCCCTCGTGATTAACATTATATATCTGTATAAGTACAGACTTGGTCAGTGATGAATTTATAAGCATTTGATATTTCATTCAAATCACTAGTCCTTAAATCCAGAGCAAAGCTACGAGTAACTGTCTCAGGTATATGAAATATACCAATGCTGAATGCTATATAAATAGTTAGGTAAAACGTGTATATCAATGTGTATGAAAAAGGGACATTAGCATTGATTTGGTATTGGTAAAATAATTCCTAGAGCAATGTCGCGAACACAAGACGAACAGGCACTAAAGCTTCGTGTGCAGTTCGAAATCACCGATGGTACAGCTGTACAGGGTATATTCCTCAGGGAATACTCCAGAAGAATTGGTATATAACGCTATTTTCACCCTATATAAAACCTTGATTAAAGAGTAATACTAACACGATGCTACTATCGTTATCATATACAAAATATTAACAAGCAAGACAGACCGAATCAACTTCAGCATCAAGCATATGGCAGCAAGTTCTAGAGTAGTTGTCTGCGAGATAACGTTGGGGTTATCTAGGTCAGTGATGATGCGTAAATCGATTTGATCATTATGGGTTTACCCCAAGGACATACCAACCACAGACCGATTTTGAGGGGTTTCCACTCTGTTTGACCTTTACACGGACATTAAGGAACCATTTGCAAACTCATGATTCATCATTCAACAGTCTTAACTCTCGATAGGGATTCATGATTTTATTAACGAACAAATGTAATCATCTTTGTTATACTCTACATATATGTAACAAATAAAATAAACAAATAAAACTCTACTGGTAACAGAGAAAACCTATTTTCAAAATCAGAATGAATTTTCTAATAAGATAACAAAGCTTTATACACCTAGGGCAAGGACTAACCACTAACAGTTCCTTAGTTACTATTCGTGACTTTCTCTACACACCAGGAAATTAAGCACATCAAATACCGATTTCTATCAAATCAGGGGATTATATCCTAATTTGAGATGTTTGATAAGTTAGTCAGAATAACCTTACATTGTACGCGGAGCGTCACCTATCAGGCTTCCACATCAAACAACAGAAAGGGAGCAACGATCCAGTCCCATTAAAGTCAACTTTAAATGGTTATTCCACTTCTTTCGCATTGTAGAAATACCCTAATTATTGCAGATGAATCTCTTTCAAATATCTGGGAACCAAAATCCTTTACAATGTAATTGTCCCATTGGAATCTTTTATAATTACACGAATCCAGTAACCTTTACGCTGCCAACAGCAGGGTGACAAATGTGATGTGCCCATGCCATTTAAAAAGAAGGGCATACGTATCCTGTTACTGGAATCATTGGCGTGTGTGAGGTCCATTGATTACCTATCACGGCAGATGGTGCCGGTGACGTTTTGAAGTGATGTGTGCTGTTCTAGGTCCCATGTTTGTGCTTTATCAGTTAACAATGGTTGATGGCACCATTGTTATGATTTGTTTTATAAATACGGTAATGGATCTAAAGATATATATATTTCAAATTACGTTGATTTGTTTTAAAGGCCCAACATACGTAACTTTCGGCAAAACTTGATGCGAAAATCAAATCTGATAACTTTTTATATTTATAGATTTAGTTGAGATTAACTGATATCAGCAATATCCAAGATGGCTTCTTACGCGGTAACTGGTACGGCAGCAGTTGAAACTCGGTATTTGTAAACACGCGACCATTTTGACTGTCTTCTACCGGCGGTTTGTTATTGAAGTGTGCCCCACCTGAATTATTTTCAATTCTTTGGATTTTTCTGTCAGGAGTTTCTTGTTAGTTACCGCTGATGTTTACTTCGTTTTAGGCTTATTTTTGAATGGTTAACAACTGATTTTTTTTTCAGAATTTTTCAGATTGATGAAAAATTTCCTGAAGTTACGTATATTGGGCCTTTAATATTGTCTTATAATATGTCGTTCTACATAGTCAAATTCTATTGAGCCTGATTAACACCATCGTTTCCTATCCATCCAAACACACTACTATTTCATCAACGTGAGAAAGTCTGTATCTTCAATTAATACATTTCAGAAAGATAAGGTTATCACAAATGTTCTATCTTACATCAGGGTCGTGTAATCAGAGGTTTACTGAGAGCTCTAGTCACTAATTTGTACAAGATTTCATTACGATTTTTGTTCTATTCGTAAAGTTTGATACCATCTCAATATTCAAACATATGTGAAAGTATGTCGGCGAAAATATGTACGAAACGTTGGGCTTTTTAAACACATTTTATATTTCATAAATATTAGATATCATATCTCAACATCTTGACGCACGCTGCACAATCTTTCCATCATGAAGCTCGGGATCATGTGGTGAGCCTCACACAGGTCGATTCGCATTAAATACCTAACATGTTTCTTCTAATTTCCTAACTTACGACTTTTCTTTTTGATGAGACTAGATGAAACTGTCCAGGTAGACATTTTTTCCGAAGTGACTTCATGTGTTAGCCGAGGAATTCCCTCTTCTGTAAATGTAACCCTCTGACATATCATACATACGTCATACTTTGTAAAATTAGCTTATTCTGTACATCTACTTAAAACGTTGTATCATGTTAAGATTTTGTCTCTCAGACATATAAAATAAGATTAATAACTAATGGTGTTTTCCTGCGTTTTTAGAAAATAAATGAACACACTTAACAAATCTTACACATGTTTTATTCAGTAATGATATGATAATGAAATATTTTATGATTATTAAACTGTACCGGTAATACGATCGGCATTATGTTAATTCATGGCACAATCTATGTATTGTAATACATTTATACATTATGTACATTGAATTAGTTTGGTAGGGCAATGGGTCGGATATGTGTACTACATTGTATGAGTTTGGTACGACAACAAGTCTGACAAGATATACTACATTGTATGAGTTTCGGTATGAGAACTTAGTATGATATATGTACTACATTGTGTTCGTTTCGGTATGACAACTAGTCTGAAATATGTACTACATTTTATGAATTTCGGTATGAAAACCTAGTATGATATATGACCTACTATGTGTGCGTTTCGGTATGAGAACAAGTCTGAAATATGTACTACATTGTATGAGTTTCTGTATGAAAACTAGTCTGATATATGAACTACAATGTGTGCGTTTCGGTATGAGAACAAGTCTGAAATATGTACTACATTGTATGAGTTTCGGTATGAACACTAGTCTGATATATGTACTACAATTTGTGCGTTTCGGTATGACAACTTAGTATGATATATGAACTACATTGTATGAGTTTGGTTTGACAACTAGTCTGATATTATATACGTTGTATGAGTTTCGGTATGAAAACTTAGTCTGATATATGTACTTCATTGTAGGACCTTGGGTAGGACAAATAGTCTGATATATGTACTTCATTGTAGGACCTTGGGTAGGACAAATAGTCTGATATATGTACTTCATTGTAGGACCTTGGGTAGGACAAATAGTCTGATATATGTACTTCATTGTAGGACCTTGGGTAGGACAAATAGTCTGATATATGTACTTCATTGTAGGACCTTGGGTAGGACAAATAGTCTGATATATGTACTTCATTGTAGGACCTTGGGTAGGACAAATAGTCTGATATATGTACTTCATTGTAGGACCTTGGGTAGGACAAATAGTCTGATAAATGTACTATATTGTGTGCGTTTTGGTATGACATCTAGTCTGATATACAGGTGTATGAACTTCATTGTAGGACCTTGGGTAGGACAACTAGTCTGATAAATGTACTATATTGTATGAATTTCGGTATGTTAACTAGTTTGAACTAGTATGTTCACATGTACACGTAGATAGTGGAGATTCCTGACAGTAGATGTAACACAGATGCCAATTAATGCTACCGTTTTACATGTTTACAGATTTTGTTTTTAATGCATTTTCCCTGAAGTCGGCTAATATATTTAGAGTATCAGAAATCGGTTGATATAAGACATATGGTACATTTCATGAACGGACGATAAAGAGAAGAGAGAAGCATGTCAGAATGAACAGGATGGTACTGTTTAATTATAGTATCTGTTATCTCAAACTAGCATAGTGCTGAACGAACGGCAGACATAGTACGGGTCTGTATTGATAAGACATATAATATGCATGTGAACTAGAACTTTTGTATTTAGGTCATTATACACAAGAAAACCTCTAAGAATTCCGTGTGAACAAGATACACGAGAAAAGTAACTGTCTTTGTATAAATGTGTAAACAAAGATCTGTGTAGATATGTGAAACACTAGAGTTTACACATGACGTTGTATTTATGATATACCCGAAAGTATACTAAGGGCTTTTCATTTATGATATACGCGATAATGTTCTAATGCTTTTATATCTATGAGCTACAAGAGAGTACACTAAGGGTTTTGTATTATGAACTACACTAGAGTGTACTGAGGGTTTGTATCTATGATATTCGTGAGAATGTACTTCGGGCTTTATAAGAATGGCTTACACTAGAGTGTACTGAAGGTTTTGTATTGAGCTACACTAGAGTGCAATGAGGGTTTTGTATTTATATGATACTCGATTTCGATATGAGCAATAGTCACAAATTAACAAGTCACTTAAATGCAAAAATAACTAATTATAGATATATAAAGAGATATAAAAAGGAAAAGCTTAAGTCTGTTAAGGTATCCTATCCTTCTTTACTTGGTTGATTATTGAAGGAAATATATAACTTGTTAAGATTGTCTAGATGTTAGACATCTTAACCCATCCCCATGATCATCCTGTGATATACCGGTGTGCGTGCAAGTCATAAATCGTACAACATGAATGTCATACATTTCCCGTCTGTGACCAATGCCGTTTTTTGGTACAATGAATATACAAATGGTACATGTTGGTATTCATATCTCTTACCAATAGTGCCTATACGTAGATTACATTTAACCTACACTGTAACACGTAGAAACTGAACTTTATCTAAATGCCCTTTTCAGTACCACAACACACTGCGCTTCTTCATGTATTGTGTATTTTTACACGTCTGCCCTTTTTCAGCTATAACAGAGTAAACCCTGGAATCAATAAACACGTGTACAAAGCAAATAAAAGGCTCGGTGGATTGATTTCTATTTCAAAAATTTGCACAATTCATGCTATTTTTTGTTTTTCTTTCAATATCTTGAACAAATAGAATTATTTTTGTTTTATCATACAACAAACGGGTATTAATCAGTTACACTACAACAGACAATAACGACGTCCTTTAACGATGTTTGTCCGCGTCACCTCTATAGCAATGTGTCATTGCGTCTACTTAATGACCGTAAAAATATAAATGAATAAATGCATAAATAGGCTTTTGGACTTGGCGATTTACTTCGCCTTTCGAGCTTCAATTTTAGGTCCGATTTTAGCATCACTAAAAGAACGAAACAGCTTAATGATGCAATATAATTCATTATTTGGTTCGATTGTATCTAATTTTAAATAAAACAAAATGTGCTAATCTCGTGGGTGTCGTTTGTACAGTTCATTCCCCTGAAGTGATATTGATATCAATTCATTAAAAATCCACGAGCGATGGAAAAAACAATGTTCGCCGCGTAATTTCCATATCTACCAATACGTTTAAGTATTGTGTAACGATATTGTCATAGCAACCACGTTTATCGAAATGACATGGGACAACCCACTTCGAGTGTTGTTTTCTTCATAGAGCATTTGAAAATTGACCTGATGATGTTAACTGCGTATATGATAGTGCATATCAGCTGTTGTAATTCTATGTTCATTGCAACCCGCAGCCATAAAACCGTAAAAGCTGTCAAAAGTAGGCTTAATTCTTAAAATGAGTATGTTAACGAACAGCTTATGGGTAACAGTGTATGTTTGGATATAACGTTTGTTTATTTTATAAACGTTTGTGAAAATGTTACCAAACTTATCTTTTTTTTCTGAACTGCAAGTAAAAGTAACATGCACATTGTACAGTATATGTAGTCATGAGTAGATAAATCACTCGCAGTCACCGAACCTTCCCGATACAAGCTGGGTGTACTCCGTGAACTAGCATATACTCTCATGTCTTATCTCTCTCACAAAGAACATCTTCACCGAAAATTCACCAGCATACGTCAGTGTTTTTTTCAAACCAGCAGGGGGGGTGGATGGGGGAGGAAGGGGCACAAGTGAATTAATGCAGCAGTGAAAAATTAAATTGATAATGAGGAAGCTGCTATAGTACGACGAAAACGATGGTAGGGAATCCTAGAAAGAGTACTCATCAGTTTAACACTTTGTGAGTTTACACTACCAGTTCCCTATATTGTACTCAAGTAACCCTGATATTTGTTTACTTGTTCATTTTATAGCGCAATAGTAAAACGTGAGAAAGGTTCAACGGGTGTAGTGTTTTAACCATACAGGTGTTTCAGCTGTCTGTGCTGAATTCATCCCGTGCTATTCTTCTATCATTTAGTTACGCTCTATAGCTGTGACATGTGCATTTACTAGGACTGAATATTGACATCAAATGTCCTGTTTCGTATTATACAATTGTAAGGACATCTTTGGTGATGTTAGGAAATTATCGAAACTAAATTGGAACAAACTTAAATAACGATTGATATTTTCTAAGTATAAAATGCAACTTATCGTCGGCACGGACACATTACAAATATCAAATGAAACATGTTAGATCCTTTCAACTGAGGCTACCACACCAGTTCAAAAGTAAAATATAAACATTAATAAAAACCCCGATTGATTTGATAATTGATATTAAACATTTGTTTATTATTATAGGTTTACGATGTACTATTTTAGCTGCCTTTAACCTTGAATATTTCAGTCTTATAAAATAGAAAAAAAATCAACCTTTTACAAATTACCAAGACAACGGACTGTAATAATAGACCTACAATGTTAGATGTTAAAACAATCAATAGGTACATAGTTTGCGATAAAAATAAAACTTTGATAGGTTTTGACAAATATGACAAACGCGAGGGTACATGTACTGCTTGCGCTGTGATGCATTTCTGAATTAGAGTATCGCAATGTTCCATTGTGAAGATGTGAGTTTATAAATGAACATATAAAAGAGTATATAATTACCCGTGTTGCACGATCCTTGTTCTTGACTGTACATGGCAGGACGGCCGTGAAGCCAGCTATCAAGTTCACGGTGATTGGGTTCTGGTCCAGGGAAGGACCACTTCCGGCTACCACTGAAATAACCAAATCGGACGGATTATAATATAATCTAGAAATCCTTACTTCCGGATACCACTGGAATAATCAAATCGGACGGATTTAAATATAATCTAGAAATCCTTACTTCCGGATACCACTAAAATAACCAAATCGGACGGATTTAAATATAATCTAGAAATCCTTACTCCCGGATACCACTGAAATAACCAAATCGGACGGATTATAATATAATCTAGAAATCCTTACTTCCGGATACTACTGAAATAACTAAATCGGACGGATTATAATATGATCTAAAAACCCTTACTTCCGGATACCACTGAAATAACCTGATCGGACGGATTATAATATAATCTAGAAACCCTTACTTCCGGTTACCACTGAAATTACCAAATCGGACGGATTATAATATAATTTAGAAATCCCTACTTCCAGATACCACTGAAACACAGTTGCTTGAGTTTCTGTCAGTAAAAAATAAATATATATATATATATGTGTGAAATGAGCCTCCCATTACAGTAATGTAATGGAAGTATACCAACGTTATTTCTCAACTATTTGTAAACAATGCACATAACTTACTTTTTGTGAGGCTGTCGTGCAATTCTGAGCCTAAACATCGACATTTCTGATAAATATAAATATTTATCCACCACTACATGCTAGTTTCGTTTCATCTAACGATAATCTCTCCGTCGCATAGACGGCTTTAGTATGACGAGCGTACCGGCAACTTTTTAAGCAAGCCGCCATGGCCAGTACTATGTGAGGTCACGAAGCCGGAAGGAATACAAAGGAATAAATAATGGTTTTTATTCGAATAAAATACATACTAACGATTGTTGAGTCCATCAAATCACGTGGAACGTAAATTGTATTTTTTTAAAGACGAAGGGATTTCCTTATAGATGTTGAAATTTACATAGATAAGGGAGATAACTCTAACTCTCGGGGAAAATTTGAAAATGTTTCGTCCCCCACTGAATTATTTAGAATGTGACGTCACATATGTACAGCCATTGCGCCTTGCTTAAAAAGTTGCCGGTACGCTCGTCATAAAAAAGCCGTCTATGCGACAGAGAGATTATCGTTAGATGAAACGAAACTAGCATGTAGTGGTGGATTAATATCTTAATCTATCAGAAATGTCGGTGTTTAGTCTAAGAATTGCACGACAGCCTCACAACATGTAAGTTATGTGCATTGTTTACAAATAGTTAGAAATAACGTTGGAATACTTCCATTACATTATGTAATGGCCCGCGGCTCCATATATATATAAGAAAATATATACTGACAGAAACTCAAGCAACTGTGACTGAAATAGCCGAATACGGACGTAATTGTAAACCATTAAGAAATCACTTTGGTATAATTTTGGAAAATCATTGCTTCTGGCTATCACTGAAATTACCAAACACAGCTTGAATCGAATGTCTTTGCCTCCGGCTGAATCTACACCGAACGTAGAAGAAAAGACTGACTAATGGGGTAGAAGGGCAACAATACGCTGAAATTAGGGTAGAAAGTGACAACTACTTCCGGTTTCAAAGAAAACATTAACTCGGAACTACTATGGGGAACATCGATGATATCCGTTTTAAGGAGTGCAAAAGTGTATATTTCTTTTTAAAATGGACGTTTTGTAGGGTTTTGTAGGGATGACCAACATAACGCTGCCATTTCATAGAATGACAAATTCGTTTTCTTGGAACTGTTGTACATGACACCAGTAACATAGTGTTACTGTAAACAGTGAAAACATAACATTTTATGAAGAGATAACGCAATAGAAACAGGATGGACAGCTTCCCACCACAGCCCAATGCTGTAACCTCCCTGTAGTGACATACATAATACTGTTCGACACCAGCTGGATACACTACATGTACCAGTGATAAATGTTGCGGTTTTGATTTTAATATCTCTAACTCGTTTCTCAGATTTTACTCTCTAGCCCTCTTTTTTGGATTGGTTAACCTCAATCTCTTATCGTACTGATGTAAATACCAGTCAGATCATCCGATACATGCATCGGCTGGTGCCTTATTGGATTACGTCACCACAACAAAACGTATCCCCGACACAGGCTGTGTGTTAGGATAGGTGTCGTTTAAGCAGAGTATTTGTGTTGTAATAATTATTACAGATCGTTTAGGACAGCTAAGTTTAAATAATTCACTGATTAGCACACATAACCCATTTATTGACCTTTTACCGCCTACCACATTGGTGATGTTCACCTTAAACAACCTGTTGTTTACACAATACACAGACCACCCTCCTCGACGTCCAAGCTCTGATGACACTAATGTGCTCAAGTACCTATTGTTTTATTGACGCTTGTGATAAATTACCTCTATATATATTTGATCTATACTCACTACACTACATGTCGTGCAGGACTATAAATTAGCTAAGTTAGCATCAATACTAAGTCTAGAGCCAGCCATCCGGATATTATATACCCGGTATAGTGGTGATGTATATCACTTCTCGTGCCATTGGTCTAGCCAATAGAATGTCAGCATCATGATCGATTGTTTTCTTCGATTCTCAATGACATGCGATTTAATCCTGACACGACTCCAAGGTTAAGGTCGTCTATTATAGCTAACAAATGGCGCATAGGTATGTTAGTCTGAATTTGTTAAAGGAGCATGCGTCTAATTGATTTCAATTGATAAGTTTTCCTTTTGTTTATCAACATGGAAACCACATACATAATTATGGTTGGTGATAACTTGTTAAAAACGTCTAAAATAACCATATAGATATCGGGTAGTGTCTCCTAAATGAATATTTAGCTTTATACGTAATGCTAACATCTCTCCGTTATTTCATTAGAACTATTCTACTAATACTGTTTATATTTGTGTTTGTAGCAAGAATACAACACGACATTATTACAGTTTAACATTGTCATGTTTTGTCAAGCAAGAATGTTTACATTAAAAACGGTTTCACAACATTGAAAAAAAAATGACATGACACGAAATTGCTTCTAATAATATAAATACATGTACATCTCTGATATGTCCACTGAATTGCAAAACGCTTATATGCAATAAGATAATAAACAAATAAATTAATACAAATCCTTAATTATAAACAAAAGATGACATGCTTGTTACATGTATCATCACGTACACCGTACACTTTGTACATATGTTTGGCATGGATTCACTAACTTGCTTAGACTATTTAGAATACTGTATCCGATCCGTTTTAAGACAGTTGTATATAATAAATCAAGATAAGGCAGTCTATATTATACAATTATGATTGCATCACATCATGACATCATCCTATTATGGGAGCAGTTACATGATGTCTTTTATCAACAAAGTGGTTAATACGTCTCATCAGAGTGTCAAAATCACAAATATACTATCCATGTACACAAATATACTATTCATGTACACAAATATACTATTCATGTACACAAATATACTATCCATGTACACAAATATACTATCCATGTACACAAATATACTATTCATGTACACAAATATACTATCCATGTACACAAATATACTAATCATGTACACAAATATACTATCCATGTACACAAATATACTATCCATGTACACAAATATACTATCCATGTACACAAAGATACTATCCATGTACACAAATATACTATCCATGTACACAAATATACTATTCATGTACACAAATATACTATTCATGTACACAAATATACTATCCATGTACACAAAGATACTATCCATGTACACAAATATACTATCCATGTACACAAATATACTATTCATGTACACAAATATACTATTCATGTACACAAATATACTATTCATGTACACAAATATACTATCCATGTACACAAAGATACTATCCATGTACACAACTAAAACACATGCTGGAAAAAAGAAATATTTGACCGATCTACAAATTGTTTGAATAATTATAATATGATTTATGAATTTTAAATGTAGAACAAGAAATAAATGACATAATCGATATATGTTATTTCAAAAATGAATACCCAGATAGTTGATTTGGGAGTTTTATTATGGACACATTGTCGGCATAAAATGTTAATTATTTAGATTTACCAGATGTTAAGGCCTATGTCTCGAATATATCGACATTAAATGCTGTACAACACTATGTCATGGACATTTATATATAAACAATTGACGTAAACCGATATCCAAGTACCTAAACTGTCATCAATTCTCCATACATACAACCTATATACATCATACGTCAATGATCTTCTAAACATTTAATAAATTACCAACGAATACATCAATTATAATATACACATTCGAGCGTTGGTGGGTTAAAAATGATTCAAATACACTAAACATAAACTAACAGTCATTATTGAATATCAATTTATTTGAAAAATCCCGCATCCATGTCCATTAACCTGGTGTATATACGTACAACTATTTAAACTAATAGATGATATCAATGCTAGTGTGGGAACATTTACCTTGGAGAGCACACAACCCACTCACATTCCTCACAGAAAAGGAAATGATATAGATGTACATGTAGCAGGACTACCCTGCATGTCCGGTTACTGTGTATACAGGGACAGGAGTCTCACAATGGGACTTCATTAATAATACAAATATATTATAATTAATGTAAGCGTATATAATTAACTTAATAATGTATAATGTGTATATTTTCTAATAATATGAGCATTGTATATTTACTACCTTGTTTGTACTGTCACCGTCATGCAAAATCCATCTATACACTGTAGTTAGATAATATTACATCCATATATAGCGTTGAGTTCAGGTGTCCTAATATTTGCATACGACTCCCACTCAATAACACATACCGAGGATATCCAATGTCATTCCATTTGTGCTACATGTAACTTAAAAAAAATTTAAGGAGTAAGAATTCGGATGTCTTAACATAATAGTATTACGTAGGAAAACCATACAACTACGTCATTATGCTAACTGATATTGGGTTGTAAGTGTTAAGACTAAATCTCTCATTATAAAGCTGTTCCACATCAGGAACACATACACTAAGCATGGTTAATCCATTGATATAATTTCTTCTGGAAAACATCGAAAGTAAAATTAACGAGACATTGGCTCTATAGGACATTCTGACTCAAGAACAGAGAGAGAGAGCAGCTAAACAAACAGACATATCACAAATAAATACGTATTTAACTACATGTATTTCTGAGTTGACAATAATATGACATCAAAACATTGTGTCGTTATTAATATTTTGTGCGGGGTAAAAATAACTTTCCCTTTACAAGTTCAATACCGTGAAAAACGTGATTCATATTAAATTGAGTGGCATTCACAGTTTATACGAATCAAATATCAATACTGTGTCTCCTGAACCGTGAACAGTACGGCTGCATATACATAAGTAATGCAATATTATATATTGTTAGATGATATTAACTACAAAATCGTGCACATTTCAAATGTACTAGAAAGTACTAAATAATAAACCATACGAAATGAAATAAACAATGCATTTACGATGTGCTCATTTCTATAGACAATGTGTTTCAGACACTATTCAATGTTTCCAGGAATACAAAAGTTCATTTTGTGAGCATATTCCAAAATGTCTACGATTATCAAGGTTGACACTGGCGATATCCTTGTACATATCGAAAATAAAATGGTCGAAATGATGACTTGTTTAAAGGCTAGACTCATACTAGATACAGAACACCCAAATAAGCGGTTATTTGACAGATAAATACTCCTAATAAAATCGTGACATCCGTACAGAATCAACGAAAGAATACACTGTTTCATTGTTAATACGTTGAACAATGTTAAAATCGGCGTGTCTTAATATATTCAATACCGCGAAATCGTGATTCACAATACAATGACTTTCGTCTACAGTTTGTACACGACATTCAAATATCAATACCGTGTGAACTGAACCGTAAATTGTACAGCTGCATACACATACAACGTGAATATCATATGTAAAATAGTATACAACATATATAATACGTATCGATTTGACTTACCTGGTAGTAGTAATGGCAATAAACACAGCACACTCCACATGACTGCGTCTGTTTAGTCCTGGGATGCGAGTATTACCATGGTAAAATCCATGTGTACAGACACCGACCCTGATACCCAACACTAACAATGTAATTCCAACTCCCTGCGTTATCTAGTGATATTAAGGAAGAAATGTGTTGAGACGGTAGTATACAGGAAAACGGTCTTATCTGGTTGGCAGTAAGATGTACAGAGAGCAGAGGGTTTATTTAGAATGTAAACACAGCGTACTGACCACTTCTGTACCTCCTTGTACCTCCCTTATAGCATCAACAATATCCCGGACAATGACAGTGTTATTAATCCCAACAGAACACTACGGGACCTGGTCAATATGTGACATAGATCCGACTTGGTTCCACCAGTACGTCCATTCATTCACCGGCTGGACACGACGACTACCCATCCATCACAGCTAATCAGGATGTAATGCACATGATCGGGGCCTCCTCAGATGTACTCGTAACCGCGGTGGACTCGCTCCTGGCTACTGTCCTAGGTAGATACTCGTGGTACAGTTATTATACTTAGTATATACGTACATATGTTATGTCAGTTTTAGATATATAAGTTCTAGCGTATCAAAACAGTCGCGAATCGCTTCTAGCTACTCACGGTTGTGAGTTACACACACAGCGACAGACGGTACAGCACTGACTAGTGGTAGTTATACGTGATAATCATACTTCGTGGCCTGTTCTACATCACTACGTCCCTGAAATAGAGAGAAAAATCGATAAGATCACCAATAACCTAAATGATGGTGCGTACAGTCACGGTCTACACAAAAAATATAGTCCCAGGTCATAACCGTCGCCATTATGACATTATGATTTCCGGTTTACTTAGCGAGCTATACAGGCCAGGTGGACAGGTAGAAACGATAGTGTGTGTATTCGTGTTGATTACCTGAAGTTACGGTAGACTATAAGGGGAGTAGGTACGGATTCATTTAAACGACTCAGGCGTGTAAATCCCTTCGACTTGATTAATTTCAGTATTACAATGTACGTATATGTTTTGTTGTATACTGTGTATGTTACCATCAATGTGTTATATCATCGTTTTAATTAAAGGTATGTGCTTAATCTTTAAATATTATTTTCTACATTTAACGTTTTGTGTCCTGTAAAGCTGCCGTAGTTTACCTCTTATCATAATAAATACTACAATACACAGCACAGGTGTGTTGGAAATTGTACCACATATATAGTCGCAGGTATACGTGTTAGCGCTTTAAATACAGGTAAACACGTTAATCTTTAAGTACGTGACGCGTCTTAATCTTGCTAGTAAAGCCTGGGGCGCATTAACTGCTAAACCAATCAACATGCAAAGCACATATCTGTACGCTTGGGAAGGATTCAATTCGACCGTGATATACACATGTAGACATCAAAGGAATCGAAAGATCTAGCAGCTTTGAAGATGTATTCACAACATTTGGAATATGACGTTCAGTTTATAGAATAGCGAGTGTTTTCTGTTATAAAAACATGTGTCTTTCACTATACAGTATTGATAATTTAATTCAGAAATATCATATAGCTGAAATATGAATAATTCTAAACAATTCATCAATATACGTAGTTTGTATACCATGACAACAAATAGCGTACGTGTGTGAATTTCCTTTTACGAAATAAAGTACTTCATGGAATTAGAATTATTCGGTAAAAGTTTAACCTTCAAGGTACCCATACAATGTATTACATCGTGTTTTGAACTAAGTGAAATAAGGAACTTTTAATGGTAACTGCGAAAAAACAATGGGAAGAAGTGATCTACACAGCTACTACAAATATCTTAAGTTAAATTAGCTAAATTTAAAGGTGTAGCATATGTGTGTGTTGCGTCATCTTTTAAATGTTTTATTTGTTTGGCAACTTTTTAATTTGATATGTACTTATTTTTTTAACTATAAGCAGGTAGAAAAGGTAGGGTAAATGGCACACCTTTGGTATTTAATATGATATTTACGGATTATTTATAACTAGAAAAGGTTGTATATGATTTGGTATCCTTTTGGTTTGTGTTATATGTTTAATAAGACATTATCTTTTGTATTTGTTCAAATAAAATGAAACTTTAACAATATCATCTCAATATAATAAGTCTATGCCGTAACAAAACCGTTACGCACATACATATATAACGGTCCTTGGATTTTCTCTTTTAAATTAGATTTAAGATTATGTTTGCGCTTAGGTATTCTCTATTTTTTCCAAGTTAATACAATGTTGAAACAGTAGTCTAATTATTCTGTTTAGAGTTGACTGACTACATCAGATAAGAGCAAAGTAATATGTATTGATGACTATTATAATACAGTCTTCTGCAACAAAATATAATAAGTATGAAGGCAGTGTTTATATGGAATATTAAGTAATGCTATACCATGATATTGTACCATTAAAACCTAAATGTAACAATATATACTACCCTATGCACCTCCATCCCTTCCCTCCTTTTTACCCTACTAACAGTCACGGTATGCAAAAACATCAAAAGAAGCCTGAACGAGGATAGGTACATTATGTACAAGGTGAAAGCTATGATGAGACTTATAAGAAAGTGGACAAATGTAAAGTGATAAAGGT
Source organism: Mimachlamys varia (assembly GCA_947623455.1). Classification (NCBI taxonomy): domain Eukaryota; kingdom Metazoa; phylum Mollusca; class Bivalvia; order Pectinida; family Pectinidae; genus Mimachlamys; species Mimachlamys varia. The sequence goes on from OX392535.1 coordinate 5,672,813, forward strand.
ACATATTGTGACGAATGAAGAAGAACGGAAAACAGAACGGACTACAAAAATAAATCTTCACCTGCATGCCTTCTTGCACTAACATACTGTCCGTCGGATGGGACTATAAATGGTGGCCCGAGTAAGAATTGTCTAATCTTGCACGAAAAAGATCCCTTTGAGTCTTTCGAAGAAGAGTAGGTGTGATATCGCCGGCTCAGAGGATAGCGCAATAACTTTAAATTCATAGATATAGACCTTTATTAGCTACGTTGTATTTTGGCGGACATCCAAAATCATAGATAATACCAAATTCGATAGGAAACCCTGGGCAGCCAGGTCGGTGCGGATCGACGATTTTTTCGGTTTTTTTTCTGGGAACAGACTCGTCTCACTCTAGGTCATCTTCCATTCGCGCTTAGTAATCTTGGTACGACCAGCAAACTCCCCCCACCGATTTCTAGGTAGGACAACGTTTGGCAAAGGGGTCGTCTTCAAAATTATAGCGCACCTATGTAGGTTGGTAGGCCAGACGACTCCTATATCCACCCTCTCAACCCATTCCCCTTGCCTTTCCTCCTACATACATACTCTCTTTCCTATCTTTTCTCGTCCAACGAAGATCGTAAGGCCACGTGAGGACGTAAAGCTTTCAAAATAAATAAAATAAATAAATGTATAGCGATTTTATCGACCTTCATTTACAAAATATTATTATGTAAGTCCCATTTCATCTATTATGTGTCATTCACTATGAACAGATAAACCTAGAAGGTATTACGATGTACACAGTTCAGTTCAGTTTTTATTACTTTAAACCGTTTGGTTCATCAGTACATTGCATATGTAACAGTGCAAACAATTAAAACAAATTATATGCAGACACACTACTCACAGGATATGTAGTGTAGAGACATCTCACATAACAATTACATATACAATCACCCCTACAAAATATCTACTCTCTTAACGATCATCTGAGAATCATATAATATTTATCCAGCTTGTATCTATTTTTGAGTATACAATTTGTATTTATATAATAGTATATTCTCATATAATATTTATCTTTTATTCTCACAATATATTTAAATAATATCATATTCTCATAAGACATTAATCTATTATACTCACATTATATTTATATGATAATATAATCTCACATTACATTTATCTATTATCCTCATAATTTATTGGCATAAAAATATCTTCTCACGTAACATTTAGGCCTGTCTATCATTCTAAAACTGACACGCTTATCGGGCATTTATATTACAGTTTTTAGGGGAATTTAACAGATTGTATCACAATCCGTTGATAAAAAATGAGTTTTGAAAAGCACTACGAATTTTACCTATTCGTGTAAAGCTGACAAGAAGAATCGATCAGACGCCATGCACCTGTACTAGAAACTAATCAAGTACCAACATTCTCATAAACCAACATTTATTAGTACATTTGTACACGTAAATGCCTAACGGAAGTTTACAAGACCTAGTTACTGGTAAAACACACGTTTGTTAAATGGTATCGATCTGTAAATATGACAACTGCACCTGAGCGCTTTATGGCTTTATACTATATATTTTTAGAAAGAGCTAAAATACTTTCCACCTTCTCTAACATTTCCTTATCTCAGTTGGTTTCGTCTTTTGTATTTTTGTTTCGAATGAAATACAAACTACATCAGAAGCAAATTGCCGATGGGTACATGCTTTTTTTAACGATTCCAGGTGTATTTCATTGACCGCTTTTTTTCGAACTGGAGTGCCGTTTCGGCAGACATATCACTATTTTAATATTAAACATTTATTAAGGAAAAGTACATGGGTGTTAATGTAGTATATACATTATAAAACGAGTTCATATATTTCATATGTAACGAGCCGTTTGGCGAGAGACATGTACATCTATTTAACGAGCTTTATAAATTCCATATTGCATTGACACGAGTGTAAGATTCTATTTATCAAATAACTTATACTCATCCAAAACTCTAAAACTTATTTTATAAAAAGAGGAAAATGTCCATTTGGACGGCACGATTTGTACTTCGAATAAAACCATATGACGTCATAAAGATGTCGCAGTAGTGTTATTACACATATGTAATACAGCAATTATGACTTGGCCGTATGACATGACTGAACAGGTCAGTTATGTTATAAAATACCAATTGAAACAGACCTTCCCACAGTTTGCAATATATATCATGCATTTGAACCACTGTGTACTTTTAACTGCCGCCATTGGATCGGTTTCATTGACAAGCTTGAATTGACCTGTAGAAAACTGAATGTATGCTACAATATGTAGAAAATCGACATTATCAATTGAAGCAGTGGGGGATTTCATAATAGCTGATGTAATACACCTTTAATACGTTCCTTTATGAATAGTTACTAATTTGCACTGAGCTGGTATTTGTGGTGAGAAATATTGGGAGTGATAAGAATTACGTAGAACTGGAATCTCAATCAACTTTCTGCCCTTCACCCGGCTGTTTTAACAAGACCAATCTGCCGCCAATGATACCGTTTTTTATTTCTTTCTTAACACAATGTCTCAGTTTTCAAACAAGAACAGATCTTTCTTTCTCTACACTATCTTTTATAACATCCATCTTGTGTTTTTACTGCTACAATGTAGTTACATTAACCACTAACGGGGCGACGCAAGTGGACGGTTCATGGGAAGCGGAAGCCTGGAGTTGGTTGTATACAGCAGGCATAGTCGATAGGCTATCGGTGTTTGTTCCGTAAGTGTAGATAACCTGGAAACAGCGTATCAGGAAATCCATTTGTAATAGGGCGTGTGCTTAGGTTACAATTAAAGTCTGCAAATTTAGGAAACTCCATTCTTACGTAAACAAAAAAGTATTCTATCATATTTTCATTAACTTATACGACTTAATGGCCCACTATACGTAACTTCAGGAAATTTTTCGTGATTCTGGAAAACTCTGGAAACAATCCGGTTGATAACCATGCAAAAATAAATATAATAAGTTACTATGCTTGATTTCCGCTTCAAGTTTTGTCGAAAGTTACGTATACTGGGCCTTTAATTGATTGTTAGTTGTCATTGTAAATCGAAACTACATTCATGTATAAGGGAATCGGACATTGTCAGAATCATCAAATCATTACAGAAACTGAACGGTATGGCAAATTAAACATGTTTGGTTTCTTTCAGCCAATGAGAAATTGTAAAGGTCGCAATTTTCGAGAAAGGCAAAGATTTTAACTACCAGTTGTTATTGAATTTCTCATTATAAAAACTGAATACCTCAACCCTGTTGGGACATAAGCACGGCAATTACTGAAACATACAATGTATATGTATATATATACGTATACAGTTTGTCTCCATAAATGTGAGTATGATTCCATAGTAAATATGTCAATGCTAATTTAAGCTGCCAGCGGAAGTCAGGAAATAACGTCTTCGTCGGAGAATCCATTTACAAACAGAAAACACTTGATCAGCCTTTGTTGTTTTGTATGGTGACTGATACTTTGACTGAATAGATCGTCTCAGACAAGCGTTCATTCGTGTCTGACAAAAGACTAAAATGCACCATTTATATAGACATCCAATTTTGCAGTAGACTTAAGAAAGGCCTCGGTGATGATGTACATCATATATTCATATACAATCGTTCAGTCTCCTTACATGTGCGCATTACTATGCCGACTTATGACTGGCAAAATACTTCAGCTCTCACTTTGAGGACGTGTCATTTACTTGAATGTGGCATAGACTTACATGTCCGATGTAAAACATAAGGTTCTTTCCCTTCCGGAACACCTGGTCTTATTCTCGTGTTCCTTTTAAAGTTTAAGCGAGTGCGGATTCTGTTTTTTATTAAAGTTGTATTCCAACATACAGATATATTAAGCAATATATACCATTGTCACTAAATGGGCTATTAATGATAAGAATATATTGTTGATATCATCATTATAATACAGATTGAAATCTAACTGAAAGCAGTTCAAAAACTAAATGGCCCTGCCGGTGAGAGGAACTTATCGTACCTGCTGCAGCATTGCATGATCGTATGATGAAGATGGAACGTATCTCTCCGCTTCTTTCTACACACCATATATTTCCTTATGTTTCGCTTGTCGCTGCATTACGTTTATCACTAAGCCGGGCGTTCGCACATGTAAAACTTTAAGTTCTGTCCCAGGACCGCGATATACCGGAGTGTCAAAATGGTACATTTGTAGTTACTACTTCCTGTTTGACGCGCAACATTATGGGGGTGGAACTGGTTCACTCGTATTTAGAATAACCTCACCAGTAGGTTTGCCCTTCGGCAGTATACTTTAGTGTGGTAACACTTTAAAGTCGGTATGGGTTACCGAATATCACGAGGCTCTTACATAGCATACGCTGCGCGGTCGTCCTTCACTGAACGTAGCTGTTGGTAAGACGTAAAACCTAATAAAACCGAAACCAAACAAAATTGAAGTATATATATATATAAACTGTATATATGTTTTCGTTATGCTGTATCTAATTTCGTCATGAAAACTGTTACTCGCAAAATGAACCAATGTATTAACATTGTATACTATGCAAAAAACGTTACACGGGAAATAATATATGTATACAAACAAGTTAAGCGTGTTTGTACTAAATCCATATGGACAGATGTATATTGCCTTGAAACAGTACAAGTAAACAATTAATATTAATTGGACGTGGAACCTGGTTTGTACTGACCGTAACCATGGTATGGACTCTGACCATGGACATGTCATACACACTTTATTTTCCTGTCCGTGACAAGAAATCTATACTTGTTTACATTTTACAATTGCGATTTCTGAACTCGCTTTTTCAGTTTTAAGTTATTGTTACACTCTAATTGTATCACACATAACAAAAAACCATAATGAGGTTTTATCGTGTCTCGTTTTGACATATTTATGGCGTAAAAACAAGTGAAAGACGCTGAAGTCAAATACATCACGGTGCGTCAACAACCGTGAGAAAATGCTGTGGGCTAGCTACTGCGATTTATATAAACGCACGCACAGATACATGAACATGTATAACACTTCCATTTACTAAACTTTGTGTGTAGTGCGAAAACTGGAGACATTTTGAAAGACGAACTCGTACCGATATGTGAGAATGTTCATCCATAGAGAGTACTCTCGATGTCCAGCAATTACTTTTTTTTCAGGAGGCTGTGGAGAATGGACAGGAAGTACGGTACATGTAACATTAATTGTTTTGATAGATTGATTGCAGCAGTTATGTTGTTGGATACATAGTTTTCGATGAAAAAACTGTCCAGATTCGTAACGAACAATACAGAAATATAGCTTGTTCAAATATGTGCAAGAATGTATAGTTAATTTTTTTTTTTCAAGTATGAAAAACTGGTGAACTTTACTGAAAATGTCTATTTTAACCAAAAGAGAAAAACCAATAAGAGAGTATATATAAAAAAAACTATGAGCTTAGCAAATTTTTACATATTCTGAAGTTATGTTTTATCAAAGTTTCTGTAGTTTCCTTTCTGTTGTTTCATTGGCGGCATCTCCAATTTTTATCGTAGATTTGTGGCGGTTTTTATAGGCTGCAATTTCATCAATATAAGATTTCGTAAGATATGATAATTAATAATAAATTCAACGGCCATCCGACACGTAGGTGAGCCATTTACGACAATCTGGTCGTTTGTGTTGTATTTTGATGACCGCAGGAAACAGCAGAAAGTAAAACTAGTCTTCTGATTTTACGAATGTTGCCTGTTAATATTTGGAACCTAAATTAGTCGTCAGTAGGAGAAGGAAATGAAAAAAAGAAAAATATCCTTTATACAGGGATAAGATTACTTTATAATGAAGCTTTTTTGTAACATAAGAGAATCACAATTGTGGTGAACTCTACCAAGAGCACACAGAACATGATGTATTGACAAACATGTAAGCTTTTACAGAGAAAACCTATGGGTAAATGTAGATACAGCAAATGTACAGAACCTGACATTTGATCAGTAAATACAATCATTATCAGAAAACGAAATCAGGTATTACCTTCTTGGAGGCGATATTATCTTCGATTTGAAAAAAAACCCATAATTTAAAGAATTTTGCATTATATCTTTAGTAAATTTATATTTGATGTTGGAACTCTATAGCAACTAATTAATACAAGTACTGTCGACGTACGTAGTTTTAGCGGTAATCTTATTTTAGCGATTTTCCCGCTGACAGTACTAGAGTTCGCTTAATTTACGATTGCGCTTGTTATCGTTTTCTACAGTGAGTATTGTGATTGCGCCAATTCATCATTTTCGCTGTATGTTTACATTGCTTTAATATTTGAGTGCACAAAAAAGTACGAATACGGTAATCCTGTATAACATTATATTAAATGGCTAATAAGCAACTATAAAAAATATTCATGATACTATAGCTGTGCAAATGCTAGTATAATCGCTAATGTTGATTTTTAATGTGCTAATTGCACATTCCTTGTGTTCAAAATTGTATATACAGTTTGTGTGGCATGTATGTGCAATGCATTTATCCATTATTTAACTTTTGATATGGTATTGCTTTGTCTTTATTTAAATGAGCTGGAATGTAATCTTAATTTGGAAAAAATTAAAATGATGATAATGTCAAATACCGTAACGTATAGAGGACATTTGTAAATTGTCAATTTTCTGTCAAATTATATTTCACGGCTGTTAGCTCTGGATTGCTGGTTAAAAACGATTATAGGTCCAAAACGGAAATGATGGGTGCAATTTAGAATACCTATGGGATCATACGTTTGTGGTACAGCTCGGGCTATACAATGCGCATATGCTAAACTTTGTTATTTATTATTTCAAGGATGCAAAGTAGTGTCTAACGTACCCGGTATACAAATAAAACTAGGTTTAAAATCATTGTTGATTTCTTCTACCTTGGTTCACTAATTGATAAGAAACCATATGTTTATAACAATCGGTTATAATATGACACACAGATGTACCTAGGTTAAATAACTATACTACTGATTGACTCAGGCGTAATGACTGATGGTGTAAGTAACCCGAGGTAAATGATCGGTGGTACATATAATCTATCCATTTTAGATATTGTGTGGTATATTTGTTGCAGTGAAATAACTGTTGTGTTCAATCTATCCATGTAACACACGAGAGAAATTATGACTATGTGAAACGATTGGTAGTAAACTATACTCAAGTTTATGGTTGGTAGGTGATATTACTGATGTTAATTAATGGTTATACGATTTCTCCAGGTTAAAAGACATGTGGTAAATTCTACGGAGTTTAGGCGATTCCCCAAGGTTACTATTGGTAGTATAATTTACTCAAATATTCATAGTTTTAGCTAAAATCGCACAAAGTCGATAACTTTTTGTCACCTCAAACTTTAGTTCGCAATGTCACATTTCAATAGAGCACATCATACAATATCGGAACAAAATGTACTTTGTAGATTGTTTGAAAGTTTGAATTTGACGTCAATCGTAGTATAATCGATTCATCACATATTTCTATGGTGATTCAGTGTAACGGGAATAGTTGTATATTACATATACAAAGTGGTCCCTGTCTGCTGTATTAGTTGTTTGTTCTTTTACATAACTCGTAACAAACCTGTTTATCTCATCGGGCAAGATTCATGTCAAATTAAAAATTGACTCTACACATTTACAATGAATGGTTTTGGTGCTCTATTGTCCATGTCCAGAACTAGCATGACATGTTTCTGGAAGTTTGGACAGAAAAAACACTCCAGTACTCAATCATACTGATATCGTATTGACCTCTATTACGGATAGAGTACTTACTCCACGTGAGGACAATTAGCCGTAGTGGACCTACGTATACCATACCTACCGTATGCCGATCTACTGGCTATCCTCGGTCACACAGGCTGGCGGATAGAGCACTCTCCGTCAGGAATAACACAATACTAATACAATTATCATGTAAATCATATATGAACCATATAAAGGAAAGACTCGTTTGACGCATGCGCAGAATAAACATATTAAGGATGTTTTATTGGGCAACACAAGTGTTACAGGGGATGCTGTTATGTTTGTGGCTAGAAGCTACACCAGCGTGTGACCCAGTTTCCGAGATCTATCACTATACACGTATCCTTAGGTCATCGGAGCTTTTCCATTGAGACAAAAATGTCCATTTAAGGAAAAGTTTGAATTGATTAATAAATTGAACTATTTTGCCGTCGTTGATAGTTTCAATAAATCACATTTCTAAAACAATTTGATAAATGATAACGATAATCGAAACAGCGATGTTGGAAGGTATGAAAACAGTCGTGAAAACATTGCTGTGTTATATTTTGTGTCTATTGAAAAGTAACGTGACGCATTTTATTTACACTTTATTAGTATGCTTTATTTGTTTTAACTGCTACCAAATGGTAGTATATAGCCGATAGAACACAATTTGGGTGACTGATACATAGTTATAATGTCGCCGTTAGGGCGACAGAAATATAGGATCTGCCACCAAAACTGTTTTCATATCGACTATATACTACCATTTTGTTACAGTTCGATGCTTATATTTACATTCAGAGATTTTTTAACTGCAGGTAATGATGCGTTTATATTTGCCCCTTACATGTATAATATTACTGACGTCATCAAGTTCATATACCGGAACAGTCAGGTTATCAAAATTATGTTTAGTCACAGCTTGTGAATATGTTTTAATAACAATGCTTCAATTCTTTGTTATTCCTAATAAAATTGTTTAATGTTGGTTTTCCTTCCATTTATCTGTGGTTAGGTCCATTAAGGTAGTGTTGTTGTATGTTTAAGCAGATGTGTCAAACATTATGAAAATACAAGAAACAATGAGGAAAGCCAGACGCCAAGCGTAAAGGAACATACATATGTACAAAAAATATCAGTGAATACCGAAACGTCAACAAAATCATTATCCGAACTCAAAATCGATTAAACTAGGGGCAAAATAGGAACAAACGAAATATTTACATGGAGACTCTCGTAATAGCACAAGAGAATAACACCATGTGTTCCGCAAGAGTAAGCATCTTCTGCTTCATCGACGACACCCGCAATGTAAATCTTGGTCAGGTCGAAGTAAGCATCAATCCTAAAAAAAAATAAAAAAATTAGAGTATACCAAAGCGTCAACAAAACCATAATCAGGAGCACAGGGAAGAAATAGTAAGAAACAAGGAAGGAAATCAGGAATCCGTATACATGTATTAGAAAAATCAGAGAATATGGGTTGTTAACATAAACGAAAGTGATTAGTATCGCCCATGTTACAGAAAACGTCCAATGTATGTAAGCTCACGATATTGTCTGTGTTTACAGGATGCACTTGATTGCATTTGCTTAAAGAAAATACTCTTATCTATGTTTTACTTACGGTTTATTTTACAACGTAAAACCTACACGTCGTTATTGAACGGAAGTATCTTTTAGAGGACCCTGCTACTGCGTGTTAACGTCATATCTTGTTAGAGTTTATCACTGATGATATATGCCACATTTCCGCGGGCCTTCCCTGTATTCAAAGTAGGGTTCTGAGTGGACGTGCAGCTAATTGGCTCGTAAGCAATTTGACTGCGCACCTGACTCACTTGTTTCAATAATGATATCTAGGTCTAGGATGGTTAACAAGTTAATAAGTTGTCATCATGTGACCTGGGAAGCCCTTAATTATTATCGGATGAGGGAAGGGTGGACAAAACCTAATTATATAATACCACTTCCGAAAGCAATTTTGAACAGATTTTGAATCGGCATAAACCGGACGTAATAAGATGTTCATAAGAGTTTGGTATAAGTATTTCGGTTACCTAAGAGTCTCAACTTTGTTTAAGATAAGATTACGCTAGTATAGTAGCTGTTATAAAAGCTTTGTAGAAGTGTCGTATCATATCAACAACAACAACAACAACAAAAGCAACAACAACAGAAACATATGATAGGTACAGTCAAAATTGTCTTAGTGACCGCCTGAATTCAGCGACTTTCGGTCTTAGACGAACATATATTTTTCCCGGAACAAAAATACCTTGATACTCCAAATTTATTAAGCGACGGTATATCTTATTCAAGACTCAACGACCTGATTCTAAACCGGAAGTTGATGCTTTGGTTCCGGTAAGGTGGACAATATTAAGCTAAATTTAGAAAATTGAAGCCATAAAATCACTCAGTGCGAGTAGATCGTCTTCTCAAGTATCTGATGATTTTGGAAATGTCAAATTCTAGTAGTCTACTGTTTGTAGAACTATTTTTACAAGAAATTACAAACAAATCAACAAGACCGCAATTATGAAAATGAGCATGTCTTTGTAATCATTGCTTTTCACGAAATATGATCTTTGGACGATATTGAGTGAGGTTGTCGTGTAATTGGTCAAAACAGCAAAATTCAATTCAATTGTGCCAATTTGATATATTTGACCGATCACAGCATAAAAACCGAGGATGCCCGCATTCATTTCTGTTTTCTGGTGTGCCATGAACACATTTCTTCAAAAAGGAGATCCCAAACGCGAAAACATCTGAAGGCAGTCTGTTATAGATTCAATAGATATTTCAAACCATTACCGGGGAGAGTCTTTTCCGTAATCATTTCAAAGCGCAAAAATATCATGCGTTTATTGTATATTCTGTTAATACAACAAATAATATCGATCATACAAACCACACCTCATAAATGGTTTTGACATTGTAATGAAAAAAATATTGCGACATGCATACAGATATCATGTACTTTGCTCTGGGATAGTTCTCGCCTTTCATATCTGCGCAATTCCTCCTCGGCCTTGACCCACTATCGTTATAACTTATATCACGGAGGTAAATGCTGACAAGTTGAATAGCAAAACAGCATCTCCACATATCTCTTCATTTCAGCTGAAACGTTACATAACGTTTGATCACATGACGCAGCACTGACTATATATGTGTCGGACCACGTGTAGTAACAGTAGAGTGAAGTGTGATGATCGCCTTCCTCGGTTTTACTACACTTGTAAAGCAATTAGCACTGATAAGATACATGTACTAACAGAGGTACATTGAGGCAGAAAAGGAAAGAGATCAAAAATAAATAAAAATTATCTTTAATACTACTGTAAATGGCGTAATTCTTTGTCATACTCCCCTCTTCCTGTCCTGTTTTTTTTAGATTCATGAATATGCAACGGCATATTTATTACGTATTATTTCATTTGTCGTACAATGTAAGTTAAATTTGAACAATAAAAAAATATTACAAACATGTAACTTAATAATACATTTTATGTACTTGCGTTCTTTAAAAGTTTCTTCAAAACGCGGACAGCAATGACTTTATTACGTTATGACGCACTAACATGACTGTAGTGCATACTATGTATTTCCTTGTGTTCGGTGCAATTGTTCTGTCCATATAATAACACCAGACTATACACAATACATCAAATTGTACTACTACAACTACAGGACGAGAGTAACATTATAACACCATAATAAACAATGTCTTTTTGTATGTAATCAACATGATGTATCTCTATGGTTTTGAATTGGACGACACCACCATGACACGATGGATATCGTAACACCACGACAAACCATCGCTTGAGGACGGTGGTATCTATACAGAGCTTCCAACTGTGGTTCTGTGGCGGAGAGACTCGCTAATGTTCCCTGCTGTCGACTCTGTATATTCTATAGGTTATTGGTCTATTCAAAGCTTACCATGAACGTCAATTTCAGTAACTTTGTCTACAGTCCAGATTATCCTACATGCAGGCCTTATGCTGTAAGGTCAGAACGACATTACATGGTAAACAAACTGTCTTTCCAATATTTAACTCTGTTTAATCAAATCTGATTGCCAAGGCACAGCCATATAAGTGAGGCCGCAAGTTCAACTGCATCATGCATCAAAGTGATGTTCCAGTACACCATATGTATGGTAGCCGTAGTTCACCAGGAATAACGATACGGCTACAAACTCGTACCTATGGCGATCCGGGCCCGAGTGAAAATGAGCCAATATAAATGTAACAAAATCAAGGAAATCTGGAACGATGACATAACACACACATATGCCACACCGTTTAAATTTAGTAATTGATGCAGTATGCCGAAAAATGAATTAAACTGCACCATACAGCTGTTTCATCCTCCTAGGACTTTTCAGTGATGCCAAAGGCCAAAAGGTCGGAATCGGAAATTTCTAAACAAATGTTGAAGCAGAAGGGTCAGGTGCGTAAAACCCCTTTAATTTATACATTTAGAAGTAAAATTAACCTAGTTCTGTATAATTACAAATCGTGTACTGCGAAAATGTGTATATGATATACCGTGCCACAACTCAAATAAGATTAACTGTGGCTATGGATGCTCTAGCAAACCTCGGGGACTAAAAAATCCACCAGCTGAGTATGCCACCCCCTATCATTAAAGATGACGTAACACATACATATGCTGCACCTTTTTATTTAGTAATAGAAACAGTATGCCGAAATATGAATTAAACTGCACCATAAAGCTGTTTTGTCCTCCTAGGTCTCTTTATATTCTTCATCCTGACGATAGTGTTAGCATACAATCTTACATGTGTTTCTGGGTTGTGCACTGAGTAAATATTTGTTTACATATTTTACATATTAATGTTACATACGGTACAAAAGATTTAGAACCATTCTCAAGCGGCCGAAAGAATCATAACGAGAACATGTCAACACGCAAAAATATCCATTGTACAGCTACATTATACCTATCACACGTATATGTGATAAGTAAAGCAATTAATTAAAAACAAGAAGAGCTTGAAACAGTTCTCATACCCAAATAATGATTTTGTGTTCAAGCATTATGTTTTTAAGGTAAACAAAAAAGATTTTTTTTCATGGTTTGGAGAACAGTGGGCATATGCTTTTTTATTGTTTTCATTTTTACGTTTGATTTGCTTTTATGTTTTGACATGATGCACAATTGACTGACAAGAAAGATGAATTGACCACATTACTTGTGCTTGACAATGAGTATCAATACCAACACATGTCGTGTAATATATACTATGTACTTGGATATATTTTCAATCCGACCTAGGCACATCACCAGTGTACCTTACACAGCCATGAGGACAGGCTACACGTACACAAAATAGTCAAATTTATCATTGATACAACCGAATAAGATGTACATTGTAAGTGACAGAGAGCTAGGAACAAAATACTGATATCCTCGTAATGACAAAAAACAAACGCTAAAATAGCGATATTTTCATAGTGATAGAAAGCAAGCACTAAAATAGCGATGTCTTCGAAGTGATAGAAAGCTAGCACTAACATAGCGGTATATTCTCGTAGTGACAGAAGGCTAGCACTAACGTACTGATATCCTCGATGTCGTCCAAATTCTAGCAGCAATAGCTTGCAAATCATGAATGGCATTAAAAAACCAAATGTCCATTATAAAACACATATTTTTGAATAGGAAAGTTAACAAATGACAGCAACAATCACCTTTTTTTGTCCTTTGGCCCTTTTTGATACCCATTTTACCCTTTTAAATATTTGCTAATATCAAAACCCTTTCATCATCTGATTGAACTTTCCAATTCTAAATTGTTGAAATATTGTTAAAATCATATTACTATAAGCATGTTATGAAATCTTGTATCAAGTACATTGTACACGCAGTACAAATGAGCGCGGGATCCCATGGCTACTGGTTGGGTGAAACTTGCTACAAAAACGCTAACAGATTTTATCAGGGCGTCTAATCGCGTTATCTAACGATTTATTTGTAAATGAGCTCTATCAAAAATGGTCAAAATTGTTGACATTAAGATTGAATGATGACTTTTTTCCTTCGTGTACTGCCACTGCGTCCGCCGTAGGTGGCTGTTGATGCTGGACGAGCGTGGATGAGCAGGCAGTGAGTGCCAGTCCTACGTTATCACGGACAGCGCCCGTATCTCCAGAGACAAGCGCATCGTGTCCAATTTATATGCTAATCATGTTCAATTCATTTAATGCATTGTTCACATTAGAAAAGACACAAATCGATGTCTTTAAATACGAAAATAATCGCCTTTATTGAAAAAACGGGAATCGCTATCAGTGGAAATAGATTCCCTGAAAACCATAACTATTTGTGTTTTATTGTATCAACAAAGAGATATTAGCGTTATTATACAAGTGTATGGGTAGTTGTGATTGGCACAGATTGGGGTGCACCTGAGATGGGACGCGAGACGGGCTGGTATAAGTACTGGCTATTGCTTGTGAAATGGGAAAATAAAGGCGATCGGTCTTGTAGAAACCCGCTTATAGAATCTATGCATACCAATTCGACAAGTGCGCTCTACAGAAAATTTATTCGATTTCCAGCTGTCGGAGAAACATTGTGCTTTTATTCAGATATCTGTGGTAAAAGTCAAACAGAATCTATCCAGCAGGCGAACACGTACTTTACACGAGAATATTCATTGTGCGGTGACCTGTGACACTAGGTGCCGAAGATCAAGAGGTTTGCAATAAGACGGCACACAGTTACATGTCTCTGCCTTTGATATGCCAGCTGTACTACACCTTAAACTAATGTATTTCCATCTTCATATCTACAGATGTACAAACATATTCCAGTCACTGATTTATTTATCGTCTCTTTGAATATGACATAGATTTTGAATAAAACGATTGCTGTCAGATGTCATCAGTTTGTTCGATTGTGAATTCTGCATACTTACATGTACGTGTCGAAGTTGGTTCAATTTCCGTCCGTCCTCCTACGAACAATATAATACAGTTGTCCGACATGTACATACTGTCTTATTATCTAAGAACAGTGATGGTTCGAAAGCGTCTTTGCTCTTCAATTATTTTCAATGGCGGTCTAATAGATTTCTTTTCAATGCTTCTTTTTCAATATCAAATAAAATAAGTCAGGAATGAAATTAATAAAGCGTATTATATATCAGAATGCTTAAACAAGTTATTGACAATTTACAAATTGATAATGTTCTGTGGAAAGCAAATTCCACTTAATAAAACACAGGTAGTTGTGTTTTACATATAGTTCAATCTACAGAATAAATGATACAGTTTAAAGCCAGTACCACCAAATGTAGCTATATGAATGTTCGTTTTAACATCAATACTGATATTCATGTTAGTGTACAAAACAAAACGCAGTATATATCAATACTCATATTCTCCAACATACATAATGTATGGGTTTTGCTTCGAGTAAATTAAAAATGTTATGCGTACATGTCTATTCTGTAGCTAGGTGTAATACAGGCGAGCTCTGGGTCAAATAAGTCACTGAGACGTTTGCTGTAGGACACGCCATTGAGATATTAACAACAGTCTACATTCAACATCTTACTCATACTTGTACGTGTAGCCGAGAGATGACTATAACTCTACATTACTTACACGCATGATATGAACGATATTCATGTCAGATCAATATGAATCTGGGACTGAAGGAGGATGCCTCACATACAGTCGCGGAACTAAAGTCTTTATCGAGCGAACATGCCAATAAACACTTAATTTACCCATGATTGAATAACACCGGTGAAATTGAAATTAAAGCTCAGTGAAAAGTCGACTTTTTATGCAACCAGGAGACAAACAATCTGAGTTTGCCCGTTTAGGAAGCTAATGTGGAACAAGCGATTAGGGAAAGATAACGTATATACAAGGTGAAAAACAAGAGAGCAAACAATCTGATTGGAACCACAAAAACAAAGGGAATGTACAAAGTTCCAGGAGTAACCACATCTGGAAATGTACAAGGATATTTTGGTTTCCCAAATTACACGCGTTTTCCACCTCATCCATGTCTCTTGAATTCTGAGTTGTAGTCAAAGACAGGTAATGCCGTGTCCTCAAAGCGAGAACTGAGCAAGTGACAACAAATTAATAATGCAAACAAATGAGCATAACCAAAAACATCAACCTTAAATTTATCGAAATAAAACAAACCTTTCTCGACCGGATAATGTTGGTGACCATAGCCTGCATCTTTGGAAACCTTGCGTTGTGAGTTTGTCTATCAGCGGTAGACATCTGTCTATGAATCAGGATAGCCGGTGCAGGTTTTGAGTACTAAATCATGTGACCTGTTAACATATAAGGTTGGTGAATCAGGGTAGTTACTACATGGACATCGTATCAAGAAGGAAAAAGTTCAAAGGCTGAGTCTTACTGGAAGCAATTGATGTTCGATAAGGTGCTTTTCATAAAGGGATAACTAATTCAGATATGACGTTCACAGTTACTTGAATAATAAAGCAAAAGCGAAATGTGCGTTAAGACCGTTAATCTAAGGCTGTTCAGATAAAATAAAAATAATGAAATTCAGATGTTAAAATACACAGAGACAATGGCGCTAAAACGGAGAACACATAGTGATACTGTTCTGATAGGGTATACGTATTTACTTGTCTAAGAATGTAAAGCTCATGATGGAGATTTTATTTTACGTTTGAAATGAATGTTCTCTGGTTAAATGGTTTGAAATAAAATCGATCTCTGATATATTGTACCTTTTAACTGCGCGCTTTTACATCACAAGTAATGAAGCGGTGTCTTCCTGCCCTTCCCTCCGCCCAACGCTTATACCAGGCACCATCAATGGCATGCACGCTTATATAATTTGATTGCTCAAAGGAAGTCAATTTTTTTCCGTATTTGAAATCAAAAACACTAGATTTGTCTTTTAGTGGCGTTCAAACCCACAGATTTTTTTTATTTCTTGATTCCTAATTACGATTCCGACCTGCAGCCACGTTTTGGCGTTGAGAAAGCACGGCCAATGCTTTAGAAGCGATTGCTCAACTAGGAGATATCCTGTTTAAGCCCGGCAGCGTTCCCGCGAGGGACTGCAGTAGCCTGGTGTAATTGGCCAGATTTGGAGAATTTTCTGATGTCAGGTTAGGATTTAAGTTAATGGCCCTGTCCCGTAAGAATCAATCTACTGCTATGTGCATGGTGACCCAACACACTAACCAGTTATCTTGACGTTCGGAGTATTTGGTTTGAAGTTTTATCTTAATTTAGAAAAAAACAACATCTTCATGTAACGGCACTACATACGCACACGAACGATGTTTTTTTTCAACAAGAAATGTTTTAAAACATATTAATAAAAACAACAAAAAATAAACCCACACAATCGGATTGAGTTAAGCCGTGTAATGGAACAAGGGAATTAAAATGGGATTCCTGTTCCGACGTCTAAATGAAAAATGTCTCTTGCGCGCCATTGGAGATATAATAGCCATTATTCTGCCATTCCTTGTGTTGCTTAGCAAAATCAGGCATTGTTGCATGCATTATCCAATGAACTGTGATTGTGACGTCATCAAAACATATCCGATGTGTTAGCTTTCATATATGTTATCTAAAACTAAATACAGTGCTTGCTTGTTGCTTACCGACACCAGACAAACTTGTCGACGTTATATAATTCTGTTATAGTGACGTCATCTATAAAATACTGATATTTGCGCTGCAACCTACCGGCAGAAGACTTATTTGTTTCAATAAGAATTTAATCTTACTTTGGCCAATTTCATTGGATGATGAATTGAGTTGTTCTTTAAACATTTTGTTTACCAATTTTTTTCTAGTACGATATCATTTTTTTCTGACGCGTCATCGTGTAAGACCGATACTTAGACGCGGTGATCATGCTCAGCTGTTAGTCCACAGCAGCCATTGCATTACCATCTCGAACTAGTGAGTCGCCTGAATTACAGTTTCTTCATCATCTCGAATGCGAAGTGGATGCATCTGAATGTCAAATCATACGACAAACTTGATGTGACTCGAAAGGACGGCAGTTGACTGTTCGATTTTGTTTCCTACAGGACGTGACAAAACGGATCTTCGTTGTCATTGACACAATTAGCGGAATGAGTATCCACAATTGAAGGGAATATTTCTGGGACAGTAGGATAGGCATACTCGTCACTGTCGCTTCATGTAGATACCATTAACTGTTAACATCTTTACTGATTGGCCGATTTTTGTTGTTTAAATTTGATTTCGTATGTAGCTTCAATATATAATGTAAAACTTCAAATAGCGTCTTTGTTACAAGTCTTCCTGGTTATCTCCCCTTGCAAAAGCATACGCACAGACAATGCTAATCTGATCAACTTTATCAGCAGATGAAACAGGTAACATTCAGTAGTTTAATCGACACCAACTTGAGCACGAATGGAAATACTTGAGAAGGAATTCAAAAACTCTCGTGGCGAAACACGTGGTTTACTTATGATGTCATGGATAAATCATGTTCAATGAGAATCTTTCCGCTTCGCTTTAAGTAATATGAAGAACGCCCCTACGTCAAACTCTCAAATGACTTCAGTTGATTATTTGGGCAAATTTTATTCTAATGAGAACTGTTCCGCCAAAGGCATTTAAAACGCGATGCCACTACAAGCACAGTTAATAATAATAATGTATTGTTTATGAAACAATAGATTAAACAGATTCTTCAGTACAAATGTTAATCTGAATTTAACGGGACTACCGACTACATGCAATATGGATCCGTCGAGTCGCGTAACATGGTGACATGAATGTTGAAAAATCCTGTTCAATCCCTTTGTATAAGCACAGTCAAAATTGCCTGAGTGTCCGGTGACCGCCCGTCAGCGATATTCTGTCTTAGGTATCCTTAGTATCAAGAAACTATCCATCGTATGGCATGTCAATGTCGGGATACCTATCGACTTATACTTATGTGGGAGAATATGACAGACAGAAGACTAAACGTGAACATACTGAAATTGATAAACGTTTTGGTTAATGAGCAAGACGCTGACCTACCTCGTTGTTATTGGATACGGAAATTACACAACGATTCTTTTAAGCAACGTTTTATCGCTGGTTCTGATAATTGCTCGATCAAGACTTGATTAAAACTTCTTTGCTTCCATTCTAAGTACCTTAAAATCAGGGCTTTAGTCTCACTGTGACACTGTTTACTCCAGAAGTGGAATTAATGGGATGTGAATTTTGAAAAACTCTTTTGATCGATCTTGAGCACCCTTCATAAAAAGTTGTGTTTTTTATCAAAGCATTTGATGTTTCCACCCTGTACACTTCATGCACCATATCTCATAAAAACTGAAAGAACATCTTTGATCACTCTTTATGGTATCTTTCTTTTCCAAAAAATACGTACGACGGTACAAATGCACTGCCATCCAAAAGTTCTCATGCATCTTTTCTGCAAACCCTTTGAGATAAAAAAAATCAGAGAATACCAAAGAGTCAACAAAACCATAATCCGAACTCAAAATCGATTAAACTAAAAATGTAATGTATTATCACGAGTTTAGTTTATTCAAGCATATGTTTGTGTCTTGCACCATATGCTCGGCTTTTAATAGTTTTTGATTTGCTAATGTTTTAATATAATCTCTATCGTATATTTTCTGCGTCGACTTTATATTTAGTGGCATATTCCATGCTTTTGTAATCGTTTCTAGCGATAAAAAATCTCTATCCAGAAAAAAATAAGTCCACTGTAGTTTGCGATCCAACATGAAAACTAAATAGAGGTCGATTTTTTTTTTTTTAAATCAATCAGAGCATACCAAAGCGGCAACAAAACCATAATCCGAATTCAAAATCGATTATCCTAGAAGCAAATTAGGAAAGATTTACATGGAGACTCTCGTAAAAGCACAAGAGAATAAGACCAGGTGTTCCGGAAGTGTACGCGTCTTCTGCTTCATCGACGACACCCGCCATGTAAATCTTTGTCACATCCGAGTAAGCATCAATCCTCAAAATGAGAACCGAGGCATCATTGTCATCAACAAGGAAACACACTAACAAGCAAACTCAAAAACGTGCATTTCATATCACACAAAGATTCAGAATATTTCTCGATGATATCAAGAAGGCGACCATAATACTTGCCTATAGTCTTCATCAACCTGCACCTCTCGAATCCCTGTGTCGTAAGTTTGTTCGTCAGAAGTCGACATCTATCACGAAAATCGCGATATTCAGAGCAAGCCCTGGAATAACGAATCAACTGCGACATGTAAACACCATAGGATGGAAAAGCAGGGATGTTACTATCAAGAAAGGGAAAGTTCATAATCAGAAAATCGAAATCGTCACGTGTATCATACAGCTTAGTAGTAAGTTGCCCGTGTTGGTCATAGTTTAAGTAAAGATCGGGGTAAGAAGCTGATGTAGGAGAGTCTGTTGTGTCTTTAATCTCAAGTTCAGTAGGGTACATTGTATATACGATCGACTAGGTCAGCAAACCTCTTGTTGTTTATAGACAACACATCGTCGATATACCTGAAAGTGAAATTGAAAGATATGGCAAGGTTTTTGTTACCCGTCCTGATAAGCCCCTCGACAAATTCAGCCTCGTATGAAAACAAAAACAAGTCAGCCGAAAGTGGAATTGATCGAAAAAAATCCAATTTTGAAGTATGAATTACTATTAATATTTTAATTTATAATTAACTGCTTACGATGTTTTGTTATTTTTCAACTACATGTATGTATGAATTTTGAAACAATTAAAATCCTCAAAATGCAATATTTTTGCAATTTCACGTTTTTAATTCATACAGTTCAACAATATATTTCTTTTTGACAGTGGATCCCATTGTATTAATTCCATTTAATTGTGCAAATGAAAGAAAAACATTTTCGATTCATTTTTTAACATTATCAAAAACAAACCCCTCCCTTGACCCTCTCTGCAACTTCCAGGACTAATGTGTTTTGAAAATAAAATGCCAATTGTCACTGATAAGCTGACTGTCTTTAGGAAATTGCATCAGCTGTGTTCATTTTGTGTTGGCTAATAGCTTAATATGTACACAGCATTTGTAACAAACCTTTTGGATGTCAGTGTATATGGTAGTGAGCTATTTTGGAAAAAACTTAGTGAAACACAGAAAAAAGTTTAGATGGTATAAACTGAAAAATATATAGTACGAATGAACAATATTTTGTTTACTTGACAATATTTGTACTGGGTTGAGAGGAAAGATTTTCCAGCAGGCTGTTGGCGCTTGCATTAGAACAAACGGTGCCCTACTCTTAGCTCACTTGTGTAACATATATCATTATGTATATCAACTCAAAGTTACTATAATCGAGAACTAATATAAGCTATGCCTGTTCCTCGATACGTGTTCTTCGTGAAATCAAATTTGTTGAACACGCACGGACACATGAAGCAAAAAACCCTTAGAGAAGGCTTTCATTAAATTTGGGATATAATAGCTACACTGTTATAACATCACGATGATATTTAAGTCAGAGAGGAAAAGCGGAAGGGTCCGGGAGATGTTACACGGACCCCAGTCCTGTGGGATCAAAATGCCTTTATGTTCTGTTTGATGTTCCGTGCTATCGTATAGAGCGATGCAGGGAAGAAAATGATAAATAGACATGTACTCTTAAATTAATTTCTATGTGTTTTCAGTTCTGGGCTGTGTATTAGTTTGGACGAGATAAATGAAAAGAACGTTCCTCTTCGGTGTCACATTGTGCTACTTATGCAGCGTTACATGTGCGTTAGTGTATGAGTATGGCACGGACGGTAGCAAACACTGATTTTTCCGCCTCGCTGTGCGCGGGAACAGCCTATGTTACATGTAGCCCTATTTCATAATAACTTAGAACCACCATTATTTCCTCGATTAGACAGAATGGTGGCTTTAGCATGGATAGGATGGTCTACTAGGTTTCAGTTGTATTTTTATCGACTTTATAAGATCTGAATTTGTACCGATAATTTGAACATAGTGACCACACTACAATGTACATGTTCGCTGTTCAAAGGGAGATAACAGCTACAAAACCATGTGTAAACATTTTATCGAAACATGAATACACGAACTGCAATATGGAAATCAAAATGGGGCACTATTAAAGTTACCATAAAGTATATTTAAGACAGCAATATGACATGGTAGTCTTATTACAATTATATATATATATATTTTTTTTAATTTAGGTGTAATACTTATTTGAGGCTGTATGCATGTTATGTGTACGTACTCGACGGCTTTAACTCACAACAGACTTGTATTATGAATAATCATTCATTACTCAGCTATACTTTTTCATTTGAGATGTAAACACTTATTTTAATTAACATCTACTTTAATTTTATTAATTCCGACAGTTTTTGAGCCGCATTGATTGACAACAATAAAATTGACGTCACAAAATACATTGATGATGTCATCATTGGTTTGGTTAACTGCCGTCTTAAATGGGCCATCATCATACTTGTAAATATACAGCAAAACATCTCATACCGCGTCCTTAAAATTTCTCCTGTTAGGACATATTTACTTTGATGTTCCGGAATGTAAACTTGGTCTATATGGATTTTTGTAGAATAGTATTAGCATGTGAACTAACTGCGCCGACAGTCACCTTAATGTATCTATCATTAAAAAACACTATCGTTGAAACTAGGAAAAATATTAACAAGGAAATATTTACACGGATACCCTTGAGAAAGTACAAAAGAATAGTACCAAGTTTCCGGAAGAGTAGGTGTCTTCTGCTTCATCAACGACACCCGCACTGTATGTCACATTTCAAAGTAATTGCCATGAGAACGGAGTCATCACTATCAATCGCAATAAGTAGGCATACCAATACGAATATTAAAACCCGTCCATCATCATACATGTATCATACAAGGATACAGAGAATCTCCCAATGAGACTGAAATGGCTAATTAAAAGTCGATCTAGTATAATAATGAAAATAAAAGTTTAGTGAAATTCACGATCAAAAAGTCGAAATCGTCATGTTTATCGTATAGATTAGTAGTTTATGCGAGGTAGGAAGCTGATGTAGCAGATTCATCTGTGTTCTTGATTTCGTGTTCAGACGGGTACACATGATAGTCTAGGTCAGCAATCCTCTTGCTGTTGTAGACAACAAATTGTCGATATAGTTTATATGATCGTTAAGGTCTTTGTTACCTGTCCGCGGCAAAATCAGCCACGTATGAAAAACATTTTGTTTGTTTTCAAAATGAATGCAACTGTTGGGGAAAACAATTCCTCCAAGCTCAGCAAATATATCGTCAGCTGGGAATTCAAACATCCGTGATACATGTATATCTTCTTGGGTATATTTCAGTTTAGCCTTTATTGATTTATATCAATGTATGTTCCAAGATAGCTAGCAACCATATGTTTGTATCGTCGTCCAAATTTCTTGGAATCAAATCACTCTCATAATGGGAGATCGGTGGAGTTCTTCAAGTTTTGTATTATATCTGCTAGTGAACAGGGTGAAAATGGTCAAATGTGTTGATTGACGAAACATGTTTGAGGGGAGTAGTTCAGGATTGATCAGAAGATTTTTCGAGTGTTTTAGAACCCACATCATTTAACTCCACTTATTGTCTGGAGAATACGGGGTCACAATAAAACTGTAGTCCTAATTTGTTGGAATTCGAAATGGTAGTAAAAAGTTTTGATTGTGACTTGTCTGAGCGATTAGCAAAGCCAGCTATAAATATTGCTTATAATTCTTATGTAGTTGTGGTATCCAATACAGACAAGGTACATATATATATTTAAACATTAGCAAATCAAAAACTATTTAAAACCGAGCGTATGATGCAAGACACAAACAAGTGGTTGAATAAAATAAACTAATGAAAAAAACGTATATCAAGAATAATTTTAATATATTCTTTTGGTTCACCTTTCTATTAACTATCGGAGATATTGACGAAAATTAACGTTTTTAATATATGAAGTGTAGAAATGGGAGGATAAGTATTTATCAGTTTAAAATTAATAATGTGTTAAAATTTTATTATGAAGCAAGTAGATTAACCAAATCATTTAGACAATGGTTCATTTACCAAGCAATCGCTATTTCAATGTCTCCGAGAGGAAAAGCGTATCTATGTACATGTAGCACTGTTTTATATATCAATATATCTTAGTTCTACCTTTAAGTCTAGGACACATATATCCATGTCTCTAAAAAGGAACCGCCAATATATTGTAGCCAATTAAAAGGATAGATACAATTTAACTCAAGATTACAATCATAAGTATTGGTAGCGTAGACAAAGGAATATAGGATAGGAATTTACTGCATGCATGTAGAGTAAATTCGGTAGTTTAAAGTACAAAAGGAAATAGTTAATGTTTTGTTCAGCAAATCAAAATACTGCAGTTCTTGTACTTTAAGATCCCAGAATGAACTCCTAAGGAAAGGAACATGGGTGAAATGTTCACACATCTCGGAACAAAAGGCATCATCGATATATATGCAATATATCAAAAAGGAACGAATTTCGAGTCTTTAATACGTTGTACGAGTTATTCCCCTTTATGTGTGTGGTACATCAGACACAAGCGAGGCAGAACCGATGTATTGTTATGATAGACTTACTATATAAATAACAGAAAATAGGCCAAATATATTTCTAGACAAATAAGATGAACAATGCAAAAACTGAACTACTTATAAAACTATACCAGTGCACCACTCTCGCCATAACACGCGGAGCTGGCAAAGTAAAATGGACGACATATTATTACTCTGTTACATGTTACCACTTAAAGTGCTTTCTCGGCTTAGAAGTATTTCACAATCAAAGCCATGTTGTCCAACGAGAACTTCTGTTTCAAAAAGGATAATGTCAGCTATAAAGATTAACAGACCGATATTTTTTCGACAACCATTTTATTATCTACCGATTTAGACGTGCACCTTTTCAAAATCGGTACCGTAAGAGCAAAGCCCGATGCTGAGGGAAAAAATAATGAAACGTCTTGAAAGGGTTCGACTATAAATCCTTCGTTAAAATGTCTTGTTCTAAGGTCACGTTACCCTGGCAGACAAGTGACTGTTGTGGCCGATGACTTTTGGTAACTAAAAGGTAACATCCTCCAGTGGACTACGGTTTGTCTGGTGAAGAGTTTATTCACGCTAGAAAATGTCAGGGTACTTGTTAATGTAAGGCTACATGCATTTCGTACATGCGACCTTAAAACAAAAAATAATTTGTCTTAAAATTGCTAAAACTTAAAAACTTAAAAAAGGCAAAAAAGAAGATGCAATGATTCAAGTGGATTTGTTAGCTTCTTTTCTCTTGTGTTTACTTGTAATGTATTAGAGTATTACACGGCACTTATTAATTATGACGTAACATACACATATGCTTTACCTTTTAAATTTAATAACAGATACCGTATGCCGAAAAAAAATGAATTAATGTACTAAAAGTAAACAGCATCAATCAGCTGTTTCTTCCTCCTACGACTCTTCAGTGATGCTAGGGACCAAAAGGTAAGAATCCAAAATTTCTAAACTAATGTAGAAGTAGAAGGGTCAGGTGCGTAAAACCCATTTAATTTAGGAATTTAGATGTAAAATTGAACTAGTTCTGTATAATTTCAAATCGTTTACTACGAAAATGTGTATATTATATACCGTGCCACTACTCAAATTAACTGTGGCCAAGCATTATTGTATCTAATATATAAAAAACCAATAAGGACTAGTTTTACATGGCGGGTGTCGTCGATGAAGCAGAAGACGCTTACTCTTCCGGAACACCTGGTCTTATTCTCTTGTGCTTTTACGAGAGTCTCCATGTCAATCTTTCCTTTGTTCCTATTTTGCCCCTAGTTTGATCGAATTCGGATTATGGTTTTGTTGACGCTTTGGTATTCTCGGATTTGTTTAACAAATCTAAATCAATCGTACCATTGTCCATCCATTGAAATAACACAACAAATATGATGCCTCCATTTGTAATACAAAACAGAAAACATCCTTAATTACTGTCTTATATTATGCTACTTTAAAACATAACGTGATATACGTATTGGAACTATTTTGTATATGTCCATGTTAATTTTACATAATTCAATATCTTTCTGTAATAAGTAACCAATTGATTGCATAGCATGTTGCATTCGTCAGACAAAAGCATGATATTAACAGGTATGTACAATTAAGAGAAACATGATTTCACATAAAAAAAAGACAAAAGCATGATATTAACAGGTATGCATAATGAAGAGAAACATGATTTCACACTAAATCAAGTGGATTTCCATTCGTCATATATGCGATCGAAAGTAAGCTATTCAATGTATATTAAAATGTTTCAATCTGAAGATAACATTATTTCATTAAAAAATCTTCATTTGTTTTTTTTTTTTTTGTTATTTTTTTTATGCAAAATTTTGCACAGGTTGTATCTGATATCAATGGAAATGACTTTATTTTCTGGATATTTTACGTGATTGGTAAAAAACATGATATTTTAAGGAACTCATCAGAATATCTTAACAAATAAAATACATAGATTATATAAAGGGAAAATGGTGCTTGGGAAAACATAATAAATTGAGGAATGTGATATTATCAGGACCGACATTCAGTGAAATATACTGTAATATCAACAGGCTATGCAAAATATAAATAAGTATCTTTTCCTAGATCGTCCTTGTGTGTATTATTGTGTTTTCATTTAAAAAAAACTCACTTAACTTAGGGTAGATATCTCTGTCTACCCTGTCTTTGGCTGCATCAGATAATAATATCAATAACTCGAGGTTCCTCTCACCGCTTTATCACATCTTAAACGTTTTCTCAAAGCGGTTCACAAATTATCATTTGTGGTTATAGGGCCTAAACAACCAGCCAATATCATTCTCAACTACATGGGAAGCATTTAACCGGTGCTGCCATTTCAGTATCCACAGCCAGCATTCTAGAATTTTTAGCACTGCCAAACCACGTATTCATTAACAGCTGATTTATACACAACACCAACAAGATTGAAAGTTAGAAAAAAATTATTGAATCAGATTAAAATAACTTGTTAAGGTTATTTAACTATTTTGTTTTGGCATTCTTAGGGGCTGCTCTGCTATGTAATCCTACCACACAAATTACATAAGATATATGTTACAACAGATATATTAAAGCTAAGGACAAAACACACATAACTTAGAACTTTGCTAAACAGAAGGATTGGGGCGATGCCCGGCTTGAGCGATCTTAAGCAAGTGACAAAGTATAAGCAAACCAGTATAATGAGTACGTGACTTGAGGGGTGCTCCCAAGCCCGCAACAAACTGGTAATGATTACAAAAATGAATACACAAAAACAATCAAATAATGAATTGGGGGCTGACTGGAACAGCGAAGTAATGAATCTTGCTCAAGGATACAACACAGGTGTCATGGCCGGGACTCGAACTCGCAACCATTCGACCACGAGCCCGGCGTTCCACCACTTGACCACGGTGCCTTCAGATGAAACAAAGGAGACGCAGGGCAGTTATTGTCGGTTTCTGGTTAAGTTGTTTTTGTTTGTTTGTTTGTTTTAATTTTAGGAGTGGCACATTTTGTAACAGACTGTAAGGGCGTGTGGAAGTTTAGCGTTTGCTGGAATCATTGAGGTTACTCGTGCATGATTTCAACGAAACTCATTATCACAGCTAGATTCAGAAATTATTATTTTTATATACTTGTGTAGCGAACTCGTTACCTAGTCAGTCGTGTTCCACTGCCGCTTTTCCTTGCAAAATCTGTAATTGCATGATTTGTGAATGAGAAAGATAAGGTTGATATACATGTAACAACTTGGGCAGTCCACATTTACTCATTTATCATATATAATAGCACTCTATAACAAACTCGCCCATAGAAAACCTACAGTAAACAAAGAGGAAACCTACAGTAAACAAAGAGGAAACCTACAGTAAACAAAGAGGAAACCTACAGTAAACAAAGAGGAAAATGTCCAGCCATTAGTCTCTTAGTGCTACCCACCAACGTCGTTCTTTCAAACCACACGAGAGTTGGCCGGCCTCCTCAAAACATCTCAAAATCGATCACGCCATTTCTCTTGTACTGGTGAATAAACTGGGAAAATGTGGTCAAAATATGACAAAGGATGTTTAGCAGTGTTGGTACGATCCACATTTTGGATGGATGGCCGAAAGGTTAATATAAACTAAGCGGATTACAAAACACGCCCTACCTGTCTAGTCTTGTGTCAAAAAGTAACATAACCTATAGTAGACTTCCGGTCGTGACTGGTATATCTGTTGTTCATCGCCTATGTTGTTGGGGAATGAAGTTTTTATATTTGTGTTATATAACCTATTGGATAATATAGATGAAAGTCTATCTAGCAGACTTTGCGGCTGGTATACTTCTCGGATTCCCGGTCGTGTAAATTAAACGTTTGTTGTTTTTTTTAAAGTTTATCAATGACTAAACAGAAACAACTTTCTTATAAAACAGTCAATAAAATGGAATACTTACAAAAACCAGTTACACAAGATCAACTGCCTGTTCAGGAATGTTTAAAGCATTTAATTACTTGAATATACAAATTAATCTAAATTACTTTTTCGTAATGAAGATTTGGCTTTGGATGTAAATACATGTAGTTATGTATTTTAACATGTGCAAGCCTTTATCAAATCCAGCAAAACAAAATTTAAACTTGCGATTTATGTCAATTTATATCAGAATTTGGATACTTATGTAAAATTGACTTATTTGAACTTTGAATTTGTAAATGTCTATGTTATCACTTGTGTAAAATGTTTTGTTGATTGGAGATGGCTTCATTTCATAAGTTGTCTTAACTTGTACCAAATCTTTTGTATCTATATATTTTGGACAATAAATATGTTTAAAAAACATCACATTGAAATTTGAACATTAGTTTTTGGTTAAAACATATTGTATTACATGAAACAAACGGATTTCGCACAAGTTATCAAAACCATATAAAGGCCATTTCAGCAATATTTATACTCAGAAGATAGCATTTAAAGGCCCATTATACGTAACTTTCGTCAAAACTTGACACGTAAATCAAGCATAATAACTTATAATATGTATAGAGTTAGTTAAGATTAACTGATATCAGCAATAGTCAAAATGAATTTTTACGTGGTTACCGCAACAGCAGCAGGTGAAACTCGGTATTTGTAAACACGCGTCCATTTTGAACTGTCTTCTAACTTCAGCTTGTTGTTGAAGTGGGCCACACCTGAACTATTTCCAATTCTTTGGATTTTTCTGTCAAGGGATTCTAGTTTGGTAACCGTTCAGGTTTACTTCGTTTTAGACTCATTATTTGCATGGCTATAAACTGGATTTGTTTTCATAATTTTTCAGAATCCAGAAAAAAAAATCCTGAAGTTACGTACATTGTATATTGGGCCTTTAACGTGATTTAAAAGTCAGCAGAGTTAATTCTTTATCTCGATGTTTGCACAGAAAAATAGAAAAAAAATATGCTTTCATCATGTCGCCTTTTGGGGGATCTGAATTTTTTAAATTAGTGACACCATGTCATTATAAACTTTGGTAACGTCACGCCAAGCAATATGCATGGATACAAAGGTTTCATAAATGGGCACACTAGTCCAAGTCTCTTGTTTGACTCTATAATAAATATACCGACACTCGGAAACATGTTGGATTTGTCTAGATCTGAAATACGTTTCTAGATGGTTAATCTTTATAGACTCATTTATATGGTTGTTTTATGAGTTCATTTCATCAGCCTGTACAACAATATTTATTTGAATACACACAGTAAACTGTAACATGTATAAGAGAAATATACATGCATACGTTATTATAGGAACTTGATATGCGCATGACGTCATTCAGGCTACAAATGCGTTGTTTTCTAGGAGACTGTCAACTGAAGCTCCATGGAGTCGCATATCTGCTAATGTCAATTTTTAAGGAAATTGAATTAAATTCTATGTCTGCATTGAAATAGAGACTTGCTCATAGGAGATTCATATTTAGAATCGACTGAATACAGATGCGTCTTTTATCGTAACTTGTCATAAACATTCTCCATACTGCCATTGTTCCTTTATCAGATATAGTAGAGACAAGTGCCATGCATGTCGTGTCTGACAGCCATCTTCGGTGCGTTCGACTTGCATGTAAAGATTTAGGAGAGTTCTTAAAAGTCCCCTCGGTGCGTTTTGGTCGATCTGCACTAAATCAGACTACGTATTTACTTTATTTGTGCATTAATGTCTGAATAAATGAAATAAGGACGAAGTTTTAATGGGATGAATCAAACATTTTGTTTTTCCGTGAGTCAACTGCGAGCAAAAAATGTCGAGTTTGATATGAACTTGTAACAGTATTTCAAGTGTGATGTGCACAGACCGTGTTATCAGTCGTGTTTACCGAAAGGACTGTCTTTGCTACGGTACACAATATGAAATAGAGCTGCGAAAATACGTAGCTTATGCATGGATTTGTACGCATTTCATTTTTAGTACATTTAAAGATACTCGTACAGCTGCAAACGCATTATACATCAGGCAAAAAAACGATGGAAAGACATCCTTAACAATTTAATTGACATTCTCTGCATGTAATATCTTTGCTGTTAGAATATTCAAAAGCATAATTTTTCATTAATATATTTTTACAACCTGTTTAATGTTTAACGGCCCGTTGACAATTTATGTGATTTTGGTTGATAACAATAATAATACTTTTTTCACATTTAACCCTTACTCTGTAATTTTTTACCTGTGATTCACAATGTTCACATAAATAAAGAGTCGATACATGCGGGAGATGCTATTCTAAAGTCTTTCCGACAAAAGAAAGCGCCGCCTTGGTGAAGGTACAAATGTATGTATCACTACCATCAAAACGGAAATGGAGCATACCGTTAATTCGTGGAAACAAACACATTGACAAGAATAAATTTACTTGTTTTGTGTGTTATACATATATTCGATTGATGAACTTTATTTACAGGCAATGGATTACCTCGATTCCATACGGTAAACATACCCTACATTCAGACAAGTCATACCTATTCAAATCGATTGTACACGAGACCCGAGTTATCGAACTCCAGTAACGCCACCGCATCTTTAACTGTTGTCATCCAGGGCTCCATCTGTCAGGTTCATAGAGACGAATGTCAATGATACACGCCACATCGCATCAATTCAGGACGGATTTCACAATTTGTCGACATCAATTCTGCGCTTTAATTAGACGACGATCGTAATGATTAGTTAAACGTTCCAGTGATTGAATGACTGTCGATGTTGCATCGATTTGGGCGGGAAAACACTGACAGCCTAAGAATTACTGTTTTGTAACTAACTTCTTATGAATACAATTAACCTAGTAAATGCAAATATTGACATTTGGTATGAGTCGATTTAATTAAAATGAAGTTTAATCTTAGATTCGTGTTAACATGATTCCAACTTAGATTAGATGTTGAATGAGAGAGACAGGAATAGTTAAGAGTGCCATCGACGAGCCCTAAAACGGCACTGTTCTTACATCATCTCCTACATCGTCTTGGAAAAAAATGTTTGACAACATTTACATTTGTCCTTTTGGAATGATGGGTATTGGAGAAACAGTTTGTTTTGAGAGGGAAGTCTGATTAAAAGTGCAGCTCTAGCATTTCACCAGGATGGAAGGTATCGAAAAGGTTACTCAAGTACAAATGGTTAAAAGATCACGACCTGGCTAGGAATGTCCGTTCTTTACGGACATGTTAACATGGTCAATGTACATATAAATATAGTGTTGAAATATGCATTAAGTACATGCACTATTTTGCATTCTCAGTCATGTACGGGCAATAATTAAGAAATTGTTTGTTTAAAGTCGCATTGTCTTAAAATTAAAATGTATCTTTACTTGTTTATTTTTACAATGGTGGTGTTGTATAATAGAAAAACTGTCTAAATAATAAATGGATTGAGCACATAAACAAGAGGCCATTTTATGATTGCCCATGTGCCTATGTGCAGTCTGCCTCAAATAACATGATACAATTAATAAAGAATGGTAGATTTAAGAATTAACTTTCTATTTTGTTTAGGTAATCGGGGGATAACTACAATTTACCCGTTTTCCATTGTAGTTATCCCCCGATAACCTAAACAAAATAGAAAGTTAATTCTTAAATCTACCATTCTTTATTAATTGTATCATGCTATTTGAGGCAGACTGCACATAGGCACATTTTGTTTAGGTTATCGGGGGATAACTACAATGGAAAACGGGTAAATAGGGATAACTACAATGGAAAACGGGTAAATTCAATAACCGGCGAAGCCGGTTATGTATAATTTACCCGTTTTCCATTGTAGTTATCCCCCGATAACCTAAACAAAATAGAAAGTTAATCCTTATATTTACAGTATCTTTCTGTGAAATGTTCGTAACTATTTTGTTCATTATAGTCAAATCTTCGGATACAGATTTCATTTCAAAACTAATAAACCTGGGAATGTTTCAATAAATGTAACAGCATGAAATTTGCAAGCTCCGTCTACGTTAATTGTTGGTGACGTCACACAATTGTGTTTCAAACTGTAGGATTTGCATAGCTCCGCCGACATGAATTGTTGTCGACGTCATAGAAATTTGTCACATGTTTGACTACAGTTATGCAGTGATAATGATAATCTGTTGAGTAATGGTTATCGAGTGAATGTCAGTGTAGACTGTAAATATATAAGTATATTTACAGTCTACACTGATATTCACTCGATAACCGTTGTGCTGCAAACTAGTGTTATTTTCCAATAACTATACTTGTGAAATTTCTATGACGTCGACAACAATACATGAGGGCGGAGCTTTGCAAATTATCCCGTTCGAATCACCATTGTATGACGTCATCAACAATTGACATGGGCGGAGCTAGCTACCGCTTATGCAAATTTCATGCTGTTACATTTATTGAACTGTTTTCACGTTTGTAAGTTTTGAAATTAAATAATGTCTGCAGATGGGGCAAAACTGAACAGAAAAAGTATGAACCATTTACAGGAAAACACTGTAAATATCAGAATTAACCTTTGATTTTGTTTAGTTTATTAGATCATAAATCCAATGGAGCAGTCGGTAAATTTAACGTAAACGCTTCGCGTTTACGCAATTTACCTGGTGCTACATTTGATTTATGATCTAATAAACTAAACAAAATCAAAGGTTAATCCTTAAATAACGCATGCCATCTATTCAAAAGGTGATTAAACATGATGAAATCTTGGGTATAACTAAAATATCGAAACAGACTATGTGAATATGGCTCTTAAAAATATTACTTAAAATTACATGAAACAATTATTTGTACTACTCTTGTTATAAGATATCAGAGTTTACCAAGTTAAATAAAATAATGAATGTTATGTAAGTAGTTCAAAAATGCCGTGTTCAACCGAAATAACATAACGATAGCTATTACATGTACTCTGTACGTTAAATGGCGAGAAGTTGGCTATTCTTAAGCAGGTAGCTGGTACGTTGCCCAGCGGGGTAGAGGGGGTCTAGACCGGGTCGATCGTCGACAACCAGATAGCGCAATTGGTTAAGCGTCCGTCTAGGGTTGGGAATGTCCCGGGTTTGAACCCCGGTCTGGCCGTGCATTTTTCCTCCCTTGTTATATTTGGCGCCTAACGGAATCAACCTAAAGAAGGTGGTATAGCGTCTCATGTGTGTCTTCGGGGTCGACTTGGTTAAAGAAGGGAGGAATGTAGCGGATCTAGACCAGGTCGATCGTCGGCGACCAGATAGCTCTATTAGTTGAGCGTCCGTCTTGAGTTCGGAATGTCCTGGGTTCGAACCCCGGTCTGGCCATGCATTTTCCCCCTTCTGTTACATTTGGTGTCTGTGACAAAACCTTGTTTCAAGTACTGGGTTCATACTTGGCAAGGGGATACCCGAACCTGGGTTGTAAATCGTGATGTCTTCGGGTTCGAAGACTTTGTTCAAAGAGGGAGGATTGTAGCGGATCTAGACCAGGTCGATCGTCGGCGACCAGATAGCTCAATTGGTTGAGCGTCCGTCTAGAGTTCGGAAGGTCCCAGGTTCGAATCCCTGTTTGGCCATGCATTTTTCCTCTCCTGTTACACTTCTATTACACATGGATACGGACCCTGGTTCTCTTTAAGTAAATAATTTACACGCTTAAACATGGACAATAGTTTTCAAGCCGATAGGGCTCTAAATGTTTCCTAATCATTTAGAAAATGAAGAAGAAATTGGTGTAGCTTACAATTTTTGATCTCGAGCACCCTGTATTCGGCCGTGGATTCGAAACATTGTATAATTGTTGCAGTTTCCTCCTTTTCTGCTTCATACATATTGTTATTGTCTGTCGAAGGGCTGACGCATAATGTTCGAGTCATCACAATACGGTTATTAACACATAAGCCAGTCTTTAAACCGACCAGTACACAAACAGTACAGAATTGTACTTTTGTAGCCTGCCAAAACGCTATCTGGTAAAGCTGTACACGCGGTACCTGTAGGGATCAGGTCATTGGTATACTGTTGTTCTTGGCCAATTTTAAGTGAACAGAAGGTCATGTAAATTTCTTTATTGTCGATATAAGTATTTGCATATATTCCATACAAGGTACAGATATGCCAGAGGATAGGTGTTTTTCCGGGTTTCAACCCAATCCCCCTCCTTGACATGAAAAGTTATGGGGTCACCTTACTCAACCATGTAGGCTTCTCCAGTGGCGCTTCCGTCGATCTAACAGGAAAAACTGATATAAATTGACACATGTTGTTCACCTGTATACACCTGCAGCATGTTTCTACTCACCTGTACTTGGCTATGGTAGTTCAACGCCAGCCAATTCGTGCATTTGATCCAGTTCAGAAAGTGTATCCTATATTTCTCAGGTCGTTCCATTTTATTGATATTTCGGACTTGCCCGTGTAACTGGTGTATATGTATATGAGTACGTGGTGCACTGCTGCGGTATTTCTATGCTCTATACCTTTGTTGGTATATAATCGTAATTAAAATGACCTGCCAATTCCATGTATAATTTAAGGAGAGCCTCCCGACTCGACCTTTACTTTAACACATGGGCAGACGTACTAGACACATGGATAGGACGTGCACGTAGGCGGCGCCTATACGGACTCTATGGATAAGCTGCACTTAACATGGAGCATCGATAGATATCCTATGTATTCTACATGTACAGGTCATTTAATATTTGTATATATTTATGTACATTATGTTAATATATTATATTGCATACCAAATCTATAAAACACCATATCTGAGTTTTCATTAGTACATACATAGCACCAGGGGAAAATGAACATAACGGAACTGGTTCCAGACATTTGGAATTTGGATTTTTTTCTTTGTTACATTGTGTTCATTGCACTTGCGAGGAGGAAATATGATTCTTTGTTTTCCCTCCAACCACAATTTTTCACTTCGCAATTAGACGAAAGAAAAGGGTTTTTTTTCGCCCAAAAGGGATTAAGTTTATGAATAAAATTTAATCTGTTGGTCAGGTTAAAGGCCCAATATACGTATGTTTCGGCAAAACTTGAAGCGAAAATCAAGCCAAATGACTTTTCATCTTTATAGATTTACGTGTAGTTAAGTTTAAATGATATCAACAATATCGAAAATGAATTCTGACGTGGTTACCGGTACAGCAGCAGTTGAAACTTGGTATTTGTAAACACGCGTCTATTTTAAACTGTCTTTATTTTTTTTTTTTATTTATTTAATTATTTTCAATTCTTTGGATTTTCTGTCAAGAGTTTCTTGTTAGTTACCGCTAAGGTTTACTTCGTTTTAGGCTCATTTTTGTATGGTTATCAACTGGATTTTTTTTCAGAATTTTTCAGAATCACGAAAAATTTCCTGAAGTTACATAATTATATTGAGCCTTTGATATCACCAGTCACCACTCGTCTGGCCATCACATGTAACTTAACATTTAGGACTCTACCGTGGTAGACTATAACCCGTAGTCTCTAAATCAAAGCTGAGACTACCTGACAGTTTGACATTAATTAAGACACGAACGTGTAACCGGTCAAGTACAAATTGACCCGTAGTTCTGGCATTAATGTTTTGGTAACTTTGTTACGAGTAGTTTAGACTGTGTGTTTTATCTAAAAAAAAACGTCGGACAGGTCTTATAATATTTTACTAATGCTGATTCAACTTGGCTCTCGCACAGTTTTAGTTTCGTGCGCGCTCTCTCTCTCTCTCTCTCGCTCTCTCTCCCTACCACGGGTCACCTTGCTTGATAAGTACAGTAAACCAATAACACTTAAAGGTAATCCGTTTGTAGCCATGATGTAGAGCACCAGAAACCTTGTTTAGACATGTTGACATTTGAGTTATTCTAGTAAAACATCCGTTTTGTTAGCTCAGCTATGAAAGGTGAGCTTTGCTGCGGGTTCTGAGAAAAGGTCATTCGATAAAATGATCCCCTAGTCACACAAAACAGCATTACCGCAATATGTTCATTTATAGTCTGCATGCATCGCAAACAAAAGTTCCTTTAAATAAATTCTTCGTGATTTCACCACAGTATAATGACATACTTTTTATTTCATACATAGCTATACACTTTTGGTACAATAATGATATGTTTTTATGTAGAAAGCAAAAGTATCGTTTGGTCAGGAAGAACCAGCAGTCTCAAGTACACTTGTGTTTAGAGCGCTGCTACATGTATGGATCAGTGTATGTTTTTTTCTATATTTAAAACAGAAATAGAAACTATTTATTTTACAAGAAACATGGAACAAGTTGAATAAGTTTTATATTGAATACAAATGTTTGGTCTGGGCTGTCACTTTCTATAGGGCGCTCATATTGATAGATGATGGTACATGTACGACCTTTCCCCTGCAGTGAGCTAATACACTGTTTAGTCAATTGCAAACAGAACCTTCCTGTTCTTTGCATCTATAAAGGTACATAAGCCCTCTGTAGTTCCCTGGTATACATGTATTGCACCGTTTTATAAACATACGCATTTTACCGTAAAGGAAGATAAATTAAAATTAACGGCAGTACCTTACATAGGAAATACACTCGTTGTACAACATTGTAACAATCTAAATTTTGACGACAAATAATGTACACAATTCTAACTTCAGTTTGTCTTCTCAGTTTTGAAAGTCAGGTTCTAACAACTCGTACACTTGTACATCATTATGATATAGAGGATATTCTATGGTTGGCCGTTTTATATCAAATATATCTTACGAGTACGAGTGAAAAAAAACTAAATCTGCCATAAAAGTGAAATATATTTGATATTAAACGGCAAACCCTTGAATTTTCCTTTTATTACATCTCGAAAGAGGACTTAAAACACTTTCATCATTTTTTTTCTGTACTTGCCTACTGGAAAGTAGCTAGGTCTAATCAAACGGCAAAATCACAGCCGATCGGGTCCAGTACACAACTGATTGGGATAAGCTGATCGGAAAATTTGATTCATTCTAATCTTCCAATTCATTACATATTAAATCCTGTTGATGCATTTTCTTTAAGATTCTCTTTCCCCAATAGACAAGTTCTAGCAGACGACAACAAAGCCGAGCCACAATGCCAGGGGAAAATAGGGGAACAACTCATACAACAGTTTCGGTGTAACGTGAAAAAATGACCCAAATGTAAAACT
This sequence comes from Mimachlamys varia, assembly GCA_947623455.1. Taxonomy (NCBI): domain Eukaryota; kingdom Metazoa; phylum Mollusca; class Bivalvia; order Pectinida; family Pectinidae; genus Mimachlamys; species Mimachlamys varia. The sequence continues at coordinate 5,710,329 of OX392535.1, forward strand.
ACCCACCGTTGAAATGTACGGCGGGTCGCTTTTTTCAGGGTAAGAATTACAGAAATATCGATAGGGTGTTCATTTCATTTTTACATATTGCTGTGTAAGATTTCTACTGTGAAATAATGACCCGAGGTAACTTTTGCAACGTAGAATAATGACCCGGGTAGATTTTTTATAGGCAGGTCACCTTTGCACGTTACACTGACAAAGCCTTATATTTTCACTGCAAAATCTTATATTTTAACTGCTCATCAATGCAGTGAAAATATAAGTTTTATCAGTTTGATAATTTAAGGCTATATTCAAAATACAAAAATGTAATAAATGTTTATATTAAGTTTTTTTTACCAAACGAAAGTTGTTTATGTCAGTTTGTCATCAATTGTTTTCATAAAAGAATGACACGGCACCAAACAAGAACTGAATACATATACAGATGTAAAACTAGATAGTTTCGATGTCAGTCCATTTATTAAAACCATCAGTTGATGTTAAAATCGAACCGACAAGTTCGTTTTCTCCAGAGCTGTTTCCGAGATATGATTTATAGATTGGATTGCATGTTAGAGCGTGGAGCGTTCATTAGCGTCATTGATTGGCGTCATTAGCTGGTCTGTAAGGGGCACGACGCGCCCGTGCACGTGTACACGAGGTAGAGATATATACTTGACATACACCGTATGGGGATAATCAATCACTCTGAGAGATTGTGTATCACACTAGGGTGGAAACTAATGACAACTTTCGCGTGATACGTGTATACAAGACGGGCCATTTTCAACAGATGTGCACCAGAAATAAAACAGTTTAATTAGCCACCCCAAACATAAGCCTTCATCCGTACGTGTACGTCTCCTTTATTAGTAGGTCTTGTTCATTTCCGGAGTTTCCAGTCGATAGTAATTAAGTTGCCCGTTGAACAGCTTTATAATTTAAGTTTTGTGTTATTACTGATAACGTGAAGATTTGCCTATCTGTGATTGACGGCATATATTGTATAGAGATTAAAAGGTATTTTGATTTGAATATAATTTATCTGAATAAATAGTAAAAGATATATAATTGTGCTATACACAGTACATGGTATATACACTGGTGGACATCCTTGATTGTACATTGTAAACGGAAGGGAAGTTATATCTTACAGAATAGCATTTTCTTGTTACAAATGTATTACAGATTGCACAAAATGATTTGGGTGTTTGTTAAGATTTCAGTCATTGTCGGAATGGAATAAGATAACACTTGCAGATCAAACTGAATTGGTGTACTGGATACGTGCGGTGCAATTGGACATGTTCCAGTCAAAGTTCGTCATGTTACTGTACATCAAATACAACTACATGTATCTAGTGATACATGTATTCGAGTTATCTAGCGACGAGAGTTGTCCTTGATTTTATATATTGTTTTACGTTTGATCAATAAACTTCATTTCAATGTAACAGCTATATTTACAAATCAAAATCATTACACATGTACAAATCTGGTCGTTTGACATTGAATCTCAGCTAGATAAACAATTCGTGACAGGAATATAACACAGGCACTTTCGTTTATCGGTTATTAATTGTCTATTTCGCAACACCAGCCACTTCACCGCTCAGTAATTCTCACATGTATTTCACGATCCCTAGCTGGACATGTTTGTATTACTATCGATAATACCACACCCAAGTTTTTGCTGAAGGTTTAAGCAGACGAACTATTTTGTTAAAGCTTCGGACGTAATTGTAATTCCTACAGAATTGTGGCGACATTGAAAACGAAAACAAAAAAATTTAAACCTGATCATTCATGTGCTTTCTGATAAATTTTTGTTTTAAAACATCCACGATCAACATTTATATACTATGGCTGTCGTTAGTGCAATCTTGCTTAATTTTAGAAAACAAGATGGTGACGCGGATAACGCCATCTTTGATTTTGATGGATCTCATCAATGTCTAGTCGAAAACAAGAACCTTTTAACATCAATATATCAAAACAGCGCCCAAGACAGATAGCTCGCTCAACAGGGACCGCTGATATTGTTTTAACCTCGTACTGTAGAGCACAGCTATCAATATTTCCATAGATACCAAAATCAGTTTGTTAAATTGAAGCATACAGAAAAAGTTGGACCTTTTAGAAGAATCCGAAAGTTATAAAGGAAATCCACTGGGGTGTCGTTGATAACAATATTGTAGAGTAAGGATGAAATGAACATATTACTCATCAGATCGGCGCAATCTTTACGACCAAGTCTGATAGACGCTCGGAAGCAATGTTTTCAATCTTATGGAGATAAAACATTTCTCCTGTACGGATTCTTAAGATTTGAACATCAAACATGACATCTGGTTTCTTTAAAAGTTTGTAAGTAAAATGCATACTCAACATACAAATGGCGAAACATGAATCACAAAAGGGGATGAGACAACCAAAAGGCCACATTGTGAATTAAAGTTTTAAAAGTAACTTGTATAAATGATAAAAAAAAAATCGCGATACTCTGACGGTTTAAGAGTGACTGTAAAATATCACGATATTCTGAGAGTGTAGCGGTGAATGTAAAATATCGCAATATTCTGACAGTTTAACAGTAACTGTAAAATATCGCAATATTCTGACAGTTTACAGTGACTGTAAAAATATCGTGATATTTTGACAGTTTAAGGTGGGTTGAAGTTTACACGTTTGTGCTGTGACGGAGGGGTTGGAGGTTGGGTGAGGTTGACGAATGGTGTCCAGTTTTATACAAGTATAAAATCGGCTTTGATTTGACATTTTCCTTTACTTCTGAATACTTATAGGTTCAGTATTGTATTATTTGATTCGATCAAAATTTCAAAATATCCATGTTTTGCTCTAATTTAATGAGACGATTTACTCGGTTTAGCCTAAATAATATCGAGTTATCAAAGACATCGCGGAAGCTTTTTTACGCTGACCGTAGCAATAAATAAACCCATTTGTTCCGATGGCTAAATAGGGCATTTGTGACGTTTGTTGTTTTTTTTAAGCATGTCTGTGATTCAATGTCTATCTCCATTGTTTTATTTAATTATTACTTTTTGTTTTGTCATAAATTTCTACAAACATTGTACGCCGTATAACTATCATTTTAAAAAAACCTGAAACAGAAGTTGTGTCTTTGCCAGTGCCTCATATCGAGTGACCATTCGGAGGTTTTTCTGTGTGCGAATATACGGTAGGTAGATGTTCTTCCGCGTTATCATGGACTCTTCTGGGAATAAACTGACGAACACTAAGTCTCCTGAACTCGACAACTGATGTCCTGATAAAAACGACTCGTGTCGAGTCTCAAAAATTAGTCCATAAAACATAGTTGCCTACATTGTACATGTATAGATATTGTAGGAGCCGCGGTGGTCAAATGGTTAGGTCTTCCTACATTCTACAACTAGCCCTCCACCTCTTGCTTGCGAGTTTGAGACTCATGTGGTGGGGCAGTTGCCAGGTACTGACCGTAGGATGGTGTTTTTTCTCCGGATACTGTGGCTTTTCTTCAAATTCAAAACCTAGCACGTCTTGAAATGACCCTTGCTGTTAATGGGACGTAAACACAATAAACTAAACAAAACAAAAACAAACTAAACCAAGGTATAGATAGTGTTCATGTCAGTCTCTAATAATTGTGTCAAAGTAAGCGATATACACGGAGAATGAAATAAACACTAAGTCCCATGTATGATAATAAACATTAATCCGTTTCTTTGTCAGATGTTCATAATTTTGTCTACGCTACAATATAAGATTTTTTTTTTAAAACAAAATAGATGCAAATGTTCCAGCGTCAAGCGTAGATGAAGACAAGGAGTACACGTATACAAATTGTACAACGGGATACACACGTGAAGGGGTGTCACATCATAGTTATAAAACTGACGCTTAGGTTCCGCAATATAACAGTCAGTATCTAAACAGTTGAACCCACTTGTTCTAATTTCAAAATAACCACTTCTGCTAACTGGCATTCATGGTGTAGACGAACAGTAGATTTACTCTACGTTTATTGAAACCTTTTTGCCTTTGCCAATTCCGGAAAATTTTGAAATGTCGATTAAATATATTTTCGAATTGTATTTGTTTTGTACATGGGTCCCTTGGTGACGTGTTGAGACTGGTAACCACCGAGTTAATTAAATCAAAACATTGCCTGTTTTCGGTACGCCGTCTTACATTTCCTTACCGCTCCATCACGTTGATTTGGGTTTGTCTAAAACGTCATAAAGTTTGGCGGTAAGGCTGGTGGCAGGAATCAATGTGACAGAAGGGAACAATAAAACCTTCTAACGACTTCGTCCTTAACTCCAATATGCAAAGTAGGTGATCGGTTATGGCATTGATTCGTTACAACAGGCGTTTATCTCAGTGTGTGCATGTGTATGGACACATTAATACTACGTACGTTGTACTATCGTATACATGTTGCCTGTACATTACATGTATCTGTACATGAAACGAGATGTCATAGGACTTCAACTGCTCACTTGATTTTTTCTTTGCTCAAAATCATGGTTACCCTCTCAGAATGTTTTTTTTTCTGCGTAATGACAAGAACAGTTTTAGCATTTTTCAAATGAAGCTGAGAAGTAGTCAACGATGTTTCGTCCTAAGATAATAGTCTTTGGTTAGTATTTCACTTGTTTGACACTGTCTATATGTATCCAGGGAGGTCATACCGTTTTCCAAGCATCGACAGGTCCAAAGGGCCCAGCAACTAAAGGAGATGACGTCACCTACTTTAACACAAATTTTTGAATTCGGTGCCGTCCTAATCGTCGTCATAAAAAGACTACTTGATTTTCATCATCAAATTATGGTAAACATATGTGTACTTATAATGATCACGATAATGATATTTCATTTTGAAATTGAAAAGAAAAACGAATTTTATTGGTCCTTTTTTCATAACAATAACAGGTTTTGTGAATCAAATATCGGAAAATACAGATTTGTCACCAAAACTATAACCCGATATCAAAATAAATTAAACCGGGGAAAAACATGAACAAAAAGAAGATAAATATAAAATCCATTGAACAATAATATAAGAAATATCGACAACATCCACAATTTAAATCTAGGAAACATCTGAGTAAATGTCACGTCCTCAAAATGAGAACCAAGGCATATTTTTGTTCAAACATAACATTGCATGCTATGAGCAATTCAATAAAACGTCCAGTCTCATATCACACAAGAATACAGAATATTCCACAATTAAATCACGATAGCGACCCAAAACCTGTCCATAACCCTTGTGTTTGTGGCGTTAGAAAAAAAATAAACATATATTAAGGTCGAGAACCTCTTTGTTACCCCGCAGTGGGCTTCAGCAGTAAAAGCATCTGCAATCACAAATACTGTAGCTGGTTTATGCTAAATGTACATGCTATTAAAAGGGATATAAACATTCGTATTATGTACATTTTACTTTCCTCTGTGGTACTGTCACATTCATCATTAGTTTTTTTTCTAAAATGGAATCCATCTTTCGTCTTCTAAACAATATGCAAATGTACAATTTAACTTTTATATTCCCGCTGAACTTACACTTTGCCATGACCTACTTTCTTATGTTTTAATGTATTATCTATTTTCTTTCCTTTTTTGTGATATATTGTCTCTCATTAACATGTGAAATATATATTAGAATGCCGTTTACATATTTATATGTATAAATACTGATACGCCACACACCAGTGGGGACCACTGGTGTGTGGCGTAGAATGGGACATTCTGCCTCCTCTTGGTATCGTTTGTAAATTATCACAGTTTAAAGATGCCGCTGATAATTAAAGACGTGACACTTTGACAGATAATTTAAATGGTATTTTGGGACATATTACATTAGAAACATATAGTTAACAGGCATTATAGTGAGCGTAATCATACGCCCAGGACGTATTTATTAATACGTCCTTCGTAGAACACTAAATAACCGTGCATGCCGACGGGCCTACCTAACGTGAATATCTATTATGACATTTCCATTTCTAGCATTGCGTTACAATAACATATTAATAAATATATTGATAAGTACGGCATTACAACGTATTGTTAGATTACTCAGTATATGTTTCATCCAAAATGAATGACGACGCTTACCTGTACCTAGCAATGAATGTTAATAAAAGCTGGTGTTCACATATTCTAATGCTACAGATCAACATCAGATATATCAGAAGTTTCCCTGTTAAGTAGACAACACAGACACTGAGAACTTGCCGGCAGAATATTGCGTGGAAATCATTCCAGTAGGTTATCAAATTGTGATGAGACATATACATTTAACCTCAAATATATGTATGTTAGATTAAGGTGCGGTGTGCAATATGTACCCATCATAAAAGGACAATCACATGAAAACAATATCATCATCTATAAAAATAGCAATACGTCTTGTAGTATACATTTGTAACTTAACTAAAAATAAACCCGAAAAAGCTTTAAAGTCATTTTCAAAAATATCAAAACTAATAACGCATCTAATTACATTTTATGCCACAGTTGTCTTAAGGTCTATCGGCATGCTCCATATGTCAACTTTCTACTCTCTTTCGCGAACAAAGCATAGTCGTTGTACTGTAGCGACCATGGGGTACGATGTTTGTCGCTTGTAAATCGCATTGTTCCTGTATATGTGAGACTACACGAACATGGCCGTGATGTAAGGTACCTTTCCAAACTACATAAAAACCGCTTTTAAAACATTTCACAAGACCATTTACACCCTGAACATTTCTATGTTAGATGGATCGTGATTCTGTCTTCCACGATCTGGTGTATATTGGAGAACGCTGATCCGTCAGGGACAACAGTTCGAGGCCGGAGGCCAAAGTCATACTGCTGGCTCTAACACGAGTTAACACTTACACTAACACCTACTAGTCTCTTATCAACATAACGTGAGTTTATATGGTCATCAACCAGACATCAGCACTGTACCTTACAGGTTACCCCAGGCTATTTTTGTCTTCTTTTAATTAGGAATTACAGTTACGAAGACTACCGGATACCATGTTGTAGGTAACTTGTGTATGTATGGTTCATTCATGTCGCGCCTGACGTGATCTTTAAGATGAAAGGAAATATATTCCATAAAATGGATTCTTAATTAGTAGAAATCTCTATTTCATTTTTTTTTGAAAATGTGCAACAATAATTACATTAGTTATACTTCTGTAAAAATGTCATTGTTCCTGATTTGAAATAATCGAGCTTTGATTGCGCGATGGAAATTGTTTGAGAATTTACACAAACAAAATATATCACTCGACTATGTTTATAGAGTTCACTCATTGTAACTAGATTCTCTAGGTATTATGTACATATTGGTGTCAGTGATATCTTATGATTTGATATGTATAATGTACATTGTATCTAGGACTCCCAAATAGTTTTGTCGTATCAAAGGTGTGCTCATTCATTGCGTGTTTATCAAGTAATCTATGATATAGTAAAGCTAAGTAATCTGTGATATAGTAAAGCTAAGTAATCTGTGATGTAGTAAAGCAAAGTAATATGTGATATAGTAAAGCTAAGTCTTCTGTGATATAGTAAAGCTAAGTCCTCTGTGATATAGTAAAGCTAAGTCATCTGTGATATAGTAAAGCTAAGTCATCTGTGACAAGTAAAGCTGAGTGATCTGTGATATAGTAAAGCTAAGTCATCTGTGATATAGTAAAGCTGAGTGATCTGTGATATAGTAAAGCTAAGTAATATGTGATATAGTAAAGCTAAGTCATCTGTGATATAGTAAAGCTAAGTCATCTGTGACATTGTAAAGCTAAGTCATCTGTGATATAGTAAAGCTAAGTCATCTGTGATATAGTAAAGCTAAGTCATCTGTGATATAGTAAAGCAAAGTAATATGTGATATAGTAAAGCTAAGTCTTCTGTGATATAGTAAAGCTAAGTCCTCTGTGATATAGTAAAGCTAAGTCATCTGTGATATAGTAAAGCTAAGTCATCTGTGACAAGTAAAGCTGAGTGATCTGTGATATAGTAAAGCTAAGTCATCTGTGATATAGTAAAGCTGAGTGATCTGTGATATAGTAAAGCTAAGTCATCTGTGATATAGTAAAGCTAAGTAATCTGTGATATAGTAAAGCTGAGTGATCTGTGATATAGTAAAGCTGAGTGATCTGTGATATAGTAAAGCTGAGTGATCTGTGATATAGTAAAGCTAAGTAATTTCGAATAAGCATATAAATACATCACTCTGATTACTATGTTGTTTCACAAGTCGCTGGAGTAGTTCTATAAAATATATTGTTTTCATTTTGATTTATTTTTTATCATTTCTATTTTTTGTCAGAAATTTCGAATCGAATAAAAAAACAAAATAACTTTTCATCAAGATTAGTTTTTCGTTGTTATGAATACAAAATATTTATCCATCTTGCCAGGAATGTTTCTCTCTGACTCGACTGTTGACATCAACGGCTCCGATACCTTCCGTGGTGCTAGCCCTGCATAAGACCGTTATCACAGAAATCCTTAACATATCGAGTGTCGAAATGAAGATAGAATACCGTTTTGTTCAATGCTCATGCAACTTTAACCCACGTTTTGTTATTGTGGCAAACAATGAGTGCTAGTTTCATTGATTGTATTACACAAAGTAAAACCCATCTCGATTTTTTCACAGGCACTTGTAGCCAGGAGATTAACTATCAAATTCAAATTCATTGAAAAAAGTTGGAAATACAAAGAATTTATAGCAAAATAAAAAAAATTGAAAGACTTTTGGCACGTAACTGTATATATAATATATAAAATATAACGAAATTTGAAAAAATAAAATAACAAAAATAAATTTTCCAATTTTCTTTTTATGTTATTTATTATCTAAGACCATAATGAAAATAATTGCCAAATTTCAGCTTGATACGTCAAGCGGTTAAATTTCACAAAAAATGACTATCAGATACTGAAAAAGAGAGCTCTCTTTTTCAGTGTCTGATAGTCAATTTTTAGTTTTGTTATTTTATTTTATTTTTTTCAAATTTCGCTATCTTCTATATATTATATATATTGATGGTTATTCTCCCGGCCACAAGTGCTTGTGGATTTTTCCAGGAATTGTTTCTGTACCAAATACTGAAATTTATCAGAAAAGAAAGAAACCCGAACAATTTAGCAATACACACTCATCGGATCTCATTTTGATCCCATTAGCAATGCTGCAAAATACGTTCCTTTTTATATCAATTTACCGGATATTGAACGGGGGTCTAAACTTTATATCGAAACACCAAGCAAGTTTTTAGGAACGTTCTGGATGTGAGGAATGTTAATCTAAATATCATTTTTATGGTTGCGGTTTGCTGTTTGCCTGTGTCTGTCTCGAGTACATGTACATGTACATTGTACATGTATACACGGATTTTACAATCAGAAGTTTTTGCTTGTACATGTATGCCAGTTTTACACAATTTGAGTTTTTAAAATATAAAAATGCATTAAAAGCCGCCTCCATTTCAAGCACATCAATGTATTCTATTTTCAGCTTTGTTACACAAAAACAAAAACCAAAAAACAAACAGAGGAAACCAAAGAGTCAACAAAACTACACCCGTAATCCGAACTCAAAATCGATAAAACTAGAGACAAAATAGGAACAAAGGAAACATTTACATGGACAGCCTCGTAAAAGTACAAGATAATAAGATCAGGTGTTCTAGAAGAGTAAGCTTCCTCTGCTTCATCGACGACACACGCCATGTAAATCTTGGTCACATCCAAGTAAACATCAATCCTCCAAATGAGAATTGAGTCAACATTGTCAATAACAACAAGTCAACAAACTAATAAGCATACTGAAAACGACCATCTTTATATCACACAAAGACACAGAATATTTCTCGATGAGATCAAGATGGCGACCATAAAACTTGCCAATAGTCGTCATCAACCTGCATCTCTTGAATCCATGTGCCGTAAGTTTGTTCGTCAGCAGTCGACATAATTAATAATCACCTTTATATGCCACCGTGGTCCTATTCTTTGAATCTCAGCATGTTTATCGGTTTGATAAATGCTGTATATTATTGCATTTGAATACGTTAACACGTATCCATTTCATTCGTGCGATTTTCATTTTAGTCATGCATGAGTATGTTGTATTTTGATTTCTTGGTAATTTACTGTAGAAAATCATTGTCAATGTTACATTGTATACTACAAAAATGATACAATATCCAGCAGAATAATGTATGGTGTTTTAAAACAAGTTTTCTCGGCAACTGCTCGCTTCCTTAATGTTTTTGAGATGTGTTCGTCAGGATGCAGTAAATCTCTCCACCGTACGTAGCGTTCGGCTGGTAGCTGGTTTGATCATATTAGCGGGGTTATTTCCCTTGATATGTTAAAAGTATCAGACATAATTCTAGCGTTTTATACGGATCTTAGTGTGTCCTACGTATGACACAACACCCAATCAATCACCTAACACACAAGTCGTCTATTATATAAGTACTATACTTAAATCAGAAAACAACCATCTGAGTCGAAATAATTATCAAAAAATTCAAAAGAACAAGAATAATAATATTTTCTGATTTTTTTATTTAGCAGTTTTCATTTACACTATTTTTACGCAAACACAATTTCATCACTCATACTTTGGCATATATTCATTTCCTCTCACTCGCTCTAAATTCTGCACCAATATGTAAGATATATATTACAATTTGCCTGGAAATAATAACCGTACATGATTACACATGATCCCCACCTCGTATACGATTGCGCAGAATAACGGTACACGCACAGATAAAACAAAGTAGTATTTATGTATACATTCATGTTTATACATCTTATGTCTTATGAATAACATGATATCTCCAGATAACAAACATACATTTACACATTAACAATTAAATAAAAAGCAATAGATTCATACCTACTCGAATGTGTTCACGCAGAGTGTTATAATTGTATACTTCTCGAATCATTGTTGTAGGGATAGAACTTCATTATTTGTAGAATCATCTCTCCTAAACAAATACAGTTCAACCTCGTTATCACGAAATCGGTGTGACCAAAAGTTCGAGTTATCAGATTATTTGAGTTAGATGAGTTCGAATACTAAGTGTGAAGTCTGGCCGAGACCGATAAAATACTTCGAAAACAACGGAGTCTTCAATGTACACGAGTTCAAGATAACGAGGTTCGACTTTAATGTCAAGGTACTCGCGCTATCTAAAATCAAACAACCAACACCAAGAAATATTTTGATCTACAAACTGAAAAGTGAAATACCGTTTACTCTGCAGTCTAAAGATAACTAAAACTCAAAACAAGTGAAAACAATTCATATACATGTATCAAAGGATATACTGTGATTAAATTGCAGTTTGTTTTGATATTTACATATTGATATGATGCAGAGTATCTGTATTTCGTTAGCCATTGTCACCGTAAACTAGCTACACTGTACAGTATATGTACACATTTTTGTAAAAGCGTTTCTTTCATTATTAGCCATTGTCACCGTACACTAGCTACACTGTAGAGTATAGGTACTGTATGTACCGTCTATTTCAGTACATTGCATTATTATTCAACGCAATGAAAAGGACAATTTCGAACACTTTGCAATTGCGGACATGTTTAACCGAACACCTTGTAATTGCGGACATGTTTAACCGAACACTTTGCAATTGCGGACATGTTTAACCGAACACTTTGTAATTGCGGACATGTTTAACCGAACACTTTGTAATTGCGGACATGTTTAACCGAACACTTTGTAATTGCGGACATGTTTAACCGTGATGACAGAGACATACATAATAACATTACAATCATAAAAAATAAAACCACAATATCTTATCGACTATGTTCCTGTGTCAACGAACGTTTTCCTGTAACCACATAGAGGTGCTCTCCTTTTGGAGCTCTTTCCTGTAGAGGTCAATCGTTCTACCTTTCTGTAGAGGCCAGTCGCTCTACCTTTCTAAAGAGGCCAGTTGCTCTACTATTCTGTAGGGGCCAGTTGCTCTACTATTCTGTAGGGGCCAGTCGCTCTACTATTCTGTAGAGGCAAGTCGCTCTACTATTCTGTAGGGGCCAGTTGCTCTACTATTCTGTAGAGGCCAGTCGCTCTACTATTCTGTAGAGGCCAGTTGCTCTACTATTCTGTAGGGGCCAGTCGCTCTACTATTCTGTAGAGGCCAGTCGCTCTACTATTCTGTAGGGGCCAGTCGCTCTACTATTCTGTAGGGGCCAGTCGCTCTACTATTCTGTAGAGGCAAGTCGCTCTACTATTCTGTAGGGGCCAGTCGCTCTACTATTCTGTAGCGGCCAGTCGCTCTACTATTCTGTAGAGGCCAGTCGCTCTACTATTCTGTAGAGGCCAGTCGCTCTACTATTCTGTAGAGGCAAGTCGCTCTACTTTTCTGTAGCGGCCGTAGCTCTACTATTCTGTAGAGGCAAGTCGCTCTACTTTTCTGTAGAGGCAAGTCGCTCTACTTTTCTGTAGAGACCAGTCGCTCTTCTATTCTGTAGAGGACAGTCGCTCTTCTATTATGTAGAGGACAGTCGCTCTACCTTTCTGTAGAGGCCAGTCGCTCTACCTTTCTGTAGAGGCCTGTCACTCTACTTTTCTGTAGAGGCCGTCGCTCTACTATTCTCTTATCATATCAGAACCAGTGTTCTGCCATATTTGATTCTTGACTTTGACAATGACCACGATGTTGACAGGTTTATTTGGTTGGCACTATCACAAACAAAACACACATGAGAAGCATACAGTTTGATAAGCACAATCAGTCTTTTGTATTTACACGTGTCAAGTTTTGCTTTTGAAATCTCTATATACTATACATGTACATATATGGAAAGATTGTCAGATGTACTCATTTACACACACACATCAAATTACCAACGCATACAAAACCATTTATACAGAACGTGCTCTCGTCCGTAATACATATCATTTTTCATATAAAATCTACCACCTCAGTACTTTATACATCAAACCTCTTGATTGTACATCCATCGTTATTGTATATTGTTCGCAACTCTGTAATTATCCGGGAAAAAGAGTCATGTTAAACCTGACGAGTATTTAGCGTACAGCATTATGATTACACCGCTTCGCAGATTGTATATCGTTAGTATGCAACTATACCTTGCATCAGGTCATAGAACAAAACATTGGGAATACCGAAGTGTCAACAAAGGCATAATATAACTCAAAAGGAAAATCGTTTTTAAATTGTATATTCAACCTAGTTGGGAAAAATGAAAAAGCACTGTATACTTTATCGGGGATAATTCTGTTCTTAAGTATTAGTATCTATCATGGTACATTTTGTATTTTGAGTACAGTGATATGGAAATGATATACAATCAAATGTAAAATATATATATTTGCATACAAAATTGTACGTTATGATAATATTTTCCTTGAAATCCCTCAATAGCTTATTACAAGAAGTTTACTTTTAATTTAAAATGTAGAGTTGCCACTGTTAAAACAACAAAACTGATTTATCAAGATATTTATTTTTTTTGATATACCTTTGCAAAAATATGAGTTGATGGCATGTTGAAATATGAAAGTAAAACAAAAATGCTGAATTGCACACATCATAATAAAATCTAAAGAATAAAGAGAATATATGATAAAAAGCAGTAAATAAACAATCTCTTCGTTGCTATAATGGTGCTACACGTGTTCATAATACGGACGTTCGCAGTCCCAAACTGACCTGCAAAGTAAGTAAAACATTATTTCAAATTCAACTTTGATACAGTATGTAAAGATAGGACTCGGGAATATCAAGGAAAGAGAAAAAAAAGTTCTGTGGCAAAAATATTTGATATTTAAGCTTTGCAGCATTATTTATACAGTAGGTAAAGATAAGGTTCGGAAATATCAAGGAAAGAGAAAAACTACGTTTTGTTTGATATATAAGCTTTGCAGCGGTGTCAGTATAGGACGAGTCATGCAATTTTAGCGATTAATTGTATGTTGTTAAACATGATGAATTAATGATGACACAAAATTAAACTCAAAGGCGCATACCAAATAACATGTAGCAGACAGTTGGAACGGACAAAGACAGACCAGCTTAAGTTCTAATACACATCGCAAAGATCTAGGATCTCGGAATGTACATTGATGTATTCTTTATAGTTTGCGAAGGTACAAACTGACTTGGTTAGCAGAAAACAAGTACTATAGTATTTTGTAGATAGTTTAGCAGTAACATGAGTGACATTCCGAGATCCTAATGACAATGTTGTGGTATAATCTCATGACCCTAAACCCTTTAGGACGAGTATTCATTTTACTCATGTAGCGTCAAACCAGGAAAGGTAACACGTTATCCAACTCGCACACACTGTGGTCGACATAATTAACATACTGTTACCTAAGATTTGAGTCTCTGATGACTTATGGATTTGTGCTGATTCTCTGTTTTGATTACGAATGGTCACTCCTTTTGGCCGGCCGTCCATTCTGTTGACACCATCGTACCGGTTGTTCTGTTCTACTCGGTATGGTGTAGTGGGTAAAGTGGTGACTCGGGGAGGGGGTGTAGGAACAATGTATTCTGAAACAGAACATTAAACAGTCAGGAGCATTGGATAATTAGTACAAGTTATTGTAGAACGCTTAGATAAAGCTCGTGTCGTTTGTATATTTAAAAAATAATTAACCAGGGTGAAATAAATTGCATATCCAATTACCACTCGTTGGGTAACCTCTATATAACATCATAGTAAAGAAAAATAACACAAACCACAAACACACGACTTTAAAATAACAACAGTTTGGGGACAAACAATGAACAACGGATCTGTTTTCTCTCTGTCTGATATTATGAGACGTGATTTATCTGAAAATCGTTGAACAGGAAGTTAAACGGTTATTATGCGGACTTGGCAGATGGCCGGTCCGGAACATGGCGTATGTACAGCTAGCAGTACATGAACGCGTATACAATGTAACACGTGAAAAACGCATTATGTATCAGGTTGTATTATTTTCAATCTTTAGATTAAGGAACAAGGTATGTGTGACCTATATACCGAGGTAATGACAAATATGCCAGGTGTTATGTGATACACCTATTAAAAAGTATTCAATAAAATAAAATAGTAACAAGTAAAGTATTTGGTTTCAAATAAACTTAATAATTTGACTAAATAATGGAGATAATATTGTGAAGTTCATACAGACAAAAACCACATAACGTACCATATAATACCATATCTCTTTTGGCATTTCCTAACTGGTTGGATGCCTCACATGTGTATGTTCCGAAATCCTCCGGCCTGACGTTCTTTATTCTGAGCGTCAATGATACGGTATATTTACTATCCTCGAACACCTCCAAATGATATTTCCATCCCTCTTTCATGTCAGGTTGCACGTTTCCGAAACGCCAAACGTTTGATCCCTGTGGTGACGCCGTGATGATACATTCTAACATGGTTTCCTTGTCAATGTACTGTCCCATCCGTTTGTTTAACAGACGTATCTCAGGTTTAACTAAAAACAAGACAAAATACAATTCAGGATATAAATAACCTCACTACAATGCGATTTGGTAGACAATTTGTAAAAAGAAATGTGCGTGAATGGTGAAATGCGAAAAAGATAACCTTTTACATGGACAAACGTGATATCCCAAAGACATACTATACAGGAGTAACAAATCAATATTCGCATTGTAAATGCTTTCCAATTAAACAAAGATAAACCTTATGCCTTAGCAAGTAGCAAACCAATAGTATCTTAGATCATGAAGCCTCATTAACAAGACAAAATATGGTTTACACAACACCAATCAACACGGTAAGGAATGCTGTTTATTGTTTTGTTTTAGTAAACTGCTGATTTCTGTAAACTAAATAATGCATGTTTAGAGAGCTGAAGCGGCAGATGTGATGATTTAAGACCTTTCGATAAAACACATTGTACAGACGTCAAGTTAACACTGTCACACACTTCGCTTTCAGTGTACGGATTGTGTAGTGCTAATGCTTCTTGCACTGCTTTGTTAGTTATTGACGGCTTTAACGCATTATCGGCCGATAATGTGAATGGTGATGTGACAAATCTGTGTTTATGATACCCAACATGTACGAGCAAAAAGGTATACCTTATAAACGTTTGACTGTGAATAATATAAAGACGAGAGTATTCTTTATTCAACGTTAAATTTTATTTTAGCATGATATAAATATTAAAATCCACACATCAATATTCTAATGTGACAGACGATTTTAAATAACGCGTTGTAATCTACATAAACACGATGGATGCAGTTCTGAATTTGTAAACATTAAAAAAAACAATTACAAAACAAGTTATATAACCTATATTAATCCCTCTTGTTGGTAATCCACTGTACCTGGATAAAACCACGTGGACGGGCAGGTGATCTTAGTAAAAAGTGAGTGCGCTATCCACTGCGACACCCGACCATCACTGTGCTGGTACTTATTCGGAAAAAAACGTAGCATTTTTTTTAAGGATCTGCTGAAAAAGCGTGACGACAACAAAGATAATTAGCTGTTTAGATGAATATATACCATTAGAATAACCACGAACATAACCCTTGGCATCCAGGCTTTATGACACTCTGCTATGTATTATTTCCTGTACCCTTTACTTCAAAACGGCAGCCATCAAACTAAACCACGTGTAAACATCGAAGTGTACATGAAGATATTGTAGACTTGTAAGAAAAAGGGATTAATGATAAGATATCATTAGTCTGATGAAGGTGACAGTGAACATATCGTTCTAGTCATCGAAACATCACATAAGCATATTTTGGTTGTGTAAAATAATCTTTACATAAAACTCTGTAGGTAAATTTTCCTTCGGTTGCTGAAAAAGAAACGAACTACGCAGGGATTCGAGAAATGCGTATTGATGAGGACTTTGAGCCTTGCGGTCGCAATCTTTGTCTCGGTTCTTATTTTCAGGACTTAACGTTTACTTTGATGCGATCAAGAGTTGCTTGGCTGGTGTCGTCGACGACGCAGAAGGCACTCTTCCGGAACCTAGCATAACGAGTCAACTGCGAAATGCAAACACCATAGGTTGGAGAAGCAGATATGTGCGTATCAAGAAAGGGGTAGGAAAATCGTACAGATAATCAGTAACTAACTGGCCATGTTGGTCATATTGTACGTAATGCTACATGATGTGACTAGAAATATGGAATTGTTGACTGTTGTATACGTTAATGGTAGTCAGACATAGTATTACATGAGATGGATGTAATTACGTGAAAAGAATGTTGTTTGCGGCGAAGGTGTTCTAAAACTCAATAAAGAAACTGGCACTCGACAAACAGTACAGCTATACTGAAAACATAAAGGACGGCGCACCCTATTAAAATTACTTATATTAAATTGATGCTGTGTCTAGAGTAGGTCAGCGGCTAAATGTACGGTTTTACGGAAATTTAAAGTACACATGTAGGTGTAATGGTGATTAACATAATTACTTTATTACATTATTGGAGGTATGGCTACATATGCAGGCTTAGATTAGACCACAGTTAAAATGCAATCAGTATATGGGCAACAACGTGTTTTCTCGTTTTCCCCGAGGAATCATTAATCTCAATTTGATATGATAGCTAAAGGATTGTCCGGGCAAGGCGGCTCTTCTGCTTAATCAACAAAGGAAAGCTTCGCTCCATGTCATATGTTAGTCTGTCTGGGTACAAGACGCCAGGTCAAAGGTCTAGTAGACCGGCTTGTCTCGTAATAAATAACCCGTGATATATGGTCAGCGTTTCCCCTAACACTGGATCAGTAATGCTTAACGATGTAAAACAAGAGATACGTTACAATACTTTGTAGAGGCGATTTGTGCTGAATACGTAGCTTACTTACATTGTACTTTGACTTCTATCTGCCTCTGTACTGCAGGCGGCACGCCATTAAAGGCCATACACTCGTATATTCCTCCGCAGTATCTACTGATGTTACGGATAACGAGAACTTCCCCTTCATTTCCAACTCCTAAAATAAAAAAACAATATTGATAAATTATAAATAGTGTGTGAACACTGAGTTACTGATCACGTAAACAAAGTTTAAATATTCACCTGCAGTATATATATATGTATCCCTCATTGGAAATTTACCCCAGCAATACGGTACGCTGGAAGACTTGCATGCTCCCAATGTTTGAAATTTTGCGTTTTTGACGAAAATGGATTGAGTCCGTATGTCCAATGAAAATAAAGCTGTTGTGGGACAAAAAAATTGCTAAAATGATATTACATGTATCATGACGTTAATGTCATATAACCTGAACCGTTTAAATAATCTCGATTTTTGCTAGGTCATTAATATGTTCTCTTAAATATAAAGGTCCGTTATGCTATTACAAGTATTTTCTTTGTTTTGCATGCATGATTCATATGTATTATATATATTAGAGACGGCACACACGTAATACATACTGTCACGCCCCTGGTGACTTTCGTCTGTCCGTCGATACCACGTGATCGTCGGTGGCGGAACTCCTGTTGCGTTACACACGAGTTCCACGTCACTTCGTTCATGCACTGTGATGACATTTGAAGAAGAATAGTCCAGGATCCGCGAGGGAACTGAAATTATAGCAAATGGTGTGCGGGTTAAATGGCATCTCCTTAATAACCAATTTATAAATACACGTGTACATATTGTCTATAAAATTATGTTATGCCTCAAGTACACATTGTATATCACATTACCATTTGTGTCAAATTGTAGTGATTTATTCGGCATATATAAGCTGTATTAAGCGCCACTTGAATATATCAAGAGACGTTTCAAACAAATTTGAATTCGTTAGCATTGACTTGAAAAAAATAAATCTCGAGATAGAACAATGCACTTGAATTCGGAACGACAAAAAAAAAAAAACAACAAATAATGTCTCATACTCCATTGTAATTATGATGGGGAAATCCAAACATTGTCCAAACGTAAAATGTTCACATTTAAGGGATTATGATTTAAAGTGATTATTTCAGAACATGATGAGATGGTTAGGAAGTTTTATTAGAATTTCATGCTTCAATATGTGAGTTAACCAACGTATTGCGACTGATTCATGTAGAGTACCATCACTAATGCTCCATTGGTTTGGCATTAGACATTAGGAAGAAGAAGTTGTTTGGAAAAAAACAGAAAAGGTATACTCCTAAGTTTAGTAGCCTCTAACGACCATGCAATGATAGCAGCAGGTGCGATTCTTACCCACTAGCAGCATTGCAATGTCAATTTAAGTTTGTCCCTGAGTGTTAACATTGCAGTCTATATAGTATTGCAGTATTGTAAGCATCCATTTTCGGGACAAATGAGGTCTTACTCTAAACAAGTGTTGTTATATAACCGATCCATGCTTTGTATTCCCTCTGTGTCTCTTCCCGTGTTATCACAAGACAATGAAGTGAGCATCACCACCCTAACACCGCTACAAATAGACTAACTAATTGCCTAATTGGGTATTGGTACTTCACAGCTAGATGTTCTTATCGTACGATTTCCATGCCAATTATAACATCAGAACACATCATACGACCTACTTCACTGATTCCTAAAAGGGTACTTAATTTGAGTTACGAACCTAGTGAGTTGAGCAGCGTCGTTGACTTTTTGTCTAAATTTCAGTATTGCTCTATTATATTGTGTGTTTACTACAACTGTTGCAAATATTAAATCTTCTCTATTCTCATAAATTTTTTGTTTAGTACAAAACACGGATAATTTATACTAATAAGTATACTTAGTACCAAATATACAATTCCTGATACAGCAATAGGGGCGTGTGATAAATACATTGTGTCGAGATGGACATGGCTGTATTCTGTGACATGTCCATTTTACAACATAATAAAATACATTTTATTTGAATGACATGTGCATTGTACATCAGCATACATGAAACATTATACAGAGTGTACATACAAGTTTTACATATTTTTTTTGCACCCGAACCAAAGGGTCTATAAGTCACTTTAATTTTATTTGGCTGACAACTTATAGCTCGCGTCAGATACATTGTATGTAGTAATTTTCAAATTATTGATAATTTTACAATTTATTTTTTATTTTGCGTAATATTAGATATCGTTGATATTTTGCCGTATTTCCAATATATATGCAGTATCTGAAATACCTTTTAGGTCTGGTGAGAGGGATCGATGCGATAAATTATGCACATTATTTGTAACTTTGTGATAGGTAAAGAACAACGTGTGAAGGCTATAATACCATACTGTTTCCTTACAACGTACATTTAAAGAAACTCTTGGATAATGGTATGTTTTTGGATTGATGATGTGTGATGCATAAATCAAATAGGAACAGCATAAATAGTGATCGTGATATACATTATAATGTTAATCTTTCTACTAAACTTTAAAACTTTAAACCTTGCAAAGAAATAGCTAAGAAAATAGTTTTATTATCATATTTCATAATGTTATTATAAAATAACAGAAACTTCAACAAGTATATTACACTATTTTAAATGCATAATATAAGTTTGGACATATCTTTTGATTGTGGTTTCTGTTGTGCTATCATTATAATGATAAGCCGCCTCTCAAACAAGGTTCAACTCGAGTATAATTTGCGATCGAAACATATATTACACTGTAGCAACATCAATAGATGTGTAATGTTAGAAATTGAAACCTGTATTAGCTTAAGTCCAACTGATATAATATCCTTATCTATGACACATTTATATGATAAAAATCTACTGAGTAAAGAAAAAAAAGTAGAAGAAAACTATTATTGAATCACCAACACGTCACCAAATCAATGGTTCGAATTAAAAGTCTATTCAAATTTGGCCATTGAAAAAAATAGCAAAAGGAAACGACCAGGTGTTTCGGACGAGTAGCGTCTTTGCTGGTTTGGTACTCTTCTGGAAGTATGGTATTGTGATATAACATACTATACACATAGCACAGAACTGACCTTGAACAATGAGACGGATCCTTTTGATGGTAACTGGCTTGGTATTTATTGTGCACATGTAATCTCCTCGGTCTTCGTACTTCACACTTCGGATATGAAGGTTGTAGTCTCCCATAAATGGCCGTTCTATACTCATACGGGGGTCGTTTATAAAACGACTCTCCTTCTGACTCACAACAATCCGCTTAGGGTTCATCCATACAACCTGCAAAGAAATGAGATATTTCAATATCATAAACCAGGTAAACACTGCAGCTGTAGTTGTGAAGGATACGTACATCTGATAACGACAATCAGACTAAGCGCAGGTCAGAGCACTTTGTCCTGATTGGCCACTGTGCCATTGTCATAAAATTCATTATGTAAGGAGTTATAATATTAATACGATCAAGAACGCATACATTTGATTTTCGATGGGTTATGAATGATACGTACATGTATTGCATTCTCCTGTTTTAAACAAGGGACCTTGGTGCCCACCATTGGCAAACTTCATTTGTTTTTTCCCGTCTTTTCACTAATATTCTCTTACCATATTTTACCGGGAACAAGCCCTCTCTCACGAGTAAGCCCCCTTCCCACTTTGGCAAATGTTCTTGGGACAGAGTGGGTGCCTGTAAAGAAGCCCCCAACCCAAAATCTATGTAATTATGAAGAAATAGCGATCACAAACTGTAAATGCAAAATCCAAGATGGCCGGCTGTCGGCAATATATATTTTCGGATCGGCTCAAAAAAATGACGATACACAACTAAGGACTAGGGCGAACCTGCATATTTATGAAATATATTGAACAGAAATATAGGCAAGTTTAATGTGGCCATCTTTGTCTCGTTCATTTTGTATTCTGTGTGATATGAAGATGGATGTTTTTGAGTATGCTCATTCGTATGCTTACTTTTTGTGATCGACAATAACTCGGTTTTCATTTCCAGGACTTGATGCTTACTTGGATGTGACCAAGATGTACCTTGCGGGTGGGAGGGGGGTTGTCGTCGTGAAGCAGGGGACGCTTACTCTTCCGAAGCACTTGGTCTTATCTCTGGTACTTTTACAAGGGTCTCCATGAAAATCTTGTTTATATTTTGCCATTGCTATTGATTTGCTTGTCTGAGGTTTGCTCAAAATATCGAAGTTTTCATGATAGATATCGGTTACACAGGGATTCGAAAGATGTAGGTTGATGAGGACTATAAGCAAGTTTTATGGTCGTCATCTTGGTCTCACTGAGAAATGTTTTGTATCCTTGTATGTTAGGAAGGTTTACGTTTTAAATATGCTCATCGGTGTGCGAACGTTTGTGATTAAGAATGATAACTCGGTTCTCAGTTTGAGGACTTAATGTTTACTTGGATGGAACCACGATTTACGGGTGTCATCGATGAAGAAGTAGACACCTACTTTCCAAGAACACCGGGTATTATTCTCTACTTTTACAAGGGTTTCCATGTAAGACTTTTCTTTGTTCATATTTTGCCTCAGTTTAATCGATTTTGAGTACGAATTATGGTTCTGTTGGCGCTCCTCTCTGATTTATCAAAATTAATCGTCATGGAGGTCATTTTGGCATTGTCATAGAGAATAAACCCTCACAATCAATCCATCGTAGAAACGACATATGTGAAGTTACACTTGTAATTCTAAGCATAACACTACAATATACAGTATATAGTGTACGAAAATGTCAACAACTTTTAATATTCTACATGCCTGTTAATAGTTTCATCAGATCTCAGCATTCTTCGAATTTCTTTTTCTGGTATGTAGTTGTGTACATGTCGATTAAAAAAAAAGCAACAGCGCAAACCCTCCTTTTCTCTTTGTTGTCTTTTGATCACCCCCTTAAGACAATATGACAATTTTAAATATGATATTTTTTTCATTATTGACATCGAAATTCGAAAATAAAAAATGAAAATAAAAATTTTGACGGCGAACAGTTGCCGTTTCAATGCCAAAAAATGACGTCATAACTGACACGTGCTTGACGTCATTCTTTGTGTCTTAAATCACTTGTCTCTAAGGTTAATTTATAAATTGGCTCTGCCATGCAAAATGTTAATGTATAAAACGTATTATACACAGCAGATATTATGAATATACATGAAGTTATGTCTGTATGAGTTTTTGGAATTTTGCTGAATAACCAACGCTTATTTCAAAACATTATTGCAGCCAATCATTGTTTGAATCTTAAATGGAATTTGTTATATTGTTATTTCTACAAAAGAATTTATAAATATAACTTCAGCAGAAAACTGACGTGTGATTGGATCGCGGACTCAACCAGTGTCTCGGTATTCGGACATGCTTCACTCTGCTTTATAGACAGATAGTCCTGAATTGTATCTTATTGAAGCGAGCTAATGTAACAGACCTATTAGAAGAAACAAAATATCCAACCTTTGACCGAAAACAGCCGTTAATTCGACTATTGGAAAGGATTTGTATCTTCTATCTGAATTTGTATTCAATCGACAGTTATAAATATGTCAGATAATGTCAAAAGCATATTGTTGTAAGTGCAGACCGGAGTGGTGGCCTACTCCTAAACGCAATTAAGTAAGGACAATAAATTGTTAAAATGCTCCTCACCGAGGTACTAGACTACTTGAGGCGCATCTTAACAAGCTTGATCGCCTGTAATTGGGTCTATATTACACACACTTAGTTATTATGGAAAAAGCATCATCCATCAAAAATTCCGAGCATAAATCTATCTTGCAATGATGTCACTTCCGGTAATTTCATGACAGATTTGCATATAATCGCCTCCGTTAGAAATACTCGACATTCCGGCAGGATAAATTATTTCCGATGGAAGAATAAAATTGCTTTTATATTTTGAAATAGTTTCGCTTGGAAAGGGAGCGCTGGCGGAGGAATAAATTATGTTTCATTACGAAAGATCGCCAAGATGAATATACATACATACGGTCAACGGAATACTAAACACATAGTATAGAAGTACATTGATGAATAATACATTCGCAGTAGGAATGTTATTGGTGTTTGCAGTTTGGAACAGTTTCTTTATTTCTCCAATCGCCGAATTCAATATCAAAATAGTCCTTTATGGTTTAGATAAACTGAATCGCCATCTTGCGGAAATGGTCGCCAATTTAATAGCAAATATGAACGCGTTTTCCAGCGTAGATAATCAAACAGGGGAGAAACATTAAAAAATGAATACATTACGAATTGTAAAAAAAGACTGTAATAGAACCATCTGCAGTCGAAATGAACATATACCTGCACCTGTTAACACCGGATGAGATTTAGGTCACCCAAGATCAGGATCATATTGAGGAAGCTACACATGTATCTCGGAAAGTTGTTTTGTATGTAGAAAATTGCACACTGATTTTTGGAGCCACATTCTTGAACAATGTAGTTGCCCGAGTGTTATTTCAAATTTTAAATCCTTACTTTGTGTCTAACCCTGTTCGTTAAATCCCACGCATTAAACACCGATCATATATAACAATTAAACTCAGCCATTAGCCAGATTGGTTAACTCAAGCCACAAGATAGAGTTACGAGTTTGTTAGCGATACTTGCACTTAATGATGTGCTGATTCCATGAAAAATAAAGAAAGCTCCATTATTCACACCAGGGACAGTGCAAGCAGATCAATAAATGCTATTACGGCAATGTTTTAAACTTATAAATTTCGGTAAAGAATAGGAAACAATTTTATTAATACTGAGACATGTGTTATTGTAAATCAAAGACTGGTATAGTAAACGAATTAATTATCCATAACAAAACTGAGGCAGGCATATTTCACCAATATATGACATTATCAGTTCAGAAATAATAAGAGAATACCGAGGCGTCAACAAAATAATAATTCGAACTTAAAGATTAACGTAAAATAAACGAAAGATTTACATGGAACCCCCTGCAACAGTACACGGTAATAAGACCAGGTGTTCCGAAAGAGTCCCCTGTCTCATCGACGACACCCGCCATGTAAATCCTGTAAATCCAAGTAAACATCAAGTCCTTAAAAGGTGAACAGAGGCATTGTCAATCACAATAAGTAGGGCAAACTTATAAGCATACTCATAAACTTCCATCTTCATTTTGCGCAAATATTCAAAATATTTCTTCAGAGGAAGACATCAATTTTTCACCACTGGTTGTTTGTTGTCCACGTATTGCCCTTGTGTGACTCCCATGCTACAACTATCAAAATTGTAAGTGACAGGTATTGGGCTAATATGAGCAAGTGTCCCGGAAGGTTAAGCTTATTTAGCAATGCCGACATATTATTATAACGACAAACTTTATTTGAATATAAATGAAACCAGAAGACGTACTAAGCCTTTCTACGATGGTGTGTCCATAGAAGTTCATGTGTGGGGTTACATTAAGGTTCAAAAATCTCAAACGCTGCTTCCTTCTTGCTTTTTGTTATAAGTTAAATATATACAAGTGATGATGGTACATGCATTAGTGGCCATATTTCACCAATATCATCTTTTGTTCAGTTTATATACACAAAACGTCTCTTAAATCGATCATATAAAATACATCGCAATACACTCAATAAAATTGATATAGTGTGTACCTAATTGTCGTAGTTAGTCTATTTCATTACAGTTATTTTATCTCTAAAATTTTATTTTGAAACTAAAGTCATTTCTTTTTCGAAGAAAATGTTCATTTAATGAATGCTTTAGAGTAAGAATTAATTGACTTGGTATTTCTGTTTATGTAATATAATGGTCTATTGAGCCACAGAAACTCGGAAACAATTATATGACATTTATTAAAGGCCTGCCAAATATTTCCAAGTAATGCCAACAGTCAATTTAAGGCAATCAATGGAACCAAAAGTCTAAAATTGCCTCGTTTACATAACGCTCGATGACGGAAAGTACAATTTGTCTGCTGGAATACAATTTGGTATGAAGCAGTCAGTATTATTACTGCATTGAAAATATCTACAATTAAAGAAAATGTTTGCACTACAATAATGAAATAACTGTCATTATGTAGCTGGAATACAAACTTGGTTTCGAAGAGATAATTTGTAACTTACTTTGTTGCACGCTTCATCGTTTCATACAAGAGAATCAGCAAGCGACACACGGGGTTCTTTCAACGTATCATTTCACTATTGTGTATCACCAGAGACGTAGAGCTTTATTTGAAGTGATAACGAACAAATCGTCCTGCGTACATGTTTGAAAAGCATGCCGAATACTATAATCTGAACTAGGTTAATGGGGTTATCAGCATAAGAGGTTGTGACCAAAATACCAACGATATATTGTCTTAAACAATATATGTGTATAGTGCATATACACTCAAAACCCGCCTCTACACAACAAAATCGTTAATATAATGATACAAACTCGCCAACATTTGTGCCGGAGCTAGTTTCCATTCAAAATTGTAAAACTAAATCCAACTGAAGCATATATTTAAGGTTATGCAACACATACTACATGTACAAGGTAGACTTAACTTTACACATTGTAAAATAATAAAGTTGGTATTTCCATGATCATCGGCGTTTTCACTTTTAAATAAAAAAAAAAAAAACAGCAAAAAAGAAAATATTTTAATTCGTGTACATTTTATTATAAAAGCGACTTACGATGACATACATTGTATAAGACCAGTTTCAGAGTATGAAATGATTGTTTCAAAGATCAATACTATCTTTCTCTACTTTGAGAATAATGTTTCATTGTTTATATATATTAAACATTCACATTGACCCAAATAAAAAGGCAAAGGATGATACGTTATAACAGCAAGGGACGGTTGATGAAAGTTTGACCAAAATCCTCTTCATAATCTTTCAAGTAAAGCAGACTTAATGAAAAGCGAGCGTGCTATCCGACCAACCAGTCAACCTCAACTATGCTTTTACTAGACACGGGTTCGTATCGGTGTCGTGTTGTTTATGTCGTAAAGAAAACTATAAAGCAGGACGGAACATCGCGTCGACTAGAACACGCTGAGAGTGTGTAACATACAAAGAATATGACGTATATGTTTAAAAAACCAAATTGAGATCAGAATGTTCGATTAACCTCAGTTGGATTTCTTATCAAGAACACACGATATAAAATGAAAATACTTCCCCGTCACTCTTCTTGCGTGACAGACCTGACAAAAATGAAATAACATTCTACCGAGTTTAAAAATCATTTTAAAAATGACATTCATGAGTTCACCGTAGATTTGGTATTAAATTGGAATCGGCTTGTCGTCGAAGCATTGGAGGATTTTACAACCGATTATAGAGACACGCTTGTATATTTATCGGCTATATTAAAAACAAACAATGGGGGCTTCAATCTTGATTAATACACAAGGTAAGACCGCCATAGCTGTCAGGCCCGACAAACTACTATCTTATTGCAAGGTCCTGAAGCAGTCGATATTCCTATCGTCTGCTAGTCACTGGAGCGGGAGCTATCACGGGAGATTTCAATCATTATTGAAAAACCGTCTCTAGCTATGTTTTCTTAGGAAACAACAGTTGAGCCGTTTTCTTTGATAGGGTATTAGTGCAATGTTGAGACTTGTTCTTAACTTTAGTGGAAACAGGATCAAAACCTGACATTTCTATGCCCATTCTCATATCTTAATGACAGACGAATCAAGACCGTTTTGGCCATTTGTTTTCATAACAGATAGACGCTTAAACCGCGGCTCATGTTTTGCTTTTGAGAATTACGTGAAGTAATTGCTAAATCAGAAGTCAATATCCTTTGTCAATATGATGCAATAGAGTACCGTATCTTCCCCCGAGTCGACAATGACCCGCGTATATGTATGATTGATCAATATGCTAACGCTTAAGATGATCCAAGATTTGTTGTCAATTAATATTTTTGCACAGGGGATTTTGGTGAAGAAATCGATTCCACACCACCACTGATTAGAAAATATGAAGGGGGTATAGTGTGTCATCAGTTGCTTGTAGACTGTACTTGTTTGTCTCTGATGAAGGTAGCCCCGGTTACTTTCCATTACTTTTGTTGGCATTCCAAGGCACTTAGTAGGAATACAGATCATATTTAGAACACTTTCAAATAAAAAAGAAGAAAAATAACGTATTCAGAAATTTTGTTTCAAATTAAAACGACACAGGTTATGGATATGTGTAGATTGAATAAATCAGATTACCCGCATAAATGTATAAATTAAGTAATTGATCTCGTCCCAATTATTTGTTTGAACATGATGTTTCGGAAATTAATACTTTTGCTTCAATTGTTGGAATTTTAAGTTGTGTTTGTTGTGGTGCTGGTTAATTTAACACAGAAAAAAGAACGGAACAAATTTTAGATTTAACACTTAATGTATTGTAAGCTACATTAGATACTCAACTTACTAATGTAGTGCACACATACTCAGCACTTGTACCACATCGTTGACGAATATGAGCCTTTCTTAACGAGGATACAATAAAAGGTCAACGACAATAACTTGAACAACCTTTAATAATTTTTTTAAAAGCCTGACCAAACCAGCAGTTATCACTGGAAAGGAACTAGGGTGTTTGCGAAGGTACGTATTTCCTGCTTTTAATTGTCGATGCTGATCTCATCAAGTCTCCTCTTGGAAGAGTGATTAGCTTAACGTATTAAAATACCAAACAGTGAAACCTTATAAGTCCCAACCAGGTCACAGAAGCGACCGTAGATTTCCTAAGCTCAGATTTAAACCTCCTGGGCACAGTAAGTAATCATGGCTTTACAGTTCATTGTTCAACAGACACGTCTACCCATAAAACAGTCTAATGCTTGGAACAGACTCTGGATCAGGGAATATGTAAAATTGGTACGGCGGCTGAGACATTGCTATTGCTGCTACTCGTGTTGGCGATCGCGAAGAAAAAGTCGTCTGGTATATTTTACTCGTTCGTACAAGTTTTGTAGTGAAGCTGAATTAAAGCCTTTTTGTGGTATCTTTGATACTTAATGAGCATTCCTTGTGTTTTCCCGATAAACACCTGTCCAAAGTTATCCAATCCAATATGTTTCATAAATAGTGTGACATTTCTGAAAGATTATGCATGTGCCAAGGCGAACCGGTGTATATACCAGTAATTATATGTTTTATTTTATAGTACAAAAGAGTAAGATTAATTATCATGGTTACAATGCTACAGAAAATTATTATATTGAATATGTTCATGTAGTAATGTAATACCTACAATGTAAACAAACCGGTAGCGAGACGGAGATGTAACCATAATTATTGTTTTAAAATTATGATAAAACTAGATGTTTTAGTGTACACAAATGCACCCGCTGCCAACAGAGTAGGGGGAGGGGTGGTGTTTTCTTCTTGTTTGTGATGTTACTTGGTACTAGACAATATTAGACAATGTCGGTAGTACATGCTACTACGTTTCAAAGTTAAATGTGAACATAACTTTGAAAAAGACAAACGTATCTTCATTTAAAGAAAAACGTATCTTCATTAAAAGACAAACGTATCTTTATTAAAAGACAAACGTATCTTTATTAAAAGACAAACGTATCTTCATT
Organism: Mimachlamys varia; assembly: GCA_947623455.1. Taxonomy (NCBI): domain Eukaryota; kingdom Metazoa; phylum Mollusca; class Bivalvia; order Pectinida; family Pectinidae; genus Mimachlamys; species Mimachlamys varia. The sequence continues at coordinate 5,739,828 of OX392535.1, forward strand.
AAAAGAAAAATGTATCTTCATTAAAAGACAAACGTATCTTCATTAAAAGACAAACGTATTTGTTTTCATTTCCTTCATTACAATACTACCTATATTTATTTTGATCGGAATGATATATTACGTCACAAAGGCAATTTCTTGATTTTCAATTATTTTCATGATTCAAATATTGACAGAACATTAATAGATATTTTAAAATAATTCATCTGCAAAAACGAAATCTTACTTTTGTTTCATAATGAATGCCGAGGTTTCATCGTTTGGTTAGAAGTATCAATAACCACACCAACCAACTCACCATTATGTCGTCATAATCGTTGTCAACTCGACAGGGAAGGATAGCTGTCTTTTCTTCAGCCACGGTCACGTTGATAGGGATGTCCTCCACGGCGTTTCCCATGTCTGACAGTGCTGTAAACAGAAATAGATCGGTAAGCACGACATTTCAGGACAATTCACAGATTTACCCCGCCACTAAATGTAAAAGTGTTCCCCGAACATCGTGTCATGAATAGACGGATCATCTTTTACGACTAGGATGTTCTATAATACGTACATATACATCATTGCTGGAGTCCGCCTGGAATATAATAGCTCTTAACTTATATATTCGTAGACTATTGGGACATTTATATGCATAATAGTTACCCAGTAGGAACACGGAAAAGTAAAACAAGTATTTCATGAAATGAGTTTATTAATTGCTAAAAAATCACAAGAGAATATCGAAGCCTGAACAAAAACATAATCCGAACTCAAAATCGAATACACTATGGACATAATATGACTAAATGAATGATTGCTAAAGAGACGTTTTAAAAAAAAAAGTACAACATAGTAAGTAGCAGGCGTCTTCTGTTTCATCGGCGACATCAGCCATGTAAAACGGGCATATGCAAGTTAATATGTCGTCAGAGTGAGAGTTGACATAAGGACAGATGACGTAACACACACATGTGCTGCACCTTTTATATTTGGTAATATATACCGCATGCCGAAAAAATGAATTAAATTTCACCATACAACTGTTTCGTCCTCCTAGGACTCTTCAGTGATGCTAAGGGCCAAAAGGTGGGAATCCAAAATGTCTAACCTAATGTAGAAGCAGCAGGGTCAGGTGCGTAAAACCCATTTACGTTATGAATTTAGAAGTAAAGTTAAACTAGTTCTGTGTAATTTCAAATCGTGTACTACGAAAATGTGTATATTATGTACCGTGCCACTACTCAAATGAGATTAGTCCCTTTCTCTTCAATGGAAACTACATTGAAATAGGACAAGCATGTTTGAAAGGTCATTGGTATGATATTTTGATGGCATTACTTTTTGGAATTCATCTGAATTAGAAAAAATCATATCACGAGTAACACATTGACAAATGGATGTCTCTATTCCGAAATGTCTGTCACTATATCTGTTCCAAAAATTCACTATTGTTTTACTTAAACTTACTGTCACGATTCAATAAAAACTTTTCCCAGTATCTTTTTGTTCACTTGGAGTAAGCGCAAGGAAAATTCACACATTTCTGTTAGATCGTATATCGTGTTTGAAATATTTTTTCCTGAATGACAATTTGAACTCCTCGACGTTAAATTGTATTTCATAATGCCAATCTATATTTCACTACTAAATTGACAGAAAATCAAATAAGGTTGAGATTAAAGCCTAGGGAAATGTTCTTCCTTTTTCTTGCAATTCGTGCAGAGTACCTTCTCTCGATATAATACTTAACAAATGTTCAATGCGCAAAGTCTTCGTTGCAGCTTGTAATCAAATTCACAAATAAATTTATTTTATAGAGGGAAGATGAAATAAATTATAAAAAAGCATATTTTGCTGCAAGGAAACCAACAAAATGAACAGCTCTACTCAAGACTATTTGTATTTGAAACATAATTATGTTATTTAAAGTGCAGGCATACAGAGTTCAGGAGATTAAACGGGAAATATGATTAATGTTGTTCTTTAAACAATTTAATCAGAACAATCCTATAAACTACTCTCTACTGAAACCCTGACAGAACCTCTACGGGCATGTACAGATATTGTACATGATATTCGTTACTAGCAGACGATGATTTGAAACAATGCGAACTTTGCCATCGATGTTCACAGGCCTATAGATACATTATGTACAATTACATGTTTAATAATAGAAGTTTATCAGGCCTATATATACAACAACATCTTCGGTTACTACGTAGGGTTATAAGGATAGAACTGTCACCAGAGAAATCTTCCTCAGTATTGATGTATGTTTCATTGAGGACGACAGAGAATATATAAATCAAACTGTTTTTGGCTCTATAATTATACAATGGTCCTACTATTTCGTTGAAAAAATGAATGAAACGAATTTATATTTGCAGCAGAAAGATGGTTTATTTGATGCATGTTAATAACCTTCATTTAATGTATGCGATTAAATAATGGTTTGTTCACAATGAAAACCATATAATTAAAAGTCATAGTTAAAAAACGCTCGTCAACAGACCAATATCCACGACGTGTGGACGTGTTTTGATAATATTTAGCTATCATTTGGGTCAATATTTGTTTTTCAAATCCATATGGTTACATCTTGTACCTAGTATTTGACGTATTCATCTATTTGTGGTTAATTGGTACTATGGTATGGTAACACTGAACTATTTTGTGATCTATATTCCCAAAATTGTAAACTATTGTTTGCATTTAAAATCACGCAAAAAGTCTCAGGCTGAAGTTTTTTTAAGGCATGTAAGTCTTTAGGGATGGTAAACTGACAACTGAATTATGGAAATAATTGAATATTTTCAGAATGTGTCATAATTTGAAATAAAATCTATTTGGTTTGGTGACGTTTTGAATTTGATTCCACTCCGTATTCATATGTAGCTACTGTTTACATGACATCTCTATCTGTATTTGGCAATGAGTTTTTATATTCTTATAATTACAAGTTTTTATTTTGACAACCATCGGTAAGTCGGTGTTTGCACTTGCATTTCTAAATAAACCTAAAGCGTTATATATAATTATATAAATGACCTATTTCTATTAACATGATATTAAAAACGAAGATAAATACGTGGTAAGAATAATGTACCTAGCCTACATTGATATTCAACGAGAAGTAAGTGATCATATCAATTTGACTACATTTGCAAAGTTTTCACATCAATATACTGATTTTTTAATTCCTTTATTAAATTTTATAGACCGAATAATACATTACAAACTCAAATATTTCTATATTTTTTGTTGTTGAGAAGTTACAATCTTAAAAGAATTTCGCAAACTATTTCGGACACCTACAATATTTCATGCCGAGTCAGGAAGTTTCGTTTTTCACCATGACCTCCTCCCCAAATACTAACCCATCGATAAAGCAGTATTGATAGTGCAAATATAGTGATTTAATGCATTATATTTCATATTTTATGATAAATAAAGAAATAGATTTAATCGAAAAAATAAGTCGATAAAATGTGAATTAGCTGATATCTAGCATTCAATACCGAAACACAATGTGAAAAGTGCAAATGTACATCATACAGGGGTGTTTGCTGTGTGGGTGTCGTGGGTGTCACAGCGTTCCGAATAGAAACGCTTGGCGACACACTTTATGTCATATTCATTGCATTATCGTAACAAAATACTATGGGTAATAAACTCATGGACAATTCAACCTTGTCATATCGTGGCTGGTTCTTTATGCTTCCCCCACGTTAATAGAGGTTGATATAGTTAGCGATGAGGCACAACAAAGATTGTCTGAGAGGCGATATAGCATACGTAATCCAATAAATTCACTCAGTTGTGTTCAGTTTGCATAGAGGCGTAGCGGAACCTCCCGCGCTGTCCAGGAGAAATCACATCAGAGCTGTCGAAGACTTCACGGGCCGTTCACACACTGCTGCGGTGTTTTGGCCCTGCGCGTCTTGTCTCTAACGGGCTCCCGAATAACGAGCACTAGTCACGCGCATCCCAGAGCCTTTTGAAGCAATTAAACATGAACGGATGAAATTATACAAGAGAAAGAGAGTCTCCTCAATCGATAGAACATCATTTTGTCTGTCCATAAATAGGTTGGCGAATTTTGTTGTGAAGATCCTAACTCAATATGGTAATCATATAGTATTGGCGTATCAGAGCTTTCATGGTATTATTCCATGAAGATCAAAGTCTCCCGCCGTCCCTAATTAACAGAATTCTCGTTCGAGGGCTGCACCAGGAGTCTGACAGACCAAATAAAAGTCGTAGAATGGCGATAGAGAAAAGAAAATTCATTAATTCTAATAAACCGTAATAATAGAAGTGTTTGTTTTTGCTGAGCGACTTTGCTAGCTATGTTCGTTAGTGGTCAAGGCGAGTGGCTAAGTATGTCCTTATATAGCGGACAACAGTCGGCGTGTAAGCAAAGACGGGATTTGTTAGGAATCCATGTAATTCCGTACTAAAGCAGGAGATAGAATCCTCACTCCGAGGCCTAGCCGTACAAACTAATCAATTGGCACTCCTCGTCCTAAACTATCCAGTTATTATCAATACGTGGGTTGATAGTTAAAATAACAATCATAATTCGAGTTGATGCATCTATTATGAGGACTATGCTCGTTAGACTAAAGTTATGATTAAAAAATAGTGTTTATGTTTTGTAACTGCGGGTGAAAACGGATAATTCTATGGAGAAAAAACCTACTTTTGGAAAGGTTTTGGTGCAGGAAATACTCCACTTAACATTAACAGTAACCACATTTTGTTTATTCCGTCAAGCTTGGCCTCTGTCACTGTTATATATAATTACATGCATTGTGTACATGTACTTCCGGTTATATATCAATGTTGACGTGAGGTAGACAGTATCGCTTCTAGATTGACACTTAACAAAAGTCCGGAAATTAATTTCCCCTATTTCATTTTCATGAAATCGATACATTAATTCGAGTTTTAGAACAACATTCAATACAATTTGATTTGTCTTTAAGGAATTTTGATGAGGGTAGTTTACACAACCAATGCAAGGATTTAATTAGGAGCCGTCAAATGAAGTATTGTGATATCATACCGAAACGGAAGTTACTAATACGAGTTTCACCTTGTATATTTCATAAAAAGACCCATAAAAAGTTTTAACCTTCACCTGAACAATTAAATCACGACAGACTCATGGACTTCGATATGCATGTTTCCATGGTTTGATAATAACAAAAATATCACCAGTCAGTGTTACATCGCTGACCTATCTAGACATTACGCCCGATATGTGCATGTCCGTCGGTAATTCGTTACCATTCGTGATGGTTCATGACATGATATGTATGAATAAGTAAAATGGCTTCCAGATAACTGTGTTTACTGTTCCACTCACTCTCACTAAAAACCTTGGAAATTACAAGTATTAAAAAGACGCAGATATAACCTTCCTTTTAAAGCGTGCCTTACACATGTTAGTAAGCGACTACGCCTTGCTTGTTCTTGTTTTACACCATTAACCATACAAATACGTACACGGTTGTGCCTTTCTGCTACACAGTAAAGGTGTTCCGATCCCAGGTTCTGTAGATCTGAGCGTACCAGGTGATCACGTTTAGGCTCGTTTTGTTTTAAATGTTTTGTTTTTAGCTAAAATTTATATCAATTATTTCTATGTCTTTTCGTGCATTCTGAGTGCAAAATCCTATATAATTCATTAGCATTTTTCAAATTCTGAATTTGCGAGAGAAAATTGGTTCTGTAGGATCAATTTTTGGTATTCAAGATTGATCACAAGGTTTAACAGTCAAATAATGTTACTCTATTGAAGGTTAGTGAACGAATATAATGACTGAAAGCCCTCATCAGCATTGGTATATGACAATTATGTGACTCCGTACAGAGTAGAAATGACAACATTCGTACTCCCTTCACCTTCGATTGTGCTGCCTTTAAAACGCATAAAAACAGTTGAATAATCAAATTGACAATCTGTCTTCATCTCAGAATTTCTAGGAAAGTTCCGATGAAAACATAATCTAATAACCTAAAACACTTTCAGTGTTACTTTAACGAACGGAGGAATCTGTAGAGAAAACATATCTACATAAAGTGTACCCCAGGGATCAGAGCGTACGTACACCAATACCCTAAGTTTAATCTAAGGCATTCCAACACCTTACCTATACAACAGCTGCTGTGTGATCACTGTTACCAAACACGTGTTGTAAGCCTGGTCGGTAGTCTCCGATACGGCCATCAGAAGTGACATCATGAAAACAACAACTGAACATTCCAGTAAAGCGTTTGGTGAACGACACGATTTCTTGTTTTGTATATGATATTAAAGACGAGGCAGCTATTACGTATGCAAGTTTGTCGTTACCGAATTTAGTTCTGGATACATTTGGAGGATTTTTCATTTTTTTTCTCTTAAGAACATATTAAACCCAAGGAGTTTTTAATTGATATTAATAATAAGATGTATATGTTTTGTTTGAATTTCTTCAGCAAACACAAGTTTGAATGCACTTACTGCTTCCAATGGGGTATATTTTTATCCTGGGTACATGTATTATGAATATTGCGCAAGAACCTTAACCATACTGTACCAGTAGCCACACACTCCACTTCACCACAAGAAAGAATGGGTGTCATGACCTGTCAACGCTTAAGCTGAAATTGTACCAAAGACCCATCTTCACTCTCGATAACGTGTTATGGATTGGGCTTTTCAAGATGGCCGACCAGTACGTACGAAAAAGTATGGTCCTCACTTCAAGTTTTCTGATGAGTTATTTGTAAACACATTAGGACCATGAAAAGTGCCCTGCTGAACTCGGAAAGATGTCAGCTTTAAATTACATTGTACATGTAGGTTGTTTGTCGTTTAGTTCTAAAATCCATTTAAATCCATCTTGAAGATCTACGAATCGTTAAAATTGTTATCGAAGCGGAATCTGCCGTCATAATTGCCGATTTCGAATGATCTCAATGGTTTAATGTCTTTCTAAAAAATCAGAAAATATCAAATCGTCAACAAAACCATAATCCGAACTCAAAATCGATTAAACAAGAAGCAAAAGGAACAAAAGTACAAGTGAATAAGACCAGGGCCCGTATTCATGAAACCGTTCTCATGCTCAAGCATGGATTTTGTGCTCAAATCTCATTTCTTATAACTGACATAGTTTATTTAATTCTGATTTTGTCAAAGTTTTGGTTAAAAAAAGTGAGGATCCATGAAGCCGAACATTGTTTTTGATATTTACCATTGTCTTTTTGATGGTTGATATGAACGAGGTGAGTTTCAAGAAATCTGGTTTGAGCACAGAATCCATGCTTGAGCACGAGAACGGTTTCATGAATACAAGCCCAGGTGTTCCAGAAAAGTAAGCGTCTTCTTCTCCATCGACAACACTCACCATGTAAATACAACTTTCTGAGTTCAGCAGGGAATTTTCATGGTTAGAAATGTACATGTATACTAATGATATATTGCTGTACATTTACACTAATACAATTATGGAACCTCCATAGTACATAGTAATTATATAAATGGTATATTGTTCACAACAAGAGGCCAAAGGGCCTTAACGCATCAAGCCGTCATCTCCAGGGGGGGGGGGGGGGGGGGGGGGGGCTGCAATTCACAATTTTGATAAAGCACCTTAAGACCTTTCCATTTATGAATAGTATTTGATTCGAGCATATCTGGATCTAGAGAAGAAGATTTATTTTAACTATTTTGACCCGTTTTGACCTCTTCCTAAGGCCACTAGAAGGTTATAGAATAATACAATTCACACATTTGGTGCAACTTCGACAAGGGAAGGTTCCTGCCAAATGTCAATCAAATTGGTTTAGGCGTTTTTGAGAAGAGGTTGAAAATATAAATTGTTTACGGACGCCCGACGACGGACCAAAGACGGTTAGAATAAGTCACAGGTGACCTAAAAATTTGATATCATTGTTTAATGATGCTAAATTGTTGTATATACAGTTGGTACATGTATGTTTGTACGGTACATAATATACACATTTTCGTAGTACACTATTTGAAATTATACAGAACAAGTTTAATTTTACTTCTAAACTCATAAATTCAAGGATTTTTTATGCACCTGACCCTTCTGCTTCTACATTAGTTTAGACATTTTGGATTCCAACCTTTTGGGCTCTATCATCACTAAAGAGTCCTAGGAGGACGAAACAGCTGTATGGTGCAGTTTAATTTATTTTTCGGCATACTGTATCTATTACAAAATTTAAAAGGTGCAGCATATGTGTGTGTTACGTCATCTTTGTACGAAATACTATTTTGCATAGCTTCAAGATGTGCATTCTGAACAAATAAAATGTTCATCATTTTAAGTACCGACTGAAACCAAAAAACAGACAACACATGTAAGCATGGCTTACAGAACCTCGTATGTGCCCGTTTGTACTAATAACAGATGATCGTCTTCCCTGTTAAAATTGCAAGGGCTGGTGCATGACCCTCGACGGCACGACATCTAAATTGCTGTATCACTTCAGTAACATGTCCACTTTACTAACCAGTTTTAATCTTAAACAAACCTAAAGTACAAGAAATGCAAATCAGATTGAAATTGCTTTGTCCCCCGCCATCGTACTGACGGTTGGTATGTCTGGAGGCTTGAAGGGGTATACAACAGCGATACACAATGTTACATTACCATACCTATATCATTGTTTTAATCTGAATGAAAGAGAAAAAAAAACAAATGCTGCAGAATGTCAAGTTACTCTTCATCCGGCACACAAAAACGCTAGTCTTTATTTAACGTCATGCTACAAAGGTAAGTGTAGCCCCCACATATATCTGAATTTCGCTATTTGTACTTGCATTTAAACAAGGATGGTGACGTTACTTTACTATCTTCCATTTAATCACACGAACTACAAACCGAGGCAGTGAAGAGGTATATGACCGGTTTGTATTGACGGTCGTTCTGATCAGCCGCTAGATACATGGCAGCCATATATCCAATCATCCAATATTGTGTTTTATTTGAGCCTTCTTATAGTTTTCATTTCATCGTTATTGCCTTTTTACATACATAGAACTGAAAGGCGTTGCGTTTAACCTTCCGTTTAGATAATTTGACAGGTCAATTTATGAACCATGCATTTGAGTATAAACTTAAAGTGCATTGTCAGATCGAGCATGTGACGTGCATGCCATTCTGGAGCATCCATATGACTATATACACTCCTGTTATTTGACTTGTAAAGCAAATATAGTCCAGCACTATGTGGTAACTGAACACATTTAGCTTTCGTGTTAAACCAAATGTTTTGATGATTTTAACACTGATTGATTCCACTGACAAGTAAATGCCACGTCCTCAAAGTCAGAACTGCGATATTATCTCCAATCATAACAAGTAGGTATACTAATGTGCATAATCAAAAATATTCACCCCCATCCCCTACCCCGTTCCTATACAAATACATACAGGTTTCCTTTTAAGCTGGTTCATATATATCTTGTAAAGGTATTGTTTCAAAAGCCTGTTAAATGTGTTTGTTATTTGATAAGGGAAGAGATCATGTTTTTTTTATGAATGTAGTCACTTCCTGTGTTTAACTTTATTATTATTGAAGCACAAAGAAATGCAATGCTACTTACACAGTAGCAGTTAAGTGAAGTTTTGGGTAACTCATATTAAACTGCAATAGCATTATCTAATATAAAAAGTATTAAAGTGGTCATATTTCGAGGATATGTTTGGGGGTTCTTTTCTCTTTAGACATAAAACTCGACTTGTTGATATTTACATTAGTTACAACTTTACAACTGTTTGGTCGTCATTGCATTGTGTCTGCTTGTTCTTGTGTGTTTTTTACTCGATACATTTTCAAAAAACCATTGACTCTTCCTCTAAAGCTTCCTGACTTTATTAAATAATGATATGAAACTAGGCGTATTCGACAACCAACGACTTTGATTAAGTTATAACTATTATTTAGCATCCCTTACTTTTATGGAACATTTGATCTTACATGTATTATCTTGTTCATTTTCAAGGATCTCTGTGTATCTGTTTTGCCCCTAGTTAAATCGGGTTTGAGCTGGGATTGTGGCTTTGTGGGCATTTCGTTATTTTCTGTATTTATATTTATGCTTTCCTGTGTAGTAATATTTCCTGTGTAGTAATATTTCCTGTGTAGTAATATTTTCCTGTGTAGTAATATTTCCTGTGTAGTAATATTTCCTGTGTAGTAATATTTCCTGTGTAGTAATATTTCCTGTGTAGTAATATTTCCTGTGTAGTAATATTTCCTGTGTAGTAATATTTCCTGTGTAGTAATATTTCCTGTGTAGTAATATTTCCTGTGTAGTAATATTTTCCTGTGTAGTAATATTTCCTGTGTAGTAATATTTCCTGTGTAGTAATATTTCCTGTGTAGTAATATTTCCTGTGTAGTAATATTTCCTGTGTAGTAATATTTTCCTGGGTAGTTACATTTATTTTTGTTCTCTCGATATTGTTTACATAATATTTGACTTTCCCACGCATGATATCATCGACTCGTTTTGATATTTTGTTTTTTATTTTGTAGCAAGTAACCTGAATGTCCGTCCACATACAACAATAACATATTAATGTACCTGAATTTAGATGCTATTCCGGCCTAACGAGTTTGTGATTCCAGTGGCTACCTGAAAGAGCAGCTCCCTTAATAACATAGAGGCGAGCGCCCCGCACAGATGGCAAGGAAATAAACCCACTACCATTTCGGGACACGTGCGATCTCTAATTTTAAGTTAGGATCCCTGATTTCCCTTCCTTTCTTTTGGTGTCGCCTGTTCTTGACATTCTATTTGTGTTGCAAATTTGAGTCCAGATTTTATTTTTTACGTACGATGTTGTTGTCTAATTTCATTGACTTTCAATACCGACAACAACTTTCCTCCTGACACGATAGTTATATGGGAGCAGTTTAATATGTCACACGAAGATATCATTAATTCTATACAAGTTGACTTGTATAATAAATATAGACGCTTGTTATATTATCTGTACACGACATCTACCGCGTGATAAATGCTCTAGTAAAATCTGACGGCGATATTTATATAAATGTCGGTGATTCCGTGAGAGGAAGTAACTTGTCTATAAAGATTTGCCGAAAATGATTCAACAATTTATTTCAAATAATCTTCGTGCCAGTTGACATTCAAAGCAAATTCGTATGTCAGAAAAGCTTTGTGTATCAAAGTTAATAACAAGTGTTCCTATAAATCCACTCCCGGCACGGACGCGGGTAATATGGCGTATATACTGTATCATACAGCACGTGGAAACTCCCATGGTATTTGATTTAGAAAAAAAATAGATCAGCTAAAGTGACATCACCGTGTCCAGTCACATACTGTGAAATTAATACGTAGATATAATGGGATGTAGATTTTATCTAAATATCTGGTAGTTGAAAGTTCCATATTTGTATTAGGACAGTTTGTAATTGTTGTCACTAGCTACACAATTTCCCTTACCTATACCTTATAGACTGCGGGTAAGAAACGGTCGAAGAGATGTTATTTTCAAAGGCAGCAGATTAAAATAATCATCTAATTTCGGAAATAGATAATGTAACCAAATGATTCTCCCATAACTGTTTTATGTGTAATAATCCAATGTAATTACTGCCTAAATATTCATCCCCCAATCGCTATGAGTCGACGAAACCTGACGAGTTTAACCTCTATAAACTGTCCTTGCTCCCTACAGTTACAACTGTCCGCAATCACATAAATGTCCATGGCCTTGCTATTATAGTTTCTTATTTTATGACACCCTCCACATGGCGTTTTTTGATATGACGTTATATCGTAGCTTTGAAGAAACAACGTCTTGATTTGATATTGTGACATTGAGAATGGCATGTGAAAGATGACGAAACACACAAATATGAATGTCATGAATGGTTTCATTCTGATGATTATTTTGCGAGCGTAAAAACGTGCTGAACATTGTTTGAATCATTACCTAAACTGAATTCATCCCTCGTTGAATATTTCCGATATGGCAAAGTAAACAAGCAGAATAACAGTAAGTATAAAGACTAAAGTATATAATAAAAATTATACACCTGAACAATCTAACCAACCCCGTGTCCTTGTGATGAAGCTACAAGTCGCAAAACATGTAGATGTAAATTGCCTGTTCTAATAAATAAACCTTTAAATGTTCCTCGCTGATATTAAGCTTCATGTGGGTTTGGTAATTATGCAATAGAATGTATAAGAAAAGAATGCATTTTATTTGAAATACATAAATCTATAAAAAACGAGTGTCATTGAGGACAGCGATATATGGGACAAATACTCATGTATTACAATGTAGTGTTGTTTGATGCCCCTACATGTATATGCTACAAGGCTAAACGAATAAAATCATCTTCGTTTAATATATATTTGTCATATTGAATACAGGCCAAGGTTAAACAAATAATTACTGATGAACATTTAGAAATCATACATTGTTTTACAGTAAAAATATAGTTGGTATATATGTAGCTAGATTAAATGCATCGTTATTGATTGCAATGGCGGTAATTAATTGTGTATTGTACACATCATCAAAAAGTAAGATAATGGAATAGCAATGTTCAATAATCATCTTTCATTATATGAAACAAACTTAAATATTTGGTTGTTAAACTCACATCTGTTGTATCTTTATGTTGTTTCATGTTGCAAACTATCTTTCAGTCGTTTGTTCTCTTCCGTGCTCTTTTTTTGGTTTGGTATAATGCTGTTAAATTCAGGTTAGCAATTATAAATCCAGAAGAGTGTATTCATGGAAGGACAATAACATTGTTTTGTCTTTCAAACTATGCCTGTGTTGACAATTAAATTTTATTGAACACGTCACATTTACCAAATTGTGTCGTTTTGTTGCTGTACGATACTATCAACGAGCTGCATACATGTATGCGTATGACAAAACGTGAATTACACCGAAAACTAGAGCAGAAAGTTGATCGTTTATGGTGTTTTTATAAACCAAGGGAATAACACGTTTAATTATTCTATTTTTGTGAATTTGCCGAAATGTGTAAATGTGAAGTAATTTAACCAATTAGAATGTAATTTTTATTTCACGACAAAATTACTTCTGCCATCGGCAATTCCATTTATCGTATACTTTACCTAAGAGCATAAAAACAATTTAGAAAAAAATGTTAAAACAAAAATCATGTAGAAATGAAACATGAAAAATTCAAATTAATGTTTGTTCCCCCCAAAAAATAATCTTAAATCAAAATAAAGACCAAAAGGATATACCATGATTTTTCTAGTGGTCATGAATCTAGAATCCAGAAGTCTTTTTCTTCAGACATATATGTTAACTGAGAATATCTTTTTTTTTTTGGTAAATTATTTTGTCAACGTGCATGCGAGTATGCACTACCATAGAAATCATATTACATCGGTATGCAAAAGAAGCCAAATCATTGTGCTTTCGGAAAGTACACATTCATAATTGACAGTCTTTGCAATGTTCCTTTCTGCAGAAGAATACTTGTAAATGTTTATGAAATTGCTGAAGCAAGTATTTGTTTGTTGCATGAAGGGGCTTGGAAATTTAGAATTTACAGTAATTGTCCAATTATATAGAGTACAGCAGGCGATATTCATGACTCAAAATATCCATCGTAGCCAACTATGATCCTTGATTCTCGAAGTCCTTTTGATTGACATTCTATAAATATTCCCCGTTTATGTTAGTTTTTAACATGTGCGAACTAAGGAAATCAACGCAATGGCAATAAACCATTACAAGTATATACAGCTAACTATGCCCTTACATTTGCATAGTTATTTATAAAGATCTGGATTTAAGAGTGTCTATGTCCATCCCTTTTGACGTCCTGCGTTCTAAAACACCCGACGATTTACTCTGATTGCAAGCGTTTACCACCTGAACTCTCGCCGATCTCAGATTCTCAGATTCTGTCTTGAGTACATGGTGAGGTCATTGTTCCTCACGATAGTTTAAGTTGTAATCCTCACTTCTAAGCTCAACGGTTCAGGTGGTTTAGTTTACGTAGTAAAAATTGGATTTGGCGTTTTTTTCTTCCCTGTGAATTGCTTTATTTTGATTGAGAACAAACACATTTTGTATCATTTTCTTGTATCGTAATATATTTCTATATACATTAGCGATACTATGATCTCCATCGGTCGTCTAGGGTACAAATAAACACAATATTACTCTGATGTACATTCCGCAAACCTATGTATGTACAAAGCTCAAATTCAAATTCTATATTACAAAATAACAATGTAAAGCTGTTAGCGACGATTATGTAAATCAGGTACGTAGGTATGGGTTGGTGTGTGCTGTACGTCCTATTAACACCTACAATAATTAAAGGACGTGCCAGGATTAAGAGGGATATCCCCGTGAAAAAAACACCGACCAACGTCCAGTACCGTACGCCTCGAACCCTCGACCCAGTCGTAGAAGACTAGTTTTAGCAGATTGTCGAACGCATTCACAGTTGGCCACCGCGTCCCCAGTACATAACGTGTTTCACTGGTCGCTACAACAGATCTAGCACTGCACTAAATAAATAGTCTGTAATGTTTGTGTTTAAAATTACACTTAAACGTTACTACAGGCGTAACAAGTATATTTCCTTTATAGGTTTTGGCTTTGTGGAGCTTTCCCCTGTGGAGGTTTGGATGAAAATAAACATGGCGGTAGCTTGGCCCTTCGAGTTCAGTGGAATCTCTCCAGGCTTTTTCTGATTACTGTTATATGTCAGCTGATAATACTTAATGGCTCCGTAAAAGCTTATTTCATGGAATAAAACGCATCGATCGAGTATAGGGTTTTGGTATGATTACTTTTCATCCATGTACCACCGATTCCAAATTACGATAAATATCTCATTTTGTTCACAAATAATTGTATCGAGCACATCGGAGAGGTTCCTGTTTATACTAGATAGGGACGTCGTTATTTACTTCGGCAATGACAACCCATAGGCTGGCGCGATGATTTGAAGTTTAAATATTTGCTTACGGTTTAAACCAACCTTTCCTTCATCCTCATACAACCTCCCGTTGGAGAAATAATATTGGTTTCGCAATATTGACTCGGAGAATTTTTGAACTATGTATATTGATATATAGAAAAACCGTTTACATTACATAATCCTTCTTTCATGACAAATTATAATTTAAAGCAACACAACTGACTTCTTTGTTTAAATTTTACTGCTGATACAGTATTTCAGGCATGGTATCTATAAATCTCAAACTGTATGTTTAAATCTAACGTGTACGATGCAGCATCAGTTGATTCCTGATATGTATGTACCAATCAATCAGACTTTAAACAAATGATATTAGCGGAGTGTGTTTAGTCCAATAGTAATCGGACAATCATATTCTTACACACAAGAGACAGGTGTACTTTAATCTCGTTTACCAGTAAAAGCTCTTCTTGGAATGTGCTATTTCTGGTAGAGTTTCGTTTGATAATACATTGTTTACAGGACACCATATACTGATACAGGCATACGAGTCACACGTGTTGGATTTTACATAGTTATATATACAGAACTGAAAGAAAAGTGTACTTGAGTCAATGGAATAAACGTCTACCTGATATTTTCTGTAGAAAGATGAATATAACGTACACACATGTACTACGCCTTTAAACAGTATGCCGAAACAATGATTGATATTGCATCATACAACGGTTCCGTTCTTTAGGACTGGTCAGCGTTGCTAGGGGTCAAAAGGTTTGGATCTGATATGCTTTAAACTACTGTAGAAGCAGAAGGGTCACTTTTGTAAAACCCCTTTAATTTAAGAATTCAGAAAAAAATAAGCACTGTATATTTCCAAACGTGTACTACGAAAGTGTGTATATTATGAACAATGCCACCAGTCACATGAGATAACTGTGGTCAGCAAGGCTCCTGCTAGGAATGAGAGTCTGTAGACTATGATAGCCGAGTCCGTACGGATTCTCTGTGGAGCGTAGATAGTACTAGTAAACCCAACCAATACCAGTCAATCAAAACGCTACCAGCAATCACGCAAGGGAGTCTGTATATCTCAGGACTTAGTAAATCTGAGCAGAACCAGAAACTAAGGCGGCTATGTATATTTCCATAACGAATCAATGAAACAGAACATTAACTTGAAACGTGATTCATTGTCTGATAATGGTACACGATTATTAAACACCTAGAGACAGATTCTCATTGTTATTTGGCAAAATAAAGCCATCAAACGCTTTATCAACACTTTAAAATCCATTCTCCTTTTCAGTGAAAAGTTGTTGAAAGAAGATCCGATAAAGCCTTAGAGATTCTGATTTGGTGTTTGGCAGTGTAATACTAGGCATTTATTGGCAACTCAGAGCAAAGCGGTAAGCGACTGCTTTTCTTATTCCCGATCATATATTTCTGTAGGACGTTGTTCGGTTTCCAAAGCAATGATAAAAAACATGACTTTAAGGAACGAGCGTGGATGATGAACGGTTATATTTTCGCAGTGTCTTGTCACGAAGCACAAACAGATCAACTACTAAGAAAGCAATTCATGGATCCGGTTGTCTCGCGAGATTGTAACACAACTGCATACTAGTAGATGGGAAACCTAAACTGCCAGTCCATGCCTCTAGTGTAGCTGTCTGTACACGAATTGTTTCATTATATATCACAGAGTGGATGGTTTTGAATGTTGTAAAATTCAATTTATCTACAGTAGATGTTTCTCAGTAGATATGCACAGATAAATTGCCGATTTTCTTTCACAGACAGACGTAGTATATGTTTAAGTTGTAATTAAATACCGCACTTTATAACAGTTTCTTACTAAACAAATCTAGAATCTTCCAGAAAGAACTTCTGTTCATTTTGTCATAGAAATAAAATGTAAAATGGTCGTGAAGGGTTACCATCATTTCTCTTATTGTCGTCTTTATTTCGCACTCGTGTTATTAAAAATGGTGTACTACGCAAATTTATTTCATCACGACAATTCGTGACCGTGGCGTAATCAATAAAAAGAAGACCGTAAAAGCACAACACATGTACACGGATATCTCTGTTCTGTCTTTGAATACATTAAGGGTATATATGGGCATATTACCATCATGTACGGTGTTAATTTTCAAGAATTTTTATATAAATCAATGCTAGTTTGAAATGATTTCCAAACTTACAAGAGCCGCTACTCAGTGTTCGGCGTGGTTGTACTCTACGTTAGCGTAGCTAGATCGGATATACATGCTGGTTTACTGTACGAGTTACAGAAATGCAGGCAACACAGAGATGACCGCCATGACTTTCATCGTTGTTGTTAAAAATTACAAAATTTCTATATAGCCAAACCTGCTGGGAACATGTTTTCATTGTGAATGTTCACAGCTTAACTTTTCAGAAAGTTCCCCCAGGACTAACACACTGTACTTTGTAATTTGATAAGATCGTTCTAGCGTGTTAACAGTTTCTTGGGCTGGGATAGAGCGGGGCGATCTCCCATACAGCTCAACAAACGTAAACTATACAGTCTATGATAGTACATTAAGTGATTACATTGCCCTGACAGAACAGTGACGGTTCCACGTGTTACAGGAACTGTTCGTGTTAGATTTGATCTTTAGAAAATGAAAGTATTTACAATAGCTCGACTGGATCTTTAAGGAGTTGTAGAAACGAAGCATACACCAAAGAGTTGGGTATGAGAATCTTGAAGCAAAGGAAAAACGTCAAATTAGTCATTTGGCGAAAAGTATCTGATACATTAAAAGAAATGCGTTTAAACGTTTAAATGTTCCAGGAAATAAAATGTATAAACAACTAAAGCAATTGATCAATGAAAATAAAATAAAATTGTGTCGAGGAGATTCACTTCTTTGACCAAAATGTGGGAGGAGGACGGATGACGCTTCGTCAATTGAAGATTTGGACCAGAACAAAACACCACTTCAAAAAACAATATTTAAACACGATGCATTTTAGGCCAAACCAGATTTTATTAAACCGTTTCAAACAACTCAAATATATGCCATTCACAATGTATATACACCCTATATATTCCAAATTCTGCACACTTGCTCAAAGTTACATTAAGTTTCAGTTTTCTTTGGTAGCGAATTACAGCGTAGTTTTATCCGAATACATCCTCTGAAACGGAACAGACACAAAGTGGAGATAACTTTAAACAAATGTCAGTGTCAGACGGTATTGACTGCTGGAAAACGAAATATAGACAAACAAGCTAGAAATAGAAGTATTGTCGGTATTATATTCATCATAATGAGGTCTTTGTTGGGAAATAACCCACAGTTAGACAAAGAATGAAGGAGTAGTGATCAATTTAGGTCAAATAACTTTGCTCTCCAAGACATCCTCTGGCCACAATCTATTGGAAATATAAATAAGACTAGGAACGAGTACTGTGTCGTATACGTTGTATCATATTCATCATTATGGCTATTAGGGACAGAAAGAATATGCTCGTAAGGCGGTGTTAGTAATGAAAAACGTCAAGTGTGAGTGCTTCTCTCATCCATCAGGCCGACCACAATGGCCGCCGAATGGTAGAGTGATCTGAGCTCCGTCCAACTCGATCACTCAATCTACACAATAAACAGCTACTAAACGGGCAGACGTATGTGTCTGGACGAGGGCATCCAGATCAAATCAGATTAACACTGCTTGTTCTGTAACTGGACAGGAGGATCGGCCTCCGAGCCCGGCCACCGAACTAACTTTGATATCCGTTACTCCGATAGCCATGTCGAAATGGACCGTCAATTCGTATATGTCAATGCACGATAATTACACGTGCATGTCTCGCGCAGCACGTGTCGAATACCGTCAGTGTATCCCCATAATGGTGATCATTCGTGACATATGAATATTAAGTGTAATCAACTTCTTTTTTCTACGCAGTTCTTTAGTATACATTATGTCTACATATGAACATGATGTTAAAACGGATCTGTTTCAAGCTGAACGTTGAAGTCGTTTGTAATCAAATAAGTCATGTTTGCAATCCATCTACATGGTAAAGGGTGTCATGTTTCAACGGCAACCATGCATGTACAATCAATCATGTCCGTACCTGTACGACATCCATACCTCTAAGTGAAATCAGATATGTCACCGCCAAACATACAGCTACATCAAAATGCACATAAGTCACCAATTGTTTGTGAGTCATGAAAAATATGTTAATAGAAATACGTATAAAAATATACTTCTTAAAAATGTGCGTAGGACCCCGGTAAACCTACAAGTTAAGTTTACAAACAACCTTACACGTAAAATAAGCCATATTTTGTGAACTTCAGATTGTAATATATCTTAAATAAATGCAAGTTATATACACCAGCATGTGTATACTTTAACAATACAGGAAAAGCTGAAGCACATATACACAATAGTCATTTATGAATACTGTCAAATACGGTAGTATAAAAAATAGTTATACAACTAATTACGTCACTATTCTCAATTAATCACAAATAGCACTTGACTAAATGATGAAACAGTAATATATAATAAAGAATCAGTAATGGAATGGATGAAGTAACACATTATCAAATAAATTGAAAAAACTAAAGATTAATGGTCAAAGAACGTATAATGTATTTTGCAAAGGTATACAAAAACACAACCACAGTGATACGAGTCGATTACCTAATCAATAAATCGAATATACCTAGATAGCTATGAACGTTCAACGGCCAACAAAAAATAAAATGGAGTGGTCGACGTACACAACGAATATTGTATCTTCCTAAACAGATAAACTATATGCATGTATAAAAGGCAGTATACCAGAAAACGTTTGCAGTTTTCTACACTACACAGAAAAGAGTTCCACCATGGCGTCCGCTAGGTTAGATGCGTCACAAACGCGCATGTTGTCGTGAACAAGGAACATAAAATCATTAACTTAATCATTTTGTTCGCATGCAATGCTTTCTACGCCGTTCTTGATGAAACAAATTATATCTCCTTTCAGTTATAAAGAATGTGTGTCAAAGACGTCCCAATTTTCAACAAGTGCTTTGGAAAATCATATTTCTACGTCTACCCTTGGGCAAATTACTACAAATAAATCCAGAAGTTAGCTACAAGTGTATATGGGTGAATGTGGGGCGATGTTTGCCAATCTGCTGAAGCTAAATACCTTACGGTTCTCTTTTCTAGAAATATCAAATTGATTCCACAGTCAATGCTTGTCAGACTAGATTAAAGAAATTGGTGAGGAATAAAGCCAATTTGCTCCGAACAATACAATTCTGATCTCATCTTACTTGCTGTTCATTGACAGAGTCTGATATGTATTCACCGTGACAACGCCAATAGTCAGGAAATGAAGACCATGTATCCCGGGCTTATTGGATTTCTCTATGGTGATTGGCTGATATCTATGGTTGGTCATTGTACGAGCCGGACGTCGTAATTGCAGGGATTCACTATTCCTCAAGAGGTATAACATCCATTGTGTTCCGTTTTAGGGCTTCAGTTACTTCGCAGTAAAACCGCGTGTGTGATGATGATTGGCGAAGAAAAAATGATTTTCAGCGATTAATAGATCAATTAAATTTTGATTTACCATTACCCCATAGGGAGGGGCCCTGATTCTCCCCTGCCATCGCCGCTATCGATATTCCACTGTGCTCTATTCAAGCACAATACCCTTCTCGCCCGTAACGAAGATTTAAAGATTCCTCTAAGACACTGGGGTATTTATCTTCATTTTGAAATACATTGTGCACGTCTATGGATGTGAAATATAGAGAAAGTCGCTGGAGCAAACAAATAAATTCTGATCCTAGATCCGTATGACTATCAGTAGGAATGAGCGAGATTCCAGAGGGCTGCTGGCATCATTGATGATGCTGCACCCATTTACAGAAGGAGATGACAAATTAATATTTGGTGCTGGATCGATCCTTTACCCTGTCTGCATAGGTACATGGAAACTACACGAGAAGGCGCAATTAGTCATAATAAATGGAGCTGAATGTCCCAGAACCCATTTCTTATTTTCTATGTTTACAGATGCAGGTGACTAGCTTTGATAGCTTTCCTGGTGTAAAATATGCAGGCGTATAAATCAAGAAAACATGCAATATACGACCCACAGCATTGTTTGGTTATTTTTGTTACAAGTCAAATGATTAAGAAATTCCGACATAAGAACATACAGACATAAGAGAGGGAATGTGATACAATTTGCTTGAATAGAAGGTATGGTACGATAAGCGTTACACATGAAGTTACAAGGTTGAAGGTGATTAGGTTTATTATTTTAAGAGAGATAGGTGGTCTTGTTACAGTATGCACAGACAATATGTTTAATGTTTTCGTGTGAATTTCACGTGAAACAAATTTGACTTTTAATTTTAGTCATTTTTGAAAATGCTGATTCATTATATTGTTTTTACATAAATTTAATGTAAATTTTGTATTTGGTTTATTTTTTGTTCAAATGTCAAATGAAGTTCGCGTGAAAATATTCACGCTTAATTCGCGTGAAACATTTCATGTGAAATTGACGCGAGGAAACATTGTAGTAGATTGATATAACTGGTATTGGTATGTCATTGGTGGTATAGGTAATTGAATTCAGTATTATATTAAGGTATAGATACATGTATCCTTCCACTTCTTCAATTATGTAAACGACAAGAGTACACGTATCTCATAATGTTCAAAGGTATTGTATTGATATGTCACCACTAGGCGTCTCTCGGGAAAGATATTAACATATACCCGGTTTCCTTTAAGAACGCGAGACGAAATATTTCTAACGTTTTTAAATGGCGTTTGCCTTTCAGAAGACACATTTTCCAGTTGCGTTTGTGTGATGAGGACGATATATGACACACGTCGAAGTTTGAATTCAGTAAGTCAAAACTGTTTTTCTTATAAGTTTGAGTTAAGTGGCTGTGACACACACTGTCAGCAACGCCAACCGACAGCTTTGTCACATCAGATGTATCGATATCCGGACATAATGGAAACATAACTCGTTGCAAAATACAAAGACTAAGTGACACGTGTTTAGGAACTGCTGCTGCAAACGTTTATTTCTATTTCTTGATCAATGTCTATTGTTGGAATATTGAATTTAATGGATTTAATGGAAAATAATGGACGCAGGCTAGAAGCCTCTAAGTCCATATCACAATATATACAAAATAAAATGTCACCGGCAAAGTTATACATGGAATATATACATGAATATTCTCATTAGAATAAATTATCAGTTATAATTATAGATATTGTCCTTAATATGATCTCTAGTTGTTTCCGCATTTACGACATAATCTGGTAGCTTGTTCCAGGCATCTACTACCCCAAAACTGAACGAGTTTTTTCTCAGTTCTGTATTGCAGCATTGTTTGTACAACTTAAATCTATGACCTCGAGTTCTTTCGTTCTTATCTAAAATAAATATTCTAGATGTAACCCTCTCATCGAATTTTTTGTTCACAATTTTAAAAACGTTTTAGAAATTTGATTTCTATTTTCGATAATCTGTCAATGTAAAACTAGAAAAGACAAAATTAGTTTTTAGGTCATCTGACCCGAAGGGTCAAGATGACCTATTGCCATCATGCTTCGTCCGTCGTCGTCCGCCGTCCGCCGTCCGCCGTCCGTAAACTTTTCCTTTAACAATCTTCTTCTTAGTAACCAAAAGGCTCTAGGTGCTGATATTTGGCCAGTAGGCACCTGGGATTGAGTGCTACAAAGTTTCCTCATTTCAATGACCTTGACCTGTTTTCAAGGTCACAGGGGTCAAATATGTAAAAACCTTTAACAATCTTCTTCTCAGTAACCAAAAGGTCTAGGGTAATGATATTTGGCCAGTAGGCACCTGGGATAGAGTGCTACAAAGTTTCCTCATATCGATGACCTTGACTAACTTTCAAGGTCACAGGGGTCAGATATGTAAAAAAACGTTTGACAATCTTCTCCTCACTAACCAAAAGGCCAAGGGTGATCATATTTGGCCAGTAGGTACCTGGAATGGAGTGCTACAAAGTTACCTCATATCAATGACCTTGACCTACTTTCAAGGTCACAGGGGCCAAAAAGGTCAAAATCTTTGAACGACTTCTTCTGAATAACCAAAAGGCCCAGAGACCTGATATTGGGCCTGTGTTATGCTGGGATAAAGGGGTACCAAGTTTGTTCAAAGAAATGACCTTGACCTTCATTCAAGGTCACAGGGGCCAAAAAGGTCAAAATCTTTTTAAACAACTTCTTCTGAATAACCAAAAGGCCCAGAGACCTTATATTGGTCCTGTGTTATGCTGAGATAAAGGGGTACCAAGTTTGTTCAAAGAAATGACCTTGACCTTCATTCAAGGTCACAGGGGACAAAACGGTCATAATTTTTAAACGACTTCTTCTGAATAACCAAAAGGCACAGAGACATAATATTGGGCCTGTGGCATGCTGGGATAAAGGGCTACCAAGTTTGTTCAAAGAAATGACCTTGACTTTCATTCAAGGTCACAGGGGCCAAAACGGTCATAATCTTTAAACAACTTCTTCTGAATAACCAAAAGGCCCAGAGACCTGATATTGGGCCTGTGGCATGCTGGGATAAAGGGCTACCAAGTTTGTTCAAAGAAATGACCTTGACTTTCATTCAAGGTCACAGGGGCCAAAACGGTCATAATCTTTAAACATTTTCTTCTGAATAACCAAAAGGCCCAGATACCTAATATTGGGCCTGTGGCATGCTGGGATAAAGGGCTACCAAGTTTGTTCAAAGAAATGACCTTGACTTTCATTCAAGGTCACTGGGGCCAAAACGGTCATAATATTTAAACATTTTCTTCTGAATAACCAAAAGGCCCAGATACCTAATATTGGGCCTGTGGCATGCTGGGATAAAGGGCTACCAAGTTTGTTCAAAGAAATGACCTTGACTTTCATTCAAGGTCACTGGGGCCGAAACGGTCATAATATTTAAACATTTTCTTCTGAATAACCAAAAGGCCCAGAGACCTGATATTGGGCCTGTGGCATGCTGGGATAAAGGGCTACCAAGTTTGTTCAAATAAATGACCTTGAACTTCATTCAAGGTCACAGGGGCCAAAAGGGTCAAAATCTTTAAAACAACTTTTTCTGAATAACCAAGAGGCAGAGAGATGTGATTTTGGGCTTGTGGCATGCTGGGATAAAGGTGTGTCAAGTTTGTTTAAAGCAATGACCCTGACATTCATTCAAGGTCACAGGGGCCAAAAGGGTTTATTTTATTCGCGTATTTCTGTTTTATCTTAATTCAATATATAACGACTCGCAGCAATCGGCGGTTTCAACCCATAAATTCTAGTTAAATCTTCTGACAACCCGTGTCTCTATCTACATATACAGACAATGATATCACTGACCATTGGTCAACGGCGCAGCTATCGGACGACTCCTACACTGTCCATTACCGAACTGTTTGACGTCCTGTACGCTGTAATGAAGTCCCGATCGATAGTAGTCTTACACATAAGACCTGAGACAATGTGGGATTAAGGATTCTTTTCCCATTATAAGAGCATTGCAGCTCTACTCCACGAGTAAGTCCGACACATGATCGTTATAACGGGGATCAGCGTCAGAAAGGACCCGTATCTATTACCGTCTAGACCTTGGTTACGGGGATCATGACGATCACGTGCATACCTGTATATGTAAATCCCTACATACCTTTGCATAATTCAGCAGTACCTATGTATCATATCCAACGTTACGTGTAAAACGCACAGACTGTATATGTTGTGAATATGGTATTTATCCCGCTATTAAAAAATCCTTGTTCTTTAAGTAGTAAGATTAAGGTACACGCATGAAGTTAAACAATCTCTAAATTAACACAGGTCCTTCTTTCCTTCAGAACAGGTACATATGCACTGCAGATTGTAAAACAACAAATCATCACTTAAGTGATGTAAATTATACCTAAAGACACACATTATTTTTAAGTAGACAAAATGGTGTCGCACGTATACCAATCCCGTATAATCCTGTGATAACTCATCCTATTTTCCGCTTAAGGAATATAAGCCATGACTTCCCTGACCGGGTTACACCAGGGACCAGTGTCTATCAGCCAATAACGGCAAGTCTCTGGGAGACATGATGGCTATAATTCGGGGATTAATCCTGATACAAATATAGAAGTATGTCGTATAAATTGTCGACTACCCTACTTACAATACAAGCATAACACCAGGGGAGGTTCGTGGAGGAAATCAAGTTGACTAACTCTCGTGCGGTTGGTTTTTGTGACAGCGAACATCGACGCGTCATGTTCAGGTCTTCTATGTCTGTCGTACCACGACACTGTGTCGTCCACAACATCACTGTTCCATTTTTACCAGTAGAAATCGACAAGCAAAATGAAATCTCCGGAACGGGCATTTTATAAGTAAATCTAAAATTCATTTGTAGGCAGTCCTATATTTGATTAGTAGCATGTAATGTCTCCATCACGGCGTTTAAATGGACGCACGCGGCGGACAGTGAGTGTAAGTAAATTTGTATGTCACTCAGACTGGACGTGGTTAGGCAGTCGACATGAGGAATGGAGCGGGAGGTGTTGTAAGTTACATATGTTGTTAGAGTACACATTACGTGGAAACAGGCCGGGAACAACAGATGGAGTCGTAGGTGAACCTTTTGATACGCTACTACAGTGTAGCTGTAGAAGTGAATGAAACGGGAAAATTGCATTGAGTTTTTACTACTAAGTAGACACGGAGGACAAGAAACAAGAAGCCATCCCTAAGTCTTCATTAATCGGTTGATTTCATTTTTTGTTCTAGCAACGGTGGTGTTTTAATTCTAGAAGTGCTCTGTGAATAATGATGCAGAACATAGTATTTTGATCAATATACATGGAAGATTGTTTTTGTTGTTAAACGCCTCTTTATATGTAGACATATTTAAAACGAATATCTGTTTTCACAATGCATGACAAACAATGTACAATGAAAAACATGCCATCCTGTCACGGTTTGTTCGGGTAAATGATATATACATGTAGCATTTGGTTGTGTATTTGGAACGTAACAACACATCTAGTGTTTTCAGTTGATGATCAAAATAGATCTCCTTGTAATTGGGGCTGATGAACTGTGGTATTGGTTCATGCCGTAGGGACGCATGCACTTGGTAATTCCAGTTAGTACTGTTAAGATTGAACGTAAGTTAACTTGTAATTGTAAATATTTTACGACAACTCATTTCCTATTATTCTCATATGTTGTGGTTATGAATGTAGCATTTTCATATACACTGTATTTAGTTAACCAACCGTCTAACTGAATACATTGCAAATATTTTTGAAAGCAACAAGGTTTGCATGTGACATGAAGTATATAGGGGCGGTTAGTAAGTCTGGAATAGCTACATGTTTAAGGGATGAGTAGGTTTCATGTAGTTTGGCAATTGTTTCAATATCTAACTTGCATTTTATGCTAATTTAATGTGATTTAATGAGTCAGTGTTCGTCTTTATGTGTCTGTTTTATATGTGTTCCTACCCAACACCAAGTGATCAATTAATTTACCACTGCTGATGAATCAAATTCGCTATAAACACGATACGGAACTAACGTGTCTTAATTCAAGTTGGGACCGTTGTAGGCTTAGACTGTTGAGCACGGCGTATCTCCGGATACGAGCGCCCGATTCCTACTCCGGCACTTACGATGCTGCCACGACATCCACAACACACATCAAGCCGAACTAACCTCTATCACGGAAATTGACAATTAAAATCCAGGATGATGTTTCAAGATACTCAGTTACATTTAAATGTACATTACACATCGGCAATTGATGACTGTTCGAGGCCGATAACGTCAACTGAGGGAGACATTTGAATGCGCGTTTTGTACGTTCATGCAAATTTAGTTTATCTTTTTTTGCCTACACTCGACAATCGCGGACAGAATCATGGACGTTAGTGTTAACTATGGATATAAATCACACTGGCAGGACCCCTGATCACCGCTCAACGGGATCACTTCACCCCATTTATAATTCACACTGGTGCGGACCCTGAGCAATGCTCAATGATATCATTCCTTAACATATGTATTACATTGGAACGGCCCTGATCATGGATCAACACATTAATACGTGTATGCTATACACTAAAACGGTATATTATCACATTTTAATCCGGTACATATGTACATAAGTATTTACACTCGGACGATGGTACAACTAATGAAACAGCTCCCATTGGTTTTACTAACCGTCGTCGGACCATGGCCATGAAATCGATTGCAATACTTTTGAATAATGTTTGTGTTGTTGCTGGTCACTGGTCAAAACCTCAATCCTCCAATCTATCAAAACTCGACATACCGGTTGTGTCACAGGTCACCGCCGGGGCCCTTAGATACCAGCAGGGCCTCAGGTCACCGCCGGGGCCCTTAGATACCAGCAGGGCCTCAGGTCGTAGAACAATAAGAGAATACCGACGCGTCAACAAAACCATAATCCAAACTCAAAATTGATTAAAGTAGAAGCAAATATAGGAAAAAAGGAAATATTAACATGGAGACCCTCGTAAAAGCACAAGATAATAAGACCAGGTGTTCCGGAAGAGTAAGCGTCTTCTGCTGCATCGACGACACCCGCCATGTCAATCTTGGTCACATCCAAGTAAGAATCAATACTCAAATTGAGAACCATGAGTCATCAGGTCAATCAAAACAAATAAGCACACTCTTTATATCACACAAAGATACATTATAATTATCGATGATATCAAGATGGCGACCATAAAACTGTCCATAATCTTCACCAACCTGCTAATATGAAATGTACTGAGAAAGATCTATTTCGAATATTTGTTTTCCTGCTTGACGATCTTTTTGTTGGGTTCGAAGGAAAGATTTTCCACCAGCTGACTGTCGGCATTCCCTTAGGAACAAATTGTGCCCAACACTTAGCTGACTTGTATGTGATTTCATACAAGGCTGAACTTGTGGAAGAGCTTATCTGGCAAAATAGTTTCATTTTCAGATATATCGACGATGTATTCTCTATAAATAGCAAGATGTTTGTTGACACATTGATCGTTTATACCATTCTGAACTTGAAATAAGGACAAAACGGACGCCTCTCCATCGGCCAACTATCTCGATATCTGTCTTTACTTTATTCATAACAAATACGGACAGCTTACTACTTAGCCAGACACTAAACGTGACGATTTCGATTTTCCGATCGTGAAGTTTCTCTTTCTTGATATTTATATCCCTACCTCTCCAACGCATGGTTTTTACAAATCGCGGTAAAAACGATATTTGACTGTTGTCAACCAAACTTTCGACACAAGGTTTCGAGAGATGCAGGTTTGAAGACTATAAGCACACGTGATGGTAGCTTCTTTCCTCTCATTGAGAAATATTTTATATCCGTGTGTGAAATGGATTATTTTGAATATGCTCATAAGTGTGCTTACTTTTTGTGATTGAGATAGGTGACTCGGTTCTCACTTCGTTGAATTGGCGTTTACTTTAATGTGACCAAGAGTTACCTGGCGGGTGACGTCGATGAAGCAGAAGACACTTGCTCTTCCTAAACATCTGGTCCTATTTTCTTGTACATGTCCAATGGTCTCTATGCATATATTTCATTTGTTCATATATCGTTAATAGTTAGATTTATCCTATATTCGGATTTAGTTTTGTAGATGCTTCGGTATTCTTTGATGTCCTTTGGTATATATGTAGAAGCAGCATTTACGATCCAAAAATATATACACAACGGTACACATATATATGAATTACCTAAGAAGGGTTGTATATCAGTTTATTTTTCTCCGTTTATACACAAACAATCTTCAAATTTGATATGTTACCGTGTCAAAGACGACTTGACACTGTTTTTTACGCAATCTTAATTGCAAATTTGAAATAGGAATTGTAAATTGACAATATTTCTAAAATATTTTTATCAATCTATTGCGATAAACTATGATGGGAAACAAATGACAACACCAAAGGTGTGTGATCGATGAGTGCTTAACGTTTAAGGACTGATCGACAACATCTTTGAGTTTAGCAACAATAAATTCTAGAAAACTGTAACCATTCCTACATGCAACAAAGATGCGTTTGTTTTTATTTTTCATTTTGCCGACATGTGCTTAGATTATTCAGGAACTTACCAGGACGAGAAATGCAAATGTTCTCTACTTTGTTTTCATAAATAACTGGAATGTCGCTATATAGCACATCATTTACTGAACTCGTCGATCGGTTTCCATTTTGAGCCTCATTTGAACATCGGCGAGTTTGCTCAACATTTGGTGGGCTGGATTAATATTCGAGTAAGCATCCGTTCCTTTTCCTGATACATGATGTAATAATACTGTCGCTGTGCCTAAGATATTGCTCCGAATGCAGTTTGAAGATTTCTGAAACACATTACGATTTATGGAGGACAAAGATACGGCGGAAGTTTGAGAAAGATTCTTGAAAACTTGTGATGACCTGACTTAAAATCACACTACATCCTTGTATGATATAAAGGTTGATGTTTATTATTAGTTCATTATTGTGTCCTAATGCTTTATGTTTACGTCCTCGATTTTCGGTTTAAGTTTGCCGTGGCAATGTGATGTACGACTCGTATCACAGTACAACGTGTTGTTTCTTAAATACTCGCAATGTTTGTGGCTTGGGTTTAGCACTACATTCAAAACAAATCAGAGAAGGTGTTCCGAAAGAGTAAGCGTTTTCTGCTGAATCGACGCCATGTTTCACGGTCATACAGTTTAGTTAATGTCAGACATGCGAAACATTGATTTAACGCAAATACTTAAAGTTTGTTAAACCCTTATATTCTGTGTTATGAACCAAAATTGTTGATGGTAACATGACGCTTTCCAATGTATAGCATAAGAGTATTACAAATATGACATTACTTAGCATGCAATCAGTACGAAAATAAAAAAAAAACATTGAGCATATTTGTTTTGTAATTTGTACTGCTTCTGTATCTTGAGTAATTTGAATCTTCATGTGCTGTTTGGTATTCAACATGTATTGTTATTAACTATTGTTTGTTCCGCTGGCCTATTAATATCTAATATCCAGTCGTGTACTCAAAGCGTGAAGTGCACACAACAGACAGAATGAACATGTCCAACTGAAAGATGATTAGCCATAAAATATCATTTTTTTTCATTGAGAAGATCTTAAGACAAAGCTCAAAGAGAGGATTGTCATTTCTTCATGTCTTTGTGTGACGGATTACAAAATCGATTTTAGGAATTGACTTTGTGAGCATGTATTTAAACGTGAGGATTAGCTCTCTTCAGAGCACAGACTCTTACGTCAGTTTAACGTATTGACTTACAAAGTCGTGGCACTATTGCGGGTTCTGAGAGCTCTGTAATACAAGCAGCGATGCTTCATTAGAATGTAATCAATCAAAGGACATCAAAACGTTTAATTACAGTACAAAAACATACCAGATTATTACAAACAAATCAACAAAAGACCAACCGAAACAAATACAAAAACTACTTTATTTCCAGATCTGATGAACAATGCTAGTCGGTGTTTAATTAAACCTACCACAATCGATGAAGTACATTTTTTTCTTAAAATGCATTAGTCCGAAACAAATTGATGAAATATAATAATGTTTTTCCTAAAGCCACGATAAGACCAAATTGAAAGAGGATTTGTCGAGGTCCGGTATCTGAACGGACCCCCTCTATCTATAACCAGCATTGGAAACAAAACCCACAACGTTCAACATTGGTAGAAAGTATATAAGACAGTTAACCGCAATGAAACATTTTTGAAAAGGTCGAAGGTATTTATTACGGATTTGTATGTTATATTTCAATCTTGTTTGAAACATTGGCTTAAAACAAATGTTATCAGCCCATAACGTAAAAAATGACGTCGCCCTTTATAAAGTTGCTTTTGATTGGCTGATGCAACAGCATAATGATTTGTAAGAGAAAAGAGTCCATCAATAAAGTTAATTTTCGCAGGGTATAGATTAAATTATAAGTATTACCTTAAATTTATTTTTTATGTTATGGGGTTATCAAATCGGAGTGTACTCTCATCATAAACCGTTTATTTAGAGTACACTCCTTTTTTGTGTTATACTCCAATAACATAAAAAATAGATTCAAGCTAATCCTTGAATAAATATCAAAGATTTACATGGCGGGTGTCGTCGATGAAGCAAAAGACGCTTACTCTTCCGGAACACGTGGTCTTATTCTCTTTTACTTTTACAAGTGTCTCCATGTAAATCTTTCCTTTGTTTATATTTTGCCCCTGGTTTAATCGATTTTGAGTTTGGATTATAATTTTGTTAAAGCTTCGGTATTCTCTTATTTATTTTTATAGCGATTGACCTTCTTACGTATGCTGTTTAACACGTCAGACCTGTTCTCGGTTACATGTATGTGTAATGATATACAGTAAAAAAGTAAATGAACATCAATATTAATGTGTAAATAGATAAGCAGTTCGGATTTCATGAGAATACCATCTAACCTCTAAACAACTGTGCATGGTTTCAGAGCTTACGGAGCCGCAGTCATGATCAGTGAATGGAGTTGTAGCTCTCCTGGGAGGTAGTCTTATTGTGCAATGTGTCCGTCACTGCTTTCTCCTATCTGATGTGTCGCTTAAGTTCCTTAATCCTAGTTTAAGGTATTTTGTGTATAAATGACGTGATCAAAAAGTTGATAACTGGAAAAGTACTCAGATTACACGAAGGTTTTCGTCGCCATGTCTTTGTTCTTGGTAATTATAGCGAGATTGACATCCTTTCCTTTGGTAAAGTACAAACACAAAATGACATTGCCGTCGTCCGTGATTCCTTCTACAACTGCATTCTCGCCCACATATCTTTGTTCTATTGCGAGTTCTGAGACATAATATATGATTACTATTAGTCTGGATTTAGTGTTGACATCGCTGCGACGTGTCATAGCACAACACATCAAAGACAATACACGTGAAATAAAAATCCTTATCAATATTCATAAGAACGGCGAAGCACACATTTTATGAAACCGACGACAGACAAAAAACACGAATCCGGCAGATTTATATCTCGTATACAAATAATGTAATGTGTGAATCGACAAAATATGGCGTGGACTGTCGATTTGGCGCTAGGTAATAGCTACTAGGATACGGTATTAACTGAATGTCGTGTGGCGATCTTGTCACCTCGCTCACGAACCCGTTCGACCATTCAATGTCCAAATGTAATGCAAATGTTTGGCGCAGGCGTCTGGCCCGGATGCTAGCGTCCAGCTAGATGACATACTATCGTTCTTATGTCGGCGATACATCATCTGCCGACTTGTAATATCCTATCTAAGAGCGCGGCGGAAGTGACACTCTGTAACCACACTGGGCGTTGGTGCTGTAAGTCATATATACAACACGTTGTACCAACAAGCCAACTTCCTTTGACGCCTATGGCTGTTGCAAGAACATGAACGTCAAATAAAAATACAAACAAATGAAAGTTTTTAGATGCATTTTACTTCTAAATTTGTTTAATCGTTAGATTATGAAACGATTTACTCTGTTTAACTAACCCTTGGTACTTAGTACTTTCCTGTAACAAACAGTTTTGTCGTAAGCCTCCAAGGAATTAAAGATAATTAAGAGAAAACAACTGTTCCTGCTCATCGCCTGTTGAAACAGCAGGCCAGCAAATGTGGCTTGCACCACTCATTTGCAGTGACTGTACGTGAGCATCGACGGCCCAAGAAGACCCATACATCGACACAGTAACCTAATCATCTCAGATATCACACAAACCAACTATAAATAAAAAATGCTATTATTTTTTATTCAATACTTTTAACTTACCTGTACAAATGTTTGTCTGTCAATTCGTTTTTTACTTATCGCAATCCAGGAATTTGCCTTCCCCAAGACGCTAGAGTGTATATGACGGCCACCATGACTTTACTGTACGATTCGACTCTGGCATTCAGAGTTTGTAACAGGGCACTTTGTCCAAGAGACCATAGTTGAGCTTTATATCAATATTCCTTTTTGGAAAAAAAATTGATTTGTACATAATTAATAAGTTTTGATATTTTTATGGAGAGTGGTATTATCTACCGACGAGATTGTTTTAGTTTTAGTTTAACATGTTTTTGGTATAATTCCATGTTTAATGCACAATAATACCTATTATAACTTCTACCTATTCACATTTAATACTGATATACTCCCCTTTATCACACGGCGACAGCATACATACACCGTCTGCACTTTATCTCATTAATACTCATATTTTTGAAAGAAAGCATTTTGAGAAAACATTGTGCTCAACATTGCACACGCTATATATCGTGCTTAGTCATAGTTTTCTGTAAACTGATATGTTGAAATATATATATAAATGTTTATAGCACGTGGGACATTACATTTTCAATTCATCACATATCTTTTGCAGATAGATTTTTTTCCACTTAAATCTAAGGAAGACAATTAAGGCTATGCTGAAAACCGTTTGCCGTGGTAATAAATTCGACTACTCGACACTCCAAGATAGTAACTCGAAACAGCTACTCAAGATCGTGACATTTCAATATACATATTTTTTAAAATTATTAGTGAATAACTCAAACTGTCAAAACAATAACTCGAGATTTGTAGAATAGCTCGACATTCATTTTGATATAATACATTGTAACTCCTATCAAACCACTTCATCGTATTATAAAACAGTGATAAAATATAATATATAAGCTTTATTTATTTTACAACGATTATGAAACAAGTTATACAACTTATATTAATCATTCTTGTTGGCCCGGATGTAAGCGCGCGTGTGTTATTTACAGAGTAACACAATGTATATATATATCAACATACCTTATACAATGTAATAGCAAACAAAACCGATTCTTGATATTTGGTTTAATGTTCCAAACATAATTCATTGGATTTTGGTATTAGATAAACTCATGTATTTCTATATTTACATTTATCCTGGTAAAATAAAAAAGTGTTATTAAACATAATCGTTTTTGTGTATTACACATTTGGTTTCTGAGTCATAGGGTAGTTATTAATACCATCCCCCAACGCAAATCACCAATGTCTCCGACGTTATGATTCATAAACAAGGGAGCGAACGTTCCTACTTTTCCAATATTATACTGACCTAATATGTGAGTAGTTCAACCGATACTTTAAATGCCATCTCGTTTTTAATTAGGCTGCTATATTAGGTTAGTGTCCTCGCCAGCCAGAAGCACGTCTCTCAGTGTTTATGTTACAGCTGTGTTTATCAATACATTTATCGGATTGAATAAAATAACGTAAAAACTCTAACCTACACTAACGGAACTAATTTTTAATTATGTATCATTTTGCCTCCGTATCATGTTAGCTTAATCCTGTATTTTTCGTATTAAACAATGTTACGCGATGTGCGCAAGATAAAAATGGGCGGTAGTAGCTTGGGCAACATGTAGATCTCGTGCAAAGGTAATGATACACGTAGTAACAATAATATGTGCAGCGAGCAATCGTGACAATTTAGGAATGCATTTTATCATATTTTTATCTGTGAAATATAGAAAATT
The DNA here is from genome assembly GCA_947623455.1 of Mimachlamys varia. Classification (NCBI taxonomy): domain Eukaryota; kingdom Metazoa; phylum Mollusca; class Bivalvia; order Pectinida; family Pectinidae; genus Mimachlamys; species Mimachlamys varia. The sequence goes on from OX392535.1 coordinate 5,774,443, forward strand.
ATCAACTTATATTTTCAATGCAGTGATGAGCAGTAAAAACATAAGGTTTTGCGGAACTACTTTCCTGTAGAAAGAGGTTTTCCACTTGATCAAATTCCCCATTTCTCCCTGCAACGCAGTAGACTGTCAAAGAAAAAACAATTAAAGCATTTTAAGGCCTTATTTCAAATATGAAAAAACCCAGGAAATTCAATTGTTTGACGTCGAATATCCCCTATATTATACAGTAGAGCTTATATTTGTTACATAGACACATATTTAAGAACATATATACCGTATATCGGGTTTTTTCAGCGAGTGTCTAATTTTCGCTTTGGTCTCGACACCAGTCCATCGCGAAAAATATATAATATCGCTAAAATTGGTTTCATTATACAGTATTATAGGATACAGTACAGCACGACCTGATGTGACTTTAGTGGCCATGCAACGCATATAGCGTGCTACTGTATCCCTCGCGATAGCATTTGATAGAATAGCCGACGGTTTTCAATAGTTATAAATGTTCACTACTCATTTGTTTGTGTGATATATGATACATACGATAAATTGAATAATGGTAGCCGCTAAAACTAAACTACATTGTACGTTAACTATAAAACCTGTTTTGTGTTTTGGACTACGGAATATATAAGCTTTGCGATCTGCCTCAGATAACATGTATAATGGCTTTGAATCAATCGCTTCGATGATATTGATTTAAATCAAACTATAATGACGTAATTTTTGGCGCCATATTGGACTACGTTACGTCAACGCTTTGCACTCCGCCTAAGATAGCATGTATAACGGCTTTGAATAAATAGGTTAGATGACGTTGATTTAAATCAGGCTCTTCCAGTTAAAAATATCACACGACAAAAATTGCGAACGTTTACCAACTTCATCCCAATGAAATAGACACATGCATATTTAAAAGGTATCCTTAATGAAAATAATTATAAGCACTGAACTTTAAATAGATCATAAACAATCATCCGACAAAATATTATAAAATTTTGTGTGACTTTTCTTTCCTTTTTTACTAACTTTAATTTTAAAAAGATTTTTTTTGATTTGCTTGCACTTTTTCAATGGTCGGAGTTCGGATCATATTTCGATTTTTTCTCTCTCTCCAGATATTGCTTATGAAAAATCCAGCTGAGCGTTTTTCCCTCCAGATTTTAAACACTTTCATCTGCGAATTAAGCATTTCTGGTGTATTAATAAAAACAAAGCAAAATGTTTTCACGAGTTCTCGAACTCGCATAAGCCAGCTACCTTTAAGGTAGCATGATTTCTAAACTGAAGACGAAGTCGCAAAACCTTAGAACATCGCGTTACCATAAAACCACTAGTGTAGCAACTGTTACCCGTTTGTTGTTAACAGACTGATAGTAGATTTTATAGTGAAAAACAAACAAACAAACAAAAAACAAACAAACAAAGCAATACACAACAAAAAGATTGGATGTAAGAGAAATGGTAATTGCGGAATGAAATGTCTAAACCCTTCTCCCATTGGTCCAACAAAATATTGAGCATACGGTCCCATAATGATTTCTCACATTGTACGCCATAAATGGTTGTACATGTTAGGGTGTGTACGAGCCATAAAGACTACTTAAAGAAGACGGCACTCTGGAGACCAGCAGTAAAGACTACTTAAGCTGATTTTCCCACAAGAGGGTAGCCGTTCCATCACATGTAATGACGTGTGTCAACTTTGTCACAGATACGGGCTGCGTCCAGGGACATGTAAAAACAACAGGATCGTTAGTAGGTAGCGACATTCCCAGGCATAAGACATGACTTAACCACCGTGTAATTGTGTTACACTCAGTCAACTGAGCTGTGATGTTTACAGGTTTAGTAAATGTCTCTAGCGTGATATAGCGTTCTTAAATCTTTTTCCTCGTTTGTTAAACATGTAACATTAATTCAAAGTCTTTCTGTCGTTTACGGGCCTTTTTTGCAGCTGGACAAAGTAATGTAACAAACATTTGATAAAAAGAGGCCAAGTAATGCAATTGTTTTGTTGCTCAATCTCTTTTCAAAAACATTGGAGAACCTTGCTCAATAGAAATGACTAATTGCTTGATAAGTACATCGTCATTTCCCGTTGCTCGAACAATAATTGTTAACTTGTAGTTACATTGTGTATGCTCCAAATGCTCTACGTTTGGTCAGTTTTTTAGCTTCGCCGAGAAATTGTTTTTATATTAATATATTTGTATGAGTCGATGGATGTGTAATATCTTGTTCTCATATTGAGGACGTGACTTTTATTCGGATGTGACATAGATTAGCATGAAACGTGTCGTCGATGGAGCAAAAGACGTTAATCTTCCGGAACATCTGGTCTCATAACTTTTGGCAATAGTATCCGTGTAAATACTTACTTTGTTCATATTTTGCCCTTGGTTTATTATATATTTTGAGTTCGGATTGTGCTTTTTTGTTTTGTGTTCCCTTATCAGTTTTGCCTCAGATTTGCATGCCGCTTTACAGACAGGATCAAGCTATAACATGTTGGTACATTGAGGATGTTTCTTTATCGTGTGAGTTTATCCCGAAACAGCAGGTACACTGACCAACATGTATCATTGTAACTTGCCTTTATATTTGACCCGATCTCAGAAGGTGCTACACTTCGATGTCGGCCATCTTAATTGAAAAGACAAGAGTCGGACGGCATTAGAATTAAACATAGCTGCGGCAACATTTTTGTCTACGTACAGGATTTGAAGTACATCGAAAGTTTGTTTTTATAATTTGTGAAGTAACGTTGCATCCGACCAAATATGGCGCCGTAACTTTTTTAAATTCCGTTTTTACTTTCCTATCTGTGACTTCTTAGATTTGTCCAGTGTATCAATATTTTATCCGTCCCTATCTAAATGTTCCTATTGACAATTATTTTCAAACGATTCACATTTCAATAGGTCTATTAAGAGTATCAGACAGAAATATTAGAGTTTAATTAACTAAGCGTTTATACACACAATAAATGATGCAATTATCTATTTTTAATACATGCTAACTCTGACATTCCATTCATCTGTACAACGGAAATATAGAAATTAAGTTACCAATGTTCACGGGCTTTTTAATACAGTGGTAACATAACCAGTTTACTGTTTACCGGGATTGACATATTAATGTATATGTTTAGAAAAAAAGAGACATCAGAGCCATAATCAGGACTCGAAATCGATTAAACTAGAGACAAAATACGAACATATGAAAAACGCGAATGAAGACTTTTGAAACCTTTGAGAAAAGTACCAGGTGTTTCGAAAGGGAAAATGACTTCTGTTTCATCGACGACTACCGCCATGTTAATCTAGTCAGTAGATCGAACAGCATAGAAAGACAAAACAACTATATGATGCAGTTTACTTCATTTTTTCTGCATTCTGTATTTATTACTAAATTTTTAAAAGTGCAACTTGTGTCTTTCTGATCTAAACGAGGAATAAATTAATTCCCCAAACTAAGTGGGGGACTTATTGGTTTCATCCGTTTCTAATTTTTTTCTTCTTTATCCTCCGTGATATTTGTCCGACCATGTTCTCAGGAACTATAGGATCGATCAAAATGAAACATCACATAAGTAATGGGGTGGGTGCCTAGAAGATCCAAACATCTGTGTTTGCGCAGTTGCGCATCTAAAATTCCTTCCCTTTACTGGCTTCTATTCAGTAGAAATTCAGATATCGTCCGATTGTGCTCTAATTTGATATGTAAAACAACTACGTAACTTAGATTTTTCATTTCAATAAAATGCCTCGATTTCTTGGCCTCTGATTGGTCGAAATTTAAGTATCGTTCGATTTCCATGAAATGTATTGTGTACATGTATTTCAGCACTGCGAACCGAACTGTGGATGTTGTTGGGGGTGGGGGTGGTGGGTGTTCTGTAATGGCCCCCTATTACAATTAATACTTTAAATTTTAATATTAATGTTGATCTACCGGGCGCCTGTACAAACAGATTACCCCGAACTCTGGTACACTGTTTGCCAATATTACAGTACTGCGTACATGCGCTATTGTCTGTGTAGTTGATAGACTGTATGTCGAACTGTTATACCTTGTGTGGGACACATTGTATCGTATGTGGTGCTATAAAGTCACAAAAGCGTTATTTGATACTGGTTATAACCACCAATTTATCGTCATACAGGTAAAAGATTAATCCCACAATGCAATGAACACGGTAATTCCTGGACGATTTTGGGAGATTTTATGAAAGTGGATAGTTAGTACTCGTGAGGACATTGTCTGGGGGACTTTACATTATAAAACCAGTTCACAAAGTGGAGTAGGTCACGTTCTATTTACCTGATCGTGTTCGCGTAACCTTTGATGTTATGATGACATTCATGCACCGTTACAGGCTATAAATCCTCAATTTTCCTTCCAAATAATAGCTCGGTCTGGGCCGCAAATGTAATCGTTATTTCAAGTTTAGTATATTATGTACATGAGTAATGGGGAAACCTCAAAATTGCCAGAATGATAGTATGATGAATATACTCAACTAGGATTGTATTAGACAGTATTGTTCTATACAGATGTTGCGGCATCCGTAAGTGGATTTTGATAGACTAACAGTGTACAGGTTTATACAACCGGCTGACAGGAAAATAACTCAACCGACACTGGAAATTTAAACAATTAATTGGAAAGTATTGCTTAGCCTTGCTGTTGCACATTGTACCTAGGGAGGGAACAACGACAATGTAACGATCCAAGAAAAAAAAGAGGTAGATATGACCTTTAGTTAAAACGAACTAAAGAGTGCGCTCTGTAGTAAAGTGTTTAAACAAGTATTTAAACGCCCGTTTACCTACAGGCAACGAACGTTATTTGCAAATGATTTTGTGGTAAAGCATGTCCTTCTTAAATCGGTCAATTGCTCTTTTTATTCAGAAGGTGAAAAAAGACCATATATATGCTTTTATTATGTCACATGTATGTACCACAAACAAATCCTTTATTGCTGTCCATGGTACAACAATACAAATAGATTACGTGTATGGTATATCTGGTTTACTTGCAACATTCTAGTGTACTATTAGAAGATCTCATTTACTGTCATATATATTTGAGAGCACTGTCAAAGTACCTGCCTTATAGTTATCATGTATGATTATGTGATATTAGAAAGACTTCATTCTAAGTGTATAGTAATGTGATGCTAGAACATCCGGTGTATTCTCAGATAATTTAAGTACTTTCTTAAATGCTGGTTTCTTAGATCTGCTTAGATCTAGAAAATAAATATAATTTCGTTTACCAACTAAGGTGTATTTACCTTCTATCAAAGTACCATACATGTTGGTAACATTTACCCTTGTAAATTCCTGACATTTTCTTATAAAATGAAATGTTTTCGAAATCATTCCTCAGATAAATTGGGTTAAACATATTTATGGAAGTTTATATAGTCCATTCTATGTGTTATCATCAGTCTATAAACACAGAAGGGTCTTTAAGATGGAATATTGACGTGACATGTAAAAAACCCAATAATATCGTTAAGATGGAATATTGACGTGACTTATGTAAAAAAAACACAACACGAGACTCCCTGACGGTGTAACATGACCGAGTTGTAATTATAACTTTAGTTTCTTAAATCGATAAAACGTATTCTCGTCATAACGAAATTAGACAACAACTTACAGAATTAGTGTTGACTTACTTTAAAACACCAATGTCATAGAAAAACTGAATAACACTAGTTTATTGTTACGACACATTTATTAGAGTGTGACGATAATTCAACTTTCGCCAACTAAAACTATCAATCATTTTCTCACATTAAATTTTAACGTTCGGAGACGTTCCCTTCTTTTTATATAGTTTCCGTCACTTCCGCCTGGCAATAATCTTTGAGTGGTAGGGTTGTGTATATTTTTTTTCAATTCGAACGCCAATTTTGACAGTCGGGTTGCACAGTGGATAGAGCGCTCGCATTTCACCAACACATTATGGTCTCGATTCCCAGATTAACCTCCAATACCCAACTACGTGAATCTTCTCCCAGTACCCTGATCCTTAACGGGTCATTGATACATCAACAGGAAGAAAGTATTTCGCCATTGTTGTTGAAAAATCAATTAAGCTAACTTTATCGGGGGTATCACTAGATGTGGACGTCTTGGTATTCAAACCACCAACGAGGTAGGCTTACCTTTTAGTCTGGACGACAAACGCGAAACAAGAGCACTGCTATACATTGTCAGGGATTTATACTTTAAAAACACATATGACATTACTTTCAACGAAATGTATATTTGCCTATGATTTATTACATAGATGAGGCATTTTAAAATATTTTCGGACCTGGCCTCTCTTCCATTACCAGACATTTATCCCGCTTATGATGGTCTCTCGTATTCTAAAATAAGTCTGATGAATCTATTCCGGCACTGAACTGTGCTTTCACGCTTTCCATCGTCTACCATACATATAATACCATTAATTCACTGGTACTGCCGCTGTGTCGCGTGTTACGAACAATTGTATGAAGTCATGTTTCATAAATTCTTATTAAAATTTCTATTTGTTAAATATCCGTGCTTTATTCATTTCTTATCGAATTTCTTACCGGATTGTAAAGATTTATAAATCCCCCATCTCCCATCTTTTCTCTATCAAGTCGTTCAAACCTGACATAGATGCAAACACCTTTCTAAAGTTGAAATTGAAGTTCTTTGTAAACGTAAAGAATTAACTGTTTAAATATAAAGTGATTGAAATTCTTGATGGATAATTCTAATTCATTATCGGTAAGTGCATTGTATGAGGAGAACTTCAGAAAACGGAGTTGTACAATAAACACGAAGTGCAAATTGTGGATTAATTCGAGGTTTTCTGTTGACACAATGTCCCTTTTTCAAGCAATAAAAGACTAGCATGTACTGTACGCCAACTTTCACGTAATATATGAATGAACATTTTAATAAAATGTAAGAAGCTACAATGTAGTATGTCTTAAAATCAATTGCTTCCATATAACTTAGATTGTTCTAGACCACATTATTGGTTGTTATTACGGTGTGAAGATGCTGTCATTTTCTGCAATCTTAATAGATAGGGATGGCCAATGGAAAGGGAAATTATTCAAACATCTAAAAATGTTGATACTTGATGATGTATGCAATCCAACGTTATGCACGTGAAGTAAGCAAACGTGCTCACGTATCACCATAGTGCAGTTGATACATGGATGCTACTTACAAATCGTATTCCACTAAGGTTCAGTATATAAACAGTGTACCTGGGTGCGTAAACTAACACTCCAAAGTCCATGTAACCGCGTAAGAAGCGGTGTAATGACATATCTTCAAACTGTTAAAACATTTCCTTTGTTTTGTTCCATGCCATAACAGACATCCCAAATGAAGGCGTGATTGTCTTTCAAACATGCGCTACATGAAACTGTGATTCATGAAATAAAAACTAAATACAGTTTATCAATATTTGAAAACAAATTGACGAATTCTAGAAGAAAAACCGGATATGTTGTTGGATTTGGTTGTGATTCAAATTTCACCATTATCAATATACGTGGGAGTGACTCTTTCTTAGAGCCGTTCCCGTGCCATCAAAAGTCTATTACGTTTATAGAAGATTCTGAGATAGCCGTCTGAATCATCCGCATGTTTGATTTACATGACAACTCTCGTGATGGATTTGGCAAGTACATAAACCTCATATCGACCTGGATCATTGGGGATTTCGTGAGATACGAAGGACTGGACATGGCATTACACTGTGTTAATAGTTAATGAATCAATCACAATTTATCTTTGCAGCTTCAAATTTGATTTATCGTATAAAATTGAAATAGATAACAATTTGATATGAATAACATTCATAACTAATATTGCAAACAAAATTTAATTTCATGAAACGTCAACTAAAGAATATGCAAGAACATGTGTACATTTCGACAATCTAAATCATAAAATGGTCTGGCTAAAGAAAATGATTAAGGCTGTAGCAATTTCCGTTACATCAAATTCGAAAGATTTACAATCTTCGAACAAGCGTTGTCAGTTATGTTGCGTGTTATTGGGGTCTGAGGTTCATCGGTCTAACCGTCACGGCGATAAATCAGTCCATGGTTAAACCATAGTCATCGGGCAGTGACGTTTAAACCACACGGCCAACGACAACAGCCTTTTTGAAAATATTTGGTATACCCTAAACTGGTAACAATCTTGTCGTATATCAACACACTAAAATTTTGAAACCAATTTATAAACACTATTTCTCTAAGTCTTCATTCGTCCTTGTCTTTATGTAGCGTAACCTTCACTGCATTTATGCCCTTTTTGGACCTTTGAACTCCTTCCTATTAACCACCATTGTTCACATCAACAATACTTAAATCGATGCAAGTATCATATACTTGTAATGTGAATAAAACGAAATAACGACGCCCCTAAAATTTAATACATAATGAAATAAAGTATGCTTCTACATCTTGATCTCATCGAGAATATTTTGTATCTTTGTGTGATATGAAGATGGACGTTTTTGAGTGTGCTTACTTGTTTGCGATTGACAATGATGACTCGGTTCTCATTTGGAGGACTGGTGCTTACTTGGATATAACCAAGATTTTACAATGCGGGTGTCGTCGATGAAGCAGAAGACGCTTACTCTTCCGGAAGACTTGGTCTTATTCCCTTGTACTTTAACGAGGGTATCCATGATAATAATTCCTTTGTTCCTATTTTGCCACTAGTTTGATCGATTTTGATTTCGGATAATGGTTTTGTTGACGCTTTGGTTTTCTCCGATTTTTTTTTACAAATTGTGTAAGCCTGACGGTAAACAATATGTGTTCCTTGATTTGATGGAAAACATTTTGCCGGGTGCCATATCTGGTGCATAAACACGATTTCCTGCCCGCCTATTTCTAGATGTTGCATTTTTATATCGACTTCCGCTTCCGAGTTATTGACACTATGGCATTATTTATCTCAGTTTCCGTATAAACACAAATGTCCTGGTTGTAAATCCATTAAATAAAAACCCATGCTATTTCGTGATATTTACCCAAGCTTATCCCGAAAACGTAGGCCAACATGAACCTGAAAACGACATTTTCATGTTCGTCCTCATTAGCATAGTAATTGTGATTAGCCGATCTGTTCTACCCTAACACATCACTTTGATATGACAACACTGTACACTTGATTCATAATGGACAATACAATGGTTATTTCCAGAGAGGGAAGTCGACTTACTGGTTATTCAATAAGATACAAACATGAATGCTTCATAGAAGTTTTCATTCTGCGTCAAATCTAAATATAGGTGTGAAGAGCTACAAACATGTATTTGTTCTAATTTGATTTGTGACCGATGTTCTTGCCCTAAACTCCGGGATATATGATATCAGTACTGATTTTCACAGCCTTCATGAACGTCCGTCTATTATACAATCTGGTATTTCTTTGTGGTTTCTTTATTCTGTCTGCCATGTTCTACCTTTCACGACATTCCGTTTATAACAAGACTAGACCCTTTATTCTACCCTTTTGTTGTATCTCATGATTCGTCCAAGAAGAATGCATACAAATCAGTACACGGGGTTTAGAGTTGGATATGATATGAAGACAGTGAAATAACATTGTGTATGTTGTTACTTAAACAAAATAATCCTTCGCTGAATGATGATATCGCATGAACAGGACGTTCATCAGAATGCAAAGGTCACGATTGTATAAGAAAACAAACTTCAATTCACGTAAAGTAATTATGAGTAAATAGATATGAACAAAGGCCAAAAGAAAATGAGTCATACAATTTAATGGTATCCTCTTCCACCAACAAAGGTCAATACAGTAAAAGTGATCCCTGGTCGTATGTGATTCCCCGCCAGGGAGGCAGACGTGTAGGGACAGTGTTTGTTACCCGGGCACGTGTCGTACATACAAGCTAACGCTGACTAAAGCCTTCTCTTTGCTCAATTTCTCGTTGATGACTTTCCGTCGTTGGTCGTGATATATGAGATGTGAATGATAGCATAATATGATTGTTTTCTATCGTATTCATCTTTTAAGAAAAAGCAAATTGCGAAGAAGACAGGGCGCTAAGAAAAACACCCGCAAAAACGCCCGGGGCCATAAAGCACTGATATTATAACAACATTTCCCTCTTGAGACCATCTACCAATTCTAAGAAAACGCAATGACTTTGCTCATGCAATGCTTAGTATAGGATGGTGGAGAGCGTCCCCTGCAGCAGCTACAGCGCATATAACTCCCTTACGTCGATAGATGGGTTCTGTTGGAATCGTAGATCTGAGGATAAACAACATTGTGTACAATAGTCTGTTATTTATTCTGTGACGAACTGCTTTAGTGAAGAGAATTTGAGGGCAAGCTGCTCTTAAAGCCGCCTAAGTGTTGGTTGTTGGTGCGGTTTTCTAGACAAAGTATATAACAATCTGATACCGGGGAGTTAATCATGGGAGACAGGCTATAGGTCCCAAAGGGCTCCATGTGTCTGCCGAACTCGAGATGATTCTAGGGCTTCTAGTTGGTATTTTGGGGTTTCACGATAAAAAATAAATCAATACCTTAAACTATTTTTTTTACAAACATCGTGTTTAAGGTTAGTTTATAATAAACGGATGGTTTATGTAGCAACGAAACACAAATTAAGAGATATATGTACTTTAGACTCGTGCACTTCCTGGACCTTGAACTCATGGTTTGCGGTACCACACTATACATGTACCAAACCAACAGACAACAACGGATCCTGCCAATGTATCATAGCTGTTTGTACAGTTCCATGCGTATGTATTATTTGCTAATTCAAAGGAAATCCAAATACGAAATTTGAGTAGATGTTAACCTGTCAAATTATCGATGAAACATGGTTTGGTAAGCGTTGTGACAGTAGAGTCAGTATATCAGGACACCGAAGACTTCTCGTTGTGTAAACAAGGACACCGCCTATTTGCCTTTGTTTTTATAAGGACACCGACGATTTGTCGTTGTATATACATTGTATAAGGACACTGACGACTTGCCGTGGTGTATACAAGGACACCGACGACTTGCCTTGGTGTATACAAAGACACCGACGACTTGCCGTGGTGTAAACAAGGACACCGACGACTTGCCGTGGTGTAAACAAGGACACCGACGACTTGCCGTGGTGTATACAAGGACACCGACGACTTGCCGTGGTGTATACAAGGACACCGACGACTTGCCTTGGTGTATACATGTACAAGGACACCGACGACTTGCCGTGGTGTATACAAGGACACCGACGACTTGCCGTGGTGTAAACAAGGACACCGACGACTTGCCTTGGTGTATACATGTACAAGGACACCGACGACTTGCCTTGGTGTATACAAGGACACCGACGACTTGCCTTGGTGTATACAAGGACACCAACGACTTGTTGTGGTGTAAACAAGGACACCGACGACTTGCCGTGGTGTATACAAGGACACCGACGACTTGTTGTGGTGTAAACAAGGACACCCACGACTTGCCTTGGTGTATACAAGGACACCGACGACTTTCCTTGGTGTATACAAGGACACCGACGACTTGCCGTGGTGTAAACAAGGACACCGACGACTTGCCGTGGTGTAAACAAGGACACCGACGACTTGTTGTGGTGAAAACAAGGATACCGACGACTTGCCTTGGTGTATACAAGGACACCGACGACTTGCCGTGGTGTAAACAAGGACACCGACGACTTGCCGTGGTGTAAACAAGGACACCGACGACTTGCCGTGGTGTATACAAGGACACCGACGACTTGTTGTGGTGTTAACAAGGACATCGACGACTTGCCTTGGTGTATACAAGGACAACGACGACTTGCCTTGGTGTATACAAGGACACCGACGACTTGCCGTGGTGTAAACAAGGACACCGACGACTTGCCTTGGTGTATACAAGGACACCGACGACTTGCCGTGGTGTATACAAGGACACCGACGACTTGTTGTGGTGTATACAAGGACACCGACGACTTGCCGTGGTGTAAACAAGGACACCGACGACTTGCCATGGTGTATACATGTACAAGGACACCGACGACTTGCCGTGGTGTATACATATACAAGGACACCGACGACTTGCCGTGGTGTATACAAGGACACCGACGACTTGCCGTGGTGTAAACATGTACAAGGACACCGACGACTTGCCGTGGTGTAAACATGTACAAGGACACCGACGACTTGCGTGGTGTATACAGTACAAGGACACCGACGACTTGCCGTGGTGTATACAAGGACACCGACGACTTGCCGTGGTGTAAACAAGGACACCGACGACTTGCCGTGGTGTATACAAGGACACCGACGACTTGCCGTGGTGTAAACAAGGACACCGACGACTTGCCGTGGTGTATACAAGGACACCGACGACTTGCCGTGGTGTAAACAAGGACACCGACGACTTGCCGTGGTGTATACAAGGACACCGACGACTTGTTGTGGTGTAAACAAGGACACCGACGACTTGTTGTGGTGTAAACAAGGACACCGACGACTTGTTGTGGTGTAAACAAGGACACCGACGACTTGCCGTGGTGTATACAAGGACACCGACGACTTGTTGTGGTGTAAACAAGGACACCGACGACTTGCCGTGGTGTAAACAAGGACACCGACGACTTGCCGTGGTGTATACATGTACAAGGACACCGACGACTTGCCGTGGTGTATACAAGGACACCGACGACTTGCCGTGGTGTATACAAGGACACCGACGACTTGCCTTGGTGTATACATGTACAAGGACACCGACGACTTGCCGTGGTGTATACAAGGACACCGACGACTTGCCGTGGTGTAAACAAGGACACCGACGACTTGCCTTGGTGTATACATGTACAAGGACACCGACGACTTGCCTTGGTGTATACAAGGACACCGACGACTTGCCGTGGTGTAAACAAGGACACCGACGACTTGCCGTGGTGTAAACAAGGACACCGACGACTTGTTGTGGTGAAAACAAGGATACCGACGACTTGCCTTGGTGTATACAAGGACACCGACGACTTGCCGTGGTGTAAACAAGGACACCGACGACTTGCCGTGGTGTATACATGTACAAGGACACCGACGACTTGCCGTGGTGTATACAAGGACACCGACGACTTGCCGTGGTGTAAACAAGGACACCGACGACTTGCCGTGGTGTATACATGTACAAGGACACCGACGACTTGCCGTGGTGTATACAAGGACACCGACGACTTGCCGTGGTGTATACAAGGACACCGACGACTTGCCTTGGTGTATACATGTACAAGGACACCGACGACTTGCCGTGGTGTATACAAGGACACCGACGACTTGCCGTGGTGTAAACAAGGACACCGACGACTTGCCTTGGTGTATACATGTACAAGGACACCGACGACTTGCCTTGGTGTATACAAGGACACCGACGACTTGCCGTGGTGTAAACAAGGACACCGACGACTTGCCGTGGTGTAAACAAGGACACCGACGACTTGTTGTGGTGAAAACAAGGATACCGACGACTTGCCTTGGTGTATACAAGGACACCGACGACTTGCCGTGGTGTAAACAAGGACACCGACGACTTGCCGTGGTGTAAACAAGGACACCGACGACTTGCCGTGGTGTATACAAGGACACCGACGACTTGTTGTGGTGTTAACAAGGACATCGACGACTTGCCTTGGTGTATACAAGGACAACGACGACTTGCCTTGGTGTATACAAGGACACCGACGACTTGCCGTGGTGTAAACAAGGACACCGACGACTTGCCTTGGTGTATACAAGGACACCGACGACTTGCCGTGGTGTATACAAGGACACCGACGACTTGTTGTGGTGTATACAAGGACACCGACGACTTGCCGTGGTGTAAACAAGGACACCGACGACTTGCCATGGTGTATACATGTACAAGGACACCGACGACTTGCCGTGGTGTATACATATACAAGGACACCGACGACTTGCCGTGGTGTATACAAGGACACCGACGACTTGCCGTGGTGTAAACATGTACAAGGACACCGACGACTTGCCGTGGTGTAAACATGTACAAGGACACCGACGACTTGCGTGGTGTATACAGTACAAGGACACCGACGACTTGCCGTGGTGTATACAAGGACACCGACGACTTGCCGTGGTGTAAACAAGGACACCGACGACTTGCCGTGGTGTATACAAGGACACCGACGACTTGCCGTGGTGTAAACAAGGACACCGACGACTTGCCGTGGTGTATACAAGGACACCGACGACTTGCCGTGGTGTAAACAAGGACACCGACGACTTGCCGTGGTGTATACAAGGACACCGACGACTTGTTGTGGTGTAAACAAGGACACCGACGACTTGTTGTGGTGTAAACAAGGACACCGACGACTTGTCGTGGTGTAAACAAGGACACCGACGACTTGCCGTGGTGTATACAAGGACACCGACGACTTGTTGTGGTGTAAACAAGGACACCGACGACTTGCCGTGGTGTAAACAAGGACACCGACGACTTGCCGTGGTGTAAACAAGGACACCGACGACTTGTTGTGGTGTAAACAAGGACACCGACGACTTGCCGTGGTGTATACAAGGACACCGACGACTTGTTGTGGTGTAAACAAGGACACCCACGACTTGCCTTGGTGTATACAAGGACACCGACGACTTTCCTTGGTGTATACAAGGACACCGACGACTTGCCGTGGTGTAAACAAGGACACCGACGACTTGCCGTGGTGTAAACAAGGACACCGACGACTTGTTGTGGTGAAAACAAGGATACCGACGACTTGCCTTGGTGTATACAAGGACACCGACGACTTGCCGTGGTGTAAACAAGGACACCGACGACTTGCCGTGGTGTAAACAAGGACACCGACGACTTGCCGTGGTGTATACAAGGACACCGACGACTTGTTGTGGTGTTAACAAGGACATCGACGACTTGCCTTGGTGTATACAAGGACAACGACGACTTGCCTTGGTGTATACAAGGACACCGACGACTTGCCGTGGTGTAAACAAGGACACCGACGACTTGCCTTGGTGTATACAAGGACACCGACGACTTGCCGTGGTGTATACAAGGACACCGACGACTTGTTGTGGTGTATACAAGGACACCGACGACTTGCCGTGGTGTAAACAAGGACACCGACGACTTGCCATGGTGTATACATGTACAAGGACACCGACGACTTGCCGTGGTGTATACATATACAAGGACACCGACGACTTGCCGTGGTGTATACAAGGACACCGACGACTTGCCGTGGTGTAAACATGTACAAGGACACCGACGACTTGCCGTGGTGTAAACATGTACAAGGACACCGACGACTTGCGTGGTGTATACAGTACAAGGACACCGACGACTTGCCGTGGTGTATACAAGGACACCGACGACTTGCCGTGGTGTAAACAAGGACACCGACGACTTGCCGTGGTGTATACAAGGACACCGACGACTTGCCGTGGTGTAAACAAGGACACCGACGACTTGCCGTGGTGTATACAAGGACACCGACGACTTGCCGTGGTGTAAACAAGGACACCGACGACTTGCCGTGGTGTATACAAGGACACCGACGACTTGTTGTGGTGTAAACAAGTACACCGACGACTTGTTGTGGTGTAAACAAGGACACCGACGACTTGTTGTGGTGTAAACAAGGACACCGACGACTTGCCGTGGTGTATACAAGGACACCGACGACTTGTTGTGGTGTAAACAAGGACACCGACGACTTGCCGTGGTGTAAACAAGGACACCGACGACTTGCCGTGGTGTATACATGTACAAGGACACCGACGACTTGCCGTGGTGTATACAAGGACACCGACGACTTGCCGTGGTGTATACAAGGACACCGACGACTTGCCTTGGTGTATACATGTACAAGGACACCGACGACTTGCCGTGGTGTATACAAGGACACCGACGACTTGCCGTGGTGTAAACAAGGACACCGACGACTTGCCTTGGTGTATACATGTACAAGGACACCGACGACTTGCCTTGGTGTATACAAGGACACCGACGACTTGCCGTGGTGTAAACAAGGACACCGACGACTTGCCGTGGTGTAAACAAGGACACCGACGACTTGTTGTGGTGAAAACAAGGATACCGACGACTTGCCTTGGTGTATACAAGGACACCGACGACTTTCCGTGGTGTAAACAAGGACACCGACGACTTGCCGTGGTGTATACATGTACAAGGACACCGACGACTTGCCGTGGTGTATACAAGGACACCGACGACTTGCCGTGGTGTAAACAAGGACACCGACGACTTGCCGTGGTGTATACATGTACAAGGACACCGGCGACTTGCCGTGGTGTATACAAGGACACCGACGACTTGCCGTGGTGTATACAAGGACACCGACGACTTGCCTTGGTGTATACATGTACAAGGACACCGACGACTTGCCGTGGTGTATACAAGGACACCGACGACTTGTTGTGGTGTAAACAAGGACACCCACGACTTGCCTTGGTGTATACAAGGACACCGACGACTTTCCTTGGTGTATACAAGGACACCGACGACTTGCCGTGGTGTAAACAAGGACACCGACGACTTGCCGTGGTGTAAACAAGGACACCGACGACTTGTTGTGGTGAAAACAAGGATACCGACGACTTGCCTTGGTGTATACAAGGACACCGACGACTTGCCGTGGTGTAAACAAGGACACCGACGACTTGCCGTGGTGTAAACAAGGACACCGACGACTTGCCGTGGTGTATACAAGGACACCGACGACTTGTTGTGGTGTTAACAAGGACATCGACGACTTGCCTTGGTGTATACAAGGACAACGACGACTTGCCTTGGTGTATACAAGGACACCGACGACTTGCCGTGGTGTAAACAAGGACACCGACGACTTGCCTTGGTGTATACAAGGACACCGACGACTTGCCGTGGTGTATACAAGGACACCGACGACTTGTTGTGGTGTATACAAGGACACCGACGACTTGCCGTGGTGTAAACAAGGACACCGACGACTTGCCATGGTGTATACATGTACAAGGACACCGACGACTTGCCGTGGTGTATACATATACAAGGACACCGACGACTTGCCGTGGTGTATACAAGGACACCGACGACTTGCCGTGGTGTAAACATGTACAAGGACACCGACGACTTGCCGTGGTGTAAACATGTACAAGGACACCGACGACTTGCGTGGTGTATACAGTACAAGGACACCGACGACTTGCCGTGGTGTATACAAGGACACCGACGACTTGCCGTGGTGTAAACAAGGACACCGACGACTTGCCGTGGTGTAAACAAGGACACCGACGACTTGCCGTGGTGTATACAAGGACACCGACGACTTGTTGTGGTGTTAACAAGGACATCGACGACTTGCCTTGGTGTATACAAGGACAACGACGACTTGCCTTGGTGTATACAAGGACACCGACGACTTGCCGTGGTGTAAACAAGGACACCGACGACTTGCCTTGGTGTATACAAGGACACCGACGACTTGCCGTGGTGTATACAAGGACACCGACGACTTGTTGTGGTGTATACAAGGACACCGACGACTTGCCGTGGTGTAAACAAGGACACCGACGACTTGCCATGGTGTATACATGTACAAGGACACCGACGACTTGCCGTGGTGTATACATATACAAGGACACCGACGACTTGCCGTGGTGTATACAAGGACACCGACGACTTGCCGTGGTGTAAACATGTACAAGGACACCGACGACTTGCCGTGGTGTAAACATGTACAAGGACACCGACGACTTGCGTGGTGTATACAGTACAAGGACACCGACGACTTGCCGTGGTGTATACAAGGACACCGACGACTTGCCGTGGTGTAAACAAGGACACCGACGACTTGCCGTGGTGTATACAAGGACACCGACGACTTGCCGTGGTGTAAACAAGGACACCGACGACTTGCCGTGGTGTATACAAGGACACCGACGACTTGCCGTGGTGTAAACAAGGACACCGACGACTTGCCGTGGTGTATACAAGGACACCGACGACTTGTTGTGGTGTAAACAAGGACACCGACGACTTGTTGTGGTGTAAACAAGAACACCGACGACTTGTTGTGGTGTAAACAAGGACACCGACGACTTGCCGTGGTGTATACAAGGACACCGACGACTTGTTGTGGTGTAAACAAGGACACCGACGACTTGCCGTGGTGTAAACAAGGACACCGACGACTTGCCGTGGTGTATACATGTACAAGGACACCGACGACTTGCCGTGGTGTATACAAGGACACCGACGACTTGCCGTGGTGTATACAAGGACACCGACGACTTGCCTTGGTGTATACATGTACAAGGACACCGACGACTTGCCGTGGTGTATACAAGGACACCGACGACTTGCCGTGGTGTAAACAAGGACACCGACGACTTGCCTTGGTGTATACATGTACAAGGACACCGACGACTTGCCTTGGTGTATACAAGGACACCGACGACTTGCCGTGGTGTAAACAAGGACACCGACGACTTGTTGTGGTGAAAACAAGGATACCGACGACTTGCCGTGGTGTATACAAGGACACCGACGACTTTCCGTGGTGTAAACAAGGACACCGACGACTTGCCGTGGTGTATACATGTACAAGGACACCGACGACTTGCCGTGGTGTATACAAGGACACCGACGACTTGCCGTGGTGTAAACAAGGACACCGACGACTTGCCGTGGTGTATACATGTACAAGGACACCGGCGACTTGCCGTGGTGTATACAAGGACACCGACGACTTGCCGTGGTGTATACAAGGACACCGACGACTTTCCTTGGTGTATACATGTACAAGGACACCGACGACTTGCCGTGGTGTATACAAGGACACCGACGACTTGTTGTGGTGTAAACAAGGACACCCACGACTTGCCTTGGTGTATACAAGGACACCGACGACTTTCCTTGGTGTATACAAGGACACCGACGACTTGCCGTGGTGTAAACAAGGACACCGACGACTTGCCGTGGTGTAAACAAGGACACCGACGACTTGTTGTGGTGAAAACAAGGATACCGACGACTTGCCTTGGTGTATACAAGGACACCGACGACTTGCCGTGGTGTAAACAAGGACACCGACGACTTGCCGTGGTGTAAACAAGGACACCGACGACTTGCCGTGGTGTATACAAGGACACCGACGACTTGTTGTGGTGTTTACAAGGACATCGACGACTTGCCTTGGTGTATACAAGGACAACGACGACTTGCCTTGGTGTATACAAGGACACCGACGACTTGCCGTGGTGTAAACAAGGACACCGACGACTTGCCTTGGTGTATACAAGGACACCGACGACTTGCCGTGGTGTATACAAGGACACCGACGACTTGTTGTGGTGTATACAAGGACACCGACGACTTGCCGTGGTGTAAACAAGGACACCGACGACTTGCCATGGTGTATACATGTACAAGGACACCGACGACTTGCCGTGGTGTATACATATACAAGGACACCGACGACTTGCCGTGGTGTATACAAGGACACCGACGACTTGCCGTGGTGTAAACATGTACAAGGACACCGACGACTTGCCGTGGTGTAAACATGTACAAGGACACCGACGACTTGCGTGGTGTATACAGTACAAGGACACCGACGACTTGCCGTGGTGTATACAAGGACACCGACGACTTGCCGTGGTGTAAACAAGGACACCGACGACTTGCCGTGGTGTATACAAGGACACCGACGACTTGCCGTGGTGTAAACAAGGACACCGACGACTTGCCGTGGTGTATACAAGGACACCGACGACTTGCCGTGGTGTAAACAAGGACACCGACGACTTGCCGTGGTGTATACAAGGACACCGACGACTTGTTGTGGTGTAAACAAGGACACCGACGACTTGTTGTGGTGTAAACAAGGACACCGACGACTTGTCGTGGTGTAAACAAGGACACCGACGACTTGCCGTGGTGTATACAAGGACACCGACGACTTGTTGTGGTGTAAACAAGGACACCGACGACTTGCCGTGGTGTAAACAAGGACACCGACGACTTGCCGTGGTGTATACATGTACAAGGACACCGACGACTTGCCGTGGTGTATACATGTACAAGGACACCGACGACTTGCCGTGGTGTGAACAAGGACACCGACGACTTGCCGTGGTGTATACATGTACAAGGACACCGACGACTTGCCGTGGTGTATACATGTACAAGGACACCGACGACTTGCCGTGGTGTAAACAAGGACACCGACGACTTGCCGTCGCCAATAGAACGTTCATCAATGTACTTTCCCTTGTTTGTGTGTGATAAAAGTGACGTTAATCGAATATCACGAATCCGTCACGTAATAAAAGTTAAATAAAATTTTATAAACATATCCTCTCCAGCGATCCTTCATTTAGCTCGCGACACACGAGAAGATAGGAGAAAGTACACGGCACACGACTAGAGGACATGCATAAATCCTGCAGCACAAGTGTGACGGGATTACGGGTTTAGGTCTATCGGGCCCACAGGTGTAATGGATATGCCTTTTACGTAACCGTACACAAAGAAAGGTTATCAAGACGTTACATAAAGCTTATTTCGTACATCTACGTCTCTACATATGTAACACATATATTCAGGTTCATAAACACTTTACATCTCTGTGGCTAATCAATGGCAGCGTGGTATTACTTATAATCAGGTTTGCGTGGTGAGATAAGATATGTACAGTGTTTCTGTACGCACTCTGTTTTGTTTGGGGAATTACTTTTGATGTTCGGAGCAAGAAAAACGAAATGGCTTATCTCGGCGTTCGATGATGCGCAGTTACATATCAAAGTAACCTCGTTATCTACTGCTGTTGTGATTACCTCCTCCGGGTAATTCCAGCCGTTATCGTATGTCACTTTGAATTAGGCTGTATATGTAAAACAACTTGATAGAACTGCATTAAAGGTTATTGCGGTTATTTCAGGTCTGACAGAGTAACAAATGTTTTATCATTACGACCCTTTTAAAGTCCCCTCGAGTTATTACTGACGTAAAACAATGGGTTTCTACCGAGGCGGGTTATATCGACGTGGAATCACCTGTTTCCCTGGATTTAATGGGGAATTATCACGACGGACGCCACATGTGCTGCAGGAAATACTTCAGTCCAGTTCAGAACTACATGTATGTGTCGTTAGCTCAGGTAGCTATGAAGTCGTATAAACACATTAGATTCTGGTGGCTATCCCTGATTCGAGTAGCCGTACAACACACTAGATTCTGGTGGCTATCCCTGATTCGGGTAGCCGTACAACACACTATATTCTGGTGGCTATCCCTGATTGGGGTAGCCGTACAACACATTAGATTCTGGTGGCTGTCCCTGATTGGGGTAGCCGTACAACACATTAGATTCTGGTGGCTTTCCCTGATTCGGGTAGCCGTACAACACATCAGATTCTGGTGGCTATCCCTGATTCGGGTAGCCGTACAACACATTAGATTCTGGTGGCTATCCCTAATTCGGGTAGCCGTACAACACATTTGATTCTGGTGGCCGTCGTTGGTTCTGGTAGCCGTATAAACACATGCGAGTCTGGTGGCTGTCGTTGACTCGGGTAGCCGTGCAAACATATCTTGTTCTGGTGGCTGTCGTTGACTCGGGTAGCCCTACAAACATATTCGGTTCTGGTGGCTGTCGTTGACTCGGGTAGCCGTGCAAACATATTCGATTCTGGTGGCTGTCGTTGACTCGGGTAGCCGTGCAAACATATTCGGTTCTGATGGCTGTCGTTGACTCGGGTAGCCGTGCAAACATATCTTGTTCTGGTGGCTGTCGTTGACTCGGGTAGCCGTGCAAACATATCTTGTTCTGGTGGCTGTCGTTGACTCGGGTAGCCGTGTAACATATTCGGTTCTGGTGGCTGTCGTTGACTCGGGTAGCCGTGCAAACATATCTTGTTCTGGTGGCTGTCGTTGACTCGGGTAGCCGTGCAACATATCTTGTTCTGGTGGCTGACGTTTACTCGGGTAGCCGTGTAACATATTCGGTTCTGGTGTCTGTCGTTGACTCGGGTAGCCGTGCAAACATATCTTGTTCTGGTGGCTGTCGTTGACTCGGGTAGCCGTGCAACATATCTGGTTCTGGTGGCTGTCGTTGACTCGGGTAGCCGTGCAAACATATCTTGTTCTGGTGGCTGACGTTTACTCGGGTAGCCGTGCAAAGAAATGCGAGTTTGGTGACAATGCTCTTTTTTTATACTCATTCATCTCATCACAAACCGAAATCTGGCGTAAATAAGATCCAGAACGACAAAACATTATAATTACAATTACCAATGACTGTTTTATGACCAGTATTTACACAATACGCACAGGTTGTTCTTTTTTAACTCTGTATCTCTATGTGTAACAACTCTTCAGCTTCTATCTGCAATTTTCTTAATTGACACTTAGTGTAATCTGGCCGTGTATAGAGGCATTGATACATTGAACTTCAACACTGTGTGATTCTTATCCGTACAGGGATAGAATAGTACTGTTCTTTGTTAGCAATTAAGGAATCCGATTTTCACTCGCCATACGCGTAAAGTCGTATCTACAAATGTGTACACTGCCTTTGGATGTATGTTAATGTTGTCCCTTATAGGAATTCATTCACAATGTAGTTTCCTTAAACTAACTGAACGAGCCAAGGTTAAGGACAAAACAATCTACCAATAATAAGGTTATGTCACCATACGGTGAGAAATAGCAAACAGAAACAATTGTTTTCCAATTAAAACACATTTTTACACGTTTTTATTTCTCATTATTTACATGTATGTTATTTCTACAGTTATATTCGCGAACTAGGTACTGTACATGTACAATACAATAACTACATTGGATCTATATATGTATTCATAAAAAGGCAGAGACTGGTACAGTTGTAAACATAATGGTACCACGTACTAATCTTAATCCAGGGGCATGGCGTTGTTTTATTATATTATCACGTGCAGGAATAGTCCGATACATATCTATGCCCATCACTATGACATTATAAAGGTATTCCATTACCCTGTGACGGCGACATAATGTTCGATAGAGTGATAAGGGGAAATAACTCTGAACAAATAGCTATACCAAAGTATCTGATGCATCGTTGGATGTTAACACGAGTTAATGAAGTCATTAAGATGAAGCATTAAAGAAAAACATCATTAACTTCCACACCGTATTTCGGTTGATAGCTACATGTACATGTATGTGGTACACTAATGTAATGAGCAAAGCTATTTTAAAAGTGCAGACCAGCCCACTAGAGCAGTGGCACTCCCTTTCATAGAATGTCAGCAACGAGGTGATCCGAACAGCAGAGCGCGCCGACCTGGTTCCGAAGGGAATAGACCAAGTGCATCGTTGTGACAATAACTTTATTATATCAGACTGTCCTTCTGTCGCTAAATTATACTGACAAACACATTTTAAAACTCAATTTTATATCAGTACTCCAGATCCAATGACTTTAACATTTAACTTTTCTGAATAAAACCCGCACATCCATTGCATTGAATTGTTAAAGACAAACGGAAATTGAACACTCATTTGATACACGTTCGTCGTTAGCGATATGTGTGTTACGATCAGCTATGATGTAGACAGCGTCAATTGACAACGGCTGGCTAATTAACCTGTCCATTAACGGTACAGGGGGAAACTCTTCTTGTAGACAAGGAAAGTGTAAATACTTTATATAAAGGAAGTGATTGACAATAAACTATTGATTATTTCATCATTTAATCCCACGGAAATGTAAGCTACAGACTTGATCTATCGATTCAAACAAATTAAGCAAGATGCATGTATCTTACGTATATGTGCATAGGTGTTTTTAAAGTTTTCCCAAAAGTCATATGATGTAACAAAAATATTCAACACGGATTAGTCGTATGTAGTTATTGTACATGACTGTAGCACTTCTCTTTGAATATTTGGACCACATGTCCATTGTACATGTGCGTAATCGATAGCCAGACAAAGTCTGTGATGAACACCGGTCTGAGGAGCATTTTACTGCTCTGGTTTATGTACTAGAAGCAGCGAAAGTCCACCACAGTTATCCCCTTTTATTACGTTCCCAAAATGAGTCGGTAGGCACGTTTTGTCGTCGGATTTGGTATTAGTCGTCAAGTTGGTATTAGTCGTCAAGTTGGTATTAGCTAAATTCTACTTCTACGTTAGTAACGTATCGCACGCGCCGGCCAGACGCTGGGACATTAGACACACCAGCGCACCAACTGTTGATACCCCGGGTTAGCATTCATTACGGGGAATCTCAATCAGTGTGTGACGGCAGACACATTGACACTATCTTCGGGTTAAAGCACCGGTCATTGATACGGGGGAACTGACGATACAACCAGCAACACACAACTGATTTAGTGCCGTATAAAATAGCCGCTAATCGAATCTACCGCTGATAGGAATATTTGGTACAATACAACAGCACTTCCTCTATGATAAATATCAAAATAAGTTTTTGTTTTGTTTTAGATGAAAGTGAAATTTCATAATCAAATGAAACCATTCAAGTAATTCAATAAGTGAAAAAGAACAATAATGTAATTGTATCGCCGTGTTTTATAGATCGGAGCCCGATTTCTCGACAGACGTGTTCGGCCAACAGAGTTGCTCTATCAAATTGCGATACCGTTAGTCACGTCAGAAGAGTCACGTACATATACACTTTGTATCTACCACAAGGCGAGCACGGAAAAGCGACCGCGATGAAAAGGAAAACGGTTTAATAGACTAGAAAAAAGTTTCAATGTGGTTGTAATTCACTTTTAAATATCATGCATTTTGTGTTTCCCTTTCGTGACATTTAAAAAAAAGAATTTAAAAAAAATACTGAGACTGGATAACGAATCGATATGTTTAAGCAGCACATGGGGTTCGCGTACCTTATGTTATGGAGATGAACAGAGCGTGTAACGACACTGACATGTTGTGATACAAAATATACAGGTAATTTATGTAAATCGCGACAAAGCGTTTGGTCTTGTGTCATTGCCTTTGACAAAGTAAGGGTTAAGTATATAAATAGTGGCTGGCGTACGGCGCAAGATCGAATAACAATGTCCAAAAGGGAGGGGAAACGTCTGAAAGACCAATTACAGATTTACTATATTTGCAGCCAAATGTTTTAGCTTATACAGGGTACATGTAAAATGCACGTGCAGTTTTTGGATCACACAACGTTATGTTCGAAGTGCGGTTTGCACGCGATGTGTGAACGATGACGTGTGCACGATACAAATGGCAACTATCACTAGCGCACATTTGTGCGTACGATACACGAACGTTGTGCAGTGACCATTGTAACTTGTGTCGAAATGGTGGTTAGCAACATATGCTGTTTCCTTCTTTTTTTAAATTTGTCATATGTATTTTTCTGTAACTTATGAAAATTGTTTGGTTGAAAAAGAAATGTCTTAACAAAATATACATTTGATTAATTATTGGACGTGAACCGGTATACGAGCCTTTTGACAATCAAAATGGATTTATTCACACAACAATTCGTCTGTGATTATCGGAATGCGCGGTACAAATGTACAGACTGAATATGTGAAGAATAAGTGGAGGCACCTTCCTCGATATCTAACTTTGTATTTACTATTGCTTTGATAAATGAAAACGTTATCTATCCCTCTTTTTGAAAATGCGAACGTACGATCACCGCAACCCCCGTGATTAGAAATTTGAGTGTTTTTGATAATGGACGATACCCACAAACACGTTTGTACACTGTACATGTATAAACATATTTTTATCAGATAACTGACCCATGCCATAGATATGTGTAATAACACTATTGTGATGCCATGAATACCTTACGTCTTTATGACGTCATATGATTGTCTTGGTAGTGGAAATCGAACTGTCACCGTAGAAATGTGTTGTTCTCATTAAAAATGCATTTCAGAGTTTTGATGAATTTCTCATGAATACATGTACAAGTTATGTGATATATAGATGGAATTTATCAAACTCGTTAAATACATAATGTTATTCAAAATGTTACTTGTCCACATGGCATATTAAATCGTTTAATAAATTTCTTTATATTGACACAAATGTAGCATCCTTTATATATACGGCATATACTGGAATGAATACCGAAACAAAGTTCTTCAGCACAATGTTTTAACAAAACAAAATCTTTTTTTGAACACATTGGTTTTTTATGAGGGAACGTTAATTCAAGCAACTACACAATCTTCAGTCTCTGAACAAATTATACAAGTTGGCTTAAAATGTATTCTCCATCACAGCAGACTCTATACGGTTTAACCTGTACATGTAGACCCGTTCCATCCAAATTCACGTTTTAAAGTGAGAATACATCAGGTTATTAACGAAGCCCTGATACATAGTAGAATGTCCCCACGGCGTACTCGGAATTAATAATGTTTGTAATTACCGACATAGCCTCTTACGGACAGGTCAAGACATAGAGTGTCCACGCCTGACCACCTGTCGCCTATTGGTCAATATGGTCAATAGGACCACTCTCGCTTTTTATTGGACTAGGACTCGTCAATCGAATAGTAGCAATATCATGATTACTACGTTTATGAAAGGATTGTTAATCAATTATAGCAATACCCGATATCCCCATTCGCACGTCGGAACAGGCCAAATTGTCTAATGCAGGTACTAACTCGCGTCTCACAATGGCGCTGTGTTGCAACCCTTATTGTAATAAATTGCTTAATGTAATAATTTATTACATTAAGGTTAACCTTATTGTAATAAATTAAAAATTATTACATTAAGCGATGCTTATTGTAATAAACATGAGAAAATTATTACATTAAGCGACGCTTATTGTAATAAACATGAGATTTATTACAATAAAGTTAACCTTAATGTAATAATTATTACAATAAGGGTTGCAACCATACTTGCGCAAAATTTGTCATGGTGCTTAATGTAATAACAACGATATCATTCTATGAATGCATATATAACTTCATCTTATCTATTGCAATTTTTTTGTCGAATCAACCATCACAGTAGTTTTGACATCTAACTCGTTCATTGGTGTGCCCGTCAATATTTTGGTTTGTCCGTCAACATTTGGTTTGTCTGTCAATATTTTGTATGGTCTGTCACCATTTGGTTTGTCCGTCAACATTTGGTTTGTCTGTCAACATTTGGTTTGTCTGTCAATATTTGGTTTGTTTGTCAACATTTGGTTTGTCTGTCAACATTTGGATTGTTTATCAGCATTTGGTTTGTCCGTCAACATTTGGTTTGTTTGTCAACATTTGATTTGTCTATCAACATTTGTTTTGTCTGTCAACATTTGGATGGTTATTTAACATTTGGTTTGTCTGTCAGCATGTGGTTTGTCCATCAACATTTGGTTTGTCCGTCAACATTTGGTTTGTCTGTCAATATTTGGTATTGTCTGTCAAAATTTTGTTTGTCCGTCAACATTTGGTTTGTCTGTCTACATTCGGTCTGCCCGTCAACATTTGGTTTGCCCGACAACATTTTGTTTGTCTGTCAACATTTGGTTCGTTTGTCACGTTTGGTTTGTCTGTCAACATTTGGTTTGTCTGTCTACATTTGGTCTGCCCGTCAACATTTGGTTTGCCCGACAACATTTTGTTTGTCTGTCAACATTTGGTTTGTTTGTTAACATTTGGTTTGTTCTGTCAACATGTGGTTTGTCCGTCAACATTTTGTTTGTCCGACAACATTTGATTTGTCTTTCAATATTTGATTTGTCTGTCAAAATTTGGTTTGTCAGACAACATTTTGTTTGTCTGTCAACATTTGGTTCGTTTGTCAACATTTGGTTTGTCTGTCAACATTTGGTTTGTTCTGTCAACATGTGGTTTGCCCGTCAACATTTGGTTTCTCCGTCAACATTTGGTTTGTCTGTCAATATTTGATATTGTCTGTCAAAATTTGGTTTGTCCGTCAACATTTGGTTTGTCCGTCAACATTTGGTTTGTCTGTCAACATTTGGTCTGTCCGTCAACATTTGGTTTGTCTGTCATCATTTGGTTTGTCCGTCAATATTTGGTTTATCAACATTTGGTTTGTTATTCAACGTTTGGTTTGTTCTGTCAACATTTGGTCTGCCCGTCAACATTTGGTTTGTCCGACAACATTTGATTTGTTTTTCCACATTTGGTTTGTCTTTCAAATATGGTTTGTTATTCAGTATTTGGTTTGTCTGTCAACATCTGGTTTGTCTGTCAAATATGGTTTGTTATTCAGTATTTGGTTTGTCTGTCAATATTTGGTATTGTCTGTCAAAATTTGGTTTGTCCGTCAAAATTTGGTTTGTCCGTCAACATTTGGTTTGTCCGTCAACATTTAGTTTGTCTGTCACCATTTGGTCTGCCCGTCAACATTTGGTTTGTCTGTCATCATTTGGTTTGTCCTTCAATATTTGGTTTGTCAGCATTTGGTTTGTTATTTAACATTCAGGCAGAAATAGCAGCGTAGCAATTGAGCTTAGCATAATTCTTAACAATAGAAGATGATTTTCGGCTTGGTTTCGAACATTTGCTGGAGATCTAAACATGTTCCACAGGCAATATATTTTCACACGAGTTTTGTGTGAATTTCATGCGACATCAGCTTATAGCTAGGTTTAAGATGTTTATATTTTCACTTGAGTCTCACGTAACTTTTTGATAAATTCCATATGAAAGAAATCTTGTGAAATTTTCATGGAAACATTTCATGAAGGATTTTAATATGATATTCACGTAAAGAAACATTGCCAGTGTATATGATTATGAGGTCCTTTTTGTAGCTCAGAATTAATGCCATTGTAGTTACTTTGTGTTCATTTTTTTACAGATTTGTTGTTTTCTGTTGGCTGTTTTTTCTTCATTTCAATTATTGAAAGCTATTAAGGTCATCCGAGCTGTGCTCATTCGTTGCTCCTTGCGATTTTTTGTCTCGTCCTGAGTTGCCCATCGCAAAAAGTCTCACATTTCGTCATTTGAAAACTCATTGAGCTAAATGTAATCTAACTGTGCGTTAGAGATCATCGGATTCAAGTGTGTGGGCTACTATTGTCCTAAAATGGTCAGCAGAGGAGACCCAGATATGGTGAGGTATATATTGCTATATGTCTAGGAAATGATACATAGAATTTACGTCCACAACACAAGTGTCATCGATTATATTAGTAATTGAGGACAGTATTCAGAATTTTGTTTTCTAGCTAAACTTTATGGAAAATGTCATGTGTTCGTGTATTACAAAGTATTTCATGGTGTTATTATTTGGGGGAAATATGAACAGTTTACTGTAATGCTTATTGTGAAAAACAAACATTATTTCATTATGGTGAGTACATGTATAATGCCAATCCAGTTCTTTAACAAACAACGGTTCCTATATATGCTTGACTACGTACGTCTCTAACGATGTTGTTAGCTCAACTGCTTATGCCATGGCGCAGCGTTATTGAACTTTCATCTTCAACTTCCCAAATTCTATATATTATTTAGGTTTTTTTCTTTTTCTTCCTTTTAGGACTGAACTGTTGCATACAATTTGTGTTGCATTGTACTTATAATCGTCATACTGCGGTTGATAGTTTCGTAAGAAGTGTCGGTGAGAGGGATATGAATTGTATTGTTGTATTATTCCATATTCTTACGCATAACATGTGTGATTCTATTGTTGTGTTTTCGAAAAATAATCAATGTGTTACGGACTTGTGTCAATACGTCTCTGTTTGTTTATATTTTCATGTTTCCATAAATTCTTCGTTCAATGTCAACTTTCAATCTGTGATTGGGTTACATAACTTATTAACTTACAACTATTCAATTGATGTGTCGGAGTTGTCGTTCTATTTAAGTAAGGTGACACATTATATTTGAATTGTCCATAACTAAAAGTCGTTTTTAAAATCTGATCCCAGTCAGGCTTTTTTTCTAAAATATGTATCCTCGTTTATTTTCAGCATTGGGCGGAGTAATGAGTGATAATATGTTTTTGTTAACAACTGTAATTGACAACTGTAGCGTTTTTCTATCGTAATAGCATAAGTTATGCTAGCAATTTGTATATTTGACAATGTTATTACAATACAAAATATCTTTAAGTATTGTTATAAAGTTAATAGTAATAAAACTGCTTCGATTGTAATAATTAGCCTTGTAGTATTTTTTAAACATTTATTTCATTAAAGTTAACTTCATTGTAATAAATTTCTTAGTGGATCATTTATTGCATTAAGGTTAACCTTATTGTAATAAAATTATTACATTAAGGTTAACTTTAATGTAATAATTTTATTACAATAAGGGTAACCTTAATGTAATAACTTTATTACAATAAGGGTTACCTTAATGTAATAAATATTCCACTAATAATTTTATTACAATAAGGTTAACCTTAATGTAATAATTTTAATCCAAAAGGTTAACCTTAATGTAATAACTTTATTACAATAAGGGTAACCTTAATGTAATAACTTTATTACAATAAGGTTACCTTAATGTTATAATTTTATTACAATAAGGGTAACCTTAATGTAATAAATATTCCACTAATAATTTTATTACAATAAGGTTAACCTTAATGTAATAATTTTATTACAATAAGGGTAACCTTAATGTAATAACTTTATTACAATAAGGGTAACCTTAATGTAATAAATATTTCACTAAGAACGTTATTACAATAAGATTAATAATGTAATAATTTTATTACAATAAGGTAAACCTTAATGTAATAATTTTATTACAATAAGGGTTACCTTAATGTAATAACTTTATTACAATAAGGTTAACCTTAATGTTATAATTTTATTACAATAAGGGTAACCTTAATGTAATAAATATTTCACTAAGAACTTTATTACAATAAGATTAACCTTAATGTAATTAATGTTCCAATAAGAGTTTTATTACACCATCAATATTACATATCAATAACACTATAAAAAGGGGACGCTAACATGAATTCTCAACAAACAGCAGAACCTGCGCATTCATTTCCTTACAATTTAAGTAAGGTGTTAAGTACAATGATTTCATTAATTACGCAACGTTTCAATTCAATTGAAAATCAATACCACTATGAAAAGTGGACTATAACACACATTCTCAAAATGCCCATGTTTTCGTCACAAAACGGCAGAATCTGAAAATAAATTTATACCAAATCCCAGTAAAGGTGTTCAGTGTGACGATTTCAGTAACTGTTCTAAGTTTCAAATCAATCAGATATCAGTAACACTGATGACTAAAATGCAAATTCTCAATGTGTTTGCCCTAAAATACAAAAACATTTTACATATTTACATCTTATAATATGATAGTTTGACCAAGTTTCAATTCAATTGGATAATTATAACACTGTGAAAAGCAGACTTGCGCAAATGTTGACTCAGTATCTGTCTCGGTCTCGGCCGCAAAACCTTGGTCTCGTTTTTCTCGACTTCAAAAAAAAAAAGGGGGGGGGGGGTGGGGGTGTGGGGGGGGGGGGGGGGTACATTCCTCTTGCAATTTACAAAATCAATTTAGCGCAGAATTTAACATCATCAATTTGTTGAAGTTATGAGATAAGTGCAGACTTTTAACTTTTCACACTAGAATTCTATCTTTATGTAGATCTATACATTCTCTAAGCAAGGACAAGTTTTCAAGAAATGTAAAATCATTTTTATTACAATTATGCATGATGTCGACGCTTATTGTAATAATATTTTTTTATTACAATAAGCGTCGCTTAATGTAATAATTTTTAATTTATTACAATAAGGTTAACCTTAATGTAATAATTATTACATTAAGCAATTTATTACAATAAGGGTTGCAACAGCGCTGTACCGATACACGTGTAAACTTCGATACAAATAACAAAGCATGCAGATGGTCATTAATTCCTAAAACAACCACTGTTTGGGAGGCCTGTCCCGGACAATGGACATTTGACCGGTTCCATTATCCTCGGTACAACGTTAAAACCCTCCCACAGACGAATACATAGAGGAAACCGTATCTTTAATATTACCTTAGCCGATAAAACAGGTACTCTAGGCAGCAAACGGACCAAGTAATCTTCCAGGAACAATTAATTCGAAAAATTGGAACCATTATAGGCCGAGGCATTTCCAGCGGACTTATCGATGTCATTGATTTTCCCCGAGCTTCCTAAAGGGGTGTTTTGTGTACTCCTTTTACTGGAGGGATCAACCAGCGGTGGAAGTGTACGCCATCGTGTATTTACCTCGGTACTTTATCTCCCCCACCCGGAACACTACGCTGTAAGAAAACGTCAAAACTATTTTAATTAAAAACATCGCCGCATCCTGTTTTAAATTTCATGTTATATAATTTGGGGGGATTTGTCGTAAACTATTGTATCCGATTACCGGCAAATGATTGAATAGTTTCAAATGATACAGTTTTTATAACGTTTTCCCCTTTCAACGTCACATACACTTTTCATTTGTTGAACAATTGTAAGTATTTGCTATACACAAGCGGTCACCTGTTAAATTCTCAATTCTACTTTTAGTGTGGATTTTAATCTGTTATACGCTAAAATCAATCTTCAAATCAAATCTTAAACGTTCTTTGCCGATTTTTAGGTGGAAGAGACGACTGTTAAAACACATGGCGTCTATTGACTAGAAAACCCCAGTAAACATGTCTTCGACATATAACTTCTCGTAGATCGTAGACTGATCTACACAAACATGTAGTCTTAAACATATATCTCAAATGTTTTCTTTATCAACAAAATGTCGCCCCGGATAAGGCTGTCTGTCACTGTATATAGAAATCAAGCTATCACCGACACACTGGGTGTGCGAGGTCTCCTTTAAGCCTGGATATAGACACTAGCACCGCCATGTGTGAAGCTTTCATCAATCTTGATATACATGTATATATGCTATCCTGGTAGCATACAAATTGATACATGTAGGTTCCGATATTTAGCCAAAAAAATCTGCTTCAAAAAGAGGATTGTGCCATTTAGAATTGGATCTTTCAGATGTATTCACTCTTACCATGTAACTTGCAATACAAAACTGTCATGATAAAAGTAATACGGTAACAGAACGACATTCCTGACGATCGTGTATGGCCAAACGTTGATGTATCCCCTACCATCGAACGATGCCTCAGAGTGACAAGTTCACAAGCATTCGTCGCTTCTTATTCGAAAAATGGTGAATGTCGTTTTGTTACATATATCAGGAAAAAAACGGACAATTTGTTGAAGAACGACCATAAAAATGTGCGACATGCTAAATGTCTGCCACATGCCATGTATACTGAAACTACATGTAGCAGATTTTAATGTGTCTGAGCGTGACAAGTTAAGTCGACAAGAGCACTGTAGCCGTATTTTGAGGATCGATAATTAGAACTTTAGTTACTGAAGCAGGTACATATTTAATGTTAATTTTTAAGTCCGGCTAAGGCTTTTTATAGCCTTATTGCATTGGTAATTAAAGTCTGTTTGCATCGATGAAGTTACTATTCACAGCCCGCCCACACTCCTCGCGAAAATAGCAAAAAAATGAAACACTCTCACTTTAAATATATCATATATCTGTTACTGTGACATTGTAAGAGAGGAGATGCCAACTACCTGACGAGAAATACAATTGTTAGCATGGGGGCATTGCCAGGTATTAATATACATGTATGTAGCTACAAGGAAATGACTTCAATCTCTCCAGTAAAACTCTAAAGCCGAGTGTGTTTCCTCAGGTGGCGTGTATCAGACGTCTTTGCCAATCCTACAGTGGTATACCTCCGATGCGATGTATTACGGAATATCGTTTTCTATCAGGCTACCGATGATAAACATACAAGATGTATCCAGTAGCTCGACTTGTCGACTTGTAGTGTGTCTTCTCTGAGCTCCGCGATAGGAAGCAGATGATTTCTGTCAAGAAATGGCGTGTAAAGTAGCCCTTTCTTCGCCATATCAAACGTTTTATCAAGTAACAGTCAATTGTTTTGAACGTGAGTATGCTGCGTTACTATGTAAAAATAAAGTAATCGAATTTTTAATTTAATCTTTTATAAACAAGCCAAAATAAAATGCAATGTCTTCTACGTCAATATCATAATATCGACAATCAATTCTAAACGAAATTAGTATATATGTCCACGTTTATAGGTCTAATTTATCTAGTCTGTCTCATTCTCTAGATCCTCTCCGAGCACATCGATCGCGCGCCGGAGTGTATACTGCCTACACACGCACTCTCGTCATAGTGTGAGCGACACGGTGCCTTTATTGGTCTCGCGCAGTCGTTCAAAAAGATCTCACAATGCCAGGACTGTTGTAATCTTATTACTCCCTGAACTTGCATAATACATTTAAAAGATGAAAAACCTTAAACATTTGTTAAACAGCGAAAGGCCCCTCGTCTAGTTAGAAGCCCATTGAGCATATAACTCATAATACACGTTAATACCAAACGAGTCGTACAGCCCCCGAGAGAATTCGAATATTTTCTAAATTCGATTAGGCGGCTATGGGAACAAAGCTTTTGAGTCCCCTTGTAAGATTTGATAAAATTTCTGTTTATTTTGAAAAAAAAGGAAAGTAGGCTTTTTATATGCGTGGCCCATTGATCCCAACAGACGTTTGAAATTCACGGGTTTACTAAATTAGTGTTTATCCTGCTAGCGCAGTGCCCCTTGTAATTGTTGACTTACTTTTACGGCAAATGAATCGAACCAACTAGCCCCTGAAGCGGAATCACGTGCAGCGGCGGCCTGTAATAATGGCCTCTGGGTAGTACGGCCACTTTGGTCCAATTTCTCTATAGAACGGATGGTTGTTAAGTATATAAATACACAGCTACAGAATACCCAATCAATTCAATCCTCGCTATTCTGTTCTAAAACGACATTATCAGAAATTACCGTTATTGTGAGCAGTAGAAGGCATCAAGATTGGATAAAGATGAAAAGTGGTTTCCCTAACGATGCAAATACCGTTTCATGGAGAATCTTTATCTAGGAACAATGGAGGCCACGGGATATATACATGTATGAATATTTTTAAAGCTTTACATTAGTAACGTGTATTTATATAATCCCTTACACCCGCTCGTACTAGTGCTGTGTACTACGTATACCATGTAAACATCCTACTCCAGGGAGCGGTCCTTGTACCATCATATATAGGACGATTGACGCTTATAGCATGCATCTTTATTGTTTATATATACATTATTACGTCAACTAATGCAACATGCATAGGAAAGGGAAATAAACAAAAATCATATCTACGTATAACCATCATGTTTAATACGTGTACATTTGTAGTACAGACATTACCATAATCGAATGTGCCCATGATTTCAATTGGGTCACCTGTCCAATGTGTTTATTTTTAAGCGCGTTGACATGGCCAACATGCTATGACTTGGCTATTCATTTATATTATAAACGTTTAAGGGGAAATTTTCATTTAAATTCAATGTATCAATGCTTACATATATTTGTAATTAAATCATTCAATTGAGCGAGATTAGATTCTTTTGTGCGACATATAGAACACAATGTGTACATGGTTACCACAATATTATGGACGAATGTCCCCACTCTTCGGTTATTAATATTGATTATTAAATCCGCGAAATAAATTAATGACGTGTTATGTTTTTAATTATTCAAAAGTAACAAACAAACAATACAGTGCAATATATTATATTATGTTACGTTGACTGTGAGGTAATCTACGTGCTCATATATACATGCTACAAGGATAGTAAGATAATCCGTTTGTACGCGTGCTAGGTTGATAAAGGGATGTTTGTGTTACATTCTTTTAATCGTGAGATAATCCATTTTTATATCTGTTAGATTGACAATGAGATAATCTGTGTGTACGTGTTATGTTGACAGTGAGATTATCTGTACATGTATAAAAGATGACGTAACACACACATAATATTATGCTGCACCTTTTAAATTAAGTAATATTTACAGTCTACACTGACATTCACTCGATAACCATTGCTCAACAGACTATCATTATCACCGCATAACTGTACTCAAACACGTGACAAATTGCTATGACGTCGACAACAATACATGTGGGAGGAGCTATGCAAATCCTACAGTTTGAAACACAATTGTGTGACGTCACCAACAATAAACGTGGGTGGTGCTTGCAAATTTCATGCTGTTACATTTATTGAACCATTCCAACGTTTATTAGTTTTTAAATGAAATCTGTGTTCGAAGATTTGACTATAATGAACAAAATAGTTCCGAACATTTCACAGAAAGATACTGTAAATATAAGGATAAACTTTCTATTTTGTTTAGGTTATCGGGGGATAACTACAATGAAAAACGGGTAAATTACAACATGTACCGTGCCACTATTCGAATGAGATTAACTGTGAATAGTATGTTTACAGTGAGACAATCCGTATTTGTAGTGAGATATGTTTTATAATAAATGTATATTACGTTAATATTGAAATAATTCATTTATGATTTATATATATATAACATATGTTTTAGTGAAATATAATTTATATTTATTACAGAATGCATTTGATTTTCCTTAACTATACACATAAGCTATATTTTGAACCTTTTACTGGTGAAATGAACTTTTGCACGGCTAAAATGACTATTGCACGGTCACGTGCGAACTACTGCACACCGCGTGACGTTTCCTACCCTTTCAAGCGTCAAAGTCAGTCAGATGTTAATTCTACCAGACAACAACAGGCTTGGCGATTTCTACAGAAAAGTTTAGATTTGGAGTCGCCAATGAATACGGATTGATATGTTTGTGGTTATTACTCAGATAATCGAATATTTACCTTTTATTTTTTTACATACAATGTGCCAGAGTTCACGGGATACATTACAGAATTGATCTATGATTATTCAAAAACATGTTAATAAAACAAACAATTTCAGTGATTCAAATTAAGTTTTAGTGATTATGTAATGAAACAAGTATATCATGTTATACCTTCGGCCTCGTGCAATAGAACATCGGTCGATTACCAGTACCAAGGGTCAAATATTCTGGACTATTGCACAGACACCCATGATATATTTGTATACTATATATCATGCTGTAGTGACATATTCTTTATATGTTTTAATTGTTATAGTGAGTTAATATGTATAGGTATATTGTATATCATATTGATACATGTAGTTAGATACTCTTTCTATGTATATCATGTTGATAGCGAGATAATCGTTATCTAATCATTTGTTAGTCATAGGAACAATACGAAATAGTCTGTTTTCCCTATAAACATGCAGTACTGTTATACATGTAATTATATGTATTGGTTATTTACCGCAGATAATCTGTGTATACATACTGTACCGGTTATGTACCACAGATAATCCGTGTATACATGGTGTTCCGGTTATGTACCGCAGATAATCCGTATTTACATGCTGTACCGGTTATGTAACACAGATAATCCATGAGTATGAATCTTGAAGGATGCGTTAAGGAGCAGAACTTCGTTTTCAATGCAATATTGTATAAGCAGGATATTTATAGAAGGAGCGTGCAATTAGAACGGGAAACACGTTTTGACATTCCACAGAACTAATTAGTGGTAATTGGAACACAACCACCGAGGTAGCTAATGTACGATACCGCTAGTTAGGAGTCCCAGTCATCGTACCGGACTTTCGGGAAACGATACATTTTGTGACATTTTTAAAAATTTCTAAATGAGATAAAAAAAATTTAATGGTATTGTCAGAAGAGTATATGCTCTCGGTTCCCCATCTTTATGTATATTTTACAACATCCACATGTAAACAGTTACGTAATTAGATCTGACATTTTAAACGGATCTTGAATTAAAACATTGTCTCCACTATCTTTAAAAAAGGTAAATGTGCCCCCGAAAGTATTGCTCGAACCAACTGCGGAACAAAAATCTTGATGTTGGGTAAAAAAAACAAAAAAATGCATTGTATCCCTTCAAAGCTTTCCACACGTTACGTCATCATGTTTGATGAATTATGAAAGGGACATTCTCTTCGAAACACAGACAAAATATGACCCAATTATTACAAACTTTCTTAGTTTAGTGATAGCGAAATTGATTAATGTGTTTGATTGTCACATTCCTTAATATTGTGCTCTTTCAACGGATAACTTCATTATTATTTCAATAATATTCAAACATGAGTGTACAAGGATTTCGCGTGATTAACTGGAAGTAAAGCCTCTCCTAGCCTCGGACATCATGTCGATCACCATCACACAAACGCTTCGCCATGCCCTTCCTCATTTTGTCATGTTCAATTCCATACCGAGACCCGAAAATGTCAGAACATGAACACTGGCAAATAAACAGATAAATATCGCCTGGATTGATTGAAATATCTTAGATTCAGTAGTCAATTTGTTAGCGCTTAATAGCATGTTTGGAAAGCTTTATCGCGATCACAGAAGGTGGGATTTCTGACTTCACCCGCCATCGATCACCGTACTGTCGACTGTCAGACCCGCAATCTGCGGAAGTGATGGATACAGGCAGCTGACATCCCTATACGATACAGTTGCCTTTAACATCTTATCGCCGTCCGAAGGAGTCAACTGCTAGTCCTTACTCCGTATATCCGGCCAGCGTGGTCAGTCTGCACGTGCCGTTGTTCATGATGTAGAGGTTTATTTTTTTTTTAAAGAATTAAGTCAATAGCTTCTTCGATAACGTATTTGTATACATGTGCATTTATCTGTTTTTATTGATTGCGTTTTTGTGCATGGATTCATATACACACATACATATATATATACAATATTTGAACGTTAATCAAGACAGAGTAAATAAAGCGTACGCACCATGATTGCATCTGCAATTACACACGATAATGAACATTGTTCTACTTATCATGGATGTTCTAGTGGAGTTAAAAACAGCTTATATGTACCGTTGTCAAACATGTTTTTCTAACCCTAAATTACTAACGAACACTGCGAAATGATTAACATTATGTAACATCACTGCAGCATGTTTAAATAATGCATGCTTTCCATAACGAGAGAGAATTAGGCTTCCTGCGCCGGCTTATTTCAAGGCATTTTGTGTAAAGCATGAAGTCATTGGAAACCTCATGTCGTCGGCGTACTGACAGGCTGCAGATCTCTGTACAGATATGTAAATAAATTCCAATATTTATTATGCAGTACTGATTGAAATTTCACTTTTAATACAATTTTCATCCGTTTTGTAGTTGAATTCAACCTAACGTTAAGACCGAATTAAATATTTTATTACTTTTTGCAGTCAATCAAAAATGCCAAGCTTCAGTGCTTGCCAGCTCTAATCGCAAGGAATTAATTTTGTCGTCAGAACAGCGCGCTTTGAGAGACAATGATAGATAATTCTAACAATTCTCAAAAAACGATACAAATGTTTGACAATGTCATTTCGCATTCTTTACACTTTGCATACCAAAATAAAAAGAGAATACATCAATCTGTTGGATATACGATCAGCGACTCTGTGATTTATTCGGTGTATGTATTTAGTGATCATCATCCGTCTTATTCCTAGACTGTTAAATAGCCGGTAAAAATCCATTCGTAAAAGGCACAAAACAGCATTAGTATTTACGGTTAATGTTTAAACGATTAATTCTGTGAAGACTCAAGGAATTCAAGCAATGCTCGTTAACACACTTCATGCCAGGAGGACAAGAATATATCATTTCATTTGTCGTATAGTTCTATTATTGATAGTTTAGAAATTCCCACATTTTGGCCCTAACATCACTGACGAGTCCTTGACTTTTAGTTTATTGCTTACGTTCTTTAAAGATCATTTAAGGACGTGCTAGGTCGTTGGAGGTGGAGTAAAGCCGATGTCAGAGAAAAAAAATCAGTCAGTACCTGGCAACTGTCCCACGTGGGTTTCGGACTCGCAACCCAGAGTTGGAGGGCAAAAGGTAGAATGTCGGAACACCTTAAACAATTAACAACCCGGCCCTTCGAGAGTCCCCGAAGGACGAAACAAAATATATTTTACTTAAAAGGTGCAGCACGCATGTGTGTTAGGTTCATCTATGTAAAGGAATTTGGTTCTGTCTGTTTAAAAAAAATGTAATTTTTTTTTCGGAGCTCTTAACATTACAGGTTTAAAACTACCCCGCGACTGCTAGTTTTCTTTTGACGCTACCGAAATATAAATCTTAATATCCACCAGATAAAATGTTTCAAAAATTAAAATATCCCCTTTCCCATCAAAACAATCAATTTACACCATGTATTTCTAATGAAAAATCTAGAGGAATTCTTCCCCCGTCAAATGTTAAAACCCTTATATCGCCGAAAGCCAAATGACATGTCAATGAGCTTGCTCATTTTCTTAGATATGATATATAAAATCAATAAAAAAACTTTTTTAGTTATTCACACAAATCCTCATAGATTGTCTTAAGTGTATTGTACAGATATACAAGTATAACATGGAAAAAAGTTTAACACGGCTAGTATACAATATGGAGATACAGTACAAAGAGTAACGGTCTACTTGCCATGGATTTTATCCTTGGCCGTTTTTGCGAAACAAAATTGTCCGTCCTAGTTGACACTGCTGTGATAAGTGTAACATATTTTCTTACTACAACAATGCCCATTATGTTTTATTATCAGGCGTAAGGATGAGTAAGAATGATTCAATGTGTAGGGCTAATAACATTAGTTTTCCTTATAGTGTATCATAATTTTCATTAATTAAAATTGTCAGATGATATGCCGATCTAGCTGAACTATTTCTAGGTCTAATTTGAACTCAAGCTTGAATTAATATTTTGAGATTTCAATCCAAATTGAATATTTTCAAAATGTCAAATTTCAAAATCACATAGAAGCACAAAAATTGCATCGCCGTCGTTGTTGAATACGGTTTTGATTACCAGGCAACAAGCCTTATTTGTTTCAACGGCGTAAAAACTTTGAAAGTTAATTTAGCTCAAGGATACATTGTAGCAAAACAATACCGCAATCTCAGTAATGTGTCGTGCCTGCTGTACCAGTATACACAATGATATTGGTGATGTGTGGGTTTACCATTGATGAGCGGTGTTGATGTTACGACTGATTACTTTGGTCCCCTTAACACTACAATGAATGGTTCCCCAGCGACCCTTTTTATATTATTTACAAGTGTTTTATGGCCTTTTCAGGTAGAAAG
Source organism: Mimachlamys varia (assembly GCA_947623455.1). Classification (NCBI taxonomy): domain Eukaryota; kingdom Metazoa; phylum Mollusca; class Bivalvia; order Pectinida; family Pectinidae; genus Mimachlamys; species Mimachlamys varia. The sequence goes on from OX392535.1 coordinate 5,815,675, forward strand.
TTAAAAGCTTTAGCCGCAACATAGAAGGCTGATTATGAAGCTGTAACATTAATGCCTTCTAATTCAAACGGATAGCACCCGTGGTGTTAACTAAGCCTCGGAAACTAGTAATCCTACATTTGCATCTTAACTTTAACTGATTTGCTTCATACTTCAGTAGTTCCCTCAAGAACATGTGTTAGCAACCTATATGGCCTTATACATACCACTAGAGGTGGTGTTCTATATAAATGATAGCAGAAAGGCATGCCAGTTACGTCGCGCTCCATACAGATTAGCAGTAATTACAAATGTTGGGGTCCATTATGTTTTGCAGTTTTTGTTGTGCTCTCTCATGTGTTTCTCTCCTGGTTTTGAAGGACATCTTCGAACTTCACCACATCTTCCTGTTTGATTTCACCATGTTTCATCTCAGCTGTCGTAAGGAGATATATCATGCCCCCTATACCCTGTCTCTCGTGAGGGGATATATCATGCCCCCTATAACCTGTTTGTGTTGGACATCTTCGTGTTTCATATAATGCACCACCTATTTGAGGGACTATTATCATGTTTACCGTCGCTTTCTGTGAAGACACTGTTATAGGTACGTCCCCAGTTGTCAAGCCCCATTATGTTTCACTCCAGCATTCTTCGGGGGTGCTATAATTAGTTCGCCCCTAATTGTCGGACTCCATCTTATTTTGCTTCCAGTTTTACGGGGGGCTCAATCATGTTTCTCCTTAATGCCCGTGTTATCGGCTTTGTGTCCGGGCATGGTTGCTGTATGCCGATGCATTTCCTTTTTTATGTTTTTACTTACAATGTAACATGTGACAGTGTTGATGAGAACACGAGCGTTAAGCGTTAGTGACGACAGCGATTTGTATGAGGTCGTAAGTATCACCGACCCGCACAGGAGTAAGCTTGATCATGTTAACATCTGAAAACATCGTCGTGATCTCATAATTATATTCAAAGAAATTGTATACTGATTTTGAAAATATTTCTTTTATGTCGAAAGTTCATTAGGGATAAGGCAGTATCGATCGTCCTTCCTTCTTACGACACCCGCCCGCCAAATTGACAATGTGGCGATGCAATCAACTTAAAGACAAGAAGCCAGGAAAAAATGACACAGAACAGATTAAACCTGCCGTGAGAGACAGCACCGAACATTTTCCTGTGAATATCATTTTTTATCATTAGAGTGAATGAAACGTGGAGACAGAAATGATTTTTGAGCAAGCACAAGGGATAGACGACAAAGTCTATTTTTATCTCAAATATCATATTCTGTCCAAGATGTCGAGAGAAATAAAGTCATTGTAGCGTTACATGGACTTTTAACACCTCTGGAATTTGAGAACGTGCCCTCCGGCTAAAATAGAATTCTGTTAAAACAGTCACTGTATCACATAGGAGCCGCTACCACAGTCAATTATATGGAGAAGGTTAATCCAATAACACCGCTCCTGTCTAGCTGACGGCGACAGAGCAACCGGTGCAGAGTGATCGGTAAGTTAACCAAAGTTATAGGTCTGAGCAAATAAAACATTCTTAAGAAGTTACCGGTATTTGGTATTGTACGTAAATTTACATAAAAACAAGAATGTTCAATAAAAATATTGTAAATACATTAATAAACAAGTCGATCCGTGAACAAACGATACGTTTATTCTCGATATCCAGAGGTTTCGCTCACTTACGCTCTCTATACCCTTGGAATATGTCACAGTAAAAGTGTTGGCTCTGTGTGAGGGACTTATCATGAGAGAGAACAAAAGTCTTGTACATGTATATCGACGATGTGTTGTATATAAACAATACGAAGTTTGCTAACCACGTCGATCGTATATACCTTTCTGAATCAAAGGCACAGCAGACTCTCCTACATCAGCGTCTTAACTCGATCTTTACTGAAAATATGACCAACAAGTGCAGTTTACTACTGAAGCTGTACAATATACATTGACGATTTTGATTTTTCGATCGTGAACTTTCCGTTGGTAGTAACATCCCTGATTCTCCATGTCAAAGTTGATTCGGGTCTTTCTCTAAAACTCGATGTCAACTGCTGACTGACAAACTTACGACAAAGTAATATTAGCAAGTGTTATGGCCGCCATCTTGGTCTCATTGAAAAATATTCTACATCCTTGTATGATATGAAGATAGATGATTTTGAATATGATCGTCAGTATGCCTGTTTGTGTTGAGAACTATGCCCCAGTTCTCATATTGAGGTCATGACATTTACTTTGAGTTGAACTAAATTTACATGGCAGCTGTCGTCGATGAAACAGGTCAGGTTTGTTTACCTAAGACCAATTAAACAGCCTTTTCATGAATTCCATTTTTTATATATTACATCTACAGGGATGAAATGAGCGAAGACGAGCGTAATTCTCGATATCGAGGCTTAATAAAATGCTGAAGACAGAAATGTTATTATGAAAATTTTGAAATATTTACAATATCAACATTTATTTTTGTAATAGATGTTTTATCGCCGCGGGTGTTTGCATGGCACTATAACCTGCATGATAAGAGCAGTTGTACGACCCGACTGGCAACAGCAATAAAATGGATGCTGACAAAGATGGCTGTCTGGATCAGGCAGTAGAGGAGAGGTGTTTATTGTGATTTATAACACAAAAGCGATATATACATGTACCTACCTTACAACAGTCTCCAGTTCACAACGAGCCAAGGTCACTAACGGCGAGCCAAGGTCACTAACGGAGAGTGTTGTCCTATTTATATCCCTCACCAATCTTTTTCGTGTTAATCCAACTTAAGTGCAATTACAGAACGTTTTCAGTGATGTAAAACAATGAGAGTTACAACGGAAGCATTGGATTCCCCAGACGTTGCATATTGTGCAAATGCTTAGGAGGAGAGAAGAGGGATGTCTTTTTCCCATTATAAACTTATTTGATTTGTTGTTGTGCCCATTCTAACTTGTGCACATTTTCATCGAACATGTCAAATATCGTAAATCTGCTCAAAATCTATGAAGAACTTGTCACCTCGGGCTTGCATTTTGGCGCCATGACGTCATTAGAAGCTTTTAGTTAAAATGTGTTTTTCTTTGATTCACTGTGCCTTTTAAAGTTCACAAAAGTTAATGACTTTTTTATTTGCCCTTGAATGGGATTCCGGGTCTGTATGAGTCTTCCGGGATATTTTGAAATTGAAAACACAGAGCTTTGAATGTCCGTTCCACTCTGAGAAGGTATCACAATACACACGACTTAAGGAGGCAGTCTAGACACAATAAATTACCCAATCGTAATATTACCAGATTATAGGCTATGTGCCACTAGATGTCGCCATATGCAATAGATTATAAGCAAGCATCTTTCCGCCAGCCTGTTTAGAATATTTACCGGTGATGTATTCTTTCAATGACCCGCGGTTTATGTATGCACAAATACAACGCAATATCTGATACATGATGCGTTGGTATTATTGACATTTACATCACGACTGTCAGTAAACCTACCAGATGACAAAGTTCCAATAAACCGACAGGTCGAAAGGTCATCTTAATCCAACGCATTTACGCTTTGAAAAGGTTGAATGTTATTCCATGTATAGTTCCATCTCCTGAATCACACAGCGCCGTATGGGAAGGGGTGAATAGTTCAAATTGGTGTAATTCTAACATATCGAGCTCCGTAACGGATCGGAACTGTATCGCATGATCTCGTGAGCTGACTCAGATTATTTGTGTAATCTATATGATGTTTGACAGAGAAAAGGTTAAAGTAGCTTCTGAGGAAGCGGTATCCCGAGACGACATTTCTTGGAAAATTGCAAACGTGATTATATGTATCCAAACATATCGTTCAGAAGGGTCTTTTGAAAGACTTCGTTTAGAGTCAGAAAATGTATATCGGCAGATTAATCATTCTGGCTTGATTTCTGTTGATAATTCAATGAAACAGATTTTAGTTTAAGAACAAATTTATATCCTATATAATATGTTGTGCTGTGTTAAATCGGAAAGAACTACGGATTATGTCCGCGTGTTCATTCTGAGAGGATTTCCGGTAGCCATCCCGGCATACAGCTGATGGAAAACACGTGTATCTCCATGTTGGTTGGATGACCTATCACATGAACACAGACATATGATAGGAAGCCATCTATAGCCTCGACTTGAATCACGACTATCGGGACTTCGCTATCAAATAAACATAAACCGGAACCCATACATCCGCTTCCTGTCTCAACCATGAAACGTACGGCATCGAGGCGCGTGGACCCTTAATTCATTGTACGTCAGACTTATCTAACTGGCGCCGAGCAAGGGATTCTCATTCACTGTTCTTGATCCGAAGATTTAAGTAGATACAGTGTTTTTAGCACGACCTGCAGTTGGAGTTCCAGAACCAGTGTACTTTAGTTCATCCAAGTGTTGAGAGGCGGGATCGATGGCAATACTCGGTGTGGATCGCTATATTTTATGTAGGAGAATTGTGATCCCCGGGCTAGTAATGAGCAATATGAATTATTAACTCCACAATGTGTGTTCTGTCATAGTTACTCTTACTTTGTGTTTACCCCTGACTAGGTGAAGACAGTAAAGTACAAGCAAAGCCCCGTCGAGCTTGAACGTACGATACTACAGCATACCACAGATCGCGTGTATCACAGTAAAACTCGACATCTAGCTATCACCTGCACGGCTTTCCTTCAAAAATATTTATATTTTTGCCTTAAAGAAAAACAAAACCATTGAAATAAATAATAAAAAAAAAACAATGTTCTTTCTTTATTTCTTTCTTTTCAATTGATAACTTCCCGCCAATATCTTTGAGCAAAGTAATAAATAATCGTGGGGAACATAAACTTGAACTTCGTCGACTGTAAGTTTTTGTCTGGCGAATTCCACACCTCAAAGCTGGAGCCGTCATCAGAATGACATCGTCAAATGGACATGGTCTCCGATCGATCCTAACCAAGGGAGAACGTGCAACTGCCTTATGGTTACGAGGGCCTCTGTAATTCGGTTCTGTCTCGCCAGCGGGGACATTGTGACCCCTGACCTCGGTCCCGTGCCTCTGTCACATCCAATCAACATTCCGATCTACATGTCATCTTCATTGGTCAGGTCGAGCGCTATTTCCTTCAGTCAAAGTCATTCCTGTGTGTCAGTCCTGTCGCACATCATTTCAGTATATGTCTATTTAAAGTTTGGAAAACTATTCTACAAAAAATTAAAATCCTCAAAGAAACTCATTTAGTTTTAAAGAACTCCTAGCCATCACACGTGGCCACTAGCCTACGTATCAAACCTCACTTAGGTGTACTCGCAGTGTTTATAACAACAGTGCTTAGAAAACAACAACAAAGTTTCGATAGTTATTCCATCTCAACCTTTCTGGATTTGAGAAAAAATATATTTTGCATTTCTCAAAAGTGGCGTAGTGATAGCGTTTTATGCTTCCTAATATTTAAAAAGCGTACCAGTTACTTTGATGTCTGTTTAAATAATGCCATACATGTCAAATAACTCAATATTCCAAATCAAACAAATTAAACCTGTGAAACATTTTAATGTGTGATATAAAACATCACTTTTATTACATTAATTGATGAAGGGAATTTAAATTTTGCTTGATAACAGCTAACATTTGACAGGGTGTCTGCATAGACCACGAATAGGTACTTCGTTTATGTTACATACACAAAGTCATTTAATTGTTTTAGTATTTACTTGGTTCATCTTTATAAGTTTAGCTTTGCTATTCAAACACCTCATACTTTCAGTCGAGTTTAGATTCGATGGTCGAGCAACACTCAACGATCTACATGATAAGTATGTGGTTGTGTCTGCAGACAAAGCATCTAACAACTTGATCATTGTTTGCAAACGCTATTACATTCATTGCTTGCAAAAAGAACTAGGCCTGCTTGATAACCAAGGTAACCCTACTTACACATTGACCGGTTTTTCGAAAGATGAAATACTGTCCAACTCATGCTTCAGTATTGCAATCTTTCCAAGTACCGGTTAATGAGCAAGATGCTGACCTACCTTGTCTTTATTGGATACCGAAACTACACAAGGATCCTTATAAGCAACGTTTTATCGCTGGCTCTGCTAATTGCTCGACCAAGCCATTATTAAAACTTCTAACTACAATTCTTAGTACCATAAAACAGGGCTTCAGTCGTATTGTGACACTGTATACTCCAGAAGTGGAATTAATGGGATGTGGATTTTGAAAAACTCAAAAGATCTTTTGATCAATCTTGAACACCCCCTCCTGAAAAACGTCTTTTCGGTCAAAACATTTGATTTTTCCACCCTGTACACTACCATACCTCATACAAAATTGAAGGAACGTCTCCGATCTCTTGTTATGAGAGCTTTCTTTTCTAATAAAGGCGGACGACGATACAAATATATGGTAGTGAGCTATCTCGGAGCATACTTTGTCAAAAACACGACAAAAGCTAAGAGGAAATATGCTGAAGAAGATATAGTACGGATGATTGAATTCCTGGTCGACAACATTTTTGTTGAGTTCGGAGGAAAGATTTTCAAGCAGACTGTTGGCATTCCCATGGGAACAAATTGTGCCCCACTCTTAGCTGACTTGTTTTTGTTTTCATACGAGGCTGAATTTGTGGAGGAGCTCATCAGGACAGGTAACAAAAACCTTGCCAAATCTTTTAATTTCACTTTCAGATATATCGACGATGTGTTAAAAATAAAGGACACAACAGACTCTTCTACATCAGCTGCTTACCTCGATCTCTACTTAAACTACGACCAACATGGACAACTTACTACTAAGCTATACGATAAACGTGATGACTTCAAGTTTCCGATCGTAAACTTTCCATTTCTTGATAGTAACATCACTGCTTCTCCAACCTATGGTGTTTACATGTCGCAGTTGATTCGGTATTCCAGGGGCTTGCTCTAAATATCGGGATTTTCGTGATCGATGTCGACTGCTGACAAACAAACTAACAACACAAGGATTCGAGAAATGCAGGTTGATCAGTACTATGGGCAAGTTTTATGGTCGCCATCTTTGTCTCATTGAGAAATATTCTGTATCTTTAAGTGATATGAAGATGGACGTTTTTGAGTATGCTCAATAGTGGTTTTACTTGTTGTGATTGACAATGATACTCGGTTCTCATTTTGAGAACTTGATGTTTACTTGGATGTGACAAAAGATTTACATGGCGAGTGTCGTCGATGAAGCAGAAGACCCTTATTCTTCCGGAACACCTGGTCTTAGTCTCTTGTACTTTTGCAAGGGTCTCCATGTAAGTCTTTCCTTTGTTCAAATTTTGCCCCTGGTTTAATCGATTTTGAGTTTGGATTATAATTATGTTGACGCTTCGGTATTCTCTTATTTTATTCAAAAGAAGTCTTTGCTTTCGGGTTGTTCATCAATTTCCAAACGCAGCAATGCTCTAACATCAGCTGTGGACGGAATGAATCAATATAGCATGGTAACAAAGTAAGTTGTCATATGTTGTTATTTCCTATTTCCTTAAATCACCAGATAACTAAGATACAGTGTAGATAAGTATGGAATACCCATTGTAATGACACACTGTATGGTAATATGAACCCTATACATGCAGGTTTATAGTTCCTCCTGTAATACTGTGTTCGCTATGTTTCCAAATTCAAACATTTGCGTATTTCAAAGTTAAATACATTCAAACTTATCAAGGCGTATCTGTGATATGGCCATAATCATCTAAGGTATATTAATTACAGTGTGGGCGTATTTTAATAAAATGGCACATGCATTCATCTTCAAGAACATTGTTATTTATATATTTCGTAATATCGTTGTTTTGGTTTTATGCAATGCATCTACATTATTATACTATATTTTATGTTCAGCCTACTGTCAACAACTTTGTGATTTTGATGTCAAGGATTTTCTTGAAATAATTTCTTATTAGATATTTAGATTGTTTTGTATTTTAACACATTGGTATTAATAACTGATGAAGCGTAAAACTCCCAGAAACAGTAAGTTTTATATGATGCGATATTTTCTTCAACAGCGAAGAAACGTTAACTATACCACTTTTAGTACTGAGATGTTTTATCTACACATTGAGTTTGGTTGCGGTACCCTGCGAAGTCATTGAAACAATGAAACTAAAATCATCACTAGTATAGATGTACTCAAAACGTAAAACAAATAAAACTTGCAAATAAGTCACGCTTACAAATGATTGGGCTCAAATAAAACGCTCTAAAATATTAATATTCATATGTTTGGTGTGATCACTGGCCATTTGATTTAAAATATGGATCAAGTTGCAGTTGTCTGAAATAAAATATTTCACCAAAAGTAACAACAAAAATAAAGTTCATTGCTACGCAAAACAAATCGAAAAGAAAAAATGTTGTATTAATAAATATTATTTTGTTTCTTTTTTTCAAATACCACAAAAACTACAAAGTTAACAGATATTTTACAAACCAACACCTGTGTTTCTATCTATGTATTTTACAAACCAACACTTGCGTTTCTATCCACGTATTTTACAAACCAACACTTGTGTTTCTACCTATGTATTACATACGTCAAGCAGTCAGCTTTATGTCATCAGTGTTATCTAACTATCGTTTTGGTTTTTTGGTCCAGCATGATTTATTTAAACCAAAAACACGTTATTATATTATTATACAAGACTCCCTCACGATAAGTTGTATAACATAGCGAAATTCCACCCGAGGGTTTTCAAATTTAGTAAACTCATAGGTTTTGCTGAACATTTTTGCCAAACTTGAAAATCCAATGGTAATTCCCCCTAATTTTAACCACCTACCTGTACATGTAAATAAGCTCGTAAACGCTTTGACCGGCTTCCATTTTTATCTTCAGTGCGATTAAGCATACCCCATATCTCCAAACAGTTTTTTTGCGTAGAAAACAATCCCATCTTTCTTATTTGTACGGGTGTTTTTTCTCTTTTCCAAAATCTTGATGTCACGTCATTGTTGAGCTACTATGACGTCTCGTCGCGTTATACAATGCAATGTTAGATAGCGTTTTCTTAAACTGCTTTATTACATTGGCAATTTCTATTAAACAAGACGAAAAAAACAGAAAAATAGGAGATTTTTAATGTGCCACATTTATAAGATAAAGTCGATTTCGACGTATCATAAGAGTGCCAATCAAAATGTTTCTTTGGATAGGTTTTGGTTTGATGAATTATCATAGCAGAGACAAATCAGAAAGTCCAAGATTAAACTATAATTGGATATTTCCCTACCTACCACTACAATAATTCGTTACATTCCTTATTTGGTTACGTTGGTCACACTGGTTTGGTTGTTGACGTCTGTTGAGATTGTTATACATTGTATATTGGTATGTGACTTCCCCGAGCGAACAAACAAGCTAAATAATGATAAAAATGATAATTGATGCGATATTCAGCTCTGATATTGTCTATAGCTGATTTGTATTAGCATCAATAATTGATATGTGACTATTTGTCAGTCGACTGGTCAGAGATTTACCTGGGTCGGACAGGCTAATCAGGACAAGGTTATCGACTATCTTATCACGGACATCCTAAGGTCAATAAATCAATGCTCACCAATTATACCAAGAAAGTGGACAGAGCAGGCATAATTCCACTAACATAGAGGGGATCAAACCGGACCAACTGACTTCAAAGTCCGTCACTGTGTCAATCACACGGGGTTACTAGTGTTCAAAGCATGAAATGGTATTTTTCTCCTGAATATCAGACAAACGTATAATCATAATCAATCACACCTTTGCTGTACAAACAGAAACATATAGTTTTAATAACATATGTAAGGCATTTGAAGTTAAGCTCAAGGTAATGTTGAAATAATGGGTTATTACATTTAAATCGCTGAGGTTACACAGCTAACTCACCCCGCCTCATACAACGAATGCCCCTTCCTTTCAGATCTATATAGGGAGGAAGGTTCCTATCATCCAACGCACCAAAATATGATAGTACTAATTTTCGCTTTTACAACTTTTTTACAGCATCAAGCGGTAAACAGGACGACTTTTCTTATAATGGCGTAATCAAATATTCTCCACTGTGTCTTAAATACTCAAAAGTTATGTACATGTCGGTTTTATTACTGCCAGTATCGGTATAGATACACTGGTATCTCCCTCTGAGTGTATACGTATACGTACAATAGGTTATGTTAATGCTTTATAGTCGCTTTGTGACGTCACATACATGTCGATGGTAGACGAAGAAGGTTCATGCCTTCCATTTTTCAAGCCTTAACCTTGCTCAATTACGTTGTAGTAACGTCAATTTTTATTACCAATGTCACTTGTAAATAACTAAGAAATAGGTCTGAAATTGTCACGACGTCTTTCAAACGTTTAAAACGAACACAAATACAGTAGTTATGAGACTGGTTGACCTGATATTTTTTCTCAAGGTCGGCTTTGTCCGCTGGTTGACAGAGCCGGATTCTGTTTCTATGACTAAATGAAACTTTGCCATGGTCTACCGTCATTCTTGTTCTTTTAAGGAAATGTGGTACGATAAGCAACGGATGTTCAAGTAATTAATGTCTTAGCAAGGTATTGATATTAAAAGTACTAGTATATATATCCTATGACACAATGATATTACATAAACTCTAGAGTAGCGAGATAATTCGTACGTGTGCATGCCCTTGCAAGCATTCTCTAGCGCTGTTACATTCTCCCAGCGCGTCAACTGTCTACAAGTAACTGTAGAAGGATTACCGTTTCTCCTTTCACCTGGTAATAAATCCAAGGCGTTTTCTCCTAGGAATAAGGAAGCGAAAACCGGAACATGGATTATAATGTCTCGTAAAAACGTTTTTCCTTCCATCAAAAAATACTTGCTTGCTTAACATGAGTTTTATTGCTGTATCTAAAAACAATACATGATGGATAAAATACTTGTTAAGCATCTGATTATACAGTTGCAAATCTTCAACTCTATCAAATAACACTTCATGAAAATGGAATTGCAAATTATAGAGAAAGAGTACTAATTCAGCATCGCTAAACATTGTGAACCATTTAATGATACAAATTGATCTAACCCATGTTACCATTTATAGTGCATGACACTACTTCTCGTACAGAATATATTACTTATAAAATAGTAGCAATGGATGTATCAATACACAAAGACGAGAAAAAAAAATTAAAATGAAGAAAAAAAGAATTAAAGAGAAAGAATTCAACAGGGTATCGAGAAGGGGGTGTAAACTAATTAATGTTTATAACCATAGCAGTGTATAGTCACTATGCTGACTCGCGTTGTTCTAGCTGCTTGTATTTTTTTTTTGTATTTACGTTACATGTAGATATGTAAATAGACATTTTCTTTGTTTTTGACATAATATTCAGGTACTGTGTGTTGTAAAGAAATATTGCTGCCCATATCCACAAGTATATTTTGCTGAAAAAGTTTTAAGTTTAAATGGGAAGGAGGGCGAGGCGATACTATCTTTGGAACATACTCTATCATTTTATTCATATATATAAACTGATTTAAACCAAAATCACACCACTTTCCCGGCCATTTACACCAGACTTTGAAAACGAAAATTAAAATAAAAGAGATATGATAAGAATATTTATTACAATTCAACCATTAAATAAAGAAAACTAGTCATTTCTATAAAAATTAAATTGTTTCACTAGTGAAAATATGATACTTTCACTAGACCAAAATATCACTTTATACTGATTTGGCTAAGCAAAGCTTATAACTTGGTTAACAAACGAGATTGGGGAAAATGAAAATTGCCTTAGTAGGGTTTCCTAAACAAATATAATAAACATTATATCTAACAGTAGCTACAGTACTAACTTTTATATTTCACTCATGTGGTCAATATGTGGTAATTTTTATTAATTCGTGCTGTGCAATCGCAGTAATACATGCCACTGATGGAGATAGTCGTTGCTATGGACAAACTAGAGATACATGTTAAATCTTCCAGTAACCAACTACTCAGAGATTATTTACATCCTAAATATTTCGCCAAGGACTCACAGATGCATTACACGGAGGAAATCACAGACATTTTTTACTCTATGTTCATAACAAATTACCTAACATGTATACTAACATAAGCGTCCGTTACGTCCTCACTAGAGTCACTCGTCATCTTAGTTTACAAAACAAACATTTAGGTCCGTATACCCATTGCACAGATATTGCAAGTGTCCTCGGAAGTCAACCTTACTTTCATTCCGAACTTCAACATTACATCCAACATATACAACTGTATATGTAAGCACTGTCTCACTTTCCTTAACAATCACATATCACGACGGCGATAGACATCTACGCTACGTCAATCTCTCCATAAGCTATCAACCAAGGATGGTCCTCATAAGGCTAATTCCCGGTACATTAACACGTTTAACCGTTTCCGTGGTAATTACATTTCCTTAGAAACGCCAAATGATTCCGGTTCTCGATGTCGGTATAATTAATAAACGTTATCGTCACAGCTCCGGCAAAGATTGGAGTGCTTGACAGATTATTGAAATGATACGTACCATCGAGAAGTTTACCTTTAAAGACCCCGACAGCGGCGACATGGCCATAATTATTTCGTTATCAAATCATCTAAAGTGCATCGAATAGGTCCCGACACGTTAGGTAATTACGGAAGGAAAAAATGGCAGTCCTTTCCGGAAGAAATGCTCAGTTCATTAAAGAAACAGCAAATTACGTGTACAGTAAATTAAGATTGTCTTTGGTAGGAGACAGGTTCTCCATTGGAACGTTGGAAAGTGACACGGTAAGTCACTATAAATCGAAGCAGACTGTATATTTAGAAAGCTTTGACAAGCCGTCATAGTTCAGAACAAACCGACACATATCGCCATAATAGACGCTTTTATCGCCATAAGGTAAGGAAAGTTAGGTCAGATCGGCAAGTCAAACACAAAGATATGAAAACAATAACAAATGAAGGCGTCAACACGCAAAAGTTCCAATACAGATCAAATGCAGGAAAAGTTAATAAGGCACAGAAATAAAAAGGAACGCAACATAACTTCTCTAGCGCTCTCTTACACACAGTGATCCACACGTGAGAGTTAACGTATTCAAATTGACAAATACATCAATGATGGGCCGGGGTGTTACGTGAGAGACTAGAAGATGGAGCAAGGTCAGGATAATCCTAAACTGACCACAGTCTAAGACAGGCAATCACAAGTTGGGACAAACTAGGACAGATCATCATACATGTAGGTTAGGATAAGTCGTATTCCAAAACAACGAATTAGTTCAGAGCAAGCCCGGAGAGATACTGAAGAAAGCATGACAGATCATAACATATGCATAGAGAAGTTGGCGTTGCCATTTGGCTGGAGCATAACATCATAGTCTGTGACAAATAGCACCAGGCCACAGAAAATTTGGTTAGGTAATCATGCATGTATATGTAACAGAGGTCATTATTTTTTTCAATGCCTTCGCTAGGAGTCGAACCCGGAATCTCTGGCTACTAGTCTTACGCTCAACCGATCGAGCTAAAGAGAAGATCTCTCTAGCCGAGCGATATATTGCAGCTAGTATTTACCAGGGTCACATATAAAAATACGAATTCACATGGATGGCAGATGATACAGGCAAACTGTTTAGCCACTCTGTTAGAACAAGTCTATCATTCTTACTGTATGATATCATTTAAATGCATTTTCTCGATGTGTCAATGTACAATTATGCCGAATTGATTGAATCATGATTGAACATATTGTTTCAAACAACATATATTACTTCTAAACAATATAAGCTATACCTGTAAATGTTTGTTTTAAACTGACATTTGTTTCTGACAAATCAACGTGTATAATGATATCGAATCCAAACAAAATAAAGTGTGATATTTCTGAGAGCAATGTGACATTCACTAATATTTAACTCTTCTTTCTGTCTAAGACGAATTACACAGTTTACTCTTCACTTGGTGTAAATCCCCGCGAGAGTTTTAAATCATTCCTGTATATGCTCGGTGCAGACATTTAACGCTCACATTGTCTTAGTCATGTAAGACATTTCATGTGTCATTTTGGCTTAGCCGTGCGATACATCAAACCCTCTACACACCCATCAATAAAACACGGCATGTTCAGTCGACACGAATTTCCTAGATCTGTTACATGGCGCCACGAGCATATATTTCATTTTTACTTCCTTTGTTGAAACAATTCGCTCTTGAAAGTAATACTGCTCTTGTCTTCACATTATTTGAGAACGTCATCAAAACGGAGCGCACGATGCCAGCAGTATTTTTAACGGTGTTCTCCAGGCTCTAGCTATTCTACAGGCATTAAACCTTCCACTTGGGTGCTTAGATCTAAGGAAGATCCAGGTTATAACTCCAGCGTGATAAAAGGTGAAGGTGACGATACGAACACGCCCTTCCTATGGTTCTAAAGCTGATACAAAGGCTACAAATATTGGATCGGTCTCCCTTTTATACCAGTTTAACTGTCTCCTAGCAAATCGTTTGAGGGGATTAAAGTCTCAGTTAATTAAGAATGAACGTCAATGCAACCAGAAAAGAAAATGGCCTTTCTACTGGTGGAATTCTGTTATGTCACGGACTGAAAACACCCAAGTGTGTCTTCCCGTTTAAATAGAAACGAACTACGAATGATATGTTGAATTGCAATTGTTTAGAAATAAAGAAAATTCGAAGGAGCGAGTAGCAGTTGATAACGGTTGTGTTTTTTATGATTATTACTTGTCGTAAATCTTTTTATTCGTGCATATAAACATATCTACTTGACTGAGGATAGAACATATTTTGACCAATATATGTTTTATTGTGACGCCATTATATTGATCACATCATAATTGTAGCGTTGGAGATTGCATTGCCCCACTGTCAGCGGGTGGCAGTTCCCTGTATGGTTTTACCCTGACGTTAAAACATGCTTCGACAAATACTATGTGTATGTGTCTGCATCAACTGTTTAACGAAAACTGTAAATATAGGTATTGGTTGTCATATTTTTTACATTCATTGCTGTGTAGATCTAGAGCTCACCATTCAATATTTAGGTGTCCCGATGCATGTTGCACACCCGATGAATGTAAAAACAACCAATCCGTAATGGTTTTATATCGCAAGGCAGTATATCATAGACTTGGTTATCTGTCGACAAACAGATACAAACACACATACAATAACCCTAACCCTAACTGAAAGCTACAGAAACACAAACATACACATGTATAAACGTGTTTCGCAATACACATTCACAATAAAGAAGTTCAAAAATAACAATTTCTGGGTAACCATTCAGGCTATTCAAGACGATTTGTAGTCATATAGGAATGTGGTATTTTCTGTACTAATTGTTAAACTAATGCGTTATTTCTACACGGAACTGTACATGCGTTGATTGACCAACGGTATGTGTCAGGGAGTGGTACACAACGGGGAAAATGCTGGGCAAAAGAATCATTTTATTAGTGTTTTAATTAAATTATTTAATTAAGTTTTTCTTAATCTATATAAAAAGGGTTCTATCTTTCGACCATTTAACAGGCCTCAAGATGTATAGTTGCGTTCTCATTTTATTTGAAAACGTTGTAAAGTATATTTACACATTTAGCTTGATGCATAGCAGCTGACAACTGTTAAATATATCGATATTCAGATAATTGAATATCATTATCGCCATTGCTCGAAAGCTATTAAAATTGGAAAAAATATATCTCAGGATTAAAATGGGGGTGAATGCGGTTACATGCATACAAAACTCTAGCTGGGGGCATTTTGGATGACGTTTGTGTGGATATTTCGTATCATGAACTCATCCTCAGACAAACCGTTTAATGTATATTGCCAATCAGTGTGTACCATGGGGGAAGCTGACACTCGTCGACAACGGAGTCCTCTCAGGAACTAGACAATCGATGTGTTTGGACAGGGGGGATACATAGACAAATATATACATTAAACATACAGTGTTTGACGGGTAAGGCCAATTATACATCAAACACCTTTCACAACTGTCACGTAAATAATCCGAGTCTTCTATTTACCTTCCACAAGCGTCTTGATATATATTGATTGGTGTTTTATGGTGATAACAGGACGAGAAAGTGTTTGTGGCACAAGTCTGAGGAACCACGCGATTTTCGGAAAATGTTTCGAGTAATTAATACAGTACCGTTAGAGTCCCATTACGTTACCGAGAATCTAATACCATTGTCTTATTTACGACTTTCTTCAAAGCTGGTGCTTGGTTACTATTTCATCAACATTTACATTGTATACTGTTACAAATTGCGGTCAAGTCTTCCGTTTTACATTAAATTTAAACCTTTTTTTTAAAGTTGTAGTTTCAATTTCTTTTAAATTACTTGTCAAATAAAAGTCTGCTAGATAGTCCATTTTAAGCTATTTCTGTTTCGTGATGAAAGAGCAGTATGCACTACTGCAGTTCAAGACAATAATTATCTTTGATTCTCGAAGATTCCGGTTTGGTCTCTGCAAGAAACATCACTGGGATAACGACTTATATGTCATTACTGGTTCTGAAGCTCTAGAATACATTCGATAATTGTGTGGTAGATAACACCCTCAATGTGCAAGGGATTAAAACTGTGTTTAAGCTAGCAAGAAAGGATAGGTTATGCTTTCAAAATTAGTGTGTATTTCATCATACGTATGCTATTATCGTTTATTATCTAAGCAACATGCATCAGATGTAACTAAAATGTCGTTCATATCTCCTGTATACTGAGCTACATTGTATCTAGCGGGCGAACGTCAGACAAATCTATTTACACAACATCTTGGGTTTGGTACACGAAAACATCGTTTTTATTTTTCAAAATTTGAACGGTAATCAATGCGTTGCTATGCAATGTTATGTCTAAATCACAGTTCATTTTACACATCATGTATACAGATATTTTCAGGTCGCTAAAGAAAGGCCTTAACGATTTCTGCACCGTTCAATTATATGACAATATATCAAATTTCTGTGTTCACGTCATCACTCATATGAGAAGGTAAATATCACAGTTCCCAGGACGGTGATGTATCATAACATTACTCAATTCAATTAAATACAAGGAAATAATTACTTTTAGATATAAGAATCGTTTCATATTTTAGTATTTAAGAAGAAAGAGGGCATTAAAAACTTCTTGATCATTTCCCCTTCTTCTTGCTAATGTGCAGGGCTCCTAGTGTGTCATTTTCCGTTGATTTTAATTTTAATTTTAAATCTTTATTCTTTTTCAAAGTTCATTAATTAGAAGGTGTTGTGATTAATGCCACTGAGAATTATGTATAGACTGTTACTAAAGCTGACAATCTTACACTGAAACAAAACGACAGCCAGTATATATGTGGTATGTCATAGCATGATAGTCGGTTTTCTCCTTACATGTGCATTCCTATTTATTGTCTGATTTTAGATCACCTGTATTGGAATTCCTGTTTCACCAGTTGGTAAAATAAAACCAATTTATTTGATGAGATAAGTAAGTATAGGATTTGTGTATAAACAAATGAAATACGATTGAAAAGTGTTTATTTGTTGTATAGTATTAACACTGTTTACAATCTAGCAATCACAATTCCAATAACAATTTCACAGAAAAACGTATTTTGCCACCCACCGGGTTCATTTTTTAACTTTTCCAAAATAAGTGCTGCTGAATATGCTATTTTTAACCCCCATTCTAAAGACATGGCGAATATCAATCTACGGTTTGCATTTTCAAAGCATTTATTACCAATACAATTATGCAATCGCTGACAAATTATTTCCGGTTCTGATTATTGGCTTTGTTTTGATATTTTTGCAGTTTTTTATTCTATCTTTCTAATCTATGTTATTATTTTAATGAAATAGTCCATATTTAAGATTTGAGATTTTTCATGTGAAATATCTTCATTTCTTTTTATTTGTGTACTTTTTTTTTATCAAAATAAACGAAAGGAACACCACGGGTTAAAGGAAATCGTAACCGCGACTGTTAACACAACGTATCATCAATATGCTCAGTGCGGAATGGATTTGACAACTTCCGTGACAAAAGGAGACTATAATCAAACAGCATGAGGAATGACAAATTGGAAATTGCCAAATCGCCAATTTAACTGTCACTATTTGTTCAAAGCAATCTTGCAAGAAGATGTCACGCAGCCTTCTAAATGCGATCGGGATTCATAGACATGAATGCATACTGTTCTTAGAGACGAAAATATATCAATACGCTGGGATATGAAACAAAACATTAGGAGAATATTCCTCACACGTGGGTTTATATAGAGACCATCCAAACGAAGCCAGATTGATACTTGGATTTCTTAAGTCCTCACCATGTGAAAGGAAATCAATGCAACAGCTTTCCCGTTTTGTCTCACGACAAGAAATAACAAGAGGCAATGGTTTAAAATGTCAGAGATTTCATCATTTACGCTAGAACCAAAAGATGGCATACACAGATGATAATTACTAAAATAAAACGACGGTGATTCCTACAAAATTTTTATTTATTCTTCATAGATTGTGATTGTTACATGTACATGTACCTATATTTAATTCGTATATTGCTAATCGTTTTGAGAATTAAATATATCTAATTAGCTTTCAAATTGAATAAATCTGTTAAGTCTCCGATGTTTTACTTATATATCTATATCGATAATTTCTGGTATTGATCCTTGATCTTGTATTGATGGTGCCACTTTATTCTGTCAAATGTAATTTAGCTGATTTTCGATTTGCTGTCGGAAATATTTGCTTGTAAGTGGTGTAGGGTATAAAGAGTAATTGATGACAAGGTCAGGTGTCGGCCGTTTATATTGACCGTACGTAAGTGTTGTGACAGGTGCCCGCGTCATCATTGGTATGTAAATTTGTCAGGATTGACCTATCGCTGTATGATATTGGTCAGAAAAAAATAACCAATACATAAGACCGATCCGTTTCTTTATAACTGTAACAAAACATCATGTACGCACATGTCACTTTTTTGAGTTGTGTTTAAATGGTTTACATGGTCAAGTTATCCTCCCAAACCTCCTCCCAATTAAAAGCTATTTGTATTGGCGTTATGACCGATTCAATCCTAATATATATTTTTACCGCCCCTTCACATTAATGATTCCCACGTATATACCAGACTATACGCGTATTGTCAAGTGTTTTTCATTGAGTTATCATCAGTTCTTAAACCTGCCACCTGCGATCCTCTTAAACATATTGCTGAATCGTGATTTGTGATTCTAACGTCTACGTCTTTTGCGGTTTATCTTTTCAAAAGGCATTCCATGATTCTGTATGGACTTTTATATTTACATTTACAATTATATACTATAAAGTACCGTGCATACAGCTGGGGAATATAACATTTACAACAGTGTAGACGGCCCCCTGACGTAATACAGTCAAAGGGACGTGCCGAAAGGTCGAGTCGTGCCGAAGAAACCGTAACGAGACAACAGATGTCTCAGAATTCTCTTAGACGAGATAATGAGATATATAGTTTTCGTCGCTTAAGCACATTGAGTTGACCTTGTACGATTTGTCATGTTATATTAGATTTCAAGTAGTTTCTTTTGTAGTATTTCTCCAAATACCTTACACACCTATGTGTGAATGTTAACTAAATTACACGAACGAAATCTTTACATCCAAAGAGCTGAAATACGATGACACTGTATAAGCGGGGAGACAGTAAATTCGTTTGTATTAAATTCCTGGCGTTAAAATCGTTGACTGAGCAGACTAGAACGTGAGTGCGACAAGACATCGTAATGATAAGACACTAATGCAGCAACGTGCATCGATTGCGTATATGTATATCATATAATGCGGAAGGTGTGACATATAGGTTAACATTGACTTACCTTGTCCATAGAAAATTACACTTGAGAAAAAGATGAGCCGTATACCAAAACCCGGTACTGCCATCCTGGTCCGAATCAGCATGTTGTAACTGAGAATTGAAAAACGTTTACGAGTACATCCAGTAGGTTCCGACGTTAACTTAGTCCATCGTTGATCGGCGTTAAAAGCATCCCAACCAAAACACCAAAGTTAATCCAGGTCTGGAAGGAGCGTCTTTACAATGTTGTCTTGTCGTCTGTGTCACAGACACCTAGTTCCGTATTTGCACGATCCTTCGTTTAATTTGCTCACCATGTGCTGCTTGTATCTCCTTGTTTATGTTATTTCAAAAAGTTGTTGTGTCGGCGGGACAAATTGGAGGTGGTATTTCGGTCAACAGGGCTAAGAAAGTGTGAGGAAATTCTTTAAACCCTCTCTGATACAGATTCTTACCGAATGACAAGTTTTTTTCCTTGAAAATCAGAGTGAGATCTACCACTGAGATTAAAATTGGAGTCGGAAACGGTGCGTGATAGCCGGCCCGATCGATGGGTGCTGAGAATGTATAACGGTACATATGTTAGCAATAAACGCGTGTGTGAGAAACGTTGGATGCCAATCAACTGCTAATAATGTTATCGAACAATGATACAGAGGGGTCGGTCTACAAGTGGGAGGGAACAAATACCAACGCCGCCACCAATCGGTACCTAGTAGCGCAGGTCCACGCCCGGGAACCACTCTCTCGCTACTGTAAAATCAATGTGACTATAAACGAGTCACCAGCTCGCCCCTAACTTGCCTTACCCGTCAATGTTAGTATGGCAGTACACTTTTCTGGCGGTGCCAAGTGTACGTAAGATGTCTAGGTACTGGGGTCATAATTAAACGGGAGGCCCGGTGGATGTATATTTCATAGATAATGGAAATAAAACACTCGGACCTGTAATTAGTTGAGATTTACCTCGTCTTCATCCCTGCGAATATATCACGTTTTAGATAAGACTTGCCCTATCGAACGAATTTGAACGTCTTTCGCCCATGAGTAATACCGACCAGATAGGAGTGACCCGCCCCTCCGGCCATTCCACAATTGATAATGCTGACCAATGCGCAGATCAATTTCCGGACAATGGACTTGATACATTGTCGCTGAAAATAGCCTCACCGTTGTTTTCTTAAGTTTTCGTAGCTATGAAGATTAATTGGAAACAGCGAATATTTATTTCTTATTTCCATAATTGTAATGCTAAGTTTTCAGGACAGAGAAATAAATTTTAACTTATGGCATCCAACACTTCAGTTTTCAAGTACCAAATCTATTTTGTTACGTGTAGCATTATAGTAAAAGTCGTCTTCGTCTTGGTTACCTTTTCAAGATGATCAAGCTACAGTATGAAATCAATAATTGTATTTGATACAAAGGTACCAGAAACGATACATGTTGTCTACAGTATTGGGGTCACCTTTGTACCTGTACGTAAGAATACCGCAAGAAGTGTCACGGTTTACGGTAATTCAACAATGTCATATAGGAATTGTTGTTAAAACATCGCTTATTTTACATGTCGATTATGTGCCTACTTACAAATCTGCATGTGGTTATTCGAAATTTGAAATATATGGTAAAATTAATGTTGTACATGTTGTATGCGATACTTGTGTATTGTAGAATCCTTCTATCGCTTCCCCGTCCCTCCGCCCAACCAACACCCGCCATGGACTGGTGCATTACATTGTCCTGTTATAAACACGAACATGTACAGAAATGCCTTTATACACAATGTTGTGATATGTTAAAAAGAGTCACTTAAACATCAACCCTTATTTATGTAGAAAATTCACCTTCAGTGGGGATGAACTGTACTCGAAGATTGAGGTTCAGGTAAACCTGTAACACACGCGCGCACGCGCGCACTGGATCTTATGTATTACATTATCTTATATGGCCGAATTCATCAAATGATATGTAACAATACATTATATATCAAAACATAATGTAGAAGTGTCCCAGTCATTATAATGCATATTGAAATTGATTATTTACTTGGGGGAAAAAACAGAAATATCTCTACCGACATGTAGATGATAACATTATGCAATTAAAATAGTAGTAAATAGCAATGCAATGTGACAACTTAGTTACTTAAGTACATATGTAACATTACATATAAAAATATATTTCAGTTAATTCGGTTACATTGCAATTGAGGAACACATAACAAACCACTATACGGTACTTTCGTTCACTGTGTGGCTGAAAAAGTTACTGTGCGTGAAACCTGCAATATTTGTAAATTGAAATAAAAGTTTTTATGTTTCAATGTATACACTTAGATGGTAGTATTTTTTCCCCAGAGAAAGTTTCCCCATGTGTAAGCCAAGCCAATCAGAAAACGGTATTAACAATGATGTTAAAGGCCCAATATACGTAACCTCAGGATTTTTTTCGTGATTATGAAAAATTCTGAAAATTCAAGTTGATAACCATTCAAAAATAAGCCTAAAACGAAGTAAACATAAGCGGTAACTAACAAGAAACTCTGGACAGAAACATCCAAAGAAGCAAGAAGCCGAAATTAGAAGACATTTCAAAATGGACACGTGTTTACAAATATCGAGTTTCAACTGCTGCTGTAGCGGTAACCGCGGAAGAATTCATCTTTGATATTGCCGATTTCAGTTAACCTTATCTAAATTTAAATCTATAAATATAATAAATTATTAGGCTTGATTTTCGCTTCAAGTTTTGCCGAAAAAATACGTTTACTGGGCCTTTAATAGTTCACGCAACAGCTAGATGGGTATGCCAAATATAATGGGAGGTGACATAAAAGAAAATCTTAACTACTGGAACAATCTTAACTACTGGAACTTCTGACCAGCTTCTTATGTGTCGTCACATACAAGTAGCTTGAATGTATATGTAATGTGAAGGCCAGCTCTAGCTCTTGACCTGCTCTGCAGGCCGATCAGTGTTTATAATGAGGTAGCTTGTTTAAGTGGTCTCATACAATAGACATGCACAATAATAACATGTTTTGTAAAACGAAATCATTTCATTGGCTGTCGAATAACCAATGCAATGTCGTGAATTCTGTTAATGTTTCGGTTACGTTTAAACTCTTGGACTTTGAAACGCTATATAACGCCTATCCCTTTTTATCTGTGATTCGCAATAAGTAATAAGTGTTATTGCAATCCGATTATGTTTGTGTAATATTTAAGCACCTCACTTAACTCAACTTTGATAATTGAATTGTCTTTTCTTTTCGTATGTTGGTATTATTCCGCTTGTGGAAAAACCAATGCGTTAATTTAACAAATCATCCACTTTTATAAACTCTAGAACATGAAACTCCTGTTTTCATTGTAAATTATATTAATTAAACATGGCGGCTTGCGTGTGATGACTGGATGATTGGTGCGAAGATTACAACTTATTTGAGTGTGTTGTTACATATATGTACTCTCTTTTGTTAATTGATGTTCTTCCTGTTGTTGTTTTGTTCTATTGTGTGATTATTTGTATATATTTTTTTATCCAATAAGTCGAATGACTTAAGGAATACAAAACTTGAACTTGAAACATGTATGAGATATTAAACGAAGTCCTGATCCCACGCAAAATGCGACACAGCTTTTGTACAAAAATATTTTTTTCCAGGAATTCAATTATGCGTACTATATCTTCGTCGGTACTGTATGTATCTCTAACACTTATTATCTGCTCATTTAACTTCTACTTTGTTCAAATCCTGCTGAAAAACAATGTTTTCCAAAGCAGTTCTGATCTCACCATTTAGTTTTGCTTAGCCTGTGTTTTTTTTTTTTACGGACAACGACTCTAAACCCCGTGAACATTCCCCGTGGTGCCGGTAATACGTATAACTCGGTAACTTCAGACTGCTTCAACAAATACCAATTAACCGATTTAAAGTTGCCATTTTTTGGTGCTGGAGAAAAAGGAGTTCTACGTACTAGCACAAAACAAGTATGTTTACATTTCCAGTGAACTTGGACTCAGTATATCTACCATAGAGTTTGAAGATTATTTGTCAATGAATTTTTTCCAGTTGGCGTATAAATGAACAAGTAAAGTATCGCATAAATAAGTCCCTTTACCAAATTGTTTGCAACCTTCGTTTTGTTGCAGTTTTCATATGGAATAACCGTGTTTGTATTGTACCTTTTAACAGTTATTATTAACGAAAAAACAACAGGTATGCATTTCATCGGAATAACGTCACACATAGAGTGATGACGTCACACGTCTTGGCGCCTTACGCTTGCATAGACTTGCACGAGTTCAATACGCTAGAAATTAACCCAAAATATCAAAATCAATCTGAATGTAAGTACAATGATTGAATATTGTTCTGTTGAGATTTATGTGGTATATACCTCAATGAGTCTAAAGATAAATTTGATATGAAGTGCTCCGCATTTCATTTAATTGGTCTCAATAGCGATTGAGGTTTATAACCCATAAACCTCAACAGGACACGATTCAATCCTTAAATAGACATCAATGTAGGACTAGCATAGGAACAACTACGGTCCTCACTGAGTTTCTACCAATACGCTTTGTCAACCAGAGACCAGTTTACTGGTATGCTGCTACAATGTACTATTCTATACATATTTTACGTAGCCCGTTAATACTCTCGGTATCATAAGCGTCACGTGATACTGACACTAGTTTTGATGCGAATACAAATATTTACGGTACAAAACTGTTCTGAGATGCGAACCGAAATATGTTTCAAATGTTGAGATTCTAGTAGTTTACCAACTGATTTTTTTTCAGTTGTATTGAATAATTTCCTTGTTGACACTACGATATACCGGGTATAAAATGTTTTTTAATATACACAGAAAATACAACTGGTCTTTTGAGAATGTCAGTTTTAACGATGACCGTTTCATTTCCTTTGAGGCGATTAGACTTACCCATATCTATGAAATCTTGCATTTAAGCTACGTAGGGTACAGGGGTTTCACATATATTTTAGAGCGGTGAACACAATGAGATACATACAATGTATATATAGAAATATATTACCAAATGTAGTTCTTACATTAATTTTGCAGCAGTTACGAAACCTCGGTTATTATCAAAGCTTTGATATCACAGAACAAGAGTCTTTCAAAATGTCCTGATGTGAAATCGAAGGATTTTGAAATTATTTTATATCTCGTCTTTGCTTATCTTTGTATAAATATGGTTCCATATACGCAAGCAGAAGCAAATGAAAACGCGGGTCCCAGAACCAGTTGAATGTATCAGCAAAAAGCGAGTTCCAGAACCAGTTGTATGTATCAGCAAAATGCGAGTTCCAGAACCAGTTGTATGTATCAGCAAAACGCGGGTTCTAGAACCAGTTGTATGTATCAGCAAAACGCGGGTTCCATATCTAGTTGTATGTATCAGCAAAACGCGGGTTCTAGAACCAGTTGTATGTATCAGCAAAACGCGGTTTCTAGAACCAGTTGTATGTATAAGCAAAACGCGGTTTCTAGAACCAGTTGTATGTATCAGTTATTAAAATTTGGTAAATGTGCTCTAAACTATATATGTAAAATCCCTATAAGTCACATGAGGATTCCATATTCGTAGATCAGCATAGTCTCTTTGTCAGTGTATTTTGTCATTCACAGCAAAACATTGTTGGCTAAAGAGACATGTGTGCTCTCCGTTAGCTTAGATGTATTTGGACAGATGTCCACACTGTTGCGACCAGGAATATGATCATAAATTAAAGTACCTTTTTAAGTATCATTTTATTTTTGCATTTTGCGTTTGTAGAAGGAGTATAATTATGATAGTCATAATTGACGGTTTATAATGGACACTCGTGTCAAGCCAAGTTGACACGCTTTTCTGGATTATTGATCAGGTACGTAATGCATATGGCTAACAAAAGCAGTAATGTTTCTGTCCTCAGTCGAGCTGACTTTGCGGGCGTAGGTTTTCACCTATAGTCTGATGTATTCACACTTCCGGGTTCAGATATGTGTTCTGTAATGTCCAACTCTCAGATTGTTAAACGTCCATATAACGCGACCGACTTTCACTTAATGTCAGAAGCTGCAAGCTTCGGAGTGGTGCACGTTCCAAAACGCTGACAAGATTATTTCAGATTAGCCTTGGTTAATGTCAAGGGTTGAAGTGAATACATAAGTCTTTATGGTTGCCCTCAATCGGTCGCCAAGGACCAATTTTTATCCAAATCAGTCCAGGTTATGCCAATAAAGGCACGAACTCAACGAAGTCGGCAGTTGGCCTGTTTATTGCTGAGTTTAGAAATAAAAGTTTTCCACGTATCATAAGATAGTCATTTGGGGGAAAAATCTGCTGCTAACGTATGGAAAATGGTCGCATCTAACCATCTTTGACTTATAAATCAATATAATGTTTAAGAAGTTTAAAATTTTGATATCACGAGGCGAAAATGGAAGAATTTAACAAAAATAAACTTTGTTATTGATTCAAATAATTTCTGTACTTTACGAATGTGCTATTGTAAACGTTGTTAATTCGCATCATTAAAAATGCAGATGTTTCATGTTAATCAGGTAGGTTCACACTTTACGCTTTATATTCTTCGATACGTTTTTGTGTGGCACATTGCATAAACAGTTAACCTAACAGAAGCCATTGGTTGTGTGTATGACATCCTGTGCATCTAACACTAAATATGACGTAACATACCCATATATTTAGTAGTACCACACTGTATACTACAATTTGCAATCCTCATCAAATGACGTTATTTCTGACGCCATGTTGGACTACGTAATATCAAAGCTTTGCACTTCGCCTCAGATAACATGCATCGTGGCTTTGAATCAATCGCTTAGATGACACTGGTGTAAGTCAAGCTATTATGACGTCACGTCTGGCGCCATATTGGACTACGTTACGTCAACGCTTTGCACTCCGCCTCAGATTACATGTGCTATGGCTTTAAGTAAATAGCTCAGATGAAGTTGATTTAAGTCAGGCTCTTCCAGTAAAGAAAATGGAGAATGTTTAACGATTATATCCAGAAGAAATAGACACGGGAATATTTAGAAATTATCCGTAATGTAAATATAAGCATTGAACTGTTACCACATGTAGTATACAGTCGACATGAATACAATTTGGGTGACAGATAAATAATCATGTCGCCCTAACTATGTATCTGTCACCCAAATTGTATTCATATCGACTGTATACTACATCTGGTAACGGTTCAATGCTTACATGTTAATGTAAGATACACATATGCTAATGATGACGTAACATACCCATATAAGGATTGAAAGTCATTTTTTAAACTTTCATAGTGCTATGAAAGCTCATCCGTTACATCCATATTGAATGAAGTCCGCTAGGGCTTCATGCTAAATAGATGAGCGGATCGCTTTAAAAATTGTCACCATATTCTCTACACTTGTCCCATATTATCTTGTCTACACTTAAACTTGAAGTAATTCGTATCCTACAAACATACGTTAGTAGGATGATGTGCTATTCTGAAAACTACCGTTAATGTTACGTCTTTGTCCCATATTTTATTTATTTATTATACCTGTAGCACGTTGTACGATCTGCAGTTTTAAATCCGCCAGACTGTGTTAATGTCACACTGTTTTATCGAAAATGGAAACCCAACCTGTGGTTTAAAATTGCTTAGATATTTCGATGGCGCTCATTGATGTACAGTTAATATCGACTTTGACATTTCTGAATCTTATTCCACAGATAAAGACAGGAACCGCTTCCTCCGGGCGATATCAGTTTCAGCTGCCTCTGACAGGAAGAAACATAGCCCGATTTGTAAGTGTACTTTGTCATTCATCAATACTCGGGTATACTCGGGCGGTGGGCGTCGGGCATGTCCGGTTGACACTTGCTGTGGAGCAATACAGACATGCTTCTAGATAAAACATGGCAAGAAGACGAGTATTATTGCTTTCTCTTTTGATAACTACTTTTCTTACAGATAATCCTCTGTTTCCCAGAAAATGTCATAGTGATTGGGTAGAATTACAGGAACACAATTTGAGATATTTGGCGATCGAATGATCAAGGTGGTTCCTATAAATGATTTGTAAGAGATTGCCAAATGGTTAGGGTGTCTGACGTTATTCTGCTACCACTAGCCCTTCACCTCTGTTATGCGAGTTTGAGGCCTACCAGGGGCAGTCGTCAGGTACTGGTCGTAGGTCGTTTTGTTTTCTTTGCGAACTCCAGCTTTCCTACACCACTAAAACGGTTTTAAATGTTTCCTGTCCGGACATCATATTTAGGTGTTCATAACAACCCGAGGAAATCTTAGACTTACAGGGAATAAAAACAATGCTCTCTGGGTTTAACTATGTACTATGTAAATTATGCTATTTACTATCCAAAGTTTAAATATGACTGACCATTCTTTATTACATCTTAATAACAGGAAAACAACATCCGTCTGTCTGCGACTGAAGGGTACAGGGGGCGTCTACCCGAGACGGCTGATGGGACCAGGGAGCGTCTACCCGAGACGGCTGATGGGACCAGAGAGCGTCTACCCGAGACGGCTGATGGGACCAGGGAGCGTCTACCCGAGACGGCTGATGGGACCAGGGAGCGTCTACCCGGGACGGCTGATGGACCAGAGAGCGTCTACCCGAGACGGCTGATGGACCAGGGAGCGTCTACCCGAGACGGCTGATGGGACCAGGGAGCGTCTACCCGGGACGGCTGATGGACCAGAGAGCGTCTACCCGAGACGGCTGATGGGACCAGAGAGCGTCTACCCGGGACGGCTGATGGGACCAGGGACACTGTTATTGGTATAATAGAGTAACTTGGTTATTAAACCATATAAACAATCATTTCGTTACAGGGTATTTGGCATTCTACATTTTACTTAAGTTCGTCAGACAGACAAACAAAAACAAAACAAAACTTGCGAGACGTGAATTCAGTAAAGGATGGCAATTCATTACAAACAACAGTTTGGTGTCATTTTGTCAAACGTCCTACAAAATGTATCAACAGCAAGGATAACTTAAAGACAAAAGACTGAGAAATGTACACGTACAATATATACGTGGGAAAATGATAACGTGTTACGAAGTATCTTTGAAACATTGAAGCAAGAGATTTATTTATCTTTGAGCATACATATTTTAACAATCAGACATGTATTAAATCAAATCTGTTATTTCTTAACTTAGAATGAACGGCAAGGACAATGAAACAACAAACTCAAGGTCGTATTAATAAGCTGACAAATACAGGTACTGTAAAGTCATTTTGTTTTTTTAATTATGAATCTTATATATTCAAATTGTACTGCATTTATCTACGGAGGTTATTGTTTAAGTATATACGTTGGCGTAATAATGATAACTTAATATGAGTCATGTATTTTCTTTGAAGCATATACTAGTACGCTGTATCTTTATTTGTTTTGTCATCGATGGTCATAACAGACAAACAAGGTCAGATCTACAAGTATTGTCTGTTTTGTGTAGTTAACAGACGACCTCACACCTGGTTTGTTTGTTGAGACCGTTGTTTCTTTGCCTTTAAACGTGTGTAAATGACTCACAACACACACAGACTACATACAATCCGACTGACCACTCTTTAGTCGGTGATAGATGCAAACACGAAACCGGAAGTATCACTGAAAGATATCGATCCGGCGGGTATAATTATGCTGTCCTGTTTGACTGTCCACACACAGGACTAACGTTTAATGGCAAGAGACTTTTGATCGTAGCAGATGGTCACTTTATAAATTAGTGATATCAGAAAGATCAATGGCTAAAGTTCTAATTATTTCGATTTTTCACATTTTACGAAAAGTAAATTGTAAGCAAACAAGTCGAATGGACTGTAAATCGTTCTTAGAACAATGATGTCATCGAGTAACTTCGGGCGCTCTATCAATTGTTATTTGAGTACAATACCTTGATCATTTCAGTAATCTCCCGTTAATTGGCCTGTTTATTTTAAAGCCAGTTGAACCTGTACGGGGGACAGACAGAATGATTTACCATCTATCTAGCCCCCGAGGTTTGTCGTTACCTTGATACACCATAATTATTCCTTTGAAGTCGAAGTACATTACATAATATACCACTTTATTTTATAAGTAGGAATTTAAATTGTAACTAATAATCCTCTCATTTCTAAAATTCAGAAAATTAAGAGTTTTGACTAAGCTGTCCTTCTTGATTTAGTAGCATCACCAATGAGTTCTGGAAAGAACGAAACGGCTGTGTAGGATAGTGAAATGTTTTTATTTCTACATATCGTATCTGTGATCAAAATTAAGGTCCAATGGCGCGTGCGTGTTTGTAAACAATAATTTATTTAACGCATCATTCATGCCTACGCATTGTAAGCCGGCTTTATACCATAACACAGTATGAATACGTTTAAAGTATCTTCACAGCTCTCATATTTAAAAGGGAAATGTACCATCATTCCTTGTCAACATTTAGCTTTTGATCCGTAAAGATTTACGTTTTGTTTCAATTCATGTGCTCATGACGACACTATCCACCGGAGTTTGACTAACACTGGCGTCACGATAGCCATGCTGTATACAAAGCATGCGTGTAACAACTGTCCCTCCAGCCAAGCACCGTCTAATTGGATACCGATAATGGCCGTTTAACATAGCTCTTTAGTTTTTACGTGTTTTTGATCGATTATTGAAATTCATCTCGGTTCGTGATCTTCATAAAACATTAGCGCTGACCAACAAATATATCGGTAAAACCCCCGTTAGCTGTCATTTTCTAGATATGAACATGTGGTTACAGAGTACCTGTTGTTTACATGTCAATTACAGCGCGAGTTTTATTGACGCACGACATCGGTTTTGAGAACGAGGTACAGAACTACATTTCTAGATCTCTGTTCCGCCACACCTACACACTCGGGCTTTGTTAGACAACAGGAACAAAGTATCATATTCAGCAAAGTCGACAAACAAATAGAAACAGTGTAACGGTTAGCCATACGATTTTATGTAGCACCAAATGTAGCACAAACAGCTGTACACATTCCTATTAGTCTATATAACGATATCTTAACTCAATGAGTTTAATAAGTAGTGTCAACACTACGTCACTCGATGGTGATGTTCCATAGTTTAACCATCATAAAAAAAATCAGAGAATACCAAATCGTCAACAAAACCATAATCCGAACTAAAAGTCGGTTAAACTAGAGGAAAAAGAGAAACAATGGAACGATTTACATGGAGACTTTCGTAAAAGCACAAGATAATAAGACCAGGTGTTCCGGTAGAGTAAGCGTCGTCTGCTTCATCGTCGACACCCGTCATTTAAATCTTTGGCACTGCCTATGCCAACATTCATGTAGAAGCGTCAGAACTGTTTTGTTTCTTTAAACTTCATAAAAACTAATGGAAGTAGAAGCCTTACTTTTAACAAAGTGTCAATAATTTCGTAGGTAATTATAACAATAATACTTGTTTCACCTAAGATGAATATAATCTCTATGGTTTTTGCCCAGCTTTGACAATCTAAGTTTTAAATTTAATCGTTTTGATGTATCATAGCGATCGTTTGAATTGATTCATCACATACATGACCATCGTACTCTGTAACAAACGACCTCGCCGGACGCTGTCCAGTAAGGAGAGGTAGACATTGCGTTACTCCATTGTAGGTCCATTGTACTCTATATACGTCATCAATCGTATACTTCACACGAGTCTCGCTATCGTCCGGTGGTACCGACCTTCCTACGTCGACATAGTTCGGTCGTGTGTTGGTCACTATAGAACGCATTACAGGCTGTATACAATACGCAAACATATGGTAACATCGGCCTTAATTATAATTAAAATAATGATAATAAAAACCATCAAACATAATGTGTTTCTTAAATTTAGGGACAGTAACTTAACTAGACCACCGACAACTTCAATTTCTATTTGTATTCAGATCGATAAGTGGGCATGTAAAGAACAATATCATACCCAATAATCTGAACAATTGCTATAAAATTTTCTCCGGCTCAACACTACTGAGTCGACTCTCATTACCGTTTATGGGACTGCTTCAAACGTTCATGATTATTAAGTAGCCGCTGTGTAAAAAATGAAGTACATTTGAACTTCCGGTAACAGACATGTGGTGTTCAGCATAATTAGTTTCGAATTCAGAGACACGACATACAGATGTTGAATGGTTGCATGAACCAAGAGGAAGCACGGAATCCAAATAATTTCTATCAAACAGAAGTAACAGTAAAAATAATTGCAAAATGCCAATCAGCTTTTGGACTAAATACTCACTTCATTTGTATCATTAACGCATAAGAGAGCGGAATATTCCCAGTAATATCAAGCAATACATTTACCTTCAAATGCTAAAAGCTGTGTCATTATCAATGTGAACCTTGCCAAAAATTGGGACACTAAACAAGAAACGTAAAGTTTGCAGATTTGACGGTGATTGGGTCCATTAAAGACAACCTTTCAATATTGCCCTGCTGTTTAACACACGGACCCCTTGAAGGTAAAATATCGATTGGAAATAAATGATAATTCCTCAACGAACAGGTTGTTTCTGGGTAATAAAACCGTCAATATCCACTGGTTATGAGGAGTTATTTTGATGATGGCGGTTTTTGTACCTTTGCAAAGCGCGTGCAACCAAACGACCATTGATTAATATTTGAAAAAAATATCCCCTAATAGCACAATGGAAAGGCCGATTTATCGTCATTAATCCAACGGTTGCATTATCTGCTGGTGCGGCTTTTGTTTGCGAAGGTGTTCAAAGCTGACGTTTTAATGTAATATCATAATATTAACATAAACATTCTAAAGAAATATAATGGCAATTTTATTCTGATAGTAATTGACATTGAAAATTGAAATGTTTGAGTTAATCATTTGATACTGTTGCCAGTGTTTGAACTAGGGGGCTTGAGGCTTCTGACCAAGCTTGAATACTGCACGTTACCAACGACACATCTGGGCAGGGTTTTAATTAACCCCAATAACGGCCTGTAAAGTGCGTGCCAATCCGATCCGGGACGGAGGGATCAACCACCGTAATAAAAATGCACGGACTTCACACAGATATGGCGGGCCACGCCGGACGCTCACGGATAAATCTGAAGCCATAGTTAACTGCTAAAATCACCAATTACCGACATTAAACTGGCCAGGAATCCGAACGATTTCAATAATAAAGTAAACAGAGGTCAAGAAACTAATTGAAAGTGTATGGCGTCGATAATTACTTATCGGCACCATTTACACTTCACCTCCGTCGTAGGCTGGCGTATAGTAGGTTTTAATTACCCACTTGTTTGTGCGTATCGTTATAACTCTGGACAATCTTTACACGACCAGTGCTACACTGCAGTACACAACGCTACATAGACACAGGTACATTGTGTACAGAAATGGGAGCGGCCATATTGAAAAAAGTACATGTACATGTACCTGTACAGTTTCTAAAGGTGTGCAGTATTTCTTGATTTCATTTTGACATGTAGATAAATGTAAAATTTTATTTTTTATTTTGTGAAGAGCAACATATTCATATATTTTAATCTTGATCGTTGACTCAAATATAAGAGCTACTTCAGGACGATATGTCATGATCTAGGGATAGACGAGCAGTGTTAAAGAGAACCTTTTTAAACCTCGTTATGAAACTTTAACTGCATTTAATATTTCTGCGCGGTTTATTTGAGTTCATGATGTGCTTAAAATAAAACAATGGACCACCTCGTCGAACAGCTCTTAAAAGGGACAAGGGAGTTTATCCCAAAGGTATGAATTCGTCTAGATGACGAACACCCCTCACCCATGGTAATGTGTATTTAAAGACGTCATGTCACGTCTTGTATCCAATGATTGCAGTGGTATAACAGAAAACCAATGC
This sequence comes from Mimachlamys varia, assembly GCA_947623455.1. NCBI lineage: Eukaryota > Metazoa > Mollusca > Bivalvia > Pectinida > Pectinidae > Mimachlamys > Mimachlamys varia. The sequence continues at coordinate 5,849,466 of OX392535.1, forward strand.
CCGCATCATATTTACACGTACAGTCGCCACACGTGCCTTATGGTTACAATCGACTTCCAAGTAAGTGGGTGTGATAACATTATTGGTCACATCAGGACAGTTTCACGGATTATTTACAAATGGGTTTTAACAATTTCATAATCATCGTTCAGACGTTTCTATTCTTTTATCGCATTTTAAAATTATTACCTTCGATATTATTATTTTCTTTTTGCACTTCAGTATGTACCTGTACAGGGTCATTCTCGTTCGTGTAGTTCACCAATGTATCTTTATGATCGAACTCGGGGTTACTTCTGCTCTCGGATAGGTTACAGGAACCGTAACAAGTCTTACCTTGCTGTAGATTTTGGAACAATTTTTCCTGTTTGTTAAAGTTGAACTTTCTTGAGGTTTTATAATTTTGTACAATATGAATCAACGATTTCTATCACATAGATTTAGGGATAACAAAACCATCTTGGTCTTAAATGGTCATTGATGTCGATGTACCGTTAAGCAACTCTAACAAACGAACAGTACAGTAGTGGTGGTCTTTGCATGGCCTTCTGACCTGTTCTATCTTGTTTTACGTTGCTTACAGTTACAACTGATACATTGTTATAGTATACAATACAATATATAATGATGATTTGTAACATCGTTCACTTTGTGCTCTTTTACAAGTGCTTTGTTACAAAAAAAAAATTACTGGATTTCATTCTCATTTAAGTTTTAACCAGTAATAGATCCTAAAGCTTCAAGATATATCGATGAATAGCTTCAAAATATTCGATGAAATTTGCTAGACTTGAATACAATTAATATCCTCATATACATATAACAAAGACAGCGATCTAATAAACTCAACATCCAAAACGAATAATTACAATTCAATTTAAAAAAACCTTAGTAGTTTGTACATTGTAAGGAAATAAGGGCTACGATCTATGTTAGTTGAGATCGAAACTTTCCAAACCAAGTGTGTTTAGTGTTATTCAGGAAAGAATGACCTTTCCGGGAAATAGGAGACGTTATTTCCGAAATCTCCAACGCCGGTAACACCACATTGTTTCCAAGGTTACTCGGAAATAAGAAAGACTACTAGATCAGCTGACCTTACACGGTGTAGAAATCATCGGTCATAATTACATGTAATTAACTTGGGAAGTCGCTGTTTGTCAGCATGCGACATAGGATGTGTATCATTTTCGCGGCCACAGTATCGGATGCGTATAAAAAGGTTCAGCATCTCTCCTCTAATGCTAGCTATGCTATTTACCGTCAGTGTTTTGTACATGTATCGTATCTCAACACAGTTGCTGGTTACTTAAATACTACGGCCTTCGATTAGTGATCAAACTGATGTATTTGACGCAAGTTATCTATCTTGTTCAACGAATCTATGTTTGATTTCAAAAGCCGACTTCATACAACGTTTTATCTCAGGTTTCTGTTTCATAACTCTTAACACTTTTTATGCATAAACTCTTTCTGAAAGTTGGAAAAAAACCCACCTCGACCAAAGATTCAGATTAGTGTATACGTGTACATTGTGACGTGGAGTTGCTATTCTAAGATAGTCCCAAGGTCAAATCCTCGAAATCGGATAAAGAAATTAGCCTTTTTGTCTCGAGAAGTGTGCCATAGTGATGCTTAATTGTTCAAGGATCTTCCGAAGTGTGCCGTAATTTGTCGCATTAGGTTAACGATCTGTTTGGGCCAATGGTCGACTATCCTTGAATATTTAAATTCCACCAAGAGCGGACAATCATCATATAAAACCGATGGACAACATCCCACGAGTATTGCGTTAACATACATGTACGTCTCTGATGAGACGCCGCTGATACCTTATAACATTATCATCACTTTCGATGTTCCAATCTTGATTTGGTTTTGCCTATATCCCATAAGAAAATACACAACAATAAAATAAAAAAATTCTTCATGTAAATGAACTGATATGTCACCCATGCTACTGTACCTCTACTTTAAGTTACCCTGTAGCTCATACAGGGAACATAATGTATAACATTACGATCTTAATTAGTGCTCCCATCGAATTTAATACTCAGTCTAAGTCCAGTTTATTGTTTCGTGGCTAGAGTAGTCCGTGTGTTTTACAGCTCTCTTCGCCATCTGTATGGAGTGGTCCAGATGGATACTGCACCTTATCGATCTCAAGGTATCTTGAATGCTATTCGTGACATTATTAAGATTTCATATCGTCATTAGAGACACTTCCGTCATGAGCTGGATGTGAGATCGAGCTGTCAATATGAACTCTTTCAGGGGTTGTCTAAAAGCATTACTGATAATTCACATGTTATACTCGGACAAAAGAACGGGCGTTTTGAAGTCAATGACCCATGATGCGCCCTGAATGCGAATAAATTCAGTATAAAACGACAAAGGTCAAGACTGTTCAAACATATACCGTTTTTTTGCGTATTTTTGTGAATTTGTTTTTAATTTCCATACTTATACACGTACATGTACACCTGAACCATTTGACGACTGTTCATCATGTTCAAATACTCCTCAGTCAAGGTAGGTTATGGAATTGGAGATTTAGTATTTGTTTTCATGCTGGACTACATGAAGACGCAAAACTCATGCATTGTTTTTCCGAAATGGAAATATGCTGGATTAAAATGCACGAACGATAAAAAAATTATCAAGAAATTGATTTGAAAATTTACTCATGTATATACATGAAATGAACCATTTGATGACACTGAGTTGCTTATTGTGAATTACTTTTGTTCGAATCACACTCTTGATTCCTTACAATCATAACGAACAACAAAACAATACTACATGTAAAGGGCCGTAGATAGCTTAAACTTAATTCTATTAACGGAATACCAGACCAAATCGATCTTACAGCAAATAGTGTGAGATTCCATGAACTTAACTTTGAGGCGAAAAACAATTGGAAGCTTTGTAAAGAACTGATAGGGGAGAATTGAAAGCCCGTATATCTGTCGCCATGACGACGGTGCCATGCTCATCAAACCCCTATTCGTTCCCTTACATACAACCACAGGGCCACTGTCTGTGCCCACGTGCTTTTTGCATGAAGCGATTTTTCACTTTTATTGATTTTATTTTAAGAATTGTGGTTACGTTTTGGCTACTACATCGATCTTGGCCAGAACATCAATACCACAGCTTCACCTCTCACCTAAGGACCACGCTAAAACAAACCAATCTACAGAACACACACCGTCTAGCTGCCTAGGCCATCCCAAACGTCCGCTATCAAACAGCACAAGTATACTGGACTTATGGTTTGGTTGTCGAGTATAAGTTGATACGTACACAGTATAGGTTTGATTGTCACTAGTCCTAATCTGGCCCGGAGATACATATATTGGACTGCTACCTGACAAGTATTACCTTCTGTGACTAAATATTGTTTTAGTTCAACATATATCGCTTGATATCTTATAACGATACATCGTTATGCTGTATTTCTTGGATTCCCATGAAAGTTGTCATTATAAATATATTAGATATATGTCTGCAAGCGGTAATCATGCTGTACCCTCGATATAAGGTAAGGTTACAAGCGCAGGACGGCGAGAATGTAATGTCTCAAGGCGGCAATCATAAGACTGTCGCTAAAGGAAAAAAGATGGGAAATGTATCTAAGAGTGCGAGAAAGTGACTATCAGAGCCAGGTTTAATCACAAGATCTATAGTAAAAGATATAAAATAAAAAGGTACAATTTTTAATTTTGTTTAAATCTCCAATGTAGCAAAGCACCCAGGAGTGGAGGAGGGGAATATATTTATACACGTAAAAAAGAGAATAGAAGGTTCGGCGTAATTAGTTTAGAGAAGTCTATAACGGGGTTGATAAAAGTGGGTATTGTGTACGTCGAGTGCCAACAAAGATAAAGATACAGAGTTTACAGAGTCAGTATATCATCTGACTCCTATCACCCCATTATTGGCGGTAAAAACGAATCAGCACACCGTAGATGGTAGTTATTCCGCGCACGGTCGTGTAACGCACGTGTAACGAGATAGCGATGTGGTAACCTTTAATTGGCATTAATTGTGTATAGTTTGTTACCCCCTTCTGCTATCTCGGCCGGGTACTACCAGAGGACGGATTATAATATCTGGTAAGAGTGTCTGATTATGTTAGTTTGGACGTTTAAAAACTTTAGAGATGTCATTGTCTAACACAAATTTTAGTGTTACGTATTATTAATTTATTTTATCATATATTTCCAGTGCATGCTACACTATCAGTGTGTACAGGAAACAGAATTTTATTAAGATTGTATATATTTATTTGAAATAATGTTTCCCACTAAAACGATATCTATTCAATAATTGGACTGCGTTGCTGTACTTGAGAATGGAATACGTTTGTGGTATCTTGTTTCTCAAACTTAGTCGTTTGTCTTGTGTGATCAAAGCCACACAGTTGTCAGCTATTGTTTTGTACTGTTAGATATAATTCCAGTGATATACATGGGCGACACAGGTAAGATTATCGCTTCGGGGCGTCATTCACACCGTCTACCCCTGTAACCTGACCGTCTTGTCAGGAGATATAGAGGAATTACCGCTCGCGGACAGTAACCTGTTTGTCTTCCTTTTGGAACTTTATAGTCTTATGGGTGCCACTACCATAGTCTGGAACAGACAAACATATGACTATGTAGTACTCCTTCTACCGTTTCATGTTTGCTGGAATCTGGCATCATCATTAGTAACGGTCTATTTTCCGTGAACGTATATTTAACAATTGACCCATTTTTTTTTTTTTGCATTAAATCGACCGTTGTTATTACAGGATTATGATCAGTTTGAGGTGAAGCATACATTTGCAGCAAAACTGCATAAACTGAAATTAAAGGAAGTCGACTTCTTTTCAGTTTATAATATAATTATACCACCAAAGTGTCGGACGAACAGGCAGTGAACAGTTATACGGACAATTTATTTTTCTCTGCATTACCGTTTGTTAGACAAGCGTTGGAAGAGTTATTAATGGCATTGTTTTCAATGGATCTTAATGTTAAATAACGACATCCTCAACAGCCTATTGTTAATAATTTTATTTTTTTATATAATTATTTTGATTTGTTGGTAGTACTCGGACACATCATATATTGTGCACAGCGGTGACACAAGAACAGGGCCATTGTATGGAAAAACATCAACAGCTGAACAAACTTATACGGACAATCAGTATTTGCTGATATAATTTTGCAACGTTACGTTATTTCAAATTAAATACAAACATTAGATTAATACTAGAGAATGTGCATGTACTTCACTTCAACTCTATTCAAATTTGCAGGATACACCGTACATCCCAAAAATAAAATCCCCGATATGCACTGTCTGCGTTGGATTTCGAGCATTAACATTTCAAAAATAAAAGAAGAAGAAAAAAACAGAAGTTCTTGTCTTGTTCAGTTAAATTGTACATATATCCTCTCACCCAAAATATGTTTTGTTTGTGTGTGAAATATTGACTGTCCACTTATTAAATTGTACAACATGTACATGTAAGATACCACACCTTTAGGAACTTTGTTTGGCTATTGTGAAAAAACCCTTACTTCGAAAGGCGAACGACAGTATATATCTTTATTACATTTTTGCCAGTAAAATATAGAAAATTTTCAAACTGATAAAACTTATATTTTCACTGCAGTGATGAGCAGTGAAAATATAAGATTTTGCAGTGAAAATATAAGGCTTTTCAGTGGAACGTGTAAAAGTGACCCGCCAATGAAATACTACCCGGGTCATTATTCTACGTTGAAAAAGTTATCCAGGGTCGTTATTCAACAGTAGAAATCTTACACGGCCATCTGTAGAAAAATGACCCCATTCGATTTTTCCGTAATTCGTCCCGTGAAAAAGTGACCCGCCGTAGATTTCAACGGTTGGTAGTTTTCAACTGGGTTATTTTTTTCACGTAACACCGAAACTTTTGTATGAGTTGTTCCCCTTGATCGAATCTTGGAAGCTCAGAGAACTTGTCTCTTGGGGCAAGATGGTCTTGAAGAAATGGCATCAATAGTAAATATTGATGGGAACTGCTGCAGGATTTAATATGAAATGAATTGAAAGATGAGAATGGTTCAACTTTTCCGATCAGCTTATCCCAATCAGCTGTGTACTGGACCCGATCGGTTGTGATTTCGACGGATTACAGTAGACTTAGCTCCTTTGCAGTAGGCAAGTAGACCAAGATATTAAATAATGAAAGTATCTTAGTCCTCTTTCGAAATGTAATAAAAAGAAAATTCAATGGTTTGCCGTTTAATATCAAATATATTTCATTTGTATGGCAGATTTTTTTTTTATATTTTCACTCGTGCTACGCATTCGTGAAAATATAAAAATAATCTGCCATACTTGTGAAATATATTCGATATTAAACGGCAAACCATTGAATATCTTCTATATATACGATCTTACATGAGTTTCCATTTCATAGGATTTATGAACGATTTCCCCCTTTTTCAACTTAGCGAGCCTTTGGCAAGCTAAATTCCAAATTTCGTGGCGTGTTTCCAAAATATCTTAAGAGATGTAAACGGATATATGTTTTTTATCATTTTTTTACAATTTATTGTATTTATTCGTGTTTAACGTTAATATTCATACACAATTGAAATACAAAACGCGGCCATTTTGACTCAAGTTTGAAAGTGAACGATGTCACGCAATTGTCCTGAGTGGGACATCACCATACGAACAATTGGAATGTATAGTCATTCTCAGGGCTGATAGGTCATATTGCACATGTGCAATTTGTATTACTCGCTGACGCTCTTTTTAATTGAAACTGGAATGATTTTGACTGGTTTGGAGAAAAAAGCCTTAAACGAGACAAAGTTACGTCAGGTCGCAACAGTCGACTGTTGCATGGTGCTGTTACATGGGCGAAATTTTTGTCCAGACGATTATCCCGTCCGCGGTCCCATTGAAGCGTCTTTTTGAACCCGATACGTTTTCGACGTCTGCTTTGACAGCTATAGATTTCGGGATGTGTCCGGAGAAAATATTAAGTTTTAAATGAAAAACAGGGATTCGCTATGTATAAAAAATGTGATAAGGGGTGTTGTTAATATACCTAAAAAAACACTGCAACGAGAAAGGCATCGATGTAGACATTTTTGATGAGATCATAAAATGGCAAATTCTACGTTTAGCCTATGAGAGCGAAGGGTGGAGATTTGTACACCAGAAAGCTTATGCATTTTTATTTGTTGTTCCAAAAGAATATTCAATTAATGTTTAATTTTTGTTTCTATAAATTAGGGAGAAGTTCCTTAAATAGGGAGTCAGGTAATAAACCATTCGTTTAATTGGTGCTGGTTGAATAGTCAAACCATTGCCGCTCGGTAACGGGAAAGACCTAGGGAACTGTTGCCCTCGGCCCTCGGCCTTCGGCCTTAAGCAACAGTTCCCTAGGTCTTCCCTGTTACCCTGGGTCAATGATTTTCCTGTTCTCCCATTACCAATGAAACAATTGTATAATATGACATGGGTATATTCACCAATTTATCACATGAGAATCATATGATATTTTGGTTTGTTTAGGGTCGATTGACTTTACATCTTATTAAAACGCAGGGCAATTCAAGGACGGCCTGGTGCATGGATGCGTGTGTGTGCTGAATCCTTGCGTGTGTATTTGGGAGGCTGCGCTATGTTCGTGTGAGCATTCTTGAGGTAGTCCGGATCCTTTACCGATTCAAAGTGCTACCTCACTAAGGTATACTGTCGAAGGCTCCAAGCAAAACACCCCGCAATTTACATAACGGATGTCGTCGATGAAGCAGAGACGTTTACTCTTCGATATTTCTGAGCGTCAAGCAGGAAGAAGTAACTACCATTGTTTAAGACTCTGGTTTATCCCGGCCAGTGGACATAACCCAAAGCCTTCCTCACAGGGGCATATACAAATTATGTAAAAAAGAAAAAGAATAAATACGAAATGCTGAACTTACTCTCATTAACATTTGTTTGCCTCGACTTTTGAAGGTGGTAGCCTCTAGATCTGTTGGTGGATTTTCTTTTGTCCCCGAGGTTTGCTGGAACCTTGATAACCAAAGTTGTATCTTTTGCGTAGTGGCACGGTACATATTATACATACTTTGGTATACAAAATGGTACGTTAAACGATTCAAAATGATACAATACTTTTTATTTTCTAAATTCATAAATCAAAGACGCTTAACGCGCCTGACTCTACAGTTTAGAAAAAAAATCGATTCCCACCTTCTAGCCCCTAGACTTACTGACGAGTCCAAAAAGGACAAAGCAGCTGTATGGTGCAGTGTAATTATTTTTTTTCCGGCAAACTGTATAATATTTCACTAAATTTAAAAGGTGCAGTATATGTGTGTTACATGTACGTGCTTTTTAAAACAGCTCATCTCGATTTTATTTACCGCACGACCAACATAAGGCGCTCAATACTATGCTGTACGACTTCGATAATATTCAATTGTCATGAAATCAACTCAACTCGATTATTCAAATGTCGCGCTTATAATTTCTGTTATGGTGATTTATAATGTACATCTTTTATAAATATGCAGGCTGTGAAAGGGAAGACGATGTACACGTTATATGGTATCTGCTATGATCTCATGTCGAAATATATTGTTTTCCCCCTATTAACCATACTCATCTGTGTGTTGACATACACAAAGGGTAATACAGTAAGACAATGACCGTGGGCCGTAAGGGAGCTAAAGAGCGAGACAAAGGATGATGGTGGAGGTTCAAGTACCAGGGAGAGTGGGAGATATATATTTGACATTGACTAGAAAATTTGAGACGCTACGCAATAAAACACCAAGTTCCTACTATGCATTAATGGGATTGTGATACAACATATACAGGTAATTTAAATGTTACTGATTTAAAACAATTAATTAATAAACACTTGCTGCTACAAATTAAAACGTGTGTTTACGGATCCACCATCAACACGTGCTCTTTGCAAACGGGTTGTAGATAATGTAACATACAGACACATATAATACAACACAGTTCTTTAGTCTTATTTCTATTACCATGGACTTCAAAGCGGTTAATCGTCGTCACATACTTTATCAATGGTAGAAATTCATAATGTACTTAGTACACTTAGGTGTATGGTGACAAATCATTTATTAAAGATTGCAGCTTTCCTATTAAATGCACGTAAATATATCAAATAATGTTGATTTTTTTATCCTGACTACAGTTTAAAAAGGTTTATACCATTAATGTTATACTGCAAAAATATTAAAGACTTGAACATGTGTCGAGTTATTTTAAAACGACACACATCTAAGACGCAACGACTTTCATTTGAAATCTTGCCTGCATTCATGGAATACTTAGATTTTTTTTAAAATCTGCCATTGTCTTACCCTCCGGGGATCGAGTGAGGGTTCTCGCTCTAACCTGTCCTGTAATTATTTTGATTAAAGATGGTTTCCTGGTAGGGGAATAATGAAGAACGATGAGCTACCAGTGAACAGATGAGATGTTTTACTGTCAAAATAAAGCATTGTGATTCCACGGCAACTGACACCGAATCGACCGCCATAGTCCCCCGGACAGAAGTTAAACAGCAGACAAGGCATCCTGGCAAGAAGTTGCTTAATCCAACATGTATATCTGCCTCAGAAAACCCAATCCTGTCAAAATACTGCCGGTATGTGTCGAGATCTGAGGAATACAATACGTGGAGGCAGTACCGTAGATGTCACTGCTAATCATTGCCAAGCTGCCGTTTCAAACCGAATTTCGTCGTCTCTGGATGGTTTGATGTTTTTATTTCTTCTCAAAATATGAACTACTGATATTTGTCAAAGTGATTGCATTAGTGAGATGCTGTTGAAAGAATATTGCACCAAGTATTCTACTTTTCTGACGTTATATTCATTGTATAAAACACCGTTATGACAGCAATATAGCGCGTGGGAAACAATCTTTGGCAGACGACAATTGATGTTGACATTAAATATCATCAGAAGAGAGGTCGCTAGATATATTACACAGAACAGCATGATGGTGAACTTATAAAGGGAAATTAGTTCAAAATAACTTATTTTAGACAACGCTTCATGTTCGAAACAATTCTGTTGATTAATTTATTTAATAATTTTGGGTGTTCCTGGATCGTGAATGCGTGCAAACAGTCTGTATATTTGTTACGGCGCCATTAACGTAGCTCAATTACCATGTGGCTTAGCTAGAAGGAAGTCGTAACGTCGCTCGCTCTCAGCTTTAAATTATACTTCTTCGTTCTGTTATGTATACTTAAGACGTTTGCATATACTGTGCCTGTGCTCATTTTAATTTCTACCCTTCCCTTAAATAAAGAATATTGACTTCAACGTTTAACATTTTAGCTCCTAAACTGCGCCCATTAAGCGAGGTTATCGCCAAGAAACGGAGGACAGAGAGCGTTCCCCCAATCGTCTAACGTGTTTATTATCGAAATTTAAAAACAATAGAATATTATATGTAAATGAATTCCTTGGTAGTTCAGCATTATTCTCCAATAAAAGTATCCTTTGTCACGCAAAGACATTGTTGATTTTAAATAAAACTTCTTGATGACAAACGCGTGTACGCTAAGATTGAGTAAATCCAAAACGAGGCTCTACCAGACAGATTCTGTATCAATGCGTGGCTACTTAAAGATTGTGTTATTATGGTTTACAGTTTTGTAATTCAGTTTTGGTGATTTTGTTTTCTATGATTAAATTGTTTAAAACAGTAATCATACTTGGGGTAATATAAAATACATAAGGTACACCCACACTGTGTCAATCACGCAGGACTTATGTAGACGTATGTGTTACAATGACAATCGACGGATGTGCTATTTTAATCGGGATACACAGGGGTCTGACAGTTTCACATACAAAACATGAAAGGATGGATTAGGTAAAAATTCGAGACTTCAAGTATTAGAAAATATAAAAAGTTTGAGATGTTGACAATGTATCCAGGAATGGCATGGATTGAAATCACCAGGATACAAGGAAGATCGAACCTATCAGTACCTGCTCAGAGAACGAGAACCGACTCACCATTGGCAATCACAACAAGTAAACACACTAATGAGCATACTCAAAAACGTCCAACTTAATATCACTTAAAGATACAGAATATTTCTCAATGAGACCAAGATGGCGATCATAAAACTTGCCCATAGTTCACATCAACCTGCATCTCTCGAATCCTTGTTTTGTTAGTTTGTTTGTCAGCAGTCGACATCGATCACGAAAATCCCGATATTTAGAGCAAGCCCTAGAATATCGAAACAACTGCGACATGTAAACACCATAGGTTGGAGAAACAGGGGTGTTACTATCAAGAAAGGGAAAGTTCACGATCGCGAAATTGAAATAATCACGTTTATCGTATAGCTTAGCAGTAAGCTGTCCATGTTGGCCGTAGTTTAAGTAGAGATCGAGGTAAGCAGTTGATGTAGAAGAGTCTATTGTGTCCTTTATTTCAAGTTCAGAAGGGTATATGAGATCGACGTCGTTAGCAAAAAGAAATATCGACCACAAAAATCTAATAATCACTACATGTAAATAATCAATATTATTGTAAAGTGCAATCTCATAAAGCACACCAAACAACTGAACATATCATCAACTCAGATTGCATTTATCCTTCTAAACTTGAAATAAAGGTCGCAACTGACTCTTCCACATCAGCTGCCTACATTTTGTACCTCGATCTATACTTGAAAAAACAAATCAGAGAATACGAAAGCGTCAACAAAACCATAATCCGAACTCAAAATCGATCAAACTGGGGCAAAATAGGAACAAAAGAAAGATTTACATGGAGACTCTCGTAAAAGCACAAGAGAATAAGACCAGGTGTTCCGGAAGAGTAAGCGTCTTCTGCTTCATTGAACTATGACCAACATGGATAGCTTACTATTGAGCTGTACAATAAACATAACGATTTCAATTGTTCCATCTTAAACTGTCCATTTCTTGAAAGTAATATCCCTGCTTCTGCAACTTATGGTGTTTACATGTCGCAGTTGATCCGTTATTCAAGGGGTTGATATACATATCGTACTTTTCGTGATCGATGTCGACTGCTGACAAACAACACAGGGATTCGAGAATCTTTGTCTCATTGACAATCATCTTTGTTTGATATGAAGGTAGATGTTTTTGAGTATGCTCATTAGTATTCTTACTTGTTATGATTGACAATGTCTCTTATTTTGAGAACTTAATGTTTACTAGGATGTGACCAAGATTTACATGACAGGTGTCGTCGATGAAGCAGAATACAGAACACATGATCTTATTCTCTTGTACTTTTACAAAAGTTCCCATGTGGATCTTTCCTTTTTTTTTGTAGTTTGTCCCAAGTTTAATCGTTTTGAGTTCGGATTATGGTTTTGTCGACTCTTCGGTATTCTCTAATTTGTTGTCAACATTATTTTTCTCCTGATGGTCAACTTTAAACACCACCTATCTGAGCTATGTAAGTTTCATGTGTCACTGTCGGTGCCAAAGATGGCCCTGGTTATAGAATATGTTTTACAATTCGTCTAACCTAACTGAGGACTTGGAGACGCTTTCACTGCGCTTCATTAGAAACTAACTTCTTCCGATCAAATATTTTGATTTTCTGAACTTGATAGGTTGCTGGCGTCCTACAAATGTAAATTAACTGTGAAATTAGCCATTTGTTTTCTCTCTTGGAGAATAGTTCTAAATTGATAAGTAACATGTTCGATAATTGCGGGCAGTGACACTGTAAATCTTTCAGCCGAGGAAAACAACGTTTACACCATGTTCGTAATTCAATAATAGATCGAAACTGAAGTTCATACACTTGTAGTATCATATGCTAATTGATAAACAAAGGAAGGATAGACCTCATGGGAAGTCCATAATTGTTGCAGGAAAAAATAGTATTTACTGAACACCCGAAAATTAGTTGTGCGGGCCAACTAGATTGGTGTTCCGCTGCAGCTGTATCAGTGTAGATCAGGTGACCCTACACGGGTGATCAAGCATTGCCCTTGCAATTTAGACCGCAGAAGCAGTGCGACTTTGTAGATTTAACAGCCGTATTATTCTATTATCTTTATTTACGTCCACGGGGAACAAAAACACACCCATTTCCATATGAACCTGTGAAAGTCGCGGCGTAATAAAAAACATGCATATTGGTAATAATGTCTGATTTAACAGTTCTTACTTGTCAATGGTGACAGAAGGATAACGCTTACGTTTTTGACCAGTCTAAGGTGTAATTCACGCGTTGTACGTGGAAACGTATGATGAGCTGTTGCGCTACTGCAGCATTCTTCACTTTAGTGATATAAATGATGTATGAGCTTCCACATGTTAAAATATATCAAAATGTGTTCTTTTTGTACCGATTTAATCCATAGGGAGCAGTACAATCTTTTGTTTGCTTGTCCTTTTTTTCTAGATATGCGGTAATGTGTATCTACTGAATACTGGGTCGTTTGTTTAGATACTAAATCAAGTCAGGACGACTTGTTCGTTTTTGACACGACTACATTATCTTAGGTGTCTTTCTTATATCAGACGCTTTGACACTAATAACAAGTATTTGTATTTTAATGTATACGTACCGACTAGTCTAGTGCTTCAAATGTATTTTGTCTGAATTCCAGGACAAAAACTACTTGAATATCAAGATTAGCACTGATCAGCATTTTACCTTCGTCGAGAAACAAAGCATTATCACAAGTGAAATATCGAAAACAAAATTAGAGAATACCAAAGCGTCAACAAAACCATAATCCGAACTCAAAATCGATTAAACTAGGAGCAAACTAGGAACAAAGGAAAGATTTACACGGAGACTCTCGTAAAATCACAAGAGAACAAGACCAGGTGTTCCGGAAGAGTAAGCGTATTCTGCTTCATCGACGACACAAGCCATGTAAATCTTGGTCACATCCAACTAAGCATCTATGGAAGTGAATATCACTTTTTTATTTATTTAACCGAATGAAACACAGCTTAAAAAACTAACAAGAGAAGATGTTCAAGATGCTAGTCTGGTCCAATGCTGGTTAGCTATGAAGGCATTTACTGCCCGGTATCATCAAAGTTACCTGTCGTGTTGGAACTATTCTCTCGGAAAATACAGCCTTTAATTCCACAGTTACATTTCATTTTAAGGAAGATTGTAGACTCGCAGGTCAACGATGAAAACTTGTGCCGAAACACGGAGTGTCCAAAGCTACTCCAAGTCGCAAGCACTCGTGAACAATATCAAAATACTTGCCACACTCAAGAAAGAAATATGTTTCGTATTACTGAAGATATTGTTGGCTATCCTCTTTATATGTAACACCCAAACGATAACAGCAAATGACAGAAGCTCTCTGTTATAATTCTACATATATGAACCATTGGAAGTATTTCTGGTTTATATAATTATAACGTTATAATTCTACATATATGAACCATTGGAAGTATTTCTGGTTTAATTTTGGCCTGTAGACACATTGCCTCCCGCATTCTAATCTACGGAGTCGGAAAGGGATAGTTCCGAATTAGTTATTAGAAGTTTTATACAGTAAAACCCTAGTGACTTTTTAATATGACCTCACTCAACATGACCCAATCAAATGATAATTGGTGATAGGGGGGTTCAGCTCAGACGACTTTCCACTGGAGCGTAACCGAGTTATGAGGGCATACCGTATCAAACGTTATCAACAAAACTGGACTGATCAATACAAACACGATCAGGCCTCGTGTATCAAATGGCTAGGACGATGGGCATACCGAACACACACAAACTGTACACCCATTACAATATATCATCCTGGTATTTATGGCCAGGGTTTAAAATAGAAAGCATTAGTTTTGTGGGACGTGCTCAGTAAATATCATCCGTGAACTACAGGACTATCGAAAAGAGTACAGTGCATGAATAGCAACACAACAACGTGATAGAGATTGCAAAACCTTTACCACTGAATTAGAGGTTCTCTGCACTGTGTTTATGTTAAGGTGGACTGAGGGACAGAACGAACTGGGTATCTGTTGTAGGGACAGGCAATAATTATATAAACAAACACCTGTCTCTAAGAACTCGTTCTATGCTTTACAAAGTACATATGCATGTTAACGATCAATCAATTTTTCTAACTCTTTGAATGTTCCTATATTAGTGAAACTTTCGTAAAATCTATGTAAGTGAGTTTTTTAAGGAGAAAGGTCTCTTGTTGTTCATTTGGTGCAAATATCTATTGTCATCTTTGATAAAGTATTCTTTTAGACTTTAACATGATATCTTATTAACTATAGTTATTCAGGTTTCTTATACACTGCCTGATCACCACCTAGTTCTTTGTGCGGGTTGTCAATATCTGTGGCTAAAATGTATTTGGCCTTTGCCACAAGCCGGTATCTCTCTCGTCTCCCTAGTGACATACAACCAGTACATATTTTATCATTTCAGCGCTCAAAGCCAGCTATAATGCAACGTTTCTGGCACTATCAAACCACATACCCATTTACAGCTGAGTAGACTAGAACAAGCAGAACCACGCATCTTGCTTAGAGATACAGCACAGTGCGGTGACGTGACCCGCAACTCCTTCGATCGCGAACCTGTTGTCCCACCACTAAACAACCGAGTCTCCTTCATATAACATGGACATTGGTTGTTAAGGTATAGTTTGCTTCGTTATTTAGGATTGTTTCACGATAGACAATATGTGTATAAGTTCAGAGGCCTTCTATCTGATATTAAGTATGTGAGTATGCTCAAATCACGTTTCTAAGAAGTAACATATAAAAGAACAAAATAAAATATGATAGTGTTTTGCATTTTGATACAAGACTTTATCCCGCTGATGGCAAACATCTCACTATCCCATTGGTTAAAATAACGTCACGTGACGTCCTGGACGATGCCGTATCGGTCACCAAAATCCTTATTACGTCATTAAATTCCGTATCACGTCAGTAACAAGTTATCGTTCCTGCAAGAACTACTTATTCAATAACAATGATGCCTGCTCTTAATCGCTTCGGCCACTGCACGGAAGATAAAATTGCTCCTGGAACGCCAGAAAGTAAATTATGACAAAGCTTTGAGATGCAACGTGCAAGCGACCAGACTATTGAAAGCTCCTACGGTTGAAACGTTTGATGAGGTGAGGTTGGCGTTGGGGCGTTTTCATTTCTAGGTTGACGGTCGCAAGACAGACGGTTAAAACTATTAGTGATCCGATACGGAAAAATATCGGATATAAAAACACCATCAGAAACAGTTTCGCCTCGCCTGAAGTTTTTTTAAGACCCGATATATTTTTCCGTACTGTTTGACTAATAGTACGATTGTTAGATGCTGAAATAATATCGGAAAAAATGTTTCTTCTTGTAGTACAGTCTTCAGAAAACGTTTTTACTTTACTTGATCTATCAGATTTGTTTACGTTTCACTCATGACGGAAATGTAAACATTGGTGTATTCTATGAGTTTTCCTTTCATTTAGGTTTTATATAATGTGTCGTTTTCGTTGTATTTTTTCTTTTGTCAAGTTGTAATGCAATGTGTTCGTCGGATAGTCCTGTGTAGAATACAGGATTGTGATTGGTAAAATACATGTACCGTCAGTTACAGTGTATAACACATCCTCCATACAGGAGCATGTCTTACAAACAGCAGCCGGAAATATACAAATGTAGTTACAAGACCTCAGTGTACTAAAACCATAGACTTGCATAAGTCCCATATATCATAATAGAATTATGTCCTGTCCCTGAGGTCGTTAACTTAATTAACGTCATATACTGATACTTGATCCTGTAACAAAGATAACTAACTTTCAATGGTAGTTAAATTTTCCCTTTCATAGGCGAAAAAATGAACGGAGGCATAATTATTCTTCAAAAAGCTACATGTATTTTGATACGTTGTACTTGAAGATTTATCTATATTTGAGTTTTCACAGACATGGCTTGCTATATCTAGCCTGCCCCTGTATGTGATAAGGATGTATATAGCCTACATGTTCCTGGCGTATCACTTCTCATGGGAAATGTTTTCAAACAATTTTCCTCCATTTAATGGTGCTTTCTGTACGTTGATATTATATCAATTTAATTTACTCATTCGCTTTTATTCCATTGAGTTCATGGCAATTTTCTGATAATAACGCTTTATAAAAGAAAGCGCATAGGAATGAAACATGACGTACCCAAGGTTCATTTCGAGGCAGAATCAAACTTGTCGCTGATTTAGATCCCTTGAAGTTGCTTCACTTCCGGTATTTGATAAGGAAATATTTCTTGCCAAGTTTAGTACAGATGATTTTCTACGAACACAATAAAATGTGACATGTCCCTTGGTTGTTAATTTTCATATCAATTATCCCGATCCCTTTCCGAACTACATTGTCGCTTCCTGTTGTTGCCGGGGTGAACAAGTGTACTCCAATCATTTTACAGGGCAAGGCGACTATTCTCAAATGCAAAAGTTAAATGTAATCGCGGTTTTTGAGTTATTCTCAAATTTAGAAATCGTACTTCATATGCCAACGCTTCAAATATTCATTCAACATAGTTATAACAAATGTCAACCTCGCGTCATACATATACTAGATGTGATAAACACATAACGGTTTAACGTCTGTGTGGTCTATACGTATCCCGTGTGTCACCTTTGTAAAAACATCGGGACCATTCTTTAAAGGTGCAGCAAGTTTGTGTGTGTTTCGTCATCTGAGAACAGTAAATTACAGAGCGCGTCGGCGACACCAAATAAAAAATACCATATCGTAATATAAGTATACATTGTAATTCGGAATTGGATGACGGTCCGAGGAATATCCGTATATTTTTGCGTTTCAGCCCACAATAAGGACATTAACATCGACAATCATTTTCAAATGAGTAAAAAGTTTCTCGAAACGTAAGACATGGTTTACTTATGACATCATATCTCAAGCTGGTGTCATCAAATTTGGCTGTTCCACCAATGTCGTTTAAAAAGTACTAATCTATTTATTTGAAACAAATAAAGATAAAGTGAAGCAATTTTTCGATAGAAAAATGTGAATATATGGGTTGAAAGTATTTTCTATAACTCTCACAGAATTATGAAATTCAGCGGTTACATCCTCATTTAACACAAAGCCCTATCGGGCTTCGTGCTGAATAAAGGTGTTTAGTTTGGTTTGGTGGGGTTAGTGTTACGTCCCATTTCGAGCCAAGGTCATTGAAGGACGAGCTCCCGGTGTATATGATGCGTGTGTTGGGTGTTTTTACGGTTTGGCGGGCGAGGTATATTCGTGTAAGCCTTCTTGCAATAACCTGGATCTTTTACCGATTAAAAGTGCTACTATACCGAGGTATACTGCCGAAAGGCCCAGGGAGAACAACACACCCGTCACAGTATACTGTCAACGCGTTCACCAGTTGTTCTACTTTTACAATGATGAGCGTCAAGCAGGGAATAGAAACTACCATTTTAAAGAAGCTAATATGTCTCGGCATTGTTTCAGAACATATGGCCTTCCTGACAGGGCGAACGCTCAACTAAAGGAAAAAAGTGAGGTGGTGTCAAAGGAGACATTAGTAAGGAGAAATTTGTTTAGAAAGAATGGACATTAAGATAATATCCCATTTAGTCGCCTCTTACGTCTATTCAATAGAGAGCAGCAGATACACATCTCACGCCCTACATCCAGCTTCATGCTAAATATGGATGCATACGCTGAGCTATGAAAATTTAAAAAAAACACTTTCAATACTTATAATTCCTTGTAACGGTTCAATTTATACCTTGTCATTCAAGCCTGAAATTATAATGTGTGTTTTTTGGGATTGTAAACAGGTATATGGGGGTGTTAGATAATACTGCATTTGTATTGTAATAGAATACTTCACAACAAGATGCGTAGTCCTTCCGCCCCCTGTAGATGCATTTTTATTATCTAGGTATGGTTTGTATCCATCCTTCAAGATGACGTTCATGTAATACACACATATGTTATACTTTTAAATTAAGTTAAAGATGCAGTTTGCCAAACAAATGAATTAAACTGCATCATAAGCTGTTTCATCCTCCCAGGACTCGTTAATGATACTAAGGGCCAAAAAGATTGGAATTCAAAATTTATTGATTTAGAAGTAAGATTAAACTAGTTCTGTAGAATTTCAAATCGTGTCCTACGAAAATGTGTATATTATGTGTCACTACTCAAAGAGATAACTGTGGCGATGGAGGCTCCAGGAAACGTCGGGGACTAAACAATCCACCAGCAGACTCTGCCATCCCCTATCATTAAAGATGACGTAACACACATATATGCTGCACTTTGTAATATTATAAATATGGTATCACTATGTCCATTTCTTAACCCAAAGATTTTTTTTATAAATATGGTATCGCTGTGTTCCTTTCTAAACCCGAAGATTATTATAAATATCTTACACTGTGTCCCTCTATAAACCCAAAGATTATTATAAATGTATTATTACTATGTCCCTTTCTTAACCCAAATATTTAAAAAAAGGTTATCTTTACTTAAACTGTGACCAACACGGGCAACTTACTACTAAGCTTTATGATAAACGTGACTATTTCGATTTTCCGATCGTGAACTTTCCCTTTCTTGATAGTAGCATCCCTGCTTCTCAATTCTATTGGTGTTAACATGTCGCAGTTGATTTGTTATTCTAGGGCTTCCTCTGCATATCGAGATTTTCGTGATAGATGTCAATTGCTGACAAACAAACTTACGGTAACGGGATTCGAGAGATGCAGTTTGATGAAGACTATGCGAAAGTTTTATGTTCGCCATCTTAATTTCATCGCAAAATATTTTGTACCTTTGTGTGATATGAGAATGGACGTATTTGTGTTGGCTGATTAGTGTGCTTATTTGTTGTGATTGACAATGATGACTCAGTTTTTATTTTGAAGATAGATGCTTACTTGGATATTACCAAGATTTACATGGCGGATGTTGTCGATGAAGTACTCTTCCGGAACACTTTGTCTGATTCTGTATTGCTTTTACGAGAGTCTCCATTCAAATCTTTCTTTTGTTCCTATTTTGCCTCTAGTTTAATAGGTTTTGAGTTCGGATTATGCCTTTGTTGACGCTTTGGTATTCTCTGATTTTTTTATCACTGTGTCCCCGCTAGACCCCAACATATATTATAGATATGTGACCACTGTGTCCCCGCTAGACCCCAACATATATTATAGATATGTGACCACTGTGTCCCCCGCTTAACCCAAAGATTACTATAAATATGCTATCACTGTGTCCCTTTCTTAACCAAAAAGATATTATAAATTTGTTATCAGTGTGTCCCTCTCTAAACAAAAGATTATCAAGATATTGATCACTATGTCCTCCTCTTACCCAAGTAAACATTACAAATCAGTTGAATATAACAAATACATTATCAATTAGTCTTCTCCTTAACTCAAATATCATTAGAAATATGTTATCGCTTGGTCCTCATCAATCCCAAGGACTATTATACCTAGCAATCACTGTGCCCGCCCCTAAACCAAGTTATTATGCTAATAGTTTTTGCTATTATAATTAAGTTGGTGTTGTAAAAATAGTATCATGACTGTTCCAAAATGACTCGGTTTAGTTACGCTTCCGTTGGATAGCATTTCATCTCTTAATTAAAAATGATGTTCTTACATTTTCGGGAATGACAATACGAATAATACGCTGATATTTAAGAAAAAAACGTAAACCGCCTGTCAAGTAAATATAGCATACATGTACTTAACATTGAACACTAGTTTCTGTTCATACATTTTGTAATAAAGCGTACCAGGGAAAGACTTGAGACATAAGAGAAATATGTATTCGGAGTTTGTATACACTACTATATGATATCAACGTTCCGTCTGGGATTGGGGACAACGTCTTCGCTCACACGACAACGAAAGTTGATCACCACTCAGTAGCTGATCGTAATTTAATGCTTTAGCAATAAACTCCAATCGATTTAGCTAGCATGCGAGGAGTTTAAATTTTAAAATTACGCACACAATTTTAACTTGCAATAAAAAAAACAGTACGCAACATTAAGATGTTAAAGATTACAATCATTGATTTTGAATTGACATTGACACAAAATTAGTCCTAATTAAACGGGGAAATCACAACACTTGGTCAGTTAATGATTTTTATACATTGCAATCAAAAATACAAATACTGAGCTATAAAAATAACTGAAATTAATGAATGGAAGTAGTTCACAGATAATATAAAATCATATTTTCTAATAAAAAGTGAATTAAACTCAATGTCTCCATTGCAGTTTGTACGCAGTGCCCAGTGAGGATGGCGTGGGTACCTACTATACTGTTGTATTACACTTGACCAGTAACGATACATCATACATGTAACGCACGTGCAGAGCAGATCGACATGCTGAGACAAATAATTCTCCATTACAATGGAATTTTACGGCGCGAACCCCTGAAGGACCGTCATTTCTTGTTTCAACAGTCTTTGGGGACGCTCGTCAGATCGGTCACAACCTTCGATTAGAGCAATTAAGCTTTTCAACGACATAATTAGCAAAGCCGATGCGTGTCTGGACTGGCAACCAGTGACCTTTGGTCAGTTCACGACCAGATGACACTAATGGACTTGTGTTTCATCCAAATAATCACTATACAATATAAAAATAATGGAAAAGCAACCAATACTAGTTGTACTTGAGTTAATTTGCTTCCCGACATCTAATGGTTTTCCGGCAAGAATGAATAAGTCTCGGACAGGCGGCGACCGAGGAAGTAGCACCTAACGAGGCGGTTAAGGTGCCCGTGCAGGACACGACACAAACCAGGGTAGGAAATCCGCGCTCCAGACGCCAAATAGATCAAGTTTGTAATCGGCAAGTTAGTAAGTCACTTATTATTGTCAATGGGCGACGTTAGCGGAGAGGTCTTCTACACCAGACATCATATTGGGACACGTCTCTTGCCGAATGGGTATGACCTTGAACATTGTGGTCTCGTCACTTACTATCTTAATCTACCAGAACAGGTTTAATGTCATTATGTCCTTCGCATGTTGTATATGTCTTCTAAGTCTCTCTAACCTTGACCATTACATTAGACATGGTTGACCGACTTCTTCGGTAAGTGGACGGTTCTAAAGCACCAATTGTAAACAATGACTAGAACAACGACTTACCTTTTTAATTTGATTTGTCGATGCAGAAAGCCAAACGATGTCATCATGTAATTGCGCCATACCTATGTATACGTTTAGCATTTCCACCTCTACCTGCATGCTGTTTCAATGTATGATGAAGTGTATGATCGGAAGAAAAAGAATCATATTTGATGAAAATATTTAGCATAGTTAATATCCATGCTTAAACAGCAAACCTATAACAGTTAATACATGATTTTACAGTATGTTAGACCAAATGATGATAGAATAAATACAGACATGCAATGATCACATACTGAGTGTTTCAAGTTATCCTTACAAAACTTAATGTATCAAGTGGGGTAAATGTGTATATTAGACAACAATGTCACCTGAAGTGAATGTCCAACCTGGACCAGCTAATGTTCCTATTGGTTGTATACACAAACTTAGTATTTGAAACAAATATACCAACTTCAACGTGTTGCTTAAGTTATAAATAAAAAGCATATTAAAATGAAATATGTCGTATCAATGGCTATAAATGCGGATGTAGAAAGCGCCGTTTTTGTCACCGCTTCACCACAGCTAGTCGGAGTCATTGCTGTCAGCACGTGACTTGCATTCGCGGTGCGTTCGAGAAATTTTTTCCGGACCGCGATTTAGTCAAATAGCTGGGAAATTAACCAATAAAATTAATTTTATGCTATGGTACAATGATGTACACGTTAACATGCTATTTAATTAAGTATTTGTATTATAATTTTGCTTATTTCTTTGTCGACATCGAGTCCTTTGAAAATAAGAAAATGTTTTAAAACATATATTTCGAAACAATGGACTTGAACAGGAATTTGTTTTATTTCAATGAAAGGAAGTAATAATGTGGAATGTTTCAAGACAGAACCGGCGTTAACAATGTCTAACCAATACTATACATGTCCACGCCATCCTTCACATTGGCAGGCGGGGTTCTAACGTCCGGTAACGAGAAGAAAATATCTCCAAATGATGCATACGCGAGATAAAAATGTTTCAATTTGTTACCACAAGATCTTCACCATAATTGTGAGTAGAGCCATACTACAGAAAAACACTTTGTTTACGATGTGTTTCTGCCAACATTTCCCTCCTTTCCGATAACAAGGCCTACCATTTATCGTTATTTGTCTACAGAAGTGATAGACTGGTGAAAGTTTGCCCATAACTGTGATAGCCTCGTAGTCTCATTTCTCGGACAAATCCTCCTGGACTATGTTACACCAACCAGAAGAAAACTCCGCGGTTTAACCGGGCTCAATCACTGAACTTATAATGCTCAAACAACGAGGTGACGTGAACTTTGTAGATAATGCAGTGATTTATACTTAAATGGGTGGTGCGTTAATACCATGCTGGTATAGCTCATCAGGAAAATACGATAATTATCCTTTTAAAAGAATCGACATGTGTTAATACGTTGCAAGAAAGTAAAAAAGTTAATGCACAAATAAACTACCTAGTTGTCGTTTGCCCAAGTCAACATACGAGAGAAAATCCCTAAATTGAAACAATGTTGAATTAACGTTAGGCGTAGGTGACTGGTTCGATTTCCTTTGAAATAAAGGTATATTAAGTATTGCCACCAAACGTTATAGATAAAGAGTAGCTGAAATGTATTAGTACTGGCACGAGACGCTTTCGTTGTAATGTACATGTACTTACACCGATATCAATTCTAATTTTAAAACGGCCGAGTTATTCACGAATATTGAAGATTGCAGATTTAGTCCAAACATATGTAAACCACGCGACCTAATAATGCATACGGTAACAATGTAATTAGCTCTAATAAGTTGCTCCAAGCAAATTTGATTCTATATAAAAGATAAAAAATAAGCAAGAAAAGATCTATGAAAAAAATTAAATAAGTACATATGGAAAGAAACGAACTACTGTTTTGTTTAAAGAAAATTAAAAAAAGAGGAACTCGAATATCCCAAAACCAACATCAGAATGCAGCCACTGTTAACAATAAAAGGTAAGCGTCATCTTTTAAAATATTTGAAAACAATACAGCCGCACGATTGTTTTGTAAGAAAAATTAGGAGGAAACAAAAAGTTGAAAATAGCAAGCTTCACGTGAGAAAATTCATCTATAGGGCATGTTACATATTGAAATAAATGTAGCGTTTATAAACGATGAAATATGATGAAGAAATGATAAGACGCAACGAGTTAACACACCGTGAAAATAAAAGTGTGGAGTAGCCGAAGATTTAGATACTGAGCTACAGTCAAATAGACGAAAATAGACCAAATCAGAAAATGTAGTGTTCAATGCAGTTAATGAGATATAGTACGTTTTCAATAAACAATAAATTCGGTTTCCAAAACATATCATTGCATACAGTAATGTTGAGATCCTATAAATGATGATAAAGTTGGATATGTGCTTGACGATGAAAATGTAGCATGTTTGGTAAACTGATTTTTGATATAATGTGGTTTTAACAGACGAAAAAAGGAATGTCTTGAAAGCAATGGGGAAGGCAGGCGTTAAACCGTTCTTAAAATACATTTTGTATGTGTCCAGAGTCATGGATCATGTAAAGTGTCCCACGTAAAGTGTCCCACGTAAAGTGTCCCACCTTTCTTCACTTTATGCATGGTTTACATTGTTATTTGTGCCGTCGAATATAAGTTACTTTTTAGTACGTCTGTATTTACACTAGTACGTATAGCAGTAAAAGAAATAATATTGTGTAAGTTATGTCTTTTTTCAGTTTTTGTACATCCTGCTTTATAATCACGTGGTCTTGGAATTGTGATAAAAACATGTCTTTAGAGTAGTGTTTGTTATAGTGAGCGGGCTGGTGACGTCAAATAGGAATGCGAATGAAAAACGTGAACTTGTCACCTGGTCATATTCTCTTGTGCTTTTACGAGAGTCTCCGTGTAATTTTTTCTTCTGTTCCTATTTTTCCTCTCTAGTTTAATCGATTTTGAGTTCGGATTATGGTTTTGTTGACGTTTTGGTATTCTCTGATTATTGTTTTTTCTTTGTTGACAAAGAAAAATATGGCACCGGGACAATTTGTCATAAATGATATCTTAGCATATATTCCTTTCATGGGATATAATCGCCAAATTCGTAAAATATTGTGGGAAGAAATTTTATAAACATTGTTAAAGAATGAGATAATAAAACAGTTCGTGAAGTGAAAAATCATCAAATTTACATAAAACAACTAGAAGAAGTGACGTTCGCAATAACAGTCTATGCCAATGTTTAAGGCAGATTTATGTTCTGCAAGGTTTCAATTTTGTTACATCATATATCAATGTTGTTATAGGTTTTAAGGCAATACGACGGTGCCATATACTATGACAGACGTGTTGGAAGAGTTCCTATCTACCATTAGTATATACTAGCAATCGCTATTATTGCAGGTATAATTTGTGTATAAATAAATCTCACAAGATCTTGGAACATGTAGATTACAGGTATTATACATGTTAAATCCAGGCTAATGTCATTCCGGTTACTTTAACAGATTGTTTTTCACACATATACTACTCTATTGCTACGAATCCTCATAGATGATTGCTCGAAAATGCGATCATAAACCATCCAATCCCGGCGAGGATTGCATAATGTATTTAAAATCCCGAGTTTGCCTATTGTATATATCATTACATCTGATACCAAGACAAATTTCGGCGTTTGGACAATATTGACATCTAAGTTTCGTTTGTTCATGGATTTGCTTGATTCAACATACATTGTTGCTAAATGCTGATGTAGGACAATCGGTTCCATTGATACAATATCCCGTACAGCATGTGTAGGATCTTGGTGAACTCCGTACCCCAATCATCTCCCAGAAATATGGATGATAAAGAGTTTTTGTGTGCACAAGCGACAATCTTATTGATCACCTTTGATGATGTCCCTCACAATGTTTCCGTCGGATCTCGGGATCTGTCTTCACACCAATATGGCTGCTATCATCATAACTCATCGGAATTGACTTTTTAATGCAGATAATTAATCCCCTGTGTTTTAGAATGAATTATAACTGCTGTTTAAGTAAACGCGAACTGTATGGAACCCCACTTTGGTTTCGTTCTGTCAAGTCTTTTATGTCTTTATTGCCGCCTAAAAGATACTTAATTTGAATATTAAACTCCTATAATACCAAAATGAGGTTGTTAACACCATTTCCTACCGGTACGTAACATTTTGTAGCCGACGTATCAGTTAGCGTTTTTAGATTTTCCATTTAAAGCTACTGCCATATAACTATAATGAATATAATGTTTGTTTCCATGAGGGAACAGTGCAAATTACAATTTGAATCGATATGTTAAGATGATTGAGGATCACGGTCGGTTTTTGACGAATATAGAGCTATGTTTTTATTTGAGATTGATAATACACTGCTGGTTTTCTTAGGAGGTCGCCTTGTCACGCTGACGATTTAAATTGTCGCCGAGAATAGCACGAGAGAGAACATAATCATGCCTCATTTTAACAAGAGCGTGTTCTGATTGGATGATGCTGGTCACATGCCGGAACAACAAAACACCACGTCGCATTTACGCGCTCTCGTTTCCCTGATCATTGTCACCTTATTCGAAGGTTTTCTACAAAAAAATAACCAAGGGCCAATACACTCACTCGAGTTTCGACCGATGGCAACTAAAACTTGTTAATCTGATTATATTTATTTTGGTATTTTTTATTTTGATTTTGTCAATATTACCAACATGGCCTAACGTAGGGGACGTGCTTAATTAACGTATAACTTAGAGGCGCGAGACGTACATTATAAGTTAACAACGATGTAAAACTGAGATTTACACAACAGAATGAACCTGTCACAAGTTAGCAGTGATGTAAAACGGAGAGTTACACAGCAGAATAAAAATGGCGCTATATTTTATGAAATGTATGCCAAATACTGAAACGATGTCAAATTTGTTTGCAATAGACCACCGCGGAAAGGCCAATATATGAGCCACGTGTTGCCGTCAGTTTGTTAATCGTCGACAAATTTCCGGGTTTAATGTGTGTCAGACTGCACAAAACGAAGCACAATCTCGTCATTTCTCGCGGATCAAGTTACAGTTTCGTGTGGCTAATCTCGTTTGACATGAAACATTAACCTACCTAACGAACTCAGGCGTCACACCGTTATGGAATGGCGGCCATAGGATTTACTACCACGTCTTTAAACGGAATCAGACGCCGCTGCGCAAAGGTTACTTCACACGCGACAAGATACTGTTTAACACGCGCAGGTGTCATCGAACAGATTAAAATAATAATAAAAAAAGATCTGTAACATGTAAACCCTATTGATTTTGATATATTGTATTACATGCGAATGCTTAATACGATGTTATTCTGTTTCTTTGAAATGACTGCGATGAAGTACTGTTATATGATAGAGGTACTGTTATATGATAGAGGTACTGTTATATGTTAGAGGTACTGTTATATGTTAGAGGTACTGTCTACAACGCCGGCCCAACCTTTATTATTTCCAATAAGGACGTATTAATAGTGGGTTTTTTTTTGGTTGAGTTTTTATTTCACGACTTTCGAAAGAGCATGCCATTATCTATATTTTCCTCGACAACTATTCTAAAATGTTCACGTTCAACCGGGCCAAGTTCGTCATTCACAAACAATTTGTTTTAAACTCAATACAGCATGGATTCTACACTTAAAGCAACGCGTTTGTGAGAATGGTATTATTGGCCCTTGTCTTATTTTGTTTCATATATGGCTCATTGCACAACCAAGCTATTATCTGCTATTCTTAGTACCGTTAAATCAGGGCTTCAGTCCTATTGTGAAACTATTTCCATTGGGTGGCTTTAACGGAATGTGGATTTTGAAAAACTCTAAGGATCTTTTGATCAACCTTGGGCATCCCTTCCAACACTGTACACTATAACATACCACACAATAAACTAAAATAACGTCTTCAGTCTCTCATTGGGAGAGCTTTTCTTTTCAAGGAAAGGTTGACGACGATACAAATACATGGTTGTGAGCTATCTTTGAGTATACCTTTTGCAAAACACAACAAAAGCTGGGATGAAATATACTGAAGAAGATATAGTACGAATGAATGAATGCACAGTTAACATTATCTTTATTGAGTTTGGAGGAAAGATTGTCCAACAAACTGTTGGTATTCCAATTGGAACTACATCAATGTAACTGTGCTCCACTTTTGGCTGACTTGTTTTTGTTTTCATACGAGACCGAATTAGTCGAGGGGCTTATCAGGAGTGGTAAGACCTTGTCAAATCTTTCCATTTCACTTTCAGGTATTATTCCTATGGGAATGTCAACAGTCAAAGTATGCTCCAAGATAGCTCACTACTATATAGTTTTATCGTCGTCCGCCTTTCTTGGAAAAGAAAGCTTTCATAACAAGAGATCGAAGACTTTCCTTTAATTTTGTATGAGGTATGGTAGTGTACATGCTGGGGAAAATGTTTTGACCGAAAAGACATTTATAAGAGGGGGTGTTCAAGATTGATCATGAGATCTTTCGAGTTTTTCAAAATCCACGTCCAATTTATTCCACTCCTGGAGTATACAGTATCATAATAAGACTGGAGCCCTGATTTTATGGTACTAAGAATGGTAGTAAGAAGTTTTGATAATGGCTTGGTTGAGCAATAAGCAGAGCCAGCGATAAAACGTTGCTTACAGTGTATAAGGATCCTTGTGTAGTTAAATCGATTTTGAATTCGGATTATGGTTCTGTTGACAATTACTTCTAATATATAAATTAAACGGGTTTTACGCACTTGGCTCTTCTGCTTCTAAATTAGTTTAGACATTTTGGATTACCACCTTTTGTTCCCTAGCATCACGGAAGAGTCCTAGGAGGACGAAACAGCTGTATGATGCAGTTTAATTCATTTTCGGCATACTGTACATATATCTGTTACTTAATTTAAAAGGTTCAGCGTATGTGTGTAACGCCATCTTTGAAGAGATGTACATTTACAAGAGAATAAGACCAGCTGTTCCGAAAGAGTAAGCGTCTTCTGCTTTATTAAGTACAAAATTATCAGTTCTACTCTTCAAACGTCGTGTCGGGTACAGCGGTGTACTCTGTCGTCCTCGTCAGTGCCATATAAAACAGAAGTAGACACTTTCCAAATATACAACCTCAATTACATGTTCAGTTTGGTTAAAGTACACTATTTACCCCTCATTACAAGCTTCTGCCAAGCCCGAGTGGGAGATTGATAAGATCCATGTTACAATAAAAGACATTGTTTGAGTTGTTTGAGCAAATCCAAGATTCATGGGTCCTTAGAGATCCATCTTAAAATCCCGGGAAGGTTTGTTCATTTTAAATGAACGTCTGTTAAAGCGATGACGAAGACATACATATAACCGGAATGTGAACTCGATCCGTGACGCATCGTCCGTCAACACATCTTCTATGATATACAGCACCAAGAAAAATCTTGGATAGCCAATCGGATTCTACGAATTCCCATTTCGCACCCACGAAAGCAATCGTCCATAAGGGACGTTTGTTCTAGTGTGCTAAATTCAGAAAAGTTGCGTTTTTTAAATATCTAATTCATTTTGAGTTTTTTTTTCTGAATGTTTGACGTGAGCTAAATTTACTTACACAAACACCTGTCGTATAACCATTGTATCCGTAAAACCTATTTGGAATAGATGATATGTGTCTTAATTTGATACCATACTAATGGACATATCGTGTATTTATTGGACAGATAACTGCTCGTTAAGCGCCAAGAACAATTGTATGGCATGTACTGCATTCCAGAAATCAATTGTTCAGTGTTAAAAAGGTTGCTTGATTTGTATGTAAAATATGTTTTGGTTTTTTTACCATATGGTATAAATGTAGCATAGGGAAAGTATTTCAGATGTCCATAGAACTATATAATTGTATGTACTAACACTTATGTAATATGTAAATCATCAGTAGGGGATGTTTAGATAACTAGAACGTCCCGAATAATGATAATCATTACGACTAAAACACTTTTAAGTAGACATAATTGTAGAAAAAGTGCGAGATAAAGGCGTAAATATATTTTACCAATCCTGTATGAATGATGAAAGAAATATTTGAATAACGTACATAACTACTGGCAAGGGCTTGGAGATACGCTATACTCTTGTTTACTTATTGTTTATATCATTGATTGTAACATACCGAAGTTGTATGGAGAAGGCTTATATAAGCTTTGCCTGATGCCGAATCCTTTTGCTTTTTTGCAAAAAAATATATTGAAATGAAATGAAATGAAAGAAAGACATATCGAACATTTGATATAGCGCTCTGTAGAGCTAGCATAAGCTACTCTAACGTGCTTTACACTATTAAGAATGTCTTATTTTATACAATCCATACAATTTAACAACAATATTTTTACATTCCATACAATTAAACATGAACAGCTCATCTGATACAACTCTGAGGAGTTCGCAGAAGCTGCCTCATCAGGGGCTAACTACTTGTCCTATTCCACCTGACTAAGATCTCCCTATGTATGCGTGTGTACTGGAGATGTATTGCGTTTTGTCTGTAGTGGGAGCAAGGTTCAACGGCACCTTTTATAGCCCCGCCTAACCTGAATGCAACAACACAGATATCGCACTACTGACACCGAATGTGATTGGAATATTCCATGCGTACAACGACTTCGAGAATGGAACCCCCTCCCCCCCCTCACCATCCCCACGTGGAAGGCTGGATGAAGGCTTGTTAAGCTCTTTTGGTTGACGATATAAATATGTAGTTCTGTGTTTTACAGATATATATTTGCACTTGCGTCGCAACCGACTATATGAACATAACCGACAGAATTGCTTTTCATATGGGTAATAAAGCAAAGGTAATCGGGACGTAACATGTTGTTTACTTATGACGTCATATACAATGTGTCAATCTTGTTCAAAGGGAGTCTTGTCGCTTTGATTCAAATAACACGGAGAACGTCCCTGCTTCAAACGCTCAAATGACAAATGCTAATCATCGGCACCAATCTTATTCAAACTTGGCTGTCAATGTTGTTTAAATGACGAATACAATACAAACGCAGATAAGTCACTAAACATTTGAGAAACTATAAATACAATTGAACAACTTGGATAGAAGGTGCTTTTTAACATTCATGGCGCTTTGAAAGTGTAGCGGTTACATCCATATCGCATGAAGCTTGCTTGTCTTCGTTAAAATTACTTTCAATCCATATATGAATTGTTAATTAATAAAAGCGGAGAGAATATCAGAGTGTTAACAAAACTGTTACAAGATGTGTCGATCTTTATCATGATACATGGGATTGTAATCTCGTAATTGAAAACGTTCAGAAAGGTTCTTGTTATGCCACGTATATGTCCACTTTTTAAATTTTCGCGATTTGTGTTACTCGTAAAATCCCCCTCCCAAAAAAAATAAAGATAAAGAACAATATGGCCATACATTGCGATATACTAATAATTATTACTATCAACTGTCAACACTACAAAGATGGATTAATCGCATCAAACACGTCATTCTCTTGCTTAATGGTCATTTTTTTGCATTTCTCCTGTTTTTTAAATGCTGTTAAATATTTCTTTGTTTATACTTAATCGAGCTTAGTTTAGATTATGGCTTTGTTGACACTGGAGCAGACAGTATCAATAGTCGTCGTCGAATTCACTGCGGTCGGAAACCGAACACATTCTATGTTTTATGATCGTGCGCTAATTTATGAACATCGGCGATAGAAGATAGAAACTTTTAAAACGGCTCTGTTAACATTTCAAAGCTGTAAGGAAATACAGTGAAGATGCCTACTCCACTGACTTTAATTTAAAATTGGGTTGCAAAGGATTCACTTTGGTAGGATTGATCGTCATAGAATTACTAAACGGAAAACTATGACAAAAACTAGCTAAGCTGAAGACTCTAATGTACTTAATAATATCTCAGGTCAATCATTTGTTTCTTTCTCTTCCTAATCCGGGTGATGTGTATACAATTTAGATACTTTACTATACAACTTGTTGAGGAATGGAAAACCAGATCAAGTCAAACGAGACTTAGTTATTAAATATTTATACAAGGAGGGCTAAAATACTTCATTTGAAATCATATATATTAGCCTTAAAAACAACCTGGAGAAGGTGAATTTATAACAAACTTGGTAATTGGAGCATTGTGATGGGAACTTATTTTGAACGAATCCGTCCATGTTTAGGAACGGAAAAGTTGAAAGAATTGTCAAAAACTTGAAAGCCTGGTACAAAACTATAATTGCAAAAACATATAAAAAACAAATATTTCTGAAAATCCATAATGGTATGGTGTAATAATGAAATAAAGAATAATCAATCATTTTATCAAAACTGGGAAATCTTTTTAAGAAGATTTTAGAGAAAAATAAAATATCTAAACTGATTGATTAAACCAGGAAGCATTAAAAATCTCAGTTCAGGCATTTATAATAAAAATAAACAAACATTTGACGGTGAAAAAAAAACAAATATTACCAACTATACGTCTTAATATCAAAGGTGCTCAAGATTTTAACGAACGAAACACAGTGCAAAAACAATCTAAAACCCACAGCTAAAAGAAAATGAAACCGTAATTTTAACTTTAATACAGAAACGTGGAAAAACGTATATACTTCTCCTTTCGACACCACTACTAATTCAAAACATGATTGGCATCATTACACAATAAGTCATACAATCCTTACTGCTAACTCTTTTCTTCTCAAAATCGGTAAATCGAACAGCAATCTTTGCTCCTTCTGCAAAATCCAACCCGAAATAATAACACATAATACTATGGGACTGTGATAATGTATTCAACCCTATTGAAAATCTAAGAAATAATATAATAACTAAAACACTTGGTTAAGATTTCATCAGCAAGAATTCATCTTTGGCAAAAACATAAATAAACACCAAACGTTTATCTGAGAATATCTCATTCTATTAACTATTAAACAGTACATATACTAACGTAAATGTTTCGAAATAGATCTTTATCTCAACAGTTTAAAACAAATTCATATTAAGGGTTGGTTAAGATAAATTAAAATTTGTTTTTCAACTAACGATTATAGAAATAAAGAACAGCTTATTGTTCAAATAAATGAATATTAATATTTTTTTCCTAAAAACACATCAAGATTTTAATCATTATTATTAATATTTTTTTGTTTTTGTTTCTCTTTTCTAAAACCACTTGTTTGCTGAACTTTAGTTTCTTTCCGTATTGATTGTTTCAGAAGTCAATGGAGTAAGTGATCATTAATGATAATTTTTCAACTCAAATACAGAAATTAAAGATAGCCAACTGACCGGTTGTCATTATTTATTTTGTGGGAGTCTTAATGTTTATGTGCGAGGTTTTTGTTTTTCATTTTGGTTATTTTATTGTATGTTTAATTTAATAATCATAATATAGTTTACCACCATGGTTCATGACCTTATTAAAAATGTACTCAAATAGCATCTGATTTTTTCATGTTATGTTGGTACAACCTATATATTTATGTTGCTTTTTTGTAAATATGTATTTATATGTCTTGTAATATTATTTTAAATCTAAATTCAAAAACCCATTTTAAAGCAGTCTCTATACAACAAACGGTGTGTTCACAAATCGCATGTATGCACACAGAGACGTAGATGTTAACTTTTCATAACTCACATATTCGTAGAATTCGTAAAATAGAGAACATCGAAGGGTCAACAAAACCATAATCCGAACTCAAAATCAATTAAACTAAGGTTTTAATACGAAAAAATGAACGATACACATGGAGACCCTTGTAAAAGTACAAACCAGGTGTTCCGGAAGGGTAAGCGTCTTCTGCTTCATCGATGACACACGCCATGTGAATCCTGGTCACATCCATGTATCAAGTTTTTGAAATTAGAAAATAAATAAGAGAATGCCGAAGCGTTAACAAAATCATAATCCAAACTCAAAACTGTGTCATTGTCAATCAGACGAAAATGACGAAAATTAAACTTGCCCATAGTTCTGATCAGCATGTATCTCTCGAATCCCTGTGTTGTTACTGTAGTTTGCCAACGAAACATTTTATTGCCAAAACTCTGTATTAATTGGCACAACATTGCAAAATAAAAACCAATAAAAAAAAATGAAAATAGAATGCAATGTCCTATAAGGACACAAAATGCGTTTTCTTAAAACATCATTAAGTAGCTAATCTTCTGCTAATATGTGTTTTGTGTCGGCATGTAAAACTATATCCAATGTATAGTTGGATATGTGATCTTTGATATTTTTCAAAACTGTTATGTTACCTGTGCTACTTGTTTCCCGGGCGTGTGAAGTGCTGGCGTTACAGCGTTTTGATAAAAAATATCATTCCTCGGAGGGCAGTTTAGGATAAAAGATTCTGGTGTCACCTTCAATAAAAAATAGCAAACGAAAATATTTCGGCATTAAACGATAGAAAAACTGTGACACGATCGTCGTGTTCTATTGTTTCCTGAGGGAACGTCAACCTAAATATAAATACGACATATAAAAACGATTATGTGAGTCTTACGAACTGATTCGCTATTGTATGTGGAATTAAAGAATAACGACTAACAGAATGCTTCACACGGTGTTTCATTTTTGTATTGATCCAAACGTCTATATAACTAGGTACAGCCTAGTCGAAACTGACAAAGACGTAAGCTAGGGTCTCTGTGCGGTCGTTGACGAGACTGAAACGGGCAATTGCCGAGAAGGGATTGTCGAGAAACCCGACTTTATTGTCATTACTGTGTTTGTCGAGGATCACTCTACGCGTACTAATATATCTAATTCCTTGGTTGTAGTGTGATGCTAGTTGATATCGTTTGCGATATTTTGACAATAAACCATGTGTATTTGGAGGGATATCTTTCCTGGGATGAATCGTAACATATTTTTATAACAACTTATACATATATTCTTCCTATGACGGCTATGCCAGATAACAATACATGAAGCTATAGCTGTTGATGTTGACATCAACAAATGTTTTTTAAGTGACATTTGGTGTAAAAACTAGGCGGTGGACTCGAGGCTTACGAGGGGCAATTAGCTACACAATAAATGTGATAGTCGTACTTCAGTGCTTTTCTTCACCAACAAATCTGTTATCTATTAATAGGAAGTAAAACAACCCGTTCGCAGACTTCGTCAAACTATTTACTTCAAATTGACCGAAGGAAATAGCAAGAGTATAAAATAAATATATAGTAACAATGACACAGATACACACAATCTAGACTTAATCAATGTATATTTTGAAAAAAAAATCAAAAAGAAAGAAAAAAATAATGATAAATAGATAAAAACGAAACGAAGAAAATTATTTACTAATAATGTACCATATTAATAAAACATGAATTATCTTTGTTGTCCAATAAGACATATTTTGTCTAGCCCCATTGTTCGATAGGATGCGTCAAAACGTTTTGACGGTAACCATGCATCATTCCTCTGGTCGTGCTCATTATAATCACAGCACAGACATACGGATACCGCTACGTCTAAAACAGTTGTACAGTGTATCCTGATTCTATGTCAAAGACAACCAACTGTAGAAAACATCCTCGGATACAGGTTAGTATATTCTGCAAAATAATAACCTTAGATTTAGGAAAACACGAGTATAACACATTTTTCTTGTCAAAAGTTTGGAACTTGAGATTTGTGTAATAAAGCGTTCTAGCCGTTATTTGGACATTGTAATGATTTTGTTGGTGTTAGGTTTACGCGAGTGCTGCTCACAGACCATGTGATTTATGAAGTATTTGTCACGAAGTGCAATACATAATGGACCACACGAGTTAGCTAGCCTCATTGTCATTCCCCTGATGTGAGACACATTTTCTTCTCTTTATGCCTTCTATATATTAAAGGTAGCGTATACACATTTGTAAAACATGGACCTCTTTATACGAACGTTGACAAAAATAAAAATGAAAAAGCTATGTACGGTAGACATTATCTGACTCAGAGTTCAGAATGTATTTCCATAACACCTGCGACTCACTTTGGTTTTCAGAAACAGTAAAATATCATTGTTCCATCATTTCACTCAGAACAACATACGAGTGACTAAGAGTTGTCTAATGTTTCTTTTTTACGCACATTCAAAATGTGACCATTGACAAAGAACAAGCTCTTATCAAAATCTTCGAATCGGATATCTTAACGCATTAGCTCATGGAATAAGACTATTTCCGATGTTAACTTATTTATGTAGCTATACAACATTTATGAAATCAAATGTTTCTTTTCAAACTTCGATTAATATTTTATTTGTCTGTATGTATTGGATATCTATGCGAATAACAGGTCATGTGAAGACGGACCAGCTTGTATTTATTAATTTATCAGCTATGATTCAACCCCGCAGATTGTCTTAAAGAGGGAGGAGGAGGCGGTGGGTCTAGACGAAGTCCGGCAGATAATCACATAAACGGAATACAAACATTCCTTTTAAGATTTGTAAGAGAGAGATGCAATGTGAATAATGTTGGTGGTAGGGTTTGGAAAAAAATCAGTTCTGAAATAGCCAAGCGGCGATTTGTAGGAAATGACTGCTGGACATGTGTGAAAAGTATAATAAACATTAATTTAAGATAAAGAAAGAAACATGGCAGTTTCCCCATATCTCCGGAACAGTTCCATTGCGCAAGAAAGTTGAGATGTTAGGTAATACGAAGCAAAAAAAACCCCAAAAAACAAGCAAACAGTCGCTGTTTATAGGAAAAGAAATAATAGAATACCGAAGCGTCAACAAAACAATAACAATAAAAATTAAACAGTGACCATTGGAAATATGCAAATGAAAAAGAGACTGTGTGTTGCGAAAACGTAAGCTTCTTTTGTTCTTCGACGCCACCCGCCATATCACTATAGTTCACATCCCAGTAAATGTCAGACCCTGTTAATGAGAACTGTGACATAATTCTCACTCACAACAGGTTGGCGTATCAATGAGCATAATAAAAGCGCACGCCATCATACAGTACAATGATACAGAATACGTATCAATGGGACCAAGCTCGCGATTATTACACTTGCTCACTTCATCAATTTTGTTCCGAATCCATGTACCGTTCAAGATATTTAGAGCAAGCTATAAAATAACGAATCGAACGCGACATGCAGCCATCATGGGATGGAGAGGCTCCAGAGGTTTTATTAAGAGATAATATTTGGAATGTAGTAAATATGTGTCCAGCTTGACAATAACAATGTAGAGTTGAAAAACATGTACATGTATACGCGTCATCTACACATAGAATAATACGTATTCTAATCAAACTGCGGAGCATGTTTTCAAAGAATCCATTGACTCATCGCGAAAGAACTATGTCCCTGCCTGCAATGCAGCCACCTATTAGCGCTTCTATCGTTGAAGGCATCTTTTAGTACTGTAAGACAATGCTTTATAAAAACAATGTTGATAGTAAGTGTTTCACAGCTTCGATTGTTTCAATGTAGCAAGCGTTAGCAATGTTTTGCCGATCTCATCACTAGAGGAAAATATCGTTATTATTGCAAAAAAATCAAATGCACAATTAATTACACGAACTTAGTCTTATTCTACATCTCTCTTCCTCTTATGGCTTGATCACAATCGCAGAAAAGACAAGACACCTCCTATTACCGATCAGAGAAGTTTTAAACTACAATATATCGAAAACCCTGGTTAGCTATGCAAGTTTGTGGAAAGGTCTAGTAGAAAGAGTCAGGCTTGAATGAACATGTCACTTCAATAAGCTTTCGGTTTATCTATGTCATAGGGTAGCCGCAACTGGATGGCTATCAAGGAGTGTACGAATTCTCCAAACTGATACCTTTCTCACAGTTAACGAGGACCGCGTGATATAAAAGCGGAGTCTAGTGTTTAAGCCGTCAGAATGGAAGCACCTTTCGTCTAGCTACCAGCTCCTGTTGTTTTTGCTTCAATTATATGTTGTTGTAGTTTATTCCCAACGCCGCAAATCACGAATTATCGACTCTTAAACGACAGATCGAGTCGGGTTTGTAGCAGTCAGGACGGGATCCGTCAAGTTTATACGGTGTAATTAAGCTGTTTGTCAGCCTGCAATGATCACATTTCACTGCCAATGTGATACAAGTCAGATAGGAACTATATATTTCTTGTGCAAGAATGGACTCAGGACGACCATCAAAAGATAGGCCATGTCACAGAGTAGTAATTACTTTGACGTCACGAGGCAGCCATGATGGCGAATTTCCAAATAAAGATATGCTTAGTATACGGCGCTTTTGCGTTAACAATCTCCCTCATTTAGACCAGTGATTGAAGTTCCATTACTTGGATCCTTCCCTTTGGCTGAAAGTCGAGTATGTCTTGGAAACTGAGAAACATTTAACTACTAACACACAACTGTACATGATACAGTATTTTTGTCACAACTGTTCTAGACTTGAAATAAACTTCCTATTTTGCACGGCTTGTAGTAAGCTAAGAAAACGTCTTTTTTGACCTTGACAATAAAATCAAAATGCGTTTCTATTTCTTGGGTAGGATTTTACTAATATACATTTGATACAAAATACAATCGCTTTCTTATGTAGTTCATTCCAATAAAAGCAATTTAGACCAAATATGAGATTCCAAACTCAAATGAAAACAATTTTCATTACATGTCTGTATTTCTGATTTGCCCACAATTCGATAGCTGCTATTGATCATGGAGAAAGTGTGTCATGCGCTGATGGTTCCTCTCACACTCCAATGATTTTGACATTGGAAAGTTGCAAGGAATGAATTACTTCTTGAGAAATCGTATTTGATGTTTGAATGAGCTTGGCACAAACACAGACAGACAATGTAGATGAGAGAAGGAGAGGTCATTGCGCTCTGACCTCTGTTGTGATTGTTTCTATGACATATATACATACGGAAACTACAAAAGTGGCTTGTTCTTCTGGTCAGATATTGAGATTGCAGATTGGCAATAAACAGTTCACTAGAAGTAATCAACGCTACCATTGAAAAGGGGGTCTAGGATGATAGGGTCTGTCGATAAAAGTGATAGATCATTTCAAAAACAATGCTTTAGTTTTACGTGTGCCAGTAACTGACAAACACAAAAAATGCAAGGCAGATTGGAAACATGAAACATGAACAGGGCTTCTGTCGGTCTTGAATGTAAATACATGTATAACCTCACGTTTAATTGCTTATATAACCACCCTTAACGTCATACTATCCTTAAATATAGATCCGATAAAAGTCGCATTTAATACTGTCCTGAAGGCGTTTGGCTGAAGGGCTACTTGAATGATTAAAAGGAAACGGCTATTTGATACATGTAAGTCATATAAGGTTATCTATTAGTGTGGGACACAGACTCGTAAATCGGAAAACAAGGACATTATAGATAACACCTAAGGTTAACAACAGCAAAAAACCACAACATTAGTCAAACTCTAATTGAATAACATAAGGTAACTCTCAAAAGGGGTGGTGGGGGGGTATTTCTTTGCTAAATAAAAACATCAATAACTACTCAATGTGAATTTGATGTTACATAGATTATACAACTGGAAAGAAAAGGTTTTTAACGTATGTACATACATAGGTAAGAACTAATGAAAAAAGGTCAAAGAATACTAAAGCGTCAACAAACCATAATCTGAACTCAAAATCGATTAAACTAAAGAAAAAATAGGAACAAATGAAAGATTTACACGGAGACTCTCCTAAAAGCAAAAGAGAGTAAGACCAGGTGTTTAGGAAGAGTAAGCGACACACACCATGTAAATCACATCCAAGTAAGCATCAATCCTCAAAATAAGAACCGAGTCATCATTGTCAGTAACAAAAAGTAAGCACACTAATAAGCAAACTCAAAAACGTCCATCTTCACACTACACAAAGATACAGAATATTTATCGATTAAATCAAAATGGCGACCAAAAACTTGCCCATAGTCTTCATCAACCTGCATCTCTCGAATCCCTATGCCGTAAGTTTGTCGTCAGCCGTAGTCATCTATCACGGAAATCTCGATATTCAGAGCAAGCCCTAGAATAACGAATGACTTGCGACATGTAAACACCATAGGATGGAGAAGCAGGGATGTTACTATCAAGAAAGGGAATGTTCACGATCGGAAAATCGAAATCGTCACGTATATCATACAGCTTAGTAGTAAGCCGTGCGTGTTGGTCATAGTTTAAGTTAAGATCGAGGTAAGATGCTGATGTAAGAAGAGTATATTGTGTCTTTAATCCCAAGTTCAGTAGTATATCTAAGATCGACTAGGTCAGCAAACGTCTTGTTGTTTATAGACAACACATCGTCGATATACCTGAAAGTGAAATTGAAAGATTTGGCAAGGTTTTTGTTACCAGTCCTGATTAGCAGATAACAAATTCAGCCTCGTATGAAGACAAAAACAAGTCAGCCAAAAGTGCGGCACAGTTAGTGCCCATTGGAACGCCAACAGTCTGTACTATATCCGTACTATATCTTCCTCGGTATATTTCAACCTAGCTCTGGTTGTGTTTTTCAGAAAGTATGCTTCTCAAAAATATAAAAAAAAAATAAATAAATTTGATATGAGGTCTTTTTTCCGATATTGTGTTTAACGACCTCGCAAATGAAAACACTTTGGCGATGCAATCGTTAGACTTGGCCAAGACTACAAGTATCATCGGCCATAACCTGTACCTATCTAACAGTTCTTGACAAGTCCAGGTGAGGTGTGCAGTGACGTAGATGTCTGGGCGTAAATGACGTAGGAACGCTTATGATGCCACTCAATTTTACCTTCATGTTCGAAATTAACTATTCTATATATCGGTATAGAAACAGCCTCAAATAGAAAAATAATGTTATTTAAGCCAATAAAACTAATACAGGCAATGCCAGATATTCTATCTTTTTGACAACATCTTCCACCTTATTTTGTCAATAAAATTTGTTGAAATGAATAAAGCTTTGTTAGGACTATACTTACTAACATCATACCATGCAAGCAAAATCACGCAGTCAAAGTAGATATAAGCTAGCCGGGTAGGAAGCTGAAAGTGGTGATGACTACATGTATGATACCTCAGCAATAGGATATATGACATTTGGTGACGACAACATGTATGATACCTCCGCAATGGGATATATGACATTTGGTGATGACTACATGTATGATACCTCAGCAATAGGATATATGACATTTCGTGATGACTACATGTATGATACCTCAGCAGTAGGATATATGACATTTCGTGATGACTACATGTATGATACCTCAGCAATAGGATATATGACATTTGGTGATGACTACATGTATGATACCTCAGCAATAGAATTTATGACATTTCGTGACGACTACATGTATGATACCTCAGCAGTAGGATATATGACATTTCGTGACGACTACATGTATGATACCTCAGCAAAAGAATATATGACATTT
The DNA here is from genome assembly GCA_947623455.1 of Mimachlamys varia. Lineage (NCBI taxonomy): Eukaryota > Metazoa > Mollusca > Bivalvia > Pectinida > Pectinidae > Mimachlamys > Mimachlamys varia. The sequence continues at coordinate 5,891,111 of OX392535.1, forward strand.
CGTGACGACTACATGTATGATACCTCAGCAATAAGATATATGACATTTCGTGACGACTACATGTATGATACCTCAGCAATAGGATATATGACATTTGGTGATGACTACATGTATGATACCTCAGCAATAGGATATATGACATTTGGTGACGACTACATGTATGATACCTCAGCAATAGGATTTATGACATTTGGTGATGACTACATGTATGATACCTCAGCAATAGGATTTATGACATTTGGTGACGACTACATGTATGATACCTCAGCAATAGGATTTATGACATTTGGTGATGACTACATGTATGATACCTCAGCAATAGGATTTATGACATTTGGTGATGACTACATGTATGATACATGTACCTCCGCAATAGGATATATGACAGTTCGTGACGACTACATGTATGATACCTCAGCAATAGGATTTATGACATTTTGTGATGACTACATGTATGATACTTCAACAATAGGATATATGACATTTGGTGATGACTACATGTATGATACCTCAGCAATAGGATATATTACATTTCGTGATGACTACATGTATGATACCTCAACAATAGGATATATGATATTTGGTGACGACTACATGTATGATACCTCAGCAATAGGATATGTGACATTTCGTGATGACTACATGTATGATACCTCAGCAATAAGATATATGACGTTTAGTGATGACTACATGTATGATACCTCAGCAATAGGATATATGACATTTCGTGATGACTACATGTATGATACTTCAGCAATAGGATATATGACATTTCGTGACGACTACATGTATGATACTTCAGCAATAGGATATATGACATTTCGTGACGACTACATGTATGATACTTCAGCAATAGGATATATGACATTTCGTGACGACTACATGTATGATACTTCAGCAATAGGATATATGACATTTCGTGATGACTACATGTATGATACCTCAGCAATAGGATATATGACATTTGGTGACGACTACATGTATGATACCTCAGCAATATGATATATGACATTTGGTGATGACTACATGTATGATACTTCAGCAATAGGATATATGACATTTGGTGACGACTACATGTATGATACCTCAGCGATAGGATATATGACATTTCGTGATGACTACATGTATGATACTTCAGCAATAGGATATATGACATTTCGTGACGACTACATGTATGATACCTCAGCAATAGGATTTATGACATTTTGGGATGACTACATGTATGATACCTCAACAATAGGATATATCACATTTCGTGACGACCACATGTATGATACCTCAACAATAGGATATATGACATTTCGTGACGACTACATGTATGATATCTCAGCAATAGGATATATGACATTTCGTGACGACTACATGTATGATACCTCCGCAATAGGATATATGACATTTCGTGACGACTACATGTATGATACCTCAACAATAGGATATATGACATTTCGTGACGACTACATGTATGATACCTCCGCAATAGGATATATGACATTTCGTGATGACTACATGTATGATACCTCAGCAGTAGGATATATGACATTTGGTGATGACTACATGTATGATACCTCAGCAATAGGATATATGACATTTGGTGACGACTACATGTATGATACCTCAGCAGTAGGATATATGACATTTCGTGACGACTACATGTATTATACCTCAGCAATAGGATAAATGACATTTCGTGACGACTACATGTATGATGCCTCAGCAATAGGATATATGACATTTCGTGACGACTACATGTATGATACCTCAGCAATAAGATAGATGACATTTCGTGACGACTACATGTATGATACCTCAGCAATAGGATTTATGACATTTCGTGACGACTACATGAGATACCTCAGCAGTAGGATATATGACATTTCGTGACGACTACATGTATGATACCTCAGTAATAAGATATATGACGTTTAGTGATGACTACATGTATGATACCTCAGCAATAGGATATATGACATTTGGTGACAACTACATGTATGATACCTCAGCAATAGGATATATGACATTTGGTGATGACTACATGTGTGATACCTCAGCAATAGGATATATGACAGTTGGTGATGACTACATATATGATACCTCAGCAATAGGATATATGACATTTCGTGATGACTACATGTGTGATACCTCAGCAATAGGATATATGACATTTTGTGACGACAACATGTATGATACCTCAGCAATAGGATATATGACATTTGGTGATGACTACATGTATGATACCTCAGCAATAGGATATATGACATTTGGTGATGACTACATGTATGATACCTCAGCAATAGGATATATGACATTTGGTGACGACTACATGTATGATACCTCAGCAACAGGAGTTATGACATTTGGTGATGACTACATGTATGATACCTCAGAAGTAGGATATATGACATCAGCAATAGAATTTATGACATTTTGTGATGACTACATGTATGATACCTCAACAATAGGATATATGACATTTGGTGATGACTACATGTATGATACCTCAGCAATAGGATATATGACATTTGGTGACGACTACATGTATGATACCTCAGCAATAGGATATATGACATTTCGTGACGACTACATGTATGATACCTCAGCAATAGGATATATGACATTTGGTGATGACTACATGTATGATACCTCAGCAATAGGATATATGACATTTGGTGATGACTACATGTATGATACCTCAGCAATAGGATATATGACATTTGGTGATGACTACATGTATGATACCTCAGCGATAGGATATATGACATTTCGTGACGACTACATGTATGATACCTCAGCAATAGGATATATGACATTTGGTGATGACTACATGTATGATACCTCAGCAACAGGATATATGACATTTGGTGATGACTACATGTATGATACCTCAGCAATAGGATATATGACATTTGGTGATGACTACATGTATGATACCTCAGCAATAGGATATATGACATTTCGTGACGACTACATGTATGATACCTCAGCAATAGGATATATGACATTTCGTGACGACTACATGTATGATACCTCAGCAATAGGATTTATGACATTTGGTGATGACTACATGTATGATACCTCAGCAGTAGGATATATGACATCAGCAATAGGATTTATGACATTTTGTGATGACTACATGTATGATACCTCAACAATAGGATATATGACATTTGGTGATGACTACATGTATGATACCTCAGCAATAGGATATATTACATTTCGTGATGACTACATGTATGATACCTCAACAATAGGATATATGACATTTCGTGACGACTACATGTATGATACCTCAGCAATAGGATATATGACATTTCGTGACGACTACATGTATGATACCTCAGCAATAGGATTTATGACATTTTGGGATGACTACATGTATGATACCTCAACAATAGGATATATGACATTTCGTGACGACTACATGTATGATATCACAGCAATAGGATATATGACATTTCGTGACGACTACATGTATGATATCACAGCAATAGGATATATGACATTTCGTGATGACTACATGTATGATACCTCAGCAATAGGATATATGATTTTTGGTGACGACTACATGTATGATATCTCAGCAATAGGATATATGACATTTCGTGACGACTACATGTATGATATCACAGCAGTAGGATATATGACATTTCGTGACGACTACATGTATGATACCTCAGCAATAGGATATATGACATTTGGTGATGACTACATGTATGATACCTCAGCAATAGGATATATGATATTTGGTGACGACTACATGTATGATACCTCAGCAATAGGATATATGACATTTGGTGACGACTACATGTATGATACCTCAGCAGTAGGGGATATATGACATTTCGTGACGACTACATGTATTATACCTCAGCAAGAGGATATATGACATTTGGTGATGACTACATGTATGATACCTCAGCAATAGGATTTATGACATTTGGTGATGACTACATGTATGATACCTCAGCAATAGGATATATGACATCAGCAATAGAATTTATGACATTTTGTGATGACTACATGTATGATACCTCAACAATAGGATATATGACATTTGGTTACGACTACATGTATGATACCTCAGCAATAGGATATATGACATTTGGTGACGACTACATGTATGATACCTCAGCGATAGGATATATGGCATTTCGTGACGACTACATGTATGATACCTCAGCAATAGGATATATGACATTTGGTGACGACTACATGTATGATACCTCAGCAATAGGATTTATGACATTTGGTGATGACTACATGTATGATACCTCAGCAGTAGGATATATGACATCAGCAATAGGATTTATGACATTTTGTGATGACTACATGTATGATACCTCAACAATAGGATATATGACATTTGGTGATGACTACATGTATGATACCTCAGCAATAGGATATATTACATTTCGTGATGACTACATGTATGATACCTCAACAATAGGATATATGACATTTCGTGACGACTACATGTATGATACCTCAGCAATAGGATATATGACATTTCGTGACGACTACATGTATGATACCTCAGCAATAGGATTTATGACATTTTGGGATGACTACATGTATGATACCTCAACAATAGGATATATGACATTTCGTGACGACTACATGTATGATATCACAGCAATAGGATATATGACATTTCGTGACGACTACATGTATGATATCACAGCAATAGGATATATGACATTTCGTGATGACTACATGTATGATACCTCAGCAATAGGATATATGATTTTTGGTGACGACTACATGTATGATATCTCAGCAATAGGATATATGACATTTCGTGACGACTACATGTATGATATCACAGCAGTAGGATATATGACATTTCGTGACGACTACATGTATGATACCTCAGCAATAGGATATATGACATTTGGTGATGACTACATGTATGATACCTCAGCAATAGGATATATGATATTTGGTGACGACTACATGTATGATACCTCAGCAATAGGATATATGACATTTGGTGACGACTACATGTATGATACCTCAGCAGTAGGGGATATATGACATTTCGTGACGACTACATGTATTATACCTCAGCAAGAGGATATATGACATTTGGTGATGACTACATGTATGATACCTCAGCAATAGGATTTATGACATTTGGTGATGACTACATGTATGATACCTCAGCAATAGGATATATGACATCAGCAATAGAATTTATGACATTTTGTGATGACTACATGTATGATACCTCAACAATAGGATATATGACATTTGGTTACGACTACATGTATGATACCTCAGCAATAGGATATATGACATTTGGTGACGACTACATGTATGATACCTCAGCGATAGGATATATGGCATTTCGTGACGACTACATGTATGATACCTCAGCAATAGGATATATGACATTTCGTGACGACTACATGTATGATACCTCAGCAATAGGATTTATGACATTTGGTGATGACTACATGTATGATACCTCAGCAATAGAATTTATGACATTTTGTGATGACTACATGTATGATACCTCAACAATAGGATATATGACATTTGGTGATGACTACATGTATGATACCTCAGCAATAGGATATATGACATTTGGTGACGACTACATGTATGATACCTCAGCAATAGGATATATGACATTTCGTGACGACTACATGTATGATACCTCAGCAATAGGATATATGACATTTGGTGATGACTACATGTATGATACCTCAGCAATAGGATATATGACATTTGGTGATGACTACATGTATGATACCTCAGCAATAGGATATATGACATTTGGTGATGACTACATGTATGATACCTCAGCGATAGGATATATGACATTTCGTGATGACTACATGTATGATACCTCAGCAATAGGATATATGACATTTGGTGATGACTACATGTATGATACCTCAGCAATAGGATATATGACATTTGGTGATGACTACATGTATGATACCTCAGCAATAGGATATATGACATTTGGTGATGACTACATGTATGATACCTCAGCAATAGGATATATGACCTTTGGTGATGACTACATGTGTGATACCTCAGCAATAGGATATATGACATTTGGTGACGACTACATGTATGATACCTCAGCAATAGGATTTATGACATTTGGTGATGACTACATGTATGATACCTCAGCAGTAGGATATATGACATCAGCAATAGGATTTATGACATTTTGTGATGACTACATGTATGATACCTCAACAATAGGATATATGACATTTGGTGATGACTACATGTATGATACCTCAGCAATAGAATTTATGACATTTTGTGATGACTACATGTATGATACCTCAACAATAGGATATATGACATTTGGTGATGACTACATGTATGATACCTCAGCAATAGGATATATGACATTTGGTGACGACTACATGTATGATACCTCAGCAATAGGATATATGACATTTCGTGACGACTACATGTATGATACCTCAGCAATAGGATATATGACATTTCGTGACGACTACATGTATGATACCTCAGCAATAGGATTTATGACATTTTGGGATGACTACATGTATGATACCTCAACAATAGGATATATGACATTTCGTGACGACTACATGTATGATATCACAGCAATAGGATATATGACATTTCGTGACGACTACATGTATGATATCACAGCAATAGGATATATGACATTTCGTGATGACTACATGTATGATACCTCAGCAATAGGATATATGATTTTTGGTGACGACTACATGTATGATATCTCAGCAATAGGATATATGACATTTCGTGACGACTACATGTATGATATCACAGCAGTAGGATATATGACATTTCGTGACGACTACATGTATGATACCTCAGCAATAGGATATATGACATTTGGTGATGACTACATGTATGATACCTCAGCAATAGGATATATGATATTTGGTGACGACTACATGTATGATACCTCAGCAATAGGATATATGACATTTGGTGACGACTACATGTATGATACCTCAGCAGTAGGGGATATATGACATTTCGTGACGACTACATGTATTATACCTCAGCAAGAGGATATATGACATTTGGTGATGACTACATGTATGATACCTCAGCAATAGGATATATGACATTTGGTGATGACTACATGTATGATACCTCAGCAATAGGATATATGACATTTGGTGACGACAACATGTATGATACCTCAGCAATAGGATATATGACATTTGGTGACGACTACATGTATGATACCTCAGCAATAGGATATATGACATCAGCAATAGAATTTATGACATTTTGTGATGACTACATGTATGATACCTCAACAATAGGATATATGACATTTGGTGACGACTACATGTATGATACCTCAGCAATAGGATATATGACATTTGGTGATGACTACATGTATGATACCTCAGCAATAGGATATATGACATTTGGTGATGACTACATGTATGATACCTCAGCAATAGGATATATGACATTTGGTGATGACTACATGTATGATACCTCAGCAATAGAATTTATGACATTTTGTGATGACTACATGTATGATACCTCAACAATAGGATATATGACATTTGGTGATGACTACATGTATGATACCTCAGCAATAGGATATATGACATTTGGTGATGACTACATGTATGATACCTCAGCAATAGGATATATTACATTTCGTGATGACTACATGTATGATACCTCAGCAATAGGATATATGACATTTCGTGACGACCACATGTATGATACCTCAGCAGTAGGATATATGACATTTCGTGATGGCTACATGCATAATACCTCAGCAGTAGGATATATGACATTTGGTGACGACTACATGTATGATACCTCAGCCGTAGGATATATGACATTTCGTGACGACTACATGTATTATACCTCAGCAATAGGATATATGACATTTCGTGACGACTACATGTATGATGCCTCAGCAATAGGATATATGACATTTCGTGACGACTACATGTATGATACCTCAGCAATAAGATAGATAACATTTCGTGACGACTACATGTATGATACCTCAGCAATAGGATATATGACATTTGGTGACAACTACATGTATGATACCTCAGCAATAAGATATATGACATTTCGTGACGACTACATGCATGATACCTCAGCAGTAGGATATATGACATTTGGTGACAACTACATGTATGATACCTCAGCAATAAGATATAATGACGTTTGGTGATGACTACATGTATGATACCTCAGCAATAGGATATATGACATTTCGTGACAACTACATGTATGATACCTCAGCAATAGTATATATGACATTTCGTGACGACTACATGTATGGTACCTCAGCAATAGGATATATGACATTTGGTAATGACTACATGTATGATACCTCAGCAATAGGATATATGACATTTGGTGACGACAACATGTATGATGCCTCAGCAATACGATATAAGACATTTCGTGACGACTACATGTATGATACCTCAGCAATTGGATATATGACATTTGGTAATGACTACATGTATGATACCTCAGCAATAGGATATATGACATTTGGTGATGACTACATGTATGATACCTCAGCAATAGGATATATGACATTTGGTGACGACTACATGTATGATACCTCAGCAATAGGATATATGACATTTCGTGACGACTACATGTATGATACCTCAGCAATAGGATATATGACATTTCGTGACGACTACATGTATGATACCTCAGCGATAGGATATATGACATTTTGTGATAACTACATGTATGATACCTCAGCAATAGGATATATGACATTTGGTGACGACTACATGTATGATACCTCAGCAATAGGATATATGACATTTCGTGACGACAACATGTGTGATACCTCCGCAATAGGATATATGACATTTCGTGATGACTACATGTATGATACCTCAGCAATAGGATATATGACAGTTCGTGACGACTACATGTATGATACCTCATCAATAGGATATATGACATTTCGTGACGACTACATGTATGATACCTCAGCGATAGGATATATGACATTTCGTGACGACTACATGTATGATACCTCAGCAATAGGATATATGACATTTGGTGACGACTTTATGTATGATACCTCAGCAATAGGATATAAGACATTTCGTGACGACTACATGTATGATACCTCAGCAATCGGATATATGACATTTGGTAATGACTACATGTATGATACCTCAGCAATAGGATATATGACATATCGTGATGACTACGTAAATGATACCTCAGCAATAGGATATATGACATTTTGGTGAAGACTACATGTCTGATACCTCAGCAATAGGATATATGACATTTCGTGACGACTACATGTATGATACCTCAGCAGTAGGATATATGACATTTGGTGACGACTACATGTATGATACCTCAGCGATAGGATATATGACATTTTGTGATAACTACATGTATGATACCTCAGCAATAGGATATATGACATTTGGTGACGACTACATGTATGATACCTCTGCAATAGGATATATGACATTTCGTGACGACAACATGTATGATACCTCCGCAATAGGATATATGACATTTCGTGATGACTACATGTATGATACCTCAGCAATAGAATATATGACAGTTCGTGACAACTACATGTATGATACCTCATCAATAGGATATATGACATTTGGTGACGACTACATGTATGATACCTCATCAATAAGATATATGACATTTGGTGATGACTATATGTATGATACCTCAGCAATAGGATATATGACATTTGGTGACGACTACATGTATGATACCTCATCAATAGGATATATGGCATTTGGTGACGACAACATGTATGATACCTCAGCAATAGGATATATGACATTTGGTAATGACTACATGTATGATACCTCAGCAATAGGATATATGACATTTCGTGACGACTACATGTATGATACCTCAACAATAGGATATATGACATTTCGTGACGACTACATGTATGATACCTCAGCAGTAGGATATGTGACATTTCGTGACGACTGCATGTATGATACCTCAACAATAGAATATATGACATTTCGTGACGACTACATGTATGATACCTCAGCAATAGGATATATGACATTTCGTGACGACTACATGTATGATACCTCAGCAGTAGGATATATGACATTTCGTGACGACTACATGTATGATACCTCAGCAGTAGGATATACGACATTTTGTGACGACTACATGTATGATACCTCAGCAATAGGATATATGACATTTGGTGACGACAACATGTATAATACCTCAGCGACAGGATATATGACATTTGGTGACGACAACATGTATGATACCTCAGCAATAGGATATATGACATTTGGTGATGACTACATGTATGATACCTCAGCAATAGGATATGTGACATTTGGTGACGACTACATGTATGATACCTCAGCAACAGGAGTTATGACATTTGGTGACGACAACATGTATGATACCTCAGCGATAGGATATGTGACATTTGGTGATGACTGCATGTATGATACCTCAGCGATAGGATATATGACATTTGGTGACGACAACATGTATGATACCTCAGCGATAGGATATATGACATTTGGTGACGACAACATGTATGATACCTCAGCAATAGGATATATGACATTTGGTGATGACTACATGTATGCTACCTCAGCAATAGGATATGTGACATTTGGTGACGACAACATGTATGCTACCTCAGCAATAGGATATATGACATTTCGTGACGACTACATGTATGATACCTCAGCAATAGGATTTATGACATTTTGTGATGACTACATGTATGATACCTCAGCAATAGGATATGTGACATTTGGTGATGACTACATGTATGATACCTCAGCAATAGGATATATGACATTTGGTGACGACAACATGTATGATACCTCAGCGATAGGATATATGACATTTGGTGATAACTACATGTATGATACCTCAGCAATAGGATATGTGACATTTGGTGACGACTACATGTATGATACCTCAGCAATAGGATATATGACATTTGGTGATGACTACATGTATGATACCTCAGCAGTAGGATATATGACATTTCGTGACGACTACATGTATGATACCTCAGTGATAGGATATATGACATTTGGTGATGACTACATGTATGATACCTCAGCAGTAGGATATATGACATTTCGTGACGACTACATGTATGATACCTCAGCAATAGGATATATGACATTTGGTGATGACTACATGTATTATACCTCAGCAATACGATATATGACATTTGGTGATGACTACATGTATGGTACCTCAGCAATAGGATATATGACATTTCGTGACGACTACATGTATGATACCTCAGCAATAGGATATATGACATTTCGTGACGACTACATGTATTATACCTCAGCAATACGATATGTGACATTTGGTGACGACTACATGTATGATACCTCAGCAATAGGATATATGACATTTGGTGATGACTACATGTATGATATCACAGCAATAGGATATATGACATTTGGTGATGACTACATGTATGATACCTCAGCAATAGGATATATGACATTTCGTGATGACTACATGTGTGATACCTCAGTAATAGGATATATGACATTTGGTGACGACTACATGTGTGATACCTCAGTAATAGGATATATGACATTTGGTGATGACTACATGTATGATACTTCAGCAATAGGATATGTGACATTTCGTGATGACTACATGTATGATACCACAGCAATAGGATATATGACATTTGGTGATGACTACATGTATGGTACCTCAGCAATAGGATATGTGACATTTCGTGATGACTACATGTATGATACCTCAGCAATAGGATATATGACATTTCGTGATGACTACATGTATGATACCTCAGCAATAGGATATATGACATTCCGTGATGACTACATGTATGATACCTCAGCAATAGGATATATGACATTTGGTAATGACTACATGTATGATACCTCAGCAGTAGGATATATGACATTCCGTGACGACTACATGTATGATACTTCAGCAATAGGATATATGACATTTCGTGACGACTACATGTATGATACCTCAGCAATAGGATATATGACATTTGGTGATGACTACATGTATGGTACCTCAGCAATAGGATATATGACATTCCGTGATGACTACATGTATGATACCTCAGCAATACGATATATGACATTTCGTGATGACTACATGTATGATACCTCAGCAATACGATATGTGACATTTGGTGACGACTACATGTATGATACCTCAGCAATAGGATATATGACATTTCGTGACGACTACATGTATGATACCTCAGCAGTAGGATATATGACATTTCGTGACGACTACATGTATGATACCTCAGCAATAGGATATATGACATTTGGTGACGACTACATGTATGATACCTCATCAATAGGATATATGACATTTCGTGACGACAACATGTATGATACCTCAGCGATAGGATATATGACATTTGGTGACGACAACATGTATGATACCTCAGCAATAGGATATATGACATTTGGTGATGACTACATGTATGATACCTCAGCAATAGGATATATGACATTTCGTGACGACTACATGTATGATACCTCATCAATAGGATATATGACATTTGGTGACGACTACATGTATGATACCTCAGTGATAGGATATATGACATTTTGTGATAACTACATGTATGATACCTCAGCAATAGGATATATGACATTTGGTGACGACTACATGTATGATACCTCAGCAATAGGATATATGACATTTCGTGACCACAACATGTATGATACCTCCGCAATAGGATATATGACAGTTCGTGACGACTAGATGTATGATACCTCATCAATAGGATATATGACATTTCGTGACGACTACATGTATGATACCTCAGCGATAGGATTTATGACATTTGGTGACGACTACATGTATGATACCTCATCAATAGGATATATGACATTTGGTGATGACTACATGTATGATACCTCAGCAATAGGATATATGACATTTCTTGACGACTACATGTATGATACCTCAGCAATAGGATTTATGACATTTGGTGACGACTACATGTATGATACCTCAGCAATAGGATATATGACATTTGGTGACGACTACATGTATGGTACCTCAGCAGAAGGATATATGACATTTCGTGACGACTACATGTATGATACCTCAGCAATAGGATATATGACATTTGGTGACGACTACATGTATGGTACCTCAGCAGAAGGATATATGACATTTCGTGACGACTACATGTATGATACCTCAGCAATAGGATATATGACATTTGGTGATGACTACATGTATGATACATGTACCTCAGCAATAGGATATATGACATTTCGTGACGACTACATGTATGATACCTCAGCAATAGGAATATGACATTTCGTGACGACTACATGTATGATACCTCAGTAATAGGATATATGACATTTGGTGACGACTACATGTATGGTACCTCAGCAGAAGGATATATGACATTTCGTGACGACTACATGTATGATACCTCAGCAATAGGATATATGACATTTGGTGACGACTACATGTATGGTACCTCAGCAGAAGGATATATGACATTTCGTGACGACTACATGTATGATACCTCAGCAATAGGATATATGACATTTGGTGATGACTACATGTATGATACATGTACCTCAGCAATAGGATATATGACATTTCGTGACGACTACATGTATGATACCTCAGCAATAGGAATATGACATTTCGTGACGACTACATGTATGATACCTCAGCAATAGGAATATGACATTTGGTGATGACTACATGTATGATACCTCAGCAGTATGATATATGACATTTCGTGACGACTACATGTATGATACCTCATCAATAGGATATATGACATTTCGTGATGACTACATGTATGATACATGTACCTCAGCAATAGGATATATGACATTTGGTGACGACTACATGTATGATACCTCAGCGATAGGATATATGACATTTCGTGATGACTACATGTGTGATACCTCAGCAATAGGATATATGACATTTGGTGATGACTACATGTATGATACCTCAGCAATAGGATATATGACATTTGGTGACGATAACATGTATGATACCTCAGCGATAGGATATATGGCATTTGGTGACGACAACATGTATGATTCCTCAGAAATAGGATATATGACATTTGGTGATGACTACATGTATGATACCTCAGCAATAGGATATATGACATTTCGTGACGACAACGTTACACGATTCTACTACATTTATTCAGGCCATGCTCTTTACGCCTGTATGTTTTATTTTGACTCTAAAGTCATTAATTTGACTGTTGGAAATATCGGAATGTTTGATTGTATTTAAACACCATATCATTGAAGTATGAGGTGAAACGACTTCAGATAAAAAATTATCAGTGCTTTGATTGGAAGTTATTTTATGAAGTACATGTACTGTTTGCCATTGATTGTGTCAGCAATCCTACAATGATGAATCAAGCAAAGTTTTTCTTTGAGGAATGATAATCCCGTATCATCGCATCATGGTATTCTCGTGATCTATTAGTGTAGCATGTCCGGCGCATATGATATATCAAATTCCAGTATTGAAATTTAAATATTCATAATGTACTGTCTGGGTAAAGCAAATTTGGAAAAGTCAGAAAGGATTCCTGCAGCGTCAAATTACAACAACAGTTTCCGATCTCAAAGTCATTACCAGGAAGACAACAGGAAATTAAACAAGTACAAAATGGCATCCCACGCACACATACATGTAGTCTACAATATCTCGGAAGTGATCAGCCCTTTGTCCGCCACGTGTACCACCCGTCATAGTTTCTCTTCTTAGACTAGAGTGAGTGCATACATATACATTGTAGGTCGGATGGGAACCAGTAAATAGTGAACAGACTGAATTATTTTATTCATGTATTGGAAATATTAGTTTACTGCTACAATAAAACAGAATATGTCAGAAATTGATGAAACGGGTTGATACAATAAAACTGGGTAGCATATATGATAGTCTACATTTAAATACAGATTTAACGCTAGAGGAAAGGTTTGGTAACTTAGTCCTCAAACTCAAACTTTATCAACACAGTTAGATACTTTAACTCTGTCTCGCCTGAAATGGCGACACACACGGATCCCTTTGTCAGTGCCAGAAGTCGTCTGTATCGCCGTACGAACTTCTTCCGTGCATTAACCTGAGTTCCCTTATAGACCTATCAAACCCAAACTTTATACAATGTTTACTCAATAAATTCCCACCCCTAGGATAGTTTCTAAGGTATGAAGGTCAAGCATTCCAATCACCGTTACTATTGATCTTAAAATTTCTCATTGCATTAATTTAAGTTCCCTTGTGCCAATCAAGCTCAGAATTCCTAACTGAAAGTTTATGCTCTTCAGGTCTGAAGGTCAAAGGTGAAGGTCAATGTAACTATGGATGGAATCTGTGTCAGAACAAAAGTTTCATACTATAGCCGTAGTACCCTCGGGCCTTCAAACTTCATGTTATTATGCCTCTGACATTACTCCTTCAAAGTTTCTTATGACCCCATTTACTTTTAGGATATTAAACTGTATCGGGGTGTGAATTATGTTGTAAACTTAATGAGAAGATACAGATCAAATTTTGACTTGGTTTATGACCAAAGTTCATTCCACTTTGAAAATTTAAATCATTCAACTAATATGGTTTGACCAAAATCGGTTAATCATGTCTAATACTACTAGTCGAGATTATATTACATTGTTACATAAACAATACATTGTATAACTACATGTTGATCAACAAGTACATAGATATCGAAACAATATTTCTGTTGTTGGCTAAACAGGTGACACATCCACTTCTATAAAATTGTCTTTAATTTGTATATCATAGAAACATCCACTCAGTGCATGATCTACTGTTCGGAAACCAAATCCTAAAAACGTTTGAGATCGGCTGCTAAAAACGACAAGCGTTTAACGTTATTTGCAATTAAAATTATACATGTAAGTGGAAATACCTGACCATAAAGGTATACTTATAATCAGGTGTTTTGTATATGTTAACCCATGAAATAAACTAGAGCAAGACTTTTATATATATTTGAAATACATATCAGATTAGAACCAAGATGTAGATGTACCGACTAACGAAGACACAATTATGTAAGACGTTATATATATGAATTGTACAACACATACTTATATTTGGTGTCCTAGCGTAACCATGTAGTTTGTAATGTGTCCAAACTCCACGTAACTATTTAGCCCGACAGCGTATTGTAGCATCTCTCGTGTAAAATGCATTAGACTGAACCAAGCTAACAAGACATTAATAGACAGTCAAGTGCCGTTATTTGACCGTGATTTTGTTATTTTATCTTGTTGACGATGTTACGAGAGCTCAAATCTGACAATCTGTCGATCCCGTTATCTGTGGCTGGTTCCTTACATTTGTAGCCCTACAATGGCGGTAATGTAGTTATGGCAGCGAGATATTAGATTTTCCCCTATGTCATACGAGATGTTATCGAGACAACGGCCCACGAGAGACAACCGTTTCTATGCCATGCACATTCAAGAAGACCTATTATTCTGATATAACAACATAAACAATCATAGCTAAGACCAAACACTGGTACAGTTGTGGGATCGCACAACGTTACACGATGTGCGGTGTGCGCACGATGTGTGCACGATGTATGCACGATGTGCGAACGCAGGGCGCACGATGGGTGCACGATACAAAAACTGTGCGATTCTAAACGTTCACCCATCTGGGCGCACGATTGACGGACGAAACGAACGATGTGCGATAGCTTCGTGGTTGATATAAAATACGGAATAACTTGTGAAATGAAATATACGGCGCAGTTTTCTTTTAAAACATATATTCTGAGTTTTTTTTAATATGATTACACGTACAGCTAATTTTTTACTTTCAAGTTTTTTTTAATCTGAAAATTTAAATAGCTGGGTAGGTATATTATTCCATGCCTTCTCTTGAAACATTGTGACTTAATTTACGTCGTTGACAACAAACATGGCCGCCTCCATAAACATGCCGACGGTTCTCCCTTGTAAAGGTGTTATAATTACAATCACACGTAATGTCCGTTGCAAGACAAGGCGAAGCCTTAAACCGAATATCTTACGGAGTTATAGCTCCAAGCGTATAGCCTTACTGGCGACAAAACACCCGACTAAAACAATTACCAGGTGTGTTTTGATAACTCAAATGTCAAGTACAGCTAGGAACAATACGGTACACCTGCACAGGTGTGAACACCGGTAGGCCTATATACTTAGGAATGTATATATCATTCCAAATTCATTCTCATCTCGAAGGAAGCAGACGTAAATTTACAGCACTCCTACAAACAAGAAAACCAAGATCTAGATAATTGAACTGCTGTTGAACTTGAAGAAGACTGACTGGTGAGTACCATTCTGTATTAGCAAATATAAACATGTAAGAAAAATTATCACCATGCTTTAATAGTTATACTCTAAAATCACCAATCAACTGGTATCTTATAGTTTAAACCGTGGTTTGACAAACTCCAAATAATTTACTTTGGTAATTGTATATATAATATAGCATGTACTTACCAACATATACATGTACTTATTTAAACTTTATTTATATTTTCTAAGTATTTGTTCAGCAAACACATGGTGATAATTTTAAGATATACCATATATAAAGTCTGTAGTACCTTTATCTTAATTTTTTCTTATGGGTTTCCTGCCTTCATTGATATATTTCCATCAATGTGTGTTTTGTTTAGTATATTATTAATTGATCATATGAATTTCATTATTTCATTCATTCTACACTGTAAAATATGAAAACACAGATAATCGCACAATATACATGTATTCTGGAGAAAGGTCATTATAACCCCAACCCCCACAACCACTACAAAAAAAATAAATAAAAAAAGACCTATTGTTTTTTTATTACATGAAGTACCCTAGCTTCTGAAATGTGATTTTTACCAAAAATATCTGCTAATGGCCAACTGCTCTCAATTTCCATTGTGTTCCAGTGTACACTTTATTAACAGTGTTTTAAAATTGATTTGCTTTATTGAGTATATTTGAGTAATTTTGAAGTGAATATGATGAATTGAATTTTAATTTTATAATTCTTTTTTTCTGCATAACTTACAGATTTTTGTTGGAACAGATTTTATAAAAAAAAATTAAATAGTACTCAGAGAAATAATGCACCATATATTATTTGTTCCTCTAATTTTTGACCCTCTAATTATTTAATCAACAATTACAGTACATGTAACATGCATTTTTGTTGAATTATTGGATTTTTCTAAATGTTGATTTTATAAATTGCAAAACACAGAATTATGTTGAAGCTATTACAGTTACATTTGTATAAGGAAAGGTTAACTTATTCAAGTTCAAGCAAGGTTAACTTATTCAAGTTCAAGCAGACATCTTCAATGTTATTTAAGTTAAGAAATCAATATTATACAATTATGGACTAATTTTACTTGGTAAAAATGCTGTGATGTTTACCAGAAGGAAACATATTGACTGAGGCAAGACGAGGTCAATATGTTTCCTTCTGGTCAATATCACAGCAAAATAACCAAGTAAAACGTCCATAACTGTTTTATTATTTAAAAATTAAAGATGGAAAACATGAATTTCAAGCTCTTGTCGTGCGTCTTTACATCTACATGATCTGGATGTTAGGGTATTTCCAGCATCAGTTTTTAACAGTGCTGTTATGTATTGGTTTTCTGACTCTGCTATTTACTAGTTCACCAGTTAATATCACAATTTAATAAAAGTCATGTAAGTGATTCATCAAATGACAGCAGCAATAAAAATACATTATATAATAAACAACTTTATTCACAAATGTTTATAGTTTACAAGTAAGTGAAAAATTGGTTAATGACAAAAAAGAGCGTAATTCTCCCTAATCTTTCTCTTCAGTTAACTAAAATATCAATATTGCATACAAAAATAAGCAAAGCATTGTCCCCAAATCGCTATCTTTGAATTATACTCGACTTAATTAAATTAATACATTATTAAATTATGGTGCATGTATATATATACACACAAACAAACATGAACCATTGGTTTTTTTAAATGTATATACTTGTTTGTCTTATATATATATAATGCTTGTGGGCTAAAACCAAAAGGTTCATTTTGTTGACTCTTTGTTACCTTTTAACAGTATATTTTGTTGTTCATAACGTTTTTTTTTTTTTTTTTTTTAAATGTCAGACAAAACAAATGTGTTACCTGTAAGGTGAATCTAACTCACACACACATAATGGAAAAAGAAAGGGTAACCTCGTTAGGAAGGCATAAAAACATTAAAACAAATACTGTAATTGTATGGTTTGAAGATAAATTTTGATATTTGCAATGCTTCCTTTCAAAATTGTGCATGCATGCGAAAAAAATAAGGCAACAGAGTTTCCAGATACAGGAAATATTTTTTCGACAATATTAAATGTTAAATGTACTTGTGTATGTATCAATGGCTATTTTGTTTCAGTGTAGCATATATATATGGTATTTTTAATCATGGTAAAATATGACCCGGGGGGGGGGGGGGGTCAAAATACCCTTTTGAATAAATTTCATCCTCAAAGGGGTCCCGGAGGTCTTTACTATGGGGGATGAGGGGGGAATCGATCATTTTACTATAATGGTAATTTGACCCCAAAATGCCATACTACATCGGCCGTTCTGTCATAAAATGCTTTATTTCTATTCAAATTATTAAATTATTAGGGGAATTTGAAACAGATCTGTCTTAGATATTCCTAGCTTAGCAGAACATCAACGAAGAACACAGGAACTATTTAATTACCAATATATATGTATACACAGTGTAGGTGTTAATTGTGTACTACATTGTGTACAACTTTTTGTGAAATGCTGACATACAACCTATAGGCCAGGGTCACCCATGCATGGAATGTCAAATTGATTGACAGACAACACTGTATATATGTATACATGTCCTATAGGTGTCACTGTGAACCATGTACTACATTGCAATTTACCTGTGTACATCTAACTGGTGATCAAACAGGTAATTATCAATTGGCATAAATCAGTTAACATATGACTGATTGACAGACATCTCATCATAATATTAGTATTTTTACCTGCATGTACAAAATTGAGTATATATATACTAGCTGTACATGTTTCATTGCTCATAAAATATTCATTTATAATATTCAAATTTAACTACAGACTATACACTACAATTATTAAGATAATTCTTCAATTTGTACTCTACCAAATATTTTTTTAGATATTTAAAAGAATATCATTACAAATGTAGCTCATTAATGTTATAACAGGTTTATTAAAAACATACATTAGAAATGTAAAGGTAATTGGTTACAGGAACCAATGGAATACCTTAAGCTAACCTAGTTCTTTTTCACCATGGTTTATGAGAAGATTTGAACTCCTCAGAATTGATTTCATTTTCCCTTCAGAATAATGCTGAATTTAATGAAAAATGACTTTTCAATCATGTTTTATATTTCAACATCTACTTAAAACTTCCTTCAGATTTGTTTATCCTATGATCGTTACTGATTTGGCTAAAAACTATGCTATCAAGTTTGGAAAATAAAGAAAGGTATAGTTCCTCTTAATAGTAGATAAATCCCTGCACTAGTGCAGAGTCACCAATAAAAACAATAATCCACTCCAAAGTTTGCACAATTCTGCACTTTACAACTCTCCATTTCTGAGACTTTATACTTTTCCTTCTATTTACACTCATAAAGGTATAAAGATCATTAAATGTAATTTAGTATCTTCGTTCATCAAGGTACAATTTATATGCACTGGTCAAGTTTTGATTAGGTGTTAGTTAAAATTTATGGTTAATTGAAATTGAGAAATTTTAAATAAAGAGGGCACATGACCTTGCTAAATCTTCAGTCAATGAATTGTGCTATTCTAGTGATTTTTGTTTGTAACTAAGTGTTCTTTCCCAAGGCAGGGTCACATTGCCAAGTGATTACTTAATGTTCCGACATTTTCATTAGCCTTTCACTTCTTAGTTTGCGAGTTCAAAACACACAAGGGGCAGTTGCCAGGTTCTGACCATAGGTCAGTGGTTTTTCTACTGGTATTCCGGTTTTCCTCCACCTCCAAAACCTGGAATGTCCTTAAATGACCCTGGTTTTTAATAGGATGTAAACAAAATCAATCAATACAAGCTTCTTTCCCTAGGACAATTCACATAAAACTGTACAATAAATACTGTCAAATTCACGGCAGTCAGGTTAAGTTTTAAGGTTTCAACAACTTGTCTGAATGACTTTATACTATGGTTGTTGATTAGACAATCCTAAAAGTGTAAATTTCCTCAGACAAGTGAATTATTATTACCGTATATATGATTTTTGGTTGTTTATAGGCCCAAAATACATAACTCTCGGCAAAACTTGAAGCGAAAATCAAGCCTAATAACTTATTATATTTATAGATTTAGCTAAGATTAACTGATATTGGTAATATTCAAAATGGATTCCTCGGTTATAGATACAGCAGCAGTTGAAGCACAGTTTTTGAAAACACACATCCATTTTGAACTGTCTTCTAACTTCAACTTGTTGCTGAAGTGGGCCACACCTGAATTATTTTTGATTCTTTGGATTTTTTGGATTTTTCTGTCAAGAGTTTCTTGTTAGTTACTGCCCAGGTCTACTTCGTTTTAGGCTTATTATAGCATGGTTATCAACTGGATTATTTTTTCATATTCTTTTAAAATCCAGAGAAATTTCCTGAAGTTACTATATTAAGGCCTTTAAAAGAAGAAATTTGTTGATGGAAATATTCTAATTATATATGCTTATTGACTGTCACAATAAAATATGATAACTTAATATTGCTTTAAGAATAAAAAAAAATCTTTACATAGATTTGCTTCATTGGGTTATAAAATATACATATGTACCTCTATCTTAGAAACCCTTCGGCTTCTAGGACATTAATTTAAACCATTTTAATACATATTATGATGCCCATGTGTGACTTCAAGTAATAACTTGGCCTATCTGTTCTTCTACAACACTCATCAACAAATGGCAATAACAAAGTTATATAATTTTGGCATGTTTCCATAGTTATAATCTTGGATAAAAAAAAAATATAAACAATATTTACACTTTTGTATTATATCTTTCCCATTCTTTTTTCTTTCTTATACCCCCACCCGAAGTTGGTAAAGGAGGGGGGGGGGGTATACTGGAATCAGTTTGTCTGTTTGAATGTCTGGCCTTATGTAAATGTGCATTAAAAGATTTCTGCCAGATTTTTGGATACCGTGATTACCGGGTCACTATACTTTTGGGGGAAGTTCACTGTCAGATATATTAGTCAGTGATAAGTGTAGATTAGCGTAGTGCAATCTTTTGTGGATATACATCTTTAAGGAAAGTTTGTTCAGTCACAGTTACTCATAGACCATTGGGTGAAACTACACAGGCTTAACTATTTAGTCATAACCTTTAAATAGTTGAGATGCCCCTCCCAAAACTATATATGTATACATTTGCTTGGTGTAAAGAGACAATCACAATCATAATTTTAAATTTGACCCCAAGGTCTGCAACACCCCTGCAGATTTAACACATGAGTCATAACTTTTAAACAGTTGAGATCCCCAACCAAAAACTATATACATGTATAACAATTGTTGGTTATTCGATTTAAGTGCCCTTTACTTTGAAAGAAATAGTTGAAACAATTTCAAGTACCTGAATTTTGTTTCTGTTTTCAGATCATGGCATTTACCTGTCCAGAGTGGGCTTTGGTCTTGTTTGATATTGATGGTTACACTACAGTTGTATCAACTAAGAAGCTGATATATGAGTCTGAAGAACTTACCAAGGGAACCCAGTGCATGTGCAAATGGGGGAAAGAGAATCTCAAGGTGGAAGTTATTGAAATATCTGGTAAGAAATTTTCTTATAGTAATTCTGTAACAATTTTAATTTTAAATACATGAATGCCTGTGGTAATATAAGCAAGAAAAGCTAGTCTCTATACTCAACAAAGCGGTATAACTTTATAAATAATTACGCTGTTAATTGGACTGAAATTAAGTATACACTTCCCACACCTAGTTTCATGATTCTGTCTTTACTGTGGACAATATTTTAATGCTCCAAACAAGAACTTTTAACAAGGGGCAGTTACTATATATGTAAATAAGGGATTGTGGACATTGAATTAGTACACTGAAAATTTTGTAGTGTCACTCATTGCTTTTCTATGCCCTTTGGGCAAAGTTATATTGCACCAGAGACGGACAAAGTTGCCACTTAATGCCCCATATAAATTTCAGGAAGCATTATAAATAATGTTTATTCTCAATGCTTATGACTTTCTTAAAACTAAAAGTGTAACTGGATATGTAACACGTTTTGCACTATATTGTCCTATAAACATATTCATGATTCAAAATCATACTTGATGGTAATTGAATTGATATACTCAAAAAGAATTCCAAAATCATATAAATTATTTAGTTTTTATACGCCCGTCAAAAATGACGGGACGTATTACGGTATGGCAGTTGTCTGTACGTCCGTCGTAAACTTTTATTTGTCAGGAGATCTCCTCCTACAGTTTTTAACCGATTTCTTTCAAACTTGCTAGGCTTGACCACCATGACATGAAGTTGTGTTTTCCTAAACAACAGTTTGATTCTATAATATTCATTAGAATTACTGTATTGCCCTATGGCATGCAATTTCGAGCATTATGAACATCAGAATTTTTTTGTGTTTCTTTTAATTCCTCTATAAAATTTGGTATGGTACTTCGAAAAGCTATAATATTTAACATATATAATGGTTATTTTTCGAGTTATTTCAACTTTTCGCGTAACAGTATTACATATTTGCAATTGCAAAATATAGGCATTTATAAGTAGAAAATGCATTTCTGTTGTAAATTGTTGTTTTGTCTGGAGACTTTCTCCTACTGAATGGCAGTCTGATTTAACAATTTCTTTTAGGGTTATGGCCCTCTGGGACTTCGTATCTGATGCAATTTCAGATATTATTTAGAAAGTATCAGATTTTTTTTGTGTTTCCATACAATTATACTTCTGATAGGTTACAACGGGTGAAATTCAGAATCATATGCCTCTGCTTGCGGTGCTTTTGTTTTCCTCTGTCCAAATACTAACAATTTACACTTTTCTTTAAAAATTGAAAGACCATATTTTTGTTGCATATGAAGTAAAGATAAAATGAGACTAAATCATTCTACTTTCTTAGACTATATTCAGGCTCATACATGTATGGTTAAGTATTTGTTTATTTTTTCCAGCGTCTGTTGCACATCTTGACCACTATGAAGACCAATGGCAGTCTACACATCGTTCCATTGCCCTGGACAGGGAAAAGAAGAGACGAGGATCAAGGGCCTGTGGAGGTTATTTGGATGTATGGCCTAATGACATGGAAGAGGTACTTCAATCTTCTTCGCTTCTTAAAATCTTTATGATTTTTGCCTAAAAAACGTCAAGGTCTCTAACTTAGAATTTTTGATGGGACCCCTATAAAATCCTACTTTTATAGAAAAAATGAAGATCATTGATAGTGGGCACCAAATATCCCTCTGGGATCTCTAACTTGAGGTTATTGCATTATCAAGAAAACGTCAAACTTTACATTCGTTAACAGCATCATAATTTGTTATAATATTATGAAGGAAATTGGTCAGAATCAAGTAAAGTTTCCATTGACCATTAACTTTAATGTTACATCAGCCAGACCCTTAGAGATGGCTTTTATCTACATATCATCTAGTTTCATATAAATGGATAATATGTGGCCTCCCTTGGGAGTCACTTAACAAGAAGGTTAATTTTCTTGATATGTTAACAATCAGATTTAATATATTAAGTTCTCCCCACCACTTGTACCCCTTTAATAACCTGTTTAGTACTCAGCAGTGAGGTTATAATTAGTTCTCGTGTTTATCAAAAGATGTTGATAAACGCATAAAATGAGTGTGTTTAAAATGATAGATATGGAAATTTGTAAACATCTAAGTGTCATGCAACTTCCTTGTTAAAAACTCTTACTTGGAGCTTACAAGTATTTTGACATTGCATAATGGTAGATTTAATTTTATTTACTTTTCACGAATCATTGTCACACATGGACTTAACAATTTAATGTCTGCACTCAGCTGTGTCAATGAGGTGATCTGTAAATAAGCTGGTCAATATAAAGACTTTATATGAATTTTTTTCTAATGAAAAGACTTCCTTTATTCAGGTCAATGGACGTCAATGTTCTGATGAAGAAGATCAAGACACTGCAGATAATGTAGCTCATCAGGTAAGGCAGAATGTGTTTTGTTAAATCATGGAAAGTGGAATTGTAAGGCTCACAGTATAATGCAAGAAATTGTATGGAAGAGTTTGATGACAAAAATCCCATGCTTTTTACAGAGAGACAAATGCTCAAAATGTTATCTGATAAAATATGAAATCATGAAATAGTTAATGAAATGTGCATCAATTTAACACCTCACACATTATTTTAAAAGTCTTTTGATCCTCCTGGATTTATTGTTTCAGTATACATTTATTTAAGATTAAGATCATACTTGTGCCTTCTGGTGCTTCAATATTATATAAAATAAACCTATATATATATATATATGTTAAAGCTCTGGTCTGGTAAATGTTATTAATTAAAAAGTATTTTTTCTTAAAACATTTCATTTAAACATAATTGTACATTACGAAAAGCACAAGATTGAACTTTGTTGACATATCATTTTTAAAAAGTCACTTCAAAATAAAATACCAACACTTTTTATTAAAAATGTTTTGGAAACATGATGGTAGTAAGAATTGTTTTTCTTTAAATAAACATTTCTTTTACTTTTTGATTTTGATTGTTGGTCAACCATTTCTTGGAAGCTACAAACTTAACATCTTACATATCAAATGTCAAAAGTCTTAACCCTACAGAATATTACAACAATACTTTAATTAAAACTTTAATGAGGCAGAAATGTTTCTGGAGATATAGAATATCTCATCTCACTTTGTTTTTATTTTCCTTGCAATTATTATTTTTTACGTTTATGCTTCTAGGCAAGTACCAAACCCAAAAGGAAAGGAACAAAGGAATCCACAAAGGAGAAAATGGTATGTTACACTTTGTATTGAAGTCAATGAAATGTTTGGGAATTTTCATTTGGAAAGTACATTGCAGTTTTTCATATGAATCAAATATTTGTTTGAAGTTGGAGCATCACAAGGAAATGCACAATTCAATAATTGTTTGAATATACTGATCAAAACTTATTCACCATAAAGTGTAAGCGTAACACTGCCCCTAACAAATTATTTGTAGTGTTTTCCAACAGTTTATTCACCATGACATGATGTTGTGTTTTTCTGAAAAATCCTTCTGCGGTAGTCAGAAAGAAATGTTATCTTCCTAAATCTGTAGCCCCCCCCCCCCCCCCCAGCCCCCAATAAGTAAATACTGTTACTGACTACTGACATGTGCCTTTTGCTCCAATAATCAGAAAAGCTAAATTAAATATTACAGCCACAGATTTTATACATTCCTATGTCTTTTTTTAGATTCATAAATCCATAATCATTATCCATAAAAACTATAAAAAAAATGTTCATTTATTTATCACATGTGATTTTTAAGAAAAGAATTTCAACACATCTACTGAAAACGGTAAATGTGAAAAAGGCCAGAAGGGGACACTATAACCTTTTTGGCAAATTACTTATGCTATTTCCAGTTTTAGTCTTCGGTTGCTTAGCTTAGATGTTAAATGAAGATAAATAACATCATCATAAACATTACAATGACATCAATAAGCATCCAGATGCTTTTTTAAACTTTGTGAGTCCCCATTACATTTTTATACCCCCCGCAACAAGTTAGGGGGGGGGGGGGGTATACTGGAATCCTGTTAATAGGACATAAAAAAAATAAACCAAACCAAATAAACAAAAATCAAGGGTAATTAAAGTAAGTGTGAATTATCCCAATAATTTGTCAAGGAGATAACCTTTGAACTTTAGAAGTTATACTGATGAGACTTTTATTAAACTTGCAATATGTGTAAACATTGTACACTGCACTGTTTTTAGGTTATTGTGACCTTCACCCAAAGGTCAGAGGTCAAAATTCCATTGCTTCAAAATGTACCTCAATGTGCATGATAGCTTGACAATTGATCAAAAGTTCATATATTTTCCTCAGCGTCATCTGATTTAAGGTCAAGGTCAAATAACTTTTTCACATGTTGTAATGGCATTATATGAAGCTAACTTGGTCAAAATAAAGTAAGGTGTCAACTGACCAAACCTCCAGGTCATTGGATCGAAGATCAGGGTCAGATTTTACACCTCATAATTGCTTAAGATGTTGTAAAGACATTTTGAAGTGAAATTGATAAATATCAAACAATACATCAAATTTTACATCTCTTCTAATCTTGTGGTCAGATAACATTTTCAAGTTTGGCCCTTAATTATGACATGTCAGTTTTCTAGAGTTGTTTAATATTTTTATGCAATATATGATCTGTCAAGGCATCATTTCTAACTAAGGGTTCAGCATCATTTCTAACTAAGGGTTCAGTTTTGAGTCCCATCACAATAAGAACTGGTTCATATATGCATTCTATAATCTAGCCGGTGGCTATTCCTAAAATACTAGGTCAAATAGGTTGAAATGTATTCTGATAAAACAAACATTTGTGCAATGTTCTTAGGAAAATTTTGTGTGTGCCATAAATAATAATCCATTTAAGAAGTTACATGTTTTTGCCCACAAAAACAAATATCTATTTTACATTTAGCCAAGGACTCTATTTACGCTAAACCAAAACAATTTTTCTTGGTATTTTGAATGTATGTTTATCATGAAATATCATGTACACTTATAAAATTGTTTTTAAGTAGTTTTTTTTATCTTTACAACAGGGCACAAATGGAAGAAAAATCACGGTGCACTATGAGGGATCAGGTGACTTGTCCTCTGAGGAAGGTGTTCCAGGACGTGAGCCATTCTTTACGCATCATCTCACTGAGGATCAGACAGATGTTATCCAAGCTCAGATAGGTGACCACATTCGTGGTATGAAGACCATCTCAACACAGACGGACCCAGTGGTAATTTTAGGAGAAGGTGATGTGATTCCTTGCACCCAGCAGAAGCGTCCAATGACTTCCGAAAAGTCGACAACGACGGAAGGATTAAGCCAGGCTAAACTTGACCGAATATTGGAGCTTCTGGAACAGATTTCCGCAACAACTTCAGCCATCAGAGACAACAGCATCCCTTCCCTTCAGGCCAACATCAACTCAGCCAACGGGAGATTTTCTATTTCTGACTTTCTCAACATGAACTTGACGCCAGAGCCCGTTGTAGAACCCACAATCAGGACAGATGAAACGCATTGTGTTATGTACATGACTGAGGAGGAAGACGATACAGATGACGACATTCAAGTGTTGAGGCCACTGCCACCTCTGACCCCTGACCAAACCACTCCAGTTGAGCCTGAAGTTCAAACTCCTCCAGCTGTTGTGCCTGCAGTTCTAACCCCTCCAGTTGTTGTGCCTGCAGTTCTAACCCCTCCAGTTGTTGTGCCTGCAGTTCTAACCCCTCAGGTTGTGCTTGCAGTTCCAACCCCTTCAGTTGTAAAGAAAGCTGTGATGTACTATCAATGCAGAAATGGACCAGTGGTGGAAATTACATCCCAGCAGTGTATTGACAATATTCCCTCTGAAGCTGAAGTTCGTGTGAAGGCCTCTGTGCAACGCGCTGCAAGATCACATTCGTGTTCGGACAAGAACTTTGGATGGGTACTAGCCCAAACCCTGTTCACAGTTGAGGAGATGCGTGACAGGAATTTTTATGGAAAGAAGGGCCGCCTTCCTCTGTCTCCAAGGAGAGTTCATGCCATAGAGCATGCCATTATTGACATGGTAGGTGACAGTTCAATCAGCATGAGGAGTTGTGTGAATTCCATCAACACAGGGATGAGAAACCTTCAACTGAGAGCAGCTCCAAGAAGGCTCCCATTTATTTCCCTGGAGAACATGTCGTGAAAAACAGTAGTACGATATGTTAGTCTGAAACTGCCACTTACCGAATGTATTTAAAATATAACTTATATATTATCAAATTTCTATAGAAAGTCTTGACATTGATGCAAAGAATGTGGAAAAACTGTATTTTGGAAATTTACATTAGAATGTATATTTTCCTCCCAAATGTAAAAAACAAATATTATTATAATGTATGAGACATGCTGTATAAATGTATTTTGAATATGATCTTGCATTGTATGAATATTTTTCAAAAATATGACAAAGCCACAAATGTTATTTTTGACAATCAAGTATGAAAATCTATGAATTAAATTCATATTTATATTAAGTATGGTTTTGCATTTTTTTGTTTGTATTTATATCACAGATCAAACTACTAGAGCACCTGTTAGGGCAGCAAAGCTCCATATAGATATTATATCTCAGATACACACCTAATTTGATATGTTACATAACAGCAAAACATAAAATGGAATTCCCCAGTCAACGTTACAAGATAGCCCTTATAGATTAGGTCATGATTTGGATCACAGCATCCTGCAATCTTCTACAGTGTTAGGTATCGACTATTATCAACAAGTTTTATGACACAGATTTAATACTTGTCTGTAATTGACTTAAAAATCAAATCAAAGTACCCCAAATAAGACTGCCGGAGCATTGACAGCTCTTTGATTAAGCGAGTTAAAAATAAGAGAAGGAACACCTTAAATTACATTTCCATAATTGTTTGCAAGACTGCAGGATGGCCGAAAGGGAATCTCTATTTAAAGTGATTTATTTAAAGTGACCAATATCCAGCTAATCAACTAAATAATATTGATATTCACAGCATCCTCATCAAAAAGGTCATTATTTTCTTTTGCATTATTCATCAATTGAGTATTTGGCAAAGTACTCAAATTGTATATTTTATTTTGCATAAATTTATGAAAACAAAACTATGATTCAAACACATTGATAACATTTATTTTGACATCACAATTTTTTCCAACAATCAACATCAGTTATATTATACACAAGTCAAATTATTGTAGAATTTATGTATACTTTCTGTATACACTACCAAATCACTTTAATATTGTCATAAATCTTGTCAGTATTAGTCACAAAACTGCCTAATATCATGTTACACAATTTTTATACTCTGTTGATGAGTCACTACAAACTAAATTTGTACACTAGTCCACAAGTAATATTGTTATACTGGTCATATAATCAGACTACATATCAATTTCAAATTACTTGTTTTTTATAAGTAAGGTCATAATAATGTCACTATAAAAGTCACATTTTATTGAAATTAAAACTTTTTAAGTACTAGAATTCACACAAAAATCCCGCCATTTTACAGGGTACATGGGTCATATAGGATTAACTATCAATTATACAGGCTAACAGTATACATACATAGCACTTCTAATTACATGGGGTATCACTATCTACAAGAACCGATGAAATCAACAAAAATAGACATTGGTCATAGTACATGAATACTGGGTACATGGTAACAGGAGCAAAGAAAACCACAATTCACATAAGCATGGAATTAATGTTGAATTAAGTAAAAAATCTCTATAGAAGACAAATACACAGAAAGTCATACTGGGAAACTTTTTTACTCACTAGTTTCTCAATGTTGAGGGGCATAGTATACAAACGTTTATAAAAATAATAACCTTCTTAAAAACAAGAAGCCCATATATCACTTTCAAATCTTGGCAGGCTGTAAATGAACATATGACAGCATAATTTTATGAAGAGGTCATCTTGCAAAACTTGTACACTTAAGAATAAGAACATTATGCAAAAATTCACTTCAGAATATGTGTATAATTGCTTTAGAATAGCTACTGTAAAACAACCACTACTGTAAAATGAACACAATCCTAATAAGAAAAACGTGAGGGTCACAAAGCCTTGTTTAGCCCAGATATTTAGCTAATATTTAATGTCGCCAAATTACATACATATTCACATACTGAACAAAATGTTCCAAGACCAAATTAAAGTGTCTGTCTTTGAAAAAACAAACTGTTTTGGAAATACAGAAAAAATGAGTTGTATGTCATACGGACTTGCACAACTACTACATGTATTTGTTCAGTTATAACCACAACTACAGTGTATTAACTGAAATATTTGGCATTCAACACTAGTGACAAATGTCTAGACAATATATTCATCGATACATGCCTACAAATGGCTTAAATATAGAGGATAATACACAAGTGTACATGTAAGTGTCAATGTAATATGGAATTTATTAAGCAAGTTCAATAATATATCATGAGCCTATTAGCCTGTAGCATTTTACATAAGGCACATCACAACTTGTACAGAAACATGCAGTATTTCTTAATACTGTGTTGGTCCACCCATGTTCAGCACCACATGGGGGATTACTTTGTGTACATGGTCAATATATCTGGCACAATGCTGAGGTGTTAGAGATTCCCAAAATGTGCGGATTCCACTGACAAGTTCCTCCTTCTTTTTAGGTTTAACATTTCTTTGCAAATGGTCTTTCATTGCTGCCCACACATTTTCGATAGGGTTTAGATCTGGGGATGAGGGGGGCACTGTCATCACATTCTGGAGCATGTTGTTCTCCGACATCCATTCCTGGGTTGACTTACTGGTATGTTTCCGGTCATTGTCCTAACATAAAGACAGAACATTAATATATGTGGTATATGTATTGACAAACTAAAGCATACAGGACATTACACAAAACTCTGGTACACACTGTATATCAGGAAACAGTCAAGGAGAATGGCACTGACAAACAAGTAAACCTTTCATTCAAACATTAATGTATATATATTGCATACCCTAATTACTAAACTTAAAGTTATTACAGACTACTGTTACATATTTAGAGGTT
This sequence comes from Mimachlamys varia, assembly GCA_947623455.1. Taxonomy (NCBI): domain Eukaryota; kingdom Metazoa; phylum Mollusca; class Bivalvia; order Pectinida; family Pectinidae; genus Mimachlamys; species Mimachlamys varia. The sequence continues at coordinate 5,923,053 of OX392535.1, forward strand.
ACACAATGAATGCTTGTCCATATGGTATTTATTTCACTAGAGTTAGTTTTTCAACAAGAGGCCCAATGGTATCAATCTCTAACTTGTACCCCCTTCAGTTGACTAAAATCTATTAGTGCAGGACATTCAAAAGAATATGTAAAGATTTAAAAAATATTTACCCCTGTGACCTTGAAAGTAGGACAATGTAATTTTCATGAACAAATTTTTGTTTGCCTTCATCAAAGGAAACTTTAAACAAAATATCATGTCTCTAGGCTTTTTGGTATATTCCAGAACAAGTTGTTTAAAGGCCCAATATACGTAACTTCAGGGAAATTTTCGTGATTCTGAAAAATTCTGAAAAAAATCCAGTTGATAGCCATGCAAAAATAAGCCTGAAACGAAGTTAACCTGAGCGGTAACTAACAAGAAACTCTTTGCAAAAAAATCCAAAAAATTGAAAATAATTCAGGTGGGGCCCACTTCAACAACAAACCGAAGGTAGAAGACGGTTCGAAATGGACGCGTGTTTACAAATAGCGGGTTTCAAATGCTGCTGTACCGGTAACCGCGAAAGAATTCATCTTGAATATTGCTGATATCAGTTAATCTTAACTAAATCTATAAATATAATAAGTTATTAGGCTTGATTTTCGCTTCAAGTTTTGCCGAAAGTTACGTATATTGGGCCTTTAAAGGTTTTAACAGATTTGACTAATGTGTGACCTTGAATATAGATCAAGGTCATTTAATTTTTCAAACTTTGTCCGGCTTCATCAAAATACTTTTAAAGATATTCTATTGACAACATCTTCATGAAAAATATTAGTGAAGAAAAGCATTTAAATACTGAAACTTTTTTTTATGTAAAAGTGAACAGCAGACAATGCATTTTTGTATGAATGTAAATATATCAGTTCATCTTTTCCCATCAAAAGATGAAGACATCAACTATCACCAAGTGATGTTGTTCCAGTCAAAGTTCATCATGACACCCAATTCATCAAAATGTGTTTAGAGTTTATTCCACCCATTACAGTGCATTCCTCTTTATATCATGTAGCATTTGTCAGACAAAAATATGACATTAACTGGAATATGACAATAAGAGAAACATTATTTTTCCACAAAGTACAGTGCATTTCCAATCACCATAACTAAAAGGAAGCTATTTAATTTACATATGAAGATGTATCAAGCTATACATTTTAGATAACATTTATCATCTCATCAAAATAACATTATTTTGTATTTCTTATTTTCTATGCAATTTGTTGTACAGGTTGTATCTGAAATCAATTATTTTCTGGATATTTTATGTGATTGGTTTAAAAAACATGATATTAGGAGGATTTCATCTCAAAATACATGATATTAACCAAATAAATTTACATACATTTTATAGAGGGAAAAATGTTGCTTTGGAAAAACATGATATAAAGAGGAATGTGATATTAACAGGTGTGATACTAAGTGGAATCCACTGTACTAGCTGAATATAATAAGTACCTGGTAGAGCCGATAACCATCAGGAAATCGCTTATTCACAAAAGGAATGAGGTTGTCTCGCAGGATTCCCTGGTAAATAACTGAATCCATCACCCCACTAAATATGCAAAGGTGTGTTCTGCCCTGGTAAGAGATGCCTCCCCATACATGGACCTGAAGTGAAGATATTAAAATCAAATGAAAAACAAATATTTCATACTAATATTTAAACAGCTTTACATTTTAGTAAGCGCATCATAAACTTATTTTACAGCATAAAACAATTTGAATTATCAAAGATTGTGGAATCAATATTAGATAAAGCATTCAAGAAAAAATATATGACTCTGGTAAAATAGCCAAAAAAATTAAGGTGTATTGCATGGTCAATAAGGATTGATTTTCATTTCAATTTTTATTACATCTTAATGATCTGGGAACCCACCAAAAACAGTGTACATAATGCATACATCAACAGATAAGTATATAGTCATCATATAGGTTCAAATTACATATAAAAGTTTTATAAACAGTTGCAGGACAACATAATTGCCATTATAGATTGACAAATGTGTTTACATTAGACTAACCTTTATGTATAACAGTTAATAAAACAGTTAACAATATATAACAAGGTGAGCTACATCATTACCTTGTAGGCATGTTTAGGTTTTGGTGCTTTTGTTGGTAACCTGTCAAAACAACTTCCTTTTTTGTAGAAATACATCTTTCCGCTACTGCACATTTCCACGCTCGATTCATCAACAAAAACAACATTTTTAAAGGTCTCTCGAGTTTCCAGGGCATTCAGGCTGTATTCAAGTCTTTTTTTCTTGTTCACATTAGTGATCAACTGGCAATACTGAATGTTTGTTCGGGTCTGCCAACCAAGCTTCTTCCGAATTTTCCTCATTGATGAGTCGGACACTAAAATACCAAATGTCCCCTGAAATTTCTCTTTCAGTTCTCTGCTGTTGATATTTGGATTTGTGGCTATCCAAAAATCTACAAACTTTTCATGGCTTTCTGTCAATTTCTGTTTCCTGAAATAAAATAGAACACATTAAATTATACAGATTTATTTAAATTATGAATAACAAATAACATATATATAAGTAGACTTCAGACCAAAATTAGGTGGTATGAAATTCAGATTTGCAAAAAAAAAAAAACATGTTTTCAGTATAAATCAATGTATACAGTACATGTGTAAAACACTGCATTACCTTTCATTACCCTCTATTCTTTCAAATTATTTTGCATAGCACTGTGTTGGGTCAGATGAAAAATTAAATATATTACCCAATTTTCTATATATATATAAATGTAGAAACTCGTTATCTTGAACTTGTATACATGTACATGTACCTCAAAGACCCTGTTTAATTCGAAGTAATTTTGTCGGTCCCAGCCAAGCTTTATACTAGCATTAGAACTCGCATCACTTGAAGAAGTTTTCCCCTGGTTCCATAAGTTTTAGAGAGTAAGAATTATCAAATATGAAATTAGTTCTTTATGCTTATTATGTATGCGAAGTATGATGACAATCGAATCAGTAGTTATTTAAATAAGCTGATTACATTACCATGGGATGAACATGATAACATATCATGTCATTTATAGAAACAGAACTGACTTTGATATCATCACGAGGATTGAAAATAGTTCTATTATAGAGGAACTTAATTTAATAATAAGTCATTTATATCTAGCAATGTCCCAAGACAATGTGTGGAAGGAGTACCACTGCTGTCTGTCATGGGAACAAAATCACAAACGTTTACATTATTTCGATGTACTTTTGACTGTATTGTGCATCTGAAGCTAGCTAGTCATGGCTTTTTCTCACCGGTTTGGGATGGGGGCTTTTTGTCTTATTTTTGAAGAAAATTTGGTGAATCGGGAAATATTTGTTCAGAAGTTAACTGCAAATTTTAGGAATGGGGCCCATTAACAACTCTAAAACACCCTCAGAAAAAACCCATCTTGTACATGTATATGTGGTAATAAAGAAAGTTAAATTATCGTACATGTAAAAATACTAAAATACATAGTGGTCTAGGGGTCGTATTTAACACACACCAATATATCGACATAATCTTCAGTATGATGAAGGATGTCGATTAACGGGTAGGTCTAGAGATTGGTTGAAAACCTATGTGTATTCACGAAAGGCTACTGAATATAATGCATGTTTTATAAATATGGTAAAAAATTCGACCATGGATTGGGTAATTGAAACATGGTACGATTCTCTTTGATTCAGTCCCAGGGACACGTTACAAAAGTCATGTTCCAGGGATAATTCTGGCTCTTAAAGCCTATGGGAAAATTTGAGGGATTTTGTGACATTAGCAAAATTTCTATGAGATTTTTTTCTATATTAAAGTAATGTAGACTGAATTTCTATGTTCCCAAGTGATCACCGTGTTCATACAATTTTATGCATAAAATGCTTTTGCAACATGTCCCTGTGATTCAGTATGATACCTTAACTGGCTTTGGCACATGTAGGCCTAGTACGGCATTGAAATTGGCACACATACCTAAGCTTTATTCAACGCTAATTGGAGAACACTGCAGTAGAATTCAACACGAAACTTCGAGCTCACTCACCTTGTAACTGTTTTCGCTTCTTTGTACGTTTTGTTTCGGGCCAGAAATCTCGTAACAGTCTGACGGGTAGTCAATATCTGGTTACAAACTCGCAACTGCTGGACAATTTTCGGTCCGGAGAGTCCTCTTTTATGGTAGTATACTATCTTTTCCCGTGCAAGAGGTGACAATCGTCGACCAGCATCCATTTTCTCGTTTTCTTTTGATAACCGGAACACCTCGTTCGATATCCTCACCTACGGTGTAATGAAAAGAAGTCTAGAGGTGTTCCGAATGCCGAGATCCGTTTTATTTTATTTCGTAATATTGATAAACCAAGTAAACATTTATCGCACAACAATGCGATTAAATCGCACACACAAACGCACGATTGCGTATCGTACAACTGTATGCACGATGTGCGGACGCAGGGCGCACGATGGGTGCACGCAGGGCGCACGATGGGTGCACGGTGTGCGAACGGTATTTTTGGTGCGTTGTGCGATCCCACAACTGTATTAAGCTGTATATATAAAACAGGAGAGCTGAAGCGCTTTAACCCGCAACGGATGATCGTAACAGCAAGTAACGTTTATATTGACCGTGTCCCTTCATGCTTATCTGCCTCTATGGGCGCACAGGGCCAAAAGGCATGCAACAAACAAACAGAGGCCGTCTATCTGGTTTATGGGCTAATAAGTTCTTTATACACGTATAAAGACCCCTATTGAAGCTGTAGCAGCGGACTATTGCCTGGATTGGAGATCGAAGTCAACTTTCCTAAGATTCCTAGTCGCCATTAGGGCTCCGCCGATATCTCTACAATTTCGGAACGCGAGTACATCGTTAGGAGTTAATGGAAATTTGCAATTTATGAATATGGATAAATGTTTATTAAACCTATACAAAGAGTAGCCCAGTGTCTATACATTTTTCAGCTCGTCTTCATTGCCTTTCGTATTAAGAGATGTGGCGTTGGAGCCATATTCTTAATGAGCAATCCCTAAAAGTACGTGCGTTTTCTGACAGTTTTCTGTGACTACAAAAAGAAATTGCTTTTAATGTAAATACATTTGTTATTAAGGCTCATATTCAATATCAATGTTGTAAAATAATGGAAGTATGTACAAAAGGAAACACTTTAGATTGTTCATTCTTTTGTACATTACTATTTGTATTACATGTATACATGTTCGCTCGCTGAAACATGATGTAAATCTCAAGCGTCAATCAAAAATAATTATCAAATTAATCCATACGAAAAAAAATGAAAACAGAAAGAAAAATAAGTCAAACAAGAATTTGCTGGTGTATTTCATCGGTACATTTTAGCAGTAATTGCCCATATGAAGAAACAATAACTACAATACGCAGGATAAATGTACGTACCGTTATTATTTACTATCGATGCTAGATGTATCCTCCAGCCATTATAACAAACTATTGATACCCGACTTAACGATGTGTACGGTACGTTGAGGTTCTATCATTAAATAAGATGTCTCTCAGTTGTTTTCTCACATATCTCCGTCATATCATTTCTTTGTTAGTACAATCACAGCGAAAGGATTGGGTCTCACATATACCCAATAATTTTGTCAGTAAAGCTCCAATGCTTCAATGTCTCCAAAATCTGTCAATTACGCGATGTATTGGTTTGGCTAAGGATCGTTTCATTCAGATTTACATTGAGGAAGCGTGGTAAGTTTCAATACTGACATACTTTCCGTTATGTAACAATCGCCATACTTGCAGACAATGAGGTATGTTGCAATATCGCCATACAAAATGTACCTTCAGACATTCAGGTATGTTACAATGTTGTCATCCCTTCAGATTGGGGTCATCAGCTAGTCTACGTGGGTATCCTGTGGTGTTATCCAATATTTTGAGCCTTTGTGTGCTTACACCTAGACTTGTTGGTATCAATATGTGTAATGGTTTGTATCATGCTTATGTTAAAATACCTCAACATAGAGTTTGTATTTATGTTTATGTACATGTATGCTCCAAGTATCTCACCTATCTAGTATACAAGTTGTCTTTAAACTATGTACAGTATCGAATAAGAAACAATATCAATTACTTCAGCTGTTTACATGCAGTGATTTTTCCAAACACACATCGCAGTGGTGCTAGCGCTGTTATCTGCAAATTGTGTGGTTAAAGTGATATTGCCGTGCACTTCATTGCGGAATGTCATATTCTCTTCGCGGAAAGCGGAAAGGGGTGCAATTCTAGAGACGTTGTTAAACATTTTGAATGTAAATAATTATGTTAAATTTTCTGAAATGAATGAAACAGAGTAAAATGAAGTTATTCTTGGTAAAGAAAATGTCGATATTACCTTATCAAATTTACAGTGGGTAGAATTGATGAAATGTACTGCAAAATTGATCACAAAAATGTACACAGCAATTGATGGATACATATAAAAACTGCTGAATGTTCATAGACTTACAAAAATTGTACAGAGGCCATATATATAGAGATGTTTTCATTTTTTTTCAATCACTCCTGTTATCATATATATTCTGATATGATGTAAATGCGTAAACAATGTATAATCCTGTGTCAAAAGGTAAAAAAGATTATCTATCTATAACTGTAGAGTGTTGTTGTGGTCTTCGTCATAGAGAAGTTATTACTGTCGTGTGTTCCTGTGGTCTTCGTCATAGAGAAGTTATAACTGTCGTGTGTTCCTGTGGTCTTCGTCATAGAGAAGTTATAACTGGCGTGTGTTCCTGTGGTCTTCGTCATAGAGAAGTTATAACTGGCGTGTGTTCCTGTGGTCTTCGTCATAGAGAAGCTATAACTGTCGTGTGTTCCTGTGGTCTTCGTCATAGAGAAGTTATTACTGTCGTGTGTTCCTGTGGTCTTCGTCATAGAGAAGCTATAACTGTCGTGTGTTCCTGTGGTCTTCGTCATAGAGAAGTTATTACTGTCGTGTGTTCCTGTGGTCTTCGTCATAGAGAAGCTTTAACTGTCGTGTGTTCCTGTGGTCTTCGTCATAGAGAAGTTATAACTGTCGTGTGTTCCTGTGGTCTTCGTCATAGAGAAGTTATAAATTTAGTAGTGTGCTGTTGTGGTCGTCGTCATATAGAAGCTATACATTTAGTGTGCTGTTGTGGTCATCGTCATATACATTGTAGAAGCTATACATTTAATGTGCTGTTGTGGTCTTCGCCAAGTAAAGTTTTAACTGCAGTGTGTTATGGTGGTCTTTATCTTTATCGTATAGATACAGTGTATGTCGTTAGTTTTGTGCCGAAATCTTCTCTAAATCTTTGTCACCCTGACTTTCAATTTTACCTTTGACCTTCGTCAGTTTGACCTCCCTGCATTTCCTACAATACCTGCCACTAAAACTTAATTTAGGTATGGGTTTACCTGGGTGAGACAGTGTGTCATATATCCAAGAAGGCAAATCTTTTCTACATTTTGACATTCGACCTACACTGTACATAAATGAAAAGCAATGCCTAGGCTTTATCTCCTAAATTACTCGTCACTAGAACTGTATAATTGGGATATGGCTTCATCTTGCTAAGGCGGGGGTGTCGTGTATCAAAAGTGAGTCATTATCACCAACATTTTATCCTTTGGCTGACATCAAAGAAATATATCTTGACACTATGTCTTACATTTTGAAACTTCATATTCCTTTGTTAGACCAGTATCGTTGCTGCTGTAGATGTCAACATACACATACGTAATAATCTTGGAGGAAATAAAGACAATAATAATAATAATAATAAGTGTAACAATGTGGGTGTTTACACATGTTTATACAATGTAAGTGTGATGAATTCATACGTGTGTTGTTTACAGTAATGTTTGTACACTGAACGCTTGTAAAAGTAGCAATCTGATGTTAACATTCGTACATTCAATTTTCTCTGGTCCCATTTGTATGTTTAACTGTACACTAAACATTTTGCAGTATTGATATTTTGCTTTTTAATTGACTCCACAATTTGTAAATTTCTGTATGTATGTTGGTTGTACACTATTCTTCAGGGCTGAAAACAATCCTTCAATGGTTATAAATCATATATGTGAGGTGCATTACCGAAAACACAAACAAACATACAAGAAGTATTTAAAATATTATGCAAATATGTAACAATGTTTCTTTTGACTGTCAAAGCAAATGCTAAAGTACTGCTTATGTGCCAAGGTAGTAGAAAACGAAAAGGGAAGGAACATTCAGTGACATTTGAGAATACCAGAGTTTAAATGCAATGAGATATTGATAAAATCAAAATATGACCATTATATGACGTAACCTACGTCCATTTCTATTAATATATTATCTGACATAGGGACGTAATTCTGGCGTCATTTTAAATGACGTCAATTTAAATATGACGCCCAATGCTGGATCTAAACTGTATTTGAACTTTTGACCTTCATGAAATAAAATGTTTGTTCAGGCTCTATCATCTTCATCGCTTGTTACATGTACTTCAAATTTTAAGTATGGGTTGATCTAGGTAAGGTTGTTCTTTCTGACTTACATTCTGACCTTTGACCTACATTACAGAAAACTTTTCTTCGGGCTCTATCTCTTACAATATGTGCGGTTGAACGGTAATGATTTCATATTTGGTTGGGAACTTTAACTCGTCGAATTGCCTTATTGTATAAACGTGTCGCCATCACCATGCAGGTGGCACTGCAACTATATAGATCACATGACCCATTCACGTAACGAAAATAGTGTATAACTGATTTTACGACAAAGTGGCATCACGCTTGTGATTTCCATATATATACTTAAATGATTAGACGTTATACCAAAGCCAGCCCTTATAGAGTGTCGTACTTTTAAAATATAGATGGTTATCTGATCTCCATGTCGGTCAAATTATTTAGACCAGCAGAACTACTAAAAGTAGGTTTTACCATCAGCGGTGGAGAGGTGTCAGTGAATTCAGGTAGTTACCCCTTATTAACTCCCTAGATATTAATACCTAGAATCTAACTCAATCTAAGTCCGAAGTCTTAACCATGCTTCTAAGCTAGTGTCACATCTTATTTAAAACGGGTTTCATAAGTTTGCCCGATATCCTATTTGTTGGACTGATCCCAGGTCTCGGAAACATATCTTTGGTTGGGTCTGGCGAGAGGCTCCTTTATTTATGAATATTTATGTTTATATTCTGCATGCTTGTACCCTTTGAAAGGCATTTTTGCTGGTAATGTTCATATAGTGGGTTGAAGCGCAAATGTAAATATATGCACATCATGCATGTTTTGGAATGTAAATTATATACTTATGATATAATGTACTACAGTCTTACATGCATCAATTGAACATAAACATACCATTGTTTATTTAATAATTTATTTATCTATTTACAGTAATTACTTTGTGTCCATACATTTGCACTATCAGTCCTGTTATTAGTTGTATGCTCCAATTATTTTTAAAAAGTCACTTTTGTAGGATAAGTACATGGATATTTGATAAATGTGATCTGATACTAATTTTCATTCAATAAGAAATTGATTAAATTCGTCACGTTCTTTTATTTGAGCTCCCAAAAGAATTTGAAAAAAAAACATTTATTGGACTCGTTTCGTATAACTCATATGAAATTAAACTCATGTAAGTTCCTATATACAACTGTACATGTTTATGTAATTTGATAAATAGTGGCAATAAGTGTATGTTGGTACAGCGTTCCCATATCACAAACAGAAACGATATTGAAAATGCTTCAAGATACTGTGTTTCAGTACATTTAGTTCGCAGCACGTGTTGTTGAGTCGTACTAACCGATTGGTTTGCTCCCATGTAATCCATTAAATAGAAAATGGCGGGGTAAAATCAAATCTTTGATACTACTTTCATCTTTTGTCTAATACATTTGTACATGGGTCTATAGATGGTATAGTGTGTGAATGAGCGCTACCACGCGGTAATTGCCGTACAGTATAAGTCTACAGAGGACGCAGTCTCAGGAACAGATATTATCAGATGATGGCACTACGTCGCGTGTCAACGAGACAACGAACCACCAGGGAAATTTTCTTTTAAAACACAAGGACGAGCATGATCTATACTTAATAGGAAGCTAAAAAAATGTATGTTGGATGATGTTTACCTTTCAGCGAATTTTCAAAGAGTCAATTTATGCCTGGATTGTGATATTTAATCGAGACATTTTTTTTTTTTACAAATGTTCATTTTTTGTATTTTCCTTTTACAGAGTAAAGAAAATATTGCAGATCACTTCGGGGCGCCATTATTTATTACAACAGCCATAACAAGAAAAATGGCAAGCTTCCTCATTTACAAAATAAAGTATCGATCATTCGATATCTACTTTGGACAAATCGGTTCCTGCTAGCGGCGCAATGTTGTAGTGATAACGAGAAAGGGATCTTAGTCCACAAAGCCCACCACGTTAGACTTGACGACAGGGGGTTTCAAACTTCGTCAGTGCGGCACCCTCGGTGGACTTGTGCGGATATCCCCGATAAATTGCTTTCTAGATTTAGAGCATGGAAAACACAATGAGAGAGAACAAACTGCCGAACAGCAGTGTAAACTTGTCGTCTCACGGCCGTACCGAAGTCATCATCCCTTCACCAGTCACGATTTTATCAAATTCATGTAGCCCCATGCCAGTAACGTCCTTATCGAACACGCCTATCCTTAGCCCCAGTCACGTCCATATCGAACACGCCCATCCTTAGCCCCAGTTACATCCATATCGAAGTCGCCTATCCTTAGCCTCATTAATGTTATGTCCAAATCAAACTCGCCCATCCTTAGCCCAAGTCACGTCCATATCGAACTCGCCCATATCTTAGCCTCATTAATGTTATGTCCATATCAAATTCGCCCATCCTTAGCCCTAGTCACGTCCATATCGAACACGCCCATCCTTAGCCCCAGTAACATCCATACCGAACTCGCCCATCCTTAGCCTACATTAATGTCCATATTGAACTTGCCCATCCTAAGCCCCAGTCAAGTCCATATCGAATTCGCCCATCCTTATAAACAATGTAGATTGTCATGGTTATATCGCGACTGGCCATAACACATCAGCTGTAATCGTTTAAAAACCTTAAAAAGATACGTGATAGTGTCTGACGCTGTTTGCGACATTCTTTAAGAAAAAAGTAGACAATTTAATATACCACAGCGACTTTCAGCGGGATTCGACCTCTCATGGCTGCTGAAACTGTCATGTTTTTCTATGATTATTTTACAGGGGATTCTCGCCTTACATCACGTCTACTGAATCCCTCGAGATTTTATTCCACAAAACTTGGAATAAAAAACTCGATTTAATAAAGGGTATATTACCCTGTATCTACTGCACATTCAGAGAGAGGCTTGGTAGTTTGATGCTGCGAATTTAGACCGCGAATAGGATTTGTAGAGTAAATTTACATTTTTGGTGGATTTCGATCAATTGTTCCCCTTAACGGTCATATTGACTAACATCGCGGAAAGATCTCGATGTCGAAAAATATACCCCACTTAGATTTCGTAAATCAAAAACAACATGTTGGAATGCTGCACGGGAAAACGCTTAGGGCTTTTGGGAAGATTGATAATTGTTCTTTACAAAGCATCCCATATTTACGTCAAATGCATTTTCTTTCGTGCCATGTTTCAATATTAATGAGATTGATGTTAGCCTTGTGCATAAACATGCAGCGTTGGTTGGGTAGTGATTTCAGCGAAAAAAAATATGGTTACATTTTCAGCCAATCACGCTTCGGGTCACGGCGAGAGGCTGACGTCATCCTCAATATACAATTAATATCCAAAAATGTAATGATAACTGCGAAGAATTCTCGACTCGTTGAAAAGGTCGTGTGGTTTGGGAGGAAAATGGATATTATTCCGGCGGGAGGAGAATACATTTTACGTACATACAGGGTATTTCCCGTACATACAGGGTATTTCCCGTACATACAGGGTATTTCCCGTACATCTGGCAGAAACGTTGCTTTCGGTGAAGGGAAGCTAGGTGTGGTCGATTTTTAGACATCGGTCGTTAAACTTCACAAATGAACTCTGAGGCGGACATATTGCTCAGAAATGTATTTAAACATTAAATAAGTGTAAAATCACTCTAAAAACTTTAGCTTATGTCCAAAAATAGCTGTTACGAATGTCCTGGCCCTGGTTTTATCAACATTCCTTAACTTAAGGAAACTCCTTAACTTAAAAATCTCCATAGTAAAGCATTACTGAATTTAAGGGGAAAATCCTTAGCTAAGGAACTTTCCTTAAATTATGTAATGCTTTCCTATGGAGAATTTTAAGTTAAAGAATTTCCTTAATTTAAGGAACGTTGATGAAACCGGGGCCTGGCCCCTGTGCCAACATACATGAATTTAAGTGATGTTTCCTTTGTGATTCTGGTCCAACTCTTATCTACAAATATTTAATATAGTTTTACGGTTATCTTGGTGGGAATTAAAATTACAATTGAATTTATTACTGTTAGCAATACCGTTTTCTATATTTTGTATTCTACTGGAGAAGAGACTACAGTGCGCCGAGGGACCAGAGCAGACAGAAATCAAACTGCTTGACTAGGGAAGTCGTGATTTAGTCTGACACAGATTGAGATGTTTCTTCAAGTTGAACTGTAGTAATATGTTGGTATGACATATTTAACGGGAACACATCTTCTGAGAAGTACTCTCCTTGTCAACGGCTCGGATGAGTCACACAAACATGATAGATCCCACGTGTAAATCTCTAGGGTACACTCGTTTATGTAACATTAAAAAAAACATTCAGAGTTTGAAAATTAATTTAAATTGAAGCTTTATTTTTTTCATAATACCCCTCCTCATTTTCTATTCAATTGATATGTTGAATAGTGAACAAACGAATTCATTCTGAATGTTGGTTGTTCGGCTTTACAAGTATGTACATTACTGTATATGTATATTCCCGCTGCAATCCACTTTATCAACTTTAAGAGTAGACATGATTTTCATTTAAGTATGAAAATTAAAAACTCTCGTGGCGCAACATGTGACGTAGGCCTAATTGATTGACCTTGTTCAATGAGAGTCTTGTCGCCTTGCTTCAGACAACATGGATAAACACCCCCTACGTCAAACGCTCAAATGACTTCGGGTACTATTTTCACCAATTATGATCTAAATGGGACCGTTCTGCCCCAATCGTGTACAGGACAATGCAAATTCAACTTAGTTACAGTAATATCATAATTACTTCAGAATGAATAAATTAATCAAACATTTCTTCTGTAGTGAAAATGTAAAACCAATGATTTAACGGCAAGTCAACATTTCAATACGTAAGCTCATTCGTGGTAAACACGGAACTTTCAACTTAAAACATTGTTACATATCTGTATGGTTGCAGGAAACCAATGGATCCTGTCCAAACATCACTTTCTGTATACCAATGTGACATTTACACATACATTCACTGCAAGAATATTGCAAAGGTCATAATAAACTCGAAGACTCATGACTTACCCGAAATTCACACCCAGAATCATGTCAAAAAAGAATTAATCGGGTAATATTGGACTTTTCCCTCTGAACTAGTCCAAGTCATAAGTCTTTCAATTTACTTTCAATATATGTAAGTTACAGTAATTGTTGTTCAAAAAGTCTATGGATCATTCGCATACATTTTATGTTACTCCTGGTATAGATTTGAAACGTCACCATAAGGACATGGCCACTGATTAAAACTAGTGTTTCAAAGTATCCTCAGTTTCCGAGACCGAAGACTTAGGTGTGGAGATGGGTGACGCTAGCGGTTGAATTACTTTTCGTGTAATCTGGTTTCCCTTAGACACCAGCCTTACATAGTAAATGATGCGCAATGTTATTCCGATGACACCCTTGTCAGACGATGACCATTGTGCGTTTAGTTCAACAGATTTGAGTTTTAATTTCACCACTGATCACGGATACATACATTGTATATAGTACATTTATTTACATTGTAGTGGTCGCCTACTGCTTTGCTAGTCACGGTGGAACACTGAATCAATAGCGCCGGTCTGGAGCTCCATCTTAAGTCGGGACTGGTGTTACATGATTAGTCCAGATCGCGCTATAAAGTAGCGATATTTCTAAACCAAAGGAGATTAATTAGTTTATGGTTGAGTTCTGTTCTAGGAACAATACCGAATACAGAGAGCATGTGAACGATTGTTTACACCTGGCTACCGTGGGAGGATGAAAGGGTACTCTGTTTAAGAGTTCATTACGTACCTACATCGATGTACGTATCATATATACAGGTATATAGTGTACCTGTATAAGTTCAGCTGAACCTAAATAGACCTATATATATATATAGGTCTATTTAGGTTCAGATGAACTTATACAGGTACACTTGTACGTACCTGCAAAAATACATCAGCGATTGGATGAGTTACATGTAAGCTAGTCTCTGGTTTAGATTTTGTAACATAGCTTCAACTGAGGCGCATTTTGGCAGCGCTGTATTTTATTTTCTTGCATTTTATCAGCGTCGGAGATCCACGGTTGACTTCTCTGACGCTTGCATACCGCGGACTAAAATGGGAAGAAAATCTCGCTTTCGCCCTTAATATAATAGCCAATCATATCGCTCTTTTCATCCGTGGCATACATCCTGTCGGGATATCCCGTAGCAAAACAAACCAACATGGCGACGGCATCACCTGCCAAGAAAACCTGTGGGCTGTGTTTAAACATAATACGAGGCAACAAGCAAGTCATATCGGACGTTGGCACCGGGTCTTTTTTCTTCAATAGAGCGTCTATTGTTTTTTCCTTAAACTCTTTAAAGCTGTTGATACTAATTTTCTATTCTATACTGGAAGACGCCATATTGGAAAAATGATCTAGACGAGTGCCTCTATAAAACGACCATTCTGATTGATTCCGGGAAACGAGGTTTTTCGACTGTTTTAGCCCGCGGTATACAAGCGTCAGAGAAGTGTACCGTAGGTTTCCGACGATGGCATTTTATATGTTCTCAAAAACATTTTTACATCAAAGTTTACAGACGCATGTCTATACACGTATCTTCATTATAAGTTAACTTATACAAAAAAAAAAGGAAAAAAAAAATCACTGCTATCCCCTCCCAACACAACACAATCTTTGCACCTTTGTACGCATGCATGGTTTCTAATTCTCACTTGGACTAAAGACAGCCTGGTTATGAATCTATCGCAGTTTCCCATTATGTCGGCCCCGTGTTGTTTTCCGGACACTCTGTCAGAAGAGGACGTTAACGACCCATTAACGCTATTTTCCGGATTAACATTAAAGGGCACAATTAAAACAAGACCTGATATGCATACAATGGCACGTGCTTAGAATTATGTGTTCCAACACTCAAAACACTGACACGTGTAGTTTACGATGAGAGGCATATTCTCACCGGGGCAAACAGACGACTCGAAAACATCGGGGACTGTATAGGCGCGTGTCACCTATGCACGCGCATTATGGTTACATACGGAAAGATAAATGGTGTGTGTAAATGGCAGTGGATTGGTGCATTAGTGAGAAATAGTGAACGATAATTAATAAATGGACAGTGCATAAATGTTGATGAACACTGATATATAAAATGTTAGGTTTTGTTAGAAGGGTGCATGTTGAAGTCTTCCCTTATACGATTTCCCAAACAATAGTCGTCATGCAAAATTGAAAATGGCAAAATTTCCATGGGGAAACAACGATAACTATAGCTTTGAAATGATATGGTGACCAGGACAAGATGCATCCAATGTCAACACATTGGAGCACCATTATATTAAACATTGACTTTGCTTAAAGGCCCAATATACGTAACTTCAGGGAAATTTTCGTGATTCTGAAAAATTCTGGGAAAAAAATCCAGTTGATAACCATGCAAAAATAAGCCTAAAACGAAGTAAACCTGAGCGTTAAATAACAAGAAACTCTGGACAAACAAATCCAAAGAATTGAAAATTATACAGGTGGGGCCCACTTCAACAACAAACCGAAGGTAGAAGACGGTTCGAAATGGACGCGTGTTTACAAATAGCGTGTTTCAACTGCTGCTGTACCGGTAACCGCGAAGAACCATCTTGAATATTGCTGATATCAGTTAATCTTAGCTATATCTATAGACATAATAAGTTATTAGGCTTGATTTTTGCTTCAAGTTTTGCCGAAAGTTACGTATATTGGGCCTTTAAGTATTGTTAACTTAACTAAAATAACGTTTGGATTTAAAAAAATTAAATAAGGTTTTAGAATTTACTTGAAGGAAAATATGACTTTACTTGACAGTTTGTCAGTTACATAATTATGTTCTAACAAATGGTCATATAATAGTACAAATATTGCATCACCATGTCAAATATGGTCGAACTGTTTGGAACCCTAACATAATACCTTAGTTTTGTGTATATTGCTCCGGGGAGAACTGTTGCTAGCCCCAAAATCATGTTCAATGATTTTCAAAAAAGAACAAAAATATTACATGTTGATGCAGGTCTTGTGAAATACAAAAAAGTAGAATCATAGCTCATCATTTCTTATTGAGACAAAGTATCAACTCAATTTGGAAGGTCCAAGATTCAAATTCAGCTCCATTTTCCCTTCCTCCTGCTACATTGTACACAAGGATAACTAGGAACGTGTAACGACAAACACACGACAATTAGACAGTGGTTGGTCCTAGTCGTCGGCAGTAACTAGGTACGGGTAACGACAAACGGACGACCATTAGACGGTTGTTTCTTCTAGTCGTCAACTGTAACTAGGTTCCTGTAACGACAAACGGACGACCATCAGACAGTGGTTGTTCCTAGTCGTCGGCAGTAACTAGGTACGTGTAACGACAAACGGACGACCATTAGACAGTGGTTGCTCCTAGTCGTCGGCAGTAACTAGGTACGTGTAACGACAAACGGACGACCATTAGACAGTGGTTGCTCCTAGTCGTCGGCAGTAACTAGGTACGTGTAACGACAAACGGACGACCATTAGACAGTGGTTGTTCCTAGTCGTCGGCAGTAACTAGGTACGGGTAACGACAAACGGACGACCATTAGACAGTGGTTATTCCTTGTCGTCAGCTGTAACTAGGTGCGGGTAACGATAAACGGACGACCATTAGACAGCGGTTTCTTCTAGTCGTCAGCTGTAACTAGGTACGTATACCGACAAACGGACGACCAGTAGACAGTGGTTTCTTCTAGTCGTCAGCTGTAACTAGGTACGTATACCGACAAACGGACGACCAGTAGACAGTGGTTTCTTCTAGTCGTCAGCTGTAACTAGGTACGTATACCGACAAACGGACGACCAGTAGACAGTGGTTTCTTCTAGTCGTCAGCTGTAACTAGGTAAGTATACCGACAAACGGACGACCAGTAGACAGTGGTTTCTTCTAGTCGTCAGCTGTAACTAGGTACATTTTGTACGTATACCGACAAACGGACGACCATTAGACAGTGGTTTCTTCTAGTCGTCAGCTGTAACTAGGTACGTGTAACGATAAACGGACGACCATTAGACAGTGGTTGTTCCTAGTCGTCAGCAGTATCTAGGTACATGTAACGACAAACGGACGACCATAAGACAGTGGTTTCTTCTAGTCGTCAGCAGTAACTAGGTACGTGTAACGACACACGGGCGACCGTTAGACAGTGGTTGCCCCTAGTCGTCGGCAGTAACTAGGTACGGGTAACGACAAACGGACGACCATTAGACAGTGGTTTCTCCTAGTCGTTAGCTGTAACTAGGTACGTATACCGACAAACGGACGACCATTAGACAGGGGTTGTTCCTAGTCGTCGGCAGTAACTAGGTACGGGTAACGACAAACGGACGACCATTAGACGGTTGTTTCTTCTAGTCGTCAACTGTAACTAGGTACGTATACCGACAAACGGACGACCAGTAGACAGTGGTTTCTTCTAGTCGTCAGCTGTAACTAGGTACGTATACCGACAAACGGACGACCAGTAGACAGTGGTTTCTTCTAGTCGTCAGCTGTAACTAGGTACGTATACCGACAAACGGACGACCAGTAGACAGTGGTTTCTTCTAGTCGTCAGCTGTAACTAGGTAAGTATACCGACAAACGGACGACCATTAGACAGTGGTTTCTTCTAGTCGTCAGCTGTAACTAGGTACATTTTGTACGTATACCGACAAACGGACGACCATTAGACAGTGGTTTCTTCTAGTCGTCAGCTGTAACTAGGTACGTATACCGACAAATGGACGACCAGTAGACAGTGGTTTCTCCTAGTCGTCGCAGTAACTAGGTACGTGTAATGACAAACGGACGACCATTAGACAGTGGTTGTTCCTAGTCGTCGGCAGTAACTAGGTACGTGTAACGACAAACGGACGACCATTAGACAGTGGTTGCTCCTAGTCGTCAGCTGTAACTAGGTACGTGTAACGACAAACGGACGACCGTTAGACAGTGGTTGCCCCTAGTCGTCGGCAGTAACTAGGTACGGGTAACGACAAACGGACGACCATTAGACAGTGGTTGCTCTTAGTCGTCCGCAGTAACTAGGAACGTGTAACGACAAACGGACGACCATTAGACAGTGGTTTCTTCTAGTCGTCAGCTGTTACTAGGTACGTGTAACGATAAACGGACGACCATTAGACAGTGGTTGTTCCTAGTCGTCAGCAGTATCTAGGTAC
Organism: Mimachlamys varia; assembly: GCA_947623455.1. Classification (NCBI taxonomy): domain Eukaryota; kingdom Metazoa; phylum Mollusca; class Bivalvia; order Pectinida; family Pectinidae; genus Mimachlamys; species Mimachlamys varia. The sequence goes on from OX392535.1 coordinate 5,941,788, forward strand.
ATGTAACGACAAACGGACGGCCATTAGACAGCGGTTTCTTCTAGTCGTCAGCTGTAACTAGGTGCGGGTAACGATAAACGGACGACCATTAGACAGTGGTTGCTCCTAGTTGTCGGCAGTAACTAGGTACGGGTAACGACAAACGGACGACCATTAGACGGTTGTTTCTTCTAGTCGTCAACTGTAACTAGGTTCCTGTAACGACAAACGGACGACCATCAGACAGTGGTTGTTCCTAGTCGTCGGCAGTAACTAGGTACGTGTAACGACAAACGGACGACCATTAGACAGTGGTTGCTCCTAGTCGTCGGCAGTAACTAGGTACGTGTAACGACAAACGGACGACCATTAGACAGTGGTTGCTCCTAGTCGTCGGCAGTAACTAGGTACGTGTAACGACAAACGGACGACCATTAGACAGTGGTTGTTCCTAGTCGTCGGCAGTAACTAGGTACGGGTAACGACAAACGGACGACCATTAGACAGTGGTTGTTCCTTGTCGTCAGCTGTAACTAGGTGCGGGTAACGATAAACGGACGACCATTAGACAGCGGTTTCTTCTAGTCGTCAGCTGTAACTAGGTACGTATACCGACAAACGGACGACCAGTAGACAGTGGTTTCTTCTAGTCGTCAGCTGTAACTAGGTACGTATACCGACAAACGGACGACCAGTAGACAGTGGTTTCTTCTAGTCGTCAGCTGTAACTAGGTACGTATACCGACAAACGGACGACCAGTAGACAGTGGTTTCTTCTAGTCGTCAGCTGTAACTAGGTAAGTATACCGACAAACGGACGACCAGTAGACAGTGGTTTCTTCTAGTCGTCAGCTGTAACTAGGTACATTTTGTACGTATACCGACAAACGGACGACCATTAGACAGTGGTTTCTTCTAGTCGTCAGCTGTAACTAGGTACGTGTAACGATAAACGGACGACCATTAGACAGTGGTTGCTCCTAGTCGTCAGCTGTAACTAGGTACGTGTAACGACAAACGGACGACCGTTAGACAGTGGTTGCCCCTAGTAGTCGGCAGTAACTAGGTACGGGTAACGACAAACGGACGACCATTAGACAGTGGTTGCTCTTAGTTGTCCGCAGTAACTAGGAACGTGTAACGACAAACGGACGACCATTAGACAGTGGTTTCTTCTAGTCGTCAGCTGTTACTAGGTACGTGTAACGATAAACGGACGACCATTAGACAGTGGTTGTTCCTAGTCGTCAGCAGTATCTAGGTACATGTAACGACAAACGGACGGCCATTAGACAGCGGTTTCTTCTAGTCGTCAGCTGTAATTAGGTGCGGGTAACGATAAACGGACGACCATTAGACAGTGGTTGTTCCTAGTCGTCCGCAGTAACTAGGAACGTGTAACGACACACGGGCGACCATTAGACAGTGGTTGTTCCTAGTCGTCAGCAGTATCTAGGTACATGTAACGACAAACGGACGACCATAAGACAGTGGTTTCTTCTAGTCGTCCGCAGTAACTAGGAACGTGTAACGACACACGGGCGACCATTAGACAGTGGTTGTTCCTAGTCGTCAGCAGTATCTAGGTACATGTAACGACAAACGGACGACCATAAGACAGTGGTTTCTTCTAGTCGTCAGCAGTATCTAGGTACATGTAACGACAAACGGACGACCATAAGACAGTGGTTTCTTCTAGTCGTCCGCAGTAACTAGGAACGTGTAACGACACACGGGCGACCATTAGACAGTGGTTGTTCCTAGTCGTCAGCAGTATCTAGGTACGGGTAACGACAAACGGATGACCATTAGACAGTGGTTTCTTCTAGTCGTCAGCAGTAACTAGGTACGTGTAACGACAAACGGACGACCATAAGACAGGGGTTGTTCCTAGTCGTCGGCAGTAACTAGGTACGGGTAACGACAAACGGACGACCATTAGACGGTTGTTTCTTCTAGTCGTCAACTGTAACTAGGTTCCTGTAACGACAAACGGACGACCATTAGACAGTGGTTGTTCCTAGTCGTCGGCAGTAACTAGATACGTGTAACGACAAACGGACGACCATTAGACAGTGGTTGCTCCTAGTCGTCGGCAGTAACTAGGTACGTGTAACGACAAACGGACGACCATTAGACAGTGGTTGTTCCTAGTCGTCGGCAGTAACTAGGTACGGGTAACGACAAACGGACGACCATTAGACAGTGGTTGTTCCTAGTCGTCAGCTGTAACTAGGTGCGGGTAACGATAAACGAACGACCATTAGACAGCGGTTTCTTCTAGTCGTCAGCTGTAACTAGGTACGTATACCGACAAACGGACGACCAGTAGACAGTGGTTTCTTCTAGTCGTCAGCTGTAACTAGGTACGTATACCGACAAACGGACGACCAGTAGACAGTGGTTTCTTCTAGTCGTCAGCTGTAACTAGGTACGTATACCGACAAACGGACGACCATTAGACAGTGGTTTCTTCTAGTCGTCAGCTGTAACTAGGTACATTTTGTACGTATACCGACAAACGGACGACCATTAGACAGTGGTTTCTTCTAGTCGTCAGCTGTAACTAGGTACGTATACCGACAAACGGACGACCAGTAGACAGTGGTTTCTTCTAGTCGTCAGCTGTAACTAGGTACGTATACCGACAAACGGACGACCAGTAGACAGTGGTTTCTTCTAGTCGTCAGCTGTAACTAGGTACGTATACCGACAAACGGACGACCATTAGACAGTGGTTTCTTCTAGTCGTCAGCTGTAACTAGGTACGTATACCGACAAACGGACGACCATTAGACAGTGGTTTCTTCTAGTCGTCAGCTGTAACTAGGTACGTATACCGACAAACGGACGACCATTAGACAGTGGTTGTTCTAAGTCGTCGGCAGTAACTAGATACGTGTAACGACAAACGGACGACCATTAGACAGTGGTTGCTCCTAGTCGTCGGCAGTAACTAGGTACGTGTAACGACAAACGGACGACCATTAGACAGTGGTTGTTCCTAGTCGTCGGCAGTAACTAGGTACGGGTAACGACAAACGGACGACCATTAGACAGTGGTTTCTTCTAGTCGTCAGCTGTAACTAGGTACGTATACCGACAAACGGACGACCAGTAGACAGTGGTTTCTTCTAGTCGTCAGCTGTAACTAGTTACGTATACCGACAAACGGACGACCAGTAGACAGTGGTTTCTTCTAGTCGTCAGCTGTAACTAGGTACGTATACCGACAAACGGACGACCATTAGACAGTGGTTTCTTCTAGTCGTCAGCTGTAACTAGGTACATTTTGTACGTATACCGACAAACGGACGACCATTAGACAGTGGTTTCTTCTAGTCGTCAGCTGTAACTAGGTACGTATACCGACAAATGGACGACCATTAGACAGTGGTTTCTCCTAGTCGTCGCAGTAACTAGGTACGTGTAACGACAAACGGACGACCGTTAGACAGTGGTTGCCCCTAGTCGTCGGCAGTAACTAGGTACGTGTAACGACAAACGGACGACCATTAGACAGTGGTTTCTTCTAGTCGTCAGCTGTAACTAGGTACATTTTGTACGTACACCGACAAACGGACGACCATTAGACAGTGGTTTCTCCTAGTCGTCGCAGTAACTAGGTACGTGTAACGACAAACGGACAACCATTAGACAGTGGTTGCCCCTAGTCGTCGGCAGTAACTAGGTACGTGTAACGACAAACGGACGACCATTAGACAGTGGTTGCTCCTAGTCGTCAGCTGTTACTAGGTACATGTAACGACAAACGGACGGCCATTAGACAGCGGTTTCTTCTAGTCGTCAGCTGTAACTAGGTACGTGTATCGACAAACGGACGACCATTAGACAGTGGTTGCTCCTAGTCGTCCACAGTAGCAAGGAACGTGTAACAACAAACGGACGGCCATTAGACAGCGGTTTCTTCTAGTCGTCAGCTGTATCTAGGTACGGGTAACGACAAACGGATGACCATAAGACAGTGGTTTCTTCTAGTCGTCAGCAGTAACTAGGTACGTGTAACAACAAACGGACGATCATTAGACATTGTTTCTCCTAGTCGTTAGCTGTAACTAGGTACGTGTAACGACAAACGGACGACCATAAGACAGGGGTTGTTCCTAGTCGTCGGCAGTAACTAGGTACGGGTAACGACAAACGGACGACCATTAGACGGTTGTTTCTTCTAGTCGTCAACTGTAACTAGGTTCCTGTAACGACAAACGGACGACCATTAGACAGTGGTTGTTCCTAGTCGTCGGCAGTAACTAGGTACGTGTAACGACAAACGGACGACCATTAGACAGTGGTTGCTCCTAGTCGTCGGCAGTAACTAGGTACGGGTAACGACAAACGGACGACCATTAGACAGTGGTTGCTCCTAGTCGTCGGCAGTAACTAGGTACAGGTAATGACAAACGGACGACCATTAGACAGTGGTTGTTCCTAGTCGTCGGCAGTAACTAGGTACGTGTAACGACAAACGGACGACCATTAGACAGTGGTTTCTTCTAGTCGTCAGCTGTAACTAGGTACGTATACCGACAAACGGACGACCATTAGACAGTGGTTTCTCCTAGTCGTCGGCAGTAACTAGGTACGTGTAACGACAAACGGACGACCATTAGACAGTGGTTGTTCCTAGTCGTCGGCAGTAACTAGGTACGTGTAACGACAAACGGACGACCATTAGACAGTGGTTGCTCGTAGTCGTCGGCAGTAGCTAGGTACGGGTAACGACAAACGGACGACCATTAGATGGTTGTTTCTTCTAGTCCTCAGCTGTAACTAGGTACGTGTAACGACAAACGGACGACCATTAGACAGTGGTTGCCCCTAGTCGTCGGCAGTAACTAGGTACGTTTAACGACAAACGGACGACCATTAGACAGTGGTTGCTCCTAGTCGTCCGCAGTAACTAGGAACGTGTAACGACAAACGGACGACCATTAGACAGTGGTTTCTTCTAGTCGTCAGCTGTTACTAGGTACGTGTAACGATAAACGGACGACCATTAGACAGTGGCTGTTCCTAGTCGTCAGCAGTATCTAGGTACATGTAACGACAAACGGACGGCCATTAGACAGCGGTTTCTTCTAGTCGTCAGCTGTAACTAGGTACGTGTATTGACAAACGGACGACCATTAGACAGTGGTTGCTCCTAGTCGTCCACAGTAGCAAGGAACGTGTAACAACAAACGGACGGCCATTAGACAGCGGTTTCTTCTAGTCGTCAGCTGTATCTAGGTACGGGTAACGACAAACGGATGACCATAAGACAGTGGTTTCTTCTAGTCGTCAGCAGTAACTAGGTACGTGTAACAACAAACGGACGATCATTAGACATTGTTTCTCCTAGTCGTTAGCTGTAACTAGGTACGTGTAACGACAAACGGACGACCATAAGACAGGGGTTGTTCCTAGTCGTCGGCAGTAACTAGGTACGGGTAACGACAAACGGACGACCATTAGACGGTTGTTTCTTCTAGTCGTCAACTGTAACTAGGTTCCTGTAACGACAAACGGACGACCATTAGACAGTGGTTGTTCCTAGTCGTCGGCAGTAACTAGGTACGTGTAACGACAAACGGACGACCATTAGACAGTGGTTGCTCCTAGTCGTCGGCAGTAACTAGGTACGTTTAACGACAAACGGACGACCATTAGACAGTGGTTGCTCCTAGTCGTCGGCAGTAACTAGGTACAGGTAATGACAAACGGACGACCATTAGACAGTGGTTTCTCCTAGTCGTCGGCAGTAACTAGGTACGTGTAACGACAAACGGACGACCATTAGACAGTGGTTGTTCCTAGTCGTCGGCAGTAACTAGGTACGTGTAACGACAAACGGACGACCATTAGACAGTGGTTGCTCGTAGTCGTCGGCAGTAACTAGGTACGGGTATCGACAAACGGTCGACCATTAGACGGTTGTTTCTTCTAGTCGTCGGCAGTAACTAGGTACGTGTAACGACAAACGGACGACCATTAGACAGTGGTTGCTCCTAGTCGTCGGCAGTAACTAGGTACGGGTAACGACAAACGGACGACCATTAGACGGTTGTTTCTTCTAGTCGTCAGCTGTAACTAGGTTCCTGTAACGACAAATGGACGACCATTAGACAGTGGTTGCTCCTAGTCGCCAGCTGTAACTAGGTACGTGTAACGACAAACGGACGACCATTAAACAGTGGTTGCTCCTAGTCGTCCGCAGTAACTAGGAACGTGAAACGACAAACGGACGACCATTAGACAGTGGTTTCTTCTAGTCGTCAGCTGTTACTAGGTACGTGTAACGATAAACGGACGACCATTAGACATTGGTTGTTCCTAGTCGTCAGCTGTAACTAGGTGCGTGTAACGATAAACGGACGACCATTAGACAGTGGTTGTTCCTAGTCGTCAGCTGTAACTAGGTGCGGGTAACGATAAACGGACGACCATTAGACAGTGGTTGTTCCTAGTCGTCCGCAGTAACTAGGAACGTGTAACGACACACGGACGACCATTAGACAGTGGTTGTTCCTAGTCGTCAGCAGTATCTAGGTACATGTAACGACAAACGGACGGCTATTAGACAGCGGTTTCTTCTAGTCGTCAGCTGTAACTAGGTACGTGTATCGACAAACGGACGACCATTAGACAGTGGTTGTTCCTAGTCGTCCACAGTAGCAAGGAACGTGTAACAACAAACGGACGGCCATTAGACAGCGGTTTCTTCTAGTCGTCAGCTGTAACTAGGTACGTGTATCGACAAACGGACGACCATTAGACAATGGTTGCTTCTAGTCGTCAGCTGTATCTAGGTACGGGTAACGACAAACGAACGACCATAAGACAGTGGTTTCTTCTAGTCGTCAGCAGTAACTAGGTACATGTACGTGTAACAACAAACGGACGATCATTAGACGGTGGTTTCTCCTAGTCGTCGCAGTAACTAGGTACGTGTAACGACAAACGGACGACCATTAGACAGTGGTTTCTTCTAGTCGTCAGCTGTAACTAGGTACATTTTGTACGTACACCGACAAACGGACGACCATTAGACAGTGGTTTCTCCTAGTCGTCGCAGTAACTAGGTACGTGTAACGACAAACGGACGACCATTAGACAGTGGTTGCCCCTAGTCGTCGGCAGTAACTAGGTACGTGTAACGACAAACGGACGACCATTAGACAGTGGTTTCTTCTAGTCGTCAGCTGTAACTAGGTACATTTTGTACGTACACCGACAAACGGACGACCATTAGACAGTGGTTTCTCCTAGTCGTCGCAGTAACTAGGTACGTGTAACGACAAACGGACGACCATTAGACAGTGGTTGCCCCTAGTCGTCGGCAGTAACTAGGTACGTGTAACGACAAACGGACGACCATTAGACAGTGGTTGCTCCTAATCGTCCGCAGTAACTAGGAACGTGTAACGACAAACGGACGACCATTAGACAGTGGTTTCTTCTAGTCGTCAGCTGTTACTAGGTACGTGTAACGATAAACGGACGACCATTAGACAGTGGCTGTTCCTAGTCGTCAGCAGTATCTAAGTACATGTAACGACAAACGGACGGCCATTAGACAGCGGTTTCTTCTAGTCGTCAGCTGTAACTAGGTACGTGTATCGACAAACGGACGACCATTAGACAGTGGTTGCTCCTAGTCGTCCACAGTAGCAAGGAACGTGTAACAACAAACGGACGGCCATTAGACAGCGGTTTCTTCTAGTCGTCAGCTGTATCTAGGTACGGGTAACGACAAACGGATGACCATAAGACAGTGGTTTCTTCTAGTCGTCAGCAGTAACTAGGTACGTGTAACAACAAACGGACGATCATTAGACATTGTTTCTCCTAGTCGTTAGCTGTAACTAGGTACGTGTAACGACAAACGGACGACCATAAGACAGGGGTTGTTCCTAGTCGTCGGCAGTAACTAGGTACGGGTAACGACAAACGGACGACCATTAGACGGTTGTTTCTTCTAGTCGTCAACTGTAACTAGGTTCCTGTAACGACAAACGGACGACCATTAGACAGTGGTTGTTCCTAGTCGTCGGCAGTAACTAGGTACGTGTAACGACAAACGGACGACCATTAGACAGTGGTTGCTCCTAGTCGTCGGCAGTAACTAGGTACGGGTAACGACAAACGGACGACCATTAGACAGTGGTTGCTCCTAGTCGTCGGCAGTAACTAGGTACAGGTAATGACAAACGGACGACCATTAGACAGTGGTTGTTCCTAGTCGTCGGCAGTAACTAGGTACGTGTAACGACAAACGGACGACCATTAGACAGTGGTTTCTTCTAGTCGTCAGCTGTAACTAGGTACGTATACCGACAAACGGACGACCATTAGACAGTGGTTTCTCCTAGTCGTCGGCAGTAACTAGGTACGTGTAACGACAAACGGACGACCATTAGACAGTGGTTGTTCCTAGTCGTCGGCAGTAACTAGGTACGTGTAACGACAAACGGACGACCATTAGACAGTGGTTGCTCGTAGTCGTCGGCAGTAACTAGGTACGGGTAACGACAAACGGACGACCATTAGACGGTTGTTTCTTCTAGTCGTCAGCTGTAACTAGGTACGTGTAACGACAAACGGACGACCATTAGACAGTGGTTGCCCCTAGTCGTCGGCAGTAACTAGGTACGTGTAACGACAAACGGACGACCATTAGACAGTGGTTGCTCCTAGTCGTCCGCAGTAACTAGGAACGTGTAACGACAAACGGACGACCATTAGACAGTGGTTTCTTCTAGTCGTCAGCTGTTACTAGGTACGTGTAACGATAAACGGACGACCATTAGACAGTGGCCGTTCCTAGTCGTCAGCAGTATCTAGGTACATGTAACGACAAACGGACGGCCATTAGACAGCGGTTTCTTCTAGTCGTCAGCTGTAACTAGGTACGTGTATCGACAAACGGACGACCATTAGACAGTGGTTGCTCCTAGTCGTCCACAGTAGCAAGGAACGTGTAACAACAAACGGACGGCCATTAGACAGCGGTTTCTTCTAGTCGTCAGCTGTATCTAGGTACGGGTAACGACAAACGGATGACCATAAGACAGTGGTTTCTTCTAGTCGTCAGCAGTAACTAGGTACGTGTAACAACAAACGGACGATCATTAGACATTGTTTCTCCTAGTCGTTAGCTGTAACTAGGTACGTGTAACGACAAACGGACGACCATAAGACAGGGGTTGTTCCTAGTCGTCGGCAGTAACTAGGTACGGGTAACGACAAACGGACGACCATTAGACGGTTGTTTCTTCTAGTCGTCAACTGTAACTAGGTTCCTGTAACGACAAACGGACGACCATTAGACAGTGGTTGTTCCTAGTCGTCGGCAGTAACTAGGTACGTGTAACGACAAACGGACGACCATTAGACAGTGGTTGCTCCTAGTCGTCGGCAGTAACTAGGTACGGGTAACGACAAACGGACGACCATTAGACAGTGGTTGCTCCTAGTCGTCGGCAGTAACTAGGTACAGGTAATGACAAACGGACGACCATTAGACAGTGGTTGTTCCTAGTCGTCGGCAGTAACTAGGTACGTGTAACGACAAACGGACGACCATTAGACAGTGGTTTCTTCTAGTCGTCAGCTGTAACTAGGTACGTATACCGACAAACGGACGACCATTAGACAGTGGTTTCTCCTAGTCGTCGGCAGTAACTAGGTACGTGTAACGACAAACGGACGACCATTAGACAGTGGTTGTTCCTAGTCGTCGGCAGTAACTAGGTACGTGTAACGACAAACGGACGACTATTAGACAGTGGTTGCTCGTAGTCGTCGGCAGTAACTAGGTACGGGTAACGACAAACGGACGACCATTAGACGGTTGTTTCTTCTAGTCGTCAGCTGTAACTAGGTACGTGTAACGACAAACGGACGACCATTAGACAGTGGTTGCCCCTAGTCGTCGGCAGTAACTAGGTACGTGTAACGACAAACGGACGACCATTAGACAGTGGTTGCTCCTAGTCGTCCGCAGTAACTAGGAACGTGTAACGACAAACGGACGACCATTAGACAGTGGTTTCTTCTAGTCGTCAGCTGATACTAGGTACGTGTAACGATAAACGGACGACCATTAGACAGTGGCTGTTCCTAGTCGTCAGCAGTATCTAGGTACATGTAACGACAAACGGACGGCCATTAGACAGCGGTTTCTTCTAGTCGTCAGCTGTAACTAGGTACGTGTATCGACAAACGGACGACCATTAGACAGTGGTTGCTCCTAGTCGTCCACAGTAGCAAGGAACGTGTAACAACAAACGGACGGCCATTAGACAGCGGTTTCTTCTAGTCGTCAGCTGTATCTAGGTACGGGTAACGACAAACGGATGACCATAAGACAGTGGTTTCTTCTAGTCGTCAGCAGTAACTAGGTACGTGTAACAACAAACGGACGATCATTAGACATTGTTTCTCCTAGTCGTTAGCTGTAACTAGGTACGTGTAACGACAAACGGACGACCATAAGACAGGGGTTGTTCCTAGTCGTCGGCAGTAACTAGGTACGGGTAACGACAAAGGACGACCATTAGACGGTTGTTTCTTCTAGTCGTCAACTGTAACTAGGTTCCTGTAACGACAAACGGACGACCATTAGACAGTGGTTGTTCCTAGTCGTCGGCAGTAACTAGGTACGTGTAACGACAAACGGACGACCATTAGACAGTGGTTGCTCCTAGTCGTCGGCAGTAACTAGGTACGGGTAACGACAAACGGACGACCATTAGACAGTGGTTGTTCCTAGTCGTCGGCAGTAACTAGGTACAGGTAATGACAAACGGACGACCATTAGACAGTGGTTTCTCCTAGTCGTCGGCAGTAACTAGGTACGTGTAACGACAAACGGACGACCATTAGACAGTGGTTGTTCCTAGTCGTCGGCAGTAACTAGGTACGTGTAACGACAAACGGACGACCATTAGACAGTGGTTGCTCGTAGTCGTCGGCAGTAACTAGGTACGGGTAACGACAAACGGACGACCATTAGACGGTTGTTTCTTCTAGTCGTCAGCTGTAACTAGGTTCCTGTAACGACAAATGGACGACCATTAGACAGTGGTTGCTCCTAGTCGCCAGCTGTAACTAGGTACGTGTAACGACAAACGGACGACCATTAAACAGTGGTTGCTCCTAGTCGTCCGCAGTAACTAGGAACGTGAAACGACAAACGGACGACCATTAGACAGTGGTTTCTTCTAGTCGTCAGCTGTTACTAGGTACGTGTAACGATAAACGGACGACCATTAGACAGTGGTTGTTCCTAGTCGTCAGCTGTAACTAGGTGCGTGTAACGATAAACGGACGACCATTAGACAGTGGTTGTTCCTAGTCGTCAGCTGTAACTAGGTGCGGGTAACGATAAACGGACGACCATTAGACAGTGGTTGTTCCTAGTCGTCCGCAGTAACTAGGAACGTGTAACGACACACGGACGACCATTAGACAGTGGTTGTTCCTAGTCGTCAGCAGTATCTAGGTACATGTAACGACAAACGGACGGCCATTAGACAGCGGTTTCTTCTAGTCGTCAGCTGTAACTAGGTACGTGTATCGACAAACGGACGACCATTAGACAATGGTTGCTTCTAGTCGTCAGCTGTATCTAGGTACGGGTAACGACAAACGAACGACCATAAGACAGTGGTTGTTCCTAGTCGTCGGCAGTAACTAGGAACGTGTAACGACAAACGGACGACCATTAGACAGTGGTTGTTCCTAGTCGTCGGCAGTAACTAGGTACGGGTATCGACAAACGGTCGACCATTAGACGGTGGTTTCTCCTAGTCGTCGGCAGTAACTAGGTACGTATAACGACAAACGGACGATCATTATACAGTGGTTGTTTCTAGTCGTCAGCTGTAACTAGGTACGTGTAACGACAAACGGACGACTATTAGACAGTGGTTTCTTCTAGTAGTAAGCTGTACGGTGAATTATCTATTCTTCACGTTAATGTTCACCTAGAGGGTTGTACCTTTCTAATAGCAATGCTTGATATGGAGCATACCAATAAAAAAGACATTAAAACAGCTTAAAGCAAGACGTTTCCTGAGAAATCTAGTCACGAATTCGTCAAAATATACCCAATAAAACTATGAAGCACGCACCAACTAATATCAGATAGCCATACATGACTACAACATTGGGAATAAACCGACAACGCTGGAATAAATAGCCGGCGTCTGTCGTAAATCTCCTATTGTAAACCGCACGGCTCTAAATATTGCTTTCTAGCAGGCATACCACACAGTACTTTGGTTTAATTAAAGACAAAAGACGTGTTCTAGTAAAATGCTTTGAGAGACATGGATGCACCGTAGTAAATGTCGGTTCGTGCTGGTCGCTCTGTTTCTGTGAATTAGGAGAGGTCTGTTCGTCCCTAGACAGCGAGATTGTTACGAACATGCCTTCCATTTCCCTGTCTTGCCTCTACAGAACCCATGACACCGTCAATTTACCTCGTCAAATTATGTCTAATATTCCGGCGCTAACTTAAAGGCCCTGTAGTTGAGAGGTAATCACTTCTACAATGCTCCTCCAGGGACTAAAACACGGAACGAACACTCGAGCGTAACGTGCTAACGAACTCCTCTGATTGATGTCACTTGTTCAAATCATAAAATATCTAGTGTATTACATGATAATTAAAGCCAGCCAAATAAATTGTTATGTTTGATAAGTCTAAGGTTATGCATATAGGAATTATGACCGCACTTTTAAACCAATATACACTACTGACTCGGTACACTCTGTCCCGACCAGACCGTTATTTGGTGCTATTAGCGACAGCATTAATAACCACGTGTTACCTACGCACCTGGCCCTTCTGCTTCTATATTAGTTCAGAAATTTTGGATTCTCACCTTTTGGCCCCTACTTCTTGTTTGTGTAAACATGTGAGTACATTGTATGACATAAAATGTATATACATAATGCAACTAAACATAAAATGTATATACAATGTACCATAAGTATACATCTGACGTCATTTGCATTTCATTTGTCGTTTTACATGTGAACATGTAGGAAACATTCAGTTGGTTTAAATACATGTACATACACATTACGTGACCAGCATGAGCGCTCACGTCCGTATTTAGTCGTGTGACGTCACGAACTTTCTGTAGAACAACATGACGAAGAGACTTTAACCGAGGTCATAGATCTAGACTTAGAAGATTACTTCCATACATACCAATCGCAAATATGTGAGCTGCTTCTATTTGCAAACACAGGTTTTTGTTATGAGCTCGTTAGCGATTGACTATAATTGGGGATTGGGGAGGAGAAGTAGAACAACTCAATCATCTCGGAAAACCTCTGTGTTGGAAGTGAAAGGTTGGTTACAATGTAATATAATACCATGGTTGTAAACTTCTCTAATTCTTCGTGCATTTTTTGCGTACTTTGGTTTCATGGTAAGTTAGTAGTGAGAAGATAAGCTCGGTCATGATATTCCGCTATTTTACTTTCACTAGCCATATAACTAATGCTGCAAGTTAACAACGTTTACAGGAAGGAGGACGTCAGAATGGACCTTTGTAACCTGTACAATATGCATGACCAGAGGTGTACAAAGCAGATATCCCGTTATGACTTTTAACTAAATGAATATACGATTGAATGGAAAATTGAGGACAAAGAATAAGTTTTTTTTCACCAACACTGGTTCCACTTGTTTTTAATCAAACATAATACGTTTTAACACCATTACAAAGTGTGCATGTTTTTCAGTGAATGTGAACATCTGCTTTTTCTATTACAGTACATGTAATATGACTAATTAGATGTATGATGTCATCAATGACATTATACGTTGAACCAAGGTCGAGGCAACCTGGACTATCAGATATGTAATAGCTCAGGGTAATGCTTGATTTACGCAATATCCGCCCTTTTATAAAGAGTTTATTAAATTTCTTTCTATTTAGAATATATTTTATGATACTTATGTAAGACTTTCTCTTTTCTCACCAAGCGATTGTTTATAGTATTTCAATAAATTGAAAGAAACATTTGGGTCACTTTAAATAATTATCTCATATGGAATTGAAACACAAGACTTAGATTCCATTTACATAGGAATTGGAGGTAGATCATTACCCATATACATTAAATATAATATATACTGTTTTAAAATCGTGATTACATAATATGAAACCGATTATATATATAGTTACATAAATAAAATTTGGTAGCACACTTATAGGATTGTTTTTGCTAAACATGTAAATCAAAGCGTCTCTAGTGAATTATGATTAGCATTGGTTATTTAACTTAAGCTACCCTCATGATCATTTTTACGCTTAATAGAATATTTTGTAGAATATTTAGGATTGTTGCTTTTCTATCTCGCACGAATATGAACTACTACAGTCCATGTGGAACGCAAATATAAACATAATATTCTGAACATTCTGTGCCCCATAACCACGCCATTTTGTTCTTAGACAACAAATTCCATTTCACGGGCAAATGGAATAATCGGATATCGAGCTAGAGAATACTATGATTCATTTACGAATTCATATTATTTGTCATTACTTTTTACCATCGTTGATCGAAACACGCAGGCTGGAACAGAAGATTACCGATGGTGTAGTATCACGTATACGAGTACGCTATAATTTAAACTATATAACAACAAACTAACCAGTCATTCTTCATATTAAATAACATCATCACCAAAGTAACTTGGATTATAAAATCAATGATAGATAATAGCACAAATCCTAAACATGTGTACTCGGTACACTGCAGGACTATTGTTTATCTAATAACAGTGTGTAGGGGGAACAGGAGGACGAATACGGCGCATCATGCACCAAAAGGGCATAGTCACGCGCAAGTGCATGTTGATTAGAGTAACTGATTTATCATCGGCAGTGACGTCATCGTGTACTGCTCTGACGATTAAGTACATTTGACCGTTTTCTTTTCCTCGGGACGCCGATTCACTATAAATATATTATAGTTTTCGGTCACGGACATCAGGAACGCCATAAATAATAAAACATACAAAAACCCATCGGTTATATAGCAAATATACGCTGATTCCGATATGGTGCACTGTCTCCTAACATATATATTTGTATGTCGACTTTTGAAAGGAAAATGAAATTGACATTGAAATGGAAATGTAATGATTTTCTGCTGCCGATTTCCTATAGAGTATATTCAGATATTACAAAATGACATTCCATTTGGCTGGGCCCGACATGCGTGTTCCTCCAGCGATCCGTGGACGAGATACTGGGCTGGTCGGCATGACGAGGAGGCAATCCCTGATCCCACTGATGGAAACTCCAGATAACGTCATATTACTGGTCCTATCGAAAACATTTATCGACGAAAGCCAGTTGTATGTACATTGGGCCAAAATGTATTTAAGATTTATAAATTTCCTCGTTTTTCATGAATTGCGGTAGAAATATTGGTAACGAACTTGAAATAATCTGAACTCATTCAATTTACGAAGGAAACTCGTCATATGATTTCTTTTTGCAAATAAAACTTATTTACAGTTTACACAAACACGGTATGAATTTGAGGGTTGTAATTGACTATAATTCATCGTTCTATTGAACAGTTGGCTCATGCGATTTGTCGCATAATGAACCACAGATACAATAAGCATGTACGGTACTGTATCTTTTTACGTAGTGATGTTGAGAACGTTCTCCAGTGGAAGCTCTTTTAGACGTAGATCTTTTTATTTTTATTTTGTGTATGCCCTCGGACGATTTTACATGTCGTATATTTATTAGAGACACTTTGTTATAAGGTCAAAAAATGCCTGTGTGATTCCTGTCAAAATATACGTAAAAGACGCCCAATCTCCTACTCCTCTTTCCCATCCGTTCATATCAAAGCACGACCATATCAAATACTAAAAAATAAAGGCACACACAAAATCATATGTGACCCAGCCAATTGTGTACCTTTCAATATACTTATGTATCCATTGAAATATAATTGATTTTTCATTGATTTTATGGAGAATACGTCTTCTGATTGGTTGAGATTTTTTTCATACCTCATTACATTTGCGCTGCAACCCACAATATGAACATAACCAGCAAAAATGCCTTGCATAAAATTATATCTATATTTGCGCTGCAACCCACTATATGAACATTACCAGCAAAAATGCCTTTCATAAAAGTATGAAAGCAATGATCCTCGAGATGTAGCACGTGGTTTCATTATGAGTCATATATCAAGCTTGGTCAATGAGAGTCTTTCCGCGCCGCTTCGAATATCATTGAGAATGCCCTTGCGTCAAACGCTCAAATGACTAATTATTATCATTTGCGCCAATTTTATTCAAGCTTGGCTGTTCCGCAAAAGTCGTTTAAATGACGACACAAATAAAAATACAGGTAATAAACAACTAGTTGGAAAAAATATCAATAAAGTTAAGCAATTGTTTCTATAGTAAAAATGTAAACATATGGATTTAAAGTCATTTTTTTAACTTTCATAGTGCTATGAAAGGTCAGCCGTTACATCCATATTTACATGTAGCATGAATCCATAGCGGGATTCATTCAGTATGAATGTAACGGCTAGCCTTTCATATCACTATGAAAGTTTAAAAAAATGACTTTCAATCCCTATATGAAAAAAAATCCGAAAATGGCGCGAAAAATGTGACGTCACAATATAGCAATTGACGTTGCGTATTGATTTGTAAACAAAGAATCCGTTGTTAGATTAGTCAAATTGTACATAAACATGTTTTAAATTTGAAAATCAGTTTCAAAAATTAATTTCAAGCGTTGATGTCAACTATTGTTTTTAGTTTCATAGGGTAATGAAAAATATTTTGCTTGCAAACGTTTGTAAGAATCCGCTACGCGGATTCATACAGTTTGCAAACAATTTTTGTTCATTTAAGCAATGAATGTTTTAGCAAATGTTGTTACAGTCCTATAACACACATTGCTATTGATGACAAACTAAATAAAGCCCGGTAGGGCTTTATGTAAGTTTGTCAGCAATAGCAATGTGTGTTATAGGACTGTAACAATATTTGCTAAAATGTTCATTACTTATATTTACATTTTTATATAATAATTGTGCTTTATTTAGTTTCTTCGGACCGATTTTGAACAGCAAATCAAGTGAAGACAACAATGAAATCGATGACGTCACAATAGAGAATGATGACGTCACAATGCCAACTGCTGTTATAGTCTGAGGCACTGGGTGTTATAGGCCTATGACAGCAACTGCCTCTTAGCATTGCGTCAATGGAAAATTACAGAGCAAATGTAAATATACCCAAATGAAGCTAAAAGAAATGTCATTAATGCTTAAATGAAGCTTTACTAGTTTTGAACGATTCTACTCCTCGGATAGGACGTGCCAAGGTACAGTCAATCTACTTAAAAATTCAGGAAAATGGAAATTCGACATATCACATGGAGGCACTGCGATTTGGAGAATAGTTGAATTTTCTCGATTTCGTTGACCGGATACGTTGATGCACAGAAATATGCAGCGCTTTCTGTGCATAAACGTCTTCGTGTGCTTGTTGTTGACAGCACCAGTAAATACAGATGTACTTGTTTAGTAATGTGTTGTGGTTGGTAAATCACTTATATACATTGATGATAATGAACCTGCATCACGATTTCATTTGTTTCTACATATTTAAACACTGCGTGAACAATCCTAGTTTCCAAGTGAAAATTGTTGTTTAACTGTAATTTGCAATTTTATTATGAGAACATGATCCATTTAAATACGAACGACATTCCAGGGAATGCCCGTCTATTATCTTAACGTGACGTGATCCTTGATAACAACGTCTACGACTATTTTGTTGTTTGAGAAACAACCACAGAAGTAGTAGAATAATTGATACTTAGCGGTATATATATGCTGGTTATGTAACTATGTTTAATTTCTAATTGTAGTTTTGGATGAAATTAAGATATTTTTGGATTGTGTACACCGTTAAACATTCCTGACTGTACCAGGGCACTCTCTAATTTCTGATAAATTGTTCTCTATGGTATTGACGCTTTTCTAAACCATTATCGTAACACGCGACTTTAATCAAATGTTTAAATGAATTCGAACTTTACGTATACAAAACATTTACAAAACCTTATTCTGTTTCTAAGACCAGATTACACGCAGATAAGTATTCAGCCGAACTCATCAGCGCTCTCTGTCGATCCCCGCTAACCTAGAGCTGTACGGCAAACCACCTGTTACAGACTCGGAAAACACTGTCACTAGAAATACGTGTATATTCGATTGAATGATTAAATAATGTTATGTACACTAAGAGTACGGGCAACCCTACCAGATAGTTCTGTGTTAGCCTATTTCATGTTGAATACGGAAACATGTATCGAATATCACATCGAATTGAGCTAACCCTTCGATTTCATAAAGACTTTGATTTCTACATAAATCACATTGATATCCTTGCCATGCTAGGGCTGTGAGCATACTTTTTAATTATTTACCATGTTTTGCCTGTACGAAGCCCTAGCTAAGCAGTCTGTGTACTCGGGACAATGTAAGTTCCAATCCTGCCGTCTGTGGAGGTCTGGCTGGCCGCCCTCACACCATCATCATTTTGTTATATATTTCACTGCCTTACTGATTACCAATTAAATGTCGAGGTATATTAGTCTGCTTTGGTAAATCCGTTTCCTCTTTATAAACATGCTGTTTTTTTAATCTGGCCTTGATTCTGTACACGTAACAGTGATTAATGTTTAATCAGTTGGTTTCTTCACTGTGCTTTAAAAAAATGTTACCTACTTCCAAGCTACAAAATTTGCAATTTCATGACTTTTTCGTTTGGTATAACGCAACGAATAGGCTTTTACTCTTAGGATTGGCTTTTTCGTAGTTTTTTAATTAAGGAATAGACATGTAATACAATGTAATTGAACTGGACATTATAAGACTCAGTATAAAAATAAAACAGTATCATTTTCATAAACACAAATACAATGTAGTAATTCATTACTTTATAGAGAACGTGTATGCTTTTATAGTTCCTTGCCAACGCACATAAGAACCAGTAGTGGTGTTTGATTCGTTATTCTAGGGCTTGCTCTGAATATCGAGATTTTCGTGATAGATGTCAACTGCTGACGAACAAACTTACGGCACAGGGATTCGAGAGATGCAGGTTGATGAAGACTATGGGCAATTTTTATGGTCGCCATCTTGATCTCATCGAGAAATATTCTGTATCTTTGTGTGATATGAAGATGGACGTTTTTATGATTGCTTGTTAGTGTGTTTACCTGTTGTGATGACAATGATAACTCGGTTCTCATTTTGGGGATTTGTGCTTACTTGGATATGACCAAGATTCACATGGCGGGTGTCGTCGGTGAAGCAGAAGAGGCTTACTCTTCCGGAACACCTGGTCTTATTCTCTTGTGCTTTTACGAGAGTCTTCATGTAAATCTTTCCTTTATTCCTATTTTGCCCTAGTTCAATCAATTTTGAGTTCTGATTATGGTTTTGTTGACGCTTTGGTATTCTCTGATTTTTTTTTGATTATATGGGCTACATGTACAGATAATTTCAAAACATGGCGGGTACCAAAAGTGATTTTGTCAATTTGTTCTATTTTTGACTGACCTGAATGGTTCTTCAAGGCATTTAGAACTGGCGGGTTTCAGTAAAGGTACGAATATAGTGCAATACGTGTTTCGATTGCATTGACATTATTTGTGTTTACTAGACAACATTCTTATGCCATTTTTTAAAGCAAATGCTATATAATAGCACAACACAATAACAAGATATCGTTAAGTTGTCCTTTAAGTATGGCAGGGCCTTATTGTCAATATAATATCACAAGAACATGGCCCTGAGCTTTCCGCAATTAATGTTAACAATTTATTGCTTCAATATTATTTCGACGTTCTCACACCTTGTTGCTTTAGCAAATGTGTTGCGTTGTATTACAGGATAGCTGATGATTAGAATTAATACAATACACTTAATGATAGATTTTTATATATATGTAAAAAATACTTACATGTATGCTTCATTCTGTTGGTCTTGACTTGGCTATCATATTTGTATGGGCGATAGTGTTGTCCAAATCCAGTATATCTTATTGTCAATAGTTAAAACTAATGATAATTTAATCTCTTAATGCATTTTGAATTTTGTTAACCAATCCAAATAAAAACTATATATATTGAAATTGTACCATCACACAGTTGCTTGTTAAATTATACCTATATATTAATTTTTTTAGATCTAACATGACGTGTAGATAACTTTCTTTTGCATTTTTCTGCGGGGAGTTATATATATAATGCCTGTCTATACACGCCATTGTGATTACGATTTTTGTGTAAATCATAAGATAGTTGTTGATATTTTGCAGCAGTGAGTAAATATTTATGTAAAACCCAGACTTGATTGAAGTTTATAATCCACAGGGGTTGGCATCGTACTACGCCTAGACCATACTGTGTCCTTGATTTCTAATTACTACATCTGGCCTTAGTTCAGATCATAGCAATTAACACCCAAGAGTGCTATAAAACTAATGATGGTCTTCACTCTTATGTCCTTATCTTCTCAGTTCAGTGACCTTATAACTATGTACATACGTCTGGATATAGTCAAGGTTACAGACAGGTAATGTGCGCGATAACGGTGAACAAATTGTCACACGTCTGCTTATCCTATCTATTGTAACTACATTGTACGCTTGCAGTGTATCAGAGAAAAATGAGGGGAAAACTAACAGTAAAACTCGGTGTGGACGTATTCATTTATATATCTTTTATTTGAGAATTGAACTTAAAAGGAACATTAGTATTTTGAAGCTATTGGATATTCCTTAAACATGTAATTTTGTCTTCAGCAATAGGGTTATACTGTCCTTTAGAATAGCCGCTTCTCAAGGTGAGATAGACAGACCGGTCGCACTCTCTATATATTATATCATTTTATCAGTCACATGACAGTGTTTGATTATAATCTATGAAAGCAAGATGGCGACACCTAGAGTGTTCGGGCTTTTGCTGGCTTGTTTTATACACCACAATTTGGCCGCTGTGGACTTCGAATCGCAGGTGGACCATGTCATTCAACAGGTGACTATACATAGTAGACACGTGTGTTACACTGCAATGTCTGTATATATTGTTAGCGCAGTCCATTCCTGTGTTTATATTACTGAAACTACTGCGCAAATAACACGTACATGGCAATTTTAAGCATGTCTGATTCTCCATTGGGAAAAAAGGTGTTTTTTCTTATAAACTTCCGCAAATGAGAGGTAAACACGGCAAGATGATGTTGATGTAACATGTGCATCAAATATACTTATAACAAGCACCTGGTCCATAGACTATCAAAACACATAGTAACATAAAACTCGTCTTCGTAAGATTAGCGACTTGATTATATTTTGTGTTTTAGTCACGTATATAGTGTGTAATTTCTATAAACGTATTAAAGAAAATAATAATAAACGTTAAATCGCCGAATACGCATTAAAGAAAATAAATCCAGTTAAAAAATTCAGATAGTTGCAGTTTTGAGTTTCATAGGAAATAAATCTGAGAATATGGAAGAGTCAATTGAACTGTAATCCGAACTCAAAATCCATTAAACTCGGGGCAAATTATTAACAAGGGAAATATTTACATGGAGACCATTGTAAAAGTACAAGAGAATATGACCAAGTGTTCCGAAAGTGTAAGCGTCTTCTGCTTCATCGACGACACCCGATCTTGATCACATCTAAATACACTTCAAGTCATCAAAGTGAAAATCAAGTAATCTCATTCTCAATCAAAAGAAATGAAAAAAAGACATTTCACACTAATGAGCATCCTCAAAATCGTCAATCTTCATATCACACAAAGATTCAAAATATTTCTCAATGAGACAGAGGTGGCGACCAAAACACTTGCTCATAGTTCTTATCAATCCGAATCCTTATGTATCAAGTTTGTTTGTCAACAGTCGACAACTATCACGAAAATTTCGATATTCAGAACAAACCCTAGAATAACGAATCAAATGCGACATATAGACACCAAAGACCAGTGAAGCAGAAATACTATCAGGAAAAGGGAACGTTCATAATCGGAAAAATTGAAATCATCATCTTTATCGTTTAGTACAGTGTATAAAAATGAATAAGAGAATACCGAAGCGTTAGTAATTAAGCTGTCCATGTTGGTCATAGATAAAGTAGAGAAGTTTAAAGGTTGTCACGATGTCGGAGTCATACAATGGACAACTGGTGACATATAACGGTTTGTTACATGTGTAACTCTCATCTGTACAATGGTCGCCTTAATTTACAGTGTATTGGTAGGAAGAAAGGGTAACTTATAATTATATCGAATACAATGTTAATTAGTGCAAATCCTAAAAGTTTGATATACTGTGTCGTGCTTATAATTTGCTTTACGGATCAAGTGTATCTACAACCGTTTACACACAAGGCAACAACACGAAGAGTGTAGCACACATTCAATGTTCATGACCTCTCTTTATAAAATCACTATCACGCTCAAGCATTGGTTTTGTCCTCGAAGTATATAGTTTTGTTCGCTATTATAATAATTTTGCTACAACATGAAAATTCCAACTGCAACCAATCATAAATATTCGGCTTGAATCTAAAGACATCCATTCGTAAAATGAAATAAAAAGAAAAATCATAATTTTAAACATTGGAATTTGAACATTAAACCGCGTCGTAAATGATGTGTTAAAGATCGCAGGTATAAGAAAGAAACATTGAAAAGCTACCTAGTATTTCGAAAAAGAAATTGTTGTCCAACGTAATATTAAGTTTGTTGAGCTCTGATGCTGTCACATTAAACTATGTCTTTGTTTGTGACATACATGTATCTATCACACTCTCCGAAATTTAGGTTGCGGTATAAAGGAATAGCAGTACATAGCAGAGATTGTGTTGTTCTTCTTGTGAAAAAAGTTCATTTTCATAATGATTAAAACATCGTTTAAGATATATGAAAAGTCTCTAGTAACGTTTCAGACACAGTGGGTTTTTTTAAGCACTGATATGCCCTTAGATTATGAAAGAAAATACTGGTAATAAACAACAGGCCGCTTACACTCGATCTATGAATGTGTTTATAATCACAGAAAGTTCTACTTCTAATCACGACCATTCCATTCGGATGTTTTACGATCGGTGGTACCTCTTTGTTTAATTAACTAACAAGTCCGTGGCTACTTCCTCCAGCTTACGTGTCCTTTCCCCCAATTTAAGGTGTTGTAAAAACCTAATATCTGAGCAGTTCGTCTCGTGTCCCGTCCCTACAGGCCCACCACTGTCACCATAACAACCCCGGCCTGGCGGTGGCCGTCGTCAGAAGAGGTAAAGTAATACTGGCGAAAGGCTATGGTGTGAGCGACGTGTCTACGGGAACGCCCACCACCAACACCACCGTCTTCGGAATAGCGTCACTCAGCAAAGCATTCGCAGCCACGTTACTAATGAAACAACTCGGACCAAACAAGTAAGAGCAATCAAATTGTGGTGGTACACTTGTTGTGCTATTGTTACAGGACCGTATTTTACTGGTGTGCGTCGTGTAACGGGGAGACACTGATCACAGACATGACTAGGAAAGCGACGTCATGAATGATGCAAGTAGGAGCACATTAATAAAGAAATATATTACCTCCACAAAATGAATCATAAGAATATAGAAGTTATTACCATATCTTCCAACTTTTGATGTTGATTAAAATCATATGACAATGGTGTAAGTGACTGTTTTGCCTTATTGTAGAAAATCATGTAGTCTCGCCTTTATACATATGTAGCAATTGAGGTTTGCCCTCCTACGCCACGATTCATTTTATCAAGAATTTGATATTCCACTATGAAATATAATTAACAAGCATGACGTCATAATAGTTCCGTATACATTTCCAATTAATCTGAACATTATCGAGTAAGTAAATGAGTTAGGTATCAAATTTCATTCAATGCACGCTAAACTCGGAGACAAATTAATCATCACGTTTTTAACGTTAAGCAATATCAATAACACATGTGGTTTTACAATAAAACAAACATTACAGGTTGTATTAAAGCAATCAAATATAACGTCTTGTACATAAACATAGATAAAACATTAATCACCACTTCTATATAAATCAATCAATTATCACTCGTTCAACCAATCATTTTCGTTTGGTAGAAATATTAATAATAATAATAAAATCTTTTATTTAACCAGGGTTACATATTCAGACAAAGTCTAAATTACAATATGGCCCTGCAACAAATATATATACAAACATGGTATAATTTAAGATAACAATATCACAATTTAGTAAATGTAGTAACCATCACAGTCAATGGAATTAGAAATCCTATAGAATAGGTAATTTAATAATGAACGCTTGCATATCACACAAACATTACTCAATGATATGGTTAAACACTATCATAGTTTGATATATACATACAATGCTAATATAGCAAAGGGTAAAAATTGACAGGATATACACTAATATAGTGTGTATTAAAATAAGGCAATGAAGTCAGTAGTGTAAAAATAATTTAAATACAAAAAAAAATGAAAAATACATTTGTGCTCGGATAGAAAAATAGTTATATAATCTTTTAAAAAATCAATATAAGGGAAATAATAAAATACAAAAAAAAATGAAAAATACATTTGTGCTCGGATAGAAAAATAGTTATATTATCTTTTAAAAAATCAATATAAGGGAAATAATAAAATACAAAAACAAAAATGAAAAATACATTTGTGCTCGGATAGAAAAATAGTTATATAATCTTTTAAAAAATCAATATAAGGGAAATAATCACAGATATAACGATATACTATATATTCATCCAATAGATTCAAAAACATAAAATAGGTTTTGAAATTAAAACGTTAGACTTGTTGTTATAAGAATACAGCTGCATAGTGCTGCAGGTATCTGCTTTTAAAAATTCCTACACTACCTGAGTCTCTAACTGTATCAATAGTCCCATTCCATAAAACTGAACATGTATATACAAATGACCGCTTGAGATAGTTGGTTCTTGCAGATGGAACATACAGTTTGTTTGAAATAGAAGCTCTTGTTGTTCTTCCGTTAACATTTTTAAC
Organism: Mimachlamys varia; assembly: GCA_947623455.1. Classification (NCBI taxonomy): domain Eukaryota; kingdom Metazoa; phylum Mollusca; class Bivalvia; order Pectinida; family Pectinidae; genus Mimachlamys; species Mimachlamys varia. Next base: position 5,966,927 of record OX392535.1, read on the forward strand.
ATAAGAAAAAAAAATTGCTAAAATACCTGGAGATTCACAATGTAAAATTTTACAGCAAAGAACCGTTTTTCTAAAAACATAAAAATCTGCTATTGGCATCGATTTTAGTTTTACAAAGAGGAACCTGAAGGGAGTAAGAATATCTTTAACATTTAGCAATATCCTGGCTGCCCTTTTCTGTAATTTAAAAAAAATCTTTCTATATGGAATTTGTTACTTGGTTCGCTCAAAACAGTTGAGCAGTAGATAAAATGGGGAAAAACGATACTGCTGTACACTTTCATGATAACATTGTTTGACATAAATGGCCTTAGCCTTCTTTATACACCAATTTTTCTTGATATTTTCTTCGCAATATATTCAATAAGCTCTTTCCAAGATAGACAACTATCGATAAAAATTCCTAGTAGTTTTGCACAGCTAACAGTTTCAAATGTGTAATCACCTACTTTTAAAACCAGTTGCCGACACCTTGCGAGCTTTTGAGAGGACCCTATAATCATATATTGGGTTTTAGCTAAATTCAGACATAACTTATTATCCTTCATCCACTTAACTGTATCTAAGATATCTTCTGACATTTTTTCTTCCAAATTTTCTACTGTTCCCCCCCCCCTCACACTTTAGGTTGTGTCATATGCATACATCATAGCTATAGAGTGTTTCAAACATTTTGGGTAATCGTTTATGTTTAAAATGAATAATAAAGGTACCTAAAATAGAGCCCTGGGGCACACCAATATCAATTGGGAGAAAATCTGACAGTTCACCGGAGAAACTTACAGCTTGTGTCCTCCCAGTGAGGTACGATTTGAAAAACTTCAAGGCTGAAATTGATACGCTATATGCCTTGAGCTTGTGCAAAAGAACATTATGGTTAACCGTGTCAAAAGCCTTACGGAGATCAATAAAAACAACACCTGTAAGATACCCTTCGTCAATATTTTTATCCATGTATCTACCACACTAACCAGAGCAGTCTCTGTTGAGTGGTTTGGTCGAAAACCAAATTGGCTCTCACTTAAAAGTTTATTTGAAGTTAAGAAATTGTAAAAAAGTATTGTGCACATGTCTTTCTAATATTTTACTTAGACCTACCAGTACACAGATCGTTTATAATTGTTTGTAGATGTGGGGTCACCTGCCTTAAAAATCATATTCAACCATTACTTATTTGATAGCTCGAAATTTCTAACTTATAACTGACTTCATCCTTTTATAATTCACACCATGTTAGTGTATATCCGTGCAAATTTTACACTTTGTTATATTAGCATATATGTAGATCACACTGTCGTAGTGCTTTTAACATCATTTGTAATACTTGTGTTTAACTATACCAGTATCCATTTATTACCCCCTTTTCATAAATGTATATCCACATACTACTGTCTGTGATAACTTATATACATGTATATGTGCTGCTGTCTTTTCTTTTCTTTTAAGCATTTAACTTAAGCTAAAACTTCTAATTTCTGTGATATCTGTCATGTTAGGTATTAGTTGTGTTCTTTAGTTTGTCGCAGTAATAGCAGCCAAGTGCTAATGTTAATTGTTTTAAATGTGTGACTTTAAGTAAAAACAATTGCATCTTGATAGAAATCATACTCAACCATTGCTTATTTGATAGAAACCATAGTCAACCATTGCTTATTTCATAGAAATCATAGTCAACCATTGCTTATTTGCTAGAAATCATATTCAACCATTACGTATTTGATTGAAATCATTTTTAACTGCAATCATTAGCTAATCGTTGTTCATCCATCAATCATTACTAAGAAAGCACTTATTAGCAAGTCACTAGTTATAGATTGTATTCTACAATCATTCAAAAGTGAGAAGTCATATTCAATTACCAATAATTAGTAAGACAGCATCTGCAACCATTACATATTTGCTAGTCTTTTGGTAGAAATCATACTCAACTAAATGTATCAATTATTAGTATGTAATTATATTCCACCATCACTCTTTAGTGATAAATTATATTTCATCATCATTCCTTAGTAAGAAATTATATTCCACTATCATTCATTAGTGAGAAATTATCACTCATTAGTGAGAAATTATATTCCACCATCAATCCTTTGTGAGAAATTATATTCCAGCATCAATCATTAGTGATAAATTATATTTCACCATCATTCAATCATTCGTGAGAAATTATATTCCACCATTAATCATTTGTGAGAAATTATATTCCAGCATCAATCATTAGTGATAAATTATATTCCACCTTAATTCATTAGTGAGAAATTATATTCCACCATTAATCATTTGTGAGAAATTATATTCCAGCATCAATCATTAGTGATAAATTATATTCCACCTTCATTCATTAGTGAGAAATTATATTCCAGCATCAATCATTAGCGATAAACTATATTCCTCCATCAATCATTAGTGAGAAAATTTATTCAAGCATTAATCATTTGTGAGAAATTATATTCCACCGTCATTCAATCATTCGTGAGAATTTATATTCCACCATCAATCATTAGAGAGAAATTTTATTCCACTTAAATTCATTAATGAGAAATTGTATTCCACCTCCATTCATTAGTGAGAAATTTTATTCAACCATCACTCATTAGCGATAAATAATATTCCACCACCAATCATAAGCGATAGATTATCTTCTACAATCACTCATTAGTGAGAAATTATATTCCACCATCAATCAGTAATGAGAAATTGTATTCCACCTCCATTCATTAGTGAGAAATTATATTCAACCATCACTCATTGGTAAGAAAATGGATTCCACCATCATTCAATCATTAGTGAGAGATTATATTCCAAAAATCAATCATTAGCGATAAATTTATTCCACCATCACTCATTAGTAAGAAATCGTACTAAACCACAGCGCATTACTTATTCGTACAGATCTAGAAGAAATTATATTTACCAATTTTGCATTAGCTAGTCGTCACGTACATATGTAGAATTCAAATTAGTCCATTACCCATTCGCTAGTCGTTAGGAACAACCACCAATCATTAGTTAGTAAGACATTATATTCAGCTTCATCCATTCGCTAGCCGTTGTTTATGAATCATATTAACAAAACAATTACTGATTAAAATTCATGTTTGACTACCACTTATCATTTAAAAATCACAGTTAACAATAATCCATTAGTAAAAAATAATATCTAACCATCTCTCATTAGGTAGTTAGTAAGAAATTGTATCCATCCATATCGCTCATCAGTTAGAAATCATATTCCAGCATTACTATTTACATTGTAGCTATTGGTTTGGTTGAAAAGACCTTTGTGTGTATAGTATGACGACAAATATTTATTGTTTTTCGTCTGTTAAATTGAAAAATCAAAAAGCGACATGAAGCTCATAGGAAATTCAGACCTATCATAAGAGTTAAATCGTCTTTCATTGGTGAAAGTACCTTCATATTTTCCCGAGGTTTGCTGGAGCCTCCATAGCCACAGCTATCTCATTTGAGTAGTGGCACGGTGCATAATATACACATTTTCGTAGTACACGATTTGAAATTAAACAGGTTTTACGCACCTGACCCTTCTGCGTCTACATCATTTTAGAAATTTTGGATTCCCATCTTTTGGTCCTAGCATCACTGAAGAGTCCTAGGCGGACAAAACAGTTGTATGGTGCAGTTTAATTATTTTTTTCGGCATACTGTATCTATTACTAAATTTAAAAGGTGCAGCACATGTGTGTGTTATATCTTCTTTCATAATCACGAAATGTACAAATATTATACCGTTTACAAGTTTTGAGACACGAAGTTTCTAGTTTTCGACCGAAATACAAATAAAGCAACGTTAAAAAGGCGAACAATGAGTGGTATAAAACCACTGATGTTGTGATTGCATGATACCTTAGACCATCACGTGCCTTCCCCTCCTTCCCTCCCTCCCTCCTCCTCCTCCTCCTCCCCCTCCCCCTCCTCCTCCTCGTGATTTAGAAGCAAAGGTCGTTACCGGTCGTTACCTAATAACAGCATGCAGACAAGGCAATTTATTGTGATAACTAGTAATTCTTGAAAATCGAACTCATTAAAACCGATTGCAGTCATCAAATGGTATGACACTATGATTACCCTATTTCACTTGTACATAATTCAGTATTGTGAGACATATATCCTGTACAACATAATGTTCCTAAAATCCTCATTTACCCTTGAATTACAGCAATAGCATTAATAATTTAACTCAAAATCTGACATTTTAATAAAATAGAAATAAAAACACAGAAAATTAAAATAAACAATGAAAATAATAAATACATTATGTTGTGAATTGCATATTTTTCTGTATCATATTGCTAAACCAATGTTTAAGTCTGGTGAGCGTTTGACTGTACAGTTACGTTAGTCGTATCGATACACAAACTAGCCGATTGAGCTCTATGATAGCAACAGTGTCTGTTGGCGGGACAGGTGACACACATCTTTACAGGCCATTTTCTGACGGTAAGGTAAATCATTTGCACATACATCAACATTATTTTGTAATGTGAAATGCAAACTCCCCTTCCACCACATAAAAGACCCACCAAAAACAAAACAAAAAACAAAACAAAAAACAAACAAAAAATTGCGCTATACTTAATCAGTTTTAATTTGACAAAACTTGTTTTTTTCAGCCTCAGTATTTACTCAAAGGTAACAGATGTTTTGGGTGACCATTTTAAATTTTCGACCAATATCCGAACAGAGAATGCCGACCTCCGCGACCTGTTGGCCCACACTTTGGGCATACCCGAAAACAACTACATTCGGCTGGACACCAACCTCACGCTCAGGAACCTGCCCAGGTCTGGTGAAGTATTTTATGTTAGATTAACTGGTATAGTCGGGATAATGTTTTATTTATTGCGTTGTATGATACACGGTGGGTTTTCTTGAATTTATGTTTAAATCGTGTGAGTCTTATATTTTATGAAGTTGTGCCTTGTTAAGTTACGGCCAAAAGAAATCGATACCAAATAGTTGTTTTATTGCACAATCACAACGCGAAGACTTACAGCTATATGCTATATTTAACGTATACACAATACACTATGAGCAATCTCGCATAATCATGAAATAGATTTTTATAGTCCTAAAACAAGTTAATGATATATCGTTACAAAATAATTCATTTTTCATTCTGTTTTCTTTCGTAGCCGGATCCAGTACCTGAAATCCATTCATCCTTTCCGAAGCTCTTTCGTCTACAACAATCTGATGTACGGACTGGTTACCGACATCTCCGAGAAGCTTGGTCATAAAACATGGCCAGCGCTCATAGAGACAAACATTTTCACGCCTCTGGGAATGTCCGGGTCTACATTCATGTCGACGGTTAACCGCCAGAGCACTGACGTGGCGCAGGGATATGTGGATGATTTAGTTACTGGAGCTATCGTACCAGTACCCGAGGAATTAAATAGGTAATTTAGATGTGTAAACACCCTCGTATAGATATAATTAATACTTTACTTGAAAATTATCTTTAAAAAAAAATACAAAATTTTATCTAAGCATATCTCAGTTGCTAAGTTCGGAATTTATGTTACAGCATCTGTTTTTGTTTGTCAGGAGAAAAGCTTGAATGAGATAAGAGTGTGTACCGTGGACATGTTACTGTAAGACTTCACCTTTAGGCAGAAGTAAAAGCTGCACTGAAACTCTTATATATTTTTTCAAGTTTTAATTGATTTATCAATGTGCGCACATGTTTTGTATAATATTATAAATACTATTTACATATAGTATAAATGTCATGCATTTAATAAGAAATCGAGTGTTTTTTTAATACATCGTTCATTTCGGCAATATTATTGTAGAACCGAAACCTTAAACTGACAGCTAATCAATAATGCTAGATGTGGAATAGAATTAAGATAGACGCATTCTTTGGTGTAAAAAAGTCAGCACCTAAACCTTTTTATACTTTATCTGCACATCCGATCCTACTTGGCCAACTTTAATACGACTGGCCACAGCCAAAACAGTCCTAGTAATTAGCTCTCGGCCGCGTGTGGATTTGTAACCTGAGTGGAAATCCAAGGTTACGGGCAGTAAAACGTCACCATATATCACACGGGCTTTCAGACCCTGCACGTTATAGTGTGTTACCAAAACGGAATGCACGGAAGAAAATAAATCGCAGTCGATTCAGGTGCTTAAAACGACTTTAGTACAGCTGGAATTCACTGTCGACGTTCGTTCTCTCTGTGGGGGTCAGTTGTTCACCATAACAGTCGCATTCTAAATCCAAATCAATATCTCTGGGAGATGACAACATCAGAAATTTAAAAAAAATAAGTAAAAAAAGCATGATTTCAATTTCAAACAGAACTTAGGTTTGCCGTGCGGACCTTTACAAGCTGGACCACTGATGTCATGACCATGTCAACACATACAGATATCGCTTTTGCTTTACATGTAACGTAACAGCTTTATAATATCTCTGTTTCTATATTTTGCGTCATCAGGCACCGGGGTAAGCTTGGAGGCTTTATAATATCTCTGTTTCTATATTTTGCGTCATCAGGCACTGGGGTAAGCTGGGAGGGTCCGGTGGCGTGATGAGCAATGCTGTAGACATGACAAAATGGATGTTGTTTCATTTGAATGGCGGGAAAAACTCAGCTGGTCAACAAGTGGTAGATGCGCATGCGCTATCCTCCATTTATGTTCCCAGAAATGTGATTCGCAGTTCAACAGTTGGTCACTACTTCACGAAGCCTGTCGTGCCAGTAACTACGAGCGAAAACACGTACGCTTTTGGTTGGAAAAACGGTTTCTACAGAGGTAATGATCTATATTAATGTAGGAAATCTTGACAGAAGGCATAATAACAAGCTCTGCTTTTCTACATTTGTAGGGAAGATATTGTTAATTTTATTTCCTTGATAATCGTCAAAAATAGTTTAAAGTTGGAATTCCCCAAGCGTTCACAGTTTACATGTTTTGCCTAATGCGGTATATAAAGGATAAAACATGGAATAAAGGCATGGAATCTACATCATGAGATCTGACTTCAATCATCAGATGTCTCCCTTACAGAAACAAAATTTTCCTTACCTTTACTGAAAAATCAATTTTTATAAAATTTCAGTTACTAAAGCATAAAAAGTAACTTTTTATTGAAGTAGACATGTCTATACTTCCCGATGTTTATCGCCATCAAATAACATTAACTTGGTGTCATCTTTTATCTAGAGGTTTTAGAACATACCCTCAAAACATCGTAAATTGAATACAACAAGCCATTCTTGTATCCCCGACACCGTAACTAACGGTTAGACGTTTAATCTGTCTTTTATAGAGTGTTATAGCATTCGATTGTCGTCATTATCCAGTTAGACGTTCTCTCTAGTGACACTTAAGGCAAAGGGATGGTCACTTTTAGCGATCTTATCGCACTTACACACTTGTTGTTTTGCGCTATTTTGTCTTTAAAAACAATATTATTCGTCTTCAAAAAGGTAAATCGAGATTTATTTGCGTGTTATTATTGACAGGGGAACCTAGATTTGTTTTTAAATATGACTGGGGTGTGTAACAATTGGTCATTTCCTTGTTAATGTTTTCTAGTCGTTTCCTTTCAGGAGGTCCAAATATGAGATTAAGTGAGGATTTCAAAAAACAATATTTTTTTAAAAATGAAAAACGTTTTATTTCCTTCTCACAATATACAATAATGGTTTATGTCGGCATTCTGCAATCTCCGAAATTCGATAAATTTCAGGGTATCCCATTCTGCGACACACCGGAACAACATTCGGATACTCCTCGCTCCTTACCCTGATTCCAGACATGGACATTGGTGTATTTATTACAATGACAGGTTCAGACCACAACTACCTATTCCGAACGGTCCTAGAAAATTATCTCGCCGACATGGCCCTTGGTGAAACGCCGTGGCTCAACGCCACCACTATGTGCACGTTCCCCGAACCGTGGATAAAGAAACAGGTCACAACACACCATTCGATCGTGAAAAATCTCCCCTTACACCGGTCCGTGTCCTCTTACGTCGGAACCTATCACAACGCGGCCTACGGGAATTTATATATACACGCCTCATCGACAGATCATCAGCAGCTTAAAATGCAAGTCGGAATAGGAAACTGGAATCTTTATCCGACAAAGACCGCTGACTATTTCAACGGAGAAGGGGAGGGAACTCTATATAAAATGAAGGATTTGAGGAATGTTCAGTTCCATATGAACTCGCAACACTCGAGCATTCACAGCGTCGAAGTGCCCGGATTTGAATCCCACGTCCCGCCTGTGTTTACTAAAACTACATCTGATATAACTGGGGTTCTAATTGGATAACAAAATAAAAACGTTTTACTTTAATTGCTATCTGTTCGAATTGCTTTGTTTTAAAGGTTTTTATTTTGTTTTGCAACGGTCGGTGTCACCATTAGCAACGATGTAGATAAAATTAAGCGATTATGTCTCGGGCGTTTTCATTTGAGATCGGAGATGCTGGTTTGCTGCTGTTAGGCTAGGGCTAATAAGGACTTCCTTACTAATTGGTACAATGTTAACGTAAACCGATGTCCAGTATTTACACGCGCGTCAGGTAAACAGTGGCAAAATACACAGAGGACAGCTTACACTACAGTGTACATAGAGACAATTCAATGGTTTCCTGGTAAATATCAAATATATTTCACGTGTATTGTTTTTATAAATGTTTACGGTTTATACGAAGCATGTATAAATAATAACAATAAATCTGCTATTCGAGGTTAAATAATATGTTATATTTAATGGGAAACCAAAGAATGTTTTAATTAATTAAAAAGTTGTATGACATAAACTTTTGAAATTTGCGATCACAGCTGGTCGGAACCGAGTAAATGATAAAGCAGTAATGTTATGAACTAGTTTGTCATGATAGTTAACAAACACAACCCATTATACGGCTAACTGACATCTGAGCTCTGTGTGACACAATTCAGCAACGACACGTAATATTGTATTACAGACATAGTTTATTCGTGATCGTAAATTACACCAACATCACAAGTACATGCTCATGGTAATACAACATCATTAAGCTGATCGAACTTTGGCGTTGTGTCTCAATCTGGCTACGTTAATTGTCAACTTATAAGTCTGTAGCCCCCCCCCCCCCCCCCCCCCCCCCCTCCCCGGCGGCATCTCGGGCTAGGCTGTCAAAGACCCAGTATTCTATGGCCACCCCGGGTGTAGACTGTAAAAGACCTACTCCAGAGTATTCTCATGATACCGACACTCTTACCACTACAAAAAAGCTCGTACTTATAATTACTAATCCTCTTCGTATGCAAAATATTGTTGTGTGCATAAGTAATATCATCTATCCAAAAACATCATGTGGTGTCACTTATCTGACCAATACTTCACCCTGCCCCGGTTTACTGATGTAATACACAGAGACATTCTCCTTTAAATTTATCCAATAGGATAAACAAAACAAACACATAAATGTATTTCACAGCGACAGAGGTACCGCATGAATTAAACTAAAATTACACGTGTACACCCCGCTACCTGTGTCGCCTGAACAACGACCTCGGGTACTCAACCACGTGTAATGCCGTATTTGCACCACTCGCACGTGCAAATACGCACCTAGCTATCGCCACCTATTGGCGTAAACATAACACGGAGAAAATAATTTCTTCCTAATTCCGTAAAACAGACGAAATTATATTAATTAAAACTAGTTTACTCCGACAACACATCTCCCATCAATACAGCACCTAGGTTAATTAATACTTCCCAGCTGGTAATGCTATCGTGATATACGTATCTCAATATCATATCAGCATGCCTACTTTGTTACATTCGTCCCTTTTTCACAAAGAAATATAATTTCTAATTATAGTTCTTAAGATGTTATGCACTCTACACTATTACATCTTACGAAACCATTGTAATTAAAATCATATCTTGATCTCCGCGCCGTTCCGTAAACTTTTCTCTGCTGCGTCAAAAGCTGAGAACAGCCCATAGGGGTCACGTTCAGATGACCTTTTGCATTAACGAACGCTGCTGTGCATGCAGTTTGCGATAGATGTTATGCCGACCCTCAGACAGGCGTGACTCCGGGAGTGACCCGGAGCCGCAATGTGCGTTCAAGATATCGATGTTCAATGTGTCCTGCAATTCACATTAATTCACGCACCTGGCTGCGCTCTTCATCGACACACGAGCAGAGAAGAATCTGAAATGTGGATTTGTGTTACGATAATGCTTCTATGATTGTATCGTTGTACGTTTCGTCATTTCAACAAGCTAATGTTCTTATTGTGACGAAATGACTTGCTGCAGATGACAGAGTCATTGGAAAAATATACTAGTATGCATTGACAAAGGTCATCTGAACGTGACCCTATGCGATGTCTTCAGATCTTGACGCAGCAGAGAGAAGTTTACTAGTCTCCTTGCCTCAGCGACAAGGTGGCGTTCACAGAGCCTTCATGTTTGCCATGACATAGTCAAGGGATGTAGAGAGCGTAGGTGATCGTAACTTCTAGATATCGAGGATGGATATGGGGGAGATAAAAAAAATAAAAATGCAAAACGATTTAAAGAAAAATGCTTCAGGTTGTAGAATTTGTAGCATGAAATTATGAAGGGAACACTGGAATGGGAGTGTATTATGACAGCGATACCACCTGTTGCCTTATTTCTGGCCAACACAGGTTTTTCTGCAAGTTTGTTCTTGTTCAATGTTAAATGGTTTCATTGTGATTAGATGAAATGAATGATTTAGAATGATTTCATTTCATGATATTTCTAAATTTCTAATTACGTGTAATTAAATTTTTTTTGGGGGGGGGTGGGGGGGGGGGAGGGGGGCTTTAAAATTTAGTTGCAACTTGTGTCCAATCCGCTTGCAACATGCTTGCAATAAATTATGTTTAAATATGAAAAAATCATGTGAACATTTTATGAAAGAAATAGTGAAAAAGAGCGGTTCTCATACTGTTCATTATTTTGAAGGTGTGAAAGGACTTCAAACATTACAATGTAACATGGGGTACATTATGCAAAAGTACGGCAAAAAACAAATTGGTAAATCTTACATTGAATTGAAAATGAATTTCCTTCCTGTTAATCTAGAATGCTACCATAAGGGATATCAAGATCAGGAATGCCAAAAAGGTTTCATATAATGACATTTACTGTATAATGAACGTCGAGTATCCTTTCTACAAATAATATATCAATCTGATTAAAATACAGATCCTCACTATTACTATCGTGTATAAGATCTGACAGTCGAATTAACCACAAGACCATAGTCAAATTTACCGTAAGATTATAGTCCAAATTTACCACAAGACCACAGTCCAATTTACCATAGTCCAATTTACCACAAGACCATAGTCCAATTTACCACAAGACCATAGTCCAATTTACCAGCAGACCACAGTCCAATTTACCACAAGACCATAGTCCAATTTACCACAAGACCACAGTCGAATTTACTAAAGGCCAATTTACCACCAGACCATAGTCCAATATACCGCAAGACCACAGTCCAATTTACCATAGTCCAATTTACCACAAGACCATAGTCCAATTTACCACAAGACCATAGTCCAATTTACCACAAGACAATAGTCCAATTAACACAGTCCAGGGAGATAAGATAGTAATAAAATAAAGAAGAGTAATTTTCTTTAAAAACTTAGGGGCTGGTAGCAAGTCTATTGTAGGTAGTATGAGATCAGTTACACAATCACATGGATCATGGTTGCAATGCAATGTTTTAACATCGTTGTAACACGTTGTGTAGTTGGAAAGTATAACGAAGGACTAAAATCAAGACGTAAAGCTGAATCATTTCTCTGATGAATTTGTCACATTTTATTACGGCGGAATATATCAAACTAATACAGCTACTTTTCCTTTTATAGAAAGTCATAGATGTACAAGGTAGCAAAGAATTGATGATTGACATAACCCGATGCATATACATAATGTTACTTATTAAGTGCATCCTAGTGAGGTTCATGTAACACATAGATGCGTTAACAGTACAGTAACTACACAGTATGAACACTCAAATATCGTATGCTTTGGGTAGAATAGAAATTTAACAGCTTTCTAACAATACTCATCTATTTAGTGCTGAATACAATTTGATGTTTTTGAAGCCGGTAACTGATAATCTTTGATAGGAATATACTTGTAATTACAATGTATGGTTGGTACATTTAGTGTATGGATTTCTAATGTTAACGCAATGCACTAGTCAGAGTTGTCCTTCTTTGTTCAATATTTCATTGATGTCTCAGAAATGTTAATTCTATAACATGATATTTTGTCTCGTAGCATCTACATTAAATAAAAAAATGCACGTAATCGGCAAACAATTCAGCAAAGAAAGAACGTAAACCGATGTTATATTGGATTATAAACACGGCAGACGAAACCAAGTGCTTCAAAAAGTTGTTTACTTACCGTATCTGAAGAGATACAAATGTAAGTTTGAGCTAGTAGAACAATACCAGCGATTCATTGTTAGGCATATACATTAGATAATATTTCAAATTTTATAAACAGACATATGAATGAACAAAGAAGACGACCCTAAAAAAGGGAAACTAAGATTAGGTGTTTTACTCTGTGTAAATTTGACAGATGTCCCAAGCGTTGTCACATGCGCTGAGGATCTTATTGTCTGAATTCTTTGATTAATCCAAACCAGAAGTGTCTTTATGTAATTTAGATTAACGATTGTAAGCATTTTATGAAGCGTCGCAATCAATAGGATGCCAATATAAAGTCTAGCACAAAAGATAAAACTACAGGTGAATTATATTCCAGAGGACTTCTGAAGATTGTGTTCTGCCATACAATCGTACATGTACAACAACAGAGCACCACTATAGAGACATGCGTCTCCAGGGGACTGTTCTTATGTTTTAGGGTAAAACATATTTTCACCAGTAAAAAAACTATTTTGGAGGGGGTTTGTGGCAGGTACGGTGTAGCATGTACGGAGATAAATATTTAGGGCCTAGTAAGATCAATCACGAAATAGGGTAGAAAGGTTAAAATACAACAAAACTGGTTATAAGTGATACCATGGGTGCGGTTGTTTAACGAAACTTTTTAAACTTTATACAAGGTAAAATTTTGCATTTCTGCATGTAAATAGACACTATTACATGTAGATATTTGAAAAATGGGACGTTGTAATTAAATCTATGGTTTCATTTTAAAGTTACGTGATTGTTAATATTTGTGCTAACTTCTGATTGAGCTAATCACCTTTAGAACAACTTGGCTCATTTTTGCATTATGTCACATAACGCTTGCGATAAGGGATGACATTTCCTTTCCAACGGTCAAACCTTAAATAGGTGATAACTCTACGCGAACTCTAGTCTGATAAGATGTCTCGTTATAGACCCTATAACAACTATGGCAGGTCATAGCCCGGTTTGGTTGCTGGCGGGCTCTCTTCTCCTCGTTGGTCAGTTATCGCTGTGCCAGCACTCATTCGAACACACGGTAGACCATGTTTTACGGAAGGTAAACTTTTGTTTAATATCAAAAACTAAAATTTGTCACTGACTGTATTGTATGGGTGTATTACTTGAAATTGCGTAGTAGTTTTTGGTATGTATTAAGGGTTTTATCGAATGTTCATCACGTAATAGAAATGTGTCGCAAACAAAATCAAAGGTTAATTCTTATATTTACAGTATTTTGTGTAAATGGGTCATAACTTTTCTGTTCAATTTAGCCCCATCTGCGGACATACATTTCATTGCAAAACTTGCAAACGTGAAAACGGTTCAATAAATGTAACATCATGAAGTTTGCACAAGCCGTAGCTAGCTCTGCCCATGTCAACTGTTAATGACGTCATACAATTGTGATTCGAACGGGATAATTTGCATAGCTCCGCCCACATGTATTGTTGTCGACGTCATAGAACTTTTGCACGTTCTCCAGTATAGTTATTGGAAAATAACTCTAGTTTGCAGTGCAATGGTTATCGAGTGAATGTCAGTGTAGACTGTAAATATTGCAAAATATTTACAGTCTACACCGACATTCACTCGATAACAATTGTACTGCAAACTAGAGTTATTTTCTAATATTTACAGTCTACACTGACATTCACTCGATAACCATTGCACTGCAAACTAGAGTTATTTTCCAATAACTATACTTGAGAACGTGCAAAAGTTCTATGACGTCGGCAACAATACATGTGGGCGGAGCTATGCAAATTATCCCGTTCGAATCACAATTGTATGACGTCATTAACAGTTGACATGGGCGGAGCTAGCTACGGCTTGTGCAAACTTCATGCTGTTACATTTATTGAACCGTTTTCACATTTGTAAGTTTTGAAATGAAATATATGTCCGCAGATGGGGCTTAATTGAACAGAAAAGTTATGACCCATTTACAGAAAAATACTGTAAACATAAGGATTAACCTTTGATTTTGTTTAGTTTATGAGATCATAAATCCAATGGAGCAGTCGGTAAATTTAACGTAAACGCTTCGCGTTTACGCAATTTACCTCGTGCTCCATTGGATTTATGATCTCATAAACTAAACAAAATCAAAGGTTAATCCTTAAATAACTATACTTGAGGTCGTACAAAAATTCTATGACGTCGACAACAATACATGTGGGCGGAGCTATGCAAATTATTCCATTCGAATCACAATTGTATGACGTCATTAACAATTGATATGGGCGGAACTAGCTACGGCTTGTGCAAACTTCATGCTGTTACATTTATCAAACTGTTTTCACGTTTGTTAGTTTTGCAATGAAATGTATGTCCGCAGATGGGGCTAAATTGAACAGAAAAGTTATGACCCATTTACACAAAATGCTGTAAATATAAGAATTAACCTTTGATTTTGTTTAGTTTATGAGATCATAAATCCAATGGAGCAGTCGGTAAAATTAACGTAAACGCTTCGCGTTTACGCAATTTACCTCGTGCTCCATTGGATTTATGATCTCATAAACTAAACAAAATCAAGGGTTAATCCTTAAGTAAATACATATCGTATATCAAATATTTTGATATCATAAAATCAAATTGAACAATTCAGAGAAAGAGTTAAAAAAACAAAAGTAAGATTAAAGACATGTATATTTGTTTTGTCTCTAAATCAACTATCATTGGTTTCACTTTCAGATACCTATTTGTACTAGTATATATCGTATACTTAGAAATCCGTGCGATTTTGATATTATACAAAGGTACATTATATATATACAGAAAAGCAGATAAAACAATAAGATTAAAAGTTTACAAGACTAATCTGTATGCCTTTTTGTATTCTTGCGGGTATTCAGCTGGCTTGGAAAAGGCCAAGAACGCAGAAATATCTACCGGTCAATATTGTGTAATTTGTTTTATTTCATAATTTCCTATACATGACTTTGCTTCTTTTATTATTAATATGCACATATTGTTGACGCCCGTGTCGTTGTCAAATAGGTCCTCCAGTGCCACCCGACCACCCCCGGGCTGACCGTTGGTGTGGTTAAGGGCGGACATGTGTTGCTGTCTAGAGGCTACGGGGTGGGGAATACAACTACCCAGGAGCCGGTTACCAACACGACACTGTTCGCCCTGGGCTCGGTCAGTAAGGCGTTTGCAGCAACCCTCCTGGTGAAGCAGCTTGCTGAACACAAGTAAGCACCATAGGCTGTGGTCACTATAACGCTCTGTATGTACGACCTACAGATTGAATAGTGCGTTATATTCCGGATATATTGTATTCAGAGAAGGTTTATTTTTCTTTATTGTTTTTTTTTATTTGTTATACATTCATGATAATGAAAATTTAAGAAATAAATTAACGTAAGTTGTCCTTACTTAATACGCGAATAAATGATTTATGTGTAAGATCCGTGGATATTATTTTGTATGGTTCATAATTGATTTGGTTTTATTTGTGTAATTATATGCAATCACATTTATCAACTATGCAATTCAATATGTATATATGTGTGTGTCACATGGAAGTTTTTTCTCTTTTTTAAGCTAAAAGTTATAAGTTACTTACGCATACTGATATTCAAAATGGTTCTGGTATCCAAAGACAATATTTGCACTATATACACTATGAACATACTAATCTCCTTTATATCTAGGTATTGCGAGTCTCCAACCCCTACATACATATAAATAAATTATACTACATGTACCAATGTTGAATATTCTAAAATGTTTACAAACGTTTTTCTTACCATTTTTTCAGTCTTACAATATACTCTAAAGTGGCTGATATTTTTGGAAATGGGTTCCAGTTTTCTACCTCGGTCAGAACAGAGTATGCTACAATCCGGGACCTTTTGTCCCACACCATGGGATTCCCGAAACACAACATGATCCATCTCGACCCAACACTGACTCTAACAACACTGCCCAGGTATAGATTTATCTATCCTTAATTTAAGTGTTAGTTCGACTAACAACACTGCCCAGGTATAGATTTATCCATCCTTACGTTAAGTGTTAGTTCGACTAACAACACTGCCCAGGTATAGATTTATCCATCCTTACGTTAAGTGTTAGTTCGACTAACAACACTGCCCAGGTATAGATTTATCTATCCTTACGTTAAGTGTTAGTTCGGCTAACAACACAGCTCAGGTATAGATTTATCCATCCTTAAGTCAAGTGTTAGCTCGACTTAAAGGCCCAATATACGTAATTTTCGGCAAAACGTGTAAGCGAAAATCAAGCCTAATAACGTATTATCTTTATAGATTTAGTTATGATTAACTGATATCAGCAATATTCAAGATGAATTCTTTCGCGGTAACCGGTACAGCAGCAGTTGAAACACGCTATTTGTAAACACGCGTCCATTTCGAACCGTCTTCTACCTTTTGTTTGTTGTTGAAGTGGGCCCCACCTGAATTATTTGCAATTCTTTCGATTATTTGTCAAGAGTTTCTTGTTAGTTACCGCTCAGGTTTACTTCGTTTTAGGCTTATTTTTGCATGGTTATCAACATGATTTTTTTTTCAGAATTTTTCAGAATTACGCAAATTTCCCTGAAGTTACGTATATTGGGCCTTTAAGTGTTAGTTCGGCTAACAACACAGCTCAGGTATAGATTTATCCATCCTTAAGTCAAGTGTTAGTTCGACTTAAAGGCCCAATATACGTAATTTTCGGCAAAACGTGCAAGCGAAAATCAAGCCTAATAACGTATCATATTTATAGATTAAGTTAAGATTAACTAATATCAGCAAAAATCAAGATGAATACTTACGCGGTTACCGGTACAGTTGAAACTCGGTATTTGTAAACACCCATCCATTTTGAGCTGTCTTCTAACTTCGGCTTGTTGTTGGAGTGGGCCACACCTGAATTATTTTCAATTCTTTTTAATTTTTTGTCAAGAGTTTCTTGGTAGTTACTGCTCAGGTTTACCTCGTTTTAGATTTATTTTTGCATGGTTATCAACTTTTTTCATAATTTTTAAAAGTTACGTATATTGAACCATTAATGTTTGGAACTATTTTTTTTGCCACATTCGTTGTATTAATACTGGGTCGTTAGCATGCAACCGAAGGCCTTTATAAAATATTTCATCTTTGTTGTTGAAATTCAAGTAAACTAATACTCGAAATCTGAATTGATGAAGTGAGTAAAAAATAGAAATCGTGTAAACACGCCGCAAAAAATAATAACGAGTGACGAGGTGTGTTTGTACGTCTTAATACTGTGTAAAGGAAGCTCATATCAACTCGACCAGGTAACAAAAAACTGATGTCAAAATGAAAATGCTAATAATAAAATCAGTAAAACTATGCAATGCTAGCACTTTTACGAACTGCATTTTGTAATACAGATCAGGTACAATACTATCTATTAGATATGGATATAGAGGCAAACTTGCCTCCGCCTACCTTTTATGTCATAACGTAAGTTTAACGTATTGTACATGTAAACAAGTTTTGTAACATTTATCAGAAATGGTGAAATGTGGTGTTCGAATGATCAACGTTAACTTAGTAGAATATTGTACGTTTTCTGATTAAAAATCACGGCTTTGTATGAGTTCAAATTGTACTTTTACAGACGTATGAAATATTTAAAATCGAACCACGCTTTCCAAAGTGTTTACGAGTATAACAACGTCATGTACGGACTGGTATCAGCGATATCGGAGAAGCTCGGAAGGAAATCCTGGGAGAAACTTGTCCAGGACAACCTATATACCCCCCTGGGGATGTCCTCTTCCTCTTTCCTATCCGAAGTCGACCTTTCTATATCAAAGGTCGCGCAGGGATACGTCACCGCCAAAACCACAGGACATAGCCACGCCGTTCCTTTCTCCTTACTGAGGTCAGTCTACCAATAGCGTTTTTAACAATCAACTTATGATAGGCATTTGCTGAATTTCAACAGGTTTAGTCTAATATTACAAAATATAGTTTTGTAGTCTTGAATGACCTAAGCCGTTAAAGGGACGGTAGCATGATGGACCCAATTATAAAATTTACATACTAATTATAAATAAACTCATATTAGATTACGCCAACAAACACTTTACCATTTTATGCATACCATATGCCGTTTGCCTTTTCCTTTGTATATTGGTCTAATGTGGCGTATTAACAAATCGCAACAGCAATTCGATAATGAACATCGTCGTCTTTTATTAAACGGTTCAAAAAACTGTAGCAAAAATCACCCGCCACTTTACTAAACAAAGGATCTGGTCGTGTTATGTACGTTGTATCTGTGTTGAACACATTAAGAATATAAAGCAAATCGACAGTGCAACTTGACTAAAAAGCACATTAAGGATGTCTTTTAATCATATAATCATATTTTAGAGCATGGAGCAATATGCCGGGTGCAATAGGTGTGATGAGTAATGCAATCGACATGACGAAGTGGATGAGGTTCCATCTGAGCGGGGGAAGAAGCGTCTCGGGGACAAAGGTCATGGACAGTGACCTATTGGCCACCATCTACTATCCCCGGAACTCCATTCGCCACACCTCTGAGTACTTCAGCAAACCTAGTGTTCCTGTTGCTACAAGCGAGTACAGTTACGCGTTCGGCTGGAGGAATGGCTATTACCGAGGTGCGTTGTGAACAAAATACATGGATTTGGATATTTAAGCAATTTTGAATATTCTAATTTTTTGTGATCCTTTAATTACATTTCTACAAACGTATTTCTTTACTGAAATCGGATAATTTAGATCGCATTCAACAATGCCCGCAAGATCATTGTCATTGTGTACTACTATTTGTTACAGGTATCCTTATCTTTATTTTTCTACAGGATACCCTATTCTCCGCCATACCGGGACCATTTCCGGCTACTCCTCTCTGCTAACACTTATCCCTAACTCTGACATAGGCATATTTACATCCATGACTGGTTCCGACCATGACTACATGCTACGAACATTACTCCACAACTATCTTGCAGACGTGGCGCTAGGAGAAACTCCCTGGTTAAATGAGACCACTCTGTGTACCTTCCCAGAGCCATGGATGAGGAAGGATGTGTATTTGTCCTCTCCCTTAGAAACAGATCTGCCGTTCCATCGTGACGTGAACGAGTATGCCGGTACCTATCATAACGACCTGTATGGGACAATTACTCTCCATGTGTCGTCTCCTCACCGTCACCTGGTGATGAAGTACGGCATCGCCACCTGGTTTCTGTATCCACAACATGCTTCCGGAAGCTTCTCTGGAAAGGGCCACGGACTGGCGGCCGTCGTGTATGACCTGGAGTCCATTGTCTTCCATACAGCTACGCATGGTCACATCCATAGCATGGTTATATCCAGCTTCGAGCCGTCCGACCCACCTGTGTTTATCAAGTCAACTTCTCTTTCGACTTCACACAATGGACCCGCTTTCGGATAGCAGTTTTTATATGTAAAGCAGCTGAAATGAAAAGTTATCAAGAAATAAAAACAAATAAGAAGGCTATATGCTTGTCATATTGTTAGTAAAGATGGCCTAACAGACACTAATGCTGCACCTTTTAATTTTAGTAATAGAAATCGTCTTTTCAGGACTCGTCAGTGATGCTAGGGACCACAAGGTAGGGGTCGAAATTTTCGAAGTAAATAACTGCGGCTATGAGGCTCTAGCAAACCTCGAGGACTAAATCATCCACCAGCAGAGTCTACCATCTCATATCATGAAAGAAGATAGAGGAAAGTCTGCTCGGGCCTTTATTCAAGATCAGTAGGGTAAAAACGATAAACATGGTGAGCAAACGCCTTTTCATTTGACACATTTTGCGCAATCATTATGTTATTGAATATTGATGATATTTGCGTAAGTCACTTGCTGTTATCTCTGGTATGATTGGCTGGAAGCATGTTTCGACAGGCGGCTGACGTCAGCCTCATTCATATTCAAAACTAATTCTTCCTCCATCCTTTTCCTTAATGTGATTCCTTCCGAAAATAATTTTAGTCTGATCTCATTAGGTTTGTCAAGTTACTTCCTTGCTAGGGTAATGCCCAACAAATGTACATCGATCCCCTTGTGTGATAAGGAGATGTCTTATACGTCACAAATAACCAAAACATCAAGAAAGTCTTATTGAACTATTCATTTTATTATCAGGTTTTACCTGTAGGACGGGATTGGGTGCATAACATTGATACAATTTCCCGACAACATGTCCATAAGGGATGGAGAATACAGAAGCGTCAACAAAACCATTTAAATCAAAACCGATTAACCGTGGGACCACAAAATTCGAACAATGGGAAGATTCACAGGGAGACCCTTGAACACTTACAATATGATAAGACCATGTTTTCCGGAAGAATAAGGGTATATTACTTCATCAACGACACTTGCCAAAAGCGTACAATATCTCATATTGTGCTATAATTTGCATTGCATTATTTCATCTAACTAGATAATGTGTATTACCTGCTAATGTTATTAATGTTTCCATCGAAGCATTAAAAGGAGGAAAACTGTCGAATGTATTTCAATAGTTAAACCAGATATCAACCTGGAGGTACAACATGAACAAACAAAACATAATAAGTTATGATTAATAAGTTATGATTAAGAAAAAAGTGATTTTTGGCACTTAAAACACATGATTAGTGTTATATCACCTACAGTGTCACGGAATCAATCGGGAGTGGCACGTGGTGAGTGTTACGGTTTGTGTATGGTAATATGTGCGGATTGCATTCCCAATGCATTCTGGGATTGACATTCATAACGTCCGTAAGCTGCGCTCTTCAGGAATTTAAATTCAACCCAAAGTACCTGATACTGTTCCTCTACCTCATGTTTAAAATCCGTTATATCATAATTGAATGGAATTTGATGGATGAGCTGCTTGCCACTGTCTGCACTGTGAGTGACAAAGGGGATACCATTAAATAGCCATGTGCTAGAGTTGTACGGCATCACGTCTATTATACACTCCAGGCGTATCCGGTCTGTGATGTTGGTTGCAAAACTGTTTTCTGTTTCGTTTAACTCTATCTGATGCAATTCAGACTCATCAGTAGATCGCTTCCTGATTTCTAATTCAATACTCGGTGAATCTGAAATAAATACAGTACACTATAAATAAGGTGCCTTGCAATTAAGTATAACTAATACTTTAGGTCAGAAATAATATTGACATTAACATTCAAATTGAAGAGACAATAAGATACAAGATTGTATAAGCATATATTCTTTCTTCGGCTTAGTAGATTCCGACTTCGTATGAATTAGTGTGTAAGAAATACAAAAGGAGGCTCATCCAAATATGTTTTAAATATGACACCGTTCACGATTCAGCGCTATAAATATTCGGTGAAAGTCATTTTTGTTCACATTTAACAACTTGGAACTTAATGGATATTTCGTATTAATTATGTTTAATCATACAACAAATGGATTTGTTGTAGTAACGTTAGCCATAGAATATGACAGTTTGAAGTTGCTAACTGTTGGCATACTACCATGTACTCAGTCAAAGGGAGGACCAATCTTTATAAACATTTAAACCAGAAAACAAAATGACTACAATACTTGATATAATTATAATTACTGCTTTGATCTTAATACTATACATAAAGGTTACAAACAAGTGATTGTTGGATATGGAATTTATTTTATACGAGTGAACTATGTTTTTTAAAGTTATAAAAGACACGAGCTTTAAAAATAGTTAACGAGAATGAAATAAATTCCATATCTAATAACTAGTAGTTGTGTGACTTGTTTCTACCACAATTATATTAAACTGGAGTGTGACCTGTTTTGAATAGAAATAGACACCTTTTCTGAGAATTTGACACATAGTTAAAACGTCACTCATTGATATTATAACAAATGACTTCATTTTTCACTTTCGGCAAAAGCTTTATGACAAAAAATGTTGTATATTAAATCCTTTAAATGATAAAATATGCGTTATTTCTTCAAATAAAAAATAAATGACTACCGGTTTATGCCCGAAAGCATAATTTCGTATAAATTCCCGCTAAGTGATGACGACGTCAACAATCGACGACGATTTCAACAATCCTCGCGTATAATAACAATAATAATAATAAACAACATTTATATAGCGCTCTATATAATCTGTAAAATAACTCTAAAGCGCTTCACAACGTGTAGTTACTTACAATGCATAAATGAAGAAGTTATTACAATCTAGGCTAATGTGATTATATAAAAATGCATATAAATACAAATATAGATAAATCAACAAAATGTCAGTATATACATGTCGTCTAAGTTGATACCCTAAAATGCAGACGTGAAAAAGAACGTCTTCAAATGTTTCCTGAATTTAGTCAGAGTATTTGTTTTCTAATAGCGGATGGAAAGTTATTCAACGTGGCCGAAACTCTCCCAAAACACCGGTTTCCATATATACGTCACAGTACGAGAGTTTGGGACACACAACAATGATATCTTATGTACTGGGGAGCTATACCATCCAGTGCCTTGTATGTGTATACCAAGATTTTGTACTGTGACCTGTATTGTACAGGTAACCAGTGCAATAAATACAGAACAGGAGTGATGTGCTCACTCTTTTGAACTAGAGAAACGAGACGTGCTGCCGTGTTCTGGACCTAAGGACGTATCTGATTCACGTGGTTTTCAACCTCTCCACCAATCAACGACCGGACGGTTGTATACAACTGTACCACTATTGGTATATAATATATATACATGTAAATCCATCCCTGATATTTAGGGGCTACGATCACTTACTCTCTAGAGAGCTTAGGTGATCATAACGCCTGATGATGAGGATGAAATTTATTCAACAGTCGGCACGTTTACACAAAGGTCTGAAAGTGAAATAACACAGGGTATTGTGTTAGAAACACATCATTTCCATAGTGGTATTATTTTTGTAACTTAATTCAATTAATGAGACAGACTCGTGAAATCATACAGATGAAGACACACAACCTGTATATTACTTACAATTGATCGTTAGGTTCATTTCTTTGGTTGACGTCATACCCTCGTACTGAGCGAATTCCATCTCGCAGTAGTACCGCCAAGGGCAGTATCTCGAAATGTTTCGTATGTGCAGTTTTGGTCCATAGATACCGATTTCTGAAAGAAATCATACATGTTGCAATAATATGAATATACATTCGTGATAAAAGTTTAACAATAGTTTCAATAGAAAATGGGGGGGGGGGGGGTGTGCTGAAAATGTTTGTTCTATGCATACAAAAACATATTCATGTAAATAACAAACGAATCCTTCAGTTTGAGGGAACAGAGCATCGTTACTCTACGCTGTTACAGTGTACCTATCCCAAACAATATGACTCGTGGGAACACGTGATAATAACGCAGTCTTTAACACTGTACGGAAGTCTCTGTGCAGGAGCAAGAATAAGCACATCTTCGATAACGCTGATAGTTAGTTTCGACATGGATATTTCAGATCCTAATTTCCAAAAAAATATAATAAAATCATAGCTCTTTCAATTGACCAGTATACATGTATGTTATACATATTACCATGACAACTACATGTACCTACCAACAGGGTTGTTCTGTTTGAGGTAGGTATACCAGGAAATCTTGGGTGGTGAATCTCCGGTTATATTACACCATAGACTCACGTTTCCGGTTTCATCGACCTCTACAAGCGGTCCACTAAAGCTGCCGTTCATAACTCTGATCTCGGGAGGGTCTGGGTGGTAACAAGTGGATAGATTTAGTTATGTATAACTCTGATCTCGGGAGGTTCTGAATGGTAACAAGTGGATAGATTTAGTTATGTGTATAATTAAATCCGAGCTGTATCTGCCTCAGTATTATATTCAATTTTGATATTTTGACCAAATCCATTAAAATCTAATTTGAATAGTGCATTGTATGTCTTAAGAATTCCGATACATAATTATATAGATTATCTGAGATGTTGGTGAAATACCTAGAATATTAACAGTTTACCATCGTCTTTGCTTTTATCTACGTTTCACCACACTTAGGGAACCAAATGTCAAAACAAATACAAAGATAATTGCATGAAGAAATGCTTAAACTGTCGGTGGAACCAGGCGAGGATCAACACTATTGATACATATAATATATACTAATATTTCTATCAAGTTATTTAGAGTTTTATTATCAAATTATTTAGAGTTTCAGTGCAACGTGTACATTAGTATGTTAATGTACAACCCTACTGATGACGTCAATCAGATACTTCATGACAGCCCGGTAAAATTGTGACAAGGAAGAGAATAGATTTAGATGAATACAAACCTAATACAATAAGTGTGTATGCCACTAATGGCCTTCTATCACCCGTGTTAGACCGACAAACATACGTATTGCTATCTCCTATAACTGTGTCAGCTAATGCCATCATCTGTTCATCATCATCATTAATAAACGAGAATCGTTTGTCAGATATCCTGATGTTTGGTCCTTCCCTCAGCACCTCCATACCCCTGAACCAGGAAGTCTGGAACGAACATAACCTAGTAAGTGTGGGTTCGTGTATATGTTTAAATCTTCAAATAATTTGTACAATTTGTATAGATGTATTGATACATTGACATATCAAACACTTCTATTTATGGGCGGATTGGTCGAGTGGTTAACACTCCGGCCTTCCATGCAGAAAAAGTGTTGTTTATTTTCTGCCCACACAACTCCAACAACCCAGTTGGAGTATAAAATTGTCTGGGGTGGGTGTTGCAGTATCTGTGTTGTAGCATTCAAGTGAGGTGGCGCTATAAAGGATGCCGTTGGAAACACGGTCCCACTACAAACAAAACTCAATTCATCTCCAACACACACACACATACATACACACACATATGGAGATATTAGCCAGGTGGTATATGACAAGTAGTTAGCGCCTGATAAGGCAGCTCATGCGAACTCCTCAGAATTGTATATGATAGAACTGTATGTGTTAATTGTATTGATTGTATGAGAATTGTATATCTATGAACTGTAAAGAGTGATTTATTTTAGCTAGATAGGGCGCTATATCAAGTGTTGTATATTATTATAATTATTAAGAACTCATATTCCTTTCAAAAATATTCCTTATGATACATATGAATCATACGGGATTTTCATCCTATGTGTAAACACAAGCGAAATAACGCATTGTATCAAAATCTATCAGCATAAATCGTCAAATAGATTGTATTACGTTACCTATATTACAGATATTATACATCACCTTCGTATCATTAAGTAGATGATCGTCACTCAAACCGATCATATGGTATTATACGTGTATGTCAAGTATGCTGTATATATAAACATTGTACATAGATAAACAATTCAACCCAGTAACACTTATCCTACCTCGTCCCGACTCCCAGTACACCGGAATACGGCTGTGTCACCAGGGCTCACATCTGAAACAGGATCCAACATCCGGTCATGACATGTACAGTAATCTGGGGTGATTTTGTCGCGATATCTGACAATAATCTAAACCGACTGCATATTGCTATTTTCATCAATGATAGCAATACTATTGTAACAATATGAGATAGCAGTATGTAACAAAGTACTTACTTTGGTCCTTCATCTCATAAGACCAGCAGCATGGTATCGTTATTACAAGTACCAGTACAGCAGCACAAGTCATGTCGTTGGTCAGCTACAAATAGCAACACTGTTCACGTACAATTAAGACCAGCAAAATAGAAATACGAATGCTCGTTCTTTCAACAGCACACGTTTTACACCTTATTATTAGCATTGATGCACATTAGACACAACATAATAAATTATATGGTGGTCGAGTGGTGCAGTGGATAGCGCACTTGCCTTTCACCAAGGTGGAGAGGGTTCGATTCCTCGATCGGACGTGAAAAGGTATGGGGTCACCTGCCCGACCCGAACAAGAGTGAATTATATAAGATGTATAACTTGTTTCATGATTGTTGCAAAAGAAATAAATAGAGGATACTCAATGGTTTGCCGTTTGAATATCAAATATATTTTACGAGTATGGCATATTTTGTTTGCCATACAAGTGAAATATATTTGCTATTATACGGCAAACCATTGAACTTTCTTTTTATTACATTTCGAAAGAGGACTTAAGATACTTTCATTATTTTTTTTTACTTGCCTACTGGAAAGTATCTAGGCCTAACCGTCAAAACACCAACCGATCGGGTCCGGTACACAGCTGATTGGGATAAGCTGATCGGAAAAGTCGAACCATTCTCATCTTCCAATTCATTACATATTAAATCCTGCAGCAGTTTCTTATCAATATTTACTAAGTATTGATGCCATTTCTTCAAGATAATCTTTCCCCAATAGACAAGTTCTAGCAGAAGACAACAATGCCGAGCCTCCAATGCCAAGGGCAATGGGGGAGTTCGATTCGATCAAGGGGAACAACTCACGGGACGAATTACAGAAATATCAAGTGAGGTCATTTTATACAGATGGCCGTGTAAGATTTTTACTGTGAAATAACGGCCCCAGGTAACTTTTGAAATGTAGAATAATGACCCCAGGTAGTTTTTTATTGGTTGGTCACTTTTTCATGTTACACTGAAAAAGCCTTATATTTTCACTGCTAAATCTTATATATTCACTGCTCATCACCGAAGTGAAAAAAATTTTATCAGTTCGATGATTTTCTATATTTCACTGGCAAAAATGTAATAAAAGTTTATATTTAACATAATCTAAAAAGACATGCATTGTACCTGATACAGGCTCTGTCAAGTTATACTGACAAAACAATAAGTGATTGAAGGTACATACTCACGTTCCAGAGAATATATCAGGTTGTGCTTGGATCGAATCAACAGTAATGCTGAAAGTAAATTACGCATGTAATAATTGTGGGATAATAAAAGGAAATCCGGGATGTTGAAGCAGGGGAACTAAACCCCCGGTGAAATATCAGACAGCTCAGCGGCGATATACAGTCATATACCTAATGTATTGACAAATATTCGATTGATATATCGTCATAAGGGAGTACAGTTTAAAAATCATACTACAAACAGTCCCAACAGCAAAGATCACTACATTTGCACCTTTTACATTTTCACAGTGAACATGTTGCAGCTGTACAGTAGTAGTACATTGGTCATGTTACGGTATCGACAGCTTAGTGTCCTGATGTGAATATATTTCATCGCTATACACAATTTGGCGACATATAGAAATCCTCTCAACATTTATAAGTATTGCCTTATTATATGTCTTACATATACCTGCTTTGCTGGTGGTTTGTTTAAGTCCCCGAGGATTGCTGAGCCTCCATAACCGCAGTTATCTCATTTGAGTAATGGCAAGGTATATAATATACACATTTTCGTAGTACATGATTTGAAATTATACAGAACTAGTTTACTTCTAAATTCTTAAATTAAAAGGGTTTTACCTACCTGACACTTTTGCTTCTACATTAGTTTAGACATTTTGGATTCCCACCTTTTGGCCCTTAGAGTCCTAGGAGGACGAAACAGCTGCATGATAATAATAAATATACAACATTTATATAGCGCTCTATATAATTTGTGAAATTACTCTAAAGCCCTTCACAACATGTAGTTACAATGTATAAATGAAGACGTTATTACAATCAAGGCTAATGTGACAATATAAAAATGCATATGAATATGAACTAGTTAAACAAATGTCAGTATATACATGTCGTCTAAGTTGATATCCTAATATGCAGACGTGAAAAGGTACGTCTTCAGATGTTTCTTGAATTTGGCCAGAGTATTTGTGCATAATTCAGTTTTAATTCATTTTCGGCATACTGTATCCATTATTAAATTTAAAAGGTGCAGCATATGTGTGTGTTACTTCATCTCTATCGAATATTTTTAACTATTTTTGTTGAGTTTGGAGAAAAGATTTTCCTGTAAAATGTTGGCATTCCCATGGGAACGAATTAAACTGTCCTCCACTCTTAGCTGACTTGCTTTTGTTTTCCTTCGAGGCTGGATTTGTGGAAGGGCTAATCAGGACAGATAACAAAAACCTTGCCAAATCTTTTAATTTCACTTTCAGATATATCGACGATGTGTTGTCTATGAACAAAAAGAAGTTTACTGACCACGTCGATCGTATATGCCCTTCTGAAATTAAAATAAAGGACACAACAGACTCTTCTACATCAGCTGCTTACCTCGATCTCTACTTAATTAAAATATGAACACTATTCACAGCTTACTACTTAACTTTACCGTATAACTGATACTACTGCTGTCATTACAGTACAATGTACTACTACTACTACTACATGTACACTGTATAACTGATACTACTGCTGTCATTACAGTACAATGTACTACTACTACTACTACATGTACACTGTATAACTGATACTACTGCTGTCATTACAGTACAATGTACTACTACTACTACTACTACATGTACACTGTATAACTGATACTACTGCTGTCATTACAGTTCAATGTACTACTACTACTACTACTACATGTACACTGTATAACTGATACTACTGCTGTCATTACAGTACAATGTACTACTACTACTACTACATGTACACTGTATAACTGATACCACTGCTGTCATTACAGTACAATGTACTACTACTACTACTACTACTACTACTACTAAATGTACACTGTATAACTGATACTACTGCTGTCATAACAGTACAATGTACTACTACTACTACTACATGTACACTGTATAACTGATACTACTGCTGTCATTACAGTACAATGTACTACTACTACTACTACTACTACTACATGTACACTGTATAACTGATACTACTGCTGTCATTACAGTACAATGTACTACTACTACTACTACATGTACACTGTATAACTGATACTACTGCTGTCATTACAGTACAATGTACTACTACTACTTCTACATGTACACTGTATAACTGATACTTCTGCTGTCATTACAGTACAATGTACTACTACTACTACTACATGTACACTGTATAACTGATACTACTGCTGTCATTACAGTACAATGTACTACTACTACTACTACATGTACACTGTATAACTGATACTACTGCTGTCATTACAGTACAAGGTACTACTAATACTACTACTACATGTACACTGTATAACTGATACTTCTGCTGTCGTTACAGTACAATGTACTACTACTACTACTACATGTACACTGTATAACTGATACTACTGCTGTCATTACAGTACAATGTACTACTACTACTACTGCATGTACACTGTATAACTGATACCACTGCTGTCATTACAGTACAATGTACTACTACTACATGTACACTGTATAACTGATACTACTGCTGTCATTACAGTACAATGTACTACTACTACTACTGCATGTACACTGTATAACTGATACTACTGCTGTCATTACAGTACAATGTACTACTACTACTACTGCATGTACACTGTATAACTGATACTACTGCTGTCATTACAGTACAATGTACTTCTACTACTACATGTACACTGTGTAACTGATACTACTGCTGTCATTACAGTACAATGTACTACTACTACTACTACATGTACAATGTATAACTGATACTACTGCTGTCATTACAGTACAATGTACTACTACTACTACTACTACTACTACTACTACTGTTACTACTACATGTACACTGTATAACTGATACTACTCTGACATTTCAATACAATGTACTACTACTACTACTACATGTACACTGTATAACTGATACTACTGCTGTCATTACAGTACAATGTACTACTACTACTACTACTACATATACACTGTATAACTGATACTACTGCTGTCATTACAGTACAATGTACTACTACTACTACTACTACTACTACATGTACACTGTATAACTGATACTACTGCTGTCATTACAGTACAATGTACTACTAATACTACTACTACATATACACTGTATAACTGATACTACTGCTGTCATTACAGTACAATGTACTACTAATACTACTACTACATGTACACTGTATAACTGATACTACTGCTGTCATTACAGTACAATGTACTACTACTACTACTACTACTATTACTACTACTACTATATGTACACTGTATAACTGATACTACTGCTGTCATTACAGTACAATGTACTACTACTACTACTACTACATGTACACTGTATAACTGATACTACTGCTGTCATTACAGTACAATGTACTACTAATACTACTACTACATATACACTGTATAACTGATACTACTGCTGTCATTACAGTACAATGTACTACTACTACTACTACTACTACTACATGTACACTGTATAACTGATACTACTGCTGTCATTACAGTACGATGTACTACTACTACTACTGCATGTACACTGTATAACTGATACCACTGCTGTCATTACAGTACAATGTACTACTACTACATGTACACTGTATAACTGATACTACTGCTGTCATTACAGTACAATGTACTACTAATACTACTACTACATGTACACTGTATAACTGATACTACTGCTGTCATTACAGTACAATGTACTACTACTACTACTACTACTACTACTACTACTACATGTACACTGTATAACTGATACTACTGCTGTCATTACAGTACAATGTACTACTACTACTTCTACATGTACACTGTATAACTGATACTACTGCTGTCATTACAGTACGATGTACTACTACTACTACTGCATGTACACTGTATAACTGATACCACTGCTGTCATTACAGTACAATGTACTACTACTACATGTACACTGTATAACTGATACTACTGCTGTCATTACAGTACAATGTACTACTACTACTACTGCATGTACACTGTATAACTGATACTACTGCTGTCATTACAGTTCAATGTACTACTACTACATGTACACTGTATAACTGATACTACTGCTGTCATTACAGTACAATGTACTACTACTACTGTTACATGTACACTGTATAACTGATACTACTGCTGTCATTACAGTACAATGTACTACTACTACTACTACTACTATTACTACTATTACTAGTACATGTACACTGTATAACTGATACTACTGCTGTCATTACAGTACAATGTACTACTACTACTACTTCTACTACTACTACTACTACTACTACTGCTACATGTACACTGTGTAACTGATACTACTGCTGTCATTACAGTACAATGTACTACTACTACTACTACATGTACACTGTATAACTGATACCACTGCTGTCATTACAGTACAATGTACTACTACTACTACTACTACTACTACTACATGTACACTGTATAACTGTTACTACTGCTGTCATTACAGTACAATGTACTACTACTACTACTACTACATGTACACTGTATAACTGATACTACTGCTGTCATTACAGTACAATGTACTACTACTACTACTACTACTACATGTACACTGTATAACTGATACTACTGCTGTCATTACAGTACAATGTACTACTACTACTACTACTACATGTACACTGTATAACTGATACTACTGCTGTCATTACAGTACAATGTACTACTACTACTTCTACATGTACACTGTATAACTGATACTACTGCTGTCATTACAGTACGATGTACTACTACTACTACTGCATGTACACTGTATAACTGATACCACTGCTGTCATTACAGTACAATGTACTACTACTACTACTACTACTACTACATGTACACTGTATAACTGATACTACTGCTGTCATTACAGTACAATGTACTACTACTACTACTGCTACATGTACACTGTATAACTGATACTACTGCTGTCGTTACAGTACAATGTACTACTACTACTTCTACATGTACACTGTATAACTGATACTACTGCTGTCATTACAGTACAATGTACTACTACTACTACTGCTTCATGTACACTGTATAACTGATACTACTGCTGTCGTTACAGTACAATGTACTACTACTACTACATGTACACTGTATAACTGATACTACTGCTGTCATTACAGTACAATGTACTACTACTACTACTACTACTACTACTACTACATGTACACTGTATAACTGTTACTACTGCTGTCATTACAGTACAATGTACTACTACTACTACTACTACTACTACTACTACTACTACTACTACTACTACTACTACTACTATATGTACACTGTATAACTGATACTACTGCTGTCGTTACAGTACAATGTACTACTACTACTACTACATGTACACTGTATAACTGATACTACTGCTGTCATTACAGTACAATGTACTACTACTACTACTACTACTACTACTATATGTACACTGTATAACTGATACTACTGCTGTCATTACAGTACAATGTACTACTACTACTACATGTACACTGTATAACTGATACTACTGCTGTCATTACAGTACAATGTACTACTACTACTACTACTACTACTACTACTTGTACACTGTATAACTGTTACTACTGCTGTCATTACAGTTCAATGTACTACTACTACTACTACTACATGTACACTGTATAACTGATACTACTGCTGTCATTACAGTACAATGTACTACTACTACTACTACTACATGTACACTGTATAACTGATACTACTGCTGTCATTACAGTACAATGTACTACTACTACTACTACTACATGTACACTGTATAACTGATACTACTGCTGTCATTACAGTACAATGTACTACTACTACTTCTACATGTACACTGTATTACTGATACTACTGCTGTCATTACAGTACAATGTACTACTACTACTACTGCTACATGTACACTGTATAACTGATACCACTGCTGTCATTACAGTACAATGTACTACTACTACTACTACTACTACTACTACTACTACTACTACTATATGTACACTGTATAACTGATACTACTGCTGTCGTTACAGTACAATGTACTACTACTACTACTACATGTACACTGTATAACTGATACTACTGCTGTCATTACAGTACAATGTACTACTACTACATGTACACTGTATAACTGATACTTCTGCTGTCATTACAGTACAATGTACTACTACTACTACTACATGTACACTGTATAACTGATACTACTGCTGTCATTACAGTACAATGTACTTCTACTACTACTACATGTACACTGTATAACTGATACTACTGCTGTCATTACAGTACAATGTACTACTACTACTACATGTACACTGTATAACTGATACTACTGCTGTCATTACAGTACAATGTACTACTACTACTACATGTACACTGTATAACTGATACTACTGCTGTCATTACAGTACAATGTACTACTACTACTACATGTACACTGTATAACTGATACTACTGCTGTCATTACAGTACAATTTACTACTAATACTACTACTACATGTACACTGTATTACCGATACCACTGCTGTCATTACAGTACAATGGTGCTACATGATTATTTTAACTGTTTTTTTACTTTACTATGTTTATAAAGCAGTTTAAATGTTTTGCAACAACTGATATATTTAATGTGTGTAGCGCTCATTAGCTGTCTATTATCGAATTGAAGATTTACAAAGTACTTGACATTTTATAAATACTTGTGAAGTGTGTATGTGTGCATCGTTTTCCTGATCCCCTAACCCAGATTTCCTTTCATTTCACTCAGTTACCACATGCGTACATTTACTCTCAGTTATAAGGTTGGTTTGATCCTCCAATGTTCATACTCTCAACCAGAACTGTATAAACATGTACATTTAATTAATTATTACTTTGTCATTAATCTTTAGATAGACTTTGTTCTATTACAACCATGTCTGCGGGTGTTCATCGTGTCCTTCCTCATAATACATAACGAAGTGTAAAGTATTTATTCGGACATTAAGAAAAGTACTGGTCTTCGTTAAACGAGTACTGTGTTGCTATTTTCAGCTGACCAACGACATGCAGTGTGTTGCTGTTCTGGTACTTGTAATAACGGTACCATGTTGCTGGTCTTATGAGGTGAAGGACCAAAGTAAGTTCCAGCTACATATAGAAATATCATATCGTGTTAAATAGTGGTGATATCGTGGATTAAGATAATAGAAAGCAGTCAGCTCAGATAATTGTCAAGAAAAACATGTCAAAATACACCCCTCATTTCCATCCAATTTATACATGTCATGACTTGATTCTGATGTTGGATCCTGTTTCAGATGTGAAGACCGGTGACACAGCCATATTCCGGTGTACTGGGAGTCAGGACGAGGTAGGATAAGTCATACTACTAAATTGTTTATCTATGCACAATGTATGCTTATGGTATACTTGGCGTACAGGTGTAATATGATATGTTCGGTTCCATCTTAGACATTCCTCCTTTAGAGAGACTGATCAGAAACAAAATTATAATCAAATTTAAAAAGATATATTACTTGTTTAACGAGATCATTATTCTGTTTTAACGAGATTGTTAACTCGTTTTAACGAGATAATTATTGCGTTTTAACGAGATACATATTTTTATTTTGCTTTACAAAATGAACTGAATAGGCTTTCGTATGCATCGAAAATAGACGAGGTAATACGTTTTAACGTTTATCGACTTAACGCACGATGTACTTGACCTTTGTAGTGGCTTAGTAATACGAATAGTAATACGAAACGGATGTCTATCTTTTATAGTACAGTAATATGACAAATTCAAGAGTTGGCACATGACGCAAGATTCGTATATGTATTTACAATACACAAATTTTGAGAAATCCCATATGATATCATGGGGGATACTTTTGTAAGAAAGAATTACTTATTTTTAATTAATATAAGTTTTTATATGTATCCATGCATCTCAGCAAACGTTTTAACGATTTTAAGATTTGAACACTTAGAATTAACTGAACTTGATATATCGTGTTCGTTCCAGACTTCATGGTTCAGGGGTATGGAGGTGCTGAGGGAAGGATCAAACATCAGGATATCTGATAAACGATTCACGTTTATTAATGATGAGGATGAACAGCTGATGGCAATAGCTGACACAGTTATAGGAGATAGCAATACGTATGTGTGTCGGTCTAACACGGGTGATAGAAGACCATTAGTGGCATACACACTGGTTGTATTAGGTTTGTATTCATCTAAATCCATTCTCTTCCTTGTCACAATTTTACCGGGCTGTCATGAAGTATCTGATTTACGTCATCAGTTGGGGTTGTACATGAACATACACGTTTTACTGAATCTCTAATTGACTTGATATTAATATTAAGTAATATGTATTTATAATAAACTTTGCGAAACATGTATAGCGCGATTTACAGTAATTCATTTTCAGTAGTGGCGGACTTTAACCTACTACAGTACCAAGGTCAAGGGGTCAAATGGCTTTAAATCCTAAAGTTACCTCTTCTCAATAACCAAATATTCCATGATACCGATATAGGGCCTGTAGTATATTAGGACGTAGTTTGTCCAAATGAATAACCTAGACCCACTTTTGAGGTCACAGGGGCAAATGACATTCCAATAAATGTCTTCTCAATATCCAGAAGGTCTTAGGTGTTGATATTAAACCAACAGCATGCATGCTGGGATAAAGGGATACAAAGTTTGTTCAAATGAAACACATTGGCCCACGTTCATGGCCACAGAGGTCAAATGTGTTAAAATCCTATGTAAATAACAAGAAGGTCCAAGGTAATGCTATTGGGCCTGTAGCACACTGGTATGAACGGTTACCAAGTTTATTCGTTGAACCCCTTACAATATCACAGGTTTTCAAATAATCAAGAAAATATCATAAAAATTTATATTGGATTATAATATAGTCAGATGACCAATGGGCCTCTAATGCAACAATCCCAACCTATTGTTCCAAAGAATGGCGGAACGTAGATATAAAGATCGTTAGTGTTTAAGGTATTTGACAACCTTATATACAAGACAATCCATATAGTTATCTACCTGAGTTTTTAAGACATAAATTATTCCAATTAGATTATAATTCATATGAACATGAAATAAAAAAAAAATATATAAATTCTTAAGGCAGATGCAGTTCGGAAATATCTGTTCATGTAACTTAATCGTTTTGTATACATGTACCACCCAGAACCTCCCGAGATCAGAGTTATGAACGGCAGCTTTAGTGGACCGCTTGTGGAGGTCGATGAAACCGGAAACGTGAGTCTATGGTGTAACATAACAGGAGATTCACCACCCAAGATTTCCTGGTATACTTACCTCAAACAGAGCAACCCTGTCGGTAGGTACATTAGTTGTCATGGTAATATGAATAACATATACTAATCAATTCAATGAGCTATGATTTTATAATATTTTTTTGAAATTAGGAACTGAAATATCCATGTCGAAACAAACTATCAGCGTTATCTAAGATGTGCTTATTCTTGCTCCTGCACAGAGACTTCCGTATAGTGTTAAAGACCGCGTTATTATCACGTGCTCCCACGAGTCATATTGTTTGGGATAGGTACTGTAACAGTGTAGAGTGAAAATGCTCTTTTCCCTCAAACTGAAGGATTCGTTTGTTATTTACATGAATATGTTTTTGTCTGCATAAAACAACATTTTCAATTTTCAGCCCCCCCCCCCCCCCCTCCCCCCACCATTTTTTATTGAAACTATGCTAGTACTTTTATCACAAATGTATATTCATATTATTGCAACATGCATGATTTTTTTTCAGAAATCGGTATCTATGGACCAAAACTGCACATACGAAATATTTCGAGATACTGCCCTAGGCGGTACTACTGCGAGATGGAATTCGCTCAGTACGAGGGTATGACGTCAACCAAAGAAATTAACATAACGATCAATTGTAAGTAATCTACAGGTTGTGTGTCTTCATCTGTATGGTTTCATGAGTCTGCCTCATTAATTGAATTAAGTTACAAAAATAATACCACTATGGAAATCATGTGTTTCTAACACAATACCCTGTGTTATTTCACTCTCAGACCTTTGTATAAACGTGCTTACTATTGAATAAATATCATCCTCATCATCAGGCGTTATGATCACCTTCGCTCTCTAGACCGTAAGTGATCGTAGTCCCTAAACATCAGGGATGGATATACATGTATATATCTTATATACCAACAGTACCTTCCGGTCGTTGATTGGTGGAGGATTTGACCTTTAACTTAAATCACGTCAATCAATGATACGTCCATAGGTCCAGAACACGGCAGCAAGTGTCGTTTCTCGAGTTCGAAAGAGAGAGCACATCACTTCTGTTCTGTATTCATTGCACTGGTTACCTGTACAATACAGGTCACAGTACAAAATCCTGGCATACACATACAAGCCACTGGATGGAACAGCTCCCCAGTGCAAAAGGGAGCTAGTTACCCTGTATCAGTCGTCACGATCACTGAGGTTGAAGACAAAATCATTGTTGTGTGTCCCAAAATCTTGTACTGTGACCTATGGAAACCGGTGTTTTGGGAGAGTTACGGCCACGTTGTGGAATAGCTTACCATCCGCTATCAGAAAGACAAACACTCTGGCCAAATTCAAGAAACATTTGAAGAACTACCTTTTTCCCGTCTGCAGGGTATCAACTTAGACGACATGTATATACTGACTTTTTGTTTATCTAGTTTGTATTTATATACATTTCTATATAATCACATATGGGCTTAGATTGTAATAACCTCTTTATTTGTGCATTGTAAGTATCAAATTATTATCCACATGTTGTGAAGCGCTCTAGAGTAATTTCACAAATTATATAGAGCGCTGTATAAATGTTGTACATGTATATTATTATTATTGTTATTATACGCGAGGATTGTTGAAATCGTCGTCGATTGTTGACGTCGTCATCACTTAGCGGGAATTTATACCAGATTATTTTTTCGGGCATATAGTCCGCAGATCATTTATTTTTTATTTGAAGAAATACCGCATATTCTATCATTTAAAGGTTTTACAACATTTTTTTGTCATAAAGCTTTTGCCGAAAGTGTAAAATGAAGTCATTTGTTTAATATCAATGAGTGACGTTTTAAATATCTGTCAAATCCTCAAAAAGGTGTATATTTCTATTCAAAACAGGTCACTATCCAGTCACACGACTCGTGGTTATTAGATATAGGATTTATTTCACTCTCGTTAAATATTTTTAAAGTTCGTTCCTTTTGTTACTTTAAAAAACATAGTTCACTCGTATAAAATTAATTCCATATCCAACAATCACTCGTAACCTTTATATAAAGGATTAAGATCAAAGCAGTCATAATTATATAAAGTATTGTAATCATTTTGTTTTCTGGTTAGATGTTTATAAAGATTGGTCCTCCCTTTGAGTACATGGTAGTATGCCCACAGTTGGCAACTGACATATTATATTGCGAGCGTTACTACAACACATCAATGTGTTGTATGATTAAATATAATTAATCCGAAATATCCATTAGGTTCCAAGTTGTTAAATATGACAAAAATGGCTTTTACGAATATTTATAGCGCTGAATCGTGTACGGTGTCATATTTGAAACAGGTTTTAATAAGCCTCTTTTTGCATTTCTTACACACTTATTCATACGAAGAAAGGAGATATATTTATATTATCTTGTATTTTATTGTCTCTTCAATTTGAATGTTAATGTCAATATTATTTCTGACCTAAAGTATTAGTGATACTTAATTGCAAGGCACCTTATTTATAGTGTACTGTATTTATTTCAGATCCACCGAGTATTGAATTAGAAATCAGGAAGCGATCTACTGATGAGTCTGAATTGCATCAGATAGAGTTAAACAAAACAGAAAACAGTTTTGCAACCAACATCACAGACCGGATACGCCTGGAGTGTATAATAGACGTGATGCCGTACAACTCTAGCACATGGCTATTTAATGGTATCCCCTTTGTCACTCACAGTGCAGACAGTGGCAAGCAGCTCATCCATCAAATTCCATTCCGTTATGATATAACGGATTTTAAACTCGAGGTAGAGGAACAATATCAGGTACTTTGGGTTGAATTTAAATTCCTGAAGAGCGCAGCTTACGGACGGTATGAGTGTCAAGCCCAGAATGCATTGGGAATGCAATCCGCAAATATTATCATACACAAACCGTAACACTCACCACGTGCCACTCCCGATTGATTTCGTGATACTGCAGGCGATATAACACTAATCATATGTTGTTAGTGTCAAAAATTACTTTTTTCTGAATCATAACTTATCAATCATAACTTATTATGTTTTGTTTGTTCATGTTGTACCTCCAGGTTGATTTAGTTCCGTTTATCTTGTTGAACTATTGAAATACATTCGACAGTTTTCCTCCGTTTAATGCTTCGATGGAAACATTAATAGCATTAACAGGTAATACACATTATCTAGTTAGATGAAATAAAGCAGTGAAAATTATTAACAATATGAGATTTTGTACTATTTCGACATACGCTTTTGGCAAGTGTCGTTGATGAAGTAATATACCCTTATTCTTCCGGAAAACACGGTCTTATCATAATGTAAGTGTTCAAGGGTCTCCCTTTGAATCTTCCTATTGTTCGAATTTTGTGGTCCCTTGTTTAATCGAATTTTAGTTCTATGGTTTTGTTGACGCTTCTGTATTCTCCATCCCTTATGGACATGTTATCGGGAAAAATGGTATGCACCCCATCCCGATCTACATGTAAAACCTGATAATAAAATGAATAGTTCAATAAGACTTTTTTGATGTTTTGTTTATTTCTGTGACGTATAAGACATCTCCTTATCACACAAGGGGATCGATGTACATTTGTTGGGCATTACCCTAGCAAGGAAGTAACTTGACAAACCTAATGATTTCACACTTAAATTATTTTCGGAAGGAATCACATTAAAGGGGCATCCCTCGAAAGTAAGTATTTTTTCATCTTTTTTTACAAAATATTACATACACCTATCGAGTGGGTATTCTTTTGGACTACGACGATCGGGTTTTGCTGATATGTTTTCATAAAATGAATAATTTCAAAATAATTTGTGGAATTTCTATCTGTCTAGCCAGACGATTCAGCTTGGAGTTTCCACCTACCAACGCATGCGCAGCTAGCGCCTTTTCCATTGTAAACACTATACCTGGTATCACCGTTACATCGCGATAAGGACTAACTACGGAGCGAAAAGTTGACAAATAATCAAAATATTACCAAATAAAACTTTGATTTGGTTTTGGGGCTACCCAAGGGGAAACTGTTTCAGTCCTCTGTTGCATAAAATGCGTGTTTAATATTAAACTTAAGAGTGTGTTTTATAATATTCCCTTTATAATACCTCGTGTTCCAGTAAAATGGTATGATTGAATTATATGGCTGGATAGAAAGACCTTTTAAAATAAAATATATATCGTAACAGAAAAAGTCGTTTGATTACGTTGTAAAACGGGACGTGCAACCGAGGTACACACGGCTTCAATTTGGACAAAAGGAATTAAAAAAAAATATGTCTTAACGCGTGAAAAAAGGTAATATTCATACCTAATCTATAAATTAGTGAAGGTACAAAGATCATTGGGTTGCGAGCCCGGTATTGAATTTGATGCGAAAATATATACATAACGGAAAAAAAGAAACAAAAAAGAAACAAACGTATACGATATGCATTTCCCATGCCTGCAGTTTTTTTAAAGTCAACGTCCCTTTACAAGACGACAAAAAAGATGTAAAAAGAAAGCGGAATTATCATAACATGTTCATAACGGGTAGATATAATTAAGTGTTTCCACAGTTCCAAATCTGATATTCATGTTTAGTGTTTGGTTCGATATATGAGTGCATGGACTTAAATATTCTCATTCCGTGATAAGTATGAAGACGCTGAAAGATATATAGAGTTTAAATGAATATGAATGTATATATGGATAGTATGAAAAAATATACTCAAGACATTGAGTTGTAAAAACATTGCAAACATTTCATGTTATTTTATTTTTGTACTTTTCGATGCATGTATATCTTTATGAAATCATTTGTAAAGGAGGATTCGTGAATATTACCTTTTACATAGAATCTCTGTTTTATCATGGAATTAGATTAGAGGGGTGCTATCTAAGTCCGTGGTTTTACATAAAAAAGGTTTGCACAATGGCTGTATTCCGTACCCATGTGTACCGGCCTCGTTCAGGTATATATATATTATATATATAATTCCTGGTGTCGATGAATGATGCCGATGTGCCGACAAATATTTCTTAATTTGAATATCGGTAAGTGTGCAATTAATGTCTGATTATTAATGTGAATGTGATTCAATAACTTTGTCTCCGTCTCATCAGCCGTATCGTATACATTACGCGTCCCCTCCCTTACGGCCTCTTCCGTCAAACCTGCCAAGCGACTTGTAACAAGCCTGTCACGTTGCTTCATCACCGCTATTTTTTATATAACCGGAGATTACCCACCCAAGATTTCCTGGTTTACCTACCTTAACGAGATCAGCCCTGTAGGTAGGTAAATATAGTTTCCCCTCCCGTTTGATGGCGTTATTTTGAGACGTACCGTATATCGGTTTTTTTAGCATATGCTAAATTTCGCGATTTCTGTACAAAATCACAGGTTTTATATAATTAGCGTATTTTCTTTTTAGCGGTGATCAAGCTACTTCATTGATCTTAGCGTATGTATCATATATTTGTTGAAAACCCTCATGTGTTGCTTCAAATGTTATCGCGAAGGATACAGTAGCACGACAATATGCCGTTGTAGGGCCGCTAAAGTTACATTAGGTCGTTTTTTGAAGGGATCATACACTGTTACCAACTATTTTGCACCTTATGGTTTCTTCTTGTATTGCATATTCATATTGTATAATGTAACTAATTTTAGCGATATTTGATTTTTCGCGATGGTGTGTTTTCGCGAGCATGGCGATCATTAGACACTCGCTAAAAAAACCTGATATACGGCACTGTCTTTCATCCCGTTTGATGGCGTTTTCTTGAGATGTATGGTCTCCCCTCCCGTTTGATTTCGTTTTCTTTAGACGTATTGTCTCCCCTCCCGCTTGATGGCGTTATCTTGAGACGTATTCTCTCCCCTCCCGTTTGATTGCGTTTTCTTGAGACGTATTCTCTCCCCTCCCGTTTGATTGCGTTTTCTTGAGACATATTGTCTCCCCCTCTCCCGTTTGATGGCGTTATCTTGAGACGTACAGATTGTTTTCTTAATTCCTTAGGAATCATACCAATACCCAGATTATGTCCATATAATTATATTATGTTGTTGGCTTTTTTTCTTCAGAAATCGGTATCTATGGACCAAAACTGCACATACGAAATATTTCGAGACATTGCCCTTGGCGATTCTACTGCGAGATGGAATTCGCTCAGTACGAGGGTATGACGTCAACTAAGAAATTAACCTAACGATCAATTGTAAGTAATCTACAGGTTGAGTGTATTGATCTATAAGGTTTCTGGAGTCGACCCCCTCAATACAAATATGTAAATAGCACATTATGAAAATTGATATG
Source organism: Mimachlamys varia (assembly GCA_947623455.1). Lineage (NCBI taxonomy): Eukaryota > Metazoa > Mollusca > Bivalvia > Pectinida > Pectinidae > Mimachlamys > Mimachlamys varia. Next base: position 6,009,735 of record OX392535.1, read on the forward strand.
TATAGGGAAAATCAAAGCAGTGATCCTACCATGATTACAATACTGATTGTAATATTTTAGCAGTTCTGCTAGTTTGATGTATTTAAAAAGTGTACTTCATTTTGAACGCATACGTGGTAGTATGCCAGCAATTGGCAAAGGACATGTTTTATACGACATGTACGTATTATAGCGTTTCATGTTGAAAGTGTCCGTTGCAAACTGCGAGAATACTACCATATACGCAGTCAGATTCTTATGTATGCAACATTAATGATGGTAAAATCTTCTTCTTTGTAGTAGTAGTAGTTATCTCCCAGTTTGGTTGGTATGCATGCCAATACCATATTGTGAGATTGCTAGGGGAATGACATGTTTAGTCTACGGTTCCCCTCATATTTACATACTTCCTAGCAATATAATAATTCACAATGGAAATAAAACAGAATGTGCCTATATGTAACCAATCGTGAGACAACTCATTTATTTAAAAAAAAGACCCTGAACAAAGTACAACTTTAGACATTAGTTGATACGATAGTTCTTACATCAATACAAGAGTGCAATGGCCGTGTTGGCTAAAATTACTGTAATTTTTTGTAAAAGAAAATACGCAGTGAACAACCCTATTTGTTATCTGTTCATCGCTTGTGCTTTTTAATTGGATAATATAAGCTTCGAACAGTTCTTCATTTATTACCATCGTAATGAACACGCATTGGTACATTGATTTGGTAGTGACACGGTCGAACATTGCAAAAGGAAGCTTCCCACCTAAGAAGTAAGAAGTTGGAATCAGCCACCAAAGTCAATGGAATTATAACCTTGTGGCATCCACTTGTTGTACAATTGTATATAACGAACCACGTTCAAACGTTGAAGGACAAAATGGATGTCTTTGAATAATTAGAGTACATGTATATCAATCATTTCGAAGATACTAGTTTATACACAGTCAGAGCATATAGCAAAGGTTACTCAGCTGAAAAGGGGATATTGTCTTTTATTGTTTTGTCTCTTGAATGTGAATGCTTCGTTCAATATTTCTTACATATTTCTATAAAACTTTCTGACAAAAAATATTACCAGATACTATCTGTGAAGTATACCTGATATGATTAAATTGTATCCATTTCAGATCCGCCAAGTATTGAATTAGAAATCTCGAACCGATCTATCGACCAGTGTGAATGGCATCAGATAGAGCTAAATGATACAGACAACAGTTTTGCCACCCACATTACAGACCGGATAAGTTGCATTGTACAGTGGATGCGATGCCGTACAACTCCATTACGTGGCTATTTAACGGTACACCCTTTGTAACTCACAATGCAGACAGCAAAACATAGCTCATCCAGCAAATACCATTCTATTATGCTATAACGCTATTTAACCACGCAATAAAGGAACGTTGCCACTTAGATGGTTGTATTTAAATTTCTGACGAGAGCAGCTTACGGAAAGTATGAATGTACTTGGAACTCAATGATGAAACAAAATATGATTAAAAAGTTATTTCTCGTTTAGTCTCTGATGTTGACCACAACAGCAACACATCCGCTGGGGATGCTGTGGAATTCTGGTATTTATCATACAGATTCATGTTGTCATTTCAACTATTATTGGTTCGTTTTCTAAATACTATTAAGTTCTCAAAATGAGAACGTAGTATCATTATCAATCACCACAAGTAAACACACTTATGAGCGTACTCAAAAACGTCCATCTTCATATCACTTAAAGATACAGAATATTTCTCAGTGAGACAAAGATGGCGACCAGAAAACTTACCCAAAGTTCTGAACAACCTGCATCTCTCGAATCCTTGTGTAGTTAGTTTGTTTGTCAGCAGTCAACATTGAACACGAAAATCACAATATTTCGAGCAAGCCCTAGAATTACCAATCAAATGCGACACCATATGTTGGAAAACCACGGATGTTACCATCAATAAATGGAAAGTTCATGATCGGAAAATTGAAAGCATCACGTTATTTGTATAGCTTAGTAGTTAGCTTTCAATGCTGGTCGTAGTTTAAGTAGAGATCGAGGTATGCAGCTGATGTAGAAGAGTCTATTGTGTCCTTAATTTCCATTTCAGAAGCGTAAATACGATCGACGTGGTCAGCAAACTTCTTTTTTATAGAAACCATCTGAAAGTGAAATTAAAAGGTTTAGCAGTATCTTGTCGCTGTAGATTTCATTGTATATATTGTTGTCAACGTTTTGGTGCTTAAACCCAAGATAAGCACGCGCTGTTTGTATTTGTGTGTATGAGTTGATGGCTAGTTATGTTTTGTTCAGTATGACGTTACCGTGAATATCATTTTGATGACAGAAAAATCGAATGTCGCCCGTTAGGTCAACATGATTATTTATCTGTAACCAAAATTGTAATCGACTGTACACTACATCTAGTTGAAGTCCTATGGTTATATTTATATAAGAGATATCTTTGTGATATAGTTCGTAACCTTTGCATGTATTTACTGGAGAAGCCTGATTTGAATCAACGCCATCTAAAAAAAATACATATACGCTATTGATTCAAAGCCTTTATACATAGTATCTGAGTCGGAGTGCAAAGTTTTGACGTAACATAGTCCAACATAGCGCCTAGAATGACGTCATGACAGCCTGATTGAAAACAGTGTCGTCTAAGCGATTTATTCATAGCCATTATACATGTTATCTGAGACGGAGTCCAAAGCTTTGATATTACGTAGTAGGCCAGTCAATTTAGCCAAAAGATGGGGCATACCTCATTGCAACATAATTTATTTTCTTGTCTTTGGTTGATGAGCATAAAACTTGTAACAGGAAAAAAGTCTCCGAAAAAAACATTCGCATATTGATAAGATAATTCAATTTTCTTCTGTTAAAAATATATTCTTATCCGAATATCGTTTTTAAGGTACAATTCGATACGCCTGATATCTGCACAGTTTGATATTCAAGCTCCGAAAATACGACATGTTTTCAGAATAGAAGGGGACATTTCAAGTGGGTAAGTTTGAAATGTGACAAAGCAACGCTATCCTTTCCTGTTGGTTTTCCTATTTCCTATTTTGTAAGAGGATCAACGTCATGCAAAGCAAAGCAAGACACGAAATACATAACATATTGGCAGTTCACTGTAGTTGAGGTGCTGGGTCCATTCAGACAGGTATAAGTATAGCGGCGGCATCCGATCTGCTTTAAACCTCACCCGATACACATCCACACATGTACACACGCATAAACATGTACAAACGTACACACATGTACTCACATATACACGCATAAACATGTACAAACGTACACACATGTACACACATACACACCTATACACACGTACATACGCTTACACACGCATACACATGTACACAGATGTACAAACGTACACAGATGTACACATGTACACACGTGTACACAAGAACACACATATGCATACGTACACACATGTACAAACGTACACACATGTACGCACCTATACACATGTACACAATGTCATGTACACTCATGTACATTTGATGTTGATGAACTATGTATGTTATGATATACAAGCGCCGATGTTTGATCGAACATGGGTAAAATCCATGAATAATCTATAACATAACGCCGAATGGGAATGGTGACGTTGATATAACATATCGTCGATATTAAAAATTAAATTCCAATTATTTTCAACAGAACAAACAAAGGCGATCATCAATACACGGCGATATTTCAGACTTATGCTGGCAATGGTTTGGTTTGTCAACGGGCCAAAGCATTAACGATGGTATCAACGTGTATAAACGTTTTTCATTTATTACAATGATAAAAAAGAAACATCCTGGTAAAGAGAGGATACACTGATTGATAACAACAACGACCAGTCGAACAGGAGGGACAGGTGAATGACCCCTACAGAGATTATCGCTATCAATTACCAAGATGTGGGAGTGCAGACCTTTCTCCCAATAACATTACGAAGGACTCTCTTCCTATGAAATATTTTCTGTATATAGGTGCAGCACGTGCGTGTGTTACAATTTTTTATTTTGTTTTTCACTTTGATATTTCCGGAGACCGAAGGAGACATTCCTTTATTGATAATCACTGTTTTCAATTATACGTAAACTGGATAATGCAATGAAATTCCAATTTTTGTCAGTTTTTTTCGCTTAATTTAAAAATTGCAGCATATTTGTGTGTTAAGTTCATATTTGTTCACTTCTTTTGAATTTAATAGTCGAATAATATTCAATGACTGACCGGCCGGCAATTCGATAACAATCGGGACCCAGAAAAACAAATTATTTGTCTTCATCATGTATAGTAAACAGCTTATCACTTTCTTGCATCTAATTTCCGTCATAGCATATAGTTTGTGCAAACATTGTTCCTTAAGGCTGTATGGAGATGGAAATGACCGTTACCTGCCTAGTTTCGTGACAAGTACCGAGGACAAGATCGGGTTTCAGCAATGTATGGCATTGTGTTACATGAAAACTAATTGCCATGTGATCAACTATAACAAAACTGCTCTTAAGTGTGAAATGAAAAGCATTACTGGACCTTTAGAAATCATTGACAACCTCATAGAAAGAAGACAAGGATCGGTAAATAGCATTGTTAAAAAACCTGGAAGCTCTGAAGATGAGGTAGGTAACAATGTTAAACAAATCAAGGTTTTTCAAATTTTATTTATTTATTTATTTATTTTTGTTTTTCATTTGAAAAACATTTTTTGAACAAAGTGTTTACAAAACTAATCAATGAACTGGACAACATATACAGACCGTCTCATGGTCTTAAACTTTGCACCGCCTCTTGGTAATAATGATTATAATAATTCGCGGTTATGATATAGTCCAGTTCAGGGAAGGTATTGGGTCTGACTCCAGTTCATGGCACATCACTATCTAGTTCAAGTAGGTATTGTGTCTGACTCCAGTCCAGGACATATCACAGTCTAGTTCAGGGAAGGCATTGGGTCTAACTCCTGTCCAGGACATATCACAGTCTAGTTCAGGGAAGGCATTGGGTCTAACAACAGTCCAGGACATATCACAGTCTAGTTAAGGGAAGGCATTGGGTCTAACAACAGTCAAGGACATATCACAATCTAGTTCAGGGAAGGCATTGGGAATAACAACAGTCAAGGACATATCAAAGTCTAGTTAAGGGAAGGTATTGGGTCTAACAACAGTCCAGGACATATCAAAGTCTAGTTCAGGGAAGGTATTGGGTCTAACAACAGTCCAGGACATATCAAAGTCTAGTTCAGGGAAGGTATTGGGTCTAACAACAGTCCAGGACATATCAAAGTCTAGTTCAGGGAAGGTATTAGGTCTAACAACAGTCAAGGACATATCAAAGTCTAGTTAAGGGAAGGTATTGGGTCTAACAACAGTCCAGGACATATCGAAGTCTAGTTCAGGGAAGGCATTGGGTCTAACAACAGTCAAGGACATATCAAAGTCTAGTTAAGGGAAGGTATTGGGTCTAACAACAGTCCAGGACATATCAAAGTCTAGTTCAGGGAAGGTATTGGGTCTAACAACAGTCCAGGACATATCAAAGTCTAGTTCAGGGAAGGTATTAGGTCTAACAACAGTCCAGGACATATCACAGTCTAGTTCAGGGAAGGTATTGGGTCTAACAACAGTCCAGGACATATCAAAGTCTAGTTAAGAGAAAGCATTGGGTCTGACTCCAGTCCAGGACATATCACAGTCTAGTTAAGGGAAGGCATTAGGTCTGACTCCTGTCCAGGACATATCAAAGTCTAGTTCAGGGAAGGCATTGGGTCTAACAACAGTCCAGGACATATCACAGTCTAGTTCAGGGAAGGCATTTGGTCTAACAACAGTCAAGGACATATCAAAGTCTAGTTAAGAGAAGGCATTGGGTCTGACTCCAGTCCAGGACTTATCACAGTCTAGTTCAGGGAAGGCATTGGGTCTAACAACAGTCCAGGACATATCACAGTCTAGTTCAGGGAAGGCATTGGGTCTAACAACAGTCCAGGACATATCACAGTCTAGTTCAGGGAAGGCATTGGGTCTAACAACAGTCCAGGACATATCACAGTCTAGTTCAGCGAAGGCATTGGGTCTGACTCCTGTCAAGGACATATCACAGTCTAGTTCAGGGAAGGCATTGGGTCTGACTCCTGTCAAGGACATATCACAGTCTAGTTCAGCGAAGGCATTGGGTCTGACTCCTGTCAAGGACATATCACAGTCTAGTTCAGGGAAGGCATTGGGTCTGACTCCTGTCAAGGACATATCACAGTCTAGTTCAGGGAAGGCATTGGGTCTAACAACAGTCCAGGACATATCACAGTCTAGTTCAGGGAAGGCATTGGGTCTAACAACAGTCCAGGACATATCACAGTCTAGTTCAGCGAAGGCATTGGGTCTGACTCCTGTCAAGGACATATCACAGTCTAGTTCAGGGAAGGCATTGGGTCTGACTCCAGTCCAGGACATATCACAGTCTAGTTCAGGGAAGGCATTGGGTCTGACTCCTGTCCAGGACATATCACAGTCTAGTTCAGGGAAGGCATTGGGTCTGACTCCTGTCCAGGACATATCACAGTCTAGTTCAGGGAAGGCATTGGGTCTGACTCCTGTCCAGGACATATCACAGTCTAGTTCAGGGAAGGCATTGGGTCTAACAACAGTCAAGGACATATCACAGACTAGTTAAGGGAAGGCATTGGGTCTGACTCCTTTCCAGGACATATCACAGTCTAGTTCAGGGAAGGCATTGGGTCTAACAACAGTCCAGGACATATCACAGTCTAGTTCAGGGAAGGCGTTGGGTCTAACAGCAGTCCAGGACATATCACAGTCTAGTTCAGGGAAGGCATTGGGTCTAACAACAGTCCAGGACATATCACAGTCTAGTTCAGGGAAGGCATTGGGTCTAACAACAGTCAAGGACATATCACAGACTAGTTAAGGGAAGGCATTGGGTCTGACTCCAGTCCAGGACATATCACAGTCTAGTTCAGGGAAGGCATTGGGTCTAACAACAGTCCAGGACATATCACAGTCTAGTTAAGGGAAGGCATTGGGTCTAACAACAGTCCAGGACATATCACAGTCTAGTTCAGGGAAGGCATTGGGTCTAACAACAGTCCAGGACATATCACAGTCTAGTTCAGGGAAGGCATTGGGTCTAACAACAGTCAAGGACATATCACAGTCTAGTCCAGGGAAAGGCATTGGGTTTGACTCCAGTCCATTTCAAGTCACAATCTAGTTAAATGAAGACATTGGGTCTGACCCCAGTCCAGGACATTGGGTCTGACCCCAGTCCAGTACATTGGGTCTGACCCCAGTCAAGGACAAGTCTTTAAAATGGAATTGTTATTCCCTGTTTAACGTTTAGCAATTACTTCCCCCGTTGTCAGTGTAATGGTGTTTTAACGATTGTTTGGGTTACCTTTGTTAAAGGTTATGCACCCGTTAATTGGACGATTAACTTCATAAAAATGCATACTTGATTGTTGTTTTGTGAGTTGTCCTGTGATTTAAGTTATGTCATGCAGTTTTTGCTTTTGCAGTTCTTGTACGAAAAAAAGGCAGCATAGTTTTCGAAAGCTCGACGTGACCGCCTTTACCTGTGATATATTGTTAAATAAGTATAACCTCATCTCAATTAACGAAAGATAAATGGATTATATCTGACAAGTTGCATGCTTAGATGGAGGGCTATACTGTTTGATAAACGTGATGGGCTTTCGTTTAAGATTTTCATGGTCATAGCGTAATACGTGTGTAAATTTGGAAACTGATATTATCAACACGTGATAGGTTATTGGGCTAAACAAACAGTAAACAAAAACAAACGTAAAGAAAATCATCATACAGAGAGGTAAATGTCAATTTGAAAATTAAAAAGCGGCTGTGGTAGTTGTTTTATCATAAAGCCCAGCAGCATTCAGATGGTTTTATTTGCGCCTATTTGGCGCCCTGTAGACTTATCGCACGTCAACGTTATCTCATATAATACACATCAAAGCCTGACGTTAATCATTTAGCAGGTTATGATGTCAAAAGAAATCAATTATGTTTACATACAAAGAGAAAAAGATATATAAACTGGAAAACGACATGTTAATACAGTTGTATTATATATTTTCTGAAATATAAAGGATGAGCATAAAAGTACTAAAACATACATGCTTCCAGAATCCCCCAGGCCATGCCCCACCCAGGATTACTGAACTCCTGATTCTAAACTTCGAAACAGCTGAGATCCCATAACCATAACACATTTGACATCGGCATCAATATACTTTTGTTTTTAAAGGATTTGTGCAACGAAAAATGAAAATTTTATATTTGGTAAAAGTAATGTTTTAAAACCATATTCGAACACCCAATCTTGCAAGCGTGGTCTGGTTACTTTGTGGTGACACGATTAGTGGGTCATTTTCACCGACCTCTAAACTATGCATATTTTGTGACCCAGGACGAGGCCACTCCTCCTGTGACGTCATCTTAGTCCGGGATAATCAAGCTATCGCCATAGTACACTGTTTGCTTACATAAACCTTGTATATGTATAACGTGTATAACAGCAAATATTGTTGTGACAGTTACATACTGATACATACAATACGTACAATATACTTTTTAAAACGAAAGTCCATGCATACTTCAAACTTGTATTGGCCAAAATGGTGTTTTGTGGGACATTTGAATGCTAATTTCGTTCGTCATCCCGAAGAATATAGTAGCACGGACTAAGTTCGTGATAGTAGTCAAGAGATCGACACCCTGTCGAAACATTACAAATCACGGGCGTGCCATTCACAGGTGATTAGTGATCTAACACAAGCGTGACACTAATAAGTTGATTGGTCAGTCACTAAGACGGTAACATTTTACCTTTATACTGCTGCATACTGACATCAGTCAGGTCGACGAAACCCGTACCAGAGTCATAAAAACGATACACACGCGTACGTACTGTACACCAGGCAACCAATTTTATATTTATACCAATTTGACGAAAATAACCAGAATTAATGTTTATCTCCATTTTTTTTCCCCATTTTACGGTACGTGTAAAATGGTATGTAATCGGGGCCTAATTTGAACTTGTACTGTGTATTGAAAATTCCACGTAGAAGATTCCGAAAATAGGATGAAATGTAAATCCAACATTATTTAGTTTAGTTTTCAAAGTATCGCGGAATTGGATTAGCTTTTGCTATCTAGGTCTGTGATTGTATTTTTATATTTGGGTTTTAGCAAGCAAAATGACCGAATAATAACTTTTCAGGAAATTCTTTATTTATTTGTGTGTAGGGGGGGGGGGGGGGGGGGGGGGTCGATCGGAACGTCCAGGGTGGCTTTATCCGAGTTACAATAATAAACCTTTTTTAATATTATCATTATTGTGAGCTTTAGATTTTTCATAAATTTTTCAGCTTCATCTCTGCTAGTTACCTAATGCAAATAACCCCTGAGGTCATCACAGGTGTGAAATGACTTACCTGTGATATCAAAGGGATGCGCGGCGGCCGGTAGAGGTAAAAAGACGATCGGTACATACTTCTGGTCAATTTACACATTAAGAAAGGTATACAATAGCTTGACACCCTGTCAAATTCTCTCAGATAATAATTAAATGCACATTGCGATGTACATTATTACGCCCACTATACATATATTTTGTATTCACTGGAAAAAATATGAATTAGAAAAAAAAAACGTTGGTAGTGCAATCATTGCGATGGATAAGTAAAAACTGTCACCGACATGGAGCTTATATTATGAATAAAGAAGCGATATTTCCTTCTTCAAATTCCCGAGTTATCCCACGCAGAGATCGACAAGGGAATACTATCGAAAGTCCGGTTTTTCTGAAGCAAATCGAAGATGGGAATGTTCCGTACCACAACTAAAATAATCACATCTTAAAATTGTTTGCATTTCTGAGCTGACGTAAAAAAATGAAAAGAAGTACTTTCGTATTAATATTTATCTACCGTGATCCCGACCTTGTAATTTAATTCCGTAAAAAGACATGATACATATTACACATGTTGTGAATTCCCTGTCATAATTGTACCGTATTAATATATACATGATGTAATATATAATGTATATTTATGGAGTCCTGATTTCGTTTGTTCGTATTTAAACCGAATACATATAGAATTTACAATAGCACTTTTAGATAGTTAGATTGTATTTCACATTTTTTCGAGTCGAAGTAACATATGCGTGTTGACAATGTTTTCTATGCTGATGTCGCTTTCCCTGGTATGTTTACTTGTCCGTCTCTGAAAGCGACAAATAATTCTGTAGCTCTATAAACATGTTTTTTTATGTGGATAAAATATCAAGGTAAACTCCAATACCAACTACATCACTATATGTATCTGGCATGCTGAATGTTGCCAAAATTACAGTATTTTAGGTCGGTAATCAGCGGACCTAATATAAGAATGTAACCAGGTAAGGTTAGATTGAGGAGTCCTTGGACTAAGATGACGTCACGCGATCACGTGGCCGACGAACTCATTATCTCTAGTTTCGCTTGAGAGGTCCAAGGCGTATGACCCGAATTTCGTGTCAATGCAAGAAAACCAGACCCCGCGCGATCGTCAGGGCATGTTATTATGGTTTTACAATAATACTTTTATCAAATATAAAATTATCATTTTTCGTTGCACAAATCCTTTAAAAATATCAACCCCTGATGTGTGCTTGTCGTATTACACGATAACTTATAATTAAATTGTAATTTACTATTTTATCATCCAGTACGCCAGTATACAATATGCATTATACTGCAAATTGTTTACTCCCCAAAGTGTCTTACAAAAAATAAATGATCATTATTAATGGGAGTTGAATGGTGGGCCGAAATGGCGATTGAAGAAAAACATTTTGAGTAGCAAGACTTCTTATTATATCAACAATTAAACGTGTGTGTTGTGTATCTATTGGTGGATGGGGGTATTTTCCTGTAAGAATCCTTCTTTCGATGCTCTAGATATGAGTCCCCATTTGAATCTAGCGCGATCCCAAAAACGTTATTTTAACTTAAATCGTGAATTCAATATAAAACCACTGTGACACATGATATATACATTGTATTACTACGACAGGACAGCGAATAACTCTATGTGAACGTAAATCTAATTACATCTTTCTATTTTTATTTGTATTTTAAGGTATCGTGTACGATGTTGAAATGTCCACCGAACACAATATGTGTCAAACTACACGGCGGTACCACGATTTGTCATCCAGGTAAAATTGCAGTACAAGCTACATGTTTAAGCTGGAAATTTTTATGCCACATTGTAACGACAGATTGTGTTAAAATGATAGAAATGCTATTCTCCCTGTCAATTTTCAATGAAACAAAGGTTAGTTGTTTTTTTTTTTTTATTAATTTAATGAAATGAAAGTATCAAAATAAATATTTTAAGCGTGGTAGGCTCTGTCATTTTACTGCAAATAGCTGAGATCACTTGCACGACAATAAAGTTATTCTTCGACATGTATATCAATAATATAAAAAGTATGTGAGGACAACTTCCTCTCCTTTATATTCTTTAGGTCTGAGGTGAATTTTTGACGTATTGTACTCAAAATCATTCTTGGTTATGCTTTGCCCTTTTCAGTAGACATGGTTTTAATTCGTGGTATTTCCCAATGAATTCCCTAATACTATTAGTTATTCTGCGCAACTTATTTGAATGGTACTCTAATACGTCATTACATAAACACTATTTCATTAAACAATCACTTTGTGCTAGTCTTGTCGAAATCACAGAAAATTAAAGATATCATTTAGTATGACAATGATTACTAATGACGATGCAATTATATGTCAGAAGTAATCAAAATTGTCACTTTAATTTTTCATTTGTACAAATATTTACGCTTGTCATATTATTATACGGTATAAATAATAATATTTCATGCGAGAAAGCGAAAATAACACCCCACGAAAATAACCGACGATACGTTATTTTATTATTGTTTTTTATTTGGTTTACATACATATGGATAAACATTGAACAATGCACACAAAATCACTGAGGAATGTCCTTACAAGAGGTTATATGTTAGCAAGACTTTAACAAAATAAAAATTGATCCACAAGCTGAAAGCCTGTTTGACCTGCATTTCCTCTTGTGGGTCCATCATCCATTAAGTTTGGTTTGGTGCTATTTTGCTTAACAACCCTTGTCAAGCCAAATATCCATCTTAACATGTTAATCACCCCCCTCCAACACACATACCTGGTTCAGGTGTTGACAAAAGCTATAATCGCACACTTTCGTTCACATTGAAGAAAGTAATATGGTTTCCATGGTTCAGTATCTGTTTTGTTAACTATGCAATTCAATAAACAAGTTATGATTAATAAAACTAAAATATAGTAATGTGTGGGAAGGATAAGAATACTCATAAGATCCTATCAATATGTATACATCTATATTCACAACGTTGGGCTAGTGAATAAGCTGTGGAAAGTTCGATACACTAAGGCATGTTGTCCTTGCATTTTACAAGCTTCTTTGTTGATATATATGACAGAATGTAGTTGTAAAGAATATGCTTTAATAAAAGCTTTATACTCGTAATATCTGTATTTTTGCTACTCTATTAATTTAAACACTGCGGAATATGCATAGTTCTATAATAAGTGAATGATGGAACAAATACTGATCATAGGAATTCAATTCCTGTGGGATTGATAAATCGACTCGTACAACTGCCAATACAGACCTCCCTGCTTATCAAACAGTATGTGCATAAGATATAAAGGGGAAACAGATTTATAATATGTTTGTTTCAGCAGCATATAAATTCAACGATATAAAATCGTTTGATGTCTTAATAATAAAAATGAAGTAAATAAAACCCAGCTATTTTCCCCTGTGAACACATCAATTTTCATATCAGGTTTCCGATAAATAAATATACAAATGAAGAAGCAGTTGCTATTCTACAGTTCAAATATTAATCAAACACACTTAATACATGTCCATAATGTTTATATCCAAAACGATTAATTCATTTTGATATATAGCATTCCTAACTTGGAGAACTGTATACTTTGATTATTGACCTGAATTAGCGTTTTCATTTGCAGAGCAGTGCCAACGGGAAGATTACACGTTGTCCTCAAAGCTCAACTTTTGTTTCAAAATCCACCATGCATATGCTTCTTACACAAATGCAGTGCAAACATGCAATACTGAAGGTGCAACTCTAACAGTCATCAATTCTGAAGCAAAAAAGGACTTCCTTACAAAGCAACATCTGGTATTCAAATATCCACGTAAGTTAAAACAAAAGTCTTCCTGGTTGTACATGTATCATATATTACAATAAACAGAGATGGTTGATATGAAAACAAATTACACATTTTGTTTTATACTTAATAACTAACATCTATTTACCCAATCTAGAACTTCTGCTGGTACTAAGTTATTGCCATCAATAATGTTTTTGTGTTTTAATCATTTTACACATACAAACTACTTAGATTGTAGATTGTTGTAAATTTAAAAACAAAATGGAATTCCTGTTGAATTACACTGTCTTATTTCAAACACATAACACTGCCTCATTTTGTTAGTATGAATGACACGATTACATTCAGGATATTAGAATTACTAGTTGTATGATCAGCGTCTATTGAGTCAATAGGAACTCAGTTTCCTAGTCACGTTTTGTTTAGCATTAGTTTAGTATTTGTATAGCATTTTGGCTAACCAGTACTGCCCCATTCCCTAGGATCATATTTCCAATGTTACTTAAAACGGTATGTGTTGCCTTGGTTACTTGGATGAGCAATGGATGTCCTCTCGACTTGCGGGTTTGTACTGTGTGTTTAGCAAGAATCTTCTGTCCTATATTGTTCCATGTGAAGTTTAGTGCAAAACTCAAATGAGAATTCCTAATGCATAAGCTTTCTGTTTACCTTTTACAATAATGAATATTTTATCGTTATATGCATTTTTGTCATTCAGATCGTGTGCCAATTTTCGTCGCCGGGGAGAAAATAAACGGGTTTTGGACTCTTCCTGACAACACCACCTTGGACCCATCGGTCCAGTGGTCAACTGTCTCTGAGACCTTTGATGGACCCTGCTTAATTCTATGGGGCGTAACGGGAATATTCAGTTTTGCTGATTACTATTGTAATAACGGGTTGTTTATTTGTGAGGAAAGGAACCGAATATAATTACGTGAATAAGATGAAACTTGCATTTTGAGATATAAAGAAGCACAATGGTCTTGTAATAATTATTACAATGATATAAATCTATGACTAGGGGTGTAAGACAGGGAAATTCCATTCAAGGAATTTTTATTTTTCACAACCAAAGACTATGCCGATTATTTTACTTTTTACGTTTGAAAAGTCTGAGTGCAGATTTTAGGACTCTTTTCTACCTGTCCTAGTAAAGTAAAACTGACACCTTGAATGACTCCCGGATCATGATTTCGAAACAGTTTCGATACCCATCCCAAAACTACAACTAAAACTACGGACATTCCACATCTCACAACCTTACAGCACATACACCAACACCTCGTACATCGAAAGGACTTCTTAAATGACTTTAACTATCAATAGGACGGTACACCTAATATTACCATTAACTATCAATAGGACGGTACACCTAATATTACCATTAACTATCAATAGGACGGTACACCTAATATTACCATTAACTATCAATAGGACGGTACACCTAATATTACCATTAACTATCAATAGGACGGTACACCTAATATTACCATTAACTATCAATAGGACGGTACACCTAATATTACCATTAACTATCAATAGGACGGTACACCTAATATTACCATTAACTATCAATAGGACGGTACACCTAATATTACCATTAACTATCAATAGGACGGTACACCTAATATTACCATTAACTATCAATAGGACGGTACACCTAATATTACCATTAACTATCAATAGGACGGTACACCTAATATTACCCTAACTGAAGTAAAGTCAAATGTCCAACTCTTGAACAAAACAGGTAACGTTTTTTTTTTCAATTCACGGTACCTAATTTATTTGTTGTTGAGAATAGTTATTCATATCATCATCAGATTTGCTTGCATACTATTCATGTACTTGATTTCGATGACATATTCGTTTTTTTTTATATTTTCTACAAACATAAATTTCGTTTCACTTGGTGCTTACCAAGTGTTTTTCTAAACTCTATATTGGACCTTTTACGACTGTGTTCCTCGTTTTACTATCATATATGTTGTGTATGTTGCATGTGATTCCTGTTTTAAACCCAAAACTTAAAAGTCACACAGCAACGTTTAATCAAATATATATAACACAAGTTTATAGATATAAGTCTTATTGGTAACTGACACCAATGTCAGACTATATTAGCGTAGATTTATATTCCACGGTCCTTGTGTGACATACACATCTTTATTCCTTAGAAGTATAGTTTATTTATCAGATCTATTATGTTACCTTTCTGTGATAACGTATGTGCTTCTGTGAGTGCATAGTTTGTTTAATTGTCCCTGCGAGTTATTGTTATCTTGTCATTGGTTGTAGATACACTTTACTTATTATCATACTTATTGTTTGTAGGCGGAATATCCTGAAAGTCATGTTTGAAATATATGACGTAAAATGAGAAACTAATTATATGCGTACTGATAACCATTTTAATAGTTGTACACAATAGCATCACTTTGACAAATTTTCCTGAACTTTTTATCAAGAATTGTTGAATCGATTGATGATTAATTTTATGTTTGAACTCGTATAAGTTTAAGGGGCTGGGTACAGTTATGTTAGTAGCTACAGACCAATACATGTTTTTCATGCTTCTTTACAAAAAAAAACAACAAACAAACAAAAAACAAAAACAAAAAGCAAAAACAAAACAATGTGTAATCGTTTTTAAACATTTTCGATCCAGCACGTGTTACTAAAATGCATTTGTGTTATACATTTTCTATCATCCCGGAGGAATGACGATTAGATGCAGTGCAACAGCAACCATTTTGTTTACAAGCTCGAAGTGGATAGCCGCTAATATGATATGGAAGTTGACTATTCGAATGTGTTACACACAAGACGGATCTACGTAGCCGCCGACAAAGGAGGCGGAATGGCAGGCCTAGGCCTTTGTTGAAGGGAGAATTGCTAGGACAGTAGGATATGCCTTCTCGTTAATACTGCAAGTAACCATGAACTGTTTACATTTTTTTCTGATTGATCGATTTTGTTTGTTGAAATTTCATTTCTTGTAAAGCTTCAATAAAAATAAAAAAAATCTGAAGTGGTGTGTTTTTTTAACGTGTCTTTCCATTTGTCTCCCTTTGCAAAATCATACGTGCAGACAATGTTAATGTGGTCAAATTCATCGGTAAATGATGGTAGTTTTATCGACTCCAACTTGAGCAAGAATTAAAATATTGAAGTATAATTACTAACTAAAACATAAGCTTACATAATAATAATAAAAATAATGATAAGCTCGTGTTTTGACCAATTTCTAAATGAAATACATTTTCTATGTTAAAACAACTTTTCTAATGTTTTCTTGCGAATCGGCACCGAACCGGGAGCAGGATAGTGGTCACATGATTCGAAAAAAATCACGTGATTTCTCGTATAAAAATAGAACGGGAAGCGCATATGTCAGGTAGCCGCGATAAACAATTATTGGCTGACGAAAACGGAGTCACAAGGCTAGACAAGAAAGAAGCTAAAAGAGAATATTGAAAGATCGGAACAGATGCATCTGATAAACAAAAAGAAATACGACACCATCAAAGAAAACGAAGAGCATGGTTTGACGAACGAACTGTGGTTGAGTTGACAGTGCTTTCGGAAAACAAAAACGTACAGCTGATACATATACGAAAATACATCCTTCGTTTACGTACACTGTAAGATTATGTTCGGTAAAGCTTGTACTTATCATATATATTAATAATATTTACACAAACAATAATGACTGCGTCTCCAAATTTCAAACAATACACTGCATGGTACATGTACATGTTGTTTTAAATATTGACATTTAATCCCTTAATTATCGAAATCACACTTATTAAAGTCTTTATATTGCAAATATATATTACAGCCGTGTTCGTTGAGTATTTTGTGGTGTGTTAGCGCTTATTTTGAATGTTTTATCATTTTAATTTTGACGAATTTTCTACAGTTCGTACAGAAACTAAATTTTCGCTAAATTGTGGAATTCATGGTAGATTTCGGCAGGGAATAGTGCGAAAATAGCACTGCCTCGAAAACAACTCGGTATACAGTAATATACACTAGTATCGTCCCAATGCTCCGTTACTAAAAACCTGTACACGGTTGCTCCGTTAGAACAGGATCGTCCGTAGGGGATCGCTGATTTCACCAAATCTTTTATGAAAAAGATGTTTTCTTCAGATAGCTGTCGAACCGAAACAAAACAAGGTAACCTGTAACGATTGGATAAGCACGGAGCTGGGGCAACGCAGTTGATCGAACGTCGCCGATGAATGCCCATAGCAGGTAAAACTGTTGGAGAAACTATAAATATTTACGTTTTTATTTGATAAGCCGTCGATAACATCTTTTTTATTATACAGCCAATTGATAAGCTTAGCAAGTCGCGTGTCGGCCGCTGACTAACAGACGCCACGCTATTCCCGATGGGACACCTTTCTGTACTAACGGACGGCTTACTGTTCTCAAGGGTACACCGTCCCGAACTAACGGACGACTTACTATTCCCAAGGGTACACCTTCCCGAACTAACGGACGACTTACTATTCCCAAGGGTACACCTTCCCGAACTAACGGACGACTTACTATTCCCAAGGGTACACCTTTCTGTACTAACAAACGACTTACTATTCCCAAGGGTACAGCTCTCTGTACTAACGGACGACTTACTATTCCCAAGGGTACACCTTTCTGTACTAACAAACGACTTACTATTCCCAAGGGTACACCTTTCTGTACTAACGGACGACTTACTATTCCCAAAGGGTACACCTTCCCGAACTAACGGAAGACTTACTATTCCCAAGGGTACACCTTTCTGTACTAACAAACGACTTACTATTCCAATGGGTAAAGCTCTCTGTACTAACGGACGACTAACTATTCCCAAGGGTAAACCTTTCTGTACTAACAAACGACTTACTATTCCAAAGGGCACACCTTTCTGTACTAACAGACGACGACTTACTATTCCAAAGGGTACACCTTCCCGAACTAACGGACGACTTACTATTCCCAAGGGTACACCTTTCTGTACTAACGGACGACTTACTATTCCCAAGGGTACACCTTTCTGTACTAACGGACGACTTACTATTCCCAAGGGTACACCTTTCTGTACTAACGGACGACTTACTATTCCCGAGGGTACACCTTTCTGTACTAACGGACGACTTACTATTCCCAAGGGTACACCTTTCTGTACTAACGGACGACTTACTATTCCCAAGGGTACACCTTTCTGTACTAACGGACGACTTACTATTCCCAAGGGTACACCTTTCTGTACAAACAGACGTCACGATATTCCCGATAGGACACCTTTCTGTACTAACGGACGACTTACTTTTCCAAAGGGAATACCTTCCCGAACTAACGGACGACTAACTATTCCCAAGGGAACACCTTTCTGTACTAACGGACGACTTACTATTCCCAAGGGAACACCTTTCTGTAATAACGGACTCCTTACTATTCCCAATGTAACACCTTCCCGAACTAATGGACGACTTACTATTCCCAGGAGTACACCTTCCCGAACTAACGGACGACTTACTATTCCAAAGGGTACACCTTTCTGTACTAACGGACGACTTACTATTCCCAGGGGTACATCTTCCCGAACTAACGGACGACTTACTATTCCCAAGGGTACACCTTTCGGAACTAAAGGACGACTTACTTTTCCCAGGGGTAACCTTTCTGTACTAAAGGACGACTCACTATTCCCAAGGGTACACCTTTCTGTACTAACGGACGCCTTACTATTCCCAAGGGTACACCTTCCCGAACTAACGGACGACTTACTATTTCAAAGGGTACACCTTTCTGTACTAACGGACGACTTACTATTCCCAAGGGTACAGCTTTTTGTACTAACGGACGCCTTGCTATTCCCAAGGGTACACCTTTCTGTACTAACGAACGACTTCCTATTCCCAAGGGTACGCCTTTTTGTACTAACGGACGACTTACTATTCCCGAGGGTACACCTTCCCGAACTAACGGACGACTTACTATTCCCAAGTGTACATCTTTCTGTACTAACGTACGACTTACTATTCCAAAAGGTACAGCTTTTTGTACTAACGGACGACTTACTATTCCCAAGGGTACACCTTCCCGAACTAACGGACGACTTACTATTCCCAAGGGTACAGCTTTTTGTACTAACGGACGCCTTGCTATTCCCAAGGGTACACCTTTCTGTACTAACGAACGACTTCCTATTCCCAAGGGTACGCCTTTTTGTACTAACGGACGACTTACTATTCCCGAGGGTACACCTTTCTGTACTAACGGACGACTTACTATTCCCAAGGGTACACCTTCTGTACTAATTGACGACTTACTATTCCCGAGGGTACACCTTTTTGTACTAACGAACGACCTACTATTCCCGAGGGTACACCTTTCTGTACTAACGGACGACTTTACTATTCCCGAGGGTACACCTTTTTGTACTAACGAACGACTTACTATTCCGAAGGGTACACCATTCTGTACTAACGGACGACTTACTATTCCCAAGGGTACGCCTTTTTGTACTAACGAACGACTTACTATTCCCAAGGGTACACCTTTCTGTAGTAACGAACGACTTACTATTCCCAAGGGCACACCTTTCTGTACTAACGAACGACTTTCTATTCCCAAGGGTACGCCTTTTTGTACTAACGGACGACTTACTATTCCCAAGGGTACGCCTTTTTGTACTAACGAACGACTTCCTATTCCCAAGGGTACGCCTTTTTGTACTAACGAACGACTTACTATTCCCAAGGGTACACCTTTCTGTACTAACGGACGACTTACTATTCCTAAGCGTACACCTTTCTGTACTAACGGACGACTTACTATTCCCAAGGGTACACCTTTCTGTACTAACGGACGACTTACTATTCCCAAGGGTACACCTTCCCGAACTAACGGACGACTTTCTATTCCCAAGGGTACACCTTTCTGTACTAACGAACGACTTACTATTCCCAAGGGTACACCTTTCTGTACCAACGGACGCCTTACTATTTCCAAGGGTACACCTTCCCGAACTAACGGACGACTTACTATTCCCAAAGGAACACCTTTCTGTACTAGCGGACGACTTACTATTCCCAAGGGTACACCTTTCTGTACTAACGGACGACTTACTATTCCCAAGGGTACACCTTTCTGTACTAACGGACGACTTACTATTCCCAAGGGTACACCTTTCTGTACTAACGGACGACTTACTATTCCCAAGGGTACACCTTTCTGTACTAACGAACGACTTACTATTCCCAAGGGTACGCCTTCCCGAACTAACGGACGACTTACTATTCCCAAGGGTACACCTTCCCGAACTAACGGACGACTTACTATTCCCAAGGGTACACCTTCCCGAACTTACGGACGACTTAATATTCCCAAGGGTACGCCTTTCTGTAAAATAACAGAAGGGGACAACTTCCGTACTAACGGAAGTCACACTATTCAGATGGGTACACCTTCCCGTAATGATGCACGTCTCACTATTCAGAAGAGGACACCTTCCCGTAATGACGTACGTCACACTTTTTCAGAAGCGGACACCATTCCATACAAGATACAAGAAGCTTTATTTAAAGTCGCATATATAAAACAAGCAACATTAGCGCTGTAGCGCTATTTCTGCGACAAACATAGTAAAAGGCAAACATAAAACAAGGTAATTAACTAAATACATAGAAACATGCAAATCTGTACGCTATCACAGACAAGCTAGTATGAAATTACATCAATGTAAGTAAAATATTTGGGTTATACATGTATAACACAGCAGCACATAGTGGCATATATCACATTTACCAGAATAATAAAATTATACTATTTATTAATATTGAACACCTGCATATCACACAGGTGCTGCTATTGAGATGATTAAAGCACTTATAAGTCAAATATACATAAATGCTAATATAGCAAAGAAATAAAATTTGACATAATATACACTAATATAGTGTAAATTAAAAGAAGACAATGAAGTCAAGTGATTAAACAATTGAGATTGAAAATAAGGGCTAAAAAATAACTGTGCTGCTGGTTATAATAAAACATAAAAAAAACATGCAAAAAGGCAAGACATGAGACAGGCAAGTCATTAAGACAAACAAAAATAAAAGCATTGCTAAGCACTGGAACATATACCACAGGAGCACACGAGGCCATCCCAGGTATGCAGCAGTCTGGAAAACTCAGGATAACTATCCGCCTTCCTCATATGGTTTGGCAGACTGTTCCATATCCGGGCGGCCTCGTAGCGGAAAGATTTAAGTCCGTACCTGGTTGTCCGTACTCTAGGTAGTTCCAGCTGCCTTTCACTCCTGAGATTATAAAAAGAAGTTTTCTCAGTTAAAAGATTGCATATATAATCAGGAGCTACATTAGTTACAATTTTAAAAACTGCACACGCCATGTTTTTCATCCTAAGAATATGCAATGAGGATAAATTCAGTTTCTGTAAAAGTTCTGATATTGGTGTTATAAAATAACATATATACTAGCGGACGGCTAGCTTTTAACCGAGGGGCGCCTTCCCGGACGTAATAGCGGACGCCCCGCTATTCCCAGGGGGACACATTCCCGTACTAACGGACGCCCCGCTTTTCCAAATGGGACACCTTCCCGTACTGTAATATAATGATATGTTCTCCTTCTTAAATTGTTCAAGGATGTCCTATAATATTACTAAAGTAAAAGCTGGACCGAAATTGGGTTTCTGAGGGTACCAAAAGGGAATCGGTAAATAACAATTGTAGTATGTTGTTTTTATATGAGTTTTAAAACCAAAAGAGTACGAGTTCTGCTTTTGAAAACATGTGCAAAGTAATAAAGCAAATGTAAAAAATCAAAAAGTAATTAAAATTCAACCGTTACTTTAAATTCCTTTATATCAAGGGAAAGATTAAGCCAGTGACTGCTTAAGGTAATACTTCAAGTGTGAAAGTGTTTTGTTTTCTCAATAATTTCTTTTCTGAATCATATTATTTCCTGTTGAAATAAGGATTTCTAATTCGAGTACACTTCCATAAATGCATACTTACTACAAACTCGCTTTATACTTCTGCTGAGTTATGGCTTTTGCATTAAAACTTGACGATTTCGAATACATTATATCTCAAAATTTAAAGCGAATTAAAAGGTGCAGAACATCCTTTATACTGACGATTTCGATTTTTTAATAGTGAACTTTCCCTTTCTTGATAAAAATATCCCTGTTTCTCCAGCTTTTGGCATTTACGTGTCACATGTTATTCCATATCCTAGGGTTTAATTGAAAAAATCTGGTTGACGAAGACTGTAGGCAAGTTTTATGGCCGCCATCTTTTTCTCATCAAAAAATAGTCTGTATTCCTGTTTGATATGGACGTGGTAGATTTGAATTTGTTTCTTTTTGATATCTTATTGTTACGGTTGAAAACAAACTCAATTCTTAAATGTGTATGTTTCGTTCATCTTATTTGAATGTGAACTAAATTGAAATAACGGGTGTCGTCGATGAAGCAGAAGACACTTACCCTCCCCCCTAGTATAATGATCACCAGAGATACAAATATATACCTGTCAGTTCACCTTAAACATATGTTGAGTTGATGTGTCTGGTATGATCATTTCTTCGAAAGTCAAAAGCCCACGAGTACAAAATAAGCGAAGCGCGTTGTTTCCTTCCAAATTATTACAAAGTTTTGTAACCAAAGTAACATATTTGTATTCTTAGTGAACATTGTTCGACGCTGTCACTGTGCAATATAATGTAAGCTATATCGCAAAACTCCATTAAAAAAAAATCCTATATTTTTATTCCCTAAGGGATGTTTCCTTTCAGACAAGATACACTGTGGGATTATAGTAAATACCAACCATGATTTCATTTAATTAATATAGTCATAATACGATGAAATTGAACCAAGACTGACAACACGATACCTGTGGCAACATCTTGATAACATACATGTACATATCACCTTCCAGAGATTATTATTATTGTCTTTTTTTGTCACTAATTTAGGACCAGGAACGGTCCTGTTATTTTTTCCATGAAACCAATCAGATATAAATTTATATATTATGTTTATTTCCCTTTGTCATCGATTGTGATCCATTTGTGAAAAGGTGAGTACGCAGTACCAACAATATAAGGTCGACCTTGAGGTTCACCGTATATTATTTTCGCTACTAAATTAGCCTCCATATGTGTTAAGTTTTAGAAGAGAGTTAAGCATAAGCGTTATGTATACATGTAATACAACAAACTCAGCAATAACGTGAGCAAGGCAATGTGCAATGATCGTCTGGAAAACTTGGTAACATATGGTTGATGCACGACTCCGAGTGCTTAATGCGACTCTCAAGTGTTTAAAAACCTGTTTTTCAGTCAGTAATTGTCTAGGGATGTATTCTCCGACTATTAGCTAGACAGCTGACGTCAGTAATTGTCTAAGAATGTATTCTCCGACTGTTAGCTAGCTAGCTGACGTCAGTAATTGTCTAGGAATGTATTCTCCGACTGTTAGCTAGATAGCTGACGTCAGTAATTGTCTAGGAATGTATTCTCCGACTATTAGCTAGCTAGCTGACGTCAGTAATTGTCTAGGAATGTATTCTCCGACTATTAGCTAGCTAGCTGACGTCAGTAATTGTCTAGGAATGTATTCTCCGACTATTAGCTAGATAGCTGACGTCAGTAATTGTCTAGGAATGTATTCTCCGACTATTAGCTAGATAGCTGACGTCAGTAATTGTCTAAGAATGTATTCTCCGACTGTTAGCTAGCTAGCTGACGTCAGTAATTGTCTAGGAATGTGTTCTCCGACTATTAGCTAGATAGCTGACGTCAGTAATTGTCTAGGAATGTGTTCTCCGAC
The DNA here is from genome assembly GCA_947623455.1 of Mimachlamys varia. NCBI lineage: Eukaryota > Metazoa > Mollusca > Bivalvia > Pectinida > Pectinidae > Mimachlamys > Mimachlamys varia. Next base: position 6,033,854 of record OX392535.1, read on the forward strand.
TATTAGCTAGATAGCTGACGTCAGTAATTGTCTAGGAATGTGTTCTCCGACTGTTAGCTAGCTAGCTGACGTCAGTAATTGTCTAGGAATGTGTTCTCCGACTGTTAGCTAGATAGCTGACGTCAGTAATTGTCTAGGAATGTGTTCTCCGACTGTTAGCTAGATAGCTGACGTCAGTAATTGTCTAGGAATGTGTTCTCCGACTGTTAGCTAGATAGCTGACGTCAGTAATTGTCTAGGAATGTATTCTCCGACTATTAGCTAGATAGCTGACGTCAGTAATTGTCTAGGAATGTATTCTCCGACTGTTAGCTAGATAGCTGACGTCAGTAATTGTCTAGGAATGTATTCTCCGACTGTTAGCTAGCTAGCTGACGTCAGTAATTGTCTAGGAATGTGTTCTCCGACTATTAGCTAGATAGCTGACGTCAGTAATTGTCTAGGAATGTATTCTCCGACTGTTAGCTAGCTAGCTGACGTCAGTAATTGTCTAGGAATGTATTCTCCGACTATTAGCTAGCTAGCTGACGTCAGTAATTGTCTAGGAATGTATTCTCCGACTGTAAGCAAGCTAGCTGACGTCAGTAATTGTCTACGAATGTATTCTCCGACTGTTAGCTAGCTAGCTGACGTCAGTAATTGTCTAGGAATGTATTCTCCGACTATTAGCTAGACAGCTGACGTCAGTAATTGTCTAAGAATGTATTCTCCGACTGTTAGCTAGCTAGCTGACGTCAGTAATTGTCTACGAATGTATTCTCCGACTGTTAGCTAGATAGCTGACGTCAGTAATTGTCTAGGAATGTATTCTCCGACTGTTAGCAAGCTAGCTGACGTCAGTAATTGTCTAAGAATGTATTCTCCGACTGTTAGCTAGCTAGCTGACGTCAGTAATTGTCTACGAATGTATTCTCCGACTGTTAGCTAGATAGCTGACGTCAGTAATTGTCTAGGAATGTATTCTCCGACTGTTAGCAAGCTAGCTGACGTCAGTAATTGTCTAAGAATGTATTCTCCGACTGTTAGCTAGCTAGCTGACGTCAGTAATTGTCTACGAATGTATTCTCCGACTGTTAGCTAGATAGCTGACGTCAGTAATTGTCTAGGAATGTATTCTCCGACTGTTAGCTAGATAGCTGACGTCAGTAATTGTCTAAGAATGTATTCTCCGACTGTTAGCTAGCTAGCTGACGTCAGTAATTGTCTAGGGATGTATTCTCCGACTGTTAGCTAGCTAGCTGACGTCAGTAATTGTCTAGGAATGTATTCTCCGACTATTAGCTAGCTAGCTGACGTCAGTAATTGTCTAGGAATGTATTCTCCGACTGTAAGCTAGATAGCTGACGTCAGTAATTGTCTAGGAATGTATTCTCCGACTGTTAGCTAGCTAGCTGACGTCAGTAATTGTCTAGGAATGTATTCTCCGACTATTAGCTAGCTAGCTGACGTCAGTAATTGTCTAGGAATGTATTCTCCGACTGTTAGCTAGATAGCTGACGTCAGTAATTGTCTAGGAATGTATTCTCCGACTGTTAGCTAGCTAGCTGACGTCAGTAATTGTCTAAGAATGTATTCTCCGACTGTAAGCTAGCTAGCTGACGTCAGTAATTGTCTAGGAATGTATTCTCCGACTGTAAGCTAGCTAGCTGACGTCAGTAATTGTCTAGGAATGTATTCTCCGACTATTAGCTAGCTAGCTGACGTCAGTAATTGTCTAGGAATGTATTCTCCGACTATTAGCTAGATAGCTGACGTCAGTAATTGTCTAGGAATGTATTCTCCGACTGTTAGCTAGCTAGCTGACGTCAGTAATTGTCTAGGAATGTATTCTCCGACTGTTAGCTAGATAGCTGACGTCAGTAATTGTCTAGGAATGTATTCTCCGACTGTTAGCTAGATAGCTGACGTCAGTAATTGTCTAGGAATGTATTCTCCGACTGTTAGCTAGCTAGCTGACGTCAGTAATTGTCTAGGAATGTATTCTCCGACTGTTAGCTAGATAGCTGACGTCAGTAATTGTCTAGGAATGTATTCTCCGACTGTTAGCTAGATAGCTGACGTCAGTAATTGTCTAGGAATGTATTCTCCGACTGTTAGCTAGCTAGCTGACGTCAGTAATTGTCTAGGAATGTATTCTCCGACTATTAGCTAGCTAGCTGACGTCAGTAATTGTCTACGAATGTATTCTCCGACTGTTAGCTAGATAGCTGACGTCAGTAATTGTCTAGGAATGTATTCTCCGACTGTTAGCTAGCTAGCTGACGTCAGTAATTGTCTAAGAATGTATTCTCCGACTGTAAGCTAGCTAGCTGACGTCAGTAATTGTCTAGGAATGTATTCTCCGACTGTAAGCTAGCTAGCTGACGTCAGTAATTGTCTAGGAATGTATTCTCCGACTATTAGCTAGCTAGCTGACGTCAGTAATTGTCTAGGAATGTATTCTCCGACTATTAGCTAGATAGCTGACGTCAGTAATTGTCTAGGAATGTATTCTCCGACTATTAGCTAGCTAGCTGACGTCAGTAATTGTCTAGGAATGTATTCTCCGACTGTTAGCTAGATAGCTGACGTCAGTAATTGTCTAGGAATGTATTCTCCGACTGTTAGCTAGATAGCTGACGTCAGTAATTGTCTAGGAATGTATTTTCCGACTGTTAGCTAGATAGCTGACGTCAGTAATTGTCTAGGAATGTGTTCTCCGACTGTTAGCTAGATAGCTGACGTCAGTAATTGTCTAGGAATGTGTTCTCCGACTGTTAGCTAGATAGCTGACGTCAGTAATTGTCTAGGAATGTATTCTCCGACTATTAGCTAGATAGCTGACGTCAGTAATTGTCTAGGAATGTATTCTCCGACTGTTAGCTAGATAGCTGACGTCAGTAATTGTCTAGGAATGTATTCTCCGACTGTTAGCTAGCTAGCTGACGTCAGTAATTGTCTAGGAATGTGTTCTCCGACTATTAGCTAGATAGCTGACGTCAGTAATTGTCTAGGAATGTATTCTCCGACTGTTAGCTAGCTAGCTGACGTCAGTAATTGTCTAGGAATGTATTCTCCGACTATTAGCTAGCTAGCTGACGTCAGTAATTGTCTAGGAATGTATTCTCCGACTGTAAGCAAGCTAGCTGACGTCAGTAATTGTCTACGAATGTATTCTCCGACTGTTAGCTAGCTAGCTGACGTCAGTAATTGTCTAGGAATGTATTCTCCGACTATTAGCTAGACAGCTGACGTCAGTAATTGTCTAAGAATGTATTCTCCGACTGTTAGCTAGCTAGCTGACGTCAGTAATTGTCTACGAATGTATTCTCCGACTGTTAGCTAGATAGCTGACGTCAGTAATTGTCTAGGAATGTATTCTCCGACTGTTAGCAAGCTAGCTGACGTCAGTAATTGTCTAAGAATGTATTCTCCGACTGTTAGCTAGCTAGCTGACGTCAGTAATTGTCTACGAATGTATTCTCCGACTGTTAGCTAGATAGCTGACGTCAGTAATTGTCTAGGAATGTATTCTCCGACTGTTAGCAAGCTAGCTGACGTCAGTAATTGTCTAAGAATGTATTCTCCGACTGTTAGCTAGCTAGCTGACGTCAGTAATTGTCTACGAATGTATTCTCCGACTGTTAGCTAGATAGCTGACGTCAGTAATTGTCTAGGAATGTATTCTCCGACTGTTAGCTAGATAGCTGACGTCAGTAATTGTCTAAGAATGTATTCTCCGACTGTTAGCTAGCTAGCTGACGTCAGTAATTGTCTAGGGATGTATTCTCCGACTGTTAGCTAGCTAGCTGACGTCAGTAATTGTCTAGGAATGTATTCTCCGACTATTAGCTAGCTAGCTGACGTCAGTAATTGTCTAGGAATGTATTCTCCGACTGTAAGCTAGATAGCTGACGTCAGTAATTGTCTAGGAATGTATTCTCCGACTGTTAGCTAGCTAGCTGACGTCAGTAATTGTCTAGGAATGTATTCTCCGACTATTAGCTAGCTAGCTGACGTCAGTAATTGTCTAGGAATGTATTCTCCGACTGTTAGCTAGATAGCTGACGTCAGTAATTGTCTAGGAATGTATTCTCCGACTGTTAGCTAGCTAGCTGACGTCAGTAATTGTCTAAGAATGTATTCTCCGACTGTAAGCTAGCTAGCTGACGTCAGTAATTGTCTAGGAATGTATTCTCCGACTGTAAGCTAGCTAGCTGACGTCAGTAATTGTCTAGGAATGTATTCTCCGACTATTAGCTAGCTAGCTGACGTCAGTAATTGTCTAGGAATGTATTCTCCGACTATTAGCTAGATAGCTGACGTCAGTAATTGTCTAGGAATGTATTCTCCGACTGTTAGCTAGCTAGCTGACGTCAGTAATTGTCTAGGAATGTATTCTCCGACTGTTAGCTAGATAGCTGACGTCAGTAATTGTCTAGGAATGTATTCTCCGACTGTTAGCTAGATAGCTGACGTCAGTAATTGTCTAGGAATGTATTCTCCGACTGTTAGCTAGCTAGCTGACGTCAGTAATTGTCTAGGAATGTATTCTCCGACTGTTAGCTAGATAGCTGACGTCAGTAATTGTCTAGGAATGTATTCTCCGACTGTTAGCTAGATAGCTGACGTCAGTAATTGTCTAGGAATGTATTCTCCGACTGTTAGCTAGCTAGCTGACGTCAGTAATTGTCTAGGAATGTATTCTCCGACTATTAGCTAGCTAGCTGACGTCAGTAATTGTCTACGAATGTATTCTCCGACTGTTAGCTAGATAGCTGACGTCAGTAATTGTCTAGGAATGTATTCTCCGACTGTTAGCTAGCTAGCTGACGTCAGTAATTGTCTAAGAATGTATTCTCCGACTGTAAGCTAGCTAGCTGACGTCAGTAATTGTCTAGGAATGTATTCTCCGACTGTAAGCTAGCTAGCTGACGTCAGTAATTGTCTAGGAATGTATTCTCCGACTATTAGCTAGCTAGCTGACGTCAGTAATTGTCTAGGAATGTATTCTCCGACTATTAGCTAGATAGCTGACGTCAGTAATTGTCTAGGAATGTATTCTCCGACTATTAGCTAGCTAGCTGACGTCAGTAATTGTCTAGGAATGTATTCTCCGACTGTTAGCTAGATAGCTGACGTCAGTAATTGTCTAGGAATGTATTCTCCGACTGTTAGCTAGATAGCTGACGTCAGTAATTGTCTAGGAATGTATTTTCCGACTGTTAGCTAGATAGCTGACGTCAGTAATTGTCTAGGAATGTATTCTCCGACTGTTAGCTAGCTAGCTGACGTCAGTAATTGTCTAGGAATGTATTCTCCGACTGTTAGCTAGATAGCTGACGTCAGTAATTGTCTAGGAATGTATTCTCCGACTGTTAGCTAGATAGCTGACGTCAGTAATTGTCTAGGAATGTATTCTCCGACTATTAGCTAGACAGCTGACGTCAGTAATTGTCTAGGAATGTATTCTCCGACTATTAGCTAGATAGCTGACGTCAGTAATTGTCTAGGAATGTATTCTCCGACTGTTAGCTAGATAGCTGACGTCAGTAATTGTCTAGGAATGTATTCTCCGACTGTTAGCTAGATAGCTGACGTCAGTAATTGTCTAGGAATGTATTCTCCGACTGTTAGCTAGATAACTGACGTCAGTAATTGTCTAGGAATGTATTCTCCGACTGTTAGCTAGATAGCTGACGTCAGTAATTGTCTAGGAATGTATTCTCCGACTGTTAGCTAGATAGCTGACGTCAGTAATTGTCTAGGAATGTATTCTCCGACTGTTAGCTAGATAGCTGACGTCAGTAATTGTCTAGGAATGTATTCTCCGACTATTAGCTAGACAGCTGACGTCAGTAATTGTCTAGGAATGTATTCTCCGACTATTAGCTAGATAGCTGACGTCAGTAATTGTCTAGGAATGTATTCTCCGACTGTTAGCTAGCTAGCTGACGTCAGTAATTGTCTAAGAATGTATTCTCCGACTGTTAGCTAGACAGCTGTCGTCAGTAATTGTCTAGGAATGTGTTCTCCGACTATTAGCTAGACAGCTGTCGTCAGTAATTGTCTAGGAATGTATTCTCCGACTATTAGCTAGATAGCTGACGTCAGTAATTGTCTAGGAATGTGTTCTCCGACTATTAGCTAGACAGCTGACGTCAGTAATTGTCTAGGAATGTATTCTCCGACTATTAGCTAGACAGCTGACGTCAGTAATTGTCTAGGAATGTATTCTCCGACTATTAGCCAGATAGCTGACGTCAGTAATTGTCTAGGAATGTGTTATCCGACTATTAGCCAGATAGCTGACGTCAGTAATTGTCTAAGAATGTGTTCTCCGACTATTAGCTAGATAGCTGACGTCAGTAATTGTCTAAGAATGTGTTCTCCGACTATTAGCTAGCTAGCTGACGTCAGTAATTGTCTAGGAATGTGTTCTCCGACTATTAGCTAGATAGCTGACGTCAGTAATTGTCTAGGAATGTGTTCTCCGACTATTAGCTAGATAGCTGACGTCAGTAATTGTCTAGGAATGTATTCTCCGACTGTTAGCTAGATAGCTGACGTCAGTAATTGTCTAGGAATGTATTCTCCGACTATTAGCTAGATAGCTGACGTCAGTAATTGTCTAGGAATGTATTCTCCGACTGTTAGCTAGATAGCTGACGTCAGTAATTGTCTAGGAATGTATTCTCCGACTGTTAGCTAGCTAGCTGACGTCAGTAATTGTCTAGGAATGTATTCTCCGACTATTAGCTAGATAGCTGACGTCAGTAATTGTCTAGGAATGTATTCTCCGACTGTTAGCTAGCTAGCTGACGTCAGTAATTGTCTAGGAATGTATTCTCCGACTATTAGCTAGCTAGCTGACGTCAGTAATTGTCTAGGAATGTATTCTCCGACTGTTAGCTAGATAGCTGACGTCAGTAATTGTCTAGGAATGTATTCTCCGACTGTTAGCTAGATAGCTGACGTCAGTAATTGTCTAGGAATGTATTCTCCGACTGTTAGCTAGCTAGCTGACGTCAGTAATTGTCTAAGAATGTATTCTCCGACTGTTAGCTAGACAGCTGACGTCAGTAATTGTCTAGGAATGTATTCTCCGACTGTAAGCTAGCTAGCTGACGTCAGTAATTGTCTAGGAATGTATTCTCCGACTATTAGCTAGATAGCTGACGTCAGTAATTGTCTAGGAATGTATTCTCCGACTGTTAGCTAGATAGCTGACGTCAGTAATTGTCTAGGAATGTATTCTCCGACTGTAAGCTAGCTAGCTGACGTCAGTAATTGTCTAGGAATGTATTCTCCGACTATAAGCTAGATAGCTGACGTCAGTAATTGTCTAAGAATGTATTCTCCGACTGTTAGCTAGCTAGCTGACGTCAGTAATTGTCTACGAATGTATTCTCCGACTGTAAGCTAGCTAGCTGACGTCAGTAATTGTCTAGGAATGTATTCTCCGACTATTAGCTAGATAGCTGACGTCAGTAATTGTCTAGGAATGTATTCTCCGACTATTAGCTAGATAGCTGACGTCAGTAATTGTCTAGGAATGTATTCTCCGACTATTAGCTAGCTAGCTGACGTCAGTAATTGACTAAGAATGTATTCTCCGACTATTAGCTAGATAGCTGACGTCAGTAATTGTCTAGGAATGTATTCTCCGACTATTAGCTAGATAGCTGACGTCAGTAATTGTCTAGGAATGTATTCTCCGACTATTAGCTAGATAGCTGACGTCAGTAATTGACTAAAAATGTATTCTCCGACTGTTAGCTAGCTAGCTGACGTCAGTAATTGTCTAGGAATGTATTCTCCGACTATTAGCTAGATAGCTGACGTCAGTAATTGTCTAGGAATGTATTCTCCGACTGTAAGCTAGATAGCTGACGTCAGTAATTGTCTAGGAATGTATTCTCCGACTGTAAGCTAGATAGCTGACGTCAGTAATTGTCTAGGAATGTATTCTCCGACTATTAGCTAGATAGCTGACGTCAGTAATTGTCTAGGAATGTATTCTCCGACTGTAAGCTAGATAGCTGACGTCAGTAATTGTCTAGGAATGTAATCTCCGACTGTAAGCTAGATAGCTGACGTCAGTAATTGTCTAGGAATGTATTCTCCGACTATTAGCTAGATAGCTGACGTCAGTAATTGTCTAGGAATGTATTCTCCGACTGTAAGCTAGATAGCTGACGTCAGTAATTGTCTAGGAATGTATTCTCCGACTATTAGCTAGATAGCTGACGTCAGTAATTGTCTAGGAATGTAATCTCCGACTGTAAGCTAGATAGCTGACGTCAGTAATTGTCTAGGAATGTATTCTCCGACTATTAGCTAGATAGCTGACGTCAGTAATTGTCTAGGAATGTATTCTCCGACTATTAGCTAGATAGCTGACGTCAGTAATTGTCTAGGAATGTGTTCTCCGACTATTAGCTAGATAGCTGACGTCAGTAATTGACTAAGAATGTATTCTCCGACTGTTAGCTAGATAGCTGACGGGAAGTTGTTTAATGCTGTACGTGCCTATATATACTTGGTTTGATGTTGACGATTAACCGAGTAATGTCCCCTGTGTCAATACGGTGTTTATAGAAGATCACAGTGTCAATAACTGCGGCTCTATCACGAGTGCTTAAACACGGTAAAACATTTCTATCATAACAAGGGATTTGTGTATCTGTACATTTACCAACCTTTATCAGCACCAACCGTGACTAGCCAGTATTATACATAGTGTAATATTACCACTGTCATAAAGCATGAGAGGTATCTATCGGCATTAGCTTTTAGATACATCTCTAACGATTTATGTTGTTAACAGTCCTCTACAGATAACATTTACCTAATCAAGTAGATCGCGGCCAGAACATCTAATGTTAAAGTATCAAACAACCGTCAGCTGAAATGTATCTCAAAAGCGTGTGCAACATTATTTGCCGGACACTTCAGGTACAAAGTTGTGCAATTTAACCGATTAAGCTTATACAATAAATACATGTTTTCCTATTGTTCTTGTAGTTGATTCAGTGTCTGCTACACAATCCGAGTACTTCATTATTCTCACAAAATGTATAAGCTCGTAATATACATCGCCGCCTTAGGAATGTTGCTACATCAATCAGGTAAGATATTAAGTTTAATTGTTTAATGGAATACGTAACGTTTATTATGTTAGACAATGGCAGTAAGTGCAATTTAAACAGAAAGTACCAATGTAAAAATATGACGTAGCACAATGATACCATGTTTCGGTGTATGCAATAAGATTGTGATAACAGTTATATATATTACATTTGTATAATTTTATATATATTCTTCTGTTTCAGTAGGTGTAATCAAGATTTGGGTTTAAGCCAATAACGTTTTCTTTGTGAAGTCTGTTTTGAGTACCATAAAACGCTTTAATAAATGTTATTGTAGCTTTTTAATTTTTAACTATTATGTTGTATTTAGTGTATATTCTTTTTTAGGCTGTCTTAAAATGGCACAGACCCCTCTAACTGGATCAGTACAAAACCGTCATTCGCGATGGAAAACTCCGAGACTAGGTCCTATGTTCTATGGAGAGTATGTCCGAAGCAGTCATGTAATGAAACATACGGGTCAACACATGACCACAAGCACCTTTGTAAATGACAACAATGACAGTACAAATCTACATGTACCAACCACAGCGAAAAAATGGACATATGCAAACTTAGGCCCCATGTTTCATGGAGGTTATTTCCTAAAAAGGCCTCCAGTGGAACCTTTCGGTCATGACACGACAACAAAGACAAGAGCAAACGTCAAGAAACACAACAGAACTCTATCAACAACAGCGAAAGGAATGCAGAATTTTTATCATACATCGGTGAACAAAAACGGGACAGAAACATATGTTATCACCACGGAGAAACAATTATCAGGAAACAAGTCAACCTTAGGCCATGCCAATCTGTGGATAATCCCCAGTTTGAAAGAAAACGTACACACGCCGCCTCCTTTATGTAGTCCCGAATCATGTCACACCAGAGGATTACAAAGTCCGTCATGTTCTACCGAAAAGTGCGGAGACGTACACCGAACATGTAAGTGTGATGTTTTGTGTGTTCTATTTGTTGACTGCTGTTCAGACGTGTTGCACATAATTCCAAAACAGGCGGTGCAAAAGATGCTTTATTATTCGTTTGACTGGAAGAAGTGGTTCACAGATGTAGATAACGTCCCTCTATTATCATCATATATAAACTGGAGCACTTGCTTGCCGATACGTAGTGGATCAGATCCTTTATCAATACGAGTAATAGCGAAATGTCCGACCAGTGGCAATGCAGGTGATACCCATGTTAGACATTCTCTCTTATCATCATTATGTGAAGGTTCTTCCAATCATCATTTTGTGATTAAGACGTTGAATGTTGAGAACACAACGATTCGTGTTTTATTCAAAAACAAATACTGTGTTCGCTGCCATGGTTTAACTAAGAGTCACACGGTGTTCTCTAAAACAGCTTTGTATCATCCTCAAGACTCGCCTTATATTCCACCGTTGGTTGCTGGCATAATACGGACGTGTGACGTTACTGCCCACAATCAAAACCTAAATCTTCCATGCGTACGAGATTATCACTCCTATAACTTAAACACGATATGTAGTTTGAATTTGTTTCCGATCGATGTTGACATTAATGGTAAATTTAACCGTTCGCGGTGCCTCCACTGCAATGGAACAGAGAGAGAAGACGAGTGCATTAACGTACATTTCATGCAACATGGTCGTCCGCTTGGTATGATGCATGGTGCACCGATAGTGGCGGAGAATGGTTATCTATTAGACTCCTTATTCAGTTTTTACAATTATCCTCATGTCCATACCTCTACTAATACATATACAACTATTAACCATTACATTAACCGTAATGTAACGGATTATCCAGTGTTACAGTGTCCGCTGGGTTTTACCAAAACAGGAGACACGTGTAAAAAACAGTCCAATTTCCAAAATGACACAATTGATCTCAATATCACACTGCAGGTGAACTCGCAATCGCATGCCAACAACATATCAGTTTTACAGGATCTATTTGCACATGCCAAGTTGAAATTCAACTTGATCGATCAGAAATATGAAAATGACCAAATCGAAAATTATTATCAGGTGAACTTAAATGATATTAATTTACTTCTTCATTTGACGGATGCTGCTGAGAAACTGTTTCGAAACACAGATACTGAAATTATAATAACCACCATTGATGAGGCAGGAACATCGTTTAACTGTCAAGATAACCAAACAGATGTCGTGTTATTTGATGTTGATCTGACAACCATCAACACTAGTTTATACATCACTAATAAGGAAAGCACATATACAATTCCGTTTCCGTTTTCGCAATTTGCAATAAATATAGACATCCATAGAAATACTTCAAATTCCTCAGAGCTGACATTGTCATACTGTTCCTCTGATCCAGACATGATGACGAACTGTTCCGCCGTCCGAGTGTTCCCTCCGGGACAGTTTAGTGTTCACAATCATACCGTCCGTCTCTACGACGCAGAGAAGAATGTACAGGAGAAGGTCCGTCACTACACAATAATGAACCATACTCTCTTGGTGTGTGATCAACGCAAACCTTCCGTCGTTGACTATAGTTATCTCAGGAAATTAGCCGAATACATTAGCAATATTACCATGTCGTTTTCAATTGTTGCACTTTTTTTGTTAGTCTATTATCATTTTGTTATTCCAAGGCTTCTGAATCTACACGGCAAGATTGTGGTTGGTTTCGCTCTGTCGCTGGCGATTTCGCAACTGATCCTCGTGACCAACACAGTAATGCGTTCAGCTAAAGACTATCTAGAAACGTTTCCTATTTCCAATTACATCTGTAAAGTGTTAGGAATAATAAATCATTACTTGCTGATCTGTATGTTCTTGTGGAGCGCCATCATGTCCTATGACATTTGCCGTAGGTTTAGCGCTTGTTCCCCGTTGCACCAGCAGATAGACACGGACAAAGGCCGCTATCGTTTTCGTATATACACTTGTATTGCGACTTTATTACCTTTCATGGTCGTATTGATATCGAACATCTTGGCACTGTTGTCTGAGGATTTCGATCTCGGGTATGGAGACCAATTCCACTGCATGGTTTACACATTTGAAGGTAAACTTTATGCATTTGACATTCCAGTATTATCAATATACGCATTCAGCATCGTGTGTTTTGTTATTTCACTGCATGGGCTGGAATGCGCACGACGGGCTGGAAAACATCTGTACAATACCCGAAAGCGCGACCGACGCCACTTAAAAGCTTACTCTAAGATAACACTGATGATTGGTTTTACCTGGGTTATTTCTATCGCAGGAGTTTTCACCCAGTCAGTCTGGCTTAGTTTTCTCGGTCTATTTGTCAATGGGTTACAGGGATTGCAAGTGTTTATTGGTTTTCTGTTAAACAACCAAATACGGAAGGTGATTTTGGCAAGATATTGCTGCCCGATTAAGACAAATGATAGTTACGCGGTATATAGTACCCAGTCAAAATAACCGTTCCGACTATCGTTAAGTTTGAAGAATAATGAAATGAATATCACTAAGGCATACTCTGCTGCTTAAAACGATGCTTATGTTATGTGTTGTGTTTTTGCTTTGATCTAGGATCCTTTTCATATATTGTACTTACATATCGATGTTTTACAGTATCGTAACATTACTTTACCATTTTTTTTATTGACTGGCTGCATAGATCAACACTGATGATTGAGTATTTACATTTTTACAAAACAGAAAAATATTAAACAAAATGAAAATAATAGAAAAAAATCACAACCAACTAAAAAATAATGATCTATAATTGAGACTAAAGAACAATTAACATAAAAATCGTACAGTTTCCATATAGATATTTGATATGTTTTTTATTGTATAACATAAGTAATCCACTGCTGTATTTGACATTTATCACACATACAGATACATTTGTACCTAAGTATAAGTGGTTCATTAAAGCTTACATTTCCTTTTTGACAGCGAATGGCGTGTGTATGTTTTCAATACATGATGCGTTTTTAGGTGATTTGATTTTGTTGTTGCTGAGAAATAGTTAATATGAGTTGAACTGTTGAACACGTAAATGAAAATAATGTGTTTTTTAACTCTGAGAAGAGACTCTGTTGATTATTAATGAACAATATATTTAAAATTTTGATACAATCACAAGAAACGGATAGCAAGACCAAGAAATGTTTTTGTATAATCAGCAATGTTGTAAAAAGATACTATCACATTTTTAAAAATTATATTAAAATTATTAAGTACATATATATTTTGCCTCTAGTTTAATCGATTTTGAGTTCGGATTATGGTTTTGTTGACGCTATGGTATTCTCTCATTTTTTATTGTTACATTGACTTATGTGTTCTTTGTTTTCAGCCTAAAACAATCATACGATAATCATGTGGGGACAACATGTTGGTTAGATAGAGTATATTGGTGGAACAAGCTGCATACTCTAAGGCGTATCATTTCACTAAAAAGTTACCTACGTCAGTTACAAAAGCACATCCCTATACATGTGTAAATGATGTTATTTTCAAATAAAGTTTTATAAAACCAGTTTTTGGTGCCCTATCGCATTAGGCTGCAACAGAACATTGACATCCCATGTACCATACGTGTAAATATCACCTTTTAACTCTCAACAAATTTATGTTTGTTTTTTTTTCTTTTTTTAATTTGTTTTACGTTTTATAATTATCTTTTTTTCATACCAGCTGTATGAGATTCTTGCCATTACAATTGATTATCATCTCAATATAAAAGCAATGATTGAATATTAAAGTTTTATCGAATTGGTATACCCAAATTACTGTATAGCAATGTGCTCTTTCCGTGACTAATGTTGCTTTCATTGTGAGCGCGCTTTATCTAGTGTATGTAAATAAGACGTATTCCCTGTCAAAAAATAACATAATATGGTGAGGATGATAAATTGAACCGTAAATCACAGAGGATGAACGACCGATATATATCTAAATTCAAAAGTATCCAGATGTGACGATATAAGGGGGTTCAAAAGTATCCAGATGTGACGATATAAGGGGGTTCAAAAGTATCCAGATGTGACGATATAAGGGGGAAAAGCATTCAAATGTAGCATGATAAATAACCGAATCAATCTGTTGGTGTCGTTTTCAATCAATGTATGAGATATTACCCTGAATGGCGGTCTTTATTTAATGAGATTTATTTGAACTCGTTATGTACTTGGACTAGATAAACAATGACGTATTGATTGAATGGCGCGTGTGGAATTAAATGATTGTTATACTTTCACGTTCTGAACTCAGGGACACATCTCATCAAACGATGTTTTCTAGATTAGATCCCTTGAGTAAAACGGCTAAATGAAATTTGCTTTCAGGATGAAAATCACAATATATTCAAGCTATTGAATTCGATTGCTTCAGGTTTAGTTTTCTCAAAAATGAATTACATATCGGGGCTTCCCCCTGGGACTCCAATCACCAATAATATATAGGCAAGCTTTACCAATTATGGGAGTCCTTTGACAATTTTAGGAGTCAAAATGCAGGTTTTTGTGAGTCCGGGAAAACCCTGCATTTTATTTATATCTATATTCTACAAATTTTAACTAAATATTTGGATTAAAAAAAACCTTCGGCTGAAAAACAAAAAAAAAACAAAAAAGACTAAAAAATGCATCTTAAGTATTTTAGAGCATGTACGTTTCATAAACATTTATGTTCTTATAACTAAACATAAATGACCCGTAACCTTTAAGATGGAACGTGAATGAAGTTCATGTACATTTGTACCTTATGACAGCATGCCTGATTATATTTTTGCAATGTCCATGCATTGCATTTAATTTGCATTGTCGTTATTCGTCAATATAAACAGAATTATTCAGCGGGAGTACATTTGTTAAGTGCTTGATAACTATCTCGAATGCATTTTGTATATTGTGGTCGTTTTTGTATCCGGGGTACACAAGTACATCAGAGAAAAATAAATTGTAATGAGGTACATGTATTCATGATTGATAGTTATCGGTCTGTGCTATTTGGTTGTGTGATGTCCATTAGGAATGATGGAATATATAATATGTCTATATCGTGACGTAACCAATAAAACAGCCGTCCATTTAGCAATCAGTGGTGTTTGCTTGTGGTTCTCGTTCCTACTCCATCAATATTGACATAGGAGCAAACGACTTTCTGACAGAAGTAGTCGTCAATATACAATCACGGAATATGTAGCGGTGCTGGTGTGTTCAAACGACAAAGATGAAAGTCAAATCAACATGGACTTTGCTGTTGTTTATCACATTTGTTTGTAATGGTAAGTAAACACTACATGGACTTTGCTGTTGTGTATCAAAGTTTGGGATGGTAAGTAAACACTCTTTATAAAATGTAGTGCACTTCGTCCGAAAAGATACTTGTGACGATCATTTCTGCAAATTGTTTGTTCGGCGAATATCTTGATTTTCCATAGATGCACGCTTTTCGTCACACTCGGCTTCATTTTGGTGCATATTATCGTTCATTTTGAAAGGTTTGAACTGACGCTACAGTTAAAGAAATTGTAAGATTTCTCTCACATCCGGTATCGATAATGAACAATTAATGAAAAACGCTTTAGAACAATGAAATGATGATCTAATCCTTATGCTTATATAAACACATTTACGTAGTGCTCGATTTAAAATTATACAGAACTAGTTTAAATTAAATGGGTTTTACGCACCTGACTCTTCTTCTTTGACACTAGTTTAGAATTTTTGGATTCCCATCTTTTGGTCCCTAGCATCACTGAAGAGTGATGGGAGGACGATACAACTGTATGATGTAGTTTAATTTATTTTGTCGGCATACTGTATCTATAACTAAATTTAAAAAATGCAGCATATGTATGTATTACGTCATCCTTATTAATACCCATGGAGAACAATTTGACAGACATGGTCTTTGCTTCTCATTTAAAACCAGATTAGATTGAGTGTAATCAGGAGTTGTATCGAGTTTGAGTTCAAATTATGGTTTTGTTGACATATTTGTTTTGGGGGTCCGCGATAAGTATGAATGCGTATAGCTCAAAAAATTAATAACTATAGTATGATATGATGTGAGCCCGGAATCCAAACAAACAAATGCTCGTTGGATACGAAAAATTAGAATAAATATATGTGCAAAAACAATATTGCCAGTGAATACTAAAAGTTTCTTTTCTAGAGAACACTTTTTTCTGTTTTTTTTTCATGTTGAATATAATCCACCCAATTATGCTTGGTCTGTTTTTATTGGATCGATTTTTTGAAAAATAACAATACCAATACATATTTAATAATATATGCTAAAAATGCCCGTTTAGTTTAAATAGTTTAACTTATGGCATTTAAGAGCGTTTATTTGTGGTTATTTTTGACTGATTGCATCGTAAAAAATGCATGCTAACATTTATATTGATGGCGCCATTCAGTAATTCGCTTTTAGGTTCAGTTCAATTTTTATACAAACTGGCAGACACAATTGATAATGTGCTGTTTTTTTAATAAAGGTCAAATTCTCGACTCTATTAGGGTTCTACGATTCAAATGTAGTTTTAGCAAGATAATGATGAAAACGTACTACCCCCCATTTCTGAGAATCGTTGTGCCCTAATAGAGTACTTTCACTTTATATGAATGAGTTTTGAAATTAAATATCATGTCAATACATTATCATAATTGTTTCATCCTACGCAAGTAAGCTTAAATAAACCACTAGATTGATATTTAATTGGTTTGGTTTGGTTTGAATATCATTTGAGAATAAGGTAAATGCAAGTTAGTTTGATTTAAACAGTAATAATTTGGTTTTGACTGTATAGAACATATATTTTCTTAGCGAAATGTGTTTATTTATTATTTTAGGACATTTCACTGAGCAAACCGTTCTTCCTGGAGATGATGATACACAGAAAAACAGTACCTCTTCTTCAAGACAAAAGCCTGATCACAGCAAGAAGAAACAGGAAACAAATGGTACTTTTCCGTTAAACAATTCATCAGACTACGACAATAACCTTGCTGTCCCTATCCTACCCAACGTCCAGAATGACGACCAACGAGAAGATGAAATTCAAGTTTTTGGACGAACGGCTTTATTGTGTAAAGGTTCTATATGTTCAGATTCCGCCTTTCCTGATATCGCGGTGCACTGTTATTGTGATGTCCATTGCATTCTATTTGGTGATTGTTGTGTAGACTATTTTCAAAAATTAGTGCAAACGTCAGCAAAAGAAGCTGCCATAAATACTTTAATTTCAGATCCTGTTGAGTTTTATCGTACAAATACTTCAGCACAAGCTTCCGTTGATGACAATATAAAGCTAATGGTTGAAGGAGAATGCCATGAGTTGTATCGGAGCCAGGCTTTCTCCGTCATCCTCATCAAACGGTGTCCTTACAGTGAATCTGTCGGCACATTTGAGTGGCTACTTGGTTGCATGGATCCGTACGCTGACTTTCCTGTGACAAGAAAAGTGAGCACTGATATTCAAATTGTATATAAAAACAAGTATTGCGCATTTTGTAATGGTTTGAGTGAACATGAATTACTATATTGGAAAGTTCAAGCGGGCTGCCCTGATGATATTGTTTTCGGTACTAATGACGTTCAGAGTACGATATATGACAAATGTAAATTATTGTATAAAGCTCCAAATATGTCAGCACAACCCAGGTATTGCCTTTCGCACAGTATATTCTCACATCCTTTCATACTGTCCGAAAGTGTCGCTTTCAATTTATGTAAGAGATATGTAGCACCGTTTGCGGACTATCATGGCATATTTCAGAACCCGCATTGCAATCCATCTGCTGAACTAGACACCGGCCAAGCACGTTGCATAAAATCATTGATTGATATTATATTCATCGCATTCAACCCAGTGGAACTCATATTCAACTTTGATATAAACAATGGAATTTGGCAGCTGTATCAGCCAGGCGACAATACGTGTCACTCCGGACTGAAAATACAAGGCGTTTGTCAAATTCTGACTAACATCTTTTATGTGACTAATGCAACATTACCAGTGGAATCAGACAAGGGCGTGTTTACTTCTAACAGTATTCTGCTTGACTTTCGATTCAAAAATATGGATGAAACGAACAAATCATCAACCTACGTACAAAAAGCTGAAGTTGAATGGAAGAACAAACTGTCGGTGTGGGATGTACACTCGGTATCGTCTGCAAGCAGCGTTAAAACAACAGTGGACCAAGACCATTTCCTATTACATGTGCGGGGTGACGAATCCTCGTTTATTGGTAACGTTATGCATATCCTTGAGCATGACCTGGAATCTACCATGACCATAAAGATGACGAATTACCAGGATATAGAATCCCTTCGTTGTGAAGAAAATTCAAGACTTGTCAAAAGTACACGGGTGGCATTTGACACCAAGAGATATTCTGTTATCCATCTGATGGACAGCTTTATGTCAGTCTTTATTGAATACGCTAGATTTACGATATACATTAATAAAGCAGAAACTCCGGTTATAAGAGAAACGTTCGTATGTCAGGAGGTTCCTGTCAATTTATCATGTAAATATATCGCCTTAGACAGTCGCAGTTATAGTGTAGAAAATGAAACTATTTTTCTTGTTACTAATCACGACAGGAGGGAGTTAGTTGTAGATAACGAACTTCGTAACGACGTACTATATGTTTGTGTAGATATTGATGTCGCAAGCCTCTCGGTGTTTGATATCCTTGATACGCTGGCTGTATGCCTTTCTATTTTGTCTTTACTCGTGTTATTGATTCTTAATTGTATCTATCCTAGTCTGCTCAATCTTCCGGGTAAAATACTCTTTTCGTTTGCCCTTACTCTCCTTTTGTCCTTAATACTGCTTGCCACAATGAACATTTCAAACAAGACAGATTTGTCATGCAAGGTGGTTGCCATTATGTCGCACTACTTATGGTTGTGTGTCTTTCATTGGTCTGCCATTATGGCCTATGAGTTTGCTCGTATGTTTGGTTCGAAGATGCTGCGAAACATTCAAAACTCCAACGCTTATCGCTTTCACGTGTATGCGGCTATAGCGTATGGTTTTCCGGTGTTGATTGTCACTGTTTGCATTGTCTTAGATCAAACAAATACTCCATTAAGCATTGGATACGGTGTTAACGGGGTGTGCTGGATATATGAGTCTATGGCCAGGATGATATTTGTCATAAGTCCCATCGGAGTTATCCTTGTGGTTGGAATGATATCACTTATCATTGCAATTCACGGTATACAAACCAGCGATAATGATATAGCCCATTTATCACAAACGAGACATAATCGTCGGAAATGTCTTATCTTTTCAAAACTGTTCTTCCTCCTTGGCCTCACATGGCTTCTAACGTTCATCACACCATTTACCAAAAACAGGGCACTTATTTATGTATCCATGTTTTTGAATAGTTTGCAAGGATTTTTTCTCTTTCTTATTTTTGCCGTGAATTCACGATTTATAACTCTGGTTAGAAAAACTTTTCAGAAGAAGAAAGCATCGTCAGCAACAAGTTCGAATAACGTGCACAGTTTTGATCAAATATAACTTTTATAATTTATATTAATAAAAATACCATGAAAGGTTTTGCTTGATGTTGGCTTAGACTGCAGTGTACATGACTTAACCATAACGGAAGGAGTTAGCAACGGTCATCTTAATAGCATGTATAGTGATACCTTTACAAGTTTGTAAAAAAAAAAAACTCAGAGAATACCAAAGCGTCAACAAAACCATAATCCGAATTCAAAATCGATTAAACTAGGGGCAAAATAATAACAAAGGAAAGATTTACATGGAGACTCTTGTAAAAGCACAAGAGAATAAGACCAGGTGTTCCGGAAGAGTAAGCGTCTTCTGCTTCATCGACGACACCCGCCATGTAAATCTTGGTCACATCAAAGTAAGCATCAATCCTCAAAATGAGAACCGAGTTATCATTGTCATCACAACAAGTAAACACTAACAAGCAAACTCAAAAACGTCCATCAAGATGGCGACCATAAAACTTTCCCATAATCTTCATCAACCTGCATTTCTCGAATCCCTGTGCCATAAGTTTGTTCGTCAGCAGTCGACATCTATCACGAAAATCGCGATATTCAGAGCAAGCACTAGAATAACGAATCAACTACGACATGTAAACACCATATGATGGAGAAGCAGGGATTTTCTTTAGATTGGAAAGTATGATTTATATAAAGATTATTTTACACAACCAAAATATGTTTCATGTGACGTTTCGATGACTAGTACGATATGTACCCTGTCACCTTCATCAAGCTAAATGGTATAGTCTTTAGTCTGATGAAGGTGACAGGGTACATATTGTACTAGTCATCGAAACGTCACATAAAGCATACTTTGGTTGTGTAAAATAATATTTACATATAACTTTACAAGTTTATCAATAAATATTTCGGTCAAATTGAACTAATTGGCAGTGTGCCTCAAGACTTACCACAGACCTTGCGTTTTACAATTGATTTATCACCGCGACGGTGTTTGTTAATTTTGGCAAAACATGCGAAAACCCCCCCATCACCGAGTCGTGCATTTTGGACGTTTTGACAAAATTAACAAACAATTTGGCAAACTACAGGTCAAAAGCAACGTCCATTGTTTAGCCATGATACATATCAACAATTGATCAGGTATCTTCTGTTCAATTTACCCGAAAAAAAGTGATACAAATATTTTAATGATATCACTCTATATGCTTTTTAAGATCACCCCATAACACTTAGATAGTATATCGGTATAATCGTCCTACCGTATCCATCGCGATAAGTATTTGATGTATTTACATCAATATGACTGTTCATTTTTACATACGCTAAACTTTCACTGACTAAATGTAATTATATTAACGCCGAAAATGCAAATATATTTTGTACGCTAAATATAAAATCTGTGTGTGTGTGTTGGGTTTTTTTACCGAAAACACCTACATTTATAAAAAAAAAAACGCTTTTAGGTATGTTGTCTATGCATTGTTGTTATAGTTTCTTATTCATGTATCATTACATAGTGTTATATATTGACGAAACATCGTAACGTATAGTTACAAAACAAAGCTGTAATATTTGTTTGATAGCATCATTTTACATATTATGAAACAAAATTAGTGTTTGATACCGTTGTTGAAATAGTTTATGCATGATGCCAATCAAAAATAAGCGGAAGTGATGTTAAGGATCTGCTCTTGTGAGGTTTCAATTATGTTAAATCTAGTTTTGATCACAGGTGAAAGATTTTTGTAATATCTAACAACATATGATCAATTTTAATAGAAAATATGAATCTGAAATATGCCGCAAAAACCTAGATGTTTGTTGTTTTTATAACTTAATAAAAAGACCAGTATGGTGGTCATTTTCAGCATTAGGATCTCGGTGAATTTTTGCATTTCACGAGCAGCCGAACTTTCTTTTCTGTATGCATTATTCATTGTTTAAATTGTCCGTGTATCACCATTTTTCATTATAGCAAGTTCATGTTTCCCTTGCACTTCTTTACGTTCAATATAAAACAAATATTATGCAATGTAGCAAGGAGATTTATTGTACTTTTTATTTTACATTTGTAGTATCTTGAAACGATTTTGATTTTTGACTCCAGAATAGTGAAAAAAACCCCACATCCAATAATGGGACAAACAACAAGCATGCTAAGGGGTTAGGGTAACTAAATTAGTTTCCGAGCTAAAAGAATAATTTAAAGACCTTTTTTTTTGTTTTCATGATAAACAGTGTATAAGAATATACTATTATTTTCAGCTTTGCAAACATTCATACATACAATGTTTCTGATCACAAATCTGGAAGATATTGAATGAAATCGTCCTGCATTTGGGCAAAACAGCATTTTTCACATAAAATCACGGTATATGCTAATTTCGATAAATTTGAGCGAGCATAGCACAAAAACGAGTTTACTGCCATATATTTCTCATTGCATTTTCTGCTATGTCATGAACTCCCTTTTTGCAAAATAACACATCAGGAAGTAAAGTTAGTCTATTTTTTTTTTTTAAACTTTTCACAAGCAAAGTATTTATACTGAAGAGAGCAGATAAAAATAGCGGGATATGGATGTAGTCAGGGTAATCTTAAAGCTTGTTAGTAATATGTTTATTATATATACTGTACATAAGTAAATGCTTATCATGTCACAGATATTGAATACAATGAAATATATGATTTTTTTATGTCATTTTTGCGTAGCTTCTCTCGACAATATATATGTTTCATTGCAAACGTCATCAATCTCTATTATGTCACCATCATTATCATTGTTGTCAACACTTGATATTGCGGGTAAAACAGTTCGAAATATCTATATTATATACAGAATCATTCATTGCGTAATTGATTAATTTGATATTTGACATATTCACAACAATGTATCGGCTAATTGTGTCATCATCGTATTACAATAAAGAGATGAATGTTTTGGTGGTATTTCCTTTTTCTTTTCAATTCCTTTTTACTTTAACAATTTACAATATTAAACTGTCATGAATAAAAGTAGCAGTTGTTAAGTGTTTATAAAGTTGAGAAAACTTTTTTATAATACGAGGGGTGTCACTTGCATCGGTGCTCATATAGCGGAAGTGATTTTGTTCATTTTAATTTGCTCTGTCCTTCAAAATACTCTCCGCCAGCCAGAACACACCTTTTTAGCCGGTCAATCCATTTTTGGAAGCATTTTTCATACTCTTCAATGGGTACATCCATCAGACACTGATAAACAACAGATCCAAGGCATTTCTCGAATTGTATCTCCTTGCAGATAAATGATATTTAAGTTTTGGAAAGAGAAAATAGTCGCAGGGGGGGCAAGTCTGGCGAATACGGAGGCGGTGCGGAAGGACGGTTACCTTCTCTGTCTCCAAAAAGTCAGTCACAATACGTGCCTTGTGAGCGGGTGCATTATTATGCAAAAGTCGGACATACTTAAGTCCTGTTTTGGGGCGGCGACTTTTGTAGTAGTTCTTCAACTTTCTCAGAACATCGTTTTTATAAAACTTGCCTGTGACCGTTCTGCCTTTTGGCACCGGGATTTGAATAGCTGGACCCTTATTAGTGAAAAAAATAGCATACAAAACCTTCTTTACCGTTCGTATTCGTTTGACAATACTTGGGCGTCTGGCATTTCTAGTGGCCCATATTCGGTTGGCAACCTTCCGCTTTGGTTCAAAATAATACACCCAGGTCTCATCACCAGTGACTATATTATCAAAAGCCTTTTTACTATATTTTGGGTACATTTTGAGAAGTTTTTTGCCATTGTTTCACGCGTCTTCTTTTGCTCATCCGTTAACAAATGGGGTATCCATCTTGCATTTATCTTTCTAACTTTTAGGTGTTTCTTCAAAATTGCATGAACTCTTGCTAACGACAAGTTTGTCATTCGAGCCAATTCTCTTACGGTGAATCGAGCATCAGTTTGGAGGATAATTCGGATTTGTTCTATGTTACCTTTGGTCGTAGTTGTTGCAGGACGACCTGGATGAGCAGCATCTTTCAGTTGCTGTTGCAAAGCACTAAATTTACCTACCCACCTACAAACTGTGAGACATTTGGCCCTCCCCATAAATGTCACACACCTCGCGGTGAATCTCTACAGCCTTTATGCCGAGTAATGACCTACCTTTTATATAGGCCCTAATTTCAAGAACATTTTCACCTCGTGTTCCTGTGATTTTGTGTCTAGTCTAACGAATAGGCTATGAAACGATGAACACTGTACCGAGGCCAGTGAACGTGTGGACGAGATATTTACCTGTGTCACGAGCCAGGGATCACTCAATCGACACGAGGTGGTTTTGTGCATAAATTGCACGATTTCCGCGAAATAAAGCACAGATGACATTATTTATGGAATACCCCTCGTATGAAAAGGTCAAACGTAAGAAGAACAGAGAAATAATTAATAATGATAGTAATCACTACAACTGTATGACTTATCGAGTTAATATAATATCAACACTATTCACAAAACAAAATATCAACAATTTAGAATTTTTGTAAAATAGATGCAATTTTACATGTGCTAGATATTACATTCATATTGCTAAATGTGTCATATCTATAGAACAAAGAGCAAATTGTTAGTTTCATTACAAACTTGGTGGTTTAAAGTGCAGTCATCTTAAAACATTAACTAGTAAGATAAAGAATTCTATGAGAGGACACAATATTACGGTACTATAACAGTTTTCACCCTTTAAACGATCCTTTATACTACCTGATTATCTGATTCATTCATTGTACATGCAATGCATGGCGTTTTTGTATTTTCTCCTTCGTTCCTCACTTGTACATCATTTTGAACATATCTTGTAACGAAAGCATAAAACTTGTCGAATGTCATCATTTTCATGATATATGAAATACAGGCAAAATTGCAAATCACGTTTCACAATCGATACAATATTGTGCAATATCAAAACGATTCGTGAAATTAATTGATAAAAGATCAAACCATTGAGCACGTTCATTCCTTTTAACGGTTTTAATGGTGTGTATTCATCATTGCGTTCGCTCAACATCTTACAATAACCAGACCATTAACTTTTACCCTTGGGAGTAGCAGCTAAAAACTTTTTGTTTGCGTTAGGATTTACATATATGTTGTGTTGATTATGGGAGGCTTGTATTAGATTTCAGGTTTTCCCTGATTAAAGTACCAACGATAGCATTGTCCTAACGAGTATGTCGTGACAATTTCCAGGAGCATTATCGACATATCTTCGTGTTTCTATTGGTGATTACTAAACTGATTCTGGGAAACTGAACCCCATTTGCAATAAAGCATTCCCACGAGAGCAAAACGCGTGTCAACATTAAGTACATTAAGTGTAAAAAATACAACAAATAAATGCTGATAAAGTGTTTTTCCTAATTACTCTGGCCCAATCAGCCAATCATAAGCCTCGTTATATAAATGTTGGTCGGCGTTTTCATATCTGACGGTTGAAGTATACATGTAACTTCGTTTAACGCAAAGAAATAATTTCATCGTCATGATGGCTACAACCAGCTCCAGAAACGTGCGTTTAATTGTACTTGTTCTCGTAGTCTTTTGGAAAGGTAAGTCGAACCAAAAAATGCATACATGCCTATTTGTTTGTAACAAGTATGGCCCATATGTACACTGCAGAATAGTTTTATATGGAAACTATTACAGATCCAATTTAAAGGCTTAGTTCAGAGCTCCATCACCACATAGTAATATATGGTAGCACGCATAACTTAATTAGCACACAGTAGTAATCTCATACAGGAGTAAGTTTGCTTTCACTCAGTACCCTTATTAGTTACAATGTAGTTTTGTCAACTTGAACTATCATTATTTATCGGTGATTAATTAATGCTTTAAATAGGTAATTGAGCAAAAGTGTTAACTCGCACTGATTTAAAATGACCACTGTTATAAAGGCTGGTCAACTACATTAACACGAATTTTGTTTAGAATCATTTATCTCTGAAGCGATGATTATACAATTATATAGAATAGAAAATATATTTGGAAGTCCTGTGTACAGAATAAAGTTTGTGAGACGCTACTTTGAATCAGTAGGTTCTGATTGGTATTACAATCATCAACTATAGCACTATCTCTAATCGAAGAATTACTTTAAACCCTCAAAATAATGTTAATGTACCATGAATGCATATATAACAAAATAACAAATTCCACGTTTGACGTCCATGTTTTGCCATTTTATTTTCCATCAAAACCCAGACATTTGATACAAAGTTGCTATTTTTTCCAGTTGAATGGAGCAGTGCTAAACAGGACTCGGATGAAGATGCGAAGGACATATTATTTCCCTCGGACAATGGTATGCGTGAATGCCCAGAAAATATTTCAACTACTTCTAGCGGCTCCAGTGACCAAGTTCCTAAAGTGCCCCAAAAGCTTTCTTTCTTTCATTTTTTTGGTTTAAACGTTACTTGCGACTTGGACCAGATGTGTTTCATGCCAGAAAGGAAGAATGACGTTTGTCATTGTGATAATGAGTGCATTTTATTTGGAGATTGCTGTGCTGACTGGTACTCTCGCAAAGTGTCTAAAAGTAACATGGAAATAATGAAAGCAATAGAGAACCCATACTTATGGTTCATCGACAATGTTAAAGACTCCCGGCATGTTGATACCTTAACAACTTTCATTCAAGACAGTGTATGTAAGCAGATTCAAAACGGGAAAGACATTAAGGCATATAGAGTAATTTCAACATGTTCAATGGCACACGTTGATGAAGAATTACGGAATGGATGCGAAATGGGTACATTTCACCCTGTAGAAAATATACCAGTTTCTCTACGTATCAATGCATCTATACAAATCGTTTTCAAGAATCAGATGTGTGCCCTGTGTTACGGATACAAGGAATCGGAAGTACTACCGTGGACCGTGTCAGCATTGTGCCCTGAAACCACGCTGTCTAAGACTGAGGAATACCTCACCAAAACATTAAAGGAGGAGTGTACATTTTATATGAACCCACCTCCTGATGTGGGTGAGATCCGACAATGCCAACTACAGAATGATCAACCTCCTTTAGAGTGTGATGACAATGAACAAGGTGTCAATACCACAATGGCGACAGTTTGTAAAGCGTACACGGCGCCCGTCGTCAGCTCGTCCCTTTATAAAAATCCTCACTGTGCGCTCTGTTCTAATAGATCCGAATTAATCTGTAAATTACACAATCAAGGTTCGCTCTTACCAGAGTACGTTCAAAAGATTGGATTGAATGTTCTTTTCAACTTTAACCCTGCGACTGGGGTTTGGTATTCGTCGGAAAAAAGGGAATGCTCAGAAACAAAGGTATGGTATCCCGACAAACGGGAATGTTATTCACTTCTTTGTCCTAAAAACTTCCTACCAAGTTTTGGGAAATGCATTGATGACAATCTTTCATTCTACAATGACACCTACAATGTTCCATTAGATCTGAATGGAGAGAGGGAATATAATGTTACTATTGACGTCAGCATCAGCGGAGGTAATAATTCGGCTGTGCCCATTCAGAAGGTTCTGCAGCAACTGAGTCAGCGTCTGGCCAATTCAGGCGTTGAAATTATTACAGATTTCAAATTAATCAGGTCATCCAGTCTAAAGATTTCCCTCGATGAAACACAAATGAACTACCGCATGCTCGTCAACGCCAGTACGCCAGAAGAGCTCAAGGCTGTAGTGGACGATACTCAGGACACACTGCGATATTTCAATCAAGTGTACCCTGAAATGCGAGCTGAAATAAACAATGTGGAGCACACAAAGGCATTAAAATGCCTTCGTACGAATATCACTCGATACACGGAATCTGATTTGGTTTTCATTGATAAGAGTATCTTTTATCTCAGACCACGCGTCTCAAATGTTACCATTAGCTTAGATAGCACCCGTTTCCAACTTAGGATTGAGTCAAATCAGCCGCCACAACTAACGTTCCTGCGATTGTGCAAGGAAGGAATATCACTACAATGCAAACTGCTATCATACACAGCAGATGAGTATAAGTTAGAAAATTCCACTGCGTCCATCAACAACATAAATGAGATTGTAACAAATTTCAATTTGATAAATGATATTCTGTATGTCTGTGACAACCTAACCGCCATGGAAGCAAAAGAGGAGGTCGACGCAATGATGCATTTTCTAACAGTCGCAACTTTAACGTTGTCGATCATATCCTTGTGTGTTCTACTTGTAACGTATTGTGCCTTTCCATCCTTACGCACGTTACATGGCAAAAACCTAATGGCATTCTCAGCATCACTTTTAATTGCACAAAGCCTATTTCTATTCGGCTCGTACGCTCCAGGAACACTGTGTGTGATAATTGCTATCTCTCAGCATTACTTTTGGCTCTGTACTTTTACGTGGACCAGTACCATGGCATTCGATTTAGCGAGTAAATTCAGTGCTAAAACAATGATGACTTCAAAAACGTCTGCATCGCAGTTCAAAAAATATTGTTTCGCGTCGCACGGTCTGCCTATGTTTCTGGTCACCGTCTGTGTTGTGGTCGACTTTTACAGTCGAGATGACAGGATTGTGGAGTATGGCTCTGTTGGTGCCGGGTACTGTTGGATCGGAAACACGGCGGCATTGCTTCTTGCCTTTAGTCTACCAGTTGTTTTGTGTCTGCTCTTTAATATCATTTGCTTTGGGATGTCTCTACATGGGATCCAAGGAACTAAGAAAACTGCAAAACAACTTCGAAATAAAAAGCAGGAAAGAAACTATTGCATCATATATACGAAGATATCAATCCTGCTAGGGGGCACTTGGTTATTGGGATTAGTAGCTGCGGGAGTAAACACTAAACCATTTCAGTACCTGAATATCTGTTTTAACGGCTTGCAGGGTTTCTTCCTCTTTCTGGGGTTTGTCGTGAACGCCAGAGTCATACGTATGCTTCGCAGAAAGAGAATGAAAAGCTCGTCAACTATGTCCCTGCAGTCGAGTGAAATGACCGATGTTACTCGCATCTCGTCAGTGCCTACACAACACCGTTACTAGAACGTTCTAGGCTGGGAATCGAGATAATACAGGTACAGACGAACGACCAAGTTAATATGAAAGCTGTAAATCGGGTATATTACATACCTAAAAGTCGTCTTTAACGAACATTTTGCCATCAACAGCCGATCCAAATGTGATAGCAAGGTGACAGTTACCGAAAGGGCAGAGTCCAATATGTTGGAATTAGTTTAAACATATGTCGCCATATATAACGTCGACGAAGTTTCTAGTGATGTATGACTTGATCAATAGTTAGCACTTGGAATTGTTAATAATTTCTTCCAAGTGTCGGTCCATTACGTGGACACGATATACTTGTAAAAACATGTGTACTCATAATATGTGAGTTATAGATAGACAATCTTATTAGATTAGCATCGCCTGGAATCGCTACATGCCTTGCGTGATAAATTAATTCCGAGTTCCATTTGGATGACTTGATCAATCACGGCATTTGCTCCGTTTATGTAAACGGTGATTGTGAACCGAAAGCTAGAAAACATTTTATAGTTGATACACGGAACAGTTCAATCAAATTAAACTTTTTAAAGTTTTAAATGTATCCTTAATTCTGGTTATTTCTACTAGTCACCCTGAACACAGGTATCATAAAATGTTCTTCTTTTGCAATGTTTTTATTAGTGATCCCTTTGAAAGTTCCATTCTTCTATTATTGGAATTTGAAAGTTCTTACGAGATTTTTAGAAGAAAGTAAGAATAGGCGTTTTTGTGTTACATGTATATTTATGAAATACATATCACGTACATGTGTGCATATATATTTTTGTTGTTGATTTTTTTTTTAGAGTCACTTATTAGGCTTTCACTGTAACTCAGCTGTTAAAATATTACTTGTGCAGAAATCATAGCCATGTAACGCATATCGCTCCATTTGTTTTGTCAGTAGCAAATCCGCATTGATCTCAATTGTATTGCATCTTTCATTTGCACCACTTTGTTTCGTCTCGTTTGCAATCGTAATTTATAGGAAATGAAAAGATAAATGAATGAGATATATATAAATGTACTTTTATTGAAACAACGTTAATTTAAATCATACATAAAGTGTAAGAAGTGCTACCAACAGCTGGTATTAAGCAATGGACGTTTCAGTAAATGTTACGGTTCTATAACACACATTGCTATTGATGACAAACTTAATCAAGAACAGCTCAATAATGCCTGTAAAATATGCATATGTTCTTTGTACATTTTATTCAATGCAATGCAATCTTTCGCGTGAAATTTGGGGGAAAATATCATCGAAACGGATGTGTTCCCTGTGTGGCCACCAGTAAGACAATATGGTGTCCACACGCATTCATGGCCAGGAGAATAACTATCTTTATACAGCATTGATGACATAGCGAAGTATGAACAATCAAAAAAAATATAAAAACAAAAGTTTCACCAGATTTTCTTTTTACGTTACTAATTTTCTAAAACGCCAATGAAAATAATAGCAAAATTTCAGCTTTATACGTCAAGCTGTTAAATTTTACAATAGCAAAATTTGACTTGTCTGATAGTCGATATTTGGGAAATTATACCGCTTGACCTATCAAGCTGAAATCTTGCTATTATTTTCATTAGGGTTTAAAAAAATTAATGATATACAAAAAAAATTTAACTTTTGTTTATATATATACATATATATTCTTATTTCTCTATGTTATCTCCTGGCCACATATACATTTGTACCTGTGTTTGTATCGAGAAAGAATACTTTTTTATTAAGATTTATTTTTAATAAACCAGAATCATTACTCAAAGTTATTTTAGTTTTAGTTGTAGTATCAGTGACCTTTATATTTGACCTTCAAACCTTAAGAGCAATCCCAAACAAGGATTTTCAGAAAGGAACCACTGTATGAAGGTCGAGTTTGATAGACCCAAGGGAACTCAACTTATTGCATGGAAATCTTATTTCAGATGTTGGTACTATTCATTTTGTATTAAGTGACCTTGATATTTGACCTTCAACCCTTAAGAGCGATCCCAAACAAGGGTTTTCAGTAAGGAAGCACTGTATAGAGTTTGAGATCAATAGGCCAAGAGGAACTCAAGCTATTGCAAGGAAACCTTTGCTTGGGTGCGGGTCCTATAAACAATAACATTGATAATAACAGCAACATTGCATGACCTTCATACATAAATAGCAACCCAAAGCAATGCCTTTCAGTAAGGAAGCACTGTATTAAGTTTGAGTTCGATGGTCTCAATGGAACTCCAGTTATCACACAGAAACCTTTCTTTGAATGCAAGTTATACTAATAGTAACAATTACCTTGACCTTTGACCTTATGACCTGAATAGCAATCCCAAGCAATGGCTTTTCAGTAAGGGATCAAAGCACTGTATGAAGTTCGTGTTTGATAGGCTAAAAGAAGCTCAAGATCTTGTATACAAACTTTTCTTTGAACAATGCAACCAGCAACAACCGCCAACAAAGTGATCTCTATGACTGTATTGCCTCTTAGGCTACACAAAAAGTTGGCTAATATGTCATACTGATAACATGCGCTATACACACTTTAGCCTCCTATCAACAGCAAAGGTTGTTTAAATGACATGCATTATCCAAATTGGCAAATGGAAAAAGAAATACAATGCATGTTGTACACCGGTGAAAGAGATTGTTTAATCGTTGCAAACTGAAATAAAATGTATGTAGAAAACAGAGAAAAGCTGTAACAGTGCCTCAGATGATTCCAATATAAACTGAGATGTGTACCACACTATCATTATTTTGTCAATGAGAGTCTGCTAACATAAACTAACACCTGAAACAAAACCAGTTCGAGTTTTATTTATTAATTAAGTCCATTAAACAAGTTGAATTCAACAAACTGAGTGATACTTCTATAAATGAGGAACATACATTGTATACTCTATAGTAGGAAATGGACCAAAAACTACTATATAATGTATCTTATTTCAACAATGATGTCTGTTTATTTCAAATTTCATAAATAAACATGGTAACAATCTTGTTGAAATATTTTCAAAAAATATGCTTAACCTGAAGTAATCTCACAAAGTCTTACATGTCAGTTTCACCTTATAATATTAATCTATCATATGGAATATCAATTACAGAAGAGGGTGTGTACAATTCAGTTTATCGTGAAGTCCAAACAACAATGAGGTAAAGCATTAATCAATGTATTAACTCAAACATACTGTCAAGAATTATCGAATCCAAACCCTTATGTATTCAAGCCAAGGTACTTTTGCCGAGTCTGCAGTTCTCTTAGCAAATAAAAATGTTTGTTTTAATATTTTGGCTTATTAAATGACCCAAATAAGTATTATTAATACACTGTAATAACAAATGATAAGGGAAATTGAGAATTTGACATTTAATCTTATTATCTGAAGTAGAATAGGAAAGTTCCTGCGTCCATTAGTTTTAACCAATTAAATAAAGTAAATAATGACTATTTTCTTTATATGAATTGCATTTGCTGATGTTGCTTGAAATGAATCATAAACTGTTGTAATTTTGTAAAGAGTCATCTGTTTTGGTTCACCCTTAATAGTAAACCTCAACTGATCTATTTTAGGGACGATACATGTAATGAAAGATTTCTTGGGCAAAATAGAGCAGACCCACAGAGTAAGTGAATTCTGTCCATCTGTTATAGATGGATTACCTCCCTTACATCAAACTGAATATATGCAATTTCATCATTGCTTTCAATAGCACTTTGATGAATAACACGCTCAATGTGGCAGCTAATGAAAAAATAATTTAACAAAATGGATTCATGTAGAAATATATTTGTATTAAACAACGTATTGCTATTAAAGTACATTTATATTTCTTATAATAATGATTGATCTGAAATTGAAATAAACAGATCTAGCACTTTTATAAAGGGTTAACATAGGCAAAATGCATACAACAATATATCTTTCATGTATCTGGTAAAAAATGGAAGTGTTTCAAATTGTTTACACCACCTTGGTAAACAGCAAATCATATTGTGTTATCCTTGAACACAAAAATAAACCACAAAATATGTTCTCATTAACAAATATCAATTAGATATAAATATCTAATTTATTCTCACTGGGGAATACAGAACAACACAATTTACTGAACAGTGAGAAGATGTGTCAACAGAAGACTGACATGATCATTATAATTAAGTGACAAATAATTTATTAGAATAGAGAGCATTCTAGCATCACATCTTTTCCATTCAATATATGTGTCATTTTCACCAGGCATAACAGAGTGTGGTTCTGCTGTACCAAACACAGATCCAGTTAATCTATTACAGAGTATGAAAATCCTAACAATGAAGGAATCAAACTCTAATTAACAGATTTTCACTAGATGTTAGACTGGACTCAGCATGGGTTCTGCTGTCAGCTTGTCAGGTATTGATGATGATATACGGACAACTTTTACCGATTCTTTCAAGCTCGACACAAGCTGGCCACCAAACCAATCTTCACACACATACTATACTCCTAGCTAAGACTGCATCAGCCTTTGGTTCAAAGGGTTTTCTGGAGATTTCATCCAATCTTTCCGTAACATTTGTTTTAATTGTGAAAGTCTTAGGTTTGGGTTCTCCTTTTTGAGCTGTGGTAATCTTTCGTCTTCGTATTTTTGGTAAGCAGCTTTGACCCTCTTCTCTGGATGCATATCAATTTCTGGTTCTTTCACACTGCAAAATATTTAAGTCAAGTTATATAATGATCTTAAATACATATTATTGATAACAGAATACATGAACTCAAACACTGGATTAAAGTAAGAAATATTAATATATATATTGTTATACCACTTATAAAACAGTTTCTATACAATCTATGTATTTACTTAGCAAACAAACAAACTCTTTAGTCAGCGGGCAAAAGTAACTATTAAAATCTACTGTTAAAAAGTGCTGTTGGCTCGCGGTGATACAGCTAGCACTATGTTTGCTGCGACTTCAGAGGGAGTAATTCAGTGTTTACTACGTGGTAAGTAAATGCTTGATTATAATTAGTCGGTCATATACGGACAAGGACTAATTTCCCATATTTGCTCAAATGTGATGAGGCTTTCGCAACTTTACAAGTTAATTAACAGTGTACATTATTGACTGGGGTTGAGGGCACCTGTTGCCTGAACTCACAGTTGATAACTGTTTTGTTATACCCCGTAACAGATATATTACCTCAGTATAAAGTTCCAGTGAAATGTAGAGTACAATGTAGGAAACACAGTCTGGAAAATATTTTTCTTTTTTTGTCAAATGTCAAAATTATCAATTTATGGTCACACTGACCTGTTTTTGATATATGTCACATCACCTCATCAAGGTGAACCAATGTCCCAAGTATAAAGTTCCAGTGATAAGAAAGTAACACAAGAGATCCCAGAGGGATCTTGGCGCCCACCACCCATGATTTTTCATTCGTTCTTGGAAAGATGGATCTTTTCCCTTCTTATTTTAACTTTCATTTATGTATTTAATCTTTATAGTTCTATGAATTTCTCTTGAAAATTAATAATACTTGACACAAGGTCTCTTATCATAAGTTTTATTTTTCTGATCAGTTCCAAATTCCAAATCTATCTTGTATTTCTTAAAAAAATAACCATAATACGCTTTCATGGTCAACATATACAAAACGGTTGTCTGGCGGCCATCTGTCAATCCAATGTGTTTACTGATCAGTCCCAAAAGCAATACAGCCCAACTAGAGACCAATTGAACCTGCATATGAAATTTGAGAAAAATCCATGCAATACTTCACAAGATATAATGACAACAAATTTTCATTGTCAAAATCCAAGATGACCCTCTGTCAGTGTCAGCCATTTTGTTTTCACGATCAGTCCCAAAATCAATACAGCACAACTAAAGACTAAGGGGAACCTGCCTATGGCAGTTGGGAAAGAACCATCCAGTACATCTTAAGATACAACGGTAACAAAAATAGGTTAAGGATGGACAGCGGACCACGGACCAGATCACAGGTATATAAAATATATATACATTGTTTGTTGAGGTTTATAAAGTCTTCACAATTACACAATCACAAGGCTCATCTGAAGATAGGAGACCAGGGAGACAGCTGATTGTAGAGAAAGACCCATATAACTTATATAGCTTATAATTTCTATATCTACACCACACAAGACACCGCAGAGAATGAATACTGACCCCCACACTATGAGTCTGACACTTACCTGAGTACTGAAAGGGCATCATCTACACTGCGAGCCTCTCCCTCTGTTGGAACTAGTCTGTTTACATTCTCCTCAAGTGGTGCCTCCTCTGGCAAGGCATTTGCTTTTGCTGCGGCAGCTAAATCAACAAAAGGATCATTATAAATATTGTGAGAAGTTCATCTTACTGGAGTTACAATAATATGTAATATTTATCTCCTGCTTTCAGCAAAGCGGGGGGATATCAATTTGGGTTTATCCATCTGTCTGTCACATTTTGTTTCAGTGCAATAACAGCAACAATTACCTGTCATTCTTCAAACTTTGTTACAAGGTAAAATGCCTAAAAGGGCTCGGCCAATTTGAACAGCTACTTTTAACAGATGTTATTTGGGGAAGTTATGGCATTTGATTAACGAAAAATGTAAGTTCCTTTTGTTTCCGTGCAATAACGGCAGCGAATATTATCTGATTATCTTGAAACTTGGTTGCAAAGTATTATGTGTAAAGGGCTCGGCCAAGTTTGATCACAGACTTTATTTGGCAGAGTTATGGCCCTTTGGTAAACAATACATCTCGTGTCAACGGCATGAAAATTGCAAAAAAAAGGGGGTTAAAAGTTTAGGATATAATTTCTATGTATTAGCTTGTTTTATTTACTTAACACTTGTGTATTTACTGGTTACTCATTTATCAACCTAGGGGAGCAGGCCCCCAAAAAGTCACTGGCATATATATTGTTTTGATTCATAGTATATCTTTGCTTCTAACAGTATTTCAGTTTTTTAATAATAGTGCCACCCCCACTTGAATGGTACAGAACAGTAAGTATAGCATCCAAGACAGACTGAGAGAAACAACACATACTTTAACTGACTATCTGTCACCAGTGTGCGAAAGTAACGACAGACAGAGGCCACAGGAAAACCTGTCGATCTATGCAAAATGCTAGTACAGTAGACCTGATGTCTAAACAATTTAATTGCTCATGAAGGTCGAAAAATTATCAAAACTGTTTGAATAAATCATATTAATTGTATTTCTCTTGCGTGCTGTTCCATTTCCTGATCAGTTGAAGGAGGGGAGATCACTTTATTTTAAGTAGTTCGTTAACAATGATTGAAAAATTCAGTCTACGGAAATTTTGTTGGGTCTATGCAATTTGAAATGCCCATAGA
The DNA here is from genome assembly GCA_947623455.1 of Mimachlamys varia. NCBI lineage: Eukaryota > Metazoa > Mollusca > Bivalvia > Pectinida > Pectinidae > Mimachlamys > Mimachlamys varia. The sequence continues at coordinate 6,069,814 of OX392535.1, forward strand.
CCAATAATATTGTAGTATTGTCTATGGACCTTCATGAATTACTTTCGCATACTGTGCCACAGATCACAGCATACATACCTTCTGCTATCCTCTTTTCTCTTTCAATCTGGTTTTCTATTTGAGCCCTTGTAACCTTTGAACTCCCTCCTGAGCTAGCTTTTGACTTCATGCCATCCATCTCTTCATCATGTAACTTCTGTAACTCTTTTTTTCTGTCCAATTGCTCCAACCTTTTCTTTTCTTTTTCATCCTGTGCAATCAATGATAATTTATCGCATTGAATCTCTGGGAGTGATCCCATGTTTATACAATTACACAATGCCAAGGTACCTATATATAAATTACAATTATGTTTTATTTTAAATCACTTTGTAAACATAAAGTCTGAAATTTCTTGCTTTTATTGTCCAAAATCTTTTATTATAAACTACACAGGTTTATATACCGTAAAATAAAAAAGTTGGGGGTGCGTAAATTACAATAATTTAGATGTGTGTCAAGTTTTTTTCAGTGAAAGATTGAGAAATCTGAAGGACGCCGTCATGTTGAAAAGTCAGGATTGTTACCCTTTGTACTCAAAATCCAGACGACACAAGCAGATTCATTTCAATAAATTAATATTAAAAGAAGTTTAAAAATATCAATATATAATTCCAAAATACTCATCCATATAATCAGTTCAAAATATTCTTTCTTTCTGTACACATGAACGATTAGTGTAAATACTAATATATAGATACTAACAGACGTCTGCCATGTTATCTCCCTAAAGGTAATACTATATTACTTACCTTCCTTTCTGTACACATGTACGATTAGTGTAAATACTAATATATAGATACTAACAGACGTCTGCCATGTTATCTCCCTAAAGGTAATACTATATTACTTACCTTCCTTTCTGTACACATGTACGATTAGTGTAAATACTAATATATAGATACTAACAGACGTCTGCCATGTTATCTCCCTAAAGGTAATACTATACTATTTACCTTCCTTTCTGTACACATGTACGATTAGTGTAAATACTAATATATAGATACTAACAGACGTCTGCCATGTTATCTCCCTAAAGGTAATACTACATTACTTACCTTCCTTTGTAATTTCTTTGCATTATGTTTATCATCATCTCTCCAGTATTCATCCTCTAATGCCTTATCCCTTTTCTCTTTCTCTGCATGCTGAACAGCTGCCTTCCTTGCCTTCGCCTCAACGGCCTTGGAATTTTCTCCTTTGAACTTTTTCGGCATTTTCAACTGTCTGTCAAAACAAAGGAAAAGCTGCAAAAGAGAGATGAAACAAATAAGACAATTTAACTGTAAGGCTATATGTATACCAGAACATCTTCAGAAAACTTTTTAAAGTACTTATGTGATTACAGGACAAAACAACTTTTGTTGAAATTGTATCATTACATTGAAACCTCTCAGTGAAGGACCATATATTGACAAGTGTGATGGTTATTTCAGTCACTTTGCTAATATCAGTGACCTAATTATCATGTTTGACATTGTTTTTGCTTGTTACGTATACCTTGACGATGAAACAGACCAACAAACTCAGATTTAGTGATTATGATAACTGTTTGACTTTCACTTTTGCTGTCTAGATCTGTAGCCTTGAGTTTGCCATGGCAAAATCAAAAGCATAGGCCAATAGAACTGCAGAATGCTTCCTTCTTTTATAAACAAGAAGTGTGGATATTGAACCAGTACACTACAGTGGCAATGTAATTAAGGTAGAACATCATTGTAAAACAATCATAAATATACATTCCTTTCAGAAACTTAATTTTCAAGTTTTGAATTCATTGATAAGCAAATGGTGTTTTTTTTTTCTTAAGGTGGTTACAAAGGCACTCTAATAAATGCAGATCTTTTACACTGTTATATATAGTGTATGGGGGTTTATATCGCCCCCCCCCCATTTCATACATATTTTACCATTTGTTATACGGATGCAATGACCAGACAGCCGAAACCAATCGCAAATTTTGACAGCTGTCCGATTCGCGACACATCAATGTGTTTACAGGTAAAATAGTAACTTAACATACACTTAATGCACTTACAGGGCCTGTCTGTGAACTGTTTCTTTCTCAGTATGACAATATCGTCGATATTACATGAACTTATACATGGACTCTAAAATTTCCAAAATTTCTCAGTTTGTTGTAATTCGGCTGCAGTATGTAACTTCCGGTTATGAAATAATCCTAAATTTAGATTTTAACGAATATCTCTAATATGTATTATGCCCGTAAAATCGTTTCTTTTTACCTATTATCGTCAAAACTGAAACATAATTAATAAAATATCATAAATTTGATTTTGGTCTCAAAAACTTTCAGTTCAATAAGAAAATACTTTGAATGCGTTCCCTTTAATTTTCAAATTGTTAATTTTATATTACTTAACCAATATGGCCGACAATGGACCACATAAGGACCAAGAGGAAGTTACAGAATTGAAAAACGACTTGCAAAACGCATCCATTGAGGAGAAAGACTCAGAAAAATCAGAGGAAACGCCTGAACGGGAAATAACTCAAACGGACCATCTAAACAAACGTCTTCTTGGTGCTTTTCTAAATAGAATTAATTTTAATCCCTCGTCCCTCCCCCAGCAGTCCCAAAACGGTGAAACAGGTAGCTCGGACACAGATGAAGAAAACACAGTAGACTCTAAGGACAATAAATAAGATACCGATATATATTGTGAATTAATTATTTGCAGCATTCAATCACCGATTCATCGAATTTCGATTAGTTTGATCAATACGCTGATAAGAAGATGTCAGGAGATAATATAGTAAAACTGGTTATAGGAATATCAGGGTAAGATGATAATTGTTATTTGTTAAATTAGCTTAGATATTGATTTAATTTTCTAAGATTGTACCTTATATTGATATTCTCTTTTTTTATGTTATTTTAGAAGTATTAACTATATTGTCATGATCAGTAGCCTTAGTTTCCTCTGCTCTAGTTCGAAGGGTACTGACTCGCTTATAAATACAAATGTATTTGGATGGCAGGCGGACGCAAGAGTAAGAATTCCTCTCTAGATAAATATTTGAAATTTTACCGACCCGTGCACGGGTCACTGTTTAAGCTGCGTTTTATAATATGAAACGTTATCGATCACATGCAAATTAGATATCAGTGGAATGAACAGATATTTTTCTACTGACCTACACATCTAATTAAGTCACAGGAGGTTGTAAACTAACTGTCGCCACCCATTTCGAAAAAATAACCAGTTTTATGACATCTGTTTGAAAATGTCCGCACATCACGAGATCACGAAAAAAATTGTTTCTGAACTATATTGTTGTGGCTAGGGATTGAACCGGGGTCTCCCGCTTGGAAGGCGAGCATTCTAACCATTGAGCCAAAAGTCTGGACATTAGGCTCGAGAGTCTAACGCTGCCTTATTCTATCACACTCCTACCCATCTTAATTTTGAGATCCTTTTTATCTCTTTGAGATCATACACGTTTTGACTTACGGTAGCTACATGTACCACATGTCATACGAAATGACGGTGTTCCATGCATAGGGCACGGACAGTCATCACCAGATGGGACGGAAAAATATGTTTGCTCAAGATGCCATTGTTGTGGCCGGACCAGGAATTGAACCCAGGACTCCCGCTTGAAAGGCGAGCGTTCTTACCATTGAGCCAAAAGTTTAGACGTTAGGCTTGAGGGCCTAATTTTACCATACTATATCTATTTTTGATCATGTGACATTAGGCGGTGGCCATTTTAAAACAGATATTTGTTCTTTCCATTGATACCTAATTTGCATGGGTCGGTAATTCCAACATTTAACTAGAAAGGAATTCTGACTCCCTCATCTGCCTGCTGCCCAAATATCTTGTGGGTCAGAGAGTCATGATCAGAACCCTTCGGACTACCTCTAGTCATGATCATTTCACCAGAGTTAGACATATACAAAAATGTATGTATTCTGACAGGTAGATGTCTGGTGTGGGACGTCTACTCCAACAATTTTAGAGGTTTAGGAAGGCTAAAAAACTGGTGGCATATTCTCAAATGCAATCAGGTGGTCACAGATCTCTGATACTGTATGTACAGTAATTATACCCTCATTATTTTGTCCACTGCAATATATGACGGTAAAACGAGGTTGGCATCTATATATTATGAAAATTACAATAATAAAATTGTTTTACAGATTACATTTCTAATATTTCAAAAAATACATTAGGCGGTGAACATTTTTAAACAGATATTTGTTCTTTCTATTTATACCTTATTTGAATGGGTCAGTAATTTCCAATATTTAACTAGAGAGGAATTCTGACTCCCTCACCTGCCTGCTGCCAAAATATCTAGTGGGTCAGAGAGTCATGATCAGAACCCTTCGGACTACCTCTAGTCATGATCATTTCACCAGAGTTAGACATATACAAAAATGTATGTATTCTGACAGGTAGATGTCTGGTGTGGGACGTCTACTCCAACAATTTTAGAGGTTTAGGAAGGCTAAAAAACTGGTGGCATATTCTCAAATGCAATCAGGTGGTCACAGATCTCTGATACTGTATGTACAGTAATTATACCCTCATTATTTTGTCCACTGCAATATATGACGGTAAAACGAGGTTGGCATCTATTTATTATGAAAATTACAATAATAAAATTGTTTTACAGATTACATTTCTAATATTTCAAAAAACACATTAGGCGGTGAACATTTTTAAACAGATATTTGTTCTTTCTATTTATACCTTATTTGAATGGGTCAGTAATTTCCAATATTTAACTAGAGAGGAATTCTGACTCCCTCACCTGCCTGCTGCCAAAATATCTAGTGGGTCAGAGAGTCATGATCAGAACCCTTCGGACTACCTCTAGTCATGATCATTTCATCAGAGTTAGACATATATGTATTCTGACAGGTAGATGTCTGGTGTGGGACTACTCCAACAATTTTAGAGGTTAAGGAAGGCGAAAAAACTGATGGCATGTTCTCAAATGCAATCAGGTGGAAGTGAAATTGAAAATATATCTATAAATGTCTGTAAATAAAACACTAAAGTGTTCCTCAATCACTGAAAACAGAACAGAATGACAATTTTGTCGAGGGAAATATATAGTGATCTTGGACATTGTATTGTAACGAATGTGGCGGTATTCAAGAGTGGCAAACTTTACAAGGGAATTATAAAGGAGAGAGATCAGTTCTAGAGGTTTAGGTGGTGGAATATTAAAAAATACGAGATTGGCGGTAGATTCAGGTGGCAATATGTCAAGGTTAAACTCTATATACATTTTTTTAGACATGGTGTTGGGCTAGAGTGCACTGCTATAAATATATAAAACATAAAATTCTCTGACACAGTTTGGTGTTGGAGAGGTGCCAATAACAAAAATCACTATGAAACAACACATTCATGACCATACATCACGTTTATGTATACTATTGTGTATCAGTCCAAATCTACTCTTACTTTCACCAACTTAACGGTTGATGAATTATATCAGTCAAGTTTGCAGGTTTTAATTAATGAGGAAATGCCATCATGATCATACATTCATAAGTGACAAACCACAATGATTTATATTATAAGCAAACCATAAAATTTATTTCTATTGTTTATTTCAAGATTTTTTAGTAAAAATAACAATTTACAAGGAAGTGATACCAATTTTCACATGGTCATTTGTACAAAAACAGCATGCACACATCGTGCATACCTAATTCATACTTCGCTTTGATTGGCTGAAGCTTTACCTGCAGGCCTGTACCTTACAAAGACAACTGATAAAACTGGACACCAAGGATTTGTTATTTTTAACTGTTTCGGCTGATAGTTCCCCTCTCTTTACCTGAATTTTAACGCACCCCGATACGGGAAAATTATGGTACAGGTGTACATTTGGCTATGACTTTTACCTGTAGGAGAATGTAATAGAAAGATTAACTTACAATGTACATATGTATATAATATAGCTACTGAGTTTGTTTTGTACACAAACAGGAATTGCAAACTTAACTTGCAAGCTTTCAAAAACGTCTGTTTCCTTTGTCAAACAAAGAGAACATTGATAGCCGAGTGTCGTTATTATAAACACTGCATTATACTTGTCCGAACTAGTGCTTTAAATTGTAAGTCACAGACTGTATTTGATGGTGTTGTGCAGTTGCATAAGTGTGCTGATGTGAATTTTGTGCAGTACTCTTGAAATTGCTTCTGACCCTCCTCTTATGTATGGTATAGTGACAATGCCATTGGTTTTTCTCTCTGTGTTGTTAAATTACCTTTCTTTTTCTTGGGAACGTTTACCTTGTTTTTATCTTCTATTTGTTTTTCCACTTTCTTCATCGACGATTCTGTGTACCCACATGTTGTCAGGACTTTCTTGATATGCTGCTTTTTTTATGTCTTCCTTTTCAGTGATGATGTTATTGCATCTGTCCAGGAGAGTACGTACTACCCCTAACCTTGAAATTTAGGTATTGGTCTGTGTGTGTTTTTTCTGTATACAAGCAGTTTGATGGTCTCACGATCATGATTAGGGTGTTCAAGAAAGCGATTTTCCCTTCTTCCTCTTCTTCTGATGTAAGTTTGATGGAGTTTGATGGAGGTTATATTGTACTCTTTGCTAGACAATTAAAGGAAACAGATGTTTTCAAAAGCTTGCAAATTAAGTTTTCAATTTCTGTTTGTGTACAAAATAAACCCAGTATATTATCATTCACACCAACTGATGAATCTTATTCCCAATATATGATGATATTGTTAATCCATTTATCAGTTTACACCAACTAAATATATGTATAACATTTGTGCTATTATTTATCGTACAGCATGTCTAGCTTTGTAATTTCATACCATTTTTTGTGCATGTTCCATTTTTCCTTGCAGAGCTACTAATGGTGGTAAAACAACTTTGGTTGAACAACTTGCATCTGCTTTACCAATTTGCTCTTCTATCCATCAAGACGATTACTATCGGGTTTGTTGAAGACTTTGCTTATGTAACCTAGCTACTATTGGTATTATTCACCTGGCAGATGAATCATATAGTTTAACTGCATGATAACACTGCTGTGAGATAGGCTTATATTCTGACAGTTGATATCTGTTATTATCAATTAATGACAATGTAGTCAACACGCATATAAAAGCATCTTTAAATAAATCTGTTTTTTCATTTTTGGATTCTTCCTGCTGATCCTTATGGATACTTTTTTTATCACAAAGGATTTGATAAATTTGAATGTAAGATATTGTATCATTGAATTTTTCATAAGAATCCAAGACGAAAAAAAAGTAGCTAGTTTTCAACAAGCTTACAAGTATCATATTTGAATTCAGGAACCAGGAGATGAAAGACTGACATGGATTCCAGAATTGAATCATGAGAATTGGGATGGTATGTGTTACTACTGATTGTGTAAAGTATTTTAGTACAAGGAGAGGTATTAGGATTATCTCCCTTCTTATTTTGTGATTTTTAGATTTTGCATTTTCTGTGTGAAACAGTTAGAATCAAGAAGGACATAAAGACCGGCATCAAGTCATTATTTTTTCTCTATATATATTTCTTCTCTGCATTCTATGTAAATGTTCTATTGATATCTGATCAAATACTTGATATTTTGCAGATATGAATGCCCTTGATATGGACAGTCTTGTCAGTGATATTCAGAAGTGGGTCAGAGACACACATTCTCTGGGTGCTGACAGTACTTCTGTGCTCCTAGTAGATGGGTTCCTTTTGTACAACTACAGGTAATCACAATTGTTACATTTTGATATATCAAATAATTGGGAACAACAGTTTGCTAACTGCAATATTGATTAGATATGCAAGTACTACAAATATATACATGTATTACACATTTGTTTTCGAAACATCACTTTATATGCCCAGTAGTATCATGATTGCATATTAGATGGCTGTGCATGTGCATGATGTAACAAGGTATGTACTTCATAAATCAATCTGATGAAAAAAGAACAAATCTTAATTCCACTCCATACAGTACATGTACACCATGTTACATTTAATATATTGTATCTGTACTATGCAGAGTGATTTCAGACATTGTTTTAATTATTGGTCATACATGAACCATAGCACAATTTTTCTTTTACTTTGGTACATGCATTTTTCAGACTGCTTAATGGGCTATTCAACAAAAGATATTTTCTGAATGTAAGCGAGGCTGTGTGCAGGAGTAGAAGAAGGTATGTATCGTTACACTAGAAAATGAAAGTTTGATTTTGAATTCAAATATAATCTATAAATATATGAAGCACTAAAGAATGTTCATTAGGCCATACCAATTTAATTTATTGTTCTTCGGAAAATGAGATTTCAAAATTGAAGCGAGCGGGTGAAATTTTTTTGTTTTTACAAAAATTTTGAATTCCTTAAAATTTCGAGTGAGCGGTATTATTCAAAAGGCTAAATGTTAGAATACGTGATTGACTAGTAATATAATGTATCACCAAATAGTACACGTATTTAAACTGTTGTAGCGGGTTTTTTTTATTATTTCCATTGTACAAACTACTTGTATAAAGCTGTGCAATAAAACAGCATTTGAGAGAAAAGCTTTCTTAAATTACCTTCTTAATAGAAGACCCAAGGTCAGCCATTCAAGTTTAGTGATTGAACCAAAGCCGTAGGAAACACGTTTTAGCAACGACATTTTTTGTGGGTATTTAGATGCTTCTTTTCGTGCAGAATGCATATTTTATCGAATTGATATAAATTGATGATGACAAAATATATGTAGTATGTACCGCTATAAAACAAACACTGAAGGCTAGATGTATGACACTAGGTGTTTTGCTGACAAACTTTGATTTACAATTATAGTAATAGTAATATTAATGGACACAAGCATTATTTGTGTACTAAATATCCAGATCATAAAAATTGAAATCAGTTTATAAGCTGACGTCCAGTATATCAGAGACGTATGTCTCTGAGTATATGAATAAGTTCATTATTGTCTATATCGTGGTTGAAATAGCATCATGAACCCAGTGTTAATCCATTCAGGATTTAAATGTTCTGATTACTGGTAACTAGGTAACTACGACAATTGGATGGGAGTTCGAATAGTAATACCTACATAAATACAAAATATCAATTACGAACATGATTTTAAACTATCAACAGTAGGCCTATTCTATTAAAATAAGACTGATGAAATGACAATGATGTCTGCCAAATTGGGTCGATCGCTTGAGGAGAATAACAATTTGAAATTCAATGAAGAGGTGTGGCATGTATTATAATTGTACAATTGTATCAAAAACATATCTTCAGATGTCGCTTACTTAATTCAGGATTTTAAAGATTTTTTCTGTTGACGCTTGAAGTCGCTTTTTAGTGAGACTGCTTGAGTTCCGTATTCTGTTTATTTGATTACATGTAAGAGATCTTAGAACGATAAACCATTCTATTGCGGTATTTTGCAATACATTATGGTGACCGGATTATGAAGCAACAAACATGATAAGAAATCCATTTTGACACATTCCCAGTTTTCTTCAAAAGCGAAAAAGCCTTGTCGCGTATTTCCTTCATGTTTCTGCCAAAAAAAACCCGCTTGAAATACCAGTTTTACCTTCGTTTTAAACATTCAAATGATCCAGAGTGGCATTTTCTCAATTTTGAACCATTGTAAAATATATCTGGATTCGTCATTTTTCATTGACGCTAAAATTGGAGCGGTGATATTTTACTTTTACTTTTATTTTATTTTTCCAAAACAGGAGCGGTAAATCCGACGAACAATAAATTAAATTGGTATGGCCTTACTTTGACAAAAAAAAAAAACATAATGACTATAATTTATCACATTTAAACCGTGTAATACTGATTGATGTAAGATAATCAAAGACATGTAAGACATACAAGTATTGGAAAAAACAACCAAATTTATCCATGTTGGATTCACATTGTTTTACAGGTTATGTGTTAAATGTTCTTTACATTATCCTGTGAACATATTTTTACTCTCTTATAACTCGGATGATAGATATACTGACCAAACTCACTTCATGAGGTTTTATACATTATAATCAATATAGTGTACTTGTATATAGATATGATCTAGGCCTTTCTTTGTTTTTAACAAAGTAGTGATATTTAGTGATAAAACTGTCTATTTTTTCTGTAGTGAGAGGACTTACGAGCCCCCAGATTGCCCTGGGTATTTTGATATGATTGTATGGCCAGCCTATTTGAAGCACTTGGAGGAAATTAAGGACCAGTCTGATATCAGTTAGTACTTCACCTCATTAGTTTTTAGGAAAAAAAGTTTCCACTGTAGTATTTAATATATATATATATAGGATGTCTAACAATGTCTTCAGTAATACCAAGAAAAATATCAAAATATCACGACACGAGTGAAATATATTTGGTATTACTGATGTTACTGTTAGAAGTTATGTTTATTACATTTTTGTAGCAAAACCCATCCAGTAGCTTTTAAGTGTCCCAAATGTCGTTTAAAAGCATTGTTTTGATTGGTCAAATCAGGAAAAGTGATATTTTTCTCCAGTGAAAAATATCATATTTCTCACTAATGAAAAAAATCACTTTTATAGAATGGATATTTTTCGATATTTCACCGGTAGATATGTAGTAAATATATATACTTTCCAGAAAATTAGTTAGTTAGTTGCTGACCACTAGTCTGATGATATACCTACACCATTACTGACCACTAGTCTGATGATATACCTACACCATTACTGTCCTGTAGGAATATAAACTAACATCAAATGCTACAACCACACCATTTCTGTCCTGTAGGAATATAAACTAACATCAGATCACACAGACTATATAGCAATTTGTTGTCCAATAAATTCTTATTTTATGGTACTTTTCTAGTTTACCATAAAAGTGGCTTCATTGTTGCAAGTATAGCATAGGAAGAAGTTATTAAGCCCCCGTCCCTATGCAGTGGACCCCCTATAGTGATTGCTTTGTCCTTGTTTTTCCTCACTTTGTAACCTGTCATAGTTTAGGAATGAGATTTGCATGATTGTCAACCACTATTAGAAGGCGTGTTGCATAATACATATTTTTGTCCAAGGTCTCAAACTTTGATAAAATAACATTCAAATATTTACGCCAAGGTCATATGCCAACAGTCACTAACTGTATCTAGATGTATATAACAATAACTACATCAAGGTCAACAGATTAGGTAAATATCAAGCTGATGTTTTACATCTTACCTCAAAGTCATTTGATCAAATTTTACATATCTTTCCTGCTAAACATTTTGTGAGGTCATTATGAAGCAAAGTTGGTAGTATTCGAACAAGGTGTCAGGGTCAAGGTCAATGGATTAAAAGTAAAATCAAATTTTACATCTCTAAAATAGGGCCAGAAAACAGTGTTAGATCTTTTCTGATGGGTCAGTGTTTTAGGTTTGCTTGATGTTTGATGTAACCAATGTGTAACTAATTATTGTGGACTGATGTATCTACATGTACCTATTACTCTCTTAATTAACCAATCGCCTTCATTTAGACTCAAGGAAACATTTGATACTCCAGTAGATTCTTTACCTATTAGCTGCAATGACAGGCCCATAGAGATAATTTCCATCACCATAACATCGAGAAATAACAGGTTTTTGCCAACTCTAGCTTTTTAGGATGCACCATACATATAATTATTATTTAAATGATAGCAACACTGTTTTGAGATAAAATTGAAAAGGGTACAACACACAGACCCTTGCCTTGCATGCTAATGAAATAGCATTGACCTGTTGCATTTGTTTTTCAGCATTCATTGACGGAACAAAGACAAAAGAAGATATCTTTCAAACTGTTTTAAAGGACATTTCATCTGTTATTCCATCGACTCATTAAGAGTTTACTGTATCTATATAATGATACAGCCATCCTGGAAGACTAGCGTTTTTAATGTGAACTCAATCATGATATATTACTACGATAACTGCTGCTAATTTAAATGTGACGTGCAGTTTTCTTGTTACATTCGTCAATAAAGAATAATTTTTTATGATGTTGATTTCTGTTTTGTTTTTATCTCCTGCTTTAACCGAGACGGGGATATTAATCTGTCTGTCCCTCTGTCTGTCCGTCATGCTTCGTTTGTGCAAACACGGCAACAAATATTATCTGATTTTCTTGAAATTTAGTTCCAAAGTTTATTGCCAAAAGGGCTCGGCAAAGTAGATAGCCACTATATGAGTTATAGCCCCTTGATTAACTAAAAATATCATGTTCTGCAGTTTCCGTTTTATAACAGTAACCCATATAATTTGCTTCAACTTGTAAACAAGGTTTAATATTTAAAGGGCTCGAGCAAGTTCAATCGTCACTTTTGGCGGATATTATTTGGTTAATATTTCCTTGCAATCATGGCAACAAATATTATCCGATTTCTAAGTATAAGGCTTTGTTTTTTGTTCAGTTTTCATGCAATACATCTTGCGTCAATAGCATAAAATTACAAGTTTCAACCTAACCTTAAAATATGTTACCTACGATATGATTATCCCTTACAAAAGGGGGGATATAAATTCTACGAATTCGATTGTTCAGAAATTGATTAAGAATAATTCGGTACAAAAAAAAAAATCAGAGAATACCAAAGCGTCAACAAAACCATAATCCGAACTCAAAATCGATTAAACTTGGTGCAAAATAGGAATAAAGGAAAGATTTACATGGAGACTCTTGTAAAAGTACAAGAGAATAAGACCAGGTGTTCCGGAAGAGTAAGCGTCTTCTGCTTCATCGACGACATCTGTCATGTAAATCTTGTTCACATCCAAGTAAGAATCAATCCTCAAAATGAGAACCGAGTATCATTGTCATCACAACAAGTAGGCACACTAATATGCAAACTCAAAAACGTCCATCTTCATATCACCAAAGAATATTTCTCGATGATATCAAGATGGCGACCATAAAACTTGCCCATACTGGCCATAGTCTTTATCAACCTGCATTATTATTATTCAATATTAATGAATACTTTTATCATGTATTTCTGGTAATTGTGATATGCAACTACATGTATATGCTGCTGTGCTCTATATACATGTATGTCTCCAATATCTTACTGGTATGTTATAATGTCAAAGTTATCTGTGATAGTGTACAGTTTTGCATGTTAAGCGTTTGCTTTCTTTCTACGCATTTTGTTAATAACATTGTTTTATGTTTGTTGTTTACAATGTTTGTCTCAGAAATAGCGCTATAGCGCTAACGTTTTCTTTGTTCATATGCGACTCTAAATAAAGTATCTTGTATCTTAAAATTGTACATCCATTAACGCCGTCCGCTGTTTGTTAATGACTAGACTTGCTAACTTTCAATTTACATTTGACATGTGATAATTGAATACATTTATAAAATGGCATGAATGATTATTTTGAAATTACACGAAAATGTATTAAAATGGACATGAAGGAATCAATATTGAAAATAGTGTAATGCTAATTCGGAATTACTCGTTTAACCGTGATTTGTGTAGCCAGAATTAAGTGCAGCTTCCTACCAATCATCATCTTCATGTTACGATACATCTACTCAAGTTGATTTTAATATCGTCTCGGTTGTTGATGTCAAATGATGTCTCCTACATCTAATTTTTGTTATTAAATATTAAGTTAACCATACATATCCAATAAAGACAACAAAGACCATGTTAAACATAAAAACAAATTTAATTTCATTGCTGTTATGTTCATCATTCAGTCAGTATGTATGTATTTTAACATAATCATATAGCATGTAAATTGAAGCTCATACAGAACGAAGAAAGCGATAGAAGCATTGAGCACAAGTAAACGTCGATTAGAATGCATAAATCAGTCCTCATATTTTATTTTCGAAATGTAATAATTAATTGTTCCGGATTGATGGAATATTATTTATTTTCCGAACAATTAAGCTGAAGATATACGTGCACCAGCAAAAGCATGATATTTCCGATTCCGGAAATTCTACACTCACAGACTAATCTCATTGTTATTTAAGTACGAAAATCATAAACTTTTGGCAGTATATCGATACCCGGGTTCATAAAGCGGCATACATTGTCATCGTACATACACCAAACGCAATCTGAGCACACATTTCATTCGTATAGTCAAAGGCATAGCAAAAAGCTCTTAAGAATAACACGTAGACGGTCTGTGTCAGCCTATTGTGTATTCACAACGAGTTAGCGCTAATCTGCTTGAACACACTGTTTTGAATAGCAAAATTAGAATAACGTCGCTATCAATGTGATGACATGGCACTCTCCAGATGATTTTTCGCGACTGTGGCAGGTGATATGTTTGATTTGTCGGTCAGTTGTAGCCCTTCCATGCATATGAACTAACAACTCCCATAGACGAGTTCATTGATTTGATAACCCTGCGGTCACTATCTGGGACGTGAGTCCGTTCTGGTACCGTGCTTAGTCTTGTAAACTGCAAAAAATGGTAAACGATGGCCATGATTTGGTTTGCTTTGCTATCGATTCACTTGAAACAGTTCGATAATTTGGTTTGCACATTAAAATGAAAAGGCAAAAATATTGTATACAAATAAAAAGGAAACAAGAGCAATATACACTAAAGATACACCGGTAGCATTAATAGGAATAGAATGTATACGTATCCAGCTTTCGTATAACATTGAAATTGGGGCAAAAGGAAACTTTTTTTTTCAAAATAAACTGCTTTCTAAAACAAGTTTTATAAATCAATGAGTATTGAAATTAATAATGATACACATTTAAAATTCATAGGTAGACGCTTACAATTTCGTCTGCCTCCTCAGGTGGTAGTTTGGGCCCTGGCCTTTCGTAAACCCTCTCCTTCAGTGGTTGTACTTTGTAAAGCCGCTCTACCGTCTGGTCGATCTCGTAGCCTGTCATCTTCTGGTGCCCCATCTCAAACTCTGGCTTGATGATCGTACCCCAGGGCATCTTGGGACGAGGAGTCCTCACTGAAGAACGTATAACCGACATGTCTCTCCACTAATCTGAAAGTATCATATCTTAAATCAGTTATCGAACGATAAGGCGTATTAGAAATTATAATCTCAAACAGGAATGTTTTTTGAGAAGTTCCTTTGTGTCTTAATAGGTTTACAGTGTTAAGCATTAACTCAATGGTGCATTAGGTTTGTTTAGGCCCGATCTTATTTTAATATCCTGCCGTGTATTGTAATTCTCTTAGACTCGACTACACTCAAGCTCGCCGTGTGGTATTATGTGTTCTACACGAGGTACGATAGCGTAGATTAGAACTTATCTTCTTGTAATTAATAGTCTGCAATTCCTGATTAAAAGCAATCTGATGATCGGCATATGTCCAAATGCTTGTTTATTCATTAATGATCTGTATTTCGAGTAGCGGAACACGTGTCGCCAGCCGTAGCTACATGTGGTAAATACGGTGTGGATATTTAAAACTTATTTTATTTGGAACTACATAACTTTTAAATCAATGTCGAACTTAAGTTTTCGTCATGATGCAGTAGGTATTTTTCATGTTTATCAAAGCTAAATGGAAGCTATGATCATATTGAACATTCATAATGTAGGAATAGAACAGTATATTATATCTATTATGTCTTTATGGTAAGCCTATCCGATGGAGGCCAATTATTTGGACAATGGTTTTTTTTCAACCATCTAGCTTTTCAAGACTTAATGTCTTGCCATGCATTGGATAAGCAAATAGAAAATGCCGAATCGTCAACAAAACCATAATCCGTATTCAAAATCAATTAAACTAGGGGCAAAATACGAAAGAAGGACAGATGCACATGGAGACCCTTGTAAAAGTACAAGAAAATAAGACAAGGTGTTGCGGAAGAGTAAGCGTCTTCTGCTTCGTAGATGAAAACACACTCTTGTTTGATGCAAATACTTTTGTTTAAAGTGGGTTTATATATCAGTGGGATAGAGAGTCCAAATGTTAATTATCATCGAATACACAACTTAAATCCATCCATACGGTTGTACGTTAACCAACAGCTTAAATGTCACAAGTAAATTTAAAGATTACTACCCTAAAATTAAAATCTCCGACTTTTCATAAACATATCCATATACGAATCTGATTGGCAGATGGTTGCTATTAGCAATTATCATTATAAATACGACAAAAGGAAGCGCGTTATTGCAAATCATGTAAATTAAAAAGGTAATAGTATAATGGAAGCAAACATTGTAGGTGTGGATGAATTTGCTAGATTGTGATCGACAATGGATAACGAGCAAACCAATTAGTCAGTTTAAATGTTCTGCATACATGAACACGCTGTTACTATATTGGATGATAATGCGTATGGAGATCTTTTCATATTTACTGTACATAGATCATGGTTGAATGATTACACTTTGTAATTGACTTAAACTACATTTACACATGTCAATGAATTATATATAGTCTACAGTGTACGTCTGTAAATGAACAAATCCCGTATATTTCAACAGTAAAATATAAACGAGTAAAGGTTTCTAGGATACAACATTACAGTTTCTCGCTTCGTGCTATGAAATTTCCAAGGTTTATAAGAAATGAACTAATAAAGTATATAAAACTTTTAATTTACAATATCGGTATACATGTATTACATGAGTAAAATTAATATTACACAGATAGAATCGTGAACGTGACTTACCTGTTTAGTTCGTGATATAAATGTCGTATATAGGTCCTTGCGAAGGTATTTGATGCTGTAATGAACACCTGTTGCCCCGTCTACATCATTACATACTAATCACTGTGCTGGCGATGTCTTCGACTAAACACCTATATCCCGTGCCCCGAATAGGTCCAATACCTGTAATGCGATTTTCGTGTTTTGTTTTGATTAGCGACAAAGTAGGATCAGTCTGACGTACAACATATCGATAGATCGATCAACGCTAACGGTATACGCTCTTTGATATACAAGTAATACACACTACTTCAAAATTAATTATATCCTAGACGACCCCGATACTAAATTTCACTATTTCCACCTATAACTATATCTCAATATTACCCAGCACTATTTTTGTTAAAGTTCTATGCATATTCTTAACGTTATATATTGTGTAACAATGAACAATTTACAAATTTTTCTGCCAAGCGATTACGACTGTTAACAGCAAGGCTCAATTTGACAAGTTATTGCAATAGACGGAACAGTATGGGTCGATAACTAAAAGTGATTAGGATCAAAGGATTAAGGTGGATTATCTGAGACGAAGAGTATACTCTTAGTGTTTAAATGTCTATACAATGAACAAAATAAATTTGGTATTAATTTAAACAAACAGGTCAACAAGGAAACGCCAAGAGCAACATTTGCACACAGAGCTTATCTTTATATATGCAGTTGTACATTATAATACTTTCTGGTGGCTGAACACAACATCGATATTACTGCCTATGTACATTATTGTGGTACTTTAGAAATGCCAAGGGAGTTATTTCAGTTGGTATGGTTGTAAATAAGGAGCAACTGTGATATATGTACCAGGTAAATCCTAATATATACTAATAACAATAAATAAATCAAAATATATGTTTACATGTATGGACAATAGATATTAGCTAAACTACGGACCTAGAAACAACACATATAAAAGTACCATTTTTGGGTAGCCGTATAATGTTTCTTTTTTGTATTTGTTTTAAAACATTAATCAGTTTTGAAATATGTTAAATCAATATTATACTTTCTGCACAAACACTTTCTGAGATCGACTGGTACATTTGCCGTACTACGAGTAGTTAGGTGGGTTACAATGTCTCATATTTCATGTGTCACTCGACAAAGGCCTTTTGCCAGTCGATAAACATTATCGAAAAGATTACTGGTTGGTAGTAGATATAGCCCTCTTTCTTCTGTTGGTCAGTAGTGGGCCATACTACATACACACAGAGGCTACAGCTAGTAGTATAGTAAATATAATTCCCAAAGAGGTCATACAATATCAATACATTGTACGAAAGACAAACATGGTACATTACTCACCTATATTATAATTGATATTTCTTGAAAAATATTCAAAACTAAGTAATTATATCTTACAGAATTTTAACTCAATTCAACTGTTTTCAATAACAAATGCAATATACATACTCTTGAGGATTGATGTACTTGAGATTTGTGTTTAAAAAGTGTCTTGTATTGTTAGAATGTTTAAAGCGACACTCGAGTTTAAAATGATTCTATCATAGAAATATCTACACAGAGATATTGGGAACATTACGGTCTATCTAAAGTGGTTATGGTTTTCTGGTTCGTATCACTTGGTGTACTTTAAGCTTAAATAGCATAGCGGAACAGCCAATATCTATTTATCGACACGATTCAGAAATGTCCTGTTATTCTGTTAGCCTTTACAGTTCAATATACAATCACCAAACAAATTAGTATAAGAAAGGGCGAGTGTCTGTAATCTATATTGAGCAGTGCTGTATAGATAAATCTCCGTGAGATTACTGTGTGTGACACCTTAGCAATACCAGTGTCGGGAAATTAACGTTCAAAAGACGTCGGCCAAAGTACCGGAATAAAAACTTTCCAAAGCTATCTCTCTATTTACAGGTAACGTTATTGCATCTTGTGTCGAATACAAAGAATATTTGTATAGCCAATATTTCCGTTCACTTCTATGTATTTAAAAGGAACATTGCGTATTGAATACATCTATATTCATTGTATACATCTATACTCTATATGATGCAAACACATCGAAATAAGTCAAGCGGTAATATAAAACTTTTAAAGGGGTAAATACATGTGAAGAGATTATGACAGAACTAAAAAAAAACATTTGTTAATGCTGATATTGTGGCTGTTATTATATTGTATCTATGAACAACTGTATATATATGTGTGTGGCGTTAACAGTAAATTCGTTAAAATTGAAAACATTTTTTTTGTTTGCGAGATATCATTTTAGACAAGTAAAACAATTCTTGTTGCAAAAGACATGTAGAGACTAAACCTCTTTCTAAACGATGGTTTGTTTCATTGTGTTATAGTAGCTATGGTATCACTATGATAAAGTTTCTAGGCAACTTCAAAAACACAAAATATTACTAAATACAAACGGCAACATAAATATCTAACGTTGTCATAATAGCAATGGAAGCATGAAACGTGCAGATCAATGTCGAAAGTCAATACCACAACTAAATGGCGTTATCGATCAGTCAGTACTGTGTGTATGAGCAGAGATCTTCCAGATGATAAAAGACAAAGTAATTACAATACCCCAATCAACCGGTGTTTCGCGAAAGCAGTTAACTTATATCATGGATTCATACAACATAACCGAATTGAAATCAGAAATTAAGATTATTCATGCTGATCATTCAGTAGGAATAATATACTGTTTGCACTGCCATAATTCAAAAATCGTTCTCTTAAACTAGCGTATTGGCTTATTACATGCTAATATCGCATTATATACTTTTCAAGCTGACGACAATGCAGTCGTACACTGGATAATCATTTACAGAAACACTAGGCTAGAGGCTGTGAGATAGGATCCATTACCATTGGCGCGAACCAATGCTACAAGTAGTCACTGATGCAAGTGTCAATAACAATCATATCATTTACTGTACACACACATATCTGAACTGAAAGGTATTTAAAACATAGTTCTACCCGACTATTATATATTATTAGAACACTGTCTTTTTACAAAACATTAAATGTCCGTTGTGTATAAACAGTCGTGTATTAAGGATTTTACTGTTTGTAATAGTAGAATATCCATGAACGTTTGTACAGCAAAACGATATAAAATGCTTCAGACCTTTACAGTATTCATAGTACATTATCTGAATAATGACCATATGCATATTGCACAACGTAAAGAAAGTGCAATAGCGCTAACTAGTATATCTACAGCAAGTATGTCTACTAACACTATAAAGTATTGCGTAAATAGGTATGGAATGAACCTTACAATCATATTACAATTAAAGTATTATACGACATCATCTTAAATCAGTATTATACAATGCACATGTATCATATTACGATAATAAACTTTTCTTACCAGTGATCCCGATGAATATCCAAACTGCTCTGCCATACACACATACGTACAAGTAAGATAAAGGAGCTATACAGGCACCTTTAAAACTCAGATATTCTCATCTATACATTCCAACAATAATCTAAAGACCGCGCCACAAAACAGTATGTATTATCGGGATATCACATAGGGTCTGACAATAGTATCGTTAACATGTTCAACAAGTTATCGCCTCTTGTTTGTATAGGAAACACAAAGGACGGGTCGTTATGTATGGACATCTATCAAAGCATGCCTGAAACTATGAACCACGAAGGAGGTAGTACAAGCACCAGCTACCCCCCACAACAGACTACTTACCTCCACGGAGTGTCCAGCTCTTGTGCAGAGTGACGAGCTGTCGTGCGCTGGGCAACGAATAAAAGCAACGCACGGATATATTGTTTATACAGGTTTTAATGGGAACTCATTGACAGATAAATCGAATCCTATATTTAAACTGTCACTCCAGAAACAGACATGAACAATTAGCTCGTGTAAATTCCTTAAGTATACATAATGTCACCAGCATATTATCAGCGTAACACCTCAAGCTTTTAAGACACTTGATTACTTTCTAAAGTGTCCACTTAACGATTAGGTAAATGCCATGAGTGCATATAAGTCTGAGTCCATGTACTATGTGTCATGTGTACTTGTCAAATCAGTAATCAAACACATATACAGAAAGTAATACTCACTATACAAAGCAAAACATTTTGTCTTTATCGTGTATGTATTCCTTTGTAATAAACTTGTATTGTAAAATCTCCATAAGTATCATTGAATTGTAATTATTAACGAGTTTCACAGCCTGGAATAATGGATCATGCACATGAATAACGGAGGACATAGGAATTAAAGTATTAAAATGTGCGTATTTTATAAAAACAAAAAAGAAATTAAAAGAAAAGAAAAAAAAACTCATCATATTCATTATACATTAAGTTGTAAATAAACAAGAATCACACTTTACATCATACCTTGACTTAGTTCTATATTTGTTGGAACACCTTTGCGATATTTCAGTGAGCCTGTATGTTGCATATAACCAATTTGTTTTAAGGTTTCTTACATTTTGTGTCAATGACAAGCCCTTTTCCCAAAATGCCTAATGGGGGCAGGTTATACATGGGAGGCTCTAAAATTAAACAGATATTTAGAAATTGTGAGAAAATTTAACTGCCTTGACATGTTACTTAATTACAAAAACCCACAAATAATGGATCCGAAATATGGTGTTTCCATAAAGCATCTGTTGTTGAAAAATAATCCAAGCAATGATCGATTTCAACTGACATTGTTATGAAATCTAAGAATAGAGTATTGAATGAAATTAAAAAATGCTTTGAAGATACAGAATCTGTTCCTTAGAGACGTTTTATAGCTTATGACCATACACTTACGACACAGGGATTCGGGAGATGTAGGTTGATAAGTTTTATTCGATTATGAGCGTGGGTTAGTTATGGTTTTGTCGATGCTTCGGTATTCTTTCGATTCTTTAAAAGACTGCAAAGGGAACATGAACATCGGAGGCAGGATACCCTCGTCGACCTATACAAGAGGTGTAATAGACGAACAGTTGACAACGTCAAAATTAAGTGCAAAACAGATTGTCTTCTTCTTCTTCCGGTAATGTGCCTGGCACCAATTGGGCAGTTTCGCACACAAATGTCAAGTTGTGGACACAAAAACAATGTCAAGTTGTGGACACAAAAACAATGTCAAGTTGTGGACACAAAAACAATGTCAAGTTGTGGACACAAAAACAAACAGATAGAAGTTACACATTTTGCTACATATTGCGTCAAAGGGTCATAACTCTAGCAAATGCTGTCGAATCAAATTGCCGTTCTAAAAATACTTCATATCGTGATGATTAAGCCTACCAAATGTAAATGAATATCTCCTGACAATTAAAAGTTTACGACAGAAACGCATTTTTCTACACAATATGATCATATTTGGTAATTTTGTAATGCCGTAGCTTTGAAGCATGAAACCTATTTTGAAAGGAATTGAATAAAACACAAAAGCAATTCTCCACAATGCCCCAAATCGCATCAGATATAAATTCCAAAAGAGCCATTACTCGAGTTACTATTTTCTAATCATGCTGCTGTTTAAGAAAACACCCTTATGTTATGGTCAGTCATACAATAAAACGTCCTGTCAATTTTGACGGGCGAATAAAAAAGAACATCATCGAAAGGACTTTATCTTAAACTCATCTTAACTTTGATTGTTAATTGCAAAGGTACCTAGGAAAATCAATACTAAACGATTGTTTAAAGAAATTACCCAACTTATTATTATCATTACATAATTTAGATGTAGAAAAGGGTCGATACCAAATACACAAGAGTATATGAATGTTATGAGATGATGTTCTTCTAATTTCCAGTTAACACATCACGAGATATCAAAAAATTAATTCAAAATGAACTTGCACCAACTCAGCTTCATAAAAATACGTAAATTATGTATAATAATGAGAATTTTAAAAAACACCAAACTTTTTCACTGATTGACCAGATTCTTAAACGACGAAAATCAGGAAGCAAGCTTATGGATAATGTGCAATAAAAAAAAAATCAGAAAATACCACGCGTCAACAAAACTATAACACGAACTCAAAATCGATTAAGCCAGGGGGAAATGTGAACAAAGGAAAGATTCTAGACCCTGAGGTAATGTATGAACAAGTAAAAGTACAAGAGAATAAGACCAGGTGATCCCCGGAAGAGAAAGCGTCTTCTGCTTTATCGACGACACTCGCCATGTAAACCTTGGTCACATCCAGCTAAAAATCAAGTCATCAATAAAGTAAAGGCACGAATGATCATATTTTTTTTAAAAAACCACCTTCATAGCACACAATGATACAGAATATTTTCAATGAGACCAGATGGCAACCATAAAACGTGCTCAGTCTCATCAACCTGCATCTCTCGAATCTCTGTACAGAAGCATGCTACATGTAAACACCATAGGTTGGAGAAGCAGGGATGTCACTATCAAGAAAAGGAAAGTTCGCGATCGGAAAATTATAGTTTTATACGATAAAGCTATACGATAAACGTGATGTTTTATATATACTAACATTTTCGTAGTACACAATTTTACGGCATACTGTATCTATTACTAAATTTAAAAGGTGCAGCATATGTGTGTGTGACATCATCTCTCTTAGTAGTATGTTGTCAGTAAATTTCTTATTTGTTTATAGACAACACCTATTCGATATATCGGAAAGTGGAATTGGCAAAGTTTTGTTACCTGTCCTGAATAGCTCCTCCACGAATTTAGCCTCGTATGAAAAGAAAAAGTCAGGTAAGAGTGCCAACTTTCTGCTGGCATTACTTTTCTCAAAACTCGGCGAAAATATTTTCAACCAGGAATTCAATCATTCGTACTATATCTTTTTCAGTATATTTCATCTTAGCTTTTCGGAAAATAAGGGTCTCATAACGATGGATCGAAAATAAATAAGAGAATACCGATCGAAGCGTTAACGATTAAACCAGGGGCAAAATATGAACAAAGGAAAGATTCACATGGAGACCCTTGACATGTAAATCTACTACAAGCGAATAAGACCATGTGTTCCGGAAGAGTAAGGGTCTTCTGCTTCATCGACGACACCCGCCATGTACATCACATGTCACATCCAAGTAAACATCATGTTCTCAAAATGAGAACCGAGTATTCATTGTCAATCACAACAAGTAAACACACTAATGAGCATTCCCAAAAACGTCAATCTTCATATCACTTAAAGATACAGAATATTTCTCAGTGAGACAAAAACATTCTTCCAACTTTATGTGAAACACAATATTTCAATGCAAAATTGATTCTCCCCATACTCGTTTTTCTTTACAAACAAAAATGCATAACAATTGATATTGTTAATAAAAAATGACTTGCACGAAACTCATAATTACAATTTTGGCAATTTATTTAAAAGTGTTTGAAAACGTTTTAGCACAAAATTACCAATCGACTACAAAAGGAAGGTGTATTTTTGACAATATTTTTGTTGAGTTCGGAGGAAAGATTTTCCAGCAGACTGTTCCAAGTCAGTAGATTTAGGCATGTATAGTTTATTGGTGGAGGTATACGTATGATGAATGATATTGGTGACATGTAATCATATGGATTAGTGATTTGACGATTTTTAGTTTGGGATATTAACCGAAAACTACATATTTAGCTTTAAAGGTAAGCACAAGGTACAGTTACTGACAAGATCACAGGTGCCTGAGAATTCGTTACATCTGCTTTTGGACATAAACTAAGGTTTTTATGGTATGTTACGCTTTTGGAGGTGAAGATCAGTTTCCGATAAATATGCCACCCTAATCAAAACTCCTCGGAAGTATAATTTTATTCTAGACACCGTGGTTTAGGTCCAAAAACTACGCTGTAAGTGGAACAAATTCTCGGGCCTCACTGAGCAAGCTAGGTCAGGCCCTAACGTATATCTAGTCTAGCTAGCTTATCAGTTTCGTGAACATGTTACATTTGTCGAATAATAGAAAAAAAGCATATGCAACTTCTTATAAGAGAACGGATTTCTGTGACCAATCTCAAACATTTTATTTTAGTATTGGACATGAAAAAAATGCGAAAAAAAGGAATTTAGGACCAACATATCTTGAATAAATGCTTTCGGAAATGTCAGAATTTTGTCATATCAAGTATTATTAAAGCTATGTGTGATATGATATTGGAATAACTCATTGACATGTAAAACAGCTATTTACGTGTGTAGTACACCCGTACATTATTGCACACAGTTCGTCTAGGACGATACACTGTAAATAAATGTATTACTTCGCCAGGAACGAAAAAGCGCGTGCCCCACTTGTTTCATCGGGAAATGAAGCAACCACAGTTTATTAGTTTCATTGAGGTGGAGTGAAGTGAAAAGGTAAATATTTGGATGTGACAAAGATTTACATGGCGGGTGTCGTCGATGAAGCAGAAGACGCTTACTCTTCCGGAACACCTGGTCTTCTTCCCTTGTGCTTTTACGCGATCCTCCGTGCAAATCTTTCTTTTGTTCCTATTTTGTCTCTGGTTTGATCGATTTTGAGTTTGGATTATGATTTTGTTAACGCTTCGATCGGTATTCTCTTATTTATTTTCGATCCATCGTTATGAGATCGGATTGTGGTTTTTGTTGACGCTTTGGTATTCTGATTTTTTGACCTTCAGAATATTTCGTTTGATATGTTCGAAATCAAAATCATACACATTTTTATCTCCTTAACCAATTTTGTCACACCTGCTCACAATGTATTGAAAAATGTAACTTCGTGCTTTGTATATATGATATCTAACACGTTATTATTAGCGATTGTTTTTCATTTTTGGAACAAAATCAGCGCTTTAATATTACGTATGTCTGGAGTTAAATGCCTAAATGTCGGCTCCTGAAAACCAAACCATCAAGAGATGCAGAATGATGATAACTACATGTATGAGCAGGTTTAATGATGACATCGTGTTCTCATTCAAAAGTCATATCTTTGTGATATGGAGATTGACGTTTTCGAGAATGTTATTAGTGTGCTTGCTTGGGATTGAGAATGATGACTCAGTTCTGTATACACATACACATTAAATATACACATTTTCGTAGTACACGATTCGAAATTATTCAGAACTTACTTCTAAATTCATAAATTAAAGGGTTTTTACGCACCTGACCATTTTGCTCCTACATTTATTTAGAAATTTTGGATTCCCACCTTTTTGCCCTTAGCATCACTGTCGAGTCCTATGAGGACGAAACAGCTGTATGATGCAGTTTAATTCATTTTTTCGGCATACTGTATCCATTTCTAAATTTAAAAGGTGTGTTACGTCATCTAGTATAATACATACTTTCATTTTTTTCACAATGAAGCTTTTTATGATTAAATGCTAAATTCCTAAACCTTTTTTTAATTAGAAAAGATTACTTTATCAATCATCCAAGCACTTGCTGCGTGCGACAACCAGATTTATCGTGGATAAATTAACCAGGCTCAAATACATGGAAATTTTCTCTACAATTTCCATTTTGCTACGAATTGATAATTTAACACCTAAAACATTTGCCACAACTTCCTGGCAAGTCAACTGTGATACCAATACTAGTAGCAAAATCATTTCCATCGTCAATGATAAATTCAAAATGCAGAAAATGATCTCATGAATATGTTTAATGTGAGAAAGGTACATCATTCAAGATGTATAAACAATTCTGTTTTACATAAGGCATTATTTTTTCACCTTAATTACCAAAGGCAGATTATCGTTAAATTCAATCTAGACAGACTTTAACAGTGGACTAGATTATAGATTGACTAAATGTTCATACCAGGTATTTATCAATTGTACAGTATATTAGATACAATTTGACACTCTGCATTCCAGTCAATATGACCAATGCATAATCATATTTCTATAGTATAACTAACACTTCCTGAGTTTTTATTAAAAGTATAGAAATAAAGAATGTCATGTTCCATTATGTTTAATTACATTAATAATTAAATTGTCATCTTTTTTTTAATTTAAATCCTTTTCAATGGAAATTTGCAACAACCTAGTCAAAATTAAAATCTTGAAAGTATAAAATGTCATAAACGCTTTAAAAATGCATTTTAAACCAATATTCTTTGCAGAACATTTTACATTCAGAAATTCAAAATGACAAAATCAATTTAGTTTTTCAATAAACATAAGCTGCTAGATATTTGAGTCATATGTATGATCTTGAAGTGAGGTTTTCTTCAATCTTTGTGTTTGTTATTTCAAGATGACTAGGCCTCCTGTAAATGTAACTTTTTTCTAACCATTTTCATGTTTTTCCCCCCATTATTAATCAGAAAACCTCAGGCTTAAAGACCTTACATTTTTGTCTCAAAATTCAGTAGAATGCAGGGAATTGCATGAAGGGTTTAAAAATATTCCTTCCAAGGGAGTGGGTGGTGCGCCTGCACCGGTCACACCCGGGCTGCCTAGTTTTAGGACCTGGCACCCCGCAGGGCTGCCACTTACTAAAAGTCGGTGTCAACCCCTGGACTGTGTATAAAGGTTAAAACCCCCACTTAAAGGAACCCTTTAATAATGACACATTTCGTTGTATTAATATGTTTCAAATTTAGATAATGCTTTTAATAATCTGGAAAAAAAAAATCATAGGAAAAGCTCAAAGCTTACAAGTTTCTACCAGCATACCTCTTTTCAGCATAAAAGGAGTTATAAAAGGATCTTGACATATGCTTCTTTTATAAATAAAATAGTTGTGGGACAAGACCTGTCCTTTATCACTGTAACACTGTATATTGTAACATTGAATTAATATGTAATGCAAATATATAGTGTTCCTTATTTGACAACAGGGCTTTGTACATGTAGCGTGCCAATGTGTGAAAACAACTCAAAATTAAGTTGTTTTCACATACTGGCACACTACAGTGCTTGATGATTTCCTTCCATTCCAAATATTGCTTGACCAATTGTACCTAATCACACACGTGTGCAAAAAGAAAACAATGGTGAGAAAGATGGTGAAATATTGCCCAGTAGTGCCCATCATGTGTGGACGATGAGTGAAAGTTGTGTGCGCGATACATGCACGGTGTTTTCTATTTTTGGTGCATTGTGCGTTACCAAAACTGTTTCAAACCAATTAAGAGTTTTAACTGAAATCTCCAATGGTCTATCTGTTTCCCATTACAATATATAACCTATTTACAAGTCAATAAAATATTGCATTTAACAACTACTAGAGGTAAATACTCCATGAACTGTTGGGCTTCTTTTCTCCTTAAGTTTTGCAGAAACAAATACCAGATATAAACAGACTTAATTTCAGTTCAAAACTATGTCCACAATCGTTTTGGAAGCTTCCTTTAAAGCAAGGTTGACAAGTTTCTCCTGTACATGAAGGAGTAGGGACACAATGAAAGCACTGTCGATATTCACAATGTACACAACTTAACACAGGAACATTTCTGTTACTAGTGGGTGGCCTTCCAATGTTCTATCCAAGATAACACTTTCTCTAAGTTATCTTCCAGTTCTTCTGGTGTGTTACTGAAGAGTTCATGAACAATTTCCTCTTTATATGAGTCTTTAGCTTCCTCTAAAATAGTTTGGAATATTTCACACTGCACATTATCTTCCAGTTTCTTCCCTTTATAACCCCTAAATTGTAAGAAGAGAAAAAATAAAATGATAAACAAAAAATTCTGCAAATACACATTCAAGACAAAAATTTTAAATACTAGTTTCAAGATCAATCATGGTAAAATTACTTTTTCTTGGGGCGAGATTACTCAGATTATTGCAGTAGACTAACTACTCATATTTGGTACAATATTGCAAAAGCAGTATTCAAAACTCTTTAACATATGATGTAACATTTTGTTTTAGAATACGTAAGTAGATTGTCTCTGTATTAAAAATACAATATAGCCTGAAATTGATACACATACTGACAGGAAATTAAATCTGTTGACAAAATCTCTTTGATAAGTGGATGTTGGCCAGCTGTTACATTTTTGAGAACTATTTTCAATTTCAAGCATTTAATGAAATATCAAATAGAACATTTCAGTTCATTGTATAATAAATAACTTAGTAAAAAGATGGAAAAAGCATAAACAGATATCCTTTGTTTTACCTGCTTTCTAATCTTTCAAAGAGGATAGAGTTGTCTGTCCTTAACACAAAGACTATGTCAAACCACCTTTCCGGGAAGAACTCACAGCTGTGATAATCAACAATGTTCCCTCCTTGGCCCATCTTCTCCTCTAACTCATCAATCACCTGATTGTTCAAATAAATATTAGGAATATGCTAAGAACAATTCTATGAAACATTGATCATGTCTTGAAACAAGTCCATTTGTACATGTGCTTTCATTAAAGACAGCAGTAAATCAGATATCAATGAAGTGCTAAGCAATACAGAAACATACATGTATGCATCTTAAAATGAATGTGTATGAATAACAAATATTTATATAACAGTCTGTAATAATTGTAAATATATTTAAGTCTTTGGGGTTGGTTCTTGATCATGATGCAACAAATTAAAGGGAAATTTTTTTGTCCATGTACTGTACTACAAGATATAAACACTTAGAGGTTGTATAGTCGATAACGTAAACAATTGCAAGGTAGCAGTAAAAATCACACACCCTGTCCTCGTCTATCATCTGACACTCATATATGTGGTCCCAGCCCTCATACAGGTCACCTTGTTTGGCTACTTCTCCAATATTGAGATAGTTCAGTGCTGACCTTTGACACAGCTCAGCAGCAAGTGTCGACTTCCCTGTACCAGGAGTACCTACAGGAAGAAAAACAGATCAGATACAAAATTCACAGAAAGATATTTGAAATCATTCATAGTCGTTATTCAGATCTACTGCAATTTACACCCATGGGTTAGGAAATAAGCCAATGACCCTTAATTTTCAGAGGAATTGTCATAAATTAGTTTTTAACAAGTTTGCAAAATAAATCAGTTTAAAAGTTATAAAGTGATCATGTTTTGAATCAGAGTCATAGTCAACATTTTTTCTATTACTATCATAAACCCATGTAATGACTGTTAATATTCAGTGCAGTTAATTATAAATGCCTTATCAGTTATGCTGTCCATAAGTATGTAACAGGAGAGGAAAAATGCATGACAAGATTGAGCTCCAACAATAACAGGTTTTATACAGTCAGATACCATACTTGCCAACTTTTCAAAATCTCCATGGGGAAGAAAAGCGCATGTTTGAAATTTTCGACTGGAATCTACCTATTTGTCGCGGAACCGGTAGCTAATTATATATCATAATATAGCATTTTCAAGAGAATAATCTATTTTCAAACCTGTAATAGCCTAGTAGCACATATCTGATGCTAAGGTTTCTTTGACATGTCAAAGCATAAATAATTTTTTTATTGTTCTATTTACTACCAGAAAAGGGGAAATAATTAGAATATATTCCTTTTGTTTTAATTTTTTTATCAATTTATAATCATATCAATAAAAGAATAAAAAAAGGGAAAAAAATATACAGGTGTATGTATTTTGTACATGGAATATAATTAATTTTCATTTAATTTTTTATTTGCACTTGTATTCCAACTTATCCTGATTTGAAATTATTTTTTGAAGAAAAAAAAATATTTTAAACTTTTAGCATTATATATTTACAAATTGGAGGGAAACAAATATGAAAAACACAATATCACATTTACTTTAAATGTGAAATAAAATGATTTAATCAATTAACAGTGTAAATATTTCTTATGAAACCATAAAATACATACATGTATTTGTCTGTAAATTAATAAATCTGGATTTTAATTCCGTTTTGTACCTTACGTTATCCAAAATGGCGACCATCAGTAAATACACACATTTTAATGGTGTCTAATGCAATCAAATGTGAGTAAATTGATACATAATAGCCTTATCAAGTGTTTGTTTTGAAGTCTTACAGTTGTTTACACAAATTAATAACCTGTTGGTGATGTTAGAGGATCCAGTTGTAATTGATTGATGCTTGAGTGAGCACGCGTGCCGGACACCTGTGCCGTGGCTGTGTTGACTTGTTCTCCCGATCCCCCTCCCCCACTAATTACAGTCCCCGGGTCATACACTACCCTTACATTTATCCGTAGGGTCATTACTGGACTTGGGGCAGCCTTGTTATTTAATCAGTGTCAAATTCTAGAGTGAAGGACTGTATAAATCACAAGAAGGTGATACGGTTGAGCCAAATTGACTTGAGGTTTCTCAAAATCGTGAGATTTCCCGATTTTTGCAAACACGATCGGGAGGTGGGAGAGGCAGTCTAAAATCGGGAGCCTCCCGCCTAAATCGGGAGGGTTGGCAAGTACGAGATACTTCTGGCAGGTGTCACATTTTTTATACACCTCGTACTGATTAGCTATTTTCCTTAAAACTGACTATCAATTTTTTTTAAAGTTCATATTTTTGATGAAAATTTCATTTAAAAATTCCACACTGTCCGATGAAAAATTCCTTTCCATAAATTCATGACTGAATAAAAAAAAATTCACGTAAAACACTAGTACTCATAAATATATAAGCGATGTTTTTAATTCTACATTTCTGGGTGTGAAAATGAAACATAGGGTTTTGTGATTTGTGGTTAATTCAACAATAGATTGCCGGTGCAAGTAATGTTCAAAAATCGAAATATTTATCAAATCTGTATCATTTCATTCCGTTTGAAAGCCTCTCTACAAATCTATATCCTTGAGGTAGCCATGTTGTAAGAAGTGCTACAGCCACACGGACATGCGTCATATTCTGTAACATGTACATTTGTGTCTCTGGGATCTACTGTATATTAGAAGAACCATGAGTAGACGTTATCGTCATGAATTGTCAACCACTTAACCTTTTCAAGCCTATTTTTTGGCACTCAAGATTCAGGCGCAACATTAACCTTAATCAAAGAATCTAAGCTTTGGAAATAAAAAAGGTCGCAGCTTGCAATATTATATCTGACCAGTGGTCAAATAAGTCATAGTAGACCAGATTGGGGTTGGAATCCTGGTGGACCTTGAACTTCAGCAGACACTTTACCAACTGAGCTACCAGCCTGTCAGGTTGTCGATGATTAACCAATCCAATATAAACATGATGTATTAGCTGCACATGTACATGTACATCTGCTCCATTTCTTTCACCTTTCTCTTATCAAGTCTTTGCCCCTTTCATATTATAAAACACAACTCAAACAGTAACCCGTGCACGGGTCGGTAAAATTACCTCTTTTTAACTAAGGAGGCATTCTGACTCTCGCACCCGCCTGTCGTCAAAATATTTAGCGGGTCAGAGAGTCAGAACCTTTCGGACTAATGGAGTTTAAGACCCCCCCCCCCCCCACACACACACACACGCACGTGTTCTCCTGTACCACTGAGTAAGATACTAGGCTGGTGGAATAAACAGACGGACACACCCTCACATAGACGCAACACGTACGACATTATATATCTAGCACTCCAGAACCGAATAAAATTCAACTCAGCCAACTACGTGAAATCATGTTCTGTTACAACAAACATTTTCACAAATCAATAAACATCCGAACTGTTGAGTTTATGTAACATGACTATATTTTACTTTGCTGTATAAATGGACTATGTAATAATGTTCACCACACTGTGAAAATTCACCTGTTATCAATATGTTTGGACCATGTGCTCGTGCCGCCA
The DNA here is from genome assembly GCA_947623455.1 of Mimachlamys varia. Classification (NCBI taxonomy): domain Eukaryota; kingdom Metazoa; phylum Mollusca; class Bivalvia; order Pectinida; family Pectinidae; genus Mimachlamys; species Mimachlamys varia. Next base: position 6,102,171 of record OX392535.1, read on the forward strand.
TGTTGTTTGTGTGTCTTATAAACATGCGCAGTGATGACAATTTACCGGAAGTTTAAAACCGAAAACGGAAGTAAACAACAAGTAATAAGGGAGCTAAAGTTTAGGCAACGTCACACTAAAAATGACTTAGAACCACAAAGCTGATAAAATTTGCAGCTTTTAAAGTGTAGCCATGGCATCCGGAACAAGTCTCAGACAGCAGATAACAGAAGATCAATTCGCAACTGACATTGTTTTGAGCTTCTTCGTTGCAGCACTAAAAAGTTACAAATTTGACTCTTTACTGAAACCATTTCCTCCACTTTTCAGTACAGAAGATGGAGAAAAGGATATGAAATCACTGGTACATTCTTTTAAACTCTTGTTAGACTGATGTAACCGTCAGTTTTTTAGTCCAATCCAATGGCAGATTTCATAATTACTAATTTGCCCTCACTCAATATTTGCAGAGAATGTTGGTGTGTGTATTCCACACCAGCCATACAACAAATACAAATGTATAGTGAATAGCTCTAACGTCCCCAAATCTAAGTACAAATTATAGAGGTAATTAACTCGCGTGTTGTTCTTTCGAAGGTCCAGATGCAAAAGACCGCGACGAGATCTCATATCGGCACAGTGAGTTACAAGTCCAAGAAGGATAACTCTTCTGAAATTCATCACAACTTGATTGTAAAAGACATGCATTGATAATGTTGCGTAACAAGCGTGAGTGTTTGGGAATTTACCTTTAGCTCAACAGTAGAGCATCGGACTGGATAGCCAAGGGTCGCAGGTTTCAGCCCCAGCGATGACTATCTTTGTCACTTTTTCTCCCATTACAAACTGGTGCCGTTGACCCTCCCCGTTTTGAGGTACTGTATGAGAATCCTTTGTGGGTAGTCAAAAAACCTGGGTTGGAGATTTAGGCAAAAAGGGTGAAATAGTGTAAAAGATGTGCATTGATTAGATTGTCTTACAAGCATGAGCTAGCTGTTCCCTTTAGCTCAGCTTTGTAGATGATCGGGCAAGAGAGCCAAGGGTCACAGTTTTCAGTCCAAAGACAGCACTATCTTTATCACTTTTCCTCGTCCTATTACACACTGATGAAAGACAATTTAAAATGCCAAAAAACTCATGAATGATTTGATGTGGATTCCAATTGTATTCACAGTCTAATGCGAAGATTGGATTGCCTTACGTATGTCTGGGTCTATATGAACATGTATTCCTTGGGAATATATCCCGATTGAGCCATGTGTTAACTGACTCTCTGAAAAATTTGTTAGCTGTTTGAAGAAAGCTTATTAAGTCTTGTTGCTGCGGTGGCGAATTGTTTAAGGTGTTCCAACATTCTACCACTAGCCCTCCACTTAGATGGGTTGCAATTTCGAAACCCACGTGGGGCAGTTGTAGCTGAGTGAGGTATACTGGCCGTAGGTTGGTTGTTTTTCTCCGGGTACCCCAGCTTTCCTCCACCTCCCAAAATCTGGCACGTCATTAATGATCCTGGCTGTTAAAAGGATGAAAAACAAAATAAACCAAAATATTGGGTGGTCAGGTGGTCGGGTGGTGCAGTGGAGAGCACACTTGCTTTTCACCATAGTGGCCAGGTTCTGATACCCCGACCGGACATGAAAATGTATTGGGTCACCTGCCCGACCACGTGGGTTTTCTCCAGGTTCTCCAGTTTCCTCCGACAATAAGACCCCTCTAACTCACAATCACATCCCGGCCAACATTGGCAACAAGAGTGCAATATAAGTTTGATAACTTGTTTCATAATTAATGTAAAATAAATGAAGTTCATATTTATAAAGAACATATTTTCTATACAAATTAAATGCAGATTTGTATTTTGTAATAATGATGCAATTTCTCCCATGTTAGGAAAAGACAGTGGAGGAAATACCTGCATTGAGGGACCTAGCTGCCAATGGAATTTGTACAGGAGAGAAAGCTCTGAGTCTGATGCAGTGGGTACTGGATAGAGGTTCATTTTCTATAAAGACTGTGAAACCCTCCCAGGTAAACATAGAGTCCATCATCGATAACAGATAATGTACAATGAGTTAAATCAATATAATTATCTAATAGGATATATATAGCTACATCAGTTTTACAGGTCTTGTATAATTGTATAATTATGTAAAATACTTGTATTCATGAATAAAAACTTACATTCTGTTTTTTTAATGAAATATTAGAAAGATATACAATGTACTGGTAGCTAAAGACTCCTGTGATGAATCAACTTTGTTCTGTTCTGCCTGTCCAAATGGCAATAGTTTTATAATTCATGTTCTGTCAAGTTTTAATGCTGCTACCATGCACTTCTCGTAATACTACTTTGTGGACTTCCCATCTCTACTCCTATTCGCTCTGATTAACAAAATTTGGACTATATGGGGTGGGGGGTATACTGGATTCATAGAATCACTCTATCTGTTTGTATGTACCCACAGTTACTCCAATATGTTAACTAACAGTCAAATTTTTATGAAAATTTATTTTTGAATGATCACCTTTGCATCAGCATTTTAATTTTAGATTTGACCCTTTTTAAAGGACTTACATCCATTTGTAGGAAATGACTTGTCCAAAAAACTTCATTTTAACTGACAGCAGATTTTTTTAATCTTCATTTGAATGATCAGTATGCTATTGTGCACAAGTAATTTTAATGTCAGATTTCAATGCCTTTTTAGGGAAACACAACCTTTTAAGCAGCATTAAATATTCAAAATATGTCCAACAAGTTCCAATTTCTACAAGTTCACAACAGGGATAATGTCTTGAAATGTTATATATATGATATAAGCTACCTCAGCTGTGGAGGTACAGTATTTGTTGTCCTAGTTGTGACAGTTTATTCAAATATTGTGCTCCTAAACACTGAACAGAGATTTCCAGAACATATATGCTTTTCAATTTATTTTATTGCACATCAATATTCCCTTATGTTAATATGTATGTACAAGCATATTATTCCTTCTATAACTACACCCTTTAGGAGATCTTTCCTCAAGCAATCCTGAAGTGAATTTATTAGAACCAAATATCACAACTTGGTTTCCGAAACAGGATTTCTAAAATACATATAAGAAAGTCCTTAAAAACCATCCATCAATATTTAGATAGGATTTCACATTGAACAATACTATTATACTATGCATGCATTTTTCTGTTCTTTTTAATCCAACGTAAAGAAAAACATATTGGATTTAAAGAATAAGATTAGTAACAAAAAGCTTACAAATAATTAAAAATAAGAAAGAATTAAATTTTCTGATTTTGCCGCCCAATCCTCAGTTTGAAGAGATTAAGAAGAAGACTGGAGATACTTCACATGCCGCAGACCCTGACTTTGTCTTTGAAGTGATATGCAGTGAAGCTGATGATGCCAAATTTGAGGAAACTCGTCGCAATAGGAAAACAATGTTTGCCTATCATGGCAGTCGACTGGAAAACTTCCACTCTATCCTGCATAACGGACTGGCATCTCATATGAACAAGGTAATATGATCATGTTATTCCTGGTCTTGGTTTAAAACTTGTTCATGTACAAACATATAATTTCTTCTTTACCATAGTTACACCCATTAGGAGACAAAAATAATTTAATACATTTACTTGTTGATATTTTCGAAAATTGTCCTTTGAAATTAAATTTTCTGTGAATTATCTCCCTTCTCCCACTCATTTATATAGAGAGCTCTGAGTAAGAGTGTATAATATATGTTACAGTTTTAGGTGTTTGGTGAGAGAACCTGTCAGTGTCAATATGTAACAGATCTCAGTGTTTGGTGAGGGAACCTACCTGTCCAGTGTTAATATGTTACAGATGTAGGTGTTTGGTGAGGGAGCCTACCCGTCTAGTTTTAATATGTTACAGATCTCAGTGTTTGGTGAGGGAACCTACCTGTCTGGTGTTAATATGTTACAGATCTCAGTGTTTGGTGAGGGGACCTACCTGTCTAGTGTTAATGTGTTACAAATCTCAGTGTTTAGTGAGGAAACTTTCCTGGAATACCTGTCTAGTGTTAATATGTTACAGATATCAGTGTTTGGTGAGGGAACCTGTCTAGTATTAGTATGTTACAGATCTCAGTGTTTGGTGAGGGAACCTGCCTAGTATTAGTATGTTACAGATCTCAGTGTTTGGTGAGGGAACCTACCTGTCTAGTGTTAATATGTTACAGATCTCAGTGTTTGGTGAGGGGACCTACCTGTCTAGTGTTAATATGTTACAGATCTCAGCGCTTGGTGAGAAAACCTGTCTAGTGTAAAAATGTTACAGATCTTGGTGTTTGGTGAGGGAACCTACCTGTCTGGTGTTAATATGTTCCAGATCTTGGTGTTTGGTCAGGGAACTTTCCTGGAATACCTGTCTAGTGTTAATGTGTTACAGATCTTGGTGTTTGGTGAGGGAACCTACCTGTCTAGTGTTAATGTGTTACAGATCTCAGTGTTTGGTGAGGGGACCTACCTGTCTAGTGTTAATATGTTACAGATCTCAGTGTTTGGTGAGGGAAACTACCTGTCTAGTGTTAATATGTTACAGATCTCAGTGTTTGGTGAGGGAACCTACCTGTCTAGTGTTAATATGTTACAGATCTCAGTGTTTGGTCAGGGAACCTACCTGTCTAGTGTTAATATGTTACAGATCTCAGTGTTTGGTGAGGGAACCTACCTGTCTAGTGTTAATATGTTACAGATCTCAGTGTTTGGTGAGGGAACCTGTCTAGTGTTAATGTGTTACAGATCTCAGTGTTTGGTGAGGGGACCTACCTGTCTAGTGTTAATATGTTACAGATCTCGGTGTTTGGTGAGGGAACCTACCTGTCTAGTGTTAGTATGTTACAGATCTCAGTGTTTGGTGAGGGAACCTACCTGTCTAGTGTAAATATGTTACAGATCTCAGTGTTTGGTGAGGGGACCTACCTGTCTAGTGTAAATATGTTACAGATCTCAGTGTTTGATGAGGGAACCTACCTGTCTAGTGTTAATATGTTACAGATCTCAGTGTTTGGTGAGGGAACCTGTCTAGTGTTAATGTGTTACAGATCTCAGTGTTTGGTGAGGGAACCTACCTGTCTAGTGTTAATATGTTACAGATCTCAGTGTTTGGTGAGGGAACCTACCTGTCTAGTGTTTTTTATGTTACAGATCTCAGTGTTTGGTGAGGGAACCTGTCTAGTGTTAATATGTTACAGATCTCAGTGTTTGGTGAGGGAACCTGTCTAGTGTTAATGTGTTACAGATCTCAGTGTTTGGTGAGAGAACCTACCTGTCTAGTGTAAATATGTTACAGATCTCAGTGTTTGGTGAGGGAACCTGTCTAGTGTTAATATGTTACATATCTCAGTGTTTGGTGAGGGAACCTACCTGTCTAGTGTTAATATGTTACAGATCTCAGTGTTTGGTGAGGGGACCCACCTGTCTAGTGTTTATATGTTACAGATGTAGGTGTTTGGTGAGGGAACCTACCTGTCTAGTGTAAATATGTTACAGATTTCAGTGTTTGGTGAGGGGACCTACCTGTCTAGTGTTGATATGTTACAGATCTCAGTGTTTGGTGAGGGAACCTACCTGTCCAGTGAATTGTCCGTCTGCCTCCTCTACAGCCCGATGGGTCTGGGATGGGACAAGAGCTGTCTTGGCCACAAACTAAGCTGTGTAGCTGTGTGCGAGATTATTGATGATACCTCTGTCAAATGTCAAGTCAAGGAAGGTAAGATCATTGCTAATTGGTTATCATGCGTCTTAATTAATGGTCATCATGTTTCTTAAAGGTCATCATCTGTTGAGTCTTTTGTTTACAGATGAGCAGACCTTATACTATAAATATACATATGTAGGTGAACAAGAAAAGTCTTCAAATACACATGTTTTGGTCTAAAAAAAAATAATAACTTAGCTTTGAAATTGGAAGATTGTTTAAAGAAATTCTGAATTGTTCTTTAACTTCACTATGTTAGCTATCTGTGAAAATTTACATGTTTAAATGTTTACTTTTAACTACTGTATAAAATGATTTCTGATTGTGAATGTTTTGTCTAGTAAATGAAAATTTACTTTTTGTAATAGGTCATATTTACTTGAAAGTTTTAACCATTGTAAGTTATGTCCCTTTTATGTATTATCATCAATGTAGATGATAACAAGGAAAAGACAAACAAGAAGAGAGCTTACGCTGCCAACAGTGAAGGAGGAGATGTTCCGGAGAAGTACTACATTGTACAGAACAACGACATGCTTCGTATCAAATACCTGCTCGTGTATGTGGAGAAGGCATCTCAACAAAAAAGGTAATCATTTATACTTACAGTACATTGATACAATTATTGTTATCCTTCAACAACAATTGTTAATGAAAAGATGGATTTTAAGAGTTTTCAGAAATTATGAAATGTTGGATAGATTGGAGACCTCACAATTTTTTGAGTTTTTAGCTACTGTCAGACAGGAGTATTTTACTGAGAGAGGGAGAGTTTATATGATAATTTTTTATCCTTAAGAAAATAATACCACATTGTGCTGAGGTGTTTAATTGATTATTATAAATACAAAGATTTTGTATTAAAGAATTTCTGAGGATTCTGAATTGAAAATAAAAGAAATAAACAAAACTTTGATGAACTGCTCAATATCGCGACAGACCAAGTTGTTTGCTGTTATCAAAAGATTTCTTAAAACTTTATATCATATCATCATCCATGCCTGAAAGCTTTAACATTAAATAATAGACAAAATAACCAACCTTCATTGACAGAACAGGTCATAGCCTGACAAGGAGTCTAATAGTTTGTGTGCTTATTTATGACAGGGAAACCGAGTCACGAAGATGGCACAACACGTGGTTATACCAACACCGATTTGTGCTAATGATCGTTCTGTATGTGCTACTGTTAGCCTTGGTGGCCCTCTACAACTCACGCTTATTCCAGTACTATCGCCGCAAGTTCTGGAAATATAAGTAATAAAAGGCAATCATCGGTGGTACATTTTGTTGTGATAAAATCTACAAATTTGTGAGCTTTGTTGACTGTTACATTACAATGTTTGAATCAGATATTTGGGTAACAAGTGTTCATTTTGATTTTTGCATAATTATTTTGTGGTAATATGTTGAACATAAATGTTTTTTTGTTCATTTTGAAATATGGTCAGTGGATTATCAAGTTTGAATAAATGTAATGCATGTTCATTTTCGTAATCCGTAACCCTGAAAATTAAGTAAAGAAAGTATGTTACTGTCTAGAATCAAATGAAATTCACTGTCTTTCCTTTACTGTCAATACTCTTATACAACTCATTCCTTTCTTTTAATATCATTAGGTATTTTCTTCAAATGAAAAAATATTTTATATGGATTCCAAAAAATACATTAAATGTCCTGTCTTCTCTCTTCTACATCATTTCACATTTTGTCTGACTTTTATCTTTCAATCAAATGGTCTTTTCGTGTTTTACATGAACTGCCTTATCTTTTCTATGTTACAATGTACATGTGTGTCTGCACATGATATCATCTTATCTCCTTATTAAACGGGTTAGCATATCTGTTAATTCAACATAATATCTTAGCTGTTTATTCAACCCATTATCTTTTAATATCTAATAAATCAGTAAATTATATCGTCTGTTGATTTAACACATAAGATTATCTGTTAACTGTCATGTCTGTTAATCCATCACATGATATTGTAAGTTCATAGTTAATCTTACTTGTTGATTGAACATTTCAGATTCTCAGTTGTCAAATTCTATGTATACTCTTTCAGAAAAATATAGGTTGTATTATGTTTCATATTATGATTTTCTACTTGATACACAAATAATATTAACAATTCAGCTTCAACCTTTCAGCCTCTGTTAGATCATAGCTGGTCAACCCCTGTTAGATCATAGCTGATCAACCCCTGTTAGATCATGGCTGGTCAGCACCTGTTAGATCATGGCAGGTCAGCCTCTGTTAGATCGTGGCTGGTCAACCCCTTTTAGATCATGGCTGGTCAACCCCTGTTAGATCATGGCTGGTCAGCCTCTGTTAGATCGTGACTGATCAGCCCCTGTTAGATCATGGCTGGTCAGCCTCTGTTAGATCATAGCTGGTCAACCCCTGTTAGATCATGGCTGGTCAACCCCTGTTAGATCATGGCTGGTCAGCCTCTGTTAGATCGTGAATGATCAGCCCCTTTTAGATCATGGCTGGTCAGCCTCTGTTAGATCATGGCTGGTCAACCCCTGTTAGATCATGGCTGGTCAACCCCTGTTAGATCATGGCTGGTCAGCCCCTGTTAGATCGTGACTGATCAGCCCCTGTAAGATTATGGCTGATCAGCCTCTGTTAGATCATGTCTGGACAGCCCCTGTTAGATCATGGCTGGTCAACCCCTGTTAGATCATGGCTGGTCAACCCCTGTTAGATCATGGCTGGTCAGCCCCTGTTAGATCGTGACTGATCAGCCCCTGTAAGATTATGGCTGATCAGCCGCTGTTAGATCATGGCTGGTCAGCCCCTGTTTTATCATGGCTGGTCAGCCCCTGTTAGATCATGACTGGTCAGCCCCTGTACATGTTAGATCATGGCTGATAAACCCCTGTTAGATCATGGCTGGTCAGCCCCTGTTAGATCATGGCTGACCAGCCCCTGTTAGATCATGACTGATAAACCCCTGTTAGATCATGGCTGATTAGCCCCTGTTAGATCATGGCTGATCAGTCCCTGTAAGATCATGGCTGATTAGCCTCTGTACATGTTAGATCATGGCTGACCAGCCCCTGATAGATCATGGCTGATCAGCCCCTGTTAGATAATGGCTGATCAGCCCCTGTTAGATCATGATATAAATGAACATAGTCTTCCATTGACTGATTGCCTCCGTGTTATGGGAGGGAATGTGATATGAGGTACTTCATCCCACTTTATTTAATTGAAATGCAAAAATGAAATAGTAAATATAAAGATGAAATGATTTCATCTTTATATTTACTATTTCATTTTTGCATTTCAATACACGGAATAATAGCATCAACGTCCTAGAACTTTAAATTCATTGGTTATAACAGTTACCAATGAATTGAAAGTTATGAGACGTTGATGCTATTATTCTGTGTAATTCCATTGAAGCTGCTGTAGATCACAAGAGAGTCCCGTGGTAATATTTATATTACACATTGACACACTATTATGTTCCCAGCTTGTCTCGCTCCCTCGGCTCTCATCACACATTGTACCTGTAACATATTGTAAAGACAAAAGAAATCCCATCTTTCATATTCCTGTGGTTTTACATTCAAATTATATTTATTTGTTTATATGTTTATATCTGATCCTTCTTATGTAATTATTTTTTTCATATCACTAGATTTTTTCAAGTTCAAATTATATTTTATTTATTCGTTAAAGATACGTACATGCTGTGTAACTGTATTGTCTTTAATGTACCTCGTTAAATTACTAATATACATGTAGTAAGTATCAAACATCTATGCAACCTGTTGATTCATCCTTAATTTTTAAATGTTAAATGTTTACTATGCAATTAGATTACAAAAGGAGAATACAGTATTCTGTGTTATGATGCCTACAAATTAATTCTTCTTGTAGAAGAAAGTGTTCAAAATGCCATGACCTAACATTCTAAGTGAAATTAGTACATTATTAGGATTATAATATGATGCTATCCTTTGTTAACATTTGTGAAGACTGTAGGACATTAGGGGTTTACAATTGTACATGTCTGGGTGTTGTAGGGCGTATTGGAGAATCATTGATTATTGATTCATGTTGCATATTGAACCGATTGTGATTCATATCTGTTGAACAGACATTTTTTTACGGGAACAATAGTGTCTTTTCTTTTACTGTAATTTTATTTTTATTTTACCAAATACATCACAAACTAAAAGTTGTGTTTGATGGAACAATGTATGATTGGTATACGATATACTCTTGTGAAATCCCCAGCTGTATTCCACTAAAACATCCACCATAACGACCCTTGATGCTATGCTTTAAAAAATAACCATTAAGTCAATGCGATCAGATAGAGCTGCATATGATTTACACATTGGATAAGTACCAGCGATTTTCCTAAACAGCATAATTAGGATACACCGACATAGATTTATGTTGACAATTACGTTTTACATAGTTTTTGAGTCTACAGATTTAATTAATGTTGCAGACATATAGAAAAAGTATAATTTTTTGTTATCATTGCTTGAAAAGAGATGATGATAACCAGGGACGTATACGTCCCTGTGATAACATAGAACTTTACAAGAAATGTAAAATATTCTATAAAATACGTTTTTCAGACTTATTCTTAATCGTAAACCAATGATAATGTGTTACGTTGTTAAAACCTTTCCCTACTTAACAACCCATGCAGTAAACAGCCAAATTTTAAATTTTCAATTCTGTACAGCCAATCTGATCTGGATAGTTGTTCCATTGGTCTGTATACTAAATTATGTGTTATAAACAAATGACGTGTACAGTGTATTGGCGGTGCTTTCGCACTTATTTTATGATGCCAAAGTGAAAGTTACTGTGTTGATGACGGGTAGTCAACGTTATGTGACTCTCCCTTGCTAATGTTTCAATCTTTCAAAAGGTATTGGTGTATTTTGAAAATGTGAATTTTAGCTAATTAGTAATAAACAAATCACTCGCACTGAGACTCCATATCTAAAAATGGATAAGTATTTTTGGACAACCAATATGGTAGGTAAATCAAACAAAGGAGTAAGTGCTTTCTTGCTCGCTATTATTACTATGATGTTATTGAATGCTACATTTCTTGAAAGGGAATTGCTATGTTCTACATATACATGTGTATTTGATGACGGCTACGTTATATACTTAACCGATTGTAGTATATGTTTACACCAAGGTTATTTTGAATATTTCAAGTACTCAAGAAATCAATTGCAATCTCATAGTTAATGTTATTAAAAAAAACATCATTAAAATAATGTTTGAGCATTTGTGAGTGTTGTTATTTTTGGAGTTGTTTTTAGAGGTATCGGCGATGTGTTGTCTATGAATAGCAAGAAGTTTGCTGACTACGTCGATCGTATATACCCTTCGGAACTTGAAATAAAGGACACAAAAGACTCTTACCTCGATCTCTACTTAAACCATGACCAACATGGACAGCTTACTACTAAGCTGTATGATAAACGTGACGATAAAAGTGATGATTTCAATTTTCCTACCGAGAACTTTCCATTTCTTAATACATTTTTTTGTAGTAACATCTCTGCTTCTCCAACATATGGTGTGTACATGTCGCAGTTGGTTCGTTGTTTTAGGGCTTGCTCTAAATATCGTAATTGTCGTGATCGATGTCGACTGCTGACAAACAAACTTGCACAGGATTCGAGAAATGAAGGTTGATCAGAACTATGGATGACTTTTTATGGTCACCGTCTTTGTCCCCTTGGGAAATATTCTGTATCTTTGTTTGATATGAAGATGGACGTTTTTGAGTATGCTTATTAGTATGCTTACTTGTTGTGATTGACAATGACTCGGTTCTCATTTCGAGAACTTTATGTTTACTTGGATGTGACCAAGGTTTGCATTGCTGGTGTCGTCGATGAAGCAGAAGACGCTTACTCTTCGGAACACCTGACCTGATTCTCCTGTACTTCGGTTTATCACGTGATCCTTACAAGAATACGTGGGTAATTTATTACGTTGAGTCGTGTATGAGATCATATTTAATGCGAAAAGATTTCAATAGACTATTGTGATCGGTAGATAGAAAGAAACATTATGTGGACCACTCCTTTGCAATGTTTACATTATCATGATCAACAGTGACTTCTCAACATCTTGCGTAATGTAATTAAGTCTGAAGAAACAATTAAAGGTCAAGTTCCTCAATTTCGCTTGTTGTCGTTTCTGTCATTTGTTTAAAAATCTCACATGTTTTGTTCGCCGTAAGGTTAATTGAAAGGTACGTAACGGAAACAGCAATGATACTGCCGCACAATTACCATCTGTAATTATAAATAATGCTATATGTAATTAGTATGTAAGGTATATCGTAAAATATGAGAAAGTTATTTAAGATAACGCCTATTAGATCTGTCTTAGAAAACACGGGCATCTTAATGATATTTCAGGTATAACATGCATCAAAGTAATTTAACAATATAGGATGTGTATAACTCAACGTGTGCAACGTCATATCTTCAAAAGCCGTTTGTGTGTCAACGTCATTATGCTGAAGTCCGAGGGATTACATGTTAGCTGCTGTAATGAGATAAGGAGTAAGTCAACAGCCAAAAAGACTAATTTATTAATCACAATTCCTTAAATCATCACCAAAATGTCGGTACATGTATTACTAGACATACAGAATGTCTTAAGATGCGCCAGAGGTTGGTTCACGCTTAGACAACGTTGAAGAAATCCTGTCAGATTTTTAAAACTTTTTATTTGTGTGCAGTTAGTGCAACTTAGCGGTGCTGTCGATAATGAGTTCTATTTTTGTCCAGGTAATGTTGCTGCACGTACAACAACACAGGTCTATTGAATTCGAATTAATTTCAGAACAATTTGAGGTAAGTTGTTTCTACAGTGGTCGTTAGAACAATGACGGCACTATGTATAAGATTGTCGTTTGATGCCGGACAGAAAGGTTATCTGCTTGCTTCCATAAGGTTATCGCTATACGTTGAATCTCTGTTAGTAGTTCCCTTACCTGAATTATTTTGAAAATGTTTAAGTATATAAGCATTTCTTTGTTGATTCTGCCGGCGGTTTGTGCTTTTCTCCCTAATATTTCACATAGGGAAGCTCGATCTACAAACAAACCTCCAGCAGCGGTAAACACACCATCAAATCTGACAAACAGAAGCATGGCACATGAGCTATCAACAACCAAAAATCAACTACAACAATTCATTGCAGCGCAGGAGCTGACCAATTTGCAATTATTCAAAGCCATAGAAAAACTTGAAGAACACCAAAGCAAAGTCGAATCATGTGAAACCGAGATGGAACGATTACAAGAAACTGTTGTAAGGCAAGGCCTGGAGATTGCTGAATTAAAAAAGAAAATCTACGTGTCTGAAGCAACCATATGCCAAGTAAACGAACCAGCTGAAGTGAAACAGGGGCTAGACATGTCACCAAGGTCAGGAAACATGCCACGTACGTGTGATATGTTATATAATTATCATACTTTGATGATCTACATATAAGATACATTATAGCATGACAAGTGGCAAGTTTGTAAAACGGAATGTTGTCTGGACGAGTTCGTAAAGCATGACAGAAGAGTTAACGTAGATTGTATTTAGGATGTAAGACATAAATAAACTAGGTTGTATATTAAAAGAACTAAACTTGTTGAACGCCCACTGCATTACAGGGAAATAGCAACGGTAGCGTTTCATGTTTAATTTTCTTGCAATGCAGTGGTCGTTCATATTGCCTAAAATTCGAGAAAGAATGCAGTTTAATAGTTCTATTTACATTTCCACTTCTAAAAAAAACAAGCATACATGTGTACATTAAGTTTGGTCAACTTCACTGATGATAGGGATATAAATCGTCATTCTACATACAAATGTACGTGGTATTAGATTGTTATAACTATATTCAAAAGGTGCAGCGTATGAGTTTGTTACGTCATTTTTCATGTTAGGTAGTGGCGGAGTCTGCTGGTGGATTTTTAGTCCCCAAGGTTTGCCTGAACCTCCATAGCTAGAGTTATCTGATTTGAGTAATGGCTCGGTACATACTTTACACATTTCCGAAGTACACGATTTGAAATTATGCAATGCATGTACTTATTCAATTCTATTTTTAAATTCATAAATCAAACGGGTTTTACCCTGACCCTTCTGCTTCTACATTAGTTTAGAAAATTTCGATTCCCACCTTTTGGGCCCTAGAATCAATGAAGAGTCATAAGAGGACGAAACAGCTGTATGATGCAGTTTAATTTATTTTTTCGTCATACTGTATCTATTACTAAATTTAAAAGGTGTGGCACATGTGTGTGTCACGTCATCTTTAATGATAGGGAGTGGCAGACTCTGCTTGTGGATGTTTTAGTCCCCGAGGTTTGCTGGAGCCTCCATAGCCACAGTTAATCTCATTTGAGTATTGGCATGGTACATAATATACACATTTTCGCAGTACACGATTTGAAATTATACAGAACTGCATGTTGTTTAATTTTACTTCTAAATTCATAAATTAAAGGGATTTTACGCACCTTACTCTTCTGCTTCTACATTAGTTTAGAAATTTTGGATTCCCACCTTTTGGCCCCTAGCATCACTGAAGAGTACCAGGATGACCAAACAGCTGTATGGTGCAGTTTAATTCATTTTTTCGTCATACTGTATCTAATACTATATTTAAAAGGTGCAGCACATGTGTGTGTTACGCCATCTTTATAGTAACACCCATCTCTCTTTCGACGTAGTACGAAAATCATATAGTCAAAAATGCATGCTGTGCCATGTTCGTATAATTTCAACTATGCATTTATAATCAAATGACGTAACTACTAACTACATATTATCTACTTGATTGTTACAGGACAGCAGCCTCTTTTCCCAGCACAAGTGGCATTCTACGTCCAACTAGAAAACAGCGTCGCGAATATTGGAGACCACCAAACGATCAAGTTTGACCGTGTTCGAACCAATCTTGGAGGTGGATACAACCTTGTCACCGGGATCTTCATTGTCCCAACCCCAGGCACGTACGTCTTCCACTGGACAACTGTCAGCAGTGACAACATGGACATGCAGACGGAGCTGATGATCAATGGGGTCAGGTATGGTGTGGCACGGGCGGACTCTGGAAGTCACGCGGACCTCTCGTCTGCTTCTAATGTGGTTGTTTCGTCAGCTCTTCCGGGAGAAACCGTTTGGGTACGATCAGGTGAACATCATTCGTCCACATTTGAAGGCAGCGAGTTTTCCACTTTTTCTGGGTGGCTTTTATTTTAACTTGAAAAATTTAGCAAACGATTACTGATACTTTCGGCTTAGATCGTCGCGTTTGCTGGATTCTGTATGGATATATATGTTTTTGTTTCACTACACTAAAAGTGATACTAATCATGATTAAATATGATTTTGATAAATTTATTGCACAACGGACCAGGATTCAACATTGCTATGCGTCTGTCTACATGTTATGGGAGTCTAAAAATTGTTATTCGATGCCTACAATAAAAATTACATTTAATCTGCTGATGTTTTCTCTTGTGTGTCTTTGTACAATCGCTTGTTTTGCGCTGCTCATGGTATACGGTTGTATGTATGTCGACTGTGAATGTCTTCTTTTGTTAGATTGCCCTGTACTGTGTTGGCAATTAGCATCAGTCTCGTAAGGGTCAGACAAAGCCACCATACTAGAAATGTTGGTCATGGTTTATTAACGTTATCTCCCCCTGATCAGCATCAGGTATCCATTAATGTAACATATTATCTATCATACACAGGAACAGTTGTTTCAAATTAAAGGGGGATTCAATGATTAGCTAACCCTCATTTTACCTGTGATATCAAAATATATCATAGATATACAAATCAATAATTCAGACGATATAGTTGTCAGAATACATCCTTTATGGTAAATGTTACGTTTATCAAACATCATCTACGGAAGTAGACGTGTCTGTGACCCAAGTTAAATGTCGGGGATTTTTGCGACTAATCGTGTATTGTGTTGATCTTTTAGTGTTTTCTCTGTATTTTATCTCTAGTATGCCTGTCGTTTTAGTTAACCATATTAATAATAGTTTATGGTCTAACTTATTTCCAAATAGGCAAAATAATTTTGATAAGAATCGAAAATGGAATTTAAGATAACGAATGCATTGCAATCATATTGTGTTACCACTTTAATAACATCTAAACCAATTCCTAATGCTTCCTTTGCATGTTCTGCTCTCATGGTGTAATATATGAAAAAAGTTGTTTCAAATTAAATTATTTGGATCAACAATCACTAGTCTAGAAATATGAAGGAGGAACCTTATTGATGCTTCAGAACATCTTAAGATTTCTTCTAAAGAATAAAACAAAAACAGTTACAGTTTCTGAAACGTAGAAATACAAGACAAGTGCGTATAACACTACAAATGTTTATGTTGGGCCGCAAATGAAAACGTATTCTGAAAAACATAAAATGTCATTGAAATCCTCCTAAAATAACCAGCAACAAGAACAAGGTTACAAAAATGGATTATAATAACAAATAAGAGAATACCGAAGCGTTAACATGATCATAATTCAAACTCAAAATCGATTAAACCAGGAGCAAAATATGAACAAAGGAAAGATTCACATGGAAACCCTTGCAAAAGTACAAGAGAATAAGACCAGGTGTTCCGGAAGAGTAAGTGTCTTCTGCTTTATCGACAACACCCGCCATGTAAAACTTTGTCACATCCAAGTAAACATCAAGTTCTCAAAATGAGAACCGAGTGTCATTGTCAATCACAACAAGTAAATACACCAATGAGCATACTCACAAACGTCCATCTTCATATCACCAGAATATTTCTCAATGAGACAAAGATGGCGACCATAAAACTTGCCCATAATTCTGATCAACCCGCATCTCTCGAATCCTTGTGTTGTTAGTTTGTTTGTCAGCATATATAGTTATTGTCATTCCAGTAGGATTCCAGTAGGATTATGGAGGAAGAGCATTTTAGGTGACTACATAACCCGTTAAATCAATCGTTCTGGTCGAAAGAGTAACATATGAGGTAGGACAATATCAGTGCAAACAATGGATCGGCAATACGCCACCACTCCCTAGCGAATTGTAATCTGTTATCACTCATGTAGGGTATACGGAACCATGTATCCGAGTGGAATATGATATTGTTTTGCATAATGTGGTTAGAATATCCATCTACCATGTATGAATATACAAAGTCCAGAGTATTTTATATCCTTCTGCTTCTTCAATTGCGGAACCCACCTTTTGGCCCCTAGCATCACAGACGAGTCCCAGAAAGACGAAAAAGATGTATGATGCGGTTAAATAATTTTTTTATAGTCATACTGTATCTATTACTAAATTTAAAAGGTGTTAATAGGTGCATCGTGTGTGTGTGTGTGTGTGTGTGTGTGTGTGTGTGTGTTTGTGTTATGTCATCTTATATGCGGTTGTTATGCATACAATAAGTACATGACTTGCATCGTCGGAAACCCAAGGTACCCATCGTCGGAAACCCACGGTACCCGTCTCTTACGTTTCCGAAGAGTTCAATTTACAACAATGATCAACTATAAAATGAAATAGCTGCAAATGTATTTGATAATTGCACCTACTAACTTGGGTGTATACATTGTATATATGTAACCCTGGTGAATACTAGCTGCAATATACCGCTCGGATAGTGAGATTCTTCTCTTTAGCTCGATCGGTTGAGCGTAAGACTTGTAGTCAAAGGTTCCGGATTCGACTCATTGCAGGGGCATTGAAAAAAATAATCACCCATGTTACCTATAGAATTGACAAATATTTTAAACAACACAATAACCAAGAACGACTGTTTTGGCAACAGGTTAACGCCACATACTAAGAGGAGTCGCTTTAACAGGGTTACCTGACAGTGCCACGCTCCAGTAATTTACATCGGATGCGCATCAACTTCCGTTCATTCCTATAAATAAAACATGGCGCATATAGTGTACCAGATACTTTCCCATATCTATTTCAAATGCATAATTTATCTGGCACGCAACTCCTCCATTAAGATTGGAGAGCCCGACATCATACAGTCAATTAGTAAATTAATGCAAACCTGTTTCACTGCCCTATCAAATGGTATCGATATGAATTGATCGCGAACATACGAACATAATTATCTAGCTACGAATGAAAGAAATATGAAGTGCCTTTTTATAGTTTATACTGTAACAGCAATGTTTTTACCATTACAACTTAAAAACTGATATGTGTTCACTTTGTGAACCATAATTTGTATTTATTGATAAATGAATTTAACATTTAGTTAAAGGCAATTATAAATTATTGACTGAAGTAAACAATAAACTTTAAATCGTATTTAATGACTATTTATTTCAAAGCGATTATTCCCTTTATTGCTAGAGGTTAAATGTCAATGAAAAGAAGAAAAAGAACAGCAAAATATAATTGATTCTGATATCAATATTTGCATCACTGTTTAGTTATTTGTTTTCGTTCCTGCAAAACACTAAATGTTGTCGGGTGATGCGGCAGCTAGTGCACTTGCTGTTCACCAAGACGACTGGGGTTCGATTCTACAATCGCTCTTAAAAAGAAATGGGGTCCCTGCCTTGCCACTTGGGGTTTGTCCGTGTACATTGCTTTACTCCCACATCAAAATGCCCTCACACGCTCACATCTGGGACAACGAATGTGATTAATATAAGTTATATAGCTTATTTCATAATTGATGCCAAATAGTTCGCCGAAGATTGCAGTGACTATAGGCACGAGACTCATACTATGCAAATACCTATAAATGCCCGAAAACCCTTTGTAATTGCAAAAAAAAAAACTATTTGTGTACCCTTTATCCTGTCACACAAAAAAGACCAAAACTAATCTTCAACATCGACATATGTTCTAAGCCTCATGTTTGATTTCACTAATGAAGCAATGTATGGCCCCAGCCAATAAACGCAAGTATATCACCCGAACAGGGGAAGGTGACCTAACTTAGCTGTTGTATGACCCTAGACCGCATCATTTGACAAAACCAAAAGGGGGTATGTTTTAGGTAATCCTGCTCAAAAATCAGTAGTCACCAATCAGCTACTTATCAATGAATTAATGTGGTTTTAGTTTGGGGGATTTTACGAAAAAGGTGTTTTTGTATCAATTTTCTGTCAAGATCGAAGATTTAGTCTGGACTTGACAAGAAACTACCTTTGTGTCACTAGCAATGCCTTTATACAGCAGTATGGTACGTATCTGAATCGAGGCACTTAAGTTCAAACGAAATTGCCGTGCAATTTACATGTACACCTAATTAGACTCAATACTTAAATCAATGGCGAGACATATATTTATTCTATGGTGTGCGAAGAAAAAATAACCAATAAACCTTGGAGTCTAAGGTCGCCATGACAGCTCGGCATGAAGTTTTCTTTGATCGCGATTTAGCTGTGCAAAATAAAGTCATGACGGCAATCCCATCCTTCTCAAAGATGTGTGGATAAATTATAGGAATGCCTGTGTAGCCTCTCGTCTTGGTTATGTTAGGAATCGATTTGAGCCGCGTCAATTCTAATATCTTAATATATGCTATTAAATATCTTTATTTACAGGTGTAAAACAGGGCACCTAGGCAGAAACTGGTAATGCTGTTTCCATAACTGCTTAATAGACTAGCAACATCGCAACCTGGCTCATTGTCTAGTATAACATGATATATATAAGTAATTTGGACAATCTTTCCAGAAGCTTATTGACATTGATCATAATTAAGGATTTCTACTCGGATAAAACCTTGATTTACAGGACGGATATCGACGAGCACGTAAAAGACGATCCAATGCAAATCGATATATTCATCTTTCTTTTCGTTCTCTTTTAGCCCTAGTATATTGTTTTCGTCTCTGTCGCCGAAACCTCTGCAATTTTATTAAATGTTATTTATTTATTTTTCATATTTTCAGAAACGCTGACGAAGTTCCCAATTTAAAAACAAAAATCTTGAAATGGCACTCAACATCACCCTTTTTCGTTTTGTTTAAATTTGAGTAATAAAATTACATGTTTTCATCAGATGTCACGTTAATATAATGATCATAGCTTATCTATTTTATCTAAATTGAACGGGATCGATCTCTTTGAAGAATGGAATCGCCGAGTCTGTTTGAATAAGAGTCAGTACTGAGTCTGTGTGAATGGAAGAGTCAGCACCGAGTCTGTGTGCATGGAATAGTCAGTACCAAGTCTGTGTGGATGAAACCATTGAATGACCATATCTGGATAAATCGATGTACCTCGTAGAAATCAATAAAGTATCATTGAAGCACATGTTACACGTGACTAGTAAAGACATAGTCGTCGACTCCTTAACGTGTGGCGCGGTCCTTCAGTTCATTACTGAATTATATCAACACTACAAGATTGATATCTACAACAATGAGGCAAACATGAAGAAGTATGTTCTTTCACTTTTGGTATTGACCAAACGGAGTATACATTCTGTTCACTTCATTGAAGCTAGATACTTTCTACTGAGGCCCATGTATAGGTAGCTTTGATACATCCTATGACAAATTACTTACATGACAACATTTTCGTCATGGTTACAACGTACCTGTTGTCAGTAACCCATGTCAAAGACAGAAAGACATTTTTCTACGCGTGCCGTCATTACAATATGTCACTAGTGGTTCCGCTATAAAACCCCGTTTTATAGAAGATACTGAGAGTTTTAGCTGTGTCTTCTCACACCTATACACTATTGGTATTTTGATGTGCTGCTGAACAGAACGTACGTATATGGCTTTTTCCTGATGCATCGGAATTATCGAAACGAACAACGCTAAACATCTATCTAATTTGCAATACTATCTTATCTGGAAAATATTATTTCTGATGAACATTTTGCATATCTTGCTATTATGATTATTTTTCCTGTATGGTTTAGTTATTCATATTACTTACTTATGTAGATGAGAAGATTAAGAATATGCTAGACATAGGTTGTTATCTGTTTAAAAGATAAAATATCAGTAGTATCTGAGATATAATTATCAGATCATCATCAGTAATGTTTCTATGTGTAGCCTGTTACAACGACCAGACATCAATGTAACACTCTTAAATAAAGTATTACAGGAAAATCATTAGATTTTCAAGTAGATGTTTTACAAAACAAATCTTAGCTATTCTTCTTCCAAATTAAAACCTTTTCCGATTACTGCACGTTAATATATATGTTCTGTCGTCACAGACGTAGTTGTGATCGTGACATATTTACAGTAATTTCACGAATAAACATGTCGGACTGCGGATTGCACATACACAATGCCCTAGTCCATCTTCAACTGTAGATCTATTGATTGTCAGCGGCCTGTAACAACTCACGGTGGCAGCACTCGTTATACAGCGATACCTTCCACTCCTACCTGTACTTAGGGCACCACATTACGTTATACAGGGCTACCTACACTCCTACCTGTACTTAGGGCACCACATTACGTTATACAGGGCTACCTACACTCCTACCTGTACTTAGGGCACCACATTACGTTATACAGGGCTACCGTCCACTCCTACCTGTACTTAGGGCACCACATTACGTTATACAGGGATACCGTCCACTCCTACCTGTACTTAGGGCACCACATTACGTTATACAGGGCTACCGTCCACTCCTACCTGTACTTAGAGCACCACATTACGTTATACAGGGCTACCGTCCACTCCTACCTGTACTTAGGACACCACATTACGTTATACAGGGCTACCGTCCACTCCTACCTGTACTTAGGGTACCACATTACGTTATACAGGGCTACCGTCCACTCCTACCTGTACTTAGGGCACCACATTACGTTATACAGGGCTACCGTCCACTCCTACCTGTACTTAGAGCACCACATTACGTTATACAGGGATACCGTCCACTCCTACCTGTACTTAGGACACCACATTACGTTATACAGGGCTACCGTCCACTCCTACCTGTACTTAGGGCACCACATTACGTTATACAGGGATACCTACACTCCTACCTGTACTTAGGGCACCACATTACGTTATACAGGGCTACCGTCCACTCCTACCTGTACTTAGGGCACCACATTACGTTATACAGCGATACCTTCCACTCCTACCTGTACTTAGGACACCACATTACGTTATACAGGGCTACCGTCCACTCCTACCTGTACTTAGGGCACCACATTACGTTATACAGGGATACCTACACTCCTACCTGTACTTAGGGCACCACATTACGTTATACAGGGCTACCTTCCACTCCTACCTGTACTTAGGACACCACATTACGTTATACAGGGCTACCTTCACTCCTACCTGTACTTAGAGCACCACATTACGTTATACAGGGCTACCTTCACTCCTACCTGTACTTAGAGCACCACATTACGTTATACAGGGCTACCGTCCACTCCTACCTGTACTTAGGGCACCACATTACGTTATACAGGGCTACCGTCCACTCCTACCTGTACTTAGGGCACCACATTACGTTATACAGGGCTACCTTCCACTCCTACCTGTACTTAGGGCACCACATTACGTTATACAGGGCTACCGTCCACTCCTACCTGTACTTAGGGCACCACATTACGTTATACAGGGCTACCGTCCACTCCTACCTGTACTTAGGGCACCACATTACGTTATACAGGGCTACCTTCCACTCCTACCTGTACTTAGGGCACCACATTACGTTATACAGGGCTACCTACACTCCTACCTGTACTTAGGGCACCACATTACGTTATACAGGGCCACCTTCCACTCCTTCCTGTACTTAGGGCACCACATTACGTTATACAGGGCTACCGTCCACTCCTACCTGTACTTAGGGCACCACATTACGTTATACAGGGCTACCGTCCACTCCTACCTGTACTTAGGACACCACATTACGTTATACAGGGCTACCGTCCACTCCTACCTGTACTTAGGGCACCACATTACGTTATACAGGGCTACCTACACTCCTACCTGTACTTAGGGCACCACATTACGTTATACAGGGCTACCGTCCACTCCTACCTGTACTTAGAGCACCACATTACGTTATACAGGGCTACCTTCCACTCCTACCTGTACTTAGGGCACCACATTACGTTATACAGGGCTACCTTCCACTCCTACCTGTACTTAGGGCACCACATTACGTTATACAGGGCTACCTTCCACTCCTACCTGTACTTAGGGCACCACATTACGTTATACAGGGCTACCGTCCACTCCTACCTGTACTTAGAGCACCACATTACGTTATACAGGGCTACCTTCCACTCCTACCTGTACTTAGGACACCACATTACGTTATACAGGGCTACCGTCCACTCCTACCTGTACTTAGGGCACCACATTACGTTATACAGGGCTACCGTCCACTCCTACCTGTACTTAGAGCACCACATTACGTTATACAGGGCTACCTTCCACTCCTACCTGTACTTAGAGCACCACATTACGTTATACAGGGCTACCGTCCACTCCTACCTGTACTTAGGGCACCACATTACGTTATACAGGGCTACCGTCCACTCCTTCCTGTACTTAGAGCACCACATTACGTTATACAGGGCTACCTACACTCCTACCTGTACTTAGGACACCACATTACGTTATACAGGGCTACCGTCCACTCCTACCTGTACTTAGGACACCACATTACGTTATACAGGGCTACCGTCCACTCCTACCTGTACTTAGGGCACCACATTACGTTATACAGGGCTACCGTCCACTCCTACCTGTACTTAGGGCACCACATTACGTTATACAGGGCCACCTTCCACTCCTACCTGTACTTAGGGCACCACATTACGTTATACAGGGCTACCGTCCACTCCTACCTGTACTTAGGGCACCACATTACGTTATACAGGGCTACCTACACTCCTACCTGTACTTAGGGCACCACATTACGTTATACAGGGCTACCTACACTCCTACCTGTACTTAGGGCACCACATTACGTTATACAGGGCTACCGTCCACTCCTACCTGTACTTAGAGCACCACATTACGTTATACAGGGCTACCGTCCACTCCTACCTGTACTTAGGGCACCACATTACGTTATACAGGGCTACCTACACTCCTACCTGTACTTAGGACACCACATTACGTTATACAGGGCTACCGTCCACTCCTACCTGTACTTAGAGCACCACATTACGTTATACAGGGCTACCTACACTCCTACCTGTACTTAGGGCACCACATTACGTTATACAGGGCTACCTTCCACTCCTACCTGTACTTAGGGCACCACATTACGTTATACAGGGCTACCGTCCACTCCTACCTGTACTTAGGGCACCACATTACGTTATACAGGGCCACCTTCCACTCCTTCCTGTACTTAGAGCACCACATTACGTTATACAGGGATACCTACACTCCTACCTGTACTTAGGGCACCACATTACGTTATACAGGGCCACCTTCCACTCCTACCTGTACTTAGGGCACCACATTACGTTATACAGGGCTACCTTCCACTCCTTCCTGTACTTAGAGCACCACATTACGTTATACAGGGCTACCGTCCACTCCTACCTGTACTTAGGACACCACATTACGTTATACAGGGCCACCTTCCACTCCTACCTGTACTTAGGGCACCACATTACGTTATACAGGGCCACCTTCCACTCCTACCTGTACTTAGGGCACCACATTACGTTATACAGGGCCACCTTCCACTCCTTCCTGTACTTAGAGCACCACATTACGTTATACAGGGCCACCTTCCACTCCTACCTGTACTTAGGGCACCACATTACGTTATACAGGGCTACCTTCCACTCCTTCCTGTACTTAGAGCACCACATTACGTTATACAGGGCTACCGTCCACTCCTACCTGTACTTAGGGCACCACATTACGTTATACAGGGCTACCTACACTCCTACCTGTACTTAGGGCACCACATTACGTTATACAGGGCTACCTTCCACTCCTTCCTGTACTTAGAGCACCACATTACGTTATACAGGGCCACCTTCCACTCCTACCTGTACTTAGGACACCACATTACGTTATACAGGGCTACCGTCCACTCCTACCTGTACTTAGGACACCACATTACGTTATACAGGGCCACCTTCCACTCCTACCTGTACTTAGGGCACCACATTACGTTATACAGGGCCACCTTCCACTCCTACCTGTACTTAGGGCACCACATTACGTTATACAGGGCTACCTTCCACTCCTACCTGTACTTAGGACACCACATTACGTTATACAGGGCTACCTTCCACTCCTACCTGTACTTAGGGCACCACATTACGTTATACAGGGCTACCGTCCACTCCTACCTGTACTTAGGGCACCACATTACGTTATACAGGGCTACCTACACTCCTACCTGTACTTAGGGCACCACATTACGTTATACAGGGCTACCTACACTCCTACCTGTACTTAGGGCACCACATTACGTTATACAGGGCTACCTTCCACTCCTACCTGTACTTAGGACACCACATTACGTTATACAGCGATACCTTCCACTCCTACCTGTACTTAGGGTACCACATTACGTTATACAGGGCTACCTACACTCCTACCTGTACTTAGGGCACCACATTACGTTATACAGGGCTACCTTCCACTCCTACCTGTACTTAGGGCACCACATTACGTTATACAGGGCTACCGTCCACTCCTACCTGTACTTAGGACACCACATTACGTTATACAGGGCTACCGTCCACTCCTACCTGTACTTAGAGCACCACATTACGTTATACAGGGCTACCTACACTCCTACCTGTACTTAGGACACCACATTACGTTATACAGGGCTACCGTCCACTCCTACCTGTACTTAGGGCACCACATTACGTTATACAGGGCTACCGTCCACTCCTACCTGTACTTAGGACACCACATTACGTTATACAGGGCTACCGTCCACTCCTACCTGTACTTAGGACACCACATTACGTTATACAGGGCTACCGTCCACTCCTACCTGTACTTAGGGCACCACATTACGTTATACAGGGCTACCTTCCACTCCTACCTGTACTTAGGACACCACATTACGTTATACAGGGCTACCGTCCACTCCTACCTGTACTTAGAGCACCACATTACGTTATACAGGGCTACCTACACTCCTACCTGTACTTAGGACACCACATTACGTTATACAGGGCTACCGTCCACTCCTACCTGTACTTAGAGCACCACATTACGTTATACAGGGCCACCTTCCACTCCTACCTGTACTTAGAGCACCACATTACGTTATACAGGGCTACCGTCCACTCCTACCTGTACTTAGGGCACCACATTACGTTATACAGGGCTACCTTCCACTCCTACCTGTACTTAGGGCACCACATTACGTTATACAGGGCTACCGTCCACTCCTACCTGTACTTAGGGTACCACATTACGTTATACAGCGATACCTTCCACTCCTACCTGTACTTAGGACACCACATTACGTTATACAGGGCTACCTACACTCCTACCTGTACTTAGGACACCACATTACGTTATACAGGGCTACCGTCCACTCCTACCTGTACTTAGAGCACCACATTACGTTATACAGGGCTACCGTCCACTCCTACCTGTACTTAGGGCACCACATTACGTTATACAGGGATACCTACACTCCTACCTGTACTTAGGGCACCACATTACGTTATACAGGGCTACCTTCCACTCCTACCTGTACTTAGGGTACCACATTACGTTATACAGGGCTACCGTCCACTCCTACCTGTACTTAGGGCACCACATTACGTTATACAGGGCTACCTACACTCCTACCTGTACTTAGAGCACCACATTACGTTATACAGGGCTACCTACACTCCTACCTGTACTTAGGACACCACATTACGTTATACAGGGCTACCTTCCACTCCTACCTGTACTTAGGGCACCACATTACGTTATACAGGGCTACCTACACTCCTACCTGTACTTAGGACACCACATTACGTTATACAGGGCTACCTTCCACTCCTACCTGTACTTAGAGCACCACATTACGTTATACAGGGCTACCTTCCACTCCTACCTGTACTTAGGGCACCACATTACGTTATACAGGGCTACCGTCCACTCCTACCTGTACTTAGAGCACCACATTACGTTATACAGGGCTACCTTCCACTCCTACCTGTACTTAGAGCACCACATTACGTTATACAGGGCTACCGTCCACTCCTACCTGTACTTAGGGCACCACATTACGTTATACAGGGATACCTACACTCCTACCTGTACTTAGAGCACCACATTACGTTATACAGGGCTACCGTCCACTCCTACCTGTACTTAGGACACCACATTACGTTATACAGGGCTACCTACACTCCTACCTGTACTTAGAGCACCACATTACGTTATACAGGGCTACCTACACTCCTACCTGTACTTAGAGCACCACATTACGTTATACAGGGCTACCTACACTCCTACCTGTACTTAGGACACCACATTACGTTATACAGGGCTACCTACACTCCTACCTGTACTTAGAGCACCACATTACGTTATACAGGGCTACCGTCCACTCCTACCTGTACTTAGGGCACCACATTACGTTATACAGGGCTACCGTCCACTCCTACCTGTACTTAGAGCACCACATTACGTTATACAGGGCTACCTACACTCCTACCTGTACTTAGGGCACCACATTACGTTATACAGGGCTACCTACACTCCTACCTGTACTTAGAGCACCACATTACGTTATACAGGGCTACCTACACTCCTACCTGTACTTAGAGCACCACATTACGTTATACAGGGCTACCTACACTCCTACCTGTACTTAGGGCACCACATTACGTTATACAGGGCTACCGTCCACTCCTACCTGTACTTAGAGCACCACATTACGTTATACAGGGCTACCGTCCACTCCTACCTGTACTTAGAGCACCACATTACGTTATACAGCGATACCGTCCACTCCTACCTGTACTTAGAGCACCACATTACGTTATACAGGGCTACCGTCCACTCCTACCTGTACTTAGGGCACCACATTACGTTATACAGGGATACCTACACTCCTACCTGTACTTAGGGCACCACATTACGTTATACAGGGCTACCTTCCACTCCTACCTGTACTTAGGGTACCACATTACGTTATACAGGGCTACCGTCCACTCCTACCTGTACTTAGGGCACCACATTACGTTATACAGGGCTACCTACACTCCTACCTGTACTTAGAGCACCACATTACGTTATACAGGGCTACCTACACTCCTACCTGTACTTAGGACACCACATTACGTTATACAGGGCTACCTTCCACTCCTACCTGTACTTAGGGCACCACATTACGTTATACAGGGCTACCTACACTCCTACCTGTACTTAGGACACCACATTACGTTATACAGGGCTACCTTCCACTCCTACCTGTACTTAGAGCACCACATTACGTTATACAGGGCTACCTTCCACTCCTACCTGTACTTAGGGCACCACATTACGTTATACAGGGCTACCGTCCACTCCTACCTGTACTTAGAGCACCACATTACGTTATACAGGGCTACCGTCCACTCCTACCTGTACTTAGGGCACCACATTACGTTATACAGGGCCACCTTCCACTCCTACCTGTACTTAGGACACCACATTACGTTATACAGGGCTACCGTCCACTCCTACCTGTACTTAGAGCACCACATTACGTTATACAGCGATACCTTCCACTCCTACCTGTACTTAGAGCACCACATTACGTTATACAGGGCTACCGTCCACTCCTACCTGTACTTAGGGCACCACATTACGTTATACAGGGCTACCGTCCACTCCTACCTGTACTTAGAGCACCACATTACGTTATACAGGGCTACCGTCCACTCCTACCTGTACTTAGGACACCACATTACGTTATACAGGGCTACCTACACTCCTACCTGTACTTAGGACACCACATTACGTTATACAGGGCTACCGTCCACTCCTACCTGTACTTAGGGCACCACATTACGTTATACAGGGCTACCGTCCACTCCTACCTGTACTTAGGGCACCACATTACGTTATACAGGGCTACCGTCCACTCCTACCTGTACTTAGGGCACCACATTACGTTATACAGGGCTACCTTCCACTCCTACCTGTACTTAGGGCACCACATTACGTTATACAGGGCTACCTACACTCCTACCTGTACTTAGAGCACCACATTACGTTATACAGCGATACCTTCCACTCCTACCTGTACTTAGGACACCACATTACGTTATACAGGGCTACCGTCCACTCCTACCTGTACTTAGGGCACCACATTACGTTATACAGGGATACCTACACTCCTACCTGTACTTAGGGCACCACATTACGTTATACAGGGCTACCGTCCACTCCTACCTGTACTTAGGGCACCACATTACGTTATACAGGGCTACCGTCCACTCCTACCTGTACTTAGGGCACCACATTACGTTATACAGGGATACCTACACTCCTACCTGTACTTAGGGCACCACATTACGTTATACAGGGCTACCGTCCACTCCTACCTGTACTTAGGGCACCACATTACGTTATACAGGGATACCTACACTCCTACCTGTACTTAGGGCATCACATTACGTTATACAGGGCCACCTTCCACTCCTACCTGTACTTAGGGCACCACATTACGTTATACAGGGCTACCTACACTCCTACCTGTACTTAGAGCACCACATTACGTTATACAGGGCTACCGTCCACTCCTACCTGTACTTAGGGCACCACATTACGTTATACAGGGCTACCTTCCACTCCTACCTGTACTTAGGACACCACATTACGTTATACAGGGCTACCGTCCACTCCTACCTGTACTTAGGGCACCACATTACGTTATACAGGGCTACCGTCCACTCCTACCTGTACTTAGGGCACCACATTACGTTATACAGGGCTACCTACACTCCTACCTGTACTTAGGACACCACATTACGTTATACAGGGCTACCGTCCACTCCTACCTGTACTTAGAGCACCACATTACGTTATACAGGGCCACCTTCCACTCCTACCTGTACTTAGGGCACCACATTACGTTATACAGGGCTACCGTCCACTCCTACCTGTACTTAGGGCACCACATTACGTTATACAGGGCTACCGTCCACTCCTACCTGTACTTAGGGCACCACATTACGTTATACAGGGCTACCGTCCACTCCTACCTGTACTTAGGGCACCACATTACGTTATACAGGGCCACCTTCCTCTCCTACCTGTACTTAGAGCACCACATTACGTTATACAGGGCTACCTACACTCCTACCTGTACTTAGGACACCACATTACGTTATACAGGGCTACCGTCCACTCCTACCTGTACTTAGGGCACCACATTACGTTATACAGGGCTACCGTCCACTCCTACCTGTACTTAGGGCACCACATTACGTTATACAGGGCTACCTACACTCCTACCTGTACTTAGGACACCACATTACGTTATACAGGGCTACCGTCCACTCCTACCTGTACTTAGAGCACCACATTACGTTATACAGGGCTACCTACACTCCTACCTGTACTTAGGACACCACATTACGTTATACAGGGCTACCGTCCACTCCTACCTGTACTTAGGACACCACATTACGTTATACAGGGCCACCTTCCACTCCTACCTGTACTTAGGGCACCACATTACGTTATACAGGGCTACCGTCCACTCCTACCTGTACTTAGGGCACCACATTACGTTATACAGGGCCACCTTCCTCTCCTACCTGTACTTAGAGCACCACATTACGTTATACAGGGCTACCTTCCACTCCTACCTGTACTTAGGACACCACATTACGTTATACAGGGCTACCTACACTCCTACCTGTACTTAGGACACCACATTACGTTATACAGGGCTACCGTCCACTCCTACCTGTACTTAGGGCACCACATTACGTTATACAGGGCTACCTACACTCCTACCTGTACTTAGAGCACCACATTACGTTATACAGGGCTACCTACACTCCTACCTGTACTTAGGACACCACATTACGTTATACAGGGCTACCGTCCACTCCTACCTGTACTTAGGACACCACATTACGTTATACAGGGCTACCTACACTCCTACCTGTACTTAGGACACCACATTACGTTATACAGGGCTACCTACACTCCTACCTGTACTTAGGACACCACATTACGTTATACAGGGCTACCTACACTCCTACCTGTACTTAGGGCACCACATTACGTTATACAGGGCTACCTACACTCCTACCTGTACTTAGGGCACCACATTACGTTATACAGGGCTACCTACACTCCTACCTGTACTTAGGGCACCACATTACGTTATACAGGGCTACCGTCCACTCCTACCTGTACTTAGGGCACCACATTACGTTATACAGGGCTACCGTCCACTCCTACCTGTACTTAGGGCACCACATTACGTTATACAGGGCTACCTACACTCCTACCTGTACTTAGAGCACCACATTACGTTATACAGGGCTACCGTCCACTCCTACCTGTACTTAGGACACCACATTACGTTATACAGGGCTACCGTCCACTCCTACCTGTACTTAGGGCACCACATTACGTTATACAGGGCTACCTACACTCCTACCTGTACTTAGGGCACCACATTACGTTATACAGGGCTACCGTCCACTCCTACCTGTACTTAGAGCACCACATTACGTTATACAGCGATACCTTCCACTCCTACCTGTACTTAGGGCACCACATTACGTTATACAGGGCTACCTACACTCCTACCTGTACTTAGGGCACCACATTACGTTATACAGGGCTACCGTCCACTCCTACCTGTACTTAGGGCACCACATTACGTTATACAGGGCTACCTTCCACTCCTACCTGTACTTAGGGCACCACATTACGTTATACAGGGCTACCTACACTCCTACCTGTACTTAGGGCACCACATTACGTTATACAGGGCTACCTTCCACTCCTACCTGTACTTAGGGCACCACATTACGTTATACAGCGATACCTTCCACTCCTACCTGTACTTAGGGTACCACATTACGTTATACAGGGCTACCGTCCACTCCTACCTGTACTTAGGGCACCACATTACGTTATACAGGGCTACCGTCCACTCCTACCTGTACTTAGGGCACCACATTACGTTATACAGGGCTACCGTCCACTCCTACCTGTACTTAGGGCACCACATTACGTTATACAGGGCTACCTACACTCCTACCTGTACTTAGAGCACCACATTACGTTATACAGGGCTACCTACACTCCTACCTGTACTTAGGGCACCACATTACGTTATACAGGGCTACCGTCCACTCCTACCTGTACTTAGGGCACCACATTACGTTATACAGGGCTACCGTCCACTCCTACCTGTACTTAGGGCACCACATTACGTTATACAGGGCTACCTACACTCCTACCTGTACTTAGAGCACCACATTACGTTATACAGGGCTACCTACACTCCTACCTGTACTTAGAGCACCACATTACGTTATACAGGGCTACCTACACTCCTACCTGTACTTAGGGCACCACATTACGTTATACAGGGCTACCTTCCACTCCTACCTGTACTTAGGGCACCACATTACGTTATACAGGGATACCGTCCACTCCTACCTGTACTTAGGGCACCACATTACGTTATACAGGGCTACCTACACTCCTACCTGTACTTAGGGCACCACATTACGTTATACAGGGATACCTTCCACTCCTACCTGTACTTAGGGCACCACATTACGTTATACAGGGCTACCTACACTCCTACCTGTACTTAGGGCACCACATTACGTTATACAGCGATACCGTCCACTCCTACCTGTACTTAGGGCACCACATTACGTTATACAGGGCTACCTACACTCCTACCTGTACTTAGGGCACCACATTACGTTATACAGGGCTACCGTCCACTCCTACCTGTACTTAGGGCACCACATTACGTTATACAGGGCTACCTACACTCCTACCTGTACTTAGGGCACCACATTACGTTATACAGGGCTACCTACACTCCTACCTGTACTTAGGGCACCACATTACGTTATACAGGGCTACCTACACTCCTACCTGTACTTAGAGCACCACATTACGTTATACAGGGCTACCTACACTCCTACCTGTACTTAGGGCACCACATTACGTTATACAGGGCTACCGTCCACTCCTACCTGTACTTAGGACACCACATTACGTTATACAGGGCTACCTTCCACTCCTACCTGTACTTAGGGCACCACATTACGTTATACAGGGCTACCTACACTCCTACCTGTACTTAGGGCACCACATTACGTTATACAGGGCTACCGTCCACTCCTACCTGTACTTAGGGCACCACATTACGTTATACAGGGCTACCTACACTCCTACCTGTACTTAGGGCACCACATTACGTTATACAGGGCTACCTACACTCCTACCTGTACTTAGGGCACCACATTACGTTATACAGGGCTACCGTCCACTCCTACCTGTACTTAGAGCACCACATTACGTTATACAGGGCTACCTACACTCCTACCTGTACTTAGGGCACCACATTACGTTATACAGGGCTACCTACACTCCTACCTGTACTTAGGACACCACATTACGTTATACAGGGCTACCGTCCACTCCTACCTGTACTTAGAGCACCACATTACGTTATACAGGGCTACCTACACTCCTACCTGTACTTAGAGCACCACATTACGTTATACAGGGCTACCGTCCACTCCTACCTGTACTTAGGGCACCACATTACGTTATACAGGGCTACCTACACTCCTACCTGTACTTAGGACACCACATTACGTTATACAGGGCTACCGTCCACTCCTACCTGTACTTAGGGCACCACATTACGTTATACAGGGCTACCGTCCACTCCTACCTGTACTTAGGGCACCACATTACGTTATACAGGGCTACCTACACTCCTACCTGTACTTAGGACACCACATTACGTTATACAGGGCTACCTACACTCCTACCTGTACTTAGGGCACCACATTACGTTATACAGGGCTACCTACACTCCTACCTGTACTTAGGGCACCACATTACGTTATACAGGGCTACCGTCCACTCCTACCTGTACTTAGGGCACCACATTACGTTATACAGGGCTACCTACACTCCTACCTGTACTTAGGGCACCACATTACGTTATACAGGGCTACCGTCCACTCCTACCTGTACTTAGGGCACCACATTACGTTATACAGGGCTACCTACACTCCTACCTGTACTTAGGACACCACATTACGTTATACAGGGCTACCGTCCACTCCTACCTGTACTTAGGGCACCACATTACGTTATACAGGGCTACCTACACTCCTACCTGTACTTAGGACACCACATTACGTTATACAGGGCTACCGTCCACTCCTACCTGTACTTAGAGCACCACATTACGTTATACAGGGCTACCTTCCACTCCTTCCTGTACTTAGAGCACCACATTACGTTATACAGGGCTACCGTCCACTCCTACCTGTACTTAGGGCACCACATTACGTTATACAGGGCTACCGTCCACTCCTACCTGTACTTAGAGCACCACATTACGTTATACAGGGCTACCGTCCACTCCTACCTGTACTTAGAGCACCACATTACGTTATACAGGGCTACCTACACTCCTACCTGTACTTAGAGCACCACATTACGTTATACAGGGCTACCGTCCACTCCTACCTGTACTTAGGGCACCACATTACGTTATACAGGGATACCTACACTCCTACCTGTACTTAGGACACCACATTACGTTATACAGGGCTACCTACACTCCTACCTGTACTTAGGGCACCACATTACGTTATACAGGGCTACCTTCCACTCCTTCCTGTACTTAGAGCACCACATTACGTTATACAGGGCTACCGTCCACTCCTACCTGTACTTAGGGCACCACATTACGTTATACAGGGCTACCGTCCACTCCTACCTGTACTTAGGACACCACATTACGTTATACAGGTCTACCTTCCACTCCTACCTGTACTTAGGGCACCACATTACGTTATACAGGGCTACCGTCCACTCCTACCTGTACTTAGGGCACCACATTACGTTATACAGGTCTACCTTCCACTCCTACCTGTACTTAGGACACCACATTACGTTATACAGGTCTACCTTCCACTCCTACCTGTACTTAGGGCACCACATTACGTTATACAGGGCCACCTTCCACTCCTACCTGTACTTAGGGCACCACATTACGTTATACAGGGCTACCGTCCACTCCTACCTGTACTTAGAGCACCACATTACGTTATACAGGGCTACCGTCCACTCCTACCTGTACTTAGGGCACCACATTACGTTATACAGGGATACCGTCCACTCCTACCTGTACTTAGGACACCACATTACGTTATACAGGGCTACCTACACTCCTACCTGTACTTAGGGCACCACATTACGTTATACAGGGCCACCTTCCACTCCTACCTGTACTTAGGGCACCACATTACGTTATACAGGGCTACCTACACTCCTACCTGTACTTAGAGCACCACATTACGTTATACAGGGCTACCGTCCACTCCTACCTGTACTTAGGGCACCACATTACGTTATACAGGGCTACCTACACTCCTACCTGTACTTAGAGCACCACATTACGTTATACAGGGCTACCGTCCACTCCTACCTGTACTTAGGGCACCACATTACGTTATACAGGGCTACCTACACTCCTACCTGTACTTAGAGCACCACATTACGTTATACAGGGCTACCGTCCACTCCTACCTGTACTTAGGGCACCACATTACGTTATACAGGGCTACCGTCCACTCCTACCTGTACTTAGGACACCACATTACGTTATACAGGGCTACCGTCCACTCCTACCTGTACTTAGGGCACCACATTACGTTATACAGGGCTACCTACACTCCTACCTGTACTTAGGGCACCACATTACGTTATACAGGGCTACCGTCCACTCCTACCTGTACTTAGGACACCACATTACGTTATACAGGGCTACCGTCCACTCCTACCTGTACTTAGAGCACCACATTACGTTATACAGGGCCACCTTCCACTCCTTCCTGTACTTAGGGCACCACATTACGTTATACAGGGCTACCGTCCACTCCTACCTGTACTTAGAGCACCACATTACGTTATACAGGGCTACCGTCCACTCCTACCTGTACTTAGGGCACCACATTACGTTATACAGGGCTACCTACACTCCTACCTGTACTTAGAGCACCACATTACGTTATACAGGGCTACCGTCCACTCCTACCTGTACTTAGGGCACCACATTACGTTATACAGGGCTACCGTCCACTCCTACCTGTACTTAGAGCACCACATTACGTTATACAGGGCTACCTACACTCCTACCTGTACTTAGGGCACCACATTACGTTATACAGGGCTACCTACACTCCTACCTGTACTTAGAGCACCACATTACGTTATACAGGGCTACCGTCCACTCCTACCTGTACTTAGGGCACCACATTACGTTATACAGGGCTACCGTCCACTCCTACCTGTACTTAGGGCACCACATTACGTTATACAGGGCTACCGTCCACTCCTACCTGTACTTAGGGCACCACATTACGTTATACAGGGCTACCGTCCACTCCTACCTGTACTTAGGGCACCACATTACGTTATACAGGGCTACCTACACTCCTACCTGTACTTAGGGCACCACATTACGTTATACAGGGCTACCTACACTCCTACCTGTACTTAGGACACCACATTACGTTATACAGGGCTACCGTCCACTCCTACCTGTACTTAGGACACCACATTACGTTATACAGGGCTACCGTCCACTCCTACCTGTACTTAGGGCACCACATTACGTTATACAGGGCTACCGTCCACTCCTACCTGTACTTAGGACACCACATTACGTTATACAGGGCTACCTACACTCCTACCTGTACTTAGGGCACCACATTACGTTATACAGGGCTACCGTCCACTCCTACCTGTACTTAGGACACCACATTACGTTATACAGGGCTACCGTCCACTCCTACCTGTACTTAGGGCACCACATTACGTTATACAGGGCTACCTACACTCCTACCTGTACTTAGGGCACCACATTACGTTATACAGGGCCACCTTCCACTCCTACCTGTACTTAGGGCACCACATTACGTTATACAGGGCCACCTTCCACTCCTACCTGTACTTAGGGCACCACATTACGTTATACAGGGCCACCGTCCACTCCTACCTGTACTTAGGGCACCACATTACGTTATACAGGGCTACCTTCCACTCCTACCTGTACTTAGGGCACCACATTACGTTATACAGGGCTACCTACACTCCTACCTGTACTTAGGGCACCACATTACGTTATACAGGGCTACCTACACTCCTACCTGTACTTAGAGCACCACATTACGTTATACAGGGCTACCTTCCTCTTCTACCTGTACGTAAAGCACCACATTACGCGTGTTAATATGACAGGGTACAGGTAATTACGCATACAAGATGTTTTTGTTAGAATATCCGTCATCACAATTTGCAATGTTTAATGTTAATCGCATGTAAATGGCCAAGATGGAACTGTCCTATCGGATATTTTATGAGAGAGAATTGTTGTGTGGATGTTGAGTCGATGTATTAGGATATTTATAATATAAAAGAAGCCGGTTAGTAGATTACTACACAACAAACCACCAAATGCCATATCATTCTGGAATTCAATATTACGTTTTGTAAGTTATACAATTAAAGCGGAACATTTTTCAACATCGGAGATAATCACGCTTCATGAAATATTGAAGATGGAACGTAATGTTACATGCGACTTATGGGACATGTAACCTTGGGTGATGCGACACTGTTCGGAGACACAGCAGAGTGAGGTCGCTGATGCGTTAGTACGTTTCAGGTTGGCGCCGGTCTCCATACAGGTTATCTCACGACATACCAGGGAACAGATCAATGATTCGGACAAAGCCGACGGTACCATACTTCTAACAGCATCCTGGACAGTATGACGAAACGAACATGAATTGTTGAACTTACAAAATGCGGAAATATTTGCAAGTATGGCCAAACTAAAGAGCTTTACTATTACTTTTACAAATACAAATGGAGTATGTTTTGCCGGAAAAGAACTTGGTGGAGCGGTCGTCTTGGACGTGGCAAGCAAATACAAGGTGAAAGGTTAGTGATGATGAAATCATAGTAATATGTTTTAAAGGTACTGTATAACTTCAAGTAATTATATATAAGGTACGAACCCGTACGCAAACTTTGTGTTGTGTTGGTGTGTCACTGTTAATTTCAATACAAGCAAATTAAATGTTTACCATGTTTCTTATGTATCGTTTCCTGTTTATGTTTAAAATGTTCACAATTTCATATTTTTTAATCTGTGTGGTCACCAGGACACTTTCTGTTTAGCTGTAGCGTTGACATTTTAACAGCTTCAATACCCTTACTCTAGAATTGTACTAATTGGTTTCTGTTACTAAACATATTTGTATAATACAGTCGACAAATATTTGGTTTATTTGACAACGCGTTTGGTGTGTCCCTTTGGCGATGGCTACACATACATGTTGCCTCATCTAGATCAATTACACCCTGCTAGGCTCATTGCCTGTGACAGCATCTCTTCAACGCAACCATTTTAGCGTATTGATATTCAATATATTCATTTGATTCAATTACGGGTTCACTAACTTTATAACATAATTATTCGCCGCCAGTCATTATACAAAATTCTCGGTGTTTTGTATCACATGAAGATCACTTGTTTTCCTTGATTTGTAATTTCCAGAGAGTTTAACGTTTGCAAGCATATCTTACAAAATATTATCGAATAGTGTAAAAATCTCGAAACTACCTGATAAGAAAAGCATTATCATTGTTGAAAATTCAAGTTTCGTTCTCCTTTGCTTCATAGTTCATCCTATTTTCAATAAAGAAAAATCTGATCATTTTGAGGAACCATTAAGACAATATACTCCGTGATATCCGATAAATCAAATCTGAATCCACGCTACCTCTATTCAGTTTGTTTGGCTTACTCAATGACAACTTATGTTTGTTTTTGTGTAATTTTCTGATGTCACATCGAGAAATTAGTCAATCACGTGACCCTTTCATTTGATTTTAGCGCATTCTACTCTCATTTAAGTTCTCAGAAACCGTGTAGCCTTGTCAAACTTACAATGAATCCGTATGGAATTTTGAAATGTAGAAAAGGACAATTGAAACGATTGATGTATTCACGTTTAGTATTATATATCACCAGAAACAAACTGATAGCACTGTTTTAAAATACCAGGAGTAACAAGCAAAGTTTAAATTATAAAACGACATGCTTGTGGGTTAGAGAACCTAAACGATAATACAGGGAACTCTTTATGACGGGGTAGCGGGGTAGTTGTGCGTTGAAGTTTGGTTATTCCAAAATACATGACATTTTATTCCTATTATCCTTTCATGTGCAAAACATACTAAGGGAAGAATATAAAAGGGCACCACATACTATGTTATTGATCTGATGCATATACTTTATTAATGCTATTTTCTTCATTTTTTCTTCATTTGGTTTTATCTCAGTGGTTCTCTTGGAGCACCTACTTTTATCGCTCTGTGTTGTGTACCGGAATTAGTCGTTCAGTTTTCTTCTAGTGTTTTGCGTCGTCATCAAACCAGAATATCTGTCCTGACAAATTCTGGCCAAGCCCTTCTACCTAATTACTGGTTATTAATTCATTGGTTATTGGTTGAAGGGACAATTATTGCCTGTTGATTACTGAGGATGAGTGCAAGATAATGGGAACACTTCCGGGATTTTCTGAAACACTTCTTTAGGAACGACTATTGACTAATGCTAACCGCGATATTGCTGCTTGTTAAATTTTAAACTCGGTTGTACTATAAGAAATAAAGTCAAACCAACTACGTTTTTCTGGGGATTGTCACCAGCCAGATGTGTTATTTCAAATCAGTGTAAATGTGATAGATCATACTTCTAATGTAAATATCGCCTAAATACTCAAAACCTAAGCTTTAAAGAAACAGATGAAACGGCAGTTTGTTGATGATATTTTTTTTTCAGTCTTTAAAATCATTGTTTTCAGAAGATCTCTATATATTTGAAAATATGGAGACAATGCATAGTAAAACGTTATTAAGAAACAAATTTACATTTGTAATGACATGGATCGGTTAACCATTCCAACACAAATAATTAGATATATAAAAATAGAAAGTCCGTAATAATTTATTGTATTCGGACAGAAAGTGAATAAAGAAATAATATATAAGGCTGATAAGCGTCCAGTAACGATTTTGTAGAATTAAAATAATGTGGAATCAATTGAACCGTCGGAATTATATTGGGTTATCTATATCAGCCGTTATGATAGCTGCTTCTACACACATGTCTATATTCTATTTCACCTACATCGCAAGGCTTTGTGTGCAAACTCATAAAGATAGGGAGGAGCTGGTAGGTTATCAAGGCTAGATTAACGCGAGCTTAGCGGACAGAGAGCCGGATATACAATTCTAAAATGCTTTGTTGCGCCTTCCATGTTCTAATGAAAAAGTCAATAATTTATCTTTGTTAGCAATACTATATTTTGGTCACCCGAACTAAGGATTTTCTTCTCATGTCCGAAAGTCCAACGTATCAGAATGTGATGAACGTTGTGCACAACCAACTGTTCATGTGAAATGTAGTAAAAAAGTGAATCCCTCAAAACTATTACGTAAATGCCATGTAAAGAAACTGTGTACTGCTGAACTAATAAAAAGGTTAAGATGTTACTGTAAACCACGCTACTCCCCGCGTTTTAGATATGCTCATCATCGGATACCACTAACTGAGTCCAACACCCTTACACGACACAATTGTGGTAAATGAAGAGTAGTGAAAAATTGTGGCTATGTTAGGTCTCGAACCTGCGATCATTGGTAATCCAGTTCAATGATCTACCGCTGATCTACATGTAAAACAAAAAAATCAGAGAATACTAAAGCGTTAACAAAACCATAATCCGAAATCAAAATCGATTAAACTAGAGGCATAAAAGGAACAAAAGAAAGATTTACATGGAGAATCGTAAAAGCACAAGAGAATAAGACCATGTGTTCCGGAAGAGTAAGCGACTTCTGCTTCATCAACGGCGACGGCCATGTAACTCTTTTTCACACCCAAATAACATCCACCCTTAATTCGAAACTCAATGTCAAAAGTTAGATGGTTCAATTTTTTGTCAATGTGTTGATTGATCATCTAGTTATGGTATATTACAATGTGTTGGGAGTGTTATATACACCTTTGGACTAAACAATTTCGCTCAGTAACATCGAACAAATTTTAAAATCAACTCAGTATACCGTCTGGCTTTGTTGTTAGCTGTACGATTACTAAGGTCGAAAGATGACGTAAAACACACTCGTGCTGTACATTTTCATACCACATGCCGAAAAATGCAAAAATTAAACTACAACACATAGCTGTTTCGTCCTTCTTGGACTCGTCAGTGTTGCTAAGGGTCAATGGATGGGAATCGAATTTTGTTTATACTAATGTAGAAGCAGAACAGTCAAGTGCGTAAAACCTCTTTAAATGTTTCATATATGATAATGACATTTCCTGCTTGTTCTGTTCATATAATGTTGTTTCCCGTATTATTTGCTTGTGTGTGTAATACATAAAACATCGGTACACCAATGTTTGATTATTGATAAAGCGTGTACCGTCACGTGTATGTCTCCTGTTATATGGAGGCGTGTCATTAAAATGATATTCCTGCCATGTTACATATGTGACAAGTGATATAACAGCAGCACCCCATTGGCGAATCTCTGATATACGAGATATGTACCCGAACAAAAGTGCTACTGTCATTAGACCAAACAGGAAGTCAGTTGTACATAAATCAATTTTGCAATGACACGGTGTACATTTCGTATGCGAAAATATATGAAAAATGATATACGACATTATATCAATATCATTGGATGGATGATCACAGAATATGTGGATACATTATGTAGATCACAAGTGAGTTATAAACGATATCTAGTTATATAAAGATACTGTTATACTGTTTCCGTCTGTTCTATAAGATACTTATTGCTGTATCTAGCTATCCCCGAGGGACACATTGTTTAGGGTATTTTATTACACAGTAGTGTACAGTGTAATATGTTTCGTTACTCTGAGTTAATTGATATGGTTTTTGATGTGAGTGCATGAAATGCCGTCACTACATTTTGTACAAATTACAAAGGAACTCTAAAAACGAGTAAGGCAAACAGCGATATCAATATATGGCTGTGGTATTTCTAATTATGTGTTGTGAAACCATGTAAGAGGCCGAGAGAGAACATAAATATTGCTGAATGCTAAAAGTGTTTCGACAATCATGAAGATTCTTGAACCGAATAATTGTAAATACTCACAAATAAATCGCTGACATAATAATTACAAAATTTAGGTATTAAGTCATAAATGTGATAATAAATATTTCCTTATATGTTTGTATTGGTTCGTTGATAATGTGTTGGATTGTGGATTGATATATTCTTAAGAAATGATTTCGTGTGATGTGCATCCGCATATACAAGTATCTATACTGATATTACAATTACTTCATTTTTTTTAAATGATGTACGGTTCTAACGATAAATATATCATTGAGACGTATACAAAGTAAACGATGTATGCCTGCGTCAATGTTAAAATAAATTAGAAGTCGACACCAGCTTCCTATGTCTCATGTCATTTACAATTATAGCCTCAAACTTGTCTGATCATATCTTATTCCTAAACTGTGACGACACAAATTATGCATTTACCACTTGGAGAGGTTGCCATTAAAAAGTTCTGAGATCTTGTAATACATCTATTATTTCGATC
Organism: Mimachlamys varia; assembly: GCA_947623455.1. Taxonomy (NCBI): domain Eukaryota; kingdom Metazoa; phylum Mollusca; class Bivalvia; order Pectinida; family Pectinidae; genus Mimachlamys; species Mimachlamys varia. The sequence continues at coordinate 6,144,776 of OX392535.1, forward strand.
AATTATCAGTGTTTTAAATTGTTTTCGGTAAACTTTGCAAAATGTTACATTATCGATAATTGCAACTATCGGTGACACTTTATTTCAATTATCATTTATATACTGCTTGATACCACCTAGCGGTGACATGATAAACTCAATATAATGGGAAAACAGTGCAAAAAGAAGTTGAGAACGACTTGTCCCATTTTACAGCAATTAAGAACGTATTTTCTCAAAAAAGAATGTCTGCTCGCGATAACATGACGTCATTTCCGGAAATAGTATCCCAACAAAAGTGATCTGCGTAAAAATAGTCTGTTATAATAATATCAATAAAAACTATTGAAAAAAATATTTTGAGAATAAAACACGATTTCAAGCGTTAATATGCAAATAAGAAAAACAATAGCAATATATTTGTTCGCAAATTATTTTTTGCACATAATTTTAGTGCTCATGGTATTCCTCTGCGCAATCTTCTGTTTGTTTACGTTTGCCAAAGACAGATCGCGATCGATAAACATAGAAGACGTTGCAAAACTATGGTGTTTAATCGATATTTATTTGATTAAGATATATATAAGGTAGTTGTATATAGATGATAAACAGTTTAGCACACAGTATTTTCAGAGATTGTTATTCGAACAGTTTTCTCATCGCTCACACGTGGTTAAAATCTCGAGTCCACCTGCGATAGCCTCTCAATTTTGTCTACAAAAATTGTTCTCACGACAAATGCAAATACAGTGTGATAATCTATAATTCTAACCGTTGTCTATTCTATCACACTATAGAATCAGTATCAATCTAGTATGTACGTGATTGTGATGGGAAGGTATTGTCAAGCCCTGCACTTGAACTCATTACATGTAATAGAAAAAATATATTTGGTACGATCGACTTTAAAGCTTGGGTTATGGATAGGATCTAATTTTCAAATTGGTAATAATTTCGCTATGAATATGTTTAAGTGCGTGGATACAGAAAAAATTGAGAATGCCAATTATCACGGACTTTTAATCATGTGTGATGTGTTATGTCCGTTCCAGTTACAGCAAATGCAATACATGGACATTTTGTTTATTAAAAACAGCACACAAAGGAATGTACTTTCTCGACGCATTCCCTTGTTGACTGCTTATTAAAACATATCCCAAAGGTCTTGTTCGTTTACGCTTGGAATGTCCTGTTACATAGTATCACCGCCGAAGCAAGCGTTGACCTTGGACTTTATTTCAAACAGATATTGATGTCACTGTACACATGACAGCACGTACTACGTACAGGGACTACGAGCACAGGCATGTCCCGGTTGTCTGTCTCGACTGACAATGCACGCCTGAAGAAACGGGACTTAGTACGACCCACTCATACCGCTGCTAATGTTTTAGTGATGCATGGATTAACCAATTACAAATCCTAATTAACGCCCTTCACATCCCCTCGAACGGCAATGCATTATTAATTGGTCACGTCAATACTTAAATATGGGTACTGTAGCAGTGCCTTACGATCGCATGGAGACGGGCTCCCGCTGTCCAACATTTGTCATGTTCTTTTTATCGACCGTTTTAACTTTACTTATCCAGTAAATTATTTTTTTGAATAGGCGTGACATCTCCTTATATCTACAAAGAGAAATACCAGGTGTACATGTTTTATCAAACAATAGAAGTGACAACATTAATGTATAACTCTATCATAATTCAATTGGTCTCTTTGGTCCTATTCAACTCGTTGGACCATTTCAGTGTATTCGATGACGTTAACTGGCCGATGATTGTTGTTCACATTAAGTCGTCATCAGATCGGCACTATTACAAGTTGACAAGTAGTCATAGACACACACACTTTCACGACACACATGGAGGTATTTCCTTCAATTACCATTGCTGTTTATCTGACGTAAAACAAAACAAAATAGTTTGGAAATAACTATTAATTTGTTATTATCATTAGGTATCTAGCAGATTCAATAATTCGATGAGCGACAAGACACTTTTCTGAGCATGCTATTTCACATTCAGATATGATAGTAATGCTCTTTCCTTAAATGACCATGGTTTTGCGAATACCATACCTCTCATTTATGGTTGATGCTCAAGATAAAAACATCTCAATTTAAAATAATAATGTTACCTTACTTTAAGACTAACTTTTTAGAATATACTTAATCACTGTAATACTAATGTCAATTCATTCTTGTACCATATCAGTGTCTATGTAGAAGATACAGCTGTCTAGGATAAGCAAAAGGTAACTGTTTCTGTCCTACACCCGAGTTGCAGGACCTCTCATACAGCAGAGCGATGTGATGGGATCAAAACCTTTTACAGTGCATTAACCGTACATGTTAAAAATGGTTTTTTTTTTATTCTTCTGAGAAAATGATGTTTACAAATATTGGGTATGGAAAATGTCGATAACTGATTCGTTTTCGTCAAAAAAGTGAACGAAAAGTATGCTATTTTTAAAATGGTAGCCAGTTCAAAAACAGCTTCATGGTTTTTCATTTTTTTCTCGTTGTTGGAATCAGAATGAAATACTTCTTCGTGATCAAAATGGTACCTGAGGTTTTTGTTTAATTTGGTAAACCTCGCAGGATTGAAAAATTGTTTGTAAAACCCTTGAGTTTCCGTATTTTACACCACTCGACATTAAAGAATATACTATTACTCTCTTAGTAAAAGAGAAAGTTAGTTCTACTTCATCGAAACACATTCAATGTTAATCTCGATCAGATCCAAGTAGTGCCACTTCCTCAGAGTTAGTAGGCAGAACAAAACATATTCTAGTATTCTCAAATTAGATAAGATGGCGGCTAAGAAACATTCGACGAAGCCATGCGCCATATTTGTTTTCTGTAAGTCATAAGTGTCGACAAAACGATATACGTCAAGCGAAGGCTTTACAAACGAACCGGCGCCAAACATCTTATACGCGGGAAAAATACAATTTGAACGTGATTAACATTAGAAATGTGACATAGAATTAATTTATAAAACGTGTTACGTACATCTATATCTTAGATCCTGATGACCTACATACTTGTCGAACCATATCATCACAAGTACCACCTTTTATGTTGGGGTACTTTCTGTATTGGATTTGTTTATATATTCTTTGTTTCCCAAAATGATTCGGACGACTTTTAATGGTCAAATTCCTTTCTTATCATGAATGAATAAGGCATAATGTCTTATGATACACTTGGCTAAGATAAGACTTATTTTTACGTTTTTAGAAAACATAGTCCATGGCGATAAATGACCAATGATTATAATGTCACAATATATATATATATATATATATTAATTTGCTTGCTGTATCGAACTGTTTGGCTCTGGAGCCAATTTAAAGACTCGTGTTTGTCCTGAGTTTACAAGACATTGAATAATCCAATATTATACTTCAACCGTCATTGTAAATGTTGAAATCCATATTTATTTATGTTCCTGTTGCTAACCTTATTACTACTTCGGTTGCTGACAGCGACGTCGTTACTGTATTCATTAACTACCGTCATACAAACCCATACAACACAGCATGGTGTCCGCTGGTACTCCTTATGAAATGAACTTCAAACAACACAGTATGGTGTCCTCTGATACTCCTAATAAAATTAACTCCAAAAAAGAGTTTGACAATGAAATAGGTGGTGTTTGAATGGAGCGCAATTATAATGCGCTCCATCAAGCTCCTTCGATCCTGAGAAACTAATAGGGCGAAAAAGTTACATGATAAATGAAGAATCTGAGAAAGTATGATAATTCCTCCCCATCACGGTTTCAATTTGGATTTAACTTACCGTCATTGTTTTCTTCATATTTCTCAAACAACAGAAGGGATTGTCTTTACACACATAACCTCGGCGCCATTACGGGAAGGTCACTTAGTACGAAACAGTCATCCGACAATAACCCCAGGCTTAAGGCCAGTGCATTTCTATTATCTATCCACCATATTGATACACGTATCGGTTATTATATGACACTGACATTACTTCATAGCGTAGCGACTGATTATAGAATTAATGTAAACAAATACAAAAAAAAACACAAATTAAAGTATTGTTTCAATCAATAACAACTTCGACATTATATCACGAAGTTTATTTTTATCTCATTTATGAATATTTTGGGTTCAACTTTAATCTAAATATTAAGTAATGTCGGGATATATTAAAATTGTAATGGTAAAGTTCAAGTCGATCTCAAATACCTTGAATTTTACAGACAAAAAATTCTGAACAATTCCTCGGAACTTCACGGTGATGTCATAATATAAACAACAAGAATTATATCAACAAGACGTTTGCTGACCACGTCGATCGTGTATCCCTTCTGAACTTGAAATAAGGGACACAACATACTCTTCTGCATCAGCTGCTTACCTCGATCTCTACTTAAAAATAAATAAGAAAATACCGAAGCATTAAAAATTATAATCCAAACTCAAAATTGATTAAATCAGGGGCAAAATATAAACAAAGGAAATATTTACATGGAGACTCTTGTAAAAGTACAAGATAATAAGAACAGTGTTCCGGAAGAGTAAGCGTCTTCTGCTTCATCGACGACACCCGCCATTTAAATCTTTGTCACATCCATGTAAACATCAAGTTCTCAAAATGAGAACCGAGTATCATTGTCAATCACAACAAGTAAACACACTAATGAGCATACTCAAAAACGTCCATCTCCATAATGTAGTAGACATACAAGCATGTCACTAGGTATTTGAAAATTACTACCTCTAATCCGAAGAACTGTTGATCAACCCAAGGTTTATGTGAAGAACGGGGTCAACGACGTAAATTAGAAAAGAAACTGCTACCATATAAGACGTAACTGAAAGAAACATAGAGACATCGCGACGCGGGATATCTTATCGTCATTGTAACATACCTTTTATATCGAACCGCCATCGAGACCTAGTTTAATTGTTGTTTATGTTCAGCGAATGTGAAGCTGCTTGTAAACCGGAAGTGAGTTGCCGATCGGAGTGCTATGTAAAGCTAGGCTTTGAAAAGGAGCTTTTGTGACAATTTATGAGCTAGATGATAAAATCATAGGAATATTGCTGATATTTGAATATTATTTACAAGTTTAATTATACAAGAAATGTAATAAATTTATCCAATAGTAATAATCATTAGAACTATCTTTCTTAGCCTTATCGCGCCATTTTATGTAACCTTACGCATGTCGTCTGCTATTCCTCCGAGACAAACTACGACTAAAAGTGTTTGTCCTTTTTATGAGTTTTGTATTTTAGCTTGTCCTTGTTGATTAAATCACTTTTAATTACAATAATAAGAATAAGGACAGGAAGAGGACATGTTTTAGGATATTGTAATTTTGTAAATAGTAGATTTCAAATGTGAGAGGGTAAGAAACTTTTTGTGAGAATTGATGTGAGAAGTGATTTGATTTGATGAGACGGATCATGTGATCATGTGAGAAAGGTACAAAAGGGAGCGCGAAACACGGTTATGTCAGACAATCTTGTAGCTTTAGCCACGACCATACATCTTCAGCCACGATATTATTCTGCCAACATTTTCTATTTTACTAGCGACATTATATCAAAGGGAGATAACTTCTACTTTAGGTATGTTATGTTTTCTCTATTGAAATAGTTAAATACTTGGTTTTACTGACTTAGTCTAGTACAGTAGTACTGTACTGTTGTTGCCATAGTGATATACGTGTGAAGTAACTGACACACATATTTCTTTTACTAAACATTGAGCTTATTTTCTAGTTCAATGGCAAAAGTAATTCTTTATAAATACCTAAAGTGTTATGCAGTACATTATTGTCTCCCACCACACTGACCTCTGACAGCATGAGAACATGATGTATGACTATGAGAGAGTTGCAGCACCATTGTACAAATTTAATATGAAGACTGATGTGTAATAAAAACAAGTGAACTGTTTGTATTGTGTTTGTAAACTCAATTGATGACCACAGAAGATCAAGGCCAGGCCTGCTGCAATATCACTTAAAGATCAGGAACTGTGACTGCTGCTATTTAATATGTTAGACATGTTCCTCTGCCTTGGTTTCAGGTTTACATATTCAAAGGGGTCTATGCCAATTTTTTAATTGTGGTTTCTCAGATAATTTGGATGGCGTTACGTATCAATTTAAAATATATATTTTGGCGTTGTATAATTCATATGTCGTGACTTCAGATACTATCACTTTACTCGTGGATTCTTTCAAATTACTGAGTAATTTCACCGTTTCGTTTCGGTATAATGAAAACGATGTGTAGGAAAGTATTTTTCACATACCTGATGACTGTCTGGAGGTCGAGTTGTAATAAAACAAAAGAAACATAGTATCCTATAAGGCAGGCCGTGTTTGCCGTTTATTTATACTGATACTGCAGTATGTATGAAGGGTTTATTAGTTTCATTGAGCGCATGAATCTAAATGCTAAATTTCGTGAAACCATCAATACGGAATCATGGTTGTCAGTATTATATACATTATTAACGGATTTAGAGAAATCAATTACCGAACATGAGCATTATAAATGTTATTCTGCAATACATGTCATGTAATCGATATGTTGTTATTATGTATACAAAAGTTTGATATAGCCAAGCAATGCTAATGTTGATAGGGTATTAAAGCATATATGTCATTAGAATATTTCTGAGACATACATGTAGTTGTTAACTACACGGAATCAGTTGGCATGCGCCAGCCCCTTTTATCAGGAAAGTCTCGGTAGCGTATCGTGATGATCACAAAGCTCGGTTGTATAGAATTCGTCTTTGCACGTCCAATTATTCATAATTATGCATGAATTTTAATGTAATCTCCTTATTCAGTTGTGCTGAGAGTAACATATGGTAAAACACACAGTTATGTACATATTTCTTAAATGATCAGTTTATGACATACTGTATGGGATCTTACATGATAACAGATTTATGAAACGGATCTAGGAAGAGAGGACGGCTTAGTAAAAACAATTCGTGACGTTTTCACTAATATCTTGTGAAATGTAAACGAATGTATTTTTTATCACGTGATCAAAAAATTAGAGAAAACCAAAGCGTCAGCAAAACCATAATCCGAACACAAACTCGATTAAATTAAAGGGTAAAATATTAACAAAGAAAAGATTTATATGGAGACATTGGTAGACGTACAATAGAATAAGACCAGTTGTTCCAGATGAGTAAGCGTCCTCTGCTTCATCGACGACACCCGCCCTGTAGATTTAGATATGTCATAACAGCATAATTCTCAATCACAAGAAGCAGGCATACTAATGAACACATTCAAAAACGTCCCCCATCTTCATATCATGCAAGGATGTAACTATTTCTCAATGAGACCAAGATGGCGGCAATAAAACTTGCCCAGTCTTCATCAACCTATATCTCTCGAATCCCTGTACGTTAGTTTGTTCGTCAGCAGTTGACATCTATTACGAAAAATCTCATATCCAGACCAAGCCCTTGAATATAACGAATACTGCAACAAGTAAACTTCATATGATGCAGAAGAGATGTTACTATCAAGAAAGGAAAAACTCACGATAGGAAAATCGAGATCCTCACGTTTATCATACATCTTAGTAATAAGCTGCCCGTGTTGGTCATAGTTTAAGTAAACATCGATATTAGACGTTAATGTAAGAGAGTATGTTGTGTCCTTAATGTCAAGTTCAGTGGGGTACATACGATCGACTAGGTAAGCAAACGCCTTGTTGTTTATAGACAACGCATCGTCGATATACCTGAAAGTGAAATTGAAATTCTTTGTAAGGTTTTTGTTTCCCTTCCTAATGTGTTTTATTTACTTGTGTAAAATGTCAAATTTTATAAAACATTGAAATGTAAATGCCGCCATTTTGATTCCAGTTTGGAAATCAATGACGTCATGTTATTGTCATATGCGTGACGTCATAATAAGAACGATTAAAACTTACCTCCAATCAAGTATACGCTATGATATATATCAGATATGCAAACATGTTACACGGGCACATTCACTGGATAACAGAACAGTTATGTGATTAAAATAATCGTTCACTCCCTTGGTGGTGAGACGGGCGAATCACAACCCAAGGGGTACATTTCTTAAGTTGCCAAACACGAGGCTTTTCGAGTTTTTGGTAGCTTAAGAATCTTACTCCGAGGGTTGAGATCCCCTGTCTCAATACTAAGGGGATGAATTGTTATTTTTCTCTTACCCTGTCAAACCTCATCATATTGATCTAATATTGACGTTGCATCAATGCAAGACAATGTTGATGTGATGTGATTGCGATAACCTTTTGGGCTTTTATATGATTATCGTTGAAATGTATGCTCGCCATATTTGAGTTTGTAAATACACATGTCGTAATATAAAATTAAATTATATCGTTTCAGAACTCCGTTTACGTTTCCGAGGTTACGCATTGGTTCACTGGACAGAGCGCCACTCCAGTGGTCAAGGCAAGAGTAAGCGTACAGTGACCAAACACTACACTGGAGAAGAACTGTATTTTGACCATACTGTCGTACTATTTGGTAAGTGGATTGGCCACATGGTTTGGTATCATGGCAGTGATTCTTGAATGAGTAAGTTTCTGTAAACTATACATTGTTGTGACCCGTTGCAGCTACATATCTGAAATCGTTTGGTCGATGTATAGTTACAATGGTGCATTTATGTATGTTTTAGGAATTTAAGAGTTTTTAGCAGTCAACAGCACCAATGGAAGCCTGTCTGCTGATTCTGAGACTAGTAATTTTCAACTCTACTCAAGCCTGTTAAATACATGGTTAAAAGATTTGAAAACACATCTGCAAATATTTATTTCGATATTCGTCTAAAAACGCCCTTATTACTTCAATTGCTTATTTCAGTCTGTAATAAATTTCAAAGCCGTTTCAGATATCAGTTTAAATATTACCAGAATACAGATATTTTAAATTTGTCCGCCTGATAAGTCTCACTATGATTTAAGCTACCGATTCCAGTCGCTTTCAAATTTATTAATGTTTGAAAGGTTTTTACGATATATAGCACCCTGTTTGTCACACTTCATTGTCTTAATGTCAAATTCTGTGCTGTTGATCAGAAAAAAAAATCAAACTTAGTGCTGGCATTTTGGTTTTATCTTCTCCAGATCAGTGTCAACCCCAAAACACTGATGATTTTCATTAAATATGAGTCATTTCATAGGCAGCTAATATTTTAACGTTCTGTTTATTTATCATTACTTTAATGAATCCAAAACGACAGACATTATACAGTCTAGATAGCATCGTCAACACACTGAACCGGCACTTACATATTTACAGAGCGTTCGTATGCATTATACATGAGCATCATATTGATGTATATGTTTCATCAGTTGTGGAATTGGTCATGTGTATACAAATCGTCAGTATCAGAGGTAGCACACATCACACAAATCGTCACCGGTAAAGGACACGAAGGGTGTCATAGTAATGGAACGAAACTCCAAGATCAGATAATTGATATGGCCAGGGAAAACTGTCAACAGTTGATTCTAAAATAGCAAGTGACATTACGATTTACGAGTATGAATAAAAAAGAATTAATGTTGCAAGTCCTTGTTTATTTAAAGTAACCACCAGCCAATATTGTGTGCTTTTATAGGAATCGAAATCAATTATCGTACCCAATTATTGCGGCGTCCGTTTAACTACACTATCAACAAAACCGTATAATATGTTCTTTCATCTTCGATGGACCAGAAAAAGTATACATGCAGCTAGCTTTCACGGTAAGTGACACAAACAATGAAGAATGATAAAATAGTTTTATAATAACATGGATTGCCCTCCCGAACAATTGCGGAATGGCAGCAGCACAAGATTAATACGGCGTTAATCGATCGTTGTCAGTAGTCCAGTACATTCCCTATTTATGATGCTTGCTTCACTACCGGCAATTTAATCCAACACCTTTTGTTGGGTTCTTTTTTCATTCGAAAATGCACAAAGTAAAAATAAACATTGTATTATATGTTTTTCAAATGCACTTTGATGATAATGCAATGCCGGGCAGTCGGTGTTTGTTGGCATCCATGACTACAACGTTAACCAACTGTTAACAGATGTCTAAGCGCTTACTATTGGTGACCTTGTAGCACTGTGTTGTAATCAACATAAGATTTAAATTCCGATTTACACAAATAAAGCCTCAGTAATCATATTTAGATATGTATGTTGACGTACGCTACCATCACGAAATAAGAAGGTTCATAATGTGTATTGGTAGTGGTTCTGTGAATGGCAAACTGAATCAGTAATAGTTAGGAACTGTTCCTTCTAATCTGTTAACAGCATTTCCAATCATAATCGGGAAGGGTATTGAATAGCGATAAGGTAATGAATATTTCTCAGTGATATATAGAAAATCTGCATATATTGGATATACTCCAAGACGTAGTACGTTCTAAACAGTGTTGATTGCTTTGATGTTGTAAACAAGTTTTAATGTTTCATGAGCCCCGTATAAAACTTTGTAACAAGTATATTTTTGTTGCTGCAATTTTTTAGCACTTCGACTTTGATAAGATAACAAGACCTAGTTTCTAGGGTCATACTGTGTGATGTATATACCAAGTGAGATGCGGCGGGATGGAAATGTTATCTCGTTCAGATTATAAATAATATCAGTGTTATATGATAAAAAAAATCAGAGAATACCAAAGCATTAACAAAACCATAATCCAAACTCAAAATCGATTAAACTAGAGGCAAAATAGGAACAAAGGAAAGATTTACATGGATACTCTCGTAAAAGCACGAGAGAAAAAGACCAGGTGTTCCGGAAGAGTAAGCGTATTTTGCTTGTCATCACAACAAGTACGCACACGTATAAGCAAACTCAAAAACGTCTATCTTCATATCACACAAAGATACAGAACATTTCTCGATGAGACAAAGATGGCGACCATAAACTGTATAAATGCTTCCCGCCCGAAGGTGTTTGTTTGTGTACGATGTTGCCCATTCACACCTTATGTCATGTACATTGTTGTTCAACTGCGTCACGTATAAATGTCATACCTCCTGTTTGACATGTCATAGCCTGGGCACGATAGTTTGTACAATTAACACTAAAACAGCTAGCAGAGCTCAGGTTTACATGGACATTCCGTCAACAGGTAAGCAATGACAGGTAAGATTGAACGTAAATGATAAAGTTGTAAAGTAGAGTATTGCGACATCATGTCAGTTTAGGTAAATCGAATTTGTCTCAGAAGCAGCAGACATTAAGAACACCAGAGTTCTGTAAGGCCTTCCACATTAGTCACCTCATGTTAAGATGAATTTGGATATAATATGTTGGACTTAGATTGCACAGGTAGCCTATTATGAGCCATGCTTGTTACTATGACGTGCGTATTACTTTATACTCCATGATTTTCAAGAAATAAAAAGAAACTGTAAATAAATCAGAGGAAGCATGGAAAAGTACAAACATCAATGACAACAGGAAACATTTCACCATTACTGAATACAAAACAGGCCAAGTACTCGTTTGATCTGGACGTCTTACAATATTCACGTTTTAAGAATTCCGTTATCAAGTCATCCGATCAGATGTACTTATTGTGAATAGGATTTGTAGTAATTCACAAAATGTTGTCAGTCCAACTGAAAATCATTGAAACGGTTGTATGCTTAAAACAACGTACGACAAGGAGAACACAATGCCCGTATGAAGTATTTTTTAAGCAAAATTTAATATTAAAATTGAGGGCTACTGCTGTATACGTTTCTATGGATATTTTCAAAGGATTTTTTTCAATATGGAGACTAATAAAACAATATACATTCATAAACGTGAACGACTTACAATTCTTTGTCCAGAATTCTAGAAAAGAGTGCGTTCATATTTTGTTTTTTCTTCCGGTAGCTTCAAGATATGTATTTCGTCAACTGTTGCATGGTGTGTCGTATGACAAATGTATGATAATGACATTATTAGTATAATCCATGTTAGTATTCTTCTTTTGTAATAAGACATACAGTAGAATTTTGTAAGAAATGACAAATTATGAATTCCATTAAGATATGCGTTTTTGTTATAGTAGTTTGTTTTCCTTGAAGATTATTTCATTATGAAACTTTTTTTTTTTTGCAATAAGGTATTATCTAGTATGCAAATGCTGGACGCTGTAGAATTTGCTACATTCTATGGTGGTAAAACAGGTGTTATGCAATTGAAATACATGCAAATTGTATATTATACATACAGATAATTTTGAAATCTGATTATTTTTCGTTTACTCGATATCAATGAAATATCTCGATGCAAAACACTTTTGAAATGAACGTCATATTCATAACAACTTAATTGGCTACATTTAAACTCTTTAAATTTAAATAAATACGATCATTTGACTATTGTATATTTCCAGCGTCACGTAGTAACCAATGTGAGACAATCACAGTAGGACAGCACAAATTCCCCTTCGAGTTCCAGGTACCTTCCTCGTGCCCTACCTCGTATGAGGGCACGTGGGGGCGAGTCAGGTACGAAGCTGTAGCTACAGTAGAAAAGCTGTTCGGTGTCGGTAATTCTACAATCAGTGGGTTCACCGTCATCAACCATTTTGATTTGAATGAAGATCCCCGTACACGGGTAAGAACGTTTTGTCACAACAACGCAATAATACATTCATGAACCATGTCCGATATTCTAGATAAAGATTGCTATTATATTGCATTCACTCATTGTAATTTGTGCTCATAGCATTCAATTTGTTTTAAAAAATATGTAAAGAAACGAAGAATAACAGCATGATAACCTTCCTAATTCTGCTTGATACTGCATCAGACAGGTCAACAGTCCATACAGCTCTAAATAGTAGATCGCTGGGGTTCAGGACATTTAAAGTTTGTGCACAAACTTACTATTAACAGGTTTCTGTTGCGCGCTATTTAATTTGACAAATTTCGCGATCAAAACAAAATCGTGACAGTTAAGCAACGTAAACTATGATGGGGATGACTTGCGTCATGAGATAAAGTCTTCTGGTTGAACAAGTTTCGCGAAAGCTCAGCACCGCGAACTAGTCCTGAGGAAATCGCGAGAGCCAGTAGCCGCTATAAATACTTAGCTTACAGTGTTTTATCTGAATTTTAATGATGCAACACGTTTTGTCTGCCTTTTCATTGCGGCAATTACATCTCAATAAACCACAAGCTATCGTTAGTCAAACCCGGATTATAACGATACATATAGCTATAAAGACATTACGATTAAGGAGAAATCGTTAGGGCGACATTTGATCTGTGTTCCACACCGTTAAATCCCGGGTTCCTGTGGTTCGTGATGTCGTTGTTTGGAACATACTAAACCAGCTCATCGGTCACAACAGGAAGTGCCCACTCCTGTCCACGTCCGGTCGGTCAGGAAGTCCAATCTGTCACGCCATTTTCTCATAACATTGGTTCTGCTGATTTGTATCGTCCTACACAAATCAATGTATCCACGATATATAGATTTATCGTGTTATTATTGACGGTAACTAATGAATGGATGTCAGCATAACTTGTTAATGAGGACTTGTACTCAATGGTGACCTACAAATTGTCTTGCCCCAGTTTTCACCAGTCCGTACAGATTAATAAAAGCACGTTCTTATTAACTAAACTGCATTGCGACATGCACGTAAGATTTATAATAACGTGTCATTTCTGGTATTAGCACCATTTGTTTGTACAACGACTATGGCCTTTACTAGATATTTCTATAAAAGGACGAGGAAAAGGAATAGTGCCGTCGCTGGGGCTCGTACACGCGACCGACTGAGCTAAAGGGAAATTCCCTACAGCTTACAATTGTGTGGCAACCTAATCAATGCACATCTTTCACATTTCAACAATATTGAGAGATCAGTTATAGTGTTGACGACAGGTGCAGATCTTATTATTTTTTACATTTTCTATATTTATATTTGACCTATATATTCTATACCATTTGACTTTTGTTCTATGTTGTCTCGCCAGGAGAGCACTACTGCCGAGAATGAAATGTCTCTGTGTTGTCTATGCTGTAAATCCGGCCCCATCGCTGCATCACTCTTCCTGGACAGTGTTGGCTTTGTCCCGGGGGAAGGGATTCCGATCCGGGCAGAGGTATCCAATGGTAGCCGCAGAAAGATAGCGGATATGACAGCGTCACTGCAGATGGTACTGATCATTAGATGTTTGTTAAAAGTGGTGGCTTTGTTTGTGTCGCTATATCGTGGGTTGTATAGAATATACCGAAAACAAGTTGTGCATGTTGCATAAATCTGCAAAGCGATTTTTGCGAAAAACTGCACGTATTTGTTTGAGAATATACCGTATAAATAACCTACACAAATAGTGGTAATTCGTATCCGAGTTCATTGCTGAAGACAAATTACACATACTTAGTATTTGTATTCAATTCAATTAAAAATAAAACCAGTTCCCACAATACAAGATTGCACAGTTATTCCATTTCCATGCAACTTCAACCAATCAGAAGTTCGATTTCCAAATAATGTGTAAAACATAACGATATATGACGTCATCACGTTTTTCGCTGTCTGATATTTCTTCGAGTTACGTTTGAATATAATTCCAATGTACTGATTAACATATTATAGTTTTAGAGATAAAGCAGATCGACATCCAATTTTGAAAAATGTTAAAGATGCAAGCATACTAGATTAGAGATCACAAAACTGAATGACAGATCACTTCGTTCTTCTGTTTTCAAATCTTATTTACAAGATGTAAAATGGGTTTATATTTATTAGATAGTCAAGTATAACGCTGTAAAGAAGGTCCGAACTCACTGCAACATCATTGCCTCCATCACGAAGAACGACTTCACCTCGCCGGGCTCCAAACTGGTCACATGGTCGGGCGACAAACTCGTAGTACCAGCTGTGCCTCCATCGTTTGTGCCTGGCTGCCATATAATTGATATCAGCTACGTGTTAGAGGTGAGTTCATTTTTACAATATCATAAAGGCGATGGAATTAAACTTCAATGCTTTATTCTAGGCGAGTATCATAAATGGTATGATAACACTACATGATGAAACAAATATAACACCTCCGACAATAGTAGTATACGTATATATTATTGACTGCATTTCTATCGTGGCAGCTGATAGTCAACCCCGCTGGACCTTCGTTTAACCTGCCGGTTAAAATGGAGATTATTGTCGGAACTAAGCCTCTTAGCATGCCTTGTATACGGCCCTCCAAATTACCAGATCCTATAGGAATCGAGGAAGATAAATATTTGGAAAAGAACGGGGCAACTCCCTCAGTGAATCTTACAAGTCATGATCACAACAACACTAGCGAGTCCAGAGATGAGTTAAGCTCGAACGACAATGAGCGTAAGTTGGTCATAAAAAGTTACAAGTACCATCATCAATGATTATAATTCTAATCAAGATCAAAGTACGTTCAGCTTACTTTGTTTAACATTCCATGATTTTTATTATCCTATTTGATTACAAAACATTAGGTAATATGTACCCGGGATCGACAGTGATTTCCCTTTTCGAGCTTGTGTATTAAGGTATCTATAAACCATAATACTGATTGTTTTTCTTACTAACTCTTCCTGAAAATTGCAGCAGCCATGACTTATGAAGAGTGTATACTTGGAGCCGCGGATTTGGTTGATGACGATGAGTTCGAGGACATCCCAGGTCCCGTACATTTCACACCCATGTATCCACACTACAGCTTCACAAGCACGCAGTCTCCATTCGACCATGGTCTCAAGCAAAACTGATTGTCAGGAACACTGATCGCATGGCCGTCATCTCCGCACCACATAAAGTAAATCGGTGATAACGCATGCCTCATTCAGACAAGAAATTTGCCTCCGTGAAGAGATAAACAACAGATCACATGAAATATCACATCTATTAGTGTTAAAATGGACGGACAGCCTTTACGTTTACAGGAAAGTATTATTGGGGGTAATCTACGTGCACATTTTATAAGGAGTTTATACAAGATTTTAAAAAAGAGTTTAATTCAATTAAAGATGGATCGTTTTTGTTTCCAATTAACAGTTATGCAAACTCGACCAACGAGTAATAAAACTGCATTCAAGAAACTGCTCTTTGTTGATAAGAAAATGAACCGCTATTGTTTCTCAATGGAAGGGGATAAACGTCGCTATATAAAATAAACTCACTAAAATTATTATACACTTTCATTAAAGAAGAATAACATATTTGAGAGAGAGGGAGATGGCGTTGGGGGAATCGTTATCTGCAAAACATTGTTATATTATAATCCAAATTGGCTTTGTCGCGATATACATGCATAAAGCTTGCTCTGTATTCGTGTAGGTAATCATTTAGTTTAATTGTGTTACTGATCTCATGGACAACGTCTACTTTTCGTTACTCAACATAATGTCTTGCCCGATTAAACGAAATCGCTGATTTTTTTTTTTTATCATTCAACACTACGTCATCATTTCTTTGCTGTAGGGAGATTCAACGACACCAAGCATGTAATATTCAAAGACATTTTGATATGATTTCAAAATATGACTTCGTTTTGGGAATCAATGTACATGTATCTCCTTAATCTGTGTAAGAACTGTTTGATTTCACTTCAGCATCTGACGTTTTCTCTGGGACTTCATTAATAGAATCAGGATGGAGTGCAACAGGACTTGGATCAGAATTGCTCAAGAATGTATTTGAAAACATCTAGCTATAAAGCATCTGCACTTATTGTTTGATTCGCCACATGAATAAAGTGTTTGTAAAAGAAGTGTAAAAGAAGTCTATAAAAAACTTTTTTTCAACTTTTCGGCATTTTCTTCTTTCCTATTTTAACCTCCTTCCGGGTTCTGCATCATTTTCTTTTTGCAAGTGCTGGTTATGATGGCTAGCGTTTTGAGAAAACCTTTATATGGATTTATCTTATTCAAACAAGTTTAACCGTTCATTTGACGTCACAAATATAATCTAATTATATCGTAAAGGCCCGGTGAACTGTACATGTATACAAAGGCACATTGAAGGCATTTGACGTTATGAGAGGAACGGAGTTTCATCTGGCCCCAACACTAGACTTGGAGATTTTGAAATTATATTATAGATGCCGAGTGTAGGGCCAGATAAAAACGACACAATGACACAACTCATACACTGTACCTCACATATATCGATAAATAGATTTAATCAAAGCCGCCATGATTATTATCACCAACAACTCCTAATTTACGTCAATATTGTCCTCGGTTCTCAATGGTTCGAAATTTCCCATCTCCATGGTTTAACCTCGTAATAAGATATTGGCCATTTGGTGACTAATCAGTAAACCGTACTGATCCAGGATAATATTCTTGTTCAGAAGATTTCCGGACAGCGTCGTTTTGTTGATTAGTCACTCCCCTGATACCATGTGGTATAAATGAATTCCATGTTTTCATATGCGATGGGCTCTGGCCCAAAACCAGATATGGAGTCGGGGCCAAGGACAACTCGGGCTATGTCCAGTTTTCCTCTTATTTATAACGTCTGAAAGCAGTTTAAAAGACTAAAGCTAAATGCACAATTTGTTCCTCGCAATGGAAAACACGGCGTGCCCTTCAAATAACCAATTGACTTATTTGATTCTTTTCGTTGGCAGTTTACATCATACTGTTGCCTTCGAAAGCCCGACATTTGTCCGATTTAAAATAAGCGGCCAATCGTGGGCGGGAACACATTCTGTCCTTGAAACTCTTCAACGTCGGTATGTAGTCGGCATTATTCCAAGCGTCTGGGAACTGAGATTCTGTGGCCCTCAAAGCGTGCATTAATCCCAGGTCCACATAGGTCAAGTTGTTCCCAAAAGCGAACCTGTGTAATAGATATGAAAACCCCAAGTTTATTGCACGTCATTTGATATCCATTACCATGTACATAGCAAATCCTACATAATTAACGTTATTGTTTTAAGTTCTATAATATTAACTTCAATATTTGCAACATTTCCATTGACTGAACAACATATCACTTTTGACGTCGTGCTGAATGTTCGCTCAAGTGAGGAAGGCGATGGTTCTGTCCCTATGACAGTAATATCCGTATAAATAACACTTTTTGTTATTAGCTTAATACGTAGAGTTGATAGTAATCTCAATAACGTATCGACCCATTTTGTCGATTCATTTTAATTGGAATGGACGGAATACGAACAGGATGCCTCTGACATGGCATTTGTAATGAGATAGCTTACTTATAAATGTATCTGCATTTGATCTGAGATGACACCAGATAGGATATACACACAACCTACCACCTCCAACACACACTTACAATAAACATATCGAGACGCGTTCTGTGATGTCCTTAGCTCATGTTAAACATAATATAAACAAACCAAACCATTCGGTGAGTAGATTTTTTAAAAAGTGAACCTCAGTAACAAAAAACGTCCTAACACCGACTCATCGATGTTAGGGATTGGATTGGTTTATCTAGTTTTGTCATATCCAATGTAGACTGAACAAAATGAGTGATATATATCCTTTCAATAGCCTGCGTTACATGTCTCTATGACACTTACCCCTTTCCTCCATTGTTAGCCAGAAGAACATCTTCGAAATGTTTGAGCCATTTCGGAATTCTCTCGGCGATAAATCGATCAATGTACGGTTTAGTTTCTTCTATTTGGTTGAAGTAAGTCATTGTAGGGTTGATACCATGGAAACTCAGTCTCCCTGCACATATATGTGATTGTGTTCATCAGTAGAAATCAAGTACATCATAAAGCACGTTTATAAACAACAAAACGCCACTGGTACATCCGGGGTATTTAAGTAGCAGCGTTTTTAATCTGATACTCTAAATTCAAACGTAAGGTTTAATAGAGACATGAGATTCAGCAGTTAGGTTTACAATGAAGAGGGGATTGTGATTCTTTTAGCAAATGGTACTCGCCGTTTTCTCGATGTTGGTCCCTGATTAAGTATAGTTTACAAATTTGATGTATACAAACTCCGCTCTATAAATCATCTCATCTTTTGAGATTTTCTCACGAATAAGATTTTTTTCTACTTTGATTTTCTTTAACTTTCAGATGTTTCACACAGCTTATTCATGATTACAATAAACCAGGAGGATAGTAGTCCTTTGAGTTATGCTAGTGTTAATACATGTAGAAATGACTGAACGAATTACCTTAAAATGAAGAATGATAAAGATATTACTCTCTAGTAATGGCTAAATATTGTTTTACCTTCCGCTATGTAGTCGTGGATTGTCGTGTTGAGCTGATCAGCTCGCCACTCGTCTACCTCGTTATCAGGATACAAACCAAACTTCTTACCCAGGTACTTGCATATTGTTGGTGTTTGAGACAGATGGAAATCGCCTATAATAGGAAGAAAGAAACAAATGAAGTGTTTGACATGGTTGCTTTTGTAGAATTCGGTAGGTAAATTGAAAATAGTAGTCTCAAATTGAGCGTACTTTACGTGAACGAATCCTTTTATGATGAAATTTATTATATATTAAGGCGATGAGCAGTGGACGAGACGTGGTAGCATATGCAGCCTACTTAAAATGTATGGTGCTAATCCGCCCTATATCAAACATTCTAAAATGGTAATGGAGCAATTTTCAAAGAATACATTGTCTCGTCAGCTTTACAGAAAATTATATCGGCTAGGAATACAGACATGACTACTTACCGTTGCATAGAACAGGAGGAAACATCACAGGGAATCCTCCCAATTGACCCTCCTTCACCTTTTCTGTTACAACCTGTCTATCGTCAGTGTCTTTGAATTCAACCCCCGCCTCCACAAATATTACTCTCACGAATTCACCCCTCCCGGCCAGAGGCCAGTACAGTAACTCCCAGTTATCAGCCATTGTGGATGCTTGAACCTGAATCAAACAATGTTTTCAGTATGACATAAATGTTATGAAAAACGTTCGTGCAACATATCATGACAGCGTTGTCCAATGAAATGTGACGTCATAAGGATAGCTCTGAGAGCGAGAGACTGGAAGAACAGTTATAAGAAAAACAATATAGTATTATCTTATAGCTGTTTGTTACGGTTTTCTATCAGCGACTGTACAAATTCAAATTCCCATTGGTGTATGCTTCAGAATCGGCAACTATTGTATGTCCTGATTCTTGACCTTTGTTCTGACCTTTGTTCTGACCTAGCTTTTACGTTAATCTGATTCTTGACCACTGATCTAATTCCTCACCTCGTGCCCTACATCGGACAAGATGTGTTTCTTATTTTTGTTTTATTTTTTTTTAAGTATTTTAACAAATAATGTTACCTGTATCTGTCCCGACATGTATCTGTAATCTAAATAATGCCTAGCAGTAATACAATCACGTGAGTAACGACCTTAACTTTGTAAACACGACCAAAAGTACCGATTTTACTTAAAGTCCAGCCTTAATCTTGTGTTATGTAATACACTAGGACGCCACAGCATACTCTTACACAATCGAACGCTACATCATTTATGCATACCGATCTCACCTTTATGAGGAACACGTACAGTATTAGAGTATCAACTTTCCTTGAGGCAGAATTAAAAAATGAGTCTGATCTTGACCGTTCTAATTCTTGACGAGATAAATTATATATACATATCCACATACAAAACGAGGCGAGTCAAACACCAAAAACGTTTCTATATCTTCTGATACGAGTCTCAAAAACGGCCACATTTAGTATTATCTAATTATGTTGACCTCATTCGCATACCTGCACAACTCAAAACTGATACTAAACTTATCAGCCCCTAAAACCAGAGTTTCATCAAAAGCGTCTGTTCCCTTCAAACATCCAAATCGAAGTCCCCTGAAACAATACCCATCACAAATTTATCAGCCTAACATATTTCGTTAATGTAAACTGTTCACATTAAATATCCAAAGTGACCCCTAATGCCTCCCTCTCTCTGACAACTCCGGGCGCTGGACTGCCCAACCCAGTTTGAGTTCTTATAAAGCAATGCGGACCGTAGTCTAAAAATAATTTTCAATTCTGTGCACTCTCTATTCTCACATTATATCAAAAATACTCATACGTGCAAATACATATGTGGCAGATGTTTAAATTGTGCATCCGATTAATGTTGCATTCTATCTTCGAGCGACAGGGAATTTCCCCTTAGCTCAGTGGTAGAGCGTCCGACAAGAAACAAGGACATCACGGGTTCGGTCCAATTTAGAATCACACTATTCTCTTTCCTGTTTCATATTATGCATTACTATATTTAACCCGTTGCTTAAAATAATACACCATGGTGCAATTTTGAAGCAAATTCCGGGGTTTATATATGTGCCCTGGACGATGTGACAAAATCAAGTAGTTGTCTATGGTCTAATTTATGACCTGAAACCCCTAGTGCACAATTAACATCCTGTGTATCTTTATCTGTACTGGTTGTGCAGTACATACATATCAAACACATGTATATGCATAGTTTAACAGTCAGCATATGCCAGTTACTTTCATATCTGCATAAAGCTAGCATTAAGGAAACCCTTTACACATCCTACCTTATCTGGATCCAGGTCTGTGTGGTACACACTTACAGTTTCTGTCGATTTAAATAAACACAAGTATGGCGACTGAAGTTGTTCTAAAAATAGATCGGCAGTCCCAGCTGACAGATCCTCTCTATAGATTGCTATGTTTCTGTATACATTACCAGTAAACGTACTGTATACGATGGATAATTATTATAAACTTACTATAAAATACAGGGAAATTGTATACTTGATAAATACGCATGTTTTAGTACATCGGGCCAATAATGGCAATTCTTCGCTAAGCGGGCAGAAAATTGCCGTGACGTCATATGACATTCATGACGTTACAACAATCGAAATGGATAGGAGAACAGATGTTGACGTTGAAATGTGTGAGAACGTTATGGAGTCTATCGTATCAAGAATACTAGAACTTGATGAATTAATAAAAGAAAAAGAGACATCAAAGAAGGACGCCGATGTAGAGGGACAGGTAAATTATTCCGAATCCATTGCTAATGGTATGAATTATCAACTTAATCAGCGTCCAGACGATGAAAAACGAAGAACAAAAAAGATACATAATCAAAAACAGATCATCATGAACCGTCACAAAATTCAAAGTATATAATAAATAGAATATGATATGGTCATTTCCATATCAGGCCTTGTATCAACCCTCGACCCAATATCGAACCTTGGGCCTTCGGCCCTCGGGCCGATATTGGGATTTCGGGTTGATTTAAGGCCTGATATGGAAATGGCCATGTAATATTCTTCCTGTATTTGATCAAGATGATTAGTACTTTTTTTATTATCGTCTTAAAAATCTAAGTGTTTCCTTTTCATCAGGGTCACTCTATATGTATGAATCGAGCGTAGAACATTCTTCTTCTGAAAGGATCGAACCTGAAAACGTAATTAGTGGAACAATGAAAGGTTTATCTGACTTGCAAGAACTTCCTGTGCACTCGTTTCAAGTCCAGAATTTGATGAATTTCGATTTTCGAATTTCTGTTTTTCTGAATTATGAATTTGATTCCAAATGCGATATTCACACCAGTAAGACATGCTTAAGAGACATTTACACAAAGGTTAAAAAACAAACAAAAAATACTTAAATATATCTCAAATACGAGGAATATTGAAAACTTTTGCAAACGCACTCTCAAGTATCACTGATTTGCGCGCATAAAACCGGTACAAACTGGTTCACCGCTCATCAGTGCATTGTGTGTATAAATGTTATTACACTCCACTTACTGGTCGCCTTAAAGTTTAGATTGCTTTCAGGTATAGTCATACACACTGTTTTGAAAATGGTAAGAAAACGAATAGAAAACGTCGCTGAAATCTGGGGCTATATAAAAGCCCGCTGTAGGTTTGATTGTCAAAAATATACATGACGAGATATATGATGTTTATGGGGACAAGCCAATGTCATTTTCCACAGTTTATAGATGGGTTACTAAATTTCATTCTGGTCACAAATCAGTCAAAGATGCCTCTTACTCAGGAAGACCTAGGTCTGCGGTTACCAAATTGAACATCAATAAAATCAAGTCTATAACTAAGTAAGACAACAGCTAGCACGAATGACAAACTTAGCTTTAGCATCTGTTTACTTCAAACCGAAGAAAATTCCCAAGTTTAGGAAAATAAATGCTCGGTGGATCCCACATTTAATCATTGGCGAGCAGACACTACACGGATACAAATGGCTAAAACACATAAGAAATACACAAAAGATGAGAAAAATGCATTTAATTGTATGATAACGGGTGATGAGACATGGGTGCATTGCAGAATTTGTAAGCCTGCGTTGAGCGTTCATATATATAGTACACTTATGATCTAACGCTGGAAGACAATGGACATTTTAGAAAAGAAGCTTAATCTTATATAATATTTGTATATTAAATGATCAACATTTGCTTGATATGTATTACATTGAAACGGTGGCCATCAGTCTTTTCAAATCAATATTTTATGAAACGAATGACTTCTTTATATATAAATAACAACAAAACAATTGATAAAAAGCAAAAACCCTAGTGTGAGTGAATAGAAGTAATGTTCTTTATTACATAAAGTTTGACGAATAATAACAATTGTGCTGAAATCAGTCCGTACTACATAACCTCAAAATATAGATTCGCCCATCTCTAGACTAGTACAAATATATTGAATTACAAAGAAAAAATGAAATCTAATCATTTTAATCATTTGGATGTCTTTTCTAAGTTTTGAACTAGGGAGAGATAATTAAGCTAGTAGTAAAATTCAGTAGTTTAAGTCTTCATACCAATTGTCTATACAGCATGTTTGAATAAAGCACACTTATGGTTCTCGAAATTATCGTTCCGGCGATTTGCCGAAAATATTAAGTCAAATCTGTATAAAAATATGTTATTTGTCAAGTTCGCGGTACACCACGTAAACTTCTTCAATAAAGGAGATGCAAAGGTTTGAATTATACCTAAATGCAAGCTGAGCTATCAAATTGTTATCAAATCCTGTCCATTTTGTTCGGCCAAACACCCGGAGAGCAGGTTTTAATACGGGTTGTCTTTAACAACTGAAAACACATTGACATTTTCATACAGCGAGTTGACAATTTGACAATCTACATCATACTGTTGCCTTCGAAAGCCCGACATTTGTCCGATTTAAAATAAGCGGTCAATCGCGGGCGGGAACACATTCTGTCCTTGAAACTCTTCAACGTTGGTATGTAGTCGGCATTATTCCAAGCGTCTGGGAACTGAGATTCTGTGGCCCTCAAAGCGTGCATTAATCCCAGGTCCACATAGGTCAAGTTGTTCCCAAAAACGAACCTGTGTAATACAGTAAAAATATCACATGTTTATGGAACGTCCGATCCATTACTTGATATCCATATCCTCGAACATAGGCTAACAGACGAGATTAACGTTATCATCATGTCATCTTTTATGATTGCAACATGGCCGATGATTGAATGTTTTTTTGCTGAATGTTTCCCCAAGGGAGAAAAGCGATCCATTCTGTTTTCATGCAAAACAAACACAACATCATGTAAATAGTAGTTGTTGTTTCCAATTAATGCGCAGCGTTCCTGATAATCGACAAAACTGATTAACCATTTTTTGTCATAACTAAAAGGTTCTAAATATTTTTTTGGATGTATTGACATCGTATTTTGGTGAGAAAGTTTTATTAAAAGACAGCCACCAACATACCGCATCCACCACGTATACACAGATTTATAAAACACATGGAGGTTCGTCCTCTAAGGTTTTGTTTTGTTTAACATCCTATTAACAGCTAAGTTTATATAAGGTCGGCCTCCCGGTGTACTTGTTGAGTGCATGAGTACTTGGTAGACATCGGTATGTTTGTGTAAGTTTTTTTGCGATTGTTCAGAACTTTAGTCGATTGAAGGTGCTACCACATTGAAGTATAATGCCGAAGGCCCCAGCAGAACACCCCACCCGGTCGGATATACATTCAATGGGTGAACCCGGCGTTCCTTTCCCGTAATGCTAAGCTTCCAGCAGGGAGTAGTAATTACTGGTTTTGAGACTACAATATGTCATCTACGGGACAGAAACCAAGCCTTCCTCAAACGAGCGCACGCTAAACTTAAGGCCAAAAGTGAGGCGGTTTCAAGGAAAACTTTAGATAGAAAATAGTTTTTTTAAAGAAAAGGAAAGATGAAATTCCTAATTTGGTCGCCCCTCACGAATCATACAATGGAGACTGTTGGCCTAGTTGCATGGCCGACTACGGGCTACGGTGTCATATGACGTTATATATAAAACAAAACCATTGACTGATGACATTTACCAATAATCCCAAACACTTTGATGTACACATTTTTGTTTTGATTTGTATAAGAAAATTACCATGTTAAGTCTCCTGGACACTTACCCCTTTCCGCCATTGTTTGCCAGAAGAACATCTTCGAAATGTTTGAGCCATTTTGGAATTCTCTCGGCGATAAATCGTTCGATGTACGGTTTAGTTTCTTCTATTTGCTTGAAATAGGTCATTGTATGGTTGAGACCATGGAAACTCAGTCTTCCTGTACAAAATTGGATACGTCAGTATACATCAAAACATTCAATTTCAATTTAAAGAAATTGTGTTGAGTCATAATCATGATCAAATGGATTGAACATCAGGTTTGTATGAAGTTCTCTCCGTGTTACAATAATTTGGTCGAATTAACACCCGGTTATTGGTAGAAATACAAATTAGATTATATATTCTGAAGTTTATCATGTAATTTAGTGTTTTGCTCGATTGACATTTCGTTCGTGTATTTTGATTGTATATTTGGTAAAGCTATAAATGATATTTACTATATACAGATGTAACTGATGGAGTAGTGCAAATCAACCCAGAGTTTCAAAGTCCATAGGTTCATCACAAGAATGGATTGCCCACACAGCTCACGTCATGCATATACAATTGCATGCTATTTCTTCAATGTTATCAAAAGACGAAATTTAAACAATATAAATGATTTAAAATTATAATACATTTTTCTCAAGTAATCATTGTTTATCGAAATGCTCATATCCGCAGAATATGTCTAATATTTAATACCAGTGCATTTTTGTACAATATCAGAACATTACAAGCCATACATATATACATAGATTCAACAGCTGGTGTATTTGGAATGTACATTCTATATTTTAATTAACGGCCCTTTCGATCGGATACACCAAAAGCAAAACAGATGTTTGGAAGAAACTAGAAATTCATAAGTAGGATTGGTGTAATAGAAAATACATAAAGTACATATACATTCTAATTTGACGACCTCTGGTATAGTGTACATACCTCTCGATACCAGGCACTACTACAGTCTATCGTTGCACTAAACGCTTCCCCGTTTTATTACAATGCAAACTAACCCTGCTTATATAAAACATTCCACCTCTGGATATTTTCTTTAGTTTTAAGTTTCCTCATAGAAATACAATTTCTGGTATTTCCATAACTGGATATGTTTACACACAACTGGGCCAGACTA
Source organism: Mimachlamys varia (assembly GCA_947623455.1). Classification (NCBI taxonomy): domain Eukaryota; kingdom Metazoa; phylum Mollusca; class Bivalvia; order Pectinida; family Pectinidae; genus Mimachlamys; species Mimachlamys varia. Next base: position 6,171,307 of record OX392535.1, read on the forward strand.
TTGGTAAACTAGGGGCTTCTTACTCACCCGGAACACCTGGTCTTATTATTATCTTGTACTTTTACAAGGGTGTCCATGTGAATCTTTTTTCGTATTTTGCCCCTAGTGTAATCGATTTTGAGTTCGGATTATAGTTTTGTTAAAGCTTTGGTATTTTCTGATTGCTTCCCATACTTTTAAGTACTGCTTTGAGTTTGAAATGACTAAATACCTTAGAATATAAAATGATAAAGAGAATATATAACTATCTAACAGTAAATAGATATTGTTGTTTTACCTTCTGCAATGTAGTCGTGGATCGTCGTATTGAGCTGATCAGCTCGCCACTCGTCTACCTCATTATCAGGGTACAATCCAAACTTCTTACCAACGTACTTGCATATTGTTGGTGTTTGAGACAGATGGAAATCGCCTGTAATGTTTAGAAATAAGCTAACGAATTGGTAGATATAAATGATATGTAGAATTAGTTACACCTTGTGTTTTAAAGGACGATAGGTAGTCGACAAGAAATGGTAATATAGCAAGCTGTCCTGGTGTTCGATTCCGCCCACAATCAAACTCATTCTGAGAAAGAATATATTGTATTGTACTGTTGTACAGAAAATGGTGATATAATATCTGTATATCGGCACCAAAAGACAGGACTACTTACCATTACATAAAACTGGAGGAAACATCACCGGGAATCCGCCTAGTTTACCCTCCTTCACCTTTTCTGCTACGATCTTCATATCATCGGTATCTTTGAACTCAATTCCAGCCTCCACAAATATCAATCGTACGAATTCTCCCCTCCCGACAAAAGGCCAGTACAGCAACTCCCAGTTATCAGCCATTTTCTATGCTTGAACCTTAAGCAAACAGTATTTTTATAGTGTCATCACCTTTATAAATAACGTTCGTCCAACATTAAATATGAGACGTGCAAAACTGATATTCGAAGTCATCAGAATAGCTCCGAGAATGACAGACAATTATAATAATCATTCATAATATCGTTATATATTTGTAAGTATATAGAGTATTTGAATTCGCGTTATATTCTCAAATACGTTTCAAATTCAACTTCTCATTGTAGCATTCTTCAGACTTGACTAACGATGAATGTTCTGAATCTTGACCTTTGTTCTGATTTTTAACCTTTTTGACATCTGTTAAACTTTTGTTCTGATTCTTGACCTTTGTTCTAGTTTTTGACCTTTGTGACAGCAGTTTTACATTTGTTCTGATTCTTGACCCTATACTCTTCATTAAATTACTTTACATTACATACTCGAAACAATATATCAGTAGACTAGTCGTTATATTATGGCGATTTCTAAATGTTTAAAAACATTTTTGCTTCTCTTTTTGTTTTCTTTGTAGCAGCATTTCTGCAAAATAAGCAAAGTCTTACCTGTATATATCCTTCCTTGTACCCGGCGGGAGCTCAGTGGAATGCCTGTCAGTAGGTGTAATCACGTGAGTGCCGGCCTTAACTCTGTAAACATAAATAGAGGTACCGGCTATATATACCTCCAGAGATAAAAGGCCCACCCTTGATCAAATGTGATATGTTACATAACGTCGTTACACCATACCCTTACACAGTCGTACGCTTTAACATACTCATACTTTCCCAAATACAGAATTAACATATGTTGCTTAATCTGACCTTTACCGTACACTCCGATAGCCAACTTTGCAGTGTATAAAATATCCAAAATTATAATGAAACATCATTGCTTAAAAATAAACGATGACGTAACACACACGTATGCTGCATCTTTTAAATTAAGTGATAGATACAGTATGCCGAACAAACAAAGTGCCAATCAAACTGCATCATACAGCTGTTTCGTCCTTTTAGGGCTCATCAGTGATGCTAGGGGCCAAAAGGCGGGAATCGAATTTTTTTGAACTAATGGACTGTAGAAGGAGAAGGGCAAGGGACGTAAAACCTCTTTGAATTATGTTTTTAGAAAACTAAACATTAAAACATGAAGTCGTCATACGCATGGAATATTCATAGAAAGTGTTTTCCCCTGCCAATGCAACTCCAACAACCCGGATGGAGTATAAAAGCTTGGGGTGGGTTATTATTATCAGTATCTGTGCTGTAGCATTTAATTGAGGTGGCACTATAAAAGATACCGTTGGTAACGCGGTCCCACTACAAACAGAATAGAATTCATCTCCAGCACACATGCATACATATACACACATATTAGTCAGGTGGTATAGGACAAGTAGTTAGCGCCTGATAAGGCATCTCCTGCGAACTCCTCAGAATTGTATATGATAGATGGTATGTGCTAATTGTATTGATTGTATAAAAATCGTATATCTATGTACTGTAAAGCGCTTTAAAGTGGCTTATGCTAGCTAGATAGGACGCTATATCAAATGTTATCTATTTCTTTATTTATTTAAATAAGTACTGCATCATGTCATATCATAACGGAGACACGGTGGTCTAGTGTTAGGACACCGGGCTCGTGACCGAAGGGTTGCGAGTTCGAGTCCCGGCCACTGCACTTGTGTTGTATCCTTGAGCAAGATACTAAACTCTGCTTGTTCCAGTCTACTCAGCTGTAAATGAGTACGTGGTTGGGTAATGGTAGAAATTGTAGAATGCTAGCTGTGAACGCCGAATGGAAGCATCGGTTGTATGCTACCCAGGGAGTTGAGAACGACATTGGCTGGTTGCTAAAGCCCTATAACTGCGGATAATAATTTGTGAACGGCTTTGAGACGACCTTAAAGGTCATGGTCAAGGGGTATATAAAAACCTCGAATTATTATTATTACTATTATTATATCGTGTACTACAAAAATGTGTATACACACTGAAGTTATAAAGACGGAAATGGTCCAAGGTGATGCTAATTAACGTTATTTACACCCAGGCATAAGTCATAACGAATCAAAAGATTATAAAACTGACCAATCGTTAGCTTCTATCTGCCAGGTGAAGATTGTTGAGGTCCGATGACGCTGACAGGTGACAAATGATGCACTGAACAATAAAACTAGGGTACCTGTCCTGACATATACAATATGTGTAGAAATAAGTCAAACAAACCATCCATGTAGTATGTATTTACTTCGTCAATGGGGTGTCGGTAAGGACCGCTTTGTCTGTTGTCAGTATCTTATAAGTAGGGACAATATAGTGTTTAGCGTCTATGACATCGTGTTTTAGTCAAGCTGAAGTCGGCATCTGATTTGCTAACACCATCATACTACCAAACACATGAACTTACGTCTTAAAGGTGAGAGCCCCTACCGCCTCATTCTCAATAAAAGCAAAACCACTCAATATCCATCGTGATAAGTGGAGCGTAGCGTAGTGCAATCAAACGTGTGTATCCGACGATGCTCAATATCATTCAATTAGACATGCGATCGCTCAGCAGTATGTTCTAATTTATGACCAGATACTTTCAATGTAACATGCTGCATGTATGTTAATGTTGCTGTTATGAGTGGTACATCATGTATATGCTAAACACATGCATGCGTGCACAGTTAAAAGTAAAACAAAATATCATTAAGTATCACTTTCACCTTGAGATAGCAGTAAAAAAACCTGTATACAACTTACCTGTTTCTGTATCCTGGCATGTATGGTTCACACTCAGAATCTCTGTCGATATCAATAGCCACTTGGTCGGCGACCAAAGTTTTTCTAAAAATAGAAAGAACGGTAGCTGACGACAGTTCCTTTCAATAAACATGTATATACGTAAACATTGCTATACAGGTTTAACATAGGTTTTAAGAGACTAAGTTTATCAAACAGAATGTGAATTTCAAGGTACTTCAGATGGACTTTATGCAAGATTATGCAAGACAATGGGCTAAACATGAATATGCTGAATTTAACTGACTTTCGGAGTTGGTGAAGATTATAAGGTCCTCGGTCTATCCAGGAGAAAATCAGCAGCGATTTAAAACGAAAAATAAACACAAGTCGATATTTCCTGACCCGATGTTGGAACAACGCTCTACGATCTACACTGCCATCTACAAGTTTTGTTACACACTGTGTGTATATATTAATCCATTAGTCAACAAAAAATTAACACAACTGATGCAATTTCCTAAAGATAGTTCATTTACAGTGACAATTGGTATTTTATTTCAAAAATACCTAAGACCTAGAAGTTGCAGGGAGGGTCAAGGGAGGGGTCTATTTTTAATAATATTCAAAAATGAATAAAAGTTGTTTTTCTTGTTGTTTGCACAATTAAATGGAATTAATACAATGGCCCACTGTCAAAAATACAAGAAAGAATTATATTGTTGAGTTGGTCGTATACAAAACGTGAAATTGCAAAAATATTACATTTGGAGGATTTATTTTAATTGTATCAAAAACAATACATACATGTAGTTGAAAAATAACAAAACATCGTAAGAAATTAATTATAACATAAAAATATTAATAGAAATCCATACTTCAAAATTGGGTTTTGCACAATTTCAAAGCGTTTGCAGAAAAGATGCATCAGGACTTTTGGATGGCAGTGTACATGATAAGCATGTGGTTGTGTCTGCAAACAAGGCATCTAATAATTTCATCCTTGTTTGCAAACTTTATTACATTTCTTTCTTCTTTTTTTTTGCAAAATGAAGTAGGCCTAATGGGTAGCAAAGGTAACCCTACGTGTACACTGGCCGGTTTTCAGAAAGTTGAAAAATTCTCTAACCATGCTTCAGGGTTACAATCTTTCCAGATACCTTAATGAGAAAGGCGCTGACCTACCTCGTCTATATTGGATACCGAGACTGCACAATGTTCCTAAAAAGCAAAATTTATCGCTGGTTCTACTTATTTCTCAACCATGTTTTTATCGAGACTGCTTACTAAGAGCAGGGCATTGAATATTTGGTTACAGATCTATTTTTACACTATTCTCCCAGAAGTGGAAAAAAAAGAATACCGAAGCGTCAACAAAACCATACCGCACTCAAAATCGATTAAAATAGGGGGGACGATATGAACAAAAGGAAAATATTTACATGGAGACCCATGTAAAAGTACAAGAGAATAAGACCAGGTGTTCCGAAAGGGTAAGCGTATTCTACTTCATCGACGACACCGGCCATGTAAACACTGGTCACACATAAACATACTCACAATAAGAATCGAGTCATCATCATCAATTATTACAGGCAAGCACGCTTATAAGCATACTCAAAAGTATCCATCTTCATATCACACAAATGTTCCAAATTATTAAAAAAAAATAACTTGCCCATAGTTCTGACCAACCTGCATCTCTCGAATCCCTGCGTTTTAAGTTCAATGTTTGTCAGCAGTCGACATCGATCAGGAAAATTATGATATTTAGAGCAAGCCCTATAATAATAACTGCGACATGTAAACAGTATTGGTTGGAGAAGCAGAGAGGTAGCTATCAAGGAATGGAAAGTAAACAATCGGAAAAATGAAATTGTCACGTTATCTTCTATCATAGTAAAAAGCTTTCCAAGTTGTTCATTGTTGAAGTAGAAATCAAGGTAAGCAGCCGATGAAGAAGGGTATGTTGTGTCCTTTTTTCAACTTCAGAGGGTATATACGAACGACGTGGTCAGCAAACTTCGTGTTGTTTTTAGACAACACATCGTCGATACAATTGTATAACTGAAAGTGAAATTTAAAGATTTGGCAAGATTTTGTTTACCTGAACTGACTAGCTCTTCCACAATTTTAGCCTTGAATGTAAATCAATGGCAGCAGTCTGCTAGAAAATGTTTCCTCCAAACACAACAAAAATATTATCAACTAGGAATTCAATCATTTGTACTACATGTATATGATCTTTAGTTTATTCCAACTTATGTTGTGTTTTTACAAAGTATGCTCCATGATAGCTCATTTCCATGCATTTGTATCGTCGTCCACCTTTCTTAGAAAGGATTAACGCTATCATAATTAGATATCCAGGCCGCTCTTTCATTTGTGTATGAGGTTTGTTAGCGTGAAGGATGGACAAATCAAATGTTTTGATCGAAAACAATTTTTTAGGAGGGTGCTCAAGATTAATCAAAAGAAGTTTTTCAAAATCCACATCACTTTAAGTCCACTTCTGTCACAATAAGACTGAATCCCTGATTTAATAGTACTAATTAACAGGATCTGGATTATCACAAACTCGAAACATCAATAATCAATTTTGTACACCTCCTCCTCAAAAGTATTTCGTCTATCACAACTTTTTTTCATTCTGTTCAATGAACCATACCTCTGCCAAATTGAAAGGACGTCTTCAATCTCTCATTATTGGAGGGTTTTTTCCCCTAAAGAAGTGTGAATGGTGATAGAAATAAATGGTTGTGAGCTATCTTTCTCGGAACGTACATTGTGAAAAACACAACAAAAGCTAAGATGAAATAAACTTAGATATAATAAATATATAGGTATAAAGGAAAGACTAATATAAGCTTGGCCTGTTGTCTAATCCATTTATTGATACTGATGTTTAATTTACTAATTCTTTGTATTTCTTGTTAATTGTTTATTGTATCAATAATGAAAATTTTGAAATTGGAATTGAAATAGGTATAAATAAAGATATAGTAAGAATGATTGAATTTCCGATTGACAATATATTTGTTGAATTTTGGGGGAAGATTTTCCAGCAGACCGTTGGCAATTTGGTGGGAAGCTTATCATATCAGGTATCATTATTGTTCTATACGATGTGTGTAAACATTTCGATGTTTTTGCTTGTGAATGTTCCCTTTCTTGATAGAAACATCCTAGCTTCTCCAACATATATGCTGGTTACATATCTCAGTTTATTAGCTCATCTGGTCCAAAGGACCAAGGTGAGCTTATAATATACCGTGACGTCCGGCGTCCGTCCGTCCGTCCGTCCGTCAACAATTGACTTCTTCTTCATAACCACTGATCAGAATTTAACTTAATTTGGTAGGAAGCATCCCTGTGTGGCTGGGATTCAAATTTATACAAATGACGGGTCTGACCCCCCAGGGACCTGAGGGGCGGGGCCAAAAGGGGTCCATTTGGCAATATTGATATAAATGACTTCTCTGGAACTAAGCAATGTATGGCATTTATATTTCAGTAGTAGCATCCCTAGGTGGCTGGGATTCAAATTTATACAAATGATGGGGCTGACCCCCGAAGGGACCTGAGGGGCGGGGCCAAAAGTGTCTATTTGGCTATATTGATATTAACGACTTCTTCTCTGGAACTAAGCAACGTATGACATTTATATTTCAGTGGTAGCATCCCTAGGTGGCTGGGATTCAAATTTATACAAATGATGGGGCTGATCCCCCAGGGGCCTGAGGGGCAGGGCCAAAAGTGTCTATTTGGCAATATTGATATTAACGACTTCTTCTCTGGAACTAAGCAATGTATGGCATTTATATTTCAGTGGTAGCATCCCTAGGTGGCTGGGATTCAGATTTATACAAATGATGGGGCTGACCCCCAGGGGCCTGAGGGGCGGGGCCAAAAGTGTCTATTTGGCTATATTGATATAAACCATTTCTTCTCTGGAACTAAGCAATGTATGGCATTTATATTTCAGTGGTAGCATCCCTAGGTGGCTGGGATTCAGATATATACAAATGATGGGGCTGACCCCCAGGGGCCTGAGGGGCGGGGCCAAAAGTGTCTATTTGGCTATATTGATAAAAACCATTTCTTCTCTGGAACTAAGCAATGTATGGCATTTATATTTCAGTGGTAGCATCCCTAGGTGGCTGGGATTCAGATTTATACAAATGATGGGGCTGATCCCCCAGGGGCCTGAGGGGCAGGGCCAAAAGTGTCTATTTGGCAATATTGATATTAACAACTTCTTCTCTGGAACTAAGCAATGTATGGCATTTATATTTCAGTGGTAGCATTCACACGTGTCTTGCAAAACCTTTGAATTTGATGTCTTGAAAATACGTTCTACATGATAAGAGATTCAAACACCCTTAAAAATTAATGAAAGACTTAAAAAACCCAGTGAAAATTATTGATTATGTTAAACTAGGTTTCATTATTTGTTCCATATTCCTTTTCTTTTGAAAAAAAATATTAGAAAAACGTTCCTCAAAAAGTTAATTAGCATGACAGGTATACCGGTACATGACAATCACATGATTTTGAAGTCCTGTATAAAACTACAGGTATAAAACACTTCGAACTTTTTTTAGGATCATAGTGGTAAAACACTTCGAACTTTTTTTAGGATCATAGTGGTTTTCACATGAATTTTGTTGTCTTGAAAACCCCTTAAAAGTTTTCTTAATGAACCCTGTTAAAGGTTCTGCCCCCCAAAGGTGTATAATTAGATGTATAGTTTAATGCATTGTGCATTCTTCACTAGAATTTCAAAGATTTCTTTGTATCTTTGGTGTAAAAACCTCACATTCCTGGACTTGGAAGAAATCAGATTGCAACATTAACAGCTAGACCAACCGAACCTCGGTCATCATTGCTGAAACATAGGTAATAGAGCCTGCTGCACTGAACGCATTTCATGGATTAATGCCCTATTTGCCAAAAAACCTAACATTTTTAGAATTACAACAAAAGCAATGTACATGTACCCATCAAAACTGCTTATGATATATTGGCATAACAAGAAGGGCCACACATACACTTATGAGTCATTCTTGTTTCATATCACATAAAATCAGGTGAGCAATACAGGCCCTCTGGGCCTTTTGTTCGTTTCTAGGGCATGCTCAAACTATCGAATTTTTCGTGATATATATCCGTTGTTGACGAATGAACCCTCGATGATTCATGAGATGCATGCTGATAGTATTTTGCTCGTATTATGGTTTTGTTGATGCTTCGGTATGCCCTGATTTTTTGTTTTCATTTTTGTTTTAATTACGAGTGAAAAAAGTAAACAGTTGATATAAATTTAATCCAAATTATTGGCCCTATAATGGTTTATGTCGTCGTTGTAATTCAACATTGACCAGCGAGGCTGAGGACACTTCTCCTAATAATCGTTTTAGCTCTCACTTACCTCCCTTCGTACATGTCTGTTGTACTTGTAACTCTTTCATATCACACGAAACATTCTATACGAATTATAGATTCCCTCCCTTCCTCTGAGATGCTGTCTTTTTATTGTGAAGCTCTCGTATTTCGTAGTTTGATGTACCGCAATAAATCTATTCAATTAGTCAAATTATATGTGCATGAGAGGGGGTTAAATGAATCAATACTGGGGTTAGGGGTGAATTGACTATTTCATCAGAAGCTCTTAATCAAGAGTTAGACTTTGATATAGGCAATAGGTAGATTACATTGGAAGACCTATTTCAATTTTGGTTCTGTTCTTAATTATTCCTCTGTCTTGTATTAGGGATCGTTTCATTTGATATATTGAAGAAATAACAATTATGTTATGTCAAAACTTTGTACAATGTGCATCACATTGTTATTTTATTTCATTCTACTAGCCAATAAAGAGCATGTTTCATTAGTTGTAAAAGGTAAGTGTGATGTTTAAATGGGCATTCTGTTGTCTGTTGTAGCTAGTATAATGATAAAAATGCATTTACATAACTTTTGATTTATCATTTATCATTTAAGGAAAACCCGTATTGCTTTTTACAGGCGTGCTTATCTCGTGCGCCGACAACTGGGCGGTTCAGTTAGGGTTCATAGACGTCAGTGTTGAGAATGGCCAACGTGTAGACGCTCAACATGTAGTGATCTAATTAACCAATAGTTTACTCACAAACCAAAGCGGGCCCTGTGTATTCAAAGAACATTATAACGAGACAAATCACTAATTTGATATTGAAAAGGGATTTATTATTCCATAACAAAGGATTACATTTCTTGGGTTCAATGCTTTTTTAGGCCTTTTAAGGGGACTCAATTTGATTTCTATTGTTACGGCCTGAAAAAAATCCCTAATTAAATCATGTTTGGAAACCTTAGAAAAGCCTTACAGATTTTAATGGAGATGACTGCCAAGCGGATTATGTAGAAGTTGGGGTCAAAAGCTACCAAACAATTGCGTCGATCTGCGCGAGGCGTGTGCCATTGGTGGTAAGCCGAGCGTTCCTACCCGGCATTGTGTGGGTATATTGCCCTATGTGTGTTCTCTACACATACCCGTACCGACAGACTTTACCTCCCCAATACACAGTCCTCAGCAGTGTATGTGTGACCAGCCAAGCCTGTTAGGATCCACCGACTCTCAGATAGCGACACACAAGTCACAAGTTTAATGGCGGAACCATTCCCAACTTAAAAGGAACCTTGGGAAGTTATCTAACAAAATGAAGGAGTGGATAGTACCCTTTCCGATTCTACGGCAACTATATTTACCTGGCGATCGACAGGTAGTTTTAATTACAGGTAAGTTAAATAAGTTATATGGTCCCGTCCTATAAATGATATATTTTATGAAATGCCCTTAACTTGACGGGTATGGTTGTGTGTGTGTACTTAGCGTTAGAAGCTACCTGATAACTCTATCGATATCTAGATAAAGCCCACACAAACGTCGAATCGGCCATGCCCGCCGCTGTCAAGGGGCAACCTTATAAACAACATATACCTTTATATATAAAATATATAGTACCTACACATGTTAACTCCTGTGTAGTATTCACTTTACTGACAATACAAACCCAATCCGGAATGAAGTGTTTACACGGCATTCGTCAGAGATTTGGTGTTACTAGCCGAGTGTTTCTACAAGTACTTTATCAATATGACTGGTAGTTGTCACTAGTATTTTATAATGTATAAAGTGACATTCTAACTCTACACTATATGATACTATAAATAATATTATATACGAAAGCTTCGGGTTAAATATGCTTTGGTTCAATGTTATATCTAATTGAATTAATTAACTACCCTTTTGAATTCATGCACATGAGCCGGAGTCAATTTCAACGAGACGGCTTTATTCGAAATGTACATATATAAAATAAACGTCGGTGTTTAAATCTATACGTGCGGTAACATTAAACCCACGTATTCTTGTTCAAACAGGATCGTCCCTGTGTACAACTCGAGGCTAGTCCTCTGTCTTAAGGCAACCAAACGTGTTGGAACCTTGGGATTTAACCGAATTAAAAGGCACCTATAAGTAAATGAACAAAGGCGAGGTAAACACACTGACAAATACGTAACCCTCTAAAACTGATGTCTAAGTACCGGTCGTCCCAGATTAATACCAGTTCTTTAATAGAAAAATAGGCAATTATTTTTTTTAACACGAGCCAACGAAAGCAAAAAAAAAGGTACACTTTACATGCATTAGGATTCAGTTATTACTATATTTGGTATATAGATTAGGTGGTTGTTATATATACTGATGTAGTGTATAGGGAAAGATGCGTTATGTATATAACACATTTAGGTCAATTTGACACGTGTGGGGTTGTTTTATTTTTATTTTTTTTATAAATGTTACGTCTTCTAACTTCTCTATTGTCAATTTTGCATTGAAAGTACATAGGCTCGCAAACAAACTCCATTATTCCTAGATAGTTTATTCAACAAACTTATACAAAAATCGTTGAGCTACCGTGCACAAACTGTGTCCACACGATGGGCCATACACTAATACTTGTATATATCAGAATCCGAAGATATATAACACAGAAATACAAATGATGAAGGGATATATTTTTTGACTCGTGCCCTGACCGGTCCTCACAATCTACGACACCAAATCTTCTGGCCAGATACCTGCGGCCGCTACCACTGCGCCAACATCGTTAAAAAGATGTTTCGATGTCGCAGAAATAGAGTTCGATATTCTGACAAAATCATAGTGGCATATCGTTTATCAAAATCAGAATATATAGATATATAAGAGGGTATGACGTGTTACCCTGCAATATGTACATGTAGCTACATGTAGTATTGAGGTCGATAATCATATTTTTCAATTATTAGCTTGATCACGGGACAGCTGTTTTAAATGGACACGAGGAATTTCATATTTTACTCGTGGCGACATTGAAATCATTAGCACGTATTATATTTTCAGATAATCCAAGTTCCCAGAGTGTCCCATTATTAAATCATAAAAGGCGATAAAAGTGATATCAAAATAAATTTGGAAGCCCTAAGTACCGTATTCGTTTAAAGGTGTTATACGTAAGGTAAATACCAGACAAACAGTTAATTGATATCAGGGTATAATAGAACAGCATATACAATGGTTAGCGATTGCAGCACTAAATACCTCATACTGAACAACGTCGGTGATTCAGATTGATGTTTGTCAAAAGTAATTCACAAAACTATTGAGTCGTGTGTCGCATTGATTTCAAATGAATTTCTGGCATTCTTTACCAAATAACATGTGGAAATTCCATGATTTGTCTGTCCAAAATGTCCATTGCGACTAGCAAATTCACAGAATGTTTTCAAAGTTTGCCCGAGAACAATGAAGTAATACGTTAACAAATAATCTACCATTACCGATAATCGACCCTGACAAGCCTTACAAAGTTTACAGCCATCATTATCTACGTCAGAACTGCCTGACGTCTGTGTCAGAACCTTGTACAGAAGTCGACATAACTTCTGTCAAACGCAGATTTTCTCTCTCCCCATTTAGTGTCTTTCATTCAATGTCATTTCCAAAAATGTTTACAGTATTTAATGTTTACCATTAGATATATATACATTGGCACAACTGATCACAAACTATAGTGAAAATAACAACGGAAGTACATCAGCTATACTGAGCATATACAGAAAACATTGCCTCTACTGGTACATAACCTGTAGATAGCATATTTTTAAACCGAGAATATAAACTCTACCGAATTTATCAGCTATACTAAGCATACTTTTATACTGAGAAACATTACCTCTATTGAATCCATCAGTTATATTTAGCATAGTTCTATACTCTATTGAATTTATGAGCTCTACTGAGCATAATTCTATACTGAGAACACTACCTCTATTAAAGTCATCATATATACTGAATGCATCAGCTATACCGAGCTTAGTTCTATACTGAGAACGTTACCTGTATTGAATTCATCATCTATACTGAGCATAGTACTGTACTGAATAAATTATCTTTACTGAATTCATCAGCTTTACTAAGCATAGTACTATACCGAGAATATTATTTCTTCTGAATTCATCATTAATACTGAATTAATCAGCTATACTGAGCAAAGGACTATACGGAGAACATTAACTCTACTGAATTCATCATCTATACTGAGCACGTCAGCTATACTAAGCATAGGACTATACTGAGCACGTCAGCTATACTAAGCATAGGACTATACTGACCACATCAGCTGAACTGAGCATAGCTCAATACTGAGAACGTTACTTCTACCGAATTCATCAGCTGAACTGAGCATAGTTATATACTGGCAATATTAATTTCAGTGTGCCCATGATCAGTATTTAGTATACATTGTATCTCTATACTACCAACATTACTGAGTAAATAAGCTTTACGAGACATAGCTCTACACTTGGAACATTTACAGGAAATCATTGAATAGCCTCTATAAACGATGATCATTATTATCTGATATGATTACATCAGCTTTATATGCTACATTAGAGGTACTGAATACACCAATTTAACCAAGATCATCTTTTCCTCCTGCCTATTTCCCAACCATTCAACAACTTTGATTAGAAACACCTCGTTGTTTGGCACAATTCAGTCCAGTATACCATCGACAATTTGTTCACCTTATCATAGTCTTTATTTGTGTAAGACACAATTATGGTTTCACTAAACTTGCCAATTAGAAAGCCGGAATTAGGGAGAAAGAAACAAATAATATTGCCATTTGTGACGCATTATATTTTGGAGAGTTCATGTCCTTAATCATGGAACTGATTTATTATCACACATTTTGCAGTCTTTCAATGCAATTTTTGATAGTCAGTATTCCTTCCCATTTTGTTCAGCTTTCAATAAGCAAAGTAATTTTCGCCCTGTATATCTTATAAGAAATCGAGATATGTTCATTTCCCGGCAAATTTTAAAACCTTTATTACTTCGAAATACGCCCAATGACTTTTCAATATGTTTGCTAATATGGATGTGTAAGACCAATCTGATTAAAATACAGATCCTTGTTCTCACTCAGTTTTACAAGGATCTGACAACATCCCATAAGAGGTCACATTCAGATGGCCTTTGTCGCCTCTTTACTCAACACCAAAATAATTTTCCAATGACCTGTCATCTTGCAGCAAAACATTTCGTCACATTATTCAACTTGAACATTTTGGTGACGACATGACTAAACGGACAAATGCAATTATGCAAGCTTTGTCGCCTCAAAAAAAATCACCTTCAAGATTCTGACAGTAGTAATTTGATTGGCTTATGCAAAAGGTCATCGGAACATGACCCCCTATGGGATTTTCTCACACCTTAACGTTAGATATAATATTAGTGAAAACCTTGCTTTCAAAACAAGTTGATTACACCTATCGTCATAAGCCAGTTTCCTATTAACGTCACATATACAGAGTTATTTTTAAGATTACGCCATAGGCCTACAATAGCTTAATTTGACCGTCTATGACTCATCAGTAAAACGATAGAACATAAAGGTTAGACATCCAAATTGTCTTAACTACTGTTTTAATTTCGTGTAAATAGTTCTGTTACCAACAGTGCTTTCTCTTGATTTCTTGGGCCTTGACACAGACGTTCTGTGTTGACCATGGTCCATAGAGAGTATAGCTCTGACAGTCAATGATGTCAGTATAACGCTGATAATGATATATATGGTAAGGACGTTTTGACTTTACACCAGGGGAACACTGGTAATCCATGATGGGCAGTGGTATATATGGTATAATCCTTTTGACTTGCACCAGGGAAGCACTGATAGTCTATGATGCCAGTGAAAAGCTGACAATGGTATATTTAGTTTAGACGTTTTGACTTTACACCAGGGAAGCACGGATAGTCTATGATGGACAGTGGTACATATGGTTTAGACGTTTTGACTTTACACCTGAAAAGTACTGATAGTCTATGATGGACAGTGGTACATATGGTTTAGACGTTTTGACTTTACACCTGAAAAGTACTGATAGTCTATGATGGACAGTGGTACATATGGTTTAGACGTTTTGACTTTACACCTGAAAAGTACTGATAGTCTATGATGGACAGTGGTACATATGGTTTAGACGTTTTGACTTTACACCAGTGTAACACTGGTAATCTATGATGGACAGTGGTATATATGATTTAGACATTTTGACTCTACACCTGAAAAGTATTGATAGACTATGATATCAGTTTAAAGCTGATAACGATATATATGGAATATCCCTTTTGACTTGCACCAGGGAAGCACTGATAGTCTATGATGTCAATGAAAAGCTGACAATGGTATATATGGTATAGACGTTTTGACTATACACCAGAGAAATACTGGTAGTCTATGATGTCAGTTTAAAGGTAACAATGGTAGATATCATTATGATTTAGACGTTTTGACTATATAACAGAAATGTACTGGTAGTCTATATTGTCAGTTTAACGGTAACACTGGTATATATGGTTTAGACGTTTTGACTATATAACAGAAATGTACTGGCAGTCTATATTGTCAGTTTAACGGTAACACTGGTATATATGATTTAGACGTTTTGACTATATAACAGAAATGTACTGGTAGTCTATATTGTCAGTTTAACGGTAACACTGGTATATATGGTTTAGACGTTTTGACTTTATAACAGAGATGTACTGGTAGTCTATATTGTCAGTTTAAAGGTAACAGGACACCCACCCATACTGATAAGCGGACACACGGTAGACCAGCTAAGTTTTTGGAGTGTACTAACTAATGAGGCGTGCCATATTGAGATGATGATTTCATTGTATATTTTACACAATATAAATTATAAATTATGTCTGTACAGAAGACTGATACATTACATAGGACATTCCTGCTTCGAGCTATATAGACAACGTATCAGGTTACACATGTTATCGACGGTTAGGCTGTAACATCATGAAACACTATGGAACTTGAATACACCGATGTAGCTGTTGATATCTGAGTAAAAGGTTTATTTATCATGGAACGTGTCGGTTATCAAATATTACACATTCACATAAACCATAGATGTGCTCCTGTACATATTCAGACATTACAGAACCAGAACATAACACTGACAACGAGTCAGACTGACTTTGTAGGCAATTAACAACACTATGTATCCACTCATATATAATGCACTGAAAAAACATGATCCTATACATATATATAAACTTTCCTGGACAACATCTACATGCTTCCTCACTCACGTATGATCAGCAAAGTGAAAAAATAGGCACATAATGATATAAACAGCAAATGTGATCGTATAGATCTATACCCTTCTGAACTTGAAATAAAGGACACAACAGACTCTTCTACATCAGCTGCTTACCTCGATCTCTACTTAAAATACGACCAACATGGACAGCTTACTACTAAGCTATACGATAAACGTGATGATTTCAATTTTCCATTCGTTAACTTTCCATTTCTTGATAGTAACATCCCTGCTTCTCAAACCTATGGTGTTTACATGTCGCAGTTGATTCGGTATCCCAGGGCTTGCTCTAAATATCAGAATTTTCGTGATCGATGTCGACTGATGACAAACAAACTAACAACACAAAGATTCGAGTGATGCAAGTTGATCAGAACTATTGGCAAGTTTTATGGTCGCCATCTTTGTCTCATTGAGAAATTTTCTGTGTCTTTAAGTGATATGAAGATGGACGTAATTGAGTATGCTCATTAGTGTGTTTACTTGTGATTGACAATGATGCTCGGTTCTCATTTTGAGAACTTGATGTTTACTTGGATGTGACAAAGATTTACATGGCGGGTGTCGTCGATGAAGAACATCTGGTCTTATTCTCTTGTACTTTTGCAAGGGTCTCCATGTGACTATTTCCTTTGTTCATATTTTGTCTCTGGTTTAATCGATTTTGAGGTTGGGTTATGATTTTATTACGCTTTGGTAGTCTCTTATTTATTTTTGCATAAACAGCATGTACAAAATGAAGTACCGACGTAAAGAAAATGTAATTTTATGATATCATTTATTCTTTAGTCAGGAATATACCGTTATAAAAAACGCGCGATGACCTCAAACACGTTGCAACGTAAGATTTAACTGTTTCGGTCTGTTTTCAGCAACGTCCTTTTGGCAAGAATTACTGCGTTAAATTTTTCAGTTGGATGCAGGCATAAAATAATCGCTATCCGATTCTATCCGCTTTTGATGGAAACTACATACAGCTTAAATTACCATAACACAATTTGGTAAGTTTGTTCGAAATTCGAATGAATTGCTTTGTAGCAATCAAGCAACTATAGATATATGGCGCTGTTAAATTGATATAAACTGACATCCACATTCGGATAACAAATGGAATCTGATATATATACAGGACCAAACCACGTACCCTTCGTGGCATTTATTATGTAAGTAGAGAAACTTCACCCACATGTATATGAAAGTGTTGAATTGACTAGGTATGATAGGTAGTAAGAACAGCGGCTGAACATACCGTCATACTCTAATTTAAGGAGAGATCGGATGTAACACCAAATAATTACATATTATCATTAACACTGTATATGTTAAGTTCGGATATCGTAACAATTTACAAATGTTATGTCGCATAGAAATATAATATTCAGTGTTAATTTAGTAGTTCGGAAATGTCTTTTAGGAAGGATTATTTTACCAAGTTTACTTATCCGGATATATATGGTTTCTTTACATGAATGTGTACATTACATAACAGCATCCACCAGGCACCAAGTGTCACATCGTGTCATAATACTGTTGACAGTGATGCCATATTTGCCGTATTTTGTATGTATACCACATTGATTTTTTGAATAATAGAAAAGTCATGATAGTAGAGCCAAATGCAAATTTGTACTTATGCTTTCCGCATGAGCAGTTTTCCTGGAGAGAAATAAATACGAAATACGAACAGGAATGTCATTCCTTCTCAGCAATAAAGCCCAGTAAACAATAGAGTTAACACTACACTTTAACAATAGGTAAGTACTGGTATTATTTGTTCTAAACAATCCTCAAAATATGTTTTATCATCAGATCAGTCAATAGTGCTGTTAGCACCCGATTCATGTCCAGCGCTTTGGAGTTTCTGAAGATGTTTGTTGCAAATATGTTTGTTTCAAAGTAAACCTGAGCGATCGAACACAGTACAACGATAGCCTTATTTGATCGCCGTGTGTATAACCCACTATGCTAAGTACAGTTTCTTTATGCGAGAAGACGCTTGAGTGGGTCACCATATCGATAGCTAGGGTCTATATATATCTCGTACTGGTTACCGTATCTAAGATTGTATGTATATAAAACATGAATGCACTGTGGATCGCTATATCTACCCCGTACCGTAGACACGCGGCATACACAACACAATGGCACCAACAACTCATAAGGCTTACAAATCTGATCCGCTCAAAGGCTCTTCAAACGGTTTACAAAAGGGGATAATCCTGATCAGGGAAAATATGTAGTTAAGACAAGCCGATCTGATTATTGTTTATTGGTGTTTACATGTTTCCTGAATATTGTGTGAGCAGTACAATTCAGCCAGGTGTAAAACAAAATGATCTAACACTTCATGTTGTTGCGATTCTGTTACGAGTATTTTTCACAGGAGTAATATTAATCTCGTATAATTTCAACAAGCCATCCATTTAGTTGTGGTGTGTAAAGTGAGCATGTCAAACATATTCAGAACAGAAATTGTTTGGTAACTATTATTGATTTCGCTAACCGGAAGTCCTCGATCTGCTACAAAATGATACAAACACCAAACTACCATATATGTTAGTATATTAATCTCGTATTACGACAATGACGAATTCTGGTATGTATTGTATCGTTCGGTATGTGTTGAGTTGGACGGTTATCAAGTCATGAAGGTGTATGTATTTGCGCGAACGTTACTCTTCATTATCTCCACCTGCTCAAGCCTGTTTATATAGTATATATATATATATGCATTGTCTCCATGTACATCGATGTTCGGGGGGCAAACGGAGGACACAATGTTTGCACATTATCTGATAAAAGTACACGTAGAGATACTGAGAGAGACATGTAAAAAAAATCAGAGAATACCAAAGCGTCAACAAAACCATAATCCGAACTCAAAATCGATTAAACTAGGGGCAAAATAGGAACAAAGGAAAGATGTACATTGAATATTATACAACTTTTGACATCTTAAGGACTAGGTACAGGACGATTTAATATAGCGGAGGTGTTTTTACCAAAACTAGTTATTTTTTTAAATATATACTAAATACATGACCAAAATAGACCACAAAGTACATTTTGTGAAGGAAAATCGTTTATTTCAACCATATTTTGGTACGTTTGGTGGTTTTTCTGATATTTTGTGTTATATGCCTAAAAAAGCGTGAACGTTTGCAGAATACTGCGAAAGATAATAAAAACAATGAATATCAATTTTTGTTTGTTTAATATACACAGAATGATAGACGAGCCTTCGATTTTTGAATAAATCCCTCTTTCAATTGAAAACCGCATAATAAGAGAACGTACTAGCCACAAGAATGGCAACTTACGCACATTCTGAACACCGATCACATCTGGGTCAAATTTTTAAAATCACCGATCGACACATTTATGTGGCACGCCACATAGTCAAAACAAAAATCTTCCCGTCTGCGGTATGACGAGTTATGACATTATGTCAGATCTCTTAAATCAAACATCTTCCTGTTGCATGTAGCGAAATATACTCATCTGCCCTCCATTTTGAACTATTTAATTTTTTAGTTATTCATACGACTGACTTAGAGGCATGGTAAAACATTGACAAAATTAACAATTAAATTGGATTCAAGCATGCAGTAAAGGTTAATAATACTTGGTATAACGTCATAAAATAAAAACTGCCCATTTCTATCACGATAAATTGTTTTTAGCGATTGCCAGTTTTCCTTTTTTGGGCGAATGTATAGCACGTGAAAAGATGTTCTTCGGCACTTCCGGCAGTGTTTTTTTTAGGTAATTTAATGATTTTGAAAGAGTTGTCAACAAAGTTTAATTTGTGTTGTATATATTCTTTTGGAATTCGTATATGTAACACACTTCCGCGTGGATCGGACAGTATTAACTCACTGATTATACCGATTCCTTCTCGGCTTCGCACCTGTCAAACATCGCTAGCGTAAATTGTTGCCATTGTAAACATGTGTGGCAGTTGAGGCACATGGGTATCAAAATACATTTCTCAAACTTAATTAGTAATTAGGTAACCGTATTTTAAATGTAAATTATGTTATGTCGGTGTTATTATTTTAATCTTATACATTTATTTGACGCGAAACTTACATTTACATGACAAATGACCTATTTGATATAATTAATGCCCCTTTATTACCTCCACGAGATAGAGGTAACTACTTTTACCTGAACTGAAAACAGCATGCAATGGACGACATTTGTTTAGAGGGGGTACTTGTGTATTTCTCCCTGATACTCTGATTTACAGACTAATATCGAAATGTTAACACTGGTTTATCATTCTATGAACATTGCAATAAATTTGTATTATTTTTTTTCAAATGTTTCAAATATGAACTACATGAAAATACTGTATATGAAAAATATTTGCGCACTCCCAACTCCCATTTGGATATTATTTACTGAATATTTTTTTCTAAGTACAGATTTTTTTTTTAATTTTGGGGGGCTGAACTGCGTTTTATATCAATATTAAACATAATGGAATAAAGCTTATGCCATCTATTTGAAGAAAACATTAAAATTTCAATATTACCATTTTCATCCAGGTGACAACCAATATGGCTGTACCTAGTCCTTAACCCCACTTACCCCCTCCCGCACACACCTCATCCATAGTTCACTTATCCCAATCAAACACCCATTTGGCCTTTCTCTGGCTATGATTATCATTGTGGCTTTACACACTGCCCAGGCCATGTCCGATAACATTTCAATACACCCCCGATGTATTTATATATGTTGTCCTTCTGCAGCATGACGGTTCCCTGGTCGAAAGGTAACAGAAAGAATATCGTTTCCGAGATATTAAATATAAAATCAATGGTTTGTGTAAATATCACTGGCAGTTCATTTGTACGGCTTCCGCCATCACACGACCCTCACTTTATTTCAATAAACAGCTGTAGTGCTGTAATGCTCCTTGATAAATGACCGTAATATACCACAGATGATTCGTTCAGTAGTCCTTACTCTGTGGCTCGCGTAAACATACCAGGCTTTGAGCGGTGATATTCAAGTGCTTGTCGAGAAAATCAATCATACATTTATTTTTACAAAGTCAATAAACAGTAATAGCATAATCTCTCATTTGTGTGGGAAATGGATCCAAACATAGGCCGGCTTCCGTGGGTAAGCACTCATCGTAGTTGACTGCAGGTAGAATGTTGTATATTGACATTGTATTTTGGAAATTACAACATGAAATATTTATCATTTATTTAAGTTTGACACGTTTTCTATTTTGTAGGATGACGAGTTGGACTGTGACAGCTTCGCCGTAGTTAAACACGCTGAACATGCTTTCAACAATTTGTGATAAATAACTATTGATATATTTACTTGAGAGTGCTAGCATACATCCTCAAGATGTCGGTGGTAGACAAGAAGAAAACTTTCGACTTTCGAATGTCGAAAAAAGTAGCAGAATTGACTCAGGTGGTTCACATGCTTTTCACAAGGAACCACGAGAAAGAGGTGGAAATCGAAGCGATAAAGGATGCATATGAGTTTGAACTGTCTTTAGTATTAGAGGATGCAGAAGGTAGAATAGCTTCATTGGACCAAAAGCGGAAGGATCTGGAGGCATTACTGGATAAAGAACGCTTAGCAGGGAGAGAAAGAGTAAAGGAAGCTATAGAAGAGCAGGCAAATGCAAGAGAGGAACATTGGAAACAACAAATTGAAGTTCTAGAGAAACAGTTATCAGAAGAAAAATCAGACAGTCAAAATTTACGGGACTTGTTGATCAATGCCCAAAAGGATATTGAAAAATTACGAGAAGGAGTGGCAGAACAGCTAAAGATTAAGAACGAGGAGATTCAGAGCAAAAACAGAGAACTCGAGAGGCTACGGCGTTTGTTAGCCGAGCTGGAGAAAAGTTCATCTGATAAAGAAGTCCAGTACCAGGAGGCAATAAAGGAGTTAGAAAGGACCAATGAGAAACTGGAGCGAGAGCTAGCTCAGCTCCAGGCTCTCCTAGAGGAAACACATAGAAACAAACTTCAATTGGAGGCCAAAAATGTGAAATTAGAGACAGATTTAAAAAATCTGAAGAAAGATTTCGGTAGGAAAGTAGCAGAGGTTGTAGCGACACAGCAAAGGCAGCAAAATCAGCAACAACATATGGCGCCACCTCCACGGAGTGCGACCAACTTCACTGTAAGTAGTTTGTGTGTAGTACTTTATATGTAAGGATGTTTGTACTTTATAGTTTGAATATTTCATCCGTTACCAAGTTTGTGTTAAAAAATATTACTACTCACTAACTAGTGTGTTGTATATAAGCCTTCGTTTTTAATATATGGTGCCAAAATAGGTATGTTTTTTTCAAATATATTGATCAGTGTAAAATGTTTTACGGGGGATATATATAAGCATTGTCATCCGATTGAGTTGAACATGAGTGTAACGCTGGTATGATAATCGTTAAGTGTGCCTCTCACTGTTTCGACGGATTTTGATTATAACCGCTTTATCCTATCGTTACTGTCATTTATACTATTCTATCATCAAGGTTTGTGTTTTAAACTAGCATCCAGTTTGATAGGAAGACGGTCATCATATTGTTATTGCATTTTAGTCATTAAACACCGTAGCATAGTTCACCATTTACTAATTGAAATGTAGAACGCATCACGCGTTTCTCTATCGGTGTGACTCCAATAGATCCTCACATTGCAGCATTACAAGTTGCTATATAGTCTATGTCGGTATAAACAAAACAATATAATATTGTTTCTTTTTCTAACATTTTACAGTGTATCTAAACTAAGGTAGCGAATTTATTGTATCATTAAAAGTTGCTATATATTCTTTGTCGGTATAAACAAAACAATATAATATTGTTTTTCTTTCTTACATCGTACATTATATCTCAACTAAGGTAGCGAATTTAATGTATCATTAAACGTTTTTTTATAGTCTTTGTCGATATAAGAAAAACAATATAATGTAGTCATTCGTTCTACAATGTACGTTGTATCTAAACTAAGGTAGCAAATTGCATGTGATCCGTCTTAATTGCAAATTATGATCAAATAAAAATTTTGTTATTAAGAACTATATCCTAAAACCATTGACCTGAAGTATGGAAGACAAATGGCGCAGGTGAATTGTTAACATCACATTTTGGCACAGGGAACATTCTATAATGCACCATTATAAGCACGGCGCTTCTTATCGTTATAAATATAAGCCACTATCGGGTGTGAGTCAATGGGCCCATTAATGGTACTTTCGTTTATAAAGGCAAATATTACCCGCTGAAGTAAACATCCCCTGGTGATATTGACAAACAATTCTCATTAGCCAGCAGTTATGTACGGGAATCGATGTTCTGACAACGTTATTCATATACTCGCAATAGACGGATGTAAAATTCAATGGAAATCTATAATAGATATGGATCAACTATCTAAATACTGAAACGTATGTTTAACATTGGGGCTGTGACTTGTAGTGTAAAGAAACAAATAAGTGAGATATATAACCTCATTTGCTATTCATTGATCTAAGGACGACACGATATTTTATACAGGTAATATTTCGCGAGAGTTAAAATTGTGAATTGTCAATTTTTAATTAAATAGATAACTCGTCTACATAGAAATGGATCTCGCCCATCTATATTGTAAGATTTCACTCCCGCAAAGAACATTTTAACTATATATTTGAACATATAATAAGTATATATTCATCAAGTTGTACAACATTGCTATGTATAAAGTAGAATATAGCATGTCATGTATAATGTGTCATGTAATGCATGTATTATTTCAGCAAGACAGAAATTGCTCAAAAAATCATCAGGTAAATCTACTGATTACCCGAATGCATATAGAACCTGTACAGGATGATGTAAAACAAGTTAGTTTATATTTATATCGTAGCTATTCTTCCCGCATGATTTTTGTATTTAAATTTTATTATGGTAGTGTATATAATAGCATGTATATCCAAATTTACAAGGTGAAGGCTACAAGTAAATGATACAAGCATGCATATTAAAATGTTTGACCACTCTAAACGTAAAATACGCACTTATTTGAACATATTAAGCATGCAACCATACAGTTTACTACTAGTTCATCAATCATAACGCATACCAACTAAACCAATGGCTGGTTTCGATTTTTTCTTTCTTTCATTTTTTGGATATTCATCCTTCCGTCATAAATCGATCAAAAATGTGTTTTCAGGTATAATATCGATAGCACCTGTTTCCCATCTTCATATTAAATTAAATGATAGTCATGTTCATATAGCAATGCCATCATTTGAGCTTGTGTTCAAATTCCATTGTTTACCATCATTATGTTGCAAGGCATCTTATGGATCCTTACTACCGTCGCCGTTGCTTCCATGTGGTGTGGGTTTTCTATATCGGGATACGGGTTTTCGTAGTTTCTTGTTTGCATATGTTGTAAATCAGTATCGTGGGACTACCACATCTACAATATACAAATAGAAGCGTAGCTTCTCCGAACTTTCATTTTAAGTAGATACAAAGGAAATGTGTAAATGTTTCAAGGCTCAGGCTGAATTCCGTACTTGTAGTAGTACTGTTATGTGTTTATGTCTGAACCAAACATTTCAGAAAATACAGATGCCCACAACACCTAAAGATAAGGTAAAACTCCAGGTAAATAGGTAGTTACTTCATACTACCGAACAGCAGACCACGTGTGGAATTTAATATGCATCACTATCACAGGGAACTTGGTTTCTATATGTATTCTATCCTTTTTTCTCATTGCCCTGTCCAGCGCTTTGTGTAGACTTCTTTAGTTTTTTTCCCACTCAGATTATAACTATGTATTGAAAATGGACCACTTTCACTAAATGTCCGTTAAGTTTTCATCGATAGACAGATCAAGGTCAATTTATTTAATTTGATTGAAGAATTTGATTGATGTTGATCTTTGTCGTCAATCTGTCTCCGTCCTGTGTACCCTATGTGTATTAATACCCACGTCTGTGTATGAATATCCAGTGAATTGGCACGAGAAGAGTAAATCAATCGTACTGAATGCGTGATGTCACTTTTTTATAATAACTCGGTATATTAATATATATTCGGCACGTTAAAACAACTGTATTTTCTACTTTACAAACAAAACACCTGCTTTGCATGACGATATTTACGCCATTAATTGTTAGTGCAAATATCTTCTCCTGGATATTTTGTGTATGGTATATTATAGTTTGCTACCCTACATATTTGAAATATTATCTAGATTATGCATACAAGAAAGCATATTAAATCTAAAAACAATTTTTAAGAGACCTGGTCGAGCAAATTACTAAGTGGAATCCTTCCAAAAATCCTAGCAACCTTTTAGGAGTTTCAAAAGTTCATTTTGCAGCGACACTGAAACATCTGAATGTAATAAATCTGCTTATAAGTCTTTTTCTTTTTCCCCTCTCATACTTTATATAACATATGCCAGTTCATATACATATTACATGAAGTAACAGACAATATTAATGTCATATTGTCATTTAGTGCTACAGCCAGCGAAAAGGGTAACATTGCAAGTTTTTAAATGTAAATGTATAACATATATATTGCTAGGAGAATAACTTTTAAGCGTTTTTTTTTATAAACATTGAACGGCGAACAAATGTGCTGTAATATTCACTTTAGGATAGATTTTTGTATACTCTTTTGTGAATATAGCTATAATGTAATTATGTTCTGTTCTATATATAAGTACATTATTTGATACAATGATGCAATGAAATTAGTTTTTTTCTTTGTGTGATGATAACGTCATATATCTGTTTAAAAAGACATTTTTAATTTTACAGGATTATAACGACGAATTAGAGAAACTCCGAAAGGAAGTACAACGATACCGAATGGAACTCTCTAATCGTGATGGCAACTTCAATAGGATGTTCAGCAATAGTCAACCGATGGTAGTTGACCCCAGGGCCGGAAAAATTGGGGTCAATCAGAACCAAATTCTCTCTGGAAGCTCCGCAACATACACCGAGACGATAGGACTTCCGGTCAGGGAAAAGTCATTCTCGTATGCATTTGTACAATCTATTGATGACGTAAGTGATTTAAAGACTCGCTAGACGTGGTGTGACATCGAATAACAAATGGCGATGGTGTTCAATGGTTTGGATGTGTAATCCTTATTTAAATATGCATGCTACCATACTGTATATATTGCTTGTTGTGCCTCGTCCTTGGAAACAATCACGCTGTTGATTAATTATATATCCTATTTTCTTCTTTAATAAAAAAAGAAGATGAAATAAGATTCATAATGCTATACTGTAAACGTTTAGTTGCCTTTTATCAAATATTCTGGTAAACACAATGCTCTAAAAACCGGTACTGTATAAAAATCCCAAATAACATGCGTTCCAGAAAGAATGAAATGTTTCTTTTCTGTAATATGCAACATTTGAATGCGTGTAGTTGCAATATTTCGTATCCGGTTTTTGGCCCTTACCATGAAGACAGATTTTACCCTTGGATATTCTTATGTCCCCACATATGTCATACAATACACAATAAGTCATTTACGTGTGGTACCTCTGTAATCATATTAGAAAGTGTACGATTCGAGTTGTTAACACACTATAATTATCAATGAACATTCCAAAGAGGCTTGACAAAACAGGACATGTCGGTAATTTAAGCAGAGACGAAGTTCACCAAGCCAATTAAGTCGTGTCCATACCGTCCAGTGTTTGTTTTTATTTCGCTTACTCACCAGCTTTATACATATTTGTGCGTTTTGGTGTGTATTTTGTATTGTGAAATGTTGCAAACCTAACATCTTGACAGTGATATAAACATGTAACAATAAGTCTGATAACGATAACATGTTCCACCATGCATTTTAACTTCGATTTTCAATATTTGATAACATAAATGTACAGATTCATTTAGCTAATTGCAGTTGAATTTATACCAGTCAAAATGTATGGTAATTGAAACAATGTCACTTGTATTGCTCGTAAATATTGTGCTTTTTTAACAATGATGATAACACGCGATATTTAGGCAATGGTATTTTCATATAGAATTAAATTCTTTATGAAATATTTTCAGAAGCAAAGGCCGGCGAGCTCCCGTATTTCCTCGGCTACAGCGAGACTCCCTTCACTGACACAGGAGCAAAGGTCAAGGTTGACCAAGCTGATGAAACCACGCCCTCTTCCCAAAGAGATGCTCTACGGCAAATGACATGAGGAGAAGCCAGGCTCAGACGCAATGTAGACAGGAAACTGGACGTAAACAAGTGCCAATATATTCAAACCAGATAGTCGAAACAAAAGTTGTTAATTTTTCTGTGTGAAATGTATTTCTTTTATTTTTGTTTTCTGTTCTATTAGGATGTTTGAATGATATTGACGACTGAACTGATTAACAATGCGAAATGTGTTGATATGCACATAAGTGTTGATATGCACAGTGCGTGTTCTTGCCTTTGTGTAAGTGAATGTGGGGAAATATTGGCAAACATAGTTCTAGGAAATGTATAACTAGTATGTTCGGATTGAACATTCTTAACCTGTAGCTGTGATTGGCATCCAACACTTCGCACGATGCATTTGGAACCCAGAACACTACCAATGAGCTGTTTAAACCGGCGACATCTGTTATCATATGAAGGACGGCTACAGGATGAAAGCAATGAGAGACGCGTTGATGTCGAGTCTGGCTTCGTTTACAGATGTTCTGGTATATTATATATGTTCAAAGATGTTTGTTAGCAATCAGGCCTGAATTAAGCTCCCTGAACAGGCAGAGGGAAATTATCTGTTCATATATATAAGATACTGAATCGTGTTTTGTTGTTTCTTGTGAAGTCTCAAAATTGACTGGTAAATCTTAACATGACATGTCCCATGCTTATAAAGGTTACGTGTTTACCGATATGTAGTCACAGTGGTAGGGTACGCATTTAACGCAACGGCTTCGGGTAAAAACATGATAAATTTTCATGACATGAAAGTAATTTGTTTGTTTTATCATCTATTTGCTATTACGAGATAACATACCAAGCAATTTTACAATGGGGAGTACGTCTCTTTGTTACAGTATAACATGATACACACTGGACGGACCACATTTAAAATGATTTATATAGATAATAAATAGTAAAATTATTAAATAACGTACTTTGTAACATAAAACCCTATGTGTGCGTTCTTTTTGGTCTTACGTAAAGAAAAGCATTAAATGGATATTGCGATGTATAGGAACTTTATGTATTTGATATTGATGTAGTGTGATCGTAAGTTTACTATATCGAAGTACAGCCAATACAGTATTCCGTTGATATGCGGCACGGTTAACGGGGAAAACGCTGTGATTTACGCTAATAATTATCATACAATGTATCATACGTGTTCGCATTTATATTGTAAACCGTCCATGTATCAATACATTGTTGTTTAATATGTGCCAAACAATGTGAATATGTGATTGACAAACTAATAAATGTGGAAGCTCAAAGTAGTTTTTTTATCTATTTATTAACAGTGATACTGTAAAAGTTTATATTTTCGCGTGTGAATTTTTGGCAGCCTCTAAACTGTTGCTGTGTTGAAATTTTCGCGCTATCAATCGAGATGTTTTGTACTGTGTGACTAAACTAAGCTAATGCAGATGTTGAGAAGCGTTAATAATTATGTTCGAGTGCAGATATATTGGCGGATATTTAATGCAAGTGAAATAAGCGAAAATTTCAACTCCGCGAAATTTTTCACTTTAACAGTACAGTACATGTATATAACACGTATACAATATAACCATAATATCACCATGTCATTTTCGTTTTGAGCATTATAATGTGATGCTGCATAATGCGATTTCAACACTTTATAGATGATAGTGTTTATTGCTGTTTTATAGACATGGTTTTATAAACTATGATTGAAACATTTTCATGAAAACAAGAATATTGCGGCAGTATGCAGTATGAAGAGGAGAACCTATATTGTACCTCTCATATATTGTATCTATCATGATGACACGCGTAAGATCAATACATCTTCATCGGTGTTTTCAGTGTCTTGCAATTTGAGATAAATATATGGGTAACAAACTTGTTCAATCAATGATTATGAACTCGCGTTAGGGCGTCCAAATCTAATTAGCAAAAACATTAAAACATAAGGAGACAGTTTCGTCATATAAACAATATATATTAGAATATAAGGGTATCTTCAGTATAGTTTATATTAACCAATTGTATTGTAAAAACAGTAAATTTTGACTGTGATGTCATTATGATGACTGTTATACCCTTGAAAAATATTATTACGGAGATACTCTCCATGATGGTACACCAGTGTTTGTGGGGAAAGTTTGAGAAATCTAAGAATACCAAAGAATCAACAAAACCATAATCAACTCAAAATCGATTAAACAAGGGGCATAGTATAAACAAAGAAAAGATCAACACTACTATATGAAAAATGGCAGATAAGAATACAAAAAGTGTTTCGGAAGAGTAAGCGTCTTCTGCTTCACCAACGACACACGCCTTGTAAATCTTGGTCACATCCAAGTAAATGTCATGTCCTCAAAGTTAGAACCATTCTTTATCACAAAAAGCAGGCATGTTTTAATAAGCATATTCAAAAAACGCCCACCTTCATATCATACAAGGATAAAGAACATATCTAAATAATGGCATTAAACCTGCTCAAAGTCTTCATCAACCAGAATTTCTCGAATCCCTGTGCCGTAAATGTTCGACATTAGCCGATAGCTATCACAAATATCTCGGGATGTAGAGCAAGCACTAGAATAACTGCTACATGTGAACATCCTTTTTTGGGCAGCAGGGATGTTACTATCGGATAATCGCAATCGTCAAGTGTTTGTGTATAGCTTAATAGTAAGCTGTCATTTTAGTCATAACTTAAGTCAAGAACGAGGTAAGCAGCTGATGTAGAGAGAGCGAGTCTGTTGTTGTTGCTTCTACACAACACATTGTCGATGCATTTGAAAGTAGAAATCAAGATTTTGCAAGATTTTATTACCTGTTCTGATAAGCTCCTGTACAAATTCAGCTTCGTATGAAAACAAAAACACGTCAGCTAAGAGTGAGGCTCAATTTGTTCCCATATCTGCTAAAAACAATTTTCCTCCAGAATTAACAAATGTATTGTCAATCAGGAATTCAATCATCTCATCTAAGTTTTTTGTTGTGTTTTACACAAAGTATGTTTGAAGGGGTTTTACGCACCTGACCCCTCTGCTTCTATATTAGTTAAGGAATTTTGGATTCTCACCTTTTGGCCTCAAGCATCACTGAAGAGTCCTAGGAGGACGAAACAGCTGTATGATGCAGTGTAATTCAGCATACGGTATCTATTACTCAATTTAAAAGGAGCAGCATATGTGTGTGTTACGTCATCGTTCAGGGGTGACAGACTCTGCTGGTGAATCTTTTAGTCCCCGAGGTTTACTGGAGCCTCCATAGCCACATTTATCTCGGTTGAGTAGTGGCACGGTACATAATATACACATTTTTGTAGTACACGATTTGTGGAATTATACAGAACTAGTTTAATTTTACTTCTAAATTAATAAATAAAAGGGGTTTCACGCACCTGGCCCTTCTGCTTCTACATTTCCACCTATTGGCCCCTAGCATCATCGAAGAGTCCTAGGATGACGAAACATGTATGATGCAGTTTAATTCATTTTTAAGCATATTGTATCTATTAATAAATTTAAAAGTTGCAGCATATGTGTATGTTACGTTATCTTCCAAGATAGCTCACAGCAATTAGCTGCTGTCGTCCACATTTTTCGGATGCACGAATGTGGATTTCCATATGAAGGGCAAACATACTTCATAGTATTACCATGTCAAATTAGTCTCGACTGTTCCTCAATAGGTGTGTCTTATCCAGTTATACCAATTTATCAAACTATGTTGCTAATGTTTCAAAATGACCGTTAATCGGTGACGTTAAAGGTCCAATATACGTAACTTTAGAAAATTGTTCGGGATTCTGAAAAATTATGAAAAAATCCAGTTGATAACCATGCAAAAATAAGTCTAAGACAAAGTAATTCTGAGTGGTAACTAACAAGAAACGCTC
Source organism: Mimachlamys varia (assembly GCA_947623455.1). Classification (NCBI taxonomy): domain Eukaryota; kingdom Metazoa; phylum Mollusca; class Bivalvia; order Pectinida; family Pectinidae; genus Mimachlamys; species Mimachlamys varia. The sequence goes on from OX392535.1 coordinate 6,202,694, forward strand.
GGCAGAAAAATCCAAAGAATTGAAAATAATTGAGGTGTGGCCCACCTCAACAACAAGCCGAAGTCAGAAGACAGTTTAAAATGGACGCGTGTTTACAAATACCGAGTTTCAACCACTGCTATACCGGTAACCGCGTAAGAATTCATCTTGAATATTGCTGATTTCAGTTAATCTTAACTCTGTAAATATAATACGTTATTAAGCTTGATGTTCGCTTCACGTTTTGCCGAAAGTTCCATATATTCTCACTTTGATGATGTGACATTTACTTCGATTTAACGTAAGATTGCGGGTGTCGCCGTTCAAGCAAAAGATGCTTCTCTTCCGGAACACCTGGTATTATTCTCTTGTACTTTTATTTCAAAGATTTCTGTGCACTTTTTTTACCTTTGTTCATGTTTGTCCCCAGTTTGATTGATTTGGATTTCGGATTGTTTCACAATTATATAATGTTGTGGCAGTTACATGTCAGAATCCACTTCAGTCCAAGTCAAGTTTTCAGTAAAAATAATAATGTTTAAAATGCCAAATAGACTATTATTGTCATTCATATAACGTTAAGAATAAGAGTTCCCTTTACACGCAATGAAAACGCATGAAAACAAAATGGTTCTATATGTATATTTTTATTTCGAGGATTTTTAAGACACATTGGATAATTATGAACAACTGATAAAGTCAACATTTTTTCAAAACACTTATACAGGACTCATATTCATGACAAACTTAGTACAGCACAGGAATAGCTCACTGGTCATATCCTGCTGTGAAGACAGATGTTTCAATAACGTTAGAAACAGGATCGTTGCATTATAACGACAACCAAATCTAAATATCCTCCATACCATACATTATTTCTCATCTAAACAAAAAGACCGATTTCGAAGAAAACCCTGAATCATCAATGGACATCCCATAAAAAATCTACAAGAAACTGTTATGGCTAACGAGGATTCAACATAGCGACAAAATGAACCACGCATTAATCAAAAGTTATTTGGAAAAATACCGATCTTTGGTGGTTAGAAACAACTACATTAAATGATGTAACAACACGTTTGTCGGTATTAGTTTTTGGGGTTGGTTCTCTTGTATCCTTGTATTCAAGATCTTTGGTAAGATTTTTAATAGATCTATTCCCTTCGATAAAAGATGTATATTGAAATATATCCTACAACTGAGACGCAAGTCTTTAAAGATCAGAATACGTTTTCGTCACACTTATCAGTCTTGTTTTATGTAATATCAATAGAGAAAACAGCTATGTTTCAATCAGGTTCAACTTAGTTAATTTAAACACATAATATTTAACTAACACAATAGCAATATGTACCTTTTATAATATAACCAACTCCATTGTATAACAATCTCCTTTAAACTATTTCGACAATAAGCAATAATTTACTAACAAACCCTAGCAAACAAGCGGACACAGAGTAACACAAATATATATTTGGATTAGAGATTCAAACATATAGATGGATACATACAATGTATATTTTGAGACAGTGCATTTTAAACTGTTATTGTTACATCCTAAAAATAAATATGTACCAGTTTGGGTTCAAAATATCATTTCATAATATTAACTATACCTTCGGTTTTTAGTGGGTTAAAGTTTCGACATAACATGTCAAGAATGGCAAGAGTAATGCTGATTAAAAATATTCAATACAACATCATTGTATTTTTCAACATATGAAATACAGAGAAAACTGTAATTATACTACAATTTCTGGAATGTACAAATAGCATTCAGAATTGACGCGAGTTTCTATAATGCTGAACTATAATTATCATTACATATATGAAGTCGATACCATTTTCCATCAAATGGATTTTACGCTTCAACAGGCATAACATTTTCCTCTGGTTATCGTTTGCTTTTAGCTATTCTATCAAAATACAAATGAAATAATTCTAGTATAACACTATGCAAATAGAAGTTACAACTCCAGTACTTTAATGATCTAAAAGTATATCGTATGTTATTCTGCCTTCTTTTAATTAAAAAAAATAGTTATTGCTCCAGAATATTCACTATCACAGTTGAGATGCAAGGATCTTTAATAACTATGCATCAATTTCTATGTCCTCAATTAACACTAATTAATCCCTGAGATATGTATTAATTATTCCTGCAAGGTGTGTAATAACGCTTTTAAGCTCAGAACACTTGTATTTAACCCTGTCACGTGAAACATGTTTTATAACCGTCAACAGAAATATTTAATTAACACTGTAGAGCAGAGAAGTGTCATAGCAGATTATCTTACAGTATCTATGGGAAGTCATAGAATTTCATTCACTAGCACTTAAAGCTTCTCATTAACGTTATATGCTACCGTAGCCATCCTAGTTTTATTAACTTATATGCTACCGTAGCCATCCTACAATTTAATTAACGTTATATGCTACCGTAGCCACCCTACAATTTAGAGATTATTCATCTTTAGAAAGGAATACATTTTCAGTTACTTAAAAGGTGTAAATGTGATCTATAACAAAGGAAGTGTTTTTAATTTCCTAACGTTAATATTATCTTTGAATAAAACATATTTCATCAAAGTAATCTATATTTTAATAGGATGTGTAATTTATAAATATCAGAAAATAAGCGAAAGTGGTCAATGGGTCGCATTCTGTGATCCCCTGTACATTCCTTCCTGAGGCTGTTAGCAACCATTTATTTTTATCCATATTTCCATATCTTGTCAATATTAACGGATTTCCTGCATCTGTTGTACCTACCTCACAATAAATACATGTTTAATTCACTTCAATATATTTTGATGATACCGACTAATTAACAGTTATAATATCTACATTGTAATTCTAACGTAGTAACTATGACATTAAAACTGATTACCTCTGTAAAATATACATTAAACAGCTAGGACAATTATGTTTTCAACATGTCTGCCTTTATAATGTGTGCTGCTTTCATTTCGCTAACGATATTTCCCCTAGAACAGCTGTTTTTCGAACTCACTCTAATCTTCTAACAATTAACAGCCTCATGTACATCTCTATGAAAACTACAAACAGTAACCTTCTTAATTTCACAAGCTGAATTTGTACATTTATGGACAGATTCCATCCAAATGCCACTAGCTGGACGTATACACGTGTGGACCCACACTTAATATCTCTCATTAGCTGAATTTGTACAAAATTAATGTTGACCAATATCTTACAACACTAAATGAATTTGTATATATGTTGACCAATATCTTACAACACTAAATGAATTTATATAATTATATGTTAACCAACGCCCAACATATGTTGATTGATACCTATTTAACCTCACTATCAGGACCTTCCCTACTAACTCTCACTAGCTGTGATGCAGCATTTACCCATTCAATTTCATTAGCTTTACCGGTATACATGTGAACTCATACATACAGCTCCTTGAGTAAACGGTGGTCACATTATGTTTCGCAGAAATCAATACCACATTTTGCCAATATTAATATTGTAAATGAAAATCATCTTAACGATGGGTTTCCTTTAACAAAACTTAACAGTTAGACTATTTAATTGAGTGACACTATTATTTAGTTGCTCCATCACCTGTTTTAGTTACTGTGTGAAAAAATATATCATCAGTCACTGAACTATTTAGATGATCCAGTTTCAAATAAATATTTCAACGAATAAAGTTGTATTTAATGAATGAAAACACATGTGACATCAATTTCTTCAAAGAAGCTGTATATATATGCATCCACACACTCACAAACACATAGTAATACCTTCCAGATTGTGAGGCTATCACGCACAGACCCACAAACATATTGATGGGGGAATGAATGTTTAAACAGTGAATATAATAAATATATATGTGACATTCTTTTTCCACAGATGTATCAGGCTGATACTGGTATCTGAACTGGGTAAATCTTAGTAATACTTTGAGATCAAGTGTGATTCCTTATTTCTGTATTTCTGTCATCAAATTAACATATTGTATTTTTTCACTGGGATTTTTTTTATGTATAACAGTTAAATATCAAAGTCAAAGTACAGCTTACAAACAAGAGATTCAATGAGCATATGAAGATTCAGTTCTTGTCAATGGAATTCAAGTGTGTACAGTAATTCACAAATAATATTGATATGATAATGATAAATCAAAATGTAATCCTCCATTGTCAAAGCATGACACAATCATTACATGTTTTATACAAAATGTATCAACTCTGAAGAAGATGTGTACTTTCTCTTTCTAGTAAAAGTATACTTGAACTAACTTCAGGTGAGCTAAATGGAAAAGAAAATTTAACAATGAATATTACACAAAACACATTCCAAATTTTTTTTATCATAAATGTATCACAAAATTAAAAACAAAACAAAATAAAAAGCATATAACTATATGTATAACTATGTACACCATATCAGCCGGAAGAAAACTAACTACTTAAAAATATACAATTTCAGTCTGAATTTGTGTTTAAATTCCTCAAACTTCATTTAAGTTTTATGAAGCACCACAATAATGTGTCTAGCAGTTGGTTTCTATCACAATTTCCTACGAATGCTGGTTTACCTCACCAAATCTATAAAATAGACTCTTGAGAAATTTAACTCACCAAATCTATAAAATAGACTCCAAGAGATTATCAGTCCATGAAATTCTCTCCCACAACAGCTAAAGGCCTTGTCAAGGAATGCTTCATAACGTGTCGTAAACATACTATTCTCCAGCTTATAACAGTCCATGTATATGGCAAATAAGCAGAAATAGATTATTTGGTTTCCTCATTGAATACACACGTATTATAACAAAATAAAAGTTATACGCTGTTAAGGAAGTCATCTTATTAATTAATTGTATTAAATTTATGCATGAAATGAAATTCTGTTAGTGTTAGTCAAACCACTACACATACCACTGGCTTTACAATTTCTTCCTGAACACTGCCTGTCAAGTTCTCTCCCCTTACTACTGACCTATCACAAAATCTCTTTGGTTAAAATCACATTTCATAAAGCATCACAATTCAAACGACAATACTATCAACCCTGTTTCTGAAGTGTTAACTATCTATCTTCTAGAACAAACAATTACAATCCACACCATTACAGTCCCACTGTTTGTGACTTACATGTAAAACAATTCAAAATATTTTCAGCTCTCAAGGCTTCAAAATATTTATCATTAAATGGGACTTTGGGACAGACAATCTTCCATTCAACACTCTTCTTTAACTGCAAAGAGATTCTACTAACCCAACCTACCCCAACAATCCCTGTACTTAAATATATATATCACAACAAACCAATATCACACCCATCCCTCCTCCACGCCAACCTGCTGCTTTGTTACATAGCCCTGAACCATGTGTAACAACCCAAGTAATGTTACTTGTCAAACACACAAATGCGTCCTTCTTAACAAGGAACAGCATAATGAGATATTAATTTAGATGAATGAGAAAATAAGAACAAGTCTACTCAAACTGGGAAAATCAAGGGGAGATAAACTGAATATTGACTCAAAATAAGGTCTTCAAACATTACCGAGACAACAACAGTTTCCTCTGCATGTTCTTCCATCTCCTCTCCTTTCACTGGTTTCTTTAGCTCAGCACCTCAAACTATTTTGACAATATCAATTATAACAACTTGTATATATATATAATGAGAACTTAACAATTGATAATCGTCCTGTTTGATTTTTATGAGACATTTCAAAATATAATATGCACATGAGAAATAAAGCTCACTGTGGCCTTTTGGCAATGTGAGCTACAAATGTTGACAAAAATATATATATGAAAAAAAAACATATTAAAGGGATACTGTTACCAACGTGCCAGTCCAATAAAACAAATGATGACTAAAGGGGAAGTCTTATATATATATATATCTTATTTACATTACAAATGAATGAACACTAGCAAGCAGACAAGATTACTGTAATAAAACAAAAACATCATTGTTTTAAAGCAGCTGATAACCATCTAGTGATTGAATTTTGCTCCAAGCAAATCAGGATTGAGTTTGATATCAACTGGTCACATTTGTTTATGAAATACATTAAGTTGAACAGAAAGTTTTTTTCTAGAAGTTGTTAACAGTAAAATTATAGATACTTCATAATCCTTAAGAAGTCTGCTATAATACGTATTACAGTAGACAGTATTCTTTGCTGGATTCAGTATCATTCCAAATAAGTTATAACATTTTTTTATTTCTGTCCTAGTAAATGTACCACTCCATGTCTCCCTTGTGTCATCAATAGCACTTTGTAGAAAAATCACAGCTTGACATATATCACATTCCTTTCTACACATAATTTTCTTTGGAACATTTAAAACATGAATTTTTTAAATTGTTTAAATCCAATTACCACTGAGAAATCCCCAATGAATGAAATGACTCTATGGTTGAGTAAAAAATTCTGTTATGGCTTTTTTTTTAAATGGGTTATATTTCTAGTGGTTATAAAAATCATGTGCATCACTATTACAAAATACAGCACTGAAAAAGTTAAATTCTACAAATTCAATCACTCACTTACTGTTGGTCAACATGAAGTTTCTTCTTATCCCAAACCTACTGCACATGCTATATGTTTTTAATTGTGTACCAGTAATTGATTTTAAGCACATGACTACTTCAGACTAACATTGTTTTAATTCAAGGTTTTCTGGAGTTCTTGTAAATGTATTGTAGGAACCATACCATATTGTATGCAAATTAAGGGACCCATATGATAATCATAATGATAATGTAGCAAATTAAATCAAAATCAAACTGAACTAAGTCTAACAGATTTACCTCCCTTTAAGATCCACTGTCAGTAATGCTGGCAAGACATTTAGGCCAAACATTTCCTCCTTAAAAATCATATTCTACTTTTCTTAACTTAAAGAAATTCCCTTATTTAAAAATCTCCATAAGAAAGCATTACAGAAGTTAAAGAGGGGCATTGTCAATTTAAAGAACTTTCCTTTTAAGTGATGAAATTCCTTCCTCAAATGGAGGCTTTTAAATATCACACTGATGTTTCTGATCAGTGATGGGTACCAAGTTTTGTTTAATGAAGTATATGAACTAAGGTGTTACAGACAATATTTAACCACCTTAGAGTAGAACTCCTTTAACCTGCTATTAAACCAGTGACAATTACCAAATATAATCCTGGTGTGTACAAAATGTATGGTGGTCATGATCACACTCAGGAATAGTAAAATACATATTCAGTGAAATTGTCTGGATGTTTATCCATTCAAATACTACACTTAACAGATGGATTTCTGTTCTTCTTAATATACATCAACCCTGTTTTATAAAACATATATATACTTAGTTACATGAAGTAGTATATTCCTGATATGTTATAAGAAGTATCACTTATAAATAATTCCAGATAACAGGTCAAACACAATAGGCCATATTGCAAGGCAGAAAAACTAACGAAATATCCAAGTACTCATCTAAAAATCGATAAAACCGAGATTTTAAAACTTTTCAACAATAAATATGCTCCTTTATATTACACAGCATCAGGTCCACATTTTGTACACGAGTCATTAACAATGTAACACTCTTCTAACCTACGGGCTCTGTACTCATAACTCTAGATCAATTCACACTTACAGTAAATTAATGTGGAGGAAATATACCTGTGTTCAAGTAATCAAAATGTATCACGAGGTGAACGTGATCAGATTTATTTCAGAACTACTCACCAACAAAGATCAGTTAGCAGCAACGTTCCATTAATGATAAACTTGATCTTGTTGATAACAAATTTGGCAATTATTTATTGGTGTCTTGCTTTAGAATAATTATAGAATAGTAGAGATAGAGAGGAACTCCAACAGATAGTGATGTATGGTAGGTACAAAGGTATATTATCCAACAAGATGCATGATCTGACATCTCCAATCAAATTATATTTGATGTCAGCCATGACATCATTATGCAGTGTGAAATATAATATATTTACATCATTTCACATGATGCTGATGTACATGTGATATTATGAACTAAAATCTGCCCAAGATGGAATTCCAAAAGAAATATTCTTATTTAGGGCTGCCTTGTTATCTTCTCTCTGTCATTCAGATGTTGAATTGAGCAGTTTCCTGACAGACTATCATCCAGATAACACCTGATTGCTCAGACATTTTTACAAATGTAAGTTGTGTACAGTCCTGATTGCTCAGACATTTTTACAAATGTAAGCTGTGTACAGTCATTTCTCTGACACTGACTTACATAATGTAGCCAATGATTATTTTAAAATTGACTTGATCAGCAATGTAGTATCATTTTTATCAGCCAACGATGGTTGTGATGATGTCTCACACCAGGACTGGGCTGGAGGTCGACTGATCCCCACCCTCACTGCTGCTCACTTCCTGCTTCACTGGCTGCCGCATCCGCTTCAGCATCCCCGGCTCAAACTCGGGGTGGCGACGAGCATGCTTGTTTAGATGATCACTCCTCATAAACCTCTTCTCACACAACGGACACTGGAATTTCTTCTCACCTACACAAACAACAAAAGAAACATTTGGATACTTACTTCACAAACAGTGATTTCAGTGATCAGTGATTCTGCAAGGTTGTTGGTTAATCATCAATACAAGAACATTAGAGATGTGTATTTTGATGAACTTTGACCCTTAAAATGTTACAATAACATGCATAACAATAAAGGTCATGATACACAATGAATGTTTGATTTCACTCCTACTTTCATGCCTGGCAGAAATACTGCAGGGCTTTACCAGGGCTTTATCAGGACTTTATCAGGGTGTTTTGGGAATCGGACCCCGAGATCAAATTGATCGACATAACAGCTATTTGGGAAATTTTGACAAACACAATTATAACAACTAAATAAATTATTTCTTTTTTAAATTACTATTTAAAGCACTTTCAGTACTCATGACATTTACAGCCCATCTTTCTTGTTTCTTATTAAAGTTAATTATGTCACAAGAAGCTCCTCAAGCATGTAAAACCACCATTTTTTTTTCCAAGTGTCTGAATTGGGAATTTTTAAGAGGAAGTTTGGGAATAATAACACATTTTTTCATTGGGAATGGGACCATTTGCCAGACCTAAAAAGAGGGGTGATAAAACCTGTACTGTTTCTAAAGTAGGCATGACTTATTTAATTTTTATGAATTTATTTTTTGTTTAAATTTCTCATATTCTTGCAAATAAAATGACATGCATGCATGAAAAATTCATATCGTAAAATCAATCAAAACTCATATTTCATATCTCCAACAGAATATAATAAAACATGTGTAGGAAAGTTGTTTCACTTATCTTCACATTAATACTCCAATTTATCTTCTGAACATTGATTTATTTCAATTTTCTCTTCTTAAATCTTTTTCCAAGAATTACATTAATTAAATACCGTAAAATTAATGATAAATGCACATTTCATTAGAGTCATCCCAAACACAGCTAAACATACAAAGACAGCTCTCACACTTTTCAACAAGATATATTTCCAGCTAAAAGGCCTGTCTGTGCATCCACTTGTACATATATGTATGATGATTGGTATTTAGGACAAGATGTTCTATTTTTAGCATTTCTGCTGATCTCATTTCTCACCTGTGTGTGTTCGTATATGGCGTGCTAACTCATCAGATCTGGCAAATCTTTTCTCACAGGCTGGCCAGCTGCATGGGAAAGGGCGTTCACCTATGAAACAATGGAAACAACAATAATCTACTGTTAGCTTTAAAAGACAAAATACACCATAGAGTATAAGCAATGGGAGGTAACTCTTGTAGCTTTGAATGAATTGTAAGACATTATTTTGATGACTGGATAAAATATCCTATCATTCAAAAATAAATATATAAGATAATAATCTTTATAAATGATGTACTAAAATATCAAAATTTCAGTGAATTTTCACATAAATCACTGCTTAATATGAAAAATTAAGAATTTCAGTCAACTTTTTCGACAGATTGGATCCTGTCGGTTTAGGACATTTTCTCAAACTTTGGGCCGTATTATTTATTATTTTTATTGTGAATATAATAATATAGTATATTATACATAATAATTCCATCTGAGACCCAATCATTTCCCTCCTAATCATGCTATTTATTGAACAAATTATTAAAGGTATTGCTCTTTTTTGTTATTTTTTTTTTTCTGAAAAATTGATGTAAAGTTACCAGGTTACTGTACTTTCATGTCAATTATAAATATTCTAAATACTGTAAGGAAATAAGATTTTCCTTTATTCTGGGACCAGATTTTCTTAAATTCAAATGATGACTGACCTGGTAAATGAAAATATTGCTAATTATATAATGGTGCGAAAATCGCATCTTCAAAAGTACATGTGTAGTCCAAAGCTAGGAAACAGACAATCACATTTAGGAAATACCTCTGATAATTTTATTGTAATTAAAAATGCATGTGTCATGACATTCTGTATTAGTTTTAATGCACTAGTCTAGTATAGTTTATAGTAATGATAATAAGTGGTAAGTAATTGATTTTCCTGATAATTGCATTAGTAATAGTTCCTGGTTCATCAGATACAGAATGAATAAGAAATAAATCAAAGAAATAAAACCTGTGATATCCTATGTTTAACGGTAGGGGGTAGTTAATACACATGAACACCTGTCTATTCACTCTTAGTGTACATATGTAAATCAGTGAAATTGATATACCATCAGAGCATCTACATCAATCAGGGAAATTTGAATACAGATGACGGGGTAAATGTTCAGAAGAGCTCGGATTGGCTGCAATTTACAGCTGACAGACCCAGTGTCACTGTATATGCCACGCTCCAGTGGTGTTCAGGTAGATTACTTACTGCATAGTGCATATAGTATGGTACATATATACATTTTCTTTGATCTTGATATAATTTCAGTGGGGAAACTAATGTCTTTGCAATCTGTCCATGAACAAAGCAATTGTTTATTTTAAGGAAAATTGTAAAACTACCAAAAGTATCTTGCATTGAATTTATATTATATTTTAATTTTAAACAAATAGCTTCAATACTAAATGATAACAACACAACAAGTGCATTCTTTGAAATGGTTTGACACTTGGTTGAAGTAAGAAAAATCACATCTAATTTAATAACACCATATATAACTAACCATTGGGACAAGCAACAATAACTTTTAAAATCAATAAACTATACAAGTCTATATATTTATGGTTCCAGCCCATATATATACAATATTTTTTTTTATTAATATTATTTTTGTATGCTCAACTGCGAATCAGAAATATTCTTTTAAAAAAATGCCTGAATAGTAGGATAAGGAATAAATTGATAAATTAAGATTGTGCTGTTGGATTGTTGCTGGGGTTCAAACCCATGACCCTTTGATCTCGAGTATCATGCTTTATCGCTGAGCTAAGGGTAAGATTTCTTACACCTGACACTTGTTCGGCAACCTAATCAATGTTAATCATTATTAATGCCCATCTTTGACGTACTGTTATGAGTGATGTTTCATTTATTACTATTAGAAGCTTTATACCCTTTAAATTAAAAGCATAATAAGACAATGTAAAGACATCAGTGAAATTATTAGTAAATTACATCTTTAATAAATCTATCTTGCACAATAAAAATCACGAAGAAATATCCAGTACCCACACTGAGAAGAAACTTGTATCAAAACACAATTTTCAACGCGAGCTGTTTCCATGTTAGAGATCTATAAATAAACACAATGAAACACAGTTACATATGATAGACCTATATAAATAAATTATGAACTGAAACAAATTAACATGATTATATATTTTCCACAATACATTTACGTCTTGTTCATAAATATGTATCTAGGGTGTTGTTTAATGACTGATGAAAACATCGGTTTTCTTTCCTCAGATCACCACGCCCATTACTTCAGAAACCATGTGGTCGCCTAATCAAACAAAGAAACGCTTATTCTAATTTAGACATGTTTACCTGTATGGGTCCGAAGATGTGCCTTGAGATGTGAACTTTTTCCATACACCTTGCCACATCCTTTAAATGAACATTTATGAACTTTCTTGGCACTGCCACCAGTACGTCCTTTATTGTAACTGTGATCTTCAGTGTTACAGTCAGTGGGCGTGGTACCATGCTTTGAGCGCTTTCGTTTTCGGGGCGTGTTTGTGTCCAAGAAATTCTCGTCGTTTGGCACTGATCTGTAGTTATAGTCCTTCAACTCACTGCTGATATAATCATGATCTATAGGCTCTTGTTTGAATTTACTCAAGTCCGTCAATATTCGAGCTAACATGACCAAAGAGTTCGAGTCTGTTGTAGTTACGTCGTTAGCTTCGAAAGAGGCCATTTTACAATCAGCTGGTTCCGCCGTAACAACACATGGATTTGACATTGCCACTAAACACTGCGCAGCCAGATCTGTATCATAATCCCTCCTTGTTACTTCTTGTAAAGCCATAGTTTCCAACATAAACAAATTAATCGGATGATTATCAGAAATGTCGTTGAAAATGAGCACGGTTTCCGGATGTTTATATTCTTCCTTTGTTGTGTTTCACAACCAGACGAAACGAAAAGTGCTACGGGGTGACATCAGCAGTGGATAAGCACACGATGAATTGAATGGTAAACATAGCCTTGTCCTAGGAATTCTCATCGAAGTTGTCGTCTGCCTCGATTGTCAGTCAGGAGCTCGACAGGATCCATCGAAGTCTGGTCAATGCTATGCGTGTTCTGACCGCGTGCAGTGGGCGTAACCTTCTCGCATAGGAACTGACGTCACGAGCGATCTGAAAAGGTCACAAAAAGCCCGCGAAATCGGATCATATACGCAGTACAAATCCAGTTATTAAGCAATGTGAACCAAGTAAGGTTAATAATATAGCACTAAACCAGTCATTTCAACTCGGACTTTGACAATTATCCATTCTGAGTTAGCCACATTTCATAAATTATAAATAAAGCGTTATTTTCCCGGTAGTCTCTAGACTGTATATACGTCCCTGTCGAGATCTACGGATAGAGTAGCAGGTCCGTGTATTCCTTACAACCACTTATAACTCCGTACACTTTCAAATAGTTAAAGAGCTGATTTGTAGCAAATACAAGTATTCGTTTCGTCTCTATTCTGTACACGAAAATTCAGGTCCGCGATCTGTACAAGGACTGAATAATCTAATCAATAAGAGGACACTGGTCGGCATTTTTTTTTCTATCGGATATGATTTTGCCGACTGGAATGCCAAAAGTCAAAACGTTTTCACCGTATGGTCTGTACTTTACTTTTTTTTAACAATGCCAATAATCTTTATCAAGAAAGTGTTTATTGCATCAAAGTCCGTGCTTGATAATCCAGCAGAAACGGTTAAACATATTTATTATACAAAAAAATAATAATATGTCTCAGAAACCATGTTCAAAACAATCAGATATTTCAAATTGTTATTTTGTTTTTTTCCATCTATTAGCGTCAAGATATTAGAAAATTGTTTTCATACACGCAACATCTCATTACCGAATATGTATTTAAAACACGGGACATTTATATGATAGACTGTTTTCTTATTGTAGTAATATTTTGATTATTTGTAATTAATTATATATATTATCATTGTAAGGCCTACATGGAATTTCTTGTTAATGTTCTTCTGCTTTGAACATCAAATGTAAATTAATCACCACGGAGACGGAATAAGGAGACGGCAGCCTCTGTGTGCTGTAGATAAGTTAGACCCACACCAGTCGACTCTAAGAATTACAACATTCCACGGTAGTTTAATTAGAGTAGAGTAATGGGTAGGTATATGACACCAATTAGGATTTCCGAATCGTTAGCCGTAGTATCGAACACCAATAAATTCTAAGCAGTCGAAACCAATGTATTTGTGTCCGTCCCATGAAAGTTGCCACTAGGCCGTTATAGCGGGATATTCAACAGTTTCTAACCCTTCCACATGGAGTACTAAAATATAGACCCTTCGTGACTGTTGGAGAGGTACGTCCGCTTCACTTCCGAGTTATTCAGTTATCCGTACTTACATAAAAAGTATAAAATAGTCTTTTAAATACATTTTATAATTACAACTTTGCCATATTCTATTGTAACGCAATCAAATTTTATCTATCAACTTACTAGTTGTGAGTTGTTTGGTTTCTTTCTTTCTTTGTATTTGCATCGGAAGTTTTCATTTCATACCATAAATGTGTGCTATTTGTATACATGTCTAGATGAAATAAAGTTATGAATTGTGTTGTTTTGCCTTGATTTTTTTACAGCTCTGCATGAAGTCAGTTAAGAATGGCCTCCCAGTGTATGCAATAAAATTTGGGAGGCTACGGTATGTTTTGTAAGCCTCCTTGCAATAGTCCGTAACGCCGATTTAAAGTGCTATCACACTAAAGTATATTGCTGAGGGCCTCCAGCGGAACGCCCCACCCGTTTATATTAAACTGACAACGGATGAACCAGTCTTTCCAGCAGGGAGTAGTAACTACTATTCCGGGGACAGAAACTTAACCTTCCTCACAAGGCCAGGTCGAGCACTTAACTAAGGCCAAAAGTGAGGTAGTGTCAAGGGAGACATTAGGAAGAAGTAAGTTCTGGAGAAAGAAGAGATAAGATTCCAAATTTAGTTGTCTTTACGGTCCTGCAATTAAAGGGGTGGAAGTTTTTGTGAGGTGTATCGTCGAGAGCTACCTAGTGTTGGTTGTCTATAATCGATTACTTCACGGACTTAGGTCAGACACACGTGACCAGGAGAGGACCAATAATACATAACACGATACACGATGTATATCATACGAAAAAATAATAAGAAACGGAAACTAGTATAAAAAATAAAGGTATAAAAAAGTTTTTATTACATGTTAACCTATCCAGTGATATATAGAAAATTATTCTTTCTAAAAACGTTTTCTGATAAGCGTATGAAGCTGATATTTGCATAAGATTTTTATTAGGAAAAAATTAACAACATAAAAAGAAAATGTAAGAGTTGTATTATTGTTCTGGTTTTTTTTTTTAAATTATTATTTCAATATGATATATAAATGGCTTGGGTACTCTTCTGGCCACATGTGACTGTGACTTACAGATAACGATTTCAATGTGATACACAATTCAATGATGTGTAACTAGCTAGTGTTTGTCTTGGTTTATGGTATGTACTGTACGTAATGGGTACTTTTAATGATGAACAGTAAATAATCATATATATATATAGTGCAGTAGTATTATTGTGTATGTTTGTGACACTTACATACAATGTATCATGTCGTACGTTTCTATCAATCAAGTCACAATCCTTCAAAACTGAATTAAAATATATCAATTCATATGCTTCAACCGTAATTGGGGAAGACACATAGGCAATTCTTTTGGAATCACCAACTTACAAAATAATAGTATCTTGAAATGAAATATGGGCTGTTCTAAATATAAGGGTAGCTAAGTGCATGTACATTGTAATACTCTATACAGCAGTAACACATATCTCTTAGTGACACATCAGCTATACTCCAACATCACTGAACCCACAACTTATTAGCTGTAACATGACGGTGTGATTAGATGAAGCTTGTCGAAGTTACTTATCAATTAATTTCCGTAAGGTACATAAGCATGGGACGTCATCATCGAAATAATTATAGTCACCAATTTAATCAATTAGCTTACATAATGGACGCAGGCTTGTAGAGTCTATGTCTAGATAAAATCATCTTGAATATTGCTGATATCAGCTAATCTTAACTAAATCTATAAATATAATAAGTTATTAGGCTTGATTTTCACTTCAAGTTTTGCCGAAAGTTACGTATATTGGGCCTTTAACATTCTTCGAGGCCGCGGCTTAATAAACAGTCTCGTAAACGGTTATTGTTCATCTAGCATTTGGTTTCAAATCGTAACACAGTTGCTGCTTCGACCACACGTGTGGCAAGTTCCTTAAATCAACAACTCGGTAACTCAATATAAAAGTCTCCTGCCATGTAGAAAACACTGGGTTTTTTTTTTTAAATATTTTCTCATATATAGTGAGTCGACATACTGGTCCTATACTTAGGTTGTTAATTAAAAAAATTTAATTCTAACTCTGCTACCATATCATCGTCGGAAACCCACGGTACACTTCTCTGACGTTTGCATCCCGTGGGTTAAAATGGAAAGAAACTCTCGTTTTCGTACTAAAATAGTAGCCAATCATTTCGATGGCTACATACAGCCGGGACATCAAGCAAACGTCAGAGAAGTCTGGAGAAGTGTACCGTGGGTTTCCGACGATGCTACCATATAGTCAGTGACGTATATATATACGTAACATATATGTTCCTGATATAGCGTATCATATACTATTTCATATCTTCACTGGAAATTAGCATTATCGTCTTCTTGAAATCATAATCAGTATAACTTCATTATCACCTAAATCATCTACTGTACGTCAACATCAGCGACATCAAGTTCGTGCCTGCAGCCATACGTCCCTGATGCAGCTAACACTCACACTGTAATTAGCGCCTGAGGCTAGTGTAACTTACAACATATTGTACCTGTGAGATCAAGGGAGGTCCGAATGTGGGGTGCGGGTAAAGGTAGAAATGTGACCGCCATCGCTAGTTGTAATCAGTGAAGCGTGGACGGCAAACTACTCAACTAATTAGTAATTGAAATCTGGCATAATTGAATTAGTAAACAATATCACGGAATTAGATTTTGCTATCTAAGTCCGTGACAACATTTTTTTCTATGGCAAGATGTTTTGCCACAGCTTTAAAAACACGTTATTTAGTGACATATTGAATCAGAGACGTATAATCACGGAATGAGATCAAAGTCCGGGGTATAATATAAACACCTCTGCTTGAATGTCTTAAATTTCTATATGATTAGAAATTAAACAGTTGAATGTACAGTACAGCATCATCGATATCCAGCCCCCCCCCCCCCCCCTCGCAGGGTAACGCTCACATACGATCTCTCGTACATGTAGATGAACGTAACCCCCTGGATAACGAGGATGGCAGTACAGATCTATATATAAGTATAGCTTGCTCATAAATTATATGAGATGATGATATATACCACAATGAGATATACATGTGTTATATACGTCGCTGGATGAGATTTTTTTTTTTTATTTAAAGTCGGAATGTCAAGTACAACAAATCAGCACATACCACATAATATAGTGAAGGCAAAAGTTCAAAATATAATTTTTGAGAAGAGGTTGACTATTTACTCTATGTTTGTACGTGTTTTGTTTTTTCTTTCTTTTTAAGTAAACACTATATATAATATATTGTTTATATGTGTGCCTGTAATCGGCCACCATATATCCTTTGTGGATATGTTTTCAGCTTTAATTGAAAAGATAGACCTGGCCTTTCTTTGTCTGTGTTTTCATTTTAGAAAAGAATTCGGGAATATAGAATGGTCAATTCCTGGTGTCATTTTGCGATAACGGAACAGCCAAGCTCTGGTGTCACTTTGAGATGACGGAACAGTCAAGCCCTTTGGTGTCATGTGTGACGACAGCTATAACAGATAAATTGTAGGAAAACAGCTTATATTTCCAAAGCAGTTATTTGAACATAACTAATTTCTTGGTTTTGCAACAAACTATTACCGTATGTTCAACTAATTAATTACCACATTACTATAGTAATTCAAGGGATTTGAACTATGTCTTGCTAAATGCCTTTATTGTTATAGATGTTCGAGTTATTAGGTACTGTATATTAATTGGAGTCGGAGAAACAGCTGTTTGCCAATCAAGAAATCATGATTCGTGAAGTCCTGTCATATTGGATTCAGTGATTATAATAATAACAAATATAAGTTTACAGATAGATAAAATCTTTCATTAGAATCAGTATTCCTATTTTCTCTTTATAAAGTTCATTATATGGCAAAGACTTTAAAAATCTAATTCTGTGGCAAAACGAAGAGAGTATTATGTGTATGAATTTAGTGTGTATGTCTTTAGGTTAACTATTTTAATTGTATATGATGTAATTAAAAAATGGGATTCCGTTCTTTTTTCGTTCAAGTTTTTATGCTACAATGTATTTTCTAAAATAAGTTCATACTTACAAAAGCTGCCAGATAAGGTGACATTTTATCATTTTATAATTCAATATATACTATTTTAGCAAATGTACTGGTCTAGAGATTTTGTTTCAAGCCTATTTATAAGATTTTAAATTTTGAAATGAACATTTCTTTGACCTATTGTGAGATATCTGAATAGTTTTATCAAAGTTAAAATGAAATATTAAGATATGTAAGACATTTTCATTTTATAATTTAACAAGAGGCCCATCAGGCCTTAACCATCATCTGGCTATATAAAATTTGAGTTGGTTGTGATATTAACATATTTGACCTTGAGTCAAGGTCATTCATTTTAACAAACCGGGTAGCCCTTCATCATAGCATGATACAGGCCAAATATCAGTACCCTGGGCTTTTCAGTTGTAGAGAAGAAGTTGGTTGAAGGCTTGAATCATTTGACCTGTGTGTGCTGAGGAGAAGGTTTTGAGACATTTGACCCCTGTGACCTTGAAAGTGGACCAAAATCATTAATTCAAAGAAACTTTGTAGCCCTTCATTCCAGCACTATACACACCAAATATCGGTTAACTGGATCCTAAAGTTATTGAGAAGTTTCTTGAATTGTTTTAAACACATTTTATACATGTGACCTTGAAAGTGGGTCAAGGATATTCATTGGAACAAACTTAGTAGTCCTTCATCCAAGCATGCTACACACCAAATATGAGTACCTTGGGCTTTTTGGTTATTGAGTAGACTGTTCTTGAAAGTATAGAGACATTTGACCTCTGTGACCTTCGAAGTGGGTCCAGGTCATTCATTTGAACAAACTTGGTAGCTTTTCATTCCAGCATGCTCCAGGCCAAATATCAGTCAGTACCCTAGGTCTTTCGGTTATTAAGAAGAATTTGCTGTTTTATCTTGTTTGACCCCTGTGACCTTGAAAGTAAGTCAAGGTCATTCATTTGAACAGACTTGGTAACCCTTCATCCTGGCATGCTACATGCATAATATCAGCACCCTGGGCCTTTCAGTTATTGACCCTTCGGGTCAGATTACCTAAAAATAATACCTTCTGTGTGAATGTTATTGTCACAGTTGACCAGTTATCACAGAAGAAAGCCTCTGAAAAGTTCCTTTAGGTGAAGTTATTTTAGAATTATCAATGTGCCAAAAAACAGACAATTTTTGCATTGCATGACAGTTTCTTGGGCTGGTTTCCCTCAAGGGTTCCAATTGGTTGTCCCGACTTGGGTACAGTGACTGTGGTGTTAGTATCTGTAGTATATTACTGTACATGTTATATACATGTCTTTGGTACAGTGACTGTGGTGTTAGTATCTGTAGTATATTACTGTACATGTAATATACATGTCTTTGGTACAGTGACTGTGGTGTTAGTATCTGTAGTATATTACTGTACATGTTATATACATGTCTTTGGTACAGTGACTGTGGTGTTAGTATCTGTAGTATATTACTGTACATGTAATATACATGTCTTTGGTATCTCCAACTGTAGTCAGCAATCATCACAGAAAATTGTTCTGATAAAACAAACGAATAACTCAGCCGACAAAAGGGAATTTAATGCAGGAAATAAACAAGTAAAATATATTTTCTTTTCATCAGTAAATACATGTACATATCAAGTAATCAAATTTGACAAACAAAAATTGCACATTGATTTGATTATTCCTAACATTCAAACAATCAATAAATAAGTATATGTATATAAGTTTTGTACAGAGTTAGTACATAAAATAGAAGAATTTTATTACCACATTATGTATCAGCTGTTATGAAATGTACTGAGTAGGGAGTCGGAAGAAAAAAACTTTCACCTGTGACTGTCCCCTATATACCATGTGATGTGATAAAAAGGATAACTTCTTTTTCATACAAGATTTATTAAACTTATCCTGATGTTTTTTCCTGCAAAATCTTGAAAAAATGAGAACTTCCGGGACATATTTCATAATTCTCACCAAAACAGAAACTTGTAAAATTGTTATCTAGGTATACAGTAGTTTAGCAAGATCAACTGCTAAAAAAAAAATATTTTCAATACCACATTGTTACTTGTAAACAAAGTTTGAAACCTGTATAAATAATGACTCATAAAAAAATACATCTATTCCACACATACATATCAAATGTTAGACATATGAATACAAGAAATATTAAAATGTTAATGTCAAGCCAGAAACAGAAAACCAGAAAATTATTGGAGAAAAAGCCATAAGAAAAAAACAAAAACTGCTAATATTGGTCTGGCATCATCATAGTGCAATAATCCTGCTCTTGGTTTTCTCTTTATCATTTTGCTTAAAAGAATAACTGAGATTTACACATACACCCTAGATGGTACAAACAATGTTTTAAATAAGAAAATAAATATTGTAAATATTTGCTCTACAGCAAATTACAGGTATATTATCAGCAGTGACAGCAGTTAATAGTGACAGGCTATCAGAAACCAAACAAATACACTGTATCACCAGGTATAAACTTTACATGCAAGCTAAAACAGAAAACGGTTGTATACTCTTTATCTTATTATTATGATTACAGTTACTACTGACATAATTTTGAAATCACTGCAAGTTCCTGCCAGGGAACATTGAAAACATCAGTACAAGAAAATAAAAAAAACATGACTGGTTCCTGATAGTCACCCCAACTGAGTTCACTTTGTCTAAATTAAACAGGACTATGTTTTAAAAAGATTTAGATATACACAAGACAGACTTTGGTTCTAACAAGGACACTTCATAACAAAGCAGACTTCCCCCAATAATCCCCAGATCCAAAACTCTCAAACAGAGTTTCTGGGTAGTTTGATAAGACGAGGTACACCGCACAACACTTGATCATATCTTCTTAAAAAGGGAACAAAATTCTGAGGGGAAACTTTTAGTTTAGTTTATTTTGTTTTACGTCCTATTAACAGCCAGGGTCATTTAAGGCCGTGCCAGATTTTGGAGGTGGAGGAAAGCAGGAGGTGGAGGGCTAGTGGAAGAATGTCAATATACTTTAACTACTCGGCCACCTCTGCCCCTTGAGGGGAAATAACCCATAAACGGTAGTTAAAAAAGCTTAGATTGATCCCAGCATTTACATGGCACACCTCCTAATACAGACAGTATAGCTACAAAATACAGTGCATTTTGTACAGCTGTATTAACACTAGGCCAGTATTAATTGTAATAGGATAGTTTAATGTGACCAAACTTTTTATAGAATTTAGTTAATTTGTAGACAGTGAATCGTGTTGCCAATCACTGTAGGATCATATTTTTACAGCTACAATATTGTTTTTACATATAAAGATAAGTTCCATGCTTTTTTGATGTAACATACCTGTCAAAACTACCTGATGATAATTAAAATATCTGCTGTATTGATAATTATTCTGTTACATAAGTAATTCAGTCAAAGGTTTCAGTACTTGTCCTGTTAGAACCCAAACCTGCCTTAAAGGTAACTGCACATATATTACGCAAAATACAAAGAACATGCATTGGCAAATGTGAAACGAATAGAACTGCCAATTAAATTAATTTAATAAATGTTTATAATTCAGATTGTTAAAATTGATACAAGATGTATCACTTCTCATAATGCACAATTCAATGTCCAATATTATGATCATTGTTCTTGGTTTTAATTCAGGTCATCTTAATGTTATAAATTAGAATAAAGCACTTGTAACAAAGGTAGATAATGATATGACTGACAATAGTAGAGATTTGGCACTTTGTCTTGTTACTCAAGGTATATCTTCACTTCAAAAGGGTAACAGTCAAAGTCGGTGTTTGTCTGCCTGAAGAGCTGGGTGTGTTGCCAAGCAACGTCTCCCTTCCCGCCACTGAGGTTTGCTGTCAAAGTCATATCGGCCACACCATTAAGGTCACTGATGGTTTTGAGGTCATCTGTACCTGTTTAGATAAACAACAATTAATATTACTTATACAGCATAAAGTTTTAATAAAATAAGCAATTTACAAGAATGTGATCAATATATCCATGTCTGAGCAAGAAAATAAAATTAACAGTGCTAGCCCAGGATATGAACCATGGACTACTATACAATCTCTATAACTGAGAATTTGTACTATGGACTTTTATTTGTCTCCGTAAAGGAGGACTTGTACCATGGACTTTTATTCTGTCTCTGTAAAGCAGGACTTGTACCATGGACTACTACACTGTCTCTCTAGTCCAGGATTTGGACCAAAAAATTAAAAGACAATTCTTAATATTCTTAATTTTACTTTTTTTTTCAATTGAAAAAAATAGCACAAACTTCTGGAATTGATAACAAGCAAAGGTAATTCTGATTCGATTGATTTGCTAGTTGCCCGGTCTTCTACTCCAACAATGTTGGAGTATAGGTGTATCCAGTCTTCATGAAGAAATGAGAACAAATCTGATAAGAAAGAAAACCCTGAATCCTACAACCAAGTTGTTGATAACCTACCTTTTAATATTGCACACTGATTGTCGCTGCACAGCCTCCATGACAAAACACCATTCTCGTACGTTGTACTCTTAACACAGATTTCAATGTTCCTCACCTTTAAACCTGAACCTATTCGGAGAGAGAGAAAATGTAGAATAAAAAAACAACATTACCCAGTATATAAACATCATACCTTGGTACTTGTATATCAGTCTCGAGTTCAAACCAAATTTCATGTTCTAATCGCCAGTATAGCCACTCAAAACATTGTACTATCCCCATTCTAACACTCATTGACAATTTTACTACACTAAAATGTTTAGATACATTGTATTTCCTTGCTACAAGTACGTAGTAAAGTACTCTGTGACCAGGCTGGTGACATGTCTTTCTATAGCCAACTGACCAATCAGAATGAAGCTTTCAAAAGTCGGTCATTTAGCCGCGCCCATACATGAACTGGTGAGCGCTTGGTCTGTATGTTGACGAGGCAGAATATTTAGATTTAGGTCCCCTGATTCTTCGTGAACGTATGTTAACGTCATAATTTGATCAACATTAACAAAATGTTTACAATTCCATATCTGTATGCATGACAATATGTTCGTATCGACACACTCGTGTGTTTAGATCTATGAAGAGTTTTGTCAAATTCACAAGACACAGTCACAATGAAATGTTTGTTTTGATTATTAAGCTTATTGCCGGAGCTTGACACGATTGATCATGATTCTATCGCACATTAGAACATGGTCAATATCCAATCAAAACACTCATTACAAACGAATTGTGTTAGAATTGATCTTTAAACACTTTTTTAACGATGTTGATGGATCCATACAGTAAGGCACTGTTTAAAACACTCTTGGTCTGCAGGAGCTTATAACACTCATACACAACATATTATTCTTTCTAACTATTTGACTTTTCTAGAAACAATACAATGTTCATTCAATTATCTTTATTTCTTTCAAGCATTTTAGGTATTTTATTCTCATAAATAATTTTTTTTTTTCTATTATAGCACTAATCACTATTTTCTGGCAGAAACTAAATGATTGAATAAACTTATCGCTAGTTCCAGTATTTCTATTAAAAACAAACATTTTAGAAAACGTTACTATTTAAGTCTAGTGCAAGAGAGAAAGTATCATAAAGGAACTTGAATTGATTGCAAAAAAATAGATTGGGTTGATTGCAAAAAGATTTGGACAATTTGAATGATTCAAATACTAACACTATTTACGTTAACTCTTACAATTTAAGTGTAAACTTACTTTTGAAATCAAACTTCCATGACAGGGCTGCTATGGCGGAACCTTCGGTCCGAGCCAGGTACACCATTTTCCAGTCATGTTCTTCCTTGCGGAAAACATTGGTGCTCTTGGACAAGCAGGACCCAAATCCTGATGTTTTCTTATTTTCATCAGAGACTCGAGTGTACTCATCTTTAGCACAGTTGTACCTGTGAAAAAACACAATAACCATACATTTACATTCACAGCATGAAGGTCTATTAGACAATAAGACTGCTACTTCATACAGAATTACTGATTGGCTTCTACTGTAAAATGTCACGTTTATATGGCTTTTAAATTATTCAAAAATTGCTAAAACATATTTTAGAACAAGCAAAATACTTGAAATACGGTAGTATAATCTTCTAAAATATCATATGATTATGAAGTAAACATTAGGAAACTTATTCACATGTGAAATTTCGAAATGAATTATTCCAACCTTTGAATTTGAGGAGTTCAAATGTGTTTTCAGGGGGATGAATGAGTTTGTATAATGCACAGTAAGTACCGGGGGGGGGGGGGGGGGTATGTATATGTTATGTTTGCAAACAGTTAATGTAGAATAGGTATATAAGAACCAGGAGTACAAACAGTGATATATCACAGAAATCATAACAAGAGGCCCAATGGGCCTGCATCGCTCACCTGGAATTAATCTCTGACTTGTAACCCTTAAGTGCCAAAATAGCCCCTTAGGGGTCAGAGTCACCATTTATGCAAAATATGTTCCTCTTCCCCCAACGATGTTTCTGACCAAATTTGGACAAAATCTATTCATAACTTTATGACAAGAAGAGATTTAAAGGAATTACCTCTATTTCCCTTCATGGGCCACGCCCCTCTAGCCCCTTAGGGGTCAGAGTCACCATTTATGCAAAATTTGTTCCCCTTCCCCCAAGAATGTTTCTCACCAAATTTGGGCCAAATCCATTCATAACTTTATGACAAGAAGAGATTTTAAAAGAATTACCTGTATTTCCCCTAATTGGCCCAGTGCATCTGGGCCCTTAGGGTTCAGAGTCACCATTTATGCAAAATCTGTTCCCCTTCCCCCAACGATGTTTCTGACCAAATTTGGACAAAATCTATTCATAACTTTATGACAAGAGAGACTTAAAGGAATTACCTCTATTTCCCTTATTGGGCCCCGCCCTTCTGGCTGCTTTGGGGTCCGAGTCACCATTTATGCAAAATCTGTTCCTCTTCCCCAACAGATGTTTCTGACCTTATTTGGTCAAAATCCAATCAGGACTTTTTGACAAGAAGAGATTTAAAGGAATTACCTCTATTTTCCCTATTTGGCCCCGCCCCTCTGGCCCCTTGGGTGCCAGTGTCACCATTTATGCAAAATCTGTTCCCCTTCCCCCAACGATGTTTCTGACCAAATTTGGACAAAATCTATTCATAACTTTATGACAAGAAGAGATTTAAAGGAATTACCTCTATTTCCCTTATTGGGCCCCGCCACTCTGGCCCCTTAGGGGTCGGAGTCACCATTTATGCAAAACCTGTTCCCCTTCCACTAAGGATGTTTCTGACCGAATTTGGGCCAAATCCATTCATAACTTTATGACAAGAAGAGATTTAAAGGAATTACCTCTATTTCCCCTATTAGGCCCCGCCCCTCTGGCCTCTTTAGGGTCAGAGTCACCATTTATGCAATATCTGTTCCCCTTCCCTCAACGATGTTTCTGACTAAATTTGGTCAAAATCCAATTAGGACTTTTTGACAAGAAGAGATTTAAAGGAATTACCTCTTTTTCCCCTATTGGGCCCCGCCCCTCTGGCCCCTTTGGGGTCCAAGACACCATTTATGCAAAATCTGTTCCCCTTCCCCAAAGGATGTTTCTGACTTAATTTGGTCAAAATCCAATCAGGACTTGTTGACAAGAAGAGATTTAAAGAATTACCTCTATTTTCCCTATTGGGCCCCGCCCCTCTGGTCCCTTTAGGGTCAGAGTCACCATTTATGCAAAATCTGTTCCCCTTCCCTCAACGATGTTTCTGACCAAATTTGGCCAAAATCCAATCAGGACTTTTTGACAAGAAGAGATTTAAAGGAATTACCTCTATTTCCCCTATTGGGCCCCGCCCCTCTGGGCCCTTAGGGGTCAGAGTCACCATTTATGCAAAATCTGTTCCCCTTCCCCCAACGATGTTTCTGACTAAATTTGATCAAAATCCAATCAGGACTTTTGACAAGAAGAAATTTAAAGAATTACCTCTATTTTCCCTATTGGGCCCCGCCCCTCTGGCCCGTTTAGGGTCAGAGTCACCATTTATGCAAAATCTGTTCCCCTTCCCTCAACGATGTTTCTGATTATATTTGGCCAAAATCCAATCAGGACTTTTTGACAAGAAGAGATTTAAAGGAATTACCTCTATTTCCCTTATTGGGCCCCGCCCCTCTGGGCCCTTAGGGGTCAGAGTCACCATTTATGCAAAATCTGTTCCCCTTCGCCCAAGGATGTTTCTGACTAAATTTGGCCAAAATCCAATTAGGACTTTTTGACAAGAAGAGATTTAAAGGAATTACCTTTATTTTCCCTATTGGGCCCCGCCCCTCTGGCCCCTTTGGGGTCCGAGTCACCATTTATGCAAAATCTGTTCCCCTTCCCCAAAGGATGTTTCTGACTAAATTTGATCAAAATCCAATCAGGACTTTTTGACAAGAAGAGATTTAAAGAATTGCCTCTATTTTCCCTATTGGGCCCCGCCCCTCTGGCCCTTTGGGGGTCAGAGTCACCATTTATGCAAAATCTGTTCCCCTTCGCCCAAGGATGTTTCTGACCAAATTTGGTTAAAATCCAATAAAGACTTTTTGACTAGTAGCGATTTGAAGAAAATGTTGACAGACGACGGACGGACGACGGACGACGGACGACGGACGCTGCGCCATGGCATAAGCTCACCGGACCTTCGGTCCAGGTGAGCTAAAAAGCATGGTATATGTTCATACATCAAACTGAATTCAATCTGGCTTCAGTATTTACACTTGTATGAGATAATATACAATTTACTTATTAAGTACAACAATACCTACCTGACATGTAATATTTTACCCTGTTTTTCACTGTCTGTTGGTGTAAAGACAAAGGGCTCCTTGACAGGTTGTGGTGTGCTCCCAGTTTCCCCACGAGCTAATCTCCATGCTAATGACCCAGTGGTCCGTCCCGACAGATCATTCTTATCACATTTCTTCTGTGTAATTAACTCTACAACCTCCACTATACACCTCTTTGCCATTTCATTTCGTCGCTCTTCTGAAACAACTTTATTTTTTTCATTCCATAGTCGGAAGCAGACCTGACCTAACCAATTTTCCCGGACTTCCTGTCTGCGGCTCATCATCTCTTTGAAATTAGAGCTGTACCTCCAGCTGACATCTTGCACCTCATCCTTGGAGAACGCTAACACATATGTTAGTTTCTTTCCCCATCCAACTTCATAAAGAAGAGGTTTATCACAGGCATTTTCACAAGGATCACAGTGCAGCCATCGTTTTTGACTGGTCGAATACACTTCTGTCCAAACATGGTCAGTCCAATCCAGAACGTATCTAGCCTCAAAACCCATGGCCCTGCAACACAGTGTAAAACAGTTGGCCCACTCCCCACAGCGGCCTCGTTTCGTGTCCAGAAGTCTACCTGGGTCATTGTAGCGAGGAAATCGTACAAATTTATTACACCTGTCACATTTGTAGTTCTCTACCCGTGACGCTCCCCAGCCGAGGTCCTCCTGACTCGGTTCTGCCATTCCTACACTCCTCGTCTTCCCCTGACAAATATCACAGTCAGGAGCATCCACCCACTTGAAGAAGGAATTCTTAAACCAGGCAAGGAGAGAGAGAAGAACGCAGTCCTGAAGACCTACCACAGAGGCATCTTTATCTGCTGCTTGTAAAGCACTGAATCTATTCTTTGCCTCTTTGTTTAATTCTTCAATTGGAATTACAGATCTTGCCTTTTGCTGAAAGTCTCTTCTTTCATAACTCAGCACATGAACCAAATTTGATTCAATCTTCATGAAAAATTGTCTTTCTGCTTGCTGAAATGTAAGTATTCAACCAAAAATATGAGTACTTCACATAATGAATATTCATTTGTAGATCAATGTATTCGATTCATCCACACAACATTATTGCATTAATAATAGAAGCAGGTAAGTTCATTTTGACTACATTTCTAATAGACATGCACAAAGTTGACCAGCTTTTCATAAAAGTACAATGGTTGACATACAAAGTAACGCAAAAATTAGAATGATGAAGTTCTAAAACCATCTGACTATAGAGATTTGGTTATATTTTGTTTCACATCCTCTCAACATTTAAGACAATTTTAGGATGCTATATGGCCTTCTGTTGTATGCGACGTGAGTGTACACATTGTGTTAAATGTGAGTATTTGGATGGCAGAGGTAAACTTACTTAAGAACTTTTTTTTAACTTTATAACATTTGTCAATTCATAATGCTTTAATCTATTGAAATTTTAATAATGTGCTTCAATAATTTGAGTGATATATTTGGATGCCATAATTTTGTTTTTGTTGTTATGCCATCACAAGAGGACTCTTTCCAATGACTAAACTGAAAGACAAGTCCGAACACAGGAGAACTGTTAATAAATCATAAGCTTATTAAGCTTCCAATAACAATATACTACCGGTACATAAATATCAGGTGATTCTAAGTATCGGTTCATATATAGTGTCATTTAAATTTGTACATGCAATTGCAGTGTCAGCTTGTTTCCCCATGTGTCCGCTAGGCACCCTTTTGTTATGCCCTAAAGGTATATGGGGGGGGGGGGGGGGTGTTGGATCCTATTTCATGTACACCTATTTAGTTGTGTAAAGCTAAACCAGTATATTTGGAATTTTTCTAGGTTCCCCAACCAGTACATTGTATTTGCCATTTTAGATTTGTTACATTTGTGTGTCAAAAGAAATGTAGGTTTATTATATTTTGATGGAACAACTTGGGCCAACTGAGAACTAAACAAACATTTGTGCAACCAGGACTTCATGCAAAATAGCCCAGATCTTGTACCTGCATAGCCTGTCTTGACCTTGGAGTGACTGTCTGAGCTGGAAGCTGGACTGGTCTGGCTGCACTGGGTGTCACTGCAGGCTGCTGGACTCTTGGTGTGGACGGCCCTGGTCCCCCAGTCGATGACCGGACAAGTTTTATAGCAGTGTGCAGCTCGTTTCTCACTTGTATCAGTGTGAGAGTCGGAGGAATGTTTGTTGGGAATGTCAAAAACTCACCATCCTGTAAAGAGAAATCATGAAGTATTAAAAGTTTTTTTTCAAATTTGTTCTGTCATTCCAATTTCAGGACCATCTATTTATATAGTTACCAGCACCAGTAACTTGTAGATATAGGATTTCAAGGCCATACATGCGTCCATGTTAAGTGATAAATTGTTGATGTTCCACAACCATAATAAGTTATAACAAAACATGAAAATGTTATATTGTGAATGTAGAAACCACAATACCATATTCATTGCAAAAAAAAAATACAGGTAAAAGAAGATTTTAATCAAAAAATTGATTATGATGGATGATATTATCATCCATAGGAACATTTCATATTCAAACTGAACTGACAGTTATAATAAGAATTTAAGAAATGAATAATTAGGACTGTTTGGAATCTAATATTGTGGTCATACCTTTTAAAAGTGCAGATTGAGATCATTTTGAATATATTTCTCATTCACCCTTAAAGATTAATTTGAACTCCTAAATTCAAAAGGTTGGAACAGTTCATTAACAGGTCTGTAATATCTTTGTGATTCATTGACAGACCCATACCAGGCAATTTGAAGCCGATCACAGCTGAGGTTTATAGAAATACCACACTCAAATACACTGATGACAAGATCATGAGCAGCTGTAAATACTGTATATATATCATGCATTTTATCTTGAGTATATATACATAATTATATTAAGAGGGGCTAAATTATGCTGAATATGTTGACAAATATAAATTAAGTCTAGTATTATTATCAACTCTTCCCTGGCGAAGGCATTAGACAATTTGGATTACCATGGCGAAGGCATTAGGCGAAGACATTAGACTATTTGGATTACACAGGCGCAGGCATTAGACTTTTTGGATTACCCTGGCATAGCCCTTAGACTATTTGGATTACCCTGGGGTAGGCTTTAGACTATTTTGATTACCCTGGCGTAGGCTTTAGACTATTTGGATTACCCTGGCATAGGCTTTAGACTTTTTGGATTACCCTGGCTTACACTTCAGACTATATGTATTACCGTGGAGTAAGCTTACGACTATTTCGATTCCCTGGCGTTGGCTTTAGACTATTTGGATTACCCTGCATTGGCTTCAGACCATTTGGATTACACTGGCGTAGGCTTCAGACTATCTAGATTACTCTGGCTTAGGCTTTAGACTATTTGGATTACCCTGGCATAGGCTTCAGACTATTTGGATTACCCTGGTTTACACTTTAGACAATTTGGATTACCCTGGCGTAGGCTTCAGACTTTTTGGATTAAACTGGCTAACACTTTAGACAATTTGGATTACTGTGAAGTAGGCTTCAGACTATTTGGATTACCCTGGCATAGGCTTTAGACTATTTGGATTACCCTGGCGTAGGCTTTAGACTATTTGGATTACCCTGGTTTACACTTTAGACAATTTGGATTACCCTGGCACAGGCTTAAGACTATTTGGATTACCTGGTGCAGGCTTTAGACTATTTGGATTACCCTGGTGTAGGCTTTAGACTATTTGGATTACCCTGGTGTAGGCTTTAGACTATTTGGATTACCCTGGCATAGGCTTCAGACTATTTGGATTACCCTAGCGCAGGCTTCAGACTATTTGGATTACCTGGTGCAGGCTTTAGACTATTTGGATTACCCTGGTGTAGGCTTTAGACTATTTGGATTACCCTGGTGTAGGCTTTAGACTATTTGGATTACCCTGGCATAGGCTTCAGATTATTTGGATTACCCTGGCGTAGGCTTAAGACTATTTGGATTACCCTGGCGTAGGCTTTAGACTATTTGGATTACCCTTGTTTACACTTTAGACAATTTGGATTACCCTGGCGTAGGCTTTAAACAATTTGGATTACCCTTGTTTACACTTTAGACTATTTGGATTACCTTGGCGTAGGCTTTAAGACTATTTGGATTACCCTTGTTTACACTTTAGACAATTTGGATTACCCTGGCACAGGTTTAAGACTATTTGGATTACCTGGTGCAGGCTTTAGACTATTTGGATTACCCTGGTGTAGGCTTTAGACTATTTGGATTACCCTGGTGTATGTTTTAGACTATTTGGATTATCCTCGCTTCCACTTTAGACTTTTTGGATTACCCTGGCATAGGCTTTAGACTATTTGGATTACCCTGGGGTAGGCTTTAGACTATTTTGATTACCCTGACGTAGGCTTTAAACTATTTGGATTACCCTGGCATAGACTTTAGACTATATGGATTACCCTGGCATAGACTTTAAACTATTTGGATTACCCTGGCATAGGCTGTAGACTATTTGGATTACCCTGGCATAGACTTTAGACTATATGGATTACCCTGGCGTAGGCTTTAGACTATTTTGATTACCCTGGCATAGACTTTAAACTATTTGGATTACCCTGGCATAGGCTGTAGACTATTTGGATTACCCTGGCATAGACTTTAGACTATTTGGATTACCCTGGCATAGGCTGTAGACTATTTGGATTACCCTGGCATAGACTTTAAACTATTTGGATTACCCTGGCATAGACTTTAGACTATTTGGATTACCATGGCATAGACTTTAGACTATTTGGATTACCTTGGTGTAGGCTTAAGACTATTTTGATTACCCTGGTGTAGGCTTTAGACTATTTCGAATACCCTGGTGTATGCTTTAGACTTTTTGGATTATCCTGGCTTACACTTTAAACAATTTGGATTACCCTGGCGCAGGCTTCAGACTATTTGGATTACCCTGGCATAGGCTTTAGACTATTTGGATTACCCTGGTTTACACTTTAGACAATTTGGATTACCTTGACGTAGGCTTTAGACTATTTTGATTACCCTGGCGTAGGCTTTAGACGATTACCCTGGCATAGGCTTTAGGCTATTTGGATTACCCTGGCATAGGCTGTAGACTATTTGGATAACCCTTTGCATAGGCTTCAGACTATTTGGATTACCTTGGCGTAGGCTTTAGACTATTTTGATTACCCTGGCATAGACTTTAAACTATTTGGATTACCCTGGCATAGGCTGTAGACTATTTGGATTACCCTGGCATAGACTTTAGACTATTTTGATTACCTGGCATAGGCTTTAGACTATTTAGATGACCCTAGCTTACACTTTAGACTATTTGGATTACCCTGGGATAGGTTTTAGACTATTTGGATTATCCTGGCGTAGGCTTTAGACGATTACCCTGGTGTAGGCTTTAGACTATTTGGATTACCCTGGCATAGGCTTTAAACTATTTGGATTACCCTGGCATAGGCTGTAGACTATTTGGATTACCCTGGCATAGACTTTAGACTATTTTGATTACCTGGCATAGGCTTTAGACTATTTAGATGACCCTGGCTTACACTTTAGACTATTTGGATTACCCTGGGATAGGTTTTAGACTATTTGGATTATCCTGGCGTAGGCTTTAGACGATTACCCTGGTGTAGGCTTTAGACTATTTGGATTACCCTGGCATAGGCTTCAGACTATTTGGATTACCCTGGCGTAGGCTTTAGACTATTTGTATTACCCAGGCTTACACTTTTGACTATATGTATTACTGGGTGTAGGCTTTAGACTATTTGGATTACCCTGGCGTAGGCTTTAGACTATTTTGATTACCCAGGCTTACACTTTAGACTATATGTATTAACGTTGCGTAGACTTTAGACTATTTGGATTACCCAGGCATAGGCTTTAGACTATTTTGATTACCCAGGCTTACACTTTAGACTATATGTATTAACGTGGCGTAGACTTTAGACTATTTGGATGACCCTGGCGTAGGCTTTAGACTATTTGGATTACCCTGGCATAGGCTTTAGACTATTTTGATTACCTGGCATAGGCTTTAAACTATTTGGATTAACCTGGTATAGGCTTTAGACTATTTGGATTACCTGGCATAGGTTTAGACTATTTGGATAACCCTGGCTTACACTTTAAACTTTTTGGATTACCCTGGCATAGGCGTTAGACTATTTTGATGATGAAATGTTATATAAATAATGCAATCACTTAAAAATGCACTCACCCTGACTTAAAACGTCTACCTGTATTAATAACCTAACAAATATTGTGAGAGTCAATATGGGAAAGATAAATACATGGTAGTCACAGTGTCTCTTATATTAACTTGGATCCTGTAGTAACTCTGTTACCACTACTACTGAAGACCATCCAAACCAATTCAGAGATGACTAAAATCACATAGGGAGAAATGGTTACTGTAAACCAAGTTATTTTCATGTGCGATTAAAGGCCCAATATACGTACCTTTCAGCAAAACTTGGAAGCGAAAATCAAGCCTAAAAACCTATCATATCTATAGATTAAGCTAAGATTAACTGATTTTAGCAAAAATCAAGATTAATTCTTACGCGGTTACTGGTACAGCAGCAGTTGGAACTCTGTATTTGTAAAAACACATCCATTTTGAGCTGTCTTCCAACCTCGGCTTGTTGTTGAAGTGGGCCACTCCTGAATTATTTTCAATTCTTTTGAATTTTCTGTCAAGAGTTTCTTGGTAGTTACAGCTTATAGGTTTAACTCGTTTTAGATTTATTTTAGCATGGTTATCAACTTGACTTTTTTCATAATTTTTCAGAATCCCTAAACATTTCCTCAAGTTGAGTATTGGGCCTTTAATGTTCGTGTATTTCGCGGTTGATAAAAAATTGTGAATGTTACTCACCGCAAAATAGTGTCAATTATAGATAACTCAACTGTATGGGTACTGTACTTCGGTGTGCATAAGATTTATTAATGTATTTATCGCTAAATTAAATCACCACAAAATAGTTGTTTCATATGAAAACACAAAATTAAGTCTACAGTAACTATTGCAGAGTTGACAGGATTATAAATCTACATCTAAAACAACCTTCAAGTCACAATATATATGCCTGACTGAAATTCATCTTAAAAGTTAAAATTTCTTAATTCTGATGACACTACACAAGTTGGAAAACATTATAACATCCTGTTTCTTGGAAGCAGTATATATGTAGGTCATGAAATAAACTAAGCAAACAAGGAAATAAATAGTAATATATAGCAGAGCTAGTACAATTAGTAACACCACAATATGTTTGTGTCATGTGTCATCAATCTCAATACCAATCCAGATCAACTCTTTATCAGATATAGCTAGTCCAGAATCAGATGAATTTAAAGTACATTTTTAGTCCTCAGAAAACTATTTGAAATCTTTGATTTAAACATTTTCACTGCAGTTATCAACATATTTATGAATGAAGGTACCAGAGACGTATAAAGCCAGAGATTTGCAACTCTCTCTTTCTCTTACCGGAGCTCACCCATTTCGGGCAGACTATGCAGAATCCATCTATTTCATTGCTACAGTCTATGATATCGTTAGAGGAGTTCCGAAATGCAAAAATTATGGCTGCCAAAGGCGGCATTGCAAATCATGTTATCAAAATAAAAAAATATATTTTATATGCTTTGATTTTTCCTACAAGATTTATTTCAACATATATTGATTACTGTTATTGTTATTATTGGTTGTTTTTCACTTCAACTCCATAAAATAATGACTAAGCAGTTAAAATATGAAAATTTACCGTGATTTACTGTATAAAGAAAATAGGCAAGAATGTTCTTTAAACTCCTTTTTTTATAGACGGTCAATTTTAAATCTGTTTGGTGATTTGTATTTTATAATATGTTTTATATCAGTCTTCTTTGGTTCAGCTTCGGGAAATAACTGCAAAATTGCTTAATTCATCTGAGAATATACCAGTATTTCAAAAGGAGGAAGTCATAATACAAAAACAAAAACAGGCAAAACTGTCATTAAACTCCTTTTTTCTAGACGTTCAATTTTAAATCTTTTTAAATTTTTTTTTTTTTTTTCATAATATCACGATTGTATCCCTTCTCATATATCGATTTGAAATAAAATCTAACTGAATATAGGGTGAACTATAACATTAAAAACATATTTAAAAAAAACATGTGATTTCACAATGTTTAGCTTTTTATATGAGCATCCAAATGATAATTTTATTCACTTCACCTATTTGCTAGTTGTCATTTCAACGCTTTTTATATACTGGGACACACAAATAACCCTGGCGGGGATGGAGAGCCGCGGGGGTCATTACAGGTGTGCAGATGACTTAAATTACCTTTGTGGAGATCTTACGGGAGCCGAACAAAGGGAGGAAGGTGTGGGTAGGGATAAAACGCCTCATGGGATCATTCAGTACTGTTAATTGTAATCTTACACTTCTGACTAGTTAGTATAACTATTCTAGGCGAAGTTCACGACATATTTACACACCCTGCCATATGGAACTGCCAATTCATACTCAATCTTACAGGTAAAAAATATAATTTGCATTTTCACACAAGTTAGTCACCCTTATTTTACACTAATAACGCGTACGATCCCCATGGATTGTGGAAAGTTCAAATACATCTATTTTATTAATCAGATGGACTTCTATATTACTGCATGTTTATTTTTTGAGATCTGTCATTTAAATGTGGTCTCCTGTATCCACTACACGCGGACCGCAGCCCTATCTCGCGACAAATCTCTGAGAACAATAGGCTCATGCGAGATCTAAGCGAGTTGCCAATCTCTGGCTTTATACGTCTCTGATGACACTTAATTTATAAATGACCTAATGAGGATGTAATAACATTTTAAGCTAAAAACACCGAGTTATCTCCCTTCACGTGCCAAACTCTTCTCGCAAATTTTGTTCTTTGTTATTTTGTTTCGTTTAAAGCTGCTTATATAGATGAAATTACTTTAATACACAATACAACCTATACGATATTAGTGTCATTTAGCAATATTACTTGTCTCAAACTTCTGTAGTTACCTCAATAAATCCCATTTCGAACAAACATTCCAGTGCCCCCGACACTGGTAATAATTTGTTTACGACCGTCGGGTTTGCAAGGCGTATTTTTCTAAATTTTGGATCATTTGGATGGTTGATTATGTTATCTGCAAACTTCAGTAGAATCTCTGATGCTGTCAAAAACTCTTCTTTCCCATTATCAGCGATAAGCTGCTTCACAGTGCTGTGGATCTCTGCCATCGTGTAAGCGGAAGTCTGTTTGGCTGGAGTAACATAAAAAACCGGATCAAGACAAAGTACGTAATTCATCCTCCATCAAAAGTGATGATTATTATCAGGGACGTATATTTCACACATATACGTCCCTGTTATTATAGATCAGTGATGAGGTTACACAGAGGCGTAAATAAAAGTAATGGACATTTTTTTAGAGATCACAGAGGGATCTTAGCCCCCACCATTGATATTTTTGTTCTTGAAAAGTTGGATATAACCAGAGACGTTACTTTTATGAGATTTGATAATTCGTCTAAAATTTAAACAGTTGAAAGATGGTCGCTTGTCAACAATTTTTTTTCTGATCAGTTCCAAAATCAAAAGAATTCAACTACTTAGGACCAAGAGGAACCTAACAGTTATATATACACAGGGGGGCTAGGCACGGACCTATATGTCACTATGAAATGATTGTCAGATATTTTTTTTACATTTTTTTAATATAGCCCCCCCCCCTACTATAAATCTGCCGAGGGGCTATATTCGAGAAAGGAATAAAAATATCTGACAATCATTCCATAGTGACATACATAGGTCCGTGTCTAGTCCCAATCTTGTATTTCTCGCACACACGTGCACACACACAAATAAATAAAAACTTAAAATACATCCATAGTCAAATTCTCAGATGGATGCTTTTTGGCAATATTTTATATTGGGTTAGTCCGAAAATGGGTATCTAAGTCCATGATATCAGATAGTGAGGATGATTCATCCATGCAGTACATGTAAAAAAGAAGATGGTCACATGTCGGTCATGAATATTGTTTATCGGAACTGTCCGAAAATGGACCGTGTACAACAAGGCACCACGGGGAACCTACCATGAGCGGATCCAGGATTTTGGGTTAGAGGGGGCGTACATTATTTTCTGAAATGAACTTTTAGTATAAACAGTATTTTATATTCCAAAATTTTGACACAGTTGTTCAAATAATAAGGTACATTTTTGTATATTGGAGATTGGAAAACAAGCTGAAAGCTTATATAAATTCCTCTCCCCGGGAAAATTAAAAGCAATGTTATGATTGGCCGAACACACTTTTGTGTTCGGCGTCCCATGCATCCATATTGAGTTCTCAACAATATTATAAGATGCATCTTGGTTGTTCACACGAAAAGTGTTCGAATTTTTTTCACGCACCGTATACTAGAGTATCACGTGATTTACGCGCATTAAACCAGTACGAACCATAGAGACCTGATACTTTGTTACAGCTAATTTTGAACATAAACTAGGGTGTTTAGAGTAATTTTACACTTTTGGAGGGTTTAGATCATTTTTCGATAAAATTGCCCCCTCAATGGTCATAAAGGCTAAAGGGTGGAAAGCTTTAAAAAAAACTCCTAAATGCACATGCAAATGTATTCTCCTTCCGTAAAAATAATCTTGATTTCCTCAAAAAACACGCAAAATTTCATTGGATGCCTTTGTTAAGAGAAAGACCGCCATCCATTGACAGCGAAAGGCTAGCGCGTGAAATGACGTCAAAACTCATTGATATGCAGAAAGTTGCACGATAGCTAACGAAAGACACGGACATTGGCATAGGTTTTTTGGGAGGAAATCAATATTATTTCTGCGGATGGAGGGTACATTTGGCGTGCATTTAGAGGGTTTTAAAATGAAAATTATCCATCTTTCCAACGGTACCAAGCAATTTTTCGTACCTCTTCTAGAAATGTGAATTTTGATGCAAGAAATGTAGTTGGGGTCGATTTTTCGAGCTGGAAAGCGTTCCACCCTTTAGCCTTTATGACCATTGAGGGGACACTTTTATCGAAAATTGATCTAAACACCAAAAATGTGTAACATTATTCTAAACGCCTAAGGTTAGGTTCAAAACTAGCTGTAACAAATTCACAGGTCCCTATGGTACGAACAAGTTAACTGCTCATCCCTGTATTGTGCGTATTTTCATTAAAATCCACTAACCGGTTCCTTAACAGATGTTTTTTCTAAATTTCATTCTGGTCATGAATCGGTTGAAGATGCACTTTACTCGGAAAGACTTGGGTCTGCGGTTCCCAACAAATTGAACGTCAATAAAATCAAGTAAATCATTGAGAAAGACTCGCGTTATACGGTCAGACAACTAGCATAAATGATAATCTAGGGTTTAGCATCTGTTCATTTCTTTCAGAAGAAAAATCTCAAGGTTAGGAAAATAAGTGCTCGTTGTTTCCCACATTTACTCACTGACGAGACGAGAAGAAACGTACACGGGTACAAATGGCTAAGAGACTGTTAAACCTAAACTATCAGAAAAGTGGCATTTGATAGTCTCATACTGGGTGATGGGACATTGGTGCATTTTCATGAGCCCCAGAGGAAAGTTGACAATAGGATTTGGGCTTTTAAACATGCCAAATTGCCCAGTATTGCTAAACGAACACTAACAGCAAAGAAGGTGTTATACGCAATATTATTTAGAAATAGTGGACAAATCATGCAAATTGCTGTTCGAAACGGTAGGGTGTATCTGGAAGCTTCAATAAGAATGAAGTTCTGTCCAGTTGTTACATGGCAATGCCCAAGCCCACAAATCAGCAACTACCGTTTTTCTAAGTCGGAAAAGGTCGATGGCTTATACCACACCCTCCAATCAGCCCGGCCCTTGCCCCGTGTCTGCAGTTTACCCGTTTCTGATTAGTGTACCCAACGAATAGTATGAACATTGTTTCGAAAATTGGATTCTAACGGTGTCTTCAAGTTAAAGGTTAATATTTTTAAGGCAACTAGAAAAATGCATTCGAATTTTGAAGCGTTTCTGGGAAACTATGTCATTTGCAAAAGTTTTCGAACACCCCTCGTATATCATCGTGTGATCGATATCAGCCAAATTGTGAGGAGAAAGAAACATGCAAGAGGTGGGGGAGGGGGTAGTTAATTGTTAGACGTCGTTATATATTACATTCAACTACACTGTAATATATAGGGAGTATAACCTGTGTGAGTCTGATTTGGGGCGTAGGCCCGATTTTTCAAATAATCATTTCTACCAAATATATGGTTCCGAACGCTATCTGATGATGTAATTCTTAGTTTTAATTCTTGGAAAAATTGGTCACTTGACAAATTTTAGGGGGGGGGGGGGGGCGCCTATGCCTACATATGAAATTTGAAAATAATCTATCTATACTAGTACTTGTCAAGAAATAGCGGCAACAAACTATTACTGTAAAATCCAAGATGGTCGCCTGTCGGTCATATTATTTATCGGATCTGTAAAAAAAAAAATAGACCATGAAAAACAAGACACCACAGGAAACCTACATTTGAAAATGATCCATTCAGTACTTCTCAAGAAATAGCGGTAGTAACATGGAATTGTTTAAGGAAGGACGGACGAGGGAAATTTTATTTAGCTCGAAGCTAGAAGGCGATCTTAATCCTATATACTACAAAATTATAAAAACAGTGTTTGGTATTTAGTGTATGGTGTTGAGGGGTTCAAGGACTGTGGTGGGATGTGTGCCTTCAAGTCCTCTAGTGTTGTGCATTGTATTGCTGCTACCGGAAGGAGGTTCCATTGTGTAATTGTGTGTGTGAAAAAGGAGATTGTATTTGCCTTTGGTACAGTTAGCAGACATATGCCTGAATTTATAAGGATGTGCGCATGCTTGTCTGGTTCTTGAGTCGGTTGTTTGTAAGATTGTGGTGGGGTATATCACAGTATTGAGCCTCGGCCCATTACATTACTGTAACGGGAGGCTCATTTCACACATATAAATGTATTATTTACTGACAGAAACTCTAGCAACTGTGGGTATATATTGCTACCTGTCGGTGTATGATTCTGTACTATAAACTGTAAATTTACTCTAAACCCTTTACTTTAGGCCCAGAACTAACTGTAACAAACTCCCATGTCCTTAGTTGTGATCTTGTACTAGACGAAAAAAATCTTTTGCTCATATTTTGTTGTGTTTTTTTAGGTCATCTGACCCGAAGGGTCAGGATGACCTATAGTCATCGTGCTTCGTCCGTCGTCGTCCGCCGTCCGCCGTGCGCCGTGCGCCGTCAGTAAACTTTTCATTTCAAAATGCTACTCCTCCTTCATTTCTTAATGGATCACCACCAAATTTGGTGTGAAGCATCATTGGGGGAAGGCGATCAGATTTTATATAAATGAGGCTGATCGAACCCCTGGGGCCAGAGGGGCGGGGCCCGAAAAGGGGAACTTTGCTGAATTTTTGCTTTAAATTCCTACTCCTCCTTAATACTTGAATGGGTTACATCCAAATTTGGTGTGAAACATCATTTGGGGAGGGCAATCAGATTTTATATAAATGAGGCTGATCCGACTCCTGGGGCCAGAGGGGTAGGGCCCCAAAAGGGGAACTTTGCTGAATTTTTGCTTTAAATTCCTACTCCTCCTTAATACTTGAATGGATTACATCCAAATTTGGTGTGAAGCATCATTTGGGGAGGGCGATCAGATTTTATATATATGAGGCTGATCCGACTCCTGGGGCCAGAGGGGTAGGGCCCCAAATGGGGAACTTTGCTGAATTTTTGCTTTAAATTCCTACTCCTCCTTAATACTTGAATGGATTGCATCCAAATTTGGTGTGAAACATCATTTGGGGAGGGCAATCAGATTTTATATAAATGAGGCTGATCCGACTCCTGGGGCCAGAGGGGTAGGGCCCGAAAAGGGGAACTTTGCTGAATTTTTGCTTTAAATTCCTACTCCTCCTTAATACTTGAATGGATTGCATCCAAATTTGGTGTGAAACATCATTTGGGGAGGGCAATCAGATTCTATATAAATGAGGCTGATCCGACCCCTGGGGCCAGAGGGGCGGGGCCCGAAAAGGGGAACTTTGCTGAATTTTTGCTTTAAATTCCTACTCCTCCTTAATACTTGAATGGATTACATCCAAATTTGGTGTGAAACATCATTTGGGGAGGGCAATCAGATTTTACATAAATGAGGCTGATCCGACTCCTGGGGCCAGAGGGGTAGGGCCCCAAAAGGGAACTTTGCTGAATTTTTGCTTTAAATTCCTACTCCTCCTTAATACTTGAATGGATTACATCCAAATTTGGTGTGAAGCATCATTTGGGGAGGGCGATCAGATTTTATATATATGAGGCTGATCCGACTCCTGGGGCCAGAGGGGTAGGGCCCCAAATGGGGAACTTTGCTGAATTTTTGCTTTAAATTCCTACTCCTCCTTAATACTTGAATGGATTGCATCCAAATTTGGTGTGAAACATCATTTGGGGAGGGCAATCAGATTTTATATAAGTGAGGCTGATCCGACCCCTGGGGCCATAGGGGCGGGGCCTCAAAAAGGGGACTTTGCTGAATTTTTACTTTAAAATCCTACTCCTCCTTAATGCTTGAATGGATTGCATCCAAATTTGATGTGAAGCATCATTTGGGGAGGGCGATCAGATTTTATATAAATGAGGCTGATCCAACCCTTGGGGCCATAGGGGCGGGGCCTCCAAAAGGGGACTTTGCTGAATTTTTGCTTTAAAATCCTACTCCTCCTAAATGCTTGAATGGATTGCATCCAAATTTGATGTGAAGCATCATTTGGGGAGGGCAATCAGATTTTATATAAATGAGGCTGATCCAACCCTTGGGGCCAGAGGGGCGGGGCCCCAAAAGGGGAACTTTGCTGAATTTTTGCTTTAAAATCCTATACTCCTTCTTAATGCTTGAATGGATTGCATCCAAATTTGGTGAGAAGAATCATTCGGGGAGGGCGATCAGATTTTTTATAAATGAGGCTGATCCGACCCCTGGGGCCAAAAGGGCGGGGCCCAAAAGGGGAACTTTGCTGAATTTTTGCTTTAAATTCCTACTCCTCCTTATTACTTGAATGGATTGCATCCAAATTTAGTGTGAAACATCATTTGGGGATGGCGATCAGATTTTATATAAATGAGGCTAATCAGACCCCTGGGACCAAAGGGGCGGGGCCCCAAAAGGGGAACTTTGCTGAGTTTTTGCTTTAAAATCATCCTCCTCCTTAATGCTTGAATCGATCAGCACCAAATTTAATGTGAAGCATCATTGGGGGAAGGTGATAAGATTTTAAGTGTTTGCAGTTGTCAGATGACCGTTTAGGCCCATGGGCCTCTTGTTTCGACTTATATTTGAGTGTAGTATGTTGTGGTTATTTCACACTTCGGAAGGAAACTGGTTGCTAATTTCATTATGGGTGAGTGAATTTGACGTGGCTAGTACTTCACTATGTAGTACTAATATTAATACCCGGGTCACATGCCTCCTATGGCTCTGCCCCGGCCGGGTATATAAAAAAAATCGTCTCGTCGCGAAGAGCTACGTTATCGCGGCTAGTACTTTACCTGTGTCGAAAATTTGACATTTCTATGCAAGTCTTGTCGCTAATTAGTTCAGGACTGTTTTCATTTTACCGTTTGAACCAGTCGAACCATAGATGTCCTTTTATACAATAAAATCGAACCTGTAATTATTTGAAAACATTGCAAGGCCTGCATTTAAGCATATGCAGGTCCGCCAGGATTTATACTCTAAAACATTACATTTCAACCATCCCCTTCCTCTGCGTAAAATCCCCCCCCCCCCACAAGTTATGGTTGTTACG
This sequence comes from Mimachlamys varia, assembly GCA_947623455.1. Taxonomy (NCBI): domain Eukaryota; kingdom Metazoa; phylum Mollusca; class Bivalvia; order Pectinida; family Pectinidae; genus Mimachlamys; species Mimachlamys varia. The sequence continues at coordinate 6,245,453 of OX392535.1, forward strand.
GCAAAGTCGTTTAAAACAATCCGAAGAATACCAAAGTGTCAACATTAATATATATACTCAGAACCCAGAAGCTTCATCCGGAGACCCCTGAAAAAGTACAAGAGAATAAGACCATGTGTTTCGAAAACGTAAGCATCTTCTTCATGCTTTATCGCCGACACCCGCCATGTATATCTAAGTCGCATAGAAGTAAATGTCACGTAGAACTACGGACCACAGGGACCTGAGAATTTGTTACAGCTAGTTTTGGACCTAAACTTTGGGTGTTTACAGTAATTTTACACTGGGGGAGGTAGATCCATTTTATGGCATTTTTTGTTTTGTTTAAAATTTCATTTTCATGCCTGTATGAATGCAAATCCTTGTGGGTTTCATGCATTATGACGTAACATTATTTCATTAATATAGGCTTAAAAATGATAATAATAAAACGTCATTCAATCCTTTTACCTTATACTTATTTCTAATTTTGGTAAAATTTGAGATTGCATGAGCGTTTTCTTCCTTTATTTTCACGATTTTTCAACCAAAAGTCTTTCATATATCATCCATTAACTAGTTGGAAGGCATTGTTCTGTCATATAAAATCACTGACAGACAGAAATTGATGTATATGGGAGGGGATATCCACCACGATAACTTTTAATAGTTACTTCTGATTTGGATTGTCGTTCAGCGTATTCTTAAAATCATAGCCCTTTTGGTACAAGCACAATGTTCTGCGCAAAACTAAACAGTTCAGCGAACCGACATTTTTTCATTTACCGTAATCTGGCAGTGATTTGATCTTATCCAAGACAATATGTAGGGAAGATCTCTGATCATTGATTATTTTTCACATCTGGAATTGGGACGTCATTGGCCTAGTCCGATGTTTTACTTTGGTGACGAATATGAAATCATGACTGACCAAAGGCTGTATTTAACTATTACCGTGATTTCAGTACAGAAAGTCGTACAGTCGAACATCATATTTATAATTTATATTGTAATAGGGTCCCTGTGTGCGTGTGGGTCGGTCCAGAGAGGGTTGGTGTCAGCTTTACACGTCACTCCTTTAATCCGTTTCGTGATCGTATAGTTTTAAAGAGGAGTCGACGACTGGACCTGCAATCCTCTCTAGACCTCGGCTTCCACGTGCACGTCCCCTCACACACACACAGGTTACAGGTTACAGGCCTGTTTCACTACAGGTTCGAACGCTGGATGTAGCGGAAGTACTAGCAATCGATTCAATAACTCAACAAAGTGTTTCAATACACAACTAACTATTTATTTACAAGACACAGTGAATAGTATAATGTATAACAATATAAACAAAGACAAATCATAACATTACTGTCAGACATCGACAGCTAATGTTAGAAACTCAATCCCAACGTATGTAGAGTAATGCCCTATTCTACCTAACAGTACACTACCAGTAGACTACTACCACGTGCTCCTAACTCCCTATAGATCTATAGCGAACCACCTGTATTGCAGCTTAAGCCCGAAGCCCCTGACTAACTATAAATACATGTATCATCGTCCCTATAGCACTCTATATATCCATGGGAAGGTCAGCTTTCATAGTCCTACGGTAATGGTACTGTTAGCAGCACCCGGCCCATGGTTGCGCTGTTAACAGCACATGGGGCTCCCCTCCTTGGGGAAGTGGGTCGGTTCCCCGACCCCGCAAGACACTGGTCCTGCACAGGGGGGCATTGGTTTCAGCGCCTGGGTGGAGAGGTTTTCCCCTCCTGGTCTAGCCGGATCTCCGGCCACGCAAGACACTGGTACTGCTCGGACCAGCCGTTATATACCCCTGCTCCCCCTCCCAAAAATAGCCTCAAAGACGAGTGTTAAAACTGTTAATCTCTAACCCAGTTTCATCATCTAAAAGCATGTGAGGGAGAAGCGGTAACCTATTCCTGTTATTACTATCAACCACTTCCGGTCGTCTCAAAAGTGTAAACACACAGATTTCAGCACCGGTATCGTAGCAGCTAATCAGCCCTACTCTAAGTTGTGATGAATAACACGGAAAGTAACAGATCCTTATCTGTACATAATAAACAATAATTGTACTTAAACAAAGTAATACAAACATGAGAAGTCTAAACCCTAACTTCTCACAATATATTTACACTAATTTGCTTTGCATCCCTGCATACATTACATAAAGCATTGTGAAGGCAAATGTAACTTGAAAAAAAAAATGCTATTGTGACGTCATCAAATTCATTATTGTCTGCACTTGATTTGCTGTTCAAAAACTGCACAATGGTTTTATCAAAATGACATCAATGCGAGTCACGTCCGAATGCAATATGCCTAATCGAAGAAAGGTAACTCTAACACCAATCGGGAACAGTCGGGATTTTTTTCTCGTTTACGAAAAGTGCCGACGGTTCCCGAATTTAAGCGTATCAAATCTGTCCAATGAGGATTGCTCATTTATTTGTTGCAGAGGAGAACAACAAAGAATCAACTTCCTGCGTCATGTCGAGCTCACCGGTTTTATCATTACTACGACTTTCATCTAGAAATTGGACTAGAAAGCTGTATCGAAGACTTGCAGCAAATGTAAGATAACTTACTCCAACAGTGTTATAGGTTTTACACGACGAGATACACTTCAGCAAAATCTTATCCGACAGAAAAAAACGACCAGTCCTAGTAACACCACACAGCTGGGGCATGTAAGTCCGAATACTTCCTCTGGCCCTGTCTTCAGACTTCGATAAAATTTAGCCTGGTGGCAGGGCCATAAGAAATTCGGACATAAAAAACATAGAATTAGAATTTTAAATTCCAGTATTGTGTTTATTTCATGTTTTGAAATAAAAAAAAAAAACTTTGTTGCTAAAACCAGGGACGTATATGTGAGACTCACATATGTACATACATGTACGTCCCTGCTAAAACATTGACATTTTGTCTGGTATCAGAAATGCAGAGGCACAGATTTAATTTGTTTACTTCAATTAATTGAAAATATCATGAACTTCATTCTGGAATGGAAACCTACCTTTGAAAAATTAGAATTGTGTCCCTATTTCACATGTTTCTCCAGTACAATATTAATGTGTTAGTACAATTTCCGATGCAGTTGTAAATATAAGCTGACAAGGCTTTTTGTTTACCAAGAGCCAGTTTTACCTGTCCAAGGCTTAGCTATATTGATTATGTGAACTCAAGCACGAGAAATGCAGTATCAGGTAACCTTTTATTGCCAACTGGTAGGAGTGAGACTTGCAACAGGCAAGTTTTGTCAGTTTAATAACCACCATATTGAAAATTATACCAACATACTGCACTAGATTATTGTGTGAAAAAGGAAGACAATTATAATTAGCTTAAATAGGTTTCCATTCCCAGGGCTTGCATTGAAGCCGTTCTGATATCTTTTTCAAGCATAGTTCTAAACTGAAAAGGACCCCACTATTTTTCAGGATTCCCAATATAAACTATGCAGAAGGACCCCATTTATAAAATACCAAGCGCAAACCCTGCATTCCTGAATGGTAACACATGAAGTTCATGTTAATTTTAGTAATTTTAGATAGATAAGGCTACTCTGCAGTTCTAATATCTGCAACGAAGTATATTTTAGTACGATACACAAATTAAACACTTCATTTGTATATACTCCTTTGCCATAAAAACATTCAAAGGTTTGCAGAATAAGAGTTTTCAAATTCTAATGTTGGCCAACAAATTGTGAACAAAATGTCCATGCTGTCATTGCAATACCCCTTAAAGGGACAATTTAGTAAAACGAAGATTTTTTACTTCAACAAGAATCGAAAATACATATATTATGATTACGTAAGAGTCTGTATTTGATGAATACCAGATATGTAATGTCCATTGTGGTCAGTTTAATAATTGCTAAAGCCTGTGTCTAGATATACATGTATATAGCGACATCAAATATAGCACGAAATGATAGTGACCCCTGGCGTAAGCATGTGTACAGTGTGTTGTAAACAAAATGGAATAGACAGCGGGTTGCAGTGACACGGTAGTTTGACTTAACAAGTACTACAATGTACTTTCCAGGTATGTTTAGTTGACATGTAATATGATTATTAGAACCCACGGGAAATTGTGTTGGTATATTTCAAATTGGCAGGTATTATTGAAAACTTGCTCACAAAGGGTCCCTTGAATGAAAAATTCTTAATCTATACCATGGCCTATACAAGGCCATGTAAAAATAAAAATCATCACAAATTTCAGCTTAAGAGGTGTCATGAAGAAAGTGCTATAAATTCATCATGTACGTAATGAGATAAAGGCTACATGCTTACTTTTATCCAGAGACATTTTATTTGACAAGCTGCACTGCCATGTTCATTTACATGCATGAGGCAAGTCTGCATGTGCTCTTGTACCATTAAGGATTTTGTTATTATTAATAAAAAGATGCAAGGAAAACATTAAAACATTGGGTTTTGTCAAATATCGGTATGAATAGTTCACAAGGATTACAAAACTACAATTTAATGAAGTGATATTGTAAAAAAGTAAACAAACTTCACTAGATTACCCCTTTAAAGGCCCAATATATGCATGCATCTTCAGGGAATTTTTCGTGATTCTGAAAAAAATCCAGGCGACAACTATACAAAAATAAGGCTAAAATGAATCAAATCTGAGCGGTAACTACCAAGAATCTCTTGGCAGGAAATGCCAAAAAGTTCAAAATAATTTAAAGGTGTGGCCCACTTAAACAACAAGCCGAAGTTAGACAACAGTTTGAAATGGAATGCCGAGTTTCAGCTGCTGATGTACCGATATCCGTGTAAGAATTCATCTTGAATATTGCTGATATCAGTTACTAAAGTAATCTTAACCAAGTTTATAAATATAACAAGTTATTTAAAGGCTTAATTTTTGCTTAAAGTTGGGACTTTTCGGCTTATATCAGTGTATATATTTTTTGTTATTTTCACCTATACAAATATCATGTTATACAATATTTGTACATACATGTATCAGTAATGCTGCTTCTTGTTCTTATCGTTGTAGATTAACTGTGTATCAGAGTATAAGAGGAGCGTACAAGTACCTACCGTCAGGTGTAATTCACCCAGCTGCCACATCCACGACTTTACTGTTGGTCCGGCTGGCATTGCTCATCACAGGAACTACTGCACAAACAGGTACTTTTGCTTATTATCAAATGTAATTTAAAAGATGTTATTATTTTTCTGTGCTTCTGCAAGGTGTGGAACCAGGTCAAGCCAAAGAAAAGATCTCTCTTTGATATCCTCTGTTGGTAAAACCACAGACATTTAATACTGCAATCTGATTAAATCAGATTGGTTAATTCTACAATGTGTGATCATGATTATACAAAAAGAATTTTGTTAATTTATAATTACATTAACTTTAATGAAGCCCTTGTGTTTTTGAGTTTCCTCGAATTATCAAACAGGAAAAAAGGGTATCCACCACAAAGGGGAATAACTCCTACATATAACTGTATGGTAACATTTTATTTGGCCTCATCAGAAAAAAATATTAAAAGCAAAACAGTCTATTGGATAGCAACATGAAAATATCATATGTCTAATATTTTGGGATAAAGCAAACTGGGTTTCCGCTTGGTGCAAGATAACTGTTTTACATATTACACTGATTATGACAATCTGATTAAAATCATCTGTTACATGACTTCGTTAACTTCGTATTATGTAGTACAAAGTTAACGGAGTCGTATTACGTAGTACAAAGTTAACAGAGTCGTATTACGTAGTACAAAGTTAACGGAGTTGTATTACGTAGTACAAAGTTAACGGAGTCGTATTACGTAGTACAAAGTTAACGGAGTCGTATTATGTAGTACAAAGTTAACGGAGTCGTATTACGTAGTACAAAGTTAACGGAGTCGTATTACGTAGTTCAAAGTTAACGGAGTCGTATTACGTAGTACAAAGTTAACGGAGTCGTATTACGTAGTTCAAAGTTAACGGAGTCGTATTACGTAGTACAAAGTTAACGGAGTCGTATTACGTAGTTCAAAGTTAACGGAGCCATGTAACATGATTTTAATCAGATTGTGATTATGGTGACTCATGGGCACCCCTTTACATACATGTACATTATATAGTTATATTTCCATAACATTTTGTTTCTGCAGTTTGTCCGAGAATAAATATGAGGACCTAGCAGATGAAACCCTCGAGCGCCTGTCAGAAAAGTTTGATGATATAGGAGAGACAGTCGAGTGTGACACAGAATATGATGTTTCCTATGGAGTAAGTACCCCGGAGTTATCACTTGTCATTAAATGTAACAACACATGCATTGAAATGTTTTCTTCTAATATTCATTGCTTAAATTTGCTAATATTGCTGACATGAGTTTAATGACCAGTATATACATTGTATAATCAGGTGAATCATACCAATGAAAAAGATTCTGATGCAGCCTCTTAATGCATCAGGATTCGTTTTGCTAAGTGTGATATCTGTATCTTTGATATTATCATTTAGCCTTCCAGACTAGTCAAAATGCTCTTGTGGGAATCATTCAGAAGAGAAAGCATTGTTCTAGTAAAAGGAAAATAAAGGCTATTTAATAGACAACTTTTTCAATACGGGTACTGTTAGATTTTAAGAAAAATTCAAGGACAATGTTCAAAAGGTACAGGTATCACATGCACTCTCCATGTGGCAGATGAAGTATTCCACCTGCATCATTTAAAATTGAGTACTGTACTTGAATGATTCCTTTATACAGTAAATGCTAGCTAGGTCTGAAGTATCAGTTGAGATAAAGAAATGCAGAGATGGTAACTACTGGTACTATACACATACCTGGGTATCATGCCCAAATAGAGGAATCATTTAAACTTCTTTTCTAATTCTAGTAACAACAGAAACAGGTATATGCCACAGACACTTTGGTCCTCTTGATTTCTTTTAATAGTCAGGACAAGTTCAAATTCATGAAATTCATATTATGATTAAGTAATACTAGACTTTAAGACATTTCCATTATACATATGTAAAATTTGTGTGATAATAGAGGATCTTAATATGATATTGAAGCCAGTGTAATTAGGTATTGTTTATCACATAACTTCTTCATAAAATTACCATAAAAGAAAGGTAAAATTCAACTTTGACTGTATGATTTTTACAACTGATAAAATTATTTGACATCATAAAGATGTTATTTATTTATGACATAGCTACAGTGCTATGATACATGCACCTTATGGTATTTATGACATAGCTGTATGAAAGAAAGGGACAGTTATGTGATTAATGCATATAAAGAACTTTCCATAATATAGAATTACACTGTGTTTTATAAAGATTAAAAATTAGCCAAGAACTTGATATTTAGTTCATAACATGATCTCTCTGTTACATGGCAGGATGATTGAATCTTTATTCAATGTCACTGGAGTGCAATATTTCAAATAACTTAATGTTATTTCCTAGCATCCAATAGATTAATTAGAAAGTGACATTATTTTGACTTGTAGCATGCAGGTGTGAAAGGCTTTTTAAAGTTTTCCTGAAAGGATTTAAAGGAATGACCTACAAAAAAGTTTATTCAACCTCGGCCAACTTTTCAGATTTCTAATTCAAGATGAGTAACTACTAATGAATACAGACCCATATGGGAATTGGTTTTGTTCTGACAGTGTGAGCTAGCACAGTGCAGATTAAGAAATTAATATTTCTGTTATATTTCAGAGTGGAGTTTTGACAGTTAAAATCAGCACAGATTGGGGGACTTATGTGATAAATAAACAGACTCCTAACAAACAGATATGGCTGTCTTCTCCTGTCAGGTAAGTTAAGAACACCATTTAAACAGATGTGATCAGCAATGTCTTGCCTCACTATCGCAAAAAAATCCTCGTCAATCAATGATGGCTGCCCTAAGTGTTCTGGGAATGTATTCTAATATTAGAGCTCTGTAAATATTAGCTATTTAGGATTTCTCTAAGTGAAACTTCTGTACATTATGACATGTTCTTTTCTATAGTGTGAGTATGCCATTTCATCTGTGGGGTAATTTTATAGAATTAAAAACATATGCTTCATGTAAGTCTCAATCCACTTAACGGTATTAAAGTACTTCTACAGATACTGTATATGTTCTGTCTGGGTAAAGTTGTCTCAAAATTAACTCGAAAACAATCGCTCTACACCCATGTAAACTGAAGGCTCTGTGTACACCACCCTGTTTAGGAGGCAAGAAAACTGGTTTGACCTTTTGATGTACATCAAAAGAATTGCATGGTCACATAACGAAAAAATTGACAAGCTTTGAAGTCTGTTGCTGCTACTTTGTAATCTTCAAAAGAGCGATTGGTCATTTTTTTTTCACGTAAACGTGCCTTCAGTTTTGCCATAACATTTTCCAGCGGTGTAGAGAGATGGAGGATGAGTTGTTCACTAGTCTGGTTCCTTTAGTAAAATATCAGACTAGTGAACAGATGGTCTGCCGTCTGGAAAGACGATCCAAACAATACCCAATTATATTATATTTTGTGAAAGATTGATGTTACTTTTATTTCAGTGGGCCAAAAAGGTATGATTACATAGATGGAAGATGGGTATACAAACATGATGGTGTGGCAATGCTGGACCTGTTGACACAGGAACTATCCGAGGCCCTCTCAACACCTTTAGACTTTACACAATGTGAACTGGAGGATACATGATTTCTGTGTACGTCTGTAGTTCCTTAGCCTTGAGAGCACACCAGTCTAATCTAATGTTTAATAAAGCCTGTTTTGTTAGTGTTCTGTTAAAGGATCTCCTCTTGTGAAAAGTCGAAATTTTCTGACAATTAACTTTTTTTCTAATAAGAATTTTTGGAAAAGAGAGTTCATTGCATAGAAGAAATTGCAAAAAGAAATATATGGTAGTGAACTCGTTTTTGTGCTATGCTCAATCAAAGATACCAAAATGAGCAAAACACTTGATTTATGTGAAAAAATGCTGTTTTGGCCAATTGCAGGACAATTTCATTCAATATCTTCCAGATTTGTGATCAGATATGTATGAATGTTTGCAGAATTCACCAAAATAGTATTTTCCTATTAAATACAGAAGAAAAAAGTATTCAAATTATTCCTTTTGCTCAAAAACTAAATTTTTAGATATTTGGCAAATCAAAAGGAAATGGGGTTCTCATTTTTAAGCAGTCATAAAATCTGGGGGGGGGTTATGCACTTGTTTTTTTGTCCCATTATCAAATGTGTTATTTTTCACTATTCTTCAGTCAAAAATCAAAATCGCTTCAATAAAACCATATATTTTAAAAACATACCCAAAATATAAAAAGGATATCTTTGTTGCATCATAGTTGCTTTATATAATGAACATAAAGAAGTTGTACAGCAAAAATGATCTTTCTGTAATGAAAAACGGCGACACACTGATTTAAAATGATCAATCAAGCACAAAAAACATGAAATTTTGGCCGTTCATGAAGTGGAAGAAATACACAAAAATATAAATTTTCAAAATGGCCGCCATAATGGTCATTTTTTAAAATTCTTCTGAAAAAAGTTCTACAAATAACAGACAACTAATTTTTTGCTACGTTTTTCAGATGCATATTTGCTATCAAAATTGATAATAAATTGTCAGATATTACAAATATATCTCGCGTGAGATTAAAATGAGGTTTGGATGTGATTAAAACCTCACAAGAGCAGATCCTTCAGATGCAAAGTAGCTACCTAACAAAAGGTACTCAATATTTGTTTTACACATTTTTATTACAAGTTGTACAAATATTTATTGTTATGCATCAGAGTATTAATCAAGTGGCGACACAATGTCTGAGACACACCAGGTAACTAGTATAATTGATCTGGCCAAAAACCTTATTATCAATTATTAAACTTTGTATATATAGATATGTTTTGCTTGTGTGAGAATCTATACAGTGTAAATAGTAATGATATTACATGTATTGATATCGATGTCAAACATTCTCAATCATGAGATAATTAAAACACAAAGTTTTACATTTAACATTGTATATTATTGTTATAATTCATGAACAAAGCACAGATTGTAAACATAATAATTGTATTCACCATTATTTGTCGGGTCAAAGTAGTTCTCCAAACGCAAGTGACATTTATGTAACATGACGTCATTACCAAATCAGACTGGCTCTACATACACTATTTATACAAGTGACATTTATGTAACATGACGTCATTACCACATCAGACTGGTCATACATACACTATTTATACAAGTGACATTTATGTAACATGACGTCATTACCACATCAGACTGGGTCTACATACACTATTCATACAAGTTACATTTATGTAACATGACGTCATTACCACATCAGACTGGGTCTACATACAGTATTTATAACATAGATTCTTCTAATCGGATAAATGTTTATTTGTTATATTTGTTGACTAAATGACAAATAATTGTTTCTACGACATTAAGATTACCATTGCATCATCTATAACTGCAATGAAAACTTTCACTTGAAGTGTAATTATTTTAAGTATTCTCCCTGGGCCCAGTTGTTCAAAAAATGATAAGCTAAATCACTATTTGACAACATTTTTCAAACTTTAAGAATTCAGTTAATAAACAAGGTGCAATCCTACAAGTTTGCATATAAATTGACTCTACTAGATATTTGATATCTGAAAGGGTATAAATAATTTAATGACTTAGTTTTAAAGTGTTATAGAATTGAAATTTGCGATAATCATTGGTTAAGCGAATCACCTTTTGATCAAATGGACCCAGATGTAAAGAAAGCATGGTATAACTAAAAGACTTTTCTTTATTAGATTGACGTCCTTTGTCACCGTGTTCATCCCTTGGTGTTCAAGCCTTGTATTTTAGTAATATAAGCAGTGTTTTGTATTATAAGCACGACCTGTCACATTAGTTGACATCATTTATGAGAAATGCTCATCCTGGTTTTGATCCTGTAGGTCTCCCAATGTAGGTAAATTCAGGTATGAACACTAGGTTGATGTTGAGAACTGTCATTGGATGCGAAGGGATGATATCCTTGCTGTACTAATACTTGTAGAGGACAGAACAGCTGGTCTAGTGGCGGGAGGTCACCCCAATCTGTCCACTGCCATCCTACAAAACACAGACAAACGTATTCAACTTATAGAAAAGTGTTAGTCCTTTAAACAATAAAGCTCACTAGAATAGTGAACACATGCTTTTGTGTTGGGATGGCCATCTTCACTGTGCCGAATAGTAATAGATTTAATATACGGACATCTGTATCATAAGACATATTTGGCAAGTTAGGTGTCCTTTGCTAAGAAGGGTTGAATTGACAAAGGCTGATAGTGCATTGTACAACAGACAAAGATGTTACATGATAAATCATTTGAGCTAGAAATATACATTACCGGTATGTTCATTTACAGTATTCAAAAGTGTTGGAAGGTGCAACAGATCTTATCATTTTCAATCAAATTCAAATCTTACCAACATAAATCATCGTAAAAAAATAACAAAATGTCCAGAGGGCCTGTATTTCACACAAGGACCTTAGAATTTGTTACAGCTCGTTGTGGACCTAAACTAGGATGTAGGAGTAATTTAACACTTTATGGGGGTTTAGATCAATTTTCCATAAAAAATGCCCCCCCCCCCCTCGATGGTCATAAAGGTTAAAGGTACCAAGCGTTTTTTCGTACCTCAACTAAAAATGAAATTCTTGATGCAGGTAATGAAGGTGGTGTCGATTTTTTTTACATGGAAAGCTTTCCACCCTTTATGACCACTGAGGGGGCATTGTTATCGAAATTGATCTAAACCTCCCAAAAGTGTAAAATTACTCTAAACTTCCTAGTTTAGGTCCATTATAAAAACTAGCTATAACAAATTCTCATGTGCATGTGTGGTATTCTACACCGCCATGATAAAACAGGATGCTATACGGCTCTTATTACGAGAACACATAATCCCATCATTGGTGCCGAGGAAGCAGGATTTCAAAGACTTCACCCTTAAATTTCCCTCTTAATCCCTACAAATTTATATCCTCCATAAAAATATAGTAGAAAATTAAAAAATTAGTACCCTTTTTTGAGCGATGCTCTGGACCTTATATGGATGAAATCCCTCCAAGGGTGTTGAGGAAGAAAGATTTAGAAGTAATTGTGTCCCCCAATCTGTGCATCCAGTGGGCTACACCCTCCATTTATACAAAGTTTATTTCTCTTTGCCAAAGGATGATCCAAACCGAATTTAAATCCATCCAATGTTTCAAAAGAAGAATTTTTTTGTAAGATTTTAAACTCAAGTTCACCTTTTGTGTCCAACCCTTCTGCTATTTTTGAAATGTAACCTTCTGCAACCAAAGAGGACACAACATCAATTTACACAAAATTGGGTTATCTTGGACGAATTATTCCCCATATTAAGTTAGTATAAAGCAATACTTTCACAAAAAATGAGTCTCTTTGGACCATGGACCATCAATTTCAAATTGGCATGAAATCCCGCACTGTAGCGTAAAGAGATATTGTACCCATTACAACCAAACCAACATATTTTTCCTCTGTTCGACCCCAACCCCTCTGCCCCCAGAGAGACACATCTCCTTGGCCCAGGGATGTTCCAGACTGTATCCACGGACAGTTTATACAAAATTGTGTTGAGTGCCCTTGGCTTAAGGCAGTTTCATATCACTTTGGGATGGAATTATTTAATCCTTAAGATAGAAGAAAGTATTTGGATAGTTTACTTTTGTTTCCCCTAATCAGTCCCAGTGTGAATGGGGGGAGCGGGGCCATTTCTTTATAAAAACTGATTCACATATGATACTCCAGAATAAACTACCCGTATACTTTATACTTTCCCTGTTTGGTTCTGCCCTTCTGCCCCCGGAGGGACAACGCCCACCGTTTACACAAAACTGAGTGATCTTGGCCTAATGATGTTCATAACATATTGGGTGAACTCATTTAATGCCTGTAACATCTATGGTTGAACTCATTTAATGCCTGTAACATCTATGGTAACGAGGATTTTTTTAAAAGTTTACCTCGATTCTGCCCACCCCTCTGACCCCCTGGAACATTCCTACCCAAGGGGACTCAATCTTATATAAACACTGTGTAAACGCCATCCCTCTAGGATTTTAAGGTATTGCCGTTACTTTCACAATTGATCCCTGCTCTTTGCCCCCAAAGGTGGCCAAAGACACCGTTTACATAAAGAATTGGCCTGAGGATGTTCCATTTAGATCCAGTCATTGACGACAACTAGCGTATTACAAGAAAAGTTGAGGGACGGATGACGGACGCTGGACCATGACATTGAAGCTAATGAGCCCTTCAGAGTAAATGGGTTAAAATGGTCCCAACCTTCACATTTGTCCGGCTCCAAGTTCTGAGGTTCAGGGCTGACGGTTATGTCCACCTCCCCACGTACAAACAAGGTGATATAGTGGTAGTCCTCCGACTCCCTGATGGCGTTGACGGTTATACAGTATTTCATGTTTCTGAGGGTGAGTCCAGTCTCCTCCAATACCTCACGGGACCCGCACTCACACCAGTCCTCTCTGAAATGGTAAACGGAAGTTTCTTTAGGGTCACCTCACTCACAAACTTGCCCAAAATTTGGAGAAAATGTCGGGTTATATAAAACTTTGAACAAGGGAATACAACTATTTTTATACAACAAGTTTTGAGAACAAGCATGTTTTGTAGTCACCATCATGGTTTCATTGACAAATACTCTGTATCCTTGCATGGTTTTGAGGTAGACGTTTTCGAATGTGCTCATTTGTATGCCTTCATGTTTTGATTGAGGATGATACTTTTTAAGTTCCCACTTTGAGGACGTGACATGTACCTTGGATGTGACAGATTTACATGGCGAGTATCGTCGATGAAGCAGAATACGCTTTGTCTTTGATACACTTGGTCTTATTTTCTTGTTCTTTTTCAACGGTCTCCGTGCATTTTATTTCTTTGTTCGTACTTTGCCCCTAGTTTAATCAATTTGGATTCGAACTTTATGATTGTGTCGACACTTCAGTATACCATTTTTCCCCACAGGAGATGTATTGCGCAGTTAATACAATTATATCTGTTAAAATGTCAAAGTCTGGCTTCGAGATTTCAAATCAGACTCATGCCAAATTGTATTTTACGGTCAAGTTTCATTATCCCATAGCCTGGTTACAATAAACCATGACCAAAGGATTTTCATCTTCGAATTCGATCAGGGGCGTAGCTGCCATGTAAGCACATATGCCCGTGCTTGCACATCATTTTTCCAAAGTATGTGTATTAAAGTCGAGATATTTCATAATTCGACTAATAATCTAAGTCCACTGATAATGTTACTCTTTTTAATCGACTTCAGATCAGATTAACACACCATGCAGGAATTTGTTATTCGTATAACTATGTAATAATCGGGTTTTGAGTCATGAATATAGTATCATACAATATTAATGTAATAACACCATTGTGACGCCATAACAAATGACGTCTTTATGGCGTTATATGACTGCCTCGGAAGTGAAATTTACCCTTTTTTATCGAGAAATAAATTTGAGAGTTTTTGTGTATTTTCTCATGAATATAAGTTATGGTATAAATAGAATCTTACGCTCGTGTCAGTGTTACTGTATTCAGAGACGTATAAAGCCAGAGATTGGCAACTCTCTCTTTCTCTTACCGGAGCTCACCCGTGTCGGGCGGACTATGCGGAATCCATCAATTTCATCGCTACGGTCTATGATATTGTTAGAGGAGTTCCGAAATGCAAAAATTACGGCTGCCATAGGCGGCATTGCAAATCTTGTTATCTTAATAAAAAAATCAATATTATATGCTTTGATTTTCCCTAGAAGATCCATTTCAACATATTTTGATTACTATTATTGTTATTATTTGTTGTTTTTCACTTCAACTCCATAAAATAATGACTATGCAGTTAAAATATGAAAATTCACCGTGATTTACTGTATAAAGAAAATAGGCAAGAATGTTCTTTAAACTCCTTTTTTTCTAGACGGTCAATTTTAAATCTGTTTGGTTATTTGTATTTTATAATATGTTTTATATCAGTCTTCTTTGGTTCAGTTTCGGGAAATAACTGCAAAATTGCTTAATTCATCTAAGAATATACCAGTATTTCAAAATGAGGTTACTATGAAAAATTACCGTGGTAAAGAAAATAGGCAAGAATGTTCTTTAAACTCCTTTTTTTCTAGACGGTCAATTTTAAATCTGTTTGGTTATTTGTATTTAATAATATGTTTTATATCAGTCTTCTTTGGTTCAGCTTCGGGAAATAACTGCAAAATTGCTTAATTCATCTGAGAATATACCAGTATTTCAAAATGAGGTTACTATGAAAAATTACCGTGATTTACTTTGTAAAGAAAATAGGCAAGAATGTTCTTTAAACTCCCTTTTTTCTAGACGGTCAATTTTAAATCTGTTTGGTTATTTGTATTTTATAATATGTTTTATATCAGCCTTCTTTGGTTCAGCTTCGGGAAATAACTGCAAAATTGCGTAATTCATCTGAGAATGTACCAGTATTTCAAAATGAGGAAGTCATAATACCAAAACAAAAACAGGCAAAACTGTCGTTAAACTCCTTTTTTCTGGACGTTCAATTTTAAATCTAAATTCAATTTTTTTCTCTTAATATCCCTTCTCATATATCGATTTGAAATAAAATCTAACTGAATATAGGGTGAACTATAAAATTAAAAATATATTTAAAAAAAAAAAACATGTGATTTCACAATGTTTAACTTTTATATGAACATCCAAAGGGTCATTTTATTCACTTCGCCTATTTGTTAGTTGCCATTTCAACGCTAATTACATACTGGGACACACAAATAACCTCAGCGGGGATGGAGAGCCGTGGGGGTCATTACAGATGTGAGATGACTTACCTGTGTGGCGATCTTACGGGAGCCGAACAAAGGGAGGAAGGTGTGGGTAGGGATAAAACGCCCCAAGGGATCGTTCAGTACTGTTAATTGTAATCTTACACTTCTGACTAGTTAGTATAACTATTCTAGGCGAAGTTCATAACATATTTACACACCCTGCCAACTGCCAATTCATACCCAATCTCTTACAGGTAAAAGTATATAATTGACATTTTCACACAAGTTAGTCACCCTTATTTTACACTTATAACGATCCCCATGGATTGTGCAAAGTTCATATACATCTATTTTATAAATGAGATGGAGTTTTTATATTATCGCATGTTTATTTTTTGAGATCTGTCATTAAACTTGTCTCCAGTATCATTAAACTTGTCTCCAGTATCTACTACACGCGGACCGCAGCCCTATCTCGCGACAAATCTCTGAGAACAATAGGCTCATGCGAGAAATTGCGAGATCTACGCGAGTTGCCAATCTCTGGCTTTATACGTCTCTGCTGTATTATTTAATATGTCACTGCCGTAAAGGCTCGGGACATATTAAATTATCTACAGAGACCCGTACACGTTCGCTGTTCCATCTTAGACGCAAACGGTACGGAAGTGCTTCGGTAGTGCTTTGGAAATGCTACTCAAATGTTACGGAAATGCTACATAAATGGTACTGAAATGCTACGGAAATGCTTCGCGAGCGGTACGGAAGTGCTACGGAAATGCTACTCAAACGGTACGGAAATGATACACAAACGGTACGGAAATGCTACGGATGACGCTTGCAAACGGTCGATCACATCAACGGATTTTCATAAAAACGGATCTACACAATCACACATACAAACGAAACGAAATACCCATAATCACGACCTGTCAAGCTTATATTTAAGGACCAACAAACAAAAACTACATTTATAAGAAACCTAAAAAACCTCGCAGATGAATCAAACGAAGATATTAAGAAAGTCAGTGTAGCACACGACATGACCAAAGATGAAAGAAAACCCCTTAAAGAAAAGGCAGCTGAAGCTAAAATGCGTTCTGACAATTCGGGGGAATGGAAATACATTGTCCGCGGCCCACCAATGGACATGAGCATAATAGAATTGAAGAAAACGCAAAAGAAATAGGCCCATCTGACAAAGGATTACTTTCTCGGTTTAGCATTCTCTTTACTAATGCAGATACCTTAACGAAATTTAAGTTACAAGAACTAAAAACAGTAGCAGAGCGGGATTCTCCAGATGTAAAAGCTATTTCCGAAGTAAAACCAAATAATTTTTTTAAAAGAGAAATTGAACTGTCCGAATATAGCATAGAGGGATATGTCATAATACCTCTAACTATGTCCAAGGATCTGCCAGGGAGAGGCATGATCATGTACCTAAGAGAAAGTCTTAAGTATTCCCAAATTACATTCAGCAACATAGAATTTGATGAGCTTATCTTATGTGAAGTAAAACTTAACTCTAATTGTTGGCTCTCTATACAGAAGCCCAAACTAATCAGAAGAAAAAAATAAGAACTTGTGCAAATTGTTACTAGAAACGGCTAAAAGGAAATACAACTATAAGATATTATTTGGGGATTTAAACTTACCGGAGATCGACTGGTCAAATTGTAACACAAAAAGCAACGAAACATCAACCGAGTTCAAGTTTATAGGAATTGTGCGGGATTCATACATGTACCAGCATATCAGGCAACCAACACGCGGAAGGGGTACGGACAATCCAAGCGTTATATATTTAGTTCTAACAGATAAAGAAGATCACATTGAAGCTGTTGAATTCAACCCTCCTCTTGGCAAAAGTGACCATTCAGTTGTTATTATTCGCTGTAATTTTAGCGACGAGATAGAAAGTATAAGAGAAGAGCGTTATTCATATGATAAAGGAAATCTTCAGGAATTTGTCTCGAAAACTAAATAAAGATTGGCAAGAACGTTTTTCGGAGTGCGAGAATGATGTAGAAAGGCAATGGATAATATCTAAGGCAATATTAGTAGAATCAATCAGCGATACTATCCAGAAAATAAAATCGCCGCGAAAACCTAACAACCACAAGATCAAAGTAGATAAAAAAGTGCTGAACAAAGTTAAAAGAAAGGCTAAATTATGGAACAAATACCTGCGCACACGGGATCAGGATGTCTATTCAGAATAAAGTTAGGAATCAAGTTACATTGTAGGACACTTACAAGGAAGGCAGTAAAATTCCATGAGATGCAAATAGCACAGCAAGTTAAAGAAAATTCTAAAAAGTTCTGTAGATATGCCAAATCTAAAACATCAATCAGGTCTAATATTTCAAATTTATATATAAGCACAAAAAAGGAGGATATTACGGCAACAGATTATGAAAAGGCCAGTGTACTCGCAGGCTTTTTCCAAACAGTGTTTATGCAAAGAGATGATCGAGAATTTCCCGATATTGAAATGATAGATGTAGAACCAATTACTATACTCAATATATCTCGAGAAGCGGTAAAAAAGTAACTGATGGAATTAAAAATTTCGAAATCTCCAGGACCGAACATGATTCATCCTAGGGTTCTCAAAGAGACTTGTGATGTCATAAGTCATCCATTCTCGTTAATATTCAAAACATCCATAGACACATGGGAGCTACCCGAGGATTGAAAATGTGCTAATATAACGGCAATATGTAAGAAAGGAGATAGGAAAGAAGCTTCCAACTATAGACCAGTGAGCTTGACTTGTGTTATCTGCAAGATACTTGAGTCACTAATCGAGAGAAGAAATTATGATCCACATGAGGAAAAATAAACTATTTAGTAAAGCACAATTCGTCTCATAAATGGTAGATCTACCGTTCTACAGTTTCTCAATGTCATGGAGAGATGGACAGATATTTTGGATAATGGAGGATGTGTGGATGTTATATACTGTGATTTTATGAAAGCATTTGAAAAAGTCCCTCATCAACAACTCGTATATAAACACTCAAAATATGGTATTGCTGGCAAATTTTCCTCTTGGATTACAGCCTTTTTACTTGGAAGGAAACAGCGAGTCGTAGCAAACGGTGAAACATCACAATGGAATCCAGTAATAAGCGGTATACCACAAGGCTCTGTGTTGGGACCTCTCCTATTTGTATTATATATAAACGATATGCCAGACGTAATGAGCAATGGAACCGGAACTTATTTTTGGCTGACGACACGAAAGCATTTAGAGCCATTAATGATGAACAGGATTGTAAACTTCTTCAGCAAGATATATTTCCGTTAAACAAATGGTCAAAAACTTGGAAACTACGATTCCATCCAGAAAAATGCAAAATGATGCGTGTCGGATATACAAATATGGATCCCTATAACTACCAACTGAAAGAAAGTGCTCAACACCTAACATTTGTTGTCTCAGAAAAGGATATCGGGGCCACCATAGATAATAAACTTACTTTCGATAAACATATCTGCGAAAAGGTTAACAAAGCAAATTCGATCATGGGGGTATAACGGAGGACAATGGAGTACATGAACCTATACAGTTTTAAAATGTTATACACGGCTTTAGTAAGACCCCACATCGAGTATGCGGTCCAAGTCTGGTGTCCTCATCTGTGGAAACATATTGAAACAATAGAAAAAGTCCAACGTCGAGCAACAAAACAAGTTCCTGGTCTGTCAAATCTTTCTTATTCTGAACGTCTGCAAAAACTGTTACTACCAACGTTAGCATATAGACGGTCTCGTGGGGACATGATTGAGGTCTATAAAATCATCTCTTGAAAATATGACGAGGAAGTTGCAGAATCGTTCCCCGTTAATGTAGGGCCAACCACTCGTGGACATAACTTTAAAATACATAAAAAATCCTCAAGACTAGATGTTAAAAAATATTCGTTCAAGCAGAGAACTGTGGATATGTGGAATGGTCTGCCATTTGAAGTTGTAGATGCTGTATTAATAAAACAATTCAAATATAAATTGGATGAACATTGGAAAAATCAACCACAAAAGTACTGTTTCAAAGAGAAAATCAAGCTGTGAACTAAATCATTATTTATTATTTCAGTAACTTTATTACGAGCTGACAATCAAATGATGTAAATCCTATACATATATTTTTAATGTATGCTGTCAGAATAAATCTATGTATCTATGTACATTGTATCTATGTATAATGCATCGGGAAACGTGTGCTGAAACCGAAAGTGGAGATCCAGCGTGTACACATGTGTACGATTGTTTTTAATGTTTGCTTTGCCATTAAGATTATGGTATGAGAGTGAAACAAACAGACATGCCTTAAAAATAATTGAGAACAATATCAAATATCGGTAATATTGGAACATGTATTATTTTTTTCCGTCAAAAAGACCTGACGTATTCTGACAGGTAGCCATGGGCATCAGTCGGAACACCTCGGGTATTCTCTTCTGAGCTTGCTGGAAAGGCCCGATGTTGTCCGACTGGCTGGGGCATATGACCTTGATATTTTTATTTAATGTGATTAAATTTCATGTTAAATTTTGTCAGATTCATACATATTGATAAAAGCCTTGTTTTTTGTTTTGTTAATTGAGACCGAGATAATTTACAAAATTATGAGTTTATGCAGCTTATAAAAACATGAACTATTCATTTCGTCAGGTTTATTACGTAAAATGTTCAACCGAACGGTTCGCAAACGCTTTGTAAATGACGCTAGTGCTACGGAAATGGTACGGTAGTGCGACGGAAATGCTACGCAAGCGTACGGAAATGCTACGATAATGGTACGGAAATGCTACACAAACGGTACGGAAATACTACGGTAATGGTACGGAAGTGCTACGGAAATGCTACGCAAACGATTCGCTTAAAGTGGAACAGCGAACGTGTACGGGTCTGTAGTTCATTTGAAGTCATTAGGGCCTCTCGGCTAGGTCCTGTCGATTCACCTGTTGTAAGGTATATTAACTGTTCAACATACGATTAAATACCCAATTGATAGGTTGTTATGCTCAAATCAATAATAAAACAAAATCAATGTTCAATAATAAAGAAGTGAGTGACCTGCATGTCATATTTTGACACGTGAACTTTCCTACCTGTCCACGATTTACGTGCTATATAAAGGTTCAGTAGACGGGGTAAACATCGACCAAGACGTTGAACACTCACCAGGATACCTTCTGAAGAATAATCCGTACCTAGTTTACAGAAAGGCTCTCTAAGGTTAGTTCTGAAGGAGACTACCTACTTATTGTAGCGAAAGGCTGAATAAGATCCCATATTACACGTTGACATTCATGCTTGCAAGATCCTCTATTTAGTGCATCTATATAAGAATAATATAAATATTGCCAATTTTGGATATTGACTTTTCGGTTAGGTGAAATAAAATGTCAGAAAAAATAATTGATGATGAGCCCGTTAAAATATGCCGAAGAAAATAAGCGAGATGTATAACTTCAGCTGTACTTGGGTTGAAAGCGGCAAAATCACATTGCATGATACTTACTGACAGAGACGTGAATGTAACACAGATGGCTTTTATGTCCCTGTTATTGCATACTAACGAGTTAATGTCTTAAGAAACGTATGTATATTAATTTTGTTTTAAGATATCATGGACGTTAGACATATCATCGTATTTAATTTTTACATCAATGATTTGTATAATGATACGACCAAATGGCACCATTTGAAGTAACTGCTTATAAATACTCGCAGGGCTTGCACATTGAAACAGCTCCAGCTACGCCCCCGTCGATGGTGGATATGCTTAAATATTGCTCAATCCTACTTGACATATATATACAATTTGTAGTTTATAAACACCAATATCATATGAATATATTTTTGGGGTAGTATGCAATCATTATTGCTGTACTGCGAGATGGTCTACTGTACATGTAGTATGACGTATGCCATTGATTATATTGATACACACATCCACATTTTACATTCTGATTGTTTCTTCTCTGAATACAAATATAACAACTAAAACAACAACAACAAGATCATGAAGAGGCCATAACCTGCATATAAATACAGCATACATTATTCATTAATCTTAATCAATGACAGTCTTGTCGCTTCGCTTCGGTATAACATGTAGGAGAGAGTGAAGGGAGTAGGGGGAGTGAAGGGAGTAGGGGGGAGTGAAGGGAGTAGGGGGAGTGAAGGGAGTAGGGGGAGTGAAGGGAGTAAGATGGAGTGAAGGGAGTAAGATGGAGTGAAGGGAGTAGGGGGAGTGAAGGGAGTAGGGGGAGTGAAGGGAGTAGGGGGAGTGAAGGGAGTAGGGGGGAGTGAAGGGAGTAGGGGGAGTGAAGGGAGTAGGGGGAGTGAAGGGAGAAGGAGGTGAAGGGAGTAGGGGGGGTGAAGGGAGTAGGGGGGAGAAGGGAGTAGGGGGAGTGAAGGGAGTAGGGGGAGTGAAGGGAGTAGGAGAGAGTGAAGGGAGTAGGGGGAGTGAAGGGAGTAAGATGGAGTGAAGGGAGTAGGGGGAGTGAAGGGAGTAGGGGGGAGAAGGGAGTAGGGGGAGTTAAGGGAGTAGGGGGGAGTGAAGGGAGTAGGGGGGAGTGAAGGGAGAAGGAGGTGAAGGGAGTAGGGGGGGGTGAAGGGAGTAGGGGGGAGAAGGGAGTAGGGGGGAGAAGGGAGTAGGGGGAGTGAAGGGAGTAGGGGGGAGTGAAGGGAGTAGGGGGGAGTGAAGGGAGAAGGAGGTGAAGGGAGTAGGGGGGGGGTGAAGGGAGTAGGGGGGAGAAGGGAGTAGGGGGAGTGAAGGGAGTAGGGGGAGTGAAGAGAGTAGGGGGGGGGGGGTGAAGGGAGTAAGATGGAGTGAAGGGAGTAGGAGGAAATGCCCCTACAAAGGGCACGTCAAACGCTCAAATGACTGCAGTTAACTATTGGCGCCAATTGTTTTCAAACAGGGGATTTCCCCAAATGTTAACGTAGTTGCTTAATCAATTATTCAAGAAAAAGTTAATAAAATTCAACGATTATTCCATGGTAAAAATGTAGTCACCTGTATGTGGATTGAATGATGTCCTTTTTGTTTAATTTTCACGCCATCATGAACGAAAAATTGTTATACCGGCCCATATCATTCCAGAAGTTCAATATTAGTATAAATATAAATATAGTACTTCAACGCCGAACGGGATTTCAAATAACTGCTTTCGTGAGTAGGGTACAAATACCCCTAATGTCCAGATCAGAGACGTTGAGGAAATCGTTGACGTTCTAGAGCGGACTGTTGGAAAGCCAGTATAAATACATAGTAGTTATATATCTGATGTAGAACCATCCCATCTTCATGAAATTCAATCTGATTAAAATACAGATCCTCACTATTACTATCGTGATAGTACTCACTATTACTATCGTGATAGTAATAGTGAGGATCTGTATTTTAATCAGATTGCATACATTTAATATGTGTGTACACTGTATCGTATTACAATTTATACTATATACTTTCGCCTTGAGAGGTGACACATCGAGTGTTTCAAAAATATCTGATTTTCGAAGGTAATAGTTTGGGATTTTGTCTCTTTAATTCAATTACCCAAATTCTAGGTGTCCACCAGGAAGAGCAAACGATCCACTTCCGGTGGATCCCCTCCTTTGTCCGAGTAACACACAGCCGGGTCGGGCGGGGTGCGTCACCAGAACACCAACACCAACCCCCGGCCGGCCCCGGTGATTCGACACTACCACAGAGGGACTGTTTGGTTCCCCTGAAGAAACAGTCTCAATCGTTTCTAGGAAAGGGTGGTAGCCTTGTTGTATTAGGAGGTTCAGTGGACAGAACAGCTGATCCCGAGAAGGAAGGTTGTTCCAGTCTATCCAATGCCAACCTGATGTGAGACAGGAAAAATACATTCGTGGGATTATTAGCGATTCGGCCCAACCCTCATCCTCGATAGCCAGGGGTTACGATCACCTACGCTCTCTACAACCCTGTAATATATGTCATGGCTAAACTGAAGGCTCCGTGTTCACCAATTTTGTTGGCGAGACAAGAAGACTGGTTCGACATTTTGATGTACACCAAAAGAATATCGTGGTTATATAACTGTAAAAAATTGACAACAAGCTTTGAAGTCGGTTGCGACTCCTTTATAATCTTCAACGGAAAGGCAAGCAGCCTAGCGATTGGTCTGTTTTGTTTACTTGAACATGCCTTCAGTTTTGCCATGTCATATTCCAGGGATGTAGAGAGCTTAGGTGATCGTAACCCCTGGGTATCGAAGATGAACCCTATTTAGTAGCAGCACATGTAAATCAGTACTAACTAGTACATTACATTTTGAATTAAAATTTGGAAACCTATTATCCTGTCCAATTAAGACATGTTTCAGTATGACGTGCCCGGGAACCAAATTCATTTTTATTGGTACAATGCACAGGGACCTGGGAATTTGTTACAGCTAGTTTTGGACCTAAATAGGGTGTTTATAGTAATTTTACACATTTGGGGGGTTAAGATCAATTTTCGATAAAAAAAATTCCCCCTCAATGGTCATACACATTTGGGGGGTTAAGATCAATTTTCGATAAAAATGCCCCCTCAATGGTCATAAAAGCGTTTATCACAGTGTATCTTAGAAATTATGGTTAAGATCAATTTTCGATAAAAATGCCTACTCAATGGTCATAAAAGCGTTTATCACAGTGTATCTTAGAAATTGTTCGTTCTTTTGTCAAGAAACCTTTATTGACCTTCGCATTTATGTGGCTCCAGGTTCTGTGGTTCCTCGGAGTGAGCGGAGTCCACCTCCCCTCGTACAAACAGGTCGATATAGTGAAGGTTGTCCGAGTCCATCACGGTGTTGACCACTCCACAGTACCTCATATCCTTCAGGACCAGTCCCGTCTCCTCCAACAACTCCCGGGCCCCGCATTCGCACCATCCCTCACTTAAACCACACAACACAGTGCGTATACAGGGGGGACAATCTACGACAATCCCACTGATTTAACACGCGAATAGTCAATTAAAATTATTGATATAGAGATTGCAATGGAATGACCACAAGCAGATCTATCTGTAGGGCTGACAAATGTATAATGAATATTGAAGAGTGCCATTTAGTTATTTATAGTGATGACAAAGATTATCAGAACATTATATCTATAGTTGGATACTTATTGACATATTAATATGAACATAGCATTTCTGTTTTTTCTGTGATTCTATCATACATATCCTAAACTTAACAATTTTCAAAGAAGCACTATTAAGGCAATATCTCTCGCCTATATAAACCTATTGAATAGCATATAGGACACGAGAAAAAAAGAAATCTGTCAATGCAAACTAATTAACTTGCCTAACCATATAAATTAATTGTTTTTATGAAATGTTTGCCTTCCTAGGTATGCTACAGTTTTCCAGCATTAATAGAGCCCTTTTTCAGAAATTGTCCAGATTCAGATATAGATAATATAAAAACATATCAAATCAATCATTGCAGCAAATATTCAATTGATTGTACCAACTATTTCAGCATCATACTGTCGCTTACAACTAAGCTGTATGATAAACGTGACGAGTTCGATTTTCCGAGTGTGAACTTTCCCTTTCTTGATAGCAACATTCCTGCTTCTCGATCCTATGGTGTTTACAGGTCGCAGTTGATTCGTTATTCTAGGGCTTGCTCTGATTGTCGAGATTTTTATGATAGATGTCAACTGCTGACAAACAAACTTACGGCAAAGGGATTCGAGTGATGCAGGTTGATGAAGAGTATGGGCAAGTTTTATGGTCGCCATCTTGATCTCATTGAGAAATATTTTGTATCTTTGTGTGATATGAAGATGGACGTTTTTTTAAGTTTGCTTATTAGTGTGCTTACTTGTGATGACAATGATGATTCGGTTATCATTTTGAGGATTGATTTATTGTTTTAATTAAGTATATATAACAATGATGTGGTGTACTGTTACGTCTGTGCGTTTGTAACTTGGGAATCACCTTGTCACTATTCATAGAACCGTCCATGTCTTACACGTGTCGTGTTAGTACGTCCAGGTTGTCTGGTTGTTCATGTCCTTATTTGGTATTGTTTTCGATTTAATATGTAAATGAGCGTGTGAGTTTGTAAGGAAGCGTGAACAGGTGAGCGTGAATTTAATAAAACTGGGGTTAAACCGCACCCGTACGCAGTTCGCCAGTAACCTGTAGGAGGCAACACATCCTGTAGGACATTATTGTAGGACAATAATGTCCTACAACAAGCATATGCTTTGCACCGACGCCATATAAAAGTACCCTGTTTTACCTGATTTAATTAATATTGGAGTCTTGGAAGGTATGTGGCTTCAATTGACAGACATTTATTTAATAACAATTATAATGACTTTACTATAATTATTAACTTCAAATTAATTATCTGACGTACTATTGTACGTGCATTAAACGGCTATGTATAGTAATTAGGCTAGTTGTACTTTATTTTTGGGTTGAAACTCAATATATTAACACATTCCCTTATGGACGTACTGCTACTAATGTAGTTATTAGATGCATGATTATGTCCATTAATATTACCAATTTTTAAATTAATTTTTCATAGTTAAGAAATTTCAAATCAATTTCGAATCATTATAAAAGCGGCACAATTTCCAAAGGGGCACATATTTACTCATTTGTGTCTGTCGCAATTCGAGACAAACATGATGAGACCGGAAAGGTTTATGTCATAATTATATCATAACCTTGATACCATTAGCATTAAGCAGAATAAACCACAGTAGGTATTGTGATAATCCGTCTTCATGTCTTGGTATTGACTTTCTATTCCCGAAAATAACATCGGAAGTTGAAGAGTAAGCTGTGTTTTTATTTAATCTCTATAATAATCATAAAATACCACAGCTTACTATCAGCCTGTATCATATTAATCTTAAACACAACAAGTGCACACTGTATTACATCTATCTAGATAAATCTTCCATGGAACAAAACTGAACTCCAATCACCACAAAATAAATATAATAACAATATCCCCAGTGACCTAAACTTAACTTGAGTATCGCTATTATTATAAATTTCCTTAATTTTTCAAGCTGAGATTTTAAAGGCCCAATATACGTAACTTTCGGCAAAACTTGAAGCGAAAATCAAGCCTAATAACTTATTATATTTATAGATTTAGTTAAGATTAACTGATATCAGTAATATTCAAGATGATTTATTTCGCGGTTACCTGTACAGCAGCAGCTAAAACACGCTATTTGTAAACACGCGTCCATTTTGAACCGTCTTCTACCTTCGGTTTGTTGTTGAAGTGGGCCCCACCTGAATTATTTTCAATTCTTTGGATTTTTTTGTCAAGAGATTCTTGTTAGTAACCGCTCGGGTTTACTTCGTTTTAGGCTTATTTTTGCATGGTTATCAACTGGATTTTTTTTTCAGAATTTTTCAGAATCACGAAAATTTCCCTGAAGTTACGTATATTGGGGCTTTAAGCGACGTGAAGAATAAGAAAACAATGTGAAAGATTTCTCCAAAATTATACAGTTGACCTATTGTAACTTGCATCTTTTAGGAGTTACTTCCCCTATAACAGTATTTTGATCATACAATAAAAATATGTAAGACCCGTGTTTATTATCAGTGGTTTTGTTTTTCATCCGAAGCCAGAAACATAATTTATTTATGACTGTTTTCTATCCGATCAGTGTACGCAATGCCATTCTTATACAGTCTTAATACTTGCAAATTCCAGATATAAAACATAACGTTAATTAAGAATAAAATTAAAACAAATAAGCTGAATTATCTGTCACGTACCCGAATTCCAAATGACCTCCTGGTAAGGCATATGTTCCATCGCCCGATGAGTTCTTCCTTTTACCTAACAATATGCTATTTGGGTGCTTGTTACTGGTAACCAATACACCAACCCCAACTTTAGGCCGGTCACGTTGTTTACGTATGGGCGCCGCCATATTGTTTTCCCGCGGTTACATTTTTCAAGCTCATTCATTGGTTCAATACCAATGTTAAACATTTTAAAGGTCCACGTAAATTCTGGACCCAGTTGTTCAAAAGTGGTTAGCTTAATAACTTTTTAACAACATTTAAAAGCTTTTAATAATTCTGTTGATTAACAAGGTATAATCCTTCAATTTTTTATGTACATTTGTTAACGCGCACCATAGAATATGTTCGTTTCCACCGTATACACAGTCAAAATTAGGTACAATCCTTATAATTGATCCAACTGAAAACATGATGTCTGAAAAGTTGAAACAATGGTTTCGTTTTAAGTTACATGCGAATCAAAATTCGCGCTAATCACTGATTAAGCTAATCACCCTTTCTGGGACCAGAACTTGACTTTCAATCCTCATGATGTAATCAAAATTTTAATTTGATTTACAACAGTTATGAGACATAAATGACTCTAGTTGGCGAGGAGAAAATTCACGTGGTCGCAAAGGTGAACCTAAACCTTTCACGTCCGTTCGGGGCATCGAGCCCCGGCCTTGGTGAAAGACAAGCTATAGTGCACTATATATACCCACCTGAAAAGCAAGTAAAATTAATGGAGAATGGGAGAATGATATAGTCGATAACACCCCGGCCTTCCTCGCGGACTCCTTGAACTCGTATGGACTGATGTGGGTGGTGCGGTATCTGTGCTGTAGCATTCAAGTGAGGTGGAACTATAAAAGATGCCGTTGGAAGCAAGGTCCCACTATCAACAGAACACAATAAATCTCCAGTTTGGCAAGCCAACTTAATATTTACTCGAGGTGCAATGCATTGATAAGTGCAGCGTATCGTAGTGCAATCAAACGTGGATCCATACCCGACGACGGGAGCAATGTCGATTCTATATCCCCCCCCCCCCATATATAAGGTGTTTTTTTAGCATGAACGATATCTAAGATATCGCATAGAAGATATTTCATATAGTATATGATATATCTTATATAACATATAATATATCGTATATCGTAAATGAGATATCTTATATAGAAATTAAGTAAATGTTAAGATATCTTATTACATATATACATTGTAAGATATCTTATTCAATACATTAGATATCTTATATCGTATAAGATATTTCGTTAAGTTTTATTTTAAAGATAATAATTATTATCCTTTATAATATATCTTACATAATATATAAGATATCTCATATAGCTTTATAAGATATCTTATATAATCAAATTATACATACACGCAAAGAAATATATCAATTAGTCAGGTGGTGTAGGACTAGTAGTTAACGCCTGATAAGGCAGCTCAAGCGAACTTCTCAGAATTGTATGTTTCATCGGTATATGTCAATGACAGTACTAGTGTTGTATCAATTTGTATATTTATTATATTTATAGAGTAGCCCATGTTTGCTATATAGGATGCTATATCATATCTATATTTATTTATTTAATAAATGGTGGAGGGGATAGTGATGTGTTGGCGTGGTTAAATGGGGATAGTATCTGGCCCACAGGCACTTGTGGCCAGGAGAATAACCATCTATATATCAGCTGTATATATAAAAGATAATATACCGAAATATGAATAATTAAAAAAACATAAACACAAAATTTTCCAATTTTCTTTTTATGTTATTAATCATATAATGCCATAATGAAAACAATTGCCAAAATTCAGTTTGATGCGTCAAGCGGATAAATTTCACAAAAAAAATATATAGTTTCAGTGTCTGATAGTCGATTTTTTGTGAAATTTAAACGTTTTTTCGGGATTGTCATCACAAACCAGACTATTCGACCATCTTTTAAAAACCTTTATTTGCCCGCCACTAATGTATATTTTTCTAACTAACTTTTTTATACTCGTTCAACATACTTTTAGTTAACTTTTGGCGATATATTTTCAGAAAATTAGCATCGATTTTTTTATTTCGAGTTGGACGAAAACGTAACGACTCTGACTTTCTCGGAGTCGACCCAATCTGAAACAAATTTGAAAAACAACCTAAAAGATGCGCTCAGTAGCTATCCTCAACGATTATTTTAGTAACAAAATTTTTGACTGAATTTGATATTTACTAAAAATCACCTTAGGATGTTTCTTTGCTGATTTAATAGGACCTTCGGCGTCCGAACAGCCGAAGGGATTATATACAACATCAGGGATGTATACATAAAGTATTACGTCCCTGGCAACAGTTAGCATTTAAATCCAAAGTTGTTTCATGTTTTATGTACATTCTGTTTATGTGATATAACGTGTATTTTATGTGTCTTGATAAAGGGGCGGATAGCCTTGAAAATTTGACAATTTATTTGTCCGTACTGTCGCTATTACTTCCACGATCATATATTTATATATACAGCTACTATATATATATAGATGGTTATTCTCCTGGCCACAAGTGCCTGTGACCTTGCCCGGTTGGGGAATATTCGGTATTGTGAATAGGAGAGTTAGTGATATATAGAGAATAATACATACTATTTTCCATATCGGACCCAATATTGGCCCCGAGACCCTAATATTGGCCCAAGGGCCGAAGGCCCAAGGCCCGAGGGCCAATATTTGGGTCGAGGGGTCAATATTGGATCCGATACTATAAATGCTTTAATGTATTGAATGAACTTCATTTTTCAATAAATGCATCAAATGTGAAAATAAATGCTTATTTATTTTAAATTATTCAAGTGTTTAAAGTCTTTATAAGTTTTACATTAAATGTTATGTACATTTTTGTCATATTAACAATAACTTTTAACACTAACGTCCTTTACAAAATGTTTTTTCTATCATGTGATTGTCACCGATCATCCAGAAGAATAGACTAAATTATCATTAAAATATACTTCTACTGTTGAGCGAGAATTTCCTATTCCCTCTGTTATCATTCTTTCTTAATCTGTTAGGTATTATAAATCTACCAATCTTGCTGCTAAGGAATTCAAAACTTTCTCTCCCATATCTTGATCTATTCGTCTTCGTGACGACATTTTTTTGTTCTCGTTTTGCTTGTAACACAGCAGCTAGGTCAAAACCCGAGAGACCCGAATGGTTTGATGCGAGGTAAAATCTAGAGGTGTTCCGCGAAGAGGGCCAATACCGGCATAACTGAATCAATAATGCATGGGTGACGATTACGGGTTAGTAACTTTGGCGCCATAATGCATATGCAAAAAACCTGTATTTATTACTAAGTATACAATAAATGTAAATACTAGCGGATCCAGAGGAGGAGGGGGGGGGGGGGGGTGTCCTGGGGGTCAGGACACCCCTCCCCCCTTTTTCGGAAGAGGACAAATTTTATAGCCTTACAAATAAAGTGTTTACCGTTGTACCATTGAATAGGCGTCAGGTGGACCCCCTCTTTTCAAAACTCCTGTATACGCGCCTAGTCAATCAGATAATTGTGTTGTTAATGTACTATTAAGGCATATTGACTTGTACTATTTACAACAAGATAACATGATAACATGGTTTGACCTGTTAATAGGTCACACTGTATCACAAGTGTACCTGCGTGTTTGTATGTTGCTTCACGTATGACAACAGAAAGGTACTTTCGTTTTTAGTGAAAGGAAGGTAGAAGATTAAGCGTTCAAGAATTTTGACAGCTTTGGTCATTTGATGATATGCCAGGTTAAGCCAAAGTTTCCGGAGGAAAAAAAACCTACCGACTTACGTCCATTACCCGGCGACCTTCAGCAAACATCGACATATTCTGGTTCCATGATGTAGGAAACCGGAATCCGCCGAGGTTTGCCGAATGTACCAGCATGATTTTCACGTGCACGTCGGCCTCGAACTCGCGACCGCACAACTTGGCCACCGCGCCCCTCATCTCCCAAAAGTTGTAAACATGTATTACGAATGTTTCGTCTGCTGTATAACTGAACTATCGGTAGTGGAGCGGACATAATGCCACTTTAAAAAAAAATAAAATGCCCCGGGAAAGTGAAGTCAGCGTGTCAAATATATAATCGATACAAAGCTCTTATCATGCTAAGGTACGACAACAGCAATTGCTGAGCCAAATAAACTAATGCTAAAAGGCGAACCTCAGTTGTGTTGATAATGTTTTGGCCGATTGACCGGTGATCAGTTTACTGTACCTACTTATTGACCTCGTCCTATGACCCCGAATTACTCATTCAGTTAATGATAATCCGACCTGAACAATGGCGTGATTGACCATTCGATCGAACAGAATGTAAAGGTCACATAAGCGTCTAGGGTGATTAACTGGGACGCGTCATCATCGTGTACTGTACCGTCTAATGTCTAAATCACATTCAAGTCTCGTTTTGATCTCATGTAGGCTTAACAAAGTATGATCAATTTAGTGTCGAGAAACTCCATCGATCAATTCGAATGTGAATTTTAAGATTATTATGGACTTAGTGGAAGATTATGCTAGAAAATAGGCTAAACGTGAACATGCTGAACTTGATTCCCTTTCAGAGTGGGTGAAGTTCATTATATGTCCCCTATTTAGAAAAGAATAAGCAGTTAGCGTTACAAAATGAAAACTAAACATTAGTCGATATTTCTACACCCTGATGTTCAAACCACACTCAACACTGTAAATTAACTAATTTTTGTGTGCGATTAATTTTCGTATTTCGCGGTTGATTAAATTTCGCGAAAATGAATCGCTCCGAAATACTTTCAACCAGAGGTATGCCATCTGTAGGTGTATTGTACTGTACTGTACTGTACTGTACATAAGATTTATGGCCATATTTATCGCGAAATTAAATCGCCCCGAAATAGTCGTTTCATATGAAAACGCGAAATTAAGTCGCCGCGAAAATAAGCTTGTTTACAGAAATCTACATAAGTATGTGATTGTGTCTGTAGACAAAGCATCTAACAACTTGATACATGTATTTTTTTTTTTTTGCAAGCGCTATTACATTTATTGCTTGTGAAAAACTAGGACTGCTTGATAACCAAGGTAACCCTATTTACATATTGACCGGTTTTTCGAAAGGTGAACTACTTTCTAGCCACGCTTTATTATTACAATCTTTCAAGATACCGGTTAATGAGCGAGACGCCGACCTCCCTCGTCTTTATTGGATACAGAAACTACACAATGATCCTTATAAGCAACGTTTTATCGCTGGCCCTGCTTACTGCTCAACCAAACCTTTATCAAAAACATTCTTAGTAAATTAAAGTTTCAGTCTTATTGTGACACTGTATACTCCAGATGTGGATTTAACGGGATATGGATATTGAAAACTCAAAGATCTTTTACCCAACATGATTACACCCTCATAAAAATCGATTAAACATTAATTTTACTTTATCTACCATGTACACTACCATTCCCATATAAAACTGAAAGAACGTATGCGATCTCTCAATATGAGAGCTTTCTTATTTTTTTAGTATGCTTATTAACGTGCTTGCTTGTGATTAAGAATGATGACCAAGATTTACATGGCGGATGTTGTCGATGAAGCAAAAGACGCTTACTTTTCCAGAACACCTGATCTTAATCTCTTGTACTTTTACAAGGGTCTCCATGTAAACCTTTCATTTGTTAATATTTGGCTATTATTTTAATCGATTTTGAGTTCGGATTATGGCTTTGTTGACAGACAACATATTATTTGACAATACGGTCTTGTGGACTTGATGCTTGTTGATTTACAGAGTCGACAGCACAAGACATATTGGTTGACGATACGGTTCTGTGGACTTGGCGGTGATAGTTGTTGACTGTAGATAAGATGATGGTGCGGTATTGTTGACTTGGCGTTGATAGTTGTTGACTGTGGAGAAGATGATGATGCGGTATTGTGGACTTGGTGATATAAGATAATGCCCGTAGACTCTCGACAGAAAACAGATTAGTTTGTGCTATGTCTCAGAAATCCTGTGGATTGCCTGTCTTCTCGGACGTGAAATAAGTTGATGATGCTGTGTTGCGGCCTCTAACCGATCCGGCCTTGTCTTGGTGTTTTTACGTTATAAATCAGCTTTTTCATTAACTGTGAGTTCTGAAGCGAAGACTCAAGCCCTACAGTCGTCATCAAACCCATCCTTTATCTGCTTTGTGAGATTACTATATAACGGGGATTAATCCCCATGGTAAATCCCTCCATACATGCTGGGCTTTAATACATGTACCTGAAAACGTGAGCGAGTCAGTGTAATAATACATGTACTTGTACGTACAAAATTATCACCAGCTGAACCAGATTTCCTTAAAAAACACGAGTGTATATCGTTCCTCGGCCTTAATGTCAAACAAGCCCGGTTAGTTTGGGTATTGTACGAGCTCCCTTTCTAAATATTCATCACTGGTATTAGCTAATTTGTGTTCGGATATTTTGGGTATTAACGAATATCTGATTTAAACTGAAAGATGACGTAACGCACACATATGCTGAACCTTTTAAATTTAGTAATAGATACAGTATGCGGAAAAATGAATTAAACTGCATCATACAGCTGTTTCGTCCTCCTAGTACTCTTCAGTGATGATAGAGGCCAAAAGGTGGGAATCTAAAATTTCTAAATTGATGTAGAAGCAGAAGGGTCAGGTGCATAAAACCCCTTAAATTTATGAATTTAGAAGTTAAATTAAACTAGTTCTGTACAATTTCAAATCGTGTACTACGAAAATGTGTATATAATGTACCGTGCCACTACTTAAATGAGATAACTGTGGCTGAAGTTGAATCCTATTGTTTGGGCTGACAATGCTTGATGGTGGTATACAGCATCTGTAGTTCTACAATTGTTGATTATTGTTATATGTTTAGGACACCGTTCGTCTGGGTTTTGTTGTGATCCCTAGCATTGATGTTTAATTATTTTTGTCTTAATTTATATTAAGTCTTCTGAGATGTTTTGATAGGCAACACTATCCAACACGCAAAAAGTTTTCAAGTTAATCTAACAACTCGGCTATGTTTACACCAGTGCTTTCCTGGTGAAGTAAGTGATTGTAGAAATGGACAAATGGAAGGAAGAACTGTTCATGTGTGATATTTGATAGTTTTTTAATCTTTTATTTCGTGAGGGTAGATCACCTCTTATTTTTTGTTTGATGGTTTGGTTATTTGGTGACTTGGTTATTAGTAGCCCTACAGTTGTTTGGGATCTTGTTAGCAAAATGTAAATGTCAGTTTTAGTATGTAGATAACTTCAGTTGCACTCAAAAACATTTTGTCCGTTCATGATTGCCAAAAACATTGAAACTAAACTTGGTGAATGTTGTCATTTTATTATTGAGTATGTGCTTGTGGTCCTAACTGACCGACTAAAGTTATTATGTTAAGTTATCCTGGTAAGCCCTTTCTACCTCTAAGACAAACAAAGTGATACATTTATTGCAGAGAAAGACGATTCCTTGTCTCTCCAGGGTTCACTCGTGGTCCTTACTGCTGTCGGATACAAAACAGTGTGTCATATTTCATCACTATTCTCGGTTATCATTCTAGATTGAGACCTAGCTCTGCTGAACTTACACATAATATTTTGGTTTATTTACACTTAATGACCTGGTAGAGGTAGTGGCAGATGCGATTGTGATTATCAACAATTCAACACAAGTATCTACGTGACCCTGAGATTCTAAATACGTAACACGCTGGACATGAGCATGCACCGGTCAGTCTGATAAGACATTTAAACACATAACACTGAGTGGATATATACATGGTACTTATAGCTAGCACATAGATTCTCGTTGAAAACAAACATATTTCGTTTAGAAAACGTTATGTTAACGTTGGAATATTTAGGGAGCAAGAATTTTGTACTCTTCGGTATTTGATTCTTTTTGATATTTGACAGTAATTAAATTGACACTTTGACGACTTTTTTCCTTTTCTGCCAACTCTCGTTTTTGTTTGAGGGTTGTCAATGAGTATTCGTTCTGCAGAATTTCATGGAATTGTTATCAATATCGGCGATATACACCAATATAATGTATCGCCATTTTTTATCAGATAAATGTCCCTGTGGTTCAGGTGACCAAGCATGAATCACGGATGTGCTACAGAGAGACGTTCTAATCTTGATCAGACAAAGTATTTTCGCCGGTAAAATCAATACTGCTATGTTTCTAGAAAAACTGCAAAACTCTGAGGTCTGATGGGATTATCTCGTTGCTTAGCGAACAAAGTTCATCATGACATTTTATTAGTAGACGGAATCATCGCCTATGATGATGGGCAAATCCTCTTTACAAATATGAGGTTCACCACGGGGTTATTTCGGCGAATAGTCTACTATAACAAATGACGGGCGTCCGCTGGGGATGGAACAGTGGTATCCTGCTTTCAAGCCCTGTTTTCTGCCAAAAAAGCTAAAAGGGAAGTTCCAGCGCGAAGCCGGATGGCATATGTTCAGTTATAACTTTGCTGATTTGTTCGGAATCTGCCGACTTGAAACGAGTGAGTCGCCGTCATATTATTATACACATTATACAGTACTTACTCACCTTTTGTTATTGTAACGCCACTACAAACGTTATCTGTACCTAAATCAAAGTCTCTCCCTCGAGGTGAGGTTAGTTTTGGGGTCAACATCTAGGCCAGTGTGATGTCATATTAATCTGCGGGAAACTAAATCACAGATGTTGATCGACATAGCCACTGGGAAGTTGTTACTCAAAATAACAAAATAGTCTAACATAACAAAATAGTCCATCATAACAAAATAGTCCATCATAACAAAATAGTCCAACATAACAAAATAGTCCGACATAACAATATAGTCCAACATAACAAAATAGTCCGACATAACAAAGTAGTCCGACAAAACAAAATAGTCCGACATAACAAAATAGTCCAACAAAACAAAGTAGTCCGACATAACAAAATAGTCAAACAAAACAAAATAGTCCACCATAACAAAATAGTCCAACATAACAAAATAGTCCGACATAACAAAATAGTCCGACATAACAAAGTAGTCCGACATAACAAAATAGTCCATCATAACAAAATAGTCCAACATAACAAAATAGTCCGACATAACAAAATAGTCCATCATAACAAAAAAGTCCAACATAACAATATAGTCCGACATAACAAAATAGTCCATCATAACAAAATAGTCCAACATAACAATATAGTCCGACATAACAAAATAGTCCATCATAACAAAATAGTCCATCATAACAAAATAGTCCATCATAACAAAATAGTCCAACATAACAAAATAGTCCAACATAACAAAGTAGTCCGACATTACAAAATAGTCCATCATAACAAAATAGTCCAACATAACAAAATAGTCCGACATAACAAAATAGTCCATCATAACAAAAAAGTCCAACATAACAATATAGTCCGACATAACAAAATAGTCCATCATAACAAAATAGTCCGACATAACAAAATAGTCCGAAATAACAAAATAGTCCATCATAACAAAATAGTCCGACATAACAAAATAGTCCATCATAACAAATAGTCCAACATAACAAAGTAGTCCGACATAACAAAGTAGTCCATCATAACAAACAAACCAACACCGACATAGGTTCAGGCATTTATTAACCGGGATCACCCAATAGATCATCACAGTGGCAAATCATTCTCATTGGATAGAAGTCATTTTTACCAGCTCAAAAAGACATATCATAAAACAGAAGTTGACAAGTTCGAGCAAAATCCTACATGTAAGAGTATGTGAAAGTGTTAACTGTAGACTGGCTATTCATTTACTAATACTTGGATGTTACAAGATTCACCTGTAAAATCAATACACGTTTGATATTTGAAACAATGTCTACGTAATAGCAAAGATTTAATCGTCATGGCAACCTAACCAAACGTTATCTACACAACAATAGTGAAGTCTAATGTAACTGTTTAGACGTATAAGTTTGATTTTCAAGTAGTGAAAAGTTTTTAAAAATTGTCTAATGAGCACTCTTGTGAGATAATGAATCAAAGGCAAAACCAACCATGAACCAGTAAATGGTTTAATATATATATATATATATAATAAAGTATGTGTATTCACGAACAAAGTCTTACAACACAAACGTATCAGAGTGACGCATGCGCAGATAACCCGTCGTCAAGGAAATTAAATCTCTGTCTGAAACATGCAAGTTGCAATAAATTCGAACATATCTCTCTAGATCAAAGTAAAAAATCAATAACGTGTTGGTAGTTTTATTGAAATCTAAGATTAGAAAGGACTGGCAGGCACTCTCGTTAACATTTTCGGGGTCAGCTTCGAATGCTCAAATATCGGCTGGCAATGCTCGCACGTCTCTATCTAAACCCTCCCAATACCTAGGGCTGATATGGGTTATCAGTGGATACCAGAGTAAACGGAAGTAAACGTCAGGGGTTTGTTCCAACATAACTCGTGTATAGATTTTCTTCTATTGAATCATTGCCAGCCTACACGAGATAAACTGACCGCCACCGGAGAATTTTCTTTTTGCTGTCAATATATTTATTATTCAGACATCATCTATGAATCATTTCCCCGAGTCATTGAATTATCTGCGCTCAAACGTTTCCGATTTTCTACTGGAAATATCATTACTAGTAAACGTAGCATATATCGATGAATTAACTTTATCTTAAAGTAGCACATAATTAATAATAACGTAGAACCAGCCTAAATTACATCACAAATACACTAGAAAAAACACCAATGTACGATGAATGTTTTCCATTCACTTCAGCTCCTATGGTTTGGAGACAAGGAACGTCATTGTAAATATAAAACATAACCGTCATCACATGTTTCTTTATAAAATAGATGGACCTGACATATAGGTCACTAATACAGATTAAATATAACTATAACTATTCACGTGAAACGTTAAATAAACAAATTACATCAATACGTCATTACCGCTATTTCACGTCAGTGCCTAACACTGGTACGTCATTGCGAAATAGTTAGTGTGGTTCATGACGTATTCAATAACACGTGACCGCTGTGTCAAAGACGTATCATCACATCGGCGTCATATGACGCGTCATTACTAGGTGACGTCATTGGCACGGGGTGGCTCCCCGTATCAGACAATGCGGCAAGTACACGTGCACGTAATAACATATTATTGTTGTATAATACCATAGGATTAAAAACATCTCCCTTTCTTCACAACTCTTGCTTACCCTGACGGACACATCAGGACTGACGGACGCCAGACATGTTATTATTGACCGATCGCCACTGAACGAGTTATGACGTCATTTGTTCATATTTACAACCCAAAGCATCTACCTCATATTTAAATAATGGCATCACATTACAATTTTCTGAATTTTCACCGCCAATTACAACATGGCAACATACATGTCACGTTGATTATTTCAGTAGTATTTGTGTCTGAAAGGAAATGTATTTTTACTTAATATGATATGGTGGTATCGCTTAAGACACTGACCATTTCCAGATAACAAAAATATTAAGGGCAATCGTAAAATGTGCAAAGCAAAGGAGTAACAATTTGCATGCTGTGACGTCATAATCCGTTTAGCTACGACAGTGACAATCGGTCAACGTAGTAGTCCGAATATCATTTGACTGTGGAATTACAGGTGTACTAATTGGCGCTTAGATTACTCTTAATTTGGGCGAGGCAAGTGGTTGGCGGCAAGCAAGTTGTGTTTTCGTTTATGGCGAGTTGGCTATATATTGTTAAGGTTTAATTTGCAATTCATTTGTATACGCAAGCACTTTCTTATTTTTTGTTTTCAAGTTGAACGCGGAAAAAAATTAAAAGGAAGAGGAAGTGTTACGCGAACGTCTCCTGGATCCTAGGGAAGGCGATAGGTTCATATACTATTTTTAGTTTCAGGTATGTGTTAAAGTTCAGAAAGAAATGTTTATGACACCTCTCAGTTTCCATAGGATCCGTTCCGAATGTGTTTTTGATATTCGGACTAACAGTGGCCGGACAAAGTTGACTGTAGTCTGTAGAATCAGGAAGCCTGTTACACAAACGGCCTGGCGTGGTATATGTAAA
This sequence comes from Mimachlamys varia, assembly GCA_947623455.1. NCBI lineage: Eukaryota > Metazoa > Mollusca > Bivalvia > Pectinida > Pectinidae > Mimachlamys > Mimachlamys varia. The sequence goes on from OX392535.1 coordinate 6,285,253, forward strand.
CTGTTACCGACAAAGTTGACTGTTGTCTGTAGACTCAGGCAGCCTGTTACACAGACGGCCTGGCGTGGTAAATGTAAACTGTTACCGACAAAGGGACTGTAGTCTGTAGACTCAGGCAGCCTGTTACACAGACGGCCTGGCGTGGTAAATGTAAACTGTTACCGACAAAGGGACTGTTAATAGTACACATAGCAAAGCATCACACGACAGATGTGCAACACCTGACACACCGCTCTTACACCTTTATATACATACACTATTTCATGTAATTTGATGTTAACAATTTGCATAAAGGATGGATATGTGCGTTCAGCATGGCAAAATCTGATGACAATATTTTTCACATCTCATTGTGTACATTATGCTCTTCATTTGATGGTATATTTTTCTGTTAGTCAGTTCTGTAACAAGCCATATAATGATACCCTATCACAGCTAGTTGTTCGTTGGTATTGCATAACCATCATTATACAATTATTATAGTTACAATGTTTACAATTTTATAAATGTCGGACAGTATTCTTGGAGCCACGAGCACATGTAAACACCGCCATACGGGAACGATTTGACTTTGGTTTTTCAAAACTGAACAATGTAATAGGTAGAAGGAGGAGACCAATGTGCTCGCAGTCTCCCATATCATAAACATTTCTAGTATTGCTGTTTTACGTATTTTGATTTCAATAAATATAGTTTATACCTGAGAGTGATGGGAACAAATATTATGAGTTTATATGAGAATGGTAATATGTTGTAAAATGACCTTAATAATATATAGCAAAATCTACATTATATATAAATATCACAAGCTCTGTTAAAACAGTGTTAAATACAAACTAACGATTCCACAAAAATAGGAATGAACACAGCAAAAACCAAAGTAAAAATAAATACATATAAACTCATCCGATACGCATGGTATTTGATAGAGTCTTAAACACACAACATGAATGAATTCGAAACAAAATACCAAAATGTATTGTTTCTAAGGTCACTCAATGCATGTACTTAATTAACATGTTTAACATGTTAAGGTATGTAAAAATGTCATTCAGTACACATAAACGTTTAAACATAAAATGATCATATATAGAATACGGACTGCTTCCTAAAAAGTCGGTCAAGGTAAGTAAAAGATGGAATTAAGAAACCGAAAATGTTTTATACTCATATGAGATTATATACCCGGTATTACAGAAAGGACACCCCGGGGTGACGAGGCTATCATCAGCTACGATTCCTCAACGACACCCATCCGTCAGTATTGAGGATTACCTAGTTCTATAGGTTAATTATACATTTTTCTGGGACTCCATAGGCACTACAACCAGTCTTGAGCAAGTCTTCACTGCTTTTAGTACTACCGAATGTCCTTGCTAAAATCTGAGGAAATCTTGAATTGCCGAGGTGAGTGTATATTCAAACACCAATAATGGCCTTCGTACCAAAGCATGCCCAGAATCGTGCGTTATACTGTTACGAAGAAATTCGCAGTATTTAATTCCAATACAATAATAAATACTATTGTTGTATGCCATGTAACTATGACGTCTCGCGACCATTTTATCAATTTCATTGTCATTTTGTAAGTTAAAATGGCGGAACCTACATTTTTTGGAACTTGCGATGAACAGCATTTACCTACGTTAAAAAATCACGATGGAAAAATGGAGCTTGCTTAGTTCGTTATACATTGTAAATATGCAGTGTCACCCTCTCTTATCATTTTTATCATTTGATAACATATATAAAGTTGGTTATACAGCACGACTATAGATCACTAACATGAAACAAAAATAAACAACTAACAAACTAACAATACTTTAACTAATAGATAACATTATGGAATGGCTAGATGACTTTGGAGACTCGAGTCGTATAGTTCACTTGGTGTAACCTAATAAAAGCGATGAATCATTCTAATCTCATTTCACGTCGTTTGTTTTATTGTACACCGTTCTTACTTGCAGTCGTAATGTTCCGAACTACTCTTTTCTAGATTTCACAAGTATGTATTTGTTCTCTTTGTTCCCAACCTCGCCTTCCTTTCTCCTTTTATCCTTATTGACTTTGTTCTTTCTATGTCTACATGCCGCCGTTTCTCTCTCTTTCGTTCACTCTTTATTTAACTTTTTTTCTCATTGTTGACTTCGCTATTCCGTTCCCCCAAACTTTCCTCCATCGCCTCACCTTCCTTTCTACCTGCCGCCCGTATATGCCCCCTTCCTGTTCTCAGTCAATTAAATATCGCCTAACAGAAACTTAACCATCTTGTTTATTCTTCTCCTAATTGAATAGTCGTTTACATCCCCTCCCTGCCGTCGTCTAACATACACATCTTTTATCTCATTACATTCTTCTCACTATTCTTGTCGCCCACCTTACTCTCACCCAGGGCAGATATATAACACGCTGCAGTGTACATAACCGGAGATATATAAAACAGGGTCAAGTGACCGCTTACATGTCATATATCAAACTGTTAAAACTTTCTACTCACAAATATGCCACTGTGTATGTTGTTGTTGTATGTATTGGTTTGATCTGTCATGGTATTTATCATAAAATTGGTAGGTGGACGATAAACATACGACACGAGTCTCCAAGTCATTAATACTGAATAAAGCATCACAGATATCTCATTGGCAGAATCATCTATTGTTACATGTTTTAATGGCTTTTAAAAATAAGGTCTTAAGGTTCATTAAAAACCCACAAGCTACCGTTATATCGTCACTCCGATCTTGCTTGTGTATTGGAGCAATGAGTGAAGAGCACTGACCGAAAAAAATACCAAAACAATCTACTCAAAAAACAGACATTACAAATTCTTTGTCTCATAGCTGACGAAAAGTGTACATACACAATGAGTCACTCGCCGCCTATTGTTCCTGGCCCGAATATTCTCTAGTAATGAAGACATAAATTTTGTGTCTGTTGTCCATTTGGGATTACCATAGTTATTTTAGACTGATATTGAAACTGAAATAAGCCTTAACGAAATACTTAAAAACAATACTCTGGTCGGGGCGCAGTGCAACGGGGTATTTGGCTAAAAGATGGTAAATAATGAAAATTACATTTGGTGCGGTAGAAATGAAAATAGTTGATTATAGCTAGTCCCTGAAGAATAAATCACTGATTACACGTTTCTGGCCCTTAAAACCTAATCTACAGATGATGGCAATTTTCTGTTTACAATCTAAAAATAGCAGGTTTTCCTGCAGCATCCGTTTGCCTGACAATGTATCACTCCATTGCGTAACAAGTTACTGGGTCACGAGCGGACAAACTTGTGTTTACATTACAAAGTATACACAAGCTGTACTAACCCTGTAAGATCAGGGGTTTTAAAGGAAGTATAAGAACTAGATAGCACCAGTGTGCTATTTTTTATTCTGTTTCAGTATTGTATACTGTTCACTATTTTAAAGGCGTTCAGGAGGTCTGATAACCAGAGCTGTTTCGATGACATAAATCCCTATCATGACTTATCATCACTGATCGCTCGATGTAGTTGTAGACGTGCAGTTGTGCACCTAGTCATGGAGCACGTACGAATTGGTCAGATCGATACCGAGCCGAGGCGCCCACACACATGTACGCGCATGCTTCACACAATGCTGTATGGTCACAGGCACTAGCCTCGTCTGTCAAACACCTATACTATATGTTTATATTATAGGTGTTTGACAGACGAGGCTAGTGCCTGTGGTATGATAACATGGGATACTTATAACCGATGTGGTCTCGTAATGATTAGGGAACCGATATGGTTTACATAATCATAAGGGATATACGTTATGCGCGGTTTTCGATCTGAATATGAACAATGTTATCATTATCGGGTGTATTATCTCTCTATAAAGAAATAATGACACAGGCCCTTCCTAATATCGATGGTATCTTTTGCCAGGTAAATAGGCGACAGGTGCTCGATTACATCTTCTCTTTTTACTACAATATATACATGTAACAATAAAATAAGCAAGGACATAAATAAATGTATAATTAACGATAACACAAGTAAGTAATTCTCAATACCGGTACATATAAATACCTTTGATTTTAAAGTTTTTAAGTGAATTTCTTTGTCTCCCTGTTCTTGTGTTCGTAGTCCAGGAGCTGTTTCGGTTTGACCCCTCCTGCTTTCATGGCTGGACAGAAAGTGCTGAACAATTTATCCCAGTGATTAAAGAACGGCTGGAAGTTAGTCATAGGCTTCAGGTGGTGCATGTCGTGTTTTGGCGCACCACCGATGATCCCAAATGGAAACCAGTTGTGGAGACAGAAAGGGAAATCGAAGCCGATGTGTGCCTCCACACTGACAACGATGCTCACCAGCATATACGACCAAATGGTCAGAGGATGACAGTTGAAGAACCAGGTATTAGTAGTTGTGAGGAACCCGACTGTGATCAGCTCCCAAGGGTGGAGGTACTGGGTTACCCAGCAAAAGGGGCTGTGGTACCGGTGGTGAATTGCGTGGATATGTTTATACAGGAACCGGAAGCGGTGGTGACTCCAGTGCCAAACGAAGTATTGAAAGTCGAAAACCAGTATGCTGGCTATTTGGTGCCACATAAAGTCGAACAGAGAGGGTGCCAGTTCGGGTAGGTGTGTGTCAGGTGTCCACACCCACTGGGATACGGCGGCAGGGAGGATATATACGACATGATTCCAAAATGTCAAACCCAAGGTGTCGAAGATCTGCGAAACTGTTACCTCCTTGTTGGTCTGCAATTTAAAACTTTGCATCCATTTCCATTTGTTTCCGATTAAGTCGAAAATCATAAATGGAGTACAGACACTGAAGTAGAAAGCCACAGAGAGAACAACCGGGAAGAGGGGGGAGCGAAGGAACTCCTCCCTGCCTAGCCGTAGATCCCACAGTGGCTGCAGTAGGCGGGCGTTACTTTTGCTGCTAGTGTTCCACAAAAACAGTCCGTCTGCTATACTCTCGTTAATAAATATCCATGTTCTGCCGATGTCGAGCAGATTACTCTCCATCTTTCCTTCGCTCTGTCTTTTGTATAATTAAAGCCACATAACAAGGAACCGTTTCCTTTATCCTTCCCCTCTCTCCCGGTTGTAATGTTTTAAAGCTCGCATACACAGTGCATTGTCATTTTATACACCGGCTTTCCGCCGCCCGACCTTCCCCTTCTTCATCGTTAGTCACAGAGGCCCGCCATGGGGGATTGTATAGCGATCAATATGATCCATTGATAAACGTTACTCTGGGCTACAACTTGACACTATAAATATATTGGTCACACCGGTATGTGTGTACACAAACAAGAGGTATATCATACTAACTACTGACACACAATCTCGACAAATGTCTGGTTATCCAGGGGAATGCTTGTCTCCATTCTGCTCTAATACACATTTATAATACGGTATAATTAATGTTGACAATAACAAAATTGCCGCTTATCGGAACTAGATCCCACTCTTCTGTAATTACTTATCATACTAGTATATCTCTGCTATTATTTAGTTTGTGTCTTACTTTGTCGTTAATAACCTTTGGATTTTATCTTACTTCATCATGATTTATTTATACATTATGAAAACAAATAACTACCCAAACGTTTTGTGATCATGGTTTGAGGATTGCTTTGCAAATATTTTATTTTGATATTCTAAAACAAAATCCACGCTATAGAACACATGCTAATTTCAAAATTGACCTGACATAATAATTAATTGCCTCACTTTACGATTAAGTTTTGACGATTATTTAGTGAAAAGTCGCCCAATATTCGTCTTGAACTACCTCATTATCGAGATTATAGTCTTCAATGCAAAGACAAATTACCAGTCATTTGCATCCATACCACTGAAGGCCCAATATACGTAACTTTCGGTAAAACTTGAAGCGAACATCAAGCCAAATAACTTGTTATATTTATAGATTTAGTTAAGATTTAATTATATCAGCAATATTCAAGATGAATTCTTACACGGTTACCGGTACAGAAGCAGTTGAAACTTGGTATTTGTAAACACGCTTCCATTTTGAACCGTATTCTAACTTCGGTTTGTTGTTGAAGCGGTCCCCACCTGAATCATTTTGAATTCTTTGGATTTATCTGTCAAGAGTTTCTTGTAAGTTACCGCCCAGGTTTACTTCGTTTTAGGCTTATTATTGCATGGTTATCAACTTGATATTTTTGCAGAATTTTCCAGAATCACGAAAGATTTCCTGAAGTTACGTTTATTGGGCCTTTAACATCTAAATAAAGCTGGTATATACACACTTGTTCAGCGATGTTAGGCTCTCAACATAGACTACACGTATACACACTGTATTGACGTTTTTTATCTATGTATTTATATGTACATTGCTATTATTATATTAAGCTTAATGAATGGTATTACTGTAATACTTTCTTTGTTTTTATCCATTACATGTAAATGTATAATCCTTATGTGTAGCGCTTTATAGTAATTTTAAAAATTATGTAGACTAATATCTAAATGTTGGATATTATTCCGTGTTTCTGCCATGTTATTGTATTAAAATAGTGTTTTAAAACAATGCTTGATCTTTATAAAAGAAAAACGGCAAAATATTATATATAAATTTTAATTCAGTAGAAATAGTGAGGACCAAAGACAACTATGATAAACAAAATCTTCAATCCGAACACAATGTCATCTTCCCATTTCTTTTTTCTTTTTTTAAATTCTACTTTACACCTGTTCATTTTACAGTAAAGTAATTGAAACACTTTCGACGACCAAAAACGGTGCATCATATTATTTTACTTAAAATCTGTCATTATAAAATGTAACAATCATAGTTGTGTATCAAGCTTCAATAATGACCATCGTGTAGGTTAACATGTTCCTAGCAGGCAAACCATGTCCATCCGTTGTATAGGCTAACTGCACACATTGTTGTATCGGGGAGGGCCGACTATGTCCATCCGTGCTATAGGCTAACTGCACACATTGTCGTATCGGGGAGGGCCGACTATGTCCATCCGTGCTATAGGCTAACTGCACACATTGTCGTATCGGGGAGGGCCGACTATGTCCATCCGTGCTATAGGCTAACTGCACACATTGTCGTATCGGGGAGGGCCGACTATGTCCATCCGTGCTATAGGCTAACTGCACACATTGTCGTATCGGGGAGGGCCGACTATGTCCATCCGTGCTATAGGCTAACTGCACACATTGTCGTCAAGATTTTATAAAGTGATGCATATATATTAGAACTCTCTATTGGTCATTTTTTATTTTAGTAGATCACTTTTAAGTCTTCTCTCTAGCTATGGCTAATGATTGTTTGAGTGATGATTATCCTGGGGGGTATTAGTCGGCCATCAATACAGTTGCTGACCACGTCGATCGTATGTACCCTTCTGAACTTAAAATAAAAGACACTACATACTCTTTTTACATCAGCTGCTTATCTCGATCTCTACTTAAACTACGACCAACATTGAGAGCTTACAACTAAGCTATGTGAAAAAACGTGACGATTTCAATTTTCCGATTTTGAACTTTCTATTTCTTGATAGTAACATTCCTGATTCTTCAACCTATGGTGTTTACATGTCGTAGTTGATACGATATTCTAGGACTTGCTCTGACAAACTTACACAGGTAATCGAGAGATGCAGGTTGATCAGAACTATGAGCAAATTGTATGGTCGCCATATTTGTATCATTGAGAAATATATTGTATCTTTGTGTAATGTGAAGATGGACGTTTTTCATATACTAATTTGTGGGCTCACTTGTTGTGAATAAAAACAATATAGGCCTATATATGAGCCGTCCATTATCGAAGATAATGGGCGGCTCCTTATATATATATATATATATATCGGCCTATATTAGGTACTGACAGAAACTCAGAAACTGTGTTGTGATTGAGAATTGATGTTTACTTGGATGTGACCAAGATTATATGGCGGTGTCGTCGATGAATCAGAGAACGCTTACTCTTCCAGAACACCTGGTCTTATTCACTTGAATTTTTTCAATGGGCTAAATGTAAATCTTTCTTTTTTTCATATTTTGCCCCTGGTTAATCGATTTTGAATTTGGATTATGATTTTGTTATCGCTGCGATATTCTCTTATCTATTTTCTACAAAACCCCACAAATAAGCCTAAAATACAGGCAAATAAGTTTTATTCTCTGTTAGGAATGCTTGTCGTACAAATGGGTCCGAAATATGGTGTTTCCATCGATAATGGAAGTTGTTGACGCTTCGGTAATGTTTTAAACATACTCTAAAATGGTAAATATAAATATTGAACTGTTTTTAGTTGGCATTCACAAGCATTGCTAATTCAAACTGGATAAAGGAAAATCCAAACTGAACCGTTGGCAGTTTGCCTTGACATATTGCCAACGGATGCCAACCGAAAGCAGTTAAATCATTACATAAGTATACTTGAGAACATGCCAAATGTCTATGACGTTGACAGCAATTACATTAGAGCAGAGCCATGCAAATTATCCGAGTTCGAGGTAAAATTGATCGTGTAACGTGGTCAAAATAAATAAGAGAATATCGAAGCGTTAACATAATCATAATCCAAACTCAAAAACGATTAAACAAGGGGCAAAATATGAACAAAGGAAAGATTCACATGGAGACCCTTGCAAAAGTACAAGAGAATAAGACCAGGTGTTTCGGAAGAGTAAGCGTCTTCTGCTTCATCGACGACACCCGCCATGTAAATCTTTGTCACATCGATCACGAAAATCCTGATATTTAGAGCAAGCCCTGGAATACCGAATCCACTGCGACATGTAAACACCATAGGTTGGAGAAGCAGGGATGTTACTATCAAGAAATGGAAAGTTAACGATCGGAAAATTGAAATCATCACGTTTATCGTATAGCTTAGTAGTAAGCTGTCCATGTTGGTCGTAGTTTAAGTAGAAATCGAGGTAAGCAGCTGATGTAGAAGAGTCTGCTGTGTCCTTTATTTCAAGTTCAGAAGGGTATATACGATCGACGTGGTCAGTAAACCTCTTGTTGTTTATAGACAACACATCGTCGATATATCGGAAAGTGAAATTAAAAGATTTGGCAAGGTTTTTGTTACCTGTCCTGATTAGCTCCTCCACAAATTCAGCCTCGTATGAAAACAAAAAGAAGTAGCCATGGGCGATATTATTTGTGATCGATGTCGACTGCTGAAAAACAAACTAACAAGAAAAAGATTCGAGAGAGATTGTCTCATTGAGAAATGTTCTGTATCTAAGTGATATGAAGATGGACGTTTTTGAGTATGCTCATTAGTGTGTTTTTTTGGTAATTGACAATGACGACTCGGTTCTCATTCTGAGGACTTCATGTTTACTTGGATGTAACCAAGATCTACATGGCGGGTGTCGTCAATGAAGCAGAAGACCCTTACTCTTCCGGAACACATGGTCTTGTTCTGAGGTGATTATGATAGTCAGTGGAACAATGGTTATCGAGTGAATGTCAGTGTAGACTGTAAATATAATTATATAGATATATAATACAATATAAGAAATCATAAAAAATACACCGTAAACTATAAATGCCGCATCCAATGATAAGTTCCTCCTTTTCTTCTTTTAAATCTCCTGTTTATATCGTAAAACCATCTTTTGTCCCATGACCTTACTCTGACGATGATATATTTTTGGATGTGCTTTCCTTCAGTATAACTTTTGTTTTAATCATATTAAGGTAGTAGCCCCTATGCATTTATTTATTATCGATCTATACTTTTTTTAATTACCGGAGTTCCCATACCTTAGTAACAATTCAACAAACACCATGTTCCGGGTCACACAATGTATGAAATATTATTTTGTTATACAAACCTTGACATGCCTTTAAATTGATCGGTGGTAATCGACCGACTAAAATTTAAAATCTATTCGTGTTTTGTTGAGAGTCAACATGATTAACTTATACAATAAAAAGTTGGCAAAAACATATTGTGTACGATACATAGAAGTATTTCACCGCAATACTGAGTTTGATAATCGTCTTTTTCAGCATTATACGGATATGTCAATGGTAACCTGTAGTTTCAATACAACTGTACAAGACCTTAAACACACCGCGCACCTGCTTTATTTAAGATCAGGTTGTTAAGCGGATCAATCTATATTTATACATAAACATAAAGATTGTAGCCTGTGTAAAACAGAAATTCGGTCACATACACACCCGATAAACCTTTCCCTTGTTATCGACGTAGTCTGTAGGGAAGATTAAGCACATCCGCATGAGTCGGTTCGAATATATATGACTCGGACACCTTACTTTGATGTTAAAGTTTATCTGCACACCAGCTAAAACTTGTAAGTGTGTAGGTTTATCAAATATCGTAAATACTGAAACAGTAGACGATCACTAGCCAAACTAAAATTGCATATTGCATTTATCGACTTTTTTATTATTTAGGAAGTCTTTTTGATTTGATTATTTGTTATGATTATTTATAACATTTTTACTAGTGAAATATCAGAAAATCATTATTGATGATATAAGTTTAGGTCCGATATTATATATTTGTGTACTATTTATTTTTCGTTATTTTCGAATCAGATCACATGAAATAATGGAATATAAAACCTTGATAGTATTTTGGAAATTAATAGATATCTAATGGATTTTATTGGTATGTTTTTGTGTTTTACTATATTTTGAACAAAAAATAGAACTTCATCCTATGGCGTATTAATCAGACTTTTGGGAAGTTCGAAAATGAAAATGGTTTCCCATTAAATATCAAATATATTTCACTTGTATGGCAGATTTTAAATATATTTTCACTCGTGCTACGCACATACTCGTGACATATATTTGATATTTAACGGGAAACCATTGAATAGCCTCGATTTATATGTTTCAAATGTGCCCCTCGTTTTTTTTATTTTAATGCTATTATTGGGTGACATCAAGTGTTGCAATAATTGTTGGCGTCCCAACCTTTGGCCTCTAATATCACCGATGAGTCCTAGAAGGACGCAGCTTTAGGATGCAGTGTGTATGTTAAAGGTGCAATTTTACATCGATCGATTACTGTATACAATAGCAGCCTCGTGATTGTTCTATAAATTCGTATTCCAATCAGTAATTCTTTCACTGCATTATCTCACGTTTTTATACATGTTGTTTTCGTTTTTATTTGTTTTGCTACATCTACAAGACATAAACAATACATCGATACTCGTACTTGTGCAGCAGCACAAGTTTAAACACTCATCATCTTTCGTAACCACCATCCTCTATGTTACTTTAGTATGTACAATGACGCATATTTATTATTATAAACATCCTGCATTGTGTTGTCTAATTGTTTATTTTCGTGGAACCCTACTCTTGTTTGTGCCTCATCATTTCCAGAAATATTGGAAACTATAATTCATTCCGGTACTTGCATCATTGTGTTTGATTACATTCACTGTAACCAAGGTGGATACGAAAGAGATCACCACAATGTAGGACCCCAGACATTAAAGGGGCATCCCGCGAAAGTTAGCTTTTTTTCATATTTTTTTTTCCACATATTACATACACATATCGAGTGGGTATTCTCATGGACTACGACGATCGGATTTTGCTGATATGTATTCATAAAATAAATAATTTCAAAATAACTAGTGAAATTTCAAACGGTCTAGCCAGACGCCCGACTTGTGATTTCCACCTACCAACGCATGCGCAGCGAGCGTCGTTTCCATTGTAAACACTCTATCTGGTATTACCGTTACATCGCGATAAGGCCTAACGTCTAAGCGAAAAGTTGCCGAACGGTCAAAATATAACGCAAGACTGCGTTACGGAATCATATTGAGAGATGGGAAGTATTCAAAGGAGAAACTACCTGCTCTATTGTGTGTATGTTGCATATTTCTTCTGCGTAACGGTAACATGCACAAATAAAGCTTTGATTTGGTTTTGGGGCTACCCAAGGGGAAACTGTCTCAGTCTTCTGTAGCATAAAATGCGTGTGTAATTTTAAACTTAAGAGTGTGTTTTATAATATTCCCTTTATAATACTTTATGTTCCAGTGAAACAGTATGATTTAATGTTATTGCTGGATAGAAAGACCTTTTCAAATACAATATATACCGTAACAGAAAAAGTCGTTTGATTACGTTGTAAAACGGGACGTGCAACCGAGGTACATACGGCTTCAATTTGGACAAAAGGTATAAAAAATGTGTTTTTCACTTGTAAAAAAAGGTGATATTCATACTTAATCTATAAATTAGTGAAGGTACAAATATCATTGGGTTGCGACCCCGGTATTGAATTTGATCCGAAAATATATACATAACGAGAGAAAAAAAAAACAAAGTTATACAACATATACATATGATATATGTATATTGCATTCCTGCAGGTTTTTTTAAAAGGTCAACGTCCCTTTACAAGAGGACAAAAAAAATGTAAAAAGAAAGCGGAATTATCAAACCATATTCATAACGGGTAGTTTTAAGTGTTTCAACAGTTCCAAATCAGATATACATGTAGTCATGCTTAGGGTGTGGTGCGTTATATGAGTGTATGGACTTAATATTCGCATTCCGTGATACGTGTTAACGTGTGAAGACGCTGAAAGTTGGATAGATTTTAAATGAATATTAATGTACATGGTATATATATATAGATAGTTTGAAAAAAAATCCTCAAAATATTGAGTTGTAAAAAAATTTCATGTCAATTTATTTTCGTACTTTCCAATGCATGCTACATACATTTTATGAAATCACCTGAAAAGTTGGGTTCGTGAATATTATCTTTTACATAAATTAAGGTTTGTTTCATGGCTGTATTCCGTACCCATGTGTACCGGTCTCGCTCAGGTATATATATAATATATACATAATTCCTGGTGTCGATAAATGATGCCGATGTGCCGACAAATATTTCTTTATTTGAATATCTGTAAGTGTGCAATTAATGTCTGATTATTAATATGAATGTGATTCAATAACTTTTTCTCCGTTTCATCAGCCGTATACATTACGCGTCCCCTCTCGTATGGCCTCCCCCATCAAACGTGTCAAGCGACTTGCAACAAGCTTGTCTCGTTGCGTCATCACCGCTATTTTTATCGGGGCTTTCCCGAGGAATGCGATTTTGCAAGTGGTCAATATAGACATTTTGAGCGGACTTTGAATACTGGAATAGCAAGAAAATATAATAAGTGGTGCAGACACCATGTTCATCCAAGAACTGGCATTCAGGCTTTCGCGGGATGCCCCTTTAATACACAGATGTATAGGGGCGTTAATAGCTGTGAGAAAGAGTGTCAACAGTTTCCTCGTTTTGATACTAGTACAGTATCGAACAATCGAAAGACAAGTGTTTATTTCCTACTTCCCGTTCAGTGAAGCCTTGTTCATATGGATGACTCGTGAAATATTTCATATATTTTATCTGTGCCTTAGTTTATCCCCGAAACTGAAAACATGACCCAAGCGAAACATAAAACAACAATATCCCTTTACAAAACTGGAAATAATACTTTAAGTTCCTAACGGTTTCCGTAGTGTAAAATACTTTGATTATGTTATTGACATATGTAATGGCTGAAATGAGAACAAAGTATACGTAGCGACGTTGTGATAGTATAATGTGTTGAGCTGCTGTTAAACGTCTGTTACATTAAGTAAACTGTAGCTATCCGAGAAGGTGATCCGGGCTTTATATGGGGATCGATACAGTCGATACGCATGTCAAACAATATCTCGTATAGGCCAACTAGACAGTAGGTATATCTATGTTTTTAATAAAGGTTCTGAGATAACTGTAAATAACCATTATGTTTTGCAAACTTATTTATTTATTTATTTATTAATGAATCTGCAATAATTTAGGAATACATTCAATGTACATCTTTAATGAAATGTCATGCATATGAGAGTTATGAAGTATAATTATCGAAATGACATTTATTTCAAATTTCTAGATTTTCCGTAACGTTATCTTTATATGATAAATCAGTGCTTACAGTCTGAACCTATTACTTGTATTTTATTTTATTGAATATTTCAATTCATGATAACTCTTTTGTTTCAGAGTTTACACCTTGAAATACATTAAGCCACTAAATCTCGTTCCATGCACTGTTCATAAATATACTGAAGAAGACGGATGAAATATATCTGTGTAAGTCTTTTTCATGCTGGTGAATGTACAATTAATGTAAAAATGCTCATCCTATAAGTTGTATCACTTACGGGAATAAAAATTGTGAATTTAGCAATGCTGTCTGTTTGTGATTGAGTAATAATGTTTATGCTGATTAATTCGCTTAATGATAACAATTTGTGCAAATGCTAAAACTTTTTTTAAACGGTTTAATAAGAAAGGAACATGGTTGTTCGGGTATTGGGTAAAACACATGCAATATACATGTACATTTTATAAATAAAAACAATAGCTAGCAACCTTCATTTTATTTTTCAACACATATTAACTGCTACTGTATATAACTACAATTGTTGAAACTCTTCATTTCAGAGAGCACGTTTTTATAACTTTACCAAAAATAAACCTCTTGACATCAAACGATACAAAACTGTATTGACATAGCGAGATAAAATATTGAATGACTAGACCAAACGTGACACTGTACACATAGTATGTTACGTGCATTGTATATCATAGAACAAAAATCGATCAATAGCGTCGTAAGTAAGGTATTCAGATACATGCATAACTTAGGACTTGATGTTTACTTGGACGAGATAAAGATTTATATGGCGGGTGTCGTCGATGAAGCAGAAGACGCTTACTCTTCTGGAACACCTGGACTTATTATATTGTACTTTAACAAAGGTTTCCATGTATTGTTTTTAATATTTTGCCCCTAGTGTAATCGATTTTCAATTCGGATTTGGGTTTTATTGACGCTTCGGAATTATCTGGTTTTATTTAACTAATATGCATACGCTATGACGTTAAATGGTTCACCACGGAACAATCAAAATATAATTTTGGAATTAAAGGATGGAGAGCTTAGAGGCCCGTTTATTAATTACAAATACATACCTCGAACTTACTTGGTGATACACTGTATAGTATTGCCTAGTTTAATGTGTCTGTCTTGATAACTAGGTTTGTTTCCTGTTTATATACATCTATATATAGAACTAATCACTTTAACACATTATTGTACGGGTCCAATACTCTATTATACAGGAATTGGACAGACACAGACCTACGTCTCATGGCATAAGTATTCCTCCTACCGACAACTTCATTTACAGGTCAAGACGATAATGCTGTATTAAAATTAATGTTTTACATATTTATCACTTGTTTCTTAACCCATTATTTTATTGTGAACTATTCATTCGTTCAACGTACAAGGCAAACATCTAGAATGTTGCAATTGTACTAGAACATATTGGTCCACAGTTAACATATAAAATAGATTTGTGATGTATTCTATATATTTATGTATAATGTACACCTTCGATATGTTATATGTAAAATACACCTTAAATCTATTCAATATAATTTATTATTATAAGTAATGCACGCATGAAACCTATTCGACATTTTGTGGATTAATTGAACATGTTTCGCTTCAATAACTAATAGCATTGAAACAAATACAAAATCGAAAACAAAATAACAGCAATTTACCATGTAAAATATATTGAAATGTTTAAAAATGGATATGATAATTATAGGTGAGTAGACTGCAAATAGTGAGTTACAACACAAAAACAATAATACGATGCAATAATGCTTAGTTTACCTCGCCTTTTTAGAACAATAACACATCGATATTGAAGTGCCGATTCTGCGACACTTATGAAGTATAATAACAATCACACACAAGGAATTACAAAGACTAATTTAGAAAAACACACCAGAAAATATCACAGAGACAATAAAAGAGAGTACATCAGTAAAACAGCACATGTATACATTATCACAGAAAGCTAGCTAAAAACCTGAATTTATGAAACCATATTTTTGTACTGAAAACTGGTATGTCACGTGAGGTTTTCTAATTAAGGATTAAAATGACATTAAAATAAACATATATGATAATAAAGCAAAAAGTAATAATTGACAGGATATACCATTCTATGTTAAGTATCACTGATGTCAGTCACCAATCAGATTTAAATCTATAAATATGTGTTAGAAATATTTAGATTAGAGGTTGAAATGGGTTGTTGGTTAATTAAGCCTTACGGTATTTTGTATTTACACACTTTACTGATTATAGCATAGTTTTGATAGGAATCCATACCTATTCGCCACCCTGGCAGTTCATGGTAAGTAGTAACTTACATCACAGTCATATGCTTTGTAACGAATCACAATGAGATTTTAAATTAAATCTGGGTTTGTATTGTTGCCAAGAAGAATGCCGACATATGTCGAACACAATTCAGCACTTGATGTGATATATTAGTTACGTCTGTCATTGTTTGTGAGCTGTTGTTTTTGTATACCTGAGTGTAACAATTATTGTCGTAGCAGGATAGCATGTCGACCTACTAACCTGTTACTGTACGGTGTAAGACCTCACTGGCGTCTGTATTGGACACCCAGACGTTGTATATAACTAATGATACCGGAACATCATTACGTCATTCAGGGAACTTGGTCGCTTCAAAAAAAATAGTCTTTCTTCGATTTTATTAGTTGACGAAATAGTAACTGAGACCATTACTATAAATATAACACGGTCGTATAGTGTCATATTAGGGGGTATTGATCCCGAGAGTATATGTTAAGTAAATGTTGAGTAAATGATAGGATATTGACTGATATTTTCCTTAATGTTAAACTATTTTATTTAGGAAAATATGCCTGATGAGAAAATGAAAAACTAAAAATATGAGTAACACTATACATGTTTTGTACTTTGACTGTAAACAGTAACCACAGTTGTAAACACATCTAGCTGGGTGGATTGTCCGCACTGCTCGTGGGTGGATTATCGGCCCTGATCGTGGGTGGATTATCGGCATTGGTCGTGGGTGGATTGTCCGCACTGCTCGTGGGTGGATTATCGGCCCTGATCGTGAGTGGATTATCGGCATTGGTCGTGGGTGGATTGTCCGCACTGCTCGTGGGTGGATTATCGGCCCTGATCGTGGGTGGATTATCGGCATTGGTCGTGGGTGGATTGTCCGCACTGCTCGTGGGTGGATTGTCGGCATTGGTCGTTGGTGGATTGTCAGCACTGGTCGTTGGTGGATTGTCAGCACTGGTCGTGGGTGGATTGTCAGCACTTGTTGTGGGTGGATTGTCAGCACTGGTTATGGTCGGATTGTCAGCACTGGTCGTGGGTGGATTGCCCAGTGGATATTGGTTAACCGTCACTGGACGTGGGTGGATTATCGGCATTGGTCGTGAGTGGATTGTCAGCACTGGTCGTGGGTGGATTGTCCGCACTGCTCGTGGGTGGATTATCGGCCCTGATCGTGGGTGGATTATCGGCATTGGTCGTGGGTGGATTGTCCGCACTGCTCGTGGGTGGATTATCGGCCCTGATCGTGAGTGGATTATCGGCATTGGTCGTGGGTGGATTGTCCGCACTGCTCGTGGGTGGATTATCGGCCCTGATCGTGGGTGGATTATCGGCATTGGTCGTGGGTGGATTGTCCGCACTGCTCGTGGGTGGATTGTCGGCATTGGTCGTTGGTGGATTGTCAGCACTGGTCGTTTGTGGATTGTCAGCACTGGTCGTTGGTGGATTGTCAGCACTGGTTGTGGGTGGATTGTCAGCACTGGTTATGGTCGGATTGTCAGCACTGGTCGTGGGTGGATTGCCCAGTGGATATTGGTTAACCGTCACTGGACGTGGGTGGATTATCGGCATTGGTCGTGAGTGGATTGTCAGAACTGGTCGTGGGTGGATTATCGGCACTGATCGTTGGTGGATTGTCAGAACTGGTCGTGGGTGGATTGTCCACACTGGTCGTGGGTGGATTGTCAGCACTGGTCGTTGAAGGATTGTCGGCCCTGGTCGTGGGTGGACTGTCGACACTGGTCTATGGTGGATTGTCGGTACTGGTCTAGGGTGGATTGTCAGCACTGGTCGTAGGTGGATTATCGGCACTGATCGTGGGTGGATTATCGGCACTGATCGTGGGTGGATTATCGGCATTGGTCGTGGGTGGATTGTCAGCACTGGTCTTTGGTGGATTGTCGGTACTGGTCGTGGGTGGATTGTCGGCACTGGTCGTGGATGGATTGTTAGCACTGGCCGTGGATGGTTGTCAGCACTGGTCGTTAGTGGATTGTCAGCACTGGTCGTGGGTGGATTGTCAGCGCTGGTTGTGGGTGGATTGTCAACACTGGTTATTGTCGGATTGTCAGCACTGGTCGTGGGTGGATTGCCCAGTTGATATTGGTTAACCGTCACTGGACGTGGGTGGATTATCGGTATTGGTCGTGGGTGGAGTATCGGCACTGGTCTTGGGTTGATTATCGGCACTGGTCGTGGGTGGATTGTCAGCACTGGTCGTGGGTAGATTGTCCACACTGGTCGTGGGTGGATTGCCCAGTGGATATTGGTTAACCGTCACTGGACGTGGGTGGAGTATCAGCACTGGTCTTGGGTGGATGATTGGCACTGATCGTAGGTGGATTGTCAGAACTGGTCGTTGTTGGATTGTCCACACTGGTCGTGGTTGGATTGTCAGCACTGGTCGTTGATTGATTGTCGGCCCTGGTCGTGGGTGGACTGTCGGCACTGGTCTAGGGTGGATTGTCGGTACTGGTCTAGGGTGGATTGTCAGCACTGGTCGTAGGTGGATTATCGGCACTGATCGTTGGTGGATTATCGGCACTGGTCGTGGGTGGATTGTCAGCACTGGTCTTGGGTGGATTGTCGGTACTGGTCGTGGGTGGATTGTCGGCACTGGTCGTGGATGGATTGTTAGCGCTGGTCGTGGGTAGATTGTCCACACTGGTCGTGGGTGGATTATCGGCACTGGTCTTGGGTGGATTGTCGGTACTGGTCGTGGGTGGATTGTCAGCACTGGTCATGGGTGGATTGTCAGCACTGGTCGTGGGTGGATTGTCGGCACTGGTCTTGAGTGGATTATCAGCACTGGTCGTGGGTAGATTGTCCACACTGGTCGTGGGTAGATTATCCACACTGGTCGTGGGTGGATTGTCCACATTGGTCGTGGGTGGATTGTCCAGTGGATATTGGTTCATCATAACTGGTCGTGGATGGGCTGTCAAGTGGCTGTTGGTTAACCGGCCGATACACTCAACATGGGTGGATTGTCGGACTTCCTCTAATGACATTCCTGATAACTATCATACTGAGTCCTGCCAACCAATGCTTTATCAACCTATCAATGTCTTTAAATATCGTGACATGTCCATTTATCTTAATAATTGATAATTAATGTGCTCTACATAAATGACTGACAGAATTATTCAAACGTGTTGTGTAAACAATTAAATTAACTTGGGTTAGATAACTATGGCTTATGCAACATATTAGTTTCATAAGTCAATATCGTTGCCATTCATTTATATTATTTAGTAAGTCATTTGCATTTGTTACAATGAACTCATTATTTCAATACTTCATGTATGATTGTATTAATGTACTTGCGTTTCATGTCCGATTAATTACTAATATCGCCAACATTCGTGTAATGTAGTATTTCTGTTAAGATTTAACGACACACTATATTATCTGTAGCTATTTGCAGTGTTGTACGTTTCGTTTGTCAATGTGTGTTTTGACTTTTTACTCATATTTTACGGTATGATCACGATTTATAAAAACACCCCCCCCCCCCAACCCCACAAAAAAAAAAAACCAAACACACACGAGTTTCTCTAGCAACCTAAACTCTGACCTCTATAGAGACCAACTTACTGAATCACCAGCATGTCCATGTGGTAATACCCATAAAACTGTAGAATATTATTTTGTCACCTGTAACAACCACGATAAATCACTTAGAACCCTTAAAGAGAAACTGTATGATATTAACCATAATCACTATAACCTCAAAATACTCCTATCCGGCTGTGTTGACTGTGATGATCAAACCAATCTGAACATTTTTGAAAGTACTATATAATTTGTCAGAGCCACTTAAAGATTTCCACTCATGTAAAACACTATATATACTTAATTTTAATTAAATTGTTACATTTGAGCTTAGTGCACACTACTTCTGATATTGATGGAATGCAGTATCCATGACTGGTGCACAAAAGTCATTGGTGGATGACCACACAAGCCAATATAGACACATTCGGTCTGTGTCCTAGGAATGGGGGGAATCCAATCACGGATACTGGATTCTAACCTATCCAAAATTATTTGAACTGATAAATAGTATGATTGAAAAACTCTTTATATACTATAACTCCTAAACATTGTTCTTACTACTAAAAACTGTTAACTTTGTAGATATGATTTTATAGTTATGATATAGTCTTCAATATCTGATATATTTAATAGAAATGTGCTGCATTACTTAATATACTATATATACATGTTATACTCAATGTCACGAACAAGAAAGAAGTAATATAGGCCTAGCCTGTTGTTCAATACTTTTTTATGAAATAAATTTGATAAAAATAAAAAATTGAAAATTGAGTAAGCAATGAAGAGTTATGTCTCTTACTGAAAAGTCGGACAGTCGAAACCACGCGGTTCATGAAACCACGCGGTACATGAAACCACGCGGTACAGCAATATTTCCGTACACTTTGCTTGATAATTGTATGATGTCACCATTAAAACTAAATAATGCAACACAAATGGATCCATATACATCTTTTAAGGTACCTTAGACAATCAGTTATACCATAATTAAACAGCAAGGATATCTACTGTCAAAGTTGTTTGAATATCCGTATCAACTTCCAATATATATTTATTCTTTATTCTGATTGTTTCCTGATTATAACTGTTCCCCAATAACATTAGGCAGGTATAAGTAAGCCATGCACGATGTCATTGTTATGTTTGAATTAAACTTAAGTAGGTTAAGGTAAGAGTTCTAAGATAAATGTATATGTATATGTACATACTACATAAAATGTATATTTTCGCAACAATATAATGGTATTGTGTATCTCTTATTCGTTCATTACACCAAACCTCTGTCTGAATTATCCACTGTATAAACAGTGTATTACATATAGTTATCATTTAATATCATTTCTCTTTGGAGAGACCTCAGACAACCTTTTCTTTTTCCTTCTGAATCGTAGGTTAGATATAGCTCATGCCTCAAGACCTGACATACGTCTTCAGAGTTTATTAAATGGTTGTCAGTGATTTGGGTTGTTACGTATACACGGTACAGCACACTGCGAATATACCAGAATTCAACCCGCGCAATATTCACCCAGCACGCGTTCTATCCACTCACTATGCACCATATAAGTAAATCACGCCTCAATTACATTCGGAATGTGACATATCAAAACATTGATGACAGTGGATTGAGCTATATTAACAGCTTAAGTACCTAATGAAAATGCTGGAAGTTCAACTATGTAAACTACTGGAAAGAATGTTTGTAAACCCGTCAAAATGTCCCTGACCACCAAAATGCTATCTTGTTTGACCTAAAATATGTATCGGGTCCGAATGAGATATGCAACGGTGTTTTACAAATGCAAATTAGGTATCAATTGAAAGAACATAATATATTTGTCGACTAACATACATTTAATCAAGCCACTGAAGGTAACTCACTACTTATCGCAGCCCATTAAAACAAATTCAAGACATTTCAAAACTTAATAACGTGACAAGGATTCAATACATGTAAAAGTAGAAAAATGCATAAACAGTGGTTAACTCCGCCAATGGCTATTGTTGACGTCGTCATACAATTATATCTGGAAACCGGATAGTTTGCATGGCTCATCCCAGCCCATATTTTGACAATTTTTGTCATTGTCATAGAAGTTTGGCACGTTCTCGTGTATACTTATGTAATGATTAAACTGCTTTCAGTTGGCATCCATTGGTAATATGAAAAGGCAAATTGCCAGTGCTTCATGTTGGATTTTCCCTTGTCCAGTTTGAATTCACAATGTTTATGAATGCCAACTAAAATCAGTTCAATACTAATGTTTCCGATTTTTAGAGTTTATTAAAAAAAATGGAGAATACAGAAACTTCAACAAAAATAATCCAAACTTAAAACCAATAAAAACAGAGACAAAATATGAAAAAAAAAAAATTTACACGTAGACCTTTGTACAATTAAAAAAATTAAGACCAGGTGTTCAGAGAGAGTAAGTGTCTTCTGCTTCATCGACGACACCCGCCATGTAAATCTTGGCCACGTTCAAATAAACATCAAGTCCTAAAATTGAGAACCGAGTCATCATTCTCAATCACAACAAGTAAGAACATAAATTAGCATACTGAAAACCGTCCTTCTTACACAAAGATACAAAATATTTGTCAATGAGACAAATGTGGCAACGATAAGACTTGCTCATAGTTCTGATCAGCCTGCATCTCTCGAATCCCTGTGTAAGCTTGTTTGTCGACAGTCGACACCTATTACGAAAATCTCGACATTTAGAGCAAGCCCTAGAATTACGAATTAACTGCGACATGCAAACACCATAGGTTGGAGAAGCAATCAAGAAATGGACTTTCATGATAGGAAAATTGAAATCGTCACGTTTATCATGTAGCTTGGTAGTAAGCTGTTCGTGTTTGTCGTAGTGTAAGTAGAGATCGAGGTAAGCAGCGGATGTAGAAGAATCTGTTGTGCCCTTTATTTCCAGTTCAGAAGGGTCAAAACGTGGTCAGGAAACTTGTTTTCAGAGAAAACATCATCGATATATTTGAAAGTGAAATTAAAGGATTTGATAATGTTTTTGTTACCTGTCCTGATTAGTTCGTTCACAAATTCAGTCTCGTATGAAAGTAAAATCAAGTCAGCTTAAAAATGGGGACAGTTTGGTCACATGGGCATGCCAACTGTCTGCTGTAAAATCTTCCTCCGAACTCAACAAACATATTGTCAAGCAGGAATTCAATCATTTGTACTATATCATCTTCAGTATATTTCATCTTAGCTTTTGTTGTGCTATTCACAAAGTATTTTCTAAGACACCTCACTATCATAATATTTATATCGTCGTGCGCCTGTTTTTTGGAAAGGAAAACTCTCATAACGAGAGATCGGAGACGTTCTTTCAGTTTTATATGAGGTACAGTGTAATCAACGTGGAAAAATAAAATGTTTTGAACAAAAAAAAAAAAAATTTTTAGGAGGGGTGCTCAAGATTTATCAAACCATCATTCGAGTTTTTCAAAATCCACATCCGGTTTATTCCACTAATGGAGTATATAGTGTCACAATAAGTCTGAAGCCCCTTATTTAATGAGTGGTCGGGTGGTGCAGTGGATAGCGCACTTGCCGTTCACCAAGATTCCCCGACCGGACGTTAAAAAGGTATGGGGTCACCTGCCCGACCACGTGGGTTTTCTCCGGGTACTCCGGCTACCTCCCACAATAAGACCCCATCGCGCTAACATCCGAGCAAACAAGAGTGATAAGATAAGATAAGTTGGATAACTTATTTCATAATTGTTGTAAAATACATTTAGTTCATATTGTAATGAATTTGATTACGTCACAATAGAGATTGATAATGTCACAACTGCAAATTTTGTTTCAGTCTTCAAACAACATTTGCATTCACAATGCATTACAATGGAAGGTTGCAGGTCAAATGTTAATATATCCTGATCTATTCTAATTGAACTCGATAGGGTTATATAGGGGCAATGCCCTGCAATGGTAAATATCGCGTGAAAGCCTGAGTAGGCTGTAAAATGTATAAGAGTAGTCTCCCTTGAATCGCGTTCCAGGTGGTCAAGGCTGGTAGCAGTTATTATGGGTTGATCATTATATATGCGACATATGCGCGATTGGTGTAATTAATGTTTCTATTAATGCGAGTTTTGCCTTACAACGCTTTAAATAATCGCAATTTGAAAAGGAAAAAAATATAATATTGTTATTTTAGTGATTACACATAGTCATTTGATTTTATTAATCACCAAAACGTGTGGTTTGAATCGATGAAGTCAGGAATTGATGGGAATTCGTTAAAATGCGTAAAATATTGCGTAGACATAATTACAAATTCATATTACTTTAATTGTAAATATGCATTGTTTCAAAGGGAAATGGTATCACATCCACTGTTTTCTATTTATGTAAATGATGGTGAAATGCAATCGATAGCAATACAAATGTTGAATATGTTTAACTCACATATGCCAACGATATGGTAATTATTTGATTTTCAGAATCGCCAACAGGCCTACAAACAATGTTAAATTCTTTCGAATCTTATACTGAAAAATGAAGTCTAACTGTCGATAGTAACAAAACAATAGCTCTTGTGTTTAGAAACGCTGATTATCTGAGTAATGAAGATACTTGGACATATAAAGGCTTTGATTTAGACATTGTAAATTAATTTGATTTGAAAGTGTGCTATATTACAATGGGACGTTTGGGAAAACGCAAATAAACAGGTAGAGAGCATTACATGCAGGTTTTCGACAATTCCAGATTTACTTCTATTTTGAAATCATTAACATGCAGCTAGTACCTATCCATCAGTGTGGTTATTTGTATAACAATATAAACAAACAAAACTCCATATTACATTGGCACTTCTGTAAGATCCTCTATATATTACATTGACACTTCTGTAAGATCCTCTATATATTACATTGACACTTCTGTAAGATCCTCTATATATTACATTGACACTTCTGTAAGATCCTCTATATATTACATTGGCACTTCTGTAAGATCCTCTATATATTACATTGACACTTCTGTAAGATCCTCTATATATTACATTGACACTTCTGTAAGATCCTCTATATATTACATTGGCACTTCTGTAAGACCCTCTATATACTACATTGACACTTCTGTAAGATCTCTATATATTACATTGACACTTCTGTAAGATCCTCTATATATTACATTGACACTTCTGTAAGATCCTCTATATATTACATTGACACTTCTGTAAGATCCTCTATATATTACATTGACACTTCTGTAAGATCCTCTATATATTACATTGACACTTCTGTAAGATACTCTTTATATTACATTGACACTTCTGTAAGATCCTCTATATATTACATTGACACTTCTGTAAGATCCTCTATATATTACATTAACACTTCTGTAAGACCCTCTATATATTACATTGGCACTTCTGTAAGACCCTCTATATATTACATTGACACTTCTGTAAGATACTCTTTATATTACATTGACACTTCTGTAAGACCCTCTATATATTACATTGACACTTCTGTAAGATACTCTTTATAATACATTGACATTTCTGTCAGATCCTCTTTATATTACATTGACACTTCTGTAAGATCCTCTATATATTACATTGGCACTTCTGTAAGATCCTCTATATATTACATTAACACTTCTGTAAGATCCTCTATATATTACATTGGCACTTCTGTAAGATCCTCTATATATTACATTGACACTTCTGTAAGATCCTCTATATATTACATTGACACTTCTGTAAGATCCTCTATATATTACATTGACACTTCTGTAAGATCCTCTATATATTACATTGACACTTCTGTAAGATCCTCTATATATTACATTGACACTTCTGTAAGATCCTCTATATATTACATTGACACTTCTGTAAGATACTCTATATATTACATTGACACTTCTGTAAGATCCTCTATATATTACATTGACACTTCTGTAAGATCCTCTATATATTACATTGACACTTCTGTAAGATCCTCTATATATTACATTGACACTTGTATAAGATCCTCTATATATTACATTGGCACTTCTGTAAGATCCTCTATATATTACGTTGGCACTTCTGTAAGAACCTCTATATATTACATTGACACTTCTGTAAGATCCTCTATATATTACATTGGCACTTCTGTAAGACCCTCTATATATTACATTGACACTTCTGTAAGATCCTCTATATATTACATTGGCACTTCTGTAAGAACCTCTATATATTACATTGACACTTCTGTAAGATCCTCTATATATTACATTGGCACTTCTGTAAGACCCTCTATATATTACATTGACACTTCTGTAAGATCCTCTATATATTACATTGACACTTCTGTAAGATCCTCTATATATTACATTGACACTTCTGTAAGATCCTCTATATATTACATTGACACTTCTGTAAGATCCTCTATATAATACATTGACATTTCCGTAAGATCCTCTATATATTACATTTCTGTAAGATCCTCTATATATTACATTGACACTTCTGTAAGATCCTCTATATATTACATTGACACTTCTGTAAGATCCTCTATATATTACATTGACACTTCTGTAAGACCCTCTATATATTACATTGGCACTTCTGTAAGGTCCTCTATATATTACATTGACACTTCTGTAAGATCCTCTATATATTACATTGACACTTCTGTAAGGTACTCTATATATTACATTGACACTTCTGTAAGATCCTCTATATATTACATTGACACTTCTGTAAGATCCTCTATATACTACATTGACATTTCTGTAAGATCCTCTATATACTACATTGACACTCCTGTAAGATCCTCTATATATTACATTGACACTTTTGTAAGACCCTCTATATATTACATTGGCACTTCTGTAAGATCCTCTATATACTACATTGACACTTCTGTAAGATCCTCTATAGATTACATTGACACTTCTGTAAGATCCTCTATATATTACATTGACATTTCTGTAAGACCCTCTATAGATTACATTGACACTTCTGTAAGATCCTCTATATATTACATTGACACTTCTGTAAGATCCTCTATAGATTACATTGACACTTCTGTAAGATCCTCTATATATTACATTGACACTTCTGTAAGATCCTCTATATATTACATTGACACTTCTGTAAGATCCTCTATATATTACATTGGCACTTATGTAAGATCCTCTATATATTACATTGACACTTCTGTAAGATCCTCTATATATTACATTGACACTTATGTAAGATCCTCTATATATTACATTGACATTTCTGTAAGACCCTCTATATATTACATTGACACTTCTGTAAGATCCTCTATAGATTACATTGACACCTCTGTACGGTCCTCTATATATTACATTGACACTTCTGTAAGATCCTCTATATATTACATTGGCACTTCTGTAAGATCCTCTATATAATACATTGACGCTTCTGTAAGATCATCTATATATTACATTGACATTTCTGTAAGACCCTCTATATATTACATTGACACTTCTGTAAGATCCTCTATATATTACATTGACACTTCTGTAAGATCCTCTATATATTACATTGACACTTCTGTAAGATCCTCTATATATTACATTGACATTTCTGTAAGATCCTCTATATATTACATTGACATTTCTGTAAGATCCTCTATATATTACATTGACACTTCTGTAAGATCCTCTATATATTACATTGACACTTCTGTAAGATCCTCTATATATTACATTGACACTTCTGTAAGATCCTCTATGTATTACATTGACACTTCTGTAAGATCCTCTATATACTACATTGACATTTCTGTAAAATCCTCTATGTATTACATTGACATTTCTGTAAGATCCTCTTTATATTACATTGACACTTCTGTAAGATCCTCTATATACTACATTGACACTTCTGTAAGATCCTCTATATATTACATTGACACTTCTGTAAGATCCTCTATATACTACATTGACATTTCTGTAAGATCCTCTATATATTACATTGACACTTTTGTAAGATACTCTATATATTACATTGACACTTATGTAAGATACTCTATATATTACATTGACACTTATGTAAGATACTCTATATATTACATTGACATTTCCGTAAGATCCTCTATATATTACATTTCTGTAAGATCCTCTATATATTACATTGACACTTCTGTAAGATCCTCTATATATTACATTGACACTTCTGTAAGATCCTCTATATATTACATTGACACTTCTGTAAGACCCTCTATATATTACATTGGCACTTCTGTAAGGTCCTCTATATATTACATTGACACTTCTGTAAGATCCTCTATATATTACATTGACACTTCTGTAAGGTACTCTATATATTACATTGACACTTCTGTAAGATCCTCTATATACTACATTGACATTTCTGTAAGATCCTCTATATATTACATTGACATTTCTGTAAGATCCTCTATATATTACATTGACACTTCTGTAAGATCCTCTATATATTACATTGACACTTCTGTAAGATCCTCTATATATTACATTGACACTTCTGTAAGATCCTCTATGTATTACATTGACACTTCTGTAAGATCCTCTATATACTACATTGACATTTCTGTAAAATCCTCTATGTATTACATTGACATTTCTGTAAGATCCTCTTTATATTACATTGACACTTCTGTAAGATCCTCTATATACTACATTGACACTTCTGTAAGATCCTCTATATATTACATTGACACTTCTGTAAGATCCTCTATATACTACATTGACATTTCTGTAAGATCCTCTATATATTACATTGACACTTTTGTAAGATACTCTATATATTACATTGACACTTATGTAAGATACTCTATATATTACATTGACACTTATGTAAGATACTCTATATATTACATTGACATTTCCGTAAGATCCTCTATATATTACATTTCTGTAAGATCCTCTATATATTACATTGACACTTCTGTAAGATCCTCTATATATTACATTGACACTTCTGTAAGATCCTCTATATATTACATTGACACTTCTGTAAGACCCTCTATATATTACATTGGCACTTCTGTAAGGTCCTCTATATATTACATTGACACTTCTGTAAGATCCTCTATATATTACATTGACACTTCTGTAAGGTACTCTATATATTACATTGACACTTCTGTAAGATCCTCTATATACTACATTGACACTCCTGTAAGATCCTCTATATATTACATTGACACTTTTGTAAGACCCTCTATATATTACATTGGCACTTCTGTAAGATCCTCTATATACTACATTGACACTTCTGTAAGATCCTCTATAGATTACATTGACACTTCTGTAAGATCCTCTATATATTACATTGACATTTCTGTAAGACCCTCTATAGATTACATTGACACTTCTGTAAGATCCTCTATATATTACATTGACACTTCTGTAAGATCCTCTATAGATTACATTGACACTTCTGTAAGATCCTCTATATATTACATTGACACTTCTGTAAGATCCTCTATATATTACATTGACACTTCTGTAAGATCCTCTATATATTACATTGGCACTTATGTAAGATCCTCTATATATTACATTGACACTTCTGTAAGATCCTCTATATATTACATTGACACTTATGTAAGATCCTCTATATATTACATTGACATTTCTGTAAGACCCTCTATATATTACATTGACACTTCTGTAAGATCCTCTATAGATTACATTGACACCTCTGTACGGTCCTCTATATATTACATTGACACTTCTGTAAGATCCTCTATATATTACATTGGCACTTCTGTAAGATCCTCTATATAATACATTGACGCTTCTGTAAGATCATCTATATATTACATTGACATTTCTGTAAGACCCTCTATATATTACATTGACACTTCTGTAAGATCCTCTATATATTACATTGACACTTCTGTAAGATCCTCTATATATTACATTGACACTTCTGTAAGATCCTCTATATATTACATTGACACTTCTGTACGGTCCTCTATATATTACATTGACGCTCCTGTAAGATCCTCTATATATTACATTGGCACTTCTGTAAGATCCTCTATATAATACATTGACGCTCCTGTAAGATCCTCTATATATTACATTGATATTTCTGTAAGATCCTCTATATACTACATTGACACTTCTGTAAGATCCTCTATATATTACATTGACACTTCTGTAAGATCCTCTATATATTACATTGACATTTCTGTAAGATCCTCTATATATTACATTGACATTTCTGTAAGATCCTCTATATATTACATTGACACTTCTGTAAGATCCTCTATATATTACATTGACACTTCTGTAAGATCCTCTATATATTACATTGACACTTCTGTAAGATCCTCTATGTATTACATTGACACTTCTGTAAGATCCTCTATATACTACATTGACATTTCTGTAAAATCCTCTATGTATTACATTGACATTTCTGTAAGATCCTCTTTATATTACATTGACACTTCTGTAAGATCCTCTATATACTACATTGACACTTCTGTAAGATCCTCTATATATTACATTGACACTTCTGTAAGATCCTCTATATACTACATTGACATTTCTGTAAGATCCTCTATATATTACATTGACACTTTTGTAAGATACTCTATATATTACATTGACACTTATGTAAGATACTCTATATATTACATTGACACTTATGTAAGATACTCTATATATTACATTGACACTTATGTAAGATCCTCTATATAATACATTGACACTTCTGTAAGACCCTCTATATATTGCATTGACACTTCTGTAAGATCTCTATATATTACATTGACACTTCTGTAAGACCCTCTATATATTACATTGACACTTCTGTAAGATCTCTATATATTACATTGACACTTCTGTAAGATACTCTATATATTACATTGACACTTCTGTAAGATCCTCAATATATTACATTGACACTCCTGTAAGACCCTCTATATATTACATTGACACTTCTGTAAGATCCTCTATATATTACATTGACATTTCTGTAAGATCCTCTATATATTACATTGACATTTCTGTAAGATACTCTATATATAACATTGACATTTCTGTAAGATTTTCAATATATTACATTGACACTCCTGTAAGACCCTCTATATATTACATTGACACTTCTGTAAGATCCTCTATATATTATATTGGCACTTCTGTAAGATCCTCTATATATTACATCGACACTTCTATAAGATCCTCTATATATTACATTGACACTTCTATAAGATCCTCTATATATTACATTGACACTTATGTAAGATCCTCTATATAATACATTGACACTTATGTAAGATCCTCTATATATTACATTGACATTTCTGTAAGATCCTCTATATATTACATTGACATTTCTGTAAGATACTCTATATATTACATTGACACTTCTGTAAGATCCTCTATATATTACATTGACACTCCTGTATGATCCTCTATATATTACATTGACATTTCTGTAAGATCCTCTATATACTACATTGACACTTCTGTAAGACCCTCTATATTTTACATTGACATTTCTGTAAGATCCTCTATATATTACATTGACACTTCTGTAAGATCCTCTATATATTACATTGACACTTCTGTAAGACCCTCTATATACTACATTGACACTTCTGTAAGACCCTCTATATATTACATTGACACTTCTGTAAGATACTCTATATATTACATTGACACTTCTGTAAGATCCTCTATATACTACATTGACACTTCTGTAAGACCCTCTATATATTACATTGACACTTCTGTAAGGTACTCTATATATTACATTGGCACTTCTGTAAGATCCTCTATATATTATATTGACACTTCTGTAAGATACTTTATATATTACATTGACACTTCTATAAGATCCTCTATATACTACATTGACACTTCTGTAAGATACCCTATATATTACATTGACATTTCTGTAAGATCCTCTATATATTACATTGACACTTCTGTAAGATCCTCTATATATTACATTGACACTTCTGTAAGATCCTCTATATATTACATTGGCACTTCTGTAAGGTCCTCTATATATTACATTGACACTTCTGTAAGATCCTCTATATATTACATTGACACTTCTGTAAGATCCTCTATATATTACATTGACACTTCTGTAAGATCCTCTATATATTACATTGGCACTTCTGTAAGACCCTCTATATACTACATTGACACTTCTGTAAGATCTCTATATATTACATTGACACTTCTGTAAGATCCTCTATATATTACATTGACACTTCTGTAAGATCCTCTATATATTACATTGACACTTCTGTAAGATCCTCTATATATTACATTGACACTTCTGTAAGATCCTCTATATATTACATTGACACTTCTGTAAGATACTCTTTATAATACATTGACATTTCTGTCAGATCCTCTTTATATTACATTGACACTTCTGTAAGATCCTCTATATATTACATTGGCACTTCTGTAAGATCCTCTATATATTACATTAACACTTCTGTAAGATCCTCTATATATTACATTGGCACTTCTGTAAGATCCTCTATATATTACATTAACACTTCTCTAAGATCTCTATATATTACATTGACACTTCTGTAAGACCCTTTATATATTACATTGGCACTTCTGTAAGACCCTCTATATATTACATTGACACTTCTGTAAGATCCTCTATATATTACATTGGCACTTCTGTAAGATCCTCTATATATTACATTGGCACTTCTGTAAGAACCTCTATATATTACATTGACACTTCTGTAAGATCCTCTATATATTACATTGGCACTTCTGTAAGACCCTCTATATATTACATTGACACTTCTGTAAGACCCTCTATATATTACATTGACACTTCTGTAAGATCCTCTATATATTATATTGGCACTTCTGTAAGAACCTCTATATATTACATTGACACTTCTGTAAGATCCTCTATATATTACATTGGCACTTCTGTAAGAACCTCTATATATTACATTGACACTTCTGTAAGATCCTCTATATATTACATTGGCACTTCTGTAAGACCCTCTATATATTACATTGACACTTCTGTAAGATCCTCTATATATTACATTGACACTTCTGTAAGATCCTCTATATATTACATTGACACTTCTGTAAGATCCTCTATATATTACATTGACACTTCTGTAAGATCCTCTATATAATACATTGACATTTCCGTAAGATCCTCTATATATTACATTTACATTTCTGTAAGATCCTCTATATACTACATTGACACTTCTGTAAGATCCTCTATATATTACATTGGCACTTCTGTAAGGTCCTCTATATATTACATTGACACTTCTGTAAGATCCTCTATATATTACATTGACACTTCTGTAAGGTACTCTATATATTACATTGACACTTCTGTAAGATCCTCTATATACTACATTGACATTTCTGTAAGATCCTCTATATACTACATTGACACTCCTGTAAGATCCTCTATATATTACATTGACACTTTTGTAAGACCCTCTATATATTACATTGGCACTTCTGTAAGATCCTCTATATACTACATTGACACTTCTGTAAGATCCTCTATAGATTACATTGACACTTCTGTAAGATCCTCTATATATTACATTGACATTTCTGTAAGACCCTCTATAGATTACATTGACACTTCTGTAAGATCCTCTATATATTACATTGACACTTCTGTAAGATCCTCTATATAGTACATTGACACTTCTGTAAGATCCTCTTTATATTACATTGACACTTCTGTAAGATCCTCTATATATTACATTGACACTTCTGTAAGATCCTCTATATATTACATTGACACTTCTGTAAGATCCTCTATATATTACATTGGCACTTATGTAAGATCCTCTATATATTACATTGACACTTCTGTAAGATCCTCTATATATTACATTGACACTTCTGTAAGACCCTCTATATATTACATTGACACTTCTGTAAGATCCTCTATAGATTACATTGACACCTCTGTACGGTCCTCTATATATTACATTGACACTTCTGTAAGATCCTCTATATATTACATTGGCACTTCTGTAAGATCCTCTATATAATACATTGACGCTTCTGTAAGATCCTCTATATATTACATTGACATTTCTGTAAGACCCTCTATATATTACATTGACACTTCTGTAAGATCCTCTATATATTACATTGACACTTCTGTAAGATCCTCTATATAGTACATTGACACTTCTGTAAGATCCTCTATATATTACATTGACACTTCTGTACGGTCCTCTATATATTACATTGACACTTCTGTAAGATCCTCTATATATTACATTGGCACTTCTGTAAGATCCTCTATATAATACATTGACGCTCCTGTAAGATCCTCTATATATTACATTGATATTTCTGTAAGATCCTCTATATACTACATTGACACTTCTGTAAGATCCTCTATATATTACATTGACACTTCTGTAAGATCCTCTATATATTACATTGACACTTCTGTAAGATCCTCTATATATTACATTGACACTTCTGTAAGATCCTCTATATATTACATTGACATTTCTGTAAGATCCTCTATATATTACATTGACATTTCTGTAAGATCCTCTATATATTACATTGACACTTCTGTAAGATCCTCTATATATTACATTGACACTTCTGTAAGATCCTCTATATATTACATTGACACTTCTGTAAGATCCTCTATATATTACATTGACACTTCTGTAAGACCCTCTATATACTGCATTGACATTTCTGTAAAATCCTCTATGTATTACATTGACATTTCTGTAAGATCCTCTTTATATTACATTGACACTTCTGTAAGATCCTCTATATACTACATTGACACTTCTGTAAGATCCTCTATATATTACATTGACACTTCTGTAAGATCCTCTATATACTACATTGACATTTCTGTAAGATCCTCTATATATTACATTGACACTTCTGTAAGATACTCTATATATTACATTGACACTTATGTAAGATACTCTATATATTACATTGACACTTATGTAAGGTACTCTATATATTACATTGACACTTATGTAAGATCCTCTATATAATACATTGACACTTCTGTAAGACCCTCTATATATTGCATTGACACTTCTGTAAGATCTCTATATATTACATTGACACTTCTGTAAGACCCTCTATATATTACATTGACACTTCTGTAAGATCTCTATATATTACATTGACACTTCTGTAAGATACTCTATATATTACATTGACACTTCTGTAAGATCCTCAATATATTACATTGACACTCCTGTAAGACCCTCTATATATTACATTGACACTTCTGTAAGATCCTCTATATATTACATTGACACTTCTGTAAGATCCTCAATATATTACATTGACACTCCTGTAAGACCCTCTATATATTACATTGACACTCCTGTAAGACCCTCTATATATTACATTGACATTTCTGTAAGATCCTCTATATATTACATTGACATTTCTGTAAGATACTCTATATATTACATTGACATTTCTGTAAGATTTTCAATATATTACATTGACACTCCTGTAAGACCCTCTATATATTACATTGACACTTCTGTAAGATCCTCTATATATTACATTGACATTTCTGTAAGATCCTCTATATACTACATTGACATTTCTGTAAGATCCTCTATAGATTACATTGACACTTCTGTAAGATCCTCTATATATTACATTGACACTTCTGTAAGATCCTCTATATATTACATTGACATTTCTGTAAGATCCTCTATATACTACATTGACACTTCTGTAAGACCCTCTATATTTTACATTGACATTTCTGTAAGATCCTCTATATATTACATTGACACTTCTGTAAGATCCTCTATATATTACATTGACACTTCTGTAAGACCCTCTATATACTACATTGACACTTCTGTAAGACCCTCTATATATTACATTGACACTTCTGTAAGATACTCTATATATTACATTGACACTTCTGTAAGATCCTCTATAAACTACATTGACACTTCTGTAAGACCCTCTATATATTACATTGACACTTCTGTAAGATCCTCTATATATTACATTGGCACTTCTGTAAGGTCCTCTATATATTACATTGACACTTCTGTAAGATCCTCTATATATTACATTGACACTTCTGTAAGATCCTCTATATATTACATTGACACTTCTGTAAGATACCCTATATATAACATTGACACTTCTGTAAGATCCTCTATATATTACATTGACACTTCTGTAAGATCCTCTATATATTACATTGACACTTCTGTAAGATCCTCTTTATACTACATTGACACTTCTGTAAGATCCCCTATATATTACATTGACACTTCTGTAAGATCCTTTATATATTACATTGACACTTCTGTAAGATCCTTTATATATTACATTGACACTTCTGTAAGATCCTTTATATATTACATTGACACTTCTATAAGATCCTCTATATATTACATTGACACTTCTGTAAGACCCTCAATATACTACATTGACACTTCTGTAAGACCCTCTATATATTACATTGGCACTTCTGTAAGGTCCTCTATATATAACATTGACACTTCTGTAAGATCCTCTATATATTACATTGGCACTTCTGTAAGATCCTCTATATACTACATTGACACTTATGTAAGATCCTCTATATATTACATTGACACTTCTGTAAGATCATCTATATATTACATTGACACTTCTGTAAGATCCTCTATGTAATACATTGACACATCTATAAGATCCTCTATATAATACATTGACACTTATGTAAGATCCTCTATATACTACATTGACACTTATGTAAGATCCTCTATATATTACATTGACACTTCTGTAAGATCCTCTATATATTACATTGACACTTATGTAAGATCCTCTATATATAACATTGACACTTCTATAAGATCCTCTATATATTACATTGACACTTATGTAAGATCCTCTATATACTACATTGACACTTATGTAAATCCTCTATATATTACATTGACACTTCTGTAAGATCCTCTATATATTACATTGACACTTCTGTAAGATCCTCTATATATTACATTGACACTTCTGTAAGATCCTCTATATATTACACTGACACTTCTATAAGATACTCTATACATTACATTGACACTTCTGTAAGATCCTCTATATATTACACTGACACTTCTGTAAGATCCTCTATATATTACATTGACACTTCTGTAAGATCCTCAATATACTACATTGACACTTCTGTAAGATCCTCTATATATTACATTGACACTTCTGTAAGATCCTCTATATATTACATTGGCACTTCTGTAAGATCCTCTATATAATACATTGACACTTCTCTAAGATCCTCTATATATTACATTGACACTTCTGTAAGATCCTCTATATATTACATTGACACTTCTGTAAGATCCTCTATAGATTACATTGACACTTCTGTAAGATCCTTTATATATTACATTGACACTTCTGTAAGATACTCTATATATTACATTGGCACTTCTGTAAGATCCTCTATATATTACATTGGCACTTCTATAAGATCCTCTATATATTACATTGACACTTCTATAAGATCCTCTATATATTACATTGACACTTCTGTAAGATCCTCTATATATTACATTGACACTTCTGTAAGATCCTCTATATATAACATTGACACTTCTGTAAGATCCTTTATATATTACATTGACACTTCTGTAAGATCCTCTATATATTACATTGACACTTCTGTAAGATCCTCTATATATTACATTGACATTTCTGTAAGATCCTTTATATATTACATTGGCACTTCTGTAAGATCCTCTATATATTACACTGACACTTCTGTAAGACCCTCTATATATTACATTGACACTTCTGTAAGATCTTCTATATATTACATTGACACTTCTGTAAGATCCTTTATATATTACATTGACACTTCTGTAAGATACTCTATATATTACATTGACACTTCTGTAAGATCCTCTATATATTACATTGACACTTCTATAAGATCCTCTATATATTACATTGACACTTATGTAAGATCCTTTATATATTACATTGACACTTCTGTAAGATCCTTTATATATTACATTGACACTTCTGTAAGATACTCTATATATTACATTGACACTTCTGTAAGATCCTCTATATATTACATTGACACTTCTGTAAGATCCTCAATATATAACATTGACACTTCCATAAGATCCTCTATATATTACATTGACACTTCTGTAAGATCCTCTATATATTACATTGACACTTCTGTAAGATCCTCTATATATTACATTGACACTTCTGTAAGATCCTCTATATATTACATTGACACTTCTGTAAGATACTCTATATATTACATTGACACTTCTGTAAGATCCTTTATATATTACATTGACACTTCTGTAAGATCCTCTATATACTACATTGACACTTCTGTAAGATCCTCTATATATTACATTGACACTTCTGTAAGATACTCTATATATTACATTGACACTTCTGTAAGATCCTCTATATATTACATTGACACTTTTGTAAGATCTTCTATATATTACATTGACACTTCTGTAAGATCCTCTATATATTACATTGACACTTCTGCAAGATCCCCTATATATAACAATAACACTTCAGTAGGATCCTCTATTGACACCTATGTAAGATCTTCTATATATTACACTGACACTTCTGTAAGATCCTCTATATATTACATTGACACTTCTGTAAGATCCTCAATATATAACATTGACACTTCCATAAGATCCTCTATATATTACATTGACACTTCTGTAAGATCCTCTATATATTACATTGACACTTCTGTAAGATCCTCTATATATTACATTGACACTTCTATAAGATCCTTTATATATTACATTGACACTTCTGTAAGATCCCCTATATATTACATTGACACTTCTGTAAGATCCTCTATATATTACATTGGCACTTCTGTAAGATCCTCTATATATTACACTGACGCTTCTGTAAGACCCTCTATATATAACATTGACACTTCTGTAAGATCCTCTACATACTACATTGACACTTCTGTAAGATCCTCTATATATTACATTGACACTTCTATAAGATCCTTTATATATTACATTGACACTTCTGGAAGATCCTTTATATATTACATTGACACTTCTGTAAGATCCTCTATAGATTACATTGACACTTCTATAAGATCCTCTATATATTACATTGACACTTCTGTAAGATCCTCTATATACTACATTGACACTTCTGTAAGATCCTCTATATATTACATTGACACTTCTGTAAGACCCTCAATATACTACATTGACACTTCTGTAAGACCCTCTATATATTACATTGGCACTTCTGTAAGGTCCTCTATATATAACATTGACACTTCTGTAAGATCCTCTATATATTACATTGACACTTCTATAAGATCCTCTATATATTACATTGACACTTCTGTAAGATCCTCTATATACTACATTGACACTTCTGTAAGATCCTCTATATATTACATTGACACTTCTGTAAGACCCTCAATATACTACATTGACACTTCTGTAAGACCCTCTATATATTACATTGGCACTTCTGTAAGGTCCTCTATATATAACATTGACACTTCTGTAAGATCCTCTATATATTACATTGGCACTTCTGTAAGATCCTCTATATACTACATTGACACTTATGTAAGATCCTCTATATATTACATTGACACTTCTGTAAGATCCTCTATGTAATACATTGACACATCTATAAGATCCTCTATATAATACATTGACACTTATGTAAGATCCTCTATATACTACATTGACACTTATGTAAGATCCTCTATATATAACATTGACACTTATGTAAGATCCTCTATATATAACATTGACACTTCTATAAGATCCTCTATATATTACATTGACACTTATGTAAGATCCTCTATATACTACATTGACACTTATGTAAATCCTCTATATATTACATTGACACTTCTGTAAGATCCTCTATATATTACATTGACACTTCTGTAAGATCCTCTATATATTACATTGACACTTCTGTAAGATCCTCTATATATTACACTGACACTTCTATAAGATACTCTATACATTACATTGACACTTCTGTAAGATCCTCTATATATTACACTGACACTTCTGTAAGATCCTCTATATATTACATTGACACTTCTGTAAGATCCTCAATATACTACATTGACACTTCTGTAAGATCCTCTATATATTACATTGACACTTCTGTAAGATCCTCTATATATTACATTGGCACTTCTGTAAGATCCTCTATATAATACATTGACACTTCTGTAAGATCCTCTATATATTACATTGACACTTCTGTAAGATCCTCTATATATTACATTGGCACTTCTGTAAGATCCTCTATATATTACATTGACACTTCTATAAGATCCTCTATATATTACATTGACACTTCTGTAAGATCCTCTATATATTACATTGACACTTCTGTAAGATCTTCCATGTATTACATTGGCACTTCTGTAAGATCCTCTATATATTACATTGACACTTCTATAAGATCATCTATATATTACATTGACACTTCTGTAAGATCCTCTATATATTACATTGACACTTCTGTAAGATCCTCAATATATAACATTGACACTTCCATAAGATCCTCTATATATTACATTGACACTTCTGTAAGATCCTCTATATATTACATTGACACTTCTGTAAGATCCTCTATATATTACATTGACACTTCTGTAAGATCCTCTATATATTACATTGACACTTCTATAAGATCCTCTATATATTACATTGACACTTCTGTAAGATCCTCTATATATTACATTGACACTTTTGTAAGATCCTCTATATATAACATTGACACTTCTGTAAGATCCTCTATATATTACATTTACACTTATGTAAGATCCTCTATATATTACATTGACACTTCTGTAAGATCCTCTATATACTACATTAACACTTCTGTAAGATACTCTATATATTACATTGACACTTCTGTAAGATCCTCTATATATTACATTGACACTTCTGTAAGATC
Source organism: Mimachlamys varia (assembly GCA_947623455.1). Lineage (NCBI taxonomy): Eukaryota > Metazoa > Mollusca > Bivalvia > Pectinida > Pectinidae > Mimachlamys > Mimachlamys varia. The sequence continues at coordinate 6,326,030 of OX392535.1, forward strand.
CTCTATATATTACATTGACACTTCTGTAAGATACTCTTTATACATACATTGATTACAAAGTAAAGTATAACAACATTTCATATCTTACTCTTCCGGAATACCTGGTATTATTCTCTGGTGCTTTTACGAGAGTCTCCATGTAAATTTTTCCTTTGTTCCTATTTTGCCTCTAGTTTAATCAATTTTGAGTTCGGATTATGGTTTTGTTGACGCTTGATTTTTTTAATTACATACTTTGATACCTCCAGTCAACCATATCAGTGTTGACATTTGTCGACCCGTCATATGATATACAACTCAAAATAACTTAATACACCAAATAAATACAATGAGAAGTAACTTTGTATGTGTCCGATTAAACTGCTTTTCTGTGACAACTACATTTTCTCTAGTCGTCATTTAATTTAAATGTGATACAACGAGGACACAGAATGTGTCGCTAAGATCCAAATAAAAGGAAAATGTGTCTCAATTTCGCTGTGGACCTCTAGCTAGACTACATCGTATGCGGTACAATAAACTGATGACCATGATAAATCCGAAATAATATAAAGGTTAGGAAGGCGAAATGTATCTGCCGGGGGCAGCCGTGTGTAATATACCAGATAGTTTGATATGTATTGCTAGCGTAATGGACTTTTACGCATCGCCATTGTTCTTCTTTTATCAATTCAGTACAAAGCATGGTCAGCTTATAACGTTGAGTTACATGTACATTGACTTAGCAAATACGAAAACCTGAATGTGTCCAAATGGCGGTAAGTCTTTCTATTTTTATTTAACATTCTCTTTTCAACGACTTGAAATTCGCATTTTATAGCGGTGTCTGATAGATACATGTACCTCATGGACGCGATGCAACAACTCTATATATTGAAAACACGTTTTACCAGAATATATTTCATTAAAATTCAATACAGATGCATATATTTATCGAATCTTTTTTCTCATTGTTTAAACACACTTGTCCATATTGGCTATAAAATCCAACCAAAGATCGCGCCACTGCTGCAGAATATGATTGTAGGTATTTTCCGTAGATTCCAGTAGTAGACAAATCGGTAGAACAAGCGTATAGATCCATTCTCTCCTCGTTTGTTGATCGCTTGTAGCTTAGAATGTATAATTAATGGTCCGGGGCGATGTCTAATGATACTCCTGACAGCCGGCACGGCATGGAGAAACGTCCCACCTTCCCCACACAATTACCCTGCCGCTACGTGTTGATGGTCGATAAGTTGCGTTTTGCTTCACCAAGAGTGTCCTAACGGAGAATCAGCGACAGACGCAACAATGCCTGACTCCGACTGGTGACGGCTGAATAACTATGATTCATAGGGGTCTGGTATTGATTAGATTGCCAGATTGAGTGCTCCAAACGGCTACCAAAAAAGGAGGAAAAACAGAACTAGAAAATAGATATAGCGGACGATATATAAATACCTGGGAACCTGAGCATCACATCCGGTAATGAGCTATGGAGTCAATACAGATGTGCACAGCGTAATCGAACAGAAGAGTATTTGTTTCATCAATGCGTGCAGATGTACCTCTCTGTCAAAATAAACCCGTCATATAATTGAATGTCTATAAGGAGGCAACGCAACCCTACAAGACATTCCTCATTTGGATCCTATCCTTACCAAAGACTTCCTAGATCCCAGATCGTTGAAACAGTTTCGTTAATATACTCTGACTGGGAACCTCTGGAGTTCGTACCAAGGGGCTCTTGCTGTGAGTATACGTATTTAAACTTTTAACAGTATATCTAAAATTCTAACTGTTATCATTATTACATCAACGCTAACTGGCATTTTATTGACAATACACAGTCGGTATAACGACAGATGACGAAGTGGCAACTTTGAGTTTTTATATTGTAGCAATTATTACTAATATTATTTGTATCGCGTGTTAACCGTGGAAGGGTTGACATCCTAGATCAAATTAGCACACGTGTAATAGTAGGTGAGATATATACCACATGCACTAGGCTCGTCTGTCAATTAACACATAATCGATTTATTAAGTTATGAATCATTTAACAAATGTTATGGTTCGCTTACCACATACCCGCTATTACTACTGATGACAAACATTATCAAGTGTGTGATCAAATGAAATGTGTGTTATTGGACCAATAACTATATTTACTAAAATATTCATGATATCGATTTGTATGTTGTTCAAATAGAAGTTGCGTTTAACAGATGAGCGGTATGTTGTACATGTAAATACGCTTTACGTTTAATTATATATTAATAATTAATAATAATGGGATGATATGGAGTTGATATGGGAGTGATGGATGATTACCAGGGATACATAAAAACCGGTACAGGTAAACGACGTCGTATGATTCAAATTCCAGACAATCTTCTGGAATAGTTTCAATAATGTCTCGTACATTGAATGATACAATAATTGTATAAGATGTCGAAATAGTAAATGCAATAATGATAAAACAAGTTTTAGGTCGTTTGTTATTCATTGTTTGATGACTTTGATAAAATTATTAGTTATGAAAAGTATTATTGTCTGAGCAAAAGTTCAAGGTGTTATGATATATATTAAAGAAATATTTACATATCATTCATTTTTCCTGTTGCCGTAAATGCATGTGAGGTTTGGAATTGATACCCTAAACTGACTATGCAAGTTAAAAATAATAATTATAAAAGAAAAGGTTTTGACTTGCATTGTCAGCTTTAAGTATATTGATATCTTTTAGAAATTAAGGGGATCGCAAGCAAGTATCTTATAGATAAAATGAGTTTTCTATTGTCCAAGTTATATAGTTTGAGTTTCTTCTGTTTCTGATACCGGAATTGGATATTTTACAAATGTCTGTCCAAATGTCAAAGGCTGGTGTTATGAGAATCCATTCTAAAACATACGGCCCATTTCCTCATGAATATAAGGCCAGATTTTTTTTCTTTTCATTTTTGCATTGGCAATTGAACTCCATTGATAAAACGTTACAGTATTACACATGTACAAGCATTTATATTTCTTTCCATATAACTTAGTACAGTGTACATTGTGCATCGTGCCTGAATCCTAAGTTAATGAGTAACTGATCTGGACATCGTGCCTGAATCCTAAGTTAATTAGATACCGATCTGGACATCGTGCAGGAATCCTAAGTTAGTGAATAACTGATCTGGACATCGTGCCTGAATCCTAAGTTAATTAGATACCGATCTGGACATCGTGCAGGAATCCTAAGTTAGTGAGTAACTGATCTGGACATCGTGTCTGAATCCTAAGTTAATTAGATAATGATCTGGACATCGTGCCTGAATCCTAAGTTAATGAGATACTGATCTGAACATCGTGCCTGAATCCTAAGTTAGTGAGTAACTGATCTGGACATCGTGCCTGAATCCTAAGTTAATTAGATACTGATCTGGACATCGTGCAGGAATCCTAAGTTAGTGAGTAACCGATCTGGACATCGTGTCTGAATCCTAAGTTAATGAGATACTGATCTGAACATCGTGCCTGAATCCTAAGTTAATGAGATACTGATCTGAACATCGTGCCTGAATCCTAAGTTAATGATATACTGATCTGAATATCTGCCTGAATCCTAAGTAAATGAGATACCGATCTGAACATCGTGCCTGAATCCTAAGTTAATGAGATACCGATCTGAACATTGTGAAGGAATCCTAAGTTAGTGATTTACTGATCTGAATATCTGCCTGGATCCTAAGTAAATGAGATACTGATCTGAACATCGTGCCTGAATCCTAAGGTAATGAGTTACTGATCTGAACATCGTGCCTGAATCCTAAGTTAATGAGATAATGATCTGAACATCGTGCCTGAATCCTAAGTTAATGAGTTACTGATCTGAACATCGTGCCTGAATCCTAAGTTAATGAGATACTGATCTGAATATCGTGCATTAATCCTAAGTTAATGAGATACTGATCTGAACATCATGCCTGAATCCTAAGTAAATGAGATAATGATCTGAACATCGTGCCTGAATCCTAAGTTAATGAGTTACTGATCTGAACATCGTGCCTTAATCCTAAGTTAATGAGATACTGATCAGAACCAGATTGAAATAAGCTATTGAGTCCCCAAACGAAATTGGGGCGGGGTATTGGTTTTACTCCATATCTTCGTCTTCTTCTTCTTCATCTGTTTCTTCTTCTTCTTCTGCTCCACCATATAAATGTTTCCGAGCGTTTTGCTAAGGAACTATAAGTTTGATTCCAATAAAACCTCACATGAGTTTTGAGTTGGCTGCCTAGATATTTGAGACACATTCCTGCGCGGCTGCGTATCTATATTGGCTTCCATATCATGGCTTCTGATCGGTCGAAATTAAGATAATGTCCGATTTCGACACACACACATGCTGCACCTTTTAAATTTAGTAATAGATACAGATTGTCGAAAATGAATTAAACTGCACCATACTGTTTCGTTCTTCTGGGACTCGTCAGTGATGCTAGGGATCAAAAGGTGGGAATCAAAAATGTCTAAACTAATGCAGAAGCGGGAGGGTCAGGTGTGTAAAACCCAATAAATCTATTTATAGATATACAGAATGTAAGTTAATATGTCGGGGAATTATGACTCTACAAACAACACCGTAACCTAGGTTTATGATTCAACAAAATAGTCCACACATTCTGGTCTCTGATTGGTCGAAATTTAAATATCGTCCGATTATTATGAGATACGTATAATTCAGTACTGCGAACCGAACTGTGGGGGCTTGCGGAACTCGATTATGGTCCCCAATTACAATCAACACTTGTCATAACATGTTTTCGGATCCTTTTCTTTTGTACTTCGTTTGTTATCCATTTTCATTAGTTTTAATTTAGCTTTATCAAAATGAGCTATAAAATATGAGTGTTATCAAAGGGGGAGGTGGTGTATTTATGTACTGTAAAAGCCAATATTTTCGCGTATGGAATTTTCGCTTAGTCAGCCTCCAAACTGTTCGCGTTGTGGATATTTTCGCGCTGCTGTCATGCTATTTTGCACTGAGTACCTATAATTCTATTCTACACTGTAGAATTTGAGTGGTGTTAAATTTGTTCGCGTGTGGATATATTCGTGCAGATTAAATGCCAGCGAAATAAGCGAAAATTTCAACACCGCGAAAAATTCCACTTTTACAGTATGGTCTAGCTTATTTTATGGCGTTAATGTCATAATATATAAAATAAACAATATCCAAACGCTGGACATTTTTGAAATTAAACCTATTTATGTATTATGATACTATTTTAATGCACATGTGTCCCTTAATGTTCTATATGAGCTACAGAGAAATTGAATTAAACTGCATCATACAGCTGTTTCGTCCGCCTAGGACTCCTCAGTGAACCAAACTCAAATCTTCCATCGAAGTTTCTTAAACTATATTAAACATATAGCTTGCTTTAACTCTAATATCCGATATCCTTCTGACATCAGTTTCAACATAATTCTACTGTACATTAAAATCATGCACGGATAAAATATACACACAGTATAGGTATATATTATATAGTGACATAAGTAAACAGTTAACCCCTAATTAAAAATGGTTATTCGCATGCAGAAAATATTTACTAGCATTCGAATTTATCATTTCGGATATACTTTTGCTGTTGTATAAACTTAAACATGCAAGCAAATTTTACATAATATATTTTGATAAATTCATTTCTTTTGTCAATATAACACAATGATATTTCAAAATGAAATGAAAGTCATCTATATATTGTACACAATCTGTTTTCTCTTTCTAGAGCAAGGTCGTAAAGCCCTTTTTGCCTTAGGTCTTAATGTTAACATCAATGTAAACATCAAACATTCATTAAAATCGTGATACACCTCTTTAAGATAATTATATGTGAGAAGTGTATTTTATTATGGTTGTGAAGTGGTCAATGTTTTGCTCTCTTGAACTGTGACTTATTTGGCCCTAGTATCAACCCTTTAACAGGGGTGAAACTGTACCTCTCTATTGTTCTCCCTCGAAGCACCTTTGGCTGTGAATTGTGGTACTCGCTTACAGACTCAGATTGGCGGCGTTTGGAAACAGTACATCACTTGTGTGCCAAACTTATTCAAAATTTTCCTCTGAGAACCAGGTCTGACATCGCATTGGGTATGCTTGGTTTATCGTCATTTCATTTATATGTAGATCAATGTAAACTTCGCTTCTTCGCGGCATTATGTAGAAACAATACGAATTGTACATCTAAACAATTGTTTTTATTGCGCTTGTATCAAAAACGTCTCAATGTACACAAAGCAAAAAAGGGTTTTATTGTTGATGCTATTGATATACTGAACAAGTACAATTTTCATGATATTTTGCTTGAATTCTTTAATATGAGTAATTTTCCTTCAAAATTGCGTTGGAAATTCCTAGTCAAAAGTGTCCTTCTTTGTAAAGAATCAGATGACTGGAAAACTCGTTTATGTCGCTCGCCTTATTTCTCGAGATTCCTACAGCTCCATCCTGAAATGAAACCTTCAGTCATCTGGTACTTTTCAAAGTGTCATCCATCTTTTATTGCAACCTGCAAAACTGTGTCCAAAATGTAGATTACTCCACCTGATTGCGAGCTATCATGCGCTAACTGTAAAGGTACATTTGATGACGCAGTCGCCCATTGTTTGTTAGACTGCGCCGAATTTGAATTAGCAAATTTGCGGGATAGGCTTTCGTCAAAATTTGTAAACGAATATCCCGTTCATGTTTATGTGTCCTTCGATCAGTCAGACAGGGAAGTCCAGGTGGCAACTCTGCTTGGTGCTCCAAGCGATGCTATTCGTAATTCTTTTAACGACGATGTTAAATCGCTCACGTCTTTTATTAAGGACTGTCTCATTTTTTCGGCAAAGGCATTTAACATGACCTTCCAGTAAAGAAAGCTTTGACATAGCAATCAATTTTATGAGTTTCCTACTGGCGACCTCCCACTGATTGTTTTGTCTCTTACATTTCCATAAAGCTATCTTTTCGATATGAAATAATTATCAATTGTAAACCAATCCTTATTTGTTTGCACTTATATATATATATATATTTTTTTTGTTTCTCTTGTCACCTGCACCTAATTGTTTTCGTCTATTGTACTCTTCATTGTTTTGGAGGAAATAAAGATATGATGATGATGATGGGGTAGTTATAAAGCAGTTGAAAATTGAAAGGTTTGGTTTAATTTTGTTTAACGTCCTATTAACAGCCGAACTCGCAACCCAGAGGTGGAGGGCTAGTGGTAGAATGTCACCGCGGCCCATTATAATTTTACTTTACAAAGATGTTTTTACATACATGGATACTTTTCTGGCCTTTTATAAATATTCCGACTGATGGCCAACATACAACCTCCTCCGACCTGGCCCGTTCTGGCCACATTAACTGTTATGCCTTCTCTGTTTATAAAATATTTTGAATATAGTTTTGATGTAGTTTTATCTTCGGAGTCCATTTAATGCTTCCAAGCCTTTTGAACAGTCTTTACCATAAACAAAAGAAGTGGAAATAAACAGTCAATATTGATAAAATCAAAATTGTGGTTTTCAGATAAAGTGGAAGGATTAAAGAATCAGAAAGCTGGGTAAACAATGGTAAACAATGGTAAAAATGTTGTTGTTGATCAGTTCTGTTCTTTGGGGGTTCTGTTGAGATATAACAAATCCAGTTTTATGATAAAAAATCTAGCAGAGCAAGGTCGTAAAGCCCTTTTTGCCTTAGGTCTTAATGTTAACATCAATGTAAACATCAAACATTCATTAAAATTGTGATACACCTCTTTAAGATAATTATATGTGAGAAGTGTATTTTATTATGGTTGTGAAGTATGGGGTAGTTATAAAGCAGTTGAAAATTGAAAGAGTCCATTTGGAATTTTGCAAATATTCTGCCGTACCATGAACCCACTTTTTCAAAAATGTATATGAGAAAAAAAGATTAAGGCAGGAAAATCTTAGAAAAATACATTCTTAAAAGACATAATTATCACTACCAAAAGGAAAAATTACTGATAAAATAATACTAAAAGCGAAATGGTAGATTTAAGTTCGACTTCAGCTTAGCCACACACCAAATATTCAAATTAATTTATTTCCGTTTTATAGCTTATAGAATAAGCACTTTTACATACATTATACATTCATCAGCGGCAAACAACAAATCATCTCCATCATCAGCATCATTATACTCATCTTTGTCATTTAAATCATCATCAAATCGATCAAAATCGCAATAATAATCGACTACATCTTCATCATCATCATCATCATCAAGAACAAAACATGAACATGATTCGATTGGGTAACACAAAATAAGGTAAACCAAATTATAGTTTAAATTTAAATACTCCTTCGGTTGGCTTTTATGATAAATTAACCAGACGAATTCAGTTCCCTTTACATTTTGTGTATTCAATAGTTTCGGTAAGTTTGAATACAGGTGGTTTCTGCCAGCAGTAAGTGTTAATATATTTTATACTCAGAACTAGATGACAAGGGTTGATAAATAGAAAATGAAAAGCATCTTCTACTTCTACGAAATCACATCTTCGCTAGCCAAGGGTTACGATCCGCACACTCATAGGTGATCGTAACCCCTGGATATCGAGGATGGCGAAATCACAGTTACTAGAGTATATATCATTCCTTGCAATATTCTTGTACCTACCCGTTTCTATATTGAAAGATTATGAGCTGACGTAATTAAGAAAGCATATATGGACTTTTAATGAATACTTTTATAATGTAACGGTATCTACCATGTATCTATATATATCACATTTACTTGAGATGTCCAAAGAGTTGAACAATTTTGCTTTGCCTGATCCTTTATGCGCTGCTTAATAACGGGTAGAATACAGATGTAAGCTGTCTGTCTTATCAACATATATCTAAACCCTAGTTCACCCGACCGCATCATCATTATATTTACGCTATATCATTATATATACGCTTTATCATTATATATACGCTTTATCATTATATTTACGCTATATCATTATATATACGCTTTATCATTATATTTACGCTATATCATTATATATACGCTTTATCATTATATATACGCTTTATCATTATATATACGCTTTATCATTATATATACGCTTTATCATTATATATACGCTTTATCATTATATTTACGCTTTATCATTATATTTACGCTATATCATTATATATACGCTTTATCATTATATTTACGCTTTATCATTATATATACGCTTTATCATTATATATACGCTTTATCATTATATTTACGCTTTATCATTATATTTACGCTTTATCATTATATTTACGCTTTATCATTATATTCACGCTTTATCATTATATTTACACTTTATCATTATATATACGCTTTATCATTATATTTACGCTTTATCATTATATTTACGCTTTATCATTATATTTACGCTTTATCATTATATTTACGCTTTATCATTTTATTTACGCTTTATCATTATATTTACACTTTATGAATAATAACCAATCTTGTTTAGCAACTTTAACCAATATTTCAACATTCCAAACGTCTGATTATTTGACAGGAAGTCACCCAGGCTCAAAATATACCATTGGATTGCAGAGTATATATGCAAAGGTAATATGTCAGCGTGTTCATTTTTGTGCTATGATTGGTCAAAGATACCAATTTGACATAATAAGTTATTTAAAGTGAATTTTGTAGATCTGACCTATTGCAGGACATCTTCATACAATATCTTCCGAATTTGTTATCCGAAATGTTTGAACGTTTGCAGAATTGACAAAAATAGTATGTTCGTTTTAATGATGAAAGTAAAATCCTATTGCTTACTATTTTAAATCAGAAAAGCAATTTGAGGTGTCCCTATACCCCTTATTTTTTTAATCTGAAAATCCTCATTTTTTTCACCATTTTTTGCAGATTTAACGATTCAGGTAAAACGTTCTGTACTTAAACACTTTTTTAATTTTTATGAGATCAAACGAAAATAGTTTTCTCATTCTGAAACCGTCATAAAAGGGTGGGGGGTGTTAGTGTGCTTCTTTTTTGTCCCTTTACTATGTGTGTTATTTTTCACAATTTCGGGTTCAAAAATAAAAAGTGCTCCAGTTACACTAAATATGTGGAAAAATACCAAAATTGTATAATTATCAATTATGTTGCATAATATTTATGTAAAATTGAAAAGTTGTACAGCAAAACTGAGTTTGTTTTCATTATAGATGGCGAAACATTGATGTTGTTAAGATGTCGATCTAACATCAAAAACGTGAGATTTTTGTCTTTCGTGAAGTGAAAAATGTACACAGAAATACGCTCAAAATGATAATTGTTTTGCATACATACTTTTAAAATTGATCAAACTTTCTTCAATATAACAATAAAATCTTAAATGAGATCCAATGCATCCTTAAGTACATGTACTTTTCATTTATTTTACAAGCAACGATGCATGCATTGGTGCTCTTTCCAAAACTATGGTTATATAACAGAAAAACATGACGTGTAAAAAAAAAAGAAAATATTTTCGATGAACATCGATGTCCAAATGTCTCCATGTTTGAGGCAAAACGTATTATTATTACTATCATTATTATCTAATATTTTTGAGGTCAGTATATAAACAACACTATAACCAATACCGGATAGCATGTACACAGTGATATTTGTATCGGCAGCATATATTATAAAGTTTATTAAGCCTTAAGACAAAACCATAATAACAAGTTTACTTTAAATTTGTATTCGTGTTCATTTTGAACGTACAACCACAAGGACCATCAATATCGCTAGACGCTTTCTCGATTCTAATTGGCTGACTTGTTTCACACCCAAACACCATTTCGCACAACCTTAACGGTGCTATAAAAACAAGCCTTCATGGAATGGTGTGTTACCTAAACTATTTGGCTTTCGCTATCCCAGCACGGCACATTAGGGCGTAATTCTGCATTGAATAATTGAACATTTCGTTTTTTGTACGAAATCATAATCAAACCAAATGGAAAGGAAATGAAATGAGTAATGGTCTGTTGGATAAGAGTTCACATCAGGATGACGTGAAAACTTGCTATTTTCATTATTTTAAGCCTCGCTGGGATGGCGAATGAAACACACCGAAGTCTTTACAGCCATATAATTCACACTGGGTTACAAAGAGGCTGTTAGTTGCTGTAGAAAAGTGAAAACATTCGATTATTTGAGAGAGAGGACCACGTATCGTAACGAACACGAGCGTTAATTACAGTTTGAATGCATTGATATAATGAGTAAACTAAACCCGTATTTATATTTGCTAAACTAGGTTTACACGTGTTAGCATTGCGACAGTGTAAACGAATAAGGAAGGAGAACTTTCATAATGTATATGATTGTATGTAAAACTTAACAATAACTATGATAAGTGAATTGTATTCTTGGGAAATTAAATGTCCCGCAATACGTGTTTTTTTCTATTCGCGAAACTTTAACCGTACCAGGTCCATAGGAACAGTGAGAGAAAGTGATTAGGTGATTAGTGTTGTGGTGCATAGGATTTCTCCAGCAAAGAAATGTTAATGCCTACTTAATCAATAGCTTTATCGCATTTAATGTCATTGTGAATTCATTGAGCATAATATCCCGATTCTTCTCCAGAACGAGAGCGTTTATCCCCTAATCAATACAGAACGACCAGTCGGTGGGGCTGGGGGAGGGGAACGTTGTATAGGTATGTACAACATCAATACAGAACCACCAGTCGGTTGGGCTGGGGGGCGTTTTATAGGTAGTTACAACATCAATACAGAACGACCAGTCGGTGGGGCTGGGGGAGGGGCACGTTGTATAGGTACGTACGACATCAATACAGAACGACCAGTCGATGTGGCTGGGGGAGGGGCACGTTGTATAGGTAGGTACAACATCAATACAGAACGACCAGTTGGTGAGGCTGGGGGAGGGGCACGTTGTATAGGTACGTACAATATCAATACAGAACGACCAGTCGGTGGGGCTGGGGGAGGGGAACGTTGTATAGGTAGGTACAACATCAATACAGAACGACCAGTCGGTGTGGCTGGGGGAGGGGCACGTTGTATAGGTAGTTACAACATCAATACAGAACGACCAGTCGGTGTGGCTGGGGGAGGGGCACGTTGTATAGGTACGTACGACATCAATACAGAACGACCAGTCGGTGTGGCTGGGGGAGGGGCAGGTTGTATAGGTAGGTACAACATCAATACAGAACGATCAGTCGGTGGGGCTGGGGGAGGGGCACGTTGTATAGGTACGTACGACATCAATACAGAACGACCAGTCGGTGTGGCTGGGGGAGGGGCACGTTGTATAGGTAGTTACAACATCAATACAGAACGACCAGTCGGTGGGGCTGGGGGAGGGAAACGTTGTTTAGGTAGGTACAACATCAATACAGAACGACCAGTCGGTGTGGCTGGGGGAGGGGAACGTTGTATAGGTACGTACAATATCAATACAGAACGACCAGTCGGTGGGGCTGGGGGAGGGGAACGTTGTATAGGTAGGTACAACATCAATACAGAACGACCAGTCGGTGGGGCTGGGGGAGGGGAACGTTGTATAGGTACGTACAATATCAATACAGAACGACCAGTCGGTGGGGCTGGGGGAGGGGCACGTTGTATAGGTACGTACGACATCAATACAGAACGACCAGTCGGTGTGGCTGGGGGAGGGGAACGTTGTATAGGTAGGTACAACATCAATACAGAACGACCAGTCGGTGTGGCTGGGGGAGGGGAACGTTGTATAGGTAGGTACAACATCAATACAGAACGACCAGTCGGTGGGGCTGGGGGAGGGGAACGTTGTATAGGCACATATTCTGTAAGTACTATACAACATCCGCTCGCGTCAGTAAAAGTGGATCAGAAAGGTTTCACAACAATGACAGATCTATGTTGGTCAGCATGTCGGGAGTCTGGATATTATATAGTCTAACGCACATTCACAACACGCAAATGTTCTGATATGAATCGATACAAAATGAAAGTAATAAAAATTTAAAACAGGTATTCTTGCTCTATTTTTTGTTCTCTTCTTCTTTTTTATTTATATGCGTGTCATTTTAATCGATATAGTGTGCTTTTCAGAGTAGGCTCCTGCGACACGGCAGACGAAGGGAGGATTTGACCCCCAGATTGTGTGGCCTCGGGGCAGGTTCGAGCGAGTGTTGCTGAAACAGGTTGATAGATATACAGCAGCGGAACGTTCTGTATGTGCGCGTACACACATACACAGCCTGGATGTACAGCGGATGTAGCGTAAACGGACCTATAACATGTCTGCTCGGTAAGTTTGTGCAAGCAGGTATAAAGATCTAAATAAGATAACGATAGTGGAATCGTATACACATTTGTTTACACGATTCTAGAGACAATCTGTAAAACATTTTCGTGTGTACAGTATAACTGTTCCCCGCGTTGTAACCCGGCGGATGCCACTACACAGTAACACTTACTGGGGAACACCGCTTCCATGTACTTCCGGGTGTCAATTCAGTATTCAGCACACGGTTGTCCTCAGAATGTTTATCTTGTCTAATGTGAATTGTTCCCCAGTTACGTGTAGCCACTCGTAGTGGCCGGTGTTTAACATCCACATCTGTACGGCGGTATACGTGTTCATAAGCGTGTAATGTCAGGCTAGTACAGAAAGAATTTCCGGGCGATTCGGGCGCAAACTATAGTCACAGCCTCCCCTCAATGTATAACAACTGCAATAATTACGGGGTAGAGAGATTACGGATTATATAATAGACTTGCTATTGAATGTTATATGTGATATTTCATTATTTAGGAGGGAAATGATCTCTTGTTATACAGTTCTTAACTAGAAGAAGATAAGCTAGCAGTAAATGCGGTTGAGAAATTCCTGATAAAACACTTTTAATATGGTGTACCGTATAATAAATAGGGAGTCCAGTGATTATGTACACCTGTGAAGCACATGGACCTGAGAATTTGTTACGGCTAGTTTTCCGATTTTCCTAAAATGAAATATTTCCTCTCGCACCCTCCTCTTTGACCTACTTTCAAGGTCACATGGTCAATTAAATACATGCTTGTCGAAACGTTCAAACGGCATCTTCTGAATTACTGAAATGTCTGGTTTGCCATACTGCTTCGAAGAAGCTAACATTTTGCGAAAAATAACTTATCACGTCACAGGGTCAATAGTACTACAGGGTAGGCTGGCAGTTATTCTTTGGATATAGCCGAATAAAGTTTACAAACAAAACGACCTTAATAAAAGTCATAGGAGTCAAATATATGTAAATCCCTTAATAAACTCAATCCTATTCTATTATGATACAATGCGACATTGATACTAGGAGAGCGATGCAGGCCCAGTAGGCCTCTCGTTACTTTTTACCATATAGTACACTTTATCAGATATCACTGACTTATTCGTTTTCGTCAAAAAAGTTCAAGGGAAAAGTCTACTATTTTCATGATTGTTGAGATTTTTTTATTCTGTTTTTTTTTTTGATGGAAAAGACGCTTGCACGACTCCTGTTCAAGAAAGAGTCTTACAATATCTTGTAGAATAGACCTGAACATTTAGAATGCATTATATGCGTATGTAAATCTGACACGTTTTGATTCCGGCAAACACTGTGTATTACATGTACAGTATTGCATGTTTATTAGCACTGTCGATGGAACTATGGAAATACAGCTGTATAACTATATATGTGGTGCTTGTTTTGTAGGTATACACCTGGACTACATACCTGACCTAAGTGTGTCAAGACGGGGATGACACACAAGGATAGCTCTTTATCTGGCCTACCTGTCCGAGTTTAGGGCGACTGTTACACTCGGACAGGCAATATTTATACTGAATACCGTCATTATCATGACATATTTTGTTTACTTGACTGACAAACTACGTGAATTATGATGTGACGGATACAATCTTCCAAGTTTATTATCGATATGTTCGGTAGACTTGCCGATTCCGATACCTTACGTAAGGCGTTGTAGGTTTTGATGGGAACTCGGCACGTGTGTCGATATTGAAACTTTAGCAGGTGAATGTTCTCATGGCACGTTCCAGACCTACAGGGGCGTACCTCTCTCACCTGTACAATCCAGGAGGAGTTACCGCAGCCATTTGTTGGTGATATATTTCTATTGGACCGGAAATTGATGTAAAGACGAACAGCATATATACATGCACCGGTAAAGGTATGTACATTTGATTCAATCACACAGGTAAATCTTAAGTTGGATTGTAAGTGCAATAGAAAACTGATAACGCGTGCTATTTTATGCACATGTTAATCTCAAGGACTTTAAACAGTCGTGATATAGTGTATCTATAACTGTAAGTATTGCAGCTTTTACAACATGTATGTATTATAAAGCTTAAACTCGTTAGTCCGGATCTATACGGAAATGTCAAACGGATTAACTATCATATGACTGTTGTGTGAAATAGTAGATACATTTTGCAATGTTTTGTCAGGTCCTGAAATACTGAAGCATGTTATTACATATAAACAGTCATGTTCAGAAGGCAGGATTTATTAGACATACATTTAAACGAATCTAATGATAGTGAGTTGGGGACAATCTGATTATTATCATCTGTTACATCGCTCCCTGAGCGTAGGACGAAGTTAACGGAACCATGTACATGTAACAGGTGATTTTTAATCCGATTGAGTTCTTGCATTCTTAATACATCTAAGTATGACAACGATATAGTATTGTCAAAGATATCTAGAAATTCGAAGATGAAAGATGTTTAAAGGTATACAATGACGTCGTATTATTTTATAACCAGCAGTTGGTACACTTTTCATTATATGCGCAACAAGCTTTTTCTTCAAATGCGTACCACACAGAAAAAAAACCCACAACTGCCACTATGCCTGTTAGATAAGGTCATACATATAGTGTTGGTGTGCACGGGATTATACACATGTGCAGTCTATACATATCTGGTCTAATCGGGCATGGAGTAGTCTTACATAACGAACCGGTAGCACATATCACATGGACGTTTAACACTTAACATATATATATATACTCGTGTTGTCGACATCCCTTATACTTACACGGTAAGCGTTGTAGCCGGACCCTGGGCTTGATCTCATTTTATGATGTGGTGGAGTTTTGATATTTTATTGCCAGGTTGTAATATAAACGTCGCGCTGTTTTTGTGTGACAGTGTGTATGGGGTTTATGTCGTTATAAAGCCATACAACTTGTTTTCCGATCCTAAATTGCAATACATGTCTGTATAACTTTGTTGAATAATTAAATAAAATACTGTGAAACATCATATATGTGCAATATAACGATATAATGGGACTACCTTAGCTTAACATACAAATGACACTAACGGGAACAATTTGTCGGTACAGTAGTATTTTGATATCGAGATTAGCGGTTATGTCGCCGACAAACATACACATTTACTGGACGTATTTTCTTGCCACAGGTACTACACACATATGTATTGTTGTCAGTGAAGCCGTCGGCATTCATCCGGAACAGTGATTGGGAGAGGGTTCAGATTTAGACATAAACACTGTGTTCTGAGTTCGGACGTAACCTGGTGTGACGTCCACCCGATGTCCGGACTTTGTCCAGTATGAGGTTACGGACGCGGTACGTGGTCTCCTGTGCTGGTATAGTATTCCTCGTCTGTACCTATGAGCTGTACGTCAACTCCGGGACTGCCGGGGATCTGATGCGCTCCGTCTCGGGGGGCCGGTTCCTACACGATGACGACGACTTCCTGCACGGGGGGAGGGGGATCAGGCGGAGAGTAAAGGTGAGACGGGAGGATACTGTTCACGACACCGCACATCATAAACGACAACAACTGTTAGTTAACACAAGTAGCCACAGGTTAGTGACGATTACAGCAGACGAGTTCAGGACAAACAAGGATATAAAATCTGGTAATCCACTGATCGACGAGTATGGATCTAACGACTTACACCGGACGGGGGAAGTGGGACGAGGGGTAACGTTCGTGGGATCAGAAAAGAAAAAGGTGGCAGAGGCTATCGAGAAATACCACCTCAATGTGATTGCTAGCGATCTGATTCCCCTCAACAGGATGGTACCGGATTCCAGGCTGTCAAGGTAATGGCCATTTATATAACAGTTACCTGAGTTTCTGTCAGTATATAAAAAACAAATGTTTATATATATGTAGCCGCGGCCCATTACAGAATGTAATGGAAGTGTTCCAACGTTATTTTTCAACTGTTTGTAAACAATGCAAATAACTTACTGTATCCACTACCAACATGTCACGCATTACAATGTACCACTACCACCATGTCACTCATTACAATGTACCACTACCAACATGTCACGCATTACAATGCACCACTACCAACATGTCACTCATTACAATGTACCACCATGATATGTATTACTATGTACCACTACCACCATGTCACGCATTACAATGTACCACCATGATATGTATTACTATGTACCACTACCACCATGATATGTATTACTATGTACCACTACCACCATGATATGTATTACTATGTACCACTACCACCATGATATGTATTACTATGTAACACTACCATCATGTCACGCATTACAATGTACCACTACCATCATGTCACGCATTACAATGTACCACTACCATCATGTCACGCATTACAATGTACCACTACTATCATGTCACGCATTACAATGTACCACTACCATCATGTCACGCATTACAATGTACCACGACCACCATGTCACCCATTACAATGCACCACTACCATCATGTCACGCATTACAATGTACCACTACCACCATGTCACGCATTACAATGTACCACTACTACCATGTCACGCATTACAATGTACCACGACCACCATGTCACTCATTACAATGTACCACTACTATCATGTCACGCATTACAATGTACCACTACCACCATGGCACTCATTACTATGTACCACTACCACCATGGCACTCATTACTATGTACCACTACCAACATGTCACTCATTGCAATGTACCACTACCACCATGTCACGCATTACAATGTACCACGACCACCATGTCACTCATTACAATGTACCACTACCACCATGGCACTCATTACTATGTACCACTACCAACATGTCACTCATTACAATGTACCACTACCACAATGTCACTCATTACAATGTACCACGACCACCATGTCACTCATTACAATGTACCACTACCACCATGGCACTCATTACTATGTACCACTACCAACATGTCACTCATTACAATGTACCACTACCACAATGTCACTCATTACAATGTACCACTACCAACATGTCACTCATTGCAATGTACCACTACCACCATGTCACGCATTACAATGTACCACTACCACCATGGCACGCATTACAATGTACCACGACCACCATGTCACCCATTACTATGTACCACGACCACCATGTCACTCATTACAATGTACCACGACCGACATGTTACGCATTACAATGTACCACGACCACCATGTTACGCATTACAATGTACCACTACCACCATGATATGTATTACAATGTACCACTACCATCATGTCACTCATTACAATGTACCACTACCACCATGTCACGCATTACAATGTACCACTACTACCATGTCACGCATTACAATGTACCACGACCACCATGTCACTCATTACAATGTACCACTACCACCATGTCACTCATTACAATGTACCACTACCACCATGTCACGCATTACAATGTACCACTACTACCATGTCACGCATTACAATGTACCACCATGATATGTTTTACTATGTACCACTACCACCATGATATGTATTACTATGTACCACTACCACCATGATATGTATTACTATGTACCACTACCACCATGATATGTTTTACTATGTACCACTACCACCATGATGTGTATTACTATGTACCACTACCACCATGATATGTATTACTATGTACCACTACCACCATGATATGTATTACAATGTACCACGACCACCATGATATGTATTACTCTGTACCACTACCACCATGTCACGCATTACAATGTACCACTACCACCATGTCACTCATTACAATGTACCACTACCACCATGTCACGCATTACAATGTACCACCATGATGTATGTATTACTATGTACCACTACCAACATGTCACGCATTACAATGTACCACTACTACCATGTCACGCATTACAATGTACCACTACCATCATGGCACTCATTACTATGTACCACTACCAACATGTCACGCATTACAATGTACCACTACTACCATGTCACGCATTACAATGTACCACTACCATCATGTCACGCATTACAATGTACCACTACCACCATGGCACTCATTACTATGTACCACTACCAACATGTCACGCATTACAATATACCACTACTACCATGTCACGCATTACAATGTACCACTACTACCATGTCACGCATTACAATGTACCACGACCACCATGTCACTCATTACTATGTACCACTACCACCATGTCACTCATTACTATGTACCACTACCACCATGTCACGCATTACAATGTACCACGACCACCATGGCACTCACTACAATGTAGCACTGTCACCATGTCACTCATTACTATGTACCACTACCAACATGTCACGCATTACAATGTACCACTACCATCATGTCACGCATTACAATGTACCACTGTCACCATGTCACTCATTGCAATGTACCACTGTCACCATGTCACTCATTACTATGTACCACTACCAACATGTCACGCATTACAATGTACCACTACCATCATGTCACGCATAACAATGTACCACTGTCACTATGTCACTCATTGCAATGTACCACTACCACCATGTCACTCATTACTATGTACCACTACCAACATGTC
The DNA here is from genome assembly GCA_947623455.1 of Mimachlamys varia. Classification (NCBI taxonomy): domain Eukaryota; kingdom Metazoa; phylum Mollusca; class Bivalvia; order Pectinida; family Pectinidae; genus Mimachlamys; species Mimachlamys varia. The sequence goes on from OX392535.1 coordinate 6,345,865, forward strand.
ACGCATTACATTGTACCAATACCACCATGTCACGCATTACAATGTACCACTACCACCATGATATATATTACCATGTACCACTACCACCACGATATGTATTACTATGTACCACTACCATCATGATATGTATTACTATGTACCACTACCATTATGATATAAGCATGTATTAGGGTGTACGACTACCACTGGCATTTTTTACAATGTACTTCTTCCAATATGACAGATCTACTGCAACACTCCACCCTTATATCGCATTAGCTGTTTATAAGACATACAACGTACATGTAACTAGTGCAACGTTAATAACAATGTACCACTATCACCACAACGTAAATAACAATGTACCACTATCACCACAACGTAAATAACATTGGACCACTATCACCACAACGTTAATAACAATGTACCACAATCACCACATCGTAAATAACAATGTACCTCTATCACCACAACGTTAATAACAATGTACCACTATCACCACATCGTAAATAACAATGTACCTCTATCACCACAACGTTAATAACAATGTACCTCTATCACCACAACGTTAATAACAATTTACCACTATCACCACATCGTAAATAACAATGTACCACTATCACCACAACGTAAATAACAATCCACCACTATCACCACAACGTTAATAACAATGTTCCACTATCACCGCAACGTAAATAACAATGTACCACTATCACCGCAACGTTAATAACAATGTACCACTATCACCGCAACGTTAATGACAATGTACCACTATCACCACATCGTAAATAACAATGTTCCACTATCATCACATCGTAAATAACAATGTTCCACTATCACCGCAACGTTAATAACAATGTACCACTATCACCACATCGTAAATAACAATGTTCCACTATCATCACATCGTAAATAACAATGTTCCACTATCACCGCAACGTTAATAACAATGTTCCACTATCACCGCAACGTTAATAACAATGTACCACTATCACCGCAACGTTAATAACAATGTACCACTATCACCACATCGTAAATAACAATGTACCACTATCACCGCAACGTTAATAACAATGTACCACTATCACCACATCGTAAATAACAATGTTCCACTATCATCACATCGTAAATAACAATATTCCACTATCACCGCAACGTTAATAACAATGTTCCACTATCATCACATCGTAAATAACAATGTTCCACTATCACCGCAACGTTAATAACAATGTTCCACTATCACCGCAACGTTAATAACAATGTACCACTATCACCACAACGTTAATAACAATGTACCACTATCACCACATCGTAAATAACAATGTACCACTATCACCGCAACGTTAATAACAATGTACCACTATCACCACAACGTTAATAACAATGTACCACTATCACCACAACGAAAATAACAATGTACCACTATCACCACAACGTTAATAACAATGTACCACTATCACCACAACGTTAATAACAATGTACCACTATCACCACAACGTTAATAACAATGTACCACTATCACCACATCGTAAATAACAATGTACCACTATCACCACAACGTTAATAACAATGTACCACTATCACCACAACGAAAATAACAATGTACCACTATCACCACAACGTTAATAACAATGTACCACTATCACCACAACGTTAATAACAATGTACCACTATCACCACAACGTTAATAACAATGTACCACTATCACCACATCGTAAATAACAATGTACCACTATCACCACAACGTTAATAACAATGTACCACTATCACCACAACGCAAATAACAATGTACCACTATCACCACAACGTTAATAACAATGTACCACTATCACCACAACGTAAATAACAATGTACCACTATCACCGCAACGTTAATAACAATGTACCACTATCACCACAACGTTAATAACAATGTACCACTATCACCACATCATAAATAACAATGTATCACTATCACCACATCGTAAATAACAATGTACCACTATCACCACAACGTAAATAACAATGTACCACTATCACCGCAACGTTAATAACAATGTACCACTATCACCACAACGTTAATAACAATGTACCACTATCACCACAACGAAAATAACAATGTACCACTATCACCACAACGTTAATAACAATGTACCACTATCACCACAACGTTAATAACAATGTACCACTATCACCACAACGTTAATAACAATGTACCACTATCACCACATCGTAAATAACAATGTACCACTATCACCACAACGTTAATAACAATGTACCACTATCACCACAACGTAAATAACAATGTACCACTATCACCACAACGTTAATAACAATGTACCACTATCACCACAACGTAAATAACAATGTACCACTATCACCACAACGTTAATAACAATGTACCACTATCACCACAACGTTAATAACAATGTACCACTATCACCACAACGTTAATAACAATGTACCACTATCACCACATCATAAATAACAATGTACCACTATCACCACAACGTTAATAACAATGTACCACTATCACCACAACGTTAATAACAATGTTCCACTATCACCACAACGTAAATAACAATGTTCCACTATCACCACAACGTAAATAACAATGTACCACTATCACAACAACGTTAATAACAATGTACCACTATCACCACAACGTTAATAACAATGTACCACTATCACCACATCATAAATAACAATGTACCACTATCACCACAACGTTAATAACAATGTACCACTATCACCACAACGTAAATAACAATGTACCACTATCACCACAACGCTAATAACAATGTACCACTATCACCACAACGTTAATAACAATGTACCACTATCACCACAACGTAAATAACAATGTACCACTATCACCACATCGTAAATAACAATGTACGACTATCACCACAACGTTAATAACAATGTTCCACTATCACCACAACGTAAATAACAATGTACCACTATCACCACATCATAAATAACAATGTACCACTATCACCACATCGTAAATAACAATGTACGACTATCACCACAACGTTAATAACAATGTTCCACTATCACCACAACGTAAATAACAATGTTCCACTATCACCACATCGTAAATAACAATGTACGACTATCACCACATCGTAAATAACAATGTACCACTATCACCGCAACGTTAATAACAATGTACCACTATCACCACAACGTAAATAACAATGTACCACTATCACCACAACGTTAATAACAATGTTCCACTATCACCGCAACGTTAATAACAATGTACGACTATCACCACATCGTAAATAACAATGTACCACTATCACCGCAACGTTAATAACAATGTACCACTATCACCACAACGTAAATAACAATGTACCACTATCACCACAACGTTAATAACAATGTACCACTATCACCACAACGTTAATAACAATGTACGACTATCACCACAACGCTAATAACAATGTACCACTATCACCACATCGTAAATAACAATGTACCACTATCACCACAACGCTAATAACAATGTACCACTATCACCACAACGTAAATAACAATGTACCACTTTCACCACAACGTTAATAACAATGTACCACTATCACCACAACGTTAATAACAATGTACGACTATCACCACAACGTTAATAACAATGTACCACTATCACCACAACGTTAATAACAATGTACCACTATCACCACAACGTTAATAACAATGTACCACTATCACCACAACGCTAATAACAATGTACCACTATCACCACAACGTTAATAACAATGTACCACTATCACCACATCGTAAATAACAATGTACCACTATCACCACAACGTAAATAACAATGTACCACTATCACCACATCATAAATAACAATGTACCACTATCATCACAACGTTAATAACAATGTACCACTATCACCACAACGTTAATAACAATGTACCACTATCACCACAACGTAAATAACAATGTTCCACTATCACCGCAACGTTAATAACAATGTACCACTATCACCACATCGTAAATAACAATGTACGACTATCACCACATCGTAAATAACAATGTACCACTATCACCGCAACGTTAATAACAATGTACCACTATCACCACAACGTAAATAACAATGTACCACTATCACCACAACGTTAATAACAATGTTCCACTATCACCACAACGTTAATAACAATGTACGACTATCACCACATCGTAAATAACAATGTACCACTATCACCGCAACGTTAATAACAATGTACGACTATCACCACATCGTAAATAACAATGTACCACTATCACCGCAACGTTAATAACAATGTACCACTATCACCACAACGTAAATAACAATGTACCACTATCACCACAACGTTAATAACAATGTTCCACTATCACCACAACGTTAATAACAATGTACGACTATCACCACATCGTAAATAACAATGTACCACTATCACCGCAACGTTAATAACAATGTACCACTATCACCACAACGTTAATAACAATGTACGACTATCACCACAACGCTAATAACAATGTACGACTATCACCACATCGTAAATAACAATGTACCACTATCACCACAACGCTAATAACAATGTACCACTATCACCACAACGTAAATAACAATGTACCACTATCACCACAACGTTAATAACAATGTACCACTATCACCACAACGTTAATAACAATGTACCACTATCACCACAACGTTAATAACAATGTACCACTATCACCACATCATAAATAACAATGTATCACTATCACCACATCGTAAATAACAATGTACCACTATCACCACAACGTAAATAACAATGTACCACTATCACCGCAACGTTAATAACAATGTACCACTATCACCACAACGTTAATAACAATGTACCACTATCACCACAACGAAAATAACAATGTACCACTATCACCACAACGTTAATAACAATGTACGACTATCACCACAACGTTAATAACAATGTACCACTATCACCACAACGTTAATAACAATGTACCACTATCACCACAACGTTAATAACAATGTACCACTATCACCACAACGCTAATAACAATGTACCACTATCACCACAACGTTAATAACAATGTACCACTATCACCACATCGTAAATAACAATGTACCACTATCACCACAACGTAAATAACAATGTACCACTATCACCACATCATAAATAACAATGTACCACTATCACCACAACGTTAATAACAATGTACCACTATCACCACAACGTTAATAACAATGTACCACTATCACCACAACGTAAATAACAATGTTCCACTATCACCGCAACGTTAATAACAATGTACCACTATCACCACATCATAAATAACAATGTACGACTATCACCACATCGTAAATAACAATGTACCACTATCACCACATCATAAATAACAATGTACCACTATCACCACAACGTTAATAACAATGTACCACTATCACCACAACGTAAATAACAATGTTCCACTATCACCGCAACGTTAATAACAATGTACCACTATCACCACATCGTAAATAACAATGTACGACTATCACCACATCGTAAATAACAATGTACCACTATCACCGCAACGTTAATAACAATGTACCACTATCACCACAACGTAAATAACAATGTACCACTATCACCACAACGTTAATAACAATGTTCCACTATCACCACAACGTTAATAACAATGTACGACTATCACCACATCGTAAATAACAATGTACCACTATCACCGCAACGTTAATAACAATGTACCACTATCACCACAACGTAAATAACAATGTACCACTATCACCACAACGTTAATAACAATGTACCACTATCACCACAACGTTAATAACAATGTACGACTATCACCACAACGCTAATAACAATGTACCACTATCACCACATCGTAAATAACAATGTACCACTATCACCACAACGCTAATAACAATGTACCACTATCACCACAACGTAAATAACAATGTACCACTATCACCACAACGTTAATAACAATGTACCACTATCACCACAACGTTAATAACAATGTACCACTATCACCACAACGTTAATAACAATGTACCACTATCACCACATCATAAATAACAATGTATCACTATCACCACATCGTAAATAACAATGTACCACTATCACCACAACGTAAATAACAATGTACCACTATCACCGCAACGTTAATAACAATGTACCACTATCACCACAACGTTAATAACAATGTACCACTATCACCACAACGAAAATAACAATGTACCACTATCACCACAACGTTAATAACAATGTACGACTATCACCACAACGTTAATAACAATGTACCACTATCACCACAACGTTAATAACAATGTACCACTATCACCACAACGTTAATAACAATGTACCACTATCACCACAACGCTAATAACAATGTACCACTATCACCACAACGTTAATAACAATGTACCACTATCACCACATCGTAAATAACAATGTACCACTATCACCACAACGTAAATAACAATGTACCACTATCACCACATCATAAATAACAATGTACCACTATCACCACAACGTTAATAACAATGTACCACTATCACCACAACGTTAATGACAATGTACCACTATCACCACAACGTAAATAACAATGTTCCACTATCACCGCATCGTAAATAACAATGTACCACTATCACCACAACGTTAATAACAATGTACCACTATCACCACAACGTTAATAACAATGTACCACTATCACCACATCATAAATAACAATGTACGACTATCACCACATCGTAAATAACAATGTACCACTATCACCACAACGTTAATAACAATGTACCACTATCACCACAACGTTAATAACAATGTACCACTATCACCACATCATAAATAACAATGTACGACTATCACCACATCGTAAATAACAATGTACCACTATCACCACATCATAAATAACAATGTACCACTATCACCACAACGTTAATAACAATGTACCACTATCACCACATCGTAAATAACAATGTACCACTATCACCACATCATAAATAACAATGTACCACTATCACCACAACGTAAATAACAATGTTCCACTATCACCACATCGTAAATAACAATGTACGACTATCACCACATCGTAAATAACAATGTTCCACTATCACCACATCGTAAATAACAATGTACCACTATCACCACATCGTAAATAACAATGTACGACTATCACCACATCGTAAATAACAATGTACGACTATCACCACAACGTTAATAACAATGTACCACTATCACCACAACGCTAATAACAATGTACCACTATCACCACAACGTAAATAACAATGTTCCACTATCACCACATCGTAAATAACAATGTACGACTATCACCACAACGTTAATAACAATGTACCACTATCACCACAACGTTAATAACAATGTACCACTATCACCACAACGTTAATAACAATGTACCACTATCACCACAACGCTAATAACAATGTACCACTATCACCACAACGTAAATAACAATGTTCCACTATCACCACATCGTAAATAACAATGTACCACTATCACCACATCGTAAATAACAATGTACGACTATCACCACAACGTTAATAACAATGTACCACTATCACCACAACGTTAATAACAATGTACCACTATCACCGCAACGTAAATAACAATGTACCACTATCACCACATCGTAAATAACAATGTACGACTATCACCACATCGTAAATAACAATGTACGACTATCACCACAACGTTAATAACAATGTACCACTATCACCGCAACGTTAATAACAATGTACCACTATCACCACAACGTTAATAACAATGTTCCACTATCACCACAACGTTAATAACATTGTTCCACTATCACCACAACGTTAATAACATTGTACCACTATCACCACAACGTTAATAACAATGTACCACTATCACCGCAACGTTAATAACAATGTACCACTATCACCGCAACGTTAATAACAATGTACCACTATCACCGCAACGTTAATAACAATGTACCACTATCACCGCAACGTTAATAACAATGTACCACTATCACCACAACGTTAATAACAATGTTCCACTATCACCGCAACGTTAATAACAATGTACCACTATCACCACAACGTTAATAACAATGTTCCACTATCACCACAACGTTAATAACATTGTTCCACTATCACCACAACGTTAATAACATTGTACCACTATCACCACAACGTTAATAACAATGTACCACTATCACCGCAACGTTAATAACAATGTACCACTATCACCACAACGTTAATAACAATGTTCCACTATCACCACAACGTTAATAACATTGTACCACTATCACCACAACGTTAATAACAATGTACCACTATCACCACAACGTTAATAACAATGTTCCACTATCACCACAACGTTAATAACAATGTACCACTATCACCACATCGTAAATAACAATGTACCACTATCACCACAACGTAAATAACAATGTTCCACTATCACCACATCGTAAATAACAATGTTCCACTATCACCACAACGTTAATAACAATGTACCACTATCACCACATCGTAAATAACAATGTACGACTATCACCACATCGTAAATAACAATGTACGACTATCACCACATCGTAAATAACAATGTACCACTATCACCACATCGTAAATAACAATGTACCACTATCACCACAACGTAAATAACAATGTTCCACTATCACCACATCGTAAATAACAATGTACCACTATCACCACATCGTAAATAACAATGTACCACTATCACCACAACGCTAATAACAATGTACCACTATCACCACAACGTTAATAACAATGTACCACTATCACCACAACGTTAATAACAATGTACCACTATCACCACATCGTAAATAACAATGTACGACTATCACCACATCGTAAATAACAATGTACCACTATCACCACAACGTTAATAACAATGTACCACTATCACCACAACGTTAATAACAATGTACCACTATCACCACATCATAAATAACAATGTACCACTATCACCACAACGTAAATAACAATGTACCACTATCACCACATCGTAAATAACAATGTACGACTATCACCACATCGTAAATAACAATGTACCACTATCACCACAACGTTAATAACAATGTACCACTATCACCACAACGTAAATAACAATGTTCCACTATCACCACATCGTAAATAACAATGTACCACTATCACCACAACGTTAATAACAATGTACCACTATCACCACATCGTAAATAACAATGTACCACTATCACCACATCGTAAATAACAATGTACCACTATCACCACAACGTTAATAACAATGTACCACTATCACCACAACGTAAATAACAATGTTCCACTATCACCACATCGTAAATAACAATGTACCACTATCACCACATCGTAAATAACAATGTACCACTATCACCACATCGTAAATAACAATGTACCACTATCACCACAACGTAAATAACAATGTACCACTATCACCACAACGTTAATAACAATGTACCTCTATCACCACAACGTTAATAACAATGTACCACTATCACCACAACGTTAATAACATTGTACCACTATCACCACAACGTTAATAACATTGTAAGACAACCATCTACCGTTTTATTTCCAGACCATGTTGTATTATTTTACGACAGCATGCATACAGATGAGAAAGTCTCCCGTTTTATTGTATTCTTTTCAATAATTTCCTGATTTTCCACCTTTACATAACAGGCTATAATATTGTGTAACTTTGAATGGCGAGATATTGTACCAGGTGAGACCTGAGTTTTCAGGTTGGACACTGTTTTTGAGCTGTGGAATTACAGTGTACTCTCGCAGGTTGGACAATGTTTTTGAGCTGTGGAATTACAGTGTACTCTGAGAGGTTGTGATGGTATACTATGTATCACTATACATATAATGTACCGCGATACGGTACTTATCACGATATGGTATTCATAATGTCCAACTTCGTTCTGTAAAAAACCTGTTGTGATAGCTTTTGTAATCTGTTAATTTTAAACAACCATTGATATATATGTATAGCCAATCAAAAGTGTTTGTATACTATCCTGAATGAAGTTACCGTAAATCTATTATTATAATCATATGCGCTTTTTACTCAACAGTAGTGATATTAGCGTGTCCAGTATCCCGATATCGATAGTACTAGTGCTATTGGTGAATGTGAATTTTTGCCGCTAATATTTTGATGTCTTGAAAGCAATTTAATGTTTTACATACCGGTATGGCACTGTACATGTGATTTTACAACACGAGTATGAACGAGTTCTAATTGTTTGTAAGTTGTAACTAGTTCATTTATGTAGAGAGGCATATACAGATCAATTCATTATAGCACCTTCGACAAAAATGATAAAGATATCTTTGGTTTAGATTCAATTCAATTCAATTTTGTTGCATTTTATATCCAAATAGCATTTTGTGGATCGAGCTGCAAATAATAAAACCAAGCATACAAACAAACATATATAACATGTGTACAGACTTGAGCACATTGCAAACTTACATACAAATATACCTTTCTCGGCTCAAAAGAGTTTTTAGGTCACCTGAGACGAAGTCTTGAGTGACCTTTTATAACCGCCCTTTGTCCGTCGTCCTTCTTAACATAAAAAACTAGTATTCTATCTTATATTTTTCGAAAAGCATTTTTCTTAGGTTAGAGTTGTAAGTGCAGTGAAACATTAAATGAATTTCGTCTTCTAACATATATGTTGCATCCTTTACAGAGACGAAGGTGCCCGGGGATCTTTTTAGCTCTACCAGCCCCAATCCCTAAGATCTGGTTATTTATCCTCAATTTTGTTAGTAGATGTTTGTGCTCAAAATTTAGCAACGATAGATAAGATTCTACGCTATGCTTTCTTAATTTCAGAGCTAAATAAGGTGGTGACCACATTTTCTGGGTCAGTACGAATTGCATTCATTAGTTCAACATAACATTGATCAGTGGCGTAGCTGCCATGTAAGCACATAAGCCTGGCTTGCACATCAATTTTCCAAAGTATGTGTATTAAAGTAGAGAAATTTCATAACTCGACTAATATTTGACTCGTCAGATACAAATCAGGCTGCAGGAAGTTTGTTATTCGTATAATCATATGTCATATGTGGTTTCAATTACATAACTGACCCGTTCAGTGATGTCATACGACCAATGTCATGCAAGATCCTCTATTTAGTGCATCTATATTTGAATTATAAAAATGGCCAATTTTGCATATTGGCTTTTCGGTCAGTTCGAACAAAATGACAGCAAAAAAAAAAAAAAATGATGATGATGATGAGTCTGTTTTATACTGAAGAAAATAAGCGAGATTTCTAAGTACAGCTGTACATGTGCCTGAGTTGAAAGCGGCCAAATAACATTACATAATACTTATTGACAGAGGTGTGTATGTAACACGGGTCGCGTTTATGTCTCTGTTATTACTTACTAACGAGTAAATGACTTAAGAAATGTATGTAGATTAATTTTGTTTTCAAGAAATAATATCATCTTATTTTATTTTTACATTAATGATTTGTATAATGACACAAACAAATGGCACCATTTGAAGTAACTGCTAATAAACGCTCCCAGGGCTTGCACATTATAATACCTCCAGCTACGCCCCTGTTGATTGACGTGATTGTCAGTAAAATGCCTCTCTGGATACAATTTTTTAGTCAAATTCACCGCGAGTTTGGTTAAGTGAATAACGTTTTGTTTATCTAGATCAGGACGTATACGTCTCCTTGATACAATGGAAACAAGTTGTATATTGACCCGCCATAGTTCTACAGAGCAGAAGGGAAGTTTTATTCGGTTAAACGTCTTATTACACCATATATTGCTTCAGAACTTAAGAGGGTTTATACTGCAACCTGTTATTTATATCAGAACATTTTATGTAGGTTGAATGCGGGGATAAGTTTCGGAAAAGCCCCCTCCCCCTTTCATATATATGAAACATGTATCGATAATATTGAACTATACCCAGCTGTCGATATTAGACTCCCAAACCACGTTATGCACCGCCCCGGTTTGTAAGTACATCGTGCATTTCTTTTCATCTCTATAATTCTCAAGATTTTTGATCTGGAAAAAAAATCTGTAGGTTTATTACAAGTAACGGCTGTCAAATTTTAAAAATGGCTATAACTTTCCAAATGACTGTCATATTTTAAAAATAAATGTCATAATATTTTCAAAATGGATGTCAAATGCAACTGTAACATTAAAATTAAGAAGTCTTGTTTTAAGAATTGATCTTTGTTTAATTGATACCACTGTATTTCTACTCGACCAACAGTAAATAACAATACATATGACGTCATCATCAGATTGTTATAGATTTATAGCGATTACCTCCGAAGTTTTATGCGCACTGAATTGAAAAGAAAAACGATATTTCATGAATATAAAATTTAATATAATGAATTATACACTAGCAGACGTTTATTTGGTAATTATAAACCTGAAATTGCAAAATTGAACATGCTTATTCAAGAAATGAACACGTTGTATAGTAAGTGGCCACAGGGCAAGTTTGGACAACATATAGAACTCGGTACGATACCAAACTTTTGAATTATTTAGATATTTTAAATGAAATGTAAACATTTGGAATAAGGAACATATTTGGAATGAGTAGGACACCGAAACATCGTATGATAAATAGCTGGTCTGGATTGACGCCGTGAATATCGAAAAATAAAAAAATACTGAAATACAAAAATGTGAAATTAGTATTATTAACAAAAAAAAATTGTGTTTATGTGTTTTGGATAACATGGAAGACGATGGTACGGCCAACACATCGTGAGCTTTTCATTGGCTATATCAGACGCCACGCCCTGTAAATTGCAATGCTTTAGCATCTGAATCAGTACAGAAAGGCTTGGCTCCCTTGTTGGGGCTTTGTGTGTCTAACCCGGCTTCTATTTTCTCTCGAATACTATTAAAGCAATTAATGAGTTTAGAATAGATGCCAGAATATGACATTTTTGTTACAAGAAAATTGAATTTTGATGGAAACCAAGGAACTTAAGTTGGAAGGAACATTTAACGTTAATTTGATGACGGCCTTAGGTTCGTCTCGTTCGCCTTGATATTTCTGTGTTCACCTTTGGTCACGTGTGTTGCGCTATGACTGGATACTTAGACTGGCTGGAAGCACGTGCATTGTTCGGGGAGACTTAGGTCTGCCACGTGTCAAACTTATAGCGAATTAAGTTAGGAATGATGACAAAAAGGGATATGTAGTTTTCAAATCAGCTCGAGATTTTTGCATGTCACTATTTATTTATGACCTTAAGTTATGTAACGCGACAGCTAAATTTATATGGCAAATTGAATTTCTTTATTCTATGTTCTGATGACCAAACAAAGAGTTAAACAATAATAAACGCAACATTTACGAGATAAGTTTTAATTTGTTCCATGTTGCAGTAAACAAGCCTTGCTGTATTGGCATCCCTGACAAATGACTTTCTGGGTTGCTTCGTCAAGTTATGAATATGTACGAAAGGCTTTAATCCAGTAGCAACTCCTAAAAATGATTGGACGTTTGAAATGTTAATGGTAAATTGAGATGTATTCAGAATATCGTCAGATTTACAGATTTGTATGCACATTATATTCTGTTTGAAATGGGAGGGTTTCCTACACTTTTTGATGTGGTGGTCTGTTGGTATGTCTTCGAGGATTGGTTGATGTCTCGGTCAGATAAGTATACACAACGATTATTTGATATTTATATTCTGCTAATGTATCTCGTTACTTTGCGAATATATTGGCAGTTCAATGTTTTTGACTTAAGACTGTCCATATGATAATATATTGACAGCTCGATGTTTTTGACTTAAGACTGTCCATATGATAATATATTTTCAGTCAAATGTTTTTGACTTAAGACTGTCCATATGATAATATATTGACAGTTTGATGTTTTTGACTTAAGACTATCCATATGATAATATATTTTCAGTCAAATGTTTTTGACTTAAGACTGTCCATATGATAATATATTTTCAGTCAAATGATTTTGACTTAGGACTGTCCGTACGATAATATATTGACAGTTCAATGTTTTTGACTTGGGACTGTCCGTATGATAATATATTGACAGTTCAATGTTTTTGACTTAGGACTGTCCGTATGATAATTTATTTTCAGTTCAATGTTTTTGACTTAGGACTGTCCGTACGATAATATATTGACAGTTCAATGTTTTTTGACTTAAGACTGTCAGTATGATAATTTATCGACGGTTCAATGTTTTTGACTTGGGACAGTTCGTATGATAATATATTGACAGTTCAATGTTTTTGACTTGGGACAGTTCGTATGATAATATATTGACAATGTGTTTGCCTTTATTAAGGACTGTGTTATACCTTTATATTAAAAAAATCGTTCTAAAGAGTTTTATTGGTTCTGTGTTTTGAGGTGGTTGGGATTTTGACCCTGGTTTTGATTGTTTTAAGTGTCGCGGTGGTAGGGATTTTGACTCGAGTTTTGATGTTTGTACAGTATCGCAAAGGTAGGAATTTTGACGCGAGATTTGATGATTGTTAGTGTCGCAGTGGTAGGGATTTTGACTCGAGTTTTGATAGTTCTAAGTGTCGCGGTGGTAGAGATTTCGACCCGAGTTTTTGATGGTTCTAAGTGTCGCGGTGGTAGGGATTTTTGACCCGAGTTTTTGATGGTTCTAAGTGTCGCGGTGGTAGGGATTTTGACTCGAGGTTTGATGGTTCTAAGTGTCGCGGTGATAGGGATTTTGACCCGAGTTTTGATAGTTCTAAGTGTCGCGATGGAAGGATTTTTGACTCGAGGTTTGATGTTTGTACAGTATCGCAAAGGTAGGAATTTTGACGCGAGATTTGATGATTGTTAGTGTCGCAGTGGTAGGGATTTTGACTCGAGTTTTGATAGTTCTAAGTGTCGCGGTGGTAGAGATTTCGACCCGAGGTTTTGATGGTTCTAAGTGTCGCGGTGGTAGGGATTTTTGACCCGAGTTTTTGATGGTTCTAAGTGTCGCGGTGGTAGGGATTTTGACTCGAGTTTTGATGGTTCTAAGTGTCGCGGTGATAGGGATTTTGACTCGAGGTTTGATGGTTGTAAGTGTCGCAGTGGTAGGGATTTTTGACCCGAGTTTTGATAGTTCTAAGTGTCGCGATGGAAGGAATTTTGACCCGAGTTTTGATAGTTCTAAGTGTCGCGATCTAAGTGTCGCGATGGAAGGAATTTTGACCCGAGTTTTGATAGTTCTAAGTGTCGCGATGGAAGGATTTTTGACTCGAGGTTTGATAGTTCTAAGTGTCGCGATGGAAGGAATTTTGATCCGAGTTTTGATAGTTCTAAGTGTCGCGATGGAAGGATTTTTGACTCGAGGTTTGATAGTTCTAAGTGTCGCGATGGAAGGAATTTTGACCCGAGTTTTGATGGTTCTAAGTGTTGACCTCAGATCTCATTCATTGTAATAGCTACGGCATTCATAATGCATTGTATATTGCAAATAATTGCCATTTGCTGCATAATATTTGAGACGTCAAAGATAATGTTTTAATGGGCTAATATACAGGTATATCTCAATGTTACAAAATCGTTTGTGTTCCCGTTAAAAAATGGGCCTGATTGGTGTATATTCTCGTTAAACTGTACGAAATAAGCATTGTTGAAACAAATCAAAAGGATGATGTTTGACGGGCGTGTTGCCGGTATGTGCATGGATAACCAGATTTTCTTATAAATGTAAATTGTTATTTAATGGAGGACTACTGAGGACTGTTGCAATGAAAATAAACACAAACAAGGAAAAGAATCCCGTTTTACGGAGATTTATGAGCGCCAGGCATGCGACAGGTTTACACCATGTTACTAGTTCCCCGATCTTTGATCGCTGTAGTATGACAGGGATATTGAAACATTTTAAACACGCGAGGAAAATATATTCAAAAATGCCGTGAGAGTCCTCCAGATTTTGGTGTTGAAACTTTGGTAGATGAGGACTCGGGGACGAGTCTCCGCCTTTGTTCAACGTATTTACTTCACAGAAGCTATTGTATCTCCTTAATTCAGATTTGTAAACACGTTAGCCAATATTAAACCTCTGGTGATTGAGCAGATTCGTGTTACGATAATTAGAATTGAGTTGTCTAGCAAGCTCATATAGAGTATTCCGAGATGTCGGATATCCTACTCGGCTTTATTCGCCTTCACCATTGATTATTATAATATGTACAGCGATCATGAAATAATTTCCTTACGCAGGCATTTGTTAGATCGCACTCACGAGATCAGACGCAATCCGGAGATGTTGTTTAAGTCGTGATTATCTGCCTGTCCCAATGCTATTTAAACCACTCCGTTTGCGTTCCTCTTATCGAGGCAAATCTTTAAAACAAATGTCACGTTACAGAGTGAATAAGTTATATTTACAGACCACTTTAGGGGTGTCACGACACTGACCCGTACGGAATACTGCCTGGTAAGGTAGCCGCGCCACTGGTACGTCATGTATTCTATCATATCATCCGGGTACACGTATCAGCGCCGAATAAGACTAAGTTCGTGTTATCACGGATCATTGATTCTTAGTCCCGGTCACTTACAAGTTTAAATTAGCAATGTTATGAGAAAATGACGAGAATCTGCAGAGGAGGTAAACGAAAGTTCCTTATGCAATCTGTATACATGTATCAATGTGTACAATATGTTCCCGTGGTCCGGGTCATTCACTTGTGAACTAAAAATCTGACAGACCTTGGCTAAATTAATTTTCTTATATGGATTTTCTTTCGTATAATTTTCATATAAATTCTGTTGTTTTCATGCAAACGTGATTCATTCACATTTGAGGGACAATTCAGATATATATTAATTTCACATGTTGCTCATGTGAGCTACATGTATATGCGTCGCCCGTCATCTGTTAACAGTTAACATTTTGGGCTTGTTCTCCACATAGCCACATATAAGACTTCAATAATATTTCGCAGAAATATGCATCCAACATCCCAGGGCCTGGGGGCGGGGCCAAAAAAGAGTCAAACTGGCAAAACTCACTGGTCTTCTTCTTCAGACCAATATATGCTAGAATCAAACACTCGCCATTCCTGTATTTATGTGGGTAGCTACATCACGTTTTACCCCATCGTCGGAAACCCACGGTCACGTCTCTGACGTTTGCATACCGTGGGCCAGAATGTAGTCACGGATGAAACTATCGTTATGATTGGCTACTATTTTAGTACGAAAACGAGACTTTCCGTCGATTCTGGCCCACGGTATGCAAACGTCAGAGAGGTGTCCCGTAAGTTTCCGACGATGGTTCGTCAGAGAGGTGTACCGTGAGTTTCCGACGATGGTTTTACCCTTTAAATAAAATTTACAAAATAGTAAGTGGAGGTGATCCGACTTGTTTCTGAACAACCAGGAGAATTCACACCTGTACACTTAGTAATTTCTTTATTCAACAATTAAATCCACATCAAAGTGGATTGTTAATCAGGCTACACTGTAAAGGGATATCTTACTACTATGACATAACGGATCAAAGAGTCAATGTATACAACCGTTGTTTGGAAACCGCTGAATAAACATGAAAAGTGAAAGGCCAGAGTGGTAAGAACAATATTTGCAATTCTGATAAAGCACTTTTATCCACCTTTCATTTGTGAAGTGTATTGGTTTCTAGCCTATCTAGATCAGAAGAAGAAAACAATTGAATTCTTCTCCAATTTGAACAATTTTGCTCGCCCCATAGACCACTGGGGGTACGTCATGGTCATAATTGTCATATCAAGCTTAAATACCATCCCCCTGAAAATAAACAAAGTATTCCCACAAGTGTTGTTTCTCTATATAAAGTAGAATTCGTTTTCATGCAGGGTAGAAGAGCTTAACCAGGGTTAAAATCACTAGATTCCTCCTCACACAGTTTGGATTTCGAAATTATTACAAAAAAGAAGACTGCAATCAAAAGCCATA
The DNA here is from genome assembly GCA_947623455.1 of Mimachlamys varia. Classification (NCBI taxonomy): domain Eukaryota; kingdom Metazoa; phylum Mollusca; class Bivalvia; order Pectinida; family Pectinidae; genus Mimachlamys; species Mimachlamys varia. The sequence continues at coordinate 6,363,755 of OX392535.1, forward strand.
CATTATTTTGCAAAATCATACACCAACAGGTAGCAATAGACCCTGCTACAATCTTACAGACAACTGACCCCAAGACAAGACAAGCACATTCCTGTACATTCACCCAAATACATGCTACCAAAGACACATATAAATTCTCCCTTTTCCCAAACACAATTACACAATGGAACCTCCTTCCGATACAGCAGCAGTACAATGCACAACACGAGAGGGCTTAAAGGCACACATCCCACTACAGTCCTTGAAGCCCTCTTCACCACCGTTTTTACCAACTTTTATCTGATACCATTGGACCAATACAATGTAAACACTGACAAAACCCCTATCCATTTCTTCTAATCACGACTCTGTGCAACCCCCTTCACTGATCCATAATTATCAGTATATTGATGGAGGATTACTCAAACATAAAGATGAAGAAGGCGGATTTGATATGATACTCTGACCTGGTTCAAAATACGTGACAGTCACTGCTTTCGGTGACTTTGAAATGATGAAAAACACCCTGCGACAATCTATAATTAGAAAGGGCTTTGCTCATTAGTGTGCTCCCTTGTTGTAATTGACAATGATGACTTGGTTCTCATTTTGAGAACTCGATGTTCACTGACTTGGATGTGACCAAGATTTACATGGCGGTGTCGTCGATGAAGCAGAAGACGCTTACTCTTCCGGAACACCTGGTCTTATTCTCATGTACTTTTACGTGGGTCTCGATGTTAACTTTCCTTTGTTCATATTTTGCTTAAAGATTAATGAATTTTGAGTTTGGATTATGGTTTTGTGACGCTTTGGTATTCTCTGATTTTTTTTTTCACCAGGAAATGAAACTGCCGACAGGTGACAATGGATGTACACCAAGTAATTATTAACTACATACACGTTTGTTACTTAATTGTCTCTTTAAATATGTACAGCTAAGTACAATATTATTGTGTCCAATGTTTCATAGAAAAGACAGCATAATAAGTCCCAGACAAAACTTACCATCGCTCTTGGCTTGTTGCAGTTGCGCGTCTAGGACGTATGACCACGACCTGCCGACCACCAGTGTGATTGTGCCGTTCTATGACGAGTGGCCGTCCATTCTCCTCCGGACAGTCTACAGCATCGTCAACCGGACACCACGTCATCTCCTACAGGAAGTCATCCTCGTAGACGACGGAAGTCAGATGGGTAAGTGATATGATGCATCGGGGGGGGGGGGGGGGGCTGTATGTTCGGGTATTAATCCTGATGGACCTGTAAATGTTTGTGTAAGCTTTACTGCAGCATCAGATTTCTGGGTCCGATCTTATGCACTGTATATATAACTATGGTCCAATTGATTCAGCCGTTTGAATCGCCAGCGTCCCAACATGGAACTGTAAATGAATATTTCATAACAAACCAACTATTTTTACGAAGCACGACCCAGTAAGTATACCACCGTATCTGTTGTGGTCAGACTGTCGATGTCCGATATTGCTGTGTACTGAATTGAAGTGTAGTTTTGATTCCATCCTCAGTTGTTGCTAGTTAGGGGTATACTTTAGTATGTATTCAAAGTGATAGCTGACTTTTAGCACACCTCCAGAAAGGCAAGTGCTATCTAATGGCGTGCCGTGCATCGTCACTTCGTCAACTGTTTGTAAATATGGCTACTAGTCATAAATGGCTGAGCGAAGTTTGACCAGATTTGGTCTGCAACATCTTTTAGGAAATGGGAATACATTTTGTATGAATGGCGGGTCTCTACCCTTTGGCTTTATTATATGAAAATGGTGAATCTAACCCCCTAGCGACAGAAGGGCGGAGCAAAAGATGGTAAAAAGGGGAAAATACAGGAATCCTTTTAACATAATTCTTCTTCCTTCGGCATGAAGGTATTTTTACCAAATTCTGCCAGGAGACAGTATCCTCGGGGTCAGGGGTTTTGGGGGGCACGGATCTTTCTCTTTCTGTAGAAATGATAGGATTTTGTCCATTTTTTTTAAAGCATCCATGTGTGAAGGGGACCAAATTTGTGTAAATAGTGTGTGTGATCAACTTTGGGACAGAGAGGCGAGACCCGATAGAGGAGAGAAAGGAATCTTTAAAGAATTCTTCTTCTGTTTTGTGTTGGAATAGTCAGAAGTTCCCGTTGGATGAGAGAAATTATTATTAAACCATTCTTCCTGTGTAGGAATGAATAGATTCTTCGAAATTTGTTTTGAAGCATCTATGGGTGAATGAGACTCTTTAAGACCAGAGGTTGGGATCCTATAGGGGGTATGTGATACACTTATTTAAGCACTACTGAGTGAAAAAATGGGACTCAATTTTGAAAAAAAACCAAACTGTGGGTCTAACCCCAAAGGGATCACAATGAGGACCAATAGAGCTATTATTTCGAAAATTATGTCTTATTTTTGAAAGTGTTATTTATTAGAATGAATTGTTGAATTAGCCAGGTGAGCGGTACAGGCCCCATGGGCTTCTTGTTTTTGTCCGACATAAGGAAGTACAGTATATGTTTTCAAATAAAGTTTTTAGCTGACATCATCTGAACAATGTTGAAGGTGACACGGATGAGAAAAATGTCTTCGGATGTTTTTGATTCCGTCAGCTATAAATACATGTATGCCCTATATTTACATTACACCCAGGACAAAGTTCATTTACATGAACTCTAGTGTTGATGTCTAGCTAATGTAGTCACACTAAGTTATCAGTCATAAATAGATCTTGCTTTATACTTAAAATTCTAATTTACAAATAAAAGGAGAGTCGGTCGCGCATGCAGTGAAGTGCCAATATTGATCAGATCTACCTGTTTTAAACTGTTTTTCACGACCCACGTATAACTACGGTTGTATCTAGGATCGATATGGTTGAACAATTTTTCATACACCAGACATGAAATTAGTATGTGAATTATGTGGAACAATTTTGTATGCACCAGACATGTTTAGTAAGTGACTGGGTGTTCCCGGATGTGAAATCCAGTTGTCTAATAATAGAATACTTCCCATAAACGTGTAAGTAAATGTTACTCAGTCACGATACAAGTCTGTGGGATACATAAGTGGTGTTGTTTTATGTAGTCGTATAGACACTGTAGACTTACATTGAGTTTTTACATCCATGGAGCGGAACATACAGCGCCACTACGCGACTATTAAATCACTAGTATATTTCTATTCATTGGGAAGCAATTTACATTGAAATTTATTACAGTTAATGTATATCAGTATAGAATTTGTATATTATAAAATGGATTATTTTGAAATAAATTACCTCTGTCTTATTTTCAATGAAAATGTCATTTAGAGGTACCACTGTTGTACTACAGTAATATCTAAATTTCCTGCGATCCCATTATGTACACCGTACTATAGTTTTCCATACTCTAGTACATATTGTACATATGTTAAACGATGTCGATCAACCGACCAGTCACCGTACGTACATAATGTATCGACCGGCCATCGTCATACATACAACATCTGAATTAGCATACCAGGCGATCGTCGTCATGGAACTCCTATACTAGTTACCGCTAAAAAGACGGTATAATCAAATACCCACCGAAAGATCATATTTTACAGTAACTGTTCGTAGATGTAATTAATAGAAATTTATGAATAAAAAAGACCCAACAAAACAATGTTCTGATTGAAAGAGTTCCATGACATGTTATGTTGATATATATCGTGGAAATTGCTTTACAGCAGAGCTACGGAAGCCCCTCTCCGAATACATCAAAAACAACTTCCCCGATGGCCTGGTGAAATTGATCCGACTTCCGGTTCGAACGGGCTTGATCAAAGCCCGAATACAGGGCTGGAAAATCTCCAAGGGCAAGGTGGTGGTCTTTTTTGACAGCCACATGGAGGTTAACATCGACTGGTACGTATGGTTAGATTTACGATGCTTAATATAATCTTAAGGGAGTATCTATGGATATTTGATATGCCTGTCGTTAGTTTCGATTTTCTATTTGAGTAGCGCCGTCATGTGACACTATCTACAGTTTTATCAAAACTAACTGAACATGGAAAAAAAGCGAAAAAAATAAATACAGACTTAAATTGACTGGTTCGTCATTGGAATTATAATATTTCGGTTGTGTAGTTATGGATATGCTGAGTAGAATGTCGAATGATAAGAAAAAAGTGGAATTCAGTTTCGGATTGGGGACAACATCAGAATATTCTCTTCTAAAGCCCATACTCGTATAATGTTCGTGTGTTTTGGTTAAACAGTATTGTTTGTATAATATCAACGTCATAACATAGGCAATCGATGTAGAAAATGGCACTATGGCATCATAAGTCTCAACAAACCACCCTCGAAAATTGCATCACGCAACAACAAAAGAATTCATGTAAATCTGTATTGATCGGTGTGCGTGCCTGTTTGGCACACGTGTTGGAATGTTTTGGTGGCTGTCATATTTAAGTGTTATTTATCATTGGTTCATACTGTATAATGTTTTAAGACTTTGATTGATAAGTTTGTCCCTATAAACAGCGAACCGTTTGTATTTTAGTAGTGTTCGTGTCAGGAGATTTGACGTACACGGTGTACTGGACACGACGGTGGTCCGGGCTGGTATTTATAGAGACGGCTGTTACCGTCGGTTCTTTGGTTTGGTGTGGCTTAATTTCATTTTACGTCCTATCATTAAATGAGGTCATTTCAGGACATCATACCTTTGCTAACCTCCGTATCCATGGGTTACGCTCACCTGGGAGAGCGTAGATAAGCGTAACACCTATATATCGAGGATGACCTTTGCTGTGACAACTGTAAGATCAGTATACATTTTCGTGAAATTAACAAACGCGTGTTTACACTTTCAACAAAAAACTGATGCCCTGGGAAATGTTTAATTTGTTTTCATGAAACATAATACAGATGCTTTTGTGATGCCACTAATAATACATATTTATATATAAGATCTTACATGAGTTTCTATTTCATGTGGGATTTATGAGGCGAGTCTCTGAATTTTGCTTCGTGAAAATTCGTGAAAAGTTTCATAATCGCATGTAACAGAGGTCATTATTTATTTCAATGCCTCCGCTAGGAGTCGAACCCGGAACCACTAGCTACTAGTCTTACGCTCAACCGATCGAGCTATGGAGAAGATCTCCCTAGCCGAGCGGTATATTGCAGCTAGTTTTTACCAGGGTTACATACTCCCCTCCAGGGTGGAACTCGTCCCGAGTTTTCCGGGGTCATAGGGATTATTTTGCAAGTATCCCTAGTGCCTCTGGCTACTAGTCTTACGCTCAACCGATCAAGCTAAAGAGCGGTATATTGCAGCTCGTATTTACCATGGTTACACGCATATGGAATTAAGTATGTGACAAAGTAAAACCCTTTTGAAGGATATTGTCACCTAAATATGTAACAGATGTCTTTGTTTTCGTTTTGAAATATCTTAATTAGTAGTTTGAGTATTTGCCTCTGTAAAACAAACTCTGTAAAGGTATAGAGCACTGTGTCAGTGAATCTGTAAAACAAACCCTGTAGAGGTATAGAGCTCCAGTGAATCTGTAAAACAAACTCTGTAACGGTATAGAGCTCCAGTGAATCTGTATATCAAACCCTGTAGAGGTATAGAGCTCCAGTGAATCTGTAAAACAAACTCTGTAGAGGTATAGAGCTCCAGTGAATCTGTAAAACAAACTCTGGAGAGGTATAGAGCTCCAGTGAATCTGTAAAACAAACTCTGTAGAGGTATAGAGCTCCAGTGAATCTGTAAAACAAACCCTGTAGAGGTATAGAGCTCCAGTGAATCTGTAAAACAAACTCTGTAGAGGTATAGAGCTCCAGTGAATCTGTAAAACAAACTCTGGAGAGGTATAGAGCTCCAGTGAATCTGTAAAACAAACTCTGGAGAGGTATAGAGCTCCAGTGAATCTGTAAAACAAACTCTGTAGAGGTATAGAGCTCCAGTGAATCTGTAAAACAAACTCTGTAGAGGTATAGAGCTCCAGTGAATCTGTAAAACAAACTCTGTAGAGGTATAGAGCTCCAGTGAATCTGTAAAACAAACCCTGTAGAGGTATAGAGCTCCAGTGAATCTGTAAAACAAACTCTGTAGAGGTATAGAGCTCCAGTGAATCTGTAAAACAAACTCTGGAGAGGTATAGAGCTCCAGTGAATCTGTAAAACAAACCCTGTAGAGGTATAGAGCTCCAGTGAATCTGTAAAACAAACTCTGGAGAGGTATAGAGCTCCAGTGAATCTGTAAAACAAACTCTGTAAAGGTATAGAGCTCCAGTGAATCTGTAAAACAAACTCTGGAGAGGTATAGAGCTCCAGTGAATCTGTAAAACAAACTCTGTAAAGGTATAGAGCTCCAGTGAATCTGTAAAACAAACTCTGTAGAGGTATAGAGCTCCAGTGAATCTGTAAAACAAACTCTGGAGAGGTATAGAGCTCCAGTGAATCTGTAAAACAAACTCTGGAGAGGTATAGAGCTCCAGTGAATCTGTAAAACAAACTCTGTAGAGGTATAGAGCTCCAGTGAATCTGTAAAACAAACTCTGGAGAGGTATAGAGCTCCAGTGAATCTGTAAAACAAACCCTGTAGAGGTATAGAGCTCCAGTGAATCTGTAAAACAAACTCTGTATAGGTATAGAGCTCCAGTGAATCTGTAAAACAAACTCTGTAGAGGTATAGAGCTCCAGTGAATCTGTAAAACAAACTCTGTAAAGGTATAGAGCTCCAGTGAATCTGTAAAACAAACTCTGTAGAGGTATAGAGCTCCAGTGAATCTGTAAAACAAACTCTGTAAAGGTATAGAGCTCCAGTGAATCTGTAAAACAAACTCTGTAAAGGTATAGAGCTCCAGTGAATCTGTAAAACAAACTCTGTAAAGGTATAGAGCTCCAGTGAATCTGTAAAACAAACTCTGTAAAGGTATAGAGCTCCAGTGAATCTGTAAAACAAACCCTGTAGAGGTATAGAGCTCCAGTGAATCTGTAAAACAAACTCTGTAAAGGTATAGAGCTCCAGTGAATCTGTAAAACAAACTCTGTAAAGGTATAGAGCTCCAGTGAATCTGTAAAACAAACTCTGTAGAGGTATAGAGCTCCAGTGAATCTGTAAAACAAACTCTGTATAGGTATAGAGCTCCAGTGAATCTGTAAAACAAACTCTGTAGAGGTATAGAGCTCCGTGTCAGTGAATCTGTAAAACAAACTCTGTAGAGGTATAGAGCTCCGTGTCAGTGAATCTGTAAAACAAACTCTGTAAAGGTATAGAACTCCGTGTCGGTGAATCTGTAAAACAAACTCTGTAAAGGTATAGAGCTCCAGTGAATCTGTAAAACAAACTCTGTAGAGGTATAGAGCTCCAGTGAATCTGTAAAACAAACCCTGTAAAGGTATAGAGCTCCAGTGAATCTGTAAAACAAACTCTGTAGAGGTATAGAGCTCCAGTGAATCTGTAAATCAAACCCTGTAAAGGTATAGAGCTCCAGTGAATCTGTAAAACAAACTCTGTAGAGGTATAGAGCTCCAGTGAATCTGTAAAACAAACCCTGTAGAGGTATAGAGCTCCAGTGAATCTGTAAAACAAACTCTGTTAAGGTATAGAGCTCCAGTGAATCTGTAAAACAAACTCTGTAGAGGTATAGAGCTCCAGTGAATCTGTAAAACAAACTCTGTTAAGGTATAGAGCTCCAGTGAATCTGTAAAACAAACTCTGTAAAGGTATAGAGCTCCAGTGAATCTGTAAAACAAACTCTGGAGAGGTATAGAGCTCCAGTGAATCTGTAAAACAAACTCTGGAGAGGTATAGAGCTCCAGTGAATCTGTAAAACAAACTCTGTAGAGGTATAGAGCTCCAGTGAATCTGTAAATCAAACCCTGTAAAGGTATAGAGCTCCAGTGAATCTGTAAAACAAACTCTGTAGAGGTATAGAGCTCCAGTGAATCTGTAAAACAAACCCTGTAGAGGTATAGAGCTCCAGTGAATCTGTAAAACAAACTCTGTTAAGGTATAGAGCTCCAGTGAATCTGTAAAACAAACTCTGTAGAGGTATAGAGCTCCAGTGAATCTGTAAAACAAACTCTGTATAGGTATAGAGCTCCAGTGAATCTGTAAAACAAACCCTGTAGAGGTATAGAGCTCCAGTGAATCTGTAAAACAAACTCTGTTAAGGTATAGAGCTCCAGTGAATCTGTAAAACAAACTCTGTAGAGGTATAGAGCTCCAGTGAATCTGTAAAACAAACTCTGTTAAGGTATAGAGCTCCAGTGAATCTGTAAAACAAACTCTGTAAAGGTATAGAACTCCAGTGAATCTGTAAAACAAACTCTGTAAAGGTATAGAGCTCCAGTGAATCTGTAAAACAAACCCTGTAGAGGTATAGAGCTCCAGTGAATCTGTAAAACAAACTCTGTAGAGGTATAGAGCTCCAGTGAATCTGTAAAACAAACTCTGTAAAGGTATAGAGCTCCAGTGAATCTGTAAAACAAACTCTGTAGAGGTATAGAGCTCCAGTGAATCTGTAAAACAAACTCTGGAGAGGTATAGAGCTCCAGTGAATCTGTAAAACAAACCCTGTAGAGGTATAGAGCTCCAGTGAATCTGTAAAACAAACTCTGTATAGGTATAGAGCTCCAGTGAATCTGTAAAACAAACCCTGTAGAGGTATAGAGCTCCAGTGAATCTGTAAAACAAACTCTGTAGAGGTATAGAGCTCCGTGTCAGTGAATATGTAAAACAAACTCTGTAAAGGTATAGAGCTCCAGTGAATCTGTAAAACAAACTCTGTAGAGGTATAGAGCTCCAGTGAATATGTAAAACAAACTCTGTAGAGGTATAGAGCTCCAGTGAATCTGTAAAACAAACTCTGTATAGGTATAGAGCTCCAGTGAATCTGTAAATCAAACCCTGTAAAGGTATAGAGCTCCAGTGAATCTGTAAAACAAACTCTGTAGAGGTATAGAGCTCCGTGTCAGTGAATCTGTAAAACAAAATCTGTAAAGGTATAGAGCTCCAGTGAATCTGTAAAACAAACTCTGTAGAGGTATAGAGCTCCGTGTCAGTGAATATGTAAAACAAACCCTGTAAAGGTATAGAGCTCCGTGTCAGTGAATATGTAAAACAAACTCTGTAAGGTATAGAGCTCCAGTGAATCTGTAAAACAAACTCTGTAGAGGTATAGAGCTCCAGTGAATCTGTAAAACAAACTCTGTATAGGTATAGAACTCCAGTGAATCTGTAAAACAAACTCTGTAAAGGTATAGAGCTCCAGTGAATCTGTAAAACAAACCCTGTAGAGGTATAGAGCTCAAGTGAATCTGTAAAACAAACCCTGTAGAGGTATAGAGCTCCAGTGAATCTGTAAAACAAACCCTGTAGAGGTATAGAGCTCAAGTGAATCTGTAAAACAAACTCTGTAAAGGTATAGAGCTCCAGTGAATCTGTAAAACAAACCCTGTAGAGGTATAGAGCTCAAGTGAATCTGTAAAACAAACTCTGTAAGGTATAGAGCTCCAGTGAATCTGTAAAACAAACCCTGTAGAGGTATAGAGCTCCAGTGAATCTGTAAAACAAACTCTGTAAAGGTATAGAGCTCCAGTGAATCTGTAAAACAAACTCTGTAAGGTATAGAGCTCCAGTGAATCTGTAAAACAAACTCTGTAGAGGTATAGAGCTCCAGTGAATCTGTAAAACAAACTCTGTAAAGGTATAGAGCTCCAGTGAATCTGTAAAACAAACTTTGTAAAGGTATAGAGCTCCAGTGAATCTGTAAAACAAACTCTGTAAAGGTATAGAGCTCCAGTGAATCTGTAAATAAACTCTGTAGAGGTATAGAGCTCCAGTGAATCTGTAAAACAAACTCTGTAAAGGTATAGAGCTCCAGTGAATCTGTAAAACAAACTTTGTAAAGGTATAGAGCTCCAGTGAATCTGTAAAACAAACTCTGTAAAGGTATAGAGCTCCAGTGAATCTGTAAAACAAACTTTGTAAAGGTATAGAGCTCCAGTGAATCTGTAAAACAAACCCTGTAAAGGTATAGAGCTCCAGTGAATCTGTAAATAAACTCTATAAAGGTATAGAGCTCCAGTGAATCTGTAAAACAAACTCTGTAGAGGTATAGAGCTCCAGTGAATCTGTAAAACAAACCCTGTAGAGGTATAGAGCTCCAGTGAATCTGTAAATAAACTCTGTAGAGGTATAGAGCTCCAGTGAATCTGTAAATAAACTCTGTAGAGGTATAGAGCTCCAGTGAATCTGTAAAACAAACCCTGTAGAGGTATAGAGCTCCAGTGAATCTGTAAATAAACTCTGTAGAGGTATAGAGCTCCAGTGAATCTGTAAAACCAACCCTGTAGAGGTATAGAGCTCCAGTGAATCTGTAAAACAAACTCTGTTAAGGTATAGAGCTCCAGTGAATCTGTAAAACCAACTCTGTAGAGGTATAGAGCTCCAGTGAATCTGTAAAACAAACTCTGTTAAGGTATAGAGCTCCAGTGAATCTGTAAAACAAACTCTGTTAAGGTATAGAGCTCCAGTGAATCTGTAAAACAAACCCTGTAAAGGTATAGAGCTCCAGTGAATCTGTAAAACAAACTCTGTAAAGGTATAGAGCTCCAGTGAATCTGTAAAACAAACCCTGTAAAGGTATAGAGCTCCAGTGAATCTGTAAAACAAACCCTGTAGAGGTATAGAGCTCCAGTGAATCTGTAAAACAAACCCTGTAAAGGTATAGAGCTCCGTGTCAGTGAATCTGTAAAACAAACTCTGTTAAGGTATAGAGCTCCAGTGAATCTGTAAAACAAACTCTGTTAAGGTATAGAGCTCCAGTGAATCTGTAAAACAAACTCTGTAAAGGTATAGAACTCCAGTGAATCTGTAAAACAAACTCTGTAAAGGTATAGAACTCCAGTGAATCTGTAAATAAACTCTGTAGAGGTATAGAGCTTCAGTGAATCTGTAAAACAAACCCTGTAGAGGTATAGACCTCCAGTGAATCTGTAAAACAAACTCTGTAGAGGTATAGAGCTCCAGTGAATCTGTAAAACAAACTCTGTAGAGGTATAGAACTCCAGTGAATCTGTAAAACAAACTCTGTAAAGGTATAGAGCTCCAGTGAATCTGTAAAACAAACTCTGTAGAGGTATAGAGCTCCAGTGAATCTGTAAAACAAACTCTGTTAAGGTATAGAGCTCCAGTGAATCTGTAAAACAAACTCTGTTAAGGTATAGAGCTCCAGTGAATCTGTAAAACAAACTCTGTTAAGGTATAGAGCTCCAGTGAATCTGTAAAACAAACCCTGTAGAGGTATAGAGCTCCAGTGAATCTGTAAAACAAACCCTGTAGAGGTATAGAGCTCCAGTGAATCTGTAAAACAAACCCTGTAGAGGTATAGAGCTCCAGTGAATCTGTAAAACAAACTCTGTAGAGGTATAGAGCTCCAGTGAATCTGTAAAACAAACTCTGTTAAGGTATAGAGCTCCAGTGAATCTGTAAAACAAACTCTGTATAGGTATAGAGCTCCAGTGAATCTGTAAAACAAACCCTGTAGAGGTATAGAGCTCCAGTGAATCTGTAAAACAAACCCTGTAAAGGTATAGAGCTCCAGTGAATCTGTAAAACAAACTCTGTAGAGGTATAGAGCTCCAGTGAATCTGTAAAACAAACTCTGTAGAGGTATAGAGCTCCAGTGAATCTGTAAAACAAACCCTGTAGAGGTATAGAGCTCCAGTGAATCTGTAAAACAAACTCTGTAAAGGTATAGAGCTCCAGTGAATCTGTAAAACAAACTCTGTAGAGGTATAGAGCTCCGTGTCAGTGAATCTGTAAAACAAACCCTGTAGAGGTATAGAGCTCCAGTGAATCTGTAAAACAAACCCTGTAGAGGTATAGAGCTCCAGTGAATCTGTAAAACAAACTCTGTAGAGGTATAGAGCTCCGTGTCAGTGAATCTGTAAAACAAACTCTGTAAAGGTATAGAGCTCCAGTGAATCTGTAAAACAAACTCTGTAAAGGTATAGAGCTCCAGTGAATCTGTAAAACAAACCCTGTAAAGGTATAGAGCTCCAGTAAATCTGTAAAACAAACCCTGTAGAAGTATAGAGCTCCAGTGAATCTGTAAAACAAACCCTGTAGAGGTATAGAGCTCCAGTGAATCTGTAAAACAAACCCTGTAGAAGTATAGAGCTCCAGTGAATCTGTAAAACAAACCCTGTAGAGGTATAGAGCTCCAGTGAATCTGTAAAACAAACTCTGTAAAGGTATAGAGCTCCAGTGAATCTGTAAAACAAACTCTGTAAAGGTATAGAGCTCCAGTGAATCTGTAAAACAAACTCTGTAAAGGTATAGAGCTCCAGTGAATCTGTAAAACAAACCCTGTAAAGGTATAGAGCTCCAGTGAATCTGTAAAACAAACTCTGTAAAGGTATAGAGCTCCAGTGAATATGTAAAACAAACTCTGTAGAGGTATAGAGCTCCAGTGAATCTGTAAAACAAACTCTGTAGAGGTATAGAGCTCCAGTGAATCTGTAAAACAAACTCTGTAAAGGTATAGAGCTCCAGTGAATCTGTAAAACAAACTCTGTAAAGGTATAGAGCTCCAGTGAATCTGTAAAACAAACCCTGTAAAGGTATAGAGCTCCAGTGAATCTGTAAAACAAACTCTGTAAAGGTATAGAGCTCCAGTGAATCTGTAAAACAAACCCTGTTAAGGTATAGAGCTCCAGTGAATCTGTAAAACAAACTCTGGAGAGGTATAGAGCTCCAGTGAATCTGTAAAACAAACTCTGTAAAGGTATAGAGCTCCAGTGAATCTGTAAAACAAACTCTGTAAAGGTATAGAGCTCCAGTGAATCTGTAAAACAAACTCTGTAAAGGTATAGAGCTCCAGTGAATCTGTAAAACAAACCCTGTTAAGGTATAGAGCTCCAGTGAATCTGTAAAACAAACTCTGGAGAGGTATAGAGCTCCAGTGAATCTGTAAAACAAACTCTGTAGAGGTATAGAGCTCCAGTGAATCTGTAAAACAAACCCTGTAGAGGTATAGAGCTCCAGTGAATCTGTAAAATAAACCCTGTAGAGGTATAGAACTCCAGTGAATCTGTAAAACAAACTCTGTAGAGGTATAGAGCTCCAGTGAATCTGTAAAACAAACCCTGTAGAGGTATAGAGCTCCAGTGAATCTGTAAAACAAACCCTGTAGAGGTATAGAGCTCCAGTAAATCTGTAAAACAAACCCTGTAGAGGTATAGAGCTCCAGTGAATCTGTAAAACAAACCCTGTAAAGGTATAGAGCTCCAGTGAATCTGTAAAACAAACTCTGTAAAGGTATAGAGCTCCAGTGAATCTGTAAAACAAACCCTGTAGAGGTATAGAGCTCCAGTGAATCTGTAAAACAAACCCTGTAGAGGTATAGAGCACCAGTGAATCTGTAAAACAAACCCTGTAAAGGTATAGAGCTCCAGTGAATCTGTAAAACAAACTCTGTAGAGGTATAGAGCTCCAGTGAATCTGTAAAACAAACCCTGTAGAGGTATAGAGCTCCAGTGAATCTGTAAAACAAACCCTGTAAAGGTATAGAGCTCCAGTGAATCTGTAAAACAAACCCTGTAAAGGTATAGAGCTCCAGTGAATCTGTAAAACAAACCCTGTAGAGGTATAGAGCTCCAGTGAATCTGTAAAACAAACTCTGTAAAGGTATAGAGCTCCAGTGAATCTGTAAAACAAACCCTGTAGAGGTATAGAGCTCCAGTGAATCTGTAAAACAAACCCTGTAGAGGTATAGAGCTCCAGTGAATCTGTAAAACAAACTCTGTAAAGGTATAGAGCTCCAGTGAATCTGTAAAACAAACCCTGTAAAGGTATAGAGCTCCAGTGAATCTGTAAAACAAACCCTGTAAAGGTATAGAGCTCCAGTGAATCTGTAAAACAAACCCTGTAAAGGTATAGAACTCCAGTGAATCTGTAAAACAAACCCTGTAAAGGTATAGAGCTCCAGTGAATCTGTAAAACAAACCCTGTAAAGGTATAGAACTCCAGTGAATCTGTAAAACAAACTCTGTAAAGGTATAGAGCTCCAGTGAATCTGTAAAACAAACCCTGTAAAGGTATAGAGCTCCAGTGAATCTGTAAAACAAACTCTGTAAAGGTATAGAGCTCCAGTGAATCTGTAAAACAAACCCTGTAAAGGTATAGAGCTCCAGTGAATCTGTAAAACAAACCCTGTAAAGGTATAGAGCTCCAGTGAATCTGTAAAACAAACCCTGTAAAGGTATAGAACTCCAGTGAATCTGTAAAACAAACCCTGTAAAGGTATAGAGCTCCAGTGAATCTGTAAAACAAACCCTGTAAAGGTATAGAGCTCCAGTGAATCTGTAAAACAAACCCTGTAAAGGTATAGAGCTCCAGTGAATCTGTAAAACAAACCCTGTAAAGGTATAGAGCTCCAGTGAATCTGTAAAACAAACCCTGTAAAGGTATAGAACTCCAGTGAATCTGTAAAACAAACTCTGTAAAGGTATAGAGCTCCAGTGAATCTGTAAAACAAACCCTGTAGAGGTATAGAGCTCCAGTGAATCTGTAAAACAAACTCTGTAAAGGTATAGAGCTCCAGTGAATCTGTAAAACAAACCCTGTAAAGGTATAGAACTCCAGTGAATCTGTAAAACAAACCCTGTAAAGGTATAGAGCTCCAGTGAATCTGTAAAACAAACCCTGTAAAGGTATAGAGCTCCAGTGAATCTGTAAAACAAACCCTGTAAAGGTATAGAGCTCCAGTGAATCTGTAAAACAAACCCTGTAAAGGTATAGAGCTCCAGTGAATCTGTAAAACAAACCCTGTAAAGGTATAGAGCTCCAGTGAATCTGTAAAACAAACTCTGTAGAGGTATAGAGCTCCAGTGAATCTGTAAAACAAACTCTGTAGAGGTATAGAGCTCCAGTGAATCTGTAAAACAAACCCTGTAGAGGTATAGAGCTCCAGTGAATCTGTAAAACAAACCCTGTAGAGGTATAGAGCTCCAGTGAATCTGTAAATAAACTCTGTAAAGGTATAGAGCTCCAGTGAATCTGTAAAACAAACTCTGTAGAGGTATAGAGCTCCAGTGAATCTGTAAAACAAACCCTGTAGAGGTATAGAGCTCCAGTGAATCTGTAAAACAAACCCTGTAGAGGTATAGAGCTCCAGTGAATCTGTGAAACAAACCCTGTAGAGGTATAGAGCTCCAGTGAATCTGTAAAACAAACCCTGTAGAGGTATAGAGCTCCAGTGAATCTGTAAAACAAACTCTGTAAAGGTATAGAGCTCCATGTCAGTGAATCTGTAAAACAAACCCTGTAGAGGTATAGAGCTCCAGTGAATCTGTAAAACAAACCCTGTAGAGGTATAGAGCTCCAGTGAATCTGTAAAACAAACTCTGTAAAGGTATAGAGCTCCAGTGAATCTGTAAAACAAACTCTGTAAAGGTATAGAGCTCCAGTGAATCTGTAAAACAAACTCTGTAGAGGTATAGAACTCCATGTCAGTGAATCTGTAAAACAAACCCTGTAGAGGTATAGAGCTCCATGTCAGTGAATCTGTAAAACAAACCCTGTAAAGGTATAGAGCACCAGTGAATCTGTAAAACAAACCCTGTAGAGGTATAGAGCTCCAGTGAATCTGTAAAACAAACCCTGTAGAGGTATAGAGCTCCAGTGAATCTGTAAAACAAACCCTGTAAAGGTATAGAGCTCCAGTGAATCTGTAAAACAAACTCTGTAAAGGTTTAGAACTCCATGTCAGTGAATCTGTAAAACAAACTCTGGGGAGGTATAGAGCTCCAGTGAATCTGTAAAACAAACTCTGTAAAGGTATAGAACTCCATGTCAGTGAATCTGTAAAACAAACTCTGGGGAGGTATAGAGCTCCATGTCAGTGAATCTGTAAAACAAACTCTGTAAAGGTATAGAACTCCATGTCAGTGAATCTGTAAAACAAACTCTGGGGAGGTATAGAGCTCCAGTGAATCTGTAAAACAAACTCTGGGGAGGTATAGAACTCCATGTCAGTGAATCTGTAAAACAAACTCTGGGGAGGTATAGAGCTCCATGTCAGTGAATCTGTAAAACAAACTCTGTAAAGGTATAGAACTCCATGTCAGTGAATCTGTAAAACAAACTCTGGGGAGGTATAGAACTCCATGTCAGTGAATCTGTAAAACAAACTCTGGGGAGGTATAGAACTCCATGTCAGTGAATCTGTAAAACAAACTCTGGGGAGGTATAGAACTCCATGTTAGTGAATCTGTAAAACAAACTCTGTAGAGGTATAGAACTCCATGTCGGTGAATCTGTAATGACCTTTAAACGCTTTATCATATGATAAGTATACATGGTGACGCATGATCTATAAAATGTGTCGCCTTCAGAATCGTTCGACCTTTAAGAATTAATCATACAATCAAGTAGGTACTCAATATTGTACTCATATGTTGCGTATCCACATGTATTACATGTACTCTCCAGGGTAGGCTTGTTTTACCGACAACACCCCCGGGCAGTACTAAGTTAAACCATTGTCATTACAGTGTATATAAGAGGTTACGGCTGTGAGCATGCATTGCTTCAGTACTTTTTATGCTACTATGATTTGGCAATATAGAGAGGCGTCGTAGCCGGTTTGAAGTGACTAGACCACGTGTTGAGAGAGTGTTGGACAGTAGAGGAAGTGTTTGTAGGAGATATTAGTTATGACACGTCCCTGTCACACGCGTACGTACCACAAGTAAAGACACGGGGGCGGGGGCGGGGGCGGGCGACGAAACAGAAATCCTAATTTGATGAGACGTTTCACAACTGGTACAGGTCGCATCGGAAGAAAATATAAAGGCACATGATGTTAACAGGAACGCATTACATATGTAGCATATAACACAGATTCCCTGTTGTAATTCTGACAATCCTCTTACCGTGCATCTATTGATGACCCGACACATTGCCGCCTTATTTGTATCCTCCATGGCTTAACTTGGACATGATGACGTCGGCGGGACTGTACTTATCTTTCCTGTTTTCTATTTTCTTTGACAGTGATCTAGTCGAAGTGCCCGAAACAGATCACTGCCCAGATTATTTATTGATTACATGACCAGAAAAAACCCTTTTTATTTCCCGACATATTAGGGTCCAGCCACTTCTTACTGAAATTAAGAAGGACCGGAAGACGGTGGCTATGGGCGTCCTGGACTATATCAACAGCGATACGTTTGAATACCGTTTCAACGAGGGCTACCTGACACGATATGGATTTGACTGGAGACTGGTATTCTTCGAGACGTTTTTTAGACAGGACCAAGTAGGCATTACAGAAGATGCACCACGCCCGTGAGTATAAAATAAATAAAATCCAATCGACAAAAAGTAAAGGACCTAAGCACCTTCCCAAAGGAAGTAAACAATGAACCACAAAAAGTCCAAACCCCAGTAAGAATTTCACCCTAAAATTTCTCTGGTCAGTAAGATCCGGTGTAAGTCGCCTCCTCTAATATATAGTGGTAGTGAGACAAGTACACCCGTATACCCCGTTTTCCTCTCACATACTGAACCTGCACTCTCTCACAGCATGCATGACTGCACATCCTTTAATTGGCAGGTAAATGTTTATAGGGTTTACAAATCAATATTTACATTCTCAACAGGTTAAACAATTAAAAGGGTTTTACGCACCTGACCCTTCTGCTTCAACTTTAGTTTAGAAAGTAGTTTGTATTCCAACCTTCTGGCCCCTAGCATCAATGACGAGTCCCAGAAGGACGAAACAGCTGTATGATGCAGTTGAATTTATTTTTTGGCAAACTTACTGTATCTAAATTTAAACGGTGCAGCATGTGTGTGTGCTACGTCCTGTTCGATAGATGTGTATCTGTATGTATCCCAACTGTCTCTGTGTGTGTTTAGCTGTATCTGTATGTATCCTAACTGTCTCTGCTCCCTTACAGCGGCGCTGTGATGGTAGGGGCAGCTTACGCCATCGATAGCAAATACTTCGGAGAGATTGGATCTTATGACCAGGGAATGAAGGTGTGGGGAGGTGAAAATCTCGAGATGGCTTGGAGGGTATGTACAACTCTATAACTGTCACACTTTAAACACTGCTATGTGTGGTCAGGTATAATAACGTTCTGTTACTTAACACTGGAGACAAACATCGTTCGGATTTAAGGCCTCCCCCCTATCCGGTAGTTTGTCCCCGACTTCGTGTCACTAAGGGGTTCGACATTTTCTGTTTAGCATACAATGCATGGCTTTCGTCCATTTGTTTACATAATGCAGTAAACTGAATTCAGATAAACAAATGTATTAACGACACACTAAGAAATATTATGACGCGGTGAGCCTATTGGCTACCTTTTATTTGCTTCCTGATTCAAAGGATGAATTTGTTTTCCGAAAACCAATTACAGTTTCGAATCGGTTTTCTTAACTTTCTATTTGTTTGTCAAACCAGTTCCAAACTAGGTTTACACTTAAACCTGGTTTTATATTTGTCGCTGGTGAACTAAAACTGGTCTATTAAACAAATCAAACCACCATATGGATGGTTTGGCGTGTTTCTAACCAGAAACAAGATGGCGGCTACTGCCCTGCTGCAGCATGTTCTCATTAAATGGGGTGTGTATTTGTTATTGGAGCCATGTAGACCTTGTGATTGATGTCATAATTCTGAATGCAGGGATCTTTTATAAAAGCTTCCATGACTAAAACAATATCTCTAAGTCTTCTGACGAGTTGGTTAAAATTGTAGCTGGAACCAATATTTTTTCATTGGAAGCCATTTTTGATATTAGATCTTCCCATTTGTTTCCCAAGAAAGATTAACCAGTTCGGAAACTAGTTTCCAATAGTAAACCAAAACCCGGTGCTTTTCGAGATTCCATCAAAATCTGACGGCATGATAATTACTATGACGTTTGAGACAAAAAAAATCGAAGAGTCAACAAAACCGTTATCTGAACTCCGAATCGATTAAACTAGAGGCAAAATATAAACAAAGGACAGAAGCACACGTAAACCATTGGTACAAAGTAATACGACGAGTTGTTCTTCAATACAACAGAGTATTCTGCTTCATGGACGACATCCGCCCTGTATATCTAGATCACATCCAAGTGATTATAAATGCAACGCCCTCAAAGTGAGAACTTGTGCATCATTTTCAATCACAACAAAGAGGCACACTAATGAGCCTATTAAAAAACTTCCACATCAATATCATACATGAGTATAGAATATCTCAATGGGACCAAAGTTGCGACTATAAGACTTGCTCAGTCTTCATCAGCTTTATATCTCGAATACATGTGTCGTTTAGATTGTTTGTAAGCAGCCAAAATAAAATATCGGTATTCAGATCAAGCTCCAGAGTAACGAATTAACTGTGACATGTAAACACCAGGTTGGAGAAACCGGAATGTTAATACCAAGACAAGGATAGTTAACATTCAGTCAATCGAAATCGTCACGTTTATTATATAGCTTGGCAGGAAGCTGCCATGGTGGTCACAGTATAAATAAAGATCGAGGTAAACAGTTTATTGTGTCTTTGATTTCATTATCAAAAGGGTTAATACGTTCGACTTGGTCAACAAACTTCTTGTTCACATTGTCCATATACCTAAAAGTTGTAAGACATGGCAAAGTTTTAGCTGCCGGTCCTGATAGGCTCCTTATCAAATCAAACCTCTTATGAAAACAGGTCTGCTAAGAGTGGGACGCAGTTTGCTCCCATGGAAATGCCAACAGTCTACTTGAAAATCTTTCCTCCGACCTCTACAAAGATATTGTCAACCAGGAATTCAATTATTCGTACTATATCTTCCTCAGTATATTTCATCTTAATTTTGGTTGTGTTTTGTACAAAATAAATCAGAATACCAAAGCGTCAATAAAATCATATCCGAATCACATGGATATCGCGACTCGTAAAAGCACACCAGGTGTTCCGGAAGAGTAAGCGTCTTCTGCGTCATCGACGACACCCGCCATGTTAATCTTGGTTACATCCAAGTAAGCATCAACCCTCAAAATGAGAACCGAGTCATCATTGTCAATCACAACAAGTAAGCACACTAATGAGCAAACTCAAAAACGTCCATCTTCATATCACACAAAGATACAGAATATTTCTAGATGATTTCAAGATGGCGACCATAAAACTTGCCCATAGTCTTCATCAACCTGCATCTCTCGAATTCCTGTGCCGTAAATTTGTTCGTCAGAAGTTGACATCTATAACAAAAATCTCGATATTCAGAGCAAGCCCAAGAATAACGAATCAACTGCGACATGTAAACACCATAGGATGGTGTAGCAGGGATGTCACTCTCGAAAACGGGAAAGTTCAGGATCGGAAAATCGAAATCGTCACGTTTATCATACAGCTTAGTAGTAAGCTGCCCTTGTTGGTCATAGTTTAAGTAAAGATCGAGGTAAGATGCTGATGTAGAGGAGTCTGTTGTGTCTTTAATCTTTAATACTAAGCTAACAACCATATATCTGTATTGTCGTCCATCTTGAAAAAAAACTCTCATAATAAGAGATCGAAGAAATTCCTTCAGTTTTGTCTGGAGTATACAGGTTGAAAATCGATTGTTTTATTAGTCGAAACAAAACAAGGATGAGTGTTGCAGAGACATGATATGCTTATGAATAAAATGATGAGTAATACTGTAGGTAATACGTGATAATATAACTATCATACGGAAGTCCATCACCGTTACAATATTGATCACTGCCTACAGTTAAAGCATTTGCTCAACAGGGAAGACTGTCTTTGCAATTGATGGATGTTCGTGTACGTTACTTATAAACATCACAGAAGAGTTGGGTGGTTGTAAAGGGGTTTCGGGTAGTATACCCATATTACGTTGTCCACTAAAATATGCAGTTTGTCTCAGAATCTCTGAAAGGTCTTTAAAGAGCCCAGGTGATGTGTATCATGTACCGATCACAGGAGGGTTGCGTGGTCACCTGAGCGGACGCTGACCGTAACGTAGCAACAGCCTATCCGTTCCCAGGTGTTGACCGGACCGGCATGACCTTGATGGGCAAGGTCATTTTGAATATATAAGGGCGTTGGACGGCAATCCACCCCTCACCACGCCAAACACAGCTCTTCATCCATGTAGTAAAGGAGTTAGACTCGCAACTAACCATGTACCAACCGTATAGAGTATTATAGCGCTTCATCGGTGATGACTGTACCGGAATGTGTGTACCTAAATGTATAAAGCTAAATGCTCCTTTTTCAAATGTCAGGGTGAGTACGACAGCGGTCTAGACAAGCCAAGTACAGTTGCAATTTAATGGGAAGATGCATCAAACGTTAATTAAAAAGTATTGACAGTAAAATGTCTTAATTTAGTACGACAATAGTACTACATTTACATAGCAACATCATGTTAAAATATATCATCCCCCAAAAGCCTAGTATAACTTATTAGTTAGATGTCATATAATGATAGATGTTTTAAATTTCTGAACATTTGAAACTTGTTTTGAACATCATGTAATACAAAATTATCCCGCGGTGAAGTACTGTAATCTTGTTCTTTGACCTGATGACTTAACTTGTCTGCAAGGCAAGGAACAGGTATGTGGTGTATACACCAGTAAGACTCGCTGTGCTATCGTACGGCGCACACCAATGGTAGTGTTATGATATGCCTTTGATATGTCTCCATCGATCAGTTTATCAACCAATACATCCCTTAAACCACTTGTTACTGTAAGTAGTATTCGCCTTTTATCAATACATTGATAGAAATAATAAATCGGATGGTTAGCGAGTTCACGGCAACTGTATCATTATCATGTACTGTATATTATCGCTCTAGCTAATGCAGATATAAGAGGTGTTTTATGGATTGGTACGGGACACATGCCGAGGTATCTGGACACGTAAACCTAGACCGCTGTACAACTATGTAAACAGTGGTGTCGTGATCAAACAACAGATACCCGCCGAGCACTTAATGCTGTGGACAGTTACTGTTTTATTTGGTTTTACATGACAAAATTCCGGAACTGTTTGAAAAGGAAGTTTAGAGAAACAGTAAAATATTAACACCTTTCACGCTTTAAAACTGCACTGCTATATAGGAACAGGTTCCATGAACATCGATGCACATAAGAATATTACTAATAAATATTAACTAAATAAGTCAATCTTTAAGCCAAACACTCCACAAAGCAAATGTTCCGAAATGTTCGAAACTATTCCAGAAAAGACGTCATCTTCTTATTGTTTTTGCGTTATACAGATTGACCCGATCAATACTTTAAAAATGTGGGAACTATTATCCACGAACAATACACATTCACTAGTTTCAATAACGCGAGAGATAAGAAGAATAAACCGCTTGAGGTTACATCAGCGATACCGAGATGAGTGTAACGTGCAGGCGGTCACCCATCCAACTGCTTAATTTTCTTGTTCGAGTCCGCGAGTTGGATAAGCTAGCTCGCGCAGTATTTCCCCTTATATACCTAGCTGGACATTACATAAGAGCGATTAACGTGATACTAGCGGTATCGTCTATCTGTTAAAGATCGAGCCAGAGATTATATGTCATTTCCTGTTTATATTATCATAACTACCTTATAGAACTATTTCTTTAAAACTTAAAGGTAAAATTTGTGACTGTGTCATTATATATAAACGCCTTGTTCTTTACACCTGCCCTTAAACTAGGGTTATTATGTTGAACTATGGTTCCCGTACGGCGTATATCGCATACTGGACGCAATAAAGAGCGCACTGTTCACATGTATTATTGTACATTATAAAACAATGATCCCCAAACATACACGCAATCATAACTGATTGACGAGATAGAATAACAATTTTTGTTAAAGTCGATCAAATTTATTTAGAGAATACCAAAGCCGTAACAAAATCATAATCCGAACTCAAAATCGATAAAAGTAGGGGCAAAATATAAACAAAGGAAAGATTTACATGAAGACAACTGTAAAAGTACAAGAGAATAAGACCAGGTGTTTCTAAAGAGTAAGCGTCTTCTGCTTCATCGACGACATCCGCCGTGCAGATTTTGGCCACATCAAAGTAAACATAAAGTCCTCAAAATGATAACCGAGTCAGCACTGTCAATCACAACAAGTAACATCACAAATGAGCATACTCAAAAACGTCCATCTTCATATCACTTAAAGACTGTCTTCTCAATGCATCGTAATGAAGATATGCTGAATACGTGTATTGTTCCACACAGTCGATCCTTGCGTACTTTTAAGACTATAATATCGCTAATAGCAATGCCCAACAAAACAAATATATTCTGTAAAGCTTCAACGATTTCTACTCGCCTTCATATACAATAGTTTGAGTGGGCCAAAGACGGAAACAATGTGTATACAATAGAAATATGTAATTTATTTCATGGGTGACAAGAGCTAACACAAAAAAAGGAAATTATATAGTTCCTCAACAAAACACAGAAAAGCTTACCGATAGTTTATTGCTTTTAAAACACCATAAATGCCAATCGTAATCAACAGATATCCAATATCGTTGATGAGGAAATCATATAAGACCACAACAGACACGATGAAAATATATCGGAACGACTGGAGAGGTAAAAGAACGCCATCCATAACCCACAGCTTGATACATGTCATTGATAATAACCAACAGCGCCATTAAAGCCGTGACAGTGACATATATCTACCTATGACAGGGAGCAAACTTTTACTGTACAAGTTGGTCATATTTTCGACTTCCACATTATAAATGTCCCGGTGCCGTCACATATAGTACATGTTTGACCTGGTCAAGTAAACGTTTAGGTGACATTATGGTACATGTGTACAAAGTAATCCTCCATATGTCATACTGACTGAAGCCTTTAACATCAATTAACATTAGTTGAAGGTCATTGGAATGCTTAATCCAATTGACTCTTTTACACGTTTGGAATGCATAATTTCTGTCGAGCTGAAGTTTTTTGTAATTGTCATGAACTCCCACCTGTTTTGATATGTTGTACGGAGGGAGGCTAACACACTGATCAAATGACATGTTGTACGGAGGGAGGCTAACACACTGATCAAATGATATGTTGTACGGAGGGAGGCTAACACACTGATCAAATGATATGTTGTACGGAGGGAGGCTAACCCACTGATCAAATGATATGTTGTACGGAGGGAGGCTAACACACCGATCAAATGATATGTTGTATGGAGGGAGGCTAACGCACTGATCAAATGATATGTTGTACGGAGGGAGGCTAACCCACTGATCAAATGACATGTTGTACGGAGGGAGGCTAACACACTGATCAAATGATATGTTGTACGGAGGGAGGCTAACACACTGATCAAATGATATGTTGTACGGAGGGAGGCTAACCCATTGATCAAATGATATGTTGTACGGAGGGAGGCTAACACACTGATCAAATGACATGTTGTACGGAGGGAGGCTAACACACTGATCAAATGATATGTTGTACAGAGGGAGGCTAACACACCGATCAAATGATATGTTGTATGGAGGGGGGCTAACACACTGATCAAATGATATGTTGTACGGAGGGAGGCTAACCCACTGATCAAATGATATGTTGTACGGAGGGAGGCTAACACACTGATCAAATGACATGTTGTACGGAGGGAGGCTAACACACTGATCAAATGACATGTTGTACAGAGGGAGGCTAACACACCGATCAAATGATATGTTGTATGGAGGGGGGCTAATACACTGATCAAATGATATGTTGTACGGAGGGAGGCTAACACATGGATCTAATTATCTGACATTATTTATTTCCCGTTAGGTTTGGATGTGCGGGGGGAGGTTAACACACTGATCTAATTATCTGGTGTTATTTATTTCCCGTGAGGTTTGGATGTGTGGAGGGGGGCTAACACCTGGATCTAATTATCTGACGTTATTTATTTCCCGTTAGGTTTGGATGTGTAGAGGGAGGCTAACACATTGATCTAATTATCTGACGTTATTTATTTCCCGTTAGGTTTGGATGTGTGGAGGGAGGCTAATTTCCCGTTAGGTTTGGATGTGTGGAGGGAGGTTAATTTCCCGTTAGGTTTGGATGTGTGGAGGGAGGCTAACACATTGATCTAATTATCTGACGTTATTTATTCCCGTTAGGTTTGGATGTGTGGAGGGAGGTTAATACACTTGCCTTGCTCACACCTGGGCCACATCGCCCGTACCCAGCCGTACAGCTTCCCCGGGGGTCGTCACCACATTGAGGTGTATAACTACAGACGGGCAGTGGAGGTGTGGATGGACCCCCAACATAAAAACATCATCTATGATCACTTTCCAGATATGAAGGTAACGACGGGACCTTAATGATATGTAATTTAAAACCTCCCATCATTATGGATAGCAATGTCGTTCTAAATGCAATTAATTCACGACGAATATACCATTGCTGATCATGACCAATGACAACTTTTTTTTAAAAAACATTTAGTTTAAAGGATATAATTATGTATTTTCTTTGAAAAATATTTAAAAGATAAGATGGCGCACTTTATTTAAAACAAAGCTCAAAGAAAGAATATTTTATTGAAAAAAAACTAAACTGTTTAAAAGAAGGTATTATGTGCTTTAGTTCAAACATAATCAAAGGGTG
The DNA here is from genome assembly GCA_947623455.1 of Mimachlamys varia. NCBI lineage: Eukaryota > Metazoa > Mollusca > Bivalvia > Pectinida > Pectinidae > Mimachlamys > Mimachlamys varia. The sequence continues at coordinate 6,389,387 of OX392535.1, forward strand.
GGATTGCGTATTTTATGGACCAGACATCTATCTGTCAACATGTCTGGTGTCAGGGCTAGAGGATACTCGGACTATAAGCTTTAGGTACATTACATTTATTGACATGTGATAATTTCTTGCTATGATAATTATTTAGAATGAACACCATCGCTATCTTGTTCCATCAGCATAACAGATACAACCTTGTTATGCAATGAACATTACTAATTAAGACAGGTATTAAAACAACGTGTTCTTATATTTTACTTGCTAGTGAGCAGGCAGAATTACGTTTTTGTACGTTGTGGGTTTTGGTTTTTCGTAAGGACATTTTGCAAATAAAGGTTTTGATTAATTAGGCCAAGGATTTGTAGCTAGACTGCCTCTGGCCATTAAAGTCGGTTTATGGCCATATATCAACGTACTGTATACACTTTATTGTCAGAGAAACTATCAGACCATGAACAACAGAAAGTCTTTTTGTGCCTAGGTGATTTGGTATGCATTTATTTGTGTCAGGTGTTAATGTGTATCATGATTACGGTATAATGACAGTTTAAGGACATTTAACGTTTTATGTAGGTATTACGTAACTTCTGAAACGGTGGAGACAACAGCTGTCATTAAAACTTAAACTTGATACCAATCTTGTGACTGTGTTTGTACAAGTTGCGATATATCATGTACAACTTAGAGAATAGCAAAGCATCACCAAAAGCATAATTACCAGAACCATAATCAGAATTCAAAATCGATTAAACCGGGGCAAAATATCCACAATGAAATGATTTACACGCTAACTATCGAACATGACAAAATAATATGACCATGTGTTCCGAAAGAGTAAGCGTCTTCTGCTTCATCGACGACACCTGCCATGTAAATCTAGGTCATTTTCATTTTCAAATACTTCGTTACTTCCAGAGGTTAAACTTAATTAAAAGGTGGATAAATATGCATACATTTATGCCTATGCAGTAAATTATTAATACCTCGTTTGGGCTTCCCTTAACTACATTCTTTGCTAACAAACAACACAGTACTACTCGCCTGAAAATGCGATAATCGTCTGTTTTAGCTTATTTTTTATGTTAAAATAATATCATCCGTTAACTAGAAGTGCGTAAGAATAGGAGCAAGGTGTAGAATATGCAAGAAAAGGGAAAGCAATGGGTAAATCTCGACACCTATGTTTTTGTTTACAAACTCCTCGGTTTTCATTTCTTTGCTGTAACGGAGCGGGACAGAATTTCCCGTGACAGATCATGTGATCAATTCGACCAAACAGTAGCCGAGAAACTCGACATTTCAATCCTGTATAATGTATCGAAGTAGACGGTAGACAAACAAAAAAACAAATCAAAGCCAATATCCGTAGGGACCTAACTTGTACTAGACCATTTGTATTTCACCCAAATTTAACGACGAAAAAATAACGTGTATGTGAAGTGCCTGAGGCTTTAATTCTTCTCTTGGCAACAGTTCACCGGAAAACCCAGCAACAGAGGTCATCATTGCGCTCATTCGTAATATTTAACTCTCACACAGATTATTTGGGTACTTATTTGTGTAATATACATTCGGTGAAGCCAAGTCATAATGTTATTTGCAGTGATTTAAATTATAATCAAGGTTGTTATTTATTAAGTTTATATATGCGCCAACTACACAATAGAGTGCACAATCAAGTCCAACCTTGGCAAGCAATTGTATTCTTCTCTCCTTCTCTCATTCTCAGAATATGGATTCCGGGGACCTCACAGAAAGACTGAAGTTAAAAGAAAGATTACACTGTAAGAATTTTACCTGGTATATGGACAATATCTGGCCGGAACTGGCAGTGTTCGACCGGAAGGTGTTTGCCTGGGGATCAGTAAGTACTATACTCTGCTTAATACATTGATGTATACACCAATATAACTGATAATGAGGGTTGTAAATTGTCGGAAGTTCTATCCTTGTGTATCTAATGGTATGTTATTAAAGGCATGTCCTTTCCAATCTGCCATAGGCACGGGCTAAAGTTCAGGTATATCATTGCAAGTAAATTTAATTTTCTGCTTGATCAGTCCTCCACCTGGTGTGCCCTGGATACGCTAAACATATATTGGTTACTGTTTACGTAGAGAGATACCAAAACTGAATTTAGTTAAACATAATTAGACGTTTGACATAATGTATTAGGAATATGTATCATAATATTAATACCATAATACCAATAAAACAATGCACCTTTCACGTTGAAATGTATCTTGTTACAAACAGATGGTTCATTTAAAAGTAGAATCATTGTTAAGCTAATGATCGTTAATGGAAGCCGATAGTTTAGAACTGAGTCAATGCCCTATACAGTCAATACAACCATTAGCACTTTACCCAGCCTAGTTTACGATCTGACGTTTAAATTGTTTAATTTATAGCGCGATTGATCAGCAGAATGTAAACTGTCATTTTACGGACAGGTACACGATGGTATAAGGTTATCCATCCCAAAACAATGTTAACACGATACAAAGTCTGAGGAACCTCATTTTTCATACATCGACGACTATTTTAAAGTCCATAACATGATCACTAAGTATTTCATTGTCCTGTCTTATTGCTAGGGAATTAAAATATTTCAAAAGAAAAAAAAATTTCATTGTCCTGTTACATCGTTCAGATATACACAGATGTATACATTATATAATTACTACACTGTAATTCGATATGTAGCACATTTATTACGTTGTACAGTGTATGCCATAACAGCATTACTCCGATATACACTGACGTGCAATGCATATTGTTCGGTTTAGACTAATATACATAACGACGACGTGGCAGTATATTGTTTTGTAAACATAATGAAGCATTCCAAGTATCATAAGTAAGATAAACAGCACTTCATTTGTACATCTGTCAGTGTTAGGGTTCATTTTTAACATACACATACACTGTTTGCACAAACATCTTTTATGATTAAGTATATGTATTAATCATCAGCATCGTCTTGGCTATAGCTATGCATAACATGTCCAAACACAGTATATCTATGTTTGTTCATACTACATTAAACGCACCATTACTATATTTCATATTTCAATTCGTTTTTAGGGCGATATGTCCCTGATGCAAAATAACTTCATTCCATTGACCATCATTTCATTGAAGCTTCACATGGACGACCAGTATGCTATGTAGTTGTGCATCGGCATTTTAAATTCAGATTTCTATTTCTACTCCTTTTAAAGGAGTTACGTCCCTTTATGTGTAATAACGTTGAAGGAACTTCATCTTAACTAATAAGCAGATTTTTTAATGAAAAATAAATCAGAGAATACCAAAGTGTCAACAAAACCATAATCCGAACTCAAAATCGATTAAACTAGAGGCAAAATAGGAACAAAAGAATGACTTACATGGAGATTCTCGTAAAAGTACAAGAGAATAAGACCAGGTGTTCCGGGAGAGAAAGCGTCTTCTGCTTCACTATAATGATTGGTATATTATATAATTCTGCATCGTCATTTTAGTTTCATATTTTGACCCTTTCTAAAGTAAGGTAGTTATGACCCTTAATAACAAATGTAAGATAAACATTTTTTCAAGAAAATGTCCATTTTGTTTAAGTTTACCGTCAAGGTCAATAAAGAATTATAAACTACCTGCACCTGCGAGGGTATTAGTTATTCTACGAATGACTGTTCTAGTTAAAACTGCTAAATCTGGCACACTCTCAACATTTATTGATTTATATAAAACATTTTGTAGGCGGTCATGGATATTTCCATTTGTGCAAGCTTTAAGTTTGTTTAATTACATTGCACGTTTGTAAGCTAGGCATCCATCGATATTACAAAAAAATGTTTTGTTGACCAGGGATTCTTTAACTAGCACAATCGGAACGTTTATTACATTGCATAAAACGTTCTATAGCCCAGGGATCCTAGGATTAATGCAAGCTTAACATTTATCAAATTACATAAAACGTTGTGATTGTAGGCCAGGAATCTTCAACACAATCGTTGTCTAGACAATCATCAATACTTGTTCCAGGCCCCGGAAAATTTGTTTACAGAAGAATGTCATTATCATTTAGCGTCACAGGTGAGTAAATTTGCCAATTGCATATTGAATTAATTTCAAAATACAAACCCCGAACATTACTTTTATTCAATAGTATGTATTCATGAATTTAATTTGGGACAACTAGAAATCGAATCGATCTAGTGAGGTGATTATGTAGTCTGATATTTTGGTTATATTTTGTGGTGCTCGAAATAAACATGGTTTAAGCCTTCTGTGTATACCTTCCTCTACTGTCTTGTACTTGCACCAAACTTTGTCTTTAGCAACGAGGTCGAAACATTTTTTCTGTCCTGCAAATTGCTGCCCGTTTTATAGGCGTAAGAGGCGACTAAATTGTGATATTATCATTTCTCTTCTTATAAACAACTTTCTCCTTCTAACGTCTTCCTTTACACTACTCACGTTTGGCATTTAGTTGAGAGTTCGCCCCTGTGAAGAAGTCTTTTGGTTCTATCCCCAGACCTAGACTTAAAATGTCTTAAACAAAGGTAGTTACTTCTCCTGCTTGCCGCCCTTCAGTCAATGTGACCGAGTGGGGTGTTCTGCTGGGGGCCTTTACTTTTTGTATTGCAGGCCGTCTGTAAGTGCCCCTAGCTGTTGATAAGACGTACAAACGATAAAACCAAACCAAATCGAAATATTTTGTCTGCATATTACGTGTGCTACTCACAGTTGTCTTAGACATACATGATGTTAAAAACAAACGTGATGTTGAAAACACAAATCAGAGGTGTTTCATCTAAGTATGAATGGTGTCCAAAATATTGTCCGCGGATTGTTTCGATTAATGGTTGTTTGATGTGAACTAAAAAACCAGTGTCCGATTTCGTTCATCTTTACAACTTTAAGGTGCAGCATTATGAGCTACAGGTGTTAGGAAGGTACAGCATTGCGTCTCGAATGATTCGTGGTAACTTCCCATGAATTTAACCTTAGTGTCCAAATTGTCTGGCCTGATGTCGTTTACATTGCAATATTTCAACTGGATTATGCGTTGCAGGTGTACATTTGATAATATATTATCATTGTGGTGTTTAACAGGGCTTTTCTTGGCGACAAGACAAAATGCTGCAGACCTCTCTACAATGTGTTGTACTTAAACAGTTGTTTGACGGAGCACGGCCTATGCTTGAAGACTGCATCATAGGACCCAAGGACACGTGGCTACACGAGAAGGTATAAGCTCTCACAACTCCACCAACATGCTGGAGATTCTATTGACCTTTCCTCTCCTATCATAATTAACAAACGTCACATTTGAAGTGTAAAGTGGGCCCCGGGCTAAATTACCCTGTAGCATAAGTCCGTCCATGAACAAATGGCTTCTCATGTTAATATTGCATTAACCCTTGGCTACATGATAATTATCTTATTTAAATTAGAGCAATTTATCATGGATATATTTACTTGTTAGATGCATATCTATTAAGCTATGTGGTTATTGATGTTGTAGTTTTCGACGCTGAATTAAATAAAACCAGAAATATATAAATATCGAAAAACTCCCTCGTTTTTAAAACATCAAAATTCAAGAGGTTTCACATATTTTACAGACATTACCTAAACTTCCGGAATTTGATTATTACTAATGATGCTGATACACATTTGATATAGGGTCTGATCTGACATAAGCTGTTTTGAAGTACTTTACAGTACACACAAACGTAACGCGTAAACTCAATCCACGGAATTGTCATTGTTTATTGTTTTCAGAATGGATTTATAAAACACGAGAAGAGTGGCTTGTGTCTCGATTTGGATGGACAGGGACCGATAATGAGGTCATGTCAGCCAGAGGCTATATCTCAGAAGTGGCAGTTCAACAAGTACAATTATTAGCACCGTCCACTCGTCCAGCATCATTGATCTGGACTGCTAACGTTGTGAAACATAGGTAGCAGTTTTAACTGGTTCAAAGTTCGTCTACAAATTATTAATGTACGTTGATTTTGTTTCTAATAATTTGTCTCAATTAAAAGTAATTATTCTTATAAAAACCAAGACCATTTGAAATGAGTTGCAGAAGCTGCGTGATTAATGATCTGTTGTTTTTAAAAAGCTGATCGAAACGGATAGCTTTTACTGATTCAGATGTTGTTTTTTATAATCTACTTTGTGTTTGGAAATCTCTCGTAGAAATGTGCGAATAGCTCTATAATAATGTATTGGTGAAATGGGATTATTGGAAGGGCTTTGCTGTAAAACCATTGTGGTTATTTCTCGAAAACTTGACGATGTGAAACATTCCTTTGTCAGTATCACATATTGTAAAGGAGGTTATTATGGTTATGAATGTGACTTTCGATCATAATTTAGGTTTTAGATTAAACAGAATGTCCCTCCTCCATAGTTCTGTCAGGGATGGTTATGTACATGTATGTGAAATCTGTCGTTACATTGTAGCTTCTCAAGGGATACCCCTGAAAGCAATTCTGAAAATTGCAATTATGATACATGTAATGAATTGTAATGCATATCAATATTGTTTGCTATGTAAACTGTTGTCCTGTTCTATAAATTGTCGAGTTTTAAACAGGTTCAGATGTTAATGAATGATTTTATTTTTTCATTTTCGTTGCTAGATAGTGTCTCTGTGTGCGATTTATTTATTTTTTGTGATTTCTTATCCCAAATATCCATCCTAGGAAAACCTGACATCTTAGATTTACCCTGCACTGCCTATCTATCACATGCCGTTACATTAATGTTACAGATTGGTGTCGGTGGGAGAATACATTAAGTCATTGTCGGATAGTACCCAAGTGCAATCCTGGTTATATTTGTGTTTCCTTTTGATTCATATCATCCTGTCTTTGTACACATCAGGTCTAATTGGAGGAGTGCATTATCTTAGACTATTTTCCGATCAGGTAATCATATGCATTACGTCGATATTACGTCAGGTAGATGTAAAAGAGAGAGAGAACTACTGCCTGACAGGTATATATTGCACATCAATGTTTCATAGTAGGTTTTTTATTAACCAGAAACACCCCTTTATATAGATATTTTAAACAGAAATAGTAAGGTAAAGACACGTAGGTAGCCGTGATCACACAAGGACCTTTATTGGGCGTTAAGGAAGACAGATATGATGTGTTTGTTCACTCGGTCATTTGTCAGACAAATTATTCTATTATGATTTTCGATTAAAGCAATTTTGATGTATATAGTTGAATTAGTATTGTCTGGTAATTAGAATATATTTTCCTGATATCAAATATCAGATTAAAAACACAGTATTATCATCGATGTGAGCGTATATCATTAAAATAGTTTATATATTTTATAAATCAAGCAAATACGTAATCATGTTAGGACAGAAGATTATAGTGTTGGAACAACTGGATATTCTTATAACATTTAAAATGAATTACACAGCTTACGTGTTCCATGTGTTCTCTTAGCGACATCTTAGCGATATCCTGCCATGTGCTGCTTTTATCTGCCTTGTATGATGGCATGTAGCCGTTGTACTATCTTCTACACTCACGACGGTACAGGTAAGGTCAATGATGTGTATGGTGGCATGTAGCCGTTGTACTATCTTCTACACCGCACGACGGTACAGGTAAGGTCAGTAATGTTGCCTTACTGACATGTTTACTCTTAGTTATTTTATTTTTACTGCAAACTTAATTAAGAAATAATATCATGTTACTGTCATTAGTCATCCTGATGAATATTTTAAAATGTTTAATTATGCATAATGAATGTATTAAGTCATGTTCAACCTTGTATGTTTATGAAAGGCTTCAGGATATTGTTGAGTCATTCATACCGGTTTTTTATTAAACCACTCCAGGAAGGATATGATGAGGTAGAGTGTATTGGTCATCCCCGTATATATTTGTAAATGGATATGACATAATGCCCATTAGTCACTATACCCGACATACATGTACAAGAAAGTAGCTCGGCTAGATACATTGTATGTCATTGTACATTTGTCACCATATTTACATTGTATGTCATTGTACATTTGTCACTATGTTTACACTGTATGTCATTTTACATTTGTCACCATATTTACGTTGTATGTCATTGTACATTTGTCACCATGTTTACATTGTGTGTTATTGTATTACATATAATAATAATGATAAACAACATTTGATATAGAGCCCTATCTAGCTAACATAAACCACTCTAAAGCGCTTTACAGTACATAGATATATACAATTCTCATACAATCAATACAATTAACACGTACAATTCTATCATATACAATTCTTGGAAGTTCGCAGGAGCTGCCCTATCAGGCGCTAAATACCTGTCATATACCACCTGGCTAATATCTCCAATTGTGTGTATGTATGTATGTATGTTGGAAATGAATTGTCATCTTATATACATTGTATGTCATGTATTAAATTGTCCTTGATATATACATTGTATGTCAATGTGTGTTACATCTGCCATTATATTTACATTATATGTCGTTGCGTTAAACTGCCATCATATAAAAAATGTACATTATATGCCATTGTATTACATTTGTCATCTTAGTCTCTGTAACAGTTTCCATTGCATTGTATGTCATTGTGTTACTTTGTTACTTTTCCCTCATATAGTATATTGTATGTTATTGTATTATATTTGGCATTTTATGTACATTGTATGTCTTTGTAACATTGTCCATCATATATATATTGTTTGCCATTGTATTACATTTGTCATCTTATGTCATTGTAACAGTTTCAGTCAGGTATGCATTGCATGTCGTTGTGTTATTCTGCCATCATGTATGCATTGTATGTCAATGTTACATTTCCATCATATATACATTGTTTGTCATTGTGTTACATTTGACATAATTTACACATTGCATTGTGTACCATAGAAAATACATTGTATAACAGTTGACATGTTATAAACACTGTGTATCATTGTGGTATATTTATCATCGTCGTACGTATTTTGAAGTACTCTTGGTAAGGTATGCCATAGTGACCATTAATCACTACTCTAGCTGGGTAGTGTATTTGACTATGTTCATTTATCATAGTTTATAAATCGTACTTGTATGTCATTTTGTTACACGTGAAAAACACAATGTTGTGTAATTTTGACATATTACTGAACACGGTGATACTTTTTGTTTGAAACCAGAGTCCAGTACATTGTATGTATTGGCACCATGGCACGAGTGCTTGTTTAATGATAACAGGGTGTATTTATTCTTTAACTTTTTTTTGATACATTTGCGTACTAATGTGTAATATCATGATTATCTTAGATAAGATATACAATACCTACGTACAGGTCACAAAATGGGTAACAGTTGCATGCACTATGTGTTTTTTTGAAAAGTTAATGTGGTAATAGGTACACATTTAATGCTCAACCTATATTATGTGACCACCTCCCTTTAACGGCCAACTGCTTTGAGTGACATGTCGTCGTGTTCTCGACTGTATGTATTTTATGTGAATTAATGCTGTAGTACAAGACTTTATATCCAGTTGTGGAATGTCCCATCGTCATAATGTACGTCCGACTATTAACATAATTCACATAGTTGTCCAAGTATGTATGGATACCTGTAATGCTACTGTATGTTATGTAAAATTATCTTCCCCAGCTTTTATATGACACCAACGTATTTTTGTTTCTGGGATTTCAAACATATGTACACGCCCATTGATTACTAGACCTGTTCTGCAAGTTCCAATTTGATATCCATTTTGTTACGTTAAGATAACAGTTAAAACTAGCATTAAAATGGCAAACACATATATACAACATAACATATACAAAACATACACATATACAAAACGACACGTACAAATGTATACAAAATGACACATATACAAAACATACACATATACAAAACGACACATATACAAAACATACACATATACAAAACGACACATATACAAAACATACACATATACAAAACGACACATATACAAAACATATAAAAAACATACATATATACAAAACGACACGTACAAATGTATACAAAATGACACATATACAAAACATACACATATACAAAACGACACATATACAAAACATACACATATACAAAACGACACATATACAAAACATACACATATACAAAACGACACATATACAAAACATATAAAAAACATACATATACAAATAAACACATATACAAAACGACACGTATACAAAACATACACATATATAAATCATACACATATAAAAAACGACACATATACAAAACATACACATGGACAAAACGACACATATACAAAACGATAGGTCAAATAACTGTTCTTTTTAAAACTTAAGTAAAAACGGTATAACCAATGTCTGCAAAAGTGAACGAGAATCTAATTCATTTGAACATATCATGGTCCGTAGTTATTTAGATTCTGGGACATCTACAGCGTAAAAAGTTAAAAATGTCACAGCTATGGTAATGTAAAGGAAATCATATGTTTGGATAGCCCATGCTATCAGAGCACAACCTTCACTGTTGTGTTTAAGCCCAGTTGTCTTAAATTTGTCTTTGACTTCAGATCAATTTTTGTTTCATGTGTTCATAAGACCAAACATATCTATTTTTAACCCCTTGCTCACTACTCTAGTATTTTGTAATATCATCAATTCATTGAGGATTGGTAAGTCCCACCCTGCTTCCTGTGTGTAGTACCTGGTGGTACATATGTGTATTGCCATATTTATCTTCTGTTCAAAATCACATCCTCAATACATGTAATCCAAGATTATAACATGTAATGTGCAGTGTCACCTCGTCAGACTTGAACTGGTCTACATTAATTATTAATTTATTGCTACGGTGAATGGTATTTCTTTCTACCACAATATCTGTGTTATTCCTATCTCAGACCATTGTATAAACGTACTAACGTTTGATAAATATATGATAAATACCACTAGTGGAATATGACCTTCCGGACATGTGATTGGTTGAAAAGTTGAACTTTGGTTCAGTGCCACGTGCGGATTGTTGACGTCGTCACAACTTGGCGGGAATAGACGAGATGATGGCGTTTTCGCGTAAATAGTCCACGGTTCAATCCAGAAAACACTGTCACTGTCGACTTAATATTATTGTGGTAGAAACAGGTAACACGACTCGTGGTTATTGGATACGGAATTTATTTCACACTCGTAAATTATTTTTCAAAAGTTGTTAAAAGACACTCGCTATAGCTTGTGTCTTTTGTAACTTTTAAAAAATAAAGAACTCGAGATAAATAAATCCAATACCCAATAAACACTCGTTGAGTAACCTCTACTTCTCCCATACTTCATTGGTCAATTCCCGTTTTGCTAGGGAAAAGATAAATCTACCTTTCACCGGGGTAGGGAAAAGTTAGCTCACACGCGCTATGATTTTATTATTACGTAGCAAACAAACGGGAATGAACCTGTAAAATATGTGAGAAATATAAATAGCATTAACTAGCTGTACTGCAAAACGTCTATGAGTGTGTGTATGTGGGATATTATTTTAGCTTGCTTGGTGTGTAATGTATCATCAGTACAATTCGAACCATCTCGAGATACAAATGATTAAATAAACGCTTTATACTGATGGCATACTAAAATGTGATGATTTAAATATGAGATATACGTGCCATATTGGGGGAGCATCTTCTCTGTATAGAATTGTGTAGATTTAGTACGGTATATGGGATTTGACGCTTTAGAATGTGACTGAACGTATTTGCAATACAGTTCTGTTAATTACGTTCAACTCATCTATGTAATTTGGCTGTTTGGTCGATCACATCTACACATAGCATTTCATTTTGTATCACTGTGATTTCAAAACGAGGTGAATGTTAACAGAGGAGTGTATATTGGTGCCATATTTTTAAGAGTTACCGTCGTTCGGCGATAATTTTTAATTGTGTGTCCATGTGTATATTTTAGTTGTCATTGGTTTAAAACGTAATTGCAATAGAATAATGCAAAGTATTTGAATTTCTGTACTACTGAATGTATTTTTTAGATGTTAATGCAAGGCATTTCAACAAACGTCGCCTTTCTATGGAAGGTCTGGCCTGTTGTAAGACGTCGCCTTTCTGTGGAAGGTCTGGCCTGTTGTAAAACTTCGCCTTTCTATGGAAGGTCTGGCCTGTTTGTAAGATGTCGCCTGTCTTTGGAAGGTTTGTCCTGTTGTAATACGTCGCCTTTCTATGGAAGGTCTGGCCTGTTTGTAATACGTCGTCTTTCTATGGGAGGTCTGGCTTGTTGTAAGACGTCGCCTGTCTTTGGAAGGTCTGGCCTGTTGTAATACGTCGCCTTTTCTATGGAAGGTCTGTCCTGTTGTAAGACGTCGCCTGTCTATGGAAGGTTTGTCCTGTTGTAATACGTCGCCTTTCTATGGAAGGTCTGGCCTGTTTGTAAGACGTCGCCTTTCTATGGAAGGTATGGCCTGTTGTAAGACGTCGCCTTTCTATGGAAGGTCTGGCCTGTTGTAAGACGTCGCCTTTCTATGGGAGGTCTGGCTTGTTGTAAGACGTCGCCTGTCTTTGGAAGTTCTGGCTTGTTGTAAGAGGTCGCCTTTCTATGGATGGTCTGGCTTGTTGTAAGGCGTCGCCTTTCTTTGGAAGGTTTGTCCTGTTGTAAGACGCCGCCTTTTTATGGACGGTCTGGCCTTTTGTAAGAGGTCGCCTGTCTTTGGAAGGTTTGTCCTGTTGTAATACGTCGCCTTTCTATGGACGGTCTGGCCTTTTGTAAGAGATCGCCTGTCTTTGGAAGGTTTGTCCTGTTGTAATACGTCGCCTTTTCTATGGACGGTCTGGCCTTTTGTAAGAGGTCGCCTGTCTTTGGAAGGTTTGTCCTGTTGTAATACGTCGCCTTTTCAATGGAAGGTCTGGCCTTTTGTAAGAGGTCGCCTGTCTTTGGAAGGTTTGTCCTGTTGTAATACGTCGCCTTTTCAATGGAAGGTCTGGCCTTTTGTAAGAGGTCGCCTGTCTTTGGAAGGTTTGTCCTGTTGTAATGCGTCGCCTTTTTATGGAAGGTCTGGCCTTTTGTAAGAGGTCGCCTTTCTATGGAAGGTCTGGCTTGTAAAACGTCATTGGTGTAAATTTAATTTTAATAGAATAATGAAATTATTTTAATTACTTTACTAATGAATGTGTTTTAGATGTAAATGCAAGGTATTTTAACTGATGTCGTAATGCTTTAGGTTGTTTGATCTGTCATAAGAACAGATGTATGCATGCTTTGGGTAGTCTGTTTTACAAACATAGTCATTCTATGGTTGTCTGATCTACTACAATAACATATGTCGCCATACTATGGTTGCCTGGTCTGGTGCAATAACAGACGTGGCCGTGCTATGGTTTTCTAATTCACTGCAATAACAGACGTCGTCATGCTATGGGATGTCTATGGTATAACAGACGTCGCCATGCTATGGGGTGTCTATGGTATAACAGATGTCGCCATACTATGGTTGCCTGGTCTTGTGCAATAACAGACATGGCCGTGCTATGGTTTTCTAATTCACTGCAATAACAGACGTCGCCTTGCTATGGGATGTCTATGGTATAACAGATGTCGCCATACTATGGTTGCCTGGTCTGATGCAATAACAAACGTGGCCGTGCTATGGTTTTCTAATTCACTGCAATAACAGACGTCGTCATGCTATGGGATGTCTATGGTATAACAGACGTCGCCATGCTATGGGATGTCTATGGTATAACAGACGTCGCCATGCTATGGGATGTCTATGGTATAACAGAAGTATCAATGTTTTAGGCTCTATTACCTATTACCCATGTAATAACAGATGTCTTCATGATTTGTGTTGACTTTGTTATGACAACGGGCGTATATGTAGCCATGCTACGGGCTAGTTGATCTGTTATAAAACAGACAGTGACATAACAATGGACATCGTCATGGTGCGAGATGTTTGGTCTGCTGTCGAGTTTCTGTTTGACAATTTGACAGAACGTTATTATGCATGAATGTATTTGTGATGAAATCAACATGTGATTTTGTAAGAAATAATCATGAGTAATATTTTTGAATTGTTGATATTGTTATTAAAAAAATAACGTTTTGATACGGGTTGCGTTTTTCATTCTTTGTACCGGAAATTTTCATCTGCCTTCAGTTATTGTTAGGCCCATGGATGTCAGTTGTTTTATACATTTGGTGAAACTTAGACAGAAGTATTTCATGTTCTAATTATTCTTGATTGCATACTCCGAATTCTGTCCAAGCGAAGTCTATAAAGTTGGCAGCTGCAGTTCCAACGTTGTTTATGTAGAGATAACGATAACACCTGGATCATCTGTTGGCGGTATAGTGTGACTGGATGGGGTCTACTGCAGGGGGCCTTCGGCACGGTGTTTCGGTGAGATGTCACTACAATGTCGGCATCAGATCTGTGCTTTTACGAGGACGCAAGTGATATACTCCTGTCTCTATCATACAAATAAAACCGCACACGTACAAAACTCCTAGAAGAACGCCATTAAGTAAACTTAGCTGTGGAACGGTTATCTTAATAAAACCAAACCCGAGGTCGAAGACGCCACAAAGTCAATGTCGTTTTAAAAATGAAATTTCCACAGTCGACAATCGCTTTCCTTAACGTGTTCTCCCTGAATTACTGTAACTAGTTGATGCACTCGAAACCATTAAAATCCTTAAGGACTAGGTACAGTTGAGTGTAAGCTAACCTTTACACCCTAGTGCACTAGGAGTGCACTACGTTTAAACTAGTAGTGCACTACATTTAAACTACAAGTAAACTAGTAGTGCACTACGTCCAGCCAGGTGTGACCACAAAAACCCCTACAGGTAATGGGAGGGTCCATACCTACCTGTGTTCTTACCTGTACAGATGTAATATGATTTACCTGTACTTTTATGTTATACTATTGAAGTCATTAGTTTGTTAGTACCTGGTACTTCCTCATATAAGTACAAGAATGAAAAATTCTGAGTTTATGCCAGACGATATTTATCTTAATAACTGAAATAAATTAATTCACTGCATGTCAAAATTTTAAATATAATAATAATTTAAATATACTAACTTATATTATTTTTTTTAAGAATTAATAATGAATCTTTTCTATTTAAATATTTGTATTCTACAATTAAATTGAAAGGTATGTGTTCAAATAAAAAGTGGTATAACACATGTTTTATGTTGAAATTTTTATACGTCTCTGGCAATACTACCTACATATACCGGTATTGGTATTCTGTTTCACTATACACTCATGAACAATGCATACAATGAAAGGTTATATAAACATCAAGTACTAATATAAGAAAAAATTACTTTCACCAGAACATTTAAAGCCATTTCCTTCTTCATATCAAAATACCAACATACATCTACATATAATCCAATTGACTGTAATCAATGTTATCATCATTAATTAAATAGGATCATCATTAGTCAATTAACAGGGCCCTCAGGCCTTAAATCAGACTTGGCCAGTACTAGTGATGGCTGTGGGGGAGTGGGAGGTGAGAAATTCAGACCTTGCTAACTACAGACGGCCTGGGGGTGTCCCCTATCTTGACCTCTGTACCTGAGGATGTGGCCCAGGCAGGTCAGGTACATGTACGTAATTATGCCTGGAGGGTAAAGGATTCTACCTGAAGATCTATATTTGTCCCTTTTAGTTAGATATTATATAAGTCATTAGGTTGATTTAAAAGTACAATAAATGTGACTGGAATAGGCTCAAGTTTGTTCTAATTTAGGTTAATATAACTGCATATTATTTATTTGTTGTATACTTAGTCTTACAATATAGAATTAATTAAATTAATTCCATTAAACTGACCTTGCTTTTTTTTAATCATTATTACATAAATGCATAAACCTTCAAGTCATATTTAATACAACCTGTAATTGCCTTCAATATTTAGGCTTAAATATTGGAAATGCATCATTTTAAAATACTTTTATACTGATTATTAGAATAAAATTAAGTATAATGAATGTTAGTATTTTATTATCAAACTGTATGAAGTGACTGTGCCAGAGAGTATATATTCTCTCACATATACCTCCCTGATTACACCCAATATAAACCAGATAATTTTTCATCATTAATTCATTTAACAAGTATATATATGTAAATATTTAGAAATCGAAATGCGTCATTGGATTATATTCATTCAAGTGTCATAAGATACTTGGTATTTTAAGTTAATATTTAAGAAAGCCAGAATCTGGTAAAGGACTGATATAGACTTGCATTGTTGTCCAAGTAATTATTATTAATTTCAATGTAATTTAATGTACTATCAATTTATTATTGTATAAATAAATGTTTTGAATGAAACAAAATAAAAAATGGAGTAAAGTCCTCAAAATATCCGCTATTTAAAGGGAAATGTGTAAATATCTAGATATATTATCAAAGATTTTTAATTTCATATAAACTTGATAAACCTGAGTAAAAGTTAAAATATGTATTATCATAATTATGATCCTGGTCATATCCAGCTAAGCCCTTTAATAATCAAATTGGTTCCAAATTTGACCAGTGATAGTCAGATGAGAAATTCACACCTCAATTATGTCACTGACAGGCTTATGTCAGCAGGTGTTCCTTAGACAAGGTTGAGACAGGTCAGGTAATTGCCCTAGGCCTGAGGGTCAAATCAAAACATCTGTCCCATACTGAACAATCTGACTAAATTTAAATTTATTGTTGTATTACTTTTTTCAACTTCAAATTCTTATATTAATGCTTTTGTCTGTGGTGATTTATACATACAGATCTTAATATAGAAAAAAAATAAAAATATAGATTATCAAAACTCTATTATAGCGCGTTCATAAATATATAGATCTGAGGCATGAACATATTTAATAAAAATATATATCTAGTAATATAATATTTTTTTTTTCACAATTAGTTCTTACAATATCTAAAAATATACTTCTAAGCAAATAATTATCAATAGATATTCCTTCAATTTTTCAATATATACTTGATTGTGAATTGGTAAATGAATATAAAAAAAACGCAATATTAATGTTCTATTTTATTTATATGATGTATGCAAGGAATTTTTGGGGAAAATTGTAAGAGTAATTATCATGATTTCACAATTTCTAGTTTTGAAATAAAAGAGAAAAGGTTGTTTGAGAAAAATAACTACATAAGATGCATATATATACATTAAAGTAATAAATATTAACTAATAATAAGGCCAGCTTCAAAGTACTAGCAGACGACAAAGATGAGGTACAGGTAAAAATCACAGGTAGATGGATGGGACTGTCCATTTACCTGTAGGGGTATTTGACCTATATGGGGTTCAGGGTGTAGTGCACTACTAGTTTACCTGTAGTTTAAATGTAGTGCACTACTAGTTTAAACGTAGTGCACTACTAGTGCACTAGGTGTAAAGGTTAGCTTACACTCAACTGTACAGGACAATTCAATATGGTGGAGGTGTTTTTACCAAAACTTGTTATTTTATTAAATACTTCAAAATACATGACCAAATAGACTACAAAGTACATTTTGTGATGGAGAATCGATAATTTCAACCATATTTTGGTACATTTGGTGGTTTTTCTGATATTTTGTGTTATATGTCAAAAAACGCGTGCACGTTTGCAGAATACTGCGAAAGATAATAAAAACAATGAATATCATTTTTTGTTACTTTAATATACACAGAATGATAGACGACCCGTCGATTTTTGAATAAATCTCTCTTTCAATTGAAAACCGCAGAATAAGAGAATGTACTCGTCACATGAATCATTGAATGGCAATTTATGTACATTCTGAACACCGCTCACATCTGGATCAAATTTTTAAAATTTCCATCGCCGATCGACAAATTTATGTGGCACGCCGCATCGTCAAAACAAAAATCTTACCGTCTGCGGTATGACGAGTTATGACATTATGTCTGATCTCTTAAATCAAACATCTTCCCGTTGCATGTAGCGAAATATACTCCCCTGTCCTCCATTTTGCACTATTTACTTTTTTAGATATTCATACGCCTGACTTAGACGCATGGTGAAACATCGACAAAATTAAAAATTAAATTGGATTCAAGCATGCAGTAAAGGTAAATGTTACTTGGTATATCGCCACAAAGCAAAAACTGCCCATTCCTATCACGATCAATTGTTTTTAGCGATTGCCAGTTTTACATTTTTGGGCGAATGTATAGCACGTGAAAAGATGTCCTTCGGCACTTCCGGCAGTGTTTTTTTTAGGTAATTTAATGATTTTGAAAGAATTGTCAACAAAGTTTAATTTGTGTTGTAAAAATCTGATGGAATTCGTATATATAATACACTTCCGCTTGGATCGGACAATATTAACTCACTGATTATACCGATTCGTTCTCGGCTTCGCACCTGTCAAACATCGCTAGCGTAAATTGTTGCCATCGTAAACATGTGTGGCAGTTGCAATTGAGGCACATTGGTATCAAAATACATTTCTCAAACTTAATTAGTAATTAGGTAACCGTATCGTAAATGTAAATTACGTTATGTTGGTGTTCTTATTTTTATTTTATACATTTATTTGACACGAAACTTACATTTACATGACAAATGACCTATTTAATATAAAATAATGCCCCTACATTATGTATATTGCCCCCACGAGATACAGGTAACTACTTTTACCTGAACTGAAAACAGCATGCAATAGACGACATTTTTTAGAGGAGTACCTGTGTATTTCTCCCTGATACTCTGATTTACCGACTAATATCAAAATTTTAACACTTGGTTATCATTCTATGAACATTGCAGTAGCTCTGGATTATTTTTTTGATAAGTTTCAAATAACTACATGAAAAATATTTGCGCACTCCCATCTGGATATCATTTACTGAATATTATTTTCCTAAGTACAGATTTTTTTAATTTTGGGGGCTGAACTGCATTTTATATCAATATTTAACATAATGGGATAAAGCTTATGCCATGTATTGGAAGGAAACATTAAAATTTCAATATTACCATTTCATCCAGGTAACAACCAATATGGCTGTACCTAGTCCTTAACCAAAGACAGTGTAAGTCTAAAACATTAAACATTATATTAGTCCAATGGTAATTACAGTTACAATATACATTGTACTTGTTTATTCTATCAGGGATATCCCTGATTGTATAGACTGCTATTGTGTAAAACTTACATGTACTTTCTTCTAATATATCGTTAACTATCATCTGTATAGTAGAATTCAAAGGCCCAATATACGTAACTTTCGGCAAAACTTAAAGCGAAAATCAAGCCTAATAACTTATTATATTTATAGATTTAGTTAAGATTAACTGATATCAGCAATATTTAAGATGAATTATTTCCCGGTTACCGGTACAGCAGCAGTTGAAACACGCTATTTGTAAACACGCGTCCATTTCGAACCGTCTTTTACCTTCGGTTTGTTGTTGAGTTATTTTCAATTCTTTGGATTTTTTTGTCAAGAGTTTCTTGTTAGTTACCGCCAAGGTTTACTTCGTTAATGCTTGTTTTTGCATGGTTATCAACTGGATTTTTTTTCAGAATTTTTCACAATCACATAATTTTCCTTGAAGTTACGTATATTGGGCCTTTAAACGTTCGTGAAGATTTGCTTGAGCAATATTTGTTTAATGATTAATATGTGCTATTTAACTATATATGAGGAAAATAAGTTCTTCTGGTGATTCACCCTCCATCGATACTGATGTTTATGGGCAAATTGAATAGAAATGATTTCGATGAATAAAGTCACAGTCGTAAATGAGAGTTACTTCCCTTGCACGAAAAGCAATATCCGGCACAGGTAAACACACACCTGTATAATGACCCACATGTGTATTGGTCAGACTTGGACACACGTGTCGTGTTGTTGGTATACAAATGGATATACATTTAATACTAGGGATTAGCTTACCGCCAGTAAACCACCAGGAATGATATATATACCTGTGCTAAATCCCATCGGTGACATTGTTGTGAATCGTCCAATGTAACCCAGGTATCTGTGCATTTTGATTGTACACACGACATGGAGGTGAATATGATTTACACACAAAGTAGATAATGTTCTGGCAGACATGGGATATACCGGAGTAATAAAAGCCGTGTAAGACATGCAAATTACTCAAAATTATTGTTTCAAATTTGAAAGAAGAAAGTCTGATACACATTTTCGGCAGTATGAGACTATTACATCGCTACGTTAGTGCTGCCTGTGTGTTTCTCACCGTCGTAGGACTACTTATATACAGGCAGTACTCAAACAGAAGTAATACCAATAGCACTGTTCATCTCCGGAACTGGGGACCAGGAGCTGTCTTCTACAACCCTTCCGGAAACGAAGCCTCCCTAACCAAGTCCCCCTCTAATGCTAGACCCCCGGGGGTCGGGCGTCAAGAGGAGGCCCCGTGGATGTTCAATATTAGGAAACAAGATAACATCAACGTCTATATTAGCGACTCCCTTCCCCTCAACAGGGAGGTACCCGACTCCAGGCCCCCAGGGTAAGTCCAATATCCCTCCCCACGACTTCGTGCTGGATTTCTACATGTAGCTGGACACAATAAACTTCATCCAGTCACGAATGGTGCCGCGCGTGTGAAACCATAATACAAACATTAAAAACAAATTAAACAGTTTTCATAATTATTTAAACATTAACACGGCCTACACACTGTATTACTCGTGGCTATTTAACCTTAGTTGCTTGAGTTTCTGTCAGTAAGTAATATATATATAGGCCTACATGTATACTATATGGAGCCGCCAATTACAAACTGTATTCTGTATAATGATAATATATATTTTTTTTTACTTGCTGACAGAAATTCGAGCAACTGTGATTTTACCACCCTCTCACATCTCAAGGTAGAATATATTAGTCCTATTGAGTATAATGCGATTATAAATTATAAAGTAAATTCAGTGCATAGAGGTACACATTATTTTTCTTTGTATCGCGTTGCTTTTAACAATGAAAGGGAGGTAATTCCCATTCACATTATCATCTTTTCCTTCCAGCATACAAAAACATACCAACATACGTGTAACAATGACAATATCTAAGGCAATATTTTCTTCACTTTTATCCCCACTCCTTTTTTTGGTTATAAGTGAAATAGTATTTACAAGTATTTACAAGTGGTTTTAGCTATGGTTTGTGAAAATGTGTAGTTTTACCGTGTATAGTTGGATATCAGTTTAGAGTCGAATGTGAGCATAACAAGTTACGTGTGTTTGTAAACAAGCACTATTTTGAAATATCCATAATTTCTGTGGAAACCACGCTTGCGAAATACATAATTTTACATCATCCAATTTTCGGGACGCCATTTGAACGTCATTTTGGTAGCGTTATATAGAGAAATTCATTGAATAAAAGTTGGAAATACATTGAATATATATAGCAAAATAAAAGAAATGAAAGACTATTGGCACGTAACTATATGTTGTCAATTGCATTATTGATGCCATTACGTAAGTGTTTATGAACATTAGTTATGTTGGAACAAATTCCTTTTGAATTGTATCTGTACCAGCTGTAAGACGCTGACGTTCCCCGCCAGTCTGCCCACACTGAGTGTGGTTATCGCCTACCACAATGAATGGCCGTCTGTCTTACTACGGACCGTCCACAGCATCGTCAACCGGACGCCTAGGTCCGTCCTCAAGGATATCATCCTGGTGGACGACGCTAGCGATTCAGGTAGGAACCAGTGCTTGTTTAGTTGGTCCTGGGTTTACCTGTACTTAACACACATGTACAATGCAATACACTGAGGACGTTACATGGTGTCCTTGTCTTATTTCGTTTTTGTTATAGATTTCATATGATATGGACACGGCTCATTACAAAATAGAAAAACAATTCAGAACTCGATCATAGCGTTGTCCGTCCGCAAACTAGAAAATAGTTTCACATGTACATGTAGATCATCGTCGGAAACCCGCGATACACTTCTCTGACGTTTGCATACGTATAACAAACAGTTTAAAACCCAACAAAAGTGCTAATGACAAAATAACGTTTCAAATTCATTTAGAAGTAAAACATAAAAGCCATAATATGTTTATTGTCACCTGTTACTGTACATTGTACGCGACTTATGTAAAATACATGTAGGTTACTTGTGATAAAGTGACCATTAAAATTTAATCAAATCATTTTATTTTGAAAGAGGAGAGAAACGCCTTTTAGCTTTTCTTGCTGACGCTTAATTGCGAGTCCATCAAACTCCGGCGATTAAGTTAAAATGTAAATTTTTTAAACAGATGCCTATCAGATGGAAGTTTACAAACACGTGCGACAGAGCTTCAGTGAGGACCTCGTTCAGGTGGTGACCTTACCGGTGAGGTCAGGACTGATTCGAGCTCGATTGGAGGGATTCAAACATGTGACAGGACAAACTGTAGCATTCTTCGATAGCCACATGGAGGCCAATATTGACTGGTGTGTATGGAAGAAATAGTGCATGTTGATGATTTAATTAGTATTTTTATGTTAATACACATGGGAACCATGCAATCTCATTAGTCTAGACTGAATTGTGCTATAATGAATAGAAAAAAAGCATAAAAGAGAAAGACTTTCGACAGACAGGCTCTGTAATATGTTTTGGCCATAGTATTTCTTAGCTAAACTTGATGATTTTGTTTTAATGTAGCTTACGAAATGTTACATGTTTTCTGAAGGGCACAGCCCCTGTTACAACAGATCTTGGCGGATGATCGGACGATCGCTATGGCTCAGTTGGACTACGTGGAGAGAAACAGTTTTAGGTACAAGTTTACAAAGGGCTACAGAACACGGTACGGGTTCGACTGGCGGCTCCAGTTCTTCGAGACGGAGTTTAGACAGGACCAGCTGGCTGGGAAATCTGACACTGACGTCCTGCCGTACGTAACCTGACAATTCAAACTAAAACTGAACAATTTCTTTGTGTCAACAAAGCGTTTATAATGATTTAGTGTATGATATATTTAGAACAGGGCTTTTCGTGTGTTTTGTTTCGTATTTGTGGCGTACAATATAAAAATTAATCGTGGCGTATATTTTGCTGTAAAATGAATCATCCTTTTACTTCATACTTTCGAGGCGTTAGTCATTGCTGAACGTTGTCCTGTTTCGGTTTCGGTGTTATTGCTTGTTTTTTCTGTTGTATGTTATTCTAAACTGGTTTGAAGTCTGGTATGTTTTCGTTTTATGTTGTATTTTTGAGCACTACTTATATATAAAGCAGTTTATTTATTATTTTTATGTTGTATAGTTTGTGTGTTTGTTTATATTTCAGTAGATATGTGGAATAGAATATTGAGTTTTTATCAGATTTGATTTTAATTGATTTAAACATATTTGTTGGCTTCAATAACAATGGGATTGGGCACAGGTTCTACAGCCCTTTCCCTACAATAAAACATTTATATATTTACAAAATTCAAGAGGAACATAATCATACTTTACGCTATCATTCTATGAAGAGTAGCGTGTTTTGTATTGTACTCTGTATGAGGTATTTCTGAGGTTAAGTGATACGCTGTGTGTTAGGTACATTAGGTAGGTATTGTATTCTGTATGAGGTATTTCTGAGGTTAAGCGATACGCTGTGTGTTAGGTACATTAGATTTGTATTGTATTCTGTATGAGGTATTTCTGAGGTTAAGCGATACGCTGTGTGTTAGGTACATTAGGTATGTATTGTATACTACAAATTAACATTTGGTATTGTTATGGCTGTATGTTGTAGAGGTGTAGTAATGGTCGGTGCTGCCTTCGTCGTGGATGTGAAATACTTTACAGAGATCGGTACATATGACGATGGTATGAAGATTTGGGGAGGTGAAAATCTGGAGCTGTCGTGGAGGGTACATTAATATTTCCCTTAATCTATTTTGATCTTATTTCGTACATTGGCATTGATTTATAAACCATAATTAGCCACATTTGTTCGTGTTTAATATATTATATTATTGTACAGTATTTACAATGAGCGGCTTGGTCAGTTATTTGTGGTATTCTATTGTTCAATGTGAACCCCAGGAAGTCGTTCTTTATAAACGATGGGCTAAATAATGAAGTCAGCTATCAATGTGTCCGCCATACTGTAATAATTAATTGTTACAAAAGCGACTGGTGTTATGACGTCAAATCAGTAATGAACCGTGAAATCGACAGGAATCTGCATTTCTACCTAAAGCAATGCGGCCATGGCGTGTGATTGAACATGAGGCCACTAACCCCTCAAAACAAAACTGAAATTAACCTTTCCAATTTTCTTTCAATTTTACGTAGAGCCAACTTTATTGTGATATTGTCTAAAAATGTACCTTTGCCACGAGCACTGATATTGGAGGATGAATGGCTACAGATTTGTTCTAGTAAATGACCTTATATATTTGACTCTTTCAATGGATGCGTTTGATCTCAGACACTGCTATTTCGTCTGTCTGTACTGTAGTTCACTTTTTTTCACATTCTGACATTGTTATAATACACCTTCACGTTGTAATTGTGAAATCTTATAAAAAAAGAACAGTTATTGCGAGGTGTTTGTCTGCCTGATCTAGGCACCGCATTTATAGTAATTTCCTAGCAATTCAGTTTGTGTAGTTATCTTATTTGACGTTACATAACATCTATTTCATCCATTGGCTGTTAGGTGTGGCTATGTGGAGGTCGTCTTGTGCACGTGCCGTGCTCGAGAGTAGGTCACATAGAACGTGACCAGCCGTATGACTTCCTTGGTGACAGGAAACAAGTCGAACAGTACAACTACCGACGGGCCATTAGTGTGTGGATGGGAGACTATTCCCGATATGTCTACGGATTCTACCCGGACATGGAGGTAAGATCACCAATATTGTACTGTTGTATTGTATTGTACTCTGTACTGTTTTTGCCCTGCTGCTTCTGTCTGTACATGGTCGTCCTCATCTGAAGCAGTATGCTGTTTACACAGGCGATGACATATCAATGTCGCTAAATCTTGTTTATGAAGATATGTTGAAGTACATGTTTGTAAGCATTGTTATTATAATGTACCACGTGCTCTTATGTCACAAATTGGCATGCATGCAGTTGCTTCTTTATTTTTGAAACATCATTTTTTTAAAACACATACATGTATTAGATAATGTCATTACATTTGCAACAATGATTTTGAACATTGTTTGGATTTATGTTTTATTTATAGTTTTGGAATTACTTACAATTTACAAAAATGTACATGCACCTTTTATATTTGGATTTACATTAATACGTAAAAAACATTTTGTTACTAATTATATGTAGAGATTTTCTGCGGGTGACTTGGACGACAGAATCAGACTGAAAAACAAGTTGAAATGTCGCTCGTTTGATTGGCTAATGAAGAATATCTGGCCGGAGTTGTTCGCCTATGATGTCAACGTGACGTCATCGGGAGGAGCAGGAGTAAGTACTATGGTGTTAGTACATTTTACATATACCAGCATACTGCCAGTTAAAATCTCAGATTCACAGAGGGAATATATATAATCGAATATTTTGTTATATATGTAAAAGATGACCTAGCTATAAAAGCGACCCATTGATAACACTGATAACATCGTATTTTGTAGTTGGAGAACTTCAGGCCACCTCGTTGCCTTGACAACAACATGTACCTGTTTTCGTCCCCGGCCCAACTCCGTGTTCAATACTGTAACTACCACGTGATGCAACAGGTATTGTACCGAATCTTCTAGTTACCAAGACAACGCACAAACCGCTGACTGTTTATTTTACCGACAGTGCGTAAAAATAACTTTGTTTTCACAAGGAAAACTGATACCGAAAAGGATGCCAAACCAAATTAAAGCTCCATATTGGTTTGAACATGTTAACATCTTTACATGTAGTACTTGTTCTACCAAATTATATAAAATAATGTAAACTACATACACAGTATATGTGTCATTTTATTACAATTTTTCTTGAGATGAGAGAATGTATTTTTTCAGAACTTCGCCCTCACTACAGCTAAAGAGCTTCGGACAATTTTGCAATGTGTGCATGTGGAGAGAGAAGAGATGGACTTCGTACCTTGTTTGGTAAATTGTCTGGAAGTACAGGATAAATGGGACCACTCAAAGGTAAGACTGTGTTTAAAACATGGATGAAACACCAAGAGTAGTTATATGTATGATTGAACAAGAAGTTGTCTGGAAGGTAAGACCTCGCTGTATTACACCAAGAGTAGTACAGCACCACAAACACCACCCCAGAAAGTTTCCAAGTTAGAAATTGTTGTTGTCGGTCAAACTGGCATGTAATATTATAGTAAGGCCACCAGTTGGAACTTCAATTTAGAACATCAGCCTTTCCCCCCCAAGAACACTACAATTAAAACATTAAGTTACACCACAAAGACACTGCAATACTAAAGACAGATTTATCATGTAGCCTAAGAGACAGATTTAACATGTAGCCTAAGAGACAGATTTAACATGTAGCCTAAGAGACAGATTTAACATGTAGACTAAGAAACAGATTTAACATGTAGCCTAAGAGACAGATTTAACATGTAGCCTAAGAAACAGATTTAACATGTAGCCTAAGAGACAGATTTAACATGTAGCCTAAGAGACAAATTTAACATGTAGCCTAAGAGACAGATTTAACATGTAGCCTAAGAGACAGATTTAACATGTAGCCTAAGAGACAGATTTAACATGTAGGCTAAGAGACAGATTTAACATGTAGCCTCAGAAACAGATTTAACATGCAGCATAAGAGACAGATTTAACATGTAGCCTAAGAGACAGATTTAACATGTAGCCTAAGAGACAGATTTAACATGTAGCCTAAGAGACAGATTTAACATGTAGCCTAAGAGACAGATTTAACATGTAGCCTAAGAGACAGATTTAACATGTAGACTAAGAGACAGATTTAACATGTAGCCTAAGAGACAGATTTAACATGCAGCCTAAGAGACAGATTAAACATGCAGCCTAAGAGACAGATTTAACATGCAGCCTAAGAGACAGATTTATCATGTAGCCTAAGAGACAGGTGAAACATGTAGCCTAAGAGACAGATTTAACATGTAGCCTAACAGACAGATTTAACATGTAGCCTAAGAGACAGATTTATCATGTAGCCTAAGAGACAGATTTATCATGTAGCCTAAGAGACAGATTTAACATGTAGCCTAAGAGACAGATTTAACATGTAGCCTAAGAGACCGATTTAACATGTAGCCTAAGAGACAGATTTAATATGTAGCCTAAGAGACAGATTTAACATGTAGCCTAAGAGACAGATTTAACATGTAGCCTAAGAGACAGATTTATCATGTAGCCTAAGAGACAGATTTAACATGTAGCCTAAGAGACAAATTTAACATGTAGCCTAAGAGACAGATTTAACATGTAGCCTAAGAGACAGATTTAACATGTAGCCTAAGAGACAGATTTAACATGTAGCCTAAGAGACATATTTAACATGTAGCCTAAGAGACAGATTTAACATGTAGCCTAAGAGACATATTAAACATGTAGCCTAAGAGACATATTTAACATGTAGCCTAAGAGACATATTTAACATGTAGCCTAAGAGACATATTTAACATGTAGCCTAAGAGACAGATTTAACATGTAGCCCAAGAGACATATTTAACATGTAGCCTAAGAGACAGATTTAACATGTAGCCTAAGAGACAGATTTAACATGTAGCCTAAGAGACAAATTTAACATGTAGCCTAAGAGACCGATTTAACATGTAGCCTAAGAGACCGATTTAACATGTAGCCTAAGAGACAGATTTAACATGTAGCCTAAGAGACATATTTAACATGTAGCCTAAGAGACAGATTTAACATGTAGCCTCAGAGACAGATTTAACATGTAGCCTAAGAGACCGATTTAACATGTAGCCTAAGAGACATATTTAACATGTAGCCTAAGAGACCGATTTAACATGTAGCCTAAGAGACTGATTTAACATGTAGCCTAAGAGACATATTTATCATGTAGCCTAAGAGACATATTTAACATGTAGCCTAAGAGACATATTTAACATGTAGCCTAATAGACAGATTTAACATGTAGCCTAAGAGACAGATTTAACATGTAGCCTAAGAGACATATTTAACATGTAGCCAAAGAGACATATTTAACATGTAGCCTAAGAGACATATTTAACATGTAGCCAAAGAGACAGATTTAACATGTAGACTAAGAGACAGATTTAACATGTAGCCTAAGAGACAGATTTAACATGTAGTTTAAGAGACAGATTTAACATGTAGCCTAAGAGACAGATTTAACATGTAGACTAAGAGACAGATTTAACATGTAGCCTAAGAGACAGATTTAACATGTAGCCTAAGAGACAGATTTAACATGTAGCCTAAGAGACATATTTAACATGTAGCCTAAGAGACAGATTTAACATGTAGCCTAAGAGACAGATTTAACATGTAGCCTAAGAGACAGATTTAACATGCAGCCTAAGAGACAGATTTATCATGTAGCCTAAGAGACAGATTTAACATGTAGCCTAAGAGACAGATTTAACATGTAGCCTAAGAGACCGATTTAACATGTAGCCTAAGAGACAGATTTAATATGTAGCCTAAGAGACCGATTTAACATGTAGTCTAAGAAACAGATTTAACATGTAGCCTAAAAGACAGATTTATCATGTAGCCTAAGAGACAGATTTAACATGTAGCCTAAGAGACAAATTTAACATGTAGCCTAAGAGACAGATTTAACATTTAGCCTAAGAGACAAATTTAACATGTAGCCTAAGAGACAGATTTAACATGTAGCCTAAGAGACATATTTAACATGTAGCCTAAGAGACAGATTTAACATGTAGCCTAAGAGACATATTTAACATGTAGCCTAAGAGACAGATTTAACATGTAGCCTAAGAGACAGGTGAAACATGTAGCCTAAGAGAGAGATTTAACATGTAGCCTAAGAGACAGATTTAACATGTAGCCTCAGAGACAGATTTAACATGTAGCCTAAGAGACCGATTTAACATGTAGCCTAAGAGACATATTTAACATGTAGCCTAAGAGACCGATTTAACATGTAGCCTAAGAGACTGATTTAACATGTAGCCTAAGAGACATATTTATCATGTAGCCTAAGAGACATATTTAACATGTAGCCTAAGAGACATATTTAACATGTAGCCTAATAGACATATTTAACATGTAGCCTAAGAGACAGATTTAAGATGTAGCCTAAGAGACATATTTAACATGTAGCCAAAGAGACATATTTAACATGTAGCCTAATAGACATATTTAACATGTAGCCAAAGAGACAGATTTAACATGTAGATTAAGAGACAGATTTAACATGTAGCCTAAGAGACAGATTTAACATGTAGCCAAAGAGACAGATTTAACATGTAGCCTAAGAGACATATTTAACATGTAGACTAAGAGACAGATTTAACATGTAGCCTAAGAGACAGATTTAACATGTAGCCTAAGAGACAGATTTAACATGTAGCCTAAGAGACATATTTAACATGTAGCCTAAGAGACAGATTTAACATGTAGCCTAAGAGACAGATTTAACATGTAGCCTAAGAGACAGATTTAACATGCAGCCTAAGAGACAGATTTAACATGTAGACTAAGAGACAGATTTAACATGTAACCTAAGAGACAGATTTAGCATGTAGCCTAAGAGACAGATTTAACATGCAGCCTAAGAGACAGATTTAACATGTAGCCTAAGAGAAATATTTAACATGCCGACTTAGAAACAGATTTAACATGCAGCCTAAGAGACAGATTTAACATGTAGCCTAAAAGACAGATTTAACATGTAGCCTAAAAGACAGATTAACATGTAGCCTAAGAGACAGATTTAACATGCCGCCTAAGAATCAGATAAAACATGCAGCCTAAGAGACAGATTTATCATGTAGCCTAAGAGACAGAGTTAACATGTAGACTAAGAGACAGATTTAACATGTAGCCTAAGAGACAGATTTAACATGTAGCCTAAGAGACAGATTTAACATGTAGCCTAAGAGACAGATTTAACATGTAGCCTAAGAGACAGATTGAACATATAACCAAAGAGACAGATAAACACGCAGCCTAAGAGACAGATTTAACATGCAGCCTAAGAGATAGATTTAACATGTAGCCTAAGAGACAGATAAAGCATGTCGCCTAAGAGACATATTTAACATGTAGCCTAAGAGACAGATTTAACATGTAGCCTAAGAGACATATTTAACATGTAGCCTAAGAGACAGATTCAACATGTAGCCTAAGAGAGAGATTTAACCTGTAGCCTAAGAGACATATTTAACATGTAGCCTAAGAGACAGATTTAACATGTAGCCTAAGAGACAGATTTAACATGCAGCCTAAGAGACAGATTTAACATGTAGCCTAAGAGACAGATTTAACATGTAGCCTAAGAGACAGATTTAACATGTAGCCTAAGAGACAGATTTAACATGTAGCCTAAGAGACATATTTAACATGTAGCCTAAGAGACAGATTTTACATGTATCCTAAGAGACAGATATAACATGTAGCCTAAGAGACATATTTAACATGTAGCCTAAGAGAGAGATTTAACATGTAGCCTAAGAGACATATTTAACATGTAGCCTAAGAGACAGATTTAACATGTAGCCTAAGAGACATATTTAACATGCAGCCTAAGAGACAGATTTAACATGTAGCCTAAGAGACAGATTTGACATGTAGGCTAAGAGACAGATATAACATGTAGCCTAAGAGACATATTTAACATGTAGCCTAAGAGACAGATTTAACATGTAGCCTAAGAGACAGATTTAACATGTAGACTAAGAGACAGATTTAACATGTAGCCTAAGAGACAGATTTAACATGCAGCCTAAGAGACAGATTTAACATGCAGCCGAAGAGACCGATTTAACATGTAGCCTAAGAGACATTTTTAACATGCCGCCTAAGAAACAGATTTAACATGTAGCCTAAGAGACAGATTTAACATGTAGCCTAAAAGACAGATTAACATGTAGCCTAAGAAACAGATTTAACATACCGCCTAAGAAACAGATAAAACATGCCGCCTTAGAGACAGATTTGACATGTTGCCTAAGAGACAGATTGAACATATAACCAAAGAGACAGATAAACACGCAGCCTAAGAGACATATTTAACATGCAGCCTAAGAGACAGATTTAACATGTAGCCTAAGAGACAGATAAAACATGTAGCCTAAGAGACATATTTAACATGTAGCCTAAGAGACAGATTTAACATGTAGCCTAATAGACATATTTAACATGCAGCCTAAGAGACAGATTTAACATGTAGCCTAAGAGACAGATTTTACATGTATCCTAAGAGACAGATATAACATGTAGCCTAAGAGACATATTTAACATGTAGCCTAAGAGAGAGATTTAACATGTAGCCTAAGAGACAGATTTAACATGTAGCCTAAGAGACAGATTTGACATGTAGGCTAAGAGACAGATATAACATGTAGCCTAAGAGAGAGATTTAACATGTAGCCTAAGAGACATATTTAACATGTAGCCTAAGAGACATATTTAACATGTAGCCTAAGAGACAGATTTAACATGTAGCCTAAGAGACCGATTTAACATGTAGCCTAAGAGACATATTTAACATGTAGCCTAAGAGACAGATTTAACATGTAGCCTAAGAGACAGATTAAACATGCAGCCTAAGAGACAGATTTAACATGTAGCCTAAGAGACAGATTTAACATGTAGCCTAAGAGACAAATTTAACATGCAGCCTAAGAGACAGATGTACAATGTAATATATAACCTGCAAAGAAAATGGAAATCCATTGAAACATAATGTATACAGTAAGATTAGTAAATGAATCCTAAAATCATAATTGATAAAAGTTAGTTAACAGAGTCCAGGCATATATTTTTCGAAACGAAATGAAGCAACGCTCCCAAAAAATAAAATGATAAATAGTAATGTTATTTTCTGTATCAAGTGGCATGTGTAATTAAATTCAACACCATCAATTTTACACTTTTACAATGTACAGATATGAAAAAACAATATGTTTACGATTTGAAAAGAAATCTTACTCATAATTGACTTATGATTTAGGACATACGAAATTTACCTATTATATAAATCACATCTGCTTACGTTGCGTTGTTGTACAGGAGGGGCTTCTTGTACACTTGGCCACGGGACTCTGCATGGCTCTACTCCGGGACACCCTCATAATGCGTGATTGTAAGGCAGGAGACCCAGCCCAGACTTGGACGTTCGCCAGCCAACGTGAAGATGGTGCTAATGCACCAAACTGGTGACACAATCGTTCTTTTGAGTATGCACTAGTTGTTCTTAGTACGTTGTACTACATGATAAAAGACAATACAGTTGTGAAGCAAGACGACTAGATATAGCAAGATTATATCAGTCAGATGTATGCATTATGCACTGCAGAAGATAGTAAGCAAATAGCTGCCGAATGTTTTCAGACTTGGCCGAAAATCGGCTGTGCATTGAGATTATGTGAATACCTGATATTACATACTTCATCAAACGCTTTAGCAATCTGCTGTAATAGTGAGAGAGATCAGGAAACGAGGTAACCCTCATGTTATCACCACGCTGTCTACGAACATTTCGTAAATTATATAGAGGTTACACAACGACTGGTTGTTGGATATGGAATTTATTTCACTCGAGTTTATTATTTTTTTAAAGTTACAAAAGACACGAGCTTTAGCGAGTGTCTTTTGTAACTTTAAAAAATAATTAACGAGAGTGAAATAAATTCCATATCCAATGACCACGAGTCGTGTGACCTGTTTCTACCACAATATTAAATTGGCAGTGTCAGTGTTGATTTTTGGAGTGAACCGCGGACTATTTGCGCGAAAACGCATCATCTCGCATACATTCCCGCCAAGTTGTGACGTCGTCAACAATCAATGACGACGTCAACAATCGTGATTTCCGGTCAAAGTTCAACTTCTCAACCAATCAAAAGTCCGGAAGGTCATATTCCACTTGTGGTATATAACATATATTTATCCAACAGTAAGCACGTTTATACAATGGTCTGAGAGTGGAATAACACGGGGTATTGTGGTAGAAAATGTAAAATACTGTGTGGATTTTATTATAATTCACCTCTGTGGTCATTATGATCATTTGCAATACTCTAAAAACGCGTTTTAAATGGTCAATACAGTAGGTTGTGAATGTCCAATTATTCTGTTGATATACACTACATAAACTTACAGCACGGTAGATTGGCTGTCACACAGAATCACTGATACAATCCGTAAATTGGCTCCGTTATAAGATACCATAGTGTGTTAAAGATCTGATGCAATGGATACGTACAGTTCTTGTGTCTGTAATACATATCTGTTTGTGATGATAATTTTTCATGTAACTGCAAGGTAATATTGTGCACCACGATCAGTTTACAATGTCTGGGCATTCCCCTTCTGTTGATTTTCCATAATAATGACCATATCAAACCTTTTTCTATTGTTACATGCTTTATACTCGCTCATAATGTTATGTCTATATACATGTACTATTTTCTATCATCATTTTGTTTTTGTTGCATTTTGGATGCTTACAAAATGAAATAAAATTTTACGTTTAAAATTGCGAAAGTCCGTCTTTCTATTTTATTTGGAATGAAAAAAGATATATGTAACAAAAACATTACTGCTATACCTTGTTTTTGTATCGATACTTAATATTTGAGAATATATTGAACTGATCAATGTTCAGTATGTTATACATTTGTACTATTCTCAAAGACTATTAAGTGGCTTTATTCTCTTGTTCTTTTCATGGGTCTCCGTGTTAATCTTTCCTTTTGTCCATAATTTTATCGATTATAATCATCTCTACAAATCACATCTCGCCTCTTCATTTCTCTCCATAATTAATTTACTACACAGGGTTCGTAAACATTATGCGAGTTGCTTCCCTTTAAACCTATTATCGCTATTGGCAGACTTTCTGTGTTTGTTCTTCCAATATTAATGGTGCCTCCAGGGGCGTAGCTGGAGGTATTTTGATGTGCAAGCCCCGTGACGTTTACATTTTGGGGAGGGGGTACTTCAGTTGGGGGGGAGGGGGTCACATTTGGACTTCAAATGGTGCCATTGTGTTTTGGACTTGTTTAAATTATCATTGTCTGGCCTATCATTATGCAAATTATTTATCCGAAAATGGAATACGATATGTTTTATTTCCATGATGTATGGAAACAAAATCTTTATCCATACCTTTCTCATGTCATTAATTCATCAGTAAGTAAAACCAGGGACATTTACATGTAAAACCATCTTTGATATAGATATGTCTCTGTTTATAAGTATATGTGTAGTGTGCAGGACTCAGGAAGTAAGAACTCATACTTGTGTTCTTTAGCATAATTTTGTATAATTCGAACAGGCCTAATTTCACGAAAGTTCCTTAACTTAAAAATCTCCATAGAAGAGCATTAAAGAATTAACGAGAAAATCTTAAGTAAAAAAGGAATTTTCCTTAATTTCCGTAGTGCTTTCCTATGGAGATATTTAACTTAATGAATTTTGGCCGGGCTCATTGATAATTGTCTTTGCTGACATTTTGTTTGAACCGAAATGTAGAAAAATTGGCCCTTCTATTATTACTCTTAAAATGATAAAAAGGGTCAATTTTTTTATATTAAATCTAATACAGATTTACTAAAAAAAAACAGAGAGTACCAAAGCGTCAACAATCCACAATCCGAACTCAAAATCGATAAAACTAGAGGCAAAATAGAATCAAAGAAAAGATTTACATGGATAACCTTGTAAAAGAACAATAGAATAAGACTAGGTGTTCCGGAAGAGTAAGCGTCTTCTACGTTTTCGACGACAACTTCCATGTAAATATTGGTCACATCCAAGTAAACACCAGGTTCTCAAAACGAGAAACGAGTCCTCATTGTTAATAAAAACAAGGGAGAACACTAATGAGCATACTCAAAAACGTCGATCTTCACATCACTTAAAGATACAGAATATGTCCCATGAAACCAAGATCTGATGGCGACCATAAAACTTGCCCATAGTCTTCATCAACTTGCACCTCTCCTTTAAAGCCATGTGCCATAAGTTTGTTCGTCAGCAGCTGACATCTATCACTAAAACCTAACATGACACGGTTTTAAACAGATGCTTATGTTTGGATGTTGTTGAAAAAAAGGAGTAACAATATCAGTGGAAGTTTAAGAATATAAGTTGAATTATGAAATTTCTCGACTTTAATACACATACTTTGGAAAATGATGTGCAAGCACGGGCTTATGTGCTTACATGGCAGCTACGCCACTGGCCTCTAACATCAGCCTTTAATTACCATAAATTAAATGTGATAGACTCTAAAGGCTAACGTACTAAACATAACTCAAATAAACCAAACACACTTTGATCCGAGTTTATGTCCATTTTCTTGCAATCTTTCTCATTGCCATCGACGTGATCTTATAAAATACATTACCTACGGGGACTATTAAGTTTAATTCGGGCTGAAAAATCTATTTTGTAACTTGTATTTCAGCCTAAATTTAATAAATACTGGCGATAAAAGTAGAGACAGGAACCGTATCCCTGTGCGTTTACACCAGGGTATATACCATTTCTATTTTACTTTCAGCAAATTGACATGGCATGTTTAAGTTGACCTATTATCCAAGTCTTTTAGCTATCTTTTACATGAGACATGATTACGTATTCATTATCACTTTAATACCACGTTTGATATTAGCGGTCATGTTAAATAGAATAGCTATTCATGATCTAAGGGCAAACTATTTCTTTACGATTGTCAAAGTTTCAAGGACGCCATGATGAAGAGCTGTGACGTCACATGTATCGTCCTCGTTTTCATCACGTCGTAAATGTCGCGGTCCTCTGGTTACAACTACGTGATTTTTAGTGTCGATAAATGCAGGTTATTGAAGACTATGTTTGTTTAATTGTCGCCTTCATGAAATATTCCGTCTCCTTGTGGACTATGAATTTTGATGTTTGTCCCCTGTAGTGTCGCAGGCAGTACATGATCTTGGTACTCTCAAGAACACGCTATTACTGACTTTTCTTCTGCAAGGCAGATGTCAATAAAGCATTGAAAACCTTACTGGAACTACTGGTCTTGTTTATATCATCATATCAATACTTTTGTTTTATATTAGTCCTAGGTTCAATGACTGTGGTTGTAAATTAGTTTTGGTACTCTTAAAAAATTGTGATTGGTTTTGTTATGAAAGTTTGATATAAATATATACATATTTCATATGCACATGTAATCAAACTCCTCAAATAAACCCATACATTAATTTAGCGTGCTTTTTATATTAAGAAACCATTTTTTAGCCACGTATTGTTTTGTAAAAAAAGAAGAATATGACAATATTACAAATACTGGCTTTACAACGTTAATATATATTGATAATATCGGAAATTAAGCATTGGCTTAAATCTGTTTAGCGAATACTGAAGCGTTATCATAATCCGAACTCAAAATCGATAAAACAAAGGAAAATTACTCGAATGCCATGAAAGAGTACAAGAGAATACGGTCAGGTGTTCAGAAAGAGTAAACGTCTAGGTGACATCCATTTAAATGTCAAAGTAATCAATTTTAATGGTAGTAAGAAGTGTTGGCAAAGGCTTGGTTGAGCAGCTAACAGAGCTAGTGATAAAATATTGCTTATACATGTAATAATCCTTTTGCAGTCTCGGTATCCAAAATAGTCGACTTAGGCATTTTCCTATTCCATCAACTTCTTATTATTTTTAAACGAGCTGTTTTTTCACACGCGTTTACTTTAAACGGTACAATTGCATTCATATGTAAATAACCGCTACAAGTTTAAGACACAAGTTAAAACAATTATCCTCTTATTGACCCGTAACAAAAACATTTCACGGTTTCTATTTAAAAATACCATCGAGACATTTAAACATATCTAATTAACTAATAATGTGATACCCTTCGCTTTATATGCGGGATTGAAATGCAGGCGTAAAACCCCACAAACACATCTATCAGCAGAACTACATTCACCTTTCAGAATGACGTTTATATGGTATAGTAGCAAAGCGTTGATAAGCACATTCAGACTTTTAGAGTTGGTTTTAATGTCCCTCTGCTGAAGAAAAGACGATTTTAAATCCCCCTTCAACTTCGACTTTTCCAATAAGATTTAGATAATGTATTGTTTCTGATAAATTCAAATGAAATAAATAACTAGGGGAGTCATACGGCTGCTAGTGAGTCGATTGATCTATATAGCCCGTGTGTAATGCTGAAGTCATTCTATAAAGTGAATTTACATATACGGAATATTCGTCCGTGACACGACTCTATCTTTATAATCCTTTACCCACATCCGGACAGATTCGATTAGACAGCCTCGTGCCTTCATGTTTAATTAAAACGTATATTTCCGGAGCCGGTTTAAATTTTCCAATTCGCATGGTTTCCCCAAAGCCTGCAGTATAAATACATGTATATATATCACAGCTGTTGTGGACTAGTCGGGTGAGCTTTCACAGACCTTATAATAGAAAATGAATTTTGCAAGTACAAGCCAATTGTAGACACATTTCCATCTTCTATAGTAAAATGACTATATTCAAGTCAATAACTCCATACATTGCTGTAAAACTGTCATCGAAATCAACCACAAGGTTGGAATTTATCACATAAGTTTGGAATATTTAAAACAAAAAAACCCCAACATTATCTGTGCTAGATAGTTGTGTTTTGTTTAAAGGAAATTGATGTTTTTCATCTTGGGGAACACACCAATATGAAATATATATACAATATCACTAATGTTATTGGCCAACCAAGAAATGTTACTGTGCCAATACTCTCGATGCCTGATCCGTTTAGAAAGAACAAACTGTTCAATTTTACTTTGACCTCATTACTTGTACTACAAGACAACACTTTAGTAAACACTTGGCAGTCAGCCGAATTACACCAATCGGTTGACGCTGCTACAGAACACTACCAAAATATGAAATTATCAAAGCTACTGACCAATTACTATTTTAGACAGATGAACATGCACAATGGATATATTTACCACACGAGATTTATGAAAATCACTTTTCCGCGAAGGTATGAACCCAACAGATTTCTTAAATTCACATGTACTCTACTTCATATTTGAGGTAATTCAGATAATTTGGATTTGCAACTTTGTGGCCCCTAACATATCGGATGAGTACAGAATTGTAGACCAGCAAAACAACTTCATGATTGAGTATGATTTATTGTTATTTAATATTGTGTGTGTGTTCCTCGTTTGTCTCTCTTATAACCATTGGTTAGTTGAGACAGCATGGTAGACGATAGAACGCTATTTATGAGAGTGCTTCCCAACCTCCACCTTCTATCTTATACAAACCATGCAAATCTGAGGTCAAATGCAAGTACCTGTCCCTTTCAAACAGTTTGAAAATGGCAACAAAACACCAAGGGATACTAATTACCACAACTTAACAAAGTCTAATTATATCGAACAGGGAACGGCATAATTTTCAAATAAGAGCATGTGGGCGACCATAGAATTTGCCTATAATCTACATCAACCTCTACTTTCTCGAAACCCTGTAATGCAAATTAGCCAGAATTCCACATTTTCCGGAATCATTTTATTTTTGGTAGTTTCGTTGATATCGAACGAATGCCTACCTCCGACCTGAAATAAACAAGACAGTGGGAGCATTCATGTTTCTGTGAACATTGTAGTTGTCTTGTTTCACATATTGTTTAGAGATAAGCCATAACTGATGTCGACGTAAAGTTCCAGAAGTGTCTATTATACTCGAATGTGTAGTGACCTTGATTTCAAGCACAACGGCGGAGGTCAACCTGTTTCTTACTGCAAACTCTTCTTCCTACTTCAATTAAAAGTAAAATGTAAGGACATTTTTGTTCATTCAGCCCCATATAAATACACAAATACAAGGGCAAGAACAAACAGTCTAGTGTGAGGACAATAACCAACAGTGTAGTGTGAAGGACAAGAACCAGCAGTCTAGTGTGAAGGACAAGGACCAACAGTCTAGTGTGAAGGACAAGGACCAACAGTCTAATGTGAAGGACAAGGACCAACAGTCTAGTGTGAAGGACAAGTACCAACAGTCTAGTGTGAAGGACAAGTATCAACAGTCTAGTGTGAAGGACAAGGACCAACAGTCTAGTGTGAAGGACAAGAACCAACAGTCTAGTGTGAAGGACAAGGACCAACAGTGTAGTGTGAAGGACAAGGACCAACAGTCTAGTGTGACGGACAAGGACCAACAGTCTAGTGTGAAGGACAAGGACCAACAGTCTAGTGTGAAGGACAATAACCAGCAGTCTAGTGTGAAGGACAATAACCAACAGTCTAGTGTGAAGGACAAGGACCAACAGTCTAGTGTGAAGACAAGGACCAATAGTCTAGTGTGAAGGACAAGTACCAACAGTCTAGTGTGACGGACAAGGACCAACAGTCTAGTGTGAAGGACAAGGACCAACAGTCTAGTGTGAAGGACAAGAACCAACAGTCTAGTGTGACGGACAAGTACCAACAGTCTAGTGTGAAGGACAAGGACCAACAGTCTAGTGTGAGGGGCAAGAACCAACAGTCTAGTGTGAAGGACAAGGACCAACAGTCTTGTGTGAAGGACAAGTACCAACAGTCTAGTGTGAAGGACAAGAACCAACAGTGTAGTGTGAAGGACAAGTACCAACACTCTGTTGTGAGGGGCAAGAACCAACAGTCCAGTGTGAAGGACAAGGACCAACAGTCTAGTGTGAAGGGCAAGAACCAACAGTCTAGTGTGAAGGACAAGAACCAACAGTCTAGTGTGAAGGGCAATAACCAACAGTCCAGTGTGAAGGACAAGGACCAACAGTCTAGTGTGAAGGACAATAACCAACAGTCTAGTGTGACGGACAAGAACCAACAGTCTAGTGTGAAGGACAAGAACCAATAGTCCAGTGTGAAGGGCAAGGACCAACAGTCTAGTGTGAAGGGCAAGAACCAACAGTCCAGTGTGAAGGCCAAGGACCAACAGTCCAGTGTGAAGGGCAAGAACCAACAGTCTAGTGTGAAGGACAAGAACCAACAGTCCAGTGTGAAGGGCAAGAACCAACAGTCCAGTGTGAAGGACAAGGACCAACAGTCTTGTGTGAAGGACATAGTGTGAAGGACAAGGACCAACAGTCTTGTGTGAAGGACATAGTGTGAAGGACAAGAACCAATAGCCTAGTGTGAAGGACAAGTACCAACAGTCTAGTGTGAAGGACAAGGACCAACAGTGTAGTGTGAAGGACAGAATATTTTCTATACATTATTATAAAAACAATCAAATTCAAATTTATGACATAAAACCCTGATACATGTATCTCAAATCTACATTCTTAGAAAGTTAATGTAACTATTGTACATCCATTGTAAACATCTCAAGAAACCGATTTCCTTGTTGAACGATCACTAATAATATAAAGGTGGCCGGTTGTCGTTCCGTTCACTTGGTTATCCACCATGGTGTCTCGTGATTATAGTTTAAAAAATATATGTAGGTTACAAAACAAAGCGAGCATGTGCTAAAGTATGTTAGATCATGCAATATAAGGATGAACTGAAATGTCTTCGCGGTGAATTGGTGCCTCGTGTACCAGATTCGTGTCTAAGTGCTGCATTGGTCAGCAGGGCACATACATACCAAGTTAAGTAAAAACGTTTAAGAGTACTGTATTTACATTGTAGCTCAAACAATCAGATGGCGGGACACCCAGTAATGATCTTGATATATTTGAGGAGTTAAGTATTCTGCTTTAAGTGCGCTTTTTATATCC
This sequence comes from Mimachlamys varia, assembly GCA_947623455.1. Classification (NCBI taxonomy): domain Eukaryota; kingdom Metazoa; phylum Mollusca; class Bivalvia; order Pectinida; family Pectinidae; genus Mimachlamys; species Mimachlamys varia. The sequence continues at coordinate 6,430,250 of OX392535.1, forward strand.
CAAATGGTCCGGAAAATACAACAATCTTAATATTTACCAGAACCGAGGTGTGCAAAATACGTTATGTATTATATTAGAGGGGTATCAGAGGAAAGCATGCAACTCTTAGTAAAACGATATTACAGGACATACGTTTGTGTTGTCATATTCAACTTGAAGGTCAATATTTCTGTTTTGCATCAATGTGACATGGCCTCGACGTCGCGTAAGGGAAGTAGCTAAATCAGGTTTATCTATCAATTTTATCTGCCCGATAATGGTTCTTTTCTTGGATTGTGATTTCTTAAACAGAATCTTGTACATTTTGTAACCTTCCGCTAGAATGTTGCCCGGATTTTGGTCATGTTTAGCTGACAAACGTGAATAACAATTTCCTTGCTTGGCGCTTTTACATATATTTGGTTGTTTGTGAAGGACACACATCTATTTATCAAATCTGTGTACATGCAGTACTTATAATTATATACTCTGATAATGTGTATGTGGTAAATGGAAGACGTTATGAAACGATATCCGTTCCTTTACCGGTGATATCTCTCAAACAAGAATCGCGTTTCACTGTTAATGTGGTGTCAACGAAACATTAATGTGCAGTCGCATTTGTCTTTTATAAATCGATCTAATTGCCCTTCCGTCCATCTGTTATTACAAAAGCTTCGTCCTTCTTAACATATGATCTCAAATTCTTAAGAATATAGATAAATGGATGATTACCATATTCTATAACTACATGGTCGTTTCGAGTCTAGACAAAGCTTTGTATCAGTAATTGCTGTATGTATCTAGCCTGGCCCTGTGTAACATTATAACATTTTATCATTTTGCTGTCGTTTAGATATGTCGTTTTTTAAATATCCGATGTCCTTTAACGAAATGTGAGAATATCATTTACGACATATAACAATGTTAAATTGCGGTTACACAATTATAGCTTGTTGTAAGTCCAACCGCCTGGCTCAGTTGGAGTTGTAATTGTCTTATACAACATCGATCAGGCGGTAAAGTAGTTCTCAAACAGTCTGCGACACATTCATTTCTGACAAATATAGTGTGTAAATTGCTGTAATGGTGTGACAAGTACCACCGTGATAAGGTAAAGGACAGGGCGACCCCTAGTCCTGATGTACCCCAGGGTAATACCTGTGTCCGCCTAGTACTTTCATGTCTGATGTACATCAAGATATCTTATTGCGTCAACCTAATTATGTATCGGGTCATCTACCCCACTTCTCTGGATAATCCGGTTTCCTCCTGCTTTAACCCATTAACTCCCAGAGCAATTTTGAAATAGATGTCTCATAGCTACATGTATATAAATGTTAAACATAATTTTTAGGCCTTTTCTGTTAACATTTTGATAATACAACCCCCATATATTTTAAAAGAGGGGGATGTGAACTTTTCCGGATAATCCGGTTTCCTCCAGCTTTAAGGAGCTCGCACACTGACATTCGGGTAAATAAAAGTGGCTAATATCAATAAAATTACTTGTGTCGTAATTAAAAATAGAATTACCGCCCTAAATGTGTAATAAACGCTGTTTAGTTTTCTTTGTTTAGTTTTTTTTTTTTTGGGGTGGGGGCTGGGGGGGTTCTAGCAATGTAGCCAAGTGCATTTTAGGATAGCAAGTGATGCTTCCTTGTAAATCCAATCTAAGTGAACTAAGAATGCTGAGTGATCATTTTTTGGTCATTCGATCAATTTGCACATAATGATAGTGAGTATTGCTTCATTGTCCTTCTAAACAGGTTTCTTTTAGGAAATTCGGTAATGATTCCTCGTTCCTCAAATCCAAAGAAACGTTATGATGTGTAGTATGTGTTCCTCGTGTGAAATTTCAATTGTTTCGTAGCATAGTGAGCGATGCTGCATTGTACTTCCGTTCCAGGTTTACTTTATGATGATATTTGCTGCAGTCTGACACCTCCATTCAAAGTTTACTTTATGATGATATTTGCTGCAGCCTGACACCTCCATTCCAAGTTTACTTTATGATGATATTTGCTGCAGCCTGACATCTCCATTCCTTGTTTACTTCATGATGATATTTGCTGCAGCCTGACACCTCCATTCCAAGTTTACTTTATGATGATATTTGCTGGAGCCTGACACCTCCATTCCTTGTTTACTTCATGATGATATTTGCTGCAGCCTGACACCTCCATTCAAAATTTACTTTATGATGATATTTGCTGAAGCCTGACATCTCCATTCCAAGTTCACTTTAAGATGGTTTTCGCTGCAGCCTGACACCTCCATTCCAAGTTTACTTTATGATGATATTTGCTGCAGCCTGACACCTCCATTCCAAGTTTACTTTATGATGATATTTGCTGCAGCCTGACACCTCCATTCCAAGTTTACTTTATGATGGTTTTTGCTGCAACCTGACAACTTCATTCAAAGTTCACTTTATAATGGTTTTTGCTGCAGCCTGACACCTCCATTCCAAGTTTACTTTATGATGGTTTTTGCTGCAACCTGACACCTTCATTCAAAGTTCACTTTATAATGGTTTTTGCTGCAGCCTGACACCTCCATTCCAAGTTTACTTCATGATGGTTTTTGCTGCAACCTGACACCTTCATTCAAAGTTCACTTTATAATGGTTTTTGCTGCAGCCTGACACCTCCATTCCAAGTTTACTTTATGATGGTTTTTGCTGCAACCTGACACCTTCATTCAAAGTTCACTTTATGATGGTTTTCGCTGCAGCCTGACACATCCATTCAAAGTTTACTTTATGATGATATTTGCTGCAGCCTGACACCTCCATTCCAAGTTTACTTTATAATGGTTTTTGCTGCAGCCTGACACCTCCATTCAAAGTTCACTTTATGATGGTTTTCGCTGCAACCTGACACCTTCATTCAAAGTTCACTTTATAATGGTTTTTGCTGCAGCCTGACACCTCCATTCCCAGTTTACTTTATGATGGTTTTTGCTGCAGCCTGACACCTCCATTCCAAGTTTACTTTATAATGGTTTTTGCTGCAGCCTGACACCTCCATTCCAAGTTCACTTTATAATGGTTTTTGCTGCAGCCTGACACCTCCATTCCAAGTTCACTTTATAATGGTTTTTGCTGCAGCCTGACACCTCCATTCCAAGTTTACTTTATGATGATATTTGCTGCAGCCTGACACCTCCATTCCAAGTTTACTTTAGGATGATATTTGCTGCAGCCTGACACCTCCATTCCCAGTTTACTTTATGATGATATTTGCTGCAGCCTGACACCTCCACTTCCAGTTTACTTTATGATGATATTTGCTGGAGCCTGACACCTCCATTCCCAGTTTACTTTATGATGATATTTGCTGCAGCCTGACACCTCCATTCCCAGTTTACTTTATGATGATATTTGCTGCAGCCTGACACCTCCATTCCAAGTTTACTTTATGATGATATTTGCTGCAGCCTGACACCTCCATTCCCAGTTTACGTTACGATAGTGAGCAATGCTGCTTTGTTCTTCCACCATTCCAAGTTTTCTTTGAGACAGCGAGCATTAACGCCTTTTACTTCCCATTAAAGTGTACCTTAACAAAGTCAGTTATTCTTTCTTGTTTTCCCCCTCATGGTGTACCGTAGGATATTGAATCATGCTTTCGTGTACGTCCAATCAGAATAGAGTATAATGATCACACCCTGCTCTAATTTGATACATTTGTAACTATTCCGAATTATCTGCATGCACTTGCACAGGTCGAAATATTTGATAAGTATTTATCATTTCTTTTGGGGAGTGTACTTCACTTGAGAGTTTTAAATGCAATGTATAATTAAAAAGATAACCGTTGATTAAAATATGTAAAGATAGAACGTGTGTTTTCAATTTCGTTGTAACTTCGATTAGAAAAGGCGTCTACGTACCGGGAATTGATAGTAAATCGAATTGATGGAGTAAAAATCACCACTGAGAAGATACGAGATCATGGTAAGAAATAACGTTATACCACCCTATAATAAGTAAAACCAGTCGCCAAGGAATGTTAACAGTAATAGGATAGCGTCCGCTCTTTCCTTAGAGGTTGGATGGTATATGTATAGTGATTGGTATACCATAACCTTTAATTTGATGATACTACAGAACACAGTGTGTTCTATACTGGTAAAACATACGTCTTCCAATGTTGTACCTTCAAGTTACTAGTAGGTTACAGGGGTTTTGTAGCGTTACATCGACGACAAACAATATTCTGTTCATAAAAAAACAGTATTTACAAAGATCTTGTTTCGTTTGAAATTGTAAATAAAACACATTGGATACTGAAACACTTTAGAAGGGAAGCATGTCATAATCTTAATGATCGTACTTAGTGAAGCAGATTTTTCAACTTATTTCGAAATTCTCTCGCTATATAAACCTAGTTGCTTTTAGAAGTAAATACCATTTGAATTACAGATATTGTCAAGTAGAGCCTACACATTTTTTTCTAGTTTTTGAACGACAGTACCGACAGCTCACAACCATTGGTGATGAGGTATTCTTGTCTACACAGGAAGACATGCTTTCCAAGTAGACCTCTTAAATCCACACAAATGACAGCAAGAAGCTTTAATAAAATAGCGCCCACATTACCCTTGTTATTCATTTGTCTGGAGTGGACGAGCCACTCGCAGACAAATCTTCTTTCTTTTTATACGGAGATTAGTAAGAGCAATCTAAAGCATCTTATCGCAATACGGCTATCATAAGATAATACCGAGTTATTGTGATTTAATAGCCGCAGTCAGTAGATGTTTTTCAGCCAATATCCCCAGAGAGGTGATATAAAGGCACTGCGCTGGTGACATGTATAATCCCGTCCATCGAATCTGCCGCATTCCGGGAGGTCCAACCACTTCTACTGACATCACTTCGCCAATAAATTGGGGAATTATTCTAAAACCAATATCGTTTTAATACATGTTTAAGATTCTTAATGTTTTCTCCAGTTTAAATGAACGGACATATAATATCATTGTTTAATCTTTTAGAATTGTCCAGGAATCAAGCTATTCCCCGAGGGTTCGGCAAGACCTGCCGGACTCCTCGGTTATTAGTATATAATTTGATGGCGACGAACTGGGTTAACCTCAATTTATCTGTGCCTCAATTGGAACCAAAACACTGTGTTCATTATAAGATACAATTTACAGGGTAAATCTGCCACATACAAGTTCGGTGAGTTTTCACAGGGGAAACGAAGATAAATTGTTTCATCAACAAATACTTGCTATCAATATACATGTTAATACTGGTTGGTATTACATGTACTGTTGCGGATCTAATTCAAATTCAATATATCCTGATTAGGGATGGAACATGTCTAGACACTGTGCATAGAAGGCTATTTAGACAAATCAAAACGAACGTAACAGCATAATTCGCTAATTAAGTATCAAGTGAACATACATTTGAGCTAAGATTACTAAAGGGGCATCAGATCAGCTCGGTGATATTCTCCACTGCCAATAACTTACCAATTACTGTAAGAATGCATTTGCCAAGACGTTACTTGGAAACATTGTTGAATAGTTATAAAGCAAAAGTATTAAGATCTGTCATAATACTGTCAGGCATGCAGCAGAATTATTTCTTTGTGGATTTCGCAGTTATGTTTTCACAAAAAAATAGTAAAATAAATGGGCATGTTTACATTGGCAATGCATTGGACAGCCTTGCCCTGCTGTGGGCTGTTGGATTATTATCTAAAGCTCCCAAAGCATGAATTAATCATCCCAACTGTTGTACTCAAAACCCAAAATCTCACGTACGTTTAACTCTAAATACCTTTTGATTGGCTGACACATCGAACTTTGACCATACAAATATTAGCTCGTTTAATCCTTTTTTTTAATTTATAATGAACAATAGCTATTTTGTACAATTTTAAAGTTAGTTTTGCATATTTGCGGCTTCAGTCAAAGTCATATCATTAGGTCTCAACTGCTACCAAAGACAAAAAATACTCCATATTATTGGATATAGTATTTCATTCATTCTCGTTACAAGAGAAAGTAAAAACTCTTGTTTTCGATTTTGAACAAAATAACCATCTCGATTGAAATAATTACCATATACAGCAACAACTTGTTGCGAAATCTCTGTAATTTGAAATCAACCAAAAGGTATATCGTGCATGTAAACTTAACTTAGATATGTTGTGGAGTTAATCATACCTTGGTAAACAGTACCCGTCACGTTTTTACTAGTACGTTGTAGACAAGCACAGCCAAACGAAGCCTTCTTTCTACAGTAGATTATCTAGTAAGATGTTGGAGGTTCGTGTACTTTAGCTCAAAACGTGACGCAGAGAGACCATTTACAGCTACGTATTGAAGTCAATGATATATAACACAAACTGTTAATACACATGTACAGTACTTGTATTTTCATAATGAGCATTAGTTGCGAAACGAATTAAGTAATTACAATAGAATACAAACAGCTGTATTTTACTCTCAACGTGACGTATGTTTATATTCATTACATACAATCTATACAACATCTCAATACCGACATTAGGGACTCTATCTATTCGACAGAATGTATTTAGCATTTCAATTTATTATCTGTTATAAGTCGTGTTTTCCGTGTGTTAACATTACGGTTTACTCCCATTTAAACTGTCCCGCTGTCAAAGACAAAGCATGGATGAAATACGTATCCAAGGTTTACTATCGGATAGTGTTTAATCTGCGATGACAACGGTGTGCGATCTTTACTATGACCTGATTTGAAACAAAGTCGCGATGAGAAATGAGTTATCGGTGACCATTTCAATTTTTTGTGTTAACAAATATGATCCAGCTATAGACCAGAAAATCGAATAGTTTCAGCGAATTTGTGTTTATCAGATCAGGGCTGGCTTTAAAATTGTATTGATGTATTCTCGGTTCGTGTTATCAAGCGATGCTTTTGAGTATCAATGCTGCCTGGTACAGTTGATACAATGGTATATACCTTATGTTGCGTTGATAAACAATTTTGTTTCTTAGCACATCGTAAACATCTGGATCCCAGGAAAATAATAAATACACTAAGAAACATCGGTTGAGTACTACGCATTCGAACAGGCAATTCGGTTCTATCTTAATCGAATTTTTTTGTGAACTTTTAATCTACGCGTTCTATGGATACATGTTCTTTGCATACTTGGAAATAAAGCAATATCGGTCTTTCCGTTAATTGATAAAGGTGACGGATACACATAGATATATTAATGCGTTGTTAATAAATCGCGATAGTATACAGATCAATTAACTAATACGACTTGCAAATATATTGTCATAGCTGTCAAAATGAATTAATATGGCTGCCAATAATGTCCGCCTATGTGAAATATCGTCCTGCACCATTTCTATACACTTAAACCATTTCTCAACACCAGTACTGGTATCATTCCTTTTACTCCAATCATGTTACGATACTGCTAAGTAATTGCCAGTTTCTGAGATCAATATGAATTATCATTGACACACAGCTAATACAAGTGAAATAGCTAATACTTCAGTAATGGTAAAGCAATGCCCTGTTATCGTCCCGCCCGCTCACTGCTACAGGACCCACCTACTCGTGGGAGAGCTAAGCTGTACTCATAGATACACGACGGAAACGGTCTACACGGGTCTCTCATCCGAGTCCCTTGTCATTAAGGACTCACACAACTAAATAATTTACTATATGTTATTACTAAGCTTTAGAGCTAATAACTTTAATATTTGAAGTTCAAGACTAGTGACAACTGCCTGGATTCACAGATACATACATGGCAAAGACTTCAAATGACATTTTATCAGAAGTTTCGTGGCATTTTAGCTCGCTACGGGCGTCTGCTTCGGACAACTGGAAATTTACATATCAAACCAGTGAAATGGGACGGAAACACCCTCTGACTTTTGACCCCATATCAATCCGCCATCACATATCAAAATCTACCAAAAGTATACATTTTTGTAAAGTTAAATATCTATAGATTTCATGCAATGCAGAATATGTCAACAATTACCTATTTAGATTATTCAGAATCACTGTACTTAGCCGGAACAAATTTTCGGTAGGGACTACAAACGTATGAAACACTTCGTGATAGGCTGATTTAGTTGTGTGATTCCTTTAAAGGGTCCCAAACCTTTAAGATGTTGAAATAAAGTTAACTATTTGAAAGCATATACATTTCCGAGTAAAATGGTGAAGTTTGGTTGAAATTGAATAATAAATTATGAAGAAAACTGAAGTTATTGCACCTGATGTACGTTTGCCATTCAGAGTTAGCACCAGAATTTTTTCATTTCTTTTGCATAACATTAACCTCTAGCACCTCAATTAAGCACGCAATAAGCAATTTCATATTTTGCCCACAGATCAAATACGCATACCACTCAACAGCTTTGGAAAAGAAATCTTGTTATTTTACTTTCTGTTAATTTTACAGTCTCTGAAGTAATTAATGTTTTATTTTAAGTAAATTTTATTTAATTTTAACAACTAAACACATTTAGAATTCACACAAAACTCTAAAATTCTACGGAAAACTTGAGTCATAAAGGGTTATTAGATATCCATCTTAACTGTTTATCTATCAATTACACAGGCTTACATATAACACTTATAGCTCCCCGGGGTGCGGCCACTTTACAGGGAGAATATTGGGGGTAGGGGAGATGTAATGCCATAAACAGCTTATTGTATGAGTAAACAAAGATTACAAACACATTAAATCAATAAACAAGATGTTGAACAAGGTATATATTGTGACGGGAATAAAGAAATACCTACAATTAACTGAAAATATGGAATTTTAAGTTGGATTAAGCCACCAAAACCTACAAGGGACACATACACAAATATAATTTCATATGTGCATTTTTTATACAAGCCTATTCCGTACTAGTTCTAGTTATTACTTTCTTCTGGCTATAAAAACACATACATTTGTAATTTGGATGGATAAAGAAGCCTAAGAATGACTGGCCAGAGTTGGAACTAGGAAGGGGGGGGGGGGGTGCTGGTTGTGCAGGACAACACACTAGATTAGATCTCTATTGGATGCTAAAACCTGCTACATATATCAACGAAGTACTTCTAACACACACGCATATCAATTATTACAGGTTATTGAACCAAACTTTATTTAAAACCTGAGTATAAGGGTCAGTTCAACAATATAGGCTTCAACATAGGGCCATGTTTAGCCAGATTTTAGCTAATTTTGAAGGGTTTTTTCCAAATTAAATATATCTGCATACTGAAATAATGTGCTAACACTTAGTGATAGTGGTTGTCGTTGACAAAATAAAAAACCGGAAGCACAGAAAAGGTTATAGAGGTCAAGTTCATTGAGCACATGGCTAGTTCTCTTAAAGGACTCACACAACTAAATAATTTACTATATGTTATTACTAAGCTTTAGAGCTAATAACTTTAATATTTGAAGTTCAAGACTAGTGACAACTGCCTGGATTCACAGATACATACATGGCAAAGACTTCAAATGACATTTTATCAGAAGTTTCGTGGCATTTTAGCTCGCTACGGGCGTCTGCTTCGGACAACTGGAAATTTACATATCAAACCAGTGAAATGGGACGGAAACACCCTCTGACTTTTGACCCCATATCAATCCGCCATCACATATCAAAATCTACCAAAAGTATACATTTTTGTAAAGTTAAATATCTATAGATTTCATGCAATGCAGAATATGTCAACAATTACCTATTTAGATTATTCAGAATCACTGTACTTAGCCGGAACAAATTTTCGGTAGGGACTACAAACGTATGAAACACTTCGTGATAGGCTGATTTAGTTGTGTGATTCCTTAACGGAAACATTGTATAGAGGTCTAGTAACATATTCGATAAGCTGCCATGTCATTATAATTATATACAATGCCTGCGGTCCTGTTATCAATATACTGAGTGGGATTCCGCGTTTTATTTTTGGTTAAATTAGACTTTTCCTGAGAAATATAGTACTTGGTCATTCTGATATCATTGGGAATGACATGTGAATGAGTTCCGGGTGACAATACATTTCTTGTTTCAAACCATTTCCTTTCAAGCAGAAGGAGAATGCATTGTTTATCTGATATCTTTGAGAATGAAATATGTTTGAGTTCCGGTTGACAATACTTTTCTTTTTCAAGCAGAAGAAATACAGTACCTATACGAACATTAGGAAATTCCGTGATATGTGTAGTAACATATTTCGTGATATATGTAGCAACATCTTCCGTGATATATGTAGTAACACTTTCCGTGATATATGTAGTAACACTTTCCGTGATATATGTAGTAACACTTTCCGTGATATATGTAGTAACACTTTCCGTGATATATGTAGTAATAACACTTTCCGTGATATATGTAATAACACTTTCCGTGATATATGTAATAACACTTTCCGTGATATATGTAGTAACACTTTCCGTGATATATGTAGTAATAACACTTTCCGTGATATATGTAATAACACTTTCCGTGATATATGTAATAACACTTTCCGTGATATATGTAGTAACACTTTCCGTGATATATGTAGTAATAACACTTTCCGTGATATATGTAATAACACTTTCCGTGATATATGTAGTAACACTTTCCGTGATATATGTAGCAGTAACACTTTCCGTGATATATGTAGTAGTAATACTTTCCGTGATATATGTAGTAACACTTTCCGTGTTTATGTCGCATGTATTTATTGCTTGCTCTGAATATCCAATGACAGATCGCTAAAACTGACAGACAACGCAATGTTTCAAGAAATGTGAACCGATGTGCTGGTCGGAGAGATTCAGTGTTAATCTCAAAAGGATATATCCCTTTCCGTTGTAGGATATTAAGACATTTGTTTCTGTATACTCTCACTACCGCGGTTCAAGCTATTAAGACGTGGTATAACGGTGGTTTGATTGTGATGCATTGGACGGGTGTCGGCGATCAAAGAAGAATGTGTTTACCTTATGAAACGCATGGTCATATTTCTACTGAACATTTTGGTGCCTTCAGGTAATCATAAATGTTTACCGTTTTATCACATACAATTTCGAATATACTAATTAACATACCTACTTGTTGTTATAGAAAAGGATCCCCCAGTTGTCACTTTGAGGACATGACATTTGTTTGGACGTGACCTAGAAGCAAGAGACGCTTACTCTTTCAGAACATCAGACCTTGTTTTCATGTCCCTTGTTCAAGTGTATCCGTGTAAATATTTCTTTTGTTCATATTGTCCCTTATGCGGTCTATTTTAAGTTCAGTTCAGTTAAGATGTTTTGTTGACGCTTTCGTATTCCCTGATATTGTTTGCTACATAATTTATTTGTTTTATAGTTCATACATTTTCTCTTCATGTTTGCAATAAAATGCACTACCAATGTTCGAAAAGCAAGGGTAAACTAGTATCTTATTGTACATTCGTTTTAATATATGGCTCACAAAAGAAAAATGACATTTTATAATATCTTGATTTCAGTATACATGTTATCTCAAAAAATCAGCTCTTGGATGGATATGAAATGTGCCCTTAACTAGTAATTGGACAGGTCCATCGATGAAGAATGACCGTGAAATAGTAACATCGATTGCGATTTCATTTGGAAATCAGTATCTTCCGAAAGGAACATTATGGAGATCATGCTAAAGAAGTGATTTGTTATACATTATGTATATGAACCTCACATAGCGAACTCGTTAACCTGGTTGGGTGAGTCATTTAAGAAAGTGAATGCCGCAATTCAACTGTCGTGCAAAAAGATGAATTTAGCACACTCGTAAGGAAGTAGAAGGCTTTATCAAATAATTGTTTTTGTTATCCAGTGAGTTTTCCCGTGTAATATTTTGCATATATAATTAGTTACATATTCCCTAGCGCAACTTTAATTGGCTGTAAGTTTCACCTGTTCTATTGTGACGTCACGCCTAGAACTATAACACGAGGTCAGTGACGTCCACACTGTGGTCAAAATGGCGAAAAAATTACCACAAATTTGTATTATGTGATAACATTAATTTCGCATTCGTTTCCTTTTCTATGGTAGTATTTTTCTGTCATCTTGTTAGTTTATGTCGCGTTATGGTCATACGACAGTAACCTAAAATACCTAAAAATAAACCTAAAATCCTAAAATAACACGATGGCAGAAATATGCCACCGTACATTTAATATAATGTTTATAAAACTCGTTACGAAGTTTTCAATATAGCTAACCAGAGTCTCACTTAATTGAAACATTCTTAGATTCCTTTCATAAATCTAATAAACATATGGAATGGAAACTCGTGGAAGATCCGATATATGTACGTCATGTACTTTCATCACAATACTGACAACAAAGTACCAAAACAAGGACTTGAAGGTACATTATGTAAGGTTTTTGAAACAGTTAGCAAGAAGTTGTCCTGAAACATTTATATAAATATATAGTACATATGGAATACAACAAACACGAAGGCTGTATATCAATTTGACTGATCTATCTAAGCATAATCTGACAAATATCTGCGAAATGTGTAAATATAATTTCCAAATCATACTGAAAATCCCATAATGGCAGTGCATGTAGTTTTCTAAATGGACTTGTTATGCCTGTACCGTTGGGTTTTGAGAAGGGGTCGATTCCAGAGTGTTTTTTAACGTCTACCCACTTTCTTTCTAACAGATGGATATTTGTAATTCAGTTCGCTGACATATAATCATTGACGTTAAGTCGTAAATTCATTACATTCGTAAGCAAATATGACCTTAAGATCGACCAAAATAGCTTCAAGGTGGCAGTTTTATATAGCCGTGAAGGTGATAAATGATAGCATTAGCCTCGCGTGCTGGTTGGCAGGTCGACGTCGTAGTAGAATGCACTCGGTTTATATGCAAAATATTCTGTAGAATCATTATTCAGTTCAATTAAGATGGTTTTGCCTATTTCGACCTAATTAATTACATCAGTGTAAATGGCTATTTTTAGTCTTATTTTTTTTTCTTTAATATTTTCTATATGCTTTTTTTGCAGATCAATTAAGTCTATGGCTATACTTATTATCAAATGAAGTTTCTTTTAAAATTAAAGTTAGCCATCATCATTGCAAGTCAGCACACTAATGAGCATGCTCAGAAACGTCCATCTTCATATCTCTAAAGGACACATTATATTTCTCATTAAGTCAAAGATTGCGACCATAACACTTGCTCATAAATCTCATCAACCTGCGTCTCTCGAATCCCTGTGTAGTAAGTTTGTTTGGCAGCAGTCGACACCTATCATGCGGAGCAGTTTGTACTCCATGGTTTGCTGGACATATCTCAAACAAAACTATCGTAGCCTGGAATTCAATTATTCGTACTATATCTCCTTAGCCTTTGTTTTGGTTTGCACAAAATTTTACCAAGATAGCTCCATACCATATATTTGTATCGTTGTCCGCCTTCCTTGGAATAAAAAATTCTCATAACGAGAGATCGAAGCCGTTCTTTCACTTTTGTATAATGTATGGGTGTGAACAGGGTGGAAACAGAAAATGTTATATAAACAAATTATTTTTTTCGGAGGGGGTGCTAAAGATTGATCAGAAGATATTTCGAGTTACGTGTGTATGTAACTAGCCACATAATTATACACAGATATTGCACGGACAAATTAATTGCATAACAGATCAATTTTGATGTAAATATGGGTATGCAACTGTATCAAATATTGGCTTAGGATATTTTGGAGGTCCACCCCACACACACGCAGTATTTACTGCAACCAATATGCTAACACTTGTCTTCCCTTCCGTGAGTTTTCTGTACGTATTGGAAGGTTTGGGTGGAGTTTGGTTGGGGTTTGTGCTCGATATGGTTAGCTAGTGTATTACGTAAAACGGCATTGACATTTCATTTAGAAGACATGGTTTTGATTTATTGAGCAACATTTCTTAGCAACAATACCCTTTGATCTGGGTTGAAGTAAACGACATTTTGATGAATTAATTTGTGATTCAGCCCAAATGATATAGATTTTGAAATATTATGTTTTCGATATCTTTTTATCTACGGCAGTATTAATCACGCGGATGAATCAGAACCGGATGTGACCTAGAGATCAAACTTTATGCAGAATAATCAATAACGCATTAGAAATGAGCTATCGCACGATATAGCCATACAGTCATTAGGCTATTTAGAACACGGTTTCTTTTAAGGAAATAGGAAAGTCCCTTAATAACTGAAAACTACATGATGGTTTTCTGTTTCAAAATCAATTCTATTCCGATACATTTTATTGCATTTATTGGTTTCATTGTTGATATCTAGATGGCCATTTTCTCACTACAAAAAAGTGATTTAAAAAACTAACTTAGTTTCCAAAAATATTTAGATCTGCTTATTTTTCAGTGGTTTAAACACCCAGAATTTGTTTTCCCAGTTTTGGACAAGCTGTCGTTAGTTCAATACATTCTTTTTATCTATTATACACTATCAGGCTTCACCATCAGGCTACGGAACACCTGTATAACACATTATCCTTAAACACAGGAGAATAATAATCCAAAGTGCTTTATCCAACCGTTTATTCCAAACACAGTTACACAGACATGTGAAATACTTCTTGATATGTTATTCTAAAAATAACCCGTGTGGCTGGAGTGAACAAAAATAAGCAAGAAAAAATGGAAATGCTTTCTCAAAATTATCCACGTTAATTTTCAAGTTACATTGTACAAATACATTTGAAACTGGCAAATATCAAACCTATATAACTCCAGTATATACCTTTAGTATAGCATATTTAAACAAGGTAGAGTTACGACAGGAAATTCACTTTTAACCTTCAGAGCAACAACAGTAAGTGTATAATTAGGATACATTGAGTTAAATATTGAGATAAATAACACGAAAACACAAATAACGAAGGAATACATTTTTGTCTAGATCGGCTATTTGTTGCCGTAAATCGTGAGCTCGAGGCCGGGTCAGGGCGTCAAAAATTATCTTCCTTCTTCACTTGTGTTTCTGTGTTATTCAGCAGAACATATTTATGTATATATTATGTATACCACCTTTTTGTATGATCTAAAGTTAATTGGAATATATTTCCTTTTCGGACATCGATACATAACGCTTTACGTATTGTAAGAACGTTTAATTTAATCTAGCGTGTTTATGAATGAATATGAAAAATACATTGATTGATTAAATGAAAGAATGATGTTATGGTCAGAAAAAGCCTAGGGTAAAGCCAGTAAAATAACAAAGAATCCCTAATTAAACTTTTTATTTACAATATTAGAGAACCAAATGTAAATGAAATGTACCTACCGATAATTCCTGATATAATTATAACAACGGTACTCACGAACCCAAAGATTGAAATACATGTCTAATATCAATGTAATGTCCAATGGAATGTCAGATTAATAAATATTTCACCCCCTTGAGGGTGAAACAGGGGAATCTCAACTCAAAAGGTAAGATTCTTAAGTTATCAAAAGCTTAAGAATCTTACCCCGAGGGTTGAGATCTCTTGTCTCACTACCAAGGAAGTGAATGATAATTTTTGTCTTACCCTGTTACCCTCATGTATAATATAATATTGACGTTACATCAATGCAAGACAATGTTGATGTGTTGTGATTCAGGTGTCGACGTGACGTCATTGTTTTGTTGCTACGACGTCATACAATTGTTGAGAGGGTGAGACAAGAAAATCTCACACCGGTAAAGGTGCGGATACCCTGTCCAGGGAAGAGAAAATGTTGTTCAAATCCGTGTAAGCCCGAGTAAAGGTGTACATACTTTCCCCATGTGTATAAACTGTATATACCAGCTAGCACAGGTCCAATTTAAGTAGATACAATGTTTTTTTTATAGAATAATCCAGAGTGTTATTGTAGAAATATCCAGAACGTTCCGGATGCAATAGAACATTTATTAATTTCTAGCAATATCTGGAAAACACTGGCAATTTTCAGAACTTTCTAACATTTTTACACAAAACTGTATAACATATAACATGTATTTCAAATTTGTTCTGAAGACGACACATCTAATGTGTCGAAACTAGTCAACATTTTTATTAAAGCCGACTAACCCAGCAAGACGTTGTCATGGCCATTTTTACCTATTTATAACATTGTTACAATGAATGCATTTAGTACGAATAGGGATGTGTGTTAATGCAGTTTGGTGAATGAGAGTGGTCTTAATGAAATACAAAAGTATACAATTAACATACATGTATATAGCATAGGGACCTATTACATTTGTAACTATCAAACAGGACTTACTCAAGGAAATATTATTTTATGTTTATCTTTAAAGATGTATCATTTAGGAATATATTCAACTCATAGTATTGCTAGAAATGCCTAATCTGTATTCCTCGATTCAAACCAACAATAAATATCCCATTTACTTATTATTTATGTATGAAGTTCAAGATTTGTGTTGATAGACACTTATTTTTATAGCTTTTATTTTCTTAGTTTCTTGCTGTTAATCCAAAAGGAGCCCACAGAACAGCCCGTTGTTTTAGCTGTGATATCTGGACGGTCGTGTGGTGGTCGGGCTGTGACAGATGACATGTTCTCTGTGATGACGGGCGTTCAGACGGAAAGAACCGACCAGAGGTAGTTAGACAGGGCAGACCCGAACAACTGTCAACGGAACGTGATGTACATTATCTACATCTGACTGGCCATCCGGGTTAAATGGAGCTGTGACATCGAACCTGAATAATCCCAGTCATTCCAAGTCCACATGGTTTACAGTGAGCAGGCAGAATCGATGTAAAAACAAAGTCTGTGATTAGGCTAGCTGCTAATCCCATAGGTATTTACATGGCGATACAGATATTCACTGGTATCCGATTATTGGGTTATGTACTGCGTCAGCGCTGCGTTGGTTGAGGACAAGATTGTATTTGACGAACTATGTGCATATATGTATAACAATTTTATCAGTCAATGTAGAAACAAACATTGTTGTTGAAAGTGTTGAAATTCATGTATTTTAACAAGGCCCAAATCAGTAAGACAGGAATCATTTCTTCTGTTCCGGCACTTTAATTTTTCGAACAAAAGCAAAGATTATGAAGATTTGAAACAAAATCAACTGATTCTATTTTGTTGATACCAGTGTTTGATATATGATACACTGTATCTTGTTTTGTTGTACTTTTTTGTTGTTGCTATACCGCTTATATACTTTCTCATATCTGTACATGTCGATCCGACTTCTCGTATACGAAAAGCTGGACCAAGCAACCATTTAACTGGCTTTAAACCACGAACGAAAATACCAAAAGTTGTTGGCATGTACAACTTTATATTTGATTTGGTGCCGTATTGGCCAAAACCTTGTACATGTAGAATATATGTCAGAGTACATCAGTTTGTTACCTTCGCAATATTCATTTTAATGTTTTGCATTGATACATGTAACGACATGCTTGCATGTGCTCCCGCGGGTTAGGCCACATATATTATCGTTAGTTAGTTCTAACAATGTTTTATGTAATTGCAACAAATTTTGTAATCTGAGAAATTCTTTTGGCTGTAAAAAGGGCGTAAAAAATCAAACCATCATCCTTTCCCATATTCAATTGATATACCCCTAGATTTTCAGCTTCAACCTTTGGTATATACTCTATGTAATGCACTTTAACATGTATAGCTAAGGGTCAGTTCAAAAAGGGAAAACAGTAGGAATCTTTATTTCCTTCTGCAGGTAAAATAATTGCGCCTTCAAAAAATGATAATATGGTGTTGATTAGAAAAACCTGCATGTTTCGGTTGTCAAATGTACCACATATAAAATTATGTATTCGTGTGTCCACTCCCTCTTTGATTTAAATGTATTTGAGATAGTCTGATTGTGGTCTGCCTAATGTAAAATGCATACATATATTTCCATGAAAAGTTCAAGGGAAATGTGATTTTACCTGCTACCGACCTTTTCATCCTGGTAATTAGAAGTCTATATCTGAGATAAGCAGCCCAGTGGAATACTGTACTCAGACTTCGTCACGCGCGTAATTCGTGATCTCCCATAAAGGTGTACTTATATCTCATTCCATTTGTACTGTAAGATACTGAAACGATGTAAATCTTTCGCCAGACAATTCAATGCTACATACAGTAACTGTATAGGATGAAATGTTAAAGGGGAATAACCTCCAAGGGTGTTAATTTTGATAGATTTCTAAGAGGATACGTGTTAACAAAGGACGCATGCCGTCGTTATATGTACTTTGCATGACTGACACGTAATCATGTTATATGTATTCATTCTGTATAACATCCACGTGATCGTGAAGCATGTATATACTCTGTATGACAGTCACGTGATCCTGAAGCATGTATGTACATGGTACTGTCGCATGTTGTTTTTATCGCCTTCTTCACAGTTATGTTGGAGACAATTGCTTTCTGTTTGCTAGGAAATAGCTAGTCTATTGTATAGATTAAGTAAAGATAAAACAACACAATTTCGCTATGACATTTATTCATGTTTACATTTAAAACGGTATCGTACATTTTATTAACTGCGTTAGCCGCACGAAACAAGCTGCTGATGAGGGCCGACACTGTCATCCCGGTTACTAAGATACCAGGATCTCACTTAGCAGCTATTGTTTGTCACTTAGCAACACACGTCTGCCACTATGGCAACGTAAATGTAATAATCTTAGCAAAACTATCAGTCACCATGAAATAGTTTAGTCATCAAAGACGATAAAAGAACATAACTTACTGTAGGTATTGAATTAAACAAGATTCATATCAAACTTATTCATATCCTAATAAACAAGAAATTGAGGATTAATAAACATAGAAACCATGTTTTAATAGTAAACTTATGAATAATAAGCATAAGCATAATATTTTCAGGCATTGATATGAGCGCATTGCCTCCGTACACATAACAACGCAATATTTTGTTTTCTTTCGTTAGCAGTGTTTTTTTACATAATAGTATATCAAGGTGATTCAATGCAAAAACATTCAGTATGTCACAAACGACACACAAATCATTCTAGAACATTAGAACATAACCCTCTACTGATCATCTTACATAAATTGTATATACAGCCACAGAAGACAATCATGTGGCAGCGAGTTACATTATGTGGAAACGAAAAAAAAATAAAAACCTTTGTGTTGTTATTTTTGCAAGATATTTAAGAGGTTTGTGAAAAATAAAAACAATTGAAATCGAAACAAGCATAAAAACAAATTAAACATGTGCTCTGTAAATACTAGACCTCCTATTTTGCATTCATAGTAAGTAGTTCACAATAAGAGTTAGGATAACATAGCGGAAGAATATTCAGGTAAGTGGACATATTGTTTGGTAGAAAAGTGATCATTTACCTTTTTGTATTTATCATGAAGACAATTTCGTCGAAATTTGATAATTATCCACTGTAACAAGTTTCATGCTACCTGGGCAAACGTCAACATACACCATAATTGATTCCAAATTAAGATTATGCGTGCAAATAAGCTCCCACCGGGCCCCATATTTACTGCACTTCAGTGGATGGCAACTCATACTTTTTCATTGTCCTTCTATACTCCCACAGTTTATATGTAGGCTCTCTTGGCATAGTTAATACAGGATAGTTACGGCAGGTATATACTTGGCATGTCAGGGGAGTCCTATCATTTGGAATGCATTGTAAGGTATCGAGTAGGTTTTTGATATCTTGAATGTGTCTTTAATTTAGTTCGAATACATTTATTTCCCCAAACAACGCAGTTAATATAGCTTGCGCACAATGCAAACCTATAATTCACACATCTTCTGCACTACGTTTATACATGGCGTGATCAACTTAACCATGCAGGTATAGTTCGCCCAAATATTACGGGCTGTAAAATATGGAAGGCTCTCAGCAATAATGTACATACATGTACAAATGTATATTACTGTAATTTCACCTCACAATGATTCAGGCCATGACACGATATTACAATGCTTGTTACGAAGTATTACAGTGACTGTTGTAACAGAGCAGTTCCCATGATCGTGAAACAATCTTTGTTTTTAAGTTTTGAGTTAGCCAATCACATATAACGTTGCGGAAAGTAAAGTCAAACGTGACTGGCTAAGCACAAACTTAAGTCGAAGATTGTTTCATGATATATGAATGGTATAAAAAAACACAACTGGTCGTTTAGATTTGTATATTTGATTTCGGATAGGCCTATACTTCCCTTTCATTTCGCGCTTCGGGTGATGTAAGTTACCGTGGTGTAGTATAGCATTAGTCGATTAAGCCCGTTTGATACACAGTCCTTAGGCAACATCTTTTTTGAAGAAGTCAAGACAGAATCATAAGCGTATACATGTACATGTAGCTGCGTAGAAAACTATTAATAATCAGGTCTATTTGTTCAAACACGAAATCGTATGTTCGTCTTTAGTCCGCACAGAATGTGTGCAGGTAATAATCGTCCAGATTGGTATTCACTCATTACTCACATACATTATATACAGTATGTGCATACTTCACATCGTGTAACGTTGTGCGATCCCTAAACTGTAGAATAAAAACAAGTCTAATGCTCTGCAAGTTTTTGTGGTAAGTATTTGTCGTTTGTTGGTTATTTTGAGAAAACATGCAGTATTCAAAACACTGTTAGTATATCTGTACTTATTGAAAAATACGTAAATTTCTTGCTGTGCGACAGAGGCTGGGTGAGTAGCACTACTTATAATTATTTGTATGATATTGTCATTACCATTCTAACACAAATATGTCCGCCAAAGTGATAACTGAACTTATTGATATTCGAGTGTATTTGAAATGGAAACAATTGATCTAATGTATTTTGTTTCTTATTTAGTTAGTTTCGCGATGCCTGATATGCAAATGATGAGTATTACATAATAATTTTAAATAACAGTTACATCATCGCAACACCTATACAGTAAAGTTAACTGCCACTGAGCGTATTTACAAATATATTTGTGGGATCTGAAATAATCACCCACGTTAGTACTGAAACAGGTGTTGATACTAGTAGTGTACCAGTAACGAATCTGTCTTGCATGGCATCATGATTTTACAAATATGATGTGCGTAAATGAACCGTTTTGGCTTGTGAGTGTAACACACGATTTCTGCATTTAAAGCATTTCGCGGTAACTAATGATTCATTAATCCAACACTAAATATGGCATTACCAACCTTCCAACATGAACTTAATCAGAATACATGCAGCTCTTCTTTCTATATCTTTGTTATTTCCAAACAATTATTTGTTTTCATTTCTCCAACAATTCCATCAGTATCAACAAAATATAAATAAGTCACAAGATTTACATAAGAACATTATACATGTGCGTTATATATAAAAACGTCCGATATGTTTTGCAAACACATTTGAAACTTCGCCGATGCAACATGTATTTACAGAGTACAGATACTGGTTGTATGTACTGGGCTCCTTTTTCCTCTGTGGTATTAGAGCCACATATACTACAAAAAATATTTTTTAATTATCTTTGAATATATTCAGCTTTAGTAGTGTTTTTTGTTATTTGATTGCTCTAATTTATACTGTTAGACGATTTAATACGAACGATTCAAGTCAGGTCCACCCTGTTAGAGGACTTAGACGACAGTTAAAAGATACAAGTCACTTTTTACGTCATTATATTGAGTGATAGGCTTTATATACAGTGTTTTAGGCTCTACAATGTAACTTGTGATACTCTTTTATCCAAAAGGCTTTAAGTTTAAAAGTAATAAAAATTGTCTTAAGATAAACTGAGAGGTAATGGCATTTTCGTGCTGTTGGTTTCAAAAGTATGGCAAGTAGATAGCAAAGGGCAGTACATAGACATTTTAAAGATTGTACAGGAGAAACAATATTAACACCTTAAGTATATATCAGGGAGAACAATAATGAGAAA
This sequence comes from Mimachlamys varia, assembly GCA_947623455.1. Classification (NCBI taxonomy): domain Eukaryota; kingdom Metazoa; phylum Mollusca; class Bivalvia; order Pectinida; family Pectinidae; genus Mimachlamys; species Mimachlamys varia. Next base: position 6,452,151 of record OX392535.1, read on the forward strand.
TGATACAACTTGATACTATCAAGGAAAGGTGTAGGTTTGGGTCACGGCGAGGTTTGAAGGAGGTCGGGGTAGTATATTACATGTAATACAAAACATATCAATACCGCAGTCTCAATAAAACAAATCGAGCACCCTCACTTACACCATACCGATAATTACTTTGAAGGTCATTTTCAAGATTATACAACAAAACCAAAATATAATCTTATCTTCAAATTATTTTTGTTACGAATTCTATTGACAGAATTTTACCAAGCAAAACCCACGTTGTAAGTGATTATGGCAAAAAAAGGTAACGAACGTTTTTCTTTCGACGAGCTTGTTCCTTGTACACTGATGTCAGGGCAGAATGCGGCCAATGGGAAAAATACACAAGGTGAAAAACTTGATAATACTTAACTGCACATGTTTGGTTTTGAATATTTTGGCATGAACATAATTTGGTTCACTTTGAGGCAGGTGTTATAACAAGAATAATCAATGTCGATGAAAAAGTTCCAAGGAAGAATATCCAGAACAGAACCCTGTCCACAACTTGAGCAACCCTTCGCCAATCCTGCACCACCTCAAAATCTCGGTCCTCTCTCTCGTGCTTTTCGAGAATTCGTTTTAAAGCTTGTATTATTTCATCATGTGCTTTATTATTAGAATGCCCCCTTGTTAGGGGAGGGCGCATGTGACGTCGTAACGAGTCACTAGACCCCGCGTTAAAGCGTCCGTCACCGTTAAAGCGTCCGTCACTGGTACGATGATCGTGTATGGTGGTGCCCTCTCGCTCCGTCACAATAGTGTCCGCCATGCCATTCTCCATCTGTATTTCGTTTTGAAGTTCTTGGGCAATGTTATCAAGAGTCACCTTAAGGGACATGGTTCGGATGAATTTGGACTCTCGTGGAGTAAGATAGGAGCTACACTTTTTATCGTCGTTAATACAAAATAGGGACTGCATCCTTCCCAAACAGAGGCTGCGTATCCATTGCGGCACCTCCACTCTGTTAGGGCCTCGGTGGTGTAGATTCAACACAAATACAGTCATCATGACGGATAGGGATGTTAGAGTCATCACGATAGTCAGGTATATACCTGAAAGATACGACAACAAAACTGTACAAACAATATATCTTGTCATGATAGTGATATATATACTTGAAAGAAAAACAACAAAACGGTATAAATAAAATGTCTAGTCATAATTATAAGATATATAACTGAAAGGAAAACAACAAATCCATTATATAATGAAAATAGCTGTAACCATGCCGTGGCTGACTCATAATGAAATATGTCATAAATGTGGATATTTTTATACTGATATTGCTATTTACATGATTCTGCAATACAGCTCGACTGTAGAACTAAGAGACGAAATGTGGTGCGAAATAATTAATATCAGTGATATATTATTTAGTGTATATCTGCATGCCTAGGCGAAAGTCAGCTATTTCATGTTTTGATTGGTTGGCACTTTTCTTATGATTTATGAAACTCTGACATTGAGGAGTTTCGTATGAAGTCAGCAATAATACATTTTCGAATGATAACGTCATATTACAAATGACATAATTATGTAAAATATAATTGCGGAACATGAAAAAATAATCAAAGGACCTAGTTTTGTTAGCTTGAAGGAAACGTCCTAATATGTTAATATCATTGGATATTGTGCTTTACAAATATGACAACATTGCAAATAATTAATTATGTATTTCTGATGAATGTATAATGATGGTCTGTTATTAGAATCTGGAAGAAAATAAAGAAAATATAACCGTCAGATATATATCTGAAAAGAAAACAACAAAGCAATAGAAACGATTTGTCTAGTCATAATAGTCACATATATACCTGAATGGAAAACAGCATAGCTGTAGAAACGATATGTCTAGTCATTACCGTCAGATAAATATCCGAAAGGAACACAACAAAGCTGTAGAAACCATATATACAACCATTAAGGTGTAATATAGAAGAAAACATACTTCGACAAACAGGTAATACAACATTTTAAATAAATACTCAGGAATCTTTTGAAGTTGGCATTCCGCTATTTACGTGAATCAGTGTTATTTAGCTATAACTTGACGTCGTTGTTAGTCGGATACGCGACCAAATGAGTTTATCTATTGCCTATTTGATCGTTTTACATTTCTATATACCTAACACAAGATAAGTTAGCTTCAATATGTAGTTCAATGCATTATACATAGGGTATTAATGTTTTAATGACAGTAAAAATGCAGCAGGGAATTTAACTGATATTACAATAATTATCAGCAAGCAAGGCCGAATGTTTACAAATTGGCCACCTGCCGGAATCTATCTGGACTCCAATTGATGAAACCAACTTGATACTGCAGCATGGTTTTCCTGCTAAAATTGTCCTGTTTAATACTTGAATCTGACCTAAAATTATTGGTTTCGTCGATGAAGAAGAAAACACGTACTCTTCCGGAACACGTGGTCTTGTGGTCTTATTATTTTGTATTTTTGCCACGGTATCTTTGTAATTCTTTCTTTTGTTTTAATATTTTGCCCCCAGTTAAACAGATTTTGTGTTCGGATTGTGGTTTTGTTGACGCTTCGGTATTTTCTACTTTTTTGATACAGTAAGAAAACGCAACATTCCCTTGATATGATAACATTTTGATATTTAATTTGCCGTTGATAATTGAAAAAAAACTATATATATAAAACATTTCCATAAACGTTCATTTCACATAACGTCGTCCGGGAGTCAAAACCTTGTAACTTCACTTTTTGTGAAAACACGTTTCTGCGCCATCTGCAATCGCCCCGCCACCCTGCATCACCTCTCAAAAGCTGGTATATATAGGCCAATGAAAAGTTTTTTTTCACCATGTGATCAAAAACTCGTATTTTCATTGGGCTTGATGTCATAATGACAAAACCTTGTATCTACATGAAAATGTTTGATCGCGGCAGGAAGTCCACGTTTACGCGAAAATGACTGCCATGTGAGTTTTACTTATCAATTTTTGCTATTTAAATGTAATATCAATGATAATATGATTTTTGATCAATATGTATCAAACGAAAGTGATTAACGACAACGGACGACAAATTGGATGTCTATATATATTATTCACAATTTCAGAGATACTTATGTATATATGGGTTTGAAATTGAATTTTCTAACTATCCATGACATGATAGATCTACATTTATAAAGGAAAATGTCATTTTGAGTAGCCCGTCGCACTTACAAGGTTTTGCAATTCATATTTGAGCATGGTGTTACAGGAAGATAAAACTTACTGGTTTTTGTGTTTTGCAAAATCTTGTAACTGTTGAAAATTGCAGACAAATAGACGTAAAACCTTGTGATTGCTCAATGGTAAAACCTAACAGGACCATGTGATACATAATTTAATATCACTGTGTGAAAACACGATGTTTTTACAAGTAGTTGCTAGCACACTTGATTATTATAACTTTCCGATTAAAGTCATGAAACAGTTTTTTGCTTCTCCTGAAATGTTTGATTTTTTCGGTTACAGGGTTTTGACTCCCGGGCGACGATAAAACAAAAGTATGACGAAATCTTGGTCGATACATACAAAAGGACTAGTGTTCAATGTGTTTTTCTCAGAATTACCATATATATGGCCCTGTATAATGTATCTCGTATTTGGAATTTTAATTCATATACAAAATACTTTATTGGGTTCCATTCAAATCCATATACTTGCTTTTTAAAGAAAAATATTGAGACGAACTGGCAGACAGACGGCCATGTACAAAGTGCAGCGTATATGTTATAGCGTCAACACACCAATATCTAAAAATCAATAACGTTATGAATAAACAACACCGCGAATAGAAAAGACAGCAAATCAAAGGAACACCTCAACAACCGAGACAAAACTAGGAGGCGTACAGCACCTACTAAAAACACTCGCCTGATGTCTGTTAGCACATGTAGAGAACATGAATCTGTTATATAGAGTGACTGTTTAATTATATTACGTTGTAGGCGCATCAAGATCATGATGGAAGTAGGTCACTATGATGATCGTAAAACATTTGTAAACGAATTTAACTACTGTGGAACTTAAATCTAACATAAGACCTAGTATTAGATCACCTTACACATTTTACAATGTACTTTGAAACATTTTCTAATCAATACTTTACAACAACAAAAATATGTCAAAGTCATTCAACACGACATAAATGTCAAGTGAACTATCTGGTAGGATTTCTGTTGTTTATCTTGGCTAAATTGTAGCTAACGTTTGATATTAGCAACGTAATGTTTTCCGACCACTTTAAGACAGGCGTTTAAAACTTGATTTTTACGCTCCATTGAAATAAATACTACGTGTATTCTAGTAGTCAAGCTGCTTAATCGGACTTATTTTACAACCAGCGAAGATATTTGTAAAGTATGGGTACTGCTCTAGGCTTAACACACTAACATTCAGATAGAAAGATTATTTGACATTAAAAACCACAGTCGAAGTAATTGTTTTAAACATACTATAATGACAACGAAAACATTTTGATATTTGGACTGAACGGAATTGTTTAAACATTCATGTCGTCATGAACTTGATTCGGTTATATTCATAATACATGAACCAAGGTGGGCTGCAACACAAATGTGAATATTAAATATTTACAATAAATACGGATGTTCATAGTGATTTATCGACGAAATAAACTATTCGAGTTGTTTTGATTGAACATCAATATTTATCAACGAGCTTTCACTACATTACTAGCGTCTCAATCTAATTTCCTTCTTGAAAATGTTACGTTTAATTCTTTTAAACATACTATATTGACAGCGAAAACACTTTTGATATATGGACTGAACGGAATTGTTTAAACATTCATGTCGGCATGAACGTGATTCGGTTATATTCATATGACATGAACCACGGTGGGCTGCAACGCAGATTTGAATATAAAATATTTACAATAAATACGGATGTTCATAGTGATTTATCGACGAAATATACTATTCGAGTTGTCTTGATGTAAAATCAATATTTATCAACGAGCTTTCACTACAGTACTAGCGTCTCAATCCAATTTCCTTCTTGAAAATATTACGTATTTAATACAACAGGCGCTCATCACAATACAAGACTACATTTGTGTATATACCCTTTCACATTATTTACACGTATCCGATGTTAAATAAAAAGATATAACGAAACGGTATCGTTTAAATCTAAACACGTTTAACACTCGGTTCTATCCTGAATTAAAGTTTGTTCCTTTCAATTTCGTTTGCAACAAAAATCAATAATTTCACCAAAATTTTAAATAAAGAAAGTGTGATTGTTTGAATATAAAGAACTAGACGGTCGCTTATATCAATGGCGTTTAAATGACTACGGGCACGGCAACCGCCGTCTCAACGGTGTGCGACAACTCTGCTCTTCAGTTTATGTTCAGGCACGACTTACAGAAACGAAACAAACTTTGCAATCTGTGGACCTAAAGGGTAAACAATTCTCATGAGGCTACCAGCGTAAATTGGCCGGTGATGAAGGCGTTTCCGTGAGGCTCCTAAGGAGAACGAAAACAAATCTGGAAGCACTACCCTAAATGGGATAACAGGAAAATCTCTTATGGGAAACTATTTGTTTGATGGAGATGTCAAACTACAAGTTACATTAACATAGGAAACTATCTCCTCCAAGGACAAACTTTGGTAATGTAACGTAAATATAAGAAAGAGTTAAAGTAAAATAAAAGTGTTTAGTGATATTCCATTATAAAAAACCGAAATAGATAAACAAGGTCCTGATTAACTCATTTCGTTGGTAGCATTCCATGAGTTTTTTAATGATGAACATTGCGGTATAAATAACAAACCCCTTTTAAAAACATATTTTACGACGTGACACTACTAATAAACAGCAATTACAGAATGAATCTTCAGCACACACGCAAGTATATATACACACATACAGAAAACAACCGTTTATCAACGAGTATATATACACACATACAGAAAACTACCGTTTATATTACTTCTTTGACCCATACACACATACAGAGATATAAGTCAGGTGGCATATGATAAGAGTCGGCACCTGATAAGGCAGCTTTTTTTTTTAACTAGATAGGATGTTTTTTAATGCCGTATATCATATTATCATTTCCACTTTCATCCTTCCATCTCAAACTATGAAATCGGAAAAGAAGGTGATACAGTTTTCCTTTCCATCCGTCTTTGTACAATGTAGGTATGTACGTTACACGTTTTTCAGCATTGTTGGGTCTAGATACATGTAAGGCGCCTTTTACTAAGAAATCCCATATCAACACTCTAGTGGCATCGTTTGTTAAACTTGTTTGACAAAACTTCACATACTTATAAAAGTACCATGATATATCGGACCAAGTTGGTGTTCCAGATTTATTAGGCTAAGGTCAAGGTCAGGGTGACCATTTTAAGAAATTCCTTGTTGGACCATACATGTTTTATCTTGGACAGATTTTAGTTTGAGTGTCAGGGCTCTCCGGTCAAAAGTGCCATTACTGTTTTAGATATCCTTTCTAAACTATTGTTTTGTCAAAATATAACATTACAATTTCTGATATTGATTAATGGAAAAGCCAAACAATTGTTTACATTTCAATTAACTCCAAATGATAACATGGTTAAAACTCGTTACAGTGTGATAGGTATCTAGAGACTGTAGGAACATAAATATCAATACATGTTTTTATTATCCAGAAGTCATTGTTCCTGATTGTTTATTACTGTAAGTAAATCCATGGAGACCCCCGTGAGTATCGGAACCCTGAACATGCTTCCTTTCCCCTGAATATTCACGTCACAGACAGTATCTGCGCTCCGACACTACTCGCCAGCCCTCGTGATGTATTTAAATAGAAAGTCTGGATTGCATACATATAATATATATTCAAAGAGGCTATGTCATCATAGTCTTTAATTGTTTCAAATTTATATTTTTCCCGTGAAAGGATATCTTTACAGGTTATTTTTTCTGTGTTTTTTCTTTGCATTTGGGAATTATAATTTGGAAAGTTCATTTTGAGTGCTCCACAATATCAATGATGTCCATAGCTACATGTATATGGATTATAGAGAGGAGAAAAATAGACAACTTCAGATTCATTAAACTGTTGTTTATATTTTTGTGATGTACATGAAATGTTGTTAGCCATTCTGATTAAAGAAGAGTTATTTAATCAAAGATTTGCTTTTAATTTGTTAATGTTATTATTAGTTTGGTTTTTGTTAAAAAGACCAAAACCCACCATCATTTCACGGCAAGGCGAAGTTGCTTACATAGATGATAATTTATTTGGAGTGGTCTGTTGAGCCGTTATTATACTACACATTGATAACCCGTTTAGACAAGGTTCAGATAACATCAAAGATCGATGACCTGTCTGAATGTTTGGATGACAGCAAGGGCAAACATCTCACGAGGGACGCGTATGACGTATCTGGGTCAAGGCCATGGCGGTAATAATACATATATTGTGAAAATAGTTTTACTTCGAATACACTTGCTCTTCAATAATGTCATGGAATCCTTTTAGCGCCTTTGAATATGATTTCATCAGTAGTAGATATGTATACATAGTTATGTAACACTATTCTCCGTTACCTTGACTCAATACATTGAGTAATAATAAGCGACCGCACGGATAGTCCATCGTCTGCTTTGAAGGCAAAATAAACGATTTTTTCGAAACAAAATAAGATATTAAAATAATGTTTTTTTCAGATAACCATAATAATTTGAGCTTCTTGCAATCTTCGTCCGGACTTTCCTTTTTAACACAGATTTGTATTTTTTGTTGTTGTACGTGTTTAAATATCCTAAATTACGGACTGTGCTAGCATGCTGTTAATACAATTTACATCTTTAAATGAACATTAAACCGCCAATTGCAGTACTTTAAAATATAGAAAATTACGAGAAGATACATATTAAAATTTCCGGTCGCGTATTATAACAAAAATGTTAACTTCCCCCAGAAAAATTATAACATAATTATGTAATCTGTTTTAGCTTTGATTTTTTCCGCTCATTCCGTTTAACACCGAACTTCCATCACTTATTGAACATTCGGCCTATCATCTAAGGTGAATGATTTAACAACAAAGATTGATGTTCAGGTAATCCCAATCTTTTATTACATGTACTACCGATACCGGTCTGTATAAATTTGCCTTCCTAATTTCCCACCTTGTGATTTTGGACCGATATTAGAAATACCGTGATTGATACAGTTTGTTTTCCTTTCCGATCATCGCATTGGTCCAGCGGCTACACTTAACTGATAATCATAAAGTAAGACAAAATGACAACAGTTAGTACACAACGCATCTAATCAAAATATAATCAACTTTACGTTAAGCATGCGCGAGGGAATAACTTGCCCTGGTAAAGGGAATACGTTTTATTTAAACACGATAAAAAAGTCAGTGTTGACAGTAAATGAAATCATCCAATCGAAATAATATGATGAGAACATGGTATTGTCACAGCGTAGATCGACTCTATTCTGATTGGAAACCTTGGTGTAAAGCTATACGATTCAGAAGACCATCTGTCACGACACTTTGAACAGACTGGGTGAGGGATGTTCATCCTGCCAGTTTAATTGTATGTAACCATATCTCAAATAACGGCTAAGTTGACAAATTCATTTTATACCTATGATATTGCGAATATATTTTATTTTACGAATTTCATCTTACATCTAATGCAAGGTACCACGTCAATCTACACATTAACCTATTCAAAGAGACTGGTTAGTTAAACGGTCACATGAGTATAAAATGTTCCAGGGTTTCAGTGTTTATATACTCATTAATGAAGTAAAGCACATAGTTGTTATTCAATTACACTGTACTTGCATTAAATAACTATGCTATTAGTGAGAATTACAATATATGATAAAGTACGCTGGTAATATACCATAGTTAAAGCATTAATTAGAGTAACAATATGTGTAAAGTACCAAAATAATATCCCATGTATGGTATTCTCTGATTTTTTTCGTTATAACTAGAATAACAATATGTGTAGCGTCTGCTGATATATTTCCATATACGGTTATCTCAGATTTTTTTTTCATTTTCATTATTAATGAGAATAACACAATATTTTTAAAGTATGCTGATAACATCCAATATACGGGTCTCCCTGATTTTTGTTCAACACTACTGAGAATAATAATACATGTTCAGTACACTGGTGGAATTCCATAGCAATACCATCATTGAAAATAAACTCATGTTATAACTTACGCTGAGAATTCCCTATCACAATAGACTATGTATTACATGCAGCGAGAGTCTCGGTTTATATGCATGGCTAGTGTCTTTAATTCTGTTAAGTCTGAAATTACATTAGTCATAAGGGAGTATAACCGAGCTGTTTCTAAAGGATTGAAATAATTTAAGTATCCATCAATATGCCTTTAATGATACGTAGCCGTCCCTGCTGGTCCCCTGGCGTGCCTTAAACCCATTTTGACAACGGAAATGGGCAGAAATGGTTTTCGATTTCTAGACAGTAATTACACACTTGCAATTCGTCTTTTAGCATTCAAAAGGATATTGATTAGACAAATGGAATTTATATATTTCCTGGAAGCATGTGCCATATATAACACTCACACTGAAGCCGCCTGTCGCGTAGAATATGGCATATTGCATTATATTTTATAAATATGGCAGGTATTTCGGTGCACAATAATGAAAAATATCCAATTAGTAGCAGACGAAGCTGCATACCTGTATTTTAAAGTGTATCCCCCATACATTTATTTGGTGTTATGCCTACTTATTTCATTTTGTTGTTCTAAGTTTCTTAGTTAACGTATTGTCCATGTGTCGTGATATTGTTATATCTTTTAAACCCATTATTCTGTTGACCCTATCAAATTGGTCAATATCTATACTAATAAACATGTATGAAGAATGTTCATGAACTTGTATAAATTATAATGTGATCAGATTAAAAATTATTATATTTTTACTGTCATTCTGTATACAACTGTAATGTCCAGCTAGGTATATGAGAGGGAAATACTGCCTAACTGGTAAGCTAGCTTTTTCAGTCATGTGGTATAACCTGGGGACCCGCTCAAGCTAGTAAGCAACGGTGAGCGTGGTCAGGAGTTGGATATGTGACCGCCTGCACGTTACACAACGTCAAATTTCTCGTGGAATTTGAAACTTTGTGACAGACATTGCAATACAATCACTATTTCAGGCTTATTTATCGCAGTTGTCTGTCAAATATAAAATCACTATTTCACACTTTTTCACTGCAGATTTCTGTCCAACACACAATCGCTATTTCACACTTTTTCACTGAAGTTTTCTATCCAATATACAATAACTATTTCCGACTTTTTCACTACAGTTTTCTGTCCAACATACACTCATAATGTCCGGCGTATTCACTGCAGTTTTCTGTCAAAAACACAAGCACTATTTCAAGCGTATTCACTACAGTTTTCTGTCCCGTATACAATCAATATTTTAAGCTTTTTCACTGCAGATGTCTGTCCAATATACAATCACTACTTCAGGCGTATTCACTGCAGTTTTCTGTCCAATACACAAACACTATTTCATGCGTATTCACTGCAGTTTTCTATCCAATATACAATCACTATTTCCGACTTTTTCACTACAGTTTTCTGTCCAACATACACTCATAATTTCCGGCGTATTCACTGCAGTTTTCTGTCCAAAACACAAGCACTATTTCAAGCGTATTCACTACAGTTTTCTGTCCCGTATACAATCAATATTTTAAGCTTTTTCACTGCAGTTTTCTGTCCAATATACAATCACTACTTCAGGCGTATTCACTGCAGTTTTCTGTCCAATACACAAACACTATTTCATGCGTATTCACTGCAGTTTTCTATCCAATATACAATCACTATTTCAGACGTTTTCACTACAGTTTTTCTGTCCAATATACAATCACTATTTCAGGCGTATTCACTGCAGTTACAACAGGCGTATTCACTGCAGTTTTCTGTCTAATATACAATCACTATTTCAGGCGTATTCACTGCAGTTACAACAGGCGTATTCACTGCAGTTTTCTGTCTAATATACAATCACTATTTCAGGCGTATTCACTGCAGTTACAACAGGCGTATTCACTGCAGTTTTCTGTCCAATATACAATCAATATTTCAGACTTATTCACTGCAGTTTTCCGTCAACACACAATCCGTATTTCATTGTTTTTTCACTGCAGTTTTCTGTCCAGTATACAATCAGTATTTCAGACTTTTTCACTACAGTTTTCTGTCCAATACACCATCACCATTTCAGGCGTATTCACAACGGTTTTCTGTTCAACACACAATCATTATTTCAGGCGTAGTTAATGCAGTTTTCTGTCCAATTTTAATAACCAGGAACGGTGAATGAGATTGTTATGGTTTTTTTTAAAACTAAATCCACCTGTTTGCTTCAATTACAGCACCATTACACAGAAAGACTTTGGTTGGTTTCGTCGCTTGGCTCGCCAAAGGCAATCTTAATATACGGCTTTGTTGATTTCATTATATTTTTCTGATATTAGTTCGTTAATGATCGTAAAAATTACAGACTAGGAAGATATGATTATACCTGCAATTATTACAGAAACCCCCAAAACAACTTCTTTTCAATAACTGCAGGTCCGGAGGAGTCCACGGTGTTGCTATACAATTACTGCCATGTTTGTACGAAATCTAATAATATTTGAATAACGACAAATCCGAAACAACAGCCACGATGTTAAAAGTCTGAAAGAATAGAGTGCTAACTAACGTCTGTGTCAATCGATTGTTCTGTTTATTTTTCTATGAAATTAAAACAGTAGCTGAAGAGAAGGTCAAAGCGGAATGAAATTGCTAATAAAGAAAAACGCAGTGAAATAAAACAAACATCCAGAGCTTTGTTCTGGAGACTTTATAAACACACTTATCATACTTCCCAACGAATATTCGATTAATCGTTTAGTGAACCACGCGGACGAGACAATTATGAAAGCCTATAGGGCGACTTAATGTGATAAGACGGAAACAGTATATCTATTGTCGTGTATCTTTCTCGTCATATTTGCGGATTCATTTCTGCTTTGATATCTTATTATATTTAGCACTGTAGCATACACCAAGCGTCGATAGACACGCATGTTTGTGCAGAATGATCGTGAAATGCCGTTATTTCATTCTCCAGACACAAATCGCTGGCAACAAATACGGATACAATAACATTAATGTCTGATCAGCAAACTCAATGGGTCGCAGTCTGCAGCTTGTTGACTCGCGTAAAATGTCTTTAATATATTTTCCCTATATTGTTGATAAGGGCCGTGTATTAAATGACAATGGAGTTTGCGCTCATGCAAAAATTCTGAACTTACAACAATTACATCGGGCTTTTAAGTGATAAGTTTAACATCACGTATAAACTTGGAACAGATAGCAAAGATCAGGTAGGAACAGGCAACCTATATATATGCGTAAAAAAGGTTTCTTCGTTTGAAAATGTCTGTTTATTTAATAACTTTTGTAATGTGTGCATTGCTTTATTTTGTTCTTGTTTTCACCCATCATCTCCAGGTAGCATTCAAAAGGTCAATGCCATATCAACAATTTCACGTTGACCAACTTCTTTTTTGTTTTTGTTTTCTTTGACTAGTCAATTTGCTTTAACTCATCACTTGGGGTGGATTAGTAATATGTACTGTACATGTATAATGGTAGACTGTTCACCATTTGAACTGTTACAGTTCTACCATCATTCCAGGAGTACCGTATTACATATTTTACTGTCACAGTACTACCATCATTCTAGAAGTACCATATTACATATTTTAATGTCACAGTACTACCATCATTCTAGAAGTACCATATTACATATTTTACTGTCACAGTACTACCATCATGCTAGAAGTACCATATACCATATTTTACTGTCACAGTACTACCATCATTCTAGAAGTACCATAATACATATTTTACTGTCACAGTACTACCATCATGCTAGAAGTACCATATTACATATTTTACTGTCACAGCACCACCATCATTACATGAGTACCATATACCATATTTTACTGTCACAGTACTACCATCATTCTAGAAGTACCATAATACATATTTTAATGTCACAGTACTACCATCATGCTAGAAGTACCATATACCATATTTTACTGTCACAGTACTACCATCATTCTAGAAGTACCATATACCATATTTTACTGTCACAGTACTACCATCATTCTAGAAGTACCATATTACATATTTTACTGTCACAGTACTACCATCATTCTTGGAGTACCATATTACATATTTTACTGTCACAGTACTACCATCATGCTAGGAGTACCATATACCATATTTTAATGTCACAGTACTACCATCATTCTAGAAGTACCATATTACATATTTTACTGTCACAATACTATCATCATTCTAGGAGTACCATATTACATATTTTACTGTCACAGTACTACCATCATGCTAGAAGTACCATATACCATATTTTACTGTCACAGTACTACCATCATTCTAGAAGTACCATATTACATATTTTACTGTCACAGTACTACCATCATTCTAGAAGTACCATAATACATATTTTAATGTCACAGTACTACCATCATTCTAGAAGTACCATATTACATATTTTACTGTCACAGTACTACCATCATTCTAGAAGTACCATATACCATATTTTACTGTCACAGTACTACCATCATTCTAGAAGTACCGTATTACATATTTTAATGTCACAGTACTACCATCATTCTAGAAGTACCGTATTACATATTTTAATGTCACAGTACTACCATCATTCTGGGAGTACCATATTACATATTTTACTGTCACAGTACTACCATCATTCTTGGAGTACCATATTACATATTTTACTGTCACAGTACTACCATCATGCTAGGAGTACCATATACCATATTTTAATGTCACAGTACTACCATCATTCTGGGAGTACCATATTACATATTTTACTGTCACAGTACTACCATCATTCTGGGAGTACCATATTACATATTTTACTGTCACAGTACTACCATCATTCTGGGAGTACCATATTACATATTTTACTGTCACAGTACTACCATCATTCTGGGAGTACCATATTACATATTTTACTGTCACAGTACTACCATCATTCTGGGAGTACCATATTACATATTTTAATGTTACGGTACTACCATCATTCTAGGAGTACCCTTTTACATATTTCCGTTGTAGCAAGCAGTACGTGTGAGTAATTTCGGAAGCGTAAAAATGGAACATAATGTTTATCCAAAGTCAATTGGATTGTTGTTTTGAAATATTTTATTGATCGGTATTTAAAACCTATATATACTCTAAAAATTGAACACAGGAGGGGCCGCTCAAAGTGACGGACTATGCTTTGATATGAGATGCATGTGCCTGTTTCAGCTTTTCTATCTGTTCTCCTCAGTTACATTAATGTACATAAGCCCGGATCATAAAGAAGGTATAAGTTTAACATACAGCTATAAACAATAAGCAACTGACCTTATATTGCAAACATGCATTATAGATATGTTTGAATGCAGTCTTGTGTTGTCTTGGATTAATTAAAACATGTTTCGTTTCGTATATTAATTACATTAATATTTGATACATGGTACATGTAGCTGTCGCAGCCTTATCTTAGTTCTCTGGTTAATCTTGACTCGCTGAAGCCAATCTTAATGTGGTGTAGTACAATATCCTGACGAAGACCCGAGGTCGTATAACCAGTTTTTTCACAGTTAATCTTGGTCCTTTTTAATCAGCGTGGGCTTTTCTGTGTCTAATCACAATGCTGTTGGACGTAACACTGCCTATCACGCAGTTCGCGACAAAAACATGAATGCCTGGTGGACAATGACGACGAAACCTCTCGGGAATGGATCTTCAATTTCACATCATATTGGTAAGGGTAGATTGAGGGAATAATTTATTCGTTAGCTATATTTATCAAAATAGGATGTACGTCTTTGGGAATAAATTGCTAATGTGCGTCATCATGTGCCTAAGAGAAAACGTAAAGGTAACGTCACGTCATCAAATCAAAACACAAGCAGTTTAGCACGCCGATTTTCTATTTCCTGTTGCATTAAGTTCCTACTTTTTCTTAATGTTTAATACAAATACCAAATTAAACATATGCAAAAGGTACATATGATACAACCTTTCACTCATACCACGGCTAACTAAGTATTGGATTTTAAATATATAAAATTTGTATGTGACTGTTGTAACTTAAACTCAAACAATGATATTGGTTTTGAGTTATAAAGATTAATTACCTTTGATATACTTTTCTAAAAATAATAACAATATATTACCCGATGGTTATAGCTATACTTACTTATAAGTGGTACAAATTCTGATGTTTCCGGTAGATTTTCCGCTACCGCCAGCATGAATACTGAAAAGGCGAGAAGAACTGTGATCCCCAAAGCAATCTTCTCCCCTGAGTCCGGTGGCAGGCAAAACACGAGTAGTGTCAACGCCGACATCATTATACACGGGAACACAACATTGTACATATAGTACAAAGTTCGACGCCGGATGTGGACATAAAACGTCACATCCGGAAAGGGTTCTGGGCAGCATGGGTAAACGACCACGTTTCTCACCACTCTGACCTGTAGTAGCTCCCACTCCCCGTTTACGACATAGTTCGAGAGGTCCACCTCTTCTGATCTATTGGTTATGTCCACCTGATAACCATCGTAGGTCCAAGATCCAAATTTTAATCTACAACTTTGATCATCAAAAGGGAAATACGTCACATCCACCTTACATGAACTTTGTAGCTTCGTTGGAACAGGCCAAAACACTTCGCCGTTATTTTTCACCATAGCGTTTGCTGGCATTACTCCGTCTGTATATTCCGCTGCACTGCAATACAATTGAAACTGATAAGTATTTTTATTGTTATAGAAAATATAGATATATCTAGTACACTATCAAAAGAAGTATGATTTAAAAAAAATAATTAAAATGAGATTTTAACATCATTAAATGAATATAAATCTTCACGTAATCATTTGATATATTGGACCTTGGATTAACTTTAGATGTGTTCGGAACATGGAAGTGTGTGGCAGGTTTATTGGCAAAAATCAATGAAAATGACATTTTCCACAATGATTTGTACCATAATATACCTAGTCCTTTCCCATTAAACATGAGTTACACAATGAAAGTATAGCTATGTATGTTAATTACCGCTTCCAGTCCAATCTTATCAAATTAAAAAGCGAATGAAATAAATTTGAAAACAACAATATTGCAAAATATATGCTGACAGAACTACGTCGGATATCAAAGAGGCTACAGTGTAAGTTTTATATCCGTTTATACTAATGTAATCCGATAATGTAACCTATAGTACATATGTGTCATATGTATGTGCAGATATACAACTCCAGTAACAAAGTGTTTAACCCAGTTCTTAAATGTATAGCCCACCTACATGTATAGCTTCTAAATGTAAGTATATTATTCAGTACATAAGTGTGCAATACAAAAAAAGACATTAATTACATTCAATAATCATTTAAGTGCATATACGTGGACACCAACGGGTTACGCCTAGATCTTTTGTACAGAAATTTAGTATAAAACGCAGAATTTAAAGTTTTTTAATAAGAAAGTTTCAAAGATCTATATAAAACATTACTCAAACATATGGCTATGGATTTTACAACACGATTATGCACGTATCACGCACGGAACCACTGCGCGGATATCGGCGGCGTTTCATGATCTTTTGGTCACCTCTATGCCATCACACAAATATTGCCAATCAAGGGATGCATCGAATCACATTTGTCTGAACATAATATCAAATTGCCCATCAGCTACCAGCGGTGAGTAACAGTTGATTACACAGGTCAGGCAAGGGGAAAATAATTGAATATAAAAAGTATTTGGGAACATCTAAACTATTCCACAGAGCTACAGCACGGTCTGCCGAGGGGAATTTCATACATATGCGAATCGCTGCACACAATGGATTGACTATGAAAGCCACGGGCCTCCCGTAGATGCCTTGACTTGGCAAACCGTGGGTCTCGAGTAAATGTAAATAATTTTAGACAGTATCTAGAATGATAATGAATTTCCTGATACTTTAAATCGCCTACATGTACGCAATCACAAACATCTCTTTGAATCACTTGAAAGTCTCACATAGGCGTTAATATGTCTGATTTATTTCTATAATTGTTTGCAAACGCTATAACATTTATTGCTTGCAAATAGAATTAGGCCTGTTTGATAACCTAGGTAACCCTACTTACACATTGACCGATTTTGCGAAAGATTAAATACTGTCTAACCATGCTTCCGTATTGCAATCTTTC
Organism: Mimachlamys varia; assembly: GCA_947623455.1. Taxonomy (NCBI): domain Eukaryota; kingdom Metazoa; phylum Mollusca; class Bivalvia; order Pectinida; family Pectinidae; genus Mimachlamys; species Mimachlamys varia. The sequence continues at coordinate 6,469,556 of OX392535.1, forward strand.
AATATTCCGGTTAATGAGCAGACGCCGATCTACCTCATCGTTATTGGTTACCGAAACTATACAATGAATCTTCTATGCAACGTTTATTCGCCCTGCTAATTGTTCGACCACTTCATTTCAAAAACTAGCTACTACCATTCTTAGAACCACTAAATCATGGCAACGGTATCCTAGATATTGTGTTGTGGTTAACAGTATCATATATATTGTGTTGTGATGTGGTTAACAGTATCATATATATTGTGTTGTGATGTGGTTAACAGTATCCTAGATATTGTGTTTTGTTGTGGTAAACAGTCTAATATATATTGTGTTGTCTTGTTGTTAACAGTATCATATATATTGTGTTGCGGTTAACAGTATCATAGATATTGTGTTGTGATGTTGTTAACAGTATCATATATATTGTGTTGTGATTTGGTTAACAGTATCATCTATATTGTGTTGTGATGTTGTTAACAGTATCATATATATTATGGTCTTTTTGTGATTTACATTATTCTTATTTTTATGTTTTGGTGTGATTTTCATTATCATTGATATTCGGTTGTCTTGTTCTTAACACCATCCAATATACTCTGGCCAAATTCAAGAAACTTCTGAAGACGTACCTTTTCACGTCTGCATATTAGGGACAACTTAGACGTCATGTATATACTGACATTTGTTTATCTAAGGTAGATGTAGTTCGTATTTATATGCAATTTTTTATATTATCACATTAGCTTAGATTGTAATAACTTCTTTATTTATGCAGTGTAAGTATCAAATTATTATCTACATGTTGTGAAGCGCTTTAGAGTAATTTTACAAATTATATAGAGCGCTATATAAATGTTGTATATTATTATTATTATTATATCATGATGTTTTTACGATTTACATTAACCTAGTTATTATGTAGTGTTGTGGTTTACATTATCATTGATATTCGGTTGTGTGTTGTTAACATTATTCTCGACAGTTGTTTATTGAATAATGTGATAGTGATTCGTGAACAACTGTACTTAAATGTGTCGATCTTCACATAATTCGGACATGCGCTGACATGACCGATACATAACCATTACTCATTAATTGAACAATTGAAGTATTTTCAACTAAATGTCTCAGCATATATATATCTGGTGGGTTAAATGCCGATTTAACGGAAATAAAATTACTAATTGGTCTTCTGCTCGGACCAAATGGGATAAACTTCAAATAACGTTGACACCTACTTGTTATATAGGACAATGTCAGGCAGCCAGAGTTTATCACAAGGGATCCTGATTGTTGTAATGTTGTTGAAGTCTTTAGGCTCCCAAATTAGAAACTCATCGTGCCATCCCTGCAGAATATAAACACGCAGACATGGTTAACTCTTGTGAGTAATAATCAAAGTGTCATAGTGCGTATGCTAACAGGATATTTCATTATGCCAAAGTCAATATGGCGACTGAAATCAATTGTACTTGCATCTTTTTGGAAGTTTTGAAAACCCTCCGTATGGCTAAATGTTAAAACGACTGTAAGTAAGTAAACAATTGTTTCACCAAATTAGATTACACGATTTTCTACAAATATCATTGACTGTCGTATTTAAAAGTATACGCATAAAAGCGGCTAATATTATCTTATTGTTAAATTATTGTCAACGGTACATATACATGAGCATGCAATGCGACATTATGATAATACGACAGTATACTTGTATAAGTATATACGATGATGCAGTTTAATTTTTTTTTCGGAATACTGTTCCAAATACTAAATTCTAGTTCGATATTCTAAAGCTTGCTCCAAATATCGTGATTTCGTGATCGATGTCGACTGCTTACAAACAAACTAAAAACACAAAGGTTCGAGAGATGCAGGTTTATCAGAACTATGGGCAAGTTTTCTGGTTGCCATCTTTGTCTCATTGAGAAATATTCTTTCTCTGTAAGTGATATGAAGATGGACGTTTTGAGTATGCTCATTAGTTTGTTTACTTGTTGTAATTGACAATGATACTCGGTTCTCATTTTGAGAACTTGATGTTTACTTAGATGTGACAAATATTCACATGGCTAACGGTGTCGTTGATGAAGCAGAAGACGTTTACTCTTCCGGAACACCTGGTCTTAATCTCTTGTACTATTACAAGGGTCTCCATGTAAATCTTTCCTTGGTTCTTATTTTGCCCCTTGTTTAACCGATTTTGAGTTCGGATAATGATTTTGGTAACGCTTCGGTATTCACGAATTGTTTTTAAGGTGCAGCATATGTGTGTGTTACGTCATCTTTGATAGTATATTATGCTGAGTTAAAATGTAAGCAAATTCCGCTTTTATCAGCAATGTTTTATTATATAAATGGACAACTTAACCATAAATATATCTCACAATTTATTGTCCAACTTAATGATTTGCTTTACCAAAAGAAATGATCGAGAAGTTGAAATAGGCAACTGTTCGAGATAATGGTATTCTTTCAAAGGTTATGTTTTTAGTATTTTTCTTTTTTAAGATAGCGCTGTTTGTGACAACCAAGGTCACATGCAGACGTGGTTCACAGATATTGGTACTATCGTCAGGTGACTCAAATATTATGGTATCTCTAGGACAGTCTTTCTCTAGGCTATGATTAATAGGATGCTACTGAACACGGTGTTTATACCATGGACGAAATATATAATGGCAAAGACACTCTCGAAAACAGGAAGAATATACGATGTCTTTTATTGTATGCTTGCATACATTGGGTCATATTCTACAAGTTATTGTTTTTCCTTATTAAAACCATGCTTTAAGACTAGTATTTTCTATCAAAGATTGATAGGAAAAGACTTGTTTAATTCAAACTCATCATACACTGTGTTTTTTTATATAAGCCCATACGTTTCATGTGTTATATGTATGATCTTTATCGTTCTTCAGAGAGTCCATTACGCAGCAGAAAAAACTTAAGCTGCCCCTTTAAGGAGTATAGCTGTAACTACCAGCCTTGAAGAGACCTGTTCGTGCATTTTCTGATTAAACCGTTCTTTGAGAGGCTATAGGGACGCCGACAAGTCTTCATCCGCTTGATGTGTGGCACCGACATACGACAAATAATATCTTCCGTCTGGTCAAACTCTCGCGAGATTTAAAATTGACTGACAATATTTTAAATCTTTGTAAAACTTTCCAAAGAGAATGCATGATACGTTGCCAGATTTCTACGGAGAAATTAAATTGTCTTTTGCGTATTACACTCGAGTATAATAAGTATTTGTCATGGCCATTTTGGATAAATTTTCTGCTTTCCGCAGGGAAGGCAGACGTCAGTTTGAATTAGAAAATCACTCAAACACATGGTGTTTATATGTAAATGACGTAAAGTTCTCACCAAAACAGTGCCACATTGTACTACATTCCAAAAACATGACCAGATGTAGGCATCGTTTCAATACAATTCACAATAGCGCTAACAGTTCGTGTAACCAAGTGCAAAATAAAATTCTTTGTATCAGTTATTTACATCATATGTACAATGTATCTAACTGCGAATTCCACAATTTGCAAGTATCGGTAGAAGATTAGATCGTGTATATATATCTAAACCATGAATCGAAAGTTATAACACAAGTCATGCAGCAGGGACATACATTATGGAGTAAAGCTTGAGTGTAATGTATTTGTTCATGTCAAAAGTCATATAAAATGGTACGTTTATAGTTTATTACATATTCGTATGATTAATTTAGCCATGAAATGATTTCGTTAAAATAGATCTCATTTCTTTTTATCATAATATATCTTTCCGTGTACAAGACCCATAATAGCAACGTTAAAAATATAAACTGATTCAGATCGATGAAGTCATATTTCACTGACTGTTATTTTTAATACTACATGCCCTTTTAGAAATAATCTTATCTGAACTGTATTGTATCATAGAATCGGATGTTGCTGGGGCGTAATTGGAATATGATCGCGAACTGGTATTAATTATATAGGAGTGGAAACACTACTAAATACCATCTTTGATGGCAGTGTAAGATTAAATTTCAATTAAGCTCTCTGCTTAATAAATAACATTGACCATCATGGGATATGAAAACAGTTTCCGCCATATTCATTTAAGCATTGAACTGTTACCAGATGTAGTATACAGTCGATATGAATACAATTTGGGTGACAGATAAATAGAATGTCGCCCGTTAGGGCGACATGATTATTTATCTGTCACCCAAATTGTATTCATATCGACTGTATACTACATCTGGTAACAGTTCAATGCTTATATTTACATTTCGGGTAATTTTAAAATTTGCCTGTATCTATATCTTTGGGATAAAGTCGGTAAACGTTCTCCATTTGTCCATGTGTGTTTCTTTACTGGAAGAGTCTGATTTAAATCAATATCATCTGAGCTATTGACTCAAAGCCATTATTCATGTTATCTGAGGCGGAGTGCAAAGCGTTGACGTAACGTAGTCCAACATGGCGTCAGAAATGACGTCACAATAACCTGATTTAAATCAGTGTCATCTGAGCGATTGATTCAAAGCCATCATACAAGCTATCTGAGGCGGAATGCAAAGCTTTGAAATAACATTATCCAACATGGCGTCAGAAATAACGTCAGATGATGCAGATTGCAAATTGTAGTATACAGTGTCATATATTACAATTTGGTTTAGTAATGATATATAGGCAAAGGCAACACAGAATGTAAATATATTACTGTATACTACACAAGTGTATATACTATTAACGCTTTATAGCTGTAGCAGTAAACCATTATGGTCGAACGGGTCATCATAGTAGCCATACTGATCTTTGTAAAGATTGTATAGGTCAATAAACTGCTCCTATAGTGAACGAAGATAGGCTTTATAAGTTCATCATGACAAGCAATCAACGTTTTTTTACAATATAACAAGTATGTACCGTAGTTCCTCCTCGGTTGTAGACTGAAGAAGGGAATACCTTAAAAGTTGAATCAACTGACATAGAATGAGAAACATTTAACATTTATTCAGAGTGTAATATTAATCCAGAGTATTTAAGAAACTTTAACTCGATTTTTTTCAATTATTAAGCAGTTTTCATGAGGAACTAATATTTTTTTTAATACATTTAATTTGCATTTAAGGGAGATTTTTATTTCAATTAAACTATTTCAGACTAAGTTATCTTCATAAAAAAAATGAACTCTATGTTTAGCTCGAATGTTGCTCGTGTTAAATGTGTTGGATATACTGACTACATACATGTACATGTATAAGTATAAGTATTTGAATTGAAGTAACTGTTTGAACAGTATAGCAGCTGTTCTCAATAGTATGAACATCTACGAATGTGACAGTTTTGTCACAATACGACATATTTTCTACCAAGTAAGAAGGCATAACCTGACCAAATCTCGTCTAATTTAATAGGATCAAACATTTGCCTCGAGGACATTACTCACATGTCGGCAAAGGCCTTGTCTAAAGATTATGAATAAATCGGCCCAGAGTGTTTAAGAAAATGTAACTCACGTTTTTAATTATTATGCAGTTTTAATACAGAACTATTATTTTTGTTCAATACATTTAACTTGCACTTAAGGAAATTAATCTCTTACAGACTAATTTATCTTCATACAAAATTTAACTCTATGTTTAGCTCGAACGTTGCTCCTGTTTAATGAGTTGGATACACTGACTACATACATGTAAAAGTATTTGAATTGAAGTAAATGTCAAAGCCTAACATAGCCTAAGTATTATATTTATTGATAAGAAAACAAGTTTCAAGTAATCTACACTGTTTGCAAAACTCGCGTATGAAGTTCAGGGCGAGAGCAGAATTAAAATTAAACTTTATTACGATGTATGTTCGTACCATATTACGTACTTATCCATTTCAAGCTCGTTTGTTACTTGACCACATTTTCTGGAATGAACTATTTCCGTTTCCCCATACGTCGACACGATGTAGAGGGGAGGTTATCCTTGGTCTTTTTGTGGCGTCGTTTTATGTACAATGAGGCACTCTTTGTGGGGTGGATCGAAGCTAAATGCCACAATTAAGGTCAATTTATATACCCCCATGACAATTGCATCTCTGATGTACGGCGTCATTAATTTGATAAAGTGGAAAATGCTGAAATCATTACGTCATCCTGCCAAGCCATATTGAGGAGGACATATATTGTGTCAATTTACTGAAATACTGTTAGTTAAACTCGACATTATGTCAAAACTGTTTCAGACGTTATTTGACGTATCCATGCGAAGGAAACTTCCTTTATTTTCTCGAGTAAAAATGACAAACAGACCTGCCAAAGTTAATGGGTTATTTTTTCCGATTGCAACTTGTCGTCATGATGGTCGAAATGTGAATTGTAACTTTATTTAATTCCAAACAGGAAACATGAATTATTTCTGCATACAGTAGGACTCAGTTGTGGAATGACAGAAGTTATCAATATTGACATCTCAATGGGACGTAAAATAACAGAAATACTTCACACATTTGATAATGCTGTGTAATAAATCTGATAACGTTAAAAGTGATACAAGTACATGCTTCATATTTCTAAAGTGCATTTCATTATATTTGCTTGTTTATGTTTTGTTCAAACAATTAATATACCACCTGTAGGATTTAGATAAATTTAATGTTTTTTCCTGTTTTCCTAGGTTAAGGGATTTTTGTGATCGATGTCGACTGCTGACAAACAAACTAACAACACAAAGATTCGAGAGATGCAGGTTGATCAGAACTATGGGCAAGTTGTATGGTCGAAATCCTTGTCTCATTGAGAAATATTCTGTATCTTTAAGTGATATGAAAATGGACGTTTTTGAGTATGCTCATTAGTGTGTTTACTGGTTGTGGTTGACAATGATACTCGGTTCTCATTTTATTTTGAGAACTTGGTCTCGATGTAAATCTTTCCTTTGTTCATATTTTGCCCCTGGTTTAATCGATTTTGAGTTTGGATCATGATTTTGTTAACGATTCGGTATTCTCTTATTTATTTTTAGACATTATTGTTTTCTTCAATCATCCATCATATATACATGTATTATACGAACTCAAAGCAAAACTTGACAGGTCAACTATACCAAGGCAAAGTGAATAGAAATCACTGGGGTAGTTTACGCGATAGAAGATTATGGTTTTAAACAAAGCATATGGCATAACCATAATTAAATATGCTAAAATGAATAACTAAGGGATAATTGAGTAGATTTTGAATTATATTTTTTCACAAAACATTATGGTAATAACAATACAATCGACCCCTGTCACTTCTGTCTATGGTTTACGTATACATCGGATTGTAAGGAAATGCGTTTTCATTTATAATCCGTATTTGAGAGTGGCTATATGTACCATTGTCATGAAGTCTATAAACCAGTCATCACGTATCCCACAATTCAAGTGATATCAAGACACCAATAGTTTGCCTTGAAAGATATTTGAAAATGTATTATTTGACATTTCCTAGATTAATCAGAAAATGGTTGGTGGCTTGTTCTAATGTTCAACTAAATTTATCTAGGTCGAGCAGCTTAACAACGATCAATAAGCGCGTCTTTTGGGGTAATTTTATTTCAAATTAATCATATAAAGCAACCTATATGAAATACATAAAAATGTGTTCGATCGTAGGTATAATCGCCTTCAACTATGATGCCCCGATATAAGATGACATAGCAAAACAATGGTATTTATTGTTATGTATGTAAAAATAAAAACAAACGTAAAGAAAATCACACTCCGATTATATGAACAAAGGGAACAAGGACACGCTGATCATTGAACAAGTACAAGATAATAAGACCAGGTGTTCCGGACGAGTAAGCGTCTCCTGCATTGTCGACAACACCTACAAGATGTATCATGTTAATTTACGTCACGTCCAAGTAAGTGGCATGATCTCAAAGAGAGGACATACTACCATATCTAAAAGGTCCACCTTCATAAAGGCAAGCAGAACATCTCTCAAAGAGATTAAGATGGTGACCATAAAACTTGCTCATAGGTATCATTAACCTGCAACTATTGAACCCAAGTGCCATTAGTTTGTTTATCAACAGTCGAAATATATCACAAAAATTTCGGTACTTAGAGCAAGCCCTAGAATAAAAATCAACTATGATATTTAAACAGCATATGTTGGAGAAGCAGATATGCTACTATCAGGAAAGGAAAAGTTCATGATCTTATAATCGAAGTAGGTTATTGTAGAGCTTAGTAGTAAACTGCCTGTGTTTGATCATTCTTTAAGCAACATCGATGGTAAAGAAGCTGATATAAAAGAGTTGGTTGTATCTTTGAATTCAAGTTCAGAAAGGTATATTTGATCGACTAGATCAGCAAACCTGTTATTTTTTAGCAACAACACATCGTCGGTGTATATGCAATAAGCGCGAAATACCGACTAGTGAGGTACATACTTAATTTTTCACAAATAATCACATGTTTACTCTAGAGTCGAATACAAAATGAACAAAAATAATATATATATGGTAACAAGTATATTGTAAATAACAACTTGTGTAGCTACATGTACATACACGATAGGTGTTATCAAATAATTACTTACCTGATCTAGCCAAGCGTTGGTTACAAGGACTTGATTTTTTTCATCCTGTAAAAAATGAAATATTTTTAAAGGTTTTGGTGAGTAACAAATGAATAACAACAAAAGACAGAGATAAAAGGGAAATGGTTACACATACATGTAGCACCACATTAACCGTACATTATTTACGTCAATCATGTTATCAGTTCAGGCGTAAGAGCGCCATACTGGATCGTGTAAAGAAGAAAAATATATTAATATCCATGTTTGTATGTGTCTGTCACGTACAATGTACATGTATGTCCAGTGATAGGTCTCACGAAACGCATTATAACAACATATTCCTTTTGTCAGGTTGTAGGCTTTGTAAAGTAAAAATCAATTAGGAAAACTATACATGGAATTCACTGAAATAGGAATACATGTCTGCTAAATATCTGATGGGTCTAACGTCTAGCATAAAACAATGTGTAAAGGAACGCAGTGTCTCTGTCATCTGTAGTAAAACTGATTATGAAAAAATACTAAGTATGATAAATTCTCAGGGACGAACTTTCGTCGAGGTGACTGGCATTTCTAAAGCTAAAGTAGTTATTGACAAATTATCTTTAATATGAGATAGAGACATATGTCGCTAATATAAGTATACATTATTGTGATTATGGACTGACGCGTTTATGAATATTGACCTCTGTGAGGAGCCGTCAGTCTGAAGTGTGATCTATCGGTCTCGGGTGGAACATTTAACCCAAGACGTATAGACGTGTCATCAGTCGGAGACAAAGTTGTGTTTTATTATCGTCCGTGATGATGATAATCGGACAGAAACACTTTAACTGTAAGCTGTATCCCGTGTCGTTACTATTATGTATAGTGGTATCGAAAGAAACACTTTAACTGTAAGCTGTATCCCGTGTTGTTACTATAACGTATAGTGGTATCGACAGAAACACTTTAACTGTAAGCTGTATCCCGTGTCGTTACTATAACATATAGTGGTATCGACAGAAACACTTTAACTGTAAGCTGTATCCCGTGTCGTTACTATAACGTATAGTGGTATCGACAGAAACATTTTAACTGTAAGCTGTATCCCGTGTCGTTACTATAACGTATAGTGATATCGATAGAAACACTTTAACTGTAAGCTGTATCCCGTGTTGTTACTATAACGTATAGTGGTATCGATAGAAACACTTTAACTGTAAGCTGTATCCCGTGTCGTTACTATAACGTATAGTGGTATCGACAGAAACATTATAACTGTAAGCTGTATCCCGTGTCGTTACTATAACGTATAGTGGTATCAATAGAAACACTTTATCTGTAAGCTGTATCCTGTGTCGTTACTATAACGTAAAGTGGTATCGACAGAAACACTTTAAGTGTAAGCTGTATCCCGTGTCGTTACTATAACGTATAGTGGTATCAATAGAAACACTTTATCTGTAAGCTGTATCCTGTGTCGTTACTATAACGTAAAGTGGTATCGACAGAAACACTTTAAGTGTAAGCTGCATCCCTTGTCGTTACTATAACGTATAGTGGTATCAATAGAAACACTTTAACTGTAAGCTGTATCCCGTGTCGTTACTATAACGTATAGTGGTATCGATAGAAACACTTTAACTGTAAGCTGCATCCCGTGTTGTTACTATTCCGTATAGTGGTATCGATAGAAACACTTTTACTGTAAGCTGTATCCCGTGTCGTTACTATAACGTATAGTGGTATCGACAGAAACATTTTAACTGTAAGCTGTATCCCGTGTCGTTACTATAACGTATAGTGGTATCGATAGAAACACTTTAACTGTAAGCTGTATCCCGTGTTGTTACTATAACGTATAATGGTATCGACAGAAACACTTTATCTGTAAGCTGTATCCTGTGTCGTTACTATAACGTATAGTGGTATCGACAGAAACACTTTAACTGTAAGCTGTATCCCGTGTCGTTACTATAACGTATAGTGATATCGACAGAAACACTTTAACTGTAAGCTGTATCCCGTGTCGTTACTATAACGTATAATGGTATCGTCAGAAACAATTTAACTGTAAGCTGTATCCCGTGTCGTTACTATAACGTATAGTGGTATCGATAGAAACACTTTAACTGTAAGCTGTATCCCGTGCCGTTACTATAACGTATAGTGGTATCGATAGAAACACTTTAACTGTAAGCTGTATCCCGTGTCGTTACTATAACGTATAGTGGTATCGGCAGAAACACTTTAACTGTAAGCTGTATCCCGTGTCGTTACTATAACGTATAGTGGTATCGACAGAAACACTTTAACCGTAAGCTGTATCCCGTGTCGTTACTATAACGTATAGTGGTATCGACAGAAACACTTTAACTGTAAGCTGTATCCCGTGTCGTTACTATAACGTATAGTGGTATCGACAGAAACACTTTAACTGTAAGCTGTATCCTGTGTCGTTACTATAACGTATAGTGATATCGACAGAAACACTTTATCTGTAAGCTGTATCCTGTGTCGTTACTATAACGTATAGTGGTATCGACAGAAACACTTTAACTGTAAGCTGTATCCCGTGTCGTTACTATAACGTATAGTGATATCGACAGAAACACTTTAACTGTAAGCTGTATCCCGTGTCGTTACTATAACGTATAATGGTATCGTCAGAAACAATTTAACTGTAAGCTGTATCCCGTGTTGTTACTATAACGTATAGTGGTATCGATAGAAACACTTTAACTGTAAGCTGTATCCCGTGTGGTTACTATAACGTATAGTGGTATCAATAGAAACACTTTAACTGTAAGTTGTATCCCGTGTCGTTACTATAACGTATAGTGGTATCGACAGAAACACTTTAACCGTAAGCTGTATCCCGTGTCGTTACTATAACGTATAGTGGTATCGACAGAAACACTTTAACTGTAAGCTGTATCCCGTGTCGTTACTATAACATATAGTGGTATCGATAGAAACACTTTAACTGTAAGCTGTATCCCGTGTCGTTACTATAACGTAAAGTGGTATCGATAGAAACACTTTAACTGTAAGCTGTATCCCGTGTCGTTACTTTAACGTATAGTGGTATCGATAGAAACACTTTAACTGTAAGCTGTATCCCGTGTCGTTACTATAACGTATAGTGGTATCGATAGAAACACTTTAACTGTAAGCTGTATCCTGTGTCGTTACTATAACGTATAGTTGTATCGATAGAAACACTTTATCTGTAAGCTGTATCCCGTGTCGTTACTATAGCGTATAGTGGTATCGATAGAAACACTTTAACTGTAAGCTGTATCCCGTGTCGTTACTATAGCGTATAGTGGTATCGATAGAAACACTTTAACTGTAAGCTGTATCCTGTGTCGTTACTATAGCGTATAGTGGTATCGACAGAAACACTTTAACTGTAAGCTGTATCCCGTGTTGTTACTATAACGTATAGTGGTATCGACAGAAACACTTTAACTGTAAGCTGTATCCCGTGGTGTTACTTTAACGTATAGTGATATCGATAGAAGCACTTTAACTGTAAGCTGTATCCCGTGTCGTTACTATAACGTATAGTGATATCGATAGAAACACTTTAACTGTAAGCTGTATCCCGTGTCGTTACTATAACGTATAGTGATATCGATAGAAACACTTTAACTGTAAGCTGTATCCCGTGTTGTTACTTTAACGTATAGTGGTATCGATAGAAACATTTTTACTGTAGCTGTATCCCGTGTCGTTACTATAACGTATAGTGGTATCGATAGAAACACTTTATCTGTAAGCTGTATCCCGTGTCGTTACTATAACGTATAGTGGTATCGATAGAAACACTTTATCTGTAAGCTGTATCCCGTGTTGTTACTATAACATATAGTGGTATCGATAGAAACACTTTATCTGTAAGCTGTATCCCGTGTTGTTACTATAACATATAGTGGTATCGACAGAAACACTTTAACTGTAAGCTGTATCTCGTGTTGTTACTCTAACGTATAGTGGTATCGACAGAAACACTTTAACTGTAAGCTGTATCCCTTGTCGTTACTTTAACGTATAGTGGTATCGATAGAAACACTTTAACCGTAAGCTGTATCCCGTGTCGTTACTATAACGTATAGTGGTATCGATAGAAACACTTTAACTGTAAGCTGTATCCCGTGTTGTTACTATAACGTATAATGGTATCGACAGAAACACTTTATCTGTAAGCTGTATCCTGTGTCGTTACTATAACGTATAGTGGTATCGACAGAAACACTTTAACTGTAAGCTGTATCCCGTGTCGTTACTATAACGTATAGTGATATCGACAGAAACACTTTAACTGTAAGCTGTATCCCGTGTCGTTACTATAACGTATAATGGTATCGTCAGAAACAATTTAACTGTAAGCTGTATCCCGTGTTGTTACTATAACGTATAGTGGTATCGATAGAAACACTTTAACTGTAAGCTGTATCCCGTGCCGTTACTATAACGTATAGTGGTATCGATAGAAACACTTTAACTGTAAGCTGTATCCCGTGTCGTTACTATAACGTATAGTGGTGTCGGCAGAAACACTTTAACTGTAAGCTGTATCCCGTGTCGTTACTATAACGTATAGTGGTATCGACAGAAACACTTTAACCGTAAGCTGTATCCCGTGTCGTTACTATAACGTATAGTGGTATCGACAGAAACACTTTAACTGTAAGCTGTATCCCGTGTCGTTACTATAACGTATAGTGGTATCGACAGAAACACTTTAACTGTAAGCTGTATCCTGTGTCGTTACTATAACGTATAGTGATATCGACAGAAACACTTTATCTGTAAGCTGTATCCTGTGTCGTTACTATAACGTATAGTGGTATCGACAGAAACACTTTAACTGTAAGCTGTATCCCGTGTCGTTACTATAACGTATAGTGATATCGACAGAAACACTTTAACTGTAAGCTGTATCCCGTGTCGTTACTATAACGTATAATGGTATCGTCAGAAACAATTTAACTGTAAGCTGTATCCCGTGTTGTTACTATAACGTATAGTGGTATCGATAGAAACACTTTAACTGTAAGCTGTATCCCGTGTGGTTACTATAACGTATAGTGGTATCAATAGAAACACTTTAACTGTAAGTTGTATCCCGTGTCGTTACTATAACGTATAGTGGTATCGACAGAAACACTTTAACCGTAAGCTGTATCCCGTGTCGTTACTATAACGTATAGTGGTATCGACAGAAACACTTTAACTGTAAGCTGTATCCCGTGTCGTTACTATAACATATAGTGGTATCGATAGAAACACTTTAACTGTAAGCTGTATCCCGTGTCGTTACTATAACGTAAAGTGGTATCGATAGAAACACTTTAACTGTAAGCTGTATCCCGTGTCGTTACTTTAACGTATAGTGGTATCGATAGAAACACTTTAACTGTAAGCTGTATCCCGTGTCGTTACTATAACGTATAGTGGTATCGATAGAAACACTTTAACTGTAAGCTGTATCCTGTGTCGTTACTATAACGTATAGTGGTATCGATAGAAACACTTTAACTGTAAGCTGTATCCCGCGGGTGTCGGTACTATAACGTAAAGTGGTATCGATAGAAACACTTTAACTGTAAGCTGTATCCCGTGTCGTTACTCTAACGTATAGTTGTATCGATAGAAACACTTTATCTGTAAGCTGTATCCCGTGTCGTTACTATAGCGTATAGTGGTATCGATAGAAACACTTTAACTGTAAGCTGTATCCCGTGTCGTTACTATAGCGTATAGTGGTATCGATAGAAACACTTTAACTGTAAGCTGTATCCTGTGTCGTTACTATAGCGTATAGTGGTATCGACAGAAACACTTTAACTGTAAGCTGTATCCCGTGTTGTTACTATAACGTATAGTGGTATCGACAGAAACACTTTATCTGTAAGCTGTATCCCGTGGTGTTACTTTAACGTATAGTGATATCGATAGAAGCACTTTAACTGTAAGCTGTATCCCGTGTCGTTACTATAACGTATAGTGATATCGATAGAAACACTTTAACTGTAAGTTGTATCCCGTGTCGTTACTATAACGTATAGTGATATCGATAGAAACACTTTAACTGTAAGCTGTATCCCGTGTCGTTACTATAACGTATAGTGATATCGATAGAAACACTTTAACTGTAAGCTGTATCCCGTGTTGTTACTTTAACGTATAGTGGTATCGATAGAAACATTTTTACTGTAGCTGTATCCCGTGTCGTTACTATAACGTATAGTGGTATCGATAGAAACACTTTATCTGTAAGCTGTATCCCGTGTCGTTACTATAACGTATAGTGGTATCGATAGAAACACTTTATCTGTAAGCTGTATCCCGTGTTGTTACTATAACATATAGTGGTATCGATAGAAACACTTTATCTGTAAGCTGTATCCCGTGTTGTTACTATAACATATAGTGGTATCGACAGAAACACTTTAACTGTAAGCTGTATCTCGTGTTGTTACTCTAACGTATAGTGGTATCGACAGAAACACTTTAACTGTAAGCTGTATCCCTTGTCGTTACTTTAACGTATAGTGGTATCGATAGAAACACTTTAACCGTAAGCTGTATCCCGTGTCGTTACTATAACGTATAGTGGTATCGATAGAAACACTTTAACTGTAAGCTGTATCCCGTGTCGTTACTATAACGTATAGTGGTATCGACAGAAACACTTTTACTGTAAGCTGTATCCTGTGTCGTTACTATAACGTATAGTGGTATCGATAGATACACTTTTACTGTAAGCTGTATCCCGTGTCGTTACTATAACGTATAGTGGTATCGATAGAAACACTTTTACTGTAAGCTGTATCCCGTGTCGTTACTATAAGGTATAGTGGTATCGACAGAAACACTTTAACTGTAAGCTGTATCCCGTGTCGTTACTATAACGTATAGTGGTATCGATAGAAACACTTTAACTGTAAGCTGTATCCCGTGTCGTTACTATAACGTATAGTGATATCGATAGAAACACTTTAACTGTAAGCTGTATCCCGTGTCGTTACTATAACGTATAGTGGTATCGATAGAAACACTTTAACCGTAAGCTGTATCCCGTGTCGTTACTATAACGTATAGTGGTATCGATAGAAACACTTTAACTGTAAGCTGTATCCCGTGTCGTTACTATAACGTATAGTGGTATCGATAGAAACAATTTAACTGTAAGCTGTATCCCGTGTCGTTACTATAACTTATAGTTGTATCGATAGAAACACTTTCAATGTAAGCTGTATCCCGTGTCGTTACTATAACGTATAGTGGTATCGATAGAAACACTTTAACTGTAAGCTGTATCCCGTGTCGTTACTATAACATATAGTGGTATCGATAGAAACACTTTAACTGTAAGCTGTATCCCGTGTCGTTACTATAACGTATAGTGGTATCGATAGAAACACTTTAACTGTAAGCTGTATCCCGTGTTGTTACTTTAACGTATAGTGATATCGATAGAAGCACTTTAACTGTAAACTATATCCCGTGTCGTTACTATAACGTATAGTGATATCGATAGAAACACTTTAACTGTAAGCTGTATCCCGTGTCGTTACTATAACGTATAGTGGTATCGATAGAAACACTTTAACTGTAAGCTGTATCCCGTGTCGTTACTATAACGTATAGTGGTATCGATAGAAACACTTTAACTGTAAGCTGTATCCCGTGTTGTTACTTTAACGTATAGTGGTATCGATAGAAACATTTTTACTGTAAGCTGTATCCCGTGTCGTTACTATAACGTATAGTGGTATCGATAGAAACACTTTATCTGTAAGCTGTATCCCGTGTCGTTACTATAACGTATAGTGGTATCGATAGAAACACTTTATCTGTAAGCTGTATCCCGTGTTGTTACTATAACATATAGTGGTATCGATAGAAACACTTTATCTGTAAGCTGTATCCCGTGTTGTTACTATAACATATAGTGGTATCGACAGAAACACTTTAACTGTAAGCTGTATCCCGTGTTGTTACTTTAACGTATAGTGGTATCGATAGAAACATTTTTACTGTAAGCTGTATCCCGTGTCGTTACTATAACGTATAGTGGTATCGATAGAAACACTTTATCTGTAAGCTGTATCCCGTGTCGTTACTATAACGTATAGTGGTATCGATAGAAACACTTTATCTGTAAGCTGTATCCCGTGTCGTTACTATAACATATAGTGGTATCGATAGAAACACTTTATCTGTAAGCTGTATCCCGTGTTGTTACTATAACATATAGTGGTATCGACAGAAACACTTTAACTGTAAGCTGTATCTCGTGTTGTTACTCTAACGTATAGTGGTATCGACAGAAACACTTTAACTGTAAGCTGTATCCCTTGTCGTTACTTTAACGTATAGTGGTATCGATAGAAACACTTTAACCGTAAGCTGTATCCCGTGTCGTTACTATAACGTATAGTGGTATCGATAGAAACACTTTAACTGTAAGCTGTATCCCGTGTCGTTACTATAACGTATAGTGGTATCGACAGAAACACTTTTACTGTAAGCTGTATCCTGTGTCGTTACTATAACGTATAGTGGTATCGATAGATACACTTTAACTGTAAGCTGTATCCCGTGTCGTTACTATAACGTATAGTGGTATCGATAGAAACACTTTTACTGTAAGCTGTATCCCGTGTCGTTACTATAACGTATAGTGGTATCGACAGAAACACTTTAACTGTAAGCTGTATCCCGTGTCGTTACTATAACGTATAGTGGTATCGATAGAAAAACTTTAACCGTAAGCTGTATTCCGTGTCGTTACTATAACGTATAGTGGTATCGATAGAAACACTTTAACTGTAAGCTGTATCCCGTGTCGTTACTATAACGTATAGTGGTATCGACAGAAACACTTTAACTGTAAGCTGTATCCCGTGTCGTTACTATAACATATAGTGGTATCGATAGAAACAATTTAACTGTAAGCTGTATCCCGTGTTGTTACTATAACGTATAGTGGTATCGACAGAAACACTTTAACTGTAAGCTGTATCCCGTGTCGTTACTATAACGTATAGTGGTATCGATAGATACACTTTTACTGTAAGCTGTATCCCGTGTCGTTACTATAACGTATAGTGGTATCGATAGAAACACTTTAACTGTAAGCTGTATCCCGTGTCGTTACTATAACGTATAATGGTATCGACAGAAACACTTTAACTGTAAGCTGTATCCCGTGTCGTTACTATAACGTATAGTGGTATCGATAGAAACACTTTAACTGTAAGCTGTATCCCGTGTCGTTACTATAACGTATAGTGGTATCGATAGAAACACTTTAACTGTAAGCTGTATCCCGTGTCGTTACTATAACGTATAGTGATATCGATAGAAACACTTTAACTGTAAGCTGTATCCCGTGTCGTTACTATAACGTATAGTGGTATCGATAGAAGCACTTTAACTGTAAGCTGTATCCCGTGTCGTTACTATAACGTATAGTGGTATCGATAGAAACACTTTATCTGTAAGCTGTATCCCGTGTCGTTACTATAACGTATAGTGGTATCGATAGAAACAATTTAACTGTAAACTGTATCCCGTGTCGTTACTATAACGTATAGTAGTATCGATAGAAACAATTTAACTGTAAGCTGTATCCCGTGTCGTTACTATACCATACAATGTTAACGATCACTTTTTGTGCTTCTGTGCGGATTTCTAATGAAACAATGTAACTTCATCACTGCTCGGTCAATTCAGTTTTAGTTAAACAAAACATTTTACCAATCACTAGTTTACAGAGAAAATCATTTGTTTTTTCTCTCGATTCATAAAAGCGATAACTTGAGTTTTGTTGCTTCTGTTTCAAAACATGTAGAATTTCTTTGTAGTAAGTAACAGTTTATGAAGAGTATAGAATCTCGACAAATACACCCCCCCCCCCCCTACACACACACACACATCTTTATGGATGTGGGAAGGAGTTTTTGTCACAACACGTGATGATTGCGACTGCATTGGCCAGCCATGGTGAATAGACAGAAAGTTCCTGCAGAATTGAGCGCTATATTTCAAGCCATGCTTATCATGGGC
This sequence comes from Mimachlamys varia, assembly GCA_947623455.1. Taxonomy (NCBI): domain Eukaryota; kingdom Metazoa; phylum Mollusca; class Bivalvia; order Pectinida; family Pectinidae; genus Mimachlamys; species Mimachlamys varia. The sequence continues at coordinate 6,488,159 of OX392535.1, forward strand.
TATTTTCAATACATCTGTTCACATTTTAATTAACTGGGGACTATTTTCTAGACATTCTTAAAAAGAAACGCCATTTTAGCAGACAATTGAAGATTTTACTTTAGAGTGGCGTATTATTTTTAATTAACCTCATGAATTGGACACTTCCCTCAGACATTTGGCATCATAAACATGTAATGTTAAGATAATGATTAATTTACCTACGTATGCGTTCGATCATTGTATCACAGGTTGTGTTTATGCATCTCAAACGAAAAGCATCGGAAATTAGATTTGTTTAAAATGCATAAAATGTTACTTTGTGATTGGACAATTCTCATGTCTTAATACTCAATTAAGGGTGTTCTTATTTCATATAGGATATTGGTTACAACTTTTTAACAGAATAAAACAGTAAATAGCGAGACAATGGGAATAGGTAGTATAACAATGTCTATTTGTAATTATACGTTATCGCGAGACATGCCAGACAAACAAATGTGTTTATAGGTCGGAAGCCAACTACCAGGCTTGTACTTGGTGGTAACGTTAAGATGGCTGATGTATGTACGTAATGCCCTTACTACACGTACCCTAACCTAAGCAGGCACGCCAACCGTGTCTACAAACAAATCTAGTGCTTCCATCCACCTGTCAGCTATACGTCATAGACTTAACACAGCTTTATACAAACAGTAACTCACGAAGTCCTAGAATAAAAACACCAAAGTACATTCCGTTTAAACTAGTATATGTTAATGTTATTCGAAACACAAATGTAAAGCAAACACATAATACAGGCTAACGTAACGTAAACAAATACGTCCATAATCCTACAGGCATTGTGCTAATTTTATCTGATAACTTAAGTTAGTTTTAATGCTTTTGAAAAAGAGTTCCAAATAATGTCGCTAAATTAATCAGTATAAACTTCGAAAAATATATATATTCGAGAAAATGGCCAAGCCGTGAGCTCCAAAGGTCCAACAACTTGACATTGCATATAAGCTGTATTACAATGCGAACTTGATATTGCGATCATTGCATTGGTGATAACACGAGACGTGCCTTTCAACCGAAAGTCCGAAACGTTTATTTCACATGGGAAAGCTTCATAAAATGGCATTCCGATGAAACCGAGGTTATTGTATTATCAACCTTAAAAACAAGCACACTGTAGGAACACTAATTCAAAATGGCAATTTTTAATATATTGTTCCTTTGGAAGTAGCATACTTTTTTAACACCAAGTGAAGCGCACAACAGGGTATAACCCTCTCCCGATTTTACAAGCATCCTAACCTGTTGGAAAACTGTGTCAACAAAACGCAATGAAAACAAAGTGTAAAATGCCCGTTTGATAACGTTTATTTTACATAATGATTATCATTTATGTATATTTACAGTCTACACTGAATCGATAACCATTTTTGTGCAAACTAGAGTGATTTTCCAATATCTAGGACGTCGACAAAAATACATGTAGGTGGAGCTATGCAAATGATCCTGTTTGAGCCAATTCTTTGACGTCATCGCCGAAGTTAACCACTGCTTATGCAAACTGTATGATGTTACATTTATTGAACCGTTTTCACGTTTGTAAGTCTTGAAATAAATTCTGTGTCCGCAGATTGCGCTATATTCAGCTAAAAAGTTATGAAATGTCTACAGAAAAATACTGTACATATAAGAATTAACTTTTGATTTTGTTTAGTTTATGAGATTATACATCAAATGGAGCAGTCGGTAAAATTAACGTAAACGCGTTTACGCAGTTTACCTTGTGCTGCTTGGATTTATGATCTCATAAACTAAATTAAACAAAAGGCTAATCCTTAGATAGTTCTTTCACTTATTTCACTTAACATATTTTAAACCTGAGTCTGTCTGAAGTGCATCAAGACAATGCTTGCAGCATTACAATTTCATAAAACAATGCATGATGACTCAATTCTTCCTAATGTCGATAGTTCTTGTATATTGGTATCTTCAACAAGTAAAATGTGGTTGATGTTTAATGGAGCAAAGGAAATATTAGAGGTTCGTAAATGAAATCGATTCCTTACCATGTCAAAGATTTGAGTCATTGTGAGGCCCATTCCTACTACAACTGGATTGCTTGCGTTTCGGACAGGCCGGACAGACTTCTCATATCCCATTAGAAGGTAATACATGAGCCGCTGTTCGTCCGGAACAGACTGATTCCGTATATCGTGATTCATTTTCTGTCTATCATCCGAAGAATGAACTACGTAAGTGACATTGTAGAATGCACTCTCGGGAATTCCCTGAAGTTCCGGAAGTACGTCATATCCTGCAAAGAAAAACAATAAGCTGATAACTGTTTTAAGAAATCTTTTTACAATATACATGCATATAAAATGCAAATGCTTGCAAATTATTGAATTAAACTTCACCATTATCTTACCTACAATTTTTAAGATTATTATAAAATATCACACTTTTAATTTTAAAACAAAGATATCGTTATTTATTTTTTAATTTGCACATTTACGCTTTAAATGATGTTTTTATTCTCAAAATATCTTTTTCGGTAGTTTTATTGATATTTTTTATGACGGATTGTTTTCTGACGCGGTTATCGTTTGTTTGGATACTGTTATGCTGTACATGTAAAAGTGGAATTGTTCGCGGCGAGGACATTTTCGCTTATTTTGCTTGCATCAACTCTCCGCGAAGATATCCACACGCCAACATATTAACACCGTTCGAACTTTACATTGTAAAATGGGTTAAAGGCACATGTACATAGTGCAAAACAAAAAAAACATACTGAAGCGAAATATTGGCTTATAACGACGTCATTTATGGCGAAAAGACGTTCTTTGTTTGAGAAAATACGTTCCCAAGTGCTGGATAATGGGAAAATGCATTCTCAAGTCCTTCTCAAATAGACGCCAATGATAATGAGTTTATCATGTTAACGATACATTGTATGTGGTATAATGCAGTATATAGATGCCAATAAAACATCTTACTTTAGATAATACAACATCGCAATCGTGACAATACAAAATCTTACTTGTGACTATACAACATCTTACTTTCGATAATACAAAATCTTACATTAAGATAATACAACATCTTACACTAGATAATACAACATCTTACTTGTGACAATAAAAAATCTTACTTTAGATAATACAACACCTTATATTTAGATAATACAACAACATCTTGTGACAATACAACATCTTACTTTCGATAATACAAAATCTTACATATAGATAATACAACATCTTACACTAGATAATACAACATCTTACTTTAGATAATACAACATCTTGTGCCAATACAACATCTTACTTTAGATAATACAAGCCCTTACTCAACATCTTACTCAGATAATACAACATCTTACTCAACAGATTACTTTAGATAATACAACACATCTTAGTTAAGATAATACAACATCTTGCTTTAAATAATACAACATCTTACTTTAGATGATACAACATCTTACTTTAGATAATACAACATCTTACTTTAGATGATACGACATCTTACATTAAATAATACAACATCTTACATTAAATAATACAATATCTTACTTTAGATAATACAACATATTACAGTACAACATCTTACTTGAGAGATAAAACCAATAACGAGTTGCATCAATGCAGTGTACATTGAAGCCTACAAATCCCCAATGCGTTAGGTGTACGTGCTCTTTACTGCATGTGTTCACAAGCGGGTTTGGACGATTGCCAAAACCCCCCAAAAGGTCTTGTTGTTTGTTGTCTTTTAAATTCAGCAATTATTCTGCAAGACACGTGATAGTGCAGCAGTTGTGACCTTTCCAGATCTCCAGTATACGATGTGTTATAAGAAACACATTTCCATTCAATGTTCTATGTACTAGATCGATTGATGTATAGTCCATCAATCCTACTTTCACCTCCTAACTCAGAAATAGCAAACATATAAACCCTATCAGCGCCACACTATAATGCGTCCTTTATGCCTGTTATGGCTATGCCGTATTGCATAGTGTATGCTGAAATTCAATTACTTCGGAATTGCTGTACTTTGATGGAATTATGATAATATAACTTTTGATTCGTTGCATGATCTATCAAATACTTGCGTTTTAGGCAAACTATCTCGTATTTAAAACGCTAGGGAAACACACCAGGGTGTATTTGTACATTAAGAATATGTATAGATATATAAAGGTATTTAATCACTACAAAATATATCGACACCACCAATATAATTGTGGCGTAGGGGTATGCTGATTTTATTTGTGTTTATACGCAATCGAGATGTAATAAAGAAAGGCCCCAGACATCTACACGGGGGACCGTTACGGGGGTGTCATCGCTATCGGCAGATCAGGGGCATGTCTATTAAAGCTTTATAATCCAGCATTTATCAATATGTCAAGTACAGCAGTTATATACTGATATTAAGGTCTGAACCATGAATTACACTTCAGAATTTAATGGATATGGCTGCTACCAAAATACTAGTACCATGTTGGTACGGGTGTGTTGCGTTGTATGACAACAGTCGGCATCCCATGCTGACAATTACAGCTTAACGCAGATACGTGCAAAGGTAATTTAAAAGCGAAATTGCCATCTCAATACAAAATACCAAGTGCATTTCCTGCATGGAAATTGACTATGATGGTTTAGATTTTGCATGATTCATTAAAAAGCTCTGCCTGTCCTATTTGAGAGCTTTGAGTGGTTATTTTTCTATTATAGCTATTAGATAGCGATGCACTTTCTTTATTCCGCACTGAATGTGCTGTAACAATACCGCATCATCCCAGTTGATTGATATCAACTGTCGATCACTTTGCTATGAAATATGTGTTCATATCATAACATTTTCTTAAAATATCCCTGCACGATATGTTCGTGCCATTACTAATCTACTGAAGCAGTAGTCTCATTTAAGATTGGGTGTCAGAAACAGGCAGTGGACTATTTAGAATTTGAATCCGTTTTATTTTTTATTTGTTTTAATGATAATAAATCAAATTATATGGCATAACTTAAAGGGGATGATAATTTGTTCCTACAAACATAAATGAAGAAATATCAGGATCGTTGAGCACCCAAAAATTATACATTTATGTAATGTCAGTAAAGCCAGAAATCGAACTCCAGATCACTAATAGTGGAGGTAAAATTGATTAATAAAAGGTTTTCCCATATTCCTTGGAAGACTTTTCTGTAATTAAATAAATTATCAATGACGAAGTGAAGCGTCTGTCTACTAGCCATGTAAATCTAGGTAAAATGAAAATACATATACGTCTTTAAACACTCCGACCTTGACTTGTGGCAACAAAACATTAAAACTTACGATTAAAAAGTATTGATCTTCATATCAGAATTAAGAAACAGCGGATTTTCTTTTAAGAATATGATGTCGACATAAAACATAGACCAACCATTCCCAACATCTTAAAAACTACGACATCCCTGTATTAACATAGTAGGGTTAATGATAAAAGTAGGCTACTATCAAGAAACAGTAGGTTCATTATTGGAAACACCTAACTACCGCCGAATGCAATAGACGAAACACTTTCGTGTAACATTCCACAATACTTTTCGCGTTGATTCACAAGAATAGTTCCATTCAATTTCCTTGTTTTTTAGGACTTGTTTTACTTTAGGCAATTAATGGTTTATTTTTCGCATAATTCGACCTAAATATATCTAAATCAGAAAACGCTGGTTCAAGGTTCAAATGACGTCACACTTGACAACAATACAGATCGACTTTTTCAACATGTGTTATACGACGCTTGCTGGTACTTTTTATCAATTGTCCTGATGAGTAACAACAGTATCCTGTCAAAAGGAGACCACTCATTCTACAGTCACTTCATTTAATTTATAACTAAAAATCTTTGCAGATATTAGAATGTACTGTTAAGATATGACTATATTAATTGTTTGTGTTGTCTTCTTTTAAAAATATGACACTTCTTTTACCTTCACTTCATTGAGAATGGGTTTATCAAATGGCAAATTTTTCGCTATTTTGAACTAGATGTATAATAAAACGGATTATTTGGTATTTGATATCACAATTTTGTAGAAAGGGTGTCATCTCAATGACTTTCACACATGGAGGACATCGGGAGTGCACATAGTTTATATAGACCCATCCTTCAAGAACCGAACTTCTTTAGCCTGATGTAAACTGATATATTATACAGACGAGTTACGTAAAAATAATTTGAAAATTACATAAAATATTTATATTGAAAGTATAGATCAATTATATGATAAAGTAAACACGCTTTACCTTTAGGTAGCCATTGCAACAGGAAGTAAGAAGAAAGTGCGTTAAAACCTTATCATTATCAAACATTTTCGTATTTTGAAGAATGCCATGCCCTGCCATGATGTTGTTGAACGTTATGGAATTGAAATATAGCACTATATCAGAAATGTTAGCATACAGGTTTAAAGTTTCTATACGGTATGGGTACGTTATTGTAAATACATGCGCTTCTGTGGGTGCCAGTAAATCTCATTAGTGAAGTAATATACAGAGCTTACAAAGACACTTGTCTGGCTTCATTTTCGGTATTGCTTACGACACCGGCGGGTTTCTCTCGTCACTCTTTAATCACAGACACCACAGTGTAACGGAATATTACGTAGACCTAACAAGTGGTATTGAAGCCGTCCTTAAGCCCGTCACGCCTGATACCAGCTGTGGTATAGGCAGAAAATAGACGAAATCTTAACCGTTTTTTTTTTACAACAAACGTAACGACAATTCATCATTCCTTGAAAAGTTAAGAGCTCTCGAGTTTTTATGACTTCAAATTTAGCCGGGAAACTCAAACAATGATTGAGTATTGAAATGGATGCCTGATAAGGTATATTTTACAGAAAAAAAGTCACTGACAACAATAAGAATATGTATGCTTTAATTTGTAAGTTGAATTGATAACACTGCTACACATTGGTAATAATAATGCATTTACACATCTAACATAAATAATCTCACTGTTACAGTTTTGTAACACAGCGGCTGGTGCACCCGGTCTGCGCTACCGACAAGACATATCATCATAGTCGATTGTGAAATAACATAACACAACACTAGTATTGTAATTTACAACTGGGACAACCCGTGCAAATAATTCTTATATTTGATGTGCCTGTTTTCGCTGGGTTTATTTTAATGATCGAGAATTAAATAAAAGGCACAGCCAAACAGAAAGTGTTCATTTTGCTACTTAAAACAAAAAAGGGTTCCAGTACATGCTTCAGTTTTAAAAAGATACAATTAATTGATCTATAGTATTTAACGCCTCAAATCTTATTTTACACGAAGGGCGCATTACTGATTTTATAGCCAAATTTTCTTTGTTGGAATAAGATGAATTGGATGTCACTAGAAATGTCCATTATACCCAAGGGCCCAATACGTCTTCGCTCTACCTAAACGTACTCACCAAGCCACGTTTTAATGCTGTACTGCGATACACACATATAAATGTCAAAGATACAGAGACGTGTCAGATACGCTACGTAGGCACTATCCGGATACCAATAGGCATTTACCCCGTCTCCTTCCCAACATCCAACCTTCGGTAATGTTGTGTAGATGATAGAATAAATGGGTGGTTGGGTGGTGCAGTGGATAGCGCACTTGCCTTTCACCAAGGCGGCCGGGGTTCGACTCCGCGACCGGACGTGAAATAGAATAAATGGGTGGTCGGGTGGTGCAGTGGATAGCGCACTTGCCTTTCACCAAGGCGGCCGGGGTTCGACTCCCCAACCGGACGTGAAAAGGTATGGGTCACCTGCCCGACCACGTGGGTTTTCTCCGGGTACTCCGGTTTCCTCCCACAATAAGACCCCTCGCGCGCTAACATCCGGGCCAACAAGAGTGATTAATATAAGTTGTATAACTTGTTTCATAATTGTTGTAAAATAAATAAAGTTTATATATTTATATATATCTATATAGAATAAATATTGAATACAGATATTTAGCAAATAATAGTTAACAGGTACCAATGTGGATATCATTAAGTGGAGTTAACACTAAGTTCTGTCTTTGAGGACGTGATATTTACTTTGGTGTGACCTAGAATTACATGGCGGTTGTCGTTGATATAGCAGAAGACGCTAAATCTTCCAGAGACCTGGTTTTATTAATTTGTACTGTTTCAAGGGTCTCCGTTTAGACATTTCCTTTGTTAATATGTTGCCCCTAGGTTAATCGATTCCGAGTTCAGATTATGGTTTTGTTGACCTTTCGGTGTTCTCTGATGTTTTTCTAATGGATTAAAGTTTGAATACATTCTTTTTACCCAACGAAACCTTAACTATGATTTTAATCGGAAAACTGTTTTTGGGAAAACAAAATAACCGAATTTGTATATGACACTTATCTCGATATTGATCAGTGATTGAGTATACATTGTGTATGTACAATAAATATAACCATATGTATTGCACACAAATAGAGAATACATTTAGCTGTAAATATGAAATAAAATAAGTAAAACCGAAAGCATTCACAGAAAAAACAATATTAAGATCTCTTTTTGAAGTTATATTCTGAAAAGACTTTCGATGATACAAGCAAAAGCAGACAAAAAAGCAATAAAAAGTCCTTCCGCACAATATATCATTTACACAATATGATGTAAAAACATATAACTATCTACGTGATATTTCGAAATCATATATATAATAAATATATGGAATTTTTGCGTTGGGTCCTATCACCACAATGGCTAATGTAGTTATGTTTACACATTGTACCCTAGAGACTATTCCGTACGTAGATATATCTGGTGATTGGAGGTTGTAAAATACCGATTTGGGCGTTCGTTAATGCTTTGTTCGGTCGAGATTCCAACACACCCTGGTGTTAATGTTCCATCAATATAATTGCCCTGTAAAATACACAGCAACTGGAGCAGTTATAAGGAATTGGCCAGTTCAACGTTGATGGCTCTGTCTGGTGTAAAGATGTTTTTTTGCCTCAGTGATTTTATTATGCATTACTAATGAGTATTAATTTTGGGATATCCAGTTTCATCGAAATGCAAATACGCATACATCAACGAAAATAATAGCTTTATACATTCGCTCCTGGGTCAGACATTTGTAATTTTTATAGAATATTGCTTTGGTGATATGTACAATGTGTGTGTTCCGTGGAAACTACTGGCCACACAACTGTACAAAAAGTAACGCAATAACTGATAGGATGAACTACACATTAGGAAAGTCAATCTGCAACGTATTAAAAAATTCCTTTTAGATGGATACCAAATAAGTTTTACAGGACACAAACGCATTGTTTGTTACAAAGAAAGAAAAGTTTTCTAAATTTTGGTTTAAGGAAGCTGACAAAGCGATGTTGGACTGAGTCAGGCTTGTTATTAGATATAAACAGATTCGCCATGTCGACCAATAAACCTGGCTATGAAGATGTATGGGAACGTCCTGCCATTTGTTAGTCGGTATTAACGGCATCACCATGTTTTGTTAAATATTGAAGAGACAACATATTTAATCTTGAATGTACCTTACTAGTTCTGTAGATGTAATCAACGTTAAGAAAATAGATGTTTCAGCATGATTTCTCATTTGCCAAAAGATATCGACCCTACACTGCTTGTTATTGATATACGCAAGGTGTATTTTTTGGAATACTGCTGCAAAATTTAAATGCCTCATGTATCAATAGCGAACTGCAATTTTGTGTAATTTCCTGTAATGTTCCTATACAAATAAAAAAAATCCCACAGATCATGAACCAAGAAATACACGACCTAGCCATCGGTACGAATGAAGCTTGCTACTGAATCAAACATTAGGTACTGTCATTGCCGTCACTCACATAAACACTAAGTAATGCTTCCATCGACCACCATCGTAACGAAAGGATTCAACAGCTCACCAGAGGAAAGAAAATATACCATCTTCATGTACATGTACCACCAACGTAAAAACTAACATCTTGAAGAAAGAATTCCAACGACAATCAACGTACAGGAATGATGCCACCAACCATCAACGTGAAGGAAGGACATCCGCGACCATCAATGTGAAGGAAGGACATCCTCGACCATCAATGTGAAGGAAGGACATCCTCGACCATCAATGTGAAGGAAGGACATCCTCGACCATCAATGCGAAGGAAGGATACCCACGACCATTAACGTGAAGGAACGACATCACCGACCATCAACATGAACGAACTATTATCACCGACCATCAACGTGAAAGAACGACATCACCGACCATCAACGTGAAGGAACCATACCACCGACCATCAACGTATAGGAAGGACATCACCGACCATCAACGTGAAGGAAGGACATCACCGACCATCAACGTGAAGGAAGGACATCACCGATCATCAACGTGAAGGAACCATACCACCGACCATCAACGTGAAGGAAGGACATCCCCGACCATCAACGTGAAGGAAGGACACCACCGACCATCAACGTGAAGGAAAGATACCAACGACCATCAACGTGAAGGAACGACATCACCGGCCATCAACGTGAAGGAAGGACATCACCGGCCATCAACGTGAAGGAACGACATCACCGGCCATCAACGTGAAGGAACGACATCACCAACCATCAATGTGAAGGAATGACATCACCGACCATCAACGTGAAGGAAGGACATCACCGACCATCAACGTGAAGAATGGGCATCATAGACCATCAACGTGAAGGAACGACATCACCGACCATCAACGTGAAGGAAGGACATCACCGACCATCAACGTGAAGGAACCATACCACCGACCATCAACGTGAAGGAACGACATCACCGGCCATCAACGTGAAGGAAGGACATCACCGGCCATCAACGTGAAGGAAGGACATCACCGGCCATCAACGTGAAGGAACGACATCACCGGCCATCAACGTGAAGGAAGGACATCACCGGCCATCAACGTGAAGGAACGACATCACCGACCATCAACGTGAAGGAACGACATCACCGACCATCAACGTGAAGGAAGGACATCACCGACCATCAACGTGAAGGAAGGACATCACCGACCATCAACGTGAAGGAAGGACATCACCGACCATCAACGTGAAGGAAGGACATCACCGACCATAAACGTGAAGGAAGGACATCACCGACCATCAACGTGAAGGAAGGACATCACCGACCATCAACGTGAAGGAAGGACATCACCGACCATCAACGTGAAGGAAGGACATCACCGACCATCAACGTGAAGGAAGGACATCACCGACCATCAACGTGAAGGAAGGACATCACCGACCATCAACGTGAAGGAAGGACATCACCGACCATCAACGTGAAGGAAGGACATCACCGACCATCAACGTGAAGAATGGACATCATAGACCATCAACGTGAAGGAAGAAGGAAGGACACCACCGACCATCAAAGTGAACGAAAGATACCACCGAACATCAATATTAAAGAAGGACTCCACCGACCATCAACGTTCAAAACAGTTCTGTAATCTACTTTGTGAATATGACGTTATATATGGCGTCAAGAAATTGTTCTGACATTGAAAGCTTTCCTCCTATGACCCATATAAAAGGGCGATATAGAACAAAGGAAAATCTTTCAATGAACAGTAGTTTGGTTTTTCTAATATAGATTAAATGAAGAGGACAAACTACATAATCTGCAAGTTTTTTTTCCAAGTATCGGAATACAAATGATACTATGTAACCCTTTTATGAATGCAACAGGAATCGTATGCTTCCAACAATCCACGAGATTAGAATACACAATACAGTACTGCAACACCATAAGGCTATTTCTAGGTTAGATATTTTACTATAATGCAACACTAAACTTTTCGCGATTAAGCCCTTTTGTTTATTGAGGAAATGTTTTGATTTTGCCTGATTTGAAAACATGAAAAAAAAAAAAAATGTCCTTCCTTTCTCTATGATACCTTTTTTTATTTACATTTGAAAGTAATAGAACATTCCCATGAAAGGCCGTTCATTTCTTTATACATTTATGTAGTGTGTGTCCTACAGCCCAGACTAGAGGCCTGTTAGAGTTTCTGTCGTGGAAGTACACTGACTATAATTCTATATAATAGGTGGTCTATGTGAAAATAGCCGACATAATAACAGGAATTAGTGACAACTTTTACTTTTAAGATAAGGTCAATGAACCCACAACGTGGGGCTCTTCATATAGATATGACAATAACACGAATTTGCTGATACATATGTAAATAGGTTTTGTAGGGAGTTTTGTTCACGTTTTTCGGTGATGCAATTGTAAATATATACACACACAAATAGAGCACATGAATAGGTTGTAGGAGCTACATCGCCTCTAGCTTTTTCCTTCAAATATCTTTTTAACATTAAAAGATGTACTGTGGTAACAAAAATTCCCTTAAAAGGCCTCGCCATATACAGAACTGTAGTATAGCTAGTCGGAGTCTCTTTTAAGAAACATCAAGGCCATCCCTAATGAGGGTTAGTCTGAGTGGGTACAATGTATATACAGATCCTGAAACAATGTGCCATCACTTCCAAACTCTAGTAGCATCTTTTACACGAGTAAAACTGACAAATAACCATTCATTAACACTTTCTGCAGCACAAAGATCCAGGCTCTATAATCACTAACTAGGTCACCACTTCCGGTTTATTAAACATAAAAGACCCCTGATAGAACATAGATATTCAGATTATCACTTTTTGCACGTTTTCATGCATGTGATTAATATAGACTGTCAGCAAAAGAACTGATGTAGTTTTAGGCCATTCCTAAAAAGCTATCTGTTTATATTTGTTGACAGCGTTGCCCACATGGAAAGTAAAGACAACCGATGTTTTGCATCGAAATCATCAGGTATCAAACAGCTTTATTTACGATAGAAGAGTGCTCCAAGACAAACTGAGAGACGCCGGCCGTCTGTGATTACCGGCATGTCAAGGTTAGTGATCCGATAGGTGTAAGAAGTGCAGGTAACACCATCACGACGACAGCGTTAGTTCATTCTCGTGGAAAAAGGGGATGTCAGCAGTCTCGATGTGATGTGAACCGATGTGTGTTCGTGAGTTTAGTCTATAATCTGGTGTTAAAATGCAGTCCTGTACATGTACATGTTTCTCGCGTCAAAATGTTGATGATAGCGTGTATATTTTGTATCAATCGATTATATTATCAAAGAAAACACTTAATTAGATCAACAACTTTCCAGCCAATATTATCGATTTCGATTCACAGTTTGCTTTGCCCGTATAAGGTTGACAACTTGTTGCCGGCTCCTTAAGATCTCAAATGCATATTATAAAGATTTCTTGAATCCTTCTCAACATTTATTGCATTCGTATGCTACGACACATGCGTCTACGTCAAAATCTTACTTTTTCTTTAATTTTGCTGCTTATGTGTAAAGTACCAGGTAGAGAAAATATTTCAATATTGCATATTATACGACTTTTTTTATAACAGTTATACCAAAACAGTTTATAAACAATTAATTATCAAACACAACCATAAAGGTAAACCTAAAACATCAAATTTTAAACGATAAGCCTAAAGTGAAAAAGTAGGAAACAAATACAGACATCATTATCACCCTCCTCCCCATCCAACACACTCACACAATCAGCAAGCAAAACGTTATATTCAAGAAGAGTTGAATGTCAATACGTAGTTAAGTATTGCATGGAGCGATGAGGAAACTATCATTGTAAATTTATATATATCTGGTAAAAAACCTTGGCTACACTACATAAACATCGCACAATCATGACACTAATCGTCTTGTTTTGAATAAATTACGTCTTTATGACGTCATAGGATTGTGTCGGTAATGAAAACCGTACCGACAAAAATGAAATTTATTATTCTTATGAAGAAATGAATTTTAGAGGTTTGGCGTTTATTTTCTTGGATATCGGTTACTTGAATCAGATAACACCGCAGCGTCAAAAAAAACACAATCTGAACTGAAAACTGGTTAAACTGGAGGCAAGATTGTTTACACGGAAACCCTTAAACAAATTCAAGTGAATAAGACAAGTTGTTCCGGAAAAAGTAAGCGTCTTCTGTTTCATGGATGACACCCGTCATATAAGTCTACGCCCTATCAAAGTAATACATTTCGTAATTGACACGCAAAACGCATCTGTGAACGAAGTGAAACCTTCATGTAAGTAAAGCAGTGGCGGTTTTATTGTGTTAGTCAGTCAGCATTATCTTAGCAAAGATTAAAAAATAGTTCTCTAATGATATCATAATGCTGTACTTTATATTGCAATGTTCTTCACATTCGTATGACTCGAACTTCAGACATGGTGTGTCCTAATTTGTCAATTGTTAATAACCGGAATCTAAAAAAAAAAAAAAACGCCAGATTTAAAAGCGCAACTGATTTCCGCTATTTTGGATGTGCTGCGACTATAAAACATATGGAAGTGGAACCACGACATTTTTACACGCACATAACGAACAAAACGTGTCTATACAAAGCTGTGAGCACAGAAAGACTTGGCTTGCTAAAGCTTATTAACGTTACCACGTCATCTGCGTAATTTGTTCACGACACGGCCATATCTCAGATAGTACGCTCTCAGAAATATTTCTTTAATTCAAACACGGAAGCAGACCTCTTTTTCCTAATCCGTTTTTCTCTCCCAGAATTGTAATTAATTTGAAGCGTTCTCAGATGCTGTAAACTTGGCCATAGTGTTAAAATTGGTCCCACCTACAAGACAGTCTCTAATTACCATTTTGGTATTATTATTGTCCCAAATAAGGAAATTTGGAGCCGTTTTAAAGTCTTAATTTACGCTAGTTAGATCCAAATCTGTAGGGTACCATCCAATAACGCGTAGCTGGTAATAATTGGTCCTCAATTATGTTCACTTAAAACAGCGTTAATCCCGTAAATACTATAGTGTTAAAGGACTTTAAACGCCACACCGCTCTACAATCTCAATCAGCTTATCTCATATAGCGTGTACAGCGAAAGGTCTTTGTTTAATGCATTGCGTGACGAAAGCAACTTCTTGGCCAACGTAGGAAGTTGGAGAATATTAATATATAAATATAATGTTTGCTAAGCTTGATTTTAAATATAAAACCTGTCTGGGAATATAAATAACCGAATCAATATCGTCAGGTTTACACCTGTTTCTTTATGTTACGTTTTTAGATCACGTAAGGGTACTTAAGTCAGGGGTATTTTAACATGCGACACGATCCGGATATTCTATTATATTTAAATTAAACCAACTCTATATAAGTTTTCCGAATGTTGAAAATAACCCCTAGATACCATTGGGATGCCTATCAATCTGTTATGCCCTTTCCCGAGGGAACGGTTCTCTTATAGTGTTGTCTGGGGAGGTATAAATATGCAGTGCCCAAGCCGTCAGATTATAAGAGAACTATTCTCGAGGGAAACGGACAAAATAGCTTTAGTACATGAACATCACATGACTGTCATTTCACAATAAAACGGCAAACAATGAGAGAACTTTTGGAATAAATAGCACCGTTTTTGTTTCTAATATTTGCATGAAAATCGCTGAAGACAGCGTTCAACTATTCTTCGCTCATAAATGATAAATCCGGACATTTCCCCCTTTCAAAAAGGAATTTCTTCATAATAGTCACTGCAAATTTTGTTGATTGCTCAGCTTTCACACTTTACTGGTCCTCTGTGAAAATACCAGCATCTTCTATTCCAAAACGTGCCATTTTGGCAGATGATAGAGATTGCAACGCCCCTACGACGTCACGCCACTTTTGACGTCACGCTTATTTTCGCGCGGGCCGAAAAAAAGGTATAGTGCCCGCTGCCAGGTATAGTGCCCGTTGCTAAGGAAGGCAGATAACTAGACTAAATAGAACATGGTAGTTATCCAATAGCCTTCCCATAAATAACATGTGGTGTACTAAATGTCCATATACGTGAAGAAAAGACTGATATTGGTTTTTTTATTATTCTTCTTTCTATAAGCATCCAATTGGTGATAGTAAAATTCACCACCAATTTGATCTGTTTGAGATATATACGTGTATATACACATTAACACGGAATGTCAAAGTATGTTGATGTATATTTATAGAAGTTATATATCAGTGAATAATAATGATTTAAATTTGTTTATAATTTTAAGTTGCGAAAGCAATTGTTAAAGTGTTAATATTCAAGTTTGATTTTTAATTAAACACAAATGTGTAAATGATGGTTTTAAATCTTCTTACAAATGGCAACAAACACGATCATTGCTATCTTATTACAAAATTGTAAAATTGTTCTTTAATTTTCGGAACACCTGGTTCATTTGTCAGTTGACTTTTATTGCTTAAGCCTTTAAGGAAATGTTCCTTTTGATCGATTTTTAGTTTCAATAAAGGGTTTGTTGTACATTCGCTATTTTTTTTTATTTTGTCATGAAACATTTAACCCCACATCGAAACACAATATAATCGCGTTCGGAATATGTTTAAATCAAAACTGCTCTGTTTTTTTTATTCCCATAAGACACGCTCATATGCATTGCAGCCTTAAGACGTAGACAAGGGCATTTCAAACTAAGCATGAAATCGACAGAGATGATTAATGCCGCATCACATACGCCACCTAGTGTTGATTTTATCAGATGATTGCATTCAATGACTCTATGTACACATACCATCGGCAGTCGTGAACGAAAATCGCCATTTGTGCAACCACTCTGCATACACGATTATGGGTGATTAAATACATGGAGACATACTGACAGCTTCAGCGCCACAGACATTGTCAAGTGACGGCCGATGTAATGCTATATAGGAGACAGGAAAGACGCAATCAAAAACAGGATTAAAACAACAAGAATGAAATACATCTGATTCAAATCAACCTATCCTGATATTTGATTTGTATTTGTTGTATTATTACATATCTAGTACATGCTAACTATTGAAATATCGAAAAGTATTATATTATATAATTATATAAGAACGATATTTCTCACTAGAGCATGACATTCCTGATTAAAAGTTTGACCAATCAAAACGCTGCCTTCAAACGACAAAAGGGAGAAATGAAAAAGTGCTCGAGATGCGCACTTATCAAAATATCAAAAATATTAGCTCAACTCGTGAAATATATTTGGTATTACTGAAAACACTGCTAGATATCCTCTATTTCTTTATAGGCGGTACTTGACTTTAAGCCGACTAAAATACTTGCAGTGCATTTGTATTGTTGCGAACGCAGATAGACGTCTTACTGGGGCATTGGTAAAGGTGTGGTGTAGATTTTGTTGTATGTTACGTCCTACTATGGTCATTGGAGGACTTGTCAGGTATGGTGGTTGATGAAGTTGGAGGACTTGTCAGGTATGGTGGTTGATGAAGTTGGAGGACTTGTCAGGTATGGTGGTTGATGAAGTTGGAGTACTTGTCAGGTATGGTGGTTGATGAAGTTGGAGGACGTGTCAGGTATGGTGGTTGATGAAGTTGGAGGACTTGTCAGGTATGGTGGTTGATGAAGTTGGAGGACTTGTCAGGTATGGTGGTTGATGAAGTTGGAGGACTTGTCAGGTATGGTGGTTGATGAAGTTGGAGGACTTGTCAGGTATGGTGGTTGATGAAGTTGGAGTACTTGTCAGGTATGGTGGTTGATGAGGTTGAAGGACTTGTCACGTATGGTGGTTGATGAAGTTGGAGGACTTGTCAGGTATGGTGGTTGATGAAGTTGGAGGACTTGTCAGGTATGGTGGTTGATGAAGTTGAAGGACTTGTCACGTATGGTGGTTGATGAAGTTGGAGGACTTGTCAGGTATGGTGGTTGATGAAGTTGGAGGACTTGTCAGGTATGGTGGTTGATGAAGTTGGAGGACTTGTCAGGTATGGTGGTTGATGAAGTTGGAGTACTTGTCAGGTATGGTGGTTGATGAAGTTGGAGGACTTGTCAGGTATGGTGGTTGATGAAGTTGGAGGACTTGTCAGGTATGGTGGTTGATGAAGTTGGAGGACGTGTCAGGTATGGTGGTTGATGAAGTTGGAGGACTTGTCAGGTATAGTGGTTGATGAAGTTTGAGGACTTGTCAGGTATGGTGGTTGATGAAGTTGGAGGACTTGTCATGTATGGTGGTTGATGAAGTTGGAGTACTTGTCAGGTATGGTGGTTGATGAAGTTGGAGTACTTGTCAGGTATGGTGGTAAATGAAGTTGGAGGACTTGTCAGGTATGGTGGTTGATGAAGTTGGAGGACGTGTCAGGTATGGTGGTTAAAGGAGTTGGAGGACTTGTCAGGTATGGTGGTTGATGAAGTTGGAGTACTTGTCAGGTATGGTGGTTAATGAAGTTGGAGGACTTGTCAGGTATGGTGGTTGATGAAGTTGGAGGACTTGTCAGGTATTGTGGTTGATGAAGTTGGAGGACTTGTCAGGTATGGTGGTTGATGAAGTTGGAGGACTTGTCAGGCATGGTGGTTGATGAAGTTGGAGGACGTGTCAGGTATGGTGGTTGATGAAGTTGGAGGACTTGTCAGGTATAGTGGTTGATGAAGTTGGAGGACTTGTCAGGTATAGTGGTTGATGAAGTTGGAGGACGTGTCAGGTATAGTGGTTGATGAAGTTGGAGGACTTGTCAGGTATGGTGGTAGATGCAGTTGGAGGACTTGTCAGGCATGGTGGTTGATGAAGTTGGAGGACTTGTCAGGTATAGTGGTTGATGAAGTTGGAGGACGTGTCAGGTATGGTGGTTGATGAAGTTGGAGGACTTGTCAGGTATGGTGGTAGATGAAGTTGGAGTACTTGTCAGGTATGGTGGTTGATGAAGTTGGAGGACTTGTCAGGTATGGTGGTTGATGAAGTTGGAGGACTTGTCAGGTATAGTGGTTGATGAAGTTGGAGGACTTGTCAGGTATAGTGGTTGATGAAGTTGGAGGACTTGTCAGGTATGGTGGTAGATGAAGTTGGAGGACTTGTCAGGCATGGTGGTTGATGAAGTTGGAGGACTTGTCAGGTATAGTGGTTGATGAAGTTGGAGGACGTGTCAGGTATGGTGGTTGATGAAGTTGGAGGACTTGTCAGGTATGGTGGTTGATGAAGTTGGAGGACGTGTCAGGTATGGTGGTTGATAAAGTTGAAGGACGTGTCAGGTATGGTGGTTGATGAAGTTGGAGGACTTGTCAGGTATGGTGGTTGATGAAGTTGGAGTACTTGTCAGGTATGGTGGTTGATGAAGTTGGAGGACTTGTCAGGTATGGTGGTTGATGAAGTTGGAGGACTTGTCAGGTATGGTGGTTGATGAAGTAGGAGGACGTGTCAGGTATGGTGGTTGATGAAGTTGGAGGACTTGTCAGGTATAGTGGTTGATGAAGTTTGAGGACTTGTCAGGTATGGTGGTTGATGAAGTTGGAGGACTTGTCATGTATGGTGGTTGATGAAGTTGGAGTACTTGTCAGGTATGGTGGTTGATGAAGTTGGAGTACTTGTCAGGTATGGTGGTAAATGAAGTTGGAGGACTTCTCAGGTATGGTGGTTGATGAAGTTGAAAGACGTGTCAGGTATGGTGGTTAATGAAGTTGGAGGACTTGTCAGGTATGGTGGTTAATGAAGTTGGAGTACTTGTCATGTATGGTGGTTGATGAAGTTGGAGTACTTGTCAGGTATGGTGGTTGATGAAGTTGGAGTACTTGTCAGGTATGGTGGTTAATGAAGTTGGAGGACTTGTCATGTATGGTGGTTGATGAAGTTGGAGTACTTGTCAGGTATGGTGGTTGATGAAGTTGGAGTACTTGTCAGGTATGGTGGTTGATGAAGTTGGAGTACTTGTCAGGTATGGTGGTTAATGAAGTTGGAGGACTTGTCAGGTATGGTGGTTGATGAAGTTGGAGGACTTGTCAGGTATGGTGGTTGATGAAGTTGGAGGACTTGTCAGGTATGGTGGTTGATGAAGTTGGAGGACTTGTCAGGCATGGTGGTTGATGAAGTTGGAGGACGTGTCAGGTATGGTGGTTGATGAAGTTGGAGGACTTGTCAGGTATAGTGGTTGATGAAGTTGGAGGACTTGTCAGGTATAGTGGTTGATGAAGTTGGAGGACGTGTCAGGTATAGTGGTTGATGAAGTTGGAGGACTTGTCAGGCATGGTGGTTGATGAAGTTGGAGGACTTGTCAGGTATAGTGGTTGATGAAGTTGGAGGACGTGTCAGGTATGGTGGTTGATGAAGTTGGAGGACTTGTCAGGTATGGTGGTTGATGAAGTTGGAGGACTTGTCAGTTATGGTGGTAGATGAAGTTGGAGTACTTGTCAGGTATGGTGGTTGATGAAGTTGGAGGACTTGTCAGGTATGGTGGTTGATGAAGTTGGATGACTTGTCAGGTATAGTGGTTGATGAAGTTGGAGGACTTGTCAGGTATAGTGGTTGATGAAGTTGGAGGACTTGTCAGGTATGGTGGTAGATGAAGTTGGAGGACTTGTCAGGCATGGTGGTTGATGAAGTTGGAGGACTTGTCAGGTATAGTGGTTGATGAAGTTGGAGGACGTGTCAGGTATGGTGGTTGATGAAGTTGGAGGACTTGTCAGGTATGGTGGTTGATGAAGTTGGAGGACTTGTCAGGTATGGTGGTTGGTGAAGTTGGAGTACTTGTTAGGTATGGTGGTTAGTGAAGTTGGAGTACTTGTCAGGTATGGTGGTTGGTGAAGTTGGAGGACTCGTCAGGTATGGTGGTTGGTGAAGTTGGAG
Source organism: Mimachlamys varia (assembly GCA_947623455.1). Classification (NCBI taxonomy): domain Eukaryota; kingdom Metazoa; phylum Mollusca; class Bivalvia; order Pectinida; family Pectinidae; genus Mimachlamys; species Mimachlamys varia. Next base: position 6,508,851 of record OX392535.1, read on the forward strand.
GACTCGTCAGGTATGGTGGTTGGTGAAGTTGGAGGACTTGTCAGGTATGGTGGTAGATGAAGTTGGAGGACTTGTCAGGTATGGTGGTAGATGAAGTTGGAGGACTTGTCAGGTATGGTGGTAGATGAAGTTGGAGGACTTGTCAGGTATGGTGGTAGATGAAGTTGGAGGACTCGTCAGGTATGGTGGTAGATGAAGTTGGAGGACTTGTCAGGTACGGTGGTTGGTGAAGTTGGAGGACTTGTCAGGTACGGTGGTTGATGAAGTTGAAGGACTTGTCAGGTATGGTGGTTGGTGAAGTTGGAGTACTTGTCAGGTATGGTGGTTGATGAAGTTGGAGGACTTGTCAGGTATGGTGGTTGATGAAGTTGGAGGACTTGTCAGGTATGGAGGTAGATGAAGTTGGAGTACTTGTCAGGTATGGTGGTAGATGAAGTTGGAGGGCTTGTCAGGTATGGTGGTTGATGAAGTTTTCAACCAAATATTTGAATGCCAAATGGTCAAAGGCAAATCCAACATGAAGCGCTAGCGCGCTTCATTGAATTTGCCTTTGGATATTTGGCATTCATATAGCCTATGAATGCCAACTGAAAGCAGTTCAATGCTTAGATAAAAGTCCGCTAAAGTAAGAACCGAGTCTTCATTCTCAATATCAATATTTAAGCACACTAATTAGCATACTCAAAAATGTCCATTTTCATATTACACAAAGATATAAGATATTTCTCAATGAGACAAATATGCCGACCATACAATTCATAGGTCTCGTCAACCTGCGTCTCTCGAATCCCTGTGTAGTACGTTTATTTGTCAGCAGTCGATTTCTATCATGACAATCTCGATATCTAGAGCAATGCCTAGAACAACAAATGAACTGCGACATGTAAACACCATAATTTGGAGAAGCAGGGATGTTACTCAAGAAATGGACAGTTCACTATCTGTAAATTGAAATCGTCACGTTTATCGTATAACTGAGTTGTTAAATGTTCATGTTGGTCATAATTTAAGTCAAGATCGAGGTAAGCAGCTGGTGTAGAAGACCCTGTTGTGTCCTTTATTTCAAGTTTAATTTGGTTTTACACTGTTACACATATTTTGTTCGTCTGCAGTAGTAGCAATGGTGCATTAATAGTGGCACTATCTAGATGTGCTTATTACAGAGGATCATTGACAAAGTTTTTCTGATTTTCTAGGTCACTATGACTTCCCTCAAATGTTCGCAGGTTAGAGGCGAACATGGAGCTATCGCCAAAAGCTGACCACAGGTCGATGCTTTATTCCCGGATGTTCGGTTTTTCTCAACATCGAACCTGTCACATCGTTCAATGACTGAATACAATGCATTGTAATAGGAAGTATAGCACAATCAAAAGACTAGTTTTAATTTTCTACAAATCTTTTTTTATTTCATGTTTTTTATCATATGGCTTTGTGAAGTGATCCTATAATGGGAAGACAAAAACTCACCCAACCAACAACTGATTTTATTCGGCATTCTTGCTTTTATGTTCGATATAAAAAATAAGCAATAAGAAGTAACATGTGGTAAAGTCATGAAATTGGGTAAACATAGTACGAGATAGTGATATAAGTCCTCGTCAGACTTCTTTGGCATGGCGTGATATGTCTTTGGTAATGGGTGACACACTCGCGATGAGTGATCGACATTTGTCTGAACCCCCGGACGTATATGAAGATATCCCTTACACTTCGGACGAGCGTTGGATAATACCCTTAGACAGTTGATGTTGATGTTTATCACAAACCATTATTTTTTTTTTATATCCCTTTATTTTTACGACCACAGCCGACAGTGTCCATGCAAAGTCAGTTTTGGTACGAACTGCTATTCTTGAAAGGTCGTGTGCTCATTCGAACGTTAATATTTTGATTCATACGATAAAAAAGAGTCGTTGTTGACGGATGTGATTGTTCTTTCATAGGGTTACCAGTGTAAATATTCTCTCTAAAGTTGTCGATAGATATATAATGTTCAACATTTTTACTACTTCAACGTTAAGGAAAACAAACACTGAAGTCACATTGATCGTTTTTATTGACGTTTTGTAAGACACCATGTCATTCGCTGGTGGAGCATTGCTTGACTCGGATATTAATAAATCTGTCGTGAGAGTGAACGCTGTGGCAGAACGTCTCTGATTTACATGTTTATTACAGTTACAACACGTAATATCGAACTTAAACTTAAAAACTATATCATATTTAACCATGTTCACAATATGTATACGTTACTATCTATAAAATAGTTTTTACCAACAGTTGTATGCATCTTTCAAACTGAAACAGTTTTATAGATATAATGTGTCAACGGTCATTGGTACTTCTTTGCACGTTATGGCTGTGCTGGTCGGGATTACGGCTACAGTGCCGCTTTGACTGAATTATGGATTTTGGTGTCCCATTCTTCTGATATACAATTTAGCCTTACCGGTCCCGATATATGTACGTTTTAAGCAGCATTTGATGGGGGACATGAACCATGGATATGACATGGCATGTATCTGTTGTCACGTTGTTAGTTGGTCGCCCGCACAAACGGCAGGATCCTCGGACTACTTCAATAGGTTCCATATCGACAAAGCAATAACAGTTCATGTTTATGATCTCTGGTAAATCCTTTACTGCAATACCATCAGAAAACCACAATTGCTCACGAACATATAACTGAAAACAACGATTTAATACAAAAGGTCTTTCATGTTTTATTTTGTCTGTAAATTTCATCCAGCTCATCACTTCCCATATCCCTTTCCGTCCTTGTATCCCCCTTCCCCGTCCCTGCCACCCCATCCTTGCCAACTTCATCTTCCTCTTCCTTGCCACTTCTGTTCTTGCTATCTACCCTTCCTAGCCATATTCGCGATCCTGCCATCCCCGTCATTGCTACCGCACCCTTGCCACCACCCCGTACCTTCCATTACGCCTTAGTCTCTCCTATCTTTGCCACACACCCTCCTTTCAATCTCCACTAACCCAATATCTCTTCATCTACACATACGCTCCCCATCCGTTCCTTCACCTCTTTTCCTTACCCTTCTGTCTGACCACCTCCCATACACCTCCCTCTACAACTTATTCACTCGATTCTTATCGCTCCCTATTTCTTCCTTTCGCACTAATAAAAAATATATATATTAAAACACTATAATGTTTATGGACAAATGTGTCATTGCACACTTTAAATAATGGAGTCACTTGACACTTTCAAATATGCATTAATAATACAAGAGAGCACATTGTTCTTTCAGGTAATTTCCTTTTGAAGTTTTATTTGCTTAGTTGCATGTGTTTGACATAAAACACTTTGATGAGAGTTGTATAGTTGGCTTTTTGATAGCTTCATTTAACAAACGTTTATCTGCATCACACATATTGATTTTGAAGACAAAGCATGTGAAACACGGCACAGTAGGATAATCATCGTGAACATGGATAATGGTGTGTTAGATTTTAAATATAAATCTTCATATACATTTCCTTACGTTAACATTTAAAATTATTAATGTTTCTTTAATGAGTACATGTACGTACTTGGTATGACGGATATTTACAACGTAACAGAAGAATATTGACTAAGACAAATATGTACGGTATGTAAACGTGACTGGTGAATTCTACACATGATGTATGACATATATAAATTGTATGTCACATCAAGAATCAAAATGGCGTTATTTTTAATTGATTTATTAGCGTCACATATCATATGTTGTAGGGCAAAGATCTGTCCTCCTAGATTTTTGTTTTTTCTCACGGTACCGCTGTTTCTAACAATATATTTGAAAAGGTATTTGATTTTAATTCTGAGATGGTATTTTTCATCGAAATATTAACAATCTACTATTTCCAAAATCTAAAATGAAATCGCAATGTTGCGTCTTCATTTCCAACCTCATCAAACTAATAATGTTGTATGGACGTTTTTGATTTTGCTTATTACTGTACTTACGTGTTGTGATTGACAATGATGACTCGGTTCTTAGTTTGAGGACGGCTGCTTACTTGGATGTGACCAAGATTGACATGGCGGGTGTCATTGATAAAGCAGAAGACGCTTATTTTTCCGGAGCATTTTATTTTATTCCCTTGTACTTTTACAACCATGCGAATCTTTTCTTTCTTTGAGCTGTATCGATTTTGAGTTTGGGTTAAGATTTTGTTGACGCTTCGATATTCTCTATTTCTTATATTTACAATGTACATTTAAATAACTGTTTTGTCAGGTTTTACAATGTTTTTTTCTGAAATCTAATTAGAAAATATATCTCTCACAGTAAACTTAGCATACAGAATAATAAAGACACAAAACATAATTTTCTTAAAATATTGAAAAGAAGTATAAATGCAATGTACATGCTAAATGTAGTGATGTTTGTTTCACATAGTATATTTATAAAATACGCTACAGAAATATCGCAAAAAATAGAGGACATGGTAAAACCAATAATTCAAGAGCATCATCTAGACGTTTACCAGTTCTTCTGGTGAACGTAACCTCCTTAACGCTCCCCTGCTATGAGCACTTCACATGTAAATTAAAAGCAATAAAAAATAGGATTGCGTGACCCGCCACTATTTGTGAGGTATGTACTATCTCGTTATAATATTGCACTAGGCTCTTCAAAGCTTAACTACCTTATCACCCAATAGACGCATGCTTTATTAGTGTCTTATCAGCCTACATTATTGTGGAACTATGGAGTTTCTTGAAGATAGCTTTGGGAGCATCAAATACTTAGTTAAATTGGCCAATAGCAATCTGAGTTTCAAATTATTTAGGTATTATTTTTTATCAGTAATGCATAGCATAATAGCAATGCGTTACAGTAATTGAAACATAATTATTTATGTTTTCTTATTTTAACCATTTATACTGAAAGAACACGATATCGTTTTATTTACTGTTCGGAAACCAAATTAATATGAAGATAAAGAATTCCTACAGATAAGCATTGTCATTTATTCGGAAGACGCTTACTCTTTCGGACCCTGATCTTATCTTTTGAATTTTTCAAAGGTTTCCTAGTTAATATTATTTTGAATTCGGATTATGATAATTTTGACGATGCAGTATCATAAAATTACCCATCGGTAAATGCTAAAAAGTGACATCAATTGACTGTAAGACGATAATTCCTTAGGTGTTATTCCTAATTGCTTTTAATGTCAAACTGAAAAAGGAGATCTATATTGGTATGCTGTATAATGACGACAGTCATGCTATTTGTTATATACCACCACCCCAATCCCTCATCCCAAACCCACAAAAAAACTAACACCTAACCCCATTAAAAATAACTTCCAAAACAGTGAATTTTATACCGCACACTAATTCGGTTTGTTTAGTGTAACACTTTACACTAGTTCGGTTTGTTTAGTGTAACACTTTACACTAGTTCGGTTTGTTGATTGTAACACTTTACACTAGTTCGGTTTGTGAAGTGTAACACTTTGCACTAATTCGGTTTGTTTAGTGTAACACTTTACACTAGTTCGGTTTGTTTAGTGTAACACTTTACACTAGTTCCGTTTGTTGAGTGTAACACTTTACACTAGTTCGGTTTGTTAAGTGTAACACTTTGCACTAATTCGGTTTGTTTAGTGTAACACTTTACACTAGTTCGGCTTGTTTAGTGTAACAATTTACACTAGTTCGGTTTGTTTAGTGTAACAATTTACACTAGTTCGGTTTGTTGAGTGTAACACTTTACACTAGTTCGGTTTGTTTAGTGTAACACTTTTCACTAGTTCGGTTTGTTTAGTGTAACACTTTACGCTAGTTCGGTTTGTTGAGTATAACACTTTACACTAGTTCGGTTTGTTTAGTGTAACACTTTACGCTAGTTCGGTTTGTTGAGTGTATTACTTTACACTAGTTATGTTTGTTTAGTGTAACACTTTACGCTAGTTTGGTTTGTTTAGTGTAACACTTTACGCTAGTTCGGTTTGTTGAGTGTAACACTTTACACTAGTTCGGTTTGTTGAGTGTAACACTTTACACTAGTTCTATTTGTTTCATGTAACTCTTAACACTAGTTCGGTTTGTTGAGTGTAACACTTTACACTAGTTCGGTTTGTTGAGTGTAACATTTTACACTAGTTAGGTTTGTTGAGTGTAACACTTTACACTTGTTCGGTTTGTTTAGTGCAACACTTTACACTAGTTCGGTTTGTTTAGTTCAACACTTTACACTAGAATGGTTTGTTTAGTGTAACACTTTACGCTAGTTCGGTTCGTTTCGTGTAACACTTTACACTTGTTCGGTTTGTTTAGTGTAACACTTTACACTAGTTCGATTTGTTTAGTGTAACACTTTTCACTAGTTCGGTTTGTTTAGTGTAACACTTTACACTAGTTCGGTTTGTTGAGTGTAACACTTTACACTAGTTCGGTTTGTTGAGTGTAACACTTTACACTAGTTCGGTTTGTTGAGTGTAACACTTTACACTAATTCGGTTTGTTTATTGTATCACTTTACACTAGTTCGGTTTGTTTAGTTCAACACTTTACACTAGAATGGTTTGTTTAGTGTAACACTTTACACTGGTTCGGTTTGTTTAGTGTAACACTTTACACTAGTTCGGTTTGTTTAGTTCAACACTTTACACTAGAATGGTTTGTTTAGTGTAACACTTTACGCTAGTTCGGTTTGTTAGTGTAACACTTTACACGTGTTCGGTTTGTTGAGTGTAACACTTTACACTAGTTCGGTTTGTTTAGTGTAACACTTTACACTAGTTCGATTTGTTTAGTGTAACACTTTTCACTAGTTCGGTTTGTTTAGTGTAACACTTTACGCTAGTTCGGTTTGTTGAGTGTAACACTTTACACTAGTTCGGTTTGTTTAGTGTAACACTTTACGCTTGTTCGGTTTGTTGAGTGTAATACTTTACACGAGTTCGGTTTGTTTAGTGTAACACTTTACGCTAGTTCGGTTTGTTTAGTGTAACACTTTACGCTAGTTCGGTTTGTTGAGTGTAACACTTTACACTAGTTCGGTTTGTTGAGTGTAACACTTTACACTAGTTCTATTTGTTTCATGTAACTCTTAACACTAGTTCGGTTTGTTAAGTGTAACACTTTACACTAGTTCGGTTTGTTGAGTGTAACACTTTACACCAGTTCGGTTTGTTGAGTGTAACACTTTACACTAGTTCGGTTTGTTTAGTTCAACACTTTACACTAGTTCGGTTTGTTTAGTGTAACACTTTACACTAGTTCGGTTTGTTGAGTGTTGCACTTTACACTAATTCGGTTTGTTTATTGTATCACTTTACACTAGTTATGTTTGTTGAGTGTAACACTTTACGCTAGTTCGGTTTGTTTAGTTCAACATTTTACACTAGAATGGTTTGTTTAGTGTAAAACTTTACGCTAGTTCGGTTCGTTTCGTGTAACACTTTACACTATTCGGTTTGTTGAGTGTAACACTTTACACTAGTTCGGTTTGTTTAGTGTAACACTTTACACTAGTTTGGTTTGTTTAGTTCAACAATTTACACTAGTTCGGTTTGTTAAGTGTAACACTTTACACTAGTTCGGTTTGTTTAGTGTAACACTTTACACTAGTTCGGTTTGTTTAGTTCAACAATTTACACTAGTTCGGTTTGTTAAGTGTAACACTTTGCACTAGTTCGGTTTGTTTATTGTATCACTTTACACTAGTTCGGTCTGTTTAGTTCAACACTTTACACTAGTTCGGTTTGTTTAGTTCAACACTTTGCACTAATTCAGTGTAGTGTTGTGTTTACACTGATGTCCTGAGATGAGGAGACTAAATGTGATGAAGCGGTTCAACACCAGGCAAATTACCAAAGGTGTTAATAGCAACCCTCTACTCAAACTAAACGGCGAAGAATTAATGAGACACCGAGGAAGCTTAACCGAGTGCGTCAATATTTAAATATTAGATTAACATTTGATATAGGAATCAATTAAGCGAAATGTTAACAATTTTATTGTGACTCAAGTGTGCTGTAAATTCTATTAATTACCACAAGAAGATAGCCACTGCTCTTTGGTGTGGCATCATCTAAGAGGTAAATGATCTTGCAGTTTTCATTTTCAATTCGACAGCTCATTTTCAAAGACAACCGCACTGGAAACATAAACAGATGAAAAAATAGGATATTTTAGTTGTATTCGCGCCCTAATACAGTTTATGCATTCCTTGGCTTTATGCAGAGTGCAACACATTCACAGAGCTCTTCTTGTTTTATAGTGTTTCCTTATTGCGGTCGATAAAATGAAAATAAATGACATTAAAGATCACTTCTTGAAGGCATCCAACTACTCCTCCATTTCGAAGAGTCAAATTTTACATGCACCTATCAACCACAGATTGAGACTAGGAGAAGTAATATTTGTATCAAAGACATCACCAAGGGTAAACAATAGTGCATTTGTAATACTACTATTTTAATAATTTGTTTAGAAGAAGGTTGGCACGGTTAAATATACATTTGCTTGCACATTGTGTTCCATATGTTGTCTAGTGCTACATGTAAACACCCTCGGTCATTATGTTTGTATATAGCGAAATATAAAATAGTGTGGTAGGTACAGGTAACTTGTATTGTACCCTAGACAGTAATTTTATATCTAGAACTGGAGCAGGGGACAGTTTTGAATTCGGCATCTTTAAACCGTCCGTGATGTTGAAATGCCTACCTTACGATATTGTTGTCATTAAAATTCGACATATGTTGTATGCAAACCATAATTAACTTTTTTGTTGTTTCAATAACGAGAGAGCATATATTATTTCATCAGTAAAATATATCTGTCTCTTTCATCAGCAAGTATCTGATATTTTTACGGTGACTGTGCTTTGAAATACCTGCTATATGTTTAGGTGTGTTTTAAGTATGCATGTACGCACGAGAGGGAGACGGCGACCTTGTAAAACACGTGTTCGAATTGTCTGATCTCCTCTTGAGCGATAAGTATATTTGGAACAAAGCACCGAATCGAGCATGACATGCTAATTGAAAGGTACGTAAGACGTCCGTGATGGCGGAGCGATATCACTGCTAGCTGCTCAGTAAGTCAGGTGATGACTGATCACACCGGAAGTCACGATTCATAGAAAAGGCGCAAAATGAGCTAAAGTAAAAATCAATTATTTCCGAGAGGGAGATATGCCTAATTATGGGTGCCTTTACAGGTCCAATATCGATGTATAATTTGACGAAATACAACTAAATATAAGATGTTTCGATGTATATTGCATTCATAAATATATTTGATTGTTACATATTTTTTATAGTAAGGCAATTGCTACTGTAATTTTGCCATATATTTCTGAGAACGACGACCGGGGAGTGCGTGAATCTCCCTTCAGTACTCTACTTTCACATCAAGAATAAGTATATCTATCATTCATGATAAAATAATGGAGCAAAAAACAAATCAACTGAGGTAAACGTGAAAAGAAATCAATTGCATTATAATAATAGCCAAAGTTCCCTAATATTAAGGGTAATAAGTATACCTAACGATTTTTTAAATTTTCTTCCAAATAAGAAAGAAAAGTTTCCCGGTTCAACATGTTGTCATGTGAAACGAGAATAAGAATTTTCCAGCGTATTTATAATTTGTTCTTCCCGAAACCCTGGTTGTGCATGTATCGATCTGGAAAACACTACAAACAAAAAAAAAAAAAAAAAAAGGGGGGGGGGGGGGGGGGGTTGGGGGGGGAGGGGGATAATGCACAAACTAGATAACACATACACCATAAATTAGTTGTCGAATTCTAAAACCATATCTAATTTGCTACATGACCAGGAAATACTACGGTTGTGATCGGTATTTGATTTTCCATTTATAATTGATATTGGATGGGACCAGGCGATTATAACATACACTATTACCCTTTCCAAATTTTCATTACGATATATTCATACATGTTAATATCAAGTAAGTTTCACTACAGAATTAACAAATCTAAGACAGAAATGTCCCTATACGATCAAGGTATGAAGTGGCGTGTAACACATGTGAAATGTATGACAACATTTGGGGACATAAACATACATATATAAGTAATGTATAAACAATAATAAACACAGCAACCATAATTGTTTGACGAATCTATAGACATATTTTGTTTTTACTCAAACATGAAATGACAACAGGCAATAATAATAACATGTTATATGGAGATTGGGCTTTAGAAACTTTATATTTGTTACACTGTACAGACCCGTTATCAATTGTTGCTGTTGAAATATCGTTGACATTACTTCAGTATGCATTACAGCAAAAAGAGAAATTATCTTCAATCGAGATTTCAATAAAATATGGCGAAATGGAAAGCATATCGGCTTACTTGGTGAATTATTAAACAAACGCTCAGCAGACGAGGGCTGGGTACAGCAGCATGAAAGCTGTTCATACATAGAACCCAACAGAGGTACAAGTCAACACTAAATCCAAATATTTTAATAACCTCATCTCGAAATGAATGTCCTCACAATTTTATTGTGTGTGTTTTAGTAACAATGATATCTAACCTAATTTTAACTTTTTACACGCGCTTGTGAATCTGTTCAAGACACGTGTACAAGACTAGTACGGGTTCCTCATTTAATCTAGTCTAAAAAACATCAATAGATTATCATTATTTATATCATACTATAACCAACGTTCGCAATTATGGAGCAATAAATATGCGGGCAACTTCCCCATTCCACGTTTTTGCCGAATATTATATTTGTTTTTGTACAATCGATAACCGCGCTTGTAATTACTAAAAAAGTGTTGTCTCATTGATCAAAATTTAAAAATGAAGCAGCATTATGTTAGCTGGTGCAAGTGAGTATAATACAGTATAATTATCCTAAAAACTAACTGTGATGGCAATACATGTATATTCATCGAAACCGTAATCAAACGGATTCCTATCGTTGAAACAGACATGATGAAATTAACTTACCAGCCAAAGAATATTCCGCGAAATAGGTGAGAATCGCCAGTAGAATCAATGTGATTGAAGCTTCGCCCATAGTAGAAATTGTTGAGACATGTCACCGGGAATTGGTAGCGGACATCTCCTTCACTTCAGGGCCTAGACCGGACGTTGGCTTCATACCTACAAATCAATCAGCCTATGGAATAATCGTAGACATATATGAACATATAAATACCGCTCAGTGCCTTTTGGTAGGCTGCCGGAGCTGGCACGGATGTATGGTGTAAGCACTATAGCGTCAGCGATACCACGTCTTCCGTTCCACAATGCTGTTCACTTGTACATGTCCTTTTTTACGGGGACACAATTGGCCGCAACAATCACTCCCAGCTGTAATCTGTTAAATAAAACAGGGGTAATCACTATAATACGTCTTGTTATACACAGTTTATATGTCCGTCGTGCTATCGAGTGGTGACGGTTATAAGCAAATTAGATCGTGGTACATGGTACTAGTTGGGAATCGATCGGTAAAAATCCCACTCATTAGAAACACTGATCCCATTCAAAAGTAACACTACAGCTAGCCCATGATTGAATATGAAAAACCTCATGGACTTGAAATCCATTTGTACTCGTTTTAATTAGCGCACGGGGGAAGACCGATCAAGAACAATAGATCACCAGCCATTGTGTTTCCTGCTGTGAGAATCATTTGCCAAGTTTCCTGAACATACAGCGATGTACCGGTCGTATATAACGTAGTTTCTGAACTGACCAGTGTAGATACAGACACTACAAAAGTGGACGTCCATTTTATTATATCAACTAAAATCTACATTTTAAAGCATTTACTCCAAAATTTAAAACCCTGGAAACAATCCAAACTCAATGTTCATCGAAGCTCTCAAATTGCCACGGGGCGAGTAACATTAAGTGTAAACATACATGTAACGTCATCTTCCGGCGAATGAATGCAAACAGTGAAAAGTGCCCATTGTTAAGTTAAGTCACATCCTTAGGTCCGGCGTTAGATTTCCCTAGACATCAGACATCGTTAAGATCCGTTAACGAAACAGGTTGTTTTTGTTCCCGAGGTTCACCGACAGTATTACCTTATGGGATAGCACACCAGTTGCTGAGCGGAAGGAGCCACTGGCGTGCCAAGACACCATCTATTATTCTCAAGGTCAATTGAACTTTGTTAAATCCTTTAAAAGACAGTTCCAATCCCAGAAACTATATCGAATTGCCCTTTCTCGTAGTCATGCAGTGTTCAATAATTTGGTCAATTCAGGTTGAAATCATCGTGCACTCTTGTTTGAATTACAAATCCACTGAAATAATACTTCATTGTGAAGCAGAAAACAGAACTTCTGCATACATCAATTTCAACATCCGCGATATTTTTCAGCTTGTTTTGAGCAATCATGTGTAGTCTCTTGCTGTTTAAGAAAACTCAGTCACAATATGCCGTTACCTTTTTGAAGGAATCAGTGTACTGTAACCTCACTTTCACGCCACATATAAACTATTTCAATAATACGTCCTAATTGTCAGAAACGAATTTGTAAATAAGCATGCCTAGTTTTCTCTGTTTACATTGTACGTTGTGTTGTGCTTTGTACAAATAGAAAATGTAATGTCCTATTTAAGCATTGACTATACATACCAAGTATGTTGCAATAACGAACGATTCGCCATAACATCTCGACAGACACACGCTGGACAGACGGGGAACAAAACAGCGTATGGTCGTAAATCACGGAGCTGATAACTAGATGACATTTACCATCACCGTTGATAATATTGGGGGTAGTTCGTCCTAACTAACGCTGTGACGTGTACACCGAGGTAGTCAGCTCGTGTTGACACCACGAGGCGGAGGTGTTGCGTGTTCATCAGCGTACACAGAGGATTTGACTGCAGGACATATTTACCCTCGGGATCATACAGAAAACTATACACGATGAATGAAAGACTTGATTTTCAAATAATCACAACTCGCCTAGGACGGTTGTGTATCGACAGACAACAGACAAAAATGAATGTGTACAAACGTACTACAGAACGCTAAATGACAAGAATTACAAATTATTACCTTGCAAATTACATTAGAGTTGTGTAAAACGGAGATAGTGAGGAACATTGATCCCGTGTAGCCCACCGAGGGCATGGCCACAGTGTAATAGTCTTATATAAAGGTTTACTCTCACTGCCTGAACATGGTAACAAAGTTTAGGACTAAATGCCACCACCGTATCTTCACACTCATCACAGACAGCGGATGTATTTCTAGACTAGTTGATCGAATGTTTGTAATTGAGGGCACACAACGTTCTGCAACAAAACGTACACTATAAAACTATAACATCAAGGTCAAACTTTTCGGTAATGTGGAACATTCTCAGAATTCTCAAAAACGTTTAGCTGCCGATCATATGGTGATAACATCATAGTGCATTTATTATATTACTGAAAATCGATTTAATATTGTATTCGTACAACTCCATTGATTCAAAGGGGTTTGATAGTGTAAGGACATGGCTTTCATCCGGAATCTGGTTAGAGCTCAGTCGTAAAGTAGATATTTTTCTCTTGCCTTGTATGATGTCCATTGATTCTCTATCCTCCCCTAAATGGCTGGCTACTACACAGTCGTTAGGCGGAACAGAACACAATGTTTGATAAGGCTGGTAAAACACGTGTAGACAATTCAGTTGTTCTGCCTGAACTATATAGACCAAAACGGCCATCTGGAACCAAACGTACTATAGGCGTTATAAATCATTAACATGACCCAGTGCCAAGTGTCAGGTGATCAGTATTGGTCACGGTATTTGTTATAGATATGTTTATTTAGTGTACAGTAGATTTTACTTGGCGCCATCTTGATTTCATCGAGAAATATTCTGTATCTTTGTGTGATATGAAGATGGACATTTTTGAGTTTGCATGTTAGTGTGCTTACTTGTTGTGATTGACGATGATGGTTCTCATTTAGAGGATTGATGCTTACTTAGGTCTGAACAAGATTTACATGGCGGGTGTCGTCGATGAAGCAGAAGACCCTTACTCATCCGGAACACTTGGTCTTATTCTCTTGTGCTTTTACGAGGCTTTCCATGTAAATCTTTCCTTTGTTTCTATTTTGCCCCTAGTTAAATCGATTTTAAGTTCGGATTATGGTTTTGTTGACGCTTTGGTATTCTCTGATTTTTTTTACTGATATCAATTTAGTGTCCGAAATTATTTAAATCAGTGAAATATTTTAATTTATGGTTATATTGTGAAGTTTTCATTTTTTAGTGTCCCCAATATTTTTTTTTCAGAGGAGATGATTTATATTTCAACCTAGGATCGAAATTGTGCAAATGAACATTTACCTGTTCGGATTATATCATAAAAAACAATATCATTTGAATTGGTTAATTCGTAAAGAACCAAATCAAAAGGTACTCATAAATATGTGTGAAGAATGGTTGACAAATCCTTATAATATTATAATAAACAAGGAAATAACTGTTTAACGTTTGAAGCAATACACACTTATGATGTGGCAGATAACGTATACACAATGATAAACTAGCACAGAAATACGTACTACAACCAAAAGTGATGATGAAACACGAGACGACATTCGAAATAAGGTGTTTGCAGGTTTTTTGTCTAACATTAGGAACGGGATATTTCAGGGAACTCCGGAAAGCTGGCAGGCAGACAACAAACAATTATATTTGTGTATGACAACAAATTAAAGGACAACAATGACAACCTTGATAACAAGGAATTGGAATGTTTCTGTTTGATACGCAGGGTACAAGTTTCGTTTGAATTCGTTTGCATATTATCAGCAGAAGTAACAAACATTAATGAACTTTAACTGTGAAACAAAATTATTTTGAAAATTTTGCCTTTGATTGTATATTGTAAAACATGGATACCATGCCTTTGAAGGTTTTTGTCTTAATCGTTGCCTAGGTCGAACCCTCCATTGAGCAGTACCCTTGTTTCGGACAGGAATACCAAGATAACAAAAGCGAAATAAACTAGACTGTCCAAACTGAAGGACAAAAGATACCGCGTCGTGAAAAGGGATATCCTAAATATCAAAATTTCGAAACGTACAAGCACCTTATTGATATTAAATAAGGTGACAGTTCAGCTTTATTAGAGTGGGCATCCCTTAGACAAGTATTCAGCTATGTCCAGGAAGGAACCGAGGCTTAAAGACATAGATTCTACTTCATCCTTAAAATGAGAAATCCTAAATTGCCGTAGTTACTGTAAATGGATGCTGCCCCAGAGACTGGATTTTTCTAAATATATCCATGCGGGTGTATTTACGTCTATGTGGGTCCTACATGTTATCGTGTCAATAGCTGCACGAGTCGTGACGGTCTGAAAGTGTCCGATTGGTACCTGTGGACAATTCCTGGTTTATATTGATATTTGTGTATTACCCATACATTAATTTTCCATTACAGCTTAGTTGGATTGTATTGCATAATTTAAATTTCAAGACATATAACATTAGCCTAACCCAGAAACCTTTGCAGTCAGAATTGTAACTGTAGTTTGTGAGAAGCAATACCTATGTGGATATGATATGTTTTTTTAGTCTGTTTCTTTGGTTATTCGATTTCTGCAAGATTTGTAGTGTGTTTTAGCAAGATCTATTTTCCCGCTCCTCGGGTCAATAGTTTGTATCAGTATTCCCTGTCGAAATTAAGTATCGGTAAATACATCAACTGTACAGCAGAGTCTACGGCCTGATAAAATTACTTATATAAAAATAAACCTCTGATATAAATAATGTTAACGCAGGTATAATACACGTAAGGATTAGTGAAACATGCCATCCATATCACCTGTGCACACGTCACTTTTATCTTACCTGGAATACCTGATCGATGACCGTGAAATTGAATACTGTTGATGAGCTTGTTCCGGATCTGTATAACGAACAGCAATACATGTAAGTATAAGGCTTCTTCGTTGTCATTTTGCTTAAACTGTCCTACAATTTCTCACTCGGTCAATGCTACAGTGTATTTTAACGACCCATGCTACAGCATGCGCTATGCCAGTAATATACACCATTGTTATTACAACTATGAAACAGATTTTACGTTTAATTGTTCATGACGATCCAGACCAATGCGCCCATTTTCGACTGCTGTTAGTATAACTATTGTGTGAAGCCTTGAACACGTCAGTTACATTCTCTTCACCAACATCCGTCCTTGACCTTCTGAGCATTGACGTCGTCAAACAATTCTGTGGGATTCTTTAATTTCGATGATATTGTGTATTATCTCCACACAGAAATCAATAGTTTTACGTAGTAATTAAAGTTTAGTAAAAAGACTAGGTACTCAAACTACTCGTAATTCACGAATTCATGTACCAGCAAAATAATGTTTTGTCGGGATATCACGAGACGTTGTTTCTTTGGGATACCGCGAAACTGTATTTTGTCGGGACATTTGTCGGGATATCACGAGACTGTGTTTTTTTGGGATACTGCGAAACTGTATTTTGTCGGGACATCATGAAATAGTGTTTTGTCTGGATATTAAGAAATGTGGACCCTGCAAACATATCTGATTTTACAGTAATCTTGTTTAAGAATTAAATAATTACTATTTTTGTAGGTATAACAATACCGTACATGTGCTTTATCATATAATTAAGGAGTTATTAGTTTTCACGATGAAAGTAAACTGATAAGACAAAAGGGTGGGGGCCGACGACACTGTTTCGTGAGAGTTATTACAGGGAGAGCCCGAATTCGTACAGTGTCGATATCGTGGTCATTATACACCAATTATAGTCGAATGAATAATTTAACATAGACAAACGGTCGTCGTTGTCTTTCATGTTACCGAATAAATCCATTAGCTTTCACTTATCATCCAAATTACAGCAACAATCAGCGAAATTCCAAACATGCTGTGTCGCATTGAACCGATTTTGAGGGTGCCCGGCCGTTTAACAATTATGTACGTCAGTCGTTATGTGGCCCGTCTGTCCCCTATCAAGCTGTGGGAGATAAGACGAGCACGACAAGCACAAACGTCTCTGGCATAATGTATTAATATGTCACAGCTGTCCGGAAACATACAATCGTCAGTATTTAAATTATAATGTCTAACAGTCAAAACGTCAGCAACTGATCAACGAAAATTAGTACTTTTGGTGTACAGGAATGACATCAATTAATTTATTGTATAGTTTATCTCGGAAATATTTTAAAAAGGGGAATTTGAAACATCTTCCTTCCATCGAAATTCAGTGTCACGTTTGTTTAGATGCATTTGATTAGAATAGTTGGATAAAGGAAATAAAAGCTTAAAAACGTCCTTTTCTGTTTCAATACGTCATGCATACTTCAATTCTATAAACAAGGTACAACAGAAAGTGACACACGTACGTCATTTTGAGTACAATATTTAACGTAATAGAGAATAGGTGTAAACATAGATAAAACCGAATCGCAAACAAAACCATAATCCGAACTCAAAATCAATTAAACTAGAGTCAAATATGAGCAAAGGGAAGATTTACATGGAGACCCCTGTAAAAGTACTAGAGAATATGACAAGGGCCTATATTGTCAACGATCAAAAAGTCAATTGTAAATGTTAAATCAGTATTCTGCTTCTCGGGTCTTTCTGTTCCCATATACTTTGAAAAAAGAGTTTACTATAGGCAGATCAAGAAATCAGTGTTGAGCACAAAGTCCATGCTTAAGCATAAGAACGCTTTCATAAATACGAACACATGTGTTAAGGAAGAATAAGCGGCTTCTGCTTCATCGACGACACTCGCCATGTAAATCTTGGTCACATCCAAGTAAACATCAAGTCCACGAAATGAGAACAAAGTTATCATTGTCAATCCCAACAGGTAAGCACACTAATGAGCATACTCAAAAGCGTCCATCTTTCTATCACAGAAAGCTAAAGAATATCTATTAATGAGACAAAGATGGCGATCATAAAATTTGCCCATAGCTCTGATCAATCACCTGCATCCCTCGAATCCCTGTTTTGTTAGCTTGTTTATCAGCAGTCGGCATCTGTCACGAATTAGAAACCAAGTGCATTTGTGCTATGGCTTGTTCATAAAAACCATGAATGAAATAGAGCAAATATGTTACCGGATTTATATATAAATATCTAAATATACTTCGGAAACAGTAAAATTGATAATGTACGAATTAGAAATAAACCATTTTCGGTTAGTTTCGTACAAATGCATATCGGCATTTCTTGTCTTCCACGCAGAGGTACTCGTCTGTCGGTAGGAGTGTTAATGGAAATCTGTGATGATGAAGTGGAAACCGTACCACAGCATTTAGAGTGACGTGAAACGTCAACTGTCACGATCTCGTATGATTACTCTGTTGTAAACGGGAGCAGGGACCCAGGCGTCAGACTAGTAACCAGTTACTGGGAATATTTTTTTCTGGCGATCGATTGGGGATCAGGTTCTCCTGACGCCACTAGTGGAGGTATTTTCGTCACATCTGTCAAATGCTATGTCGTTTGATGTGGATTTAATTTTTTATTTCATAACTTCCCACTGCAACTCTTTCTATCAAGCTAGGATGTCTCCTTAGGAATAGAAAGTTTTAAAATATAGAAGACATCAGTCATATTACATAATGGTTTACAGATATAACCCCAGGGAACAAGACTGAAGGAAGTAATAATTACAGCATTATCTTAGGTTCTTATTTAAAGTAATTATTGGCCCCTAGCATCACTTAAGAGTCCTGGGAGGACGAAAAAGCTGTATGATGCAGTTTGATTTTTTTTCGGAATAATGCATCTATTAGTAAAAAGGTCCAGCATATGTGTGTATTCCGTCATCTATTACAGCATGATTTTACGTTTTTATTTCGCTATACAAACAGCCCTCACACATCAACATTGTTTTGTATCCTCTGAAAACAAATCTTTAATGTTCATGTCCAACAATTCCAATGTTCGTTTTTAGTTAATGAGAACAATCAAACTTCACCTTTAGAAGTCGAACGAGAAAGTATTCATTCAATGACAATACTAAGATTCCTAATTGACAAGTCTTACCGGAAACCGAGAAGACACAAAACGGAAAGACATCTACATTGATGTATCTTATTTAAAATCATTATGAAGATATTCAATGTACTCATAATCTGAATTTCATACAGGTTATTTATGTACCTTTTTTCTATGTAATTGTTGTCGTGTAAATTCCTAAAATGTGTCGTTGTGTCTTTAACCGGGCCGTATTGTAAACTAGAAGAAAGCCTAAATATGTTACCCTGTTAAAAAAACAAACTGATACAGGTCTATTGTTACCTCATGAACAAAAGGGTTGAGGTAATTAATTGAACTGTCTTAAACCAGGATTTAAAACTGAAATTGAAGATGACACTTAATATATATTTGTAGTTTACTATATATAAAAGTTTTACAAAATCAGTATATCATTTGTTAACGATAATACTAAACGTTACAATGTATTGATGAGCAGAATATTTTTGCAAATTATAAGCACATCCAGCAATTTGTGTCCATGCAGATCTTCTCGGTTTATCTGATAAAGAAGGATTCTGAAGATCAAAAATATTGCTAAATTGAAGTTGTCAAAGAAATATTCAAAACAAATCTGGCGACGTGATTTTGTCATTGTCGTCTAAGCTTTGTGTATTTAAAGCGTCCACGAGTTTCGGCTTTTACCAGAAATACAGTTGTACAGTGTTGACATTTCACCTCACTATTTGAAATTTCGTGACATTTCCCAACGAATATTACAAAATAATGAAACCATTTTTCCGTTTTCTGCCAAAGGGTAATTATATAACGATGCTATATTTATGACTTGAACGGATAGGTTCCAAAAGTATCAAATGGTGTGTCGATAAAACCGATTTTCTGACTGATGTGTTTATGCCTTCAGAGTGCATTATATTTCACCACTGAACTTGCCAAACATATTCTGTGGCGAGCTGGGCCTGACAGAAGCTATTTGTGTTACTGGTTAATAATCCATGAAACAACATTCAAACCTCAATGGTACGCAGTTACTATGGACACCTGGCTTGAACAATGCTAAAACACACGGTGCAATTCCCTCCAGACACAGAAAACAGTAAATAAATTTTGACAGAAATTTTAATAGAAATAATACAGATTATTGTGTTGAAATACTACTCCCTTGAAATATTCGGGTTGTGTTTGTAATGTTGGAACATGTGTATAAGCGAAATGCTGAATACCAAGGTTTTTTGTTTTGTGAAAAAATATCAATACTGAACTACGTTTTTTTTCATTTCTTCTGAAGCTATTACGCGCCTGTCGTAAGAAAAGTTTACACAGATTTGCAAATATGTCGGTAACTGGTCTACCAAAGATTACAACACGGGCCGCCGTGTTTATCTCTCACCACGGAGTCATGGGTTTATGTACATATATATAGTTATACTACCTGAAGAGGACTGTACAGGCTGTGAAGCAAATACTGTGTTCACAACTTTGTATATTTATAAGGCCCCTACCTTAAGCATTTAACAAAACGTAACAAAGCTGGTTTTTGTTTTCTTATATATATAACAGAAACCAACACACAATGGTATCCAGTTTTTGTCATTTCTAATTAAAATGACAGAGTTTAAGTCATAACTATAACATATATACAATAATAACACGTGAACAGTGATTACTAACTCACAATTCACCAAAAGGTGAAGCATCAAAACCGCCAGCAAACCGTTGCAAAAAAACATATTGATACAATCTTATAAAAAAACCTCGTGATACCACGTAGCACACAACCCCTTCATGCAATTTAATCGACATACAGAACACAATATTAATAAATGCGGCTGAAATCTATGAAAAACAATACCGACCTCAAAATCGATTAAGCTAGGGGCAAAATATGAACATATGAAGTTGTCGTAGCTAAGGACAACTTTCTAGGCATGACTGTGTGAGTGTTACTAAAGGTCATGTTCTTTTCGACACAGATGGTTTGTTGCTAGGTCACTGTGGAGTGAGTTACTGTGATTAGCTACAAAAACCTCGTGCTAAGTGTCACTGTACTGCCGTTACTGAGGAGCTTGTTCTTCATTTATTTCCGATTGTTTGGTGCCAAGGACCTCCTTTGTATGTCCCCGTTTGTTCATTGCGAAGGACCTCGTCTGTGTATGTCCCCGTTTGTTCATTGCGAAGGACCTCGTCTGTGTATGTCCCCGTTTGTTCATTGCGAAGGACCTCGTCTGTGTATGTCCCCGTTTATGCATTGCAAAGGACCTCGTTCTTTGTGTGCTCCCTATTGTTCGTTGCTAAAGACCTTGTTCTTTGTATATCCGCGATTGTTCATTGCCAAGGATCTTGTTCTGTGTTTGTCCCTGAGTGTTCGTTGCTATGGACATCATTCTTTGTGTGCCCCGGAATGTTGGTTGCTAATGACCTCCATATTTGTGTGTCTCTGATTATTCGTTACTAAGGACAACCGATAAGAAGCCATGTTTCATCAAAATGACGACCTTATTGAAAAAGTGAATGAGGAATCGTAACTTATAACTCGATTGCATTCGTAACAAAGGCCTCATTACTGAAGTTTCAGCATACTTGCTATCACTTCGGCTGTATATTTTATTGAAAGGTTTTGTATTATTTCGTTAAATCTTTATTTTGGAATAAATAAGTTCCTTCCAACGGGTTTATTTTTTCAGAACACATTGTTAATACTCGAATTACACTGAGAAGTAATACTGTACACAGTGTGTTGATACTCATGCATTCAGCTTTACAATACACCAACAGGAATGTGTCGGCATGCTTATGTGGCTTCAATACGTAGTTGCATGTATTTAAACGAGAAAAAAAAAATATCAGCATTATTATATTCTTTAAAGATACAAATGTGATCCCCATAGACATCAACGACTACAAAGATCCAAGGTTTAACTGCTATATTACCCTTTAGGGCCCCCATCAGGTCACCACCACGCATCTCACAGGGGGTCAGTTTAGTGCAGTACCACCTTCCTACTTGCTTGGGATCAACGCTTCTATGTTTTTGATCAAAACTGGGAAATTACTTTCATGTAAAAATATCATTAAAACTGAAAATGCACTGTGTGAACCCTTTGATACCCCACCACATAGACCCCTACAAACCGGTTGGGTCAGGTACCCTATGATCTCCAAATTGTGGTGTCCATGGTTATCAATTCATTGTTGAGCTGGTTAATGAAAGTTTTTATTTATTATTTTAAAGCGTTTGAAAAAAAGACCAGTTTGATTTTATGTGTTCTTGACCCACTTGATTTGTTCATCCTAAATCTTAAGGATCTTCTCTTGTGAGGTTTCAATCACGTTCAAATCTCGTTTTGATCTTAGATGAAATATTTATCTAATATCTAACAAAAATTAGATGTCTGTTATTGAAGAACTGTTTTTAGAAGAATTTTTAGAAATGACCATTTTGAAAATGAGTATTTCTGTATTTCTTCCACTTCACAACGGCCAAACTGGCATGATTTTTATGCTTGATTGATCATTTAAAATCATCAGTGTGTCGCTATGTTTCATTCCAGCCAGTTAATTTTAGTGTAATTGAAGCGATTTTGATTTTTGACTTAAGAAAAATGAAAAATAACACATTTTATAACGGGACAAGAAAACAAGCCGGCTACCCCCCAGTTTTTATGGCTGATTCCCTGAACGCATACATTTTAAAAACAAGTATTAGGGAACATGTTGTTACAATAATTATAGTCTATTTCGTTAATGTTAGTTTTATTTACCTGTATTTTACCTGTGTTTTTCACTGGTACATGTGACAGAAATTTAGATGAAAATAATAGATCAAGATTTTTTAAAAATAAAAATGAATATGAAGAGACACATCCATTTTTTCATTTATTCCAAAAACATTTTTTAATTATCATTTCGTTGATTGTTTCTAAAGATAGATTTTGAAAAGGCTTTTTACTCTGTTTCATAGAAATTTAAAGTTAAAACACTGATTGTGGGGGGTTTGGAGATAGTATCGAAATGGGTTAAAATGTTGCAGTCAAATGTAAATTCAGCTATAAATCAGGGTGGTAATCTATCAACTTTCTCCAAGGTCAAGCAAGGTGACCAAATTGAGCCATATAATTTCATATTACATATAGAAATTTTAGCAACATGGTTAAGAAATAATAGAAATAAAACGGGTATTTATATATATAGATGATAAAGACGTGGAATATTGGTATAGTTCATATTACCGAATCTCTTCCGATTAAAGAAAAAAGACCTTTGGTCTGATGTGATTAAAACTTTGGGAAGGTTAATTAATTCTGATGTGATGAAGGCAAATCAAAGAAAACTTTCATTTCTGAAAAAAAAACTCTGTGGTACAACCTTCAACTGAAAATTGGTGGTCATTCTGTTCCTTATAAAGATTGATATTCTAAAGTTTTAAGATGCTAATACTAGTTCTTTCTCTCGATCTTTTAAATTTCAAGGTATTGTTTAATACAAAATGAATAATATTGAATTACATGGTACAGATCTTCTTCTTCCTTTTATCCATTTAAAGATATAATCGATTGTGAAAAAGGCAAAATTAATAAAAGACATGTACATGTATATATATCTCTCAAAAAAATCAAAAAAATCTCAACAGGTAGGAAAAAGTAGACTGAGGATTTTGACTTTGATGAATCTGCTTGTTGGAGTTTTTTCTTTACCTTTCAAAATCACAAATAACTCAAACTTCAGAGGTTTCAATTTAGAAATCTTCATAATATTTTGGCAACCAATTAATATTTATTTATGGAAAACCTAGTTACAATCCAATTGTTTTCACTTTGCAACTTAAAATGTCAACTAGTTCAAAAATTTACTTCAGCGTTTTGAATACTTCTAGATGCACAATAAATTCTGTTCACATTAAACAAAGATTCATTTATGTTTGGAACATGGTCTCAGAAAAATATGATTAAAGCAAAATTGATAATGAAATTAAAATAATCATAACACATTTTCAAATTAACTTGGTGTTCATAAAACTGTTTCAATTTAAGTGCACTAGTTGTATAAATTAAAGATCGTCATTAGCATATTTTACCATTCACAGTCCCTGTAATTAAGTTTCATTATTAAATATCAAAATGATATCAATGAAAAATGAAATAGTTATTTTGCACTGATAATGTTTCACTTTTTAATATTTGTATATTATATATATATACTATTATTGTTACAAATTGTAATCTGAGGTTAAATAAAATCATATAAATATTGAATTTGATATTATTGTCTTACCTTTCTTTCATGAAATTTCATTAGTTTCAGTAGTAAACTAGGCCTATTTAGGTGATATGTCTCAGGTAAATAGCACAGGTAGATTTACAGGTGCAATACCTCAGGTAAATATGATATAGACTATAATTACCCTCTCTTTGATGTTCTACCTATTGTCTTAAACATGTATGCGTTCGGGGAACACACCGTTTTTATGACTGCTATAGAATGAGAAACCCACTTCCGTTTGATTTGCCAAATATCTAAAAAAGATTGGTGACTCGAATGATTTGTATAAAGCATTAAATCTGCAAATAATGATGAATGAGTATTTTCTCATAAAATATTAAGGGGTAGGGGTAACTAAAATTAAAAGAATAATTTAAAGACTTTTTACTTCCGTAATCAATAAGAAAATAGTATTTTTGTCAATTCTGTAAACATTCATACAAATCTGGAAGATGTTGAATGAAATTTTCCTGCAATTGGCCAAAACAGCATTTTTTACATAAACCACGTTTTTTGCTCATTTTGATATCTTTGACCGAGCATAGCACAAAAAGTCACTACCATATATTTCTTTTTGCATGTTCTGCTATGCAATGAACTCCCTTTTCCAAAAATGTTTATAAGAAAAAAAGTTAGTCGTCAGAAAATTTTGACTTTTCACAAGAGAAGATCCTTAAAATCTGATTCTTGATTAACAGAAACTGCAAACACTTTTACAATAAAAGTTTTACTACAATATTCATTTTGTAACAAACATTTCTTGTTATACTGGTCTAAATTTGAACCCACCCATCCCAATTTTCTAGTTCACACAAAATGGTATGCCTTGAACATAACATTTTATGCAGCTGACGTTAAAGTATCCAAAAAGACCAAAATTTGCACCCTTCTTTTACCCAAAAAACTCCGAAAGAAGCATTGCACAAATTTTTAATCGATTCCGGTCTGATCATATTGGAATACTGGACCCATGGAATGAGGTCATATTAGTTTAAGCTGGCCACTGATAAATATAGGCGGTATGGATGGTCGATAGTTGAAGACATCTGTTCGTACCTGATAATAGTAAAAGTCCATTTAAATTAACATAAAAGATACTTCCTGTTTTTCAAAAGAATGGGGCATAAAACGCCAAATCCAAATGAACATGGAAATGAATAGGAAATTGTATCGTCATGATCATCATCAACTTGCTTTACACTTAACTACATGTACTTTCTAAAATGGATACTTCACACATTGGGATATAATATATTGAAAGTACGATTGTTATTTTTAAATTATATGAATGTAACACTTGTGGTAAAAAAAAACATGTATTAATGTTAAAATTATAACAGATTCTCGAATCGATTAACCACTGTACATAACGTGTAAATACACGAACCTCGGCCTGATTGTCTTAGATGGACATACATGATAAAAGCCTTTACGAAACACTAAAGACAGTCTAACCGTCAGTACGATGGCAAAGACAGTGCCCCAATGTTAGAAACCCAACTTGATTTTGACTACTGTACAATAAACTGAAGTTAATAGACATTCGAAAATATCAATTCAAACTCGAAATCGATACAGGTATTGCAAAAGATCCAAAATATAAACGACGAAAATATGACATAAAGCCTCATGAAAAAATACATAAACACAATTCCGCAAGAAATGCTACAATGAAACTAAAGGTCCGTCAACTATTTCTAAGCTCACTAATATTTGGTAACAGTATTTAATCTATCTAATACACTGGTGATATGTAAACTGTACATGTAGATATTTCAGTCTCGGGATAGACAACGGTTTCTGTGCACCAGCAGAATCGACTATCTGGTCAGGTAAATAAATCATTAACAAGCTGCTCAATTAACGCCTGCCAATGTCATGCATATAATTCAAGCAATCATTCGACCTTTGGTGCTGATGAGTGCGATTTAGCCAACTAAACGTTTAGAAGGTGTGAACAAAGTGCAAACAAACAACATGGTGTTCCTAATAAGTAAAGGCTTTGGAGATATGCTGCCGTCAAAATGTTCGATAAACTCGATAGCGAAATAATAATCACAAAAGTAACTATCAATGGGTTTGTTTCTCGCCCATGTACACGTTTTGTAATGCGCCTTGAAAATGTCTTGGCCATGGTCAAATTAATTTAAGAGTTTATTTCAATAGGACGGTTGAGGTTTAATTTAGACTGCCGGCCAAAATTACTGATGCCAATTAACCGATATTTCCTAAGACAGATCAGCGTTTGTCTTGGATTACGGAGAACTTTTACTGTAACCAGTCCCCTAGATCAGCGTTTAACACGTGAAGATATACGACATTACGAATTGTGTTCCTGACATACTAAGTCTTCCTTTCGATAGACATTGTTGAAGCCCCACAAGCACTTTCGTACATGGCATCAGCCCTATAACAAATCAATTACGGACGAGAGGTCAGTGTGACGATTAGTGGCAGTCGTACTATTGTATTTTTAAACAATAATGGAATGTCATGAGAATCAATGTAATCTGAGAATTCTCAACATTGTATAGGTCACACGTTCGCTCCCTGTACACGTACATTGTATTTAAATGAAAGTTACAAAGAACTTGCTTGATTTTTTTGTTATAAAGCAAAACATCTTGCAGTAAGTATTAAACTCGCCATGAATATATCGATATGGCGAGTGATGATGCATACGACACTAACTTTTACGGAACAACCGATTTTATTCTCTTGTACTTTTTTCAAATGTCCCTATGTAAATATATTCTTTGTTCATATTTTACCCCTAGTTGTGTCGTTTGAGTTCTGATTATGGTTTTGTTGGCATTTGGCATTCTCTGATTCAACCGAAACCAATCAGGTAGCCAGTACTTCTTGGATTTTTCTTATCCTGTATCTCAGATATCACAGTTAGGTTGACCAATACTACCGTGTTCTAAGTTTGATATTAAAAAAAAATTAAATATACGGTATTCAGATATAGGGGATATTCAATGGTTTGCCGTTTAATATCAAATATATTTCACGAGTATGGCAGATTTGTTTATATGAATATATAACAAAAATCTGCCATACAAATTGCCATTTCTTCAAAATCATCTTTCCCCAATAGAAAAGTTCTAGTAGAAGGCAACATTGTCGAGCCTCAAATGCCAGGGGGCAATGGGGGAGTTCGATTCGATTTCACCTTTTCACGGGACGAATTACAGAAATATCGAGTGTTTTTTTTTCTTCTACAGATGGCTGTGTAAGATTTCTTCTGCGAAATAACGACCCCTAGAATAGTGAACCCGGGTAGTTTTTAATGCCGGGTCACTTATTCACGTTACACTGGAAAATCTTATATTTTCACTGGAAAATCTTATATTTTCACTTGTCATCACTGCCGTGAAAATATTAGTATTATCAGTTTGAAAATTTTCTACATTTTACTGGCAAAATGTAATAAATATATATATATTTTAACTTACTTTAAGTTTGAGGTCTGCTGGAGCCTCAATAGCCACAGTTAATCTCATTTGAGTAGTGGTACGGTACATAATATACACATTTTCGTCGTACACGATTTGAAATTATACAGAACTAGTTTAATTTTACTTCTAAATGCATAATTAAAGGGGATCTACGCACCTGACCCTTCTGCTTCTACATTAGTTTAGAAATGTTGGATTCCCACCTTTTGACCCCTAGCATCACTGAAGAGCCCTAGGAGGACGAAACAGCCACTGTATGATGCAGTTTAATTAATTTTGTCGGCATACTGTGTCTATAGCCAAATTTAAAAGGTGCAGCATATGTGTGTTACGTCATCTTTGAATATGTGAGGGATTTTTCTTTAAAATTATACTTTCACCTGGACGTGCTTTCCTTCGGGTTAAACCTCCATGTATATTTCAAAACTGTCGGTTGAATCAGATTTCCTCCGTGTGTTGTGTCATTACAGTATTTTCGCTGTTATACATTTTAGGGTAAACATTACATAATGTACTTGTTGATATTGTTAACTTGATGTTGCAAAAAATCCACGTGCTTTAGTACGGACTCTGGTCCCGGTGGGAAACTTACTCTGGTCGGCGCTGGCCGCGGAGGGACTATTGGTCGACAGTGACGGGCGTTAACTGACGTGCGAACAACTGGAGCCCATTAGGAATACAGTCTGCTAATCAGGCGTGGGTCGATGACAGGAATGACAGTATGGTGAAACCTTGCTCACCGCGTATAAAACGCTAATCCGCTGTGGTCTTACCGTCTTTCCGGCTTAATTTGGTTTCTCTGTTTTCTGAAATGATTTACAAAATATCCATGTACCTTACCGCTTTTAACTCTATCCGTAATCCAATGGAAATGCAACACATTCTATGTATTTGAAATATCCATCGATGTATACGTAACACGAATGAATATAGGGAAAATGACTAAAAAGTAATCATAACATAAATATATATTATATTACATATTCCACCAGATTCTTTCGTTCACAGCAGAACAGTTAGAATACACATACTTTTGTAAATAATGTTGTTTGTCTATAGGGATTCTTTGTGTATGGGGATTGTTTGTGTAAGGAGATTGTTTGTGTAAGGGGATTGCTTGTGTATGGGGATTGTTTGTGTATGGGGATTGTTTGTATATGGTAATGGTTGTGTATGGGGATTGTTTGTGTATGGGGATTTTTTGTGTATGGGGATTGTTTGTCTATTGGGGTTGTTTGTGTATGGGGATTGTTTGTGTATGGGGGTTATTTCTGTATGGGGGTTGTTTGCGTATGGGGATTGTTTGTATATATGGGGATTGTTTGTATATGGGGATTGTTTGTGTATGGGGATTGCTTGTGTAAGGGAATTGTTTGTATATGGGGATTGTTTGTGGATGGGGATTGTTTGAGTATGGGGATTATTTGTGTATGGAGATTGTTTGTGTATGTAGATGATTTGTGTATGGGGATTGTTTATGCAGTGGATTGTTTGTGTAAGGGGATTGTTTGTGTATGGGGATTGTTTGTGTATGGGGATTGTTTGTGTATGGAGACTGTTTGTGTATGGGGATTGTTTGTGTACGGGTATTGTTTGTATATTGAGATTATTTGTGTATGGGGATTGTTTGTGTACGGGGATTGTTTGAATATTAGGATTGTTTTTTTATGAGGATTGCTTGTGTATGGGGATTGTTTGTGTATAGTGATTGTTTGTGTATGGGGGTTATTTGTGTATGGGGGTTATTTGCGTACGGGGATTGTTTATATATATGGAGATTGCTTGTATATGGGGATTGTTTGCGTATGGGGATCGCTTGTGTAAGGGGATTGTTTGTATATGGGGATTGTTTGTGAATGGGGATTGTTTTAGTATGAGGGTTATTTGTGTATGGGGATTGTTTGTATATTGGGATTGTTGGATTTTTTATGTATGGGGATTTTTTGTGTATGGGGATTTTTGTGTATGGGGATGTTTTGTGCATAGGGATTGTTTGTATATGGAGGTTGTTTGTATATGGGTACTGTTTGTGTATGGGGATTGTTTGTGTACGGGGATTGTTTGAATATTATTTTTTTATGAGGATTGCTTGTGTACGGGGATTGTTTGTGTATGGGGATTGTTTGTATATTGAGATTATTTGTGTATGGGGATAGTTTGTGCATGAGAATTGTTTGTGTATGGGGATTGTTTGTGTTTGGTGATTGTTTGTGTATGGGGATTGTGTTTGTATGGGGATTATTTGTGTATGGGGGTTATTTGTGTATAGGGATTGATTGTGTAAGGGGATTGTTTGTGTATGGGGATTGCTTGTGTATGGGGATTGTTTGTGTATTGAGATTGTTTGTGTATGGAGATTGTTTGTGTATGGTAATTGTTTGTGTATGGTAATTGTTTGTGTATGGTGATTGTTTGTGTAGGGGGATTGTTTGTGTATGGGGATAGTTTGTGTATAGGGATTGTTTGTGTATGGTGAATGTTTGTATATGGGGATTATTTGTGTATGGGGATTGTTTGTGTATGGAGATTGTTTGTGTATGGAGATTGTTTGTGTATGTAGATTATTTGTGTATGGGGATTGTTTGTGTATGGGGATTGTTTGTGTATGGGGATTGTTTGTATATGGGGATGGTTGTGTATGGGGATTGTTTGTGTTTGGGGATTTTTTGTGTATGGGGATTGTGTGTCTATTGGGGTTGTTTTGTGTACGGGGATTGTTTGTGTATGGGGGTTGTTTGTGTATGGGGGTTGTTTACGTATGGGGATTGTTTGTATAGATGGGGATTGCTTGTATATGGGGATTGTTTGTGTATGGGGATTGCTTGTATATTGGGATTGTTGGATTTTTTATGTATGGGGATTTTTTGTGTATGGGGATTTTTGTGAATGGGGATGTTTTGTGCATAGGGATTGTTTGTGTATGGAGATTGTTTGTATATGGGTATTTTTGTGTATGGGGATTTTTGTGTATGGGGACTGTTTGTGTATGGGGGTTATTTGTGTATGGGGTTTGTTTGCGTATGGGGATTGTTTGTATATATAGTGATTGTTTGTGTATGGGGATTGTGTTTGTATGGGGATTATTTGTGCATGGGGATTATTTGTGTATAGGGATTGTTTATATATATAGTGATTTTTTTGTGTATGGGGAGTTTTGTGTATGGGAGTTGTTTGTGTATGGTGATTGTTTGTGTATGGAGATTGTTTGTGTATGGGGATAGTTTGTGTATAGGGATTGTTTGTGTATTGTGAATGTTTGTATATGGGGATTATTTGTGTATGGGGATTGCTTGTGTATGGAGATTGTTTGTGTATGGAGATTGTTTGTGTATGTAGATTATTTGTGTATGGGGATTGTTTGTGTATGGGGATTGTTTGTGTATGGAGATTGTTTGTGTATGGAGATTGTTTCTATATGGGGATTGTTTGTGTATGGAGATTGTTTGTGTATGTAGATTATTTGTGTATGGGGATTGTTTGTGTATGGGGATTGTTTGTGTATGTGTGTTGTTTGTGTATGGGGGTTGTTTGCGTATGGGGATTGTTTGTTTACATGGGGATTGCTTGTATGTGGGGATTGTTTGTGTATAGGGATTGCTTGTGTATGGGGATTGTTTGTGTATGGGGGTTGTTTGTGTATGGGGGTTGTTTGCGTATGGGGATTGTTTGTATATATGGGGATTGCTTGTATGTGGGGATTGTTTGTGTATAGGGATTGCTTGTGTATGGGGATTGCTTGTGTATGGGGATTGTTTGTATATGGGGATTGTTGGATTTTTTATGTATGGGAATTTTTGTGTATGGGGATGTTTTGTTCATAGGGATTGTTTGTGTATGGAGATTGTTTGTATATGGGTATGTTTGTGTATGGGGATTTTTGTGTATGGGGACTGTTTGTGTATGGGGACTGTTTGTGTATGAGGATTGTTTGTATATTGAGATTGTTTGTGTATGGGGAATGTTTGAATATGGTTATTAATTGTTCATGGGGATTGTTTGTGTATAGGGATTGTTTGTACATTGAGATTATTTGTGTATGGGGATTGTTTGTGTACGGGAATTGTTTGTGTATGGGGATTGTTTGAATATGGAGATTGTTTGTGTATGGAGATTATTTGTGTATGTAGATTATTTGTGTATGGGGATTGTTTGTGTATTGAGATTGTTTGTATATGGGGATTAATTGTGCATGGAGATTGTTTGTGTATGGAGATTGTTTGTGTATGTAGATTAGTTGTGTATGGGGATTGTTTGTACATTGATATTTTTCGTGTATATGGATTGCTTGTGTATGGAGATTATTTGTATATGGGTATTGTTTGTGTATGGGGATTGTTTGTGTATGGGGAATGTTTGAATATG
The DNA here is from genome assembly GCA_947623455.1 of Mimachlamys varia. NCBI lineage: Eukaryota > Metazoa > Mollusca > Bivalvia > Pectinida > Pectinidae > Mimachlamys > Mimachlamys varia. The sequence continues at coordinate 6,540,921 of OX392535.1, forward strand.
GGGATTGTTTGAATATGGAGATTGTTTGTGTGTGGAGATTGTTTGTGTATGTAGATTATTTGTGTATGGGGATTGTTTGTGTATTGAGATTGTTTGTATATGGGGATTAATTGTGCATGGGGATAGTTTGTGTACGGGGATTGTTTGTGTATTGGCATTGTTGGTGTATGGGGATTGTTTTTGTATAGGGATAATTTGTGCATGGGAATTGTTTGTGTATGGAGATTGTTTGTGTATGGGGATTGTTTGTGTATGTGGGTTATTTGTGTACGGGGATTGTTTGTGTATGGGGATCGTTTGTGTATGGGAATTATTTGTGTATGGGGATCGTTTGTGTATGGGGATTATTTGTGGATTGGGATTGTTTGTATATGGGGATTGTTTGTGTATGGGGATTGTCTGTATATGGGATTGTTTGTGTATGGAAATTGTTTGTGTCTGGGGATGGTTTGTGTATGGGGATTGTTTGTGTATAGGAATTGCTTGTGTATGGGAATCGTTGTGTATGGGGATTGCATGTTTATGCGGATTGTTTGTGTATGGGGATTGTTTGTGTATAGGGATTGGTGGTATATAGGCAGTGTTTGTGTATGGGAATCATTTGTGCATAGAGATTGTTTGTGTATTGGGATTGGTTGTATATAGGGATTGTTCGTGAATGGGAATTGTTTGTATATCGGGATTGTTTGTGTAAAGGGATTTTTTGTGTATAGGGATTGTTAGTATATGGGGATTGTTTGTTTATCGGGATTGTTTGTGTAAAGGGATTTTTTGTGTATAGGGATTGTTTGTTTATGGGGATTATTTGTTTTATGGATTGTTTGTATGTAGGAATTGTTTGTGTATGGGGATTGCTTGTATATCGGGATTGTTTGTGTATGGGAATTGTTTGTGTGTGGGGATTGTTTGTGTATGGGGATTGTTTGTGTATGAAGATTGTTTGTGTATGTGGATTGTTTGTGCAGTGGATTGTTTGTGTATGGGTATTGTTTGTGTATTGGGATTGTTTGTGTATGGGGATTGTTTGTGTATGGGGATTGTTTGTATATGGGGATTGTTTGTGTACGGGGATTGTTTGTGTATGGGCATTGTTGGTGTATGGGCATTGTTTTTGTATGGGGATTATTTGTGCATGGGGATTTTTTGTGTATGGGAATTGTTTGTGTATGGAGATTGTTTGTGTATGGGGATTGTTTGTGTATGTGGGTTATTTGTGTACGGGGCTTGTTTGTGAATGGGGATCGTTTGTGTATGGGAATTGTTTGTGTATGGGGATCGTTTGTGTATGGGGATTATTTGTGTATGGAGATTGTTTGTGTATGGGAATTGTGTGTGTATGGGGATCGTTTGTGTATGGGGATCGTTTGTGTATGGGGATCGTTTGTGTATGGGGATCGTTTGTGTATGGAGATTGCTTGTGGTGTCCTCTCTTATCCGCCATAAAGGTAGTTTTGTTGATTCCACGAAACACTTGTTGTTTTAAATTATTCAAAAAGATTAAAGAATGGAAAGAACAGACAATTAAGTTAATACCTGTGTATTAAGAATTATGATAAAATATTTCTAAAAGATATCGCAAAGTTGTTACATGTAGTTAATTGAAATTTAAAATACACATACACAAAGTAAAACTTTTGATATGATTGAATGTTGTTTTCGTTGCTTCCCCGTAAAAATAAGATTTTTTTTCCCTTTTCGGTAAATTTTGTATTCAAATACATTTTTAGTTAAACACGACGTTCACTGTGTAACTTTTGTTATACTCCTGTCATTGGCATTTGAAATTCTGTTTCTCGCTAAATGTTGTTTGCACTTTCTTTGTCATACCGCTCACCCTAAAGTACATAAATGAAAAAGTCACGTGAAAAAAATCCAGCAAATGTGTCCCTTGACGGTTACGTGCCTGAGCAAGAAACCTCAGTGTGTGACTCTAATGAAAATATATCTCGAAAACACGTCTACAGTTGACCAGCGTGCTTATGGTTCTATATCTATACAGATTCGTACCAAATATTGCAATTTGATCGCCACATAACTGTTCCTGTGAATGTCTCCGGGTCACAGGAGAAATCCTGAATTATCTCCTTACTTTAGTCGAGTCGACAGCTAATGTAAAATAAATGCTATGGTCTTAGATTGAAAGGTTTCTCCCTTGCTCTGTATCAAATGGCGATTTTGCCCTTTGCTCGTCTACTCGAGAGTGTCAAATGTCAACATATCGTATTGGTTCTGTTGCTGTATCGCCTATGGTTTGACAGTCGATATTTGAAAGCCTCATATTTGTCGAAGGCGACTTGTCTACGCCTAGTTTCTAATCCCGTTAATTGGTTCATGATTCATGCAGGGGAAATTTATATTAATTGTGTTAGAGTTTGAAAAACAGGAGTAGCATCCGACGCCTCGTATTCAGAAATCCAGCTTTTAAGCTTTTATCAGGGAGCGCCTTGACGATGAACGGAATGGGTATGCAGATTATCGCCGGAAGAGCGATTGTTCCCTCCATTGGGAATTATTACGCAATAAGGCCTGACTTTCCGTCTTGAGACATCCATTAAATGACAATCAGTACCGTGGTTTGCGAGCCGTACAAATCGGTACATATTCGTTGGACAAGATGGCTATATAACGACTGCGGACGCTTTCGTCAATGAAGGGGAAAATCATATCGGAAATATGTCTATCATTTCACACATCGCTCCAAAGAAAGGTCTCTAAGTTACCGTGCAATATTGTCGATCAGTTTTCTCCACTTCCTTCACAGAAAACGTCAATGTAAAGCCCGAGGAGATTTTCTTGATAAAAATATATGACCACGCAGTCGCTTGACATAATCTCGGCTACGGATGAAGCTCCATGGTAAACGTTGTATAGATCATATGGTTTAATCAAAGCCTCGGGCTGTTCGGAGTCATCTGATACCCAGTTCAGACTGTGCATGTGAGTTTCTTAACCAATCCATCAAATGTCAAAAATATGTATGTTTACTAAATTGGCGGTCTGTATGGAACAGCGATTTTATATAGACGTTAGCGCCTATTCCATCTCAAAGCGTCAAAACTGTGTCGGTGTATTCAATGAGAAACCATAGGTATCATGAGAGAGCATCGATAAGAAAATGAACATTGTTTTGTTTGATGCAAATTATTCTTCATTCTTGAAGTCTATATTTTTTTTATATAATCACAAAAGTATTAAATGAATAAACGACATCAATAAATAGTAACAGCCCTACTTCTCCAACATATGGTGATGGCATGTCGGCATTGATGTGTTATTCCAGGGCTTGTTCTAAATATCGGGATTTTCATGCTCGATGTCGACTACTGACCAACTAACGACATAGGGATTCAAGAGAAGTAGGTTGATCAAAACTATGAGTTTTATGGCGATCATATTTGTCTCATTGAGACAAAAATTTGGAGAATACCAAAGCGTCAACAAAACCATAATCCGAACTCAAAATTGTTTAAACTTGAGGCAAAACAGGAACAAAGGAAATATTTACATGGAGACTCTCGTTAAAGCACAAGAGAATAAGACCAGGTGTTCCGAAAGAGTAAGCGTCTTCTGCTTTATCGACGACACCCGCCATGTAAATCTTGATCACATCAAAGTAAGCATCAATCCTCAAAATGAGAACAGAGTCATCATTGTCATCACAACTAATAAGCACACTAATAAGCAAACTCAAAAACGTCCATCTTCATATCACACAAAGATACAGAATATTTCTCGACGATACCAAGATGGCGACCATAAAACTTGCCTATAGCCTTCATCAACATGCATCTCTCGAATCCCTGTGCCGCAAGTTTGTTCGTCAGCAGTTGACATCTATCACGAACATCTCGATATTCTGAATAAGCCTAGAATAACGAATCAGCTGCGACATGTAAATACCATATGATGGGGATGTTACTATCAAGAAAGAGAAAGTTTACGATAGGAAAATCGAAATAGTCAAGTTTATCATACAGCTTAGTAGTAAGTTGCCCGTGCTGGTCATGGTTTAAGTAAAGATCGAGTTAAGAAGCTCATGTAGGAGAGTCTATTGTTTCTTTAATCTTAAGTTCAGAAGGGTATACACAATCGACAAGGTCAGCAAACTTCTTGTATTCTGTATCATCGTGTAATATGAAGATGGACGTTTTTACTAGTATGTTCATTAGTGTGCTTACTTCTTGTGATTGATGATGACTCGATTCTAATTTCATGTTAACTTGGATGTGACCAATATTTGCATGGAGGGTGTCGTCGATGACAGAAGAGAGGAAGACGCTTACTTTTCCTGAACACGTGGTCTTATTCTCTTGTACTTTTACAAGGGTCTCCAAGTGGATCATTCTTATTTTTCGTAATTATGCTTTTTTGACGCTTAAGTATTTTCTATACCCCCTCCACCTCTATTTACCTTTCAACGCTGCTGGATAGTTTTTAAGGAAACAACATACTGACAGTCTAATGATAATCTAGAGAATACCAAAACATTAACGAAATCATATTCCGAACTCAAAATCGATTAAACCAGGGGCAAAACATGAACTTAGGAAATATTGACATGGAGACCGTCGTAAAAGTACAAGAATAAGACCAGGTGTTCGGGAATAGTAAGAGTCTTCTGCTTCATCGACGGCGTCCTCTACGTAAATCTTTGTTACATCCAAATAAACATAAAGTTTTCAAAATAAACAGTATACTTCAGTGCGATAGCACTCTAAATCGGCAAAAGATCTGGTCTATCGGAAGAAGGTTTACACCAACATAGCACAGCCTCCCAAATACACACGCTCTCAACACACACACCCAGATCACATACACTGAAAGTTCGTCCTTAAATGAATCTGGCTGTTAATAGGACGATCTTACAAACAATAAAACAACAAACTAACAACGAGGAAGGAAACGAATCTGATTGATTATCACTAAATTAACTGCTGATGCCTTTAATGAACACACCGTTCAGACTACTCCGTTCACACTTAACATCCTAACGTGCTGTACGGCTGTAACTGTTGTCTAACGGCCGTTTACAAACAAGCAGTTTAGTGATAACGACATTTAATGAGAGGGAAGGGGGGACATATGATTTACATGAACTATCATTTATTACTATTGCAGTGATTTTCACAATTATGTTTTTGATACTTGGATTGAATATAAAACGTAATGGAGATTTTGTAATGATATGACAATGTCTTCTATATTGATTGACCTCATGCGGCCTCATTTTCTTTCGAAAGGCTTGTTCAAATAGGCATGCATCGAAAAAAGACGAAGAGTTTACTTTCGATACAGATTGACAATTTCCGTATTATAGTTTGCAATCAGTGCTTTGGTTATCGAATCAGAAAGAGTGGAATTACTCACTTGTGGAAAATATCACTAGGATCAAATTAATGATTTTCGATATTCAATAAATTATAAATATGATATCAGTTATCTTATATTTTTGTTTTATTGCACTGTGTCCGAACTTCTCAGGTGTTTTGTGATATATACATACAGAAGGAGTATTGGGTGAGGTACTACAATGTAGGGCTGGTCTAACTTCAATTCAAGGAAATTTGTGTTTTGACAAAAGTACATTTTGGTATAATTGTACATAGAAATAGTCGATCTGTACCAACACACAATACATGCCGAACTCTAATGACCGACCGTGATCGACCTGTTTCCCGTCTCTCTCACATGTTTAGTTTCATTCTGTTCCTCGTCGATCTATGTTACTTGTACGCATAATACTTCAATGCCAATCCCCCATAAATGTTCAATATTTCATCACCTGACTTTGATTTTATTTTTCGACCGTAAGATAAGTGCAGCACTTCGATCGGTAAAGTTACTTATTTAGTTGCATTTTATCCGTTAAAAGTGAACGACGATTCGAATTTGTGCATTTGTATATGGTTTGGAGCTATCTTGAAATTACAACTAAAACTAAGATAAAATGTACTGAGGAAGACAAGAAAATAATTTAGTTTTCGGGTATACGGACCTGTCTATAAACATGTTTTTTATGAAAAGAGCTTTACTGACCAAGTATATGCATGGACATTTCTCAACTAAAAACCAAGGGCAAAACAAAACCTTACATACATCAGCTTCTAACTTCGAGCTGTTCTTAATATATGGTATGGATAGTTTATGTACTAATCTATACTGTTAAAATTACGATTTTTCGTTCATCAACTTTCCCTTTGTTAAATTACTGATTCTTCAACCCATGTGTCGCAGTTGATTCGCTGATCAAGGCAATGGGCAAGTTAAGCAGTCACCATCTTTATCAAACTGAGAAAAACTTGATCCTTGTATGAGTTCATAAGTATGCCAACTTGTTATCATACCCATAGTTTTCACTTACTACAATGTACTCAGCTATACAAAAAAACGAGACGATTTCGGTATTCCGATCATGAACATTCTCTTTCTTGAAAGTAACATCCCTGCTTCCGTAACCAATTGTGTTTCAATGTAACAGTTGATTCGTTATTCTAGAGATTTCTTTGAATTCCGAGGCTTTCATGTTAGATATGGATTTCTGACGAAGAAACTTTCTGCGCAGAGATTCGGGAGATGCAGGTTAACGAAGACTATGAGCATGTTTAATAGTCGCCATCTTGGTATCATTGAGAAATATTTCATATCCTTGTATGATATAAAGGTCGACGTTTAAGCTCATTAGTATTCACGCTTGTTGTGATTGGGAATGATGTCCCAGTTCTCACTTTGAAGCCGTGGTATTTACTTGCATGTGACCACTTAAATTTACATGGCGAGTGTCCTGATAAAGCAGAATACGCTTACTCTCCCGGAACATATGGTCTTATTGTCAAAGGTATCCGTGTGAGTATTTCCTTTGTTCATAGTTTGTCCCTAGTTAAATCGATTTTGAGTCCGGTTTATGTTTTTGGCGACGCTTCGAAATTTTGTGACCTTCAGTTAACATTTACTTAGATGTGACCCAGATAACACTACGGGTGACGGGAAGAAGACGCTTACACTTCTGGAACATTTTTCTTATATCATTATGTGTGTTAAAGAGTTAATCGTTCATGTATTCATATTGTGTCCCTAGGTTCATCTATTTTGTGTTCGGATTATGGTTTGGTTGACGCTTTGTTGTTCTCTAGAGTCTGTTTTTAAATTTTAAAATAACCATAAGATTATTTGAGTAACAAACTACATGTACGAACTCTCAATCTAACTTTTTAAATGCCGAAATGAAAATAATCCTATTTCATTTTAAAGATAAATATTACCTTTTTCGATTTAATCATGCGCAGTTCGAGTGCTTCGATGGAAAAAAGTAATCAAGATTTATCACGTGTTACGTCAATAGGATTGAGCTAATGTCCTCTGTACATTCTAGCGATTTACACGCACCCAATGATAAATGTCCATGAGATTTCTCACGAAGGAATGCGATATTGGTCGATTAATCATAGCCGGTAATTAGATAACTCGGTTTCAGTTTCTTGCCGCCCTCCATTGATCAAGTGTCAATAGAATATGACATGTACAATAACCTTATTAGGACCTGATTAAAAAGGATAGCAAGCAATATATTTGCTGAAACATTTTCAATACAAGAAGCCATCTCAATATTCGGTTTAATCAAACAAGTATTGAACAGGAGACTATTTCCGAAGATGTCTTACTCCTGCTAGATTAAATACACGCAATATTTAAGCTAGATAAGAATATTGGAGAACCCAATTTATTTCCATTTCATTTCGATGTATGTTATCATTTTTTTTTATTTTTTATCCCCAAAATGCGCTTTTCTTACAAAAAGATATTGAATTATTTGATTTTTTTTTTTGCTCAAGATAAGAAAATTATACAAAATGGAAAGTCCATAATCGTATAATCATAGCTATATGTATAGAAATTCTTAAAGGTTAGTACTAGTTATTAACGCAGTCCCCTAATTGTCAACCAGACTATAGAGTTGAAAAAAAAGAGAATACAGAAGCGTCAACAAAACTATTATCCGAGCTCGAAATCGATTAAACTTATGGCAAAATACAACAAAAAGAAAAAACCAATATGGAGACCCTTGTAAAAGTACAAGAGAATAAGACCAGGTTTTCCGAAAGAGTAAGCGTCTTCTGCTTCATCGACGTTGAATGAAGCAGAATATCCCTTCTATCCTTTTGTCTCACAAACCGAACTTTGACAATAGGTATTCTAGTTTGGCTTACAAGTTTGTAGTTTGTAATTTGATTACGCCTGTCACCTGCAATCCTGCAACAAATTCATTCTTTGTCATCGCAGTGCACACTGTACCTTCACTTTAATCTTAAAAAAACATTCCAGGTTGAAAGTACATTCCAAACTTTGATTATCATTGCTCTCTCCTATTACTCTAAAATAACATGAATCATACGTTGAAAATAGACACAATACATTTCATGCGCTAATTTCATAAATTGAGTGTTATGTTGTTATTTCAAATTCCAAGTTATTCACATTGTATGAGACCCATTTATTTAAATATCATTGCCGAAAAATAAAAATAATGGTCCTTTTTGACATGGTTTTCTTCGTTTCCATCACAAACCTTTTCGGGCGGGTTGATTTCAAATACGGTAATGTAAAACAGATAATGCAACTGCAAGAATATAGTTTATCACTTGATAAACATGTAGTCAAACATAACACATGCACATTCATACTTCTTCTTTATGCTCTGCTTCGTAAGAGATGAAGTATTTCTTTTCACTTTGTCCACTTAATAATTAATTTCCTGGCTTTGTTTAAGGGTTTATTTTGACAACTGCAAGCTTAAGTGACAGACATTACATGTTACAAGCAACAATCTGAGATTAAGAAATGATACGTTGGCTTATTGATTATTTCTTAACAAAATAAAATGTAATCATGGTTGTAATTATTCAGGATTGGCAAAGACATGATCTAATTGGGTCGTCCGTCGGTTCTTTAATTGTTATCATCAATATGACTGAGGAGATTCCTGAAACTATTAATGAGATGAAATGTTGAAATGATGGATTCATATTTTGGGAGAGACTCGATCAATCTAATACACACACAGATATTTGTAAAGGGGGATATAACGACACAGAAAATAGAAGCTGCGTAAAACGAATATATGTATTTTACTGAAATAGACTATATTATAGCTGCAATGTCCATACAATAAACCTTATGAACCTGCCAGTAAAACTTTATTTGACTATGATGTAATAAAACAAAAAAGGTGTAAAAGTGCAGATTGATCCTGAACATAATATTGTTTTACACAACGTTTATCATCATCGCCATGTTTAGTTCGTAAAGGAAGGAGGATACAGATACATATTAAACATCAAAGTGATACGCTGTATGACCATCCTAGTCCACAACAACGAAACCGCTACCAGCCAACCTTAATGATAACACGTGTCGTACCGGAAAACATCATTCACAATGCAATCGGAACTCAACAATACTGCATGCCTAGCAGTAGCATGTATTCGACTATGATGTGGATGTGGATCCGGTAGTAACAAACCCTCAATGACGACATATGCCTTGTAGTTATATTTGCATAAACTATGAACAATGTAACGAGTACTTCAGAAACCAGTTCTAAATAATTACAAGTAGGATAGAACATGTACAATGTACATACTTTTAACTTTGGGACCCAAACTTACGGCGCAGGTTGGGCAAGTTTAAAGGTCGTCATATTGGTCTGATTTAGTCATTATCCTTGTATGACATAAAGGCGGATGCTTTTAAATGCTCATTCGTATACATTTATGTATCTTCTTGTTTTGACTGAAATTGATGCATATGTTCTCTCTTTGATGACCCGAAATTTACTTTGATGTGACCTGGATTTACACCGTAAGTGTCGACGATGAAGTAGAAGCCGCTTACTCTCTTAGAACGCCTGGCCTTATGCTCTTATACATTCAAACATGTTCATGTTATCTTCTCCTTTGGTCATATTTTATTCCTAGCTTAATCGATTTTGAGAAAGGATTAGAATTTTGTTGACACTTCGGTATTCTCTCATATTTTTTCGTCTCATTGAATAACACGCCCTCAATAATGTCTCGCGTCCTAGAATAACACGCCCTCAATAATGTCACGGGCCCTGGCAAAACACGCCCTCAATAATGTCTCGCGCCCTAGAATAACACGCCCTCAATAATGTCTCGTGCCCTAGAATAACACGCCCTCAATAATGTCTCGCGCCCTAGAATAACACGCCCTCAATAATGTCTCGCGCCCTGGAATAACACGCCCTCAATAATGTCTCGCGCCCTAGAATAACACGCCCTCAATAATGTCTCGCGCCCTAGAATAACACGCCCTCAATAATGTCTCGCACCTTAGAATAACACGCCCTCAATAATGTCTCGCGCCCTAGAATAACACGCCCTAAATAATGTCTCGCACCCTAGAATAACACGCCCTCAATAATGTCTCGCGCCCTAAAATAACACGCCCTAAATAAGGTCTCGCACCCTAGAATAACACGCCCTCAATAATGTCTCGCGCCCTAGAATAACACGCCCTAAATAATGTCTCGCACCCTAGAATAACACGCCCTCAATAATGTCTCGCGCCCTAGAATAACACGCCCTAAATAATGTCTCGCACCCTAGAATAACACGCCCTCAATAATGTCTCGCACCCTAGAATAACACGCCCTCAATAATGTCTCGCGCCCTAGAATAACACGCCCTAAATAAGGTCTCGCACCCTAGAATAACACGCCCTCAATAATGTCTCGCACCTTAGAATAACACGCCCTCAATAATGTCTCGCACCTTAGAATAACACGCCCTAAACAATGTCTCGCGCCCTGGAATAAACGCCCTCAATTACGCCAAGGGCCCTACAGCATGATGCAATCAAATATTCGATAATGAAGTGTTACCAAACCTCAATAACATTCCTTTAACTATAAATACGGTATAATCACATAAAGAAAACAAAAAAAGTCAATACATCAATATACGTTCATTAAAACGCACTTTTATTCATTACTTGATTTTTTAATGCAACTATTAAACCATGTAATTCTGGAAGCTTTCCTTAGGTGTGTCCTACTTACTCTGAGGAATATTTGTTTGCAACCTACTTGCATTGTTTTCCTGTATGGGAAGTATTAGTGTTTGTTTTTCTCTCTTTATTTATATTAAAAGAATATAGGTGATGACACTCCATCTGGAATTCCATAAAATACGCCAATCAAATGTGGAAGTTTAATTTGGAACGCAAAATGTTCATTATTGTCCACTTTTAACATACCGTAAATTAAATCTTGTCCCTTTTAAATTATATGAGGGCAGAAAAACTGTGCAGTAGTCTTCATTACTAAGCAATACAAAATTAAAGGTCTTTCTTGTTATCAACACGAGGCAATGACAGTCCAAATTCTTACAGTGACACGGTCCCAAACGGGAAAATTACTTAACTAAACACTAATACATCATGTTTGATTTTAAGAATTTTGTTTCTCTCAGCTCTGGCACTACCTGACTAGAACAAATAAATCGTCATATCAAAGACCAGTGTCTATGTGCAGGTAAGATTGGTATATTTCACGTTGACCTACATTTGATGTTATATTGTAATATTGTGATAGCATAGTGGCTGAAATCAAACATTAAAACCCCTATTATAGTTAATAATGCAAAGTAAACTGTTAATTAGCAGACAACAGGCGAGCTTATCAGTTTATGCTTTCACAATCAAAGCAATACACACGTAATCCTACGGTACTAAAAACATCTTATTTCTCGGTGTAGGACTCTTCCCTAAACAGTTGCTCTTCGTTTGCGATGTACTGGTATTGTTTAAAATGGAACGAACATGATTCATACGGCAATACCGGATTCCGAACCACTGTCGCTGTACAAAATCGGGGCAACCACAGCAGAGCATATACCCTATCTTTTATGTCTAGTAAATTAGTTGATATTTTTCATTTCCCCATCCTTGGTCATAAATTAGTCATCCACTCCAACCAAATTGGCCATCGTCTTCATTCAACAGCGACAAGATAGCCATCAACACTTTATGTCTCCTATTTGAATAAACTGTGGTATTGATTCGGATCATTTGACTGTCCACGGGTATCGTTTCCTACTTTGATAATGTTTGTATGACACAATCGATCCCCTAGAGTGTGTTGCACACTCGAGCTACACGGCGAGCCCGCACACCGAGAGAACTCTTTTGTAGTGGAGGTCAAGTCCAACAAGTTGGGTCGTGTTTATTCGGAAGTCCTCTCTCCGCATGAACAATACAGTATTACAAGTGGCAATCCTATTCCCATTTCCCAAGGTGGAGGCAGAGCACCGATAGGTTCAGTAATCACTAATATTCGAACTTATGGATCCTTAATTAAATCAATAATGCCGTGCTGTTCCGTCCAACCTATGGACGACTGTAACGATTGATCGCAATGCTATGAGTCTAGTTGACAGCTTGGTATCTAAAACTGTTCCTGTCGTTGTTACCGTAATGAACTTTCCTTGCAGAACTTGTAATAAAACTAATTTAGATGAGTGGATCGTGTGATTGGCCATGACTTACTGGGTCAAAATGTTTAGTGCATGAAAGTGGGAAATTAAGAACAAATGAACCCATAAGTTGGCACGAATCCACTACATAGGCTCCTGCGATAACTATTAAGTAAATTATCAAAACAGTTGACACATAAGGACGAGTAACATAGGTCATCGTGTACGAGATATATTCCTTGATGGATGGTAAGTGAGTGGTCGGAATGTCTAGCAGGGCCGTAAGTGGTAGTTCAGAAGTTATAAATGAATGTAAAGGAATATTGCTTTGACACATAAAAGTTGTTAGTAGAATCCAACAGTGACAGACTAAAGGGACATGTACTTACAGTTAAATGTAAGCTCCCTCTATGACGTGGATTGTGTGTTTTTCTATGTTGCTATAGGTCGGACGTACTTGCAATGGTCACATGATTTACTTTGCTCTCTCGGATGTTTACCGTCAATACTTTTAACCATTCCACATTATAACAATGGATTAACGGATAAACTGCATCAATGCATCTTAACTAAGGTCCAAAATTGTTGTGTTGCCCAAAATTAGTACATTCATGTAACTGCCATTTGAATACTATTCTAAGGTGGTAATGGAGTGTTTAAACAAAAAAATAATGGAATCCCTCTACATATCTGGCTACAGCACATTACTCAGTATCAATGTTTCTGGTACTGCCTGAATTAAACAAACATAATGCACAATTTATATAGTAACCTGTAAATATTCTTGATAAATGATATGTAACCTTTGATGCCGTTGACATAAAAATACAAATTAACAAAGCTATAAATTTTTTTTCTAAAATATGCATAGTTACCTAGTCTATGCTGAGTGTGTTTTTATAATTTCTGTTTTGTAAATAGTTATAAATTGGCTCTTTATGAAGAAGAGATCAAAACGTTCTGTCATTTAAGAACCTGACCGCAAATGAAAGGCATGCTATTAAACCAGGAATTAATGTTTTATTCACTACCGTTCTCGTAATACAAAGACAGGTGTGATCTATTTTGTATGATATTTTGTCAATGCTTCATATAAGTATGTTCATGCAGCAATATCATGGTTTGAAATGTTACAAAATATCCAAAACGTTACGTACCCAGATTCAAAATCATAATGGCGCGTCATTATACATAAATATATTCCATTATGTTACAATTATTTACCTAGTCGTTGAAAATTGGATCAGGTTACACTTCTTGCTTAGAAACATTATTTTCTTTTTGTATCTTTCCTGCTGTAATAGCCTTAGTCATAATGTAATGATACAGTGTATAGGCCCGTCACGAAAGTGTTGTTATTCCGCTTGATAGGCAACAATGGTGGATAAAAGATGGACATCCGAGAAGTATTTTCGCTATGATTTGGCGCCATGTTAAAATCGGTTAACATAATTCCCATTATGACGTCATGATTACTTTGCGCGAATTTGTTTCCTAACACTTTCCAATGTAGCCATGATATGGCAAACAACAGAGATAACAACACTTTTGAGATAGGTCTATAGTATTACGGATAAAAATAAATTGAAATTAATGTCTAATTTGCATGAACCCTTTTACGAAATAGACAGCTGATATACTAAGAAACGCGATTAATAAATATAAATGTCAGTTGACAACTATTAAAAAGAGACTTGAAAGAATAAAGTACAGCCACAGCAGGAACTTTCCTATCAGCAAACGATATCTTTTCAATGTGATCATGTTAAGTGTTTTCAGTTAGTACATAATAAAGACTGATAATAAGAATATAGGCCGGTAACCTAGATCGTTTATTCAAGTACAGCGTCATCATTAGAAATGATCGATACACTGTACTCTTCTTATCTATTAGCTGTACATTATTGATTATTTGACAATTAAAACTAGAATAAAGATGATTAAAGATATCATATCAATGGATTTAGGGAATGTGTTATATCAATGCATGATTATGTTATATGATATCGAACGTCGATTATCAATAATAAGATACTAATTTACTAACGTTACATACGTCAAACAGTGTAGTACTTGGTGCAAAATGCATGTCACTGCCAATTGTTACATTTTTACTAAATTGAATTCTGAAATAAAATTATGTTTGAACAACAAATCAACATTGTAACTTAGATAGATAAAGAAATCTTTAATTGTACAACCAACAATTAATATGTATAAGACTTCCGAAGCCAAGTAACGAGCTATTAAGACTTATACAGTAAGATTAATACACTTGTTTCAGTTCCTTTCAAGTAAATTATTAATTCCTGTATTCATAGAACTTTCGTCACCTATATAGCTGGAAGTCGTGGTGTTATATTCGTATCACATTTCACCAAGCCAATGAAGTTAAAATGAGATCTCATTTACATGCGTCAAAAATAACCGCTTGGGAATTCGTCAAATGCAGAATTATAGAATGATTATGCATGCGTGTCTTTGGTTATGGAAACTGATTATTATGATGTTGCACATTTGACGTTGTACTTGGTTGTTGAATGGTTGTGCTTCAGACACATTATTGGCATTGTTAGATAGCATTTAAAAAATGGGACGCGTATATCGTTATATAGCATACAAACACCGTCACTATTCAAGAATAATTGACGTTTAAAACAACCACACAATATTAAAAGCGTCAACAAAAATAATCTTAACTTAAAATCGATTAAAATTAGGAGATTCAAATGAGACAATGTGTTCCGAAATAGCAAGTGTAGTCTGCTTTATCGACACTGGTATCATTTACGAAGTATCAATATAAAGAATAGAAATACTTGCATCCTTCATATAGTATCGGTGTTTAGCATGGAAGCATTGACATCATTTATAGAGTCTCGGTATACACCATGGAAACACTCTCACTGTTCCTAGACTATTGTATTAGCATATTCCTGTAATGACTTAACAATTTATATCGAAAAGTAAAGATGGGAGTATGCTGAGGTATACAGAAAGAAAATGTCGTCAACCACAGCCTATCGCGTGAGTATTTGAAGAAAACACACACATACAAAACAAAACAAGACACTAATTCAGCCTGAGAAAGGGTTTAACATAATGACATTGAGACCCTAGAGAATAAGAAATGAAATGATCTTTTGGTTCTGCAAATGCAACCCCCATGTATGTCTAGGTCACATCGACGGAAATTCCACGTCCTCAAGGTAAAACTGAGTTTATAAACACCAGTCCACATCTATCACGGAATCTCGATATTTAAAGCAAGCCCTGGAATAACGAATCAATGGCGACTTGTTCACGCCAAAATGTATGTTACTGTCAAGAAAGATAAAATACGAATTTGTAAATCGAAATGCCTCGTGCATCTTTTTGCTTAACAGATAACTATTTATGTAGAGTGAAGATGTTCAGGGATGTTAAAACGGAACAATGCTGATTTACAAAAATTTGAGTAATATTGAAAACAGTGAATAAATATAGATTTCTATATAAAATATAAAAAAAAACCCAGAGAATATCAATGCATCAACAAAATCATAATCCGACCTTAAAACCGATTACTAGAGGCAAAATATGAGCAAAGAAAAGGTTTTCACGGAGACCGTCATAAAAGTACAAGAGAATAATGTTACAGAATAGTAAGCGTTTTCTGCTTCATCAGTGACACCCGCCATGTGAATCTTGGTCACATCTAAGTAAACATTAACTCCTCAAAATGATAACCGAATCACCATTGTCAATCACAACAAGTGAACACACTAATGATCATACTTTTAAACGTCCATATTCATACAGTATCACACACGGATCCAAAATATTCCTCGATGAGATCAAGATAGCGTTTGATTTGTTGAACAAAATGCTATTGTTTCGTGAATTAAACATTAATCACTATAACACACAGTTTATTATTTTTGGTGTAATTTTAATTAATAACTATTGTGTCGATGTTTGATTTGCGTATTGATTTATTTTAGAACTAAGCGTTTTTTGGATAGGGCTGCCATGCTTTGACTAATCGAGTACCAATGCACTGAAACCAAAGTAGACTAGATATGGAATCGACAGCGGTACACATAACGATATTTGTCCACAACGGACAACAGACCCCCATCTATCACTGTGAACACAGGGGAACGGGGTCAGGGAGTCAATAACGACACGGTCTGCTGCCTTGGCCATGGTGTGTATTCCCAGTGATAAAGTGTAGAGGGGTAGACGCGACCTAGAGGCTAATTAACATCGTCCTACCAGATTAGTGGTCCAACGTCGAGTGATAAATCTCCAGAACTAGACGAACATCGCAGCAGCTTCAACAGGATGACAAACCGACGCCGTTAACATGAAGTAACGGTTTGACCTCCCAGCAAAGCCAATTCTTATCAATGTAATAACATCTTCACAAAACACCAGCCTTGCATCTAAAACAGATTTTTATGCCCATGTTTTCATCACATACAAGTATTGCAATGCGCATCTTATCAATAATGCAGCAGGAAATGTACCTGTGTTTACGGTATGAAAACGTGTATATGCGTTGACTTGGCGACACATTGAACCTAAAGAACCGGAGCTATAGCACTGGTTGCGCCCACTCCACGACAGCTGACGGGCAGACATACATAATTCATGTTATTTTATCTCAACCCTGCAAGACCATCCTTAATGACGTGTCTAGAGGCAAGAGTAGCACATTTCTCTACAGTTCCTGGTGAATTTACTGGGGATCATGTAAACCAAAGTACCGCTCTCTCAAGGTACTCAGATCAAGTGACAGGTATTGCCCTTCCTCACCACCATACGCTTATTGGTTACATGGTTATCCCAGTGGTCATTTTTGTAATCATGTTCTGTTTAATGTCACAATTTTGTACTTTTTATAACAGGACATTTTTAATGTACAATGTGTTGGTCATGGTTTTATTGTAGCATACATAGTGTATTAATGTGTTATTGAGTCGCGGGTGAACTTATTACATCGCGAATGACGGAGATCATATCAGTTAGAAACATTTTCATCTTAAGGATCATCTAAATAGTAAAAGTATGTTGGATTTAAAAACAACAGAAAATTACATAGTAAGGCACAAAAATAGTCATGTGATAAACCAAAATATTTGTGATCAGACTATTCAATCATAACCTGTATGTTTTTGTGCAACATGTATTATCTACATGAGCTATTTTTGTCACGCCCTGAAACATTTATTTTTTTTGCATGTTTTGCCAAAATAAGCAAACACCTTGGCAAATTACATGGTTAGCCATGATACATATCAACAATGGAATAAGTAACTTTTGTTAAATTGTCCCGAAATAGTGATCGATAAAATTGTAAATTATCTATAGATCAGCTACATTGTATATAGGTGACCCTTAAGTTTCTGGTATATTGTAAGTGACAATATATATCGGTATTGCTGTGTATTATACTATCCAAAGACTTATTTGTGGACTGATCAAGACTATACACGGTACTAGGGCAGGTAGACCTATCGAATCAGGGTTTGGCTATACAAACATATAGCAATCGAAACCTTTTTAGAGATAATACACGAATGTGCTTTTTAATGATTTGTATTGATTCAGAACAATTCTGCATTCATTAACAACGAGAAACGCTGTGGCCGTATGTGCCCTTTATCTACATAGAGGCTAATCTAATTTTCAAAATAAACACAAATTAGTGGTTAATTCTCATGTATAAATACAGGTTTCTTTTGAGGTCGATTTTTAAGCTGTCTAAGGGTAACGAAACATTACAGAAACATTGTGTTCTTGTATACCCTTTACCTACAGAGAAGCTAATTATTTCAAAATCTACACCAATTACTTGTTCGTTAGGATGTATAAGAGTATTGTCGTTTCATTGGATGGCTGACCCATGTGTCATCACACAATGTAAACACACATAAATATCGTATCAATATATACCCTCTACCAACACAGATGCTAATTACATTTTCTAGATCAACAACAATTATATAAGTTAATTGTAATATGTAAATAGTGGTTTCTTTGCGTGGCAGCTCCCTATATTATTAAAGTGAAAGCCGTACCGATAAGTAACGGAACAAGGTCAATCACCAAATGTCCTGTAGATTTAATTATATTCATTATGTTGTAAAACATTTATAGACATTTGGATATCATGTCTCGATTCCGTGATCCTGGATGGTCTCTTTTCTTGTTTGTTATCCATCAACTACCCACTTACCATGTCCTTCTACGCGCCAATAAACAATCTTCATGTATTTGCGTGTTAGTGATATTGCCCCAGGGGGCCGGGCTGAATAGCCCAATGACGTGATGGGTATTGTTCAATGGACTTAGGGTCAGCAGCGATCTTGGCGTGTCATATGGCTTTCTTTGACCACCCTTCACTTGTGGGTCATTTCATGTCTCATGGACGCGTATACGAATCGTTCTGCCCTTTCATGAGTAGCTTTACGTATAATTGGACAATTATTTCAAACCGAACTAACTTAATTAGCACGTGTGCTTACAGGCGGAATGACGGTGATATACGCCAATTTAGCATACAGCCCGCCGCGTCACGCCCTGCACAGGGACGGCTGAGCGTGTTACTGCGGGGATACTCCGGGACCAGTGCTCACTCTGCTGATGGAAATAAATGCAGCATTTCACATTCCGGACTGACGTGCAGTCCAGCGAAACATTGCAGGCTCTACAACACTCATGCGATTACGCACTCACGGTTGTTTTGTAATGGAGATTACTGCCCTTCAGGGACAGCCAATGTGTTCTGCTGGAATTCCGTAACCTATAGTTACGTATAAACTTCACAAATAATTCAGAAATATACAATTTTGGTAAAGCCTATTGATTTAAAAAGATTATCGTCGGTATATTCCTTTTACCTGAATAGAATTATTACATATCAACGCAAGATTGATATACAATGAAACGTATAGTTAATAGTATAAGTAATATTACAACACAAACCACCATTACTCAGTCTTCAATGTTACACACAATCATATAATTCTGCAAAGTATCATCACATGAGGAAATCGATGTAGGTAACAGCCATATCATATCACACAATACTAAATTAACATTACTAACTAGAAAATATAACTAAACCATACAACAAAATAATAGTATGTGAATATTTCACTTCAGCATACAGACATTTGAAACAATGTGCTTTAAAATACATTGCATGAACATCGTATTATCCTACAGTCATATAATAGCAAAAGGCCGCGCATTAAATATCTGCTACATGTATGTTACATAACGAGTGGAGCGATGAAAATCGTGGGTACAAACACAAATATAGGTAATGAAATTTCGCGAAAATCAACCGCCGCTAAATAGTTTCAATCAGAAGTATGTCAGCTATAGGAGTACTGTACTGAACATATAATAATTACCTCGTTTACGTTTCCCATAAGTGACATGTGAATTATTTGCCGACCCAATAGATTTGTGTTTTTCCGGAGTAAAATTAAAAGGATTTGGTATAAGAGTAAAACATATCCAGATTAACGATCGTATTTATTGCAAAATGAAATCGCCGCGAAATAGTCGCTTCATATGAAAACGCAAAATTAAGTCTCTGCAAAAATAAGTTGGTTTACATTATAAGGAAAGGAAATATATATGCGGAGACAATTGAAAAGGTACTGGAAAATAAGACCAGGTGTTCTTTAAGTGTGAGCGTCTTTTTTGTAATCGCCGAAAATGCGGATAAATACTGATCTGAATGAGATCAAGATGGCTGTCATGCAACTTGCTCATAGTCTTTATCAGCATGTATGACCTGAATCATCGTACTGTAAATTTGTCAGCAGTCGACATATCGCTGGGATGGTGCCATATACCGGTTGCATTACAGAAGTAATACAAAGTCAGTGTTTAACCCTTTGCTTGATTTAAGTATACCAAGCGGTTCAGCTTGATACTTTCCTAAAACAGCCGTTTAGGATTGCATTCGAATGCATCGGCAACAATATAATCATTTTCTGTAATTCAACTCAAGGCGATCATTAGAACTGACTTTTCAAATTTTATTTTTTTACGTAACACAAACATATACCACACCTTTTAAATCGATCAATTAATACAGTATGCCGAAAAATGAATTTAACAGTATCATACAGCTGTCTCGTCCTCCTTGGACTCTTCAGTGATGCAAGGGGCTAAAAGGTGAGAATCCAAAATATCTAAACAAATAGAGGAGAAGAAGGATCAGGAGCGTACAACCCCTTTAATTTGTGAATTTAGAAGTAAAATTAAACAAGTTCTGTATAATTTCAAATCGTGTACTACGAAAATGTGTATACCATCCAACTTAGATATGTGCCAGTTTTAAACGAATAATTCAGTTTTCAGCATCTTCGTAACCTTAGCTTATACTTCCAACAGTTCCGGTGGACTTCACTCAAATTACAATTCGTGGAGATAATATAGGCCTACAACCATTATTATTGAGAGCGGTTCACGTTTTGTATAATTTAGTATCACTCCCATGAACTGTTTAATTTATCAACACGATATAGTATTATTTGGTGTGACAACATATCTCTATGTGAAGCTAGAGGTTCTGCATCTAACTTATTATAAAGGATGCTTTAAATAGTTTCTACATATACAACCATCGTTTGACAAAAGCATGTTGTCTCCCCTGTGTCTCTTCTATAAGACTTGTGGGTATCGTGTTTTAAGCATTGTGTTTTGTTATGTATCATAGAAAATTCGAAGCTCCTACAGAGCATTAAATATTTTCGAAAGCAGCGTCTCACGGTCATCCGAATGTGACCGGAAGTCACTTATCAGGGGGCACTGCACGTCTACACTGTAACGATTTCCACGACAATTCCTAATGATCGAAAGTTGCATGTAATTCCGTTGACCCTCGGTCGTAGACGTTTGCCTGCGTGTCCTTATGATTGATACACATATCTCAGCGTCGAGTCTGAATGACAGCAGTGCAATGCCAGCGAGTTTGAAACGCAATCAACTATTCGGAATCGATCGGGATTTATCAATCCGGAAGAGGAACCGGTTAGATTGATGGAAGGTTAATGAAAACCGAATCCATTATATCGCATACAAATTTTGTTTGATAGCTGAGAATTGTACAGATTCTATATGTAATCTGAAAACACTGGAGCGCCGGACTTGACATACGTTCCCAAAGTGGTATATAGTTAGTGAAAAATCTTCCGCGGCCTTAAGCCGTCTGTCAGTTTAGTCTGATGTTCTGAAAGATGACGGGAATCTAAATATACACTCAATCATTACGTAGTCATTCAGTTCAGGTCATAACGATTATTTAATCACTATTTATTTATATACAATACAGCGACTTAGAACAAGGAAATCATTTTCATGGTGCTCTACTGCGTTGCTAGCCTTTCTTTGTATTTGACAAACACATTATAAACATTATCATTATAGTTTAATGCTTTAATGATTTACTTGAAAACCTTTGAAAATGTACAAGATAAAAGACGTCATTTAAATCAATGTAAATTGTACGTCCTCAAAGTGAGAACTAAGGCATCGCTCTTAATCGCACTAATTTAACCCATTTAAAAATCTTCACCTTCATATCATACAAATATTCAGAATATCTCTGGGTGAGATTTACGGTTTATATTTGCAGCATTTGAAAAGCAGTGTAATCTATGATATGATAGTACGGTTCAGTTTTGTATCAATTTTGATCAGTGTTATATACGATTTGACAAACAGCTCTTTATGAGTAAAGTTCAATAGTATCTATAGTATGAGGTACGGTGTAATATTGTATCAGTTTATATAACATACATGTATACGGTTTGTTATATTTCCCCCCAGTTATAGTCAACGTTGTCTGAAACAAGACATTGAACAGAATGCCTCACTTATAAAGCTCTCCAATGATGGAACAGTGTAATGAACGCGCTTACATATGCATACATTGTATTTGTAATTTGATAAAGATATATAATCTGTCTCTTCATTTGGAAGCAATATGCTATTTTATAGTTTGATGATTTGCAGTCTAGAAAGGACCACACACTGTCTTTCCAATGTGGACACGGCCATAAGATCAGTACGGATTGCTTCCCTTGGAATGTGGAGTTACACGTAGACTACTGTATTGTTATGTGTGTAATACTGGCAATATGTTGTTACTTGTATATGTATCATTAACTAGCTATACTCATTAACTCGTTCACATCTATTGATTCAAACGTGCTACAGACACTGAACGACAGCCTAATATGTAATGATGATTGCAAAAGAATATATATTTACACAGTAATACTACAGATGTTGTTTTCAAGTAGTTGTACTTTTAACCTAATCGATGAACTCAAGTGTTGGAGATGCCAACATGTGTAATCTTAAGCTGTCGAAGCCAAACGTCTGTTTTTCATGAAATTTGTCGTTTTGATGCATTATTTAGAGAGAATTATGGAACACAGCTGTAATGATTGAAACACTCGGAGGATGGTGAATTTGATCGGACTGCATCAATGTCGAATGATGTTATCGATGAGGAAATATTTTCACTTATTAAAAAGTATCATCTCAAAGTTGACAAGAACAGATTGCCACTGAGCAATTGATCACATTTAATTTACCACTGAACTGATACATGTCATAGTCGATGTCATGGACATTGAATAGCGTGCGTCCATGTGTGTTGTTCAAGTATGTAGTGTATAACATAACGAATACAGTGTATAACATAACGAATACAGTGTATAACATAACGAATACAGTGTATAACATAACGAATACAGTGTATAACATAACGAATACAGGGTATGTTGGTGTACATGTTTTCTTGTGATACGAACCGACCTCTAAGTACTTTCGTATCAGAGAATAACAACTTCCATTTTTAAGACTAAGGTACATTCCATAATACAGACAGAACACTTCGATGGCGAACGCTTAATATTAAAACCAGTAGTAAGATATTGCGACATTGCAAGGACAATAAATGTAGATAGAAGTAGAAAGAAAGACGAAGAAATGAAAGGTAGATAGAAGAAGAAAGAAAGAGAAACACGTGAAAGGTAGATAAAATAGAAAGAATGACGAACGCATGAAAGGGATATATACATAGAAAGAAAGATGAACACATGAAAGTTTGAAAAAAAATCAGAAAATACCGAAGCGTTAACAAAACATGAACTCAAAATCAATTAAACTATGAGTAAAATGATCAAAGGAACAATTTACATGGATACCCCTGTAAAAATACATGATGATAAGACCAGGTGTTCCGGAAGAGTAAGCGTCTATTGCTTCATCGTTGACCCTTGCCATTTAAATCTTGGTCACATAAGTAAACATCACGTCCTCGAAATGAACACCGAGTCATTGTCAATCACAACAAGTAAGCATACTAATGAACATACTCAAAAACGTCCATCTTCATATCACACAAAGATACAGAATAGTTTCCAATGAGACACAGATGACGACCATACAACTTGCCCATAGTTCTGATTAACCTGCCTCTCTCGAATCCCTGTCTTATTAGTTTGTTTGTCGACAGTCGACATCGATCACGATCTCTCTATATTTAGAGCAAGCCCTAGAATAAGGAATCAACTGCGACATGCATGTAAACACCAAAAGATGGAGAATCAGGGATGTTTTTATCAAGAAATGGAAAGTTCACGATCGGAAAATTGAAATCGTCACGTTTATCGTGTAGCTTAGTAGTACGCTCTCCATGTTGGTCATAGATTAAGTAGAGATCGTGATAAGCAGCTGATGTTGAATAGTCCGTTGTTTCCTTTATTTCAAGTCAAGAAGGGTATCTTGTTCATAGACAACACATCGCCGATATATATAAAAATTAAATTAAAATATATTGCAAGGTTTTTGTTACCTTTCCTGATTAGCTCTTCCACAAATTCAGTCTCGTATGAAAAAAAAAAGATCAGCTAAGAGTGGGACACATGTTAGTGTATATTCGATGTTTTAAAAAGCATAGTCAAACACATTATACAAACAGCGTTAATTTTCTCCTTGAAATAATAAAGAGATGAATATTTAACGTTAGCTTTTATGAAGTCTTTGATTATTTTTCATTTCAATATTTTCTACCAAGAAAAAAAAGGTCGATTTTATATCACACTATATATGAAAATGGGACATTGTATGAACTATATACACTAAACTTGTCGTTAATTATCATCATAGCTGTAGGGAATAGTATTTGGTTTCAAAGTAGATATTTCTAAGGTAATGTGAAACCTTCCTGTGGCGAAACGACGTGTTTCATGATCCTAGGCTGGTTATGAAATCAAACACTCAATTAAGAAAGATAAATACTGGTACGGCATCAGGAGTCAACATATGTAATATTAATGTATAAACAAGTAATGCGCCTTGTGATCATACCTCTTCTAGAAAAAAAACTTTAATTCGAAGACAAAATAAAGATAAGGATAAAGCTTCAAATTAAATAGGCAAGGAACGCGATTTTTTTAACATTCATGCCATTATGAACGCAATTCGGTAGCAACCATATTGCATACAGACATGTAGGGTTTTATGTTACACGTAGATATGATAATGTAACCAAATTACGTTCATACCGGCCTGAATGTTAGTTAATCATTAAAATCCATGTATTAACATTTCCACAATAGATTTATTGTTTATTTTATTTGTTTTTAATAATTGATTCATCGATAATTTGTATTTGTGTCGGCCAGAACAACCCTAGTATGTATGTAACTGACACCAATAATTAGCCGTAGTCATTTGAGCGTTTGACGCATGGGCGTTGTCCATATTATCGGAAGCAAAGCGAAAAGATTCTTTTTGAACGAGATTAATCTGTGACATCATAGGAAAAGCACGTGTTACATAAGGAGAACTTTTGCTTTCATTTTCAATTACGAAACATTTATGTTGGTTAAGTTCACAGAGTAGGTTGCAGCCCTAAAGTCAATTTACTAATTAAGTTAGCTAATATTGCGGTTTGTTAATTTGAATGAAGTGTTTTACTATGCTTACTTCTTGTATGTCTCCTTTTTTACCTATCTGCAACAAAAGAGTATTTTAGAATTGATCATCTTAAAACTGGTTATTACATTTTGAGCTCAGTTTCGCAAGCAACCAACATTATCCGGGCCAATAAACAGCCCCTATGTCAGTGCAAGGAAACATTAGCTAGGGTTAATTCCGGATCCTTCAATATTTTACATGCCTATTCAAAAATACTGTGATAGTGAGAGGAATGAATACACACTGCAAGGAGTATTAAACTATGCCCTCCAATTCATCAAAAACATTTTATATGTATATCTAGGTCATGTAGGCAATGCTGTGTGATCAAAGCGGTGTAGTGCAGATACAATAGTTGTGGTCTTTGAACTCCCCGACATTCTACCACTAGCCCTTCACCTCTGGGTTGCGAGTGAAAACCACGTGGGGCAGTTGTCAGGTACTGACCGTAGGGTCGATGGTTTTTCTTCGGATACTTCGGCTTTCCCACACCTCCAAAACCTGGCACGTCCTTAAAATGACCCTGGCTGTTAATAGGACGTAAAACAAAACAAGCCAAACCATTGAACTTTACCAAGCAGAATGCAGAATTGGCCACCAACACCCGAACATATCAGCACGCTTATATAACATACATGTTAGCGAGTCCTGAAATTAAGTAAGCTATAAACGAGATGTTAAAAAAAGAAAACACCAACCAAATTGCACGTTACCAACCTGTATCTCTGGAAACGCCTATGTAGGAAGTTGTTCATCAGAAGTTCACACGCGCAGTTGGCGGTTGTAAAGACATGCTGTTCAGTGTTAATCGGTCCCTTTATCTATCTTTTGATTATTTTGGTATTTATATATACGTTTCGGGGAATAATAACAATAAACCTAATATATTTTACTTACTCTAACTTACTCTAAAGTGAATCTTTTTTATTTTTTCATTCTTTCCAGTATCTTGTAGACCTACATCAGCAGATTGAAATGCACATTCTGTTTCAATAGCAATCTCTCATCTGCCTTATTAAAATCTCGAAGCAGAAAATATTTTTTCTTCCGAAACACCAGGTCTGATTCTCTTGTATTTTTGCAAGTCACCGTGTACATTTTTTCATTTGTACATATGCTGTCCCTAGTTTAACCGATTATAAGTTTTGATGAGTATAGCTATTTGGGGGGTGCTGCATGATATGCTTGGTATAACATGTTATTGCTAAAATCTTATAATGGAAATGACGCTAAAGAAATTGCAAATTTATACTCTTTTGTATATTGAACCATTTGTATACATGTCTACATGCATACATTTTTTAAAAGATGCATCCTTTATTGGTGATTGGATTAGACCAAGATTGTTTTTTATTTGATAGATTGCATGTCGCAATAAGGATTGAAGTGAATATTTTGAAATGCTTCCCACCTTTCTAAACGACGCATTCAGCGTCGTAAACTAACCTCCATAGAAACCAATTAAATTACTCGTTGCTAGTAGGTAATTGTTTTCAATATAGTCAGGGGTGTTTTTATTAATTTGTGCAGCAGAACATTTCACATTTGTTTGCGCTTAAATTTATAATAACTGATGTCAAAAAGCTAAACAAAAACCTCATTTTGATGTCACTCTACAAAATAAAGCTTCATTTAGTGATGACAAAGTATGACAGTGTAAATGCAAGAGGCGAAACAACTCGTGTAGGTGGAAAGGATTGTTGTGCACCCTTTGTACTGGAGACTGTGCATATTTAAAAGCGGAATTACGTTGCTATGTTGAACAAACGTTTAAGAGTAATATTCTGTTATGTTTCCTTTTCATCTAATTGGTTAGTAAATATTGTACTTTGCATGAAGCTACACGCGTTATAGGCCTGCTTGGTCTGACAGTCATGTATTACAGATATATGTTTGTATCTAAAGTGTTAACGATAACTTAATCAAAGCGAATAAAATTTCTTTAGGAGAAGTACTTCCAAACAATACCTGAATATTACGTCATCCCAATAAGACACTGACTAACGAATTACGGTGTGTAAGTGCTGGGTTTATCGAATGTTTGTAAAGCGAAATGTCCTGTTGTCACTCTAGCTTGTTGTTTTTATCTATGTTTGTTTTCTCTAAGAGGAACTACTTCGGTGTTGTGCATGACGATATATAATGAATTCCTTTTCAATATTGTCACGTTTAAAAAGACTAACTTTTTTTCTTCGCTTTATTGATCTTATTTTGGTGTGAACTCCCTTTCGTGATAGTAACATCCCTGCTTCTCTTGACTATTGTGTTTATGTATCGCAGATGATTTGTTATTGTAATATTATGGCTAGCTCTGAATATTGAGATTATCATGATAGATGTCTACAGCTGACGAATCCATTAATTGTACATGGATTCAAGATATGCAGTTTGAGAAGAAGTGTGATTTTTATGGTCAAACTTTGTTGAGAAATATTTTGTATCTTTGTGAAGATATGAAGATGGCCGTTTTTGAGTTTCCTTGTCGTAGTGTGCTTACTTATTGTGATTGAGAATGATGACTCTCACTTTGAGGAATGGATATTCACTTGGATTTGACCAATATTAACCTTGGCAGGTGTCGTCGATGAATCAGAAGACTCTTACTCTATCTGGAAACAATGTAATAAAGGTAGTCGGTCGTTTTTGAATATGTCATTAGTATGCCTAAATCTTTCAACAATCCAATAAGGGGCGAAATGGGCAAACACCTTACCCGTCCCTCTGTCTACCTGTCGCGCTACGTTTTTGACAGCTGACTTATCTAACTCACCTTATGTTGGGTAGTAAGCTGATGTCAGCGGTCAGAATACCGATACGCGGCTATTGTACTATTTGCTTGACAAAGGAAAAGGGTGTTTTCGAAAGCTCGCAAATTAAGTTTCCATTTCATTTCATAGAACATTGTTTTCTAGTTTTGTACATGCGTTGGTGCCCGTTTCTTTTAACTTTTTAACTTTCAAGAAGCTATTTATGCTTATCACACATCAATTGTGATTTAGAGAGGTGATCACTGGGCTATTTCGTCTAATATTCTGTATCTTTGTGTGATATGAAGATAGACGTTTTGGGATATGCTCATTAGTAATCTCATATCGAGGACTTGATGTTGACTTGGATGTAACCATGATTTACATGGCGGTTGTCGTCGTCATGGCGTACCCTTCCGGAACACCTGGTCTTATTCTCTTGAATTTTTACAAGTGTCTCCATATGGATCTTTCCTTTTTTCGTATTTTTCAAATAGTTTAATCGTTTTTTTATTTCAGATTGTGGTTTTGTTGACGCTTCGGTATTCATTTTTGCTTTACACATACATACATCTCGTACGCTAACAATACACCATGCTGTTTTATGTCGCGACATCACTCCTTTCGACATATCTGACTTCCCAATGAACTGGCGCTTCACCTTCCAACACGCCGCTGTCTCGGTCGTTGACAGGTTGTCTGTGCCACAACATGAACTAATGATAGATTAAGTTAGCGAGGACCATCGACATCAATCATCCGGCAGTCCGAACGTCCGATCATGTACGGTGTTACTGGACTTAAGGAATCGCATACCAATCTCCAACGGGTTAGTATCACCCTTACAATTGTTAAGTCAAAAGATGATTGCAATATAGACACACATTGTTGGAATTTGTCATTTATACATGTATCTTAGTAAATATGATAAATATGCACAACGTAAGCAGTTATGTGTAGGTACATGTGCATCTAAATCTGTACAGTAAACCATTTTCACTAAGAGTACCAAGGGACCTGATTCACCAGTTTGATGTAAAGGTAGTTCATAGTACGTGAAGAAGCTTGTATGTGTAGCTTAAACATACCTGTCCGTACCAAACTTTGTATTATTCTTTAGATCGCAAAAAGTATCGATTTCAATCTCTAACTTCACTGTCACTCAATTGTGCAAGGCTTGGTAAAATGTTTTGACACTTAATAAGTATCTGGAGAAAAAAAAAAAGTTTGATATTACTTGATTCCAGGAAATATGCCAAATGGCCAACATAAAATGACAGGACAGATGAATTTCTTCTCTCCTATATGTATTGAAGTCGTGTTGGAAAGTGAAGAAAGAAGGTGAAATGATACCGAAGCGACAAGACAGTCATATTCCGAAGTCAAATTCTGTTAAACTATGAGAAAATAGGAGCAAAGAAAAGATTTACACGCAGAACCATGAAGAGAGAAATCCTGTGTTCCGGGAGAGATGTCCTCAGGATAAAAAAGGAAAAGAAAAAAATATAGAAGAAAAACAACAGAAAAAAGGGGGGGGGAAAACTTGTCACTGTGTGGATACATGTACATATATGTATTCAATGTGTCCCTTGTGAAGGTAAAATGCTAGAAATAATCAGAAATTTAATTTTACAGACACATTTATATCATATGTATATTTTTATTATGTTTATATTCGTAGTACACGATTTAAAATTATACTGAACAAGTTTAAATTTTACTTCTAAACTCATAAATTAAAGAGGTTTTACGCACCTGACCCTTCTGCTTCTACATTAATTTAGAAATTTTGGATTCCCACCTTTTGGCGCCTAGCATCACTGAGGAGACCTAGGAGGACGAAACAGCTGTATGATGCAGTTATTACTAAATTTAAAAGGTGAAGCGTGTGTGTGTGTTACGTCATCTTAAATCAAAATGATTTTTGGTCACGCCGGTTTGCAACAAAGACTTGAAAACACATTTTTTTGTGTACTTTTTTATTCATGGTAAGCACAAACATGTCTCGTTTGGTAGTTTTTAGCTTTGTTGAATGGTATGACTTATAAGATCCATACCATCAACATCAGGGGAGGGTTATCAATTGATATCGAATAGCACAACAATAAACGAAAATATTACAGTAGGCTTCGTTCATCGGAACTTTAAGGATTCCAAAACATCTCTAAAACAATTTTGTGATAGGTAATTGTAGCTCACCGTTAACTTACATTATGTCACTTATTTCATCTTTTTTTAGTTTAATGTCAATCATAATAAAAATACATGAACACAAATCGTATCTGTCCTCTTTCGAGAGCCTTCAGTTCATCGTGTAGGTATGGGTACATGTATCTTATTTCCGTACTGAGTAACTGCAATGTAAGGTACTTTACATTATATGAAAACATTATAATTGCAGATTTTTTTTCTTTTCTCTCTGAAACTTTGCCTTTATTGATGTAACATTATATATATCGATACACAATGTAAACTTGTTTCAAGAGCAATAATTATAACGCTAAAATATGCCATAAGGTCAATTCTATCTCAGAAATAAAAAAAAATGAACTACAAAAGGCATGACCTGTTGTCGTATCGTAAGATGTTTTATACTCTTATCTTTGTTTAATCTTTTTCTTATACAATAAAACAATTACAATTTGAAATTTGACACAGTGTTAATTCATACCGATAAGAAATTTAACCTCATCTGGTAAATCATATATAACATACAAAACTTTAACACATAGGATACAAAAATAACTCCGAATTATCCCATACCGTATTCTACAGTGAATATACCAAAGTCATCCTTTTATTTATTTGCTATAATGGCTAAACACTTAAATGAACGTCCGAACATATATATGGAGTTCAATTATGTGGATAAAGTTTTAGCTTCTTTAAATATTGCAAGTTGCATGCAGGCATACTGGTTACATCATGTAGTTCAATTGGCCTTGTTTTGGTGTAGAACATATTTTTAACTCTGGACCGCAATATTTACAAATCTGATTGACTTAAAAACAAATTATAAAATACATAACATATTAAAACAAAAAGACAAAGAACAGAGTATAACTTCAACAGATGTTCATGTGGCAAGGTTCCTTCGTTATACAATGTAATTAGTATATACAAAATGAATGAATTAATATACAAAATGATGTCTGATAGTGCTGTATAGCCAATCCGACGTCTATAGCACAATATATTCAAAGCGTCGAAGATAATTAGGAAATAACTCACTGGTATGATATAAATTATCGACCTAAATCACTTATTTTGTTATGTTTCTCTCAGTGTATAATGTACACATGTACAATGTGCTGTGACGTCATACCACGTGCTGTTATTTCAGATTCCACCATGAATCAAAAGTATTTATACCACGAGCTGTGGTTTATGCAACCAAGAAACGTTTTGACATGAATTCAATCATCATAAGGATAGTATATCACTTCTCATTATGTACGTCATAACAACACTCGCAAATGAAATATATGTTATAAAATCTATTGATTTTCTTCAGAACGAACATATACAGTGACTATACAATTACAAAATGTAAACAATATATCAAAACGTAGCCAATCATGATGAGGAGATAATATGGTATAATTAACCATAACCAATTCAATAAAAAATGGTCTATTTAGGACTTAGTACGAACAAAACCTGTAGCAACATGTGATATATGTTGAATTATCTAGTTAACCAATGTATACTAATTATTTGTAGCATTAATGATGCTAATTAGTTACATTTGACCTAATATAAGCTGTATATGTATGTCTGATAATTATTTAATATACAATTCGGAGTTAAAATACGTTCCGATCGTTTCATCAAACAATATATATATAGATGTTTTTGTTATGAATCATAATGTTGAGTAAAGTCTTCTGAAAAAACAAAGTAGTTTTACAAAGTTTATATGCGTACTACATGTAACAACGAGCTGGCCATTCGTGTATATATTATTATTGAAATCATCAAAGCTTTTGCCTGTTCAATAGCATAACATGAATTGTCGTATTGGCATATTTTCAGTCACGAGAACGTTTGACTGCGTCACAGGTAGGCATGAGCCGGGGTTTAATTCTTCCTGTTTTAACCTTACAAACTTATGCTGCAATAAAAATGTCCCAAATACGACGCAAAAGATGGTATACTACAAACAAAATATTCACTACAATCTACAACAAACCGCTTACCAGACAGGCTAAGTAATGCTTATTCATGTAGTAATGATAGCACATTTATTGGGCGGAGTTTGATGTTACCGGTAAAAAAACAGAAACCAAAAACATTTCAATCTGACCAATGAAAATATAAATATCCGAAAACAAAGAATGGTGTACATAATGGAATCGTCATACAAAACACATCTGTTTCTTACCAAACCCTAACTTTTATCTAGCGTTATTTGTTTTGTCATAGGACTGATCACTAGGATGATGAAAGATGAGATGAACGTGATGCTAAGAAACAGCCAAAAGAAGAATTTATCCATTACTCTGGCAACCTCCTGCCAGTCATGTATGGTTCGTCGTTCTGTCACCGTCTGTTCATAAGTTGACATAACATGTTTAAAATATGTCACAACTTCTCGATCAAAACTAGTTCTATTTGACGTTGGTGACGACATGTTTATATTTTGATTCATGACGTCATTGAGCGTGTCATCACTGACGTCACCAAGGTCTCCATGGATCTTCTCGTGCTTACTGTTGAGTATCAGTGACTCGTTGTCTCTCGCCTTGAACGCCGCGTAGGCGGAGTTGGACGTATAACTGCCCATATGAGGTGTATACGAACTTTCCTCGTGAAACTTTACCTTTAAACACAGCAACTTGGCTAAAATAAGGACTATTCCCTTCAAGATCCTGGGCGGTCCCCTGGACAAGGCTCCCTTGTGGTGGATATTAAGGACAAACACGGAAAACACAACAGAAAGACCACTCATAGCCATGATCACCGTGAGATATATACCTGAAACAAAAGCAAATAAACAATGATGCAAACATGAAGAAATTTCAAATTATTTCAAGGCATTTTCCCAGAAAATTGTAGTATTGATATTACAGATATTTATTAATTTGTTTTTGAAGACGATAGCAGCTCTGGTCTTCTGTATAGTTTCTACAAACTAGATTTCTCCATTAAAATAAATAATGAAAATATCTGGAAATCGTGTGTAGACATTTTATACTCTTTCAACTGAAAAAGAGAGTCAAATAGTCTAATATCACCTTATTTCATTTTTAAAGGAAATAGTATAGCTGGTGCAGATATCACCCAGACAAGTGACGTTTAACAGTGTTGTTTACGTATTAACTATGTAAAGATCATTATCGATTATCAAACTGTTCTCGGATAAATTTGTCATCGCTAGCATATCACAAGATGTCACCGTTTTGCGACTCGAGATTTTATTTACTTGCAAGCAATTGGGAAATTTACACTATACAATATTTAACGGTTATATATATATAACAAAGCTCTTTCATAATGACTCGGTTATTGTGTTTTTCTTTCGCAGAACATCTTTTGGTGACAATATTTACAGCCACAGATGTCATGATGGAGCTAGCAAACGTTTTGTTTTTGTTTAGAAAACACACTCGGGTAAATTCATTTTCAGAGTTTACTGTTAATGGCAATCAATGATAAAAAGTTATTATATCAATAAATGACATTGAGTGATATCAAAATATTTATAAGAGCCCAGTCCCCTTCAATCCGGCAAACCGCCAACATACTGTTTAACAGTTTCAACTGAATACAAAACAGTCCATATACATCCTAGGTGCTGCTATTATGTAAAACACAACAATTCTCAAAAAGAATCCTTATCTTATCGTATCGATAATACAATATTCTAGTTTATAAAACACGATATAGATATACTAAACAAAAAACAGCCCGGATGGGTCAGCACGTGCTGACACGACACTGGCTTTGTCCATACAACGCATGACAAAGAACGAATAAAGCACACCTTACACAATCGATTTCCACGTGTACCTTAAACGTTAATTATAATTAGTGAATGACTAGGTAATGGATGGGTTGATGTGATTGAAAGTACAGTCTGATTTCCTCGGCTTTATAGCAGAGGGGCCTCTAGACCATCATCCAATAAACACTGCTAGATCTCACCTTGGGACAACACATTCCACTTACAATCTAACCCACAACCTGGGGACATTGGGCGTATACAATTCTGAAAGCATTGTTTTTTTTCTGTATTTTTCAGCAAGCTTACAATGAATATCAATCAGCTCATAGTTCTCACTCAAAATTTAAAGACCACGTCATCTTCTGAAAATTGTACCAAACAAATAACTTCTTTTCTCTTTAAAAGTCTAACTCTTAGAGTATGGTATTATATTTTACCGCTCGAAATCAATTGTGAAACAAATTATTTTGCCTCTTAAAATGAACATATCAGGTTTGAAGCACATTGTCAGTTCTAGGTCACAGCTTGCTAATTTTTGGCTACCATTGCATAAAATGAAAAGACACAGTTTCTAAATTTTAATCTTTAACACATTGTCATCTGCAATCACCCCATATATACAAATACACAATTCAAACGCATTCAAGTGGATTATTCGACAATTACGTCATAAAATCGTTCATATCGCCATCATGATATCATTGCGAAGTATTCTGTTTCCTTGTTTGTTTAAAAGTAGGTCGTTTGTGAATATGCCAATAATAAAGGCAAAATTACTTCATGTCAATTTAGGTCAATTTCAAATTGACCCGAAATGAGCAAAAACGAAAATTCATGTCATGTTTGTTACCTGAATTTCAGTTAAATTTCAAGTCGATTTCAGGTTTAGTTTTTTTCTTCAATTGACCTGAAGACATTGTTCCTGTGTAGTGTGCCCTATACAATAAGCATTATCATCTATATATCTGCTTGTGAGAAGAAGTTGAGAACGACTTGAGAAGAACTTGAGAACGAATTTATTTTCCCATCCAACAGCACTTGAGAACGATTTTTCCCATTCAACAGCACTTGAGAACGTATTTACTCAAAAAAGAACGTCTGCTCGCGATTACATGACGTCTTTTCCGGAAATAGTTTCCCACCAAAAGTGATTTGCGTAAGAAAAAAGTCCCTGAATGAAAACATATTTTGATAATAAAAACACCATTTAAAGCATAAATACGCATATGAGAAAGTCAATGGCGATATCTTTGTTTTCAGATTTCCCATATATTTTATTGTTCACGGTAGTCTTCCGCGCAAATTATCTGTTTGTTTGGGTCGGTTTATTTACGTTTGCTAAAAACAGATCGCGATCAATGACCCTATAAGTCGTTTCAAAACTATGGTGTTTTATTGACAATTCTTATATTAAGAAATATATAAGATAGAAGTATATAGATGATAAAAAGTTTATCACACAGTATTTTCAGTGTTTGTTGTTCGAACAATTTTCTCATCGCTCACACGTGGATAAAATCTCGAGTCCACCTGCGGTGTCTTCTCGAATTCATCCACGTGCTCGCGATGAAAAAATTGTTCTCACGACAAACCCTGAAAATACAGTGTGATAATTTATAAATATTAGGTCAATATCTCGATTCTCAATTTGTAGACTAAACATTGCTTTGATATGATATAGATGTCCATGGCGGTTGTCATCGATATTGCAGACTATTAATTTTTTAACATTTTCGGTATCGCTTTATTCCATTTTATTTGTTAATATATATCCGATATACTTTTGTGTTTTTACATCAAACTTTTCTTTTATTAACGGATTAAATTCATTTGACAACTTTTGTTCAAATTGGAGGATTGAAATATTATTGAATAGAAAACACAAGCTGTCATTCAACTTGGCAACCAACCCTAATGCATTAAATAAAGATAACCAACCTCTTATAATTCTTATTAGGAGCTAATGGAATCGTCTTCTTCAAAATTAATAAGTTTGATCAGTAATTACGATTGCACTGGCTTACTAATGTAAGGGCGGAGAGGTGCAAGTAACCATTATATGGCGTGCTATGTATTACTCATTGCACGCTATTATGGAGATAAGACATATATGAAAATATTCCATAGTGTACTTGTATGTGGAAAACAAATCAGAGAATACCAAAGCAAAACAGGAACAAAAGTTATCACTGACGTGTCAAAGCTCAATTGGGACCACAACTATTAAATTCATGGGATACTTGAGGTTACTTATATCCATATGTTCTGCTAATTAGAATGAGTAATGACTGTCAAATGGTTAGCTCTCCTGGTTACCCATGGTTACCAAATAATTCTGAAGTCTGTACAAAGGCTATGTTGGTAGCATGCTTTTGAGAGCAAACTGTTGTTACCAGTGTGTATCAGAAGCACAGTGAAGCCAGTTATACCAGACAGGTTTTTCGTTCATTTATTTAGAAAGATTTTATATCGATGCTGGGATTTGCCTCGCGTATTTGATATTAGCTTGTGTGTGTGTTGTTTTTTTTGTGAAATCATTTCAATGGCATAAGATACTGTTCAAATTGGTGACACAGTATTCATCATTAGTAATGTGCGTCTGGCATTTCATGACGGAAAATCTTAGAAAACGAAAACGTTCACACTTCGATAAATTTGTTCTTTCACATTTTATTAGTTAATCCATTCTTCAAAATAAAGGTTAACGTTTAAACTTGGCGGCAGAAAGAAACTGAAGCCCGCTAAATTGTAAAATCAATATTTATTGAACGATGAAAGAATCACAAAATGCATTTTTTGCCATTTTCTGTCAGATTGCAATTAATAATTAATGACATTTTGTTCACGAGGGACACAAGCAACTTGTTATATAACTAATGACTTCAGTAAAATAACTTCTAATTCACAAAAAAACACCTCGTACAACAATGAAAAAAACAAACAAACAGAGTGAAGGCAAAGATCACATTGTTAGAATATTTCAATGTATTTGGCTTTACAGTGGAGTCTAAGAATGCGAGTTTCAAATGTCAATTAAAACAGCAAAATTCCATTTCAAATAATAGTACAAATTTTATCTAGGTATCTGTGTGTTCCTTTCATTGCAACAGAAAAACCAAATGTGCCAGTGAAATGTCGTTTACTGTTTCCGTTTATGACGGATTGTAAGATATCCCCAAACAATCCCTCCAATATTGAAGAAATTAGTTATTTAGGCCATATAAATGAGTAAGGTTTGTTCAAACATATCCTCCCTGTCACGTGTGTACAATGTAAACATTTAGGTTTCTCTGATATATGTTATTATCTGCTGACCTTAACAATGAGTATGTTACTTTATGTTTTGATTATCAATCCGAAAATTATATGATTCAAATTTATGATATATTTTTGACAATATAATAAACTTCTCGGCCAAGTGAGATTTGATTTAGCTTCGAAACGTTCAAATTGATCGACACATGGGCTATAATGTGAGGATATATGTAGTATTTGTATATAATATCATCAGGCCTGGCAATAAATGTATATCTTTTTTTCTTTTTGAGAGAAATTGCGAATGCTCCATTCTCGTTAGTAATTAAATCAAATTCTGTCTTCAGTGCATTTTGTGTTTCTCGGGATTGTTTTGATTTAGAAAATGTTTGTTTTTTTGCAAAGTGTACTAATGCTAGGACTATATGTCAGTATGGATGCATAATTCGCATTGAGTAAAGATGCACTGATAAACTATATTTCAGATTCATGATGAATTAAATGGCCAAGTAGATCTATGACAATATGCGGAGGTGTTTGGACCGTAATGTTTTAATGGAGAGATTTCCAGGGTAATGCGAGAGAAATTTTTTTTTATCTATTCTGGGTCGATCTAATCTTGATACTTATATTCTTAAACACCGCTGTTTTACACATTTATAAACTGATGAAATACTCCGGACATCAATTGAATCAATTGAGTATATATCATTCATTTAATCACAATGACAGTCATGTATTCCTTCGTTAGAAACTGCAATGTTATACTGCCCCAACTGCTATAAAATATGCAAATGAACATAACATATTCAAATTCATAAACACATTTATAGGAGACACATTAAGAACATTAACGAAGACGTTAAATGATTGAAGGTGTCATGTTTTATTGAGCAGGACTGTGCCGTTATTGCAACTTTAACACGCATGATGATAGGTTTTTCATTAAAACAAATTAGACGATTATATTGGAAATACATATATATAACCATTAATAAAGAGAAAATAAATGAGATCCTTACGTTCTAGTTTGGCAGTTTAAACGCGATAATATTTTTTCCTATTTATTTTCCTAATGTTTTAGCTTTCGTAATTTCAATTCCAAAGCATATTCAAAAGTTTTTATTTGCTAGTGGTCCAATAAGAGTTTTATCGTTTAATGACGTGCTAGGTTTTACCGACTGCCCCATTTAACCCGCGAACCCCCTAGTCCAAATCGCTTACCAGTGACTTTAGGGCTTATAACAAATAGGTTATGTATGAAAACAATCAGCTGGGATTATACAATGTTAATTAGTTATCTGATGCAATGGAATGTAATATTTTAAGACTCTTTCATGACCAGGGGTGTAAGATAGAGAAATTCCACCTGAGGGGTTTTCAATTTTGGTAAAACTCGAGGGTGGAATTTCCCTATCTTACACTCCTGGTCACGAAAGAGTATTTTTCTCTCATTTCAACTACCTGATAAGCTCAAAAACCATGAAAATACCTTTTGACTGGCTACCATTTTGAAAATGTTAACTTTTCCTTTGAGCTTTTTAGAAAAAAGTATACAGATAGATTAAGCATACCCCATAATTACAAACATAGTTTGCACAGAAAAATGATCTCAGCTTTCTAATTTACACGTTTTAAATGTCGTGGAAGTTTTTAATTTCATCACGTCGCCATTTTTTTTTTTTTGGCATCAGGTATTTCCGAATGAGTGACGTCACGTCATTGTTGCGCCATTGTGACGTCACGCCGTGGCTGTATTGCATGAGTAGGTGTGTAATACAACCACAGTAATCATAGGTGCATTGCACTTGACAGGCCAGCATTACATACCTAGAAATGAGCGAAATAAGTATACCTCATGCTATAAATATTGTGGAAAGGAAAAAAAACATGTTTAAACAGAAACACCACTCTCGTTAACAACACGACATATATCTATTACAAAATGAAAATTCACGAAAGATGTCCAATTATCAAAAACATAGTAACGAAAAATCCTATCATAATTATACTTAAAAATAATCTGCGTAATGATTGCAACAAAAAACTAGTCCATATAATTAAGTTGACTTGCTTCATCATAAAAACACGAGCTATGCCCTGGTACCGAATACCTAATACGAGGGTAAAACACGAAACATGTCCTTTTGATCAGCATAATGGAAAAACAATTAGAGAATACCGAAGCGTCACCACAACAATAATCCTAACTCAAAATCAATTAAAGTAGGGGCAAAATATGAACAAAAAGAAAAGATGTACATGGGAACCCCTGCGAGAATAAGACCTAGTGTTCATCGACGACACCCGCCAGGTACATCTCGGCTTCATCAAAGTAAACATCAAGTCCCCGGAATGAGAACTGAGTCTTCATTGTCATTCACAACAAGTAGGCACACTATTAAGCATATTCAAAAATGTCCATCTTTATATCAATAACACTTGCTCCTAACATTGGTCAACCTGCATCTCTCGAATCCCTGTGTTGTAAGTTTGTTTGTCAGTGTTACGATCACGTGTATACGTGTTGTAATTGTCGTGTTTGTTTGTGTTGATTGTGTTGTGTCGTTACTACCTGTATGGCGCAACAGGTAGAAGCAATGTTATTGCTTCGTCAGGCCGTGTAGTCAAATTAGTGTTTCGCAACTATTACGGGCACAGAAACAATACAGTCTGTGGTAAGTACTAATGTGGGAGTTGTTGTAGAATATATGTGGTTAATAATTGGTTATTTTATGTAAAATATTGTTCATAACTTTTTAATGTCGTTCACGCATTATTCCAATGTGCGACCCACTCATGCATATCGTTTCATGTTGTGTAATTGTTTATAGCAATTGTATGTACATTCTAACAATCGTATCCCAAATATACACATATGTTTTAGGTATTTGGAAGGTACTGTATTTAGGTTATATGTTCATTCATTATAACTTTATAATACTACAATTTTCATGGTATGGAAACGCATAGGGAGCATATGTTAGTTTTTGTATAAATTGGTAAGCATGTGGATCAGCACTTGTTAGAGTTAAAAAGAGTCAGTATTATCTTGTCTTGTATGTTTATTCACTTTACAAGTACATGTTAAGCTATATTTGTGATCTTAACGATTAATTTAGGAATAATAGTAGAAAGGATAACATTGAAAAGTATGAAGTTTACAACTAAGTGTGGATGTGTAATTGTGTGTAACACATTTGTTTGCGTCTCCACAACAAAACAATGCGGACTGAAGACCTGTCAGTTTGACTACATCAGCAGAACTGAGTCGTAATACAGGACCAGAGGCTGAGATGATGAGGAACAACTGATGTTCATAATGGAAGGTCGCTAGTACAGGGGAAACGATATTCCCGACTCTTACCGAGTCTTTTTCACTTGTACGTGAACGACAGCCACCACACAGCTGTGCAGACATATCTACAGAGATCTGTGGATACTTAGTGGACACTTTACGTGTCAGCGGACA
The DNA here is from genome assembly GCA_947623455.1 of Mimachlamys varia. Taxonomy (NCBI): domain Eukaryota; kingdom Metazoa; phylum Mollusca; class Bivalvia; order Pectinida; family Pectinidae; genus Mimachlamys; species Mimachlamys varia. The sequence goes on from OX392535.1 coordinate 6,581,832, forward strand.
CTGTGTTTGGACAGACCACCAGTACAGGGTCTGTACTCTACCTCTCCGACGGAGCAGAGCTGCTGGACGCCAGAGTTTTGGATGCAACAAGGAGACGGATGCAGAGACATTATTATTTGTGTGGAAGGTGTGCGAGAGTGATACGAATAATTTGTTTGTATATATCTAGATTTCTTGTTAACTGTATATAAATTGTCCATGTGTTGAACTTAAAGGTTATTGTGTTTTCTTTTCCCTAATTTGAGACCGACCTCGCTCGTCCCACGTTACAGTCAGCAGTTGACATCGATCATGCGATAATTAGAGCAAGTCCTAGAATAACGAATCAACTGCGACAAGTAAACACAACAGGGATGTTACTATCAAGAAATGGAAATTTCACAATGAAGCAAATGAAAGTGTCATATTTATAGTACAGCCTAGTAGTAAGCTGCCCTTTTTGGTCATAGCTGAAGTAGGTGTCTAGCTAATTAAGCAGCTGATGCAGAAACGCATATCTACTGCAATTAAAACACACGCAATACCGGTGCGAAACCAAACAAAGACCACGTTACTTTGCGGGGGGGGGGGGGGGAATAAAAAAAATGATGTGTGTGTGTGTGACGTAATGCTATTTAATTTACATATCCTGACTAGTCCTGACGGAAAAAAACTTATATATTGATTAATGTCTCGAGTGCATGCCTATCTGTTACAGCTTATGACATTTTTTTTCTAAACCTGTTTTTTATTTCATCGATTTATAAAGTAATTGTTGTAATATATGTGTCTTTTGTTGTTGAAATGGAACGAACAAAATCAATCACTCCCACCCTTTTGTAAACAGTAGGATGTTTGTTTAATTGAATTGTACACAAAGCTCTAGTTCTAAGTTCAAATCAGAGTGAGATATTTTACTGTAAGGATGTGATTGTTTGTTCAGCCTACTTACTACTTCCGGTATACAGTAATAACAATCGGCACTTCTTAACGATTTTTTATTTACCTTATCCTTAATTCTGATTCATTATAACTTTTATTTTAGAACGTTTAATATCTCATGTATCCCCTTGTTATAACCGTTTAGCAAACAACAAAAGCTGTATGTAGCTTTTTATATTATATTTCATAATAGGACATTGTTGCATCTGTATATAGAAATCACGTAACACACACATATGTTGCATCTCTTAAATTTGACAATAGATAGAATATGCCGAAAAAATGAATTAAACTGCATCATACAGCTGTTTCGTCCTCCTAGGACTCTTCAGTTCTGCTAGGGGCCAAAAGGTAGGAATCCAAAATGTCTACACTAAAGTAGAAGCAGAAGGGTCAGGTGCGTAAAACCCCTTTAATTTATTAATTTAGAAGTAAAATTAAACTAGTTCTGTATAATTTCAAATCGTGTACTACGAAAATGTGTATATTAAGTACCGTGCCACTACTCAAATTAGATTAACTGTGGCTATGGAAATTAATTTAATTTAAGAAAGCGGTCGTCTCTGATAAATAACTATAGAATTTGTCATATATTTGACAACCTAGTTAGTGCATAGTTATACAAGGAAGTTATATATTCATTAAAAAGTAATCGATATGTACACAACTTACCAATGAGGGGTATATATTCCGAAGTCGGAGGCATGTTCTCAGCAATTAGTAACATGAAGACTGAGAAAGCCAGGAGCACCGTTAATCCCAAAGTCACTTTTTCCCCCGAGTCCGGCGGAAGTAGAAATCCTGTCAGAGTGAGGCTCGACAGCAACATACACGGGATGATGACGTTAAAGGCATAATATAACACTCGACGTCTCAAATGAATATAAAATGTTACATCCGGAAATGGCTCGGGGCAGCATGGATAATATTTCACATTGCGGACTACTTTGGTATCAATGAGTGTCCATTCCCCATTATCTACATAATTTGAAGTATCGACCTCCATGGTTCTATTTGTGACGTCCACTTGGAATCCGTCGTATGCCCAAGATCCCATTTTCAGTATACACACTTGGTCATCAAAGGGAAAATAAGTGATATCCATTTTGCATGAACTACGCATGCGTACAATAGGTGGCCAAAACACGTTTCCGTTTTGTTCGACCATAGCCAGACTTTTCATATATCCTTTGTTATGGTTGTCGACGCTGAAAAATATGGAAAATGTGAAATGTATGTCCTGTATTAAGACTTTATAGAAAATAAATCGATAAGTTTAACAAAAGTTATGACGTTGTTTCAAGTTTAAATTAAAATATGTTTGATACAATGTTACTCCATAAACACACCCATATCACATACGAGGGCATTTACGACCATATTCAATGTATTACAATATTGACCGATGTAGATGATTCTTATATACAATTATATAATTTCTAGAAAAATTCATTCTGTTTCGTTTAGTTTTTTTTTTCTAAAAAATACAAACTTCTTAATTGACATATCAAACGTCCCAATAACATTAACACCTATTCCGATATAAGTTATGCTGTTGTGCAATATGTTATGTAAGTATAGCATAGTTTTAACCTGTCATAACATACATATCATGCATGTACTTGCATAAAGTAAGCTGTTTTATGTTTTAAACAAATGCATACCTGTATTTCTAATATGAAATTAAATAAACATTTTCAAAATGATAATTTCTTTTTTAGTTTATTCAGTTACATATCATTGTACATCAAAATTTAATATTTTAATATTTTGCAGTATATTACGGCAAAACTTGAAATTAATCATTTTTTTGCAGAAATCTGTTTCTGACAAAATGTTAGTTAACGTTTGTTTAGATTTTTGCAACCATTATTATGAAGCCGATTTAGGACATGTTGGTAAGAAGTAATCAATTTGCCCATGCTTGCATTCGTTCGTGATTATTAACCCGAACAAGATATCTCGTGAACCCTAGCTTGGACAGATATAGTCATATTCAAAACACAGCACCACACCACACAGACATACATCTTGATTATGCCACCTGGATGTTTGTGAAATATACAACATTAACATATTAAATTCATATTCTCTACGGCATCTCCCCGCTAAAGTCTCCTACTGATTTGTTTTGGTGGTGATAGGTTGAGGTCAAAGGTCGTTCTTGACCATTTTTAATACAAGAAAAATGTTAAAGATACTTCGCGGAACTCGCAATAGTTTTGGTTCATTGCATACCATGTACCAGCAAACTATCATGACATTTCAACGCTTTGTTTGCATGTACGTATATGAGCATATATGTAATACTTTCTACTTCAATTGCTGCCAACACCAAACGCTATTGAGATATAGATTTATCGTTTTATTGGCACAGAAGATAGTTAAACAAGAAAATATAGAATCAATGTAGATTTCGAATCAACGTCCAGATATCTACGAGCCCCGTACCCCACAAATTTATCGTTAAGCAGCAGGGCCTCTACACCTGCCGATTTACATTTGAGCCACTACCTTCAGTCCATATACAGCAGAGCCTGTACCCCAACATATATACATTTGGGCAGCTTCCTTCCATCCATGTATAGCAAAGCCTCTACCCTAACCAATCGACATTCGAGTCTCTACTCCCAACCATGTACAGTAGAGCCTCTAGCCCAACCGATATATGGTTTAGCCGCTATCTCAAATTCATGTACAGAAAAACCTCTATCCGAACAAATATTTATTTGAGCCGCTACCTACAACCCATGTACAGCAAAGCCTCTACATAACCGATATATATCTGAGCCGCTACCTGCCATCCATGTACAGAAAAGCCTCTACCCAACCGATACATATTTGAGCCGCTACCTGCCATCCATGTACAATAGAGCCGATACGTCCTATACAAGATGTACGACAGATTAGCGATACTCGACTATATAACACGGTGTGGTAATAAAGAAAAGGTGAGCAAATATAGCTGTTTCCGTGAATATTACAGCGTAACATTGTTGTTGTAAACAAAATCAATGTGACTGTTCGTAAAGATTGAGTTTGTATAGGATCGTGCTTCGTGTATCGAGTCACCGCTTAGAGAGCTTACAGTTATTACCAAGCGTGATATTGTAGGAACAAATTGGCCTTTTTACATATAATTTTGTAATAGTCATCAGTGTTTTAATGGGAATTCATATAAACGAATAAGTTATCAAAGTTTCTACTGTACTATAGTTTAAGTCATTGGTGTATATCTTAAAGTCACAAATGCGGTTTTAATGCTGTCTTCAAAAGAGTATAACAAATGCGCATTTATCCCTGTTTTTTTTATTTCCGAAGGAAAATAGATCATTCGCGTGTGTATATAGTTAAAAAAAATGCGATATCGAGAGAGCACGATTTAGCCTAAAACCATTGTTTAAGCAAATATTGATAAGTACCAAATAGTGGTTAATCTTTAAGAAAATAACTTCTAGTCAAGTTCAATGCAGTTTAGCTGTTTTATAGTATACCAATAAGAATAGGCAATAGCCCTATTTGGTTTGCGTCGATACATCTTGATTATACGGCACGGTCGTGAAATAAAACCGTAAAAGACATATAATATGTTATTGCCGCAACGCTCATCATCAACAGAGTGATATCCTAAGTAAGTAATATAAATAATACCAAACATCATGATAAATGGAACTTACATTGTCGAACTCAATAAGGAAAGGAATAATTCATCAGTGAATGCTATCTTAAAAACTCGTTTACACAATATATATTGTAGCACCACATTCGATTTACATCGGAATATTTACTGTCTCTACATGTCTACATGAAATTGGAATTAATTTCAATAACACGTTTAAACCTGATGTCATATCAGTGCATGAAACCATATGCAAAAATACGAATGAACCTATTTTGCAAACTTTTTGACAAATTCTGAACTATTGAAAATATAAAATAGCCATTTTAGGTACCTTAATGTCTTAAATCGTAGGCTTTCATTTAAAAATAATAAGCAATTTTCTGTTTTGACAATTGTGTTGTTTGTGTTCGCATAACCAATGTCTTGCCAATACTCAATGGTCCATCATTCGCTTTTGCTCGGTTCAGAAGTGTCTTGTTTTTGCTGAGTTACACTCGTGATCGCCGTTCTACTAACATGTGAAATTAGTTTGTTGTTATTCTGCTTTTCGTCGATTATTTAGTGTTACGGCATGTTCCGGTTTCAAAGGAATTATTGTCTATTTCGTTGATTGTTGGAAAATTATTGTGTCATCAATGATTGCTCCCTTCATGGCCAATTAAGCTATGGGTGTTTTAGCAAATATTGTTACAGTCCTATAACAAATATTAATATTGATGAAAAATAAATAAAGCCCGGTAGGGATTTATGTAAGTTTGTCAGCAATAACAATGTGTGTTATAAGACTGTAACAATATTTGCTAAAATGTTCATTGCTTATATTTACATTTTGATAGAATTATTGTGCTTTATTTAGTTTTTTCGGACCAATTTTAAACAGAAAATCAAGTGTAGAAAGCAATGAAAAGGGTGACGCCACAATGGAGATTGATGACGTCACAATATCAACTGTTAACATAGTCTGAGGAACTGGGTGTTATAGGCTATGACAGCAACTGCCTCTTAGCATTGTGTCTATGGAAAATATTACAGAGCAAATGTAAATGTTTCATGATAAATGGAACATCATCGCCGTTGTACTTATGTAAACTATCGTTCCGTCGTTGCTTTGTCAGGGATCATTGCTGTTGTTATCGGTATTTGGAAGTCGTCATTGTGTTTGGTTATCGAATCATTGTTAGTGCTATGAATACTGTAGATGTTGTCATTGTTATTAAATTTTGTATTTTTGTATTGAGTACCTGTTTTCGTCATTGCTACTTTTCGTCATGCAATCGTTGTGATGATAAACATTATCATTGTCTCGCTTCTGATCTATGGGTATGGAAACGTTTTAAGTCGTTCTTGCTATGAATGGAAACTAAGGGTGTTTTTTTTCCTTTTGCATCGACCGTTCGGATATCGACATTGCGTTTATGCTTTTAATCATTTTGACGCAATTGAACATTTAAATCATTATTTGTATCGTCCAAATGCAATGGCGGATTATTATGAGTGTAATTCATAGTGAGGATAATGTTTACTTCACAACTAGTGAGATAAAGTTACGGTAGATGCTGTAGCTATAGATTAAGCCGAAACAGAAGTTGTGTTCACGTGCTTGAATGGTAGTCTCTGTTCGCTCTGTGGTTTATATGTCCTGGTGATATCTCTGATAAATCTATCCTGTTACGTCTAGCTCTGGGTAAGACTGTAACGCTTAACTCCATATAATGTAGTGTAACGTCATTATTGTATCGTAGTCGATTAACACTGTCCAGATCATTTGTCCGTTATATATTATCATACTTCGCGATCTCCATACACAATTGAACTAGTAGTTGAATCTTCTCTTATCAACTTGAAATTATTTTAAATGATACACATTAAAATTAACGTGAATAAGCCTAGTCATCTCGAAAGGCCAAACGCGGAAGTAGATTGTATATAATGTTCTTGCTATTGATTATGGTTTGGGTACACAGACTGTTTCATTGAAGTTTATGTTTATAATTGGAAACGATACTCAATTCACCCATTTGTTGTAGTGAAAATTGAACGGACATCGACTCATATTAAATTCACAAATCATATATATGTACTTAGTTGCACTTGATATCGTTACAGACGGTTCATGATGAAAGTATAAACCAATTACCAATCCAACATAAGCACACATGTCAATAATTACATAAACATTGTTTAGTTGCTATGCTTTGTTTACAACGTAACTGAAAATGACACCAATCGTTTCTGACTGAAAGTGATCTGGGAATAAAATGCAGTTGACTAAATATAGACTTTAACGTAAACAAGCCACAAAGTCTATACACAAACGTAAAATTGATAAATTGGTATGAACGAAAACATTTATTATGTAACTAGACAATACCGGGGGAGGCAGTGGCGGGTTATCGTATATACCTGTCACTATCGACGTGCTATCAATGTCATTAAACGTTGGTTTGAGTGCAGGTTTGCGTGATCTGACCAAGTTTGTTTATCATGTATTTTAAAGTTGTTCCTCGATCATTGTTTTATTACTGCGGAGGGATATATAATGAACGTCAATCCATTTAACATATGATAGAATGAGACACTGCGGGCTGCGTAGGCTTTTTATCGGCAGTGACCATTTTCTCTCTGTCCCGTCCCCCGGGACTTAATTGCGGGGATGGCTTTATTTGACGAGTGAATGGGTATGGCCAATGGCATCCGTGCGTTTTAACAGAAATATTCCATGTTGATGGTAAGTGATAAACTATCGTATATAACTGACGTTTGACAGAAATACTCCATGTTTACTTACGCTTGTCATGGATTATCAACTAAACCCTGAACAAATTCAGAAACGGATAAAGTTGTCGGAATTGAATACATATTGTATCATTAGGTTTTATTACAACAGAATATTTCGTAAGCGTGGATCTGTTTACGAAACCCTTAGATAAAAACAAATCTGTCTTGTACCAATTGGATGTGAATTGCACGTTGAATGAATTGCACGTTTGATCTGTACATTCAGTAACATTATATACCACTTCCCATTCCATATTCTGAGCATCGTTTCAACTGACTCGTATGTCACAATATTGGTATCACCAACACTATCTAAGTAATGCTATTTGATACAGAAGCCAATTTATCCTGGTGACCTGAAGTGCCTTTAAGTTGCCAATTGATTTTGATGGTAGCGGTACGAGGTCAATTATCTAACCACGTCTGCTGACCTTATCTCGGACGAACTATTAGCTCTGGTATGAATCAGCGTAATCGTACCGATGTATGATATATTTAAGATTAGAACAATGTCGGGATCAATATAATTTGGCTCAGATTCTGATGAAATGTCCAAAGTGTCTTTAATTATAACCGGGTAACATGGGGTCACAACGAGGTTAACTTACGTAAACAACCATTTATCAGATTAATAATTGGAATATCAAGCATAACGCTTTTATTTTCAATGGTGCGGTTAAAATGCTTTAAACAGTTTGTGGTGTGCTTTACAGCTTAATTCATCTTTCATGGTGTTCGTATATCTATTTCAAGCTAAGGACTTCAGTTGGGACGCTTGTTGCGACCAGGAAACATAATAATTAAAGAAAACTTATAATGAGCAAAGTACAGTGTATGGTAACAACGCCGTTGATAAAATAAGCACTAATTTCCTGCCATTACAGGTATAATTGTAAGATCAAATAATTGTTAACATGCTTGCTTTATATGCTATCAGATGACTTATGTAGCAAATTGCATTCTTAATCTTCGTTATGTAAGAAAGTAAAATACAAAAAGAATGTCAAAAAGAGGATCTGACATTAAAAAATGAAACCAGAATATATGTAGGAGTTTGCATATTATCCGTTATGTCATGCATTAAAACGAAATAACTTTTTTTTAATTATCTGGGCTGTGGTACATGTATTAACTGTTTTATCATAAGAACGCTGAGCTGGCATTTATGTCAAAATGTGGGGCGCTTTCGTTTCCGTGGCCCCAACGTAACTATGTAGTGGCTCAATAATAAGTTCAAAACAAAATGTCGAACGTACTAGCATATCTGTAACTGCTTATTTAGATTTTTAGAAAGAAAACAATAATTCATCTAACATATGAAATATCTTTACTAAGAAGCAAACAATTTCAAGTTATCATTAAACACTTTTCTTCGATATGTATTTTGATACTCCGATGTATAATAAGTAAACCACTTACCTATTATATAAAACAATATCCGGTAGCCATATCAGGTCACAGGGGATTCTAAATATCTTTATATGAGCAAACTCTGAAATATTTGTCCATTGAAGTTTCTCGTCCACCCATTCCTGGTCGAGCCAGACATTCGTTGTCAATATTTGATTCTTCTCATCCTAAACAAGAAAAGTAACAAGCATGAAGGTAGCATCCCATAGCATTAACATGGACACTGCAGTACACCACAGCTAAGGTTTCTCAACCTTAACAGGATCAACAAACATACAAGGTTCCCCATCTTTCTAAGTTAAAACGTTTATGGATGTTTTAAAATTTAAAAAGGGGGATTTCATCAACAATTAAAAACAAAACAAAAATCATGAGAAAAAACGTATCGGTTCATTCAAAGTGGAAAAACACATCTAACCCTCGGACTTGTATCACACCAATAATTCAACATGAAACTTGGGTATGGTGTTAAGTTCTAGAACACATTGTATCATCTATATACTGCTTTATACCACCTACCGGTAACATGATAAACTCAATATAATGGACTGACAGTGTAAGAAGAAGTTGAGAACGACTTAGGAAGAACTTGAGAACGAATTTCCCATTTTACAGCCTTACAGGCAATATCAGCCTTAAAGGAACAAAATGATTAGATGGATCAGGTTGGAGTATACACTAGTCTAATAGAGCGTGTAGAACAAACCAGGATCATGTATGTAATATTACACTCAGTTCCACACAATGATTTCATATGTGTCCATCTGTGTTTAACTTTCTATACAGAACGTGCAATAATTATATAATCCATACATAGGTTAAGGGTGATTTACATGTAATAAATTAAAGTTGATATCAAAAGAGAAGAGTTAGGACAGGGGTGAAGGATGGTGCACACATACATTCATATTTAAAAAAAAATACAGTCGAGCCAAAAAAAAAAGTAATCCTTCTACGACTCGTAAGTGATGCTTAAATTGGCCTAACAGGTATAGCCTAGGACGTGATTGATGCTATTCCTTAGTATTTTGCCCTCTCGATGTAAAATGATAAAGATAGTGTATGACTAGTGACTACCTACCACGTCCAGCACCTGTGTCAGGGTTATACCGAGACGGATGATCACGGGCGTTTTGGCGGAGAAGACAGGACGAGAGGACCGATCATACGATTTCATTATCCGATATAACAGCCGCTGTTCCTCCGTCATGTCTTTTTCCGGTATCTTTTTGGGGTCGAATAAACCACGCCCATCTCGATCTGAAATACAAATCCAAAACGTAAGACATTGTATGGGGGAACAGCATACAAGAATAATCATCATTAGTTCTTTAAAATCAGGTGGAATATGGGTTAACTTTTGCATCCTCCACGTGGCACCTTTCATGTTGTATCCAATCAAAACATAGACACCGTATTAACGACTGAATATATTCCCAACTATTAGTATACTATATCACTAACTACAACAGTGTACACAGTGATCTAACAGCTAGTAGTTCCCCTGATCCTCGAACTTGTTTACTTGTCATATTTATTTCGCTATTTTTCGTGTTTGCTTGAGACACACGACACACTGACTCAAGACATGTAGGTTTAGCAAGTGTATATATAAGTTTTATGGTCGCTATCTAAGTATCATCAAAATATATTCCGTACTCTTGTGTGATATGAAGGTGGATGTTTTGAATATGCTAAGTAGGTAGTGTTACTAGTAATGATGAAGAACGATGCCTTAGTTCACACTTTGATGACGTGACATCTACTTGGATGTAACCTATAAGGAGGATACGTCTGCTCTTCTCGAATTCCTGGTCTTAATCACTTGAATCATTCTAATGGTCTCCGAGTGAATTTTTTCTTTGTCCATATTATTCCCCTTATACCCCTGGTGTATTCAATTTAGAATTCGGTTAAAGATTTTGTTTTCACTTCGACATTTTGCCCTCCCTCACACACACCTTTGTCATTATTAAATACGTTTTGGACGGCTTTGCTTGTCGGATGCAGCTGATGTAGTTTACCTGTAGTTTAACAACAGAAGATACCTGCTTGCTTTTTAATGACGGCAAGATCGAAGGTATGACTGCAAGTTAACTAGACGACACCAAATTTTGTTTCTTATAAATGCCGAGCCAGCTTATGCATACATGTTGTTAAGTGAATTATTGTCTAAGCGCAAATTGCGTTTTCTTTCACTCAATACATTTTATCTTGGTGTATCCTAAGAACGTTCCTTGGCGAATCATCTTATCATTAAGCCCAAACACAGATTCGATGACCTTATGAAACGCCCATCAAGTATATTTTCCTGGCAAAACAACAAAATTTGACGCGGCGTCTGGGCATTACTAATCCGTGTCTGTAAATAAAGTTTCCCCAGGCATTATCTGTCTGGAGTTCCATGGGCCATAATTTCTTCTGGTAACTCCAAACCATTTGTGACTCTATCTGGTCATGGAGCCTTAGACAATGTTTTCTGATTATATGAAAGCATTATTGTTTTGCTAGGCTTTACATTCTTGTTCCAAGCTTCTTCGTCTTGACATATTTTCAACTTGACAACTAGAATTTTTGTATGGAAAACACTTAGTTGGAAGTTTATATCCTTCAAACCTGTGAAGTCTCGCTTCTGTGGATTCCGATTACCCCCAGTCTGCTTCTAAGAAATATGTATGAATTCCATTACTGTGAAAGTAAGGAGAGAGACGAGGCCTTAGGAATTAACCATTAGTGTTCCCGTCCTATGTATACTTATCCTTTGACAAAAAAGTACGTCTCTGTATGTTTCGAACACTTTCTATTCACGACTAATTTGACTTGACTGGTACTTAATTTTCACTAGCCGTAACATAGCGAACGCCCTAGCTAAGTTGTTATATACTTATATGTTGGGGTTCATTGAATGTTCCTTATAGATTAGAACGACTACCAACAACAAACTGTGAATATTTCAAAAGCGTGTTAATCATAAATATACATAAAAGTTAACTTTATTTATTTTACATTAATTATGAAACAAGTTATCTTATGTTAATCACTTTTGTTGGCCCGTATATTAGCGTGCGGGATCTTATTGTGGGAGGAAACCGGAGTACCTGTAGCCGGAGAAAACCCACGTTGTCAGGAAGGTGACCCCATACCGTTTCACAACCGGTCGGAGAATCGAATCCCGGTCGTCTTAGTAAAACGGAAGTACGCTATTCACTGTACCACCCGACCACCCGACCGACCACCCGACCACCCGACCACCCGACCACCCGACCGACCACCCGACCACCCGACCGACCACCCGACCACCCGACCACCCGACCACCCCACCCGACCACCCGACCGACCACCCGACCACCCGACCACCCGACCGACCACCCGACCACCCGACCACCCGACCACCCGACCGACCACCCGACCACCCGACCACCCGACCACCCGACCGACCACCCGACCACCCGACCGACCACCCGACCACCCGACCACCCGACCACCCTAACCTGTGTTAACCTCAATGCCATGAAGCAGTACATGACCCTGTTGTTACATTACAAACGATACCCTATACCTGGTCCTGTTGATACAAATTATTAAGGCCTGGTTGATACATTTAATTAAGACCTGGTTGATACATTTGATTAAGACCTGATTTATACATTTGATTAAGACCTGATTGATACATTTGATTAAGACCTGGTTGATACATTTAATCAATCCTGGTTGATATATTTGAGCGTGCCCGTTAGTGTGTTTACTTGTTGTGATTGACAATGATACTAAGTTCTCGTTTTTAGGACTTAATGGAAGCAGAATACGCTTACTCTTCCGGAACACCTGGTCTTATTATCTTGTACTTTTACAGTACAAGAGAAGAGTCTCTGTGTAAATCCTTATTTTATTCCTATTTTGCCTCTAGCCTAAGTTTAATCGATTTTGAGTTCAGATTATGGTTTTGTTGACGCTTTGGTATTCTCTGAATTTATTTTGTTTTGACTAGGGCCTGATTGATAAATTTGAATAAGACCTGGTTGATACATTTGATTAAGATTCATGTTTATGATTGTGTCATATTTAACCATTTTAAACCATCAACCCTCAATCACTTTCATATTAAGGGCCGTGTTCACTTATATAAATATATTCAAGTATCTACTTACTAACTTCTTATTCGTATTAACGTTTATACAGCTTTAAACTGTACAGTACTTGATATCCGGTTAGAGTTAACGAGAGTTCAAAAATGTCATTAAATATTGTAATACATGTGAAGATTGTCAAATATGTGCCTAATAAATAGAAGATATTTAACTGTATCTTCAGTAATGTCAAACAAACTATTTCATGAATGATGTACATTCCTGAATATATCAATTTATTACATGTTTCCCTGTGAAATATAGAAAATTATCAAACTGATAAAACCTTTTTTTTATTTTGCCGTGAAAATATAAGATTTTGCAATGAAAATATAAGGTTTTTTTAGTGAAACGTGAAAAAGTCACCCGGCATCAAAAAACTACCCAGGGTCATTATTCTACGTGGCAAAACTTACCCGGGCCGTTATTTCAAAGTTGAAATCTTACATGGCCATCTGTAGAAAAATGACCCGACTCGATATTTCTGCAATTCGTCCCGTGAAAAAGTGACCCACCATAGATTTCAACGGTAGGTAGTTTTCAACCCGAGTCATTTTTTCATGTTACACCGGAACATTTGTATGAGTTGTTCCCTTTGATCGAATCGAACTTGCCAATGGAGGCTCGGCATTGTTGTCGTCTGCTAGAACTTGTCTAAATATTGGGAAAAGATGATCTTGAAGAGATGGCAACAGCAGTAGATATTGATGAGATACTGGTTCAACTTTTCCGATCAACTTCTGTGTACCCGATCGCTACGCACTTGTGAAAATATAAAAAAAATCTGCCATACTCGTGAAATATATTGGATATCAAAACGGCAAACCATTGAATATCCTCTATATATTAACCATATACACAATGTATGTACATTGGCATTACTGAAGTGACAGTTATATATTTAGTGTATTGCATTTTGTTATGAGAAAACACCTAAAACCTACTGTGGATCGCAAGACACCAAGCTGTCGATATTTGATTTAGATATGTGTGCCACTAGATTATCTACACTAACCCTGCGAAAAGAAATAAGGTCAACATTTAAAAAAAACCTAAAAAAATAGATTAAATGTCTTCAGTTAGTTATTGTTACATTGTAGACACTTAAATTCGTAGTTAAAGTAATATCTTTCCCTTTAACCCAAATATGATGCAGTTAAATTCATTTGCTCGTATACTGTATATATTAATACATTTAAAAGGTGCAGCATATAATGTGTGCTACGTCATCTTTAACAAGACATTTAAACTAATTTCATAAGCTGCTGTATTTGTTAATTAGGCAATGAATTTCATACTATAAAATCTACTAATATTATTTAGAAAAATGCTCCTCATATTATATGCTGAATCTACAAAGATAGAGGGGTTGTAGAGAGTTCTTTCTCACCACTTATCCTGATGCTAAAATAAGATTTCCTGGTTAACATTGTAATGAGTTATGTGTAAATGTTACCTTGTTCATATGTTGCTTATGGTGTAATCAACTTTGAGTTCGGTTTATGATTTTGTGGACGCTTTAGAATTCTCTCGGTATAAGTTTTGTCGCTGGCTCTGCCTTTTGTTCAACGAAGACTTATCTAAACGTCTTACTACCTTACATAGTACCAGTACAGGAACTGCATGCTTATTGTGAAACTGTATACCATAGAGATGGAATTAATGGGATATGGATTTTGAAAGAAAAAGATCTACTTATCAATCTTGAGCATCTCCTCCTAAATCTGTTTTGCCTCTCAAAATATGTGATTTTTCTACCCTACACTACCATATATCATACAACAATGAAAGAACGTCTTCAATCTCTAATTGTGAGAACTCTCTTTCCCAAGAAAGCTGGACGATGATACAAATATATCGCTGTGATCTGTCGTGGAACAAACTTTGTGAAAAAAAACCATTAAAATCTTGGATAAGATATAATGAGGAAGACATAGTACGAACGATTGAATTCCTGGTTGACAATACTTTTATTTTGTGAGGAGGAAACGTTGTCCAGCAGACTGTAGGAAGTCCTATTGGAGCAAACTGTGTCCCACTTTTAACTGACATGTTCTTGTTGTCATACGAGGATTAAGTTGATAGCAAAAAACCTTGCCAAACGTTAATAAAATTGTCTTTAAAACAATAACTTTTATGGCCTTAGCCGGCCGTATAAACACTTCTGAATTCGAGAATGTGATGTTTACCTGGATCTGACCTTGATTTACATGACTTGTATCGTCGACGTGAATCAAGCGTTGTGTTTCAGAAGAATTTTCCTTACGCCGGCTTACGTATCGTTCAGCTAACCAAGCTTTCGAAAGTTGGGACTATTTTCCCTGTGTTTTGATTGGTCAAATCAGGAACAGTTATATTTTAACTTGTATTGATAGAATAGTTTCAATATGTCACCACTAGGAAAAGGTAACAGGCAAGTAATATCACTGATTACAACGGGATAAATAGTATAAACCTGTTAATTGCATCTTGTCTATTGATTGCAATTGTCCAATCATATAAGCTGACACTTTTGGAAATATAGCCCTGGTCGTAGTTTACGAAATACTTGAATATTAACCCCAATCGCAAACGTTTATTTCAAACGGCTCAATCCGACTTGAACCGCTCAAGCTAAACCAGGTGGGAGAACAATGAACTGAGACCTTTCAATGGATCGATTACCCTAGGATTTATACTCCAATACAAAGTATTTGAATATAGACTCCATTCCGTGCCTAATTGTGATAAAATCTATTCAAAGTATTGACACTTGGACAAGCAAGGACAAAACATCATGTATTTTCATGCAAAATCAAATTGATATATTCAAAATATTCTTTTCTTTCGGGAGTAACAGGACTATGTGAACTTGTGTCGATAAGTATATACCGCCCTACCATTACAATAAATACAACGTAAGCTTAGTAAGTTGATATAAAGAAAAGGTCAATACGTTTGTGATGTACATGCTGTCGACAGCAGCATTTGGAGCCGTATCGTAAACCCGATTACGGCCTGATCCCTTCAGCCAAAGTGCAATAAATTGCCTCACCATCAATCGCCAATATTATCAGAAATGAGAGGTGAAAGCTGGGGTCTTGGGATTTGTAGATTAATCGTAATACAGGAACGCGGCGCCATGGGTCATTCTTGTGGGACCTCGAAAAAATCTGGCAGCACAAACCGCTGGCTGGGAACAATTGGGCATGTTTTATACCGGTGTTTCAATAGATAGTGACCAAGACATATACCGAACAATAAAAATGTACAAATAAGCTATCATGTACACAGATAATTTGCTCCATATTTTCTTGCTGAATTTCCCGTTTCTCTTAATACTACAAAAGTACATCCATCACACACCACCCAAAACAAGTTGTTTGTTATGCCCACATGTAATCCGTACTGATTTTACACCTAATTCGTTTTTATTCCTTTCCCCATTAATGACCCTGGACTTTGTGCAGATAATTAGGTGTAATTTCCTGAGCTGCGTCGTTCTGTCAACGTTCTGTTGGACGTTTATTAGCGAATCACGGATTAGTGTGAGCTGAGGCTATTGGGGAAATGTAACTCGGGCTTCGCTAGGTCGACACAACTCTGTCAGTAAACATTGACATCGACACCACAAAACGTGCTAGTTAGTAAACACGGTTCGACTCGTCGTCGTTAAGTTGAAGGTTTTCTTTTTAAAATAAATTGTGTTGGTCACTGGTAGGTTTTTCGAATTATGTGCATTCTTCAGACACTTTCCTGTAGCTACAACAGACAGTGTTACCAACATAAAACATATTGATTTGTTCATGAATTATGAAAAGGTGGAATACAAAAGTCATGGTATATTTGGCTGCAACTCATAACATAGGTTAACATATAACATAACAGTGAACGTATAAACACAAACAAAAAAGACAAAACAAAATACGTGTGATATCTTCCTTACATATTAGAAAAGGGCAAAACAAAATACGTGTCATATCTTCCTTACATATTAGGAAAGGGCAAAACAAAATACGTGATATCTTCCTTACAGATAAGAAAAGGACAAACTAATCCAAATGTAAATAGGTATGTCTTACACAACGGTACAACCTGTAAAATAGCTGAAGAATGTACCCGATAAGCAAAAAAAAAAAGGGCAAAACAAAATACGTGTGAAATCTCCGTTATAGATACGAAAAGGGCAAAACAAAATACATGTGATATCTTCGTTACAAATTAGAAAAGGCCAAACTAATCCAAATTGGATTGTTTAAAGAACGGCACACCATGTAAAATAGCTGAGGAAAGAATACTAAGAACCTAATAAACACAAATGAAATAAATAACCCGAACAGGTACATGTATATGTAGGATATCAAATGTGTATCTTATGATTTTGATAAGCAATCTGCCTTTACCCATTTTAATACAAGCTCAATGGTATGTTCTCCATGTAACTTAATCGACCGTAAGCGGTTTACCCTATAGAATTAGACGTCTGGGGCGTGCAATATCGCCTGATTATCTATGGTAAACATTCGGTTTCCGTCTGAGCACCTTGGTATTTACCACACCAGCGGGATGTCGTGTCCAGCAACATGGTGTTCTGGATTTAAACATGTACCAGCCCTGCGGATGTTCTGACCAATTTGCAGACTCCTTGACTGCATATTCCTACAGTTTAATGATCTTTATTGGGCGCCATTTGGACACAACACCATATCAGAGAGAGAAGAAAGGGCTCTGTGCCAATACATGTAATGAATTTGATGTTTATTACCTCAAATTTCAACCATGCAATATTGTTCTAAGCCGTATGTTCTTCGTAACTGCCGTTTCTGGACGTTGAATGAAACAACATCAAAATTGATATTGATGATATATGTATGCTATACATACTACAATACAAACTACGTCATTGAACAACCAGACGCTGTTCCATGTTACCTTCTTACTGCAGCACATGTCGGAAATATTGCCCCAGGGAGTCATCAGATTCGATTTCATCGTCCACGTTTTACTTTTACTATCGCGGGATCGTATATACTACATGTATCATCCAATTTGAGATTCTCTCGGGGAAATATCCGCAATTAATACACAGATTTCATTAAAGACTAATATATATCTCATAATTAGTTTGCTTATCCATGAATTAGGACCAAAACAATTTATAGTATTGTGAGATTGTTATATATAGAATTAACGAGGTTTATCAGTATTTACACTTTTGAATGATAACGTTTAAAAACTCATCGTTACACAGAATCATATTAAGAAACTGTAATATGAACATCTCTACGAAAGCCTACAGGGGCCGATTTCTCATCAAACAAATAAACTATATCACTTTTCAAGGCTGTTGTTCTTTTTCTTTTATTCATTTTTTCATCATGTCTTTTCCCTCTCCTCTCCCTCCCCCATCAATTAGCTTTGGTTGCACACAATCTGCTCCATATTTCATGTGAACTTGCTTCTCTTATACTTGTTCAATGGCCTCCTTGTTAATATTTCCTCTGTTCGTGTTTTTGCCATGGTTTATTCGATTCCAGGTTCAGATTCTGGTTTGGTTGTCTCGCTTTTGCATTTATTTTTTTCTGAAACGATTTTCGGTTTGTTTTTTTCCCCTCTCATATTCTCATTTTTACCACGCATTGTACGTCAAATAAATGCTTCTGCATCAGATGTTGAAAAGGATATATAACATACATCTGGTTAGCACAACTGCACGGGTTTTTTGTTCTAATGTGATCGGTCGCTTTAATTATCAGTTGGAACGGATTTTACATACATATTTTACTCTGACAGTTATCAGATTTCAACAAAATTATGAGGGCAAACATAAGCAATAAATTTGCCGGTTGGAACAGCCATTTTTTGAAGAAAAAAAATCATAGCTGAATGGCACATTTTTTATATGTTTTACTCAAAAACTAATTTTCTTATCTAAAAATAGTAACGTTAAAATTGGGAAGAATGAGACGACGACAGTAAGCAATGTTATTACCTACCATACACCATATTACTTTATATATGTAGCAGACAGTATCAGGGGTTTGTTTGTCAGCCAAGTACATTTCATGTACTTACTAAGTACAATATTTATGAAACTAATGTGTAGCTGCTGTTTAGAACAAACTGTTAACAGTTCCTTTGACAGTATTGCAGACGGGATAGTTCAAACCTTGCTTTAAATACATAGACCACCTCATTAGAAGAAAATTAATTTTGTCCTGAATCCACTTATCTCTGAGTGACCCTCGTTCTCACTTTGGCCGCGAGGGGACGAATCCGTGTTGCCTATCAGAACGTGTTAATGGCGGTCAGACAGACAGTTAACATGTAAAACATTTCTAGGATCAGGATGCTAGAGGAAATCCACAGACATGGCCACATCAATGTGCTACGAGTCACAAGCGTCGAAACGACCGAGACAGCAATGTCATTAGCGCTCCAATGAAAGGGTAGACGTGTATTTACATTTACGTAATTGAAATGTTTGACCAATCACAACACAATATTTAGTAATACCATCCAATTACATTACGTTTTTTCGTTGCATGTTATTTAAACGCATCAGACGGTCTGCGATCTTCATGATTGTACATAAGCAACATTTTTTTTCAAATACGCCTTGAATGTATAGTCTACTTAATCATTGTCTGCAACGAACGAAAAACGTTCAGGTGAATTATATCAAGATTCCAGAACTAGTCTTAGCATATCCCGGTCTTTCTCAATTTCATTTGCTGATGTTCAGTGATAATGCGGTCTTATGTCTTCTGCGGCCAATGCGTGGACATTGCTAGTGTGTAAGAGGAAACAAGAAGTTATTTTATAAATGAGGAACATATATTAACGCGCTGTCATTACATCAGGAAGCTCCCGTCAGAAACTGTTGAGTATTGTCAGCAGAAGCTGTCAGATGCATTTCCCAAAACGTTTTCCCTATAATTGTAAGGAAAGGTTTGAACACGGATGTCATCATTTTTCGCTACTAAACCACGGTTACAATGAATCACAATACATTTCTCGCGACATTTCATTTTTCTGTATTTAGTTTAAATCGCTAGTTTTACCATTTTTTTTTTCATTTCATCTTTTGCAAGTGAGATATAGATTCTATCAATTCTGAAAACAAGTCTGATATTCCTCACACAGCGATTGATTTTACAGTAAGGAAACGTTCGATCTTACTGTATCATCATTGTCTACTGGGATATATGGCCAACAGTACAAACTTTTTATAGGTTTGCAACCAAATCGGTTGTCACAATATCTAGATTTAAATGTATATCTTTATGGCAATACATATATTTTCCAGGGTATTTCAATTTTAACGGATTGATCAGCCAGCAACCCTAATATGTAGCAGATCAGAATCAGAACCTTTCAAACTATGCAAATACATGATAAAAACACCCTATCAAAACCAGACCACGTTGTGAAATTTTCGTTTCTTTTGGTTCACTCCTCAATCAAATCATATATATATATAATATATTCTGGTGAAATACTATATGAAATAATTATTGAAGCACATAATTGAATTTCCAACACTGCCAAAAATACAGGTGACGCACGATAGTATTTTTTTCTGTTCATTGTCATTACAATAATATGTGGTTTACTGTCATCAGGTAGCAGTGTAATCTCCTGTTACCATTATGTACATATATCCTTGAATTTCCAATTATTGAAGCATTTTCATGAAATGTTTGTGCGTGTTCACCACTGAAATTAGTATGCGTTATGCAGTTCCTCTATTTATCATTTAATTAGACTTACATATCTAATTGCAATACTACTTCGATACCTTAACTTGCATTTGCATTGTTTATGTTACTTTTAATCAAGATCATGCGCATCATGAGTCAAATATCGATTCATAAACCTAATTTTCGTGTCGGAGCCAACTCCGTTCTGATATATCGAAATAAGTTAAAAGCCACATCTCTCTTTTGTCGGCCATTTTCAGCGCCGCAAAGATAAATGTCTAATGCAAGACGTGAATATGCTCATTCGATTAATTTATAAAAGCCGGTTCAGGTGCAAAACTACATAGTTACGCGTTTGATGAAGGTTATGGTCATTAATATCCCATTTTTTTGTACTTAATAAACAAACAGAAATATTTGGCGTAGTGGTAGTAATGTTTAGCGCATATGTAACATGTTGCGGAGGTTCTAAATACAGTTCATTAGTATATTGAGATCAATTAAAGCATTCCCTGAAACTCTGTATCGTACAGGCAAGCTCACTCGGTAAATGTTTCAACATCAATCGTTTACCATAATCGTTAAGACATGGTCATATAAACACAATTAAGGTAAACGTTAACAGATTATATCAATAAAATTGTTTGCGTTCCTTTATCATTATGGCCTACTAATTGGCTAAGTGTGAATAAGGATATTTAACACCTATACCAGTACAAACCTCTTATCAATTCACCAGGTCCGATCATAACCCGCGTGCTGTGTTTTTATATTTACTGTAATGAATTGTAGAATGTGTTCTCTACCAAGGTGGCATTCTCCACTTACCGGGAATATAGATAAAATCGCTATACCAATACCAAGTATGCTATCTTATCTTTGAAGAAGAATATATGTATATTATTCACAATTGGTTTTACATTATCTCAAGATGTTTTCATCGATATAAAAATCAAATTACCTATTATTGTCAATAACATAAGGAGATCGGTTTACTTAAGTGATCTGTTTGTGTATATTTGTAATACTTCTTAGTGTGTTGTTGTTATTGTTGTAAACATATCATTGATCATAAAACTGTTTATAATCGGTCTCTGTGTCGGTAGCATCGGTCTTCTTTCAGGAACGTGTTGTCTTGTGTACAACGTATTAAACATAGTCATAATATACATATACATTCATTTGTGAATAAAAGTAAAAGTTTGTTGATCTTTGGATTGACATCATAACATCAGGGACGTCATAGGTCGACGGGAGTGGCAGCATGATCTGTAGACAAATAACAACGCCCCGGGGAGAGCCACAAGATATTACAGAATTAAGAACGTTTGTATCCAACTTAGAACTCTCAGTTACATATACCTGGTACATTTTGAGTGATTATTGTTATAAATCTTAGGTCTCAGTAGGTGCTACAGTACTTTCTTTCGCTTTTTATATTTTACTTTTAGTGTTTAAGGTTCCGGGATTAGTAACGTGATATATCTGATGCCAGCTTTATAAACGTCACACTTGACAACAAGGCTGTGCGCCTGTTCGAATAAGTTGTTCTTTCGTGTTCTGCTATTTTCTGTCAATAGTTATTTTAAAATGTTTTCAATGCAGTTGTTATGCTATCAACAAATTAGGTCATGTACCAGAACTGTACACGCACTGACGTGTGTTTACTATCGCTTTATCTTTATCTGAAGCTCTGTAGCGGTATTAGTCAACGCAACTCGATAGAAATGATAGAGGACATCTGTCTTCAAACGAGAAGATTTACATGGCGGGTGTCGTCGATGAAGCAGAAGACGCTTACTCTTCTGGAACAACTGGTCTTATTCTCTTGTACAAGGGTCTCCATGTAGATCTTTCCTTTTTTCATTTTTTTGCCCTAGTTTAATCGATTTTGAGTTCAGATTTTGATTTTTTGATGCTTTGGTATTCTCTGATTTTTTTCCTCACATCAGTAGGATCAAAGACAATCTCTTGTATTTCTCCAGCTAAAGTGAACTGAATCCTGAGGCCTCGATTTTTATCTTTTAGAATTTTAAAGGGGCATATGTTTTCCCTTTTGCATACCAATATTGCGTATACAACTCCTACAAATGTAGATACGCGATATACGTAAAACAAATACAGACTTGGTATAACTTATGTTTCGTCAATTTTAATATGCATCGAATGGAAATGACATTTGTTAAAGTATGTTAGTACGCGTGGGCACGTGATTACTATATATCCAAGCCCCACTTGTCTAGATGAAAATAAAGTGTCAGCAAGGTAACAAAAGATGTTCGATCCCCATAATGCATTGCGACACAATCCTGAACGATACACAGATTCGTGTTCTCTTAAATATCCCTGCAGTTAAACGTGGGAAAATATTTAATGATTATTTATAACTGCTGAAACTTGACATGACGCCCGCAGTCGGGAAATGTTGTACTAAGAGGAGAGCAAACATACCGGATTATCCAAGACTGCTTGATCTTATTCGATCAGCATGCAATGATCAGATGCTGGGAAATCCGTCAATACTGACGCACAAACCAACATGTACTCCGAAATCAAAATAAAAAAGAGACATTTACATGTTTTTAGTGTGTTGATGGGCTTCCTTTATCCAAATATTTGTGAAAAGTCTGCTCTCCTTCTTTCTGTTTACTACGTATAACCAAATGTACGTATTATTAGGGATATATGATGGAGACCATATAGTGATCGCAATGTCTGTGCGTCCGTCCAGAGAATACTAAAGCGTCAACAAAACCAAAACTCGAACACAAAATCGTTTAAACTATGGACAAAAAATGAACAAAGGAAAAATGGACATAGAGACCTATATTAAAAGTACAAAATAATAATACAAGGTGGTCCGGAAGGGTAAGCGTCTTCTCTTCATCGACGACACCCGCCATGTAAGTCAAGGCAAGATCCAAATAAATCTTACGACCTTTAAATGAGAACTCAGACATAATTTTCGATCAAAAAAAGCAGGTATGCCAATGAGCATTTAATAGCATCCATACAAGAATAAAAAATAGTTCTAAATGAGAGTATGAGGATTTTCATAGTCACCATCAACGTATATCTCATTCGTACTACATGTATATCTTCCTCAGTATATTCCATCCTAGCGTTTGTTTTTCCACAACGAATGCTCCAAAAAACCATATATCACCGTTCACGTTCTTGAAAATGAAAACTCTCATAATCAAAGACCGAAGACGTTCTTTCAATCAGTTTGGTATGGGGTGTGGTAGTGAATATGGTGGAAAATTAAATGTTTTGGTAGACGAAAGGTTTTCGGGAAGGAAGTGCCCCAGACTATTCGTTTCCACTCCATAACATTATAATCTAACATATTAAAGGAATGAATATCTCCATGACTGTTACTGTTACAAAGTGTGTCACATGCTGTTAACATTTTGTCCTCCAAATGTCAGACCTTAACGGTCATCTCATAGCGTATATCTTAACCTTAAAGTTTTCTGATCTTTTAACTGCTTAAAATTGTTAGTGATAACGTGAAGCGAACTTGGACAGATGCAAGCAACGTTTCAGTTTACAAACCATCCAGGTCATAAGATCAAAAATCAAGGTCATTAATTTCATCTTTGTTTTCCCAAATAGTTTGTTATGACATTATAAAGTAAAGTTGGAAGAAGATGTCAACTAACCAAACACCCGGGCCATCGTATCAAAGTCCTTGTCAAAATATTTCTTAACAGCAAACATATTGAGGCCTAATACCAAAGTGTGGCCCTTCCTGTCAAGTCAGCGTTGTAATTCTGCTTAATATTTGAAAATAATCATCTTGGACTAATGTGGCCTTACGATGTCACGGGCCTCATTTGCCCCTGGTGTTATCTTTGCTTTAGCTACTTCTGTGATAATGCGCCCTTATGTAGAGTCAATGATACTTTAGTACTCCAAAACATTCTTTACATGTTAACTTTATGTTGCAATTGCGTGGTCCTTAGAGCAGAATTCCACCTCCATGTCATCAAAGTCGTTATAGCATTCGTTAAATATGCTTACTTCTAATGATGTTTACTGTGCTGATGACATGCCTAACTGTGAAGTTTATATTCAACAAACTCGCTTAAATAGCTTCACACACGACCATTAGTAAGGGCTGGCGTACTTAATACCTCGGTTACCTACTTCAATTATCTTACAATTGTTGTTATTATGTATTGGAAGATCTTTATAAATGGTGTGACATGCACTTTACCTTCCTTAAGGTTGAAAGTGTAATCTACGTATAGGCCTGTCCTGATCCAAATCAATAGTTAAGGTTTAATACTACTATATAGAATATTTCGAGATATAACACAATGCAATGGGATACACGGGAGCTTGTTCCCATATTTAACACTGATAGGATCTAACTCAGAACCCATTTCCTTTTGTTTTTACGGTTTCTAAGCTAAAGACAATGGAGTTGAATGCATTTGTTTGACCAAGGTTTGTTAGCTATAAATAGTAATGTGTATTGTTTTCTATCTTTAAAAAAATCAAAGTTACAATAATGGTTTCCCCAACAGCAATGAGGCAAGCCACCGCTGGTAGTGTATGTTTGATTACTCCGATGTAGTCTTGTTGTACCTAGCCACAGTGCATTGTTGTATTAAAATATTATCTTCGGTAAATGGATAAATAAATTATTATTTTGTTTAGTTAGGATGCATTTGTTGACATTACTGGAAACTGGTGTAATCATAGCAAGGAGCCAATTGCATCGAGAATGAAAAGCATTGCAATGCCTGATACATTCACGGCATTACGACAGATAATGCCAATGATGCAATATGTTGCAAACTAAAACTGGCATGTGAATCATTAATTGTGATGATAATATGCCATTTATCATTATACAAACCAATCACAGTAGATTAACTTCAAAATCGGAGCAATCATTCAAGCTGTATTTATTGATATTATATTTATCAAGGAAATAATCACTTATAAAAGAGTAACGATAACTCTACAGGGATTATATTTCATTCCTTTACTGATCTTCTGTATGGTAGTCAAACTGCTGACAACAAGCGCATACCATAAAGGAAATGGTGTCAAACGCTCTAGACCCTATACTCCTGATTATGGCCAACCTAATGTTAGATGTTACACAACGAGTGATTGTTGGGTATGGAATATATTTCACTCAAGATGATTATTTTTTAAAAGTTACAAAAGACACGAGCTTTATCGAGTGTATTTTGTAACTTAAAAACATTATTAACGAGTGTAAAATTAATTCTATGTCCAGTAACTACGAGTCGTGTGACCTGTTTCTACCACAATAATATGAAGTCGGTGGTGGCAGTGTTGTTTTCTGAGACCGCAGACTATTTGCGCAAAAAAACACATCATCTCGGATATATTCCCGTCAAGTTGTGACGACGCCAACAATCGATGCCGACGTCGACAATCCGCACATGGCATTGAACCGCGTGATTTCCTGTCACAGTTCACCTTCTCAACCAATCAAAAGTCCGCAAGGTCATTGTCCACTAGTGGTATATAACATACATTTATCCAACAGTCAGCATGTTTATACGATGGTCTGATAGTGGGTATTGTGATAGAAAAAAGAAACAACAACACTGGATCTAGTTCACCAAACATATATGAAATAATTGAAGTGATGTATGCCTATGTAAAGCTTGATCTTCGTTACACCGATAACCCAGGAAAATGTTAACGGAGGTTCACGGGATAGGGTTTAATTTGGTTCTGGCTTGGAGACTTATTTGTAGGTATCAAAGGTAGCGGATATGTCAGAAATTGAACACACGCGTTACAGTGCTCTTTGCACTATTGTCGGTAACGATTACAGTTAACGAATGGTCGTAACAAAATTCTACGACTTTGAGTACGAATTATTAAAACAGTACAGAAAAAAAATAATCCAAAACAAAAACAAACAAAAAAACAAAATAAAAAACAATATGGCGCTGTGATTTGTACATGGAAAGATACCCTTTCTAAACCGTCGCCACCAGGAATCACCAAGTAAATGTAGTATATACATGTCTTTGTTTAAATTGATTACACCTTCAATGTCGAAATATATCTGTGCAATATTTTTCTGTCTTAACAAAGTATCTTAATGAAGTTATTTTCAAACACGATTTTTCTTTCAGATCAATGCAAACAGCTTACACATCTAAGGAGTCATCACAAATATATTCGGCAAACTCGTTAATCGAATCCTACTTAAATTAACTGGTCAGCAAAAGTTCATGAAAGGCAATACAAAAAAAGGTTGTATAATTGATCAGTATGTCAGTACACTATGTCAGTACAGGTTTACCTCATATTTCACCGCTCTGACATGTGGTAAAATGTGGAGAGTATTTTCGAAGGAAACAGTTTTTGCAGTCAGGAATCAACCTGAACTTGATCTTCTAGTTTACACAACTGTCCTACCATCGTCTGACGAACAGGATTATCTTACATCACGCGTTACAGAACTGAAAATGTCTTCAATCTTTATTCCCGTTGAGTATGTATACGACATATAATCGGTAAAGCTTTGTGGGCTATTGGCAGTATATTGTAACCAGTGATTGGTTGGAAGTGATGCGTTACAGACCGAACACGCTAACTGAGTTAGGGTAACCGTCCCGAGGGGGAGGGAATTCTTCTGAATTAGCAGGGAACCACCTTATCCTGGAAATCCTGGAACCACCGAATGATGCCATTACCTACCATTATAGAATATAACTCGAGCATGAACACAAGCAGATGATCGCATCTTATCGACGTCGTTAAACATGGAGGCGTGACGTCATGTCTTATACATGACGCCCCCTGGAGGCTATTTTACGGCCTTCGGTTTGGTTGATACTGTCACATTCCATCTACAACTGAAACAAATAGAGCCAGACTAATTAGATGTTGTAGACCAATCATTTCGCTTTTAGATACTGGTTCTAAATAAGGCCCAAATTACTAGATTAACAAAAATAAACCTTAATTATTCTAGGTTTCCCTCATAACCGATGGTTTATGTAATCTTGTTTGCACTTTCGTTATGTAATAATATATACTAAACAAACAATATTTAACAAAAATGTTCACCTTTCTGATGAACTGGTTTATATTGTCCCTTTCCTACACAATTAAGATAAAAAAAAAACTGAGAGGTCAATACCTAGCCAAGTTTATCTCATGATCCCTTTTAGTGGTGATCATTGTTGACAATTGAGTTTTTACTCTATCGGTTGCCCCATTCAAAATATGCTACTTATTTTGGAGAGAAAAGAGAGAATATGAAGGTGTCAACAAAACCATTATCCTAACTCAATATTGATTACACTAGAAGCAAAATATGAACCGGGAGCCCCCTGTAAAATTGCAAGAGTAAGCGACTTCTGCTTCATCGACGACACACGCCATGTAAATCTTGGTCACATCCAAGTAAACATCAATCCTCCAAATGAGAATTGAGTCAGTCGGGTATATACGTGTATGATCGACTAGGTCAGCAAACATCTTGTTGTTTATAGACAACACATAGTCGATATACCTGAAAGTGAAATTGAAACAATTGGCAAGGATTGTGTTACCCGTCCTGATAAGGCCCTCGTCAAATTCAGCCTCGTATGAAAACAACAGTCTATCTAGAACTTGAAAGTTACACGTCTATCATAAAGA
Source organism: Mimachlamys varia (assembly GCA_947623455.1). Classification (NCBI taxonomy): domain Eukaryota; kingdom Metazoa; phylum Mollusca; class Bivalvia; order Pectinida; family Pectinidae; genus Mimachlamys; species Mimachlamys varia. Next base: position 6,610,025 of record OX392535.1, read on the forward strand.
GTAATAGTAAGCTGTCGCGATTGATTATATTAATAGAGAATACCGAAACGTTAACAAAATCATAATCCGAACTCAAAATCGATTAAACTAGGGGCTAAATATGAACCAAGGAACGATTAACATGGAGACATGGAAAGTAAGTATCGTACTTAAATATCCCCATCCTGACCGGAGGATAACCACACAAATATATAGTGCTGATACAGATATCCAGATTTTAACATTGTACTTGGGACCATACTAATCTGTATTTGTCAACTTATGGCTGTCTTATTCCAACAAATTGCTTCTTTATTAATTGAATATGTTTACCGGCGGTATTTATTGATTTTCTCCTCAACACCACTTTCATTATTGAGAAATTCAATATTATATTGTTCTTGGCTTTAAATAAAACTTTATAAATATAACATCCTGAAAATGTTCGGTGGAAGCAAATGCTGTTGTTATTGTTTAGCATTTAAGAAATACTTTAATAATTATAAGCATTCTTAGCCGCCCGAAGATGGCAGAACATATTAATCATAACCGGCCGCAGCACAACAATGTCAAAATAAATGTTGCCTGAATACAACGAAAAATGTATGCATATCAGATACAACATTTATCTAGCCAATCCAAGGACAGAAGCATTACGGCAATTAATATTGTGTCAAATTTCGGTCATGCTATATAAAACACCAGTTTCAAAGTAATACATCAATTAAATGTTTACGAAAATCAATAAAAGAAACGAAGACTGGGGTGTATCCTGCTTAACCTGACGTGTGTGATTGTATGATTTAAGTGATGAAGTAAAACCAAGGAAGTACCAAAGATCCAACTACAAACTAAATTCAGAACAAGCACCTACACAAGGGGATTGTGCAATTTATCATAATCGTTGCTTTGCCCATTTTATTCGGCTTGATTTACTAGTTGACCATATTTGCTGACGCTCCTTTGCCGTTTTCAACTATTGTTCAGATTCAACAGTATCATATTCAATAGTAATTTACATGGTCATTGTACAAAAAGCCAAGAAATATAGCGTGCTAATATTACATATTATAAAAGACACTTTACTCTGCCGTAAAGTGCTTTGATACATAAAATACATATACTAGAACTTAAATAAGTTCTCCATAATTGAACAACACACAGAGGTGGCCCGATACTTAAATAAATCAACGTACAACAATTTCAACATAGACAGTAATTCATTACACTAAGAACGAAAAACAAGTATATACCCACCTTCCGCTTAATGTTACCGCAGACAATCAGTATAAATAACCCCTTACAACCCCCATCTGGAGTTCCCCGGCTAGTCGGCAATGCAATCTTGCCAATAATGTATTATCAATTTGATTACGCCATATATATTCCCACTCCTAAGAACGGTATCAAGCCTTTTGCGTGCCAATCAACAAGTTGTATATCCGGCACAAACCACTTTCTAGCTTTCCCTATCGCGTTTCTTAAAAGACTTTCGGAATACAATATGGCAAATTTTATAAATTTCCTCTGGTGATCGGGTAGGGTACGCCCCGGAAATGAAGCGGAGATTAGTTCCTGTCTCTGGAATACGTACGCTGCAGAATTATCACCATGGAAACATGGATTAAAGCTTTCATTTGAAACAGTTCCCTTCTTTTATTATTAAGATTTAAGAACCATGCGGCAGTGAAAATGATATCAAACTTATTTTGTCGAAGACTTTAAAACGAAATATTTATCGAGAATAAGAAGCATGATTTATCTTTTTTCATCTTTTTACCGTTTTGAAAGCTTTGTATAATTTATCTTTATAATATGAAGCGTTTCGAATAGTTAAACTCAAATATAATCATACTAGACTTACATTAAATACAAAGTTACCTCTAACTCATAATTTGAGGTAAAGACATCTTACGAAATTCACATGTGCACCCTGCCGTTAGTAGCATAACGAATGCGACCAGAAGATAAACAAGACATATCTTTTCGATGTTATATGTTATGATGTTATGTAACACAAGATGAAATCTATTAAAATATATTGATACTTGCATGATATGCAAAATAAAAGAAATACTCTGAATTGAGAAAAGCAGTGATTACAGGGTGTTTTTCATTTGAACAATCCGTGACAGAGAAAGGCACGTGTTATAAACTGTTCCGCCGATCAGAGAATATTTGCGAAAACTAAAATAATTTTGTAAGATATAGATCAAGAGGCCCAGCCGACCTTAACGGACTTCTCACTTTATATAATTTGATTTATAATAGTAACATATATGACCCCTATGACCCTGTCAAGGTCATTCATTTTTACAAACCTGGTAGCCTTTCATCCAATCATGCTACATGCCAAACGGCACATACCCTGGACCTTTTTTTGTTATTGAGAAGAGGTTTCTTGAAGATTTGAAACACATTTGACCCCATGACTTTGAAAGTCATTTATTGATAACCCTTCATCCCAGCACCGTACAGACCAAATATCGGTACACTGGGCCCTAAGGTTATCGAGAAGAAGTTTCTTGAAGATTTTTAACACATTTGCAAGGGTCAAGATTATTCATTTGAACAAACTTGGTAATTCTTCACTCCCGCATGCTACATGCTAAATATGAGTACCCTGGACATTTTTGTTATTGAGAAGACATTTCTTGAAGGTTTTAAGACATTTGATTTCTGTTACCTTAGATGTTGGTCGAGGTCATTTATTTGAACAATTTGGTAGCTCTTCATCCAAGCATGCCACAAGCCAATTATCAGTACACTGGGTATTTTAGTTACTGAAAGGAAGCTGATCTAAAGATTTATAACACATTTACGTGGTAGCCCTTCATCCCAGCAAGGTACAGGACAAATATCAGTACCATGGGCCTTTCAGTTAATGAAAAGAAGCTGTTTAAGGAAAAGCTTAAGGAAAGCGCACGGCGGACGACGACGAACGAAACATGATTGCTTAAGGTCACCCTGATCCTTCTGGTCAGATTACACACAAAAAAAAAACAGAAATATTCTTAAAAGAGGAAACGATATCAACACTGCACTGCTTTACGATTTGGTTAATGGTCAATATGAATGAGCAGTCAAATGCTTAATTGATAACTACAATGTACTTGAACTAAAATGCTACTACTGAAAAAAGGCAATTAAGAGTATCATACATGTAAACCAAGCTCATAGTTTAGCATATATCGAGTTATAAAGTCTAGATTAACTATTTCTTTAAAGCTTATTTTGTAATTCCATTATTAAGACCGGAAACTCCCAATATACTTGCTTGTTATCAAAGTATAGCTACCCTGCCACTGTTTTATCAAAGTAACTGCTGTTTCCATTTTCAATACCGGATGTGGAAATCCCTTTCCGTCATATTTTACTGATGATTGATGTCCGTAGAAACGACAAAAAAAACGCGTTTGAGACTTTCTAATAGCTATTTTGGGATCGCACTGGCAACAGTGTCCCCGCCTCGCTAAAGGTTAACACGCCATAATTCCTTGGGCGTACCCATCCTCCTATTAGTATTGTCAGTTGCCGTAGTCTGTCACCAACGAAGAGTCCCTGTGTCAATTTCTAATCAAAAGTCTCCTAATTAAGATTTACAGGGCAATTTCCGTGCGTAACGGGAGTTTCCGTCATCTTTCCAGGAAAAAATGGCTATTTTACATTGTAATCACGACCAGTCCCGACACCTCAGTGGCGCATATACAATCTCCCGATACCAACTGTCTTCACTGTGTGAGCGAATATTCTATTTATTTTAACATAAAGACACTATGTTGGCACACTTAATCACACGGAAATATGTACACAAACCCTTGTTTCAGAGAGATTGGGAAAGCATGATAATACGTAACATTACATCTTTCACTCATTTTACAACCTGTGCCAAAATTTTGTGTTGCTCAGACATTGGAACTAGTATTACAGCAATTATAATATGGACAAATTAAAGATTTTCACGGAGAACCTTGCAAAAGTATAGGAAAATAAGACTAGGCGTTCCGGAGGATTAAGCGTGTATTGCTTCAGCGACAGCATCTGCCATATAAATTTAGATTACTTTAAGTAAAAGACACGTCCATAAATTGAGAAACGAGGCATCATCATCAACTACTATAAAAAACTTACTAATGAACATACGGTATTCAAAAATGCCCATCTTCATATTACACATGGTTACAGAGTAGTTCCCAATGAGACCAGGCTGGTGACGATAACATCATTTAAAATTTCCATCAATCTGCATCTCTCGAATTCCTGTGTCGCAAGTTTGAAGATACAAGATGAATTTCGGTATCAAACCGTTACCAAGTTGAGTAATTAATGCTTGCGTAGTTCATGTAAGATCAGTTGAAGAAATACCAAGTAGCAGCTGTCGATTTGTTACTGTGGTTTTAAAGGAGATTAATATAATCGTTCCTTAACGCCGCAGTGTCATTGCTTACCTTAAATATCACTGGTTTACCATACCATACAAGGACGAACAATTTAGATAAGAATAAAAAAATAGCATTAAATTAGAAGTTCAATCCCATAACCAGGCGAAAGACATATTTGTCGACGTTGCGGTGTACTAAAATTAATTGGCAATAGTTGTGATTCCATCCAAGCAACTGAAGCTACCGTTGCTTCAATGTCAGTTTACTTCCTAACAATGAATTTGAATGATATTGTTATACGTTTATTAATAGACAGTTTGTGACCTAAACGCACAGCCTGGCAATTATTACAGTAACGAACCCATCATAGTCGAACAAGTTATTTATCAAACCATATCCCTGATATTGAAGTAATGAAAAGAAATAAGGTTTACATCTACAAGGTAAATGATTTATAACCACTGATCATGTAAGATGCTATTTTTTAATCGCGTTTGACATCATTTGACATAAACTTTGGATGGCATATATTTCAAATTGCTCTGCTCTGAAAAACGAACTGTAACTGCCTGTGCTATTGGATAGTCCGAAAGCTCGCCCGACACATTGGACATAATTCATCCTAGTTTACCATCTCGTATATAAGACCGGCTTGTTTGTTCACCTCCTGCTTCGTTACATCATCAGGGTGACCTTGAATCGCTCCCACGCTATTTGATATCGTGTGGGTAGATTTTATCGCCACGAAGGTACAGAGGAGAAGGATTCCATACGTAAATGAGAGCAGGCAATCAAGCACATGGCCGATCTCCATTGTCACGTATGCTTAAAGAAAGAAGACAATAACAAATAATTGCATTGAATAAATTGTGCCCTGCAAATTAAGAATTTAAATTACTTTTAATGAGTCAGGTTCTTATCGATGACTGGATGCATGGCCGCAAATCAATAGGCTATGGCCGCCAGGGGGATACTTTGCTCTCAAACAGACCATGGGATACTGCATCACCAATTTTGATAAAAATGAAGGTTATTAAACTAAAAGCCTTACCGTTGGAAAACATTTGGACAATTTTATCAACTATCCGCATTATTGTATTAAAACATATTAAGTGTCTGAAGACATACGAACATGTTATAACATGGAACTCACGGCGGGTACGGTACTGGATTCCTTTAAACGCTTGGCGCAACCTCGTCCTATTTCTGATCTGTAAAGTGATTTTCTAATCTATGCGGCTTGGGGCAGTTTACTCAGTTGATCTAAGTTGAAATATACCGAAGAAGATATAGTACGAATGATTGCATTTCTGGTTTACAAACATTTTGTTGAGTTTGGAGGAAGATTTTCAAGCAGACTGTTGTGATTCCCATGGGAACAAACTGTGCCCCACTCTTAGCTAACTTGTTTTTGACTTCATACGAGGCTGAATTTGTTGAGGAACTAATCAGGACAGGATAAAAAAACTTTGCCAAATAGTTTATTTTCACTTTCAGAACTATCCACGATATTTGATGACCACGTCGATCGTATATACCCTTCTAAACTTCTCTACTTAAACTATGACAAACATGGACAGTTAACTACTAAGCTACACGATAATCGTGACGTTTTCAACTTTTCTCGATAGTACCATCCCTGCTCCTCAAGCACATGGTGTTAACATGTCGCAGTTGATTCGTTAGTTTAGGGCTTGCTCTTAATATCCAGATTTTCGTGATAAATGTTTACTGCTGACAAACCAACTTTCTACACAGGGATTTGAGATATGCGAGTTGGTGAGAATTATGAACAAGTTTTATGGTCGCCATTATTTAGAAAAATTTGTATCCTTGTGTGATATGAAAATGGATGCTTTTGAGTATGATTATTAGAGTGCCTACTTTTGATTTAGAATGATGACTCGATTCTCACTTTGATGACTTGACGTTTACTAGGATGTGCCAAAGATTTACATGGTGGATGTCGTCGATGAGGCAGAAGACGCTTACTTTTCCGGTATACACTTGTACTTTCACAAGGGTATCCTCGGAAATATTTCCTTGTTTATATTTGCCTCCAGTTTAATCGATTTTGAATTCGGTTGATGGGTTTTTGGTGCTTCAGTATTCTTTAATATATATACGTCCTCTGTTAGGATTTCCGATAAACCTTTGATTTCATTATTATTGATGATAGATATAGAGGATATCTAACAGTGTCTTCAGTAATACCAAAGATATTTCACAAGTGGGGCTAATATTTTGATATTTTTCACAAGTGCGCAGCACCAGTGAAAAATGTCAAAATATTAGCCGCACGACTGAAACGTTATGGAATTACTGCAGATACTGTTAGATATTCTGTTTATTACATTTTTATAGCAAAATCTACAGTGGAAGCTTTTGATTTTCCCAAATGTGTTTTGTAAGCAGCGTTCTGATTGGTCAAATCAGAAAAAGTGATATTTCTCACTTGTAAACAAATATCACTTTTATAGAATCATTAATTTTCGATATTTCACTGGTATAAATGTAATAAATAATATTACTGTTTCAATATTCCAATACTGGACTTATACAAATGTGTCCATTTGATACAATGTTGCAACGGAAACGTTTTGTTCACAAATGTGAGAAACAAGGCAAATAACATTCCATATATGTTTACCAAAAGCCAAGAAAGAGCAATGATTGATAGTTGATAACCATTTCAAAAAGAAAGATACTTTCGCGAAACTGTGTGCGTTCCTACGAAAATCGAACGCCTAGCGTGTATCTAGCGTTTGCAACTTATGCTTGCCTTATGTACGTAGCTCGAGACCGCGCATCAACGACGATCACGTGACTTTGTCTATAAAAGTGCTACGACTGCCTAAATCAATTTATTATGAATTTGCATAATGTCGAAGACGAACGGCTCATCTTTTGATTTGGAAGTTAGAGGAAGCAATGTTGATCGCGTTTCAGGTGGAATCATAGGATAAGTGATGCCTAGGGCACCGTCTTTGGTATATTCTTTTAGCTGACAGCTATTGTATATGTGAGCATCTGATACGGATGCAGTACCACTCATATACCACTCATATACATAAGCAATGAGAACAATAGATTTGAATCACTTTGTAAGCTATCTTACAGTGAAAACACGCCATACACGTGTTTGGCTTTACAGAGCTATCTAACCACTAGGAACAGAGTGTCATAAAGAACCCGTCATCCGAACGAACTTAAAATGTGTTTCAAGAGACAAGGTGACACAAAGCCAGAGCCTGTTTCATCCCAGGCTCAATTGATCTCTATAAATTGTGTATTGCTTAGGTATCGTTAGATCCACTCTGGATAGCAACTCGTCAAACACTGTTTGAAACATATGCAGGAGGACGGGAAACAATGCATGGTCTTTGTTATGGAGTTCCGCAGTACAATTTGCTATTCATGCCAAGCTACCTTGTCCCTCCCCTAACCCGTACCCCTCCAGATCAATGGTCTAAACTTCCTACTCACGTATCTCTGTCCTGACTCTTTCATCACGCAACTGGTGTAGTATCGATGAAGTCAAACGTGTAGTAGATAAGTTTGTCTCGGATGTCTTGGACATCTGCTCGCCATGATGTTTTAAGGAGTTATGATGGGGAACTCGCGTGAACTTCATTTTATATACCAGTTTCTTATACGCTTCCAAAACGCCATTAAACGAGTTTTTCATTAGAAACGCATTCAGTAAGTTCTGTGGTTGCCAAGAACAAGTTAAATACGCCAAGATATATACTTCTTTACGCTGGTATAAGTTTTCTGTAATGTATTGAAATGTCTGGGTACGTAAGTTACTTATAGATTAAAGCGGTTACCAGCATTGTAGAGAAAGTTTGTTAACTTATCGTTAAGGTAATGCAGGGCTATGCACGTTTGTTATTACAGTAACGTTTGTAATGAAACTGGTCACAACTATCAGTCTGATCGTCATTCTTCTTACAATGATTCAAATCAGGTTTTGGTGTAACATATTTATTTTGTTAATTATTTCTAAAATGAAAAGATTTTAAATAAATATATGGTCAATTATTTGCGTATCTGTACAAGCGAAAATATTATAGAGGTGTATCTAAAAGTGATATCATACTTTTGTTTGCGTCGGACAACTTTAGAAACATAATTATTGTGTATAGTTGGATGATTGACCTTGAAATAAGTCAGCTGCAGTCAGGTTGGCGACAAAAGTTGAACATAACATCGTATTGTAAGTTTATTTGCTTATTGCATGCGACCTCAGCGGTCTTCCTCTCGACAAATTGCAATTTATTAGCCTGTTGTAATATCCACCTCTTTGTTATTCCTTGTGAAACGAGGCGAGTTCAACCTGCAGTTGTAAACAGCGATAGCAATAGGGTAAGGAACTGACGACAATGTAATTGAGGTTTTTCTTTACCAAATAAAAACCAGGGTCGTTTTTATAGGGTGTGGTACTAACAAATACCCTTAAACATCGATATATGAAAGTGAATGGAATATAAATGGCAAAAAAATATGCATTGCGTCTCAAAATCGGTTTTCCCGATGTGAACACGTTATTCAGTAAAGTTGCTAGTCGAATGACGTCATAAGTAAACGAACTTCACATATTTTGCTCTTAAATTTACTTGTGTATGTCGATGAAAATACGGTTATCTGCAATACTTTTTAATTGCACACACATATTGGATAAAAGTCGCGGTAGACAGATTATATATAGCTTGTACAGATATTATAATCAACAAAATATTTGCTTGCGATAAGATTATTGAGCACGTTCGAAATTAAAATATTGTCCGTAACGTTATCTATGTAGTCTATGAATTGGTGCTGACGAGTAGATAAACATGGTCATTATCGACCTTGGATGTCTGACGGTACCTTATTGAACTTATTTGACCAAGAGTAATTTGACACCCAGACGATTCATCGAGATATTATTGAATTTATCAGAATGAATCAGATGAAAAACGCATCTGTCAGGTGGATTATACAGAACACTGCACAACCCTTGCTACAAAGGTCAGAGGTCAAATAAACATAGTGGCGTATTACTACGCCACACCATTTGTTAAATGTCACAGAATGAGCATGCCAACCGATAAAACAATTCGTTGCAAGTTCAGTATCTAATGAAAATAATGTGTAGTTGTCAGGATGAAGTCTCTCATATAGAAGATTAGTGTGCGTGATTGACGATCGTGAAATAAAAAGACTATTGCCATTGACAGCAATACAAGGGTCTTGAATACACAAGCTAAACTTATGAACACTCACGTCATGTCAACGCTTGACGACCTGGAAATTAAACACAGGTCTGGATGAAGTTGATTTTGATGATGAAATGCCAATTAATCAAATAAAAGAAAACGCTTGTTATCGGCGTTTCAAGAGGTGTTCCTAAATGCGATCACGTGTACGAACTCAGTCTCGTTTCGTGCACTTGGACATTTACAAAGTGTATATCGGTTTGTAAACTGGTATTTTGTTTTGAAAGAAAATAAACTTTTATCATTTGTATAACTCTCTGTACTTTAATCACTGCAGCAACCGGAGAGTGCATAATGAGTGGAGAAGTAGAAATAAAATAATTCAAATATATCACTTAATCTTATAAGATTAAATTCTGATTAGTATTGTGCACTGCAGAAAAGACTTGAGTTGTTAAAAGGTATTTCATACTAATTTTCTAAGCGTGTGTTATCTAACATCGTAGGTCGTATGTCAATATGTCGATAAAACAAAATATAAATCATACCATTACGTCAACATACAGGTGAGAAAGAGGGAGCTTCCGCCTACTATCGGCAACGAGACGCCACAACAAAAAATATACATGTACATAAATCATACCATTACGTCAACATATAGGTGAGAAAGAGGGAACTTCCGCCTACTATCGGCAATAAGACGCCACAACAAAAAATATACCTGTACATAAATCATACCATTACGTCAACATACAGGTGAGAAAGAGGGAGCTTCCGCCTACTATCGGCAACGAGACGCCACAACAAAAAATATACATGTACCAAAATCATACCATTACGTCAACATACAGGTGAGAAAGAGGGAGCTTCCGCCTACTATCGGCAACGAGACGCCACAACAAAAAATATACATGTACATAAATCATACCATTACGTCAACATATAGGTGAGAAAGAGGGAACTTCCGCCTACTATCGGCAATAAGACGCCACAACAAAAAATATACCTGTACATAAATCATACCATTACGTCAACATACAGGTGAGAAAGAGGGAGCTTCCGCCTACTATCGGCAACGAGACGCCACAACAAAAAATATACATGTACATAAATCATACCATTACGTCAACATACAGGTGAGAAAGAGGGAACTTCCGCCTACTATCGGCAATAAGACGCCACAACAAAAAATATACCTGTACATAAATCATACCATTACGTCAACATACAGGTGAGAAAGAGGGAACTTCCGCCTAATACCGGCAACGAGACACCCCAACAAAAAATATACATATACATGTATCAAATATACAATATCCTTGTATTATTATTTGGAATTTGTATTCATCTAACTTTACAACTGCATCTTTGAGGCGTTACTCGAAATCATCACAACGTTCCCAGTACGATAACGAATAGGATATAAAGACAAATGGTTAAGGAACGAATTAAAGCTCTAACAATCTGCATCTTCTCTATATGACTTTTGTATCCTTTCTAGAAACCACCCCTGTTGAGCAATCTTCCTTTCCATGGGGCTGGCATACTACAGTTAACTTAATGTGAATCTTCCATTAAGATAAGATCACGGTTAAGAGACAGCTTGTTATTGGATGGTTATTTGATACTCATTCAGAATGAAATCTATTTTGTTTTGTTTTTTGTATTGTGTTTCGACGAAAAAGAAAAGCATTGTGCAAAAGCTTTAAAAGTAGTTTAATAAATGCAGCTATCAGAGCGCGAAAGTTGCAACACTAGACGAAAACCCGGTGGAAAGATAGGTGTTTACTTGGGACACTATAGCGATTTGCTTGGTGATATATCTTACGAATTGTACTTAAACAGAACTACATGTATTTGGCATCGAATAAATCAGACATGATTAGACTGTGCTGACAATATCTTGCGCATGAACATGTTTAGTTCTTCAACTTTCCGCTAAATAACAAAGATCTGGAAAGTATTTACAATGAGAAATGGAATAGATCTCTATCCTGTCCTTCCTTCTTATGTCGAATTAGAAAATAACCGAATCGACATATAATCTTTCCACAGAAACAGATTTTTACTCAGATCTAGCGAACCATCATAACGTTAAAGAGGTGTCGTCGGCAAATGGACTTATAATACAAAAGATATCAGAGAATACCGAAGCGTCAACAAAACTGAAAATCGATTAAACTTTGGACAAACTATGCACAAAGGAAGTAATTACATGGAAACCATTGAAAACATACAACAGAATAAGACCTGGTCTTCTGGAAGAGTAAGCGCATTAAGCCTCATCGACGATATCCACTTTGAAAATCTAGTTCACTTGTGATTGAAAACAATGCCTTATTTCTCACTTTGTCGACGTGACGGTAACTTAGATGTGACCTGGATTTACATGTTGTCGTTGATGACGCTTAAGCCGCTCACCGTTCCGGAACAACTGGTCTTATCATTTGTTGTACTTTTTTAACAGTATCCGTTTACATAGTCGCCTTGTTTATGATTTGTAGATGGTTTATCCGTGTTTTTTGTTTATATCATGGTTTTCGCAGGATTCGCTATTCTCTGGTTTCCTTTAAACGATTGAGCACCTTGTCGTTCAGAAATACTGAGAATATTCATTAGTATCGAGAACATCATTTGTGGGATTATCTGACCAAGTGCGTTGAAAATGTTGCCGCTGATACATTAAATACATTGAGGACGACGAATGGAATGCTATATCTTACATGGTGTTACGGTAAATGCTTATTTAATAATATCGATCATGGCTGCCCGCAGTAGTGAACACATCGTGACAGTCTTTCCGGAGAAACGTAAATAGTTCTGGTAGGCTGACATTTTAAAATGACTTGGCAACATTTTCTGACATGAGCAGTTTTTCCTGATTCCTTGGATAGAAACTTAAACAACCTTTCAAATAATTTTTTTTTTTTTTTAAATTAGCACGGAAATAAATCTGAAATTAAGCTCCAAATTTAACTCCGTCAATTTCCAGAAAAGAAATGACAAATTGTTTATGGGTTAAATTGATGACTGTTTTGAATTACACCACAGTCATTAATCTATTGGGGAAAAACAAAATAAAATGAATAATTTCACTGACATTCCAGCTATGGAGAAACGATTTTACTTTTTATGCTGATTCATATGAAAGATGTTTTATCAAAGACAAGTGGCAAGGTTACCAAATTAAAAGCAATAAGAATATTTTTTTTATTTGTTTGTTTTGGTTTTTTTTTCAATATAACCAGAATAGTTTAATTGGCACATCTCACACATCTTTTTTTCTTACGATTTCGAATATTTTGCCAAAATCAGCAAACACCTTGGCATAATATATGTCACGGTTAGCCATGATATTTATCAACAATTGATTAAATAACTTCGGTTAATTTTGCTGTAAATAGTTATTAATAACCTTGAAAATTAAACACAAGTCGATATTTCTTGACCCCGATGTTCGAGCAACACTCAACGATCTACATGATAAGTATGTGTTTGTGTCTGCAGACAAGCATCTAACAACTTGAGCATTGTTTGCAAACACTGTCACATTAATTGCTTGCAAAACGAACTAGGCCTGCCTGATAACCTAGGTAACACTACTTACACACTGACCGATTTTTTGAAAGATGAAATACTGTCGAACCATGCTTCTGTATTACAATCTTTCCAAATACCGGTTAATGAGCAAGACGCTGACCTACCTTGTCTTTATTGGATACAGAAACTACACAAGGATCCTTATAAACAACGTTTTATCGCTGGCTCTGCTAATTGCTCGACCAAGCCATTATCAAAACGTCTTACTACCATTCTTAAAATAATGAACAATAAAATGAGGGCTTCGGTCTTATCGTGACAATTTACACTCCAGAAGTGGAATTAATGGGATGTGGATTTTGAAAAACTCCAAAGATATTTTGATCAATCGTGAACATCCCCTGAAAAAATGTCTTTTCGGTCAAACATTAGTTTTTTCCACCCTGTACACTACCATACCGCGTACAAAATTAAAGGAACGTCTTCTATCTCTTGTTATGAGAGCTTTCTTTTCCAAGAAAGGTAGACGACGATACAAATACATTGTAGGTAGCTATCTTTGCGCATACTTTGTGAAAAATACAACAAAAGGTAAGAGGAAATATACTGAAGAAGATAAAGTAAGGATGATTGAATTCCTGGTCGACAATATTTTTGTTTAGTTCGGAGGAAAGATTTTCCATCAGACTGTTGGCATTCCCATGGGAACAAACTGTACCCCACTCTTAGCTGACTTGTTTTTGTTTTCATACGATGCTGAATTTGTGGAGGAGCTAATCAGGACAGGTAACAAAAACCTTGCCAAATCTTTTAATTTCACTTTCAGATATATCGACGATGTGTTGTCTATAAACAACAAGAAGTTTGCTGACCACGTCGATCGTATATATCCTTCTGAACTTGAAATAAAGGACACAACATACTCTTCTATATCAGCTGTTTACCTCGATCTCTACTTAAACTACGACCAACATGGACGGCTTACTACTAGACTATGCGATAAACGTGATGATTTCAATTTTCCGATCGTGAACTTTCCATTTTTTGATAGTAACATCCCTGCTTCTCCAACCTATGGTGTTTACATGTCGCAGTTGCTTTGATATTCTATGGCTTGCCCTAAATATCGGGATTTTCGTGATCGATGTCGACTACTGACAAACAAACTAACAACAAAAGGATTCGAGATGTGCAGCTTGATCAGAACTGTGGTCAAGTTTTATGGTCGCCATCTTTTTCTCATTGAGAAATATTCTGTAGCTTTAAGTGATATGGAGATGGACTCGGTTTTCATTTTGAGAACGTGATGTTTACTTGGATGTGACAAAGATTTACATGGCGGGTGTCATCGATGAAGCGAAAGACGGAACACCTGGGCCCGTATTCATGAAACCGTTCTTGTGTTCAAGCATGGATTCTGTGTTCAAGCAAACTGTCTAGAAACTCATAAAGAAAATATAAATGATCAAAAAGCAAATTGTGAAAACAGCATTCGGCTTGATGGATCTTCGATGTTTCACCAAAACTTTGAAAAAATAAGAGGTTTTTTTTTATAAATTTTAGCCGGAATAAGAAAATTGGCTTAAGCACAAAATCTATGCTTGAGCATGAGAACGGTTTCATGAATACGGGCCCTTTTACAACAGTCTCCATGTTAATACTTTCTTTGTTCATATTTTGCCCCTGGTTTAATCAAGTTTGAGTTATGATGGATTATGATTTTTTTAACCCCTTGGTATTCTCGTATTTACTTGTAAAGATATCACTCTAAAGGTTATTAAGATGACTCTTTATTCTGTATATAGTAAACAACAAGGTCAGTTTGACCAACGAGTTCACATTAAAGTCTACAACATGATGTTAATATGTTACTGATGCCTAAAGGTTTCGTTTCGTCGAAAATATTCAAAACGGATATGCTTTTTTCTTGTTTTTTTTCTCTGAACACGCAACCGTTAAAAAGGACTTGCATTAAATTCATGGTCGGGAGCATAAGGTTATCTTGCAATAAACGACGTCTAGGTTTAGAAGTATAAAACTGCCAAATCACACTCAATTTTTTTAACAACACGCACTTTTCAAGACAAACTGTTGTCAAAATTATTATAGTAGCAAACATATTGGTGTCAGCCATTATTACAATGAGACATACTCTTGTAAAAGATGTCATAAAACTGACGCGCAAAAATGTACAAATGTCGCTCTTAAAAAAATCAGAGAATATACCGAAGCGTCAACAAAACCATAATCCAAACTCAACATCGATTAAACTAGGGGCAAATTATGGACATAGGAAAGATTTACGAGGAGACCTTTGAAGAAGCACAGGACAATGAGATAATGTGTTCCGGAATATTATGCGCCTTCTGCTTCATTGCCTTCAAGTTAAATATAGGTCACATCCAAGTAAATGTCACGTCCTCAAAGTGGACGAAAACTGGGGGTAATCTATTAAAAAGCACGTACTTCGTACAGTATGATCTTCACTATGTTGTTTTACTACGATATCACTACTTTAATCGTGGCGTTGCATCTTTGTCAGTGTATATTGATCATTTATATAGATGTAAATTAAGATATTCCTGGCACAAACAACACTTACGTTTTTGTAATGACTGGGTGGTTCACTGGGAACATTAGTGTTGTCCACTTGATTAAGATGCATAGGTCTCCATAGAATCGCTGCTTGCAGCAGCGCTTGTCTAGACCGACCTCCGCATTTAGTGTCATTAAGATGAATCAAATAAACTTAATCTACCAGAACTACAGCAAACAACCCCCGAAACTGTCCTTAGGTAAGTTCTCACACCATATAACATTCCAATTACTTAGAATCTCTTGTGGCAGTGTGTGATTCCTTTTCAATATGTATAAATGAATTTACTTAAAAAATCACTGTTCGCAAAATTACAAAGATCCCATACATTGACATCAGGTGCCGCTGTTCGTTACCAAGATGATTTCATGGCGTTGCCGGTTACGAAAACTAAACTGCAACCACAACTCTCTAACTTTAGTTCTCTTAATAGGAGGGCTTTCTGTTGCAACAATAGAGGACGGTGAACTAACTCGAAGTTTGCAAACCACTCGAACATAGGTAGGAAACAACACGACTTATTCTAGTAAAAATTATATTAAGGAGGAAATATCTATCTTTGATGAATATGGCGTAAAACATCCAGCAAATTAAACTGTAGGCATTGTCAGAAGGAAAATGGTGTGCTCGTCCTTTGACTCTGATCGACTTGAGCTGGTAACAATAATGTTATCTAATACTACTTAAACTTTCATTTCGGAAACTTTAAAGAAGATTGTTTCATTGAAATGAAAATGTATTCAATGATAATGTTGGTGCCAATATGCACGCCTGAACTTCAAATAAAAGACTGCTACCTTTGTCTATGTTTACAGCTTGATTAAGGGGTTCCATGTTTCAGGTATGTCTGAGAGCTTTAATTTATGGGATATTGAACTCTCTTTATCTTCCTAGTGAAATATGTACATTACCAATATGAAGTATTTAATTCAACAGCTGCTTTGGGTTTTTGATCTTGCTCTGCAAATTACTATTTCCGTTACAGATGTTGAAAGCTTGCAACACAGGATTTAGACAGATATATGGTGGTGAACGCTAAATACAGGTTCAATTTTTCATGTTTTGATTTGGAAATATTCTATTTCATATTGAATTGTAACCTTCGTTATCTTAAATCACAGCAACAGAAGTACAAAACAAGCATGTAACCTTACGATAACACTCTTAATCCGCAATAGTCCGTGCAGCCAACAACGTATATTTGTTTTTAAGAGGCCTATTTATGAAATCAGCTGAGTAATGAAATAGGCAAAGAGTCAATCTGATTGGGAGAAATGCGCAATCATTCAGCCCTTTTGAAGGACATTTATTTCACAAAGGTACATAAATGTACATCACATCATCCGATACAATATATTTTAAACAATGCCATCGAAATCGCTCTACCAATTGTAGACAACATGTTTGTAATCGAACGATAATCAACTTCTTCAAACGTGTTTCCTGGAAACTTTGATATGCTCAAGCCTAAAATCAAATATATTTTTATTAAATTAATTATGAGACAGGAATATTACAAAGACAAACACATGAAGGCATGTTGTTAGCACCTACATTGAAAGGTAAGACAACTTAGCTTCGATTTAAGGTTAATGATTACGATATATTTGACATAGGACTCACTAAAATATTTCCCTACCCTGAGGGTTTGACAGAAAAATCTCCAACCCAAGGGATGATATTCCACCTGGTAAGACAATCAAGAATAACACCCCGAGGGCGAGGGTTGGAGATTTATCGGTCACCACATCAAGATAGGATATGATTGTTTCCATAATTTTGAATTATTTGTTTAACGAAAGTATCAATGCAGTACAGTGCTGATATGATGTGATTGAATTGCTGATTTGAGGTAATGGTATTGTTGTCGTGGCGTCATTATATTGTTGTTGTGATGTAATTACATGTTTTGTCATGACGTCATTACATTGTTTTGTGATGTGATTTCTGTCATACTCTAGGAGGGGGGGGGTGACAGAGAAGAATCTGTGAACGATGGGAGAAATAATTATCTTGACAGAAGACCCTACACAACTAGCTATGATTTAGCTAACATTTTTGGACAATTGTTCTGTCTTCTGCTCATAAAAGCTATTTGGGGAAAATATGGCATTACCGTATAAAATGTTGCTGAACAGTCCATTGAATTTCCTGTGAATGATTTTGTGGCTCCCTACAATAGTCAAATTCCTCCTACCAAACACCTTGATCAATACTGTCTGAAAGTTGCCATGTTTATTCCGGTACCTATTGGGGCGGAAATTGAATTCGGGGATGAATATCGTGAAAGTTGAAGCTGACTTGATTTCCGCTATGCTCGACATTTTGAGCTCATAGCCAAACCGTTTCTTACCATTGAAATTGCTTGATAAAATCAAAATGGGTTTAAATGGACATATTAGTATTTTGTAATATGTGTCTTGAAATTCATTCAAGTAACCTGAAAAAAATAATTTCATATTTCCACTGATGTGCAAAAACTAGTAACTCCGAAAGCTCAATATCTTTTTATCAAAAAACTATGCATATAATATATTTGATCTAAGCAACACTATTTTCAAAAATAAAAGGTCATTACTCGTTTTCAAGATTTCTCATAATAACATAATTTGACGTTTATAACTAAAATCCTGACATTTGTAATGGACCCTTATAGCATTTGTCAAATTCAATCAAGCCCACACTCCTGTCCTTGAGTACTCTGAAATATGAATCTGGATAATCTAGATAAGATCTCTGACAAAAATGGAAAGAAAGCTCAAATATCAAAGTTTAAAAATCGACTTTATACGTCACTGATCTGATTAAAGCTGTAAAAGAACAACTCCCTCGGAACGTATTACCGAACCTGACCTTTAACGTTCAAGGGTTGAGCTGACAATTCACCGATACTTTGGTCTAACACCATTTCTATCTGGATCGTTTGTAAGATAACTATTGATATCAGGCGGACAGCGACATGGAAAATAAAACAATGACAATGGCGCAAATACGCCCTGTCTGTAAACATAATTATCACATACAGCAACAGATCAGACTATTAAGTATATACTATATAAAGTATTACCGGAACATATGCTCATCAATGACTTTGACGGGTTGTTCTACGTCCCCTCGTGGCATTACGACATTTAGTGGACGAGTGCTTATCAAATGCCTTGTTGGCTTATACAGTCATACTCAATAAATGAGGGTGAAAATTCAGGTTAAACTCATAGAGACATGGGACATCGTTTACAGAAATCGGACGGCTGTTGAAAGGTCGTGACATTACAATTATTTAAAAAGACATTGCAGCGTCAGGGATCACTGTGACTTGTCGTGATATTCGTGTTCTCATTTACGAGGTTGGATGGCATGTTTGCAACACATTTTAAGCGTCATGTGGACTGATATCTGGGAATACCATAAATGGAACTGATTTGATGTTGTCAGCTGCCAAAACCTCAACATATTGGATAAACATTTCCCTGCGTTAATCATATCCATTTGAGAAACGATTTTTTTGTTATTACAAAAGGAAAAAACTTTTTCGAAATGAGGTCATAGTGTCAGTCCAACCAATATAAAAACAATACTTATGATGAGAGAAAAGGGTGCATATCTAAATATCTTTTTATACTAATGATATTTCCCTGCGTTAATCATATCCATTTGAGAAACGATTTTTTTGTTATTACAAAAGGAAAAAAAATTTCGAAATGAGGTCATAGTGTCAGTCCAACCAATATAAAAACAATACTTATGATGAGAGAAAAGGGTGCATATCTAAATATCTTTTTATACTAATGATATAACGATATATCTTTATTTCATTCCAAAGTAATCGTTGCAATTGATGTTACTGATGATTGGATAGGTCCAAATCACGGAATGGCAATCCCATTTCAATTTGTCTTTCTGATTTATTTACTTAAACGTTATACAGTTAAGGAAAAAAACAAACCTTTCTGTCTGTAGGACAAACCCAGATTGAAGGTTGATAAACAAACATTAATCGCAAGGACGCCTAAGTAAAACAGAGGACGATGTAAAGTATCGCTAAAGCACATAGGTTGTATATAGAGTTGCTTTTAATGGAATTGTCTTGCACAGTGTGGATACGCTTGTCTACTGACAGAGAATAATATGATAACTCACTTTAAATACCGAAATGAATCGAAAACGGGAAATACCAACACATTTTCTTATTTTTAATTTGGATATTTTTCTGGGTTTTTTCCCTATTTACTCAATAGAGCACGACGATTTAAGACAATTACTCTCTACTTTCGTATATCAAACCAAAAGTCACGATGCCTTTTCATGGTATTGTCAATTATGAACACTGATACAATGTTGTTATATTGACATACGACTGGTACACGATTCAGTCTAAGCAGACTTTTGGATTTCTCTCCTTGATACAGCAAAGCTATATAACAACTACTACGTATTGATTGTGTTACTGTGCGACACGGTCGTAATTGTATTTTAATTAATAACAACTCACGAAATTATGTTTAATTAGATAAGATCTCCTGTCAGGTCCATAGTCGAGCGTGCTGTATTATAAGTATGCAGGATGGGTACGACTGCTCAGGTAGTCTGAGAATAGTAGCTACGTTAATACCTCCATATCTGATGTTGTTTGACACCGCTCTTGCAATGCATAGCTTGATTTTGTGATAGTGCTTTAAACAGACTCATCTGAACTATGTCAGTGTGACCATCAGTCAGCTAACACTGACAGATCAATCATCGGTCAGACCTAGTTATAGGCAAATTAAAGCTGACCAGGGAATCGTGATGTTATCTTGTTTGTTTGAAAATTATGTTCAGTTTAAACATTTTCGGTACTTGACAACTATAGAATATTTTATTTTGCTCGGTTTTATTTATTCCACTCTTTTATCTGTATATATGTTATTATGGGAAATATTCCGGTATTTGTTGGTTGTTGTTATTTTGAAAGAAACTATATTTCAAACTTGTCGAAATAGTCGAAACATATCCAAGACGCTGGAAGTATATCTTTCTTGCCTTCAGCTGACTAGGATATAATAGAGTGGTTCGAATATAAACGCTTATATTTAAACCCATTAACACATTACCATAATACATCCTGTGTATAATATAAGATACAGGCTGGTCAAAAATGGCCAGTTCTACAAATAGGTACTGACAGGGTTATGGTCATGTGCTATAGGCATGTTTACTGCTTAGATATTGTGATATGGAGCATATGTTATCATTTTCATTTTACTTAATAGCGTGTTTACACCATATAGCTTACACAGAGACGTTTTGCTCTCTCTTGGTTATTTCCTTCACTAATTTTTGACAGTCTAAATATTTTAAATAAGATTCAGACTTTGTACATTTGTGGTGGAGGTAATATGCATTCCTGGTGCTCCAACTGTTCGGGGACGTCAGTGGGTTGGCCGATAACTGTAACTAATCTAAATACTGAAAAACATCACATGCAATGATCACTATAGCATATCAATAGTGTACACTATAACAACATGTACGACATATCATCGCATGTCTATTCAATAATTCCGGGAAAGCATTACGTAATGTTAGAGATGGAAAATGATGAATTTCAGTAGATTTATTGCTTTAGTTTCGGCCTTACTTTTCAATTTCTAACCAGATGGTTTGGTAGGGCATTTACCGATTTCTAAAAAAAAAAGTTAGTTATCATGTAAAACAACTCTAATCACATAACTGCTGAGCTATCAAGATCTCGAATGCTTGTATTGTTTGTGATGTGACGACATAATTTGGCAGAGCGTTCCAATGACTGATCACCTTTTTCTTTAAAAGCATACTTTCACAAGTAAAGTTTGTAATTCCCTTTTCAAGTGGAATACTATGACTTCTTGTTCGTTAATTATTGGTTATATTTTAGAACCTTTCCGTTATAGATGTGTCATAGCATCCATGTGTCAGTTTGCATACTTGTCTCCATATTTCTGATTACTAAAACGATTATTTTGCTCCAAGTGATCCATTATTCTTTTTCTTATAATTTGTTTTCATGATTGTATATACAACACTCATAAGATTTACTGGCCTATAGTTTCCTGGTATTTTCTTGTTACTTTTTTTCTGAATTGGGGTTATTTGCCCCTCCTTCCAACTGTCCTTCGAACGAACTGTTGAAAATGTCAAATAGAGGTGTTTTGAAATTTTCCGCTGATTCTTTCAATATTTTAGGGTGAATGTTGTCCGGTCCTGGCGATTTCGAACGATTTAAGGTTTCCAATGCAGTTAGTACTTCATTATGTGTTATTTTAGTATTACTGATTGGACTTGATAAATTGTAATGAGTTTAAACAGGTATTGTAGTATTTTCTATGAGCTGGTCCTCGTCATTCACCATACCTCAGAAGTAATGGATATTTTAAAATATTCTTGACGACAAAATCATTTCAGGGTTACGCAACATTTTGAAGTCGTTAGGCAGGGATTATCAGCGAAAAGCAATGATATACCAAGTAATCGAAACGGAGTATAATAGGGACTGACACAACCCTTAAATTGGTGGACCCAGTGCTTTATTTAATGGAATTACAATTTGCATTACGTGCTGTACATTTCATATATAACTTAATGAATCGCTGTATATACAAAGGTGCCTGTTAATACTTCGTACAGATAGAGTGTCTACTTCTGCAGACAATTCCCATATGTTTACCAGTCACGCTAAATATAGTAGGTTGTGATACCCTGTAGAATACATCAGATGATACGTGTACGTAATATGTATATATAAATGTTTCCATTATACTTAATTTGTTAACCTAATAGACTCTGATACATGTAATTTTATCACTTCCGTATATCGTTTACCATTGTGTGACGTTTTCCAATTTCCCAGTACTTGGGAGCGTATTGTCTCAAAACAGAACATCATCAAACATCGTGATCGTCGGAAGAAATAGTTCATCAAAATCATACCAATAAAACATAATGAAAATATCGCGAGAATATAAACAACGTTTTAAGTTAACTGTGAATAGTATAAATCCAATGACGATGCGATTGCTTTAAAATATATGTTTTTATTGTAAACATTCTTTTAAATGCATTGAATTCTTCTGCGGAGATCTTCTGTTTGTTTACATTTGACAAAGAACGATCGTTTGCGATCGATGACCCTGAATGTCGTTTGAAAAACAATACGGTGCTAATTGATTTACTGAAGAAACGCATAAGTTAATACACTATAATATATAGATAACCAGTTTATTGCACAGTATTTCCAGGGTTTGTCGTTTATGCAATGTTCTCATCGCTCATACTCAAGTCCACCTGCGGTGGCCTCTTGATTTTATCCACATGGTCTCAAAGGGACAAATGTTTCACGACAAAGCCTTAAACATATTCAAGGATTGCACTTGATCATACATTAGTATATCAATGTATAGACCGAGAACCGAAGTGCACAATAAATAAACTGCGAAGCGGTTAATAAAAAGAGTGTTATGTATACATCGGTTTTCGGTTTGTTCATCGATAGACCAATGTATTATCAAGTGCAATCTTTATAATTGAATAACATTACACAATCAAACAATCCTACTCGATATTTTGGTTATAACCAACATAAAACAAACACATTGTATGTTCCTCAGAATACAGTGCACTTTATGTTTATATTTGACACTTTGACCCATAAAGAACGTCAGGTTCACACCACAAGTGTGTATTTGTCATACCAATTATACGTTTGGTGAATAATGGTCATTAACGCTTTGAGGACAACCAGTAATTAGTTTGGGGACAAAAGGACGATTGCCGGAAATGTTATTGGGTGGGAACGCTGGGAAAGGCACGTAGTCTAGTGGCTGATCAAACACGTTTACTTGGAGAGGAAACACGACATATACAGACGGCTTCATTTAAGGATGTGGCGACCCACAGACTCCGATCATTTCGTCTTCATCTCCTTCCTAGACGATAATTACCACCATTGCACGTGGTGTTGTTGTAAGCAAATGTTGTTCCACAGCAGTTTGACAGTCCTGGGAGGTCATGCTTTGATCCTGTTGTGAACAAGTAGTGAATACCGCAAGCATGTATTAATATAATCGAACACCAGTATCACTTACGTAGTTCCATTTCAATATAGAATAATCAACTTGCATTTTATTTTTCGGTTTTATGCATTCAAGTGTTACTACATGTACCGTTAATGTAGGTGAGACTAGCTTGTTTAAATTACTTAGATGATATGATTTTGAAACAAAATACCAAACAATTTTACACATTATAACATTCTTCCAAATATGCTGGACAAGTATTGATAAGAACACAATATGGTAGATATATCTATATAAATGCAAAGGCTATTAGTTGAATCTGCATATACATATCTGCCGCCACGGCTACAAAGTAGGAGATAACTAGTCCAGATTATACGATCGTGTCCTATATATATCTAGATATGTATCCTGGAATGGCCTACAATAAGCTGAACTGCCCAACGCATGTCATCGAATCCGTCCTAGTGGTCAGAGGGTACGACGTGCAGATGTGTGTTTGCACCAATATCTGTACATCGATAGTATGCAAATGACACCACAAACAGTCTCTCTAGAACAGACAATGGATTCCAATGGGAGTACTGTTATGTTTCTACTCTGGCGGTTCCATCATCTGCTTTACACCCCATCAAATAGTATCGGGTATCAGTTAGCGACAGGGGGCATATTGTATGGATAATACAAGCGACAGTACTACTCCAATTTGCACTCTGTAGCAATGGTGTAGACTAAACCGACACAGCTGCGTTGTATCCGGAAAACACATGGCACTGAAACAATTTATCTGACGACAGAATTTACATCGATCTCGGGAAAGCGGTAGTTTGCCTGCAGCAGGTTTACTTTATATACTTTTGGAGATAAAAATCAAATTGTGAAATTATGCAAAAACAAGTATTGATCTTTACTTTTACATTCTGATAGTGTTCCCGGTAACAACACATCTGCTTACTTGTCATAGTTAAGAATAAAGAACAGAAAAAATATATCTAACTCACTATCGTAGGAAAAGCGATAGGACTAAGGAATCTGCCCTCCATACGTATAGAACCACCGTACATTGCGCCTTTTCAAGAAAATCTTGTAAAGGGATATATGAGGAAATTTCCGCTTATGATATCCGAACTTAAATAATGTAACAGTGACGTTTGTAAGGCAAAGTTTTCTCATTGAATTTCTACATATTTTAGAAGTAGATAGTGAAGTTATAGGGTGCCGCCACACAACTGTATGCATTTAACTGTGAAATAATCACAACTGTCATATCCTATAAATGAACCTTGATTAAGTTATCTGGTGTTTATGTATAGTTTATTGTGTTATACATTCAAATTGTTTAATCAGTGACTGAAATTTCGTTTTGCCAGATTTTTGTTTTTGTTATTTAGCTAAGACCAGTGCAATGGTTTTTAACCACTGAAAATAACTCGTTAAGCCACAGTCTAGTTGATCATGATTCCGCTAGTGGCACTATATAAAAGAATTACATCACTGCAAAGAGCTATAAAATGTTGTGTATGAAGTAGTACAACGGTATACGAGTATCCTTAAGATTGCTGTATCTCTGTGGAAAAATAAATGTTTTAAATGTGAATTAAATCAGACTGCGATTTCACTCCGGGGAGAAATAAGCAAGTATGCAATCTACATATAGAATGTGTAAGGTATAAAATAAATTGTCGTCGGGAAATAAGTGATTTATGGATTTGATAACTGTAGTTAATTAACGGAGGATAAATACTTCAGCGTATGTGTTAAGGTATTAGATTGATCTATATGTGATCTTTATATGTAAACACTAACCTTACCCAACATCAATATCAAGACTGGTCGTTATACACACGTAAATCCAGATTTTACAGGCTACTAAATACTACAATCTAAACACCCTACACGCTGTGCTTACCAGGCGAGTGTGGACATAAAATTCATTCAAAATTAGTCGGATCGATTAAATGTATTTTCGCATCGTGTTCAACCAAATCCCGAGCTGTGCTATCGGTGTGAGATTGTTTCGGGAGAAGACGGTGAAGAGGGTGATCTGTAAAACCCACCAGATGTAACATTGGTACCTTCCTTTGTGTATTGTAATGATTCATAAAACGCTAAATCCACGGACTGTTTGTGCAAATTCGAATATAACAATATCATTTTCAGATTAACGAGATGATGTATCGGCATCGCTCGGGCGTCACTTTATTGATCAGTGTTTGTGTAACATTCTTCACGTTTTACTCGAGAACTGCATTAAGATGGCGCAGTTCCGGTAATCTAGTTTTATTCATAGCATACACGGGAAATCTGACATCTAAACGTTTTAGGATGTAAACAACAAATAGAAAGCATGTTGGGTTTTTATACAAAAAACGTTTCGGTAAATGTATATACACATTATATATATACGTGCGATACTAAGATATGTCCAATGACTTGTTTCTACGGTTAGGGAAGACGGAGAATATGGCGGCCAAGAACTGCATCATTGATACCACGTGGGTTCTTTTTAATATATTGTAATAAGATAGAGATAGATAGCAGGTGTAGCATGGGCACATGTACAGTCGGTATACCTTGATAGGTATCAAGGTGTCAAGCGTGCTTTCTTCATCATCAAATACTTTATTCTACCCTGACGAATGTTACGCTCAGGTTCAAGTTCTTTATCAACTTTAAGTCTAGAGATTACCAAGAGAACAGCACTGTTTATGTGTGTGTGTAGTATTGTCTGGCTTTCTACATCAGCAAACTGAATTCGAAATAATAAATCCGAACAGTGTATGTCTTGTAATTCTGTTTAGAAGATAATGTTAATCACTTGATCTTTAATCATGTATGGTTCTGCAAATTTTCTCAAGTATAGGGAACAATCAGGTGCGGTTTTTTTCTTAAGTGAATGTAAAATATTGATGAAAAGTGGATACGGGGAGATTTTTAATTGTATTATACGGAGCGACACCCATAACCGCTGGTATATGACATTGGTCGGTAATTACAACTACCTGATATTCCATACCATTAGTAGTATACGAGTTCCAATAAAGCTAATTACACGCTTATGAAAGTGGACTTAGTTCTTTTTTCTGACACTCGTAGGAATACATTATTGTGCATGACATAAAAAGGTAATAGTATAAAGGTCGTTCTTTCTTAATTACTATGTAGTGTAATAGTTTGTTTTCTTTGTCAGCAATTTTCAAAATAGTATTGATGAAAACTAGCACTAAAATTTCATTAAGGTAATGTTCTACCTTTGTTCAGCCAGATAATTGCAGAGTCGAGCTTTATTTGCACATTGTGTGTTTAATAACCAAGAAGATTGTAAAGTAAACACACCATGACCTTGACCTTGAACACGGGGTGAAGGTCACGGGGTGAGTGTAGTTATTTAAGTGTTCGGGGTCCTAATTGTACATTGATAGTTGTCCTCTTCAAATTATTCTATAATGCGTGACATATATATAAATTGGGTTGTTCTAGTGCATCCACACACTTGGCTTTGTCTCATTCGATTAATGGGACTAATGTGAAATGTATCGTAGTGTCACGTGGTATTAGTGATGGTCTACGCTATGTCAGGAACAGTAATTAGGCAGACATTAGTCGACAGATATAGTCCATTGAACGCACACTTTGATAGATATGATGAAAAACTTATTGAAATACTTGGCAGTGGACCATTTCATTGAAATACCGTGCAGTGTCAAACGTTTCGTACCCAGACGCGATATATGACCAATTGAGGCTAATAGGTTTTCTGCCGAGGGCGCATCATAGAAAAACTTAGTCACATTATTCATTTGTCTATAGAAACGCATTTTTATCACTTATAAAGTATATAATGTATATTGATGCACTGCCTATCAGTTCAGCATTACAGCATATATAATTTGTAATATAAAATGCATAATACCAAAACATTCTACTGAGAATGGAAACCACGAAAGTATCACCCTTCACAGCGTTACAACCTGAAATAGAACCCAGGATATGTATTTACAAGAGCAAAACAGGAGAAAGGGAAATGATATGCCAGACTGAAACTCGAACCCGGGAAACATCAAAGCCTCGACGGACGCTGACGATCGACCCATTCCAGTTTTGTTGCAATGTTAATGAACCACATCAACAGTTCATGCCTATACGGACGCTTATACCTATAAATAGGGTCATATCGTTGTCAACAAATATTAAACAAAGACAAAGGGGATAGTTCGCGGACATTGTATTCTTTGAAATAGTATAAATACGTATATTACGTTATTAGAGCACTAAATAGAAATAGCGAAATGCTTAATTGTTTTCTTTCATTGTTTTGTCTTTGGGATATCGCGTTTTCATCACTAGTCAAAAATTATGTTTGTCATACGATTTGAATATATCTCTTCTTTCTGCACTGTACATTCTTTTGACTTCATGCAAAGCTACAGATTTCCTCGGACAAAGATGAATAGATTTAGAATAAGTGTGATTTTACGTGTGCATTGGCCATTTATAAATTGGCACAAAGCCGAGTTGTTAAGTGTGACGTTATTGGAATATGATGACCAATGCCGATTTTCTGTTACAGTTGTGGCATTCATATGGTATCTCAGGGAAAGCGTTAAAAATTCGTCATAGTCTTGATTAGAAATACGAACTCTTATACCGGGAAATTTTATATCAACTTAATAAAATACATGAACTTAGAACAACCACGGGTTTTATTATTGGAGTTAATCGCCTCTGTTGTGTTCACATATCAGCGTGCAATCAATCACTCCACGTGGTCGCCGACGGAAACCTTACATATCGACATACCCCCCCCCCCCCCCCCCCCCCCAAGGTTCACCAAACAATTGCATTCTAAATCCAGTCAGAACGATTACGTCAATCAACTGTGTCAAAGGTTTCCAGTGTACATGTCTCAGTGACATGTTTATAAGAAAGCAATACAAATACCAATATTTGGCATGTTTAGAATTGAAGGAAAGTATGGATATGAAGCATTATCATGAATAATTTCGAATTGAAAAATGTTTTTAATATACACTTTGTCATGCGAATTGGTATAGTCGTTCCTTTCTTACAGCAAGGCTGTACATAAAACACCTACAGAGCATGCAACAAAGGCAAAAACGAATCCGTCATTTATCAATAAAATATGTTTCGAACCATACGTTCAAAGCCAAATACACATTTTTCTAAAGTAACCCTGATGTTCAAACATATCCTAAATGGCATGACAGCACGCGCTCGTTCAATACACATTCCCATATAGGTTTTCACGTGCATTTACATCACTTCTATAAATATATGAGGATGTACACGGAAGGTGAGTATTAACTAGATAGCCGCCCACCATAAATGGTTTTTGTTTAGTACCAATGTTATTATTTTAAAGATAGAATAAATCAGTAACAAAGAGTTTAGTTGATCAGCTGCCCGTATTAAAACGAAAACATTGTTCTTATATTACTTTAAGTAAACATTTGTCTTCCCAAAACTGGTAGGCTGAATTTTCCAAGATGTGTCCGGAAAATGTTCTAAATCAGCTACATATAAACGGAACATTTTTAAAAGGTTTTGACACAATTAACAAGTGTTTCTTTAGGCCCTCTGAGACCCTGTTTAGTCTGTCGACGTCTATATCAGTAAATCAACATTAGAGCAGGTTTCTCTCGTAACGAAATATCAGAAAACGAACAAATGGCCCCATTTACCATAGAATGTTTACTAAGGGAAAGTGTCTCCAGGGATCCTCCATTACTGGCCTGTCCGCGTGGACCTAATTAAGGTATCGCGTGAAACGACGCTTACACGGACATCCTGTACTGGTGCACTGTAAACAAAACAGACCAATTCTGTGTATGTGTGACAACACCATTTTAACGTGTGTGCCCGATTGAATGTAAAGGTGCTGGTACGAACAAAAAATGGTCTTGAGGCAGTAACCGTTCAAAGTGGGTACGGAATATGACATGTTGTAGATTACAATTTTAACTTCTGTAAACATCGAAAAATTACAGAGAAAATAAAAATCAATGGAAATGCTCGTAATGCAAAGGCGGTGCATTCTGCTTTCTGTATTAGTTCTTCATACGGCACATATTTCTTGCAATGCACTTCAAAATCCGTGCATATTTTAATTAAAGCCAATCATGATACAACGTGTTCATTTTTCAGCATTATAAACTTGATCTATTGATACAATCTTACCTGTTCTGCAGGCCCTTGTCAATCCAATCATGATAAGTACGTGGACGAACGCTGTTTCCCACCTGTACGATGTCATTGTCACAGGTACCAAACTACTTGTGGAACGAACACCCTATAGCTGTAATCCGCGGTGTTTTAGTTGACCATCCAGCAGCTGTACCCCATACAGGAGTTAAAAACAAGGTACACCATCGTGCTAAATGACTTTTTTCCTTTCTATTACTACGGAGTTGGTGGTACATGTGAGACTTTACATAGCGTTCACATTTGTGGCGAAATCAATGTGTACCTATGGGCGGCTGCATAAGTCAATATTGAAGCTTATCGGCTGTAGTTTAGAGGGAGGCTGGGTGGCGATGAAGGCCCATATGTCCGGCACATGTCGGCAACTGTCGGGAACATCAGTATATGCCGGTGTTTGTTTTCAAAACTAAGTGTCAAAAAAAATTAATAATAACCAGTCAATTTCTCAACACTGTTTGTCAGCTCTATATATATACAAGGCTATAAACATCTGTTTTCACAATAGGTGTACGAGTCCGACTGGAGTGTTCGAGAGCAGTCTTATTTACATACAGAGGAGATGGCTGTGAGGCAACTCTCCCGGAAGTGTGAACGTCTAACCTGGTCAAATCGACTGTGGCACACAAGGCACGCGCGCGTATTGTCTTCGCTAATTACAAGGATATGTCGCCATTGTCTTAAGTTCTAATGCATCGGGCGGACTAAGATCTTACTAGGCCTCAAATGTTATGAACCCCATATCGTCCGGTTAAAGCGAGTGCCCTGGTTACACAGGAAATCTCTTCCCTTTCCTAGTCCCTGGTATAACATGCCGTCACAACAATGGTTTGTTAGTTTACACTGTAGACTGCATTCGCCCCTATTTTACGAACTAATCTTAATTACACGAAGACTATTGAATGACATTTGCAGTCCCCAATTTATTTGTAATTTTAAGTACACTCAGTTGTTGAAAATAACCGACTCCAGATAGTTATAGTTATTACGTGTTCGCTGTTTCGAGCATTTTCTAATTCGGCTGAAATTGTCTCGTTGTTAGAAAGACATATATCTCACATAACACAAGTGCTGGTACATGCTTTCGTTTTTATCAATTGGCCGTGGCTCGGATTATAACACGTCATCCACTCGAGCCCCGTTGAGACGGTACTTGCTATTCTCCATCCAGTTGAAAAGAGTAAATGACGCGCAAACAGTTAATTAGAACTTGTCATACTTTAACAATTACCCCTTTGAAATCAGTTAATTCGGCATCTTCGCCCACCGCGATTTCGTTAGGCAATGTTGAGTGCTGGACCTTTCAACACTCTATCAGACACATGTCCCAATTGTAATGAGTCACAAGTCCTGACAGTAACAACCAGCATTTTACTGTAGGATTGGAGGAGGGTAACTACATGATTGTACTGTAGAATAAGGCGCGAGTCATTGTCTGCTATGGATGATAGGTGGGAAGTTGTGAAGAGTCACTGTTTGCTCTGCAGATACCATGATTAATACTATTTTTAAACACTTTTGTTTTATTTCTTATTTATTCACTAAATGAATAAATGAGAAATAATTTCCACATTTAAGGAATGTAATCAGTGGAATCTTATTGTATATTTGGCAAATTTAGATATATTTTACATGTTTATATGTATTTAAAACAAATATTTTTACCGGTGAAATATCGAAAAAATGTTCATTATATCATTATATTGATATTTTTTGCTACTGAGAAATTTGACATTTGTTACTAATGAGAAATCATACTTTTTCTAATTTGACCAATCAAAACACTGCTTACGAATGACATTTGAGAAACCTAAAAGCTGCCCGGGTACGTTTTGCTATAAAAAATGTAATAAACAGAATATCTAACAGTTTCATCAGTGACCAAATATATTTCACTCAAAATATTAGCCCCGCCCGTGAAATATATTTGGTATTACTAAAGACACTGTTGGATATCCTAAATGAATCATGGAAAAATAGTCTCGAAATGAAGATATTGTGTAACGTTTTGTCATGTTTGTTTCATCGAAATAAGGTAATATCAACATGCTAGTAAACAAGAAATTGACGACACAACCGGCGACCACCTATAAGGTAAATGGCGGCGGGGAGCAGGTGCTTGGTACCTACAGACGGTGATATTGTCTGATACTATGAGAGTCCAAACTGGTCTCGGTGTCCCCGCCGACAGGCAGCCCTGGGGGACAATGAGTCCACCTTTACGAGCTGATGGATTGGGTACTAGAACGTGGTACATACACTTGTAGACGGCTGGATTTCCAATGTTCGTCTACAATAACAGCCAAAGTCCTAGCCAGTCTCTTGGCTGACGTCATATAGTAATGGTATTAACAATTAACAGAAAACACCGCTGTCTATATGCAAACAAGCTTGGTTGGAAGCAGCTACACGTATGTTGTTCCTGGGATTAAGAGCTGTTGCATATCAAGAGAATGTTAATGTATTCTTTGTGTGCAACAGCCCCAGTAAATATATCGATCTTTACAATGTTAATTCGAACTAACTTTTCCTATAAATTTAGAAAACGACCAGGACCTGCTGTTACAAATGGACGAAATTGTCAAATGGTGCAGTAGAAATATGTACTTGGGTTTCTGCATCGACCAAATATATTTTAGTTACATGCATGTTCTTCCTCTCATCTTAATTAAGCTATTAATTCTCAAATTCGGCAACATATGCGCGGAAGTATCTACTTATGATAATTACATCACGTGGCTTGTTTATTTCGTCCTATTGTAAACAAACAGATGGCGATCTCACCTGTGTGAATTGCTCATGTACATACATATATACATACTTATACTGCGATAAAGCTACATGTAGCCACCCTGACTACTGAATCTTAAAGTTAAACATTAACTGTGGACGTATCTAACCATGTATTGGCTTTATCGCTAATATACTGGCACATAGCGAAAAAACATCACTACCAACTAGATTCGATCATGTACAATAATTTCATTTTCATAGTTTATAAATTCATAAAAGGTATAGCCTTAGTATAAGATTTTGGCGGATTGGAAAACATCTTTTCGTTACAGTTTTGATGATATGTAACAATCACAAATAGTCCATGATACGAGTTATCCATTCTATAATCATGCGTATGTTAGAAAACAAAACCACAATCAGTAATTCTATTTACCCTAGTTGATGATGAATGGTTTCATTTTCATTTTAGTTATTTTCCAGCGTCAAAGACAATTTTAAATCATTTTGGAACATTAAGACTTGTAAACAAGCGATGATCGGTTCCGGATTACCCACACGATCTGGACAGAACTCAGGTTGATATATTCCAGTGTAGTAATTATCTTTGTTTCGGGGTAATCATCAATATGTTGATTAGTACAAATGTATAGGATTAAACACCATTTACAACCCAATCGCTTAACATTGCAAGCAAATCAGAACAAAACAACATTTAGCCTGTTCCGCTTTGCCTTTTCTACTCATAAGAGTTTCAGTTACACAGAGACATTTGGAAGGACCCTTAAGTTTATAAGCTCCTTTGCTAATAATTCGAACTCAAAACTAGCAGAACCGATTTTAGATTGATTGTTTATCTCATAATACTAATGGATATAATCTCTTAATTAAAAAGATAGCGTGTGGGTAAATTAATTTATTTTCACTACTGGTAATATTTATCATGTTTAAGAATAAAATGGCTGAACGTCTAATACTAATTGTCTTCAATCAGAGAAAGCGAATAGACAAGTATATTTCATCTGCCTAAAGAAGTCTACTGTTAATCTTCAGAAATAAATCTCCTCTGCGTATGATTGAAGAGAGATCCGAGTATTCTAAACAAAAACACGAAACAAAGTCTCAACATGCCAATAAAGCAATCACGTTAGCCATAGACGACCTGTATGGGGGTCTGTACAAATAAAAAAAATATCCCAGCCCAAATGTAACCCCAAAACACTAGCGGGTGCAGCAACAACTACTTTTGCGACCCGGCAAAGAACATGGTGCAGTATTTCAAAAATTGTTGCTTTACCAGTGAGTGAGATAGCAATAATGGTTTTTATAAAGACTTGTTGGATTAGAGCACAAATGGCGCACATCGGGACAACAGACCAAGAAGCTAAAAGCTGATGATGCACGGCGAAGTATGGTGGCGTAATTATTTTCGATATTTGATCGATGCGATGGTAGTAGCCCCTGGACTCCTTGGCCATCACGTGATCACATTTTCAAACTATTTCTATTGACGTCACGCAAAAAGCTTCCGGCTACTGATTTGATAATCATTTGACCACTCTGGAGCGATGGCGCCTGGATTTTATGTTATTACTCTTCACGATCAGATTTGTTTGGTTGTCCCACTAAAGGCGCACTCATCAGAGCCAACATCAGAATTGCCTCCCGCTATTGGCTAGAGAAATCCTTCTATTTCGTTCATGCAAAATCCACCGTTTCATGACAATAAATTTGCATCTATATATGACAAATAAACACGCTTTGAAAATAAGGCATTATGATAATATAGTTTACCTCGATATCAACTTAAACTATGACCTACACAGATATCAGTATCAAGCTATACGATAAGCGTGACGATTTTGATTTTCTAATCGTGAACTTTCCATTTCTTGATAATACATGTAACATCGTTGCTTCTCCAAACTACGGTGTTTGCAAGTCGCAGTTGATTCGTTATTTTTTATTGACCGATGTCCTACGCTGACAAACAAACTTAATACACAGGGATTCGAGACATGCAGGTTGATCAGGACTAGGAGCAAGTTTAATATATCTTGTATCTTTGTGTGATATAAAGATGGATGTTTTTGAGTATGCTCATTAGTGTGCTTACTTGGTGTGATTGAGAGTGACGACTCGGTTATCAATTTGATGATTTGATGTTTACTATTTGATGTGACCAAGATTTACATGGCGGATGTCGTCGATGAAGCAAAAGACGTTTACTCTTACGGACCACCTGGTCTTACTCACTTGTAATATTACAAATGTCTCCGTGTTAATCTTTCCATCGTCCATATTTTGCCCCTAGTTTAATCGAGTTTGAGTTCGGATTATTATAATGTATTTTTTCTACAATCATAGATTATTGTTGCTCTATTCGTAGGGTATAACAAACGAAATAAAAACTTGAAAATTTGAATGAAATAATTTTTTGTTTTGCGTGGTGTGCTGCTGGAAACCAAACGATCATACATATGTAACCCTGTGGGCTTTGTTATCTAAAGAAACACATTTCAGTTTATATCAAAGTCAGTTTTAGGGCCCCAAAATTAGGTGTTTAATCTTCAAACCATTATCGCGATATAAAACATAGTCTGTGATAACTTTATAACAATATATGAAATCATTGATTTTTTTCCATAAAAAAACAAATCATTTTTTGAGAACCAGGAACAAAAGTGATATTTGTCTTGCAAGAACTATAATAAAGCTATCGTGATGTCCTGCCTGATTTCACGCTACACAAATATAACACAAACATGGAAGTACAACTGTCACCATGCTAGGAGTGTCCGGCGCTTCAGGATATTGAATCCAGTGCAATCACAATAAACATGCCCTCCAATGAGAGGCTGACGAAGATAGGCGTTAACGAATAGCATGTTTCTACAATCAGGTATCAGTTAATTGTTGGAGAGGTTTCGTTAAAAAAAGGCGAACTGTGGTCATTTCATTCCGTAGTTTAGTTCATACCAGATGAATGCTATCGGTATGGGAACGCTAGTAGATGGCGCGACTGATAGGTGTTCTGAGGTAATCCCGGTATCGCATGCTTTACAACAATGACATGAGATTAGGGCACGGAGGACATTGCTATATTTGTTACGAAGACATATCTAATAAAGCAGCACAGGAAGTATTTATTTTTCACACTTTTTCCTTGGAGCGAATAACATTGATCTCCATTTGCACGCTTACGTTTACTCTTAGATTTATGATCAAAAACCATGTTTCTGTACTCGAGTATTCCATTTATCTAGCATGGTTGGTGACAATCGCGCATGTAAATTACGACTAAACAGCACGATAAGAAGTTTTTGCTTACATCCAAAAAGGTCGTTGTATTGTGGCCGTGCCTGGGCTTCCTCTCACCCAAATAATACGATATGACATGAATGAAAAGAGACAAGATTTTGATAAAACAAAATACACAAGTATGTCGCCAATAGTGTCTATTTCAGCTGCATTTCAAAGCCCATGGGTATGGTTAGCAATGTCGACCTGCCTGTACGTTTGGTGTAATGATCAAAATGCTTCCAAATTAGCCTAACTACAGGGGAACACTCTGGTATGTGACGCGACAGGCCTGATTCCATTAAACAGAATCGTATATTAGATGTAGACACGTTGACGGGAGCAAGAAATATCTACTGGTGTTGTTATCGATCCACATTGATTTCATATGTATATATATATATAAATGTCACGTGACAGTCCGTCGTGTCGCTAGCACACTGTAATATGACACAACCTTGAGTAAGGTGTAAGCAATAGCCACTGATAAACATATACGATTTCTTTATCAAATTATCCAGTTCCAGAAATCATGTGTATAATCAACCAAGACATGCAACCACCCGAGTTCCTATTTTCTGTCATCATTCTATGGGCAGATCACAGAATAAAACAGTAGATATTTCAAGTAACAAAATTCTTTTTGACAACTTCTAACTGTCCATTAGAGTTGTCCTTAAAATAAGACTTATCAAAATATCATTTTTTTTGTGTTTTTTGTTGATGTGTTGATAACGTTGATACGTAAAATTGAAATATATTAATTAGAAAATAAATAAGAGAATACCGAAGCGTTTACAAAATCATAATCAAAATCGATTAAAACAGGGGCAAAATATGAACAAAGGAAAAATTCACATGGAGATCCTTGCAAAAGTATAAGAGAATAAGACCAGTGTCCCGGAAGAGTAAGCGTCTTCTGCTTCATCGTCGACACCAGCCATGTAAATCTTTGTCACATCAAGTTCTCAAAATGAGAACCGAGTATCGTTGTCAATCACAACAAGTAAACACACTAATGAGCATACTCAAAACCGTCCATCTTCATATCACTTAAATATACAGAATATTTTTCAATGAGACAAAGATGGCGACCATAAAACTTGTCCATAGTTCTGATCAACCTGCATCTCTCGAATCCTTGTGTTGTTAGTTTGTTTGTCAGCAATCGACATCGATCGCGAAAATCCCAATATTTAGAGTAATCCCTAGGATACCGAATCAACTGCGACATGTAAACACCATAGGTTGGAGAAGCAGGGATGTTACTATCAAGAAATGGAAAGTTAACGATCGGAAAATTGAAATCATCACGTTTATCGTATAGCTTAGTAGCATATCTGAAAGTGAAATTAAAAGATTTGGCAAGGTTTTTGTTACCTGTCCTGATTAGATCCTATACATTCAGCCTCGTATGAAAACAAAAACAAGTCAGCTAAGATTGGGGTACAGTTTGTTCCCATGGGAATGCCAACAGTCTGCTGGAAAATCTTTCCTCCGAACTCAACAAAAATGTTGTCAACCAAGAATTCAATCATCCTTACTATATCTTCTTCAGTATATTTTCTCTTAGCTTTTGTCGTGTTTTTGGCAAAGTATGCTCCAAGATAGCGCACTACCATATGCATATATCGTCGTCCGCCTTTCATGGAAAAGAAAGCTCTCATAACAAGAGATCGGGGACGTTCCTTCAATTTTGTATGAGGTATGGTGGTGTACAGGGTGAAAAAAAACAAATGTCAAAAAGGGGGTGTTCAAGTTTGATCGAAAGATCTTTCGAGTTTTTCAAAATCCACATCCCATTAATTCCACTTCTGGAGTATACAGTGTCACAATACGACTGAAGCCCTGATTTTATGGTACTAAGAATTGTAGTTTTGATAATGGCTTGTTATACAGAAGCATGATTTGACAGTATTTTATCTTTCGAAAAGCTGGTTGATAATTTTCAATGATGGGAAGGAGGTAATGCTAGAATGCAAGTCGGCTTGGTTTTACTTAGAAGAATTGCTTTTGTAAGTTGGTTTCCATCTCATCTCCGTTCCAGGTATTTCAAAATATTTTATATTGATCCATAATCTTTTATTTAATTACGTATGAACTGAAAACAGAAATAGTAATAAAAATACCAAATGCGAACTGAAAATCGATTTAACTGGGGGCAAATATGAACAAAGGAAAGATTTGCCACTTGGACCGCGGTTTGGAATGTTAAAACATTGCCGTGAAACTATGTCTTTAATAGGAAAATATGCCTATCGTGTCTGTGCAGTAAGAGCTACGTTAACCACATTGAATTTGTGTGATTTACCACGAACAATTGATATTATGTTACTGTTTCCGGTGTCCTTAAACCTGTTTACCCGTAACGAAATGTAAGGAAGGTGTATTCAAAAGGGGCAGAGTGCTGGCGAGAGTAATTGTGATGACCACTTGCTCTTGGTGTAATGTACAGCAGAGGAAGGTGTAGTTTCCATCAACCTCTGTACTTCTATGGTCTCGAAGGTGGTTTAATTTCTTTAGTTTTTAAGTCATCCGTCTGTCGTCATTGCTGACGGGAAACTGATTATGTTTCATACACGAGGTAATGGTTATACAATTTTCTGATGTATGGGTAATGATGAGCACCATCATTTCAGAAGTACTTTGATAAAATGTTATCTATTTAGGGGGTCTCGTGGAAGGAGTCTAATTGTTATTATTGACTGTTTGAGACCTATTTTTATGCGAGCGTATATTTATTAAAATAATTTTGTCAATAATGTAAATTATGTTTTACCACATTCGAGATAAAAAAAAAATATTTTTCTTTTTTCTTTTCCTTCTCCTACTGACGACTAACTTAGGTTCCAAATATTAACAGGCAACATTCGAAAAATCACAAGACTAGATTTGCTTTCTGCCGTTTCCTCTGTTCATCAAAATACAACACAAACGACCAGATTGCCGTAAATGGCTCACCTACGGGTGGCCGTTGAAATTATTCTTCATTGTCATTTATTACGTAATCTTATAATGATGAAATTGCGGCCCATAAAAACCGCCACAAATCTGCGATGAAAATCGGAGATGCCGCCAATGAATTTATTTAAATTCAAAATTCAAATTCAAACATGTATAGCATAATAGGATAATTACATAAGTAATTTGATGGCAATGCATATAGTTACAAGCATAACTAAATCAAAACTGTTTAAGAAACATCTACTTACACATTGACCGAAGAGGAAATACTATCTAACCATGCTTCAGTATTACAATCTTTCAAGATATCTGTAAATATGCAAGACGCTGACCTACATCGTCTTTATTGGATACCGAAACTACACAGGGATTTTTCTAAGCAACGGCTTATGTCTGATCCTGCTTATTGCTCGACCAAGCCTTTATCAAAACTTCTTATTACCATCCGTAGTACCATACAATCAGGACTCAAGTGGTATTGTGACACTGATTTCTCAAGAACTGAAAATAACTGGACAAAAATCTTGAAAAACTCGAACGGTCTTTTGATTGACCTTGAACATCCCCCTCCTAGAATTTTTTTTTCTGTCAAAACATTTTGTTTGTCCATCCTGGTCACTACCATACCTCATATTAAACTAAAAAATAATAACATCCATGCTTCGGCAACCGTAGGTGTTTACATGTTGCAGTTGATTCGTTATTCTAGGGCTTGCTCTAAATATCAAGATGTACATGATAGATGTCGATTTCTGACAAACAAACTAACTACACAAGGATTTGAGAAATATGAGCAAGTTTTATTGAGAAGTATTTTGTATCTTTTTGTGATATAGATACGGACATTTTTGAGTATGCCAATAAATTTGCTTACTTGATGTGGTTGAGAATGATGACTTGGTTCTCAATTTAAGGAATTGATGTTTACTTGGATGTGACCAAATATTTACATGGCGAGTGTCGGCGATGATCTGAAGACGCTTACTCTTCCGAAACACATGGTCTTATTCTATATTTCTGTCGCAAGGTCGCCAAGGTCTTGCCTTTGTTTATGTTTTTCCCGTGGTTTAATCGATTTTGAGTTGGGTTAACGGTTTTGTTGACACGTCGGCACCATCTAATTAGTTTATTATATTGAATACAAGCCCACTCTCCTCCGTTCTAAACACTGTTTAATGGATATACAAATTGTATGTACAATCTGAGAGTCAGTAGTCGACACAATGTTAATAGGCTTTTCATCCTCTGGTGTATTAAGTTCCGTTTTATTGGGATACATTTTCTTATATTATGGTATAAAGGACATTTGATAGAAAAAGTGCGTATCATTTTCAATAACGTAACACATTTGACAGACTCTGAATTGTCTTGGTATGTTATTTATTCGACAACAGACTAGTTCCAAATCATCATATGCAAATTTTGGGAGCGGCGTATACGTACAATGCATGTATATTGTCAGTGCCGAACTTCGGTCTTTAGGCAGTATATAAGATAGGGAGATATTACCATTATTGTGTTTATACAAAGGTTTTAAAAATCGAAAAAAAAAAATAAAATATCAATCCGTAAAACATATTTATGAAAAATTGCTCCAGTATTCCCACACAGATCATCACTACGTTGGAAGAACACTTTTAAGAGATCAATTTTATCATCCACTGACGTTTCAATATAAGTCCCTATTTTGAGGATAAAGAGTACTGAATCTGTATATGACGCTCGCCCTGAGTACATTACAGAACGGAAAATTGGGTTTACGCCAAACATTAACCTTCCGGCACTAGTGCAACACACAGTATATTAAATCAAACCTTCTTTTTAATCCCTTTTACATTTTTGGAATGAATTACGTTTCCTCATATCAACTTAAATGGTATCTTGGGATACATAATGCAGCGTCCGTTTTAAAATGTTTTTGATTTTTTTTTTCACCCGTGGGGCCGACAAGAGCCCCGTACCGTTATAGCGGTTGGTATTGATTATGAAATTTTAAAGGACATGCTCCGTCGTTATATTCATATTAAAGGATTTCAACTGAAATAGAGGGAAAGTATATGTAACCCTCACCATGATTTCCTAAAAATAATAATGCAAGACATTTGGGTTTTTTTATTTGGGTGGGGGTGGGGTTGCAATTTGCGTTTTTTATTTCGTTTTTTATATATTATTATAATGTAATTTATTAAAACGTATGGTAAAGATTTTATTGAGAAGAAACAAGGGACAAGATAATTCCATCTTCAGTATTAACCTGCTGATGAGTTCGCCAATGTCGACTATTGTTAGGGAATTCGGCATTGTAGTTGTCCCCGGTCACTGAACTGGACTATCGGTCAACGCGATGGCTGGGCCTACACACTACAGTTAATTTATAATGCTGTATAATACGTTTGGAGTCAGAAGTAATAACTGGTTTTCCGGAATAAAACGCTCCAGTAAAGTACCACATCCGTGGTGTGTTATATTTACTTAAAACATCAGCTTGTCAATAACATAACCAATGGCAGCTTGCTGCTCCTGAAACCTAGAATTGGACACTATATAAAATATAGGAATTGTTTAAAAAATAGAGTTACAATGTTCGTTCTTAGAGTCTATCTTAACGTACCGTTACGCACTATATGTATATAGACATACACGTATTAATCGTCTTTTTAATATATCGATACAACAGTTTACTTTTTTTTGGGAAAGGAAAACATGCCAATTTCAAATGGCTTACTATGATTTTGGAGACTTGAATATATAACGCCATATATATAACAAAAATATCAATACAATAACTTCTGGAGTCGTATAGTTTACAGTGAAGGGTAGTTGTGCGGCCTTGCTTCTTTCCTGTATGACATATTATCGATAAAGCACGCTTTAAGGAAAGAAGCTGATTATAATGTTGAATATATGGCAATGAAGTTAATAATAGTCCGACTTTTCTTAAACTTTTCAATACTGTAAATCACTTATATTTCGCGAGATATTTATTTTCGTGTTAATTCGCGAAAAGATTCAATTGCGAATTAAAAATAGATATCTCTATCACAAGAGGCGCCCGTGTTTATTCTATCGTCATCGTCACTTCTAGACAGACATTCGCGAAATTATGTATGCGCAAATATGTATGTAAAAGGAGTTTGCGGAATAAAATAGTCGCGAAATCAAAGTGATTTACAGTACTCATTTTCGATTCAAGTAGATACATTTCCTCTGGTGAGAATCATGTAATAAAGTAATAAACCTATGCTCTCTACAGTCTCAGACACACGAACTTCCTAACTTAAACACAGTCAACCTCACCTCTATCAGGACTATTTGAGTGAAAGGGGAGATGACTTCGTCTTCAACTAGCATAGTACACCTCCAGAATTGAAAACATGTATACATGACGTGGATGTTTGTGGTGAAAATAACCATTTACATGTTTTCATCTCTTCAAAAACACAAATTTATCACGTACTTTAAACGTTTGCTATCGTCCTCATGATTAGAAATATTTTTATCAAGCTACTAGAACAGTTGGCTTGATTAGCACCATGACCGTAGTACATAATTAAGCATCA
This sequence comes from Mimachlamys varia, assembly GCA_947623455.1. Taxonomy (NCBI): domain Eukaryota; kingdom Metazoa; phylum Mollusca; class Bivalvia; order Pectinida; family Pectinidae; genus Mimachlamys; species Mimachlamys varia. The sequence goes on from OX392535.1 coordinate 6,652,532, forward strand.
GAAAAGTTTGTAAGAACTTCATCATAATAATCAGCGTGATAATTTTAGCGTAGTCATTAAAACAACAAATACACATATGTGGACAACGTTCAGTTGTGTTAGTCCATAACAGTCACTATCAAGCTATTTCGTGTTTTCAATACACAAACTGCCTCTGTGTTTGTATTGCGTAACAGTCAGTACTAAGAGGTCAATAACGTGTCCAGGTCAACGTTTTAAGATGTCATACAATCAGGAGTCTCATATTTAATCAAAACATAAAGTTGATTGTTCGGATAGGGCTGTTAACGTTTAATTAGTGCTGTGTATAGAGGCTACCAGATATGGCCAGTAAAACTCTCGTTCACGTTCTCCTCACAATACCGGCGTGTGTATACCCACGTCTTTAGAACTCTAAATACCAAATGTCTGCAAAGGCTAAGTCTGACGACATCGAAAGTTTTATGTTCCCTTTATTGTCATTTCATACGAAACTCAGCGTGTACGGAAGCCTATTCCCTTTTTAACATCTTAATATCCCCATTTGGACGACGTGTTTAGGGAAAACGTCTTTCTGTAAACGTTCAGGTAGACTGCTATATTGCGTCATTCGGTAAGGACGAAATCCGGCCTCAGAATGAAAGCATACTATGTATGAAGATATCAAAATGAAAATTATCGGAAGCTAATCCAAAACTTCGTGATTGTGATACGTAGTGAATATATATTCCATACGGACCGTATTGATGTTTAAATGTACTAGTTCATCGTGCTCAGATTCTGGTGGAATATCCAATCTTACTTTATTGATGAATTGGCTCACAAGAAACAGGAAAAAAAACACGTTAAAAAACAACAAAATCAAAAGTGCAACATGTACATGTATCACTATTTGACAAATCAATCAAACTCCGAACATGTTAAGGTCCATGTATCAAGTTGCCAACCAGACCAACGTTCATTTTTCTTGCTATAATAGTAATCTGGTTTTAATCCACACCAGGACCCTCTGCATCGTGCCAACAAAAGGGATGATTCTTTTGGTAAAACTTATTTGGAATGAATAGCGGGAAACTAGCGGGCCGGAGGTTAATTTAGAATAAACAGTAACTCATGTAAGTTTACAGTACTTGATTGCATTGGCCAGCAAATCCCTTTATAAACTCTTAATTGATCATGAAGTCATGAGATCTTCCAATCCTGCTGCCGGGAGTCTACCACAGCCTAAACGACCATGTCCTTCCGTAACACTGTTGGCTGATTGTCTACAGAGTGTCCTTCAATCCTGAGGTAAACAAGATTGATGCGTCCTCATACGTCGACTTCAAAAGGAAGTTACTTGTATAGCTCTCCATCTTCTTGGTGTCAGTCATGGTGACTTTTCGCCAGTTCGGTGCCTGTACGTTTCTCTTGTGAATGGTCAACACAATTTGAAATATCTGAATTTCTAATATCTTATTTACCAGTTTACATGAATATATAAACTGCAACAGAGGGTTATATTGAATTACAGCGTGAACATTCTGGGACTTATTTGTCAGAAGTTGGCGCTATGTACCACCATTTATTATTGAGATTATTTCAAATTAATTAGTTGTATTTCATAAAAAAATCATCACATTTATAGCGTAATGTTCTTGTACAAAAAACACAACGCATACGTTTCAACCATTTTTTCTAACATTTTTAGTGACACAACAAAAACTGTTTGAGAGGTATTTATATTATATATACAGGCATTGATATGGATATAACAGAGAACATGTAATAATACACACCACGTAAATGAGAAATCAGCAGTGTGTCGCCACCTTTACTTTAATAGTGGTAAACAAATGTCATATGAAAATGTTTTAACTCGGACGGGGATCTTAACTAGCATGGCACTCGACTCTGTGTAACGTAGCGTTGGTGCTTCGAAGCTAAGGTTTCACTCTCAGGTGAAGATTTAGAATAACACAAAACCGTAAATTGTGTGTTCTCTAGTTTTTCTCACATCAAAATAATTTTCAAACTCTTAGGAGCAAGGATTAATATGGTCTAATAATACCGATCCAAATCTGCCGAGGGAAAGCTGCGACATTTTAAGAGGAACACCGGAAGGCAAGGAAATCTTAATAGTTTCAAAGAAAGGACAGACTATTCGTTTAAGTAGGAACGGAAGTACCAAAAATGCTCTCAGTGTGTCAGATTTCCCATCAACTTTCTTACATTTGGAGACAGCTGTCACCAGAAGTATGACGTTTAAGTGCCTCCGTCTGACCTAAGAGGACGCATTCTTCCTGTATTATTATGAACGAATCATATTCGTTTGCGCGCAATGCTGAAACTTATGTAATGTTTCGTTTGATATGTTTTAGATGGGTCAGATGACACTGAATCATAGGTCAATGATTGCTACACGTTTGATATGGTTTAGATGGGTCAGATGACCGTTAATCGTAGGTCAATGATTGCTACACGTTTGATATGGTTTAGATGGGTCAGATGACCGTTAATCATAGGTCAATGATTGCTACACGTTTGATATAGTTTAGATGGGTCAGATGACCGTTAATCATAGGTCAATGATTGCTACACGTTTGATATGGTTTAGATGGGTCAGATGACCGTTAATCATAGGTCAATGATTGCTACACGTTTGATATGGTTTAGATGGGTCAGATGACGGTTAATCATAGGTCAATGATTGCTATACGTTTGATATGGTTTAGATGGGTCAGATGACCGTTAATCATAGGTCAATGATTGCTACACGTTTGATATGGTTTAGATGGGTTAGATGACGGTGAATCATAGGTCAATGATTGCTATACGTTTGATATGGTTTAGATGGGTCAGATGACGGTGAATCATAGGTCAATGATTGCTATACGTTTGATATGGTTTAGATGGGTCAGATGACACTGAATCATAGGTCAATGATTGCTATACGTTTGATATGGTTTAGATGGGTCAGATGACCGTTAATCATAGGTCAATGATTGCTATACGTTTGATATGGTTTAGATGGGTCAGATGACGGTGAATCATAGGTCAATGATTGCTACACGTTTGATATGGTTTAGATGGGTTAGATGGCCGTTAATCATAGGTCAATGATTGCTACACGTTTGATATGGTTTAGATGGGTCAGATGACGGTAAATCATAGGTCAATGATTGCTACACGTTTGATATAGTTTAGATGGGTCAGATGACCGTTAATCATAGGTCAATGATTGCTACACGTTTGATATGTTTTAGATGGGTCAGATGACCGTTAATCATAAGTCAATGATTGCTACACGTTTGATATGGTTTAGATGGGTCAGATGACGGTGAATCATAGGTCAATGATTGCTACACGTTTGATATGGTTTAGATGGGTCAGATGACCGTTAATCATAGGTCAATGATTGCTACACGTGTGATATGGTTTAGATGGGTCAGATGACCGTTAATCATAGGTCAATGATTGCTACACGTTTGATATGGTTTAGATGGGTCAGATGACCGTTAATCATAGGTCAATGATTGCTACACGTTTGATATGGTTTAGATGGGTCAGATGACCGTTAATCATAGGTCAATGATTGCTATACGTTTGATATGGTTTAGATGGGTCAGATGACCGTCAATCATAGGTCAATGATTGCTACACGTTTGATATGGTTTAGATGGGTCAGATGACCGTTAATCATAGGTCAATGATTGCTACACGTTTGATATGGTTTAGATGGGTTAGATGACACTGAATCATAGGTCAATGATTGCTATACGTTTGATATGGTTTAGATGGGTCAGATGACACTGAATCATAGGTCAATGATTGCTACACGTTTGATATGGTTTAGATGGGTTAGATGACGGTGTATCGTAAGTCAATGATTGCTACACTTTTGATATGGTTTAGATGGGTTAGATGACACTGAATCATAGGTCAATGATTGCTATACGTTTGATATGGTTTAGATGGGTCAGATGACACTGTATCGTAAGTCAATGATTGCTACACGTTTAAAATGGTTTAGATGGGTCAGATGACGGTGAATTATAGGTCAATGATTGCTACACGTTTGATATGGTTTAGATGGGTTAGATGACCGTAAATCATAAGTCAATGATTGCTATACGTTTGATATGGTTTAGATGGGTCAGATGACACTGTATCGTAAGTCAATGATTGCTACACTTTTGATATGGTTTAGATGGGTTAGATGACACTGAATCATAGGTCAATGATTGCTATACGTTTGATATGGTTTAGATGGGTCAGATGACACTGTATCGTAAGTCAATGATTGCTACACGTTTGATATGGTTTAGATGGGTCAGATGACGGTGAATTATAGGTCAATGATTGCTACACGTTTGATATGGTTTAGATGGGTTAGATGACCGTTAATCATAGGTTAATGATTGCTACACGTTTGATATGGTTTAGATGGGTTAGATGACCGTAAATCATAAGTCAATGATTGCTATACGTTTGATATGGTTTAGATGGGTTAGATGACCGTTAATCATAAGTCAATGATTGCTACACGTTTGATATGGTTTAGATGGGTCAGATGACGGTGAATTATAGGTCAATGATTGCTACACGTTTGATATGGTTTAGATGGGTTAGATGACCGTTAATCATAGGTCAATGATTGCTACACGTTTGATATGGTTTAGATGGGTTAGATGACCGTAAATCATAAGTCAATGATTGCTATACGTTTGATATGGTTTAGATGGGTTAGATGACCGTTAATCATAAGTCAATGATTGCTATACGTTTGATATGGTTTAGATGGGTCAGATGACACTGAATCATAGGTCAATGATTGCTACACGTTTGATATGGTTTAGATGGGTCAGATGACGGTGAATCATAGGTCAATGATTGCTACACGTTTGATATGGTTTAGATGGGTCAGATGACCGTTAATCATAGGTCAATGATTGCTATACGTTTGATATGGTTTAGATGGGTCAGATGACCGTTAATCATAGGTCAAGGATTGCTATACGTTTGATATGGTTTAGATGGGTCAGATGACCGTTAATCATAGGTCAATGATTGCTATACGTTTGATATAGTTTAGATGGGTCAGATGACCGTTAATCATAGGTCAATGATTGCTATACGTTTGATATGGTTTAGATGGGTCAGATGACCGTTAATCATAGGTCAATGATTGCTATACGTTTGATATGGTTTAGATGGGTCAGATGACCGTTAATCATAGGTCAATGATTGCTATACGTTTGATATGGTTTAGATGGGTCAGATGACGGTGAATCATAGGTCAATGATTGCTACACGTTTGATATGGTTTAGATGGGTCAGATGACACTGAATCATAGGTCAATGATTGCTACACGTTTGATATGGTTTAGATGGGTCAGATGACCGTTAATCATAGGTCAATGATTGCTACACGTTTGATATGGTTTAGATGGGTCAGATGACACTGAATCATAGGTCAATGATTGCTACACGTTTGATATGGTTTAGATGGGTCAGATGACCGTTAATCATAGGTCAATGATTGCTACACGTTTGATATGGTTTAGATGGGTCAGATGACGGTGAATCATAGGTCAATGATTGCTATACGTTTGATATTGTTTAGGTGGGTCAGATGACGGTGAATCATAGGTCAATGATTGCTACACGTTTGATATGGTTTAGATGGGTTAGATGACGGTGAATCATATGTCAATGATTGCTACACGTTTGATATGGTTTAGATGGGTCAGATGACGGTGAATCATAGGTCAATGATTGCTACACGTTTGATATGGTTTAGATGGGTCAGATGACCGTTAATCATAGGTCAATGATTGCTATACGTTTGATATGGTTTAGATGGGTCAGATGACCGTTAATCATAGGTCAATGATTGCTATACGTTTGATATGGTTTAGATGGGTCAGATGACGGTTAATCATAGGTCAATGATTGCTATACGTTTGATATGGTTTAGATGGGTCAGATGACGGTGAATCATAGGTCAATGATTGCTATACGTTTGATATGGTTTAGAAGGGTCAGATGACCGTTAATCATAGGTCAATGATTGCTATACGTTTGATATGGTTTAGATGGGTCAGATGACCGTTAATCATAGGTCAATGATTGCTATACGTTTGATATGGTTTAGATGGGTCAGATGACCGTTAATCATAGGTCAATGATTGCTATACGTTTGATATGGTTTAGATGGGTCAGATGACCGTTAATCATAGGTCAATGATTGCTATACGTTTGATATGGTTTAGATGGGTTAGATGACGGTGAATCATAGGTCAATGATTGCTACACGTTTGATATGGTTTAGATGGGTTAGATGACACTGAATCATAGGTCAATGATTGCTACACGTTTGATATGGTTTAGATGGGTCAGATGACCGTTAATCATAGGTCAATGATTGCTACACGTTTGATATGGTTTAGATGGGTCATATGACACTGAATCATAGGTCAATGATTGCTACACGTTTGATATGGTTTAGATGGGTCAGATGACCGTTAATCATAGGTCAATGATTGCTACACGTTTGATATGGTTTAGATGGGTCAGATGACGGTGAATCATAGGTCAATGATTGCTATACGTTTGATATTGTTTAGATGGGTCAGATGACGGTGAATCATAGGTCAATGATTGCTACACGTTTGATATGGTTTAGATGGGTTAGATGACGGTGAATCATATGTCAATGATTGCTATACGTTTGATATGGTTTAGATGGGTCAGATGACGGTGAATCATAGGTCAATGATTGCTACACGTTTGATATGGTTTAGATGGGTCAGATGACCGTTAATCATAGGTCAATGATTGCTATACGTTTGATATGGTTTAGATGGGTCAGATGACCGTTAATCATAGGTCAATGATTGCTATACGTTTGATATGGTTTAGATGGGTCAGATGACGGTGAATCATAGGTCAATGATTGCTATACGTTTGATATGGTTTAGATGGGTCAGATGACGGTGAATCATAGGTCAATGATTGCTATACGTTTGATATGGTTTAGATGGGTCAGATGACCGTCAATCATAGGTCAATGATTGCTACACGTTTGATATGGTTTAGATGGGTTAGATGACGGTGAATCATAGGTCAATGATTGCTATACGTTTGATATGGTTTAGATGGGTCAGATGACCGTTAATCATAGGTCAATGATTGCTACACGTTTGATATGGTTTAGATGGGTCAGATGACGGTGAATCATAGGTCAATGATTGCTATACGTTTGATATGGTTTAGATGGGTTAGATGACGGTGAATCATAGGTCAATGATTGCTACACGTTTGATATGGTTTAGATGGGTCAGATGACGGTGAATCATAGGTCAATGATTGCTACACGTTTGATATGGTTTAGATGGGTCAGATGACCGTTAATCATAGGTCAATGATTGCTACACGTTTGATATGGTTTAGATGGGTCAGATGACCGTTAATCATAGGTCAATGATTGCTACACGTTTGATATGGTTTAGATGGGTTAGATGACGGTGAATCATAGGTCAATGATTGCTACACGTTTGATATGGTTTAGATGGGTTAGATGACGGTGAATCATAGGTCAATGATTGCTACACGTTTGATATGGTTTAGATGGGTCAGATGACGGTGAATCATAGGTCAATGATTGCTACACGTTTGATATGGTTTAGATGGGTCAGATGACCGTTAATCATAGGTCAATGATTGCTATACGTTTGATATGGTTTAGATGGGTCAGATGACGGTGAATCATAGGTCAATGATTGCTACACGTTTAATATGGTTTAGATGGGTCAGATGACACTGAATCATAGGTCAATGATTGCTACACGTTTGATATGGTTTAGATGGGTCATATGACCGTTAATCATAGGTCAATGATTGCTACACTTTTGATATGGTTTAGATGGGTTAGATGACACTGAATCATAGGTCAATGATATTGCTATACGTTTGATATGCTTTAGATGGGTCAGATGACACTGTATCGTAGGTCAATGATTGTTATACTTTTGATATGGTTTAGATGGGTCAGATGACACTGAATCATAGGTCAATGATTGCTACACGTTTGATATGGTTTAGATGGGTCAGATGACACTGTATCATAGGTCAATGATTGCTACACGTTTGATATGGTTTAGATTGGTTAGATGACGGTGAATCATAGGTCAATGATTGCTATACGTTTGATATGGTTTAGATGGGTCAGATGACCGTTAATCATAGGTCAATGATTGCTACACGTTTGATATGGTTTAGATGGGTCAGATGACACTGAATCATAGGTCAATGATTGCTACACGTTTGATATGGTTTAGATTGGTTTGATGACGGTGAATCATAGGTCAATGATTGCTACACGTTTGATATGGTTTAGATGGGTCAGATGACGGTGAATCATAGGTCAATGATTGCTACACGTTTGATATGGTTTAGATGGGTCAGATGACGGTGAATCATAGGTCAATGATTGCTACACGTTTGATATGGTTTAGATGGGTCAGATGACGGTGAATCATAGGTCAATGATTGCTACACGTTTGATATGGTTTAGATGGGTTAGATGACCGTTAATCATAGGTCAATGATTGCTATACGTTTGATATGGTTTAGATGGGTCAGATGACGGTGAATCATAGGTCAATGATTGCTACACGTTTGATATGGTTTAGATGGGTCAGATGACGGTGAATCATAGGTCAATGATTGCTATACGTTTGATATGGTTTAGATGAGTCAGATGACGGTGAATCATAGGTCAATGATTGCTACACGTTTGATATGTTTTAGATGGGTCAGATGACGGTGAATCATAGGTCAATGATTGCTACACGTTTGATATGGTTTAGATGGGTCAGATGACCGTTAATCATAGGTCAATGATTGCTACACGTTTGATATGGTTTAGATGGGTCAGATGACGGTGAATCATAGGTCAATGATTGCTATACGTTTGATATGGTTTAGATGGGTCAGATGACCGTTAATCATAGGTCAATGATTGCTACACGTTTGATATGGTTTAGATGGGTCAGATGACCGTTAATCATAGGTCAATGATTGCTATACGTTTGATATGGTTTAGATGGGTCAGATGACCGTTAATCATAGGCCAATGATTGCTACACGTTTGATATGGTTTAGATGGGTCAGATGACCGTTAATCATAGGTCAATGATTGCTATACGTTTGATATGTTTTAGATGGGTCAGATGACCGTTAATCATAGGCCAATGATTGCTACACGTTTGATATGGTTTAGATGGGTCAGATGACGGTGAATCATAGGTCAATGATTGCTACACGTTTGATATGGTTTAGATGGGTCAGATGACCGTTAATCATAGGTCAATGATTGCTATACGTTTGATATGGTTTAGATGGGTTAGATGACGGTGAATCATAGGTCAATGATTGCTATACGTTTGATATGGTTTAGATGGATCAGATGACGGTGAATCATAGGTCAATGATTGCTACACGTTTGATATGGTTTAGATGGGTTAGATGACGGTGAATCATAGGTCAATGATTGCTACACGTTTGATATGGTTTAGATGGGTCAGATGACGGTGAATCATAGGTCAATGATTGCTACACGTTTGATATGGTTTAGATGGGTCAGATGACGGTGAATCATAGGTCAATGATTGCTACACGTTTGATATGGTTTAGATGGGTCAGATGACCGTTAATCATAGGTCAATGATTGCTATACGTTTGATATGGTTTAGATGGGTCAGATGACCGTTAATCATAGGTCAATGATTGCTATACGTTTGATATGGTTTAGATGGGTCAGATGACGGTGAATCATAGGTCAATGATTGCTACACGTTTGATATGGTTTAGATGGGTCAGATGACCGTTAATCATAGGTCAATGATTGCTACACGTTTGATATGGTTTAGATGGGTCAGATGACCGTTAATCATAGGTCAATGATTGCTACACGTTTGATATGGTTTAGATGGGTCAGATGACGGTGAATCATAGGTCAATGATTGCTACACGTTTGATATGGTTTAGATGGGTCAGATGACGGTGAATCATAGGTCAATGATTGCTACACGTTTGATATGGTTTAGATGGGTCAGATGACGGTGAATCATAGGTCAATGATTGCTACACGTTTGATATGGTTTAGATGGGTCAGATGACCGTTAATCATAGGTCAATGATTGCTACACGTTTGATATGGTTTAGATGGGTTAGATGACGGTGAATCATAGGTCAATGATTGCTACACGTTTGATATGGTTTAGATGGGTTAGATGACACTGAATCATAGGTCAATGATTGCTACACGTTTGATATGGTTTAGATGGGTCAGATGACGGTGAATCATAGGTCAATGATTGCTACACGTTTGATATGGTTTAGATGGGTCAGATGACCGTTAATCATAGGTCAATGATTGCTATACGTTTGATATGGTTTAGATGGGTCAGATGACGGTGAATCACAGGTCAATGATTGCTACACGTTTGATATGGTTTAGATGGGTCAGATGACCGTTAATCATAGGTCAATGATTGCTACACGTTTGATATGGTTTAGATGGGTCAGATGACCGTTAATCATAGGTCAATGATTGCTACACGTTTGATATGGTTTAGATGGGTCAGATGACGGTGAATCATAGGTCAATGATTGCTACACGTTTGATATGGTTTAGATGGGTCAGATGACCGTTAATCATAGGTCAATGATTGCTATACGTTTGATATGGTTTAGATGGGTTAGATGACACTGAATCATAGTTCAATGATATTGCTATACGTTTGATATGGTTTAGATGGGTCAGATGACACTGTATCGTAGGTCAATGATTGTTATACGTTTGATATGGTTTAGATGGGTCAGATGACCGTTAATCATAGGTCAATGATTGCTACACGTTTGATATGGTTTAGATGGGTTAGATGACACTGAATCATAGGTCAATGATTGCTACACGTTTGATATGGTTTAGATGGGTCAGATGACGGTGAATCATAGGTCAATGATTGCTACACGTTTGATATGGTTTAGATGGGTCAGATGACGGTGAATCATAGGTCAATGATTGCTACACGTTTGATATGGTTTAGATGGGTCAGATGACACTGAATCATAGGTCAATGATTGCTACACGTTTGATATGGTTTAGATGGGTTAGATGACGGTGAATCATAGGTCAATGATTGCTACACGTTTGATATGGTTTAGATGGGTCAGATGACCGTTAATCATAGGTCAATGATTGCTACACGTTTGATATGGTTTAGATGGGTTAGATGACCGTTAATCATAGGTCAATGATTGCTATACGTTTGATATGGTTTAGATGGGTCAGATGACCGTAAATCATAGGTCAATGATTGCTACACGTTTGATATGGTTTAGATGGGTCAGATGACCGTTAATCATAGGTCAATGATTGCTATACGTTTGATATGGTTTAGATGGGTCAGATGACGGTGAATCATAGGTCAATGATTGCTATACGTTTGATATGGTTTAGATGGGTCAGATGACCGTTAATCATAGGTCAATGATTGCTACACGTTTGATATGGTTTAGATGGGTCAGATGACGGTGAATCATAGGTCAATGATTGCTACACGTTTGATATGGTTTAGATGGGTCAGATGACGGTGAATCATAGGTCAATGATTGCTATACGTTTGATATGGTTTAGATGGGTCAGATGACGGTGAATCATAGGTCAATGATTGCTATACGTTTGATATGTTTTAGATGGGTCAGATGACGGTGAATCATAGGTCAATGATTGCTACACGTTTGATATGGTTTAGATGGGTCAGATGACCGTTAATCATAGGTCAATGATTGCTATACGTTTGATATGGTTTAGATGGGTCAGATGACGGTGAATCATAGGTCAATGATTGCTATACGTTTGATATGGTTTAGATGGGTCAGATGACCGTTAATCATAGGTCAATGATTGCTACACGTTTGATATGGTTTAGATGGGTCAGATGACCGTTAATCATAGGTCAATGATTGCTATACGTTTGATATGTTTTAGATGGGTCAGATGACCGTTAATCATAGGCCAATGATTGCTACACGTTTGATATGGTTTAGATGGGTCAGATGACGGTGAATCATAGGTCAATGATTGCTACACGTTTGATATGGTTTAGATGGGTCAGATGACCGTTAATCATAGGTCAATGATTGCTACACGTTTGATATGGTTTAGATGGGTCAGATGACGGTGAATCATAGGTCAATGATTGCTTATGTTTGATATGGTTTAGATGGGTCAGATGACGGTGAATCATAGGTCAATGATTGCTACACGTTTGATATGGTTTAGATGGGTTAGATGACGGTGAATCATATGTCAATGATTGCTACACGTTTGATATAGTTTAGATGGGTCAGATGACCGTTAATCATAGGTCAATGATTGCTATACGTTTGATATGGTTTAGATGGGTCAGATGACGGTGAATCATAGGTCAATGATTGCTACACGTTTGATATGGTTTAGATGGGTCAGATGACGGTGAATCATAGGTCAATGATTGCTACACGTTTGATATGGTTTAGATGGGTCAGATGACACTGAATCATAGGTCAATGATTGCTACACGTTTGATATGGTTTAGATGGGTTAGATGACGGTGAATCATAGGTCAATGATTGCTACACGTTTGATATGGTTTAGATGGGTCAGATGACCGTTAATCATAGGTCAATGATTGCTACACGTTTGATATGGTTTAGATGGGTTAGATGACCGTTAATCATAGGTCAATGATTGCTATACGTTTGATATGGTTTAGATGGGTCAGATGACCGTAAATCATAGGTCAATGATTGCTACACGTTTGATATGGTTTAGATGGGTCAGATGACCGTTAATCATAGGTCAATGATTGCTATACGTTTGATATGGTTTAGATGGGTCAGATGACGGTGAATCATAGGTCAATGATTGCTATACGTTTGATATGGTTTAGATGGGTCAGATGACCGTTAATCATAGGTCAATGATTGCTACACGTTTGATATGGTTTAGATGGGTCAGATGACGGTGAATCATAGGTCAATGATTGCTACACGTTTGATATGGTTTAGATGGGTCAGATGACGGTGAATCATAGGTCAATGATTGCTATACGTTTGATATGGTTTAGATGGGTCAGATGACGGTGAATCATAGGTCAATGATTGCTATACGTTTGATATGTTTTAGATGGGTCAGATGACGGTGAATCATAGGTCAATGATTGCTACACGTTTGATATGGTTTAGATGGGTCAGATGACCGTTAATCATAGGTCAATGATTGCTATACGTTTGATATGGTTTAGATGGGTCAGATGACGGTGAATCATAGGTCAATGATTGCTATACGTTTGATATGGTTTAGATGGGTCAGATGACCGTTAATCATAGGTCAATGATTGCTACACGTTTGATATGGTTTAGATGGGTCAGATGACCGTTAATCATAGGTCAATGATTGCTATACGTTTGATATGTTTTAGATGGGTCAGATGACCGTTAATCATAGGCCAATGATTGCTACACGTTTGATATGGTTTAGATGGGTCAGATGACGGTGAATCATAGGTCAATGATTGCTACACGTTTGATATGGTTTAGATGGGTCAGATGACCGTTAATCATAGGTCAATGATTGCTACACGTTTGATATGGTTTAGATGGGTCAGATGACGGTGAATCATAGGTCAATGATTGCTTATGTTTGATATGGTTTAGATGGGTCAGATGACGGTGAATCATAGGTCAATGATTGCTACACGTTTGATATGGTTTAGATGGGTTAGATGACGGTGAATCATATGTCAATGATTGCTACACGTTTGATATAGTTTAGATGGGTCAGATGACCGTTAATCATAGGTCAATGATTGCTATACGTTTGATATGGTTTAGATGGGTCAGATGACCGTTAATCATTGGTCAATGATTGTTATACGTTTGATATGGTTTAGATGGGTCAGATGACGGTGAATCATAGGTCAATGATTGCTATACGTTTGATATGGTTTAGATGGGTCAGATGACCGTTAATCATAGGTCAATGATTGCTATACGTTTGATATGGTTTAGATGGGTCAGATGACACTGAATCATAGGTCAATGATTGCTATACGTTTGATATGGTTTAGATGGGTCAGATGACGGTGAATCATAGGTCAATGATTGCTATACGTTTGATATGGTTTAGATGGGTCAGATGACGGTGAATCATAGGTCAATGATTGCTACACGTTTGATATGGTTTAGATGGGTCAGATAACCGTTAATCATAGGTCAATGATTGCTATACGTTTGATATGGTTTAGATGGGTCAGATGACCGTTAATCATAGGTCAATGATTGCTACACGCTTGATATGGTTTAGATGGGTCAGATGACGGTGAATCATAGGTCAATGATTGCTACACGTTTGATATGGTTTAGATGGGTCAGATGACCGTTAATCATAGGTCAATGATTGCTACACGTTTGATATGGTTTAGATGGGTCAGATGACGGTGAATCAAAGGTCAATGATTGCTATACGTTTGATATGGTTTAGATGGGTCAGATGACCGTTAATCATAGGTCAATGATTGCTATACGTTTGATATGGTTTAGATGGGTCAGATGACCGTTAATCATAGGTCAATGATTGCTATACGTTTGATATGGTTTAGATGGGTTAGATGACCGTTAATCATAGGTCAATGATTGCTATACGTTTGATATGGTTTAGATGGGTTAGATGACGGTGAATCATAGGTCAATGATTGCTACACGTTTGATATGGTTTAGATGGGTCAGATGACCGTTAATCATAGGTCAATGATTGTTATACGTTTGATATGGTTTAGATGGGTCAGATGACCGTTAATCATAGGTCAATGATTGCTACACGTTTGATATGGTTTAGATGGGTCAGATGACCGTTAATCATAGGTCAATGATTGCTATACGTTTGATATGGTTTAGATGGGTCAGATGACCGTTAATCATAGGACAATGATTGCTACACGTTTGATATGGTTTAGATGGGTCAGATGACCGTTAATCATAGGTCAATGATTGCTACAGGTTTGATATGGTTTAGATGGGTTAGATGACACTGAATCATAGGTCAATGATTGCTATACGTTTGATATGGTTTAGATGGGTTAGATGACGGTGAATCATAGGTCAATGATTGCTACACGTTTGATATTTTTTAGATGGGTCAGATGACCGTTAATCATAGGTCAATGATTGCTATACGTTTGATATGGTTTAGATGGGTTAGATGACGGTGAATCATAGGTCAATGATTGCTACACGTTTGATATGGTTTAGATGGGTTAGATGACGGTGAATCATAGGTCAATGCTTGCTACACGTTTGATATGGTTTAGATGGGTCAGATAACCGTTAATCATAGGTCAATGATTGCTATACGTTTGATATGGTTTAGATGGGTTAGATGACCGTTAATCATAGGTCAATGATTGCTATACGTTTGATATGGTTTAGATGGGTCAGATGACGGTGAATCATAGGTCAATGATTGCTACACGTTTGATATGGTTTAGATGGGTCAGATGACCGTTAATCATAGGTCAATGATTGCTATACGTTTGATATGGTTTAGATGGGTCAGATAACCGTTAATCATAGGTCAATGATTGCTATACGTTTGATATGGTTTAGATGGGTCAGATGACCGTTAATCATAGGCCAATGATTGCTACACGTTTGATATGGTTTAGATGGGTCAGATGACCGTTAATCATAGGTCAATGATTGCTATACGTTTGATATGTTTTAGATGGGTCAGATGACCGTTAATCATAGGTCAATGATTGCTACACGTTTGATATGGTTTAGATGGGTCAGATGACGGTGAATCATAGGTCAATGATTGCTACACGTTTGATATGGTTTAGATGGGTTAGATGACCGTTAATCATAGGTCAATGATTGCTACACGTTTGATATGGTTTAGATGGGTCAGATGACGGTGAATCATAGGTCAATGATTGCTATACGTTTGATATGGTTTAGATGGGTCAGATGACGGTGAATCATAGGTCAATGATTGTTATACGTATGATATGGTTTAGATGGGTCAGATGACGGTGAATCATAGGTCAATGATTGCTATACGTTTGATATGGTTTAGATGGGTCAGATGACACTGAATCATAGGTCAATGATTGCTACACGTTTGATATGGTTTAGATGGGTCAGATGACGGTTAATCATAGGTCAATGATTGCTACACGTTTGATATGGTTTAGATGGGTCAGATGACACTGAATCATAGGTCAATGATTGCTATACGTTTGAAATGGTTTAGATGGGTCAGATGACCGTTAATCATAGGTCAATGATTGCTATACGTTTGATATGGTTTAGATGGGTTAGATGACCGTTAATCATAGGTCAATGATTGCTACACGTTTGATATGGTTTAGATGGGTCAGATGACCGTTAATCATAGGTCAATGATTGCTACACCTTTGATATGGTTTAGATGGGTTAGATGACCGTTAATCATAGGTCAATGATTGCTATACGTTTGATATGGTTTAGATGGGTTAGATGACGGTGAATCATAGGTCAATGATTGCTATACGTTTGATATGGTTTAGATGGGTTAGATGACGGTGAATCATAGGTCAATGATTGCTACACGTTTGATATGGTTTAGATGGGTTAGATGACCGTTAATCATAGGTCAATGATTGCTACACGTTTGATATGGTTTAGATGGGTCAGATGACGGTGAATCATAGGTCAATGATTGCTACACGTTTGATATGGTTTAGATGGGTCAGATGACGGTGAATCATAGGTCAATGATTGCTATACGTTTGATATGGTTTAGATGGGTCAGATGACACTGAATCATAGGTCAATGATTGCTATACGTTTGATATGGTTTAGATGGGTCAGATGACGGTGAATCATAGGTCAATGATTGCTATACGTTTGATATGGTTTAGATGGGTCAGATGACCGTTAATCATAGGTCAATGATTGCTATACGTTTGATATGGTTTAGATGGGTCAGATGACGGTGAATCATAAGTCAATGATTGCTACACGTTTGATATGGTTTAGATGGGTCAGATGACCGTTAATCATAGGTCAATGATTGCTACACGTTTGATATGGTTTAGATGGGTCAGATGACCGTTAATCATAGGTCAATGATTGCTATACGTTTGATATGGTTTAGATGGGTCAGATGACCGTTAATCATAGGTCAATGATTGCTACACGTTTGATATGGTTTAGATGGGTCAGATGACCGTTAATCATAGGTCAATGATTGCTACACGTTTGATATGGTTTAGATGGGTCAGATGACCGTTAATCATAGGTCAATGATTGCTATACGTTTCATATGGTTTAGATGGGTCAGATGACCGTTAATCATAGGTCAATGATTGCTACACGTTTGATATGGTTTAGATGGGTCAGATGACCGTTAATCATAGGTCAATGATTGCTACACGTTTGATATGGTTTAGATGGGTCAGATGACCGTTAATCATAGGTCAATGATTGCTATACGTTTGATATGGTTTAGATGGGTTAGATGACCGTTAATCATAGGTCAATGATTGCTACACGTTTGATATGGTTTAGATGGGTCAGATGACCGTTAATCATAGGTCAATGATTGCTATACGTTTGATATGGTTTAGATGGGTTAGATGACGGTGAATCATAGGTCAATGATTGCTATACGTTTGATATGGTTTAGATGGATCAGATGACGGTGAATCATAGGTCAATGATTGCTACACGTTTGATATGGTTTAGATGGGTTAGATGACGGTGAATCATAGGTCAATGATTGCTACACGTTTGATATGGTTTAGATGGGTCAGATGACGGTGAAACATAGGTCAATGATTGCTACACGTTTGATATGGTTTAGATGGGTCAGATGACGGTGAATCATAGGTCAATGATTGCTACACGTTTGATATGGTTTAGATGGGTCAGATGACCGTTAATCATAGGTCAATGATTGCTACACCTTTGATATGGTTTAGATGGGTTAGATGACCGTTAATCATAGGTCAATGATTGCTATACGTTTGATATGGTTTAGATGGGTTAGATGACGGTGAATCATAGGTCAATGATTGCTATACGTTTGATATGGTTTAGATGGGTTAGATGACGGTGAATCATAGGTCAATGATTGCTACACGTTTGATATGGTTTAGATGGGTTAGATGACCGTTAATCATAGGTCAATGATTGCTACACGTTTGATATGGTTTAGATGGGTCAGATGACGGTGAATCATAGTTCAATGATTGCTATACGTTTGATATGGTTTAGATGGGTCAGATGACGGTGAATCATAGGTCAATGATTGCTATACGTTTGATATGGTTTAGATGGGTCAGATGACCGTTAATCATAGGTCAATGATTGCTATACGTTTGATATGGTTTAGATGGGTCAGATGACGGTGAATCATAAGTCAATGATTGCTACACGTTTGATATGGTTTAGATGGGTCAGATGACCGTTAATCATAGGTCAATGATTGTTACACGTTTGATATGGTTTAGATGGGTCAGATGACCGTTAATCATAGGTCAATGATTGCTATACGTTTGATATGGTTTAGATGGGTCAGATGACCGTTAATCATAGGTCAATGATTGCTACACGTTTGATATGGTTTAGATGGGTCAGATGACCGTTAATCATAGGTCAATGATTGCTACACGTTTGATATGGTTTAGATGGGTCAGATGACCGTTAATCATAGGTCAATGATTGCTATACGTTTCATATGGTTTAGATGGGTCAGATGACCGTTAATCATAGGTCAATGATTGCTACACGTTTGATATGGTTTAGATGGGTCAGATGACCGTTAATCATAGGTCAATGATTGCTACACGTTTGATATGGTTTAGATGGGTCAGATGACCGTTAATCATAGGTCAATGATTGCTATACGTTTGATATGGTTTAGATGGGTTAGATGACCGTTAATCATAGGTCAATGATTGCTACACGTTTGATATGGTTTAGATGGGTCAGATGACCGTTAATCATAGGTCAATGATTGCTATACGTTTGATATGGTTTAGATGGGTTAGATGACGGTGAATCATAGGTCAATGATTGCTATACGTTTGATATGGTTTAGATGGATCAGATGACGGTGAATCATAGGTCAATGATTGCTACACGTTTGATATGGTTTAGATGGGTTAGATGACGGTGAATCATAGGTCAATGATTGCTACACGTTTGATATGGTTTAGATGGGTCAGATGACGGTGAATCATAGGTCAATGATTGCTACACGTTTGATATGGTTTAGATGGGTCAGATGACGGTGAATCATAGGTCAATGATTGCTACACGTTTGATATGGTTTAGATGGGTCAGATGACCGTTAATCATAGGTCAATGATTGCTATACGTTTGATATGGTTTAGATGGGTTAGATGACACTGTATCGTAAGTGAATGATTGCTATCCGAAAATGTAGATGACCAGGCGATGTATATACAGGTATACTGTAATTGTTTATATAAAGCGAAACAATGACGTGACGTCTAACTCTCGCTGAACACGTCTATACTATCTTGATATATTCTACATTATATCTTTACTTTATCTTTATTAACATTTTCTTCGGGCTTTAAGTTAAGATTATTTTATACAACATTTCATGTGATTGACTGGGAAAACTCCAAAGTGTTGGACAGCGAAAACAATCTGCTGAGGCGGCAGATCAAAGAAGCCATCTGGATACACCACCATGGGCCGGATCTAACTTGATATTAGGGGGCTAACAGACTATCGCACATCTATGACCAAGTTATAAACACAGGGTAACTGAAGGGGTTATTTAGGTACAAAAACTTAACTATAGTACAAACGTCTAACAGTGTAGACGAAATGACCGATTTGTCGTTACCAACTCGTACACAATTTACACCTTTTGTGTGGATACGCTTTGCTGGTCATTTTTCTGATGAAGGTGACAGGGTACATATCGTATTAGTCATCGAAACGTAACATGAAACATTTATTGGTTGTGTAAAACATTTTTTATATCAATTTACCGTATCTTACTTCAACGGAAACCATTTGCAAGACATTATAACGTATACTTGTATTCATGTTGGCCCTTGATTAAAATCTGTTCAATTTTGCAGAACCGTCTTACGTTTTCAATGCAAGTTAATGAAATATTCGATATAAAATATCAAATTAAAGCAGTAGTGATAATGATAAGTACAATTGTTTTTTACTGGGAATCCCATATACTTTCATTTTTAAACTAAAACCCATGAAAATGTTGCAATTTTGAAGATATTTTCAAATCAATCGCTGGTCAGCTTTCGAACCACTCTGTCTTTAGTTCGGACTTTTCCCTTTGTCGATACAATGTTGGAACGACGCGAGCTGGAGGCGGACAGAGGTGTTTGACCCCGGCCGTCTGTAAAGGGAGTCAGCCGTGTAGAGATTGCAATCATAGTGACACAACATTGCATATTCATTGGTGATACAAGCTTGATCGGTCCCCGACGCTCCTCACCGCGTTACGTTACGGGAAACTCTGCCACGAAACACCATGTTTATGTTAGGTTATAGAGACAGAGGTGCTATATCGAAATGATCACCGGGGTCTGTAGCGGCTGTTAATGGGGTGATGCCTGTGTATTATCCTTCCTTAATGTTCAAGAATCGTCATCTCATTGTCGTCCTCTCCTTATATTTTTTTATGATTTGAACTAATTTATTCCCAAGACACATCAGTAAAGAGGGCCGGGGTTGAGAAGACCTTTTAATACACATTCTTACAGTATTTCATTCCACTTTATTATTTTTAGTTATTTAATATAAGAATGTGATCATTCCCTAATATGTTTTCATTCTTTTGCGAATGGTAAGTCATAGCGGCCATATTTGCCTGTTGATAGCAGAGTAGCTAACCTTCTTTCAGTAGGTACACATATTTATAGAGTAAACAAATCAGAGAGTGTCAACAAAACTTTAATCCGAATTCAAAATCAATTACACCAGAGGCAAAATAGAAACAAAGGAAAGAATGACATGGAGACCCTCGTAAAAGTACAAGAGAATAAGACTAGGTGTTCCAGAAGAGTAAGATTATTCTGTTTCATCGACGACACCCGCCATGTAAATCTTGCTCACATCCAAGTAAGCATTGACCTCAAAATAAGAACCGAGTCAGCATTGCCTATCACAACAAAAACAAAAATAAACAACAACAAAAAAAGAAAACGCAGACACAAACATTACATCGAAAAACATTGTCATGTACAAAAATGACATAACTATTAATTCGAGTCAGGGGTTGTTAACTACTAGCAAGTTTGTCCAATGATTCCACAGTGCAGAAACATGCAGTGTATGTAGGAGACATGTGATACCTTTATATCATCAAGTGGAAGGTACAAATTGTGACGAGTGGAAGCATTTACCTGCTATACGATGTATATACATCATACTATGTTCCTAAGATTTCCTTCATGAAATATGATTTGTACAAACTATCACAATTATTGTAAGATGAAAACAATTGTTTTAAACACACACAGCTTTGGTGGTCTACATTTACAATCTACATACACAGAGTCATTCATATAAAAAGTTCGTTTTCCGTAATGGTTGAAATTAGCAGAATCGCTCTAAAGTAAATATTAAAATACTCAATTCACAATTTTCTCAATATTAAATTCATATTATAATCATTGTTATAACGTTAACTTTGAATAAAAATCACAGGAACGTCTGAATCACCGTTCGATCTTAAAAAAACAGATGAAAAATAATAACAGAATACCAAAACGTCAACAAAACCATAATCCGAACTCAAAATCGATAAAACTGGGGCAAATAAGGATCAAAGGAAAAGGTCTACACGGAGAACCGTGTAAAAGTAATAGAGAATAAAACCAGGTGTTCCGGAAGAGTAAGCGTCCTCTGTTACACTAACGACACCCGCCATGTAAATTTAATACCAAGTACATGTCATGGCCTCAAAGTGACAACAAACAGGTTTATTATTGAGCAAATTAAGAAAACGTTTATCTTCATAAGAATCCTAAGAGAATGAGATTAATATGACAACAGTAAAACTTGTCCATAGTCTTCATCAACCTGTTCCTCTCGAATCCCTGTGCTGTAACTTTTCAGCAGTTGATATCTTACACGAAAATCTCGATATTCAGAGCAAATCCTAGAATAACGAATCAATTGCAACATGTAAATACCATAGGATGGAAAAGCAATCGGAAATCGAAATCGTCACGTTTATCGTTCAGCTTAGTTGTAAGCTGTCTTTGTGGGTAATATTTTAAGTAAAGTTCAAGGTAAGATGCTGATTTAAAAGAGACTGCTGTGTCCTTGATTTCAAGATCAGAAGGGTATATAAGATCAACTAGGTCAGCATACTTCTTGTTTTTCATAGCCAACACATCGTCGATAAACCTGAAAGTGAAATTGAAAGATTTGGCATCGGCGTTTTTTGTTACCTGTTCTGATAAGCCCCTCGACAAATTTAGCCGTGTTTGAAAAAATAAACAAGTCAGGCAAAAGTGGGACACATTTTGTTCCAATAGAAATGCCAACAGTCTGTTGCAAATATTTCCTTCGAACTTAACAAAGATATTGCAAACCAGGAATTCAATCGCTAGTACTTTATCTTCCTCAGTATAACCCAGCTTTTGTTGTTTTCACAAAATATACTCCACGATTGCTCACGGCTATGTATTTGTGTAGCCGTCCACCTTTCTTAGAAAAGAAAGCTCTTATAATGAGAGGCCAAAGACGTTCTTTCAGTTTGGTATATGGTATAGTAGTGAACAGTGTGGACAAATCAAATGTTTTGATAGAAGAAACATTTTGAGAACCGGTTGCTCAAGACTGATCAG
This sequence comes from Mimachlamys varia, assembly GCA_947623455.1. Lineage (NCBI taxonomy): Eukaryota > Metazoa > Mollusca > Bivalvia > Pectinida > Pectinidae > Mimachlamys > Mimachlamys varia. The sequence goes on from OX392535.1 coordinate 6,675,454, forward strand.
AAGATCTTTCGAGTTTTTCAAAATCCGCACCCCGTTAATGCCACCCCTAGAGTATAGAGGAAGTTTCGATAATGGCTTGGTTGAGTAATGAGAAGAGCCAGCGATAAAACGTTGCTTATAAGGATCCTAGTGCAGTTGAGGTATCCAATATGAATGAGGTAGGTCAGAGTCTTTCTCATTAAACGGTATCTTAAAATATTGTAACATCGGTATCTTAAAATATTGTAACACTGATGTATGGTCAGATAGTATTTAATCTTCAAAAAACTGGTCAATGTGTTTTACCTTGATTATCAAACTAGCCCCGTTTGTTTTGCAGACAACATAAATTTGCAAACCCGGATCTTGTTTTCAGATGCCCTCTCCGCAGACACAACCACATACTTATCACGTAAGTCATTGAGTTTTGTTCGAACATAGGTTTCAAGAAAGAAAAGAAATATTATCATCGATTTTCAATCATTATTTCAGCATTTTTTTGCTTTCGAAAGTGGTTCACAATAGTATTTGTACGTTGTTCATATTTTGTTGAATTGAAATGATCTCATGAATATGAAAATAAGAATCTTCCCTTCTTTATATCATAGAAGTCAATGTTTAGTAGCTATTTCAGAAATGCCCTAGCTAGATCATATTAAGTCAAAACTTCATACGGAATGATACATTATATGGAATGTGGGTAGACTAATCTATCCATCATCGAAGACGTATGATATATATCAAGCGGCATGACAAATTCTAGTTCATGATCCCCAATCGAACATTTTATAGTTGGTGCATATTTAATCCTCTCATCAGCTAACATGCGTTCCTTATAATCGATTTATCAACATAATTCCACTGTTCCCTTAATCTCGTAAATCGTGCATGCCCCGTCCTCCAAGAAACCATTTATGACTTCCCTAAATGCTTTTGGAATTAAGTATAACTAATGTGTTTGCCGAAGAAGTTGCATTATGTAATTACTGGTGCTATAAATTACACATAATTAAACGCAGTATTATCGTACAACGTGCTTCTATCAAACATCTTACGCCAAACCCAGCCGGTAACCACGGGTTCCCACAAACACCAATTACTCGGAGTGTTTTACTCGCGTCTCTAACTCTATTACGGCGTAATATTAAATAGTGATGGATTCCACCAATTAATTGCATCAAAAAAATACAACAATGTCATCAACGCCTGGTTCATCTGAGAATATTCGAAAATCTTATGGAAGTTCAAAGAAAGCAATTTATCAACATGTTAAAAGTTCGGATCCCAGGGGAAATTAAACTTTTGCAAAAACGTGGATCGGTATGATATGGATACCGACACAATAATTACATTTTACGCTTCTTACAGTGAAATCGCGTCTATGCCGTTTATAAATTCACGTATGAAAATGTGTGTCGTTAAGTTTGATATACGGCCAAGACTGTAACTAGGCTGAATCATGCTTAGTATACAGTTTATGTTAAGCAGGTATTTCTTTCAGTTTTAAACACATTTTGATACTTGTATACTGTCCCATGAAGTATGATAGAGTTCAACAAACAGTCTATTAATAGAAATGTTCAGTTTAAAGTGGCACCATTTAAGAAAGTACAGTCGAAACATCATCATGTTCACAGTCCAGTGGAGGCTAACTGTCTGACGTTATTGTAATTCAATGGGCCCTGTTCAACTTAAAGCTGACAATGCAAGTTAAAAAGCTTTTTTGTTGAGATTAAAAATAAGGCAAAGTAATATTTTAGAAAGCTTCCGAGATGCCCCCTTACAGGTTACTAAGGAGCGGCAGACATTTTAGTTTTTGCCTTGCTTGGAAACGAGAGTCGACCTCCCTGGGTATAAAAGGCACCCAGCCTGTCAAACCGGTTTTTACATGAACACTGGCCATGCAAAGTGCAACAAACCTGCGGACACAACAGGTGACACTGGAGTTACAAAACTGGAATGGCCAACACACACTTAACTTGAAGTTGAAGTTACGTGACGATGGTCACTCTCTCAGACACCATCATAAATTGTGTGCCAAAGCAAAGTAAAGAAAATAAAACTGAAAACACCCTAATTGTCCCTTCACCTATGTATACGTAATGGACATCGACATGTTGATTTTACATTCGGAAGCAGAGCGAAACGTTCCGAACAGAAGATGTACTCGCTCCTAATACTACCTATAATATTACGCCTTGCCACTAAAACGCTTGTAATGAAAATGTAGTGCAACACGCGAGCATAGTCTTGATTATGTAAAACACGAACACATGCGAGTGAGGGGAACTTATTTTTGTGGAATTAAATGGATGTTATAGCAATGTTTATCACACAGGAACTGATTACTCTTAGCGACATGATATTCCAATTGAATACTAAGGTAGGTTTATCAGTTGTCATTCATGTACTTGTTTTTTATTCGCACGAATTTTGGTGTAATCTAAAGTTGTTTTTTTATTTTGCTCATATTGTATAATATCGTTATAATAACACATTCAATATCCATGTAAATGTTCTTCAGATACTGATCGAAAATATTGTACAAAAAAATCAAAGTATTTGATGGCTCGCTATATAGGTCTATAGAAGTTTCGCCGTGCGGTTTCATCACAACAATGAGAACCGGTTTGACGGCCTGGGTGCCTTTTATACCCAAGGAAGCCGATTATCGTTTCCAAGCAAGGCAAAAACTAAAATGTCTGCCATTCCTTAGTAACCTGTAAGGGGGCTTCTCAGAAGATTTCTAAAATTTTTACTTTGCCGTTTTTTTTTTTTTTTTTAAATATCAACAAGAAAGCTTTTTAACTTGCATTGTCAGCTTTAACTATCATTAATGTTGGTTTGGCTGTAACTAAGATACATGGGTCGTATCACTTCACCTGGCTAAGTCTGTCAAAGTGTTAATATACCAGCCTGCCAGCCTGAGATCATGGGTTCGAATGTTAGTTCGGCCTCCCCGAGTATTTGCGTTGAGAACAAGAATGTTGATCATAATTCATGCATTTCATTTTAAATATTTTCTCCTACAAGTCATTACAGATCCATGATTTTTCAACGCTGTAGCCATATTAAGAAGAAAGATGAAGTCCTTTGCGTATTTCTAGTCATTTAGATAGAGACAAGGTAATCCTCCAGAGTCAGTTTTCAATAAAAAAAATCAGAGAATACAAAAGCGTCAACAAAGTCATAATCCGAACTCAAATTTGATAAAACCCGAAACAAAATATGAAAAAAGAGAAAGATTTACATAGAGGCCCTCGTAAAAGTATAAAAGACCAGGTGTTCCAGAAGAGTAAACGTTGTATGTGTCATCGACGACAACCGCCATGTAAATCTTGGTCACATCCAAGTAACCATCAGTCCTCAAAATAATAATCGATTCGTCATCGTCAATAACAACAACTCAAAAACGTCCATCTGCATATCACACAAAGATACATAAAGTTTCTTGCTGAGATCAAGAGGGCGACCTAATACTTGCCCATGGTCTTCAACAATCTGCATCTATCGAATCAAAGAATCGTGAGAAAGTGCCGTTCAGGTTGATAGTATTGATTTTGAAAATAAATCTATCTTAACTCATTAATGGGTTAATAATCGTACATGTACATCACTACAAAAATAAACGTTCTGAAGTCACTTTATACAACCAAAACTAAAAAGATATATTAACTTGACCTTCTGTTATTTGCATGATTTGGAAGATGTCGATTGCAAAGGTGAACACTATTCCATATTTACGTAAATTGTCATTTCCTGAAAATGGTTGCTGAAACCACGCATACAAATTGTGTGCTTACATTTTGATGCCATGAACGACTGCAATAAGGACACATTTAAAGTCAGATAATGTCAATGATCAGTTCAGTCCGTGTCTCGTAGTCTGCCAAAACAATTTGGTATTTTGCTAGCGGTCAAACTCAATGGTTGTCAGTAACTATTTACCATTCATTTCTATAGCAACAAGCAACTATCCCTCGTAAAATTTCATCACCTCAGCGACTTGTTGTCGGCTCAAAACTTACTCGATCTGTTTCAAATGTTACTTATCAACTATAATGATAGTCGTATTGAAGCGCTAGAAGCGTATCCCAGTATATAAATGCATGTCGCCACATTCGTTCTATTAATTTGACCTAAACATTTCTAGCCATGCTACTTTGTGTCAACACAACATTTCTAGTCATGCTACTTTGTGTCAACACAACATTTCTAGTCATGCTACTTTGTGTCAACACAACATTTCTAGTCATGCTACTTTGTGTCAATACAACATTTCTAGTCATGCTACTTTGTGTCAACACAACATTTCTAGTCATGCTACTTTGTGTCAATACAACAGTTCTAGTCATGCTACTTTGTGTCAACACAACTTTTCTAGTCATGCTACTTTGTGTCAACACAACAGTTCTTGGCATAGTTTCTGTGCCAACAAGACAGTTCTAGGCATAGTTTCTGTGTCAACACAACAGAATACTATAAGTATCGATAGTCATCAACTGGTACATGTACATGTATAAATTTTAATATATTTTACTGTTTGAAGCATTGTCAATAAAAAGACGGGTTTTTGTTTTTGTTTTTTTTAGAGGGGGGGGGGGGGGGGGCTTTTTTAACCATCGTTGATGTTTCCATCGGCTGTCTTCTTTTTGTGTCTATTTCCTATTCACAAAATCAATCTTATGATGTCGTTAATAAAGCGATACTGATTAACTGATCACAAAATATCGGTGCAGTATAGCATAAATACCATGTCGGGTGTTTCAAATGTATATAACATTTTGTTTTTGAATGTTCATGGTCGTTCAAAATGTGCAAGTTGATTTTTCCCAGTAAATTTCCATCTAACCTTCTATCTTGATACACTGTAATGCTATTTGTGCGTCATCAACTTTAATTCAGTCTGGCACTGATAAAAACGGACGCCCAAATGGTGCGTCATATTGTCAATGAGGTTTTTTCCGAGCAAATTTTAATTTTATAGATCTGTTCGTCCAATTATTTTGATATGAGGCACTCGAGAGTGTCAGTTTTAAATATCAAAGGCCAGTCTTCCTTTGGGTATTTCGAGCTTTAATTTTTTACTCAACCTGCCGACAAGGCCATAAAAAATAAAAAGCAGAGAACAGCTCCTTACGCGGACGAGCATCAATCAGCTTCAATCACACAGTATTATGGGTTAAAAAGCAGATAAAGGATTGAAAATAAAAAGGTATAAGACACACAGAGAAAAGCAGGAAAGGCAGGCAGGGCAGAGCAGGGAATACAGGCAGACATGGCAGGGCAAGGGAGGCAGGCAGGGCATGGAAGCCAGACAAACAGGCAGGGCAGAGAAGACAGTCATGCAGGCAGGGCAGAGAATACAAGCAAGCAGGCAGGCAGGAAAGACAGGCAACAGGCATGACAGGGAAATCAGGCAGACAAGCAGGTGGGGCAGAGCAGGGATGACAGACAGACAGGACAGGGAAACAGGGAAGGGAAGACAGGCAGGGAAGAGAGCTTGTGAATAATAAAACTAGATGAACGATTTTTAAAGACGCCGCAGACGCCCGGAGTCGATCCCAAAAATCGTCGTACGCTTGGAATATTCAGCGAAAGTGTTTCTTCCTTCCCACACAACTCAAACAACCCAGGTGGAGTATAAAATGGTCAGGGTTGGTTGTTGCGTTATCTGTGGTGTAGCACTATAACAGATACCGTCGGAAACACGGTCCCACTACAAACAAAACACAATTCATCTCCAGCACACACGCATGCATACACACACATAGAGAGATATTAGCCATGTGGTTTAGGACAAGTAGTAAGCATCCGATAAGGCAGATCCTGCGAACTATTGATTGTACAAGAATTGTAAATCTGTATTAGTTAAACAGGGCGCTATATCAAATGTTGTAAATTTTTCTATTTTATTTAGTAAAGTTATATAGCAAAATAGCGGTTGAATCAGGCTCATCTCCTGAAGACCAGGAGGGATATGTCATCCAAAGATCGGGCAAAGTACAAACTGATATGTATGAAAGATTTCCCCTTTGTGGACCTGGTGAAAAAGAAGACTTAAAGACAATTGTACTGGAAGAAAAAGTATTTAAGAACATGTTAAAAAAAAAGTGTAAATTTTTTTCTTTTTCTATCACAAGTAGTGAAATGTAAAAGCTGAATAGTTATTTCCTTATAATATGTAAGTATGGAGTGAAAATTTGTATGACCGTAAAGCTTGCTCGTAATGAAATATTTACGTGTCAGACATAGAATGAATATAATGAGGTGGAATAGTTTCTTCATTCACAAAAAAAAAATGCGAATATAGAAATATATGTCAATATAAAATAATATACCTATATAGTTACTATACATATATATATATGTGTGCAGCATATATGTAAATCGTTACATTTTATATGATTCATATCACCATATGTAGTGTAATGTATTTACGGGAAAACTGTCAAACGAAATTACATGTACGTGTTTTCCTAGTCTAATACTCGTTTTTGCAACATAACCATAGACCTTGTTTAGCAAAAACTTTACGAAAATTTTCATATTCTTGATCAGTTACATACATGTAGTACCGAGAGAGTTTAGTTATGAAATACACGGTGACCTGTTTACGTGTACGTACCCGTACCTGAAGTACATGTATTACCTGTACGTGCCTTACCGAGACAGGTGATCATATAAACACGTGTCAAAGTGGTGTCACTCGTATACAAGTCTTTTATTTCTACTGGCCAAGAACTTTTATTTTTGTGAAATAGTTAATAAAAAAAAGTATGGCCCGGCTGTCATAATTAATAGACTGTAGTAATGCGAGACACCAGTATGAGTAAAGGAAGTTTTATTTTCATTGGACAAGTGTTTCGGCCATGAATAGATCGATATGACGGGCAAATTTATATACCGATGCCGTCGGTTCAAACTCAAATAAGTACAACGGACAAAAACTTTTTTTTGCTTGGAGTCGTTTCTTTTCTTTTTTATCATATACAGTGAAATCTAAAGGATTAAAAAATTTTCTTTGTTAGAAAATTTGATATATACGTAAAATGTGTAGATATAAATTAAGTGTTTATATCTTTAAAACCGCAAAGTGACGTAACGCAAAGTGAATAAACTGAGGTACGTGATTCACTAAAACTGCGATTACAGAAACAAAATTGTAAATCTGTATAATAGAATTTTCCTATGCTTTTTATATTTACAGTTCATGTTTATCTATACTCTTTGTATGTAGTTAGTGAGAAATATGTACTGTAAAACTGAAATTCAAAATTAAGTATTTTCTACACCAAATATATATATATTATATTTCTGTTTTGTTCTTTACATACATTCGCCAATTATGTACCAAATAACAAGTATGTTGGAATCTAAGGAATAGGGTTTGCAATCTAGTTTTTAAATGCATAAAGCATTCATGTATCGAGGTTAGTAGCGCCACCGTAAGGTACATATATGCTTTGTGTCTGTTTTTGAAAAGGTATTGCAAATGCCAATTTAAACATGTTTCCATCATTAGTATTTAACAGTGGCGGAAAAGTTTGAGTTTTATAGGGGCGTTGTAATCGCTACAGTGCACACGGTTTTAAATCCAATATTTTTGTATGGTTAACAGTCCCGTTTCATAAATGTGACACACGTGCGCATGTTTCTATATTTGAATACTCACACGTATACAAATACGTCGTCAATGTCAAGGTAAAAATATTACAGCGCACGCGCAATAACAACAGTTACGCTACCATAGACAGTATATACAGATATAAAGTGATCAAAAGTACTGTATTATAATTGTCTCGGAGAGGGCGTTTTCACCTCTAATACAAAACTGGTTATGAATTATAAGATATAAGTTATAATACTTAATGATATTATAATGAATTAGCATGAAATGTTTTATAGCACACGTGTACATATTTCTATATTGTTTTAGCCTAGTCGCACGTAAACATGTACGTTTCAATGTCAAGGTCAAACTATCACAGGGGCGTGCGAAACCTGTGGACTGTGGAGTTTTTGTTTGTTTTCCTTTCTTTCACGCCAGTCATATTTCTTTCTTTTTCTTCTCTTTTGTATTATTTTATTTTATTTTTATTGCCTTTGTCACAGCGTATTGCAACAAAGTTTATATATAGAATTGGATTACTAACACCAATACATTACCTATATAACACTGTTAACCGTATCAGAAATGATTACTGGGACAATTGTTTTTCCTCTTTGCTAAATAGAAAAGGTTTTTTGGTTTAAATACAATCCTTAACAGTGAAAACACATCCAAATGTGTTTGTGTATACACTACATGTGGTATGTGATGATGGAGTACCTGTATGTATATACATGTGTAGGTATTGAAGACAGGGTTAAAACGGGGTTTTTTTTCATTTGTTTCTTTGATTATCACTATTATTATTTTTTTTTTATTATTATTTGTAACATCATAATAATGATATTGTGAATTAAAAGGTGCGCAAGATATATCTGACGTCAGGAGAATGAACTGTGTTTCGGAGTGGTTGGAAGTGCAGTTATATTGGGGGGAGGGGTTATTATACACTTTTTTTCAAAAATTGAAGATCACTACTTTAAGCAGGGTTTACCTTTACGTCATTGCATGTATAAACCATCTATGTCCTACAGTGCTCTTGAAATATATCTTTAGGCTTTCTCATTCGGTTGAATTTATTATCAGTATATGTGTAGCTTATGTCCGGTAGTCTGAAAATAGGGTGCTGTAACTGTCGGGGACTTTCTTCGGACGCTGTGAAACGGAATGATTTCTTTGAATTATGTAGACAAAAATATGACATTACAGTTCTTATTGATACACATTCAACGAAATCTATTGAAAAATATTTGGTACAAGAATGGGGTTATAAAGTCAAATTTTGTTCGTTTTCAAGTAATAGTAGAGGTGTAGCTATTTTAGATAAGAACACGTTTGAATTTGAAATACTGAATGAAATCGCTGATATCAATGGAAATTACTTGATTTTGGATTTAAAACTACCTCAACAACGTTTTTCTCTGATAGGTTTATATAGACCAAATGAAGATTCTCCTTCTTTTTTCGTTAATTTAGCAAGGAAAATAGAATCTCTGGGAAATAATGCGATAGTCGTTTGTGGGGATTGGAATGTGCCATTAGATTATGAAGTAGATACACTTAATTACAAACATAATAATAATAAAAAAAGTAATCTAGAAATTCATCGACTCATAGAAAATCTTGACTTAATTGATATATGGAGAGAACACAATCCAGATAAGAAACGTTATACATGGCGAGGTCCTCTGGGTAAGAAAGCTCGATTGGACAATTTTTTAGTTTCAAGTGATTTTATAAATTTTATTGACAATACTGATGTAGGTGTAGCTTATCGATCCGATCATTCTCCGATATCTATTCAGCTTACGTTTTCACAACAATCACGAGGGGCAGGTACCTGGAAATTCAATAACAGTCTTTTATCTGATCCACAATATGTCCAAACTATTAAACAATGCATATCTGAAACTATAAACTTGTATAAAGACACTAGTATTACTGATGAACATATATATGCAATAAACAGTCAACTTCTTCGGGAAACTATTAAACTTATGATAAGGGGTAAAACAATATCATATTGCTCATATAAGAAAAAAGGGAGACAAGTTAGAGAACGTGACTTAGAGAAACAATTAAAGGATCTGTATACAAAAGACTATAGTGAAGACAGTGACAGGGAGATTGAGACTTTAGAAAATGAATTAAAATCTATAAGGGAAGAACATATAAAGGGGATAATTCTTAGAGCAAAAGCGAAGTGGAAAGTAGAAGGGGAAAAAAGTTCAAAATATTTTTGCAATCTGGAAAAGAAACATTTTATAGAGAAGAGTATGCCTAAACTTTTAACTAGCAATAATACAGAATTGACTGACATTAATGATATAATAAAAGAACAGGTAGATTTTTATAAAACATTATATACATGTAGAGATCCACAATTTCAAAAAAATCATATTGATACTTTTTTTTATGTTAATAACCCGTTTTTAGAAAAATTGAATGTGGACGAAAGTGCAGAACTAGAAGGACTACTATCCATTGATGAATGTTTATATGTATTGAAGAATATGAGTAATTTTAAATCGCCTGGTCTTGATGGATTTACTGTAGAGTTTTATAATTTTTTTTGGTCTGACATTAAAGTATATTTGGTGAATTCTCTTAATTATGCAAACCAAGTTGGTGAACTCTCTGTTACTCAAAAACAAGGTATGATCACGTGTATACCGAAAGAAGGAAAATCAAAGTCGTATATAAAAAACTGGCGTCCAATTACTCTTCTTAATGTAGATTATAAAATCGCCTCTGCTGCCATATCTAATAGAATGAAACCAATACTACAAAAAATAATTAGTCAATCACAGAAAGGATTTATGAAAGGGAGATATATTGGGGAATGTTCTAGGCTAATTTTAGATTTAATTGAGAAAACTAAGGAAAATGACATACCTGCTCTTTTGATATTAATAGATTTCGAAAAGGCCTTTGATTCTCTTGAATGGAGCTTCATCGAAAAGACTTTGGTTTTCTTTGGATTCGGTAAAAGTTTTATATCTTGGGTCGAAACATTTTACAAAAATATATCTAGTTGTGTTATTAATAATGGTCATATTTCAGAATTTTTAATATTGAAAGAGGAGTACGTCAAGGTGACCCTCTTTCATCATATATATTCATCCTTGCAGTAGAACTTTTAAGTGGGGCGTTAAAAAATGAAAACGACATTGTTGGTATAAAAATGGATAACAACGAATTTCTTGTCAGTCGATATGCAGACGACACTAGTTTAACATTAAATGATGAGCCAAAGTCTTTAAACACCGCACTAGAAATCATGGATAGATTCGGAGAATGTTCTGGATTGGTAGCAAATTTAGATAAAACACAGGTTGTTTGGCTAGGGGCGAAACGGGGTTGTGATGAGGAAATGTTACCTGAGCGAAAGTTAAGATGGAATCATGAAGGGAAATTTAAACTTTATAACTATGAAGAAAAGTTTGCTGCCACCGAAAAACTTCTACAAAGTTGGTCTTTTAGAAAATAAACAAAAATTGGAAAGATATGTATAATCAAAACGTTAACTCTTCCTATGTTTATTCACTTATTCACTGTTCTTCCTGATCCATCAGGTGCATTTCTTTATAAATTACAAAAGTTGTTTTTTGACTTCGTATGGAACGGTAAGGGCGACAAAATAAAACGAAACACTTTGATAAACGCTTATGAAGATGGTGGACTGAAAATGCCACACGTGAAAACTTTTTGTCAAGCCCTGAAAACATCGTGGATTAAAAAAAATATTGATCCTTTGAATTTTTCGGATTGGAAATTACTTTTGTTAGATAAACTAGAGAATTTTGGTGGTGACAAATTTTTCTTTATGTCAAAATCGGCACTACAGCTTTCAACAAGTGTTTCAATTCTTTTTGGAAAAATGTATTTAATATATGGAGTAGGTTACAAGAAGATATCACCACAACCCCTAGAATGTTAACATTGGAAGATATTCTATCACAGCCAATCTGGAATAATACGAGCATTAAAATAAATAACAAGTGTTTTATATATAGTTCATGGGTAATACAAGATGTATTCTATGTAAACGATTTATTAGATGAATCAGGATGTTTTCTTAGCGCTGAAGCATTTCAAGCCAATTTTAATTTTGAGGTTCAATATATTAGATATTATAGTATTATACATGCTATTCCAAAAAGTTGGAAACGTATTATAAGGTTAAATGATAGAAAGTTAACAAATATAAAAAACAAATACATTGATTTTTTAAAGAAAAAGGAAAAAGTTACAAAACTGTTTTATCATATTTTGCTTGAGAAATGTAATACTTTTCCCGACAAAGTAGTAGAAAAATGGGAAAACAAACTACAGGTAACTATACCTAAATTACAGTTGCAATATTTCTTTGCCCTTTCCTTTTCTGTCACGGATGACGCTATATTACAATGTTTCCATTTCGACTTTATACACAGAATTATCTACACTAATAATTTGTTGATGAAAATTAATATGTCGGAAACTGAATTATGTACTTTTTGCAATGAAAATAGGGAAACTTTAGAACATCTCTTTTGGGATTGTACACATGTGAAAAATATTTGGCTATATTTTCGAAATGTCTTTCGTGAAAAAGTTAATATTGATATACCATGGACACCAATCTCTTTCCTCTTTGGTTTACAAGAGATAATGTTAAATGGAGGCATTGACCTAATATGTTTATTAGTAAAACGATATATTTATAAATGCAAGTGTACTTATAAAGTTCCATCATGCGCTGGAGCTTTGGCAAGAATACAATATTATAAAAACATAGAATATCAATGTCTTTTATGTACACCCCTCGACAAGCAACTCAAATTAATTTGAAATGGACGAATATTTCAAGAGCACTGGACCTTAATTAATTTACTTTTATTATTTGTTTATAATACAATATTTCTCATCAGTTAAGGTAAATGTTAATCTATGCAAGATGTATATCTGTAGAAATTATATTTTGTCGAATATATCATAAACACATGTTGTTAAAATTTATGTGATCGGAAAAAATGAAAAATAAAAAAAAAAAAAAATAGCGGTTGAATAATTGTCTGAAATAACTTTTCAAAGTAAAATTTTTGGACGAGAATTTCACTATTGAACCATTGTTTTGTTATGTGTTGGGTGTTTTATTATTATTTCAGAAATCAAAATATATTCGGTGTGACAAATTTGCATTAGATAACATTCCAGATTCAATATCTTAAAACATGGAACATATTTGGAATTAATTTTGTCTAATTATGCACCAAATGATAGCAAACATCGTAACCCAATGATGAATAGACAAAGGCGGCTTCTATTTGTGACGTTCGGCCGCGTCGCTATCGGCGCATTGTGTCAATGCATGCACATAAGAAACACGTATTTAAAGTTCACAAATGATTAAAAGAGTTAATATAGCGTTGTTAACTGTATATGTAGATTCACATGAACTATATTATCTTAGCAGCAACGGCCATCGTAGTTAATATTGAAGCAACCCGCTTCAAATGTTGTTTTTTATATTATTGAGTAAATATGCGCCCGTCATAGAATATGTCCGTTGCCAACCGCGGGCATACTACCATATACACAGTCAGCATGAAGCTCATTTTTTAAATAATTGCACAGGTGTAATTTAGAAGCGGATCTGTAGATAAATAGCAACGGTAGGAGCAGGAAGACATACAAGTCAATAATCAATTCATAAAATGCTGCAATTTAAATTCCCAAAAATAAATGTGTCTGGTTACTGAATGTACACAAATATGACTAAAAGCTTTTAAGACAATATATAATTTAAACGTCCAGCTACCACGCACAGCTATATAAAGGTTAGAACTGTCCGAGTCAGCAAAAGCTGGGTTCCCCAGGGGAAAATAAAAACCTGAATGCATTTAAAGAAAAAAACTGTTTCAAAGGTTTTGAATTGATTTAAGAGGTCCTGTCATTCCAGGTTTGCAGACGTTGTCCGTGCGTCTCTGCCCATTGCTCCTATTGTCATAGGACAAGGAACCAACATAATGATGGAACAATGCTATCACGGGTTTGTTTTGTCCCAATAGAATAATGTGTTCTGATCGAATTATCTTGAAACTTTTTGAGGGAGGGGAATGTCATTACAATTGATCTCATTTCCCCATCAGATGAGTTACATTGTTTTTTTTAAAATATTCTTTGATTTATAAGACGTATAAACAGATAATAAATATAAGATTTGTTTCAAAAATATAGTTTAAAACGCTCTGAATGTTCGTACGATAAACATTTCCGCAAACCTTTTAGCAGCAGTGGGTTTTATCGCTGGCTCTGCTAATTGCTCGACCAAGCTATTATCAAAACATCTAACTTCAATTCTTAGTACAATAAAATCAGTGCTTCAGTCGTATTGTGACACTGTATACTCCACAAGTGGAATTAATGGGATGTGGATTTTGAAAAACTCGAAAGATCTGTTGATCAATCTTGAACAGCCCCTCCTAAAAACGTCTTTTCGGTCAAAACATTTGATTTCTTCATTCTGTACAGCACCATACCTCATACAAAATTGAAGGAACGTGTCCGATCTCTTATTATTAGAGCTTTCTTTTCCAAGAAAGGCGGACGACGAAACAAATATATGGTAGTGAGCTATCTTGGAGCATACTTTGTCAAAAATACGACAAAAGCTAAGAGGAAATATACTGAAGAAGATATAGTACGGATGATTGAATTCCTGGTCGACAACATTTTTGTTGAGTTCGGAGGAAAGATTTTCCAGCAGACTGTTGGCATTCCCATGGGAACAAACTGTGCCCCACTCTTAGCTGACTTGTTTTTGCTTTTATACGCGGCTGAATTCGTGGAGGAGCTAATCAGGATAGGTAACAAAAACCTTGCCAAATCTTTTAATTTCACTTTCAGATATATCGACGATGTGTTGTCTATAAACAACAAGAAGTTTGCTGACCACATCGAGTATATACCCTTCTGAACTTGAAATAAAGGACACAACAGACTCTTCTACATCAGCTGCTTACCTCGATCTCTACTTAAACTACGACCAACATGGACAGCTTACTACTAAGCTATACGATAAACATGATGACTTAAATTTTCCGATCGTTAACTTTCCCTGTCTTGATATTAACATCCCTGCTTCTCCAACCTATGGTGTTTACATGTCACAGTTGATTCGGTATTCCAGGGCTTGCTCTGAATATCGGGATTTTCTTGATCGATGTCGACAGCTGACAAACAAACTAACAACACAAGGATTCGAGAGATGACGGTTGATCAGAACTATGCGCAAGTTTTATGGTCGCCATCTTTGTCTCATTGAGAAATATTCTGTATCTTTAAGTGATATGAAGATGGCGTTTTTGAGTATGCTCATTAGTGTGTTTACATGTGTGATTGACAATGGTACTCGGTTCTCATTTTGAGAACTTGATGTTTACTTGGATGTGACAAAGATTGACATGGCGGGTGTCGTCTATGAGGCAGAAGACGCTTACTCTTCCGGAACACCTGGTCTTATTCTCTTGTACTTTTGCAAGGGTCTCCATGTGAATCTTTCCTTTATTCATATTTTGCCCCTGGTGTAATCAATTTTGAGTTTGGATTATGATTATGTTAACGCTTCGGTATTCTCTTATTTATTTTCTGCTCTTTTCGCGATAGAAGCATCAATAACGTAATCAGTATCGGTCTGATAAATTTCGACGCCAGAAGCGGGATGGTCCTTTCCTCCATTTAGATATCATTTAAGCTAAAGCTTTAGAGTGAAAATATGCCTAATGTATTCCGAAACATCACAGGTACAGGTAAGAATGGAGTAGAGGGGAACCCTTGTTTATCAAACCTACTCTAACATTACAGATAGTCAATATGTTATACATGTAGCAACAGGTAATCTCCTTTCCCATGCAATCCGGGTAAGATTTAAATTCCAGCTACACGGCTGCGGCTATCATCGGGAACTGTTTTCAGCTGACATTCATAGACATTTAGTGCTAGCTCACAACATTGAATTTGAATTTAAATTCATATAAGCAATGAATGCCAATTGAAAGTAGTTAAATGCCTTAGTGAAATAGGAAATGTCTATCCTGTTAAATAATCATCACAAGAGGTTAGGCCGGCGAGTGTGTTTATTTGTGCCCTCGTTATAGCTGTACATACTGATATTGAAGTATTACCCTTTTAGTATTCATTTGTTTTTAATACGTATCCGTCGTTATTGTGTGTAATTTCCAATGCATCAAATCGTAAAGGAAGATATTCAAGCCAACAAATAACAGTCTTTGCAGAAAATAAAACATATTTCTACATGTGTATTACTAACATTTTATAAAAGTAATAATTCCGTAATAAAAAGGAGACATTTAGCATATCAATGAGGAAAGATAAGCATAACATTTAATTCTCTATATAATATATCCCCTGGAGTAGGAAAGCCGTAAAGCGACTGGCGAATTTCATATCGTCTCCGAACTACCTTAGATTAGTGTAAGCAATCTCAATATACTTCCTAAGAATAAGAACCATTTGACAGAACTTTGATGAAAATGTACGTCATATGAATATTCTATTGGACAGGCATGCTAGTATATCCGTTCTTTTATGTGCAGACTTTCATTCTGTTTTCGTGATAGTTCCTGTTTTATTTACGGGAGAGGACGACAAGACAATGTACTCCATAGAACTAAGAATTTACTTGGTTTGTGTTAGTCTAAGTACATTTCAAAGATCAGTGCATGTCATTGGGGGCTGACAAATGTCAAACTTCACTACGCAAAAATCCGTGTGACAAAATCCTTGTTATGGGGAAATACCAAACAGTCCCGAGTGTCCTTTTCGTGCGCTTGACGTGTAGTAACACGGAATACAATCACTTTTACTGCAGGGGCCCGAAAGGGGGTAATTCCCAACTGTGAATATTCAAATTCCACCACAGGCATCCATTAAAAGAAAATAACGTAGGATCCATTACGCCTAATTTAGTGCTTTAGTCATTGTGTGCTAAGTGGAAGTTCATTGATTTAGTTTTGTACGTTTATAATGCAACATTGTTTTGATTATGCATGATTCGGATAATGGCTTATTTGCGTATATCAGTTTCACAGGAAGAATAGCTACATGTGTACACCGGTAGACCAAGTCTAGTTAAGCATGTGTTTTAGGAATACCGGGTAAATGATGAATATTAGGATAGTATCTTAGTTCATTAGTCATTTAGCAAAATCATTATATACACTGTTTATTACAATCCAAGCCGGACGTTCAATAATATTATGGTTTTGTTCTGGTGGGTTCAAAGACCTTAACATAATTAGTTCCTTTGTAATCATATTCTCTTTGGCACTATAATATCATGCATGCTCTTACCAACTTTGCTTCTGGCTCTTAACGTTTTCTATATTTTCGAAGCATCTTCCAGTCATCCTTGATATCGCGAACGTCTCCATGATTACTTTTGATAGTACCGTATTAGGTTTTGAAAGAATGTCCACTTTCATAACCAGTTTTACCAAGTCGCTTAATTTGTTTGTTCCTTTCAATAGGTCATCATTAATAACAATATAATTTTATATTTCCATGTCTTTCATTTTATCTTTGTGTTGATTTATTTATGTATTTGTTTTATTTTTCTTGTATATTTTCTCGGCTTTCTTTCTTCTGGTACACTTTTATTGGTCTGACAACCGTCTTTATATCTGCAGTAATATTCAAATTGTTCATATTATTTCATGTCAAACAATCTGGAACATGTAGGATAGAAATGCCACTGAAACGTTTTATCTGGGCAAGCAAGCCTGTACGTGATAGAAAGGATGCTATGGAATACATGACCTGGCATTTTGGTTATTTGAGGACATTGGAAATACAATAATCAATAATTCTAAATTTCTAGACGAAACCAAGACACCAGAATATTTGGTCGGTGACTACGGTCCGTGTTGACTGAGCTATATAACATACCGTCTTACCGTAGTGACAACTCTCTATTTGTGAACCCTTTCCTCAGTAGACCACAAAGCTGCCTCTGAAATAAAAACATGTCTACCTTTGGGGGTGATCACTCATATAACCCGTATGTTTTATGGATCACCGCCACCGCCTCCCAATACTCCCATCGCCTTCATAAACATTGTCGAAACCCTACGGGAATTACATACCAAAAGCCGCCCGACCTTCTGGAACCAGTGTAGCAGTTCAGATGTCTATTATTTCAAGTATTTACAGCTTAAACAGCAATTATAAAACATGGAACTACAAACAGCGATGACGAATTAATAGGTAACTAATCCAATCCATTCTCATACAAATGTTAATCATGCGTAGCTGATGCTATCACTCCATGTAAGAGCAAGAAAGGACAATTAGCACTTACGCGCAAAATAAGAAAAATAAGCAATTGATTTTACACACTTATAATAGAATTGCCCATTAGTATATACGCACGTGGTATACTACATAACTGATGTGTGTGTACGTTATGATTGGCGCACCTGTAATTAATATGTCCGTTCAACTTCCGGGTCCGCCCCGATAACGTTAAGTACTATGAAGGTAAATTATAAAAAGGAATATCAAGTGAGTACGTCCGTGACAATACAGATATGTTTGACAGGCTGTATGACAACATGTGAAGACCGAAATTACCTCCACTCCAATCCGAAACCGATGAATCTTAACAAGAAACAACAAAGATGACAAGTCGTTTTCCAGGGTCAAACGCCCTTGTGGATCATATACAATAGCAATCGATCCTATATAGATTTAATGAATTGTTCGTTAGATTTCGAAATACAGAAACTCTGTTTAGAACCAGTAATATTTGTTCAATGTTGTCTTTTACAGTTAATGGTTCTATGGATACAATCTGTAACAGCATTATTAGGTCTATATGGACTCCTAACTAGTCCTAAGTCCGCTAGTGACTGAAAGATTTACATGTGAGGCGGGGGAAATATACATTTTAGTGATGTTACGTTGTCGACATCTGTACATAGAGATTCGCATATTTCTGGTGAAACCCCGTATTGATCGGCGGCGTTTTGTTATCGCTAATACCCTCTGAGTGAACCTAATCTAGTTATCCGTGTATCTGTGATCCGCTCGGACAACTCTGACAAGCAGTGATGACTGACTAATTAACAAATGGCTTGCATCATTGTGTCTACCACCTCTAGGAACTTGTATCGCTATTCACTCATCCCTCATAGTCGGTCTCTTTTAATCCAATTTGTATCTCTTTGATTGTTGGCATGTTGTTCGTTTATAAGAAGTGTCGACCGCCAATGATTGGCTATTACGTACTGATGCACACGGATTGCAATTAGCGTTACATAGGGTCGTACACCACAGCACGACATTGCCTACAGGTACTAGGATGAACTCATTAGTAGTTTCTATGACAAATACAAATAACTTCTTTCTGAAGTTGCTGGGTTTTTCGCCTTTTTTTAACACTGGTTATTACATGTAACATTATTTTTCAGAGTTGGACCTTATATGGATGAAGGCATCAATTTATTTATCTTGATGAAGGCAAAATATTTGAATAAAATATAAATGTTGATGCAATTAATTAAATGATGCGCTGTTCATTTACAAAGTGATTACCACAATCAATATAAAGTATCACTAGCGCACAGCAATAAATGACGTAAGATCAAACAATCGCGTCTAAAACATGTCTAATACTCTCACAACAAATTACATTGGATTACTATCCAATTCCCTCAACATCATACCTTTGTGCTTAGCTAAGGGTTGTTCGTTCCAAAATACAATACGATGAATCTAGCAAATTAACGATAATTTGCTTAATACAGTACACAAGGTATCATATAATACTAGGCTAACCTTCATCTAGGGTAATTTTAACTCCATGCAGAAATATTCAACTTTATTACACTGGATTTAATTTCTACTCGCAGCAAACCTGGTCACATGGTTTATCAATACATTACTATAGATTTATCATCTCAACGCTAATTCATATTGCAAAGTACACTATGTTTAGTTTATAGAAAAGTTACATTATTTTCCTGTTTGCTTTACTATTTCTTACAAAATCTCTTAAAATACATTACGATGCATTTACATGTATTATCGGTACGTTTATTATCAAATGATGTAAAGGTTAATCAGACACAATATCCACAACACGCCGGAGATGCATCATATAGAGAATAAATCCCATAGAATACCTATGGTGCTTATTTATACGTTTGGTTTGATTGTTTTACGTCCATTTTATGGAAGATATAGTACTGAATTCAACGTTGACAATATATTTACAGAGTTTGTAGGGAAGATTTTCCAACAGACTGCTGGCATTCCACGGGAACAAACTGTGCCCCACTCTCGGCTGACTTGGGTTTTTTTTTTTTCATTTTTCATGTTTTCATGAGACTGCATTTGTCGAGAGGCTTATCGGAACGGGTAACACAAACCTTGCCAAATCTTTTAATTTCACATTTAGGTATATCGACGACATTTTGTCTATAAACAACAAGACATTTGCTGATTTAGTCGATCGTAGATAAGTACGTGTACCCTACTGAACTTGAAATCAAGTACACAGCAGATTACCTCGTTACTTGAAACATTACCAACACGGGCAACTTACTAATAATCGTGACGAATCCGATACTTTCTTTTCTTGATAGTTACATCAATGCTTCTCCATCCATTGGTGTTTGTATGACGCAGTTGATTCGTTATTCTAGGGCTTGCCCTGAATATCGAAATTTTCGTGATAGATGTCAGCTGCTCACGAACAAACTTACGACACAATGATTCGAGAGATAATAATAGCAATAAAAATAAATTGAGGTTCCTATATACTGCATTATCACAGTATATGCACTTCCTGGGGAGCATACAATCGGTGCTGCCATTTCGGCGTTAACAACTAGCATTCTACAATTTTAGCACTGCCCAACCACGTACTCATTTACAGCTGAGTAGACTGGAAAACGCGGAATAAAGTATCTTTCTGAAGGATGCGACACATGTGCCTTGGCAAGGACTCGAACTCGTCGCAACCCTTTGATCACGAGCCCGGCGCCCTACCACTAGACCATCGTGGCTCCGAGATACAGGTTGGTGAAGCTTATGAGCAAGTTCTATGGTCGCCATCGTGGTCCCATTTATAAATATTCTGCATCCATGCATGATAAGAAGATGGAAGCTTTTGAAAATGAGAAGTATGCCTCAGTTCTCAATTTGAGTGTATGACATTTAATTTGATCTGGCCTAGATTTACATGGCGGGTTTCGTCGACGAAGCAGAAGACGCTCACTATTCCGGAACACCTGGTCATACTTTCTTGTATTTGAACAAGGTTCTTCATGTAAATATTTCCTTTTCTCATATTTCGCTTTTGAGTTCGGATTATGGTTTTGTTCACGCTTTGGTATTCTCTGATTTGTTCCCCTTATAACAGCTAAGGGTATTTAAGGACGGCTTTCCGGTAAATGCAATGTGGGTGTCGGTGTGAACACTAAACAGAGAGTGTACTTGGAAGGCCGCGGTATGCTCGTGTAGGCCTCATTGTGGTAGTTCGGATGTTTTGACGTTTTAATGTGCCACCACACTGAAGTATTCTGCTTAAGGTCCCAAGCAGAAAGCTCCATCCGGTCACATTATACTGACAACGGGTGAATTAATCGTTCTGCTCCAAAAATACCGAGCGTCGTGCAGTAGTAACAACAGTGCACCATTATTTGAGACTGGTATGTCTCGGCCTGGGGACAGAATACACAGCCATCATCACAGGAGAGAACGTTCACTTGAACATCAGAAGTGCGGTAGTGTCAAAGGAAAACGTTTTTAGAAATAAAAGAAAAATTTAGTCGCCTCTTGCGATCATGCGATGAGTGCTGCCGGTACAAGTCTTACGTCCTACCTGCAGGACTTATAATTCATAATACACTCGGAACGTTTAATAAAATATGTTTATCGCATTTTCACTCAAACGAGAGTACATAGGGCTTATCAGGTGTAGCGTTAACCCCGTGACACATTGCGTTTGTATGTTTTGTTGTGTATTGCCATTTATCAATACTCATTATATTTAATTCAGTGACAGCTTCCTTGATATAGCACCAATTAGAAGGTTTACGAAGAGTAAAACGGAAATCCCTTTTTCCAAAAGTAGTCTACATGTATAACCAGCAAGTCAAACTTCTTTTAAGCAATTTCTTAAATATCATCCAACTCCAAATAAAAAAGAGCATTGAGATCTATGTCATTTATTAACAGAACATCATCAAATTCAACTCCCAATACACCTCCTTGCTGTGATAGAGATATTGACTAGGGTGTGACCTAGATTTACGTTATGTGTGTCGTGTATTAAGCAGGAGACACTCACTATTTCGAAACGCCTGAACTTATTATCTAGTACGTTTTTCGAGGGTCTCAGAGTAAATAATTTCTTTGTTTATACTTTTCCCTAATTTAATCAGCACGTTTGCAACCTCAAATATTGTTTTCTAAATAATGCCGATATTAAGTAGGTGTGACTGGGAAATTCGTTGCATTATACCGTAGCTGAGACCACTGTTCCTTAAAATCGAAATGATAGTATTTGCAATTTTTTACGGCGCTCTCTGTAAAGGTCCAAGGCCAATATATGTGGAAACGGCAGAATTGTTATTCGACTGACAATGAAATATGGCTATTCTATTGTGTGTTCTATTGTTCTACCATTAATCATTATCTATATAATTAAACCAGTCTATATTGTGTATAGAGGCCAAGGCCACTCCATTACTGTGTCAATACTAGTAATCAATCTGTGCCATTGTTTCCGCGCTATTGATATTGTACAAATGAAAAGCTAAGATTACATTGTTTATGACAGATGCTGGTGACAAACAGGTAAATGAATACATATGGGTGCATAATAAAATATTATCTAAAGACGCATTCAAGATTTTACCGTATGTTAGAAAGAATATCCAAGCACGTGTCATTGAATGCCAGTACTCGGTACCGATCACAGCATTGGGAAGTGAAATAACATATGACATACGTTTGCAAAAGTATACATGCATATGTATAAAAAGTAAATTATTAAGTTTAGCGCTTATAAATAGTGTACAATAGAAATTCATTCAATAAAGATAAACAAACGACACAATTATGTGTACTGGTCATGCTACATATGTACAAAACGTCATCCAATCAATTATATGCGGATCCCGATCGGTCGTTTTCGTTTAGTTCTCCAACTCGAACCTCTCTATGCACAGCTGTATGGCCCATGCATGATACTGATAGAATTATTATTTTGTGACGTGACGGTGACTTGACTTTATCAGTTAATACATTTTTTCATAAACCTGTGTATGTACGGACAATACGGCATCATTTTTGTTTCATATTCACTTATATTTACATTTGCAATGCAACCCACTATATGAAGATTACCAACGAAAATGTCTTTCATAAAAGTATGAAAGCAATAGTTCTCGAGACGTAGCACGTTGTTTAGTTATGGGGTCATAGATCAAGCTTGTTCAATGAGAGTCTTGTCGCGCCGCTTCGAATAACATGGAGAATGCCCTTGCGTCAAACGCTATAATGACTAATTATCATTGGCGCCAATTTTATTCAAATGGGCTGTTCCGCCAATATCGTTAAAATGACGACACATATACAAACGCGGGTAATAAACTATTAATTGGAAAAAATGTTATGAAGTTAAGCAATTATTCTATAGTAACAATGTAAATGAAAATCGTACCGTCAAAGAAGAAATTTGCCGTTCTTATAGAGGATTAATTTGAGAGTTTTTGTGTATTTTGTCATAAACATAAGTTATGTGATAAATAGAATATTACACTCGTGTCAACGTAATATGGACTTTATTAAACACGTTGAATAATTTAATATGTCACTAAATGCTCGTGACATATTAAATTATCTAACTCGTTTAATAAATTCCATATTACATTGACACTCGTGTAAGATCCTCTATTTATACTAGTAATACATAATAATTAGGAATGAAATACATGTACCTCGCTCGTGTAAAGTGTTGATTGTGTTGATGTCAATTTCATATTAGTCTGATTTCATAAGTACTACTTAATCATCAGAAAAAAGCACAAGAAGCGCTCCTTGTTCGTGATTATTGTGAATAAGATTAGAGTCCGTGTGTAAAAATGATATGGTTGTAATTGTCCAGAGCAATGCAGTACATGATGTCTATTCTATCTGATATTTGCTGCACAAAACGTTATGCAATCAGACTATTTTGAGACTTACAATAGTAGCTCGATGTATGATAAAATGCGTTTTGACACTTGCGATGATATTGATGATGACCATACAGTTTAAGGTCATAAACCCAATACTAAGTAATTAGTGGGTGTTAAATATTGGCCATAAATGATTCATCTAATATATATTAGATAGATTTATAAACGCATGACCCTAACTCTGCCATTGAATGATTTGATATAACAATAAGCCCGTTCCCTTGACCTTTTAGATATATCCGCTGCAGTGGAAAGTCAATATTTTATGTTTATATTTTCAAATTTCAATGCAAATCTGATTGCTTATAAAGTGTGTTTGACATTGAAATGCCAGGCATATCCGATTGTGTTTGTTATATAGAAGCCGCTTACCCTCCCAACACAACTGTTGTTTCTCTACTTGTATTTCGCCCTACTTTTACATTTGGCTTTGCCAATAACATATGTTGCTGTTGTTTTACTTTTACGAAATAGAATCCTCATAAATTTGATGGTAGCCGAATCAAACTCGATTTGTGGACAACCCGTACACATTTTAAACCTTTATAAACATGCGCTTTACTGGTCATGAAGGAGCAACGTAATTTCCGTACAAGTCATTGAAACGTCAAATAGAAACTCATATGTTTTGTGTTACGAGAGTATTTCTATAATTCATATTAACCAACCTGAAGAAATATGTAATGATGTGTCTATACTCTAGCCTTGCTGATATATACCAGGAATGTAAAAAAAATGTGTAGGAATAGCTCTTAGCCCTAACACTAATGATACCTCTATGGCAAACCACTGCCCATTAAGACTGAATACGATATCAGGAAACGAATTGATAGAGCCCCTGTCAGTATGCCTATAAAACACATTACGTTGTACATGTAAGTAATGCATGTCAATAAATGTACTTTTACAATATGTTAAAAAGGCATTTTGTGATAATAAAATGTCATATAACTGACAAAACAAATATCTTTCTAAGGTGTGATGATTAAGTCAAATATAATCTCCGAACTTCAATAAATAGTTTATGTTAACAAATGTCGTCTTCGGCTTGAACGAACATATTTATTCTTAGTGTTTGATACCCGGTTTATCATATACATGTAATCATATATAGTGATAAATAACTCACAGTTCCCCATTAAAGACGTCATAGAACTAGTGTGTAGTTGTACAGAAATTAACGATTCTTTTCATGAAGCTATTCCATACTTAAACTAGTAAAGAGACATAAAAACAACAGCTTTTATAGGAGTTATATCATTCCGTCATATAACACCTCACGGATCTGATGTCTTGGTTTCCCTGAACAGGTGAAAACCAGAATCTATATACCGCCTGATGAGGTACACTTGCAAAAAACTTTACTACAATAGGACTTAATTATTAAGAAAATTGCATATCTATTCGTTTCTTCGACCTTTTTTGAACACTGCACTGAAGTATAATTCTGTTAATCACAATATGTATCAGTGGTCTCTTTTTCCCCCAGATATTGACTTTATAATTAGAGAATACCGAAGCATCAGCAAAACCATTATCCGAACTCTAAATCGATTAAAGTACGGGCAAAATATGAACAAAAGAGGAATATTTTCCTTTCTTCTGTTCCTGTTTCTACACATGTTTCGAAGCTCTGTGCACATATGTTCGTTCTGTTTACTGTACATGTTTAATGAATTATAAATGGACACAAGGTCACAAGGTGTTGTTTCTGAATTACCTGGTTGTCGTTACCTTTCTTGTGACTTTTACGCCATACAGTGGCTGCCTCAGCTACACAGCCAACCCCCAAGATGTGACTTTTACGTCATACAGTGGCTGTCTCTGCTACACAGTCAACACCCGAGATGTGACTTTTACGTCATACAGTGGCTGTCTCTGCTACACAGTCAACCCCCGAGATGTGACTTTTACGTCATACAGTGGCTGTCTCTGCTTCACAGCCAACCCCCGAGATGTGACTTTTACGTCATACAGTGGCTGTCTCTGCTTCACAGCCAACCCCCGAGATGTGACTTTTACGTCATACAGTGGCTGTCTCTGCTACACAGCCAACCCCCTAGATGTGACTTTTACGTCATATAGTGGCTGTCTCTAATACACAGCCAACCCCGAGATGTGACTTTTACGTCATACAGTGGCCGTCTCTGCTTCACAGTCAACCCCGAGATGTGACTTTTACGTCATACAGTGGCTGTCTCTGCTACACAGCCAACCCCTAGATGTGACTTTTACGCCATACAGTGGCTGTCTCTAATACACAGCCAACCCCGAGATGTGACTTTTACGTCATACAGTGGCCGTCTCTGCTACACAGTCAACCCCGAGATGTGACTTTAGAGTTGACACTGGTTCGTGCACAGTTAATAAACAATTATTTTAAGAACGTAACACCTATACATATACAGTTATTTTTATCTCTTTAAGTTTTATGGACATAGCTTTTTTTGTTGCCGTTTTACGTTTGTTTTAAACCACTTCAGAAATATTCTTTTGTTTCTATTCCTGGAGGTGTTTAGTACCACTGTTAGTCTCACATGAACGAAATGGCAGTTAGGTATCTACATTTATTTTCTTTGCCGATTTTTATGTTGTCCAATATCTTCGTGCTATGTCTTCGTATTACCATTGGTTATATTAAACGGCGTATTTAGGGAGACTTTGTTAGTAAACTATCAGTACCGGAAGTTGGCCTTAATATGAAAATCTGAAACTGATTTTGTCAATGGTAAATACCAGTTTGAGAATGAAAAGTTTTTGTCGTCAAAAGTTTACTTTTGAACGTTTTAAATGACGTTTAAGTCACTTTGGCTGTAGTTCTACATATTGATAAATTTAGAGATACACTTTAAATCTATATTGACCTCTACCTCTTGTGTATCCGGAGAGCAGTTCATATAGTGAGTGGTTTTCCACTTCGTTCTCCCTCCTGTTTAGACATATTGGTTTTCAAATTGGTACTTCATCTCTCATATTAAAGAGATCATCTCAATACGCTGTAACTAAACTTAATCAAGGGCAACCATACAAATAATGTATACATTTGTTAGTACCATATATTGATTGTTCACCTCACTACATGGGAGATCTGAAAAAAATGATACATTCTCAATGTTGTTTAAAGATGGGAGAAATCTGGCTTATATGAAAGATTAATTGATGATGAAGATAGATGGTACAAAATTAGTTTACAAATAAAAGACATTATCCATATTGTTCACATCGTTTTGGTTTGAATTTTTGCAATGCCTCCTTAGAAAATCATTAATCTTCCTCTGATTGTATTTCCATGTCAAAAAAAGGTATCAGGGAAATTTAAACTTTCCTCTTCGTTTACTTTTTCCCGGCAGAAATTGGCTAGGTCCTGTTCTGTTTATATTGATAGATTATTCGTGTTTCCAGTGTATTAATCAGTGTCATATAGAGGCTTATTGGGATCATAAATCATATCTCTAACGTGTTTGTCTTGAATGAGTATTCTGATCCATCTGCAGTGGTTTAGGATCTGTTGTTGAAGGCTGGGATGGCTATAAGCCAGGATGATAGATGTGGAGTGATGGATGACGACTGCCCAGCTACTCCACCCTCCAATAAATATACCAGCAACCTCTACCAGAATCACCCCCGTAACGCCGTCTTCCATGTCGAAATATCGACTGGGGAGGCCAACCTGAATGATAGATCGGCCAGGCACGACACCCTGTAGTCATATTAAAGATGTTGCTTCTACACTCAGTAAAAGATTATGTATTTTCTGAGCCTTTAATCTATTACAATATTTTACCATAAACGTACAAAAATCGTATACGTAACTAACTACTAGTGGGATTGTATATTTTATGCTATGGTATTAGTACTTGTTTTAAGATGTTTTCTGACACCGTAGTTATTTAAATCATACTAGTACTAAGTATTTGATTTACACAAAAAGATGACATTTTGCAAATAACCCGCACAACTATATAATCTTTTAAAACATTTAACTTCAGGAAATCTATTTATACAATATTTGTGTTGAAAACGCTAGAATCATGTGACAATTTCCTATCTTCTTTCCATTACCCAATCACATGATCGGTCCCTAACGTCTATTGCTACTTCATACAACAGGTCACATTATCTGATTTTCGTTAACAATTAGCAAACATTATCAGTTCCTATATTTTGTCAACCAGACATACATTTATGTTATGTAAGGTACAATAGATATTTTCAAAAACGCAATGTGCTTGCTTTGGCTTCATGGCGTTGTCGTCGATGAAGTACAAGACGCTTACTCTTCCGGAACACCCTGGTCTTATTCTCTTGCACATTTTCAAAGCTCTCTGTGCAAATGTTTCCTTTGTTCATATTTTGTCCTTAGTTTAATCGAATATTAGTTCAGGTGATGGTTTTGTTGACGCGTCGGTATTCTTCGATTTATTTTTTTATAATAAATCCTTGGTCTTTAATGGAGGTTAAAAAACACGCCGGTGATTTTATGTTCCCAAGTATTGTTCTAACCGCCTCTCCCTATACCTTCGAATACAAATACGCTGCTTTGCTAGGAGGCATAGAAGAAAATAATGGAGACGACATAAGCACTGGATTACAGACAGTATAGGCAGACGCTGTCCCTTGTAGTGTTGATTAGATGCATCAGCTGGTATTGTCTGGTGGCGCCTTCATTTTTAAGCTGGCTTAAACTCGAACTTAATCAATATTTCTTTAAATTAAAAACAAATAGCGATGTTTGAGTCCTGGCGAAATATCTTATCATGCAATTCAGAATGAGTTTTTGTTCATCTGTACAATAACTCGATTAATCGGAAGAAGAAATGTCTCCATCTTGATTAAATTCAATAACGATTAAAAATAGCACTAGGAACGGTGCCTAGGGAAGGGAGGCAACCTCAATAACCAGTTCGAAGCATCACTTAAGCTCTACACTAAAATTTTGCATTACGGATTTGATTTTTTATTTAAACAGATTTTTTTTCAAATCAAATTTTCAATATCTTTACAATCGGTATGATGTTATCTTTAAATCGAAATTCAATCCAGACAATCCTGCAAGGCTGTGCTATCATATTCGTTTGTTATCTGTTCAGAGCAAATTAATTTTAGAATTGGTTATAACGCCATAATTACAACTATTAATATGGCTGTAGTATTAATAGAGGTTACACAACGAGTGGTTGTTGGATATGGGATTTATTTCACTCGAGTTAATTATTTTTTAAAAGTAACAAAAGACACGAGCTTTAGCGAGTGTCTTTTTTAACTTTTAAAAAATAATTAACGAGAGTGAAATAAATTCCATATCCAATAACAAAGAGTCGTGTGACCTGTTTCTACCATAATGATATTTAATCGGAAGTTGCAGTGTTGTTTTCTGGGGTGATTCGCGGGTTTACGGGAAATCACATCATCTCGAATACATTCCCGCCAAGTTATGACGACGTCAACAATCGATGACGTCGTCAACAATCCCCATTTCCGGTCAAAGTTCAACTTCTCAACCAATCAAAAGTCCGGAAGGTCATATTCCACTAGTGTATATAACATATATATTTTTCTCTCATTTCTAGGTGTGTAATACTGGCCTGTCCAGGGTAATACACCTATGATCGCTGTGGCTGTATTACACACCTACCCATGCAATACAGCCACGGCGTGACGTCACAATGGCGCAACAATGATGTGACGTCACGAGTTCGGTAAAATTTGATGCGGAAAAGAGAAAAATGGCGACGTGATGAAATAAAAACCTTCCAAGATATTTTAACCGTGTACATTAGAGAGCTGTGATTATTTTTTCTGCGCAAACTATGTTTGCAAATATGGGGTATGCTTAATCTTGCTGTATCATTTGTTTTCATCAAAAAAGCTCAAGGGAAAAGTTAATATTTTCAAAATGGTGGCCAATCAAAAGAATTTTCATGGTATTTGAGCTTATTCAGGTAGTTGAAATGAGAGAAAAATACTCTTTCATGACCAAAGGTGTAAGATAGGGAAATTCCACCCTTGGGATTTTCAAATTTGGCAAAACCCTCGGCAAAGCCTCGGGTTTTACCAAATTTGAAAACCCCTCGGGTTGAATTTCCTTATCTTACACCCCTGGACATGAAAGAGTCTTATAATCCAACAGTCCGCACGTTTATACAATGGTCTGAGAGTGGAATAACAGAGGGTATTGTGGTAGAAACGTGTTATTCCAACTTAATAACAATCGTTAATACATTATAGATATGATAAAAGTATAAAATTAAAGTTCGTTCTTAGCCTGTTAAAAAATAGTTACCATATCATATTTTATTTTTTCCTAACCAACAATACTGTTTGTACCAGACATGATTTCTTTGGACAAACTTTCCCAGTCGGAACCATCCTCGATATCCAGGGGTTACGCTCAATTACGCTCTCTACACCCCTGGAATATGTCACAGCAAAATCGAAGGCTCTGTTTGACCATCTTTATAATCAGGTAAGAAATCTAGTTCGATCATCAAATGTACATCAATAGAACCTCGCAGTTAAATAGCAGCAAAATTGACAGGCTTTCAGGTCGAGTGTCGCTCTTTTGAAATCTTTAAAGACGGGTATCAGCCAAGCGATTGGTCAGGATTTTTGTTTCTAACTGGGAACAATCGTGCCTTCAGATTTGCTATGACATATCCCAGGGGTGTAAAGAGCGTAGGTGAGTATAATCCCTGGATATCGAGAATGAGTCGAGACCTCTCTTGATCAATATCTGGGGAAATCCTTGCATACAAGGCTTCAAAACGGAATACCTATTTGTGATGTTACTTTTAGTTAAGTCTTATTGTGACACTGTGTACTCCAGAAGTGGAATTAATGGGATGTGGATTTTGAAAAACTCGAAAGATCTTTTGATCAATCTTGAAACCCCCTCCTAAAAATGTTTTTATTTCGGTCAAAACATTTGATTTTCCACCCTGTACACTACCATACCTCATACAAAATTGAAGGAACGTCTTCGATCTCTTGTAATGAGAGCTTTCTTTTCCAAGAAAGGCGGGCGACGATACAAGTATATGGTGGTGAGCTATATTGGAGCATACTTTGTGAAAAACACGACAAAAGCTAATAGGAAATATATTGAAGAAGATATTGTAAGGATGATTGAATTCCTGGTCAACAATATTTTTGTTGAGTGCGGAGGAAAGATTTCCCAGCATTCCCATGGGAACAAATTGTGCCCCACTCTTAGCTGACTTGTTTTTGTTTTCATACGAGGCTGATTTTATGGAAGAGCTAAATCAGGATAGGTAACAAAAACCTTGCCAAATCTTTTAATTTTACTTTCGGATATATCAACGATGTGTTGTCTATACACAACAAGAAGTTTGATAACCACGTCGATCGTATATACCCTTCTGAACTTGAAATAAAGGATACAACAGACTCTTATACATCAGCTGCTTACTTCGATCTCTACTTAAACTACGACCAACATGGACAGCTTATTACTAAGCTATACGATAAACGTGATGAATTCAATTTTCCACTCGTGA
This sequence comes from Mimachlamys varia, assembly GCA_947623455.1. NCBI lineage: Eukaryota > Metazoa > Mollusca > Bivalvia > Pectinida > Pectinidae > Mimachlamys > Mimachlamys varia. The sequence goes on from OX392535.1 coordinate 6,706,815, forward strand.
ACTTTCCATTTCTTGATATTAACATCCCTGCTTCTCCAACATATGGTGTTTACATGTCGCAGCTGATTCGATATTCTAGGGCTTGCTCTAAATATAGGGATTTTCGTGATCGATGTCGACTGCTGACAAACAAACTAACAACACAAGGATTCGAGAGATGCAGGTTGATCAGAACTATGCGCAAGTTTTATGGTCGCCATCTTTGTCTCATTGAGAAATATTCTGTATCTTTAAGTGATATAAAGATTGAAGTTTTTGAGTATGCTCATTAGTGTGTTTACTTGTTGTGATTGACAATGATACTCGGTTCTCATTTTGAGAGCTTGATGTTTACTTGGATTTGACAAAGATTTACATGGTGGGTGTCGTCGATGAAGCAGAAGACGCTTACTCTTCCGGAACACCTGGTCTTATTCTCTTGTACTTTTACATGGGCATCCATGTAAATCTTTCCTTTGTTCATATGTTGCCCCTGGTTGAATCGATTTTGAGTTTGGATTATGATTTTGTTAAAGCTTCGACATTCTCTTATTTACTTAAAGAAACGTTAAAAATGGGGCCTTTCTTCTTATGGTGATGAGCTATAATATATCGTCTTTAATCGTCTTCCTGACGCGAGCTGGGTAATTATCCTGATTCACCTTTGCTAGACATGAACAATTAATATGTAACAAACAATAAAAGGTTTAAAAAACCAAAAGAAGTAAGCTACAGATTAGAAAAAAAAGACAATGTATTGGTTTAACAATACGGCTTCATTAAGAAAGTATTTCCAAGTTGGAATTTGTTATGTTTCACTAGAATTAGAGAGTACCGAAGCGTCAACAAAACCAAAATCCAAACTCAAAACCGATTAAAGTAGGGGGAAATATGAACAAAAGGGACATATTTCAAAGGAGACCCCTGCAAAATTACAAGAGAATAAGACCAGGTTGCTCCGGAAGAGTAAGCGTCTTCTGCTTCATCGACGACTCCCGCCATGTCACATCCAAATAAACATCAAGTCCTCAAAATGAGAACCGAGTCATCATCGTCAATCACAACAAGCACACTAATAAGCATACTCAAAAGCGTCCATCATCATATCACACAAAGATGCAAAATATTTAACGCAATAACGCGTAATGTGGCCAGTAGCTACCTTAAACACAATCACTGCATTGAAAAAGATTCATACTGGCTTTTGAAAATGTACAGTGAAAGATATCAATCGTCATTTGTTATATATTTTCGCACTTACAAGTCTCATTCATTCCGAAATTGAAGCGTTTTTAATGAGTTCCGTATTATTGCCGATATATAACGTTGTATAGATAAATGCATCTACATGTATATAAAACTATCGCCCTGGTCACAACAAACATGCATCAAACACTTACCTGCTTATCTTTTTCATCTTCATGGGATTTTTTTTCATCTTAATAGGATTTGAGGTTGGTCATAGGATAAACAAAAAGCTGATACATTTCCAAATTAATTCAGAAAATACTGAAGCGTCATTAAAACCATAAACTAAACTCAAAGTCGATTAGACTAAGGGCAAAACTGAACAACGCAAAGATTTACACGGAGACCCTCGTAAAAGTATAAGAGAATAAGACCAGGTGTTTCGGAAGGGTATGCGTCTTCCGCGTCACCGACGACGTCCTCCATACAAATCTAGGTCATCGCAGTAAATGCCACGTCCACAAAATGAGAACTTCGGCATCATTCTCAATCACAATAAGTAGGTATACAGATAAGCTTGTCATTAAAGAGTACAGAAAATCTCTCACTTTCATTGAGATGGCGACCATAAAACGTGCTGATAGTTTTCATCAACCTACATTTCTCGAATCATTGTGCCGTAAGTTTGTTTTAAAAAGAGAATAAGACAAGATGTTCCGGAAGAGTAGGCATATTTTACTTCATCGGCTACACTCGCCATGTAATGAGATGTCCCATCCAAGTTAATGGCATGACCTCAAAGTAAGAACTGATGCATAATTCACAAACACAACAAGAAGAAGTTTTAATAAGTACAGTCAAAAATGCCAACATTCATACCATGCAATGATACCGAATATTTCTCAGTGTTACAAAGATGGCGACCATAAAACGTGTTCATAGTTTTCATCAAACTACATCTCTGGAAACCTTGTGCTTTTTGTTCGTCAGCAGCCGACATGACGAACATGGCGGTATCTGGAGAAAGCCCTTGATTAACCAAACTACGACAAATACACACCATGGGTTGGCAGTGATGCACAGTTTGATCCCATTGGAATGCCAACAGTTTGGTGGTAAATCTTTCTTCCAAACTCAACAAAGATATTGTCAACCACGACTTATATCTTCCTCAGTATATTTCATCTTAGCCTTTGTTGTGTTTTTTTACAAAGGAAGTTCCAATCTAGCTTACAATCATAATATATCGAGAATCGTGGAAAGAATTTCGGTCATCGACAATCATAGTCACACAGCTGATCATAGTCACACAGCTGATCATAGTCACATAGCTGATCATAGTCCCACAGCTGGTCATAGTCACACAGCTGATCATAGTCACATAGCTGATCATAGTCACATAGGTGATCATAGTCACACAGCTGATCATAGTCACACAGCTGATCATAGTCACATAGCTGATCATAGTCACACAGCTGATCATAGTCACACAGCTGATCATAGTCACACAGCTGATCATAGTCACACAGCTGATCATAGTCACACAGTTGATCATAGTCACACAGCTATCTTTTATCATTTCATGTTCTCAGTTCACCTTAGCCTCTCACATGATACAATCATGTTGATTAAATATATTCCTATAGCCAAGCTATACACACATATATTTTACAGTGAGATTCTAAAACAAAACCAAACTACCTATCGTCCTCCTGTGGTAACTCCCTGTATCCTCCTATATATTCTAACTAGGAAGCCCACCATGGACACTGACATTTGTAATGTCAAGTTATACACACTTATAATTCCAACGTCAAAAAATACATCTGACATTTAATGGCGATTTAATTCGTGATAATATACCGATTGACGACACGGAAATCACCAAACCCAGGCGGTAGATGAAGATGCAGAAGACAACAGGAAGATCTGCCTGGTGGTACATGAAACGTCGTCAGTCTGCTTCTGGCACAAGCCTTCAAATTCCCAACAGTGGCGTAGCTACGGGTGTTTTGTAGGATACCGAGACAGTACCCGAGGCGCTAAGAGGGATGGGTACGGGAGGGGGATCCGTCCTCCTCCCGGAATGGGGGTTTTCCCCTAAAGAAATATTTCCAAAAGGTCTTTGGAGCATTTTAACGTGTTCAATGCCAATTTTCAGGTCTAATGAATTAAAGAATAAATACGCTCATTTTCTTGTACAATAGTCTCATTTTTTATTACAAATGTGTTTAAATTGTGGGGGGGTTTTCGTGAAAATTATGCGTACGCATCTGCGTAACCGTGTATAGGAAGCTACGCCCCTGCTCAACGTTTATATATAAATAAAAGTTTTAAGTTCTCTTTTTATGTTGTTAATTTCATAAAACCCTAACGAAAATAATAGCCTAATTCCAACTTGATGCATCAAGCGGTTAAATTTCACACACACAAAATCGACTCTCTGAGTCTCGGACACTAAAAAAAGAGAAAAGGATCCACATACAATAGAGAATACATGATATTGTATTAACATCAGTATCAATGTCAGGCTTTATTTAATTGTTTAAAATATGACTTTCTGTTTAATCTACTCAACGACCAATTGTGTATTCGCATAGGAAAAAAAATATCAATCATCAAATCTTGCAAATTGTGCTAAATTGATGATATTTATGTCCAAATCGAACGATCTACCTATTTCTGAAGCATATAATTTGAATAAGGGCAAGCAAATGAATTGAAGCATCTTATAAAAGCTTTTAAGACCATTGAGGGGGCATTTTTATAGAAAATTGTTCTTAACCCTCCAACTGTGTAAAATTACTTTAAACACTCTATTTTAGGTCCAAAACTAGCTGTAACAAAATCTCAGGTCCCTGTGTAAAAAAACACTTCTCGCCGTTGGGATTTTCTGGGACATTTTCTCTGTTACAGTAGAGGTACCCACCATTCGAGAAATATAAAAGTAAGTTCTGTTGCAATTTTGTCACGGTTAGGCCTATATTTTGGCTAATTTGACTGGACTAACACCGTTTGTCCCATTGTCTCGTAAACCAACGCGGCTAACGCCCGGTGTATGGGACAAGCGCGATAACCCTTACTGGAAAAGAGCAGATTCATGTGTTGAACAAGTTATTTTGGAAAAAGAAAGCATAATGCATAATACCAAGCAAAAGTATGTCTGTTGACTGAAATAACAAACGAAATCGTTTTGGACCAATGTCTTAAATTATGATAAGCACCATTCGTCACGTATGACGTCAGTAAGATTTACTTAATTTGGGATTTGGGATATAGCTCAAAAGACCTAAAGATTACAAACAGCCATTTAGCCTAGCATCCATCTACACAAAGATGTCTGGTCACAAAAAAAAAGTCGACATTGAATATCTTTATTCTAAAATCATTTATTGAACTATTCAGCATCAGATGGAATCCCATGTAAAATTTGAATCTAGATGTGTCCTCTCAAATTGTTGATACACACGTAACTGGTAAAAATGATGACATTTCCCAAATGGTTCTGACTATCTGATCCGTTTAAATATGGCAACACCAATATAAGCACAGGGGCATGTGAAGTTGTTATCGTCCACCGAATGTCGTAAGGCCATGTGAGGACGTAAAACTCTCAAAGTAAATAAATAAATGTAGTTGTTATTAATTATGAGGTGTTTAGAGCAACTTTACAGTTGTTGTTTTACAGTTGTGGATCTACCTCCTTAAATGTAATATAGCTCCAGGGACGTCCCTAATAGCTCGAAACACCTAAGTTAGGTTCAAAACTACGTTTTTAAACAACGAGAGAAAACAAAAAACACCAACGATTCCCCAGTGATGTGAATTCATTGTAAGTTATATGTTCAAATAAAATTTTCTGACGTCGTATATATATTTTATCTTATTTTCGTGGGAAAATATCCAGTGCACAGATCAAGCATTTGGTAATATTATTCTATGTTTGTTTTGTTTCTTTTTTTTTATGGCACAGCTTTATGCTGTGTTGTTTATAAATGTAAACGGCTACGCCAAAAGGTTGGTAGCCCATGCCGGTAGCCTACTACCGAAAGATAGGCCTGCGTGACTTGTACAAGTCTATGCCGGAATTACCCGAGTGCCGGGGATTTGGGAAACGTGTGCAAAAAATGTATCTCGAACCCAGCGTGTTCACAAATAAACACGAAACATTTTATCTAATTTATCCGCATCTCACAGAAAATTTCAAAACTATTTTATTAAACAAAATTTTATACAAGTCCGTTCATGTACGATGTGCAATCGTAAAATTAATTTATCTAGCCCTCAGATGACGTCATTGTGCCGAACGGACGACCTTGCCCTTGTAGTAACCGGACGCAAAGCGGCGACGAAGTAACCAAAAATAAAGACCAATTTACCGTGAAAAGTCAAAAGAGGGGGGTAAAGGTGAGTTTCTTGCAATACCGTTACATTTTATTTCATCATTATGCATATCTCGGGTTCGATATAGATACCATAAATGGTAAATATAAGCATTCCAATCCTGCATGTTGTCGTTGTCTGCGAACAAAGATGGCGTTTCATTTGTGAAACACGTGCTAAATATCTTAATTATGATCTACGCCGGGTAAAAAAATGGGTCCCGACTGATGTGTTTTATGACCAAACTCACGATATTTATAATAAACATAATTTTGCACTGTAAAAAGGTCAGTTTCTTTATCTGACTATGAATCTCTGCACCGACTTAGACGCAGGCGCTCGAACACTGCACTGACCGATTTGTAGTATACTCATTAGTGATAATATCCTGATTGATTAAACAGGCCGGTAAAACCACAAACATGCGTAAAATACGCAAATTGGCTTATAATACGCCTATTGAGGTATGCCGGGATTTGCTGTTATGAAATACTGTGTAAAATCACTTAAAGGGGCATCCCGGGGAAGCCTACAATGAAGTTCTTGAATGTACATGCTGTTTGCACTACTAGATACATTTTCCTGTTATTTCAATATTCAAAGTCCGCTCAAAATGTGTTTATTAGCCACTTGCAAAATTGCTGATCACGTCAAGTGAAAGCGTTCTGGGTCAATTTGACGAAGGGGCCCAAGAGGGGACGCGTAATGTATATACATGTACGTCCGATGATGAACCAGACACAAAGTCCGAGTATAAATTTATTGAATCACATTCACATTAATAATCAGACGTTAATTACACACGATATTCATATGAAGAAATTTATGTCGACATCTCTGCATCATTTATCGACATCAGTACCTGACTGAAACCGATGCAAATCGCCAGAAAGCCACACGACACTGCACTCTTACATTGTACGTTTAACAGTGTCATGTACATGTGGGTTTCCGACGATGTCAACCATAGGGCAAACCTTAATTTCTGTAAAAGTTATCTTCACGAATCCTCATTTAGAACCATCTCACAAAAGGTGTGCATGTATTGAAAAGTAAAAAAATAAAATGAAATAATTCCGATTTTTTTTTTATGCAACTCGCCGTCTTGAAGATTTTTTTTCAGACTATCTATATATTCATCTAAAATCTATCCAACTTTCAGCGTCAACATACTTTAACACTTACAATTATATATGTATCAGGGAAGTCCTGCACTCATATGACGCACCATGCACTAAACATGTAGAATACATGTATAATATATATCTCAAATTTGGAACTTGTCGAGAAGATAATTGTCCAATATTTAATCCATTTATAAATGTTATGATTCATTTTACTTTTTTATGTAAATTTAAAGGTTCGTTAACATTTTCAACACAACTGCAGACATAGGACATACATGTATATGATTTTTTTTTTTATGAATTAATGACTTCACTTATATAATGCATATATTTTGGTTCATATCAAAGTTAATACTGGGGTCCAAACCCGATAATATTTGTACAATCCGTATTTTATAGATTAGGTGTGACAAGAATTTTTATCCGCACATGATGACATAAATTTATTCATTTTTTCCAAATTGAATCTGTATACATTAAACTCAATCGCCCGGGATACCGGCGTTTTACAAAGTAACCCCCCCCCCCCCCCCATTCGGTTTTTCTTGTATGTGAAAAGGTCTTTTTCTCTTCAGCAATATAATTCAATAATGCCGTTTTACTGGAATATTATAAAGGGAATATTACAATGCGTGCTTTCAAGTTTTACACACGCATTTCATATAACAGAGGAATGAAAGAGTTATCCCTTGGGAGGCCCCAAAACCAAATCAAAACTGTGTCACCGGCTATCCACAAGAAAACTGTAACAATGCAAACAATTGGACTGTTAGTCTCTCCCTTGAATACTTCCAATCCCTCATTATGCTTCCGTAATATAATCCTTACGTTAAAATTTGACCATTCGGCCACTTTTCGCTTGGTAGTTACATGTAGGTCACGCGGATCAGCATTTTTTGTTTACCGAAGTAGCTTGTTATGCGCATGTGTTATCATATGTGATGCCAAAAAATTTACATGTCCAAATCGTTGATCAACGAATAGTGATTCCCTTTTTAATTATTAATTAAAATTTTTGAGAACATATTTCAGCGTAAATCGCCCATTAATTTTCCACAAGAGTATACATTTAATTCATATAAACAATAATTCTAAATAAGCATAAAAAAATATAGTTTTACCGTGATGCCTCTTTAACTCATCTTTTATTATTACAACATACCCATCGCCACAAATTCCAAATTCCTCACAGTTCTACAAAGTACCTCTCCAACTCTTTCTTCCCCCAAACCATTATAAAATCTGGAACAACCTGCCCATCGACATTGCGGACAGTGTCAACCTTGAAACACTGAAAGCATCTCTCAACACTCACAAACTGTTACTTTATTTTCATCTTTAAAAAAAAAAAATTAAGTTTTAAATTTTTTAGCAAACCAATCTCCCTGACGCCTCTGTATCATGTTCAAAATATTGAACGTTTCAGAGTAGCTTATTGATGTTTTATTTTTTTTTTCCCGCCGAAGTCACATTAATTTATGACAAAATAAAAAATATTTTGCTAATGATGTTTAATCTTCTGACAAAGAAGGTATATTGAATAAAGTTTATCATTTCCTTATTTATCGCTGTCATTATTCTTGCAGGTTAGCTGCCCACTATGGCACATTTTGTGTATCCGGCAGCAAATGCCCAGCCAGCTGCCGCATACCCGACTGTCCAGACGGCATATGTGGCTGCAGCACCCCAAGCAGCCTATGCCACTGCTGCCCCCAGGGCTGGACAGGCATATGATAGCTACCAAACTGCACATGCTACTCCTCAGTATGCATACACAACAAGAACACAAGTTGCTGTAACGGTAATTATCTCTTCTCATAAGTAAAAAACTTTCCTCCTCTTGAAAAATAAATTTACTTTAGAAAATTTAAAAACTAGAAGATCTAGTTTAGTTCAAAGTTTGTCGTCCTGCCAACTTCAAGATATTTAATTGTTTTACTATGTTAATTGAAGTTTCATGAACATATTTGGAACAAAAGTTTCTGCCTCATATTTATTCAGTCTTAATCTTTTCAGTTCATACAAAACAGAATTTAGAAGTAAATTAGATTTCGTTAGTGTTGTAGGGATCTGAAAATGCAAACTTGACTCCTGGCTTTGATATATACATTGATATGATAATTTTGACAAGATTGACATGTTTCCTGTCTACAGCCTGCTGCTACTTATGACCAGAAAGCTTACTACCAGCCAGCAGCACCTTCTTACACAGCTGCTGAAACACATTACCAACCAGGTAGAATTAAATCTCTGTGGTGGAAACTGGAAACAGTGGAAACTTAAAACGTGTTGAAAAGATTTGCAGATGAAATTCATTATAGTTGATTGATAAAGGTCACAAGAAACTGTCAAGACACTTTGACTTGTGGAAAAGAATAAAAATTACTCCATTTTTTTCTAATTTTATTTTCAAATTGCCATTTTTTATGTATATCTTTCAGATATATAACATATTCATAATGGGTGTCTCATTGTTAACTTTAAAACATACATTTTTTAACTGCTTATAACTCTCGAAATGTGTAAATCTCAAGAAACACTGTTTAACACAATATCAAAATCTGATGTTTTATTCCCTCATGACCCTTTGGAATATTTTATGATAACTTTTTTTATTAGCATACACTGTTTCAGCTGCTGCTGCAAAGCCAGTGTATACGACAGGTGCTGCTTACAGCACCCAGCGGGCTGCTGCCCCAAAGGCCCAGACGCAAGTCCAAGTATCAAGTGCTCCTACCTACGTGTATCCCTCTAATTCCACACCCGCTGTTACAACCTACGCCAGCAATTATGCCACGAATACCACGTCCAGCAACACAACAGCATATACAACAAAGGGTAAACATCAGAATCCACCACCTTGCCTAAAACACAAAATCTTCAAAATAATGTCAAAAAGGAAAACAAGTATTTGATATAATGTAAAAAACTGATTGAAAGGAAGTTATTTTAATTTGTATACTGGATGATATTGAAATTTGAATGTACATTATTGTTAGTTCATACACTATTTATGAAGACATCTTTAAAATTTTCAATAATTTTTCTTCAATTTATTTATGGCCGCTAAAAGCACCTAGGGCTTTGAGCAGTATATTTTTATGCATTTTGTAGTGTTTACATCTAGGATTAGATAAATTTGCTTTAACATATTTGTTTCATTTTGAGTGTTACATCAAACCCTACACAGAGTCAAAATTCAATCAGTAAGATTAATAAGATTTAAATGCCACTGGAAGGTGCTTTTATCATTTTGAATGGATTGGTTCCAAGTCCGAGTCTGTGTTAGGTTGATGAATACTTGCTTGAACAGAATAACTGTTTAACTCATTATGTTAAAAGAAATTGTCCAAAAATTTGTGAATTAAAAAATTTTTTTTAGTAGAAATTCATTCTTAAATGTGATGTTGTTTGTATAACAATATCATAATATTTCAGTGAATCTTCAATATAAAACAAATCAATTTGGACAATTAGAAAAATGGGTTGGAGATGAATATTCTGTTTTGCTATTGTAATAACTTTGAAAGATCACAGTCAGTTTTGCACATCCCTTGTTACCTTGATAGAGTTCTGATGTTTCTTTTTATGATCTTATGCTAACGTTATATTAAAGCACTCCGACTTAACTAAGCATGCAGTAACTCATACACCCCTACCTGTACAAACCAGACTTGCCCCGTCTTTGATCTGGCAAGGTTCAAATCTGACTTTGGGGGTAACCGGTGAATGGGTTAGGAGAAAGTAAAGTCTCATGTCTGTTTCAATGTTTGATGTTTGCATTTATCTGTGATTCCTGAGTTAAGGCTTTTATGAGCATGAAACTCTTTCTTATTACAAAAATTGTTCATTTCCAAATTTTTTTCCTGAAACGATTAAATACTAGAAAAGGAACTAGTAACGCTTTACATGTGAAGTCAGAACTGTCTTGTGATTCAATATCCTGTTGGTTAATGCCATCTTCCGTTATCGGGCCAAAATATTTGAAGTACCGGAAAGTAACTACTTGTGACAGTTATTATAGAACAAATAGATATGAAAATACACTGTAGAAGTTGCCATGAAATGATAAGGACTTTCTGATGAGGAGGCTGGCTGAAAGATGATGTATCCTACTCAATGCTGTGTTATATTTCAGCCTCCACTGGTTCCAACTACAACACCATAAAACAAACAGTACAGCCAGTTGTTATTAAAGGTATGACAAGGATCCTTCTATATAGCCCAACTGGTTCTTTGTTATTATGATGATCCTTATTAGATAATTATTTGGTCCCATATATGGTATACCTAAGATACTAATAATAAAAAGAGCTAGTGTCATTATCTTTTCCACTTGAGCTATCTTTATAGTAGTTAAATTTGATTTGGAAATGATTGCATGTGAAATTTTTCACTTTTGCATTTGCTTTCAATTGTTTGATATCATTTTGACAGCTATTATAACCATACCTAGTAAACATCCGGTATATTAATAATAAGATTGTGTTAATTGTTCTCCTAATCTCTTATAAAAGTCTGGTCAAGACATTAATAATTTACTGACTCCAAGAAAATAATGTCTGTTGACAATTTTGGATTTTTTTTTTCAACTATTTTGATTTCCCCACAATGCTATTAAAGTGCCTAGACAACTTAATAAAGTTGAATGTTGAGGTAAGTTTGTGTATATATGTGAAGCTCTTTATACAATTGCCGTAGTATTTTAGATAAAATGATACATTGTATGTAATATGTTAAGCGGTAATGTTAAACAATTCTGGTGACATCAAAATTCCATTGTATTTCTGTGATCAATAGAACTCTGATCTCTTTAGTTTGTAGAATGTATTGTTAGCTTATAATACATCTCAATGTGGCTTATGTGTGATGCATTCACATCCCTTGCTGAAAAAAATGTTGGGAGCCTTTGGCTTTTCTAGCAGATATGTGTTTAGTAAAGCAAACCTGTTAGGATACTTGCTATAGGTATATTAAGAATCATAATTGTTCAGTACTTGTGACATGATTTCGCAAAATCAAAATCAATAGTCGGTGATGAATTCTGAATATATCCTGCAAGTTACTCAATTTTTATGTCCATTATATCACATTCTGTTCAGTTGATTTTAACTCAACAGATTTTCATCAAACTTCACACAGGATAGCCAGTTACTGTAGAAATATAAAATAGCACAAATTTCTTCCTTCCAAGAAAGATGTTTTCATGGTTGAAAGTAGTACATAATTGTATTGCATAAAATGAAATGCCTCAAAAGAGGGACACACTTTTATGTGTAATTTATTTTATGTAGACCTTGATTGCCTTTGAATAGTAAAAAAAATCACAAATGACATCAAGCTGCATGATCTGATATTAATTCCACTCTTATTTGGACCTTAAACCCATACACCTTAAGAATTTTGGTTATACTTTGTACAAGGTACAATTATGCCAGTAATTCATTAATGTAACCAATAATCATCCTGTTCCCCAAGTCCTTCATTCCATGACGATATCTATGACAAGATCTTGAAGGTTGATCAATGCTGATAATATGGACATTGGTACAAAATATGTCCTGTGTTCCCTAGTCAAATTTAGACACAAAAGTAATATAGAAAATTTTCAAAACACATTTTAAATTCATTCTACTCTGAAAAATATAAAAACCAAAATCTTGCATATTATCAACTTGGATGCTAAGAGCTTGTGCTATTAACAACAAATCTAAATGTATTGCATCACTCCAGGAACCTATTGAGTTCCAAGGTGGTCAAGGCCATTTGCTATTTAAGTTATTAAACTTTATACATTGGTCAGTTTTTATGGGCATATAGATTTCAGTAATATATTTTGGACACAAAATTTAAAAAATATTGATTACCTTATCAAGTCTGAGTATGATCTAAATATACCTATAGTATATAGCTGTCATAATTAAGCTTAGGCTTTGTTAGTTGTGCTATTGAACTGCAATGTTCACTGTGTGATGCTGTGGAAACAGATTATATGGCAATATAATGTGCAACGTGACAAATACTTCAATATTGTGAATGTCAAATATCCAGGTGTGTAGCCCTTTCCCAACAGTGTTTCACTTCAGTAACCAATCACCATTAACCTATGTTATTTCTGGAATGTTTTTTGTCAAATTTGCCTCGTTACAAATATTTTGGCGCAATCAATGTAAGGACTAATTTTCGCTGAGCACTGTCCTTCAGGCATGATGATTAATGCCTGGAGGTAAAGCAAACTGATCCTTTATAGCTATTTTGCCTGTTGGTTAAATATTTTATAAGCAGTTAAACATTCAGCTGTGATTGAAGTGATATTCATTACAAATAATGCATTGGCATTGTTTGGTCCATTGGGGAAGAAAACCAGATCTTAATTCAGACTGTAGGACATTAGACCTGATATTTCCATTGTCTTGCAAATTGATATGAATTTCAAAACAAAACAAGTTCCTAAAACAAAATCATGAATAACATATAGTGAAAATTTTGGATTATTTGTCAAAGAAAATAAATTTATCCCTACACAAAAATGATATATTCTGACAAAAAAAATGAAACATGAGGTGATTCTTTTTTATTTCTAACAAACCCTTTGATTTGACAGGGTATGATGCTGCTCTATACTCGGCAGCCACATCCTACTATCAACAACAGCAGGCTGCCAAAACCCCAACAGGTACCTGGCAGCTCAAGAAACAAGGCCAGCAGGTTGGCAAACCTAAGCCAAAAGTTCCCCCGAAACAGCCACAGCTCCATTACTGTGACGTGTGCAAGATCAGCTGTGCTGGCCCACAGGTTTGTTGTGTTTATATTACACATCTTTACCATCTATTTAAATGCCATGTTCAGAATAAATAATGATATTTTGCTCATTAAAAGGCTTATTAAAGCCATTCTGCACTCTTTTTAGTAAGAAATATAAATAGATATAAATTGTAATATCTGTTTTCATTCTAGAAAAACGGACACGATATGTCTTTTTAAAAGATTTTTCAAACTTTTGGATTGATTTCTCCTGAAATACTTTTATAGTTGTAGGAAATAATCATATTTCCTGAAATATCATGGAAGTAGCTATAATGCATATGAAAAGGGAAGGCATGTTTATTTGATAATGTATTCTTTGTTTTCTTATGCTATTGTAGACATACAGGGAACATTTAGAGGGACAAAAGCACAAGAAGAAGGAAGCTGCAATGAAATCTGGAAACAACTCTCAGCCTGTGGGACGAGGTGGACAGAATCAGCTGCGCTGTGAGCTGTGTGACGTGACATGCACAGGAGCCGATGCCTATGCTGCCCACATCAGGGGCTCAAAGCATCAGAAGGTAAAATGTCTTGGATACACAATATTTCTTATGGTTTTCCTATTCTTTGATAGTCTGTCCTTATATTTGGCCAAGTTATGACCATTCCAATCTTGATCAAAACCATATCTTGATCTCCGCGCTGTTCTGTGAACTTTTCTCTGCTGCGTCAAAATCTGACAACATCCCATAGGGGGTCACGTTCTGGTGACCTATTGCATTAGTCAAACAAATAACTACTTTCAGAATCTTTAATGTTAGTGTTTTGGGGTGACAAAGCTTTGTGCGTTTGATAATTTTATCACCACAAGCTAATAGATATATTGTGACGAAATGACTTGCTGCAGATGACGGCGTCGATTCAACAATTCTACTCAGTTAAAGTTTGAAGTTATGAGGCGAGAAAGGTCACCAGAACATGACCTCTTATGGGAAGTTGTCAGATCCTGATGCAACGAAGTGTGAATAAGGATCTGCTTTTTAATAAGATTGAATTATGTCTTCTTTAAATATGTTATGCCATGTGTTTCCTTGCTATTGGGGAAATACATGTATTATTTTAATCTTTGAAATCTAGTACAGGTACAAAATATTAAATCCAGTACAGGTGCAAAATATTAAATCTAGTACAGGTACAAAATATTAAATCTAGTACAGGTGCAAAATATTAACTCCTTAAAATCTGATGAAATGAAAATGAATGTATTTGTATTCAATTTGCAGATCATTTAAAATGTGTTGTATTTGTATTCAATTTGTAGATCATTTAGCATGTGTTGTATTTATATTCAATTTGTAGGTCCTGAAGCTGCATACACGACTTGGGAAGCCAATTCCATCTACAGATCCAGTGATAGTGTCCCCAGCGTCGGCTGGATCATCTACAACAGCCAAGACTGGTGCCCCTGCCACATCGACCACAGCAACAGCCACAAAGCCCACCAGCAAACCAGCTCCTGTGGTCCCAGCACAGCCAACCATCACCAAGAAGGTCTTGTCTACTCCTAAAATCACATTTGTTGGAGGTACTCAACTCAAGACCCTAGGGGCCAAGCCAGAGGAGGTCAAGGTGGAACCTAAGATTGACCCTGTTGTATCCTCCTCAGCATCACTAACAGATGATGGTATGTTATACGAGATATGATTATGCTGTTTGTAGGGTAATAAAAGAAAGTGAAAAAAAAATAAATAAAAAGAAAAAAAATCAATTTTAGAAAATAGTTATAGAAAAATATCTCCTTTAAAAAATATTTAAATCCATAACTGAAATAACGAAAATGATAAATAACAATGAATTACATATATATAAATATCAGTGTTTGAATTGAGTATTAAATATAGTCAATAATATATTGTGGTATGATTTATCAGGTGAAAAAGCACAAAATGTTATTGTGCCATCTCGGTTTATTATCGGATGGAAGTCCCTATTTAATAGGATAATTACATAAATGTCAAAACAGTGTTTGTGTTATATACTCTGTACATTAAACTACTTGCAGACAAAGAAGATGAGGATGGAGACAAATTGAATATCCTTGGAGAAAAAGATGTAGCACCTGTTGGTAAGTAGTATTTTGTCTTGAAAAAATATGGTAGATATCACATTTTGTGTAATATATTGACTTAACTTTCATTTGTCTTGTTCTGCAGTGACGAAGATTGAAAATATAATCTAAATTTACAGCATCTATTAAAATGTTTGTTTCAGAATCCATGGACGGTCTTGTTATAAAATAAAATTTCCTTAATTAAAGTTGTATTGTTGATCCAATGTTTTTTCAAGACATTCAAAATAAGCTTGAATTTCTCAGATAAAATGAAGTTTAATATGATTCTTTGGATTTAAAATCATTTCTTTTACTATTCAAACATACCCAAAATTGTTTCTAATTGCCATCTATCCGAGTGATTGAAATATATTTAAACAAAAATTGAACAGATTCCTTATATATATATTTAGATTACTAGGAACGTTGTTTACTCAATATTTAGCCATCTTGAGTGATATTTCATGGTTTTGATTTATAAAAGGTCATGAGTACATTGAAGAGGTGAAGAATGAGCAAGGAAAAACTATCAGTTTTAACTGCAAACTGTGTGAATGTAAATTCAATGACCCTAATGCAAAAGAGATGCACATGAAAGGTCGGAGGCATAGGCTTCAATATAAGGTATGTCGTTTGATACTTTTAATACTTGTTGTGTTCTTTGATTCTAGCTCTTCCAATATTTTCTAGTTTGTTTAAATTGTTTAATTACGCATTGATTTTCAGGCAAAACTTTAGGTAATCATGGATGGATATCGGTCTATTTCATCCGTTAGATTTTTTATTGTTCACTATTTTTGTATTCATCAAAGTGTAATCATGTGTAAAGTTTTATTATACTTTGATTAAAACTTCAAAGTAAAATATTTGATTTGTAGAAAAAGGTAGACCCAAGTCTGAATGTAGAGGTTAAGCCAAGCATCAGAGCAAGGAAGATCCAAGAGGAGAAGATCCGGCGCCAGGCACAAAAGGAAGAATACTGGCGACGGCGCGAACAGGAGCAAAGGTGGCGCGACGAGATGAGGTACAGTGTACAGGACTTGCACCCACCAGCCACCAAGATAATCTTGTCATATTGAAGCTCATTTCTTCATATAGTAAAAAAAAAATATCTTTAGAATATTAGAAAGAAAAATTGTGTTTGTTGTATGAAAAAGGTGTTTGAGAGAAGAAACAAAGTCCATATAGCAAAAGATTTTTAGCTTTATTATAATGCTTTAAAACTCTGAATTTTAATATATATGTAGTAGACTTTGTGCTTTTGTAATATTTTTTGCTGTCATGTAGTCTCAGTTGTATATTCATTGCTTTTTCATAGCAAGGTAAAACAGCTAAATCAAGCTTTTTATTTGCTTATTTTAGTAGTCTACAAAGAGCAAATTTTAAAGTTGGTCATTGCTGGGCCTGTTAATTAAATGAAGTGTTTCAGTTTAGGTAAAAGGAATCAAGGCTGGTTAGTGCAAGGTTCTGTGTACTGTTGTCTCTGTAGATTTTAGCATGGTATTAGGAGTGTTTCTACTAACTTGCACTGATTTTTATAACCTTTTAATTAATTAATCCCTCTCTGCATATAAGGAGACCAGGGAAGTTTAATTATGCCTTTATATTACACTAATCTCTTTAATGATATGCAACTCAACTAAATGTAAACAAAATCCTCTCATTTTCACATATATAATACAGCATCACTCTTTGTGTCTTCCATCTGTTCTGCAGGTTAATGCACAATTATATAATTTTATATGAGAGTTGCACTATGGGTGGCAAAGTGTCAAATTGTTAAGATTTATGTCATAAATTTATAAACCTAGTTAATGGTTATACAAAGTTTGTTTTGAGGTGGAAACTTTACCATTGCTTACAACTCTTATAACAATTAAAATTCATTTTATATTAAATTACCAGTTGGTTGACATACAGTGTGTAAAAAAATCTTAACAAGCAGTGTGTTTGGTCTGAATTATGTGTTGAAATCAATTTATACCCACTGTATTCTTAGCTATGACACCATGTTGCATGCAAATGTAATGTTCTTTATTCAATCTACTAAACATCATGTATTATATATGTAGCTCTAAACTTTTGTATCTGTAGAATAAAATTATATTTCTGTTTAAAAAAAAAAAAGTATTTTGTGTTGAAAATAAATGCCAGTTTGCTTATTTTTATTTTTTAATTACAGACACATTTATTTTAGTTAAAAAATATCTTGTTGATATCTATATTTTAGATTTTCTATTTCTTTTAAAAGTATTCAAAATAATTTGTTTTAACTGTAAAATTTAGATATTACAGAACATTTGTTCACTATGAATGATTAAGCATCCTTTATTGTCTTGTAAGGTGTGGATATAACAAGATCCATGCTTAACCTTTGTTTGTGGTGTTCAGAATGGAAGATGAACTGTACTGGGAAGAGCGACGAAGATATGAGGACCAGGAATACTTTGAATGGCAGAGGCAGGGAGGAAGACCGGGCATGGGACCCCCCAGACCTTTCCTCCATGGGCCTGGTGGACCACACATGGTAATTATTAGAAGTTAGATATATATGTTGTTAGCAGTTAATGATGAAAATGTTCAGCTGAAATTTTTCGTAATGGGTATCATCAATTTTCCAAGTAACAAGGATTCAAATGCCAAGTTTCAGATGTTTAACCCCCTGAAGATCAATTGGAAATCAAAAAGTAATGTTGTGTTTGTTCCTTATATTAGTTCCAGCCAATGAGAAGACCAGATTCCTCCGACGATCGCCATGTGATGGCCAAACATGTTGCTATTTATCCAAATGAAGTGGAGGTATGAGGTTATATCTATTTTAATGACTGTATTGATTTCTGAAGAAGTTGGATATTGCTGCTATATTTCTGAACACTCAGCGTGATGTGTGTACACCATAGGAAACACTTTCTGCAGCAATGAATAAGCTTGCTGCAAAATAATTGAAAAAAAATACATGACACTATCACCAATTTTACACTACAGCTTGTAAAATTTACAGTAAGACATGTTTATTACAAATCTCTGTGAAAATTGGTTTGTTTAAGCCTAGTTCATTATACACATGTATAACATACAGATGATAGGGCACTTTGTTGGGAATAAAAAAAAACTATGTTGTAACCATGAGTTTGTGTGTTCATTATAAAGGTATTTTACTGTCCAAGCAAAGTTTTTATGGTACGTTAACACTTGATATAAATCTCTTAAGAAATAACTTTATTTTGATGTCTTTTATTTCAGCTTCAAGCAGTACAGAATATTGTATCGTTGTGCGAGAAGTCTTTGAAACAAGTATCAGACTTCTTGACGGACAGGTGAATATATTAAACATCCTTGATTGGAATTTCGGGAATGCTTTCACAAATGATATTAGTTTAATTTTTTCTATGTGAATTCATTTTTTTTTTGGACATAAATTCCCATTTAATTTCAGCTATGTTTGTTGATTTATGCAAAAACACAAATCATATTTAAATGTAAATTGTTGAATTTTCCAAAATAGTTTTGTTGTATAAAAATGGAGATTAGACAGTCAAAAACAATTCAGCTATATCACTTAATTCTGAATAATCTTGTTAACTTTTCAGCATTAATCCAAAAAGCATGGATATTGACAAAGACATTAAGAAAGAGCCTGACAGCAAAGAGGGGTAAGTTTTAAAACAAATGATGTTGTAAATATTTGATATACAGAGATCAGGAAAGAGAAAAAACAGAAACTGCCTATACAACTGGCTTTTATTGAATTAATCTTGCAAAGTTTGTTTATATCTTGTATTAAGAAGAACGACAAAAGATAACATTAGTCAAGGGCAAATGCAATTTAACCTATGGTAAATGTGAAAATGCATACCTTTAATAATAGCCTATATCTGAAATGAAAAAAAAACTGTCATAAACATTCCGTAAAATGTGTATAAATCTGAAAAAAATCAAATTGCTTTATTTGATATTTAGGGAAAAGAAGGAGGATCCGTTGGCCAATCGTGTGTTGAAGGGGGTGATGCGAGTTGGCGTGCTAGCCAAGGGTCTTCTTCTTCATGGAGACCTAAACGTACATCTTGTTGTATTGTGTTCAGAAAAACCCACACGTACACTGCTAGAGCGAGTTGCAGATGGTCTACCGAAACAGATAGCAGTATGTTTGGTTTTTAATATAGAATAAGAACATAATTGCTAAGAATGGTTTGAAAGTGAACCTTGAAATGTAATCATCTGTGAAACTTTGATTTTCACCCTGAAATCATCACTTTCTTTATTTACATTTGTAAAAGAGGATATTAAATATAAAGAATAAAAGTCATTCATTGATTAAATGATATTTAACAGAAGAGGTATTAGTATATCTAAAATTTAAGCATTTGTAACTGTATAAAACTTCCAGGCCGTGACAGAAGAAACGTACGAGGTTAGACGCTGTGTAGAAGAGGCTGCCATTATTGTAACAAACAACAAGGAGCCAAAGACTTCATGCAGCATTACTTTGACGTCGCCAGTCATGAGGGAAGCTCAGCTGGCAGATGGAGGTAAAAAAGAATGGCAGTACTGCTGTTTTTTTGGTATACATGTAGTAATGCTAAACATAAAGTCTCTTCAAATTAACTTCTCAGAAAATGTTGATTCATGTTTTGGCTTCTTGTTTGTGGAGTGGTCATGTTTTCTTGAGCCAATTGAGAAATTTCATTTTATTTTGGTAAGTTCAATAATAATGCACTGAAGATACTCTTTTTAGCATGATCATTCTACACTACACTAATTTATCCTAAATTCATAATATTTAAGCTTTCAAAAGAAAATTATTTTTCAAAACTGTTTGTACCAAGTTGGAAGGCTTTACCATGCATTTATGACAGTTTTGTGAGCAAGTGATGATGACCAAATAAATGAAACTGAAAAAAAACACACATTTGAAAATTTTCACATACAAGTATTCTTGATAAGGTTTTACTTGTATTGTTTAAATGATGTTTCATGATAACTGACTTGTTTTCCTACCCTATTTCATATGCATAACATTTGGAAAGCCTTCTAGCCATCTCCTGCACAGGTATTCTGTCAGAGAATGACCAGGATCCATCCCTGTTCATGGAAGGATTTTTGACCATGATGGCAAAACAAATGTGGACTCCATCGAATACTGGCCTTTCCTGCACCTAATCCCATTTTGTGTTTTTTTTTATGATTTGGTTTAAACTGTCCCTTTTCTTTTGATATTTGTTTGCTTTTACCCATTTGTGTTTGGTTTCAATATCAACAACCGTCCTTGTTTGATAATTTGATTATTCTTATGTAGGTGTGAAGCTGTTCATATTTTCAAAAAGAATATTAACCAAAAAAAAAAAACTAATTGTAACATGTCCTTATAAAATTTTGCTGTATTTGGACTCAACAGAAATTAAAATAGATGAACTGAAGTAGTTATTTTGGTCCCTCCAGTACATAATTTGGGATTGGTTTCCAGTAAAAACCACTTGTCACTTTATACAGCATGCATACCCAAAACGTTCATCCTTCCTGAAATCTCTCTTTGTACGGTGAATCTGATGCCTTTTGCTTAAAAATGTCCCGTCTACTGTTTGTTTGACTATCATAGTTGACACTTATCCACTTTCTTACCTTATCACTTACACTTTCCTGGATCAGAAAACAAATTCCTGTCTTATTTCTCAGTTAAAAAGTTAGCAGTTGATGGCTGCATCTGCAACGTTATTTTCTGTTTCAATAAGGATTGTGTTGCATGTATATGATGTTTGTTGTGGGGAAGGCCGATGTATACTTTGGGGTCCACTTGACAATCTGTGGATACAGACTGTCTGTTGTAACTGACATCCTTTCTGCCTATGGTCAAACACCCATTCCTGCTACACAACTGGTTCAATGTGTTAATACTACAGAGACATCTGCTACTGTAAGCGTCAAAGACCCACCGGATGTGTTGGATAGGCAGAAATGCCTCGATGCTCTCGCAGCCCTTCGCCATGCTAAATGGTTTCAGGTTCGAACCTTTTTATACTTACTTTGCAGCCTGATGGTTTGATATTATAATACAGAAGACATATAAATTCTGTGTACCCTGAACTGCAGATTTGCACATATCAATGATCAATCTTTAAATGAAATGGTAACTGAGGATGACGCGGCAGCAAATCAGCATTATATCGGTGTTGTCGGGCACTTTGTCATTTGTCTATTCTTTTGGGGTTGACAATAAAAGTTTTTATAAACCTCATTTATATCGTACTGAAAATATTAAAGTCTATATTAATAATATAATGATTGGGAGAAGTTTTGTTTTTTTCGAAGATATACATTTGAGTAAATAAGATGAAATAGCAAATTTCTGTTATTGATATTTTATTGGTTTTGAAATTGTATGTTTTATATAAACTATATTCAAATTTGTTATCAAACATATATTTGGCAAAGTGTTCCAATATCACCGCTGTTCTGATTGAGCTCTGAGGTGGCAAGGGAAGACAACTCTCATACCTTGAGTGATGAATGAATGACAAGGGTGAATGAAATTTTGAAAGTGTTTGCTGTTTACTGTGAATGATAATGATTTTCTGATGATAAATGAATCCTTTGTCGCAAAACAATGTCAGATGGATTCTTGTTATTGGAATTCCATTGTAACAACTATTCCCTTCCCAAATTTCGCTCACTATTTCCTTTGAGCTTCCAAAATGCTTATTCCTGTTATTAAAAGAAAGAAAAAATGGTTTTGAAACCAACTTCTGATGTTTTGATTCATAGAGTTAGCTTTTTGATGTGTATTTTGAAAAACATAAGTCCTGATTATGTTGTTAATTGGTAAAATTAACCTCTCCCATATGACATTGTTTCAAATCTGTTCAATTGTCAACAGTCTGTCAAAACTGTTTCCGTCAAAAAATATATACTTAGAAAAAACGTTTGTTAAAACGTTCCTAAAATAAAATTATATGAATTGATGGAAACATTATGAGGCAGAATGTTTTGCTTTAATTAATATCTTTTTCCTGCACTTTGCACAACAGCTGACCAGGTAGGTAACATAACAGTGTTTGACATGGATTCATTTACCTCCTTTCTTCATTGGTAAACAGCAGATTTTTTATGATTTTATATTAAATGCTGGTCATTTTTGTCTGATTAATTGGGGGATACACTATGAAGGTATGAAGAGGGAACTCTGCTTCTCGTTCAAAATTACAAGCGAATGCTTGCATTTATTGCTGGTATTTTCATGTATAATAAGACGGGCAACAGTATTCCTTGAAGAGTTTGAAGTTTTATTTCAAATTACAAATATGTAGACTTGTTTTGCTTCTCATATTGTTTTTATTTTATATGTATTATATAGATTTTACTTCAAGAATAACATCCGACATCTCTTTGAAAAGCAAAGTAACTCTCTGGAATTTGGATTGTGTGAAATAAAACTTATAAAGATGAGTAATGTTCACGTTTCCATTGAAATGAACGAAACATGAATTCACTTTTCTTTAAATGAAGGGAAAGCCAAAAGTTAATAAGGAACCCATTTCACAGAAGAAAAAAACGTCAACAAAATATTTGTCATGGCTTTTACAAAGTGCTTGCCAACAAATTTTGTGGAATGATATTCTGCGAAATGGGAGTCTTATTTTATGACATCGAGATACACAGTGAAGATTGATCATTAAACATGACAAGAGAGTAGGGTCCCTAATACATGAGGCTGGAAAGTTGTGAGGTCTTGGGCATGGTGTTGCTGCCACTGACATGTGGACAATGCATGTACAGCATACAGCACCTGTGCCAACAATAAGCTAGAGTACCAAACCCTAACAATCAAGCAACATTCAAGAATCTGGAATATAGAACCAAGTAGTCGTAAAGCATGGTTCAAATGTATCTATTGTGGAATATGTTTTGGAGTATAAAGTCAATGCATTTAATTGAGGGATGGTAAGGTTTTACCGGGGCTGGTAAGGTTTTACCTTTGAAATGACTCCAGATTCTTGAATAAGATTGCCAGGAAGATCAGTCTTATTTGGATGTTCTCCCTGTCTGATTACATAGGCTAGAGCGAATGGACTACAGTCGTGTGTTGTTGTGATCAGAATCCTACGTGACCTCTGTCAACGTGTTCCTACTTGGACGCCGCTCAATGAATGGGTAAGCTATCCTTCAATATGGTGCTAGCAATATGTTCTAGGTCACTTTTAAATTTCAAGTCCATATTTCCTTATCCAGATCTTTGATTAACAGTTTTTCCTGGCTTGAAATTCTGCATAAATGTCCTTATCAAATTCAATAAGTTTGACTGAAAATCAAAAGTATTTAACAACAGGCTAATCCTCTCCTAGTTGTGTGCTTTAGGTCAAATTCCTTGAGAAGCACAGCAGCATCCTACTGCAACATCTAAGGCCTAAATCTTTTAAACTGCAGATATATCATAAGACTTGAGTTCATAATTCTCAATACTGTTGCAATACTCTAAGGCCAAAAATCACAGCAATATCTTTCTTGAGTAGAGCTTCAAAATTTGGGTAAAATTCTTTAAAATTTTGTCAAAATCTTTGATTTTCAGTCAGATAATAGTCCTTGAATACTAAAGTCAGTTTCTCATGTTTTAAAAAAAAAACTTCAAAATCACAGCTAGTATCATCCGAAGAAAATTCTGGAATATTACAATAATCCTTTGATTGAAATTCAGACTCTAGAAAGAAATGTCTTTCAAACTGCAGCAATAAAAAAATTATAAAGAAACAATAAGATCCCTCAGCATGCATTTGAGTTTTGATATAAATTTTACCCAATTCAAAACCTTAAAATATGTTTTATTATAAACTACACTTGAATGCAATGCATGTCATCAAGATTGACTTAATACTTGAACTCTTCCTAGATTTTAGAATTCTTTGTAATGACGTTTGTGTATTCAGGCAATGGAGTTACTGGTAGAGAAGTGTGTGAGTAGTGGAGGGGCCAAGATGAGTCCTGGTGATGCCCTACGTCGAGTCTTTGAATGTCTAGCATCAGGGTTACTCCTACCCGGTAAGTGCTCACATTTCCCAGGCATTACAGTCATTAATTTTTACTGTCACATAACTGATAAGAGATGTTTGTGATCTACTTTTCAGTCATTGGAAGTGAGATCTTATAATTTATCAGAAGCTTACTGTTACATAATTTGATATTGCATTGAGCTGCATGAAGATGATGTTTGATAGGCTAATCCCAAATGTGTAGATTTGAAGGAGGATTCAGAATATTTCAACACATTTCGTTACAGGAGGACCAGGGTTGTATGATCCCTGTGAAAAGGACCCAGCTGATGCCGCAGCATCACTTACACCCCAGGAACGGGAGGACATCACAGCGTCAGCTCAGGTAGCTAGCCTTTATTATCCTTCAATAATTTGGTCAGGGTACCACCATGTGTCATAAAGTCAGAACAGGTTTTATCATTGAATGTTGTAATCAGTCCGTGACATAAACTTTTTCAAGCACTAGTCTAGACAAACAATATACAGTGTTTGTTATAACAAATATATTGAAATTCAAGGACTTTCCAACAGTCCAAACCAAAATTTACTTATGGACATAAGACTAATGGCTAGCATTACAGACTGCTTGTTTTGCTGTATGTTGTTTTCATATGAAATAAATTTTCATTGCTTATGTTCCACAGCATGCATTGCGGCTGATAGCATTCCGGCAAATCCATAAGGTTTTGGGTATGGACCAGTTGCCAGCACCTAAATTTCAACGACAAAGAATGAACCCCCGCA
Source organism: Mimachlamys varia (assembly GCA_947623455.1). NCBI lineage: Eukaryota > Metazoa > Mollusca > Bivalvia > Pectinida > Pectinidae > Mimachlamys > Mimachlamys varia. The sequence goes on from OX392535.1 coordinate 6,732,113, forward strand.
AGCGAAGGAGGATGGACAGTTCTACAGGAGAAGGGGATGAAGGTTAGTCTTTGATATCAAATGATCTTATCAAGATGTTGAGTAAATTCTTTCATGAAATTTCTGAAATAATTTATGAGACAAATTTGCATATTCAGCCTTGCGGAAATAATTTGCATATCAGGAATGATTGTGGAACTGTTAATGGTTACCCTTGTCAGTTTTGTACAGGAATAAATCATTCTTTTTAAACCACGCCATGAATGAGGGGGGTGTGGGGGGCATATAGTGTTATCCATGTCCGTCCCATCTTGTCGGGTCCCGTCCCATGGTAATGTGACCAGCTTATTTAAATAACTACTGATCTGATTGTCATCAAACTTTACATACGTAAGAAGTATGAAGAGCTAATTTCATATTGGGGCATTTATGTTCGCATTTCTAGTTCCTTTCATTGTTTTACTACAATTCAACTTAATATTGTGCACCACTAGCTGATTGAAAACACTTCTGTGAAAAAATGCAATTATTTTAAATCTGTGTGATTTGTTTTTCAAACAGTTGGAGAGAAGAAAGACAAAAAGGATGAAGATCAAGTTATGGAAACCGCCGATGGAAAGCAATGAAAAGTGTCATATGCAAGAGGAGAGAGAATCTGACTTTAATTTCTTTACGAAATATGTACTAGAACAGCATTTGATGAGGGAACCATTTGTTCATTGGATGAATGTACATTGCTCAATGATGTCAAGAGTTTTTGTGGTAATTTTGGATAAAGATTCTTTAAAAGTTGTTTCCGCATAATGGGAGAACTACATGATTAAATTCTCTCAGTTTGAGTGAGTCTGGAAATTTTCAACTTCACAAACGTAACTTTTAAGAATGATATGCTTGAGGTTGGACTAAATCACTGTACTATTGCATCACATTCTAAAGTCAGTTACATGTTGGTAAACTTGTCTTTGTTTGGGTCGTGTTGTAGTTAAATGCATTTGTACAATAGCTGTTTCTGTAAGCTGACTCCTCAATTAAGCTTAGATCTTTTCAACATGAAATGTCTCTTTGATGTTGTGATATTTTTTTAAAAGATTTTTTCTGTTATCTTTGTTATATTTTTATCTTTAATATTATGTTTAAACCTTACCATTATCACTATCATGTAGTTAAAGTTGAAATAGTATCTCCTACTTTCTCCTTCTTAAAGATAACATATTATGCAAATCAAAACATCGGCCTTTATTATTTTCCATATAAACTGGGATTTAAAGATATCTTGATTCCTTTGAAGATCAGTAGAAGGTGTATACCATTCTTTTTCAGTATACAGTTTGAATTCCTTATTGTGGTTTACACCGAATTTCAAAATGAAAGCTGATTAATTTCAAAGGCGGAAGAATGAACATTTAAATCATTATTGTATATCAGACATCTACCTGCGGCTGCTAGCCTTCTCCATACCAGATCACCATATCCTATTGTATCTATGCTCTGGTGGTGTGCAGGCAAATCTGTAAAGATTTCTCATTTCCAACATACTTATTTGTGTACATATTCTCATTGCCTCATTTAGATTGTTTATGGTAGACTGTCGGGTTTAACAGTAAACTGAATGCGAGTGTGTCATTTTGTCAGTATTTAGATGTATAAGAATGTGTGTCCATGCTGAATTTGTAATGCAGTTGTAATGCTGGTTTTCAAACAGTCCCTACAGTAGGATAGCTGGTTTATACATCATAGTTCTGTACATGCATTTGTATCAGGTGTATATACAGATGTGTATCAAATATCACTGTTATTATCATTTGCGACAAATGTATACTTGTTGCACTGTGTTCGGAATGGACATTTTCTTGAGGAGCCCACACGTGATAAAATTTCACCAAGGTGTATAGCACTGGTACCCTGTAGTCAGATGTGTATTGTGAGACATACCAGTTGTGAACGAGTGTTGTAAACTAATTGTAGGCACTTGTGTGGCATACTCAACATGCCAGTAATATTTACTGGTTGATGGATCAATAAATGTCTGATGTGTATCTTCAAATGTCTTCTCTCACCTTTTGTTTCTTGACAGTAGAATAAGGGCCTTTCCATAATTAATCATGTGGGAGAGGTTGGAGGCGTGGTGGGGTTAAAACCAGATCTGCATACTACTCCTTATGAACAATTCCTTTTTAAAAAGTGCTTCTCGCCCCTCCCATATGGTTTATTCTAGAACAGCCCCAAGGAAAAAGCCGTTACTTTAAGCTGCTTTAAGAATGCATTTAGATAATGAAAATTCAAAGCATGATAGTATGCCCTGGTGTTAGCATTATCACCAGCTGATGATTATGGAAGATATATTGCCACATGGCACTGCCCTTATCACCAGCTGATGATTATGGAAGATATATTGCCACATGGCGGGGCCCTTGCGACCAGTGTTTTAGTTATTATTGTCATTTAAATTTGGTTTTCAAAAGACAATAATTGTTTGCATATAAACACGCATATCTAGATCTCTACATTATACTGTACTCTGCTTAGAGAAAACAAATGAAAGCAATGTTCTGATGTAATGTTTTATTGTTCCTGAAAACACCCTCCCATACAATATATATCGGCACAAACAGCTTATAATATTTGAATTTGGTGGTTTTCTTATTAATATTTTGATGGACTAAATATTGGAGACGACTTTTGAATTTGTTTTATACATGAAAGCTCCAATGATTCTAAAATGAAAATGTTTTGAATTTGGCAATTCATTCTAATCATAGTTGGTTCTTCATTTTGCTGTGAATATGATATTATGCAGCACATAAGAAAGAAATGAATAGAATCGACATGATGGAAACACAAGTAATAAATAGCCTAGTCTGTCAATACATCTAAATCTTCAGTAACATAGGTGTTTTGACCACAGGTACCAGACTCGTAAAAAAAATCTTATACTACGTTAGCTACATGTGACAGACGAGGTTAGTGCCCCTGTACTGGATGTGGTGATAAGGCATGAGACAGGGGCGATAACTTGTCCATTTCTGTAGTGATCGTTGCTAACCATACGACGATTTCGGGATAATGGACATTGTCAAATCAAACATAGATAATAAGAAAAAAATGCATTTATAAAGAATTCATTGGTAATTCTTACTGTATAATCACCGTTACCCTGACACTTGTTTATGAATAGCATACGGTATCCGACTAATGACTTCATTGAAATCCTATGTAACCTATAGCTAACCACCAAAAATTAAGACATTCAAATTGAGTCAATATAAATCACAATTGATGACCAAGAAGAAGACTGAACTCTTTTAAACGAAAGTTTTTATTAAAATCTGACATAAGGTGGTTGTCGATTACTGAAGGACAACATAATATTCATTATCATCTTGGCTACTACTTTATGAAAGCCTAGATCAAAATTCTATGTAGCCAAAGCTACGAATTAATTAACGCTAACATGGAAATCTTACGTAACCTGGTCATCAATTTATGAAGATGAAATCCAATGTCATGTTGACTAACAATAGATGCATGAATGGCATGTTAGTAATCATGGGTAACCAGTCAAGGATTGTCTAGATCGAACGAGATTGAATTCCAAATGAACCCTGATTACCAAAAAATAATTAATTTATAGAATCACAAGTGCAGGTTTAAGTTTCCCAGGTCGCATCATTCTGTTTAGTTCGTTAAAATTGCTCAGTAAACAAATAATTTGTAACACAACATTTATTGCACAGTATTATTTTCTGTACGCCGACAAAACATCGCCACTTGATGTACCTGGACATTTTGTCTATTTGTTGTACCACCAAAGCGGGGGAAATATAACGCTGCACGGCTCAACCAATCAAAACTGAATATGAATTTAAAAATAATGAACAAAACATTGTCTGCTGGAAACGAAACAACTCGTCATGTCCTGAACGAAGCCCGCTAGGTTCTGGACAGAACAAGCTGATATGTTGCCTGTCTGTGACACAAAAACATACGAGAAATAAATTAACATTAAGTAGTACACGCAATAATTTAATGAAACTTATCACAGGTTTAAGACACCCCAAAGAGTCGTGTCTCTGAATGTTCCACAGAATCAATTTATCTACTGATTAATTAAATATCTTAAAGCTTTTGTTGAAAAGTTTGAAGCTAGAACTGTTTTTCTTGGTAGGTCCCTTTTCCTCCTTTTTGTCCGGTCCAGCTCGAGGTGATTTTGGTCGCCTCTGGGCGGCATGGAATTTTTCTTCAGAAATGAACAAAGGTTGAAAGTTCACGTGGCGGTCCCCCTTTTCACGCTGTATTTCGTGAATGATCCCATGGAAAACATCTTCTACGTACTCAAACTCCTCAGCTGCCGTTGTCTCGAAAAATAAACTCTCAAACTCTTGTGCTAGCGAGTTCCCTTCTACCTTGCTTATTTGCCTGTTGAAAATATAAAGAAAAAAAGTTAAGAGAAAAAATAGAATCAAGAGAAAATGCTATGAAAAGTTTGATCAGAACAAAACAATTGAAAATGAAAACGTCTGAAGGGATATGGCATAACGACAAGAAGAAAAACAAATCCCCAAACTCTTGTGCTAGCGAGTTCCCTTCTACCTTGTTTATTTGCCTGTTTGAAATATAATGAAAACATACACTCGAGTTACAGTTGGTTAGGGAATATTCGATAATGGTACATTTTGTATAAATACACAATGAACAAAAAAAGCATTAAAAGTCTATAAAAACAGGGTGTAGAAGCTTTCTATGTGAAATGATATGGCAACAAGAAGCAAACTAAACCCGAAGACATCTGTTCTAGCTGAGCTGTCGGTACCCTCCTTACTAGATACAGCGATGAACCAATTATATAAAAGTACACTGAGCTTGCTTTGTCAAAAGATTTTGAGACAAATGTTTTGATAAAGCCATATAAATGCCATCTTATATAGGGTGGTGAAGTAAGCATCTGGGATAGTTCGGGTATCAAGGTCGACCTACCACATACAGGCCAGACACAGCTGCTTCAACGCATCAAAACCTATCCTCTAGAGTGATACAGCCATCAACAATCAAATGTAATATATTTAAACAAATAAAGCGGAGAATTAGGCAAGATTTTGACAATTTATGTGCTTGAATAGGCAACTCCCACAACTGGAGCAACAGACTGGCTGACGTACCACAGCTGGCGACATGGTAATAAAACAGTAGTCTGAGCCAATATCTCAAATTAAACGTTTACGAATCATACCCTGTCTCCAGAAAATCTCATCATGCTCACAGTCATGTATCAAAATTAATTTGGTATGTTAGTACATAGAGCTGGAATAAAGAAAAGTCTTTATTCTCGTTTTTATTTCTACAACTTCCGTTAAAAGCAACATTGCAGAGTTCGTTCTCTTTTGCGAACAGTTTGGATTCAGTACTATAAATTTCTAAACACTTACAAAAGTAAATTAATATTGTTGTATTTACGCGTACTATGTGCCCTTTCACTAAGAAAAGACGTGAGTGTTTGCGTTAGTCCGGATCTTTTGCCGATTTAAACTGCTACTGCCTAAGGCCCCAGCAGAACACCCCACCTGGTCACACTATTTAAGGATTATCTTTCTATTTTGTTTAGGTTATCGGGGGATAACTACAATGGAAAACGGGTAAATTCAATAACCGGCGAAGCCGAATATGTATAATTTACCCGTTTTCCATTGTAGTTATCCCCCGATAACCTAAACAAAATAGAAAGTTAATCCTTATATTTACAGTATCTTTCTGTGAAATTTTCGTAACTATTTTGTTCATTATAGTCAAATCTTCGGACACAGATTTCATTTCAAAACTAATAAACGTGGGAATGTTTCAATAAATGTAACAGCAAGAAATTTGCAAGCTCCGCCTACGTTAATTGTTGGTGACGTCACACAAGTGTGTTTCAAACTGTAGGATTTGCATAGCTCCGCCCACATGAATTGTTGTCTACGTCATAGAAATTTGTCACGTGTTTGACTACAGTTATGCAGTGATAATGATAGTTTGTTGAGTAATGGTTATCGAGTGAATGTCAGTGTAGACTGTAAATATACTGACAATTGACGAACCAGTTGCCCCACTCTCATAAAGCTGAGCATCAATCAGAGAGTAGTAATAACCATTGTTGGAGACTTTGGTATGTCTCGGCCTTGTGTCAGAACCCATAGCCATCCTTACAGGAGCAAACGCTCAAGGGAGACATTAGGAATGAGAAAGAATAGAACATATATGATTCCAATTAATCGCCTCTTACGATCATGCAATGGGGGCAGCAGGTACAATTATTGTGCCGTACTTGCAGGGCCTACGCTAAACATATTCCAGGGTAAAACTATTTCATTCAGTTTAACACGACGAACAACGTATCCTAATGTAAAATACAAGTAACAATAATTAAGGTTTTATTTCTTAAGCATGAAATCAATTAAATGCGTATTGCATACTAAGCCGACTGTAATCCCTCTTTATCGGTGCAGGTATTACGATTTCTATATAAAATTATATATTAAAACATAGATTATTGCAGGACACTTGTTTCTATATAGATAATAAAAGTATGATATATTGTTGTTGCTGTTTCTATCTTTTACTTGATACCATCTTTGTAAACAAATTAAAACTGCTGTCACGTGCCCTTCCAAACCTGACGCTACCATGTTGATATCATTATATATATTTTTGGTATTTTTGTTTATGCTACCTACCGATATCGTTCGAGGTCTATTTTGTTTCCAACCAGAGCAACAGGCGAATCTTTCGAGTTGGCTTTGAGGTATTGTGTGACACTCTCTAAATATTCCCGCGCTTTATCAAAGCTTTGTCTGCTTGTGATCCCGTACACCACCATGAAACCGTCTGCCCATCGTAGATACCGCATGGGGTCGCTGTCCTCCTGAAGGTACAATAAACAAACAGATCGTTCAAGGAATGTAACAAAAGAAACTCTTGGTATTTATCCAGCTGTTGTTGTCTTCACCTCGATATTCAATATGATTGAGATGCTGCATCTTACGTTGTTTTCCAAAAAATAACTATGTTATTTAAAACATCTATTGCAGATGAAAGCTCGTATAAAAATTGCCCTCGTAAGTATTATACTATTGTAGTTGAGCAGTTTGAATTCATCCTAAACAGCCTTAGAATTGTCGGAAACACCGTAACAAAGACAACCCTTAGCATTCCCTGTAACCTTGTCGGTAATTATACTACAATAAGAAATTCATTGAAACACATGAGTAATCAAAGGTTTTCACAGGTCAGGTCAGGGATTTTGAAATCCTAATCGAGTTTCATATATAGTAAGTCGGGCCACTAATCAGCTGTGGAATGGTAGTTGTCTGGACCGATGATAGAGAAGTCGATAGTGGTACTTGTTTATTGCTGAGCTGATAATTTGAGCATGATGGAGGTTGTTGCTTTAAAATAACTCTCAGAGAATATTAACGCATCAGCACCCTTTCTTTTTTCAATCAGAAACATGTTAATGCTCGTTGTTCCTGCTGTAGGTCTAGATATGTTGCTGACCGGATATGACGTGGTAACTCACCTTGTCGTAGGTATCCATCACGTGAATACACATTTCTGTTCCGTCTATATCTTCGTGTTTCGTGTACGTGTCCTCTACAACACCAATGAGGTATGTTAAAAAATAGAATACCGAAGCGTCAACAAAATCATAATCCGAACTCAAATCGATTAAACTATGGGTAAAATATGAACAAAGGAATGATTTACATCGAGACCCTTGTAAAAGGAAAAGAGAACAAGACCAGGTTTTCCGGAAGAGTAAGCGTCTTCTGCTTCATCGACAACACCCGCCGTGTAAATCCAAGTAAACACCAAGTCCTCGAAATGAGAACCGAGTCATTGTCAATCACAACAAGTAAGTATACTAATGAGCATACTAAAAAACGTCCACCTTCATATCACACAAACATACAGAATATTTTTTTTCCAATGAGACGAAGATGGTGACCATAAAACAGGTCAGCTAAGAGTCGGGTACAGTTTATTTCCATGGGAATGCCAACAATCTGCTGGAAAATCTTTCGTCCAAACTCAACAAAATATTGTCGACCAGGTATGAAGGTGTGAATGTCTCTTTTCATTTTGATCGTGTATACTCTTTCTATGTTGTTATATGTTTATATGATGCTGTTTAAGGAAATTCCAGATTCGACATTTTCTTATGTTCTTGGCAATGATTTTAAACCTTTATGCGTTCAGTGTATACTGTCATTACCACACGAGAGACTAAACGCTGAAGATGGCAATTCGTGATAAGGTAAAGTCTGCCACTGCATTAGTATCATCCTTCTATGAAGAGCACAACCATGTCCAACATCTCAAGTTTCGTCAAATACATCACAATGTGCGATTTTATATATTTTTGTTTTTGAAAAGAGGTTAAATATATCATAATGCCAACGATTTATCATTGGTTGGTTTCCTTAACCAGAAATATTAATCTAACTGGACTCACCTATGTTAGGATCATACTCCATGATGAAGCGTCGAGTTATGTACTTCACTGTCAGAGCTAGAAAGGAAAAAAAGAAACCAATATCAATCTGGGCGCTTTAATCGAAATATATTGGATACAACACCAGAGGAAAACACATCTAAAGTAATCAAAACTTCCCTACACAAAGGTAAACAAGTAAAACAGGGACGATATACGGACATACTTCACTATCGTTGTCTTAGCTCTTAGCATGTACATCATAATACTTATGCAAGGAATACAAATGTAAATTTGTTTTCCAAAATAAGAAATGTGAAAAATGCAAATGGCATTCATATTATGAGGTTACCGATAAAGTGATTTCAAATTCTTCATTAAACCCAGTTGTACAATAGTGGTAGGTTTTTGGATTCACTCTATCCTATCAGATGTACAATATATGTATCTGGGAATCTCGAACTTTCAATTGGCAGATACATATAATGGGGTAGGTTGCTATATAATTGGGGTTTAAAGTTTTGAGTTGTTTAATTCATGGGAGCTTTCAATTTCGTCAACAATTGATATGAAAACAGTAATACAAAACGCAGATCTCTGTAACATGATTATAGGGATGTTTTTGTGTAATCGTCATTACATTAATTTGTGACATAATTTCAAATTACTGTGTTGTTTAACACGATTCCTCAGTATACCTTGTCAATGTCCACTAGCTTTACGGATACTCCTATAAATTCATTTTGACGAATTGTGTCATGCACTTTAATAAAGAGTATATTTTTTCTTCATCTCAGAGGCTTCATGGTACATTAAATGCTCTATTGACAATATTGTCTGGTTTGTGAAGCTAGAAGCTCCATAACACGATGTTATATTCAAAGAAGTATATCTAACGTTTGATTATACATCAATTCTATTTTCAACTCAGGAGTAAATCCGAAGCTCAATTTAACCCCACGTGCTGTCTACGTAAACACATTCGATATAGCACTGTGTACGGACATGCACCGTATGATACAGGGGAACATAACACAACCGACAATTGTGTGTTGTCCGTCATTTTCATGAACGCCCTTTTGTCCTAACAGAAATGTTTGGCAGAAACTTCTTGTTACGTCAGCAGTATCTCAAATCTATCTCTGAAGAAATGTTCTGTGAGGGTTGCCAGCACTGTGTGAAGACTGGCCTTGGAGACTGAGATGTACAGCTCTTTTGTAACACTTTAATAAACACACTTACGCAGGGATGTGTATTTATATATTCTCAGGGAAAATATTTGAATATTGTTAATCTGATAAGATACATTTGTGAAATGAATCCCTAACCTTTCTTCGGATACATTAAAACCCACATGTATCAAATCCGTCTAATCACGAACATTATTTATGTCTATCACACAAAAATGTTCTCTAGTCAATGCACCATTCCAAATTTTTATGTTGGAGAGATAGTCCCCTTTACAAGCGTGAACCCTCACTCTATTCACATCATTCCACTATCAAGTAATTCCCCAATTTATTGGTACAATTCCCGGACAGTGATGTGCCGGAATTTCTCCCTACTGCAAGATTAATGTTTCTGAAAATGGGGAAACATAAATCGAGACTATTTGTGTTGAACGTCTCTCCTCAATACCAGCGGGAGTCCCCACCCTTATCACTACCTATCAGATACAGCTACCATTTGTAGACTTCCGAACGGTTTGATATAATCTCTACGTAAATATCCGAGATAAGAATGTACTGTTAACTGCTTCATGTTTTGATACATTTACATTTATTTGATCCATGACTCAAAGAAAACATACATTTACACAAACGATGATATTGTCATTTCTCTTATGCAATTGCAAAAATACTACATCAAAACCACCAGAAACAAGCCGCTATTCAAGATCGATCAAACTAGAGGCAAAATATGAAAAGGATACAAGAGTATAAGACCAGGTGCTACAGATGAGTAATCGCCTACTGCTTCATCGACGACACCCGCCATGTAAATTTTGGTCACAAGTAACATCAAGCCCTCAAAATGAGAACAGAGTCATCATTGTCAATCACAACAAGTAAGTGCATTAATAAGCAAACTCAAAAACGTCCTTCTTCATATCAAACAAAGATACAAAAAGTTTCTCATTGAGACAAAGATGGCGACCAAACACATTGCCCCTAGCCTTCAGCAACCTGCATCTCTATCGTAAATTGGCATTCGTATTTTACAATTTCCTTACTTGGCATGTTGAGGCGTGTGATATGAAATTTTACACGTGTCACCTTTAAGGAATTGAATGAACGTCAATACCACCATCCAAACATGCAACTGCAATTATCAAATTATCAAGGTCCTCTCTTGGTTAATTAAAAGTATTTGTTGGATGACTCTTGCTCAATTTGAGGAATAAGTCGTCAAAAATGGAAATGTTGATACCGGAGAATAGATTATGAACGCTTAGAAAAGTAAGTCTATCATTATGGTAACAATGTATTTTGAAAGTGTAAACGTGAAAACAGATATTGTTAACTAATAAAATTTGATTATCTAAGCTCTCGAACATAATATGATATAATCAAATTCGATTAGTTAACAATATAGTTTCGTGGTAGTGCGAAATGGTAACGCTAAAAAATATCAAGGTCCTACACTATTTCTCTATATATATCACTGTATTTAGTGTCGTAGTATACTATTAGTCATTTATCACAGGAGGAAATATCGGAGGTAAACTGGGGATACCATTTGCGTTCTATAACTAGTGCGATATAACTTATTTACATTATGGCATATCTTATTGAAAGATGCTAGGATTATGCCAGACAATGAGCTCAACGGGAACATAATGAATTTTATTCGCTGTTATAGTGACACATGTAAAACATATTTCCCGAACCCGACGTTCTAACAACACTCGACGATATGCATGATAAATATGTGGTTATATCTGTAGACAAGGCATCTAATAACGCGGTCCCTGTTTGTAAACGCTATGATGAACATACTTATGGTACAAAGAATCGAGACTTGCAGTATTGCAACGCAATTTGTAATACTGTACCGCCGCAATTTGTAATATTATAATGCGCGTTGATCAAATAACGCAATTTATATCAAGTTTTATGGTCCCCATTTTGGTCTACTTCAAATAATTTGGATCCTTGATTGATATGAAGATGGTTTGCTTTGAATGTCCTTATTACTATGCCTTCTTATGATTGAGAATGATGCCTCTGTACTCACTTTGTGGACATGGCATTAACTTAGACGTGACCAAGATTTACATGAATGGTATCGTATCGTCGACGATGAAGAAAAGTCTGGCTTTTCCGGTAAACATTGTATACAATCCGGTCTATTGTATCTTTGTAAGGGTCTCCAGGCAAATACTTCCAAAGTTCATATTTTTACGATTATTAATCGATTTTCAGTTCAGTAATGGTTTTGTTGACACTTTCGTATTTTCTGATTTCTGTTTACAAATAATTGTATAAATGTTTGGTTGGAAATAGGTAACATCACGATATTAAAGACAAGATATGCTTAAAAAATTATAGCATTTTATCAGCGATTCTCTCAGCACAAACTTATATTATATCATAATGGAAACAGGCATGTTTGTGGCGAATGCTTCATGATTAATCTGATCACGCAAAGCTCTGATTAACATTTCTGAACTTTTAGGATTTACAAAATGTAATTGAAATAAAGTATAGTAGTTCTCAACTAAACTCTGTGTTAAAGCATTTGAATATGAACGTCTTCCATTAAGAAACACGTAGAAAAAATTATCCTCACGGAGATGTATATCAGGGATGTTCAACATCATGAAAATACTATTGAAAAGAGTCAACTTAAGTTTTCAGAATGGTAATACGGAGTACTGAGTGCCTGCGTACTATGATATGATAATACAATGTTTACGTTATCTATGTCTGCCGTTACATTATGTATACCACACAAATAAATATACATGTATGTCAAAAGCGCTAAAACAAAATAACGATCTGCAACCTCTTTTTGATAAAGATAAAATCGATTAAAATGTACAAAAACGCTTTCAGTTGAAAATTATAGAGAGAAAATATAAAAACAATATGTGAAGTAGTAAAGCCAAAGAATCCATGTGATCACTGTATGTATGTTACGATCATTTTCTCACAAATAAGTGGCAATAGACTAAAGATGGATTCTAGACCTTTGAAGTGAAATAAGGTTTCCTTTTATCGGTGAGGATGAGTGTTTTGATCAAGCTGTACTACTAAGTATTCATATCATTGATTCTATCTCTTGATCCAACTCGTTTATACAAATACCCTCATGATATAATTGACATGTTGCTGATTCAAATACTATTCCCAAACGGTTTTGCTTTTACTAACTATTTTATAGTATATGAAATATCTATGGAATTGCTCCCGACAAGACAAAGACAGGACTAGTCAGAAACATTTGAGTCTGGGTTGTTTTATTTGTAGTTTACGTCCTATTAACACCTGATTAGAGAGGAGCTATCGGTGATATCTGTGAACCTTTACTTTCTATATATGATAATTAGGATCGGTCGACAGGAGGAAGTAACCACGGTTCATTATCATGGACAACAGCCTATATCATTTACAAGTTATATCACAGGCTGAACAATTTATCATCGATCATGGATCGGAATTTGGCTTGTACATATAACTTAAGCGAAATATTATCTATTAGGAATCGGGTTGCTGTACATCATTGAATGCAAGGGCTGTTGGCGCAATCGTGCAATTTCGACTATAACGCGATGGCGACATCATTTTGAGAAAACATGCTCTTCAATTCATGTGGTTTGCTTTTTGAGTATGTCGACATTTTTATAATAGGTAATATGCTATAAAATTTAATGAAACGTCAATTTAACCGTTTTCTGAATCAGGAAACATCCGGTATAAGATAATAAATATTGAGGTCAAAGGTTGACCACTGGTCAACGTAGATTGGAGGTGAATGAAGGTGTTTCCGGTTTAATCTGTTGACTGATAGCTCTCCATTACCGTCTCCTATAATTAACATGACTTCATTGTTTACAACACAGTAGTTATATCTGACTGACATGCTTCACCTCAATTGTGTTGTAGGTAGTTTAATTCAATTTGTTGACACACCTATCAGTCAAGATAATGACTACATGAACATTAGAATGTTTTCGATTGGTTGTCGAATTTGATCTGAAATATGTTGGGTAGGGAGTTTAACATCGTATGATAGAACGAGGGCCTTTTTCGGAACTTTTCGGAACGTTTCAAAGAGGGACACTTCGTTCTCTTTGAAACGAAATGATATCCAGTTTTGTTTTAAAGTATAGACGTTAATGGCCTATGTGTTTATTCAACGAGTGCCTGACAGTTAACGGCGTTTAAAACCAGTCAACGCATATAAACTTTCAATGCACTATTCTTATAAACACATGCAACCTATTTGGTTTGGGGTCTGTGCCACGCCTCTGAAATAAATCAGGGATACCTACTCAAGCCCTACCACATATACGCCAAAATAAACGCGAACTTTGATATTACCCTATCTTATATTGCAGTAAACCCTATCCTTCGTAGTCCCAGTATCCCCACCACACCTCCCTGCCAGCATCACGAGGGCGTGTGGCGCTCTAATTCAGAAATTGACACTATCTATCAGCGGGTGATAATAACCCCCGCTGGCTGTCACTTCGTTTGCAGGGATGTCAAGGACGGAGATTGTGAAGGGAGTTGAGTTGCGCATTAAAGCTTACGGCACCCCAACTTTATACGTAAACCATGTTCTATGGTTAGAAGGCATATTCCTTTGTGAAGGGTCGACGTCTCTTTTTTCACAATAAATCGAAATTGATTAGGAATGTCGTGTTTGTTCAAGCATATACAAAGTAGCCAATAAAAACCGTTTATAACATGCTTGCGCACGTGCAGCGTTCAATAAACAATTACACAGTACACATACTCTTTGGATTCTCTGTGCTAATGGCGGGCTATATCTAGCTGACAAATGTCCAGGCACTATCAGGCCGGTTGGTAAACCTTGGGTCTTACGTTCGCCCACTTTTGTTGGGTTTAGACAGGGCGTTACTGATTAAGACGGATTGTTTTTAGAGTATTGACCCTTTGTTTCCGCATCCAAATAAAACATTTAGACAAGTTCTATTGACACCGAACAGGAGCCAATTATGCAGTCGAGATATACAGAGAGCCTACCCAATCTGTAACTATGTATTACAGGTATACACAGAGCCTACCCAATATGTGACTATATATTATTGCCAGGATGATGGCTATTTCACAACTCCCACAGATAAAGCTGTTGCACTTACTATCAGAAAACCCGAACGGTTTTCTGTAATGCATACCAGGATGTTTGAAAACATGTTTTCTGAGCGATAAAATTCGGCGATTAGTTATGGAAGTAGGTAGTTGTGGAAAAGAAAGACCTGTGCATACGCGTATCGCTAAAACGTTGATCAGAATGGAAAACAACTACATTTCTTATATAAAACCACACCACAAATAATATCCCACCTCTGTCCAATTGTTCATCCTCTTTCAATTGGTAATTGTAACAATTATTGAATTGCAAGACAATCAAACGTTTCAGAGTAATGCAGGAAATAATTGCATTTACATAAAGAGTTGCCGCTGTGTACATAAAAACAGGTAAACATTGAACGCCTAGATGTTAGAGCTTATCTCTACCAGACTAGGCTTTACCAGCATTCACCCTCTCATCCCGTCCTCTATCACGGTAGTAAACGGAGACAGATACAAACAGATACTATTATGACATTATCTGAAATCTGCGTTTTCTTTATGATCGTTCTGTAACATCTTGCTGACCTAAACATACCTTCATTGCTAAAGAGTTACATCAAGCTGGTATGTTTGATTATAAACAGCCAAAGTAGTGTTGGAGGATGGGGGAATGAAGATGTTGTTATAGAGCGATGACCGTCATGTGTTTCCGTGTTTAATGTATGTTTGTACATGAAGCTATCATATATCGACATTGTGAGCTATTTCATTTGCGGTTTGGAAAAGTTGCGTGATTTCTGCTGAAAGATAAAACATACTGTAATGCATCAATTTCCTGTTGACTGCATCCGTGGACATTGTTTTGAACAAATGCCTTTGTTTGGCAATGGAAGTGTATTGTAGATACTGCAACACTAGCAACTCTAAACTCGTTACTCTAAATATCATTTTAAATCACTTAAGCCGATATGTACCATTTATATAGATCGTACTGTTTCGTTTCGCGTGCCAATTCTGTTTGACATTCCATAATATTTTATTAATCAATACATTTGCTTTACAGAAAACCAACCAATACATGCAAGCCTTCTTGTTTAAACGCATCTAACCGTCCTTAGTGCAATAAGGTCATATCGCCCGTGCCTGGCATACGTAGCGATTGCAATAGAGTGGGAACAAATTGGTAAACAATAGCTTGGCACTTCTGTGGTGTTAATTTAGAACGAATGTGCCAATTAACTGATACAACATGTACTGTAACCTGGAAATCTAACGTTATGCAGTGTTTTTAAGATAGCTAAATCCGTATATCTCCCATTATTTCGTTAGTAGGTCGTTATCAAAATTTAAAACCTCCGAACAAACAGCCATGAACTAGAAATGACCCCTAACTTCTCCCAGTTTTGACGATCCTATAATTCCAATGTATTATACACACGATACTAACCACGGGCCTTTTAATCGGCCAGATGACTTTGTGAAATATATCGTAATAGCTGGCATGCATGCTTGATATCAATATAAATACGCGTACCAAAAACTTGTCAAAGGAAGAGACATTTACAGATTTTATAATGTTAACTTTATCTATTTTACAACAATTATGAAACAAGTTATCCAACTTATATTAGTCATTATCTCGCTATCATGAAACTATAAGTCATACTTATATGTACTCGGAAGAAGCCTACTCTTCCGGACCACCTGGTCGTATTCTTATGTACCTTTTTAGGACTTCCGTGTTAATCTTTCCTTTGGTCATATTTTGCCCCTAGTTTTATCGTTGTTGAGCTCGGAACTTGATTTGTCGACGCTTCAGTATCCTCTGATTTGTTTTACCTGTTGGCAGGAATAAACCAAAATATCTAAGCTACCATGTGGATGATTATATATTATGGCTGTATGCATCTTTACGCACCTTGCAAACCGTACTATGCTGTATTTAATGGAATCAGGTTTCATGAACAAGGTCAAATTGGTCGCTGTGAGTTGTTTGTGGGTACACAATGTCTCGCCGTAATATTACAACACTTGAAGTCTGTCAGCAGATAATTTTTATCTGAGTATCTAAGTCCTGGTTGATATTACATCGGATGCAAGTGGAAGATATCCAAAACATACTCTTATTAACTTGTAGTGTGATAACAAAGTGTAAAAGAATATCCCAAAGAGGAAATTGATACATATACATATATACTATAGCACTTCTCCGAGGATACGATATCGGTATCGGAGCCAGACACTCTTACACCTCCCGCCATCAGTCTATAGAGATTTTAAGTGACTTTTGACTTTTGTTTCGTAACAGAAAGTCACAAACACAAGTTTCAAATAGAAATGGAATGATAAGGAGACTTCCGCTGTATGTGTGTATGATTGGTATATTGTAAAGAGCTCCAGGTGATTACGTTGTCCGATACAATTGATATTCAATATAACCTACGAAGATTATCAACAGCAGCAACTCAGTATGTGCTCTAATAGGCCAAACCCTTTGTACTTTTCACCAAACGATATGATATGGCACAGAGCAAATACGTTCCGAATAAATAAAGAAGACTAAAACCAAATCTTTTTACAAGTTCATTCTTCATCCAATCACATAGCCTAAGGAATAAGAAAAAGCATTGGACCTGATATGGCAGTTGTTCTGTTTAATTTTCGTATTTAAATACAAACAAAATATTTTAAGAAGAAACGACAGTTATCTTTTTAAACCAAACTTCACACGGAATCCATAGAAACGACAGCAATTCGCACATCAAAGTTTTGAAAAATCAGGCTATCAAAGTAATACAAAAGGTAATCTGGTGCATGTTATAATATACCTCATACAGAGGCGACAGCAATCTTGACAATAGTGTTCTGACACATAAATATATCGATAGGAGATATATTGACGACAGTAATCTACAAAGTCAGAAACAAAGTACTTCACACATAGACAACTAGTATACAGACATGTCGGGAACAAACAATAATTCTTATAGAGGTAGAAATTAACACAATACTAATTATATTGAAACCCCCCCCCCCCCCACAATATCTTAAGATTTCCTAACGATGAGAATTTCAACATAGATTAAATAGATGTAGGTAGACATTTTTATTGAACAAAATTAAATGGGTGCAATACAGCCATACTGTGACGTCAGTTGTAGGTGGATTCATATCATTGACGATCTTTCTGCCAAAAAAGTAGGGGTGATTTGTGTGGGATGAATTCTTTAAACGAACAGTATAAAATAAATAAAACAACGAGAATGTCTATAGTGGGAACGTTTAAACATCTAGATTTCAAAAATAGAAATGGTTCTAGAGTATACAGATTATTTCGTTAGGGAGTGTGGGTGTGGGAGGTGTTTGTTTCTCGCTATGATACTACACAATGGTTCACCGAGGGTAAATATACATCCCACGTCTGGCACTCGGCGAATGAGTTCTACAAGTGCACCATCTAAAACATGCATATTAAACGTGTTTTTACCATCAGCTTTAGACGTTTTGTACTCAAATATTGAAGTGAGACACGATCACAAGCTGTATGTTATCGGGCTAACAGCGTATTCCTAAGTGTCAAAATGAAGACAGCAAGTGCAACGCTATGGTGTCCACGTTATAGTGTATAAGTAAGGCCAGAACAGGCTGTCTGTCTAGAACCAACAGACAGTCGTACTGTTGTGTCAACACTTCATGCCCATCACTTCTGAGTGCAAACGTTTTACTTCAAGGAAGAAACGTTCATTGTTTGTTTTTATATCTATTGCACAATGAAATCAAATATTAAAACAAGCAATGTTGTCCTGACACTTATAATAGTAATTAAACAACACATTTAGGGTAGCAAAAATAGTTTTTCCGAACTACTTAGAGTCCAACAAAAATATAAATATATTCGTAAGGGGATGATTTACCCCGCGGATGTCGTCGATGAAGCAGAAGACGCTTACTCTTCTGGAACACCTGGTCCTATTCTCTTGTCCCATCTAAGGGGTCTATGTATCATTTTTACCCCTAGATTAATTAAAAAAGAAATGTTTTGATTTTTTAACAAGTTTTTATCAGTAATCGTTGGTTATCCCGTTAATCCAACTCGAGTTAGTTAAGTATCTGTTTGTATGAAGACCCAATACTCAAGTCAATAGGAGCAAGAATAACTTTTTCTCGAATTGCATTCACATTTGATCAGGAAAATAACAGGCTTCTATTGGACAATGCATTGTTTAATTCAAGTTAAAAAGGCTCTTTGTAGGTATGAATATTTGTCAAAATAGTCTCGCTTTGATGTGTTTTATGTCACGCCAAGCTTGACGTTATTCTATAGCGTACTACTTTTCTTTACAGGTAATATTGTGGTATCTCGTTGCTACTTTGTTTGAAATATGTTTAACTGTGTCCATGGCAACCATTATGTGGGACAAGACAAAAAAAAACCCAATAACATACTCGTCTTTGCACTTCTCAGACACTGTTGCTGTTCAGTGTTCACAAGAAGTATTTGATAGATAACTTCGGCAAAAATTGCTTTTTGCGTTTTTTTTTATCAGAATAATGGGCGACTCTGTAAGGTAATGACTGTCTGATCATCACCCGATCATGATTTACATGAAAGTCGGTGTCTCAAAGACATGGAGTCGACGTCAACTTGTACATACATGTAATCAATGAGGCAACTCATCTCCTTATCTACGTAAATTGTCTCAAAACCACCTTACATGTTCCGGGGTTGTAATATCTTAATATCACGTTGTTTCCTGTTTTGAATAGGGTTTTAAGATACATCAAAGGTTGTGTGCGGTGATGAAGATGTCTAATGAGCGTTTCTAATTTTGTTACTGATAAGCTGATAGGGTGTATTAGATTAAAAAAACACACAACTTCCTTTCGGTAATTAAGTTCATAGATAACATTTGATTAGTTATAAAAGTACGCCAGTAATGTATTCTGCGGTACCGCAGTTTACAAGTCAGTATGATGAGTATGCTTTGTTTACGTAACGGTCCGAGGTGACCCGATTACACAAGGGGTTAGTGGAAATGTGCCGTTCACGGGAGAGTGCAACTGTGCGAGCAGGAAGCACGACCTTATAACGACTGCTGAGATAATGTCAGCATATGCATTCTGCAGACATGCACAGTAAATAAACAGCACAGTTGCTAAGAGAATACTTTAGCAGGAAACAATTAACATGACAACTGTCAAATGTTGCGATAAACGGAATCATCGGATTTTACGGATATAGCTCAAGGCTTCTTTTTTATGTCGCAGAAGTAGATGATGAATGTCGGGGCACTGTTTGCCTCTGTTCGTAACTTTGAACAATTAGCCTAAATTTCAATATTTATCTTCTAAACAAAAAAAATACAACATTATTTATCAACAATGAACAATTCGGGATAAGAAATATATCAGCATGTTGAAGAGTGGATTAGTGGTTTCCAAGGTTACAAGCAACAAGAACAGGAAAGGAATTCCGTTTTAATACACCAAAACTCCCATACCATAACATACTGATCTAGAGCGAGGCAGGATTGCAATACAATCACAAATTTGTACAAGGGATACAACAAAACATGGTCGAAATCAAACCGGATATTTGCCGCAGCGCTAAAATAATGATTAAAACCATAGTGCGATGCATGGGTATAATTTGTATGCTATTAGGCAAATAAATATTTTATCTTTATCAAACTTTCCTTTGTTCATATTTTGTCCATAGTTTCAATTTTGAGTACGGATTATGGTTTTGTTAACACTTCAGTATTCTCTGGTTATTTCAATATGTTAATGCATATTCAAATGGAATAGTTGTAACACCAATTCTTAGTTTGGTATCACCAAAGTCTAGTCTAGTGCATAGATCAGAGTTCCGGAATACAAACAACCAATGGATACATAAAAACAAGGCAGGTTTTGTGCTGTTGGACACGATATCTAAAGCCTAACCAGCCGGGATTGATTATACAGTCTGCTGCACTAATGGCCGTTCTTGTCAAATCAAGAGGGGATTACTCGGCTTAAGTACGATCTACATTCACAGGGCCGAGAGAAAATTACTCAAATCAAGTATCCCTAACACTCAGAACGTTTACCGTGTTGTGTAGTTTGCACAAATATAACTAAGTGTAACAAAATAACGACTTTCTTTGCAAAACTGAAATACCGCATCAGTTTTTTTCATTCCTTCTAATTGATTTAATATACTTTAATAGAAACAGGAAATAGCCAATCTTTGAGTGGCTACATTTTGTATTTACAGAAATATACGGTACAAGGTACTGTTTTAATAGCCAATCTTTGAGTGGTTACATTTTGTATTTACAGAAATATACGGTACAAGGTACTGTTTTCACTTATATGTATCGAAATATTATGATGGCTTGTGATTAAAACAGTAAGACTCCAGGATTTGTTTTACTGTTCATATCGTTTTATCAATGGTACAGTTCATCCTCAATATCCAGGGGGGGGGGGGGGGGGGGGGGGCTTTCGTGTACATCAAAAGAATCTCGTGGTCACATTACGTTAAACAATGACAAGCTCTGAAGTCGGTTGCGGCTCCTTTGTATTATTCAAAAGGCATACGTGAAACCTAACGATTGGTCAGGACTTTTTTTTTACCTATGCGTGCCTTAAGTTTTGCCATGAAATATTCCAGAGGCGTAGAGAGCGTAGACGATCGTAGCCCCTGGATATCGAGGATGAGGCACAGTTTAGTCTCAATAGGTTTCTACAAGTTTTACATGTTTACACAGATTTAAAGGGGGAGTTTTTATCATATATTCTACAACTACAATCGCATGCTATGGGTTTTGCTGTTGTTTTGATGTATATGAGCCTATAACCTATATGTTCAAGTAGTAAACTATGAACGTACCATATATTTGCGTATCGTTCCTTTAGGTTATAAACATTTGTAATGTGATTTTTTGTAAAACCTTTAAACATGTTTTTGAATCAGGAAAAACCCACCAGAAAATCAAAGCTCTTATCAAATTTTCATTTTGATAAGTTAATTGAATGTCTAGCCGGCTATGTTTGTATACGGCGTTTATTCGTGTTTCCTGTGTTGTGACCTTATATATATCATGCATGGGTTTGAAATAATTTGGTGATTTGGAACCAAAACAACGCAGTATTCAGATGCATTGCTACACGTAGAAAATGAAAAACATTGCGTACTAGAAAGACATTCTCCGCCAGATACAAGCCCTGCTTGTACCGATCCCCTCCCGTGTGTATTCCCGCCCACCCTTACAGCCACTGTAAGCGTTCAGCAACACATAACATAACACGCTGATAATACTAATTGTTTCTGGACTTAGACTGGTGATAATTCGGTCAGGTATTTCCCCACCTCGACACCTGGAGATCCTCACAATGAGATTGCAATACACATACTGCTACAGATAACAGAGTTACGATGTCAGCTATGTCTAATTCATGGATGATAAACCACAGAGACCTTTATACTCCTCTGGATTGTCTAGATACTATTTTTGATGCACACCTGATAGTTTTGAAGCACCAACACCACACATGTCTAAGCTTCTTTGCAATAAATTCGGTCACCTCTTTATTTTTTAACTAGATAGGAAAGTCATTTTCTCTTAACTGAAACTTGTGTGAGACTTTTAAATAAAATTAAAACCAAACTGTTCACTTGCATAAAACCAAAACAGTATATCCTCATCAGATAATTGCCTGAAATACAAAAACAAACTCAGAGAATACCAAAGCGTCAACAAATCCATAATCCAAACTCAAAATCGATTACACTAGGGTAAAATAGGAACAAAGGAAGGATTTTCATGGAGACCATCGTAAAAGTACAAGAGAATAAGACCAGGTTTTCCAGGAGAGTAAGCGTCTTCGGCTTCATCGACGACACCCGCCAAGTAAATCTTGGTCACATCTAAGTAATAATCAATCCTCAAAATGAGAACCGAGTCATCGTTGTCAATCACAACAAATAAGCACACTGATAAGCAAACTCAAAAACATCCATCTTCATATCAACCAAAGATACGGAATACTTCTCAATGCGATCAAGATGGCGACCAAAAAGGCGAAACATCGATACCTGTATGCATGAAATCGTTATCCGAGCTCAACATTAGATTTTGTTATCAAGCCTAGTTTTCTGTTTTTACGGTGTTTGATTTAAATATCACTATTTTTAAAGTGACGACACTAGCCAAATTGTGTTGTTCATATCATATCATAATGATCTTATTTCATCGTATATTGCTACGTGAACAGGATTCAAATGGCTGTTTGTTGTAAGGGAACTTTCACACAAAATAATGTTTTTATTCGCGTTTCTTATATTTCAATTCAAAAGAAAAACGAACTCTATTTGATGAGAATGGTAAAATAATCCATTGTTATGTAAAACAATGATTACTCGCTTACTCTTCCGGAACACCTGGCCATATTCTCTTGTATTTTTACAAGGGTCTCCATGTAAATCTTTCCTTTGTCCATTGTTTTGCCCCAAGATTAATTGATTTTGAGTTCGGATTACGATTTTGTAAACGCTTCGGTATTATCTATTTTTACTCAATTTATTACTTTTTTTATAATGGAATAAATCAAGTGTTACATTAAAATCAAAACCTTGAAACAAAATACAACATATTTCAGCTATCTCCAGCCATGTATGTATCATAAAGAAAAGCCTAGTACACGGAGCCCATTTCCACTGTTTGGACGTTTTACCAGAGAGTACACCCGCCATTACACTACACCTCGGAGTAACACATGTACGTATGGCCCGGTAAGATGAAGGATATTAAACTAATGCAATGTATACATACAGGCCGTTCCAGGCAAAACTATCATAACACCTGCATGGTTAACTGCGGCGCCACTCAAACCCGAGAACTTCATTTCTTTGATGTGTTGTAAACATGCATGTCGTTAACACATGCGCACACGAGCTTAGATATACATATATTTACATATCCTATTCGTTGACTCTTTAATATCGTCAATAATGTGATGGCCTAAGGTAGAATTAAGTAAGACTATAATATAGTTTTAAAACCAAACCAAAGTTACATTACCTTGACTCGTTGGAACCTGCACAGATGCAATCAACTCTACGATACGCGCTTCCTTACCACAGGGGCAATGCCTACTGTAAAAGCTAATATTTTCGCCTGTAAAAGCTAATATTTTCGCCTGTAAAAGCTAATATTTTCGCCTGTAAAAGCTAATATTTTCGCCTGGAACATTTCGCTTAGCCAACCCATAGATACTTTTAGCCAGGAGAATAACCGTCTATATATATATAACTTAGCGAAATATATGAATAATTAAAACATTTATATAAAACAAAAGTTTCAAATTTGTCTGATAGTCGATTTTTGTGTGAAATTTAACAGCTTTGACGTATCAAGCTGAAACTTTCCTATTATTTTCATTAGGGTATTAGAAAATTAATAACACAAAAATAAAATTTGAAACTATTGTTTTGATGTATTTTTCAATTATTAATTGTGCGCTTATTTATCTATATATAGATGGTTATTCTCCTGGCCACAAGTGCCTGTGAGTCAACCTCGAAACTGATCGCGGTGTTAACATTTTTGCGCTGTCAGTTACCCGTTTTCTGTGTACCTATGAAACTATCAGAGTTTGGGCGGTGTTAAATATGTTCGTGTTTGGTGGTATTCGCAGAGATTTAATCCAAGCGAAGTAAGCGAAAATTTCTACCTCACAAACAATTCCACTTTTACAGTATGTCATTATACTGATAAAGTCCATCTTCGCTAGCCAAGGGCTACGATCCGCACACTCATTTTCACCCTTGGCATATATAGACCACATTTCGTAAATCCCGCGACGAGAATTTTCATTGGATGCAGCTAGGTCTGGCTGCGTCCAATCAGGACGCACCTTACATTTGATCACGCGCTCTTGTTATGGGACAGAAAAAAATGTAAACAAACATGGCACAGTGTCGACTGTGTCATGGATCTTTACCAGTAAAACAGAGAAGAACAATCTTCAACGACACAATTACGGTAAGGATCGACTCAGTGCGTGGATCGCCGTTTCCTGATGCTGTCTAATCTGATCAAGCTTGATTTTTCACAGATTAACCGAATGAGATGTTCTTCCTTGTTTACATTCATTGCAGAAGCCGTTTTGTTACACGCCTTTTGATTGGTCGGTAATTACGTGATTCAAAGGGACACAATGAACACCGACCGCTAGGTGGCAGACCCGGGGGCTTTCAATTTTGCCCTGATATATTCCAGGGGTGTAGATTACATAGGTGATCGTAACCCCTGGATATCGAGGATGGATAAAGTCCGACAACGCGGCATTTTTTAAGTTGTCTTCGTTCTTGCGATTTTTTTAGAAAGACTTAAAATTAGGGAAATTATACTAAGGAAACTGAAGTGCTCGAATAAGATTCTATGATTAAAACCCCGTCAATTCCAAATGAAAAGGACTACTCAAAATATAATTAGTGCATGCGTATACGTACATAGATAAAGTATAAATTATCATTGGGGATATAAGACCATTTAGGCAGACACATACTTCAATATCGCATTGATATATTACTGTATTATATTCATTCAAAATCAATAAATGATCTATATGTCAAAAGGTTAGTGACGTTGATGGTCAGGAAGTCGTTTCACGTTTGACCACATAATTTAAAAGTTCGGGGTTGTTCCATGAAGCTGAGGATATTGGACTGAAAAATGAATCACGGAAAATATCAAAGGATTGTACAAAAGACACTCCAAAGAGTAGCACCTTTATAATTAAGAAGAAGATACAGTCGGGCCGAATAATAAATTAAAATACAACATACAGCTGTTGCTAAGCAGGGGACTAAAAGTAGACTGTTTTAGCTTTGTATTAGGAAACGGCACCAGCAACTCGCTCTAAACCACAACATCCAGTGCCAAACGGTAACGGAAAAGTCTGGTGCGTCAACATTTACAAGTTCAAAAGGCCATTGCTTGTGGTCATATTTGCTTATTATTACATAAAATATAACTTTTTAACTACCTTATAATAACACTAGTACAGTGAAAAACTCTCATAATTTTCTGAACTCGTCTTTGACATTGATATACCGGAGGGACATCAAAATGCCAGAAACGTAGAACGCTGACATTAGAAACTAATGTAAAAAATGCCACTTTACAGAAGAACAGTAAAGAAAACGTTTCTAGTTTACATGGATATTATATGACTTTCTATCGGATAAAAGATCTTAGTTACCATTTTTTAATTTTCAAATAATTTTATTAATGAATATTTTATAAAGATGTATGCTTCTATCTATTTATTTATTATCTATGCGAATAGACAGGCATGCCCAACAATGTATCAAACATTTCAGTAAAAATGTATCTCCATATCTTCAAGACAGGGTAAACTGATGCTATCCTAGAATACACTCTCTACAACACAATTCATCAATGCAAACCATATAGCTTTAAACGGCTTTATGGGCCCTCAGGTACTTCGAGTAAATCATTCTTTCCGTTATATCTTTAAATTCCACACGGATCACTGTCCACTGGAGATAAGGCCTTGTCTTTGGCCTATAACGTCGGAGTAAGGGAGACATCGTAATGGTTTTATTTTATAGCAATTACACTCAGGGGTCACGGAATATACTTCATCATAACGGGTTTATCTTCGGCCGGGAAAAGTGGAAATCATCACCAATCGTAAATCTCTTACTGAAGATAACAGTGGGCACCATGTGACAGATGGAGTAAGATACACGTGCGGGTATTCCTAGAGAAAAGGGGTTATACTTTTGAAGAAAATTATAGTTTTAAGACCGACTTAGGATTAAGCTTAAGTATTCTTTAGATATGGCTATTGCAGACAGGAAATACAAACAAATATTGAAAACATTTCTTCTTAATTCTGAAAATTGAATGTTATCTATGTCTGTGTGAGATGACGTATTAAGTTTAACTTTCTGTTTTCATCAAGTGTAAATGATTCAATATACGATCTCAGTTCCCATTCACATAACATTGTAAATAAAACCTCATATTCACGTTCATAATACAGTGTATACACTAATAAAGTAGGACATATATATCCATCGCCAGTTATATACATGTTCATGACCTATGGAACTATGGCACACACTAATTGGTTAGGTTAATTAACTCCGCACGTGTTACACCGTTTGTACATGTATTATAATTATATCCCATTCCCCTGTGTACTTAGCGGTGCTTGTTGTTTATAATGCACGTGTCTTGATTTAGGTATGACCCTAGCATGACCCCATAACCTTTCGAGGTCAGGCGTGTTCTTGGCTTCTGCCAGTTTTAAATTCAGTTAGAGCATGGTTATGGGACTATACTATCTAACTCGCTATCTCTTAGTTGTTACCAACAAGACACGTGTGCATGGCGTAACCAAGGTAACCCGGTCACGCCCAACACCCTGGAGACCTAGACTGGAATCAGAAGGCTGTGTATGTGTTATATACGTTATTGCTATCTCTTGAATGACATTGTATGTCTTGACTAGTGGATATATAGTACAGTCTCATCTTAGTACTGTTATTGTGCTGTTATTAATGAAAAGGGTTATTATTTTACTTTTATCTATTCAAACATACATTGCTGAATGAGGATTTTTCCTCTCAGAGTTTTATTTTTTAGATGTAAAATGTTCAAATATAAGATGCATTTTCATTACCCAGAAAGATGGGAATGAGAATAATTACATTTGACATGTCACTATAGGGTCAAATTCAGCCACCATTGCTAGAGCATTACTTTATCGTTAGATGTTTTACCCACGATTAGAGAACGACCGGACATAATAGTATTTCCCACCACTGTAAGGACGGCTGTATTACTTATCATTGTTGGGGTTCAGCCATATTGCTAATCAACTGTACCAATGAGATAGTTTTAGAACAAATGGTCATGGTCTTATTACCAATCACAGTGCCTTCGAATAACTTGTAACGATTAGTCAAAGAAATTATGGCTTAACGCCGTTTCCGAGATATAAAAACTCCGTTGAAACAACGTAGTTAGAAATCGGTGGTTTGATCATGTGACCGCGAACTATTTAGGACACTTCACGAAGGCGGTATATGATGACCGAATGACAGCTAGATTCGATCGTAACGAGACAAGGAACAGGCTCTAAAACTAAGCCATGGTTTGTTGTACCTAGATGCGTAACTGACAGTCGTAAAAGCAACAACCTGGCAAAATGTAACGTTCAGATCGTTTCCGACAGCAAACAGAAACCCCGATTACGAGCAATGTGGTTTGCGATCATCTTTCTCAATACAAGACAAATTCAGTTCATCAATGACCCCATGGTAAGCCGTAGTCGAATCGTATTATTTTAGTGTCGTAGTGGCACCGTAGTGGCACCGTAAGATTACCGTACACGCTTCCGTGGCCAACCGGGAACCGTACAGGTCTCGGGACCACAAAGACTCACGGGAGCTCTACGGTGTTCAAAGTACGGCAGTATTCATGCGGTGCTGCCGTACCGGAACCGGAGCAAACAGTCGTAAAACCGTAGTGGTACCGTAGTGCTACGGGATGTACCGTGACCCACCGAACTGATCCGTAGTAGACCTTACCGTAGTTTAAAAGTCGTATTAAAACCGTGGATCACCGTGACATACCATAAGAAATGTTTTCGCGCCAAATTTGAGTGCAGTTCGGTACGGTTTACACCGGTATATAGAACCGTGGGCATCCGTGATACACAATGGGTAATACCGTCACAGTGTGACAGGGGCTTTACCGTCATTGCCATTCGAGTTGACCGCCATTTTGTTTTCAAAGTGCCCTAAATAAAGTCACGTGGTGATGAAAGTCACATGACTGAAAGTTGTATCCCGGAAATGGCGTAATTATGTTTCACATCACTGTGACCGCATTAGGATTCGATTTAATCTTTGTTTACACATTGTAAGTTACAAAATAACAAAAACAATCGACCAGGACTGTCTTTCCGAGCAAACAAGGGGCCTTAGAAACAACTGTTATGGACTCGATTACCCACCACAGCGAGGGACTTAAAACATCCGATAATCACTGTTACCAACTAAGGAGCAAGGTGTCTAACTGTGATAAAAAGCTCCTCCTCGACATGAAGGATGCTGTTTGAACCTGTCCCGATCAGATATTTCAGTCTGATAGTAATATTACTAAAGCCGAGTCCTCAAAGGAAAATTAACATCGTAATGGCCATGTGTGCATCTTTGAAAATTTTCGTGAACATAGCAAATTTTGGTGCATATCTGTTGACCCCTTACGTTAAGTACATTGTGTGGGTTTTATGATGATATCTCATGAAAAACGTCTATAGCACCGTCTGCTGAAATTTCGGATACGTTCGTACGGGGAGTAAGGTGAGAGACTTTACGAACGTGTTAATCCATCTATTTCGAGATCAACGAACTCAGGCCTAAATATTAACATTAGGTACACAATATTCAGACTTCAAACACAGATTATTTCAGTGCTATGTAAACACCACAGATTACACCATACTGTAAATACATTTTTGTTCTGAAATAATGAAACCCCCATTATAAACTATTTGAAGATACAGCTACACGTGTTCTGTTGGTCACGTGACCCTGTCCACTGTGTCTGTAAAATGAGTTACAGTGAGGAATTATATGTAAAACAGTTCCAAAGAGGGAACCATGGTCGAATAATTGCTTGAGTGAAATATGGTTAATCTCAGTTCAAAGGGAACCTTTAAACGCCGCCGCTAGACACCGGAATCTGTTGTACGGTATTGCTCGCGGTCATTACACATCCTTTACACGTCCAGCTCTAGGCGGGCATGATGTATCACCCCTGCCTCCAATTACTACCAACAGCTACAGACAATTTCAAATGGTTTTACGTGACCATAAACCTCTCTGGTAATTACCATTGACAACATATACTGTATCTTTAGACTCTTTGTCGGTAGGTAAGTCTATAGAACTACTGCACGTGACCAGATAAATCGGGAGAACCATTACATGACGTGATCATTAGAACTAGTGGGCGTGGTCAGTTAAGTCACATGAATTACAACACGTGGTCAGGTAAATTAGTAGAACTATATAACGTTGTAAGTGATACAAACTACTGCAAACATTACACCACGTGATCAGTGACGTCCATGCTCTCGGATAAGTTACATGTACTAGCATTATAACACGTTGTCAGATTTCAGTTACGAGAATAATAACAAAATGACAGAAAAGTTATTAAAATCATAACAAATTGTCAGATAAGTTACTAGAATTATTACACGTTGTCAGATAAGTTACTAAAATTATAACACACGTTGTCATAAGTAATTAGAATTATAACACGTTTTCAGATAAGTTACTAGAATAATAACACGTTGTCAGATAAGTTACTAGAATTATTACACGTTGTCATATAAGTTATTAGAATCATAACACGTTTTCAGATAAGTTACTAGAATTATTACACATTGTCAGATAATTATTAGAATTATAACACGTTGTCACATAAGTTACGGGAATTATAACATGTTGTCAGATCAAATATCAAGATTTATTTTCACATGGTACGTTAAACTAACTGCGTTATTAGACAGAATCGTTATACTTAATATAACTACTGCCCAGATACAACACGTGGTCAGGTAAATTAGTAGAACTATATAACGTTGTAAGTGATACAAACTACTGCAAACATTACACCACGTGATCAGTGACGTCCATGCTCTCGGATAAGTTACATGTACTAGCATTATAACACGTTGTCAGATTTCAGTTACGAGAATAATAACAAAATGACAGAAAAGTTATTAAAATCATAACACATTGTCAGATAAGTTACTAGAATTATTACACGTTGTCAGATAAGTTACTAAAATTATAACACATTGTCAGATAAGTAATTAGAATTATAACACGTTTTCAGATAAGTTACTAGAATAATAACACGTTGTCAGATAAGTTACTAGAATTATTACACGTTGTCATATAAGTTATTAGAATCATAACACGTTTTCAGATAAGTTACTAGAATTATTACACATTGTCAGATAATTATTAGAATTATAACACGTTGTCACATAAGTTACGGGAATTATAACATGTTGTCAGATCAAATATCAAGATTTATTTTCACATGGTACGTTAAACTAACTGCGTTATTAGACAGAATCGTTATACTTAATATAACTACTGCCCAGATACTAAATTACCCGAACTCTAGCATGAGGTCATGTCAGTTACATATAATATGAGGGTATCATTAAGCATTTTTATCTGACTTCGATTAAAAACAAATTTTTATATATGTGCAAAAATATACCAAAATAAATTTGATTTTGACCAGCAATGTCCTAACGATAGAGTCGAACAAACTGAACAAACAAAAACCTACATGTCACTCAGTATTTATTCTCTATATATCCTTTACAAATACAAATAAATATTTTGGTTCATTTTGTTTCCAGTACAGTTACCATACGGCAAGTAAATATTTGGAATATCATAGCACACTAAGGACCACTACTAGTTCTCTATCTATCGCGAAGGTTGTTGTCTCTGTGCGTTGCGTGTACTCGATGTATTAAACTGATTCGAGGAAACGACTAAAGTGCGTAGATTTTATGCCGCTTTCAATTACTTATATTAAATATGATCATATACAAGGAAGTAACATATAAAACAGATTGCGTCCTATTTATTTCTTATCAGTTGTAAGCGTTCGCCATTAAACACCATACGACTGTAATCAGCCACGTAATACAATGTACATTTATAGCATCACAGTAATCAAATGATAGTATGTACAAAGGGAGCAAAGAAACCCGAAAACAAGCAACACAACATTCGAAAGGGGGTGAATTTCTGTGTTAATTTGACCTAATGAGGGGGATTTTCTAAAGAAAAGCTTGCGCATTTCTGTGAATGGGGAAGAGCGAAGGAACGAAGTAGGTCATAAAACAAACGAGTTTGAATGAGCTGAAAACCATGCTACATGCACAAACAAAACGTGGCTTCCATTACGACCAGGTAATGTTAATGACGAAGACGTGAGCTGAGGAATTAGTATAACTCGTATCTCTTACACTTAAATAAAAACAAATGTATTTATTTACGTCTTAAAAAAATACAAAAAACACCAACATCTTCCGGAAAGTTCCCATACCGAAAATTACAACGAGTGCATTGTTATGGAACTCAATAACATTCCATATGCTTAAGTTTGTGTTTACATTCCCAAATAAGACAGGAACAATGTATCTATTGATTCCCTGCTTTCAGCTAATGAGTATCAAATATTATGACAATGAAGGATATTTCATGTAAAGCATTTATGACCGAAAAGACTTACTTAATTGGTTTTATTAGTCGTCGAGTCAGAATTTTATGTTTGCAACAAGTCATAGGAATAGAGTGTCGCTAAATGTTACGGTGGCACATGCACATCTAAAGTGCGATCTCACTAAAACCATCCAACGAGGTCTCGCAAAAGGTTAACAAGAGGTAACCGCAAAGGAGGACCCTCCACAAGAAAAAGCAGACATAAGAAAAAAAGAGAAGATGCTGCTTATTTGCATTATCTTATACAATCAAGTCGCCAGCTCCGTAAACGTTCCTTAACTCAAGGAAATTCATTAACTTCACAAAATTCTCCATAGCAAAACATTACATAATTGAAGGCGAGGTCTTAATTTAGGGAGCTTTCTTTACTTCTGCAATGGTCTCTACGGAGAGTTTGGGGTTAATTAATTTCCGTAAGTAAAGGAACATTCATGGAACTGGGGCTTGTAGTACGTTTTGTATAACGGATCGTGATAACGGCGCCACTGGTTAATCACAATAGTGCTATCGTACTATTATTTACCGAAATAGCCAGACCCAGAAGAAAGTAGGTCCTGTATATATATCGACATTGATACATTCAGTATACTTCAGATCCTTACAGTAAACCTAAGGAGAACATGCAAAAACACAAAACGCCAGAAAATACTGTTATTTGTAGAGCACTTAAAACTGACGTCTTGGACTGTTAAATCATTAATCTTATTCCAAACATCTTGATAACATCGGCACATTTTCTACTGTAAGATCTGCTCCCAAGCACCAGCGCTTTAGTGCTTAGTGTGTACCTTACGATATGTATTTAATACGCAGTCTCGTGCGGAATCTGAATGAAGCGCCCGGTGTGATTCTCCTGCATACATACCAGAATGGAAGAGCGTGCGAGACCTGCCGAGTCCCGGTAAAATGTTTGGCAGGTTATAGTAGTCCCCAGCGGGACAACCCATACCGACTCAAGGACCTATGTAGTGTCTTAAACAGCACCCACTGTAAACAACTTCAGTTGTAAAATAACTAATTTAGAAAACGGAAAAAATCTCTCGGGCAGGTGTTTCAAGGGTTCGTTATTCATCACTGTCTAACGGTTAAGGGTTTGAAGAATGCTGGAAGTTTAGTGCTTTGTTAGATAATACGGTAAACAGTTAAACTGAACGCGTCATCTACAATGTATTTCTTTTAAAAACTGCGAGAATAAACAATAACAGACGCAAGATAATAATCAGTTTAGTTCCGTGAATATCACGAATGCCTTACAAATCGAAAAATTAGCGAAAATACTACCTACATGAAATGTCTAGTTTACGGTGTGTTGCTGTTATGACTGGGTTTTCAGGAGAGCTACAGATGTTGTATTTAAGAAAATGAAAGGACAAGAAGAAATAATTTGTCTTAATATCATAACATGTTAACGACGTGGTCTTCGGTTGAAACTTGAAATGTTACATCTCTCCTATCATAGACACTGCATCAACTAGCTAAAACATATCTTACTCTGCAGGCAATTTGACATGTCATCATTCTGTAGATTCCAGTTTTGTGACAAGAGGTTGGTAATATCAATTTTGACAGGGTGACGTCAAAAATGAGTCTGAGCGGCATTCATATTGAATGTCATTCATGATAAAAACGAAATTTATACTAAAGCACGGGCATTTTTGAGACGCATTTAACTGATTCGCAACTAACTTTTCCAACCTTTGAATTGCATCACTTCAAATGTGCTTCAGGGGTGAATGGGTTACAGTTACGGTTGGAATTCTAGAGATGCTGGTTGATGAAGACTATCGGCAAGTTTCATGGTCGCCATCTTGATTTCATCGAGAAATATTCTGTATCTGTGTGTGATATGAAGATGGGCGTTTTTGAGTTTGCTTATTAGTGTGCTTACTTGTTGTGATTGACAATGATGACTCGGTTCTAATTTTGAGGATTGATGCTTACTTGGATGTGACTAAGATTTACATGGCGGGTGTCGTCGATGAAGTAAAATATGCTTATTCTTCCGGAACACCTGGTCTTATTCTCTTCTACCTTTACGAGGCATCCATGTAAATCTTTCCATTGTTCTTATCTTGCTGGTTTAATCGATTTTGAGTTCAGATTATGGTTCTGTTGACGCTTTGGTATTCTCTGATTTTTAACTAATAATTTGACCCATTTTAAGACAACATAGTTGTAGCGAAATCACGAGCACATATCGTGTTTGGAATTAATTGTAACGCGCATCTCATTGTTTAGTTGATCTTTAGCCAATAATGAAGGCCTGGCTACTTCTATCTGGTCAATATAAGACGAGCAGGTGGTACACAATACCTCTTTCTATTACTACATGTAGTATACGTTCTGATATTAGACTGTAAGAGAGTAAAAGCTTTGATTCATAACATAGTACATATCTGCCACAAACAAGCTCCAACATCTGGTAGATATCAGCTGTTGGTAAAACACACACATAACATCATAACTCAAACGCCTTTATGTATAGAACAATTAGGAATAGTGTTTCATCTGCCAGAGCCTGAAATGAGCCCATCATAAATTCTGTCTGTTAAACACATTCTTATTTAAGTATTGATTCACTTTTACGATAGACAGGACAACATAAGCTTCTACTGTGTACAACAGTGTCCGACGATATGAAAGCACAGCCGAATAAAACCGTGTTATACTAATTTTGTAATCCGAATGATCATCAAGTACCCGCAAACATGATATCAACATCATATGTTGATAACCGGAAGTCAATGTAACTATTCTACGTGCTATATCTATGGACGTCATGACGACGGCTTTTGTACACTCGACAGGTGTTGAACGTGAGCACGTGAGTAAGACAGATTGACAAGACACGTGATAAGTGACCTATCACTCTACCATTTCCGTGTCTCTGTAATTGCTATTACACGTGCGGAACAGCTTCAACACCCGTCCGACCTCGGAGCGTCTACAGATGCTTATCAGCCTACAGTTTATATACAGACGACCTACATACGGACATCTTCATGACGAATGCTCTACACACATGTAAATTACGTCTAACTAATCCATACCGCTCACTCTGGATACCGGAAGAGTATATATGATATTGGTATACAGTGTTTGTAACACTCTTACAATTCACGAAATTGTTACCAACGCGATAACTAATTCTGTAAATGTGTTTAGCTTTCCTTTTGTAAAAAATCAAAACAAATAAACAGTTACAAAATTGAAATGAATGAATTAAAATCTAAACTCTGTTATGTTATAGACAGGAGACCAGAGAAATAAAGAAAGGGGTCAACTATATAATTATAAAGCAGAACATGAGACGAATGTAGAAACAACATAAAACCATAGAACATGAGTAAAGGATTCCAACAAAGTTTGCTAAACCCAAGCAGTCCATTCCAAGTTACCTGATTTGCCCACTCCAAGTTCTCCTAGTAAGACAATGTTGTAGTCAGGAGTATTTCCATTCCGATGAGAGACTCGTTTTCCACTCATATTGACAACAAGTCTCCGACACTTTTTATAACCATTCAGTGAAACATTTATCAGTGTTCAGAGGAACGGCTAAGATCCATTGAAAACAGTAGAACCATATCTCATCACTGTGTGTCTATAGAGGTGTCCAGAAGTGTGTGTAACACAGTATCAATGATAATGTTCACCGTACCTAGGCCTAGCCACATCTAAAACTGTACCATCTTCCGGCGCACGCAGTTTGTACTCCGATCTGACTCGCTGATTGCGCTCATGCCTTGTGCATTCATGTGGAATTTGGCACAACAGCGCTTTACATATGAAGTTTCCATCTGCACGTGAACGGCAGAGGCTGGCGAAGGCCAAACATGTGTGATGGTACATCCATTTGCCTGCCCTGAGAGTGTGGTACATTATGTGAGACATGCTTCACCACACATCATAGCAACACCGGGTCTCTGAACTTTTATAACAGAGGTAGCTCTCCACATCAACTCTGAGGTTTAGTCACACATTTTCAAATTTTGTTATAATTCATTGTTGTACTATTCGCAGCTTTGATTATAATAAGATATCCTAACACGAACTTAACAACAAGATTTTCTTTCGATTTGTAAACTATATGAATATTATCCTTGCACTCGTAGTATTTGCGTTCATTTTATTATACAGGAAGTAAGATCTTATGAGATACGCACTGATATAATGTATTGTAGATATAGTATAATGAATTGTAAATATTATAAATGATGTATTGTAGATATACTATAATGTATTGTTGATATAATATAATGTATTGTTGATATAATATAATGTATTGTAGATATAATATGATGTATTGTAGATATACTATAATGTATTGTTGATATAATATAATGTATTGTAGATATAATATAATGTATTGTAGATATAATATGATGTATTGTAGATATAATATGATGTATTGTAGGTATAATATAATGTATTGTAGATATAATATGATGTATTGTAGATATAATATGATGTATTGTAGATATAATATAATGTATTGTAGGTATAATATAATGTATTGTAGATATAATATGATGTATTGTAGATATAATATGATGTATTGTAGATATAATATGATGTATTGTAGATATAATATAATGTATTGTAGATATACTATAATGTATTGTTGATATAATATAATGCATTGTAGATATAATATGATGTATTGTAGGTATAATATAATGAAGTGTTAATATAATAAATGATGTATTGTTGATATAATTTAATGTATACTAGATATAATATAAAGTATTATGAATATAATATATAATGTATTGTTGATATCATGTATTGTAGATATAATATATAATGTTTCGTAGCTATAATATAATGTACCGTTGATATCATATAATGTATTGTTGATATGATATAATGTACTGTTGATTTAAGATAATGTATCGTTGATATAATATAATGTATTGTTGATATGATGTATAGTATTGTTGATATGATATAATGTATTGTTGATATAAGATAATGTATTGTTGATATAATATAATGTATTGTTGATATAATATAATGTATTGTTGATATGATATATAGTATTGTTGATATGATATAATGTATTGTTGATATACTATAATGTATTGTAGATATAATATGATGTATTGTAGGTATACTATAATGTATTGTAGATATACTATAATGTATTGTAGATATAATATGATGTATTGTAGATATAATATGATGTATTGTAGGTATAATATAATGTATTGAAGATATAATGTATTGTTGATATAATATATAGTATTGTTGATATGATATAATGTATTGTAGATATACTATAATGTATTGTAGATATAATATGATGTATTGTAGGTATAATATAATGTATTGAAGATATAATATAATGAATTGTAAATATAAAAAATGATGTATTGTAGATATACTATAATGTATTGTTGATATAAAATATAATGTATCATAGATATAATATGATGTACTGTTGATATAATATAATTTATCGTTGATATAATATAATTTATCGTTAATATAATAAAATGTTTTGTTGATATGATATAATGTATTGTTGATAGAATATAATGCATTGTAAATATAATATAATGTATCGTTGAGAGATATTCTGTTTCCTTGTATTGAATTTGGACGTTTTTGATAGTGCTCAATAGTATGCCTCTTTGTTTAGATGAAAAATGGTGCCTAATTTCGTACTTTGAGGACGAAACATTAAAAAGGGCCCAAAACACATAGGCGTATTTTTTTACTTTTTAATGATCTCTGTTTAAGGATGTACATCTCTTTGGTTTCAGAAAAAAGAAAATATCTCGAAATGTCAACAAATCCACAATTCGACCTCAAAATAGATTCAACAAGGTGCAAAATATCAACAAAAGAAAGACTCACACGGTTACCCTTGTAAAAGCACAAGAGAATAAGACCAGGTGGTCCGGATGATTAAGCGTCTTCTGCTTCATCGATGGCACCCGCAAAGCAATCCTGTCCACAAACGATCAACACCAAGTCCCCAAAGCTAAACCCGAGCCATCCCTATCAATTACAAGCAAGCACACCAATAAGCACACCCTTAATATCCATCCTTATACCAAACACAAATACAAAACATTTCTCGATAATACAAAGACAGCGACTTCAATACATGTCCATAACTTGCATCTCTCAATCCCTGTACAGCAAGTTTGCTTGTCAGCAGCCGAAATCTATCACGAACATCTCGATATTTAGAGCAAGCTCTTGAACAACGAATCAACTGCGACATGTAAACACCATAGGCTGGAGAATCCCGCCCAGTTACGTTCAAGTCTCTGGGTTTGATCTTTGGTAAGGGTTTTATATTGTTTAAACTGAGTATGATCAATTTTGATAGTAACTATGCATATGGAAGATGTGTCAAATAAATAGAAGTCTGTTTTGAAAAAACCCATTTGGAGGTCATTTTGAAAATGCGTACTTCTGTGTGTGTGTTTTAAACATCAGTGTTTCGCCATTTTTAACTATGGCAAGTTCATTGTTGCTGTCAACTTAATAACGTTCAATATTACGTAAATAGTATGCAACAAAATGGATGATTAAACATTTATTTTCGTACATTTAGTTTAACTGGAACAATTTTTTATTTTGACCCTTCGATATTAAAAAAAAAATAGCAGAACTTTGTTTTTATTAAGCGTTAAATCTATTAAAATATCTGTAACAAAATGAAGATTTTTTTCATAAAACAGAAAGGGTAGGATTAACTGAAATTGTTCTCCTGAGCTGAAATAGTAATTAAGGAAAATTTAACGTCCATAGCTTAAAACAATACTATTTTGGTTTTTGTCAATTCAGCAAAAGATTCATTCATTTCGGTTTACACATTTCGGAGATATGTATTAAGATGTCCTGCAATTGGTAAAACAGCAAAATTCACTTTAAATCACTTATCATATCAAATTGGCAATTTTGTCCTATCATAGCACAAACATGAGCACACCGAATTATCAGTATCTCTGCATTTTTAATTTTTGTCATTCCTCGAACTTCCTTTTTCATAAGTGTATATGAGAATAAAAGTTTATTTGAGAACAAAAGTTTATTTGAGATCAACAGTTTATATGAGAACAAAAGTTTATATGAGAACAAAAGTTTATATGAGAATAAAAGTTTATATGAGAACAAAAGTTTATATGAGAACAAAAGTTTATTTGAGAACAAAAGTTTATATGAGAACAAAAGTTTATTTGAGAACAAAAGTTTATATGAGAACAAAAGTTTATTTGAGAACAAAAGTTTATATGAGAACAAAAGTTTATATGAGAACAAAACTTTATTTGAGAACAAAAGTTTATATGAGAATAAAAGTTTATATGAGAACAAAAGTTTATTTGAGAACAAAAGTTTATTTGAGAACAAAAGTTTATATGAGAACAAAAGTTTATATGAGAACAAAAGTTTATATGAGAACAAAAGTTTATTTGAGAACAAAAGTTTATATGAGAACAAAAGTTTATTTGAGAACAAAAGTTTATATGAGAACAAAAGTTTATATGAGAACAAAACTTTATTTGAGAACAAAAGTTTATATGAGAATAAAAGTTTATATGAGAACAAAAGTTTATTTGAGAACAAAAGTTTATTTGAGAACAAAAGTTTATATGAGAACAAAAGTTTATATGAGAACAAAAGTTTATATGAGAACAAAAGTTTATTTGAGAACAAAAGTTTATATGAGAACAAAAGTTTATATGAGAACAAAACTTTATTTGAGAACAAAAGTTTATATGAGAATAAAAGTTTATATGAGAACAAAAGTTTATATGAGAACAAAAGTTTATATGAGAACAAAAGTTTATATGAGAACAAAAGTTTATTTGAGAACAAAAGTTTATATGAGAACAAAAGTTTATTTGAGAACAAAAGTTTATATGAGAACAAAAGTTTATTTGAGAACAAAAGTTTATATGAGAACAAAAGTTTATTTGAGAACAAAAGTTTATATGAGAACAAAAGTTTATATGAGAACAAAACTTTATTTGAGAACAAAAGTTTATATGAGAATAAAAGTTTATATGAGAACAAAAGTTTATTTGAGAACAAAAGTTTATTTGAGAACAAAAGTTTATATGAGAACAAAAGTTTATATGAGAACAAAAGTTTATATGAGAACAAAAGTTTATTTGAGAACAAAAGTTTATATGAGAACAAAAGTTTATATGAGAACAAAACTTTATTTGAGAACAAAAGTTTATATGAGAATAAAAGTTTATATGAGAACAAAAGTTTATATGAGAACAAAAGTTTATATGAGAACAAAAGTTTATATGAGAACAAAAGTTTATTTGAGAACAAAAGTTTATTTGAGAACAAAAGTTTATATGAGAACAAAAGTTTATATGAGAACAAAAGTTTATTTGAGAACAAAAGTTTATTTGAGAACGAACAAAAGTTTATATGAGAACAAAAGTTTATATGAGAACAAAAGTTTATATGAGAACAAAAGTTTATTTGAGAACAAAAGTTTATTTGAGAACGAACAAAAGTTTATATGAGAACAAAAGTTTATATGAGAACAAAAGTTTATTTGAGAACAAAAGTTTATTTGAGAACGAACAAAAGTTTATATGAGAACAAAAGTTTATATGAGAACAAAAGTTTATTTGAGAACAAAAGTTTATTTGAGAACAAAAGTTTATATGAGAACAAAAGTTTATATGAGAACAAAAGTTTATTTGAGAACAAAAGTTTATTTGAGAACAAAAGTTTATATGAGAACAAAAGTTTATTTGAGAACAAAAGTTTATATGAGAACAAAAGTTTATATGAGAACAAAAGTTTATTTGAGAACAAAAGTTTATATGAGAACAAAAGTTTATTTGAGAACAAAAGTTTATATGAGAACAAAAGTTTATTTGAGAACAAAAGTTTATATGAGAACAAAAGTTTATATGAGAACAAAAGTTTATTTGAGAACAAAAGTTTATATGAGAACAAAAGTTTATATGAGAACAAAAGTTTATATGAGAACAAAAGTTTATTTGAGAACAAAAGTTTATTTGAGAACAAAAGTTTATATGAGAACAAAAGTTTATTTGAGAACAAAAGTTTATTTGAGAACAAAAGTTTATATGAGAACAAAAGTTTATTTGAGAACAAAAGTTTATATGAGAACAAAAGTTTATATGAGAACAAAACTTTCTTTGAGAACAAAAGTTTATATGAGAATAAAAGTTTATATGAGAACAAAAGTTTATTTGAGAACAAAAGTTTATTTGAGAACAAAAGTTTATATGAGAACAAAAGTTTATATGAGAACAAAAGTTTATTTGAGAACAAAAGTTTATATGAGAACAAAAGTTTATATGAGAACAAAAGTTTATATGAGAACAAAAGTTTATATGAGAACAAAAGTTTATTTGAGAACAAAAGTTTATTTGAGAACAAAAGTTTATATGAGAACAAAAGTTTATATGAGAATAAAAGTTTATATGAGAACAAAAGTTTATATGAGAACAAAAGTTTATTTGAGAACAAAAGTTTATATGAGAACAAAAGTTTATTTGAGAACAAAAGTTTATATGAGAACAAAAGTTTATTTGAGAACAAAAGTTTATATGAGAACAAAAGTTTATTTGAGAACAAAAGTTTATTTGAGAACAAAAGTTTATATGAGAACAAAAGTTTATATGAGAACAAAAGTTTATTTGAGAACAAAAGTTTATATGAGAACAAAAGTTTATATGAGAACAAAAGTTTATATGAGAACAAAAGTTTATATGAGAACAAAAGTTTATATGAGAACAAAAGTTTATTTGAGAACAAAAGTTTATATGAGAACAAAAGTTTATTTGAGAACAAAAGTTTATATGAGAACAAAAGTTTATTTGAGAACAAAAGTTTATTTGAGAACAAAAGTTTATATGAGAACAAAAGTTTATTTGAGAACAAAAGTTTATATGAGAACAGAACAAAAGTTTATATGAGAACAAAAGTTTATTTGAGAACAAAAGTTTATATGAGAACAAAAGTTTATTTGAGAACAAAAGTTTATTTGAGAACAAAAGTTTATTTGAGAACAAAAGTTTATTTGAGAACAAAAGTTTATATGAGAACAAAAGTTTATTTGAGAACAGAAGTTTATTTGAGAACAAAAGTTTATATGAGAACAAAAGTTTATATGAGAACAAAAGTTTATTTGAGAACAAAAGTTTATATGAGAACAAAAGTTTATTTGAGAACAAAAGTTTATATGAGAACAAAAGTTTATTTGAGAACAAAAGTTTATATGAGAACAAAAGTTTATTTGAGAACAAAAGTTTATTTGAGAACAAAAGTTTATATGAGAATAAAAGTTTATATGAGAACAAAAGTTTATTTGAGAACAAAAGTTTATATGAGAACAAAAGTTTATATGAGAACAAAAGTTTATATGAGAACAAAAGTTTATATGAGAACAAAAGTTTATATGAGAACAAAAGTTTATATGAGAACAAAAGTTTATTTGAGAACAAAAGTTTATATGAGAACAAAAGTTTATTTGAGAACAAAAGTTTATTTGAGAACAAAAGTTTATTTGAGAACAAAAGTTTATATGAGAACAAAAGTTTATATGAGAACAAAAGTTTATATGAGAACAAAAGTTTATTTGAGAACAAAAGTTTATTTGAGAACAAAAGTTTATATGAGAACAAAAGTTTATATGAGAATAAAAGTTTATATGAGAACAAAAGTTTATATGAGAACAAAAGTTTATTTGAGAACAAAAGTTTATATGAGAACAAGTTTATATGAGAACAAAAGTTTATTTGAGAACAAAAGTTTATTTGAGAACAAAAGTTTATATGAGAACAAAAGTTTATATGAGAACAAAAGTTTATTTGAGAACAAAAGTTTATATGAGAACAAAAGTTTATATGAGAACAAAAGTTTATATGAGAACAAAAGTTTATATGAGAACAAAAGTTTATATGAGAACAAAAGTTTATTTGAGAACAAAAGTTTATATGAGAACAAAAGTTTATTTGAGAACAAAAGTTTATATGAGAACAAAAGTTTATTTGAGAACAAAAGTTTATTTGAGAACAAAAGTTTATATGAGAACAAAAGTTTATATGAGAACAAAAGTTTATTTGAGAACAAAAGTTTATTTGAGAACAAAAGTTTATATGAGAACAAAAGTTTATTTGAGAACAAAAGTTTATATGAGAACAGAACAAAAGTTTATATGAGAACAAAAGTTTATTTGAGAACAAAAGTTTATATGAGAACAAAAGTTTATTTGAGAACAAAAGTTTATTTGAGAACAAAAGTTTATTTGAGAACAAAAGTTTATTTGAGAACAAAGTATGAGAACAAAAGTTTATATGAGAACAAAAGTTTATTTGAGAACAAAAGTTTATATGAGAACAAAAGTTTATATGAGAACAAAAGTTTATATGAGATCAAAAGTTTATATGAGAACAAAAGTTAAATGAGAACAAAAGTTTATATGAGAACAAAAGTTTATATGAGAACAAAAGTTTATTTGAGAACAAAAGTTTATTTGAGAACAAAAGTTTATATGAGAACAAAAGTTTATATGAGAACAAAAGTTTATATGAGAACAAAAGTTTATATGAGAACAAAAGTTTATATGAGAACAAAAGTTTATTTGAGAACAAAAGTTTATATGAGAACAAAAGTTTATATGAGAACAAAAGTTTATATGAGAACAAAAGTTTATATGAGAACAAAAGTTTATATGAGAACAAAAGTTTATTTGAGAACAAAAGTTTATATGAGAACAAAAGTTTATTTGAGAACAAAAGTTTATATGAGAACAA
This sequence comes from Mimachlamys varia, assembly GCA_947623455.1. NCBI lineage: Eukaryota > Metazoa > Mollusca > Bivalvia > Pectinida > Pectinidae > Mimachlamys > Mimachlamys varia. Next base: position 6,775,946 of record OX392535.1, read on the forward strand.
AAGTTTATATGAGAACAAAAGTTTATTTGAGGAACACTTTGAGGTGTATATCCTGTATGTTACATTTGTACATATTTTGTCTCGAGTTTAATTGATTTTTAATTCGGATTATGGTTTTGTTGACGCATTGGTATGTTCGTAACCTTTCCATGTGCATTTACCTTTCTGCTTGGCCCTACGGTTTGCAACTATTGCAAAATATCCTGCACAGTGCTACCGATAGAAACACTTTAATGGAAAAAAAAATTATTGTTATTTTTATTATTGATACGGAAGGTATTACGAATACTAGTACGTACACAGTTAATTTTCTAACTTGTGATCGTTCAGGCATAGCAGAGACAATGTTAATGTTATCAGGTACGAGGTAAACATGAGCAATACCTGGAATGCCTACGTGTCTTCATTCACGAGTGTTGCGGCACATACATACATTTTGTTTGTTGTTTATGATTATAGATGAGCATCTCATACGTCATACATATCATCACATATCTCATGGACAACTTTGCTTGCTTTTAAAAATTCAACAAGGTTTTTAGGCAAAGAAAGATAAATATTTAGATAACTGGTACATCGCGCATTATTGTAAAAAAACACTTTAAATATGTATATTTGTTGGAACTGATCAACTTCCATAATCTTCATACGTCATTTATCCATGCACTAAACCAAGATAACAACTTATCATGTAAGGTTTGTTAATATCATAATTAACAGACGGGCGGTGAGGTGGGAACTATGTCGCTGTTATCTCTCAGATAGGAAAGTGGGCGATGTAAGTTTGTATATAATATCAGTATCGTTTCGTTCTTATCATTTCGTTTTTAACGTAAAACCTGCTTGACATTAATTCATTCTCTTGTACTTTTACGAGGGTCACCATGTAAATCTTTCCCTTGTTCCTATTTTGCCTCTAGTTTAATTTTCAACTCGGATTATTGTTTTGTTGACGCTTTGGTATTCTCTGAATTTTTAAATTTGTTATTCCTATTTCATTCTTATAATTAGAAATGATCAAGATCAATCGCGGGAGTTTCACCAAGAACATGATCGAGAGATGTTCCCGGATATTTGACGGTCGATTTTGTTCGTTGGTCCTTGGCTTTCCTACACTTTTCTTGCTATCGATGCTTTACTATAGACAGCGAATGGGTGTAGTATACAATTTGTCTCTGTAACTGTTAGTGTAACAGAAAAAGTAAACAAAGTGTTTTCATCAAGATGGCCTTCTCTCGCGAAAACATTAGAAGGATTTAAAAGGGGAAAAAATGAAAAATTGAAACATTTTTGTAATTACTGGTGTAGACAAAAACTTAGCTCCGTGTATTATCTACAGTTGTATGATTGCTGTACGGTAAATGTTTTCGAGTAAGGATCGTTTGATATTTTCAACGTTAACGTCATGTTGGATTTTGTTTTCGAATTTGCAGAGGTCGCAATGAAACCGACCAGACATGGTCTAATTCTTCCCTTTACTATTTTGAATGTATTTTTATCAATGAAACTACAAGGATACTACTAAATCATATATACATGTATCTGATGGTGAACTTAATAAGTTTGCATCAGAGTGCATTATTTTGACCATTTTTGAGGCTATGATATAGAACCTTTGGAATTACCTTCATTAGAACATGCTCTTTAACGGTTTCAAATGAATAAACTTGAAAGTTTGATTTTTCTGCTAACATTTGCTGGATTAAGTTAGCCCCGCCCATAATATACTAGGGGTACTAATCGTTAATGTAGTACAACGAACGCTTATGAAGTGATAGTCATTCAAAAACATTTTTAAATCGTTGACCTTGACCTTTAAACTTTTGTGATCATAATTTTGGTCGCGTTTCACGCGCTCGTTGTCCTTTGCTATGTGCTGGCATGTGGATGTTAGCCTTTGTTTGATTTTTGAGAAAAGTGTAAACAGTTACTCTGGAAATAACGATAATGATAAAAATAATAAGAAGAATAAGAAAAAAACATTAACAATAACAATAGTGTTTTCCATCCGAAAATGAAAATCTCAATTTATTTTACAATAAGGCTATAATTAAGTAATATTCATTATAATAATTTTGCCACAGTGCGATTGCATCACAATTTTAGCGGTCGCTGAGTGGCACTTATCCTATATAGGACGAACTGTTGATTTGAAGAGATAATCTGCCCATAACTGCACGTGTATCTAAGACAAATATCACTTTTTAACAAAATTACGAAAAAAGCGGAACAATGATGATACGATATAACCATTCTGTCTACTGCGTTCTCTTCATTGTAATACAGGCGAAAAAAATCCTCGTCTAAATAAACTCCCAATCTATATTGATGTGCGGCGTGCATATCCTACCGTGTGGGTGCGCGTGTTGTACCAGCTGACACGTGATAGCGTGACTGATTGGGGCTCTTAGTTAAAACATTTTACGCGTATACCTTTCCCGAATTCTAAATTAAGCTCAGTGCTGTCAAGTGATCCGAACATTTGGCCCCTGATACCTATATCGGTGCTGTGGGACGGCACACGTTTCCACACAGTCATTAACTTGTCTGTAACCCGTACGGATCACATAAATTACCCGACAGAGTATATTACAGTATTACCAGATACGTTTGAAATAAATGGATATACGTGTAAAAAGTGGTTTTAATGCAGACATATCTATAAATCACGCAGACGCAAAACTAAGGATAAATATAAACATATTGCTAATTGCTTACGATCGGTTCCCATACTGGAGTGTTTGTAAGGCTACACCACAATCTCAAACTCAGGAATCTTAATGAACTAGTCCCGTTTACATCTAGATTAATCATTAGTATTTGAATCAACTACTTTCATAACGTAAAAGTTGCTTTAAATACTAATCTGATTTCAATATGAAAAGAAGTGATTCATCGGAAGTGGTAAAATACTTCTCCCATCAGAAGTGGTGAAATGCCACTCCCATCAGAAGTGGTAAAATACAACTCCCATCAGAAGTGGTAAAATACAACTCCCATCAGAAGTGGTAAAATACAACTCCCATCAGAAGTGGTAAAATACAACTCCCATCAGAAGTGGTAAAATACAACTCCCATCAGAAGTGGTAAAATACAACTCCTATCAGAAGAGGTAAAATACAACTCCCATCAGACGTGGTAAAATACACCTCCCATCAGAAGTGGTAAATACAACACCCTTTAGAAGTCATCGGAAGTGGTAAAATACAGTTCCCATCGGAAGTTTTAAAATACAACTCCTATCAGAAGTGGTAAAATACAACTCCTATAAGAAGTGGTTAATACACCTCTCATCAAAAGTCGTAAAATACAACTCCAATCAGAAGACACCGGAAGTAGTAAAATACAACTCCAATCAAATGACACCGGAAGTGGTAAAATACAACTCATCGAAAGTGGTAAAGTACAACACTCATCAGAAGTAGAAATACACAACTTTCATTAAATGTTGTACCTTATACTTTCATTTGAGTTGTAATATAATTACCTCATCATGGAGTAGTATTATACACCAATCAGGATTGTAATGTACTATATTTACTTTTCTCAACAGATATCATCAAAATGAGTACGTACTACTATCAATTGTTATATACTAATGTCATCGGAATTCTAATGAACATATTGTATTTTCATAGAAGATGTCGTAAATAGCTCTTATCAGAATGATTTTATACTGTTCTCGACGGAATGGTAACATACTATTCCCACTGGAATTTGAATATACCACTTCCATCCAAATAGTGACATACCACTCTCATCAGAATTGAAAATATACACAATCTCATAAGATTTCAATCTATAAAACATTTGGAATTGTAAGATACTAGTCTCTTCAAAATTGTGATAAACTTGTCTCGTCAGAATTGTTATATACTCATTTCAACAAATTGCAATACAGCACTCTCATTACCATTGTTGGCGTCTCCTTGCTGTACACCTTTGATAGTATGATAAAAGATTTTTTGTACCTTTCACATTGAAGTTGAGGTCATAGTGTCCTTATGTCAGAGCAATGTACATCGTCAATGAGTGAAACACGTATCTTGCAAATTTCATCAAAGTATATTTTTGGGTTTTAGAGGTACCGCCTGGTTTTGGGGTTATTTTCCCCTTCAAATAAACAAGGCTTATTATGGCCCAAAGGAAATGAAGCAATCGCATGAAGACATGTTTTGACTGTCATTTTATTGTTACAATTCTTTTGATCGTTGATCTTCACACCTGAAGAGCATTCTCCCTCAAATTAGGATGTTCAGGATGATAGGCCAAATGGAAATAAACTTATCTCATGGAAACGTTTATGGGACGCCAGTTCCATTATCGTAACAGTGACCTTGATAATGACCTCCAGAGCTATAGATCAATCATCGAACAGTACGAAACGTTGCTTATATAGGTCAAAGTGAACTCAAATTATCGCACGTATACCTTTATTGGAACGACGCGAACGGCAAAACCGCTGACAAAGTGACCCTTATCGCCACCTTTTCAGGCGTCACATAAATGCCTCATCAAACTCAAAGTGCTCTTTAATCAATAAATTTCTTTTATTTCTGAATTATACTGTGATTTAGAATAAGCAACAAGTCTGTTTCACTCTCGTCGAAAACTTAAGAGTATTTTCGTATATTGTTACGCAAGCGCATAAATCAAAATTTTTAACGATGTCATTTAACGTTTGATAATGTAGAGTAAATAAGCATTATTCACTCAGGATATTTCTGTACAAGTAATTCAAAACTATATATTAATGTTAACTTGAAGTAAAACTTCCTTCACAACTCCAGGAAAATAAATGACTTTAGTTCATATTCTTTGTAAACAGAAATAAGAAAAACAAATTGCATAAAAACACTGTCGCGAAAAGCAAAACCGAAAAAATGATCGATCCAACGAAAATTACCCATTATCCCTATTCTAATCGGGTGCAGACAAAATGTAGGTAAAGCAGTATTTTTACATGTAATACTGTACATACTGTTAAATTATCCTCATACAGTAGTGTATACAATTTATATTTAAAGATGACGCGGACATATTAATTAAACGTTTATTTTCAAGGTTTGACATAGTTGATTGATCCGCTGCAGAACATCATTGAACACCAAGTAAATGCCACCATTGCGATTATAGATATGCTGAGCTGTCCACGAAACATACAATCTACATCATTTTATTCACATACAGCAGTCAACTGTCTAATATTACAGATTAAAGGAAAGAGATAGAAACAGGCGATATTCAACAGATCAAATAGTGAAACAAAATTGACATTATATATGATAGATTTAACTATGCAAAAAATCCCCACAGGAATATCCCTATACACATTAGGACAATTGCGTTGATGTTGACGAAGCGTTTCCACTTTGGTTCCTCCCTGATGTCCGTCAGCATGGTCTGTTTTGTTGTGTCATTGTCCTCGGAGTTGAGAACCTCTTTAGGGGGTTCGTACCCACATAGCATGTACACAAAAGACTTCCATCTGGGCACCACCACTGAAACATATCATACACACGGTGAATATTAGTCCCTCTACCGCAATGTTATGAGGCTGTACATTCATATTATACATCAACACCAAATATGTTTTGTGCCATGACTACATCACCATTATGTTACAGAACAAGAAATATCGACCTCAAATCTTCCACGATTTGCTCTACCAAATAATCCAAGGGGAAATTCCCATGTAAATATATTGTACTTCATGATTCAAGGCATCAAGATATATAATTACAGCTAGTACTTGTTCATACAGTAATCTAATATACTTACAGGTGATATTGATTTTAACTTAATCACAATATACTCTTAATGTATATATATAATGCATATCAATCTGCCTCTTAAAAATGACATTCTTAATAAACCAATATAAACCTATTGGGACATTATTGGTTACCAACCATTTTATATAAGTTGTGTTTATATATTTATAGACAAAAGAGAGATTCGAGAGATGCAGGTTGATCAGAACTATCGGCAAGTTTTATGGTCGCCATCTTTGTCTCATTGAGAAATATTATGTATCTTTGAGTGATATGAAGATGGACGTTTTTGAGTATGCTCATTTGTGTGTTTACTTGTTGTGATTGACAATGATACTCGGTCCTAATTTTGATAACTTGATGTTTTCTTGGATGTGACAAAGATTTACATGGCGGGTGTCGTCGCAGAGGACGCGTACTCTTTCGGAACACCTGGTTTTATTCTCTTGTACTTTTACAAGAGTCTCCATGTAAATCTTCCCTTTGTTCATATTTTGCTCCTGGTTTAAACGATTTTGAGTTTGGATTATGATTTTGTTAACGCTTCGGTATTCTCTTATTTAATCATTTATTATTATAACAACCAAACGAAGTTTTACATTTAATCAAGTCACTGATGGTGACCAGTCTCGTTGTATTAATTGAGCGATTAAGTAGCATGAGGAAAACGGTAACTGGTACTGACTGTTAAGTCATTGTATAACTTATATTTTACCTTCTGGTTTATCCCTCAGATCTGCTATTCTCTTTTGTCTAGCTTCCTCAGATATCCTATTGGTTTCCTCTTCTTCCTCAAACGGGATTCTGTTTATGGTACTGTATCTTGTCCACCACGTCAGTCTCACAAGCTGTTGGTTTTCACAAATTCAAAAGGATTATCTTAGATTAAAATAAACAGATTTTATTGAATCGCGTCCACCACGTCGTTCTCGCTAGGTGTTGGTATACATAAAATTAAAATGAATTATCTTAGATTAAAATAAACAAATTTTACTCCAGAGCAAATAAACCGAATTAAATATTTAATCAAACTTTAAGGAGCACATGTGTTGCAAGGTAAATTATTATAGTGTATCATCCCATTGGATTGGCTAGCAGCCTCATGTGTTAATGAAGAATTCTGCAACTATATTTCATTATTAGATGCTTTCAACAAAATTGCCTTAATGGTGTACCGTTAATTCGATATTTGTTTTACAAGGAATTAGCTTTTTAAGTCTATTTGCGAAGAGGTTGAATTGCGTACATATACATGTTTTCATCAATCGAAGAATGATTCCAATTGACAATTAATACCAAGAATGTAATTGCAAATCGGTTATATTAGGAAATAACCAATAAAACTCACAGGCATATATTGCGAAATCTACTGCACGCGAAAATAAAATTATTTATAGAAATTTGTTTTGGAATGAATAATGATGTGATTACATAATAATAAAGAATATAATTATTTAATTCAACTTAAACGAACTTAACCGTAAACATAGCCCTGTTATCTATCTCGACCATTCCACTATGGTAGAAACGATGAGTTTAACCACTTACATGTTTTGGGTGTATCGGCTGTGTGAGAAGTGATACAATGATGGTAGTAAACAGGCTGATGAAGAACAGGATGATTGTGAAGTGTAGGAAATGAACTTTTGCAATGATTGCCGGCCTGAATTCTTCTTCTCCACAAGCTGGCGTTCCATAACCAAAGTCTAACCCGAGACGTAGAAGTCCGACAAGAAGGCCCACCATTAAACCCCAGAAGGCTCCCTGGAATCGTTATATTGAATGTTTAATATCTAAAAGATGTATAATAAATTTAGTTGTTTAATGTTTTTGCTATTTGTTATAAACAGTTGCAACTTCATTTCATATCATACTTATTACAATGTAACGACTGATTGTATTGACAAATAACACGTTTGTATATATTTTAACATATTTTATTTGATTAAGGATCCTTGAATCACTGCCAAACTGTGTAAGGTATAATACTACACATGGGAACCGCTTTCCTGCAAGTTTATTCTATTGGTAAATTCATAGCTGAAAGACACCATAACTAGCGAAACTCTTACCGAAAATATAGGACCTAACACTATCTTTTTTCGCCCCAACCGATTTCCCATTGAATGACAATGCATGCTAAAGACACAATGTAATTCATACATGCTGTGGAGGTTAATCGCCAAAAATTATCAGAGTGCAGTAGATCAAGAATCCTTTATTAAGATCTGGCATCTACTTCATATGACATCAGAGATAATGAAAATTCTACGAAATATAGAATAAGCTCATACGGTTTTTATCTTTTAACTTACAGCTTCGTTAGTCCGTTTCCACAGCATTGCAAGTAGGAAAAGGGAGAGAACCGGTGGTACAAGGTATCCACTGACAGATTGAATGTAGTTAAAGAGTTGTCCGCCTTGGGAAGCTTGTAGAATTGGAATCCATAAAATACTTAAACCGACGAGAATTAGCACAAATATTCTGAAAAAAAATAATATGATAGTATAGCACTATCTGTCAAATACTGTATGCATGTAAATCAATTGAATTGGATACTCTTATCAGTGAAATGCATTATCATTTATGTAAACAATGCATAGAATGATATCACATTTTGATTTTCCGGATAGTAAACTTTCTCTTTCTTGATACTGACATTTCTGCTTCTCAACCCTATGTTCTTAACATGTAATAACGAGTCTTTCGTGATATATGTTGACTGCTCACGAACAAACTTAGGGCAGAGATTCGGAAGAAACAGGTTGATGAAGAATAACAGAAAGTTGTATGGTTGCTACCTTGGTCTAATTTAGAGATATGTTGTAACGTTGTATACGCTTATTTGCATACCTACTTGTTGTGATTGAGAATGAAGCTTATGCTCTCTTTTAGGACGTGATATTTACTTGGATGTAGCCTAAGATTTCTCTCCCGGAATATGTTATTTTATTATCTTGTAATTCTACGTGTAAGTTTTTCCTTTGTTCAATTTTGGCCCAATTTTTTTCTCAAATAACTGTATTTTTTATTAATACAGAAATCCATACATAGTAAATAGTCAATGCATGGTATATTAATTCCGTATTTTATGGCGTTTTATAGATGCTGCAATGTTTTCAATCTTATCAAACATTCCAACGTGGCTGACCAGTATATCATTCAAAGGGGAATACTAACAAACTGTGTATGATACCATGTTTTTACCACTTGTGTAACCAGTATTGGTATTATGAGTCAACTTGACTCATCTACTAAGCCTCATAGCAAAAATAAAAATTATATAAATAACAAATCAGAGAATACCGAAGCGTGAACAAAACCATAATCAAATCTTAAAATCGATTAAATAAGGGGTAACATATGAACTGAAGAAAGATTAACATGGAGACCCTTGTAAAGGAACAAGATAATAAGACCAGGTGTTCCGGAAGACAAATGCGCTGTTCTGTTGTCGTCTAACTATTGTAGTGCATTTTAATTTCGAACATTGGACATTCACAGGAACGTGTTATCATACCTCCCGACGACTAAGAGCTCGCCATCAGAAGACCTTGGGCGTAGTCGTCTCCATATATCCATGGTAAATATTGTACTGGTGCTGTTGAATACAGACGTCAAGGAGCTCATCAAGGCCGCCATCATCGCAGCTAACATCAGACCTTTCAGTCCTGCATAGTAATACGGCGAACAGTTCAGCTTAAAATAACACAGACATATCACCGCGAAAATAGGCGGAGACATAATAGCCCTAGTCATACTTCACTATTACATTGAGAATTCCAAAGACAAAAACAAGAATCAAATCACTATTAATAGCGTACAAATAGGATTATGTATTACTCAATGACTACTATGCTTATATTTCAATGGCAAAATTCTCCAGTCAAAGATCTTATCTACACATTCATAAGAAAGGATAATGCTACATGTATGATCGGCGATGTTAGTTACCTTCGGGCATTAGCTCAACCACCAGTTTAGGGTAGGCGATGTTGGTACACCCAGCGGCATTGTCGCAGATCTGTTTACACAATTCTGGGTCAACACATCCCACCTGGTCTATAGATAATACATCACGTAATATCGTAATATAGTAATAACTTCAAAATGTACACCCTGGTACTTATATAATACATGGATGGTGCCAATGCATCTGACGATACAAGATTATCATGTAACCTTAATGCTGGACTATTAGGAAAGATGATGCTGCACCTTTTATATTTGCGACCATTGGGATTGAAATATTATCTTTACAAGAGGGCATATACTGTCATTTTATAGTAAATACTACATTAAGTAAAATAAAATTGAAAACAGATCGTTTTATGTTATCCTCTTAAGTTCTCACCTTTAAATAGAATGCGGCTGATCATTCCGGGAAACACAGTTGTAAACAGAGGTAGGATCTTGAGGTAGGCAGCCAGAATAGACCCACCCTTAACATGATGCATATTCTTCGCAGAAAGCGTCCTTTGTACTAAAACCTTCATAAAACAATAATAAGAGTGACACTCAATCAACAATTATTATATTTCAATTATCAAAGTAGTCATCAGTATCAAATATTTTTCAACGAATGAATAAAACATAAATGCATCAAATATTGGTCATTATTGTGTGCTTATAGGTGACATAAATATAAATAGAATTGATTATAGTGAACGAACGAACTACAAATAATATTTGAATGGCAATAAATTGATGCCAGAAACGTTTGATGGTTCTAATTTGTGTTACAGTTCCTGAGGAAGTATAGGTTGTTACAATGACGTCACTGTACCTGGTCGGAGCAGAAGTACCACGCGCTCAGAATTGTGATTCCAATCACATTACCAGGCCAAGGGAGGTCAGCCGAGGAGGCGTCCCGCAGTAAATGGAAGGCGTTGTCGGGTGGTATACCGCACGTAGAACCATTTACCCGCTTGTCAGGGATAGCGCGTAAATATTCAGCATACACCTTTTCTAATCCCCCGACTTTAATATAACCTTAGAATTTAAGATAAACATAAGTGCTATTGTTAAAGCTGTACATTTTGATAAAAAAATTTAATATCTTATCTTAAAATGAACTGATAAGATGACTTTTTGCTGTATGAAGACAGCCTGCAAATTATCATATTTCTTGCTTTTATATATAATATTCAAGATAATATGGTCTTGTCATATGTAGATAGTTGAATTGTTTGTTAATTAAACCAATATGCAACAGCTCAACTTTTGCAAATGACTTGTATTTCAAGATTGCATGAACTTTCGCAAACCAATAGTGTTGATCACATAATGTATTTCAGTCTTTTTTATTGAAGACTAATGCGTTAATGTAACATATGTCTTATATATGCTTACTTAACACCATAAGGACAATGGACCCGATTACCATTATAACTGTTTGTAGTGTGTCCGTATACATAACAGCTTTAAGTCCACCTGTGAAATAACAAAATACCGTTATGGAAAGGTAATGTAGTAACAAAAAGTACCTTTATAAGTCTGTGATATAAAAATGGTTTAAATAGGTTGTAATCGTGACTGAACTACTCAAGTAATTAATATCAAATCCGTTAAAAGGTTACAGATGCATTACAAGCGCATATTCAAATCAGAGATAAAAAAGCAACGCAAGGATAAATTTGTAAAATGAATCATGATAAACATCTCTTCCAGATATGGTAGACATGTACCAACCTGAGACGGTATACAGGGTTGATATTCCTAACAGCAGGAACACCCCGGCGTATAGGTCCCACCCTACTGCCTGCTGTATAAATATGGTACCCGCATACATGTCAACCTAGCAGAGAGAAAGCGATACACACTTTACCGAGAAGTGGCAAGTGTAGGTAATAATTAACAACATATTTAGCTATACCCCAAAATTGCAAAATTAAATGGCAACATATGAAGCACCGATAACACTACATAAACAGTGATGTCATTTATATTCGCAAGTGTCAACATATGAAAGAGTTCACGGCTTTTGATTATAGAACGTATGTATCACAAAATATATTGTCTTCGAAGTGATGAACGAAGCTAGCTATCAGGTATCCCGCTATACACATACAAGTCGTTAAGTATGCATCCACGAAGCACTGTTTGACACAGTAAGCTTAACTTACATGGTGATGTCGGCAAGATTTAAATGAATACATGTTACGTCAAAATAAAGGTTGAATGCATATTTCGTTCATGCCTGCATGGGCTGGTTAAAGGATATGAACCTTGTGCAAAGGGTGCATAAACTGATATATTTACACCTCTCCCTTCTTGTGCTTAGTAAACTCTGACTGCGAATATATTACCGTATACGCAGTGAAAAAAGGCTCGGCTGATTGATATTTGTTCAAATATGGCGTCGTTCACGCTTCAGAAAAATAAGTATTCGCTGTCGGCCATTGTTTGGTTCCTACAAGATTTTGAAATATGGAACACATATGAAATCAATTTCTTTTCATTAAACAATAAATAGTTTCTAGCAAACTATTGATTCCAAATGATGCGCATTCGAAATTATTTGATGGTAACGCAAACATGGCGGCGCCCTGCATTTGTGACGTCTGACGTCGGACCGCGTCACAACCAGATCACCGTGTCAATGCATGTACATAACGACCGTTATAAATACAGATATAAATTCGACTTGCTAGAAATATTATTTAATACCAAATTTACATATGATGCTATGAAGAAAATAGTGTTGTTCACAGTGTTTTTTTCTATATCTACCAATATATTGATGAAATCCAATGGGACTATATTATCTTAGCAACCACGGCCATCGTAGTTACCATCTTAACAACCCGCGTCCAATGCTTTTTTCTTCGTATAGCACTTGAAAATTACTAATGATGTAAATATAAGGATTGTACCTCATTTTGACTGCGTATACGGTAGTATGCCCGCAGTTGGCAACGAACATATTCACTATGTTCGTTGCCAACTGCGGGCATACTACCGTATACGCAGTCAAAATGAGGTACAATCCTTATTTGCTTTTCTCTTCATTTGCACGAGGTTTATCAGGACGGGTAACAAAAACCTTGCCAACTATGACCAACACGGGCAACTTACTACTAAGCTGTATGATAAACGTGATGATTTCGATTATCCGATCGTTAACTTTCCCTTTCTTGATAGTAACACCCCTACTTCTCTACCCTATGGTGTTTACATGTCGCAGTTGATTCGTTATTCCAGGGCTTGCTCTGAATATCTCGATTTTCGTGATAGATGTCAACTTCCGACGAACAAACTTACGGCACAGGGATTCGAGAAATGCAGGTTGATGAAGACTATGGGCAAGTTTTATGGTCGCCATCTTTATCTCATCGAGAAATATTCTGTTTCTTTGTATGATATGAAGATGGACGTTTTTGAGTTTGCTTGTTAGTGTGTTTACTTGTTGTGATGACAATGATGACTCGGTTCTCATTTTGAGGACTGATGCTTACTTGAATGTGACCAAGATTTACATGGCGGGTGTCGTCGATGAAGCAGAAGACGCTTACTCTTCCGGAACACCTGGTCTTATTCTCTTGTGCTTTTACGAGAGTCTCCATGTTCATCTTTCCTTTGTTCCTATTTCGCCCCTAGTTTAATCGATTTTGAGTTCAGATTATGGTTTTGTTGACGCTTTGATATTCTCTGATTTGTTTTACTCCCAACCCAACTGTCAAATAGGATGAAAGGAAAGATTTACAAAGAGACGTTCGTAAAAGTACAAGAATATAAGACTTTGTCCCGTATTCACGAAACCGTTCTAATGCTCAAGCGTAAATTTTGTGAAACTCGCCTAAATCATGTCAATGCTCAAAACGTCAAGTGTAAATATTGATATTGTAAATATTGATATTGTAAATATTGATATTGTAAATATTGATATTGTAAATCTTGATATTGTAAATATTGATATTGTAAATCTTGATATTGTAAATATTGATATTGTAAATATTGATATTGTAAATATTGATATTGTAAATATGGGATTTTCAATATCTTACTAAAATTTTGATAAAAATAGAGATATTAAATAAACTATAACCGGGACAAGAAATTGGACTTGAGCACAAAGTCCATGTTTGAGCATGAGAATGGTTTCATGAATACGGGTCCATGAGTTGCGGAAGAGTAATCTTCTTCTGCTTCATCGACGACACCCGCCATGTATGTTGGCTTTAATATAGACGTTAACTATACCTTAGAGCTATTTTATTACTCATTTACCTATACATTTAGAGATGACGGGAAATGTTTTATTAGTTTGTTTGCTTACAATGTATCTACAATGTAATTGTCCTGATTGCTACACATGAACTTATACTCTAGCGTGTGCCATACTTACCGATATTTTGGTGAAGACATATATGAGGAGAGCTAACACCGACATATAAATCTGGAGACGTTGACCCCCGAACCTCCTCATCAAGTATTCGGGAAGCGTGTATACCTAGAGTAATGGATATGAAAGAGTTATCATAAAGGAGTAAAATTACATAACCAAATCAACTACAGTCATATTACATACGCTCATGAATTGCTTACTTAGTTTTAAAAATATACTCATGTTTCGTTTATCTGCATGTTCAAACATGAAAATACATGTTTTATTTCCCAGCGGCAGTGACAATATATACATGTTTCGTTTACCTTCAACCTTGAATGTATATAAAGATTTTATCGATCTGCAGCATAAATATGAAGATATGTTTCGTTGTTCCTGCAGCTGGTGTATATAATTAATTCGCGTAAAAGATTAGACCAGAGATCCCAGACGGATGATGGCGCCCACCATAGAAATCTTTCTCTTAAGAAAAAGCAATATTAAAGATGGTAGCCTGTGAACATTCTTTTCCTTTTGATTAGTCACCAAAACGAATCAAACCACTAAGAACCTTCAGAACCTACATATGAAATAAGAAATTTCATTGTCAAAACCAAGATAGCCGTATGTCAGCCATATTTTCTGATCAGTCCAAAAATAAAATGGGCACTACTAAACACCAAGGAAAACATACATATGAAATCTTAGAAAGATCCCTTCAGTACATTTTCAATGACAAAATCAAAGATGGCAGTTTGTAGGCAATTATGTTTTTCTGATTAGTAACAAAATCAAGCAAAACCTTTATATGAAATTTTAGGAATATTCCATTCTGTAATGGTCAAGAAATAGCGATAATCTAAGATGTCCATCTTTCATATTGTTTATCAGATCATGCATACCTAGGCAGCAAGGGGAATCTACATATGGAATCTGAGAATAATCCATCCACTACTTCTCAGGAAATACCGATGTCACTATTATTTAACTTCTAATTACTTACAAAACAAAGATGTCCACCTATATCGGCCATATTGCATATTGTTTATTGGATCTGTCCGAAAATGTGCTATGCACGACTAAGCACAAAGGGAACCTACGTATCAAATTTGAGAATGATCCATCCAAAATGTCTCAAGAAATAGCGATAAAAAATTATTTCTTACGAATCGAAGATGGCCACCTATCGGACATTTTGCTTATCAGATCTGTCCGAAAATGGACCATGCACAACTAAGCACCAGTGGAAACCTACATATGACAGCCGAGAATTATCCAACCAGTACGTCTCAAGAAATAGCGATAACAAATTATTATTAACAAATCCAAGATTGCCGCTTGTCGGCCATATTGTTTACCGAATACTACTCAGGAAATAGCGATAACAATAATTGTTTAAGGATGGACGACGGACCACGGACGCAGGACGATTTGAATATCCCACCATCATGCTCAGTCAGAACACCGCTTAGAGTATAATGATACTACACCGTTTCCGAAAAGGCGAGCTCAACCGCAAAAAAACACGTGTAAGACTGATCATCCAACATAACCAAATTGAATAATCAGGAAACATTCTGGTAGCGGTATGCTGTTACTAGTGCTTCGGTGTCTTGCCAGTGTACCAAGGGAGACTACTGCAGTAACCCGATTGCGGAAGGTCGCTTCAGCAAAGGGACATCAGGCTGTATATGTATCATACAGATGATTCCTAATACTACAGTTGTAATGGCTGTAGTATTACTCTCGTATACGATTTTCTGGCGGTATTCTATGTAGTGGTCGTATAGTAAGTTGATCTATGACATACCCCACTGGAAATGTAGATTGGTACGAAGAACCATCCCAGCAACAGTAGGCAGAACAATCCCTGTAATTCAGACAAAACGAATCAGTGAATACCGAAGCATCAACAAATGCGTAACATAATTTCGAATATGTACAGTCTACATTGACATTCACTTGATAACAATTGTCCCACAGATTATCATTATCACCTCATAACTATACTCAAACACGTGCCAAATTCCCATGACGTCGACAACAATACTTTTGGGCGGAGCTATGCAAATTCTCCAGTTTGAACCACAATTATGTGACGTCAACAACAATAAACGTGGGTGGAGCTAACACCGAATTATGCAAATTACATAATTGAACCATTCTCACGTTGATTAGTTTTCAAATGAAATCTGTGTCCGAATATGGGACTATAATGAGCAACATAGTTACACAGAAAGATAATATAAATATAAGGATAGACTTTCTATTTTATTTAGGTTATCGGGGGATAAATGCACTGAAAAACGGGTAAATTATACATAACCAGCCTCGCCGGTTATTTAATTTGCCCCGTTAACTTAAAAATAGAAAGCTAGTCCTTAATTAAACTGGGAAAAATAATGACCAAATCAAAGATTTACACGAATACATTTGACAAAAAAGTACATGAAAAAGATAACAAGACCAGGTGTTTTGGAAATGAGATGGTAAAACAATCATACAAAATAAAGTACATCTAAAGAATAAGGAGCTATTGGCGGAACATACCCTTTGAGTTACAATAACGTAACGGCAAGATAGTATGGATAAACGTTCCTATTGCAATAATTGCAGTATAACAGAAACCATAATACATTTAAATGTATATAAGAAAAATGCAATGATAAAATGATGGTATATCATATCCTTTAAATAAGATATTTTAATATTGTGGTTTACTGATTGTAGAGTATCAGCTGGACAAAGGTTCAACATATATCACGTTAAGAAAGCACTTCAGTTTGGTTTGGTGTAATTGTTTTTACGCTTATTAACAGCCAGTGTCATTTCAGTACGGCCTCCCGGTGTATGCGAAGTGTGTATTTTGGATGAGTGTGTATTTGGTAGGCGGTATGGTCGTGAAAGCCTCCTTAGAAAAGTCTGGATCTTTTGTCGATTTAAAGTGCTACAATACTGACGTATACTGTCGAAGGCCCGAGTAGAACACCCCACCCGGCCACATTATACTGACAACAGGTGACAATCAGCCGTTCCACTCCCTTAATGCTGAGCGTCAAGTAGGAATTAGTTACTACAATTGTTAGGTTTCTGGTATGCCTGGGGACAGAACCCTAAGCCTTCCTCACAAGTGCGAACGCTCAACTAATGACCAAAAAGTTGTTTAGAAAGAAAGGAAAAGATAACATCCCAAGTTTAGTTACCTCTTCCGATCTCGCAATGTGTACAGCAGGTCACCTGCCTGGAAGCTGATGAAACCCACAGTTAATTAAGAACTCTTAGAAGATGTACATTGTACTTTTGTGGGTCTAAAAATAGGATAATCACTGCCTCTCCAACCTATGGTGTTTACATGTCGTAGTTGATTCGATATTCTAGAGCTTGCTTTAGGTATCGTGATTTTCGTGATCGATGTCGACAGCTGACAAACAAACTAACGACACAAGGATTCGAGATGTGCAAGTTGATCAGAACTATGGGCAATTTTACCATTTTTACCTCATTGAGAAATATTCTGTATCTGTAAGTGATATGAAGATGGACGTTTTTGAGTATGCTCATAAGTGTGTTTACTTGTTGTGATTGACAATGATACTCGGTTCTCGTTTTGAGAACTTGATGTTCACTTGGATGTGACAAAGATTTACATGGAGGTTCTCATTTCGATGATTTGATGATTACTTCAATGTAAACAAGATTATCATGGCGGTGTCGTCGATGAAGCAGAAGACGCTTACACTTCCGGAACACCTGGTCTTATTCTCTTGTCCTTTCTTTGTATTTTGCCTCTAGTTTCATCGATTTGGAGTTCGGATTATGGTTTTGACGCTTTGGTATTCTCAACATCCTTGCTTTACTTGTTCCGAAACAATTGATAATTTTGTTTCAATCGTAGATATGTTGCAGTTTTTATTATTTGATATTTCATACAATAAAACATTCAACTACAACCAATACGGAGTTTTTTTTATAGATTTTGATGAAAATTTTGATTTTGATTTTGATTTTGATAAATCTTTCCTTTGTTCAAATTTTGCCCATGGTTTAATCGATTTTGAGTTTAAATTATGATTATGTTGACGCTTCGTTATTCTCTTATTTTATTTGATGAACGCAGTTTACGCCGATATCATGTATACTGAACTTGATACACGTTCTCTATAGCTATGCTTTGTTCCGTAGTAACACAGGTATCTTATCACATATTACGTTGGTAACACTACACTTTTTCTCGCCAAAGGTCGAATGTACAAACATTATAGATCTGATACTGTTGGTGTCTTACATACACTGAAAGATAATGATGGAATTGTGGTTATGAATAAAGAAATATAATTTGCATTTAATCTTAGAGGATAAGTTAATTATACATTTGCTGAAGTAAAACAATTCATAATGTATTCATATTGATATTGGATTGATGTATAAAGATATTTTCATTCTGAATTGTAAATATCATAGTTCTATCTGTTTGTAGGGGAAATGCAACCACATTGACATGGAGAGTGATTACTTTATTTCATATATTTATTATTTTCATAATGTTTTGATTATTTGTTTCTTTTTCTCCTTTACTTTAATAAGCATTTTTAATAAATTATATTTCTCTTTCTTCGCAGAAACATCTCTGTTTCTCCATCCAATTGTATTTTAATATCGAGATTTTTGTGTTAGATAATGCTCGTAACTACGCACATATTTTGTGTTCACCATCTCAGTCTCATCGAAATATGACGTAACATACACATATGCTGCATATGTTTTGTTTACCAATAGATACAGTATGCCGAACAAATGAAATAAACTGCATCTTACAACGTTTTCGCCCTCCCAGCAGAAGGGTCAGGAGTGTAAAACCCATTTAATTTATGAATAAGTAAAATCAAACTAGTTCTGTATAATTTCAAAGTTTGGGGTTTTAAAATATGCTAATTAGAATGCCGTGATTATATGTTGAGGACATGACATTGACTTCGATGTGACCTAGATTTACACATTATTTAAATGAACGGATGTCGATTAGAAAAAAAACGCCTGCCCTTCCAGAACGTCTGGTCTTGTCTTCTAATACCTTTTCAATGGTCCCTGTGAAAATATTTCCATTGCTATTATGCTGTCTATGATTTAATTGATTTTGAGGTATTCGAATTATGCCTCGGTACATTATTCCCTTGACTGTTTCACAGTTTATACAATATAAAAAGCTTCGTAAGCATCATTTAAATTGTTGCCATTTAATACAACCTTTGCCATGCCGGTAAAAATGCGTTTGCGTTATTTTTTTTGAAACGATATGCTATAAAATGTATGCTTATTTTAATTTCGAAATTAATACGTATATCAAATTGTCCAATAAAAATCGACTGTCGAATAACATGTTTTGTGAATCGAAGAACTAGCATGGCATGATTTCAATTATGTTGCATCAAATCAACGTATATATCAATACAACAATCTAAATAATGCTATCAGTGAATGATATAGCTTTACAACACATGGGACGTGAAAAACCAGCAATTTTTCCCGATTTCATGGTTATATATGGCAATTACTGTAATACAATGTGCGTTATAAACATTCAGCATAGATCATAACAAAAATTTCACCCACTTAGGGATGTGTGATGTACTCAATAAATAGGAACAAAACAACATTAATGAAGCTTTGTAGAGTGCTTATGTTTTCCCAATGACTATGGTTTTGTCGCATGCTATTATATCATGATATTCCAAGGAAGTGTTTTAAAACAAATGCAACGCGCCTTCATCTATGTCAGATGCGAACATGCTTGACAAACGTAACGATATAATTGTGACGCTTACAAAATAATATGGGTCGAATATAACAATATGAGAGAATACTGAAGCATCAGCAAAATGATAACCTGTAATTAGAATCGATTAGTTTAGGGATCGTATGTGATCCAAGTTAAAGTCAGGACTTCAAATTGAGGGCAGCGTTATCGTACAAGTACACTAATGAGCTTATTAAACATATCCGACGTCATATCATGCAAGGTAACAATATATTCCTTAATGGGACAAAGATGGCGACCATAAAACTGACACATAGCCTTCTGTTGTGTCATATATTTCAAGTTTAGGAGAATATATACGATCGACGTGGTCAGCAAACTTCTATATAGTAACATAACTGAAGTAGTGTATATAAAGACAATAAATCATCGATATATCTGAAAATGAAATAAAACTCTTTGGAATCTTTTTGTTATCAAAACATCGTATAAAAACCATAAACAACGTCAATTAAAATGGGACATAGATTGTTGCTATAGGAATACCAATGATCTGCTGTAATTTGTTTCCTCCAAACTTAGCAAACATATGACCAGAAATTCAATCATTTGTATAATACCTTCCTTAATATATTTCATCTTGTGCGGTATGTTTGTATAATCGTTCACCTTTCTCGGAATGAGAGGCCGAAGACGTTCGTTTAAAGAGTGGACGAATCCAATGTTTTGATACCATGAAGTTCTGTCTTTTCCTTAAATATGTATGACAGTTCTAAACGATAACGAAACTAACATCTGCTAATCGTCTTAAATTGCAATGCGAGTTTTGCTTTACTTATTTCTGTTTAAATAAAAATGGAATCACGTCGGAATTATTGCATGTTTCACCAATGTTTAAATTAGAGAGGATTTACGCTCATGGCCCTTCTGCTTCTACATAAGTGTAGAAATCTTGGATTCCCATCTTTTGGTCCCTAGCATCACTGACGAGTCCCTGAAGGACGAAAAAATTGTATGACACAGTTTAATTCAAATTAGGCATACTGTATCAATTACTAAATTTAAAAGGTGCGGTATGTGTGTGTGTTACGTCATCTTAAGCTAAATAGTTTATTTTCATACACATACGTTCGTACTGTGAACGAAGGTGAACCGTTTACTATATTACAAGATGTTGTTAGGCTTCATAGTATTATCATCCGCTCGCAGTAAGTAAGAAGACATTTATACTTAAATGCACTTTGTTCTGATCGCTTTTCTTGCTTATGTGTAAAAACACTAATGTGTATGGCATTGAAAATACTAAAGGCATTACAGACACAATTGACACTAGAAATCCCAGTTGTGTTTTAATAGCACTAAATAATATATTTAACTTCATCGATCAACTCCATTTATACATTTCGTATCCATCCCATCTTCCAAATACTGCTCACATGTAAACGTTTTATAGCGTTCGTTAAATGATATCATTATGTGCAGTTTGTGCAGATAATGTGCGGGCGGTGTGCGCACGATGTGTTTCTTGCCTGGCAAGATACCACAACTGAGGATGATATATTTTCATATTTTTGTCTTTTTTTTTGCAATGGAAAACTGGCGATATCCATTAATGTAGAACGCCAATAGCATATGATGGCAAATAAGATAAAATAATAAAACCTGGGATATTCATTCAGAAAACAAAAAAATATAAAGATATAAAACCAGGGTGACTGACGGTAGTCTGGGTATTGCAGGCTTGTAACTTACGTTTAATTCGTAGCTAGCAACAGCGATTCCATTGGCTGCCCCTGTTCCTGCCAATCCCACGAAACTCCCGCTGCCAATGTTGCTGGAGAAGAGTGAAGCACCTATCTATAATCCAAAAAGCGTGAGGTTTATCTTTTAAACATAGATAATAGTAGATATACGTTTGTTTCGTTATAAAAGAAATGTGCAACCTACAAACTGTTTAGTTGAAATTCCTTAAACATTAAAGAAAAACTACAACCAAATTATGTAGATTGGACTTGGTGTGAAAGATGGATTTTATTTCTTCTTTTAATTATGAATTTTTATTTCGAGAACTAACACTTATATACATGTAACAATCTATATCAAGCATAGAGGAGTGTGTGCATTTGCGAACTCTCGCAAATACGTGTGTATATATTTTTAAACACGAAGGTAAATGATGGATTTATATGCTGTTACTAGATTAAGGCCGCTGTGTTTGTACAAGCCGTGATCAACATGCTTTGCTTACTCAAGTTCAACTATTTGTAGTCAATGCACCTTGTTGACTTGAGTTTATGTAGGTATATAAATGATCGAGTTCTAACGACACCACGGATCGGACTATGTAAAGCTTCCTTCGTTTATCGTCTCCTTAAATCACACTCAGTTCCAACATTTTACAATTGTACAATACTCAGTTTGTGCTTTGTTTATCAGTGCTACTGAACCATCAATAAATCCATATCACTATATCTATAATAAGATAAATGGTTCGCGTTTATTTACCATTAAGCTAACCAGGCTCTTTGATTATTGCGGCCTTGTTTGATTTGAAACCAAATTAGAGACAAGAAACAGGGTGCTTTTATATGATGTATTGTTAGTTTTATTTTCGATTGTTTGCATAGGTATACTTCTTACCGCAAACCAGAGCATATCTCGTCCTGCTAGAAAATAGCCACTGACACTGCCTCGATCTGTCCTTAGAGTGGCCTGTAAAGATGGAAATCACTGAATAATATAGACATACACACGCTCAAACATCGTGTCAGTGAAACCTTCATGAATATAAATGACAGATTAAATGCTGTTTATTGAGACATGACTAATTACATTATGTGGGTTCACGGGCTACGTATTTAGTATCATATCAAAGTGAAAGGAAATGTTAAGTAAACAAAAATATGCAATATATACCGTATATAAATTACAAATTAAACATAGACAAAAACTTCTGAAGCAACAACATGTGTAAAGGGATAACCTGTTTGTTTGCATTACTGAACATATTTCATAGTCAACACATATCTTACACAACAAACGCTGTAGGTTATCTTAATAACTCCGTTATAGACGTCAATAAGGCATTGGATAGACAGTTTTATCTATGCATCCTTTTTCTGAGGTCAAACATTTCCGATCATATTTTCTGTTCAGTATAAATATTAATTCAAATGAATCAATATAGTATAAAACTCTCTTTTGGACATTGTTTTTCTATTCAGTGTACACTCACTTTTGTTCATTTTTTTCTGAAATAATTTATGAAAGGTTATAAAGAATCTTTTCTTTACATATGTGGCACACCGGTAATTACGATTCAAAATGTTTGGTTAACATCATATAATCAAGCACGAGTGACTCTACAAATGAATATCTTGTTTTTAAGTAAAGCGTCAGTGCGGCATAGGTAGCCTAGGTGATTATTTTACGACGATGATAATGAACAGCCGCATTATTTACTTAAATTTTCTAGTCATACTAAACCTTCAAAACCTGTCAAAAAATAAATATACATAATTTCAGCTTGGGCTAACGTATATTTTGTAAAATAATTATAAACATCGATTTTACAAGTTTATCGCCTTGTCTTTTCTCTGTTATATTTAAAGCATGTATTACTGAGGCTTCGGTGAACGATGGTACTGGCTAATGTTTCGGGGTATATTAAGATGTAACTGTATAAACAGAATGGATCTGTTAACGTAAACAGATGATGTAGCAGTACTGGACATGATATTTACAATATGGTTCAATTTCCTAGTCTTTAAATGTAACGGTTTTATAATACTTTTATTGAATTATGAATAGATAAAATCACAAATACGCCATTGCAAATACACGGCATTATAACTTCAACCCCAAAATACATCGAGTAATAATGATTTCAAATGAAAAATTATTTTAGGACAATTTTTTAATTGTTCCACTATGCTGTTAACTTATGCCATATTTACTTATTTAAACAATTTATTTAACCAGGTAGTTGCATGTTGTATATTCACTCCCTAATACTGGCATCAGAGAGGTTGTGGTCAGCATCATGCTCCTGATTGTCGGCGAAGCAACAACCAAGAAGGCTTCAATCTGCATTGAACATAACGGATACTGGCCTGAGACATGAGTTATGTTTATGTTCATAAAACATGGGTGAACAAGATGAAATATAAGCAAATTCCGCAAAGATAAGATTTTTTGACTTACCCATACTCCCGTAGCCAGGCAGAAGAGGAGATATACGACGATGACAATGATGTCTACTGTCCCTATGCTTGCTGATGAGAAGGCAGACTCGGTAACATTAGATGACATTGTTGTTGGTCTTGTGTTGGCTTTTTATCCAGCAGTCCGTGTCGCAACGACCGAAGACGTTAAATGACTATCAATACCTTATCAAGCTTCAGGACAGTATAATTTATCTAAAAATGGCATGGTAGGTATGTACTTTGTGTTAAGTACACATTATGTTGGCAGGCACCCAGTGTACTGGCCTACCTTGGTTACATTAAACAGGTTACTACTGCCCTCTTATACGGGCTATTCTCATCACGTGGCTATGAAGCCAAGTTTACGATATCTGCACACATATTCCGTTAAACTGATAACACATACACACCATGGTCCCGATCATCCTCGTAGTTTCCTAACATTAAAACTTTACTGCTACTACATCTTCCGAGTGGTTGCTTGATGTGAGGTAGATTATAATTGTAAGTTATTTAAGACAGCATGAGTTCATACTATAAATCGACAGGCACGGTGTACACTAAAGTAACAGAAAGGAAAACCACATACCTCGTCCTTACCTTGACCGAGTTACCTTCATTTCATACAATTTGTGAATAAACGGTATTAGATGATATGTAGCCGAACAAACTTAAGGACTCGCACAAGTAAATAGTTTGTTATGTGTTATCATTAAGGTTCAAATAACTTTACAATTTGTAGTTCAACACAAGTGGCAACTGTTTAGATGTATGGATATCTACCTCACAAATACTGAAGAATCATTTAATCGGGTTTATTGAAATTAAAGACCCCTGCAGGTGTCTGCTGTTGACAATAAGAAGTTTACATGTAACACCAGTGAAACGAAAGGGAAAACCCCCATATCAATCCAATATCACATATAAGAAAACTAACAAAAGTTTGCCTTTAAATTAACAGTTAAATATCATTAGATTTCTGAGTAAAACATGCCAACAATTACCTATGTACATGTGTAAATTACTCGGAGACACAATTTGTCGGTAGTGACTACAATCGTATGAAACAGTTGGAGGTTGACTGATTTAGTTGTGTGCGCCCTTTTACTCTCTTAATTAGGGTTATAAACAATAGTGTCTGTACAACAAAATTAGATTTATAAATAGGTAAACAATGACGCAGTCCACGTGTCTGTACAACAAAATTAGACTTATAAATCGATACACAATGATGCAGTCCACGTGTCTGTACACCAAAATTAGACTTATAAATCGATAAACAATGATGTAGTTCCACGTGTCTGTACAGCAAAATTAGACTTATAAATCGGTAAACAATGATGTAGTTCCACGTGTCTGTACAACAAAATTAGACTTATAAATCGATAAACAATGATGTAGTTCCACGTGTCTGTACAACAAAATTGGACTTATAAATCGATAAACAATGATGTAGTTCCACGTGTCTGTACAGCAAAATTAGACTTATAAAAATCGATAAACAATGATGTAGTTCCACGTGTCTGTACAGCAAAATTAGACTTATAAATCGATAAACAATGATGTAGTTCCACGTGTCTGTACAGCAAAATTAGACTTAGGAACAGGTAAACAATGATGCAGTCCACGTGTCTGTACACCAAAATTAGACTTATAAATCGATAAACAATGATGTAGTTCCACGTGTCTGTACAACAAAATTAGACTTATAAATCGATAAACAATGATGTAGTTCCACGTGTCTGTACAGCAAAATTAGACTTATAAATCGATAAACAATGATGTAGTTCCACGTGTCTGTACAGCAAAATTAGATTTATAAATAGGTAAACAATGATGCAGTCCACGTGTCTGTACAGCAAAATTAGACTTATAAATCGATAAACAATGATGTAGTTCCACGTGTCTGTACAACAAAATTAGACTTATAAATCGATAAACAATGATGTAGTTCCACGTGTCTGTACAACAAAATTGGACTTATAAATCGATAAACAATGATGTAGTTCCACGTGTCTGTACAGCAAAATTAGACTTATAAAAATCGATAAACAATGATGTAGTTCCACGTGTCTGTACAGCAAAATTAGACTTATAAATCGATAAACAATGATGTAGTTCCACGTGTCTGTACAGCAAAATTAGACTTAGGAACAGATAAACAATGATGCAGTCCACGTGTCTGTACACCAAAATTAGACTTATAAATCGATAAACAATGATGTAGTTCCACGTGTCTGTACAACAAAATTAGACTTATAAATCGATAAACAATGATGTAGTTCCACGTGTCTGTACAACAAAATTAGACTTAGAATTAGGTAAAAAGTGATGTAGTTCCACGTGTCTGTACAACAAAGTTAGAATTATAAATCGATAAACAATGATCTAGTTCCACGTGTCTGTACAAAAAACTTAGATTTATCAACAGGTAAACAATGATGCAGTTCCACGTGTCTGTACAACAGACTTAGACTTATAAATCGATACACAATGATGTAGTTCCACGTGTCTGTACAGCAAAATTAGACTTTTAAATCGATAAACAATGATGTAGTTCCACGTGTCTGTATAGCAAAATTAGACTTATAAATCGATACACAATGATGTAGTTCCACGTGTCTGTACAGCAAAATTAGACTTATAAATCGATAAACAATGATGTAGTTCCACGTGTCTGTACAGCAAAATTAGACTTATAAATCGATAAACAATGATGTAGTTCCACGTGTCTGTACAACAAAGTTAGACTTATAAATCGATAAACAATGATGTAGTTCCACGTGTCTGTACAGCAAAATTAGACTTATAAATCGATAAACAATGATGTAGTTCCACGTGTCTGTACAGCAAAATTAGACTTATAAATCGATACACAATGATGTAGTTCCACGTGTCTGTACAGCACAATTAGACTTATAAATCGATAAACAATGATGTAGTTCCACGTGTCTGTACAGCAAAGTTAGACTTATAAATCGATAAACAATGATGTAGTTCCACGTGTCTGTACAACAAAGTTAGACTTATAAATCGATAAACAATGATGTAGTTCCACGTGTCTGTACAGCAAAATGAGACTTATAAATCGATAAACAATGATGTAGTTCCACGTGTCTGTACAGCAAAGTTAGACTTATAAATCGATAAACAATGATGTAGTTCCACGTGTCTGTACAACAAAGTTAGATTTATCAACAGGTAAACAATGATGCAGTTTCACGTGTCTGTACACCAGAATTAGACTTATAAACAGGTAAACAATGATATAGTTTTACGTTTCTGTACAACAAAGTTAGACTTATAAACAGATAAACAATGATGCAGTTCCATCTGTCTGTACAACAAAATTTGTGGAAGAGCTAATCAGGACAGGTAAAAAAAACTTGTCAAATCTTTTAATTTCACCTTCAGATATATCGACGAAGCGTTGTCTATGAACAACGAGAAGAAAGCTGACCACGGCGATCGTATATACTCTTCGGAAATAAAGGACACAACAGTTAACATGTCGCAGTTGATTCGATATTCAGAGTTTGCTCTAGGTATCTTGATTTTCGTGATCGATTTCGACTGCGGACAAACAAACTAACAATACAAGGATTCGGGAGATGCAGGTTGATCAGAACTATGGGCAAGTTTTATGGTCGCCATCTTTTTCTCACTGAGAAATATTATGTATCTTTAAGTGATATGCCGATAAACGTTTTTGAGTATGCTCGTTAGTGTGTTTAATTGTTGTGATTGACTACGGAAGCCTGTTGGTGCCACTAGTGAAAACATTTTATCTGGCGGCCGCCACTTAATTATGTAACTGGTAACATGACTCGTGATTATTTGATAAGAAATTTATTTCACCCGAGTTAATTATTTTTCAAAAGTTATAAAAGACACGAGCATTAACGAGGGTGAACTAAATTCGATATATATTTAACAACCACTCGTTGCGTTACCTCTATATATTAACCCTATCATGTCCGACGTCCGCCCGTCTATAAATAAGTACAATCATTTGCCTGCAAAAATAGTGTGCAATTAAGAAACCTTAATAAGTATTTAATTCGTGCTACTTCTAACTATCTACTTAATATTTGATTAATCGTGTATGTACCAGCTTTGTACCATTCATAATGATTATATATTTCATGTGGTAAAGTCAAAGCACAGGGTTTGTGTAATATTTTTGACAAATTATATGCATGCTAGCGAATACAGTAATTCAAAGTGCACACCCAAAGTTTAATAAAAAAATCAATAATTATTTCAATGTTAAACTGATTTAAATTAATAATCAAATTATTAATTTCTATTTTTGATTTACTGTAGATTTTAGAACAGATCAGTGTTACATTATCCATGCCTTCTCTGGGTTTCTATTGGAAAAGCAATGGAAGTTAAGTCTCTACATGAATATACTGTTTTTCTTGGTGTTACTAAAACGACGAAAAGAGAACGGAACGAAACGATATTGTAAAAAAATGCCTATAAGGACTATTAGAATACTTTTGATATGTATGTCCTAAGAAGCGGGAAAAAGGTTTTTGTCTTTATGTCCCAAATGTGTACGGGTTTTGATTTAAATCAATTAAAAGTAGTAAAATATATTAAAACATATATGTTTAAGGACTACTGGACGTACACAGATTTTCCATGCATATTCTATAATCTCAGGCATTTATGGCCAGGAGAATAACCATTTATATATAAATAATATAGCGAAATATGAATTATTAAAAACAATATATAAAAACAAAATTTTCCATTTTTTTTTTGTATGTTATTCGTCATCTAAAACTATAATGACGGTTATTTTAACAAAAAGTAATTATTTGGAGGCCGCCAGATAATTATGCGACGGCCATCAGATAATTAAGTGGCGACCGCAAGATAAAATGTTTTCACTAGTGGCACCAACATGCTTCCGTAATTTACAATGATGACTCGGTTCTCATTTCGAGGACTTGATATTTACTTAGATGTGTCCAAGATTTACATGGCGGGTGTCGTCGATGAAGCGGAGGACGCTAACTCTTCCGGAACAACTAGTTTTCTTGTACTTATACAAGGGTTTTCATTTTTCCATTTTTCGAATAATCGATTATTATTTTGGATTATGCTTTGGTGACGCTTCGGTATTCCCCAAAAACTGTTTATACCTACATCATCGTATCGGAGTGGGACATTTAGCAGGATATCACATTGGACATAACTATTTGTTACCAGGGAGGATCTGTGAGTATAGTGTTATTAGTATATAAGGAGTGATAAGTAGTTACGTTTCATTTATTATTTGTTATTTTCTTGTGAATGAGAAGTTATTTGTTTAAGGTTTTTTGTTATTCTGTCGGCTTAACCCTGGTTTATTTCTAACCATACCCCTCATCCCTACTCCAAAACATCGTTTACGTTTTTACAACTGAAGATGGCAGTTGTTGAAGCTTCATTATGCATAAGTTACATAAGTTACATAACCTTGATAAGTATCCAATTTACATATATCGTGGATGTACCTGTGGTACTGGAGACATTGCATTATTTATTCCGTGTATTCCTCCACATTAAAGGAATGAAACAAAATTGATTTAAAGGAAACACGTTTTGATGGTACATGTACTAATGAAACACAACATATGTGCACCTTTACTGTGAACATTCGGTGCGTTACATCACCATGATTAATTACTAATTCTCAGTTTCAAACTGCTACACAGAAAAAGTAGGTTACCTGTGATGAAATCCAATCAACCAAACATAATATTCTGGTCTGAAACTCTATGATAAAGTTATCAAAGAACAGAAAGAAAGTTGTTATTGATGAGTGAATTCCTGATATGCTACAGATTACATAAAATTAACATATTACATATCTAGAAAATATCTGTAAGACATGAATGCCCTCGCCTTCATGGGAAGTTAATAAATGATTTCAGCTACTCAGAGAGCCATTTTTTATCAATTATCAATTTACACAGCCATTGGACAAATTAAAAAAGATGTGCATACAAATTTTCATTAAAATCCGACATTATCTTAATTCTGAACAATTAAAAGCGTCTTTTAGGGTGGTCGGGTGGTGCAGTGGATAGCGCACTTGCCTTTCACCAAGGCGGCCGGGGTTCGATTCCCCGATCGGACGTGAAAAGGTACGGGGTAACCTGCCCGACCACGTGGGTTTACTCCGGGTACTCCGGTTTCCTCCCACAATAAGACCCCTCGCGCGCTAACATCCGGGCCAACAAGAGTGATTAATATAAGTTGTATAGCTTGTTTCATAATTGTTGTAAAATAAATAAAGTTTATATTTATAAAAGCGTCTTTTTGGCGACCATATTGGATCATATTTAGGACTTTTTTGTCATTTAGAATTAGGGATGTCACGTTGTCATCTCTTTTGCCAAGTTTCATTTTATCACTCAAATAGAACGAAAGATATTACTGTATACAAATTGCAGCCAATCAGAGATTATGACGGTCATCTTGGATGCTTAACCGTTACAAAGAGGAAGGGTCACATATGACATCAAAGTCTACCTCACGTGGAATAAACTCGAAACGCATTTTAATTGGCTGACATAATGAATTTGACCGGAACAACGTCACTTGCTGATTGTTGACGTCACCACTTGGCGGGAATATATACGAGACGATACGTTTTGCGCATATTATAGTTCGCGATTCCCTCAAGCTGTTTCCGACTGAAATTGTGGTAGAAACTGGTCACATGACTCGTGATTATTCGATAAGAAATGTATTTCACTCGAGTTACTTATTTTTCAAAAGTTATAAAAGACACGAGCTTTAGCGAGTATCTTTTGTAACTTAAAAAAATATTAACGAGAGTGAACTTAATTCGATATATATTCAACAACCACTCGTTGCTTTACCTCTATATATTAACCCCTATCATGTCCGACGTCCGTCCGTCTATAAATTAGTACAATTATGTGCCTGCATGAACGTTATGCAATTAAGAAACCTTAGTTAGTATTTCATTCGTGCTACTTCTAAAAGATTGTATCTACTTAATATTTGATTAATCGTGTATGTATGTGCCAGCTTTGTACCATTCATAATGATTATATATTTCATGTGGTAAAGTCAAAGCAAAGGGTTTGTGTAATATTTTTGACAAATTCTATGCATGCCAGCGAATACAGAAATTCAAATTACACACCCAAAGTTTGATAAAAAAATCAATAATTATTTCAGTGTTAAACTGGTATTAAATAATCATAAAATTATTAATTTCTATTTTTTATTTACTGTAGATTTTAGAACAGATCAGTGTTACATTATCCATGCCTTCTCTGGGTTTCTATTGGAAAAGCAATGGAAGTGAAGTCTCTACATGAATATACTTTTTTTCTTGGTGTTACTAAAACGAAGAAAAGAGAACGGAACGAAACGATATTGTAAACAAATGCCTATAATGACTATCAGAATACTTTTGATATGTATGTCCTAAGAAGCGGGAAAAAGATGTTTGTCTTTAAGTCCCAAATGTGTACGGGTTTTGTTTTAAATCAATGAAAAGTAGTAAAATATATTAAAACATATATGTTAAGGACTACTGGACGTACAGATTTTCCATGCATATTCTATAATCTCACAGCCAGCGGAATGCATAATTAAGTGTGCATTGTTTATTAAGGTTTAGACTTTTCATGTCGTTTATTTCCAATACAGCAATCATTTTAAGACAAGGGGGTGACATTTAAAACGCACAATGACATATACGTAGTTCGGCTTTATTCTTACAAGTTATAAGACGCACGGAAAACGATGTCCTTGATGTTAGCGCCGTAAGGTCTTAATGCGGAAGGAAACGGTGTCCCACACAGGCATTTATGGCCAGGAGAATAACCATCTATATATAGATAATATAGCGAATTATGAATGATTAAAAACAATATTTAAAAACAAAATTTTCCAATTTTCTTTGTATGTTATTCATCATCTGAAACCATAATGACGGTTATTTTAACAAAAAGTAATTATTTGGAGGCCGCCAGATAAATAAAGTGGCGACCGCCAGATAATTATGCGGCGGCCACCAGATAATTAAGTGGCAGCCGCAAGATAAAATGTTTTCACTAGTGGCACCAGCAGGCTTCCGTAATTGACAATGATGACTCGGTCTCATTTCGAGGACTTGATATTTACTTAGATGTGACCAAGATTTACATGGCTGGTGTCGTCGATGAAGCAGAGGACGCTAACTCTTCCGGAACACTTGGTTTTCGTGTACTTATACAAGGGTCTCCATTTTTCGAATAATCGATTATGAGTTTGGATTATGATTTTGTTGACGCTTCGGTATTCCCCAAAAACTGTTTATACCTACACCATCTTATCCCAGTGGGAAATTTCGCGGGATATCACACTGGACATAACTATCTGTCATCAGTGAGGATATGTGAGTACAGTGCTATTAGTATATTACCAGTGATAAGTAGTTACGTTTCATTTATTATCTGTTATATTCTTGTGAATGAGAAGTAATTTGTTTAAGGTGTTTTGTTATTCTGTTGGCTTAACCCTGGTTTATTTCTAACCATAACCCTCATCCCTACTCCAAAACATCGCTGCAGTTGATACAACTGAAGATGGCAGTTGTTGAAGCTTCATTTCATAAGTTACATAAGTGATATTACCTTGATAAGTATCCAATTTACATATATCGTGGATGTACCTGTTGTACTGGAGTCATTGCATCAGTTATTCCGTGTATTCCTCCACATTAAAGGATGAAAACAAAATTGATTTAAAGGAAGCACGTTTTGATGGTACATGTAATAATGAGACACAACAGATGTGCCCCTTTACTGCGTACAATTGTTGCGTTACATCACCATGATTTAATTACTAATTCCCAGTTTCAAACTGCTACACAGAAAAAGTAGGTTACCTGTGGTGACATCCAATCAACCAAACATACTATTCTGGTCTGAAACTATCAGATAAAGTCATCAAAGAACAACAATAAAGCTCGACATTGATGAGTGAATTCCTGATATGTTACAGATTACATAAAATTAACATATTACATATATAGAAAATATCTGTAAGACATGAATGCCCTCGCCATCAAGGGAAGTTAATAAATGATTTCAGCTAATCAGAGAGCCATTTTTTATCAATTATCAATTTACACAGCCATTGGACAAATTAAAAAAGATGTGCATACAAATTTTCAGTAAAATTCGACATTATCTGAATTCTGGACAATTAAAAGCGTCTTTTAGGGTGGTCGGATGGTGCAGTGGATAGCGCACTTGCCTTTCACCAAGGCGGCCGGGGTTCGATTACCCGATCGGACGTGAAAAGGTACGGGGTAACCTGCCTGACCACGTGGGTTTTCTCCGGGTACTCCGGTTTCCTCCCACAATAAGACCCCTCGTGCGCTAACATCCGGGCCAACAAGAGTGATTAATATAAGTTGTATAGCTTGTTTCATAATTGTTGTAAAATAAATAAAGTTCATTTTTATAAAATCGTCTTTTTGGCGACCATATTGGATCATATTTAGGACTTTTTTGTCATTTAAAATAAGGGATGTCACGTTGTCATCTCTTTTGCTAAGTTTCATTTTATCACTCAAATAGAACGAAAGATATTACTGTATACAAATTACAGCCAATCAGAGATTGTGACGGTCATCTTGGATGCTTAACCGTTAAAAAGAAGAAGGTTCACATTTGGCTCATATTTTAACACTTTTTTTGTCATTTAAAATGAGGGATGTCACGTTGTCATCTCTTTTGCCAAGTTTCATTTTATCACTCAAATAGAACGAAAGATATTACTGTATATAAATTGCAGCCAATCAGAGATTTTGACGGTCATCTTGGATGCTTAACCGTTAAAAAGAGGAAGGGTCACATATGACATCAAAGTCTACCACACGTGGAATAAACTCTAAACGCATTTTGATTGGCTGACATGATGAACTTGACCTGAACAACGTCACTTACTGATTGTTGACGTCACCACTTGGCGGGAATATATACGAGACGATACGTTTTGCGCATATTATAGTTCGCGATTCCCTCAAGCTGTTTCCGACTGAAATTGTGGTAGAAACTGGTCACATGACTCCTGATTATTCGATAAGAAATGTATTTCACTCGAGTTACTTATTTTTCAAAAGTTATAAAACGACACGAGCATTAGCGAGTATCTTTTGTAACTTAAAAAAATATTAACGAGAGTGAACTAAAATCGATATATATTCAACAACCACTCGTAGCTTTACCTCTATATATTAACCCCTATCATGTCCGACGTCCGTCCGTCAATAAATTAGTACAATTATGTTCCTGCATGAATGTTATGCAATTAAGAAACCCTAGTTAGTATTTCATTCGTGCTACTTCTAAAAGATAGTATCTACCTAATATTTGATTAATCGTGTATGTTCCAGCTTTGTACCATTCATAATGATTATATATTTCATGTGGTAAAGTCAAAGCACAGGGTTTGTGTAATATTTTTGACAAATTCTATGCATGCCAGCGAATACAGAAATTCAAATTACACACCCAAAGTTTGATAAAAAAATCAATAATTATTTCAATGTTAAACTGATTTTTAATAATCATCAAATTATTAATTTCTATTTTTGATTTACTGTAGATTTTAGAACAGATCAGTGTTACATTATACATGCCTTCTCTGGGTTTCTATTGGAAAAGCAATGTAAGTTAAGTCTCTACATGAATATACTGTTTTTCTTGGTGTTACTAAAACGACGAAAAGAGAACGGAACGAAACGATATTGTAAAAAAATGCCTATAAGGACTATCAGAATACTTTTGATATGTATGTCCTAAGAAGCGGTGAAATGGTTTTTGGTCTTTAAGTCCCAAATGTGTACGGGTTTTGATTTAAATCAATGAAAAGTAGTAAAATATATTAAAACATATATGTTAAGGACTACTGGACGTACAGATTTTCCATGCATATTCTTTAATCTCACAGCCAGCGGAATGCATAGCTAAGTGTGGATTGTGTATTAAGGGTTAGACTTTTCATTTTGTTTATTTCCGATACAGCAATCATTTTTGTGTCGCCTCCGACGGATGTCGGAAAGGCAGCACATAGGGGTTACTTTTCCGGCGGCAGCGGCGACGGCGGCGTCAACAATGTTAAAGTTTTCGTTTAGCTCTGTTTCTGAAAAAGTTACATCAACCAAACCTCAATCATAGATGAAGCATGGGTAGTAGAGCCTACTGGGCTAACAAAAATCCTGGATTTCTGCTTTTTTGGGGTAAAAATCTCAAATTTCTGGAATCACAACGTCAAAGTTTTGCTTTTAGTTCTTGCATATTAGGCTGTTTCTGACTAAGTATAAAAGTTAAATCAACCAAACTTCAATCATAGATGAAGCATGGGTAGTAGAGCCTACTGAGCTAAAAAAAATCCTGGATTTCTGCTTTTCTGGGGTAAAAATCTCAAATTTCTGGAATAACAACGTCAAAGTTTTGCGTTTAGCTCTTGCATATTAGGCTGTTTCTGACTAAGGATAAAAGCTACAGCAACCAAACTTGGTATGTAGGTATATTATGACTCAACAAACACTATCGCACCTTCCGTTTTATGATTCAACAAAATGGCCGCCATTTCCTTGTCACTGTTGGTACGTAGGTGTAAGAATAGATTGCAATGAATTACCAATGCTCAAAGGCGTCGTCCATTTTGCAATAGAAATGATATTGAGGATGAAATCCGTTTTATTTGATTGTACCCATTCGCAGGGCTTAGAATAACATTTCTACCACAGTGGATGGGTGTTATTCAACTCTCAGGGTAACAAATAATCATTGCAACTGGTGAACAAATAAACAAAATCATAATCCGAACTCAAAATCGATTAAACCAGGGGCAAAATATGAACAAAGGAAAGATTCACATGGAGACCCTTGCAAAAGGATAAGAGAATAAGACCAGATGTTCCGGAAGAGTAAGCGTCTTCTGCTTCATCGACGACACCCGTCATGTTAATCTTTGTCACATCCAAGTAAACATCAAGTTCTCAAAATGAGAACCGAGTATCATTGTCAATCACAACAAGTAAAAACACTAATGAGCATACTCAAAAACATCCATCCTCATATCACTTAAAGATACAGTATATTTCTCAATGAGACAAAGATGGCGAAAAAATTGCCCATAGTTCTGATCAACCTGCATCTTTCGAATCCTGTGTTAGTTTGTTGTTCATCAGCAGTCGGCATCGATCGCGAAAATCCCGATATTTAGAGCAAGCCCTGGAATACCGAATCAACTGCGACAAGTAAACACCATAAGTTGGAGAAGCAGGGATGTTAGTATCAAGAAATGGAAAGTTAACGATCGGAAAATTGAAGTCATCACGTTTATCGTATAGCTTAGTAGTTAGCTGTCCATGTTGGTCGTAGTTTAAGTAGAGATCGAGGTAAGCAGCTGCTGTAAAAGAGTCTGTTGTGTCCTTTATTTCAAGTTCAGAAGGGTATATACGATCGACGTGGTCGGCAAACGTCTTGTTGTTTATAGACAACACATCGTCGATATATCTGAAAGTGAAAATAAAAGATAACATTCTGTTTCTACCACACGTGGAATAAACTCTAAACGCATTTTGATTGGCTGACATGATGAACTTGACCGGAACAACGTCACTTGCTGATTGTTGACGTCACCACTTGGCGGGAATATATACGAGACGATACGTTTTGCGCATATTATAGTGCTCGATTCCCTCAAGCTCTTCCGACTGAAATTGTGGTAGAAACTGATCACATGACTCCTGATTATTCGATAAGAAATGTATTTCACTCGAGTTACTTATTTTTCAAAAGTTATAAAAGACACGAGCTTTATCTTTTGTAACTTAAAAAAGATATTAACGAGAGTGAACTAAATTCGATATATATTCAACAACTACTCGTTGCCCTACCTCTATATTTTAACCCCTATCATGGCAGACGTCCGTCCGTCTATAAATTAGTACAATTATGTTCCTGCATGAACGTTATGCAATTAAGAAACCTTAGTTAGTATTTCATTCGTGCTACTTCTAAAAGATTGTATCTACTTAATATTTGATTAATCGTGTATGTATGTGCCAGCTTTGTACCATTCATAATGATTATATATTTCATGTGGTAAAGTCAAAGCACAGGGTTTGTGTAATATTTTTGACAAATTCTATGCATGCCAGCGAATACAGAAAGTTTAATAAAAAAAATCAATAATTATTTCAATGTTAAACTGGTATTAAATAATCATAAAATTATTAATTTTTAATTTTTGATTTACTGTAGATTTTAGAACAGATCAGTGTTACATTATCCATGCCTTCTCTGGGTTTCTATTGGAAAAGCAATGGAAGTTAAGTCTCTACATGAATATACTGTTTTTCTTGGTGTTACTAAAACGAAGAAAAGAGAACGGAACGAAACGATATTGTAAACAAATGCCTATAATGACTATCAGAATACTTTTGATATGTATGTCCTAAGAAGCGGGAAAAAGATGTTTGTCTTTAAGTCCCAAATGTGTACGGGTTTTGTTTTAAATCAATGAAAAGTAGTAAAATATATTAAAACATATATGTTAAGGACTACTGGACGTACAGATTTTCCATGCATATTATATAATCTAACAGCCAGCGGAATGCATAGCAAAGTGTGGATTGTGTATTAAGGTTTAGACTTTTCATGTCGTTTATTTCCAATACAGCAATCATTTTAAGACAAGGGGGTGACATTTAAAACGCACAATGACATATACGTAGTTCGGCTTTATTCTTACAAGTTATAAGACGCACGGAAAACGATGTCCTTGATGTTAGCGCCGTAAGGTCTTAATGCGAAAGGAAACGGTGTCCCGCACAGGCATTTATGGCCAGGAGAATAACCATCTATATATAGATAATATAGCGAATTATGAATTATTAAAAACAATATTTAAAAACACAATTTTCCAATTTTCTTTGTATGTTATTTATCATCTGAAACCATAATGACGGTTATTTTAACTATTAATTATTTGGAGGCCGCCAGATAAATAAAGTGACGGCCGCCAGATAATTATGCGGCGGCCACCAGATAATTAAGTGGCGGCCGCAAGATAAAATGTTTTCACTAGTGGCACCTACAGGCTTCCGTAATTGACAATGATGACTCGGTTCTCATTTCGAGGACTTGATATTTACTTAGATGTGTCCAAGATTTACATGGCTGGTGTCGTCGATGAAGCGGAGGACGCTAACTCTTCCGGAACACTTGGTTTTCTTGTACTTATAAAAGGGTCTCCATTTTTCCATTTTTCGAATAATCGATTACGAGTTTGGATTATGATTTTGTTGACGCTTCGGTATTCCCAAAAACTGTTTATACCTACACCATCTTATCCCAGTGGGAAATTTCGCGGGATATCACATTGGACATAACTATTTGTCATCAGTGAGGATATGTGAGTACAGTGCTATTAGTATATTACCAGTGATAAGTAGTTACGTTTCATTTATTATCTGTTATATTCTTGTGAATGAGAAGTAATTTGTTTAAGGTTTTTTGTTATTCTGTTGGCTTAACCCTGGTTTATTTCTAACCATAACCCTCATCCCTACTCCAAAACATCGCTGCAGTTGATACAACTAAAGATGGCAGTTGTTGAAGCTTCATTTCATAAGTTACATAAGTTACATAACCTTGATAAGTATCCCATTTACATATATCGTGGATGTACCTGTTGTACCGGAGACATTGCATTATTTATTCCGTGTATTCCTCCACATTAAAGGAATGAAGCAAAATCGATTTAAAGGAAGCACGTTTTGATGGTACATGTAATAATGTGACACAACATATGTGCCCCTTTACTGTGAACATTCGGTGCATTACATCACCATGATTAATTACTAATTCCCAGTTTCAAACTGCTACACAGAAAAAGTAGGTTACCTCTGGTGAAATCCAATCAACCAAACATAATATCCTGGTCTGAAACTCTATGATAAAGTTATCAAAGAACAGAAAGAAAGTTCGCTTTTGATGAGTGAATTCCTGATATGTTACAGATTACATAAAATTAACATATTACATATCTAGAAAATATCTGTAAGACATGAATGCCCTCGCCATCATGGGAAGTTAATAAATGATTTCAGCTAATCAGAGAGCCATTTTTAATCAATTATCAATTTACACCGCCATTGGACAAATCAAAAAGATGTGCAAACAAATTTTCATTAAAATCCGACATTATCTGAATTCTGAACAATTAAAAGCGTCTTTTTGGCGACCATATTGGATCATATTTTAGCATTTTTTTGTCATTTAAAATGAGGGATGTCACGTTGTCATCTCTTTTGCCAAGTTTCATTTTATCACTCAAATAGAACGAAAGATATTACTGTATACAAATTGCAGCCAATCAGAGATTGTGACGGTCATCTTGGATGCTTAACCGTTAAAAATAGGAAGGTTCACATATGACATCAAAGTCTACCACAAGTGGAATAAACTCGAAACGCATTTTGATTGGCTGACATGATGAACTTGACCGGAACACCGTCACTTGCTGATTGTTGACGTCACCACTTGGCGGGAATATATACGAGACGATACGTTTTGCGCATATTATAGATCGCGATTCCCTCAAGCTGTTTCGGACTGAAATTGTGGTAGAATCTGGTCACATGAATCCTGATTATTCGATAAGAAATGTATTTTACTCGAGTTACTTATTTTTCAAAAGTTATAAAAGACACGAGCATTAGCGAGTATCTTTTGTAACTTAAAAAAAAGAGAGAGTGAACTAAATTCGATATATATTCAACAACCACTCGTTGCATTACCTCTATATAGTAACCCCTATCATGTCCGACGTCCGTCCGTCTATAAATTAGTACAATTATGTGCCTTCATGAATGGTATGCAATTAAGAAACCTTAGTTAGTATTTCAATCGTGCTACTTCTAAAAGATTGTATCTACTTAATATTTGATTAATCGTGTATGTGCCAGATTTGTACCATTCATAATGATTATATATTTCATGTGGTAAAGCCAAAGCACAGGGTTTGTGTAATATTTTTGACACATTCTATGCATGCCAGCGAATACAGTAATTCAAATTTCATACCCAAAGTTTAATAAAAACAATCAATAATTATTTCAATGTTAAACTGGTTTTAAATAATCATCAAATTAATAATTTCTATTTTTTACTGTAGATTTTAGAACAGATCAGTGTTACATTATACATGCCTTCTCTGGGTTTCTATTGGAAAAGCAATAGAAGTTAAGTCTCTACATGAATATACTGTTTTTCTTGGTGTTACTAAATCAATGAAAAGAGAACGGAACGAAACGATATTTAAAAAAAATGCCTATCAGGACTATCAGAATACTTTTGATATGTATGTCCTAAGAAGCGGGAAAAAGGTTTTTGTCTTTAATTCCCAAATGTGTACGGGTTTTGTTTTAAATCAATGAAAAGTAGTAAAATATATTAAAACATA
The DNA here is from genome assembly GCA_947623455.1 of Mimachlamys varia. Taxonomy (NCBI): domain Eukaryota; kingdom Metazoa; phylum Mollusca; class Bivalvia; order Pectinida; family Pectinidae; genus Mimachlamys; species Mimachlamys varia. The sequence continues at coordinate 6,816,515 of OX392535.1, forward strand.
TATGTTAAGGACTACTGGACGTACAGATTTTCCATGCATATTCTATAATCTCACAGCCAGCGGAATGCATAGCTAAGTGTGGATTGTGTATTAAGGGTTAGACTTTTCATTTTGTTTATTTCCGATACAGCAATCATTTTTGTGTCGCCTCCGACGGATGTCGGAAAGGCAGCACATAGGGGTTACTTTTCCGGCGGCAGCGGCGACGGCGGCATCAACAATGTTAAAGTTTTCGTTTAGCTCTGTTTCTGAAAAAGTTACATCAACCAAACCTCAATCATAGATGAAGCATGGGTAGTAGAGCCTACTGGGCTAAAAAAAATCCTGGATTTCTGCTTTTTTGGGGTAAAAATCTCAAATTTTTGGAATCACAACGTCAAAGTTTTGCGTTTAGCTCTTGCATATTAGGCTGTTTCTGACTAAGTATAAAAGTTAAATCAACCAAACTTCAATCATAGATGAAGCATGGGTAGTAGAGCCTACTGGGCTAAAAAAAAACACCTTGATTTCTGCTTTTTTGGGGTAAAAATCTCAAATTTCTGGAATAACAACGTCAAAGTTTTGCGTTTAGCTCTTGCATATTAGGCTGTTTCTGACTAAGGATAAAAGCTACAGCAACCAAACTTGGTATGTAGGTATATTATGACTCAACAAACACTATCGCACCTTCCGTTTTATGATTCAACAAAATGGCCGCCATTTCCTTGTCACTGTTGGTACGTAGGTGTAAGAATAGATTGCAATGAATTACCAATGCTCAAAGGCGTCGTCCATTTTGCAATAGATATGATATTGAGGATGAAATCCGTTTTATTTGATTGTACCCATTCGCAGGGCTTAGAATAACATTTCTACCACAGTGGATGGGTGTTATTCAACTCTCAGGGTAACAAATAATCATTGCAACTGGTGAACAAATAAACAAAATCATAATCCGAACTCAAAATCGATTAAACCAGGGGCAAAATATGAACAAAGGAAAGATTCACATGGAGACCCTTGCAAAAGTATAAGAGAATAAGACCAGATGTTCCGGAAGAGTAAGCGTCATCTGCTTCATCGACGACACCCGTCATGTTAATCTTTGTCACATCCAAGTAAACATCAAGTTCTCAAAATGAGAACCGAGTATCATTGTCAATCACAACAAGTAAAAACACTAATGAGCATACTCAAAAACATCCATCCTCATATCACTTAAAGATACAGTATATTTCTCAATGAGACAAAGATGGCGAAAAAATTGCCCATAGTTCTGATCAACCTGCATCTCTCGAATCCTTGTGTTAGTTTGTTTATCAGCAGTCGGCATCGATCGCGAAAATCCCGATATTAAGAGCAAGCCCTGGAATACCAAATCAACTGCGACAAGTAAACACCATAGGTTGGAGAAGGAGGGATGTTAGTATCAAGAAATGGAAAGTTAACGATCGGAAAATTGAAGTCATCACGTTTATCGTATAGCTTAGTAGTAAGCTGTCCATGTTGGTCGTAGTTTAAGTAGAGATCGAGGTAAGCAGCTGCTGTAAAAGAGTCTGTTGTGTCCTTTATTTCAAGTTCAGAAGGGTATATACGATCGACGTGGTCGGCAAACGTCTTGTTGTTTATAGACAACACATCGTCGATATATCTGAAAGTGAAAATAAAAGATAACATTCTGTTTCTACCACACGTGGAATAAACTCTAAACGCATTTTGATTGGCTGACATGATGAACTTGACCGGAACAACGTCACTTGCTGATTGTTGACGTCACCACTTGGCGGGAATATATACGAGACGATACGTTTTGCGCATATTATAGTGCTCGATTCTCTCAAGCTGTTTCCGACTGAAATTGTGGTAGAAACTGATCACATGACTCCTGATTATTCGATAAGAAATGTATTTCACTCGAGTTACTTATTTTTCAAAAGTTATAAAAGACACGAGCTTTATCTTTTGTAACTTAAAAAGATATTAACGAGAGTGAACTAAATTCGATATATATTCAACAACTACTCGTTGCCCTACCTCTATATTTTAACCCCTATCATGGCTGACGTCCGTCCGTCTATAAATTAGTACAATTATGTGCCTGCATGAATTTTATGCAATTAAGAAACCTTAGTTAGTATTTCATTCGTGCTACTTCTAAAAGATAGTATCTACTTAATATTTGATTAATCGTGTATGTATGTGCCAGCTTTGTACCATTCATAATGATTATATATTTCATGTGGTAAAGTCAAAGCACAGGGTTTGTGTAATATTTTTGACAAATTCTATGCATGCCAGCGAATACAGAAATTCAAATCTCACACCCAAAGTTTAATAAAAAAAAAATCAATAATTATTTCAATGTTAAACTGGTATTAAATAATCATAAAATTATCAATTTTTATTTTTGATTTACTGTAGATTTTAGAACAGATCAGTGTTACATTATCCATGCCTTCTCTGGGTTTCTATTGGAAAAGCAATGGAAGTTAAGTCTCTACATGAATATACTGTTTTTCTTGGTGTTACTAAAACGAAGAAAAGAGAACGGAACGAAACGATATTGTAAACAAATGCCTATAATGACTATCAGAATACTTTTGATATGTATGTCCTAAGAAGCGGGAAAAAGATATTTGTCTTTAAGTCCCAAATGTGTACGGGTTTTGTTTTAAATCAATGAAAAGTAGTAAAATATATTAAAACATATATGTTAAGGACTACTGGACGTACAGATTTTCCATGCATATTATATAATCTCACAGCCAGCGGAATGCATAGCAAAGTGTGGAATGTGTATTAAGGTTTAGACTTTTCATGTCGTTTATTTCCAATACAGCAATCATTTTAAGACAAGGGGGTGACATTTAAAACGCACAATGACATATACGTAGTTAGGCTTAATTCTTACAAGTTATAAGACGCACGGAAAACGATGTCCTTGATGTTAGCGCCGTAAGGTCTTAATGCGGAAGGAAACGGTGTCCCGCACAGGCATTTATGGCCAGGAGAATAACCATCTATATATAGATAATATAGCGAATTATGAATTATTAAAAACAATATTTAAAAACAAAATTTTCCAATTTTCTTTGTATGTTATTCATCATCTGAAACCATAATGACGGTTATTATAAATATTAATTATTTGGAGGCCGCCAGATAAATAAAGTGGCGGCCGCCAGATAATTATGCGGCGGCCACCAGATAATTAAGTGGCGGCCGCAAGATAAAATGTTTTCACTAGTGGCACCAGCAGGCTTCCGTAATTGACAATGATGACTCGGTTCTCATTTCGAGGACTTGATATTTACTTAGATGTGTCTAAGATTTACATGGCTGGTGTCGTCGATGAAGCAGAGGACGCTAAGTCTTCCGGAACACTTGGTTTTCTTGTACTTATACAAGGGTCTCCATTTTTTAATTTTTCGAATAATCGATTATGAGTTTGGATTATGATTTTGTTGACGCTTCGGTATTCCAAAAAAACTGTTTATACCTACACCATCTTATCCCAGTGGGAAATTTCGCGGGATATCACATTGGACATAACTATCTGTCATCAGTGAGGATATGTGAGTACAGTGCTATTAGTATATTACCAGTGATAAGTAGTTACGTTTCATTTATTATCTGTTATATTCTTGTGAATGAGAAGTTATTTGTTTAAGGTTTTTTGTTATTCTGTTGGCTTAACCCTGGTTTATTTCTAACCATAACCCTCATCCCTACTCCAAAACATCGCTGCAGTTGATACAACTGAAGATGGCAGTTGTTGAAGCTTCATTTCATAAGTTACATAAGTGACATTACCTTGATAAGTATCCAATTTACATATATCGTGGATGTACCTGTTGTACTGGAGTCATTGCATCAGTTATTCCGTGTATTCCTCCACATTAAAGGAATGAAACAAAATTGATTTAAAGGAAGCACGTTTTGATGGTACATGTAATACTGAGACACAACATATGTGCCCCTTTACTGCGTACAATTGTTGCGTTACATCACCATGATTTAATTACTAATTCCCAGTTTTAAACTGCTACAAAGGAATATTCTGGTCTGAAACTATATGATAAAGTCATCAAAGAACAGAAAGAAAGTTGTTATTGATGAGTGAATTCCTGATATGTTAAAGATAACATAAAATTAACATATTACATATCTAGAAAATATCTGTAAGACATGAATGCCCTCGCCTTCATGGGAAGTTAATAAATGATTTCAGCTAATCAGAGAGCCATTTTTAATCAATTATCAATTTACATCGCCATTGGACAAATCAAAAAGATGTGCAAACAAATTTTCATTAAAATCTGACATTATCTGAGTTCTGGACAATTAAAAGCTTCTTTTTGGCGACCATATTGGATCATATTTTAGCATTTTTTTTGTCATTTAAAATGAGGGATGTCACATTGTCATCTCTTTTGCCAAGTTTCATTTTATCATTCAAATACAACGAAAGATATTACTGTATATAAGTTGCAGCCAATCAGAGATTGTGACGGTCATCTTGGATGCTTGACCGTTAAAAGGAGGAAGGTTCACATATGACATCAAAGTTATTATGTATGCAAAGTTTGGTGAGAAAATCACAATAGTTGTTGCAGAGATTAGCTGGTTTAAACCACGGAACGGAAGGGACGGAGCGGACATGGGTAACACTATATGCCTCCCCAACCCCCACAATTTTATGTCGTGAGGGGGTATGAAAATAATCTTGTCAAGGTTACAGACTGTAAAAATGTATCCCCTTCTGTATAAAAATACAATGTGCCAATTATTTTAGAATTCGGCATCATACCAGGACTGATATTTGAAAACGTATATATTGTGTTTGCATGGCTTGATGTTCATAGAATGAAGTTTGCATTTGACAGTACTATCCTTCAATTTACAACTAGGGTAACTTTGTCTTTTATATCTTAAAAAAATAATGTCTGCAGTGTCTCATAAGCTGCCTGCGACTGGGCAGTATATTAATTTTAATTTTGGAAAAGTATTTTAAATTTATGCCTTTTACCTGTAATGTATATTCCATGTATATTTTGTTTGTACATTATGTTATATATGATGTAATGCGTGACACAGAAATGAAATATCGATTGATTGATGTTTGTTTTGCTTAACTGCCTACTTTTGCAGCTGAAGGGATTAAGAGAAGTAAGATTAAGGGTACATATTAAAGACATATACAACACGTGCAGTAACAGGTAAATGTGCATGCATATAAGGAAAAGTCTGTTAAGTATACACACTGAATTACCGCGGCTATATTAGATACCTAAACTACACCAGGATCATTATAAGCAGCGTTTTGTCGCTGGCTCGTCTCATTGCTCAACCAAGCCGTTATCAAAACTTCTTACTACCAATCTTAGTACCGTTAAATCAGGGATTCAGTATACCCCAGAAGTGGCATAAATGGGATGTTGATTTTGAAAACTCAAAAGATCTTCTGATCAGTCTTTAGCATCCCCTTCTTAAAAATGTTTCGTCCATCAAAACGTTTGATTTTTTCAACCCTGTTCACTACCATATCACATACCAACCTGAAAGAACGTCTTCGGTCTCTCATTATGAGAGCTTTCTTTTCCAAGAAAGGTAAACGGCGATACAAATACATAGATGCGAACTATCTTTGAGCATACTTTGTGAAAAACACAACAAAAGCTAGGTTGAAATATACTGAGGAGGATATAGTACGAATGATTGAATTCCTGGTTGACGATATCTTTGTTGAGTTCGGGGGAAAGATTTTCCAACAGACTGTTGGCATTCCAATGGGCACTATCTGTGCCCCACTTTTGGCTGACTTGTTTTTGTTTTCATACGAGGCTGAATTTGCCATTCTTGATAGTAACATACCTGCTTCTTCAACCTTTGGTGTTAACATGTCGCAGTTGATTCGTTATTCTAGGGCTTGCTCTGAATATCGAGATTTTCGTGATAGATGTTAACTACTGACGAACAAACAACACAAGGATTCGAGAGATGCAGGTTGATGAAGACTATGGTCAAGTTTCATGGTCGCCATCTTGATCTCATCGAGAAATATTCCGTATCTTTGTAAGATATGAAGATGGACGTTTTTGAGTTTGCTTATTAGTGTGCTTACTTTTTGTGATGACAATGATGACTCGGTTCTCATTATGAGGATAGTTGCTTACTTGCATGTGACCAAGATTTACATGGCGGGTGTCGTCGATAAAGCAGAAGACGCTTACTCTTCCTGAACACCTTGTCTTATTCTCTTGTGCTTTTACAAGAGTCTCCATGTAAATATATCCTTTGCTCCTATTTTGCATCTAGTTTAATCGATTTTGAGTTCGGATTATGGATTTGTTGACGCTTTGGTATTCTCTGGGTTTTTTTTCTATGAATACAACTGAAACACAATAAATATTGTGTTAACTCTTTACAATAAATTCTATAAAAATATTCAATGTATATGTAGGGTTACCTTCGTTATAAAGAAGACCTAGTGAGTTTCGCAGACAATAAATGTTTGTAATAGAAAATCAGGTCATTAAATGCGGTGTCTGCAGGTACAGTTCCACACTTCATACTTATCATGTAGATCGTTGGGAGTTGTTCCAACATCGGGGTCGGGAATCATTGACTCTTGCTTTTGTATCTCAAACAGCTTATGTTTGTCTTGACCATCTAGCATAATCCTCCGATGAGCCCATGTGCATAGAGTATAATTATATGCGTTTTACAATACGATCATTCACATTCGAATAGGATTCAGAAACAAGTTTGTAACATATATAAATCCGTCGCCTGAGGGGTCATTTTTGAGGTCATCTATATTATATTGTTGCAGTGTTTGCTTAAAATAAGGAGGTTTTGGTGCAATGGGTACAGAATAACCGTAGATTATGATAACTGAAGTTGTATATCGGAAGTACGGCGGATTGTCATTTTGAACAGACGTGTGGGAGTACGATAGTGCTGATATTAACGGCATTATCCCCTGACTACTTCCATTTATGGTTTGCGAAACTCACTAGGCGGTCTTAAGCATTTTTACAGTCTGTAACCTTGACACGATTATTTGTATGCCCCCCCCCCCCCCCCCCCCCCGGCCATGAAATGGAGGAATGGGTGGGAGAGGGATATATTGTTACCCATGTCCGCCCCGTCCCGTCCTTCCCGTGATTTAAACCAGCTAATCTCTGCAACAACTATTGTGATTTTCTCACCAAACTTTGCATAATATCTTTGGTGTCATTTGTGAACCTTCCTCTTTTTGCAACGTATTTAGCATAAAACATTGCCGTCACAATCTCTGATTGGCTGAAATTATATACAGAAAAATTTGTTCTATTTGAGTGATAAAATGGAACATGGCCAAATGGATGATAACGTGAAAACCCTCATTTTAAATGAAAATATATGCTAAATTATGATTTAATATGACCACCAAAGGAGGGTTCTGATTGGTCAGATTTCAGATAATGTCAGATTTTAATACAAATTAATTTGTACATCTGGTTGATTTGTAAATTGATGAAAACAAAATGGCTCTCTTATTTGCTGAAATCATGTATAAACTTCACATGCTGGCGGAGGCATTTATGTCTAACAGATATTTTCTAGATTTTTAATATGTAAATTTTCTGTAATATGTAACATTTCAGGAATGCACTCATCCAAAGCGAACGTTCTGTCCTTTGATGACTTTATCATAGAGTTTCAGAACAGAATATTATTTATGGTTGATTGGATTTCACCACGAGTAACTTTCATTTTCTTTGTAGCAGTTTGAAACTGGGAATTAGTAATTAAATCATGGTGATGTAACGCAACAATTGTACGCAGTAAAGGGGCACATATGTTGTGTCTCAGTATTACATGTACCATCAAAACGTGCTTCCTTTAAATCAATTTTGTTCCATTCCTTTAATGTGGAGGAATACACGGAATAACTAATGCAATGACTCCAGTACAACAGGTACATCCACGATATATGTAAATTGGATACTTATCAAGGTAATATCACTTATGTAACTTATGCATAATGAAGCTTCAACAAGTACCATCTTCAGTTGGAAAAACGTAAACGATGTTTTGGAGTAGGGGTTAGGGTTATGGTTAGAAAAAAAACCAGGGGTAAGCCAACAGAATAACACAGAACCTTAAAAAATAACTTTTCATTCACAAGAAAATAACAAATAATAAATGAAACGTAACTATTTATCACTGGTAATATACTAATAGCACTGTACTCACAGATCCTCACTGATGACAAATAGTTATGTCCAATGTAGTATTCCGCGAAATCTCCCACTCGGAGATGATGTAGGTATAAAAAAAATTACAGAATATCGAAGCATCAACAAAACCATAATCCGAACTCATAATCGATTTTTCAAAAAAAAGAAGGAAAAATCCACATTGGGACTCTCGTAAAAGCACAAGAGAATAAAATCAGGTGTTTCGGAGGAGTAGGCGTCTTCTGCTTCATCGACGACACCACCATACAAATCATGTTTAAATTGAAGTAATTATCAAATCCTCGAAATGAGAACCGATTCATCATTGTCAATCACAACAATTGAGCTTGTTAATAATCATACTCCATAACGTCCATCTTCATATCACACAAAGATATGGAATATTCCCCAACGAGACAAAGATGGCGACCATAAAACTTGTTCATAGTTCTGATCAACATGCATCTCTCGAATCACTGTGTTATTAGTTTGTTTGTCAGCAGTCGACATCTTTACTTTGGCAACCCCAATTAGGCTAGCTATGGTTTTAAGTTATATTGTGGTTGTAGTCGCTACAATGTTTGGAATATTTGTAACTACTTTGTATTTATGAGTTTCTAAAGTAATCATAAGTTTTGGGAAATAATCCACCTGCTGGCTTAATTTCTAAAAATAAATAGAAATGTCACTTTTTGGGTGGCTATTTTCATTCATACATGTTGTTTGAGTTGTTCTGATTACACTGTACTGTTGGTGAATTAAACTTTACCATATTTGCTTAATGTGAAAGAATTTGTTGTGTGAAAAATAAAAGTTTGTAATGTCATGACAATTGTACTTTGTATGAGGCACCTTTCATCTTACGACGTATTTCTACATGCGTTTCGGACCATTCGGGATATGGATATCCATTGTCTTCATCTATTTTAACACCACTGAGTCCTACATTAATGAATCTGTTTTCACCACTGAATCCAACATTAATGAATTTGTTATCACTTCTCAGTACTACGTTAATTAATATGTTATTACCACTGAGTCCAACGATAATGAATTTGTTATCACCACTGAGTCCAACATTAATTAATTTGTTATCACCGCTGAGTCCAACGATAATGAATTTGTTATCACCACTGAGTCCAACGATAATGAATTTGTTATCAACACTGAGTCCTACATTAATGAATCTTTTATCACCACTGAGTCCTACATTAATGACTTTGTTATCACCACTGAGTCCTACAATAATGAATTTGTTATCACCACTGAGTACAACATTAATAATTTAATATTACCACTGAGTCCTACATTAATGAATCTTTTATCACCACTGAGTCCTACATTAATGAATTTAATATCACTACTGAGTACTACATTAATGAATATGTTATCACCACCGAGTAATACGTTAATGAATTTGTTATCACCACTGAGTACAACATTAATGGACTTGTTATCACCACTGAGTCCTACATTAATGAATCTTTTATCACCACTGAGTCCTACAATAATAATTTTTTTATCACCACTGAGTCCTACATTAATGAATTTGTTATCACCACTGAGTACAAAATTAATGAATTTGTTATCACCGCTGAGTATAACATTAATAATTTAATATTACCACTGAGTCCTACATTAATGAATCTTTTATCACCACTGAGTCCTACAATAACTAATTTGTTATCACCACTGAGTCCTACAATAACTAATTTGTTATCACCACTGAGTCCTACATAAATGAATCTGTTATCACCACCGAGTACTACATTAATGAATTTAATATCACTACTGAGTACTACATTAATGAATATGTTATCACCACCGAGTAATACGTTAATGAATTTGTTATCACCACTGAGTACAACATTAATGGACTTGTTATCACCACTGAGTACAACATGAATGATTTCAAATCAGTTGCTTAAAGATTTTAGTCCCCTGTCGGTGAAACCAGAGAGAACTATAGCGTTTGTCTCCGTCTATCTGTCCTTCTGTCCGTCTGTCTATCCGGATGTTGGTTTCCAGGCGATAACTTAAGAAAGGATTGGTGGATTTTGTTTAAACAAACTTCATACGATGTTAGCTTGTGAGGTAATACAGTGTGTGATTGACTTTGGGGTTAAAAGGTCAATTACAAAGGGATTTATTAATTTTTGTCCTTCACTTCCAGTGCAATTTGAATTAATTTGAATGGTATGACCGACATTGTATATCCTTGTCTAACACCAGTGGACATAAAAAGAATACTCCGAAAATGTTCAACTCTCTTTGGATGTCAGTGGGAGCATGCATGTCAAACTGATATATCCTGTTCATATTTCATATCTAAAATATAGTTGTGCATCAGCATTTTAATTTCGAAGTTCAACTTCTTTTAAGGGAGTTACGTCCCTTTATGTGAAATATCTTTTGGAAATCTTTTCAGAAAATTCCCGTTTCTGTAAGTTGACCGTCAAGTTCAATAAAGGATTTTAACTGACATCATCTAGTTTTTATTTAATTTTGGTTTCCAGAAGATAACCTGAGAAAAGATTGGTGGATTTAGTTTAAACTTCATACATTGTTATGAGGTAATATACAGTGGGATTTAGTTTGGGGTCGAAAGGTCAACTATGAAGGTTACTGTTACTAAAAATAGATCCAGGGATATGTTAATTTGTAATTAGAAAGCTTTAAATTGTTTACATATATATTTTATTTCATTTTATTTGATGCCATTTTTTTATTCATTTATTTATTTTTATTTGTTTTTGCTTTAAATACCAATCATGAGTAATCGGCAAACACTTTCTTATCCAAATGAAAAGCCTTATTATAAAATGATATCCATGTAAATCTCTCCCTTTAATCTTGAGTTTTATATTCACACGTGTGTATGATAATATACTCATATTACTACTTATTAATCCATATCCTTGTGAAATTGATTTTCTGCGTGTCAAGTTTATTTCGTCTCAAATGAAATGAAACAACCGGTTAGGCGGAAATAAATAGTCTGCCTGTTTGTCTATATCATCGGATAAGCAACAAGGCTTTCTACAATAGTAAGAGATGAATGTCGATGAAAAAAAAACAATCATCACTTTACCTATCGCATAGTTACATGGTATACACAACTAATCTACCAATAAAAAAAATCATCAATATCCTTGATACCATGTACTTTTATTTCTCCTGTCACCAAAAACTAAAACAAGGTTAGAATATTTAGTCAGCTTTAATGAGATGGCCAGTAAACGAGGGGAAGTATTGCCCGCGGATGTAGTCGCCATTACTCGACCTATGTCGGACCCAGACGTCGTTTCCGATGTTTAGGTGTACGTTAGAGGCACACGTTCCCATGGCGTTGTATGTCTGAGACGCACGTGCACGACAGAGCATACTTCCGTCGTGGACTAATTCGATTTCGATATAGTGAGTCTGATACGATATGATGGTGACGACGAAGTGGTAGTAGCCTGCCACGGGAGCCTGGAAGCGACCAATGAACGGGTCGTATCCCCCGCCGATTTTCGTGTAGACGTTGTCAAAGATGATGACCTCGTTAGCGGCTATCGGGGTCATGTCGCTGATGATAGTGGCCGCGAACGCCACGAATGGATCAGTAGCTCTTGTTTCTGAAATATATCAAATGTATACAAAACGTTTAAATCGCTACAGCAAGTTGTTAAGGTTCTTTGTTTTAGAGGAGCAACCTTACCTAAGTCACCAATATTTTAAAAGCTTAAGTACAAGTTTTCTAGAGAAACAAAAGAAAAACCAAAACTGTAAGCACCGGTTCGCGCTTGCCATGTTGTGTGAATTGGACACCAAGATGATCACACAGACACTTGACAATTCTTAAGCTTTGTCAAAGCATCACACAAATATCCATACAAGTTTCATTGTTTGTTGATGTGATACATACGTACGTTATTGACTCATATCACAAGCAATTTTGGGAGAAGTTCGTGAGAAAACCAATCAAAATACTGCAATACATCAAAATCAATAATGAGATTATTTTGTGAACTAATAAACTAATATTTCCGTAATGATCCAAGAGGGCAGTCACGCTGCATGTATAAACATGATCGATTGGGAATTATAATACGAAATAATAGTGGACCCAGATATGTGTTACAGCATTACAACGGTTATAGCTTTCAATATCTGTACATAGATACAGAATAACTAACGGTGGGTGTTTACTTATACATTTAATAGTTTACTGATAATAATGTGCAAAATCGAATTAATATATACGCCCATAAACGTGTATAATGATGTATCAATTAATAAACATAACTAGAAACATAAATATAAACTTAAGATACCGTACCTCGGGACTTGGCCACGGCCGACGAGTTGTCTCCCTGCTGACACGGACATTGCTCCTTAATGGAGTTCAGCTCAGAGGTAACTTTCTCCAGTTGAGCTTCTAGCTTGCTGAGTCGATCTTCGTTGGAAAGTCTACAAACCACACTGGATAATGTTACTAGTAAAATACAAAAACCAAAACACAGACTAATAGTGGCCATGATGCCAACAGTCTTCTTGTAGAGTTCTCAGTAAATGTCAGGCGGAGTGCTAATGGGTATACCAGATGACACTAACGCCACGGCCTCGTTCTGAAATAGAGCATGTTACCGAGATAAGGGCGGAATCATAGGTCAATATACATGTGTGTTACAAGTCAATAATACTATCATCAAAATGGCGTCTAGGACAGCGGTGTGGTGCTTTGTCGGAGTTTTGGCAATTGTAGCAGTTTACTGTGTCGAATATGAGGAGGACATTATTAGAGAGAGAATAGAAAAGCTGGAAGCTTTAAACCATAATCTTAAACATCAGCTTAACAATCAAAAGGTTGTGTATAATGATCTCTTAAACGAGCTGGCAGCGTCCACTGATTACAGTGTAAATGACGATCACCATCAGAAGAGGCAGGCACTGAGTAAGCATGCTACATAATGTATACAATGTATATAATGTATATTATAGTAATCGTTATTCATGTTACGCTCTTGTTTTTATTTAGATATATGATCTTTTTATTGATTATTTTCAGTGATAACTTGTTCGTTTTACAAATCCATTGGCCAAACAGTTTTTATTTATTATTTTTTGTACATTTACCTTTTTCGATCTAATGCTTTTGGATAAATATTATTTGATAAGATAAATAACATTGCTTGTATTATTGAGTTATCTTCAGATGAAATAAGTTTTATATAAGTTACTTGGTCATTTATCTTCAGACAAAATTAGTTTAATTTAAGTTAATTGTATTGTTTAGTATCTTCAAGCAATATTTCATGATCATATTGTAAATATTGCCACTCTTTTTATTTTGGCAGCTTGTGATGGCCCGATTGTGTTCCATGCCAGACTCCAAAACGCTATCTACCCTATCGGAACCAATCAGATTATCGCGTACGAGGACGTAGTGACGAACGTCGGTAATTCCTACGACTCGTACACCGGACTGTTCCGGGCACCTGTGGGCGGGGTGTACGAGTTCATCGCCACCATGTGGTCCTCGGACGGCAACTTCCTGGAGTTTGAGATGGTGAGGAATGGTGTGGACATGTGTTACGGCCGTGCTGGACAGACAAATCAGACCATGGGGACGTGTGCCAGCATGGTGGAGCTGGCCGCTGGAGACAGGGTGTGGGTCCGACATCTCAGGGGCAGGGGAACATACGCCAACGGAATGGACTATCCTTCATTCGCTGGTCATCTGGTTGTGTAGATTTTGTACGTAAATAAAAAAATCAAATACATTTCCTTTTTCTTTAATTTTAGATGCCTTGCTTTTAAAAATTAATCATTCAGTGCGACATGAAATATTGAAAATAGTTATATTGAGAAACTGGTGTAAAGAAATAGAAGATTTTATAATCTATTAAGTTTTGACCGTCCCTGTTACAATCATATTACGATGAATGTCTGAGAATACACTACCGAAATACACGAAAGTGTTATATTGAAGTAACACCATGGGGGTCTGAGTGCTGCCATGACAGAATACTTTTATTTTTAAGAGTCTCCGCGTAAATCATTCTTTTGTTCATATTTGTCCCCTGTTTAATAGATTTTGGGTTTGGGTTATGGTTTTGTTGACGCTTCGGTATTCTCCTGAGTTAAAAAAAAAATGAACAAAACTACAGATTTTGCAAAAATGTCCTTATTAGTTTAGTCGACCCTGACGAAGTGATTTGTCATATCAGTAAACATTTCATGTCTTGTTTCAAACATGTTTGATCAATAAAAATATCATCATTTCGGGTAGGTTTGTTTGCTGATAAATGCAACGCAGCAGAGAGAATAGCGTGCGAGAAAATGGATAGCTTTCGGTTTGGGTCCTAGAAACGGCATGACAAACAAAATAAAAGTTTTATTTTCAAAATTTACCATTTCAAATTCAAATGAACCTATGTAAATACACAACCATGACAAAACTGCTCAAAAGGGCAATTGATCTTATGGCGGGATGCAGCGTCTGTTGTCCATCGGCTGCCCCGTCATCCGTCGTCAGTCCGGCGTCAATATTTTTATTTAAGGATGTACTCTTCTGAGATTTCAGTCACGTTCAAGTCTCGATTATGCCTCATTTAAAGATTTTTTGTTATATTGAAGAAATTATTATCAATTTTTAAAGCATATAAGCATCTGAAAATTGTGTCAAAAATATAAGTGTCTGTTGCTTGTAAACTTATATTACATGAATTTAAAAAAAATTACCAATTTGGCGGCCATTTTGAATATGCGTATTTCTGTCTATTTTTTGCCCTTCACGAAAGGCCAAAGTTTCACCTTTTTGATGCTAGATCGCTCTCTTTAAAACGTCAGTGTTTAGCCATTTTTAATTATAGCAAGCTCATTTTTGTTGTACAACTTTATAATGTTCAATTTTATAGAAATATTATTCTATAAAGTGGATAATTATACAATTTTAGAATTTTTTTCAAATATTTAGTGTTACTGGAGCAGTTTTTATTTTTGAACCCAATACTGTGAAAAATAACACAAATAAACAGGGACAAAAATTAAGCAGACTAACCCCCCATTTTTATGATGGTTTTAGAAAGAGAAACCCATTTTCTTTTCATCCGCTTAATATTAAAAAAAGTTTGATATCAGAAGTGTTTTTATTAAACGGTAAATCTGCAAAAAATGGCGAAAAAATGATAATTTTCTCATTAAAAAATAAGGGGTAGGGGTAACTCAAATTGCCTTCCTGAGCAAAATATTAAGTTAGAGAAGTTTTACTTCGATAACTTAAAAGAAAACACTATTTTTGTCATTTTTGCAATCTTTCATACATTTCGGATTTCTAATTTGGAAGATATTTTATGAAAATGTCCCACAATCGATTATTATGTCATATTGGTATCTTTGACCGATCATAGCACAAAAAACAACACACTGACATAGCATTGTCTTTGCATTTTCTGTCATGCCTTGAACTCCCTTATCCAAAAATGTATATGAGAAAAAAGTTTGATACATGTACAGGAAAATTTTGACTTCTCAGAGATGTACATCCTTAAATAACTTATAATCGGTAACCAAAATACCTATAGTGATGATATCTGGTAGTATCATGCTGGTATGAAGGGTAATTATGTTTGAACTGATTGAACCAATTCTTACCCATAATCAAAATGCTAGGTTTTCCATGGTCTCGGTGGTTACTGATGTTCAAATAATTAAACAGCACCTGAATACCCTGGAATTTGGACAGGAAAGTGATATGATTACACATTACGTTTATTCGAACGGCCAAAATTCCTTAGATCATTTAGGTTAAGAAGCTTTGGTAAAGTTTGTATCTCCCTGTCCAGAAATCAGCATGGTTCAAAGTGACCCTTTATCTGATTCGAGTAAGCGTGGGGTCGGAACCAGGTGTCTAGACGACCAGGAAGGTGACAGACTGACACCAAGACGACCAATCAGATCATCAGACCAAACAGGCACCTACAAGGAAGAAACCCTGACCCTCTGTAAACAGCTGTTGGAGGTCCAGTGGCCGTGTAAACCAGACAGCTGGTCAGGTGTACATCCGCATGATTTCTGAGAATGGGAGCCGTCATTTAGGAGCTCGAAATAGTTGAAATATAATGCAAATATTCCCATCATGAGATCATCTAATCATTATTGTTTTCATTACGAAAAATTAAAATGTTACAGAGTGAGAGTAGTTCCTTAAAATACGTACTTTTTGGTTATCTTATATCCGTGGTAAAATGCCTGAAGCAAATTGAAAGAGCAAGATTAATATGATGTGGACAAAAGATTACAAAAACAAATTCAGTTAACGGATTTTATAAAAGAATATGGATTTGATATATATTTGGAAGAAGCAAAAAGAAAGAAAAGAAAGGAGAACAAAAAAATAATAATTGAAATACTATATAAAGATTTACATGCTGGTCTTCACGACTTAAAATAGACCTGCATTAAAGTCAAATGTCAATCCTCTGTGGTACTAAAAGGACAGGACATGTCAAAAACAAAATCAGAGTTTACCAAACTGTCAAAAAACATAATCTGAACCCAAACTCCATTAAACTAAAGACAAAATATGAACAAATGGAAGATTAACACGGAGACCATTGACAAAGTATGAGAGAAAAAGACCCGGTGTTCCGGAAGAGTAGGCGTCTTCTGCTTCATCGACGACACCTGCCATTTACTTTAAGGTCATATCTAAGTAACTTCCATGTCCTCAAAATGAGAACTACGGTTCAATCACAACCAGTACTAATGAGCTAACCGATCGGTCAATTTATTTTAACCTGTGACCAAACAATTGAGTCATGATATGCGCAATAGTAGGAGCGGGCTTGACAGACCGTAACCACTCCGTATTAAGGAAGGGCAGATATGTTTTAGAGATATGGGAGCTTATTTCCTTCACGAGTTTTGCATCCCTACGTCTTCCGTCCATATTACTGTCTAACAAAGTATGATTGCTATTTAGAATGAAGACTTGTACTGTATATACTGGTATAAAGTAATACTCATGAGAACCTTGATATGCTGTAGATAACGATCATATCATTCACGGGCAGCCATCTTGAAGTTGTTCAAAAGTTCTGTGAAACCAACATCTCAGAATGTTGAATGCGTTTATATTTGGATTATGTTTTCTTTTGATGAATGGGATTCATGCGGATATTTCTGAACGAATATCGAAGTTGGAAAGCCAGAACACTCGACTTCGAGAGAGACTACACGACCATGTCAAGACCTACGATGGCCTCCTCCAGATGTACGTTGAAAAAACTTCCCACGTCAAGTACGCAGATCCCGACAGACTTCAACGCAGGGGTTAGTGTTAAGTTAATACAAATACATTTCCTTATAGTACTTTGAAATAGATTTAATGTATTCAACGACATATGGACACAACAGACGGATCATGTGTGGGTGTGTTGCTTTATCAAGAACTAAAAACACGATATACGATATGACGTAACATACACATGCTGCACCTTTTAAATTTAGTAATAGATACAGTATGCCGAAAAAAAAATTACTACATCATACAGGTGTTTTGTCCTCCTAGGACTCTTCAGTGATGCTAGGGGCCAAAAGTTGGGGATCAAAAACTGTTAAATTAGTGTAGAAGCAGAAGGGTCAGGTGCATAAAACTTCTTTAATTTATGAATTTAGAAGTAAAATTAAACAAGTTCTGCATAATTTCAAATTGTGAACTACGAAAATGTGTGTATTGCTTCCATAGACATTTGAAATTACATACGAGCGTTACGAATGTGTATACCACGCAATTCATATATTTATAAATGCAACATGCGATTATGATAGGCAGAATCAACGTTATTAAATGTTCAGCATATGGTATCATGCATAAAAGGTTTGTTAATCTTAACACAAAGGTAACTATTATATCTAATGAATCGCACTCATGATTTAGAAAAAAAAATATTATGTAAGGAATACGTAAACAAAACGAGATAAAAATACACACAGAAACAAGTCGAAGTACCTGTAAAGGAGACAAAATAGAGAGATAGACATATAAGCATAATGACTCTTTTAAATCCACCTCACAAATAAAAGTTAATTTAACACATCATACCACAGAAAATATCTGGGAGTGTTATAACGGCTTGATTTCTCAGTAATACCGAAACATTACGGCCGTCTTTATCATTCCACAACAACGAGGTATGGGAGAGCGTTATAACGGCCTGATTACACAGCATTACCCAAACCTTACGGTAGTCCTAATTTGCATTTGATGATATCTCGTGCATATCTATTGCTAGAAAAATGAAAGTAGGACTAATATATGTGATAAATATCATAATACATGTAGTTGGGAATATAACATGTAATAAATGAAATACACTTACCAATTTAAAGCCGTTGTTTCGTCATAAGAAACTTTTTAAGCTATGAACAAGCACGTATGGATCGTTGATCCATGTACATGTATATGATGCAAAAAAAATGTTCTTTATTTCATTATCATAATTGTAATTTAATATTGTTTTATAGATTGTAACACCAGGTCCTCGCCAATAGCATTTCATGCTCTGATGTCGCAGTCCATATTTCCGCTAGGGCCCAGACAGATCCTACAATACGATGACGTCATCACGAATGTGGGAAATGCATACGACAAGTACACGGGGATATTCCAGGCTCCTATAAGCGGGGTGTACGAGTTTGTTGCCACGATGTGGTCGCGGGAAGGGTCCCACATGGACTACGAGATGCTTCATAACGGTATAGACGTGTGCTATGGAAAAGCTGGAAACACGAACCAAACAATGGGTGTTTGTGTCAGTGTTCTCAACATTGCTTCCGGGGATCGCGTTTGGGTGCGAAACCATGCTATTGGATCGGTTTACGTCAACGGACATGGCTACCCTACGTTTTCTGGTCATTTAGTAACATAAATATGTCTGGAGTTTGGTATTATTGTGAATGATTCCTTGTAATTATCAACCTTTCAAACTTGAAAATATCGTTACTTAATCGGATTCATTGACTTTTACGGCCAAACTGTTATTAATTGTGCAAAAAATAAAACTTTTACAAAAACAAAACACCGTCTCTAATTTATGTATATCAAAGTCTAATTATAAAACAGACAGTGCTTTCTGTTAAGAGCTATTGGTGGCATAGGCAGAAATCGTATTGTGAGAATGAAAAAAGTAACTGGCATTTATTGTTAGACGCCCACTGACGTCATACATGTAGTTCAGTCAAGATACCCTGGAATATTTTCATTATAAATAGCAATAAATGACGAAATGACTTCCGTGTGTAGTATCGTGTGTGTGATCTTCTGAATAAGTTAAAGCCATTATTATTCACTAAATGTTTGGGTTTGTTTTTGTATTGCAAAATGATTTATATCGATAGCTCGCTTTAACTTGAAAATATGACCGATAACGCTTTACGAACGTTCACTTTCCCATTTATTGACTGCACAAACAACGAACACAAGTCGGACATATATACAATGAATAAAAGTATCAGCGCATTTATTTTCTAAAATAACATCCCCCCAAAACAACATTGACAGGTATAACAAAACAAAGGTTGTCAAAGCGAAAACAATCAGTAATTGGAAAACACAGATTAAGGTGATGGTATCAATAACTTTTATAAGATTTGGTGTCAAAAAACTTGAAGTATTACTAACAATCCTCCGGGCGATTACTATTAACAACAAAAGAGTAAAACAAACATTGGGATAGAGTATGTACATCAAAAGAACTGTAAAAGTATCTCTTTTATTCTACATTTTTGTCGTATTGGGATAACGGTGATAGTCTATTATTCTAAAGGCTAAACTTGTATAAACATAAACAAGACTTGTTAACCAACAATTACATTTTAATTTCAAACACTTATGCGTAGCTTTTTCTCTTCTAAAGATGTATGTCGGTGTTGTCGCGACGATTGGCTAAATGTTTACACCTATGAAGGAATATTAACCGGAATCTGTCAACAAATCCCACCAGGGCTAAAATAAACAGCTTTAAGTGAAGGAAACCCTGTTTTGAAAATCAACAACAAATTAGAAAAGCTTAGCTTCAAAGGAAGATCTGTTAAACGATTGATGAATAAGTAAGCAATTATTTGTTATTCATTTTCTATATGAATAAACAATTCGATGTTTTAGAATTATTACGAAAGTGCATAATGATGTAACATAACTATGTTATGCCACATGTCAATTTTGGTATAACATATAAATTTATTAGTACATTAAACAGCATTTTCATGATCGTCAAGGCAAAACATACAGTACGATTCGCGTCAATTATTAAAAAACGAAAAGAATCAATTACCCCATTTACGAAATTGAAATTAAACTGAACATGCGATTTGAAGGTGACCAGCAATCGGGAGACGATTTCTTTCATTAAGAATAAAAACCAAATTCCAAACCTTTGCGAATCTCACCATAGTTAAACGGAACATCATATCGACCTGCCTTACAAATCTCCACATTTTATTGATTTCTTATACAGATATATTTTATATATATTTCTCTATTTGCAAAACTTAAACTTCTTTATTAAAAGTTGATTGCAATTATTAAATTTTCATTCTATACTGCAACTAATTTATACTTCAACCTACAAACCACTCGTAACTTACACATACATGTTTTGCTTTATTTTTTACATTGAAATATGTGACAATCCCAATTATAAACTGGTGACAATATGGCAGAGCCAATGTCTGAAATGAATGACCTAACCCGATAAGATCGTACAGAGCATATAGCCTATGTGCCCTATCTGTGGACGCATAACATCGACTTTAAATAGGGTAATATACTAAGGTCCATTATGGATTTTTGTTCAAAGATTGTTTGCTGCTTCTTTTTAATATTGCTATGTGTTTTAAGCATTTTGGCACATCGCAATGATTCATTAGTCATACTAGAAGATCTGGAGAACTCATATAATTCTCTGGAGCAGGAACTCCTGGAGATAGAAAATTACATTGAGATCATCAAGAATACTTATACAGAAGACTCACTGACTGGTCAACTTGAAGGTAAAGATAATAATAATATACACAACATTTGATATCTGGTGTGTATGGGTGTGGGAAGGATTCGGAACGTTCGCCTTCACCGTTCCCTACTCATGTACTTGTATATCGTTATACCGCCATAATTGCTGTGGACGAAAGGTGGCGGTATAACGAGGGTACAATGTACTTCCATACAGATTGACATGTATATAATGTTCCATACAGATTGACATGTATATAATGTTCCATACAGATTGACATGTATATAATGTTCCATACAGATTGACATGTATATAATGGTCCATACAGATTGACATGTATATAATGTTCCATACAGATTGACATGTATATAATGTTCCATACATATTGACATGTATATAATGTTCCATACAGATTGACATGTATATAATGTTCCATACAGATTGACATGTATATAATGTTCCATACAGATTGACATGTATATAATGTTCCACAGATTGACATGTATATAATGTTCCATACAGATTGACATGTATATAATGGTCCATACATATTGACATGTATATAATGTTCCATACAGATTGACATGTATATAATGTTCCATACAGATTGACATGTATATAATGTTCCATACAGATTGACATGTATATAATGGTCCATACATATTGACATGTATATAATGTTCCATACAGATTGACATGTATATAATGTTCCATACAGATTGACATGTATATAATGTTCCATACAGATTGACATGTATATAATGTTCCATACAGATTGACATGTATATAATGTTCCGCAGATTGACATGTATATAATGTTCCATACAGATTGACATGTATATAATGTTCCATACAGATTGACATGTATATAATGGTCCATACATATTGACATGTATATAATGTTCCATACAGATTGACATGTATATAATGTTCCATACAGATTGACATGTATATAATGTTCCATACAGATTGACATGTATATAATGTTCCATACAGATTGACATGTATATAATGTTCCGCAGATTGACATGTATATAATGTTCCATACAGATTGACATGTATATAATGTTCCATACAGATTGACATGTATATAATGTTCCATACAGATTGACATGTATATAATGTTCCATACAGATTGGCATGTATATAATGTTCCGTACATATTGACATGTATATAATGTTCCATACAGATTGACATGTATATAATGTTCCATACAGATTGACATGTATATAATGTTCCATACAGATTGACATGTATATAATGTTCCATACAGATTGACATGTATATAATGTTCCGCAGATTGACATGTATATAATGTTCCATACAGATTGACATGTATATAATGGTCCATACATATTGACATGTATATAATGTTCCATACAGATTGACATGTATATAATGTTCCATACAGATTGACATGTATATAATGTTCCATACAGATTGACATGTATATAATGTTCCATACAGATTGACATGTATATAATGTTCCGCAGATTGACATGTATATAATGTTCCATACAGATTGACATGTATATAATGTTCCATACAGATTGACATGTATATAATGTTCCATACAGATTGACATGTATATAATGTTCCATACAGATTGGCATGTATATAATGTTCCGTACATATTGACATGTATATAATGTTCCATACAGATAGACATGTATATAATGTTCCATACAGATTGACATGTATATAATGTTCCGCACATATTGACATGTATATAATGTTCCATACAAATTGACATGTATATAATGTTCCATACAGATTGACTTGTATATAATGTTCCATACAGATTGACATCTATATAATGTTCCGTACATATTGACATGTATATAATGTTCCGTACATATTGACATGTATATAATGTTCCATACAGATTGACATGTATATAATGTTCCATACAGATAGACATGTATATAATGTTCCGTACAGATTGACATGTATATAATGTTCCGTACAGATTGACATGTATATAATGTTCCGTACAGATTGACATGTATATAGTGTTCCATACAGATTGACATGTATATAATGTTCCATACAGATTGACATGTATATAATGTTCCATACAGATTGACATGTATATAATGTTCCGCATATTGACATGTATATAATGTTCCGCAGATTGACATTTACATAATGTTCCATACAGATTGACATGTATATAATGTTCCGTAAAGATTGACATGTATATAATGTTCCGTACAGATTGACATGTATATAATGTTCCGTACAGATTGACATGTATATAATGTTCCATACAGATTGACATGTATATAATGTTCCGCAGATTGACATTTACATAATGTTCCATACAGATTGACATGTATATAATGTTCCGTAAAGATTGACATGTATATAATGTTCCGTACAGATTGACATGTATATTATGTTCCATACAGATTGACATGTATATAATGTTCCATACAAATTGACATGTATATAATGTTCCACAGATTGACATGTATATAATGTTCCATACAGATTGACATGTATATAATGTTCCATACAGATTGACATGTATATAATGTTCCATACATATTGACATGTATATAATGTTCCATACAGATTGACATGTATATTATGTTCCATACAGATTGACATGTATATAATGTTCCGTACAGATTGACATGTATATAATGTTCCGTACAGATTGACATGTATATAATGTTCCGTACAGATTGACATGTAGATAATGTTCCATACAGATTGACATGTATATAATGTTCCGTACAGATTGACATGTATATAATGTTCCGTACAGATTGACATGAATATAATGTTCCATACAGATTGACATGTATATAATGTTCCATACAGATTGACATGTATATAATGTTCCGTACAGATTGACATGTATATACTGTTCCGTACATATTAACATGTATATAATGTTCAATACAGATTGACATGTATATTATGTTCCGCTGATTGACATGTATATAATGTTCCGCAGATTGACATGTATATAATGTTCCATACAGATTGACATGTATATAATGTTCCATACAGATTGACATGTATATAATGTTCCGTACAGATTGACATGTATATAATGTTCCGTACAGATTGACATGTATATAATGTTCCAAACAGATTGACATGAATATAATGTTCCATACATATTGACATGTATATAATGTTCCATACAGATTGACATGTATATAATGTTTCCCAGATTGAAATGTATATAATGTTCCGCAGATTGACATTTACATAATGTTCCATACAGATTGACATGTATATAATGTTCCGTACAGATTGACATGTATACAATGGTCCATACAGATTGACATGTATATAATGTTCCAAACAGATTGACATGTATATAATGTTCCGTACATATTTACATGTATATAATGTTCCATACAGATTGACATGTATATTATGTTCCGCTGATTGACATGTATATAATGTTCCATACAGATTGACATGTATATAATGTTCCATACAGATTGACATGTATATAATGTTCCATACAGATTGACATGTATATAATGTTCCACAGATTGACATGTATATAATGTTCCATACAGATTGACATGTATATAATGTTCCGTACAGATTGACATGTATATAATGTTCCATACAGATTGACATGTATATAATGTTCCGTACAGATTGACATGTATATAATGTTACATACATATTGACATGTATATAATGTTTCATACAGATTTACATGTAGAAAATGTTCCGTACAGATTGACATGTATATAATGTTCCATACAGATTGACATGTATATAATGTTCCGTACAGATTGACATGTATATACTGTTCCGTACATATTAACATGTACATAATGTTCAATACAGATTGACATGTATATTATGTTCCGCTGATTGACATGTATATAATGTTCCGCAGATTGACATGTATATAATGTTCCATACAGATTGACATGTATATAATGTTCCATACAGTTTGACATGTATATAATGTTCCATACAGATTGACATGTATATAATGTTCCATACAGATTGACATGTATATAATGTTCCGTACAGATTGACATGTATATAATGTTCCGTACAGATTGACAGGTATATAATGTTCCAAACAGATTGACATGAATATAATGTTCCATACATATTGACATGTATATAATGTTCCATACAGATTGACATGTATATAATGTTTCCCAGATTGAAATGTATATAATGTTCCGCAGATTGACATTTACATAATGTTCCATACAGATTGACATGTATATAATGTTCCGTACAGATTGACATGTATACAATGGTCCATACAGATTGACATGTATATAATGTTCCAAACAGATTGACATGTATATAATGTTCCGTACATATTTACATGTATATAATGTTCCATACAGATTGACATGTATATTATGTTCAGCTGATTGACATGTATATAATGTTCCATACAGATTGACATGTATATAATGTTCCATACAGATTGACATGTATATAATGTTCCATACAGATTGACATGTATATAATGTTCCACAGATTGACATGTATATAATGTTCCATACAGATTGACATGTATATAATGTTCCGTACAGATTGACATGTATATAATGTTCCATACAGATTGACATGTATATAATGTTCCATACAGATTGACAAGGATATAATGTTCCATACAGATTGACATGTATATAATGTTACATACATATTGACATGTATATAATGTTTCATACAGATTTACATGTAGAAAATGTTCCGTACAGATTGACATGTATATTATGTTCCATACAGTTTGACATGTATATAATGTTCCACACAGATTGACATGTATATAATGTTCCGTACAGATTGACATGTATATAATGTTCCGTACAGATTGACATGTATATAATGTTCCATACAGATTGACATGTATATAATGTTTCATACAGATTTACATGTAGAAAATGTTCCGTACAGATTGACATGTATATAATGTTCCATACAGTTTGACATGTATATAATGTTCCGTACAGATTGACATGTATATAATGTTTCATACAGATTTACATGTAGAAAATGTTCCGTACAGATTGACATGTATATAATGTTCCATACAATTTGACATGTATATAATGTTCCATACAGATTGACATGTATATAATGTTCCATACAGATTGACATGTATATAATGTTCCGTACAGATTGACATCTATATAATGTCCCATACAGATTGACATGTATATAATGTTCCACAGATTGACATGTATATAATGTTCCATACAGTTTGACATGTATATAATGTTCCATACAGATTGACATGTATATAATGGTCCATACAGATTGACATGTATATAATGTTCCGTACAGATTGACATGTATATAATGTTCCATATAGATTGACACCTGTCACATAAACCTTATTCCAATTGCACTTCATTTTGGTTAATGTTTAAAGATTGTTTATATCAAAAGGACAAAGGACGATCTTCAAGGCCCATTTTACGTAACTTTTGGCAAAACTTGAAGCGAAAATTAAGCCTTATAACTTTTTTTATATTTATAGATTTAGTTAAGATTAGCTGATATCAGCAATATTCAAGAGTTTTTACGCGGTTACCGGTACAGCAGCAGTTGAAACTCGGTATTTGTAAACACGCGTCCAGTTCAAAGTGTCTTCTTACTTCGGCTTGTTGTTTAAGTGGGCCCCATTTGAATTATTTTCAATTCTTTGGATTTTTCTGTAAAGAGTTTCTTGTTAGCTACAGCTCAGGTTTGCTTCGTTTTAGGCTTATTTTTGCATGGTTATCAACTTCTTTTTTTCAGAATTTTTCAGAATCACGAAAAATTTCCTGAAGTCACTTATATTTGGCCTTAAAAACACTGACATTCATCCTTACATCGGATAGGTCTTGCTAGGGATTAATATTTGCTAATTGTAACTATGATTACTGTTTATCAATACAAATCATAATAATCGTACTTCCTGTCATATTTAATAGAACATAAACAACATTCATCGTCAGTATAAGATAATGCATATTTGATCAACTCCATACACCGGGAACACCGTCTATTATTGGGGACCTTTGCTCTAGTTGAAAACTTTGGTAGTTGATGACAAGTAGCAGATGCAGGTGTGGCAGTGTTGCTACAGACAAACAATCTACTTTTATACGTGATTTAACTTAGTGAAGACCAACAATAGTATTGTCGGATGAATGTATGCCTCACAAAGATAGCACCTTTATCATTTAGAGTTAGATACAGCCGTGCTAGATAATGAATAAAACTGCACCATACAGTTATTTCGGACGTATACAAAATGTATGAAGAACTGTCCTACTGCCATTAGGAAGGTACAATTATAGCACTACAAGATATGCCTTTCAAATATGGAGATCAGTCTTTGACACAAAGTTGGGACATTATCTTTTTTTATATTCAAAACGGGTTTTCTGAACTTTAATTCACTGGTTGCATTCCTATCAATGTTCTAGTAACGGAACCATGGATTTGGTGATACTGGAATGCATCAAAGATCTCCAAACGCATGTCATAAAGTTATTAATTGCAGATACTGAATCATGTAACATCTTAGATCATCAAAACGTAATATAAGCAGCTGTGTCATAACAACAAACACCTATGTTTTTTTTTGCTTTTGCTTTTCTACAGCAAATCGAAAATTAAATCTAACAAGAGGAGACAAGACGCCTGCCCCAAATACGACACAGCAACGAGAGGAGCGTGCCCCGGAGGACATTCCCATATCCATAGTGTTATCACCTACAACTGCTGCTGCAGTCAGTTCGTTAATGACAACTACACCAACTCAGACTACTACAACGTCAACACCACCAACAACAATAGCAACAACACGAACAACTCGTTCTACAGGTGCTACGTATCCTTCTACAAAACCTACAACAACTCTAACCACATCATCTTCAACTCCAATCACAACAACTTCAACTCTAACAACAACCTCAATACATATCACAACAACTCCAACCACAGCAGCAACTCCAACCGCAACAACAACAACTCTAACTACAACCACAACAACTCCAACTACTACAACAACTCCTACCACAACAACTCCAACCACAACCACAACAACTCCAACCACAACTACAACAACTCCTACCACAACTACAACAACACCAACAACAACAACTTTACCAACTACCACAGAGCGAGTCATACCACCGGTTGTATTCCAGGCATCTCTGTCAATTGTATTTCCAATTATGAGCCCCAAACAGGTGATTGTGTTCGACCGAGTGATCACTAATATTGGTCAAGCCTACGACAGTAACTTTGGATTGTTCAAGGTACCATACAGCGGACTATATGAATTCGTTGTAACTGTTGCAGCTGCTAAAAACCACTTTGTGGATGTGGTGCTGGTGAAGAATGCTGCCGCCCTGTGTAAGGCGCATGCGTCCACACCTGACCAGGGTGTTGGCATGTGTGTGGCAATTGTGCACGCCACCAAAGATGATGATATCATTGTTCGTCATTTTGATGGAATCGGAACACATTTAAGTGGACAGAACGGTTATTCGTCCTTCTCTGGGCATTTGATCAGTGCAGATGTCATTAACTAATATGAAATAAAAACAAATGCATTTTAATGAGGATTAGTATTGTTTTTTTAACAGTGTAAAATGCAAGTCTATCACACACTTGTATACACCTGGGCACTTAAATGGCAATACAAGATGTTTGCTTAAATATCGAGTATCAAATGTCCGTGAGGGATACGTCGGACACTGACTTACAATATGTTTTATTAATATTGATGTTTTGGTAATCTGTGAAAGAAAAAAATAGTTGTTTAATAAATAAATGATCCCGGTGGTACGTAATGTTGTTACTATAGGGTTTGTTATTTGTCACCAAGCTTTTGTGTTTAATATTCTTGAATAAAGGTGATCTGTTATTGGCTGTAAGGAAAAGTGAGGAATCAGTGAATGCTTACAATAGACGTCACTTACATTTATCTTATGGAAATGGTTGGTGCTTATTGACGGGACCTGGGTGTAGACTTATCTCTGGAAGATAACGAGTCGAGCGCGGTCACCGACACAACACAAACCAACATTTAGCTAGCCTATCTATTCTGATCTTGAATTTCAAAATGGTGGTCGTCAAAGTTGTGTTGGGAATTTTTCTCTGTGTCCTAGGTACATGTAATGGTTCTGTTTCAAACAGTGAATTATCTGAAAGGTTAGACAAACTCGAAGCTCTGTATGAGAAGTTTGAGAGTCTAATTAATGAAAATGTTGATGAATTGCAACAACTGCTTAACAAAGCAAGGGCTAAAGCGCAGCGCGTTAAAACCATCGACACGTACGATGATGAGGAGCCGGATGTCGACAACGAACAGCAAGCAGAAGATGAGGTCAACAGAAGACGTGAGATTATTTGACTTTTGTAATTATAATTGAAAACTCAAATTTAAAACCATACGCAAAGCCTCTT
Source organism: Mimachlamys varia (assembly GCA_947623455.1). Lineage (NCBI taxonomy): Eukaryota > Metazoa > Mollusca > Bivalvia > Pectinida > Pectinidae > Mimachlamys > Mimachlamys varia. Next base: position 6,846,139 of record OX392535.1, read on the forward strand.
AAGATAATTTGAATATTTCTATCATATAAATACTTCTTATTTTATGTTCGAATAAAGCGGAGATGTAATGTATAGAACGGGAAGATAATTAAAAACATTATGTATGTTATATATACTTGTATCGGGTACACTTAGCTCAGCATCACGCTAAGATCTTTAAAGAGCAATTTTACTACTCCATCTACTTCACACCTACTTATTTGGATTTGTATACAAAATGTGCTTCTCCTAAATGTTAAAAAGTCATGTCCTCCAATATGCTAATTTGATATCATATATATTTTTTATTAAGTATAAGGACAAAAGTAACAAACCGTCAAGGAACCTTACCCATGTTGTATTTCGTTGATATATTTCAATCACAAATTCTTTTTTTTTAATCCTTTCGTAGTACATATGGATATAGATACATATATACTATATATAATTCACCAACATAAAATAATGTTCAACTCAATTTAAGATAGCTGTTGAAGGTAAATTATTTCTGTTGTGTAATACATGTCGTAACACGGACTAAGTTGTATGCTGTTGTATTATTGTTTGTTGATGGTAAAGTTTAAAACAAAATAGAAATATCTACCTTTGCTTTTTAGTCAGTTCTACATTTCTTTTGAAATTATTAGCTAATCCAAGGTAGAAACAGGAAAACGCTTGGATTATACAGTATTTACCATGAAAAAAATGCGTTTGTGATCAAAAGTGAATATAGCTTTTTACATTATTCTTATCGTACAACCCAATACTAGTAATTCTTTATATTCCAATTATAAAGTCGACATACAATTTTTAATTCAGTTAGGTTTTGTGAATATCTCTTCATCTTTCAGAAAACAAAATAAATTTGCACATCGTGCAGAAATGTCATCACCAACCAATTTCTACAATATTTAAGTGTACACTTTAAAATCAGCATATTATATATCGGCGTTTATTTTTTATTCACAAAGAAATTAACGCAGCAGAACTTCTTAGAAGTTTGATTGTTAGACGTTAGACGAGGCTTCATATAAATATGCATCATTGTAAATTAAACAATGATACACAAAAAAAAAAGAAAATAGAAATAGTATTGTTTATGCAAAAAATATATCAAAGGCTCCTAATGTTCAACATATTTTGTACTCAAATCAAGCTGAACAACAATTCTCAGCCTAAACGTATAAAAAAATCTACAAAAACATTAATTTCTCTCATTTCTAGGTGTGTAATACTGGCCTGTCAAGGGCAATACACCTATGATTGCTGTGGTTGTATTACACACCTACCCATGGAATACAGCCACGGCTTGGCGTCACAATGGCGCAACAATGACGTGACCATACGAATTCGGTAAAATCTTATGCCGAACAGAGAAAAATGGCGACGTGATGAAATTAAAACCTTCCACATTATTTTAACCATGTACATTAGAAAGCTGAGATTATTTTTTCTGTGCAAACTATGTTTGTAAATATGGGGTATGCTTAAAGGATTTGTGCAACGAAAAATGAAAATTTTATGTTTGGTAAAAGTCATGTTTTAAAACCATATTCGAACACCCAATCTTGTAAGCGTGGTCTGGTTACTTTGTGGTGACACGATTATAGGTCATTTTCACCGACCTCTAAATTATGCATATTTTGTGACCCAGAACGAGGCCACTCCCCTTATGACGTCATCTTAGTCCGGGAAAATCAAGCTATCGCCATATTACACTGTTTGCTTACATACACCTTGTATATGTATAACGTGTATAACAGCAAATATTGTTGTGACAGTTACATACTGATACATATATTACGTACAATATAATTTTTAAAACGAAAGTCCATGCATACTTTTAACTTGTATTGGCCAAAATGGTGTTTTGTGGGACATTTGAATGCTAATTTCGTTCGTCATCCCGAAGAATATAGTAGTCAAGAGATCGACACCCTGTCGAAACATTACAATTTCAATAAATTTTATTGTCCAAAAGACAAATGGATCGGGCAGCAGGCATAGCCTATTTAAGCCCTCTCCAAACAAAGTAACAAACAGTGGTACAAACATAGACATAAACATTACAACACTGAACACATACAAATAATTTGAACGCATTATATAAATAATCTAAGTGGGGGAAACAACTACTTAATTGTATTTGAATTTTAATAAAATTAAATAATTGAAACTTTAACCTTTTATTGCGACACCAAAGATAAATAGATATGTACATCATGTACAAGTAATCATCCGAAAAGAAAAGATTTTTTTTTTTTATTATTATTGAGCTGCATGTATAAACATTTAGTGGGATTAAATTACCTTACCCAACAGATACAGGCCAGAAATGTCCATTGTGTAATACACAAGGCCATCCACTGATGAGTTTGGAAATTCAATCCCACTAAATAGTTCAGTTTATGCACTAAATACAGGTTAAATCAAGAAGGGCATGTTAAAAAGCATTGTATAATTTTTTTTTTAATGTAGTTGTTTCCCAATTTTAGCAAAATAGTACAACTGGTCTTCTGAACCCAACCCCCCCCCCCCCCCCCCCCCCCCCCGGGAACATAATCGAGACAGACGAATTGGATGGGAGCTGTTTACATCCTCAGTATTAAAGTGGTCAATAACAAGAAATAAAATGAAGAATTAAGAGAAATGTAAACAAAAAATACAAAAATGTAAGGTACCATTATTATTGGAAACCAGAAGATATTGTATTGAGGAAATGAGAATTGAATGAATGTAAATGAAATGTACTATAGGAATGAATGAAAGAATGAGTGAATGAAGGAATGGGAGTAGGAGTGAAAAAAAAGAAGAAAAAAAAAAAAAAAAAAATCAGTAATACTTTCATTAAGCAGTTTTAGTTGGATATCTAGAATCTTCTAGCTCTTAAGATGTAATCCGATACAGAAAGAAGAATATGTTTATTCGTATTTTCATCACATCTCTCACAACCGTTTAGGATGACATCTATTGTTAAGTGGTTATGAGTATCATGGAATATATTTTGAAAAAGTATAGTACGAGGTTCAGCATATATGATACAATCAAGGAAATAGTGGGATGCTGTTTCATATCTAGAACCACAAGAACAGGCAGAGGACTCAGTTAGATAGTCATTATAAAGGTCATTATTTAAGTTACTAGCCTCATTTCTTAACTGACATAGAATTATATTAGTTTGTCGATTTCCGAAATACTTAAAGATATCAGTTGTTCTTGTGTTTGAGTTTGGAGTAGGTGTAATTAATTTTTTGAACTGATAGGAGGAGCGAATAGTTTGGAGATCAGAAGAAATGTTATTCATATCATTAAACATAGATGGAAAAAAACTATTATAATACTTAGTAGTTCGGCAAAGGGGTGGATCGAATATTCTAACTGATCTAAGATTGTACCTATCTGGTCTAGTATTATGGAAATATGGCTCTATAATTTCTTTCAGATAGTATGGAGTCTGATTAGTCATAATCTTGTACATCAGCATCATTTGATGTTGTTTTCGCCTACTTTCAAGAGAGACCCAGCCTAATTCTCTGTACAAGATATTGTGGGGGGGTGCCTCTACGCAGTCCTGTAATTATTCTAGCCGCCTCTAGTTGGATAGATTCAAGAAGATTTTTTAGATTTTGTGTGCAATTACTCCAAACAACATCTGCATATTCAAGTATGGGTCTAATATATGATATATATATTGTAGTTAATGACTGTCTGTCTAGTTTATTTTTCATCATTCTTAAAATATTAATTCTTTTATATGCTTTCTTATAGATATCATATATGTGGTCATTCCACTTAGCATCATCACTGAACGTTAAACCAAGATGTTTGTGTATTCGACTGACAGTAACCGGTTCATCATAAAAATAAATGTCTGGGTGATGAGTATAAGTTTTATTTGAGAATATGACAGATTCTGTTTTATTTGGATTGAATTTTATATCCCATTTATTAGCCCATACTTGTATAGTGCTAAGATCATCTGTTAGATTTTGTGCTAATTCTGCTGGATCATCATCTGTTACCGCATACAAAGAAGTGTCATCAGCAAACAATTTAATTACATTAGAGACAGAATCAACAATATCATTAATATAAAGTAAAAACAAGAGTGGACCGAGAACCGAGCCCTGTGGTACCCCTGCAGTTACTGGCCTAGATGTAGATATATATCCTTCAGTTAACACCCTTTGTTGTCTGTCTTCTAAAAAGTTTCTAAACCAAAAAAGTAATTTCCCTTTAATGCCATATAGTTGGAGTTTGTGTAAAAGACCATCATGCCATACTCTGTCGAATGCCTTGCTTATGTCACAAAAAACAAATCTTAATTCTTTATACTGATCAAGACATTGTACAATAGTGTGGTATATAGAAAGAAGTTGATTTGAAGTAGAATCCTTAGGCATAAAACCAGATTGATGCATGGTAATAACTTCATATCTGGCTAAATAATTAAACATATACTTATATATAATTTTTTCTATAATCTTACTAAAACATGAAGTAATAGAAATTGGCCTATAATTAGAAACTTCATTAGTTAAACCTTTTCCCTTGTAGATGGCATTGATATTAGCAGTTTTCCAACTAAGGGGGATAACTCCTGTTTGCAGTGTTTTGTTAAAAAGTATAGTTAAAGGAAGAATAAGAGAATGTTTTAGCTCTTTGATTATTCTAGGTACCATGCCATCAGGACCAGCTGGTTTATTACAATTTAGAAGAAATAGCTGATCAAGCACATCTTGATGTGTTATTGTTATGTTTTCCAATGAGTGAGGACAATTAATTTCAATATCAGGTATGGGTTCAAGATTTTCAGAAGAGGTAGCTATAGCGGTAAAATACTTATTAAGATATTCAGCTTTATCAAATGGATGTTGGATGAAAGTATCTTCACATTTAAGAGGGGGAATACAGTTACCTTTATTATTTACATTTAAAACAGTTTTTGCAATTTTCCACCAATTACTTGGAGAAACATTTTTATTAGCTAATGATTTTTGCAAATTTTCAATATAATTTTTCTTGGCTTCTCTTACTTTACTAATGACTTCATTCCTGATATTTCTATAGCTTTCCCAATGACATGGTGAGTTACTGAACTTTGCTTTTCTATGTGCCCTATTTCTTTGTCTAATTTTAAGTCTAATTACATTTGTCATCCACTTTTTATCTCCGGGCCTTACTGTAACATTTATGCTAGGTATACATTCAAAAACTTGTTGATTTATAGCTTCACAGAGAGTATTATTAAATTCATTACTGTCTTGCATTTCTGAGATTGCGGCCCAATCAATCATACTTAAATTCCTATTCATCTTGTCATAATCTGCTCTCTGGTATAGTAGTATATTTTTCTGGTAAGATTTTTGTTTAAAAACATCAAATGAGATACTTAATTGGATAAGAGAGTGGTCACTACAAATTGGCGGGGAAACCGATACATTTTTTATAAGGTTTGCACTATTTGAAAAAACAATGTCTAATAAAGTTGAAGTAGTTGGAGTAATGCGAGTAGGTTCATTAACATAGTTTACAAGATTATATTTGGTCATTAATCTACCAAGATGACTATGAGGTTGTAAGTTGATCATGTTTACATTTATATCACCCATTATGATAATATTTAGATTAGTATTTATAGCTTTTTCAAATACAGAGTCCAATGTTTCCCAATAAGCGACAGGCATTTCAGGTCTATAAATACAACATAATAAAAATTTATGAGACTCAATATACACTTCAACCCAAATAAGTTCCAAGTCTTTATGTTCCAAGTCTGTTCGTCTTTTGGTAGATATAGTATTTTTATGATAAATTATTACTCCACCACCAGGACCCGATCTTCGATCCAGTCTGTCATGTGTATAGGAATCAATGGTGATACTGGAATCTAATGTTTCAGGAGAAAGATGAGTTTCTGTTAGACATAATATATCATTATTACTTAATTCAGCTTCAATTGTATCAATTTTGTTTCTTAATGATCTAACATTTAAGTGGGCAATGTCAAGACTGCATAGAGGCCCCGGATTAAGTTCAATGTCATAAGAGATTAACATCAATATATAGACTATAATAGAAAAATGAATATTTTTGAGACTAAAAGCATACTGGGAAATGGCATTAGCTAGATATAAGACATGTAAAAAATGAAAAACAAATAAACTAACTTCTGATTTCCAATGTGTCCCAATAGTAGACTGATATTTTGTGTTTCTAACCATTATCAAACAGTATGACTTGTAGTTGATAAGGGATGAGACACATGGTACATATACATATGTTTAAGAAAATGTTTTCATTATGAGGTTCGATCAAGGTAGCAGGGAGAGTGTTCAAATAGACCAGTTTTACCGCATATACATATAAACAATTTGGAATCAACAAAAATACAGCAATACATACATCGACAGACATCATATTTACAAAAGACGAGAAAATCAGCTGTCATAGCACGACTTCTGGAACATCAATCCAAGTTCTATCCACCTCGTGTATGTGTGTATCAATGTCAATTTGGAGCATGATATGGCAAGTGTAAATATAGGTAGAATGCAAGCGCTTACATGAGCATGAATATCGACTTGCTAACTTTTATGATAATCAACCGACTGAAATACTGAGAAGGAAAATTAGTAAAAATTGATTGACTAATGCATAATAATCAATTAGTCAGAAAATAGTTCTAATTAAACATACATTTATTGTTGAATAAAACAAATATCAGATTGGCTATCGATCCTGTATAGATAATATATGTTCAAGTTACCCAGTTGGAGAACCATTTAAAACGGTAAATCATCATAAGGGAATACATCATTGTACACGAGATGGATAGGACGCATGGATAATGAATAATCGATATTTGGGATTTATAACCATAAAGTGTCTGTTTTGACCATATATCAGTAAAACTTTAGGTAAGTCACATCAAGAGAAAAAGTTAAGACCAAACATATAGAGACACAGTAGTGTAGGCCTAATTCTTCATCAAATACTATTTCGGAGTATATATATACATGTACATGCATGTGTTGTAGCAAACAGTTAGGCTTAGTAAATCGAAATTGCTGTTGGGAGTATTAACATAATGACTACAGATTTCCCCCATAACAGATCAGAATGATAATACGTTTACATGTAATATCAATGTTCTTATTAGTCATTTCGAACAGCCAGTATACATTATACAGTTATATTAGTATACGATTAGGCACCTAATACTTTTGTTCTACGCGCACATGTGTACACAGTTAGTATACGATTAGGCACCTACAATTTGTAATACGTTTGGTCTACGCGTACATGTACTACGTATACGGACTTATAATAGATTGCTATCTAAGTCCGTGCATGTACGTACGTAGACTACAGACTTGAATAACCATGATTCTCGGTTTTTTTCTGTAGTTAAGATATCATTTTATTTAGCCACCGTGATAATCGGTTATTTATCAATAGTTCAATACATATATACCATAGATAAATATAGCTTGATAAAAAATATTAAGTTGTGGACGTACAGTACATGTACATCACATGTTTGAAAAATATAACTACTCAAAAGTACAGGCGTGTTGGTACTGAGTTATTATATATATATATTAGTAACTTGTGTTTTAATTTTAACAATGAGGTTGCATTTGACACTCGGAAAATGAAGATACCACTGTAACTAATGCAGTGGGCACATTACTATTGATAATTAAATGATTGTTTACCTGTGATGACTATGTTGTTATTATTTTTTTTTTTTTCAAAAAAAAAAAAACCAAAAAAACATACAATGTACCTGCAACACATAGGATGGGAAATTAATTATTTCGACTAATGGGTACTTCCGTTCTCAATTTCCACTTGATATATATATACATATAAACACCATCAACATCATGCAGCAGTATATAAGTTAATCTACAAAATGTATAGAAAGGTAAGTATTGATATTCTTATCATCTAAATGAACACACATGTCATAGTTTGTTTTTTTTTTTAATTTTTTTTTTTTACAAGAAATTGAACGTTCTGTCACAGTATCCTTCATGTTGGAAGACCATCAATGAACCACGACTTCATAGATACGATCACTGACTGGTCATGGTTAGTCTATCGGCTAGGGTCCGGACACCTTTTTTAGGGGGATCGGGGTAGTCGGAGAGCTCATCAAGTCTCGTGACTTGTCTCTTCTCGCCGTTGTTGTTGCGAATGATTATCCGTCCATCTAGGGTCCAGGTCCCGGAAATCAGCTTACTCGACTTGAGAAAGCGTGCTTTGGTAAAAACAGCACTTCTAGTTTTCGTCAGAGCCTCATTGATATAGAGTTTGGACATACTGTAAGGGGAGGGAACTTCTTTAGATGCAGTATGGTCGACGTCGCTTGTTGATCCAGACTTTTTGACAAGAATAAACCTGGCATCATACACCTGAGCTCTGGTTCTATATGACAGAAATCGTACAATTATGTCCCTGGGGTAGCGTGTTGATTTCGGCCCAACACGATGCGACCTGCTAATATCAGCACATGTGACCATAACCCCTAGTCGGTTATTACACGTATCTATGATAATTTGGTCAGTATCCTCGTCCTGACGTTCAGCGATGCCCCTGAATTTTAGGCAATTACGCCGAGAATATTGTTCCATATTGTCTAGTCTTGTTTCTAGTGTGTTAATTTGCTGGTGTAGGGCTGTGATTCCCAAAGTACTGAGCAGTGCATCTTTGAAAAGTGCATTGTCCATTAGCTGGGACACGACTTGTTTTATGACGACTGGGTCTCGTAGCTCACTTATAGCCTGAACACCCTTCTTAATTTTAGTAGATAGTTCTGTAGACATCATGAACACAATCGTAGTATTTTGAAATGATATTGGAACAATAGCACGATAAGTTGTTTTTTTTTCCAAAAAACAGTGACGGATTCAAACAAAGAACATGGCGGGAGAGTGACCGCTGTCCACTTCAATATTTCAAAGTCTTCAAATGCGACAAATCGTGCGAAATATTGTCCAGACCTTAAATATTTATACAATATTGCTACTTATCTGCATGTTGTGCATAGAATGGCCATATAGTTCCACTAGAAATCGCACTATAACAGCATTTTCCCGTCCTGAGTTACATGCCGGTCATGTCTTGACCACCGGAAGTTACATTACATGTAACATGTCGAAACATTACAAATCACGAGTGTGCCATTCACAGGGGATTAGTGATCTAACACAAGCGTGACACTAATTAGTTGATTGGTCAGTGAATTCACCTGGATAAGACAGGTAGATGGTAACATTTTACCTTTATACTGATATATATACTGACATCAGTCAGGACGACGAATCCCGTACCAGTGTCATAAAAACGAAACACACGTACACCAGGCAACCAACTATATATTTATACCAATTTGACGAAAAAAAAATCAGAATTAATGTTTATTTCCAAATGATTTTCGTATTTTACGGTACGTGTAAAGTAGTATGTAATCGGGGCCTTATTTGTACTTGTACTCTGTGTATTGAAAATTCCACGTAGAAGATTCCGAAAATAGGATGAAATGTAAATCCAACATTATTTTATTTAGTTTTTTTGGTGTTCAAATATATCACGGAATTGGATTAGAATTTGCTATCTAGGTCCGTGGTTGTATGTTTATATGTGGGTTATAGAAAGCAGAGACATATAAAGCAAATAACCGAATAATAACTTTTAAGGAAATTCTTTATTTATTTATTTTTGTTGTGGCGGTGGTGGGGGGGGGGGGGGGGCGATCGGAACGTCCAGGGTGTCTATATCCGAGTTACAATAATAAACATTTTCATAATATTAGATTTTACATAAATTCTTCAGCTTCATCTTTGCTAGTTACCTAGCTAATGCAAATAACCCCTCAGGTTTCGCTTGAGAGGTCCAAGGCGTATGACCCGAATTTCGTGTCAATGCAAGAAAACCACACCCCGCGCGATCGTCAGGGCATGTTATTATGGTTTTACAATACTACTTTTACCAAATATAAAATTTTCATTTTTCGTCGCACAAATCCTTTAATCTTGCTGTAACATTTGTTTTCTTCAAAAAAGCTCAAGGGAAAAGTTAATTTTTACGCTAAGGCGTATACGCCTACAGCGTATTGTCGCCAGTCAGAAACCGGAAACATTTTTTTCCCTTCCGCCTAAGATGACCTCTGGCGGACGTTATTGGCTTTAATCTGACATGAAATCTATTTTAATATTGTAATCCATACAAACCTGACAACAACTAGGTGCACACATTAATCCGTTGTGTGAGCTAAACCTATCGATCATAAACCTTCCTTTCCATGTTAGTTTATTTTAATGTGTACCGTTTATCTACAAAACCAAAAAATCGTTGTATCCATGCTAACTTGCATACCAGTCGCGCAACTTCCGGTTGAGTTGCCAATAGACATAAAAGTCACGTATTGGATAATGAGAAATGAAAGACCCTTACGTAATTTCTGTCGAATTATAAAATTAATTTGCGAAGTAGCTTTTTAATGTCTTTTTATGAAATAGGCAGTTAAAAACTTTTATTCAAACATTCGGTGAATTTCGTGAATCTCCTACTTCTAAAAATACCCATGATGCAACCGGATGTTTACATTCATCGCCATTACTGATCGATTGCTGTTTCCTCGAAAGCCTCCAACAAATCCATTATCATCTTGTCTAGTTAATACCATCGGCAATAAAAAGTGTAAGTATGCGTTTCTAGAATGTTTCATCTATCATTGTTTGTCCCTTGTTATGATTCTTTGCCTTGTATTTTGACAAAACAGTGGTTTTCATTATTTGTTTTGATGTTGAATCAACAGCCCAACAGTCAATATACAGATCGAGTAAATTAAATAATTGCCATAATTGATTGGTTAAGTATTCCTTTATATGATGAAGATGCGAGAACGTGTGCATGAAATTTCAATTAAGATTTGGAAGAACGAGGGTGTCAATTAACACCAGGTACGGGAATGAATTTAATAAAGATTGGGATTAAGCCCGGTTGGGGTTAGTACTAATATTAATACCCGGCCTCCTATGGCTCTGCTCCGGCGAATATATAAAAATCGTCTCGTCTGAAGAGCTACGTTATCGCAGCTAGGTTGGGGTATTTACCGGAATGGACTTCAATAAATGAATAACCGAAAAGTAGGAGAATTGGCTTGAAATTTGAAAAGGGTATTATTTTAAGAGAATGTACCTAAATATGCATTCTTTATCATTAAATTGGGGTATATGCAAAAGGTCGAGGGTGTATTTTATCCAGAAATATTTTAAATTCATTTTTCAAAATTACGCAATTCACGCCATAACTTTCGTCACCCAGAGAATGGACCCAAATATGCCTTCATTATCACCAACTTATTGGTACATATTCATATTCCATATATGACAAATCATGAAAGCCAGGTTGTAGCTACATATGTTGCTCTGTGCACATTCTCATTGAGATTGATGTCTTTAGGTTTGCAAGGACTGTTGAAATGTGGTCTCACTAGTTCAATTAAATTAAATATGAATCCTATATCAAGATACTCAAATGCTTTCTAACAAAGATACATCACATGATATCAGACAATTGTGTAATTTGGGTATAATTTGATTATCAATGGTATATGTTTAAGGGTGGGGATTGGAACTAAATTCTGTAAGCATTATTTTGTCCCCACCCCTTAGACTGAGTGGGAGGGGTGTGTGAACCTGTCAATTTGTAAAATAATGATTTTTGCATGACCAAATGCTAAGTCCGATTATATCCTTACCTGTTCGTGTTAAAAGCTTTGAACTGATCACAAAAACAATTATTGCCATGTAAATTAGACTCTTTCTTATGATGTTTCCTTTCACATCAATTCGATTTTACTATATTTGTAAGAAGTACGGTCTCTTTCATTTCAATTACATCAAGATGGAAATATACTGTTTTTTCATGTGTATTTTGGCACCAAGCACAATATAAAAAGTTATCATACACAAAATATGTCAATTTAAAAATTACATGTTTCTTGCACTTTAGGATAGGACAAATCCCACTGTTTTTATGTAAGATTGCTCACTCACATTGTTTGTGAAACGTGTGGGGACTATAATTTCCTCGTTGTCTGTCCACTGAAGTCTGTCAGCACTATCACAAGCTAGAGCTAGAGAGTTATTAAGTTTGTAACCAAATCATGTAGCCTAATGCTGAAGAAGTTTTTGTTTTTTGAAATGTTTAATTTCTTGTTTTAAAGTCAATAAGGAAATTACATTAACCAAGATTGTGTGACAGCTATGTCGCATGATGTAAACCATCTTTATATTACTAACCAGTAAATCTACATGATATTAAATCAAAATTATTTAATTTACAGGTGACAACAGCCATGGAACTACATTGAGAAGGAGCGACAACAAAATGTATACAGAAATGCTAAATGGGCAGTTTAAAAAATCCACAACCAGCCATGGAACTACTTTAAAAAAGAGAGCTGCAACAAAATGTAATAAAGAAATGCTAAATGGACAGTTTAAAAAAATCCACAACGGTGGATAAATCTTTCAACAAACTTTATGATATAAAATTCTACTATACTTTCAATCCTGGAAAGTGTTAAATAATGTGCCAAATTCATACTTGAACAAATTAACAGATAATGAAAGTGACCAGCATTCTTGAGATGATCTTGAGAAATTGACAGATTTTTACCTGGAAAGAAAGTTCTAATTTTTACGGTTAGTATAATTGTGGTATTGATGGTATTTATTGCTGAATTTGAAAATAAAGTGTATTGTTCATCATGTATTGATATATGTTGTTTGTTTCTTGAAAGTAACAGCCATTCATCTGAAAATATTAATTCTAAAACTTGGTCATTATACGTCTTAATTAAAAATAATGATTATGAAAAAATATAACTATTTGCTGTTGAATGTTGCAATTCAGACTTGATAGCATTTGAAGGAATGACGAGCCGGGGTTGACTGGTGGCTGTGAAAAGAACACTACCTACTGATAAAAATAAGTGGCTACTTAAAATCACACTTGGCTTTTTTTTAGCCCACCATCATCAGATGGTGGCCAATGGGCTTATCAAATCATGCTGGGTCCGTCGTCCGTCCTTAAACAATTCTTGTTATCGCTATTTTTGGGAAAGTACTGGATGGATCATTCTCAAATTTCATTTGTTGGTTCCCCTTGCTGCCTTGTTTTGCATATTCCATTTTTGGACAAATGCGATAAACAATATGGCCGCCAGGTGGCCATCTTGTATTTGTGAGTAAAATTTTGTATCACTATTTCTTGAAGTACTGGATGGATCATTCTCAAATTTCATTTGTTGGTTTCCATTGATGCTTAGTTTTGCATATTTCATTTACGAACAAATCTGATAAACAATATGGACGCCAGGTGGTCATTTTCGATTTGTCGAGAGTAATAGTTTGTTATTTCTGACTACTGGATGAATCTTTCTCTAATTTCATTTGTAGGTTCCCCTTGATGCCTTGTTATATATACAATTGCTGAGCATAAAGAAAAGGTCTCAAATATGATTTTAGATTTGAACCCATGGTCTGCAACACCCTTGCAGGCTTGACTCTTAAGTCATAACTTTTAAACGGCTAAGATTCACACCCCAAAACTATATATATGTAAAAATAAAAAACGACACGGACACATTACTTAGCGATTTCACTCTATCGGTGGGAGCTCTTCGATATATACGATCGTTGAGCGTAAAGAGACAATCACAAATATGATTTTAGATCCATCTTTCTAAAAATGAATAAAAAATCATTGATGACGGGCACCAAGATCCTGATGGGATCTCTTGTTTTTTTTTAAGGTTCAATATTATCAGGGTGAGCCCTGTTTCACCAACATGAAGATTCATACAAACCTTACATTGACTAGCTGTACAAATGGATTTGTTATGTGAACTATCATATTCTCTTTTGGTAATTTCTGATTGTTTGATTTATAATGCCGTGAAACTGGCAACTATAAAACTCTTAATTTCTTTGGGAGCGCTGACTTTTCACTGAAGGTTTTGACCGACCATGCTGACTTTTATTGACAACTCTACTTTTCCATTGTGGTCGATGAAAAGTCAACTTTTGCTAATCTTGAATACCATTTAATTTCTATTACATATGTATACTGTGTACTCCATCCAAAACATCATATTAATACTGTTTTTTCGCCTTAGCTTCCAGTACTTTCAGTACTTTGATTTCAAAATGTTGGCCAATCAAAAGTATTTTCATGGTATTTGAGCTTATTCAGGTAGTTGAAATGAGAGAAAATACTCTTTCATGACCAAAGGTGTAAGATAGGGAAATTCCACCCTTGGGATTAAATATCGTGGAAGGTTTAAATTTCATCACGTCGCCATTTTCCTCTTTTTAGCATCAGATTTTACCGAACTCGTGACGTCACGTCATTGTTGCGCCATTGTGACGTCACGCCGTGGCTATATTGCATGGGTAGGTGTGTAATACAGCCACAGCGATCATAGGTGTATTGCCCTAGACAGGCCAGTATTACACACTTAGAAATGAGAGAAAAAATACTCCTTCATGACCAGGGGTGTAAGATAGGGAAAATCCACCCTTGGGATTTTCAAATTTGGCAAAACCCTCGGCAAAGCCTCGGGTTTTACCAATTTGAAAACCCCTTAGGTGGAATTTCCCTATCTTACACCCCTGGTAATGAAATAGTCTTATAATATCTTTTGTGCCATATTGTAAAGTGTTAACCACAGATTTGTACAACAACACTTATTCTTTTTCGATTTCTTACAGAATTAGTGTCGACCGCAGCCCCAGCCGCTACAGCCCGTCTGTCCAACCCCCTGGTATTCCACGCGACTCTGTCAACCTCATACAGCATCATGAGCCCAAAACAGACGATAGTGTACAACACTGTCATCACAAACGTCGGGAACGCCTACGATTCTAACTTCGGCGTGTTTAAGGCGCCCGTGGCCGGTCTCTACGAGTTCATAGCAACGGTCTCCGCCTACACCGGCTACTACGTCGACGTGGAAATGGTCCTCAATAACCGGATGTTATGTCGGGCGCATGCCGGGGCCCCTGATATGGAAATCGGCATGTGCGTTTCCATGGTTCATTTGAATATCGGAGATGACGTATTCATACGTCATTACAGTGGTAGAGGAACATATATCTATGGCGGCTATAACTATCCGTCATTTTCTGGGCATTTGATATCAAGAGATTAAATGATCAGAACTCCAAAATAAACATATTTTATCGTATCTACTTTGTAGTTGTTTTTATTCACAAAAAATCGGTTTGAGAAGCTTTGAACATCATTAAAAAGATTAAAAAGTCATCTATGATTTAAATTTCTATCTACTCTATGTAATTGGATGGATTTTGATCAGTAACTCTTGCGCTAAAACCTGACTGGGCTGATTGAAGTAACAATATCTATAATTTCTTCTCGAAGATATATTGAATGATGAGTTGATGTTTTTTAACTATGCTAAACCACTTAAGTCAGTTTGAATTAATAGTCCTACATATACAGTTACACACGATCCGATAAAAAACAATAGTTACTCAGCTCAACACACACGGTTCTTATATCAGTACCGTAATATCACTAAGACACGTGTCTGGGCTAGGTCATTGCTGTCTAAAGAACTCAACATTCGCGGTATCCTTATATCAGTACCGTAATGTCACTAAGACACGTGTCTAGGCTAGGTCATTGTTGTCTAAAGAACTCAACATTCTCGGTATCCTTATATCAGTACCGTAATGTCACTAAACAACGTGTCTAGGCTAGGTCATTGTTTACTAAAGAACTCAACATTCCCGGTATCCTTATATCAGTACCGTATTGTCACTAAACAACGTGTCTAGGCTAGGTCATTGTTGACTAAAGAACTCAACATTCCCGGTATCCTTATATCAGTACCGTATTGTCACTAAGACACGTGTCTGGGCTAGGTTATTCCTGACTAAAGAACCCTACATTCTCGGTATACTTATTTCAGTACCGTATTGTCACTAAGACACGTGTCTGGGCTAGGTCATTGCTGACTAAAGAACTCAACATACACGTTATCCTGATATCAGTACCGTATTGTCACTAAGACACGTGTCTGGGCTAGGTTATTCCTGACTAAAGAACTCAACATTCCCGGTATCCTTATATCAGTACCGTATTGTCACTAAGACACGTGTCTGGGCTAGGTTATTCCTGACTAAAGAACTCAACATTTCCGGTATCCTTATATCAGTACCGTATTGTCACTAAACAACGTGTCTAGGCTAGGTCATTGTTGACTAAAGAACTCAACATTCTCGGTATCCTTATATCAGTACCGTAATGTCACTAAACAACGTGTCTAGGCTAGGTCATTGTTGACTAAAGAACTCAACATTCCCGGTATCCTTATATCAGTACCGTATTGTCACTAAACAACTTGTCTAGGCTAGGTCATTGTTGTCTAAAGAACTCAACATTCTCGGTATTCTTATATCAGTACCGTAATGCCACTAAACAACGTGTCTAGGCTAGGTCATTGTTGACTAAAGAACTCAACATTCTCGGTATCCTTATATCAGTACCGTATTGTCACTAAGACACGTGTCTGGGCTAGGTCATTGCTGACTAAAGAACTCAACACACACGTTATCCTGATATCAGTACCGTATTGTCACTAAGACACGTGTCTGGGCTAGGTCATTGCTGACTAAAGAACTCAACACACACGTTATCCTGATATCAGTACCGTATTGTCACTAAGACACGTGTCTAGGCTAGGTCATTGTTGACTAAAGAACTCAACATTCTCGTTATACTTATATCAGTACCGTAATGTCACTAAACAACGTGTCTAGGCTAGGTCATTGTTGACTAAAGAACTCAACATTCCCGGTATCCTTATATCAGTACCGTATTGTCACTAAGACACGTGTCTGGGCTAGGTTATTCCTGACTAAAGAACCCAACATTCTCGGTATACTTATATCAGTACCGTATTGTCACTAAGACACGTGTCTGGGCTAGGTCATTGCTGTCTAAAGAACTCAACATTCTCGGTATCCTTATATCAGTACCGTAATGTCACTAAACAACGTGTCTAGGCTAGGTCATTGTTTACTAAAGAACTCAACATTCCCGGTATCCTTATATCAGTACCGTATTGTCACTAAACAACGTGTCTAGGCTAGGTCATTGTTGACTTAAGACCTCAACATTCCCGGTATCCTTATATCAGTACCGTATTGTCACTAAGACACGTGTCTGGGCTAGGTTATTCCTGACTAAAGAACCCTACATTCTCGGTATACTTATATCAGTACCGTATTGTCACTAAGACACGTGTCTGGGCTAGGTCATTGCTGACTAAAGAACTCAACATACACGTTATCCTGATATCAGTACCGTATTGTCACTAAGACACGTGTCTGGGCTAGGTTATTCCTGACTAAAGAACTCAACATTCCCGGTATCCTTATATCAGTACCGTATTGTCACTAAGACACGTGTCTGGGCTAGGTTATTCCTGACTAAAGAACTCAACATTTCCGGTATCCTTATATCAGTACCGTATTGTCACTAAACAACGTGTCTAGGCTAGGTCATTTGTGACTAAAGAACTCAACATTCTCGGTATCCTTATATCAGTACCGTAATGTCACTAAACAACGTGTCTGGGCTAGGTCATTGCTGACGAAAGAACTCAACATTCCCGGTATCCTTATATCAGTACCGTATTGTCACTAAACAACTTGTCTAGGCTAGGTCATTGTTGTCTAAAGAACTCAACATTCTCGGTATCCTTATATCAGTACCGTATTGTCACTAAGACACGTGTCTGGGCTAGGTCATTGCTGACTAAAGAACTCAACACACACGTTATCCTGATATCAGTACCGTATTGTCACTAAGACACGTGTCTGGGCTAGGTCATTGCTGACTAAAGAACTCAACACACACGTTATCCTGATATCAGTACCGTATTGTCACTAAGACACGTGTCTAGGCTAGGTCATTGTTGACTAAAGAACTCAACATTCTCGTTATACTTATATCAGTACCGTATTGTCACTAAACAACGTGTCTAGGCTAGGTCATTGTTGACTAAAGAACTCAACATTCCCGGTATCCTTATATCAGTACCGTATTGTCACTAAGACACGTGTCTGGGCTAGGTTATTCCTGACTAAAGAACCCAACATTCTCGGTATACTTATATCAGTACCGTATTGTCACTAAGACACGTGTCTGGGCTAGGTCATTGCTGACTAAAGAACTCAACACACACGTTATCCTGATATCAGTACCGTATTGTCACTAAGACACGTGTCTGGGCTAGGTTATTCCTGACTAAAGAACTCAACATTCCCGGTATCCTTATATCAGTACCGTAATGTCACTAAGACACGTGTCTAGGCTAGGTCATTGTTGACTAAAGAACTCAACATTCTCGGTATACTTATATCAGTACCGTAATGTCACTAAACAACGTGTCTAGGCTAGGTCATTGTTGACTTAAGAACTCAACATTCCCGGTATCCTTATATCAGTACCGTATTGTCACTAAGACACGTGTCTGGGCTAGGTTATTCCTGACTAAAGAACTCAACATTCTCGGTATACTTATATCAGTACCGTATTGTCACTAAGACACGTGTCTGGGCTAGGTCATTGCTGACTAAAGAACTCAACACACACGTTATCCTGATATCAGTACCGTATTGTCACTAAACAACGTGTCTGGGCAAGATCATTGCTGTCTAAAGAACTCAACATTCCCGGTATCCTTATATCAGTACCGTAATGTTACTAAGACACGTGTCTAGGCTAGGTCATTGCTGTCTAAAGGACTCAACATTCTTAGTATCCTTATATCAGTACCGTAATGTCACTAAGACACGTGTCTGGGCTAGGTCATTGCTGACTAAAGAACTCAACACACACGTTATCCTGATATCAGTACCGTAATGTAACTAGACACGTGTCTAGGCTAGATCTTTCCTGTCTTAAGAACTCAACATTCCCGGTATCCGTATATCAGTACCGCATTGTCACTAAGACACGTGTCTGGGCAAGGTCATTGCTGACTAAAGAACTCAACATACCAAGTTTCTGATATCATTGGTAGGGAAGTTCTGTTTCTTACCCATATATACTCGCACAGACACAGCGAACACGGAGGCGGGACTTTTAAGTGTTTTTCTTTTATTCTTAAGCAAACAAACAGGTATTTAGTATATGCGTTTGTGGCTCCTTTCTACTCCATCGTAGCTCCTTGTGGTTCAATTTAACGCCATATCATAATGGCGAGAAAAAGTCTTTCGATAGCTGCCAGCTGATTAAAATTATCCCTTTCCATTAGTGTTACCTTACTATATATTTTAATCTGGTGTAAAATTGGACTTCCACATTCTGATAAAATTGCAGATCCTAATTCTTATTCTGTTGTTCAAGGATCTGACAACAACCTATATGAGGCCATGTTCTTGAAAGTGAATGTTGATGGGCGAAAAAGCTTGTATGATCCTATTTGTTCGTTAGGGCGTTTCGTCAAGCTGAATGTGCAATTTGTGACGACATTACTTGGTGCAAATGACAGTTGTGTCCTTTCATCTATTTAAAACTTCTATTGGAGTGTGAAGTTAAGAGGCGACAAAGGTCACCATAACATGACCTTTTTATGGACGTTGTCAGATCCTGGTGTAACGGAGAATAAATCAGATTCGGACTACCAGAGACTAACAGATAAGAAGATAAAACCATATGAGGTGCCTCAATCTTTACTAAATCATAACATTACATAGCGTTTTTCAATCTGATCAATTATTTATTAGGTGTCCAGAAAAGGATGCATACTTTCCACCTGCTAGTGCCTGGTGAGATCGGAGATAATGTTGCACGCGCACGTTTTCATTTTCTTGTAAGGTGACGAATGCGACACATAGCCCCATAGACGACGTTGAGGTTCCGGCATGGGTGGTACAAATAGTGTAAGGATAGTGCATGGATCGGACCATCTGGATATCAGTAGAATTTCCGTCGGTGGCCATGGCGCTGGCCATCAGCTGGTAGTTACCCTGACGTGGAGCTGTGAAGATACCGGTGGAGCTGTTGTAACCGTTCCCTATATTGGTGTGCACCACGTCATATGCAATATCCTCGTTTGTGGAGCTGAACTCTTTCTGGGTACCAAGTCTTGCGTGGAAGGCGATCTGAGACGACGCCGTGTTACAAGCTGTGTTAAAAGGAGCAATTATAGCGACATGTGTTGAACAATAAATGTCATCATTTATTTCTGATACCTAAACGTTTAGCATTAGTGACTCTAGAAAAGTTGCGGTACACCTTTATAGTATAAGTCCTGATGTAATTTCATGAAACATTTTCAATAATCGTTTACAATTATTTTGTCTCGTAATTGATTTGAAATTGCATTGCCAGGTGGTCCACAATGCACGGCACTGATATTTTGTTACAACTTGTTTTGGTCCTAAACTAAGGTTTTTAGCGCAACTTAGCGCGGATTATAGCATTACAAGTTTCCATAAAAATACTGATCTAACATAAAAGGTTATTTAGTTGATAGAAATGCTGGAGCCATAACGAAATATAAATACTTTGATATGCCACGAGAGTAATACGGAATATTGTAAATAATAGATTGTACATCAAATTTCTAATCAATACATTAAACACAAACAGAGAGGTTATGGAGGTAGATCAGCAATACATGACTAGGAGCAATACAGTACTGGTACCTATTTGCCTCTTTGTGATTGACTGATCCGACGAGGACGAGGTATCCTCGTCTTCCTGTAGAACATCCCGGAAGATATCAAGTAGATGCTTAGCCTTTTCTCTGTAGAGTTGGATCTCCGCCTCGAGCTGGACTCGTTCGTCCTCAAGTGCCTTCAGTCTGCTAGCCAGATCCGCGTTACTGTCCTCAGCAGCAACATAGCTACCTATCACACACAATAACAATACGGCACTCTTCATAGTGAACAGTATAGGTGTGATACCAGCAAGCTCAGAAATGTGTATAACGTCAAGTTGACGACGAGTAGATGTCTTATCAAAAGGAGTACCTCAGGTTACAGATAACGACTGTAGACCATTACATATGTCAGTCACGCACGCTATCCCCTGTCGGGTTTGTGTATGTGTACTTCCAGGTGAAAGTTTGTACAATTAATCAATTACAACAATGCAATTACTATTGCAATTTCTGGGTCGATGTAGGTGCAGATACATCAACCCTGTCTTTGACATCGCTACCGTTTTTGTGTGTTTTTGTTGTTGTTTTTTTCGCTTAGGAGATGTTGCTGTTACTCATGTCAACTGTTGTTTTTGTTCTGCCTTTATTGGTGCCGTTTTGGATACAACCCCATCATTTACAACATTATTGTTCAAATAAATAAAATATTTTGAAACCTGTTCAAGCCAACCTTGATATAAGATAATGTGTGTGCTGACAATCGTTCATCGTATAGCAGTAAGATTGACATAGTTATCGCCCTTACGTTTCTGACAAATAAATAATGAATGAAAACATATCTGTATGTGTAGTTGTATGGTTATTATAGAATATTGAATCTTTTTAATTGGGTAGGTTGATGGATCAGTGTAGCCGTCCTATTAACAGCTAATGTTGTTTAGACTAGCCTTCGTTGATACCGTGTAGGCGTGTAAGCTATTGCAGTTTGTTTTCTCTCCTTGCTTAGAGCGGATGATGTCCCCTTCAGACTGTTACTTTAGTACTTTGCAGTCATATGTCATTTATATCATTTCAAGAATTGTAAATTCATTTTCCAAAACGCATATAACAGGAAAGCAGCGCAGTCTTTTCCCAACATTTATTGAGGGATTATAAGTAAGCAAAATTAATGTCAAGAGATAAAAAAAGATATAATGTTCGTTTTTTTATGATTTATTTGAATCTATCTTTCAAATTAAGGACATGTTAAATGCAAATATACAGGTTTTAGAATATGATTCTACGTAACAGCCTCGAAGGTTTCGTATGCGCCACTGTGACAATCAAAACAAACGCACGCTTACATGATGGGGACAATCCGGCACTGAGCACGAATATATACATATTATGTATACCTGAAAAAAGGTGAACGAACAACTGGATTTTAAAAACGTTTTTTACTTAAAGTGCATTTAAGTCCCTTGAAATTATTTACATTTAATTAATTGTAAATTGTAATTACAACATATATAAAAAGCAAGCGTTTAGCTTAATAAAGTTTGATTGGTTAATGTAAAAGCGGCAGTGAAACAACCCGTAGAACAACACAAAATACATATAAAAATATCAAAGAAAAGTACAGAAGGATTACAGTATGCAGTGGTTGACTGTAAATCAAATAATATTCCTTCGATACATTTCTACAGTAATGAAATGATTGCGTATAATACAGACTCGCTGGAAGAAATTCCTTTCGCAGAGCAGCAATACCTATTCAAGGACAGAAACGCTAGATTTAGTTTTACTTTTAACGGAAGCAAACAAATTCACAAAAGCATACATATTATTATTTCTGTTACCAAAGATAAAAATACGCACTAATATTGATATATAAAGACGGAAAGCCTCAATAAATCTCATTCTAAAAAGAAACACAAACACTCAAATATTTTGATATTTACACATATATACACAGATTTTGATACGTTTTACACGACAAATATTCATATAAATAGAAATACTTACTGTTTTGACCACAAAGAAGCTGATTGGCCGACTGCTGACTGCTAAAGATACCAGAACAGACGGTAATAATACTTCTGACATACGAAATAGCTATACTTACGACTACGTGTTATGGCAAGTATTTAACAAAGCGTAACTGGATCAGGTCAGTGATGTCTACGTCGATTTGTAAACATAATACACTGGTGCAAATATTTATACTTGCGGCTCCCTACATTACTTTCTGCTGTTGATATAGGATCAACAGTGCCTTACATACAGTTTGGTTGGCATAACACTCACTTATCAAATGACGTATTTGTCTGATGGTCAGTCCTGTAGTTCACGCCGTTTTAGTCATTTGTGGACCCCACGAGAGTACCGTAATTATATACAGGTGTTTATTTCATATAACACATACTAGTGTATTGCCAATATGTAATGAAATGTCGACGCATTAACGCATGATCAAGTGTTACTCGGGTTTGCTCCTGGTGGAGTTCGGGACAGTGGATGTTGGCCGACGTGCGCATTCGTTAAGTAAGCAGGGGTCATGTGACCGGAAGTGTTTGTCTCGTGTCGACCACATCGTGTGCAAGAATACTTCAATACGTACTTACAGCGGTCCCGGAAACTCTTGCTGCAGATTACGTACAGGAAGAAGTTGATTGCGTAATTAAGCTGTTCCATCACTTGCGACGCCTCTCTAAATGTGACCACTTCCGGGTCTTTTGATTCGAATATGTTTTCACCTCGAAAGAATGCCACGGAGTGTGCTATTGAGATGGGCCCAACAAGGAAAACATACGCTATACTCACTCCCAGCAACATTAGCGTGGTTTTAGCAGTGTCGTTCCTCGCATGGACAGATTGGGCTAATATTTCCCTTGTTTTCTGCTGTCTGTATAACTTGAGAATAGTCAATGGTGTGAGGACGAGGAGAATACATGTCGGTATTATAGAGTAGATTGTTGTACCTGCCAGCAAAAATCCTTCTGTCAGTTTCTCTTTGCCTTGGATCGACACGTTCGGAATACATACCCCGTTTTTCAAAATTGACGAGAATGTCCAAACTCCATTCAACGAGTATATGATGACATACACACAGGCAATAGCGATGTATGCATTCTTTTTTGTTGATATGACTTTTATCTTTAACGGACACCACACCGCAAAGAAGCGCTCTAAACTGATGAACACGACAAACCAAGATGACGTCATCTTTGCCGAACGAAAGAAGCAAAAGAACGCTTTACAGCCCGACTCCGAGAGAGCACGCACATCCAGACCAAGGAGTTTGCGTACAAAGGCTTTGTTGAAGGGAAGCAGGACGATGAGCGTGGTGTCCGATATCGACAAGGCTGTGAGGATGACACTTATCGTCATATACCGGAACATCTTACTTCGCATGACTATGATTGTCAGGGTGTTGCCACATATCCCCAACACAAGAAACAAGGGCACAACCACATACCCGACATAGTCGATCGGCGACGGCAATGTTGGTTTGTCCAACGGCTGGAAGCGTTTAGTGTCGTTGGTATTTGAGCAGTTCTCTCTGTTGGCAGAGCTTGTATCAGTCCCATTGACCTGCTTGCACGTTATTGAAACGTTGTATTGTTCTGTTACTGGATACGCTGTCGAGGTAATTGTAGAACTGCTGTGTGACGTGGCATTCTCCACTACACCTGTATCACAACACATCAATAGCAGAGCCAGGACCACACAAAACATGTGACTACAACACATTGTCCAAAGTGTTGAAACAGCGTGTGTTGTCAATTAGTGTTAGATAAGTCAGTTTTACTACTTCAAGGGTTGCGTTGACATTTGACTTCCTTCAGAGCCTTTGTTTTCCTACAGCGTTACATGTATGTGGGTCAGTAGATTCTTAGAGAGAGTTTTACTTGATATATAAAGTATTAAACTCTCTGAGTGCTGACAGCTGACCTAGACATCAAGCAGAAATGCTGATGTACGAACATTGTGACTTTCTTTGCTATAACAAATTATTTTATACCCAGTACGTTAATTACGCCCACGGATAGGTAAAAAATGACAGCTTTACTATAAGAATATCCGGACATTACCGATAAAACTCATGGAAGATACGTAATTGAAATGTACAGGCTTGTGTTACCGCCTTGATGGATTGTCACGCTGTCCTAATCGAGCGGAAGATGCATTAGATGAGACACTTAAATGTTGGACAATATCATCTAAACAAAAGCGTTGTTATATCTTTACAGGAAATTTACTCTCAGATATCGGAGTAACCAACATTAATTAAGTAACAACATTGCCTGGGGTGCTTTGTTGTTTTTGTAGTGGATACCGCAATACAATACCAAGAGTATGTCATTAGTAAAATGCGATCGTCGGGAACAAAGTACTACAGTACATAGTACCTTTGATGTCATATAAACAATCCACATGTCAGCATATGTGGTCATCTTTCTAATTAATCACATTACTACGACGATAGAAGTAAATAAAGTAGACACGAGAAACCCATACATCCCTGTAACTGTTACAATATCATTGAGTCCGCAGTATCTACTCTATTTTCACCTGTTTGTTTTCTTTTCGTCGTACTTTTTTCGTATTGTCGGTGTTAGTGTACTCTTTGTTTTCTCGGGTAGCGTTTCATTTATTATCGAAAAGATTTTAATGAAGTATTCCTCCTGGTTCCACTTATCTATAGGCTGACCTGCAGCTAAACTTAGCCTACTTTGACGGTCAATACAATGTAATAAAAAGTTGCCATCCCTTCACCTCTACTGCTGGTACTCTGTCGCCACAAGTGTGATATTATACTATGTCGTCATAAGGTCTGAACGAATGAATTGTCTTATATTGTGCTCTACATTTTTGTGTTTTGACATTTGCTTAATGATTCATAATTAATGAAGATAAAGTACCAATCACGAAAATAGCTTCCATTTAAAGTGTGGTATCATGCAAGAGAGTTCAGGAGCTGATTTTAGTTGTAATAACGGAGAACATGAAGATTTCATGTGAATCATTGCCGTTGACAGCCTCTTGAAAGGCCTGTTTGAGAAATATGTAGCCCCTGTGGTAACGGACTTGACCACGAGACCACTTGATAGTGATCGTATACATTTGATGTTTGATATTCAATCTAGTGAATATAATAGTTCTTTGAGAATATTATTTCAGTTTGGCCATGCTTGCCGTAAAGCGTAAACGAATGTAAGAGCATTATTGAAATGAATAATTCACTGAACTCTCCTTGTCGAAACAAACACATCCCGATTTACATTATCATTACCGTCATCCGTTTATGTGCTTAACAACAATGATCTTATTCACATCGACGCTTTGCAAATATTCCAAGCGCCGGTTGGACCGTGCATGACTGCTGATGGTACATGCAATAAAAGAAGGATTTGTTCCCAGGCCGGGATGTCCTCGGCCAGTCTGCCTTCCGCATCATTACCACATTTGCAACATACAATGAGACGTTTACTTCACACTGGAGAAAATGAGATTTTCCGTAAAGTAAAATGAATTGTTTGAACGGTTTTTACAACTGTAGGCGAGTGTCGTGCCACTAAAGTAATACACCAGACGGACCTGTGCAGTATATAACCACTATGATAACTACTGTGTTTATTTTAAAGTTCATGGTACTACACTCAGCGGTCATTGAAACTTACGGCTCTGACAATGCAGTGATAGCAGTTGAACAACAGAAATACCGCAACTTTGTTGTCGGGGATAATCAGCTAGTCTCGATGAGAGTTGTCTCCCTTGGAATGTGTTCTTATTACTGTCTGTGTAACATTGAATGTGTCTCGTTCTTCTTTAATACGGAGAGGAGAACGTGTAAGCTTCACTCGGTGTTGTTCCCGGCCCCAGCTTTCTGGACCCCAGACAAAGCTTGGCACTACTACCAGGTCCACGGAGGTGAGGTGTTGTTGTTTTACTACATGTATGTAAGAAAGCATGCTCGAAATGTATTTCTACTGACTGTAGACGATTGCCCGGATGTTTGGCCTTGATATAATAACTATTGCTTTTTACAGAAGTATGTGACCCATCACCTGGATACATCCATCAGCGCCATCTGACCCTGTGTTACAAGCGTCATGCCGGGGATGACGTAGAGACGGCGGTCGACGCCGCACGTGTGTGTGAGGGAGAGGATGGCGAGCTGGTGAGAGTAGACTCTGCCAAGAAACAACAACACCTGGCCGAATACCTGGGTAAATAATCTCATTACCTATAACATGTGACACACTATAATTTCTGTGCTGACGAATTATCACACTATGGTGTTATGAATGCTACACAACGACTAGAACTAAACAATTTGATCAAAGGAAGAGTTCTTCTTTTGGTCAGACCTAAATGTAATGCATTTTGCAAAGAAACCACACTGTGGTCACACAAGACATCAAGTTATTTGCAAAGAATATTTTGGTCACACGAGATCTAAACGTCAACTGTAAGAAAGTGAATTTCGATCAAGTATATTTCCAATCAATAAACAGGCTAAAACCGTGCATTGATTAGGGACTAAGTAGCAATATATACGGATTTTAAGCATGTTTACACATGTAAAATTGTATTAGATCGATGAAAATATATCAACCCCGTAGTAGCTCACGTTGCATGTTTGTCCAGGTAAATTAGTTTACCACTACACGACTTAAACCCACATCGACCATCATTATTTACATTTCAACTGGCATATGTTTCATTAATTGTAATTTGCAATCTCGTACAAGTATACGTACTGCTGACGTAATGTGAAAAATATAGTTCATAATTGAAGAGTTTTTAAACAGTGATATAGAGCAGGTTTAATTGTCAATACTGTATAGCAATACGAAAGTGTACGAAAGAATTATGATTTTCCTATTTATTTGTGTGTGAGTAATTCTTATGAAATCTGTAAGCATGTATTCATACGCAGACACTGTTGATTTGGTTATTTCCATAGGTAACATTAAACACAATGTTTGGTTGTTTCATAAAGTAGACCTGAGAAGAAAGTGAAATATAAATGACATGTACATGTACTTACGTAACTATAAAGGCTGTAGAAGCAACACACGATTTTGTAGGTATATTCCGAGACGACCAGTCCTACATCCAGGGGAATGACGTGAAAGGAACGTGGCGTTTTAACGACGGTGAAAACATGTCATACTTTCACTGGAGTTCCAAGCATGACCCAGATGGGCGTGACGGACCACTATTGAATTATTTGGTGATGTCAAAGTCGGCACGGTTTAGCTGGGACAACGTGAGCGGACAAGACAAACTCCCATTCGTATGCGAGAAACGACTGAAGAGGAATCGACATGAGAAACATTAAGCCTTTAACCACCATGACTCCTGTACGTTAATACTTCTGTGTAGCTAAAGGGATTGCTCTTCTGAAGTGCGAATCACGTTGAAGTCTCGTTTTTGTCTCACATGAGAAAACTTTGCAATATTTGACCAAATGTAATTGACTTTGATAGCAAATATGTATCTAAAACATTGCAAAATTCAAGATGTTTGTTGTTTGTAAAACGACCAAAACGACCTAAATGACCAATATGCCTGTTATTTTGAAGATGAGTATTTCTGCGTATTTCTTGCACTTCACGAACTGTTAAAAGATCACTTAAATTACCAGTGTGTCACTATTGTTTTTATTATTACACGTGAATTTTGCTGTACAGTTGGATAATGTTCAGTATAATGGCAATAGTTTATAATTAAGGATATGCTCTTCTGAGGTTTCAATCACGATCAAATCTCGTTTTGATCTAACGTGAGAAATTTTTGTGATATCTAACAATCTATTATCAATTTTGATAGCAAATATGCATCTGAAAAATGTAGCAAACAATTAGATGTCTGTTATTTGTAGAACATTTTTTATAAGAATTTTTTAAAAAAAATGACCATTATGGCGGCAATTTTGAAAATGAGTATTTCTTGCATTTCATGAACGAACAAAATTTCATTTTTTTGGGCTTGATTTATCATTTCTTATCGTCAGCGTGTCAACATTTCTTTTTATAGCAAGTTCATTTTGAAACGTTTTTTATTTTTGACTCAAGAATAGTGAAAAATAACACATTTGATAATGGGACAAAAAACAAGCGCGCTACTCCCCAGTTTTTATGACTGCTTTTGAATGAGAAACCCATTTCCTCTTGATCTGCCAAATATCCAAAAAAGTTTGTCACCCGAATTGTTTTT
The DNA here is from genome assembly GCA_947623455.1 of Mimachlamys varia. Lineage (NCBI taxonomy): Eukaryota > Metazoa > Mollusca > Bivalvia > Pectinida > Pectinidae > Mimachlamys > Mimachlamys varia. The sequence continues at coordinate 6,875,048 of OX392535.1, forward strand.
TTTATAAAACATTAAATCTGCAAAAACTGATGAAAAATTGAGTATTTCTCATTAAAAATAAGGGGTATGGCTAACTAAAATTTATTTTTTAAGTTTAAAGAATAACTACAAGATCTTTTACTTCCATAATTAAAAGGAAAATACTCTTTTGTCAATTCTGCAAACATTCATACATATCTGATCACAAATCTGGAAGATATTGAATGAAATAATCCTGCAATCGATTAAAACAGTTTTTTCACATAAATCAGGTGATTTGCTTTTTTTGGTATCTTTGACCGAGCATAGCACAAAAACGAGTTCACTACCATCTTTTACTTTTTGCATTTTCTGCTTTGCAATGAACTCTTTCAAAAATGCGCATAAGAAAAAAAGTTCGTCGTCAGAAAATGTTGACTCTTCACAAGAGAAAATCCTTTTAAGTGGATAATTATACACTTGTTGTATTTTTTCTTAATAGCCTAATGTAACTGAGACACTAACGATTTTGACCCCTTAAATGTTGAGAAATAACAGAAATAGCAGACTAATAAGACAAAAAATACACGCTAGCCTCACATTTTGATGAATATCATTATTCAAATTTTACCAATGACTGATGATACTAAGCGTCTATTGTGTTAAGACTCCGGTATGTCTCGGTCAAGGGACACCTTCCTTACAGAGGCAAACGCTCAACTATTTAATCGATCGCCTCTTACGAATCATCGTCATCGTCGATAATAACATTTACATTATCGTCTTCGTCATCGTCGGTAACAACATTTTTCATTATAACATCATTGTTATTCTTGACATTATCGTCATAATCGTCATTGAAATTTCAACTGTCACGGCATAACATCTTTCTCATTATCAACATCGTCGTCATCGTCACCGGTAACAATCTTAACCTCATGATAAGCCATCGTTGTTATCATTACAATTGACATACTTTATTTAATTACAGTTACTAGTACAACGCCAATCTTTATACTGGACTTTACACCAGACACCAGTACAACCACGCCAATCATTGTACTGGACTTTACACCAGACACCAGTACAACCACGCCAATCATTCTACTGGACTTTACACCAGACACCAGTACAACCACGCCAATCTTTATACTGGACTTTACACCAGTACAACCACGCCAATCTTTATACTGGACTTTACACCAGACACCAGTACAACCACGCCAATCTTTATACTGGACTTTACACCAGACACCAGTTCAACCACGCCAATCTTTATACTGGACTTTACACCAGTACAACCACGCCAATCTTTATACTGGACTTTACACCAGACACCAGTACAACCACGCCAATCTTTATACTGGACTTTACACCAGACACCAGTTCAACCACGCCAATCTTTATACTGGACTTTACACCAGACACCAGTACAACCACGCCAATCTTTATACTGGACTTTACACCAGACACCAGTACAACCACGCCAATCTTTATACTTGACTTTACACCAGACATCAGTACAACCACGCCAATCATTCTACTGGACTTTACACCAGACACCAGTACAACCACGCCAATCATTGTACTGGACTTTACACCAGACACCAGTACAACCACGCCAATCATTGTACTGGACTTTTCACCAGACACCAGTACAACCACGCCAATCATTCTACTGGACTTTACACCAGACACCAGTACAACCACGCCAATCATTGTACTGGACTTTACACCAGACACCAGTACAACCACGCCAATCTTTATACTGGACTTTACACCAGACACCAGTACAACCACGCCAATCATTGTACTGGACTTTACACCAGACACCAGTACAACCACGCCAATCATTGTACTGGACTTTACACCAGACACCAGTACAACCACGCCAATCATTGTACTGGACTTTACACCAGACACCAGTACAACCACGCCAATCTTTATACTGGACTTTACACCAGACACCAGTACAACCACGCCAATCTTTATACTGAACTTTACACCAGACACCAGTACAACCACGCCAATCATTCTACTGGATTTTACACCAGACACCAGTACAACCACGCCAATCTTTATACTGGACTTTACACCAGACACCAGTACAACCACGCCAATCTTTATACTGAACTTTACACCAGTACAACCACGCCAATCTTTATACTGGACTTTACACCAGACACCAGTACAACCACGCCAATCTTTATACTGGACTTTACACCAGACACCAGTACAACCACGCCAATCTTTATACTGAACTTTACACCAGACACCAGTACAACCACGCCAATCATTCTACTGTATTTTACACCAGACACCAGTACAACCACGCCAATCTTTATACTGGACTTTACACCAGACACCAGTACAACCACGCCAATCTTTATACTGAACTTTACACCAGACACCAGTACAACCACGCCAATCTTTATACTGGACTTTACACCAGATACCAGTACAACCACGCCAATCTTTATACTGGACTTTACACCAGACACCAGTACAACCACGCCAATCTTTATACTGGACTTTACACCAGATACCAGTACAACCACGCCAATCATTGTACTGGACTTTACACCAGACACCAGTACAACCACGCCAATCATTGTACTGGACTTTACACCAGACACCAGTACAACCACGCCAATCTTTATACTGGACTTGACACCAGACACCAGTACAACCACGCCAACCATTCTACTGGAATTTACACCAGACACCAGTACAACCACGCCAATCATTCTACTGGACTTTACACCAGACACCAGTACAACCACGCCAATCTTTATACTGGACTTTACACCAGACACCAGTACAACGACGCCAATCATTGTACTGGACTTTACACCAGACATCAGTACAACCACGCCAATCTTTATACTGGACTTTACACAGACACCAGTACAACCACGCCAATCATTCAACTGGACTTTACACCAGACACCAGTACAACCACGCCAATCTTTATACTGGACTTTACACCAGACACCAGTACAACCACGCCAATCATTGTACTGGACTTTACACCAGACATCAGTACAACCACGCCAATCTTTATACTGGACTTTACACCAGACACCAGTACAACCACGCCAATCTTTATACTGGACTTTACACCAGTACAACCACGCCAATCTTTATACTGGACTTTACACAAGACACCAGTACAACCACGCCAATCTTTATACTGGACTTTACACCAGATACCAGTTCAACCACGCCAATCTTTATACTGGACTTTACACCAGACACCAGTACAACCACGCCAATCTTTATACTGGACTTTACACCAGATACCAGTACAACCACGCCAATCATTCTACTGGACTTTACACGAGTACAACCACGCCAACCATTCTACTGGACTTTACACCAGACACCAGTACAATATATCTTCACTCATCAGCTTCCAGTTGATGATATCGTCATCTTAAAATAGGATTGTCATCGCAAACGTTTGATACTGTTGTAAATGATTGAAGTACTTAAGCAGGTGGTGGGATCAGCTTCAGAAAAGTCTATACAACGGATTAATAATAGGTATGTCCCCGGTGATTTTTCGATGCAATATAGTACTGGTAAAAAGAGAGTCCAAAAATGACCACCCTAGATATTGAGTCGAGTATAAAGTATTCACTTATGTAGTATACAGTCGATATGAATACAAATTGGTAGACAAATAAATAGAATGTTTATCTGTCATCCAAATTGTATTCATATCGACTGTATGCTACATCTGGTAACAGTTCAATGCTTATATTTACATTACGGATAATTTCAAAATATTCCCGTGTCTATTTCTTCGGGATATAGTAGTTTAACGTTCTCCCTTTTCCGTCTCTTTACTTCAAGAGCCTGACTTTAATCAACGTTTTCTGAGCGATTGACTCAAAGCCATTGTACATGTTATCTGAGGCGGAGTTCAAAGCGTTGACGTAACTTAGTCCAATATGGTGCCAGACATGACGTCACAATAGCCTGATTTAAATAAGTGTTATCTAAGCCATTGATTCAAAGCCATTGTGCATGTTATCTGAGGCGGAGTGCAAAGCTTTAATATTACGTTGTCCAACATGGCGTCAGAAATAACGTCATGTGATGCGAATTGTAAATTGTAGTATACTTAAGCATTGAACTGTTACCAGATGTAGTATACAATCGATATGAATACAATTTGGGTGACAGATAAATAGAATGTCGCCCGTAAGGGTGACATGATTATTTATCTGTCACCAAAATTGTATTCATATCGACTGTATACTACATCTGGTAACAGTTCAATGCTTATATTTACATTAAGGATAATTTCAAAATATTCCCGTATCTATTTCTTCGGGATATAGTGGTTAAACAGTCTCCCTTTTCCACGTTTGTTTCTTTACTTGAAGAGCCTGACTTAAATCAACGTCATCTGAGCTATTGACTCAAAGTCATTGTACATGTTTTCGGTGGCGGAGTGCAAAGCGTTGACGTAACGTAGTCCAATATGGCGACAGACATGACGTCACAATTGCCTGATTTAAATCAGTGTCATTGGAGATTGCAAATTGTAGTATACAGTGTGATATACTACAATTTGGATTACTAATGATATATAGGCGAATGCAACACAGAATGTAAATATAGTATGATGACAACAGTTAAGTTTGCGTCGCAAGTCCACACTCACAAAATAACTACGCAGTCAACAATAATCCGTCCTCGATACCCAGGGTAGAGAGCGTAGGTGAGCTTAACCCCTGGTCATACGCTTATATTTACATTTGCTCTGTAATTTTCCATTGACACAATGCTAAGAGGCAGTTGCTGTCATAGGCCTATAACACCAAGTGCCTTAGACTATAACAGCAGCTGCTATTGTGACGTCATCAATCTCTATTGTGACGTCATCAATTTCATTGTTGTCTTCGCTTGTTTTTCTGTTCAAAATCGGTCCGAAGAAACTAAATAAAGCAAAATAATTCTATAAAAATGTAAATATAAGTAATGAACATTTTAGCAAATATTGTTACAGTCCTATAACACACATTGCTATTGCTGACAAACTTACATAAAGCCCTACCGGGCTTTATTTAGTTTGTCATCAAAAACAATGTGTGTTATAGGACTGTAACAACATTTGCTAAAACATTCATTGCTTAAATGTATGCTATACTTATTCTGATGTATAATGATAGACGCTTTCCTTCCGAAATATGTACGAAGGGAAGTAACTCGCGTTCTAAACTCTCTATTATTTTTTTAGGAAAGTGTAACACGTGATTCCGTGTATGTAATGTCTGTTCCACTAAACCATATCTTAGGCAGCCAAACAGTCCACACCATCTCTCGCTCGTGCCCGAATTGATCAATTAGGGATAGGGGAGCGTTGATTGGTGGCCGCACCTCCGGGAGACACTATCATCACCTACTCTCACGCCAACAGATTTATATTGATTTTAAATTGCAACAGAAAACATTTCAAGTGTTCGAAACTTAACGTGGCTGCTCAATTAAGATCGTCCTTCAGATTAAAGAAATTGAAGGCACTTAAACTGAGACATAGCAATGCCTGAGTACGGAGAAACTTGTATCTATAACAGCCTTATACCCCATCAATTTTCTCTTCCATTATCGAATTGCCTGTTTCGTTTTATAACTGGTCGGATTACATATAATTAATTTCTCCTACACAGTAACACAGTCTCTGAGATTTCACTAGAGTTATATCTGGTGGAGAGTGAAAATCAGTCATTGATAATGGATCCTCTACTTTTTCCGCACTTTATGATTTTTGGTCTTGAATATTTGGATGTTTTAGAGTTTTGGTTTTGTCAATATCACAAAAATCACAAGCTCTTCATTGAATCATACAGCATATTAAAATTTTGATACTATGGCTTGAATATTACGAGGAAATAAAATTACTGTAATATTTCAAAGATGTAAGAGAAACATGTACCTACTTTCGAATTTAAAAGAAGGGAAGTAACTCGAGTTGTCATATCATACAAAAAGCTATACCATATATATGTACAAATGATGTATATATATCATTTTTTATTCGAAAAAGTAATTATTAACCAAAACAACAGGACGGATTACAAACTATCGAATATATGTTTTTTTTTTAAAAAAAACAAAGTCATTTCCATTTACAAAATACATATATATGTATACAATATAAATAAAACACTGGTGCAAGGAATAAGTGCCCGGTTGAAATAAAGGAAATTTTGTATAAAAGCTGTTTTTATCCAAATTTTGGCTGAATTCCGTCTAGCTTTACATTCACGCGTACAGATGGGATTTCGTGCACCTCATTCCTGGGCCTGTTTCCAGTAAATGTTTGGGGATCTGGAAGGCAGGCGTTACTGGGCAATATAACCGTGTTGGTCCTGGTTTTCCATGGTAAGGATTTTTCCCGTCCCAAACATAGAGTTTAGATAACTCGTGCTTACGTACGTGCTACTCATGGGTACATAGCCGGGGTAAAGCTGTACTGGTGGTGTCTGTAGCGGAGCCTCGTCCGACACGTAACACGGCTCACACAGCGTCCGAAGCTCGTCGTCGCACTTTCGTACACGACGTCTAGCCCGACGTCGCCGGAAGTCTCCATTTCCGAAGTCTTCCATGTTGGCTGGATGGATGGACCAGTAGCTTCCCTTTCCACTTTCACTCCTTCCCGACTTGACGAAACACTCATTAAGGGAGAGATTGTGACGAATGCTGTTCCTCCAGCTCCTATCCTCAAGTCTATAGTAAGGGAACTTCTCTGAAATCCATTCGTATATCTCCGACAATAGCATTTGTTTGGAGGGCACACTTTGTATAGCCATTGAAATCATCGCTATGTAAGACAAATTGGGTTTTCTGGAAGACACACTTTCCTTGACAACTTGGTCACAATCCGCTAACAGCTCACATTTAGCCATTTTGCATGGTAAAGTCATTCCCATTTCACCGTCCACTTTTCGTTTTAGTGCGCGGTCTTCGCTCATGACTAAGTTTCCCGTTTGACGACCCGGTCGCTGATATCGGTGATATTGTAGTCATACATGTGCTGTATTATAGTTTCTACTGTTTCTTTGCCAGGTACAATCACTGTACCTGCTACAAACCATTATATAACACCAGCGAGGGTCGGGATTTAATATTAGAAAAAAAATAATAGAATGTTACAATAATATACACGAGGTGTGTGCCCGAGTAACGTCACACCAGTAGCAACCACGGTAGAACTACGTGTATTTTCACATCCGTATACCTGTACCTTAAATAATGAAAGTTAAATATTACCTCGGATAGATTGTCGAGTGACGTTGTTGTTTACAGCGCTCGTGTCATCAATCACCAAACACGTCCGTACACATTTAAATTATATAATACACTAATATACTCAACCAATACCTACATGTCTATAATATTTCTCTAACAATACGCTTTACGCTAATGACTTACCCTTCACATACATGTTCCATTTCGGAATATTACATTTTTCCGATATTGAAAATAAACTTCGCTAAATTACAGTTTTACTAAATACTAATTTGGGTCTCGTTTAGGAGATATCCAAAGATTGAGTGTAAGGCCCCTCCGTCATAGCCAACTTAATCTGTATTAGGAACAATAGCAGTATGATTATCTTTCAATTTCCTCCAATGAACAAAGCTATACCCGAGTATGAAAGGGATTGTCTTCGGCTGCAGCAGAACTTAGACACCTCACATAGAAAAGGGCGTTTTAAAAGTTGAATTTGTCGAATAGTGTTGTAGAAATAAATTAAAGCGAACAAATATTTATCCGGAAAGTCTTATAAGATCCACTGTGTATACCTGGTATTGCTGACCGAACGTTCCTATAATGCAATACTGTAATACGAAGTTAAATCTTTGTTATTTAGAAAAGCACATTTCAGCTATATTTGACGTGTAATAGTTCTGTAATATCGTATCCTGCCTAGTTTAAACATCGGTATACCATATCCTAACGAGTTGATCATGTGGTATACCATACCTGACGAGTTGTCATTGTGGTATACCATATCCTGACGAGTTGTCAATGTGGTAACCGTATCCTGACGAATTGACTCTGTGGTATACCGTATCCTGACGGGTTGACACTGTGGTATACCGTATCCTGACGAGTTGTCACTGTGGTATACCGTATCCCGATGAGATGTCACCGTGGTATATCGTATCCTGAGGGGTTGAGACTGTGGTATACCGTATCCTGATGAGTTGACATTATGGTATACCGTATCCTGCCGAGTTGACAATGTGGAATACCATATCCTGCCGAGTTGATTATGTGGTATACCATATCCTGCCGAGTTGACACTGTGGTATACCGTATCCTGCCGAGTTAACATTGTGGTATACCATATCCTGCCGAGTTGACAATGTGGTATACCATATTCTGCCGAGTTGACAATGTGGTATACCATATCCTGACGAATTGACACTGTGGTATATCGTATCCTGCCGAGTTGACAATGTGGTATACTGTATCCTGACGCGTTTTCATTGTGGTATATCGTATCCTGACGAGTTGTCACTGTGGTATATCGTATCCTGACGTGCTGACGATGTGGTAAACTGTATACCGAGGAGTTGTTACTGTGGTATACCATATCCTGCCGAGTTGACAATGTGGTATACCATATCCTGACGAATTGACACTGTGGTATATCGTATCCTGCCGAGTTGACAATGTGGTATACTGTATCCTGACGGGTTTTCATTGTGGTATATCGTATCCTTACGAGTTGTCACTGTGGTATACCGTATCCTGCCGATTTGACACTGTGGTATACCGTATCTTGACGAATTGACACTGTGGTAAACCGTATCCTGCCGAGTTGACACGTTGATATACCGTATCCTGCCGAGTTGACACTGTGGTATACCGTATCCTGACGAGTTGACACGCTGGTATATCGTATCCTGATGGGTTGACACTGGCATATGGTATCCTGACGAATTGACACTGTGTTATACCGTATCTTCCCGAGTTGACAATGTGGTATATCGTATACTGCCGAGTTGTCATTGTGGTAAACCGTATCCTGACGAGGTGTCACTGTGGTATACCGTATCCTGATAAGTTGACAATGTGGTATACCGTATCCTGACGAGGTGTCACTGTGGTATACCGTATCCTGATAAGTTGACAATGTGGTATACCGTATCCTGACGAGGTGTCACTGTGGTATACCGTATCCTGATAAGTTGTCATTGTGGTATACCGTATCATGACGGGTTGACACTGTCGTATGCTGTATCCCGATGAGATGTCACCGTGGTATACCGTATCCTGACAAATTGACACTGTGGTATAACGTATCCTGCCGAGTTGTCACTGTGGTATATCGTATCCTGACGAGTTGTCAATGTGGTATACCGTATCCTGACGAATTGACTCTGTGGTATACCGTATCCTGATAAGTTGTCACCGTGGTATACCGTATCCTGACGGGTTGACACTGTGGTATACCGTATCCTGACGAGTTGTCACTGTGGTATACCGTATCCTGACGGGTTGACACTGTGGTATACCGTATCCTGACGAGTTGACTCTGTGGTATACCGTATCCTGACGGGTTGACACTGTGGTATACCGTATCCTGCCGAGTTGTCACTGTGGTATACCGTATCCTGACGAGTTGACACTGTGGTATAACGTATCCTGACGAATTGACACTGTGGTATACCATATCCTGCCGAGTTGTCAATGTGGTATACCGTATCCTGACGAATTGACACTGTGGTATAACGTATCCTGACGAGTTGTCACTGTGGTATACCGTATCCTGACGAGTTGTCACTGTGGTATACCGTATCCTGACGAGTTGTCACTGTGGTATACCGTATCCTGACGAGTTGACATTGTGGTTTGTTATATGGCTTGGTGAATACTTCTCTCTGATTGGCCGAAAGGCAGGCTAGAGGTTTTGACAAAATGCGATATTAACCTGAAAATGCACGCGAGGTTAACAACACATACACTAAAAATAGTATCACGGAATTCCCAGACGATTTGGTATTTTCGACCAATCAGAAAGCCGGAAAGTCGATCGTCGGGCACTTCCCTTGTCAACAAAAATGGCAGACACTGAAGGTAAACCATGAAATCAATTGATTCTTCCATTTTTTTATTATTTATGTTTCATATAACAAAACAGTTAATGACTGTTTTTAAGGTTAATATGAGGATTTGTCTCCCCTCGCAAAGTGATGTTCCCCGAGGCCGGAGGCCTCGGGGAACATCACCTTGCGAGGGGAGACAAATCCTCATATTAACCTTAAAAACAGTCAATAATTGTATAATATCGTATCCTGGGGGGTTGAGACTGTGGTATATCGTATCCTGATGAGTTGACATTGTGGTATACCGTATCCTGCCGAGTTGACAATGTGGAATATCATATCCTGCCGAGTTGACTATGTGGTATACCATATCCTGCCGAGTTGACACTGTGGTATACCATATCCTACCGAGTTGACAATGTGGAAAACCATATCCTGCCGAGTTGACTATGTGGTATACCATATCCCGCCGAGTTTTCATTGTGGTATACCATATCCTAACGAATTGACACTGTGGTATACCGTATCCTGCCGAGTTGACAATGTGGTATACTGTATCCTGACGAGTTTTCATTGTGGTATATCGTATCCTGACAAGTTGTCACTGTGGTATACCGTATCCTGCCGAGTTGACACGTTGATATACCGTATCCTGACGGGTTGACACGCTGGTATATCGTATCCTGACGGGTTGACACGCTGGTATATCGTATCCTGACGGGTTGACACTGGCATATCGTATCCTGACGGGTTGACACTGGCATATGGTATCCTGACGAGTTGACAATGTGGTATACCGTATCCTGTCGAGTTGTCATTGTGGTATACCGTATCCTGACGAGGTGTCACTGTGGTATACCGTATCCTGACGAGGTGTCACTGTGGTATACCGCATCATGACGGGTTGACACTGTCGTATGCTGTATCCCGATGAGATGTCACCGTGGTATACCGTATCCTGACGAATTGACACTGTGGTATACCGTATCCTGCCGACTTGACACTGTGGTATACCGTATCCTGACGAGTTGTCATTGTGGTATACCGTATCATGACGGGTTGACACTGTCGTATACTGTATCCCGATGAGATGTCACCGTGGTATGCCGTATCCTGCCAAGTTGGCACTGTGGTAAACCATATCCTGCCGAGTTGACAATGTGGTATACCATATCCTGACGAATTGACACTGTGGTATGCCGTATCCTGACGTGTTGACGATGTGGTATACCGTATCCTGACGAATTGACACTGTGGTATACCATATCCTTACGAATTGACACTGTGGTATACCGTATCCTGACGAATTGACTATGTAGTATACCGTATCCTGACGAGTTGACACAGGTATATGGTATATCGTATCATGACGGGTTGACACTGTGGTATACCATATCCTGCCGAGTTGACACTGTGGTATACCGTATCCTGACGAGTTGACACAGGTATATGGTATATCGTATCCTGACGGGTTGACACTGTGGTATACCATATCCTGCCGAGTTGACACTGTGGTATACCGTATCCTGACGTGCTGACGATTTGGTATACCGTATCCTGACGTGCTGACGATGTGGTATATCGTATCCTGACGTGCTGACGATGTGGTATACCGTATCCTGACTTGCTGGCGATGTGGTATATCGTATCCTGATGTGCTGATGATGTGGTACATTACGTTCCATTTTAATTTTCTCCCCCGGTGACATGTTTATATTTCCACTACGACGTTATGGAGGATGCCCCATAGCGATGGTACAACTCCATGGAGGGGATGGTATAACAGGGGACGCGGTTGATTAATGAATCAGTTCAAATGTTTGCCAAACACATAATTACGTTAATCGTTCTCATTCCGGTATCGATTCCTTGTTTAAAATTCACCGTAATCACCAATGCTTAAACACACAATTAGATCCTAGTTTAACAAGATATATCATAATCATTTTTTTTCTTGAAAAGTTAATTTGACAGTGTGTCTTCGGTAATTAACACGGGTTTAGAACGATCGAACAAAGTTGGTAACCTAAACAAACACATTACTATGGTAACAAAACTGATTTAAATTAAATTGCAAAATACTATGATTAATATTTAACTTTATTTCTCGTTCTTCTTGAAATCCGATAAATGAGCATGGTTAATGGCCTGAAGGTAACACAAACTTAGCGTGGCAGTGTGCCTGATTCTCATACCGATTCTACGACTAAGGGATTGTGTGTAGCACAGACCGGTACTACTATACGTACCGTGTTACACAGACCGGTATTACTATATGTACCATGTAGCACAGACCGGTATTACTATATGTACCGTGTAGCACAGACCGGTATTACTATATGTACCGTGTAGCACAGACCGGTATTACTATATGTACCATGTATCACAGACCGGTATTACTATATGTACCGTGTTACACAGACCGGTATTACTATATGTACCGTGTAGCACACACCGGTATTACGATATGTACCGTGTAGCACAGACCGGTATTACGATATGTACCGTGTATCACAGACCGGTATTACTATATGTACCGTGTAGCACAGACCGGTATTACCATGTGTACCATTATCATCATTCTTTATTCCTCATTAATGAGAGTGGTATATTACAGGAAAGATATGTTTACATTACAAAGCGGATTTTACCGTTATACATCGTATATTTAGAAAACGTGATTATTTCATTTCTCCATAAGTAAATTATGTACTGTCCATTTCCTAACCATTTTCGATAAGTGTTTTGCATCGTTGTAATTACGAAAATCACAGTCTTGTATCACGCGTTCGACCTTGAGAAATTCAAATCAGACGTCATTCCAACATGTTGCGATGGAAATCTTTGAATTTGTTGTTCCAATAAGGTTTTAAAAAATTGCTAAATTTAAAAACGTTTTGGCAAGGTACGCTCAGATGATTTCAATAAGCATGTCACAAGCTCGCGTGTGTATTTATCAACTTCATCGTTAGTATCAGAATTCAATACTGTATCCAACGACGTTCCCTTGATACGTGCAACAAGATACAATGTAGTTACGGTAGTTATCAACATTTTTGGAGGCTCTCGCGGCGATCCACTTAAACGAAATACGTGAGCGTTTATCATCACAAACTTTTTCAAACCAATTCACAAAACAATGACCCGTGATTTGATACATCTAGGTAATCGCCAATTAGAATAAAACATTCACTCACGAGGTCTAGTGTAGAAGCGTTAATGATAACATGATCGATTAGGGGAGATGGAATCCTCGGAATGAACATACATTTGTATAAAAGCAATCGACCTTTACATACAGAGTTTGGAGGTTGACAGTGCAAAGAGTTGTAGTCGGTATGTTGAAGAAAGCTGTCGCGGTGGTCTCCACAACAGAGGACACGCGAGCCATGTAACCGGACATTAAAATCCCCGATGACAATTACAGATCCATACAGCGAAAGGGTTGTGCGCACCTCGTCAAGGTTTTGGATGAATTCGTTGAATAAGTCCGTTCCGTATCTTGATGTCGGGAGATAAACTTGAAAAAATATGGAATGTTTCATCATCCAGGACAACTTTGATAATGGCGATCCTGTCATCATTGGAATCCACGATAGAAACGCGATCATCCAGCTTCTTGTGCAACATCAGGGCGACAACTCCTTTTCGAGAACGATGATCAGCTAGAGGATGCAATGAAAAATATGCAACAGAGTTATAGTTTTGGTGGATGCTTTTGAATAGATGCAGATTTTTTTCGAAAAGCCAGTGTTCCGCGATTCCACAAATGTCAACGCATTCCCAGTTTGAGGCTTCGTGAAGATGCGAGGCAGCCGACGGTGAGAGTCAGCCGATATGATGCCAGTTACATTCATAGACATGGAATGCTAAGAGGGCAAATACGAGTTTTGGGGTGCATTACTGAATCAATAATTCATGGGTGACGATTACGGGTTTGTAGTTTTTTTTCTGTATTTATTACTAAGTATACAAAAATCCGTGTTACACAAAGCGGAATAACTATATACAATGTACAGTGTTACACGAACTAGTGTAAATATACCGTGTTACACAGACCGGTATAACTATTGGGATTTTCAAATTTTTCAAAACCCTCGACAAAGCCTCGGGTTTTACCCAATTTGAAAATCTCTCGAGTGGAATTTCCCTATCTTACACTCCTGCTCATGAAAGAGTCTTTTATATAGTATATACCGTGTTATAGAGACCAGTTTAACTCTATATCGTTTTACACAGACCGGTATAAATATACACCGTGTTACAGAGACCGGTTTAACTCTATATCGTGTTACACAGACCGATGTAAATATACACCGTGTTACAGAGACCGGTTTAACTCTAAATCGTGTTACACAGACCGGTGTAAATATACACCGTGTTACAGAGACCGGTTACACTCTCTATCGTGTTACACAGACCGGTGTAAATATGAACCGTGTTACGCGGTCCGGTGTAAATATAAATACAAAGTACCGTGTTACACAGACCGGTGTAATCATACATGTTAGACACACCGGTAAAACTATTCACTTTGTTACACAGACCGATATAAATATATATCGTGTTACACAAACTTGTATAATTACTCTATTATAAAGACCCGTATAACATGCTAAAGTAGGTGCTTTTAGGTTGTAGCGTTGCGCTATTTACTTAAATGTCTAAATCTTCAAACATGGAAAAAAAAATCTAGATTTGTTACAGCTATCGTGGGAACCTGCTATTGGATCGAAGCCTGGTAGTATTGCTGAAGGTTATTCTTTCTCAATATACTCATGCGGGATTCTTTTAATGTCTTCAAATTGAAATAGGTTTCCCCCTTGTGGTGAACCTAGGTACATTATAATGTCACATGTACGTTAAGAACTGTAGATTGAAGGTGTCTATACCAAATTGAAATGACCATTTAAGAAATTATGTGACATCAGATGATCAATGATTTCTTATTGTAGCAATGAGAGCGATCAGAATAGTGTATAAAGAGCGATCGGTGAAGTACATGTAACTGTGTAAACATGTATCTGTACAGAATGTATTATGTAATACATATTATCTACATCCGCCCTACATTCTTCCATTGCAATACATACTATTTACATCCGCCCTACATCCTTCCATTGTAATACGTATTATTTACATCCGCCCTACATCCTTCCATTACAATACATATTATTTACATCCGCCCTACATCCTTTCATTGTAATACATATTATTTACATCCGCCCTTCATCCTTCCATTACAATACATATTATTTACATCCGCCCTACATCCTTTCATTGTAATACATATTATTTACATCCGCCCTTCATCCTTCCATTGTAATACATATTATTTACATCCGCCATACATCCTTCCATTGTAATACATATTATTTACATCCGCCCTACATCCTTCCATTACAATACATATTATTTACATCCGCCATACAACCTTCCATTGTAATACATATTATTTACATTTGCCCTACATCGTTCCATTGTAATACATATTATTTACATCCGCCCTACATCCTTCCATTGTAATACATATTATTTACATCCGCCCTACATCCTTCCATTACAATACATATTATTTACATCCGCCATACAACCTTCCATTGTAATACATATTATTTACATTTGCCCTACATCCTTCCATTGTAATACATATTATTTACATCCGCCCTACATCCTTCCATTACAATACATATTATTTACATCCGCCATACAACCTTCCATTGTAATACATATTATTTACATCCGCCCTACATCCTTCCATTGTAATACATATTATTTACATCCGCCCTACATCCTTCCATTACAATACATATTATTTACATCCGCCATACAACCTTCCATTGTAATACATATTATTTACATCCGCCCTACATCCTTCCATTACAATACATATTATTTACATCCGCCCTACATCCTTCCATTGTAATACATATTATTTACATCCGCCCTACATCCTTCCATTACAATACATATTATTTACATCCGCCCTACATCCTTCCATTGTAATACATATTATCTACATCCGCCCTACATTCTTCCATTGCAATACATACTATTTACATCCGCCCTACATCCTTCCATTGTAATACATATTATTTACATCCGCCCTACATTCTTCCATTACAATACATATTATCTACATCCGCCATACAACCTTCCATTGTAATACATATTATTTACATTTGCCCTACATCGTTCCATTGTAATACATATTATTTACATCCGCCCTACATCCTTTTGTTGTAATAAATATTGTTTACAAATGAACATCCGCCCTACATCCTTCCATTGCAATACATATAATTTACCTCTGCCCTACATCCTTCCATTGTAATACATATTATTTACATCCGCCCTACATTCTTCCATTACAATACATATTATTTACATCCGCCCTACATCCTTTCATTGTAATACATATTATTTACATCCGCCCTACATCCTTCCATTACAATACATATTATTTACATCCGCCCTACATCCTTCCATTGTAATACATATTATTTACATCCGCCCTACATCCTTCCATTACAATACATATTATTTACATCCGCCCTACATCCTTCCATTACAATACATATTATTTACATCCGCCCTACATCCTTCCATTGTAATACATATTATTTACATCCGCCCTACATCCTTCCATTGTAATACATATTATTTACATCCGCCCTACATCCTTCCATTGTAATACATATTATTTACATCCGCCCTACATCCTTCCATTGTAATACATATTATTTACATCCGCCCTACATCCTTCCATTGTAATACATATTATTTACATCCGCCCTACATCCTTCCATTGTAATACATATTATCTACATCCGCCCTACATTCTTCCATTACAATACATATTATCTACATCCGCCATACAACCTTCCATTGTAATACATATTATTTACATCCGCCCTACATCCTTCCATTGTAATACATATTATTTACATCCGCCCTACATTCTTCCATTACAATACATATTATTTACATCCGCCCTACATCCTTTCATTGTAATACATATTATTTACATCCGCCCTACATCCTTCCATTACAATACATATTATTTACATCCGCCATACAACCTTCCATTGTAATACATATTATTTACATCCGCCCTACATCCTTCCATTGTAATACATATTATTTACATCCGCCCTACATCCTTCCATTGTAATACATATTATTTACATCCGCCCTACATCCTTCCATTGTAATACATATTATTTACATCCGCCCTACATCCTTCCATTGTAATACATATTATTTACATCCGCCCTACATCCTTCCATTGTAATACATATTATTTACATCCGCCCTACATCCTTCCATTGTAATACATATTATTTACATCCGCCCTACATCCTTCCATTGTAATACATATTATTTACATCCGCCCTACATTCTTCCATTACAATACATATTATTTACATCCGCCCTACATCCTTCCATTGTAATACATATTATTTACATCCGCCCTACATCCTTTTGTTGTAATAAATATTGTTTACAAATGAACATCCGCCCTACATCCTTCCATTGCAATACATATAATTTACATCTGCCCTACATCCTTCCACTGTAATAAACTGTATATATTATTTACAAAATGTAATGTACATCCGCTCTACATTCTTCCATTGTAATACATATTATTTACATCCCCCCTACATCCTTTTGTTGTAATAAATATTGTTTACAAATGTACATCCGCCTTACATTCTTCAATCATTCTTCAATCCTTTCATCATAATTCATATTATTTACGTCCGCCTTACATCCTTCCATTGTAATACATAGGTGGCAGTGTATCGAAGGATTTTGTGGCCATGGGGTGATATTTTTGTACAATGAATAACCCCTATAATAGCATGCCTATCAAAATCTAAAAAAGGAATAAAATTGTCTTAAGCATGATAAAATGGACTTTGAGGACTTCACATTTGTAAAAAGAGAAAACAAAATTGGTTAGAGATTAAAAGTTCACCCTTCCGAAACGGGTGTCTACAAATGAAAAGCTAGCTTTACAGGAAGTGAAATTTCGACAACAGCACACGAGGGCAAATAGCGAAAAATCTAAACAATCGACCTTTGCTGGGACACAGATAATTCTGTAACTAAGTATGTAATCTTCAGTTTTAGATAGAACGTAAGAACAAAAATCCTATCTGCGGGGGTAAAATTTTGGGCCAGAAATAGTGTTTTTTTTTGCATTTTTCAGTATTTTTTGTGTGGTAACCATGGTTT
The DNA here is from genome assembly GCA_947623455.1 of Mimachlamys varia. Taxonomy (NCBI): domain Eukaryota; kingdom Metazoa; phylum Mollusca; class Bivalvia; order Pectinida; family Pectinidae; genus Mimachlamys; species Mimachlamys varia. The sequence continues at coordinate 6,893,323 of OX392535.1, forward strand.
TCACACAAGTGACATACATACAAAGTATAAATTTATACACTTCTCATTCCTTTCTATGTGTTGGAAATACAATGCTGTTTGCAAAAATATATACATTTATCAACTTTATGTGCAAATTGCACACCCTGTGTTAATGTTTTCGGCCGTGGGCCTCGTTTTCCAGAAATCTTTTAATGTTACTGTAATCTGCTACCATATTATATGTATTAACGTCCGCCTTGCATCCTTCTCAAATTCTCTTATGATAGGCTACTTTAACACCATTTATTATATCGGTTTAATTAAGGCAACACTGTCATCGTTGGCAACATAAAAAAAGTGTGCGATATTCCTAAAATTGGCATGATTAGTCTATCGAAATGTAAATATTCAATGTATATGACGGATGTTTTAGTCAATAATCTTATGATCCTATTAAATAACGCATAGCTGAAAAACGTACTTACAGTCTTATCTAAGTTTTACCATCAACAACAATATGTATTATAAGACCATAAAACATTCAGCTAAACATTCATTGATTAAGTGACAGGGGTAATCGTTTTGTTAATGCCTCTGCTAAGGGTCAAAATCGAGACATCTGGCTTTGCGTGTGATGTGCGCTACCGAATGAGCTGACCAATTTCTGTAGAGGAGTCGGTAGGGAGCAGATACACGTGGTGTTTAAGTAGGGTGTCGCATATATTTCACGATTCATTATTGATGTGAAAAATTAAATGATTATAATTATCTGATGGTCTGATAGCTACCTTTTAAATCAGCACTGGTATATTGATAAGAGGACACGGGAGAACTTGTAAAATCCATGACGAGTTTATCGTATGTCACCTTGACAGTACTCGCTGGTTGTTTTGAAGGCCCGCCATTGTTTACTCTACCTTACCTCTCGACCTTGACGAGATACCAGGGGTTCCGCTTTCATTGATCTACGTCTCAAGCATCATCGACAATTTAATTGATACTTTGCGCCTAAAAATCTTTCTTGAAAGTAGCACCTGGGAATTTATCATCCCTAGTAGCTACATTATTTAACTAGGGTATTGATTGGCACGACTGACAATGTCTATTCTCGTCCCAGAAAAAGAATTGTGTGTGTTTCTCGACATAATTACTAAACTGTCTGAACCATCCGACCTCCGATTTTCCTAGTCGTTGCTCTGTTCGGAACACTCTTACCAGAATTTCCGATGATTTATAACCGTTCGGAACCATGTTTCAGTCATCTTTTGTCGTTGATGAACGCTGTATCGTGACGAGCTGATACACTCTATGATTAAATATAGCAGGGGAAGGCGGATATTGACAGGGGTATATAACACTAAAATTTCTACTCTCACAAAGTTATATACAACTTTTGTCACAGATGCGATAAATCTGTCCGTATTCTATCATAAGTATTTGACAATGTACAATATATGGGGCGCTTAAAGGGATTTTAGTAGAATGTATTTATTTTTGAAATAATGGTCCACCTACCTACAAAAATGTACACTGTGCCTGTAACACATTGTACAAACGAACTGTATACTGAGCTTCCCGTTGAACTTGGTAATGTTGAGAATTTTGGGAGTTGCTATGGCAAATACTGAATTCCTAGCAAGCAACCATTTGGCAATGAGGCTGGGCCTCACGGTATTTGGTAGTGAAGTGGCAACGGGTTCAATTCCGTAAAAATGACATAAGATCATAGGCAGTTCATGTCGATATCGTTACGAACGACAATGTAAATATATACGGTATATGGTACAAAGTCGGGGGATTTTAACTGAGGATAAATATACTTATTACTGTAGGACTATCATGTAACAGGCTTTTGAAAGTATTTATGAAAACATAGTGTAAATGATTATGAGTACATGGATAGAAAGGTATAAATGACTCTGAACGTCACTTCCTTGTGTAGGAGTCAATATCAGAGGTCAAGTAACCTATTGACACAAGTGACCTCTTGACACAAGTGACCTCTTGACACAAGTGACCTCTTGACACAAGTGACCTCTTGACACAAGTGACACCGTGTGAGAGAAGATCTTAATCGGCTACCACAATAAGAAAAAGTCTGAAAGGAAATTAATACAATATTTAAATATTTGTAGTCATTGATTTAAATATGTAACAAAACAACAACTTAACTTTGCTCTGTTTTGATTGGGTGTTAATACGTGATAAGGGGGTCAGTGTTGACCGTTCCTGTTTGATTATTGATTGATAAAAACAACGTGCGCGTTTCATTGCAGAGTGATTTGGTTACGTTTGGTTTTGGCTTATTTTGTTTAACATCCAATTACCAGCCATGGGCATTTAAGGACGTGCAAGGTTTTGGATGTGGAGGAAAGCCGGAGTAACCGGAGAAAAACAAACGACCTACGGTCAGTACCAGACAACTACTCCACGTGTTTTTCGAACTCGAAAACCAGAGGTTGAGGACTAGTGGTAGAATGTCGGGACACCTTAACCACTCCATTGCAGAATGAATGTGGAGATATTACTTCAATTTGTGAAAATTTTAAGCGAACAGTTCTGAATTTCCAATTTTCAAATCGAACTGACGGTCCATATATGTATATTAAAGTCATGCCAAGTCCTTGTGCCCGAAGCAATTCTGCCGCCGTGACAGGTGATTCAATGATGTGGGTGTAGAACATGCCGCACCCCCTACTCAAACGGTACAAATTCAATCTTAGTACCACACAATTTCCACCGGGGCCAAAAAAGCTACATGTAAAATGCCAAGCGTCAAGTTTGAAATATATCATCGAGTAGATTAAGGAAAACGGTGCGGAACGAGGCATCTGTAGGCTTCCATGGAACAAGGCTATATAATTATCCATTTTCTGCTAATAAATTATCATGTAATGCATTATAAAACATATGTTGTTGATATGTATTCAACCATGCTAGATTATATCTCAGATCATTTGCTGCTCGCTTGCACACTTTTGAAACGTTCCATCCATTTTCTTCTTCTGAATCCTTGCTGTACATTTATATCTCGAAACGACGTTATTTAAGATATTAAGATAAACGTTTGAAATAAAACACCAGTACAGCGTGTTAACCTCAGACTACTCCATTAAATACTAATATGAAAAAATATCAATAATTTTACGAGAAATATTGTCACTTTCCAGTAATTCCACCTATAACGGTGATATTGTAATTGACCAAGATTACGTAACTAAATAACGAAATTGATCATTCTTCATTGATTAGCTAGCGACATCGGAATTCCGTTTGGAAACCTCTGTGGTCTTTCAATCATACACTGTTCTAGTGTCACGACTCAAATTGATCGTATTCTTTACATTTTCTATAGGACTGGGTACAAAACAAGATTTACAGTAGCAATACGACATTACCTCCTTACATGTAGATATACATACAGCTCACATGCGGATGGGGCCTGATCACATAAAGAAGACAATGGTGTAAGCAAATACTATCTAAATGACTAAAGTAAGAGTTATGATGTATTTGTCTTAAACAAAACCACCAGAGGAAACAAACTGTTATTGGAGATAAGGTCGGCCTCCGAGTGATTGTTAAAGGCATACAGACAAACACAGACGAACAGTGCATTTTACTAAGTACAAATGTACCAGAGACATGGCTGAGGGAGAACAACAAATATAAATAAAACATATAACAGTTGTATTGAACAACGGATACTGTTGGCAGTTCTTTGCGATATTAATTAAACACATGTAACTCTAACGGACCCTCTAACGGTACATGCATAAGCGGTGTCCGCTATATTATACCAGAACTAGGCTGCCAGAACCTTCCCAACAGGAGTTGTGAAAAACTGTGACCGTACCGGTACTGTATTCAAGGATTGGTTTTCATATTTTTGACATTCATTGGTGTGTAACATACATTGGCGCATATACATATTTAATTGAGCGCGCACCATGTACATGTATAATAATTCTGTAGGTTAGCCAATGTATATTACACACCAAGGAATGTCAAAACTTTGAAATACAATACGTATATAGTTGATGCAGACATATACCTATATTCACTTGTAATGTATAGCACAATTAACAATCCGCACCACATGACGTTATTTCTGACGCCATGTTTGACTACGTAATATCAAAGCTTTGCACTCCTCCTCAGATAACATGTATAATGACTTTGAATCAATCTCTTAGATGACACGGATTTAAATCAGGCTATTATGACGTCATGTCTGGCGCCATATTGGACTACGTTACGTAAACGCTTTGCACTCCGCCTCAGATAACATGTACAGTGGCTTTGAGTCAATAGCTCAGATAAAGAAACACATGAATGTTTAACGACTGTATCCCGAAGATATAGACACAGGAATATTTTGAAAATATCCGTTACGTAAATATAAGCATTGAACTGTTACCAGATGTAGTATGCAGCCGATATGAATACAATTTTGGTGACAGATGAATAATCATGTCGGGTGACATTTTATTTATGTGTCTACCAAATTGTATTCATATCGACTGTATACTACATCTGGTAACAGTTCAATGCTTAAAAGTATTCGCCAAAGCATATTTCAACTTCAGGGTGAATCCAGGCAGGGAACTATAGGTGGAGCAGTGCAGTCCCAAACGCTACAATTATGACGTCATAAAATGATGACGTCCCAAAGTTGGAAAATAGCATTGGGTACAGAAGCTTCATCTAGTCTATTTGTACTGCAAATGTAAATATCGACCAATAACCTTAGAAATATAAACATTACACAATATCCAATAATTAAGCCCCGGAACCTCGGTAACTCCGGCAGGTCATCAGGCGGGGGACTTCCCCGAACACCAACTCTGCTTATAAAAACATGTTTATTTAGGTGGTCAGTTGTGATGATAGTGAGTTATAGTCTATAGCAGAAATGTTGTACTGGTAAGTTACACAGGTAAATCAACTTCTGGTAACTAATCAGATTCTCAATAACTAATGATATTTGCAAACAAAAAATGATAAATAGGTACTGCAGTTGCACATTTAGTAAAATTAGCATATATTACACCTTCTTTTAGATATGTGTAAATTGTCATATATTTATTATGTATATAAGTTTCCTACGTGTAAATTATTGTCATATATTGATTAATTTATACCTTCTTTCAGATGTTTGTAAATTGTCATATATTAGTCTAACGTGTACCTTCTTTCAGATTTGTGTAAATTGTTGTCATATATTATTTAATTTCAAAATATTTTATTATTTATACAAGACATACAAAGAAATAGTATACAAATGTATCAATAAAATGATTAGAAAGCAGGTTTAGGCTGAGCCTATATATGTCTTTTCAAACAAAGATAACCAGTATTCTTTATATATATATATATTTACACTGACAAATCAATAGTTTATTTCGATGTAGATGGAGTAGGAAATTAACATTATAATATTTTATCAATTAAAGATCCCTTTCTCAATCACTCTTGTACCTTTATTATGATTTATATGATAACATTTTTAGAACTACCTTTAGTTATTAAAATATGAATTATCTATACATCTTGAATATTGTAGTGATTTATAGACAACGTATATATATGGATGAGCTAGTATAATTAAGTATAGTTGAATTTCTTTCATTTGACATACCAACTATACCATTCAAAAACATCTAAATTAACTTAGCCTAAAAGATCACCCATTTATAGAAACAATATGTTTGTAGCGGTCATGCTGTGTTATAGTATGTTATCAAAGAAAATAGCAGGATATGGCTTACAAAGCTTAGAGTAAATGTTAATGCTACTGTTTTAATTTGGATTAAAAATAATTTGCCATTCATTGATTAGCCCAACAGGGATTGATGAAAGGTCATCATTAAGTATATCAGCATGTGTATTAATATAAGGGCTTCATCACCATCTGCAATAGCATATAGAGAAGTATTAACTGCAAACAAGGTTACGCCAGCTGTTATATCAATACATGATAGAAATAAAAAGGTCCAAAGAACAGATCCTTGAGAACCTCCTGCAGATATGGATAAAGTATTTGACTTTTATCCATCAATTATTTCCCTTTTGTTTTCTGTCAGATAATTAAGCTATCAACCACTCAAATAATATTTCTTTTAAAATCATTTTTTGTAAAGTTGATACAAAATACCTACATACCGAACCCTGTCAAATGCATGATTTATTTAACAGAATATATTAGTTAAACATGTACAGATTTGTGTTTAATTTGTGTGACATCAGTTTAATATTATCTGTTATTGTGTGTTTTTTATATGTCATCTTCATTTAATGGTTTTCAGTTAAAATACTGATGTCTAATAATTATCTTTCGGTGCTGTATTAAACATGTATTATTATAACATGTATGAATAGAATTTTTATTTTATTACCAATGTGCTTTAAATATTTAGATTTATTTTTAAGTAATGTAATTTAATTATTATTTTCAATTTATTGAATTTTTAAATGATTATATATAATAATCATTTTCTATTACTTAAAGCTGTATTATATGAAAATATTTTATTTATTTCATTACTGTCTTAAGTATCATATCTACAAATTAAATGAGTTGACATTCTAAGTTGAAACAGACTATAACTTAAACTTCAAAGGATTTCCTATATAAACACCTTTCTTTCAAGTTACCAGAGTTGGTGTTCGGGGAATGAGCCATCAGGCGGTACCATCACCTCCACCACAAACTGTGACGGAAAATGAATCAACGGGATCGGGTTTACAGTGAATGTGCTAGTCTTCCATGGGCTATTTAGATGAATGGTTGACTTGAAATTATCAGTTATGATTCAAGCTCATTAAGAGAAAGCATTGGCGTCAAAGTATACCTGTGTTTTTACAGTCAACACATGAAGTCATGTTACCTCTCCGATACACGAAAGTCGACAGCTAGGCTCAGTCGAGTTACTCTCACACTGTAAGGAGTGTGTGTTTAAATCCTTCTCCAAAAGCTCTATGTGTAACACAGAGAGGTATCGAGCGGAAGCGAGTTAAGCGTGTCCCACGCCGGGGCATTGTGGAGAACATCGTAGTCAAGGCACGGCCTACAAACGTTATGGTAAAGCAAGGTCGGCAGTTCCAGAGTCAAAGCATTAATTCGGGAATTCTTAAATCAAAGATATTTGGACCAATTTTTGGAGTTCTGAAGTGAAACGAAAAAAAAGTAATTAGCTAATTAACAGAAAACAATGTTAAAAATATCTACGCCTAACAAAATATTTAGTAGATTCACAGAATACGGTTCTTTAAACAGGAGTCTGGGCATTTGTTTCAGCTATATTTGGATATAAACTGAGGTGTTCAGTTTAATTACAGGTGTATTTAACAAGATTTAGGAGTTAAGATCAACTTTCAGTAAAACTACAAATTTACAAAATGTACAACCCCAAGTATGCGCCATTTTCACCACGGCTTTGTTACAGTTGTGGTATCGCACAACGCACCAAAAACTGCGTGCGTGCATCGTGCATACATCGTTCGCCCATGGTGCGCACAACTGGGCGATCTAAAGATCGTGCGTTTATGTGTGCGATTAGAATGTAAGCCTCAGACCACAATAAAACTTCCGGGTCGTTGTACACGAATGTAGTGCATAAGGACATTTCAGGTGCGTTACTAAATATTTTTTCATGACTGATCTATGACTGATATGTACAGTTTCATTACATAGAATTGTTCACCAATATCCATTATTCTAGTGATTAAATTTTATGTGACACAGTTTTCAAGTTTGTCTTGGCATCAGGACACATAGAGCGATGAGGCTTGCGGATTAATTTTTGATTTTTGGTATTTTTCTCTATAAATGAAGGGTAGTGACATTCAAATGAAATTATCTTTCTTAAATGCAGGTCATGAGGTACTTTCCAGCTCACTGTAGCTTCAGTTTGAATAGATCTACAATGTCAAATAGGAACCAGGCCCCGTGCAAAGGGTTAAAATATTTTAATTTTTGATTTCCTTTAGTAGTAACATATAGTAGAATTAATTGTGGTCCGAGGCCAAAATCGCACACACGCACGATTTGATACAATTGGTTGATACATATTACGGAATGAAAAACATATGGAACCCTCTTGTCCAAAAACTATTTAAATTCGCATCATATTTATTGGGATTATGTCAATTAACAATATATAGTAAACAGTATTACAGTGACCAAATGCGGGTTTAGCTACCAGGTAACAGAATAGGTAAATAACATGTCAGAGTTTTTCCTGACCCGTGTGCGGCGATACGCTTCGACAGCCATTAACGAGCGACCGTTATGAAAACAAACTGGACTCTTATAATTAGTTATTTGAAAACCTCCTCCCCTCCCCACCACTTTACCTGTGTTTTCACACCTAGGCGAGGGTTGTAAGTGCCCCGGGCCAGAGACATCTACATATATTGTCCCTGTCCAGGTGCAGTGTATAACTTGGTAAAAACTGGCAATATTTACTTGAATGAGAACTTGTCAATATGTGTTAAAAGTTTACATGTGTCTATTTGGTTTGTTTAAAAAACTACAGAAAGACTATAACTAATTTTAAGAAATGTATAGATAGAACTATCAGCTTATGTAAATGGTTAAAATATAGAAATATGTTTAAAACAACTAGCGCGAAACGTATATATTGTTAAACCATTTCTAAACTTACATCAAGCACGATTGTCATCGCACAATGTTAGCTTCTCGTGCGCCAACATGTGCTTTAGAAATAATCGCCCAGGATCGCATCGTTCGCACATCGTGCATACACCGTTCGCCCATCGTGCGCCCACCGCACATCGTGTAACGTTGTGCGATCCCACAACTATATATAAATAGTGTCAACACATCTTGCTTTAGGTCCAAATGTAGCCATTACGATTTCTCATGTCATTTTATCGCAAGTCGATCCGAACTCCCAAAACTTGTAAATTCCTTTAATTGGTACCCTTTAGTTTAGGTCCAAATATATATATATGTAACGAATACCAATGTTTCTATGATACGGAGGTCAGAACCGATATACGGTTTTTAAAGGGCATCACATTAGGAAGTATCATATACAGAAAAGTTATGGCCGGAATATTTTAAACAGTCCAATAAGAAAAAAACACAAATTCTAGGCTGAAAAAGTGCTAAGTGGAGGCTACGAACCCAAACCATTGTGTGACTGAACGCTGATGGGAAATCACAATTCTACACAACATTACTGGCTGGATACTCCATAATATTGATGGATAAAACATGAATTTTGACGATGGGTACTTTCCGTCAGACTGGATGGAATGGTGAAAACTGCGAATAATTGATCTCTCACTGAGACGTTAATTAAAATTACCGAGAGCCTACCACGGAAGCCAGATATAATATTTCGATAACCATTTATTAAGATTGAAAATTGTTAGGAACATGAAGTAGCTGCAGTCCGTATGCAGATGAAATGATACGATCCGACCGTCATTTTCATGGAGACACATTGGTGCCTGGCGATTCCAGGATTGTGACCATTTATCTCCATCACCAATGTTAAGGCCGTATTGTCGGTAACCGCCTCGTCAATACCACCTCCACGTCGCTGTGGAATTCCAACAAGTAGGACATTTATAATACCACCGTTGATGTAAAGTCTTTTTAAAGGAAAGTTTTCGCCTGTTAACAATATTCAAACATTAAACTGAATTCTGCTTAGAATTTTTTGTGCCATAATTCTGAGAAGTAGTCCAGACAAAATAAATAAGGCGTGTTTACGAGACAAGACGAATAACGCGTGTTATGAATATTTACCTACACTCTTGTCCAGATCTCAGGCCTCTAGAAATTAACTATAACAAAAGTGCAGTTCAACACTCATATTTCTATTTAAGAAAAAAAACAGAGAATACCAAAGCGTCAACAAAACCATAATCCGAACTCAAAATCGATTAAACTGGAGTCAAAATAGGAACAAAAGAACGATTTACACGGAGACTCTCGTAAAAAAAAATAAGACCAAGTGTTACAGAAGAGTAAGCGTCTTCTGCTTTATCGACGACACCCGCCATGTAAATCTTTGTCACATCCAAGTAAACATCAAGTTCTCAAAACGAGAACTGAGTATCATTGTCAATCACAACAAGTACGTCCATCTTCATATCACTTAAATATACAGAATATTTCTTAATGGGACAAAGATGGCGACCTTAAAACTTGCCCAAAGTTGTGATCAACCTACATCTCTTGAATCCTTGTGTTGTTAGTTTGTTTGTCAGCAGTCGACATCGATCACGAAAATCACGATCCCTAGAGCAAGCCCTAGAATATCGAATTAACTGCCATATGTTAACACCATAGATTGGAGAAGAAGGAATGTTACTATCAAGAAATGGAAAGTTCACGATCGGAATATTGAAATCAAATAATTTATCGTATAGCTTAGTTGAAAGCTGTCCATGTAGGTCGTAGTTTAAGTAGAGATCGAGGTAAGCAGCTGATGTAGATGAGTCTGTTGTGTCCTTTATTTCAAGTTCAGAAGGGTATATACGATCGACGTGGTCAGCAAACTTCTTGTCGTTTATAGACAACACATCGTCGATATATCTGAAAGTGAAAATAAAAACAAGTCAGCTAAGAGTGGGGCACAATTTGTTCCCTCCCATGGGAATGCCAACAGTCTGATGGAATTTTTTTTCTCCGAACTCAACAAAAATATTGTCGACCAGGAATTCAATCATCCTTATCTATCGTCTTCGGTATATGTCATCTTAGCTTTTGTTGTGTATTGCTGTGTATTGATTGATAAATTATAAATTACTTTTTTTAAGATTACTGTTTGATCGATAGACAATAAATGATAATTATAACGTCATTGCACTGTCGTCACGGTTACATCTCCAGATTTACAATATCACAGTGGAATATAAATTGCAAAGCAGAACAACTGAAAACATTTAAACAAAAATTCATTCTGCATTCATAGACTATAAATGACAACTTGACAAAGGCAACTGCAACTAAGTACGAGAGCTGTTCAATATTTGCAACCATTCATTATTCTACTAGAAAAACCAAAACGTTGTTATACTATGCTGTACTTTTCGTTCAGTGAAAGATCGTGTATGATTGCATTATTAATGTATTAGCCCTTTCCCAGGGACACTGTCATGTGATAGTGCTGTGTTGGGAGGTGTAGTACCGCTAGACTCGGGCACTATGTTGCCAGACAACACTATAACAGAACTGTTCTATGATCGTGTTATATTGGGAGATGTAGTGCCGCTAGACTCGGGCACTATGTTGCCAGACAACACTATAACAGAACTGTTCTATGATCGTGTTATATTGGGAGGTGTAATGCCGCTAGACTCGGGCACTATGTTGCCAGACAACACTAAAACAGAACTGTTCTGTGATAGTGCTGTATGGGGAAGTGTAGTGCCGCTAGACTCGGGCACTATGTTGCCAGACAACACTATAACAGAACAGTTCTATGATCGTGTTATATTGGGAGGTGTAGTGCCGCTAGACTCGGGCACTATGTTGCCAGACACACTATAACAGAACAGTTCTATGATCGTGTTATATTGGGAGGTGTAATGCCGCTAGACTCGGGCACTATGTTGCCAGACAACACTATAACAGAACTGTTCTGTGATCGTGTTATATTGGGAGGTGTAGTACCGCTAGACTCGGGCACTATGTTGCCAGACAACACTATAACAGAACTGTTTTATGATCGTGTTATATTGGGAGGTGTAATGCCGCTAGACTCGGGCACTATGTTGCCAGACAACACTAAAACAGAACTGTTCTGTGATAGTGCTGTATGGGGAAGTGTAGTGCCGCTAGACTCGGGCACTATGTTGCCAGACAACACTATAACAGAACAGTTCTATGATCGTGTTATATTGGGAGGTGTAGTGCCGCTAGACTCGGGCACTATGTTGCCAGACAACACTATAACAGAACAGTTCTATGATCGTGTTATATTGGGAGGTGTAGTGCCGCTAGACTCGGGCACTATGTTGCCAGACACACTATAACAGAACAGTTCTATGATCGTGTTATATTGGGAGGTGTAGTGCCGCTAGACTCGGGCACTATGTTGCCAGACACACTATAACAGAACAGTTCTATGATCGTGTTATATTGGGAGGTGTAATGCCGCTAGACTCGGGCACTATGTTGCCAGACAACACTATAACAGAACTGTTCTGTGATCGTGTTATATTGGGAGGTGTAGTACCGCTAGACTCGGGCACTATGTTGCCAGACAACACTATAACAGAACTGTTCTGTGATCGTGTTATATTTGGAGGAACAGTACCACTAGACTCGGGCACTATACCTCCCCGAACAACATTGTAACAGAACTGTTCTTGAAGGATACGGACTTCCAATGTCTTTCATGTAAAAAACAACACGAAATTCATTGATAATAAAGAAAAAAACAATATACGATTTGTTTAGCCGCTCGACTTTAAGTCCTGTCCTGTTTCTTGTTCCGGTAGAATTTCTTTGATGGCAGTTAGGCCTACAACAAACAGTTCATTTTTCAAACTACAGCGCCCCCAACGAGAAGGGTTCCAACATTTGACGTCACACTGCGTTCCCACGTGCCAAAATAAAAGTTGTAGTGCCCATCGCACGGAATGTTCCCGAAACCAAGGAAGGCAGATAACTATACCGAATACAACATGTTACATTGTAGCAGATAACTATACCGAATACAACATGTTACATTGTAGCAGATAACTATACCGAATACAACATGTTATATTGTAGCAGATAACTATACCGAATAGAACATGTTATATTGTAGCAGATAACTGTACCGAATACAACATGTTATATTGTAACAGATAACTGTACCGAATACAACATGTTAAATTGTAACAGATAACTATACCTAATACAACATGTTATATTGTAACAGATAACTGTACCGAATACAACATGTTATATTGTAGCAGATAACTATACCGAATACAACATGTTATATTGTAGCAGATAACTATACCGAATACAACATGTTATATTGTAGCAGATAACTATACCGAATACAACATGTTACATTGTAACAGATAACTGTACGGAATACAACATGTTACATTGTAGCAGACAACTATACCGAATACAACATGTTATATTGTAGCAGATAACTATACCTAATAAAACATGTTATATTGTAGCAGATAACTATACCGAATACAACATGTTATATTGTAACAGATAACTATACCGAATACAACATGTTACATTGTAACAGATAACTATACCTAATAGAACATGTTATATTATAGCAGATAACTATACCGAATACAACATGTTACATTGTAACAGATAACTGTACGGAATACAACATGTTATATTGTAGCAGATAACTATACCGAATACAACATGTTATATTGTAGCAGATAACTATACCGAATACAACATGTTATATTGTAACAGATAACTGTACGGAATACAACATGTTATAATGCAGCAGATAACTATACCGAATACAACATGTTATATTGTAACAGATAACTATACCAAATACAACATGTTACATTGTAGCAGATAACTATACCGAATACAATATGTTACATTGTAGCAGATAACTACACCGAATACAAACAACATGTTATATTGTAGCAGATAACTATACCGAATACAACATGTTATATTGTAGCAGACAACTATACCTAATAGAACATGTTATATTGTAGCAGATAACTATACCGAATACAACATGTTATATTGTAACAGAAAACTGTACCGAATACAACATGTTATATTGTAACAGATAACTATACCGAATAGAACATGTTATATTGTAGCAGATAACTGTACCGAATAGAACATGTTACATTGTAACAGATAACTGTACCGAATACAACATGTTATATTGTAACAGATAACTGTACCGAATACAACATGTTACATTGTAGCAGATAACTACACCAAATACAACATGTTACATTGTAGCAGATAACTATATCGAATAGAACATGTTACATTGTAACAGATAACTATAACGAATACAACATGTTACATTGTAGCAGATAACTACACCGAATACAACATGTTACATTGTAGCAGATAACTATATCGAATAGAACATGTTACATTGTAGCAAATAACTGTACGGAATACAACATGTTACATTGTAGCAGATAACTACACCGAATAGAACATGTTACATTGTAGCAGATAACTACACCGAATACAACATGTTACATTGTAGCAGATAACTGTACCGAATAGAACATGTTATATTGTAGCAGACAACTATACGTAATAGAACATGTTACATTGTAGCAGATAACTGTATGGAATACAACATGTTACATTGTAGCAGACAACTATACCGAATAGAACATGTTACATTTTAACAGATAACTATACCGCATACAACATGTTACATTGTAACAGATAACTATACCGAATACAACATGTTACATTGTAGCAGACAACTATACCGAATAGAACATGTTACATTTTAACAGATAACTATACCGAATAGAACATGTTACATTGTAACAGATAACTGTACCGAATACAACATGTTACATTGTAGCAGACAACTATACCGAATACAACATGCTATATTGTAGCAGATAACTATACCGAATACAACATGTTATATTGTAGCAGATAACTGTACGGAATACAACATGTTACATTGTAGCAGATAACTATACCGAATACAACATGTTACATTGTAGCAGATAATTATACCGAATACAACATATTACATTGTAGCAGATAACTATACCGAATAGAACATGTTATATTGTAGCAGATAACTGTACCGAATACAACATGTTACATTGTAGCAGATAACTATACCGAATACAACATGTTACATTGTAGCAGATAACTGTACCGAATACAACATGTTACATTGTAGCAGATAACTATACCTAATAGAACATGTTACATTGTAACAGATAACTATACCGAATACAACATGTTACATTGTAGCAGATAACTTTACCGAATACAATATGTTACGTTGTAGCAGATAACTACACCGAATACAACATGTTACATTGTAGCAGATAACTATACCGAATACAACATGTTACATTGTAGCAGATAACTCTACCGAATACAACATGTTACATTGTAGCAGATAACTATACATAATAGAACATGTTACATTGTAACAGATAACTATACCAAATACAACATGTTACATTGTAGCAGACAATTGTACCGAATACAACATGTTATATTGTAGCAGATAAATATACCGAATACAACATGTTATATTGTAGCAGACAACTATACCTAATAGAACATGTTATATTGTAGCAGATAACTATACCGAATACAACATGTTATATTGTAACAGATAACTGTACCGAATACAACATGTTATATTGTAACAGATAACTATACCGAATAGAACATGTTATATTGTAGCAGATAACTATACCGAATACAACATGTTATATTGTAACAGATAACTGTACCGAATACAACATGTTACATTGTAGCAGATAACTACACCAAATACAACATGTTACATTGTAGCAGATAACTATATCGAATAGAACATGTTACATTGTAACAGATAACTATAACGAATACAACATGTTACATTGTAGCAGATAACTACACCGAATACAACATGTTACATTGTAGCAGATAACTATATCGAATAGAACATGTTACATTGTAGCAAATAACTGTACGGAATACAACATGTTACATTGTAGCAGATAACTATACCGAATAGAACATGTTATATTGTAGCAGATAACTACACCGAATACAACATGTTACATTGTAGCAGATAACTGTACCGAATAGAACATGTTATATTGTAGCAGACAACTATACGTAATAGAACATGTTACATTGTAGCAGATAACTGTATGGAATACAACATGTTACATTGTAGCAGACAACTATACCGAATAGAACATGTTACATTTTAACAGATAACTATACCGAATAGAACATGTTACATTGTAACAGATAACTGTACCGAATACAACATGTTACATTGTAGCAGATAATTATACCGAATACAACATGTTATATTGTAGCAGATAACTGTACGGAATACAACATGTTACATTGTAGCAGATAACTATACCGAATACAACATGTTACATTGTAGCAGATAATTATACCGAATACAACATATTACATTGTAGCAGATAACTATACCGAATAGAACATGTTATATTGTAGCAGATAACTGTACCGAATACAACATGTTACATTGTAGCAGATAACTATACCGAATAGAACATGTTATATTGTAGCAGATAACTGTACCGAATACAACATGTTACATTGTAGCAGATAACTATACCTAATAGAACATGTTACATTGTAACAGATAACTATACCGAATACAACATGTTACATTGTAGCAGATAACTTTACCGAATACAACATGTTACGTTGTAGCAGATAACTACACCGAATACAACATGTTACATTGTAGCAGATAACTATACCGAATACAACATGTTACATTGTAGCAGATAACTATACCGAATACAACATGTTACATTGTAGCAGATAACTATACCTAATAGAACATGTTACATTGTAACAGATAACTATACCAAATACAACATGTTACATTGTAGCAGACAATTGTACCGAATACAACATGTTACATTGTAGCAGATAACTATACCGAATACAACATGTTACATTGTAGCAGATAACTACACCGAATACAACATGTTACATTGTAGCAGATAACTATACCGAATACAACAGGTTACATTGTAGCAGATAACTTTACCGAATACAACATGTTATATTGTAGCAGATAATTATACCGAATACAACATGTTACATTGTAGCAGATAACTTTACCGAATACAACATGTTACATTGTAGCAGATAACTATACCAAATACAACTTGTTACATTGTAGCAGATAACTTTTCCGAATACAACATGTTACATTATAGCAGATAACTATGCCGAATACAACATGCTATATTGTAGCAGATAACTATACCGAATACAACATGTTATATTGTAGCAGATAACTATACCGAATACAACATGTTATATTATAGCAGATAACTGTACTGAATACAACATGTTACATTGTAGCAGATAACTATACCGAATACAACATGTTACATTGTAGCAGATAACTGTACCGAATAGAACATGTTATATTGTAGCAGATAACTGTACCGAATAGAACATGTTATATTGTAGCAGATAACTATACCTAATACAACATGTTATATTGTAGCAGATAACTATACCGAATACAACATGTTATATTGTAGCAGATAACTGTACCGAATAGAACATGTTATATTGTAGCAGATAACTGTACCGAATACAACATGTTACATTGTAGCAGATAACTATACCTAATACAACATGTTATATTGTAGCAGTAACTATACCGAATAGAACATGTTACATTGTAGTAGATAACTATACCGAATAGAACATGTTACATTGTAGCAGATACCTGTACCGAATACAACATGTTACATTGTAACAGATAACTATACCGAATACAACATGTTACATTGTAACAGATAACTACACCGAATACAAACAACATGTTACATTGTAGCAGATAACTATACCGAATACAACATGTTACATTGTAACAGATAACTATACCGAATACAACATGTTACATTGTAACAGATAACTATACCGAATAGAACATGTTACATTGTAGCAGATAACTATACCGAATACAACATGTTATATTGTAGTAGATAACTATACCGAATAGAACATGTTACATTGTAGTAGATAACTATACCGAATAGAACATGTTACAATGTAGCAGATAACTGTACGGAATACAACATGTTACGTTGTAGTAGATAACTATACCGAATAGAACATGTTACATTGTAGCAGATAACTGTACCGAATAGAACGTGTTACATTGTAACAGATAACTATACCGAATTGAACATGTTACATTGTATTTATCTAACAGCCTCTCTGAATGTTATCATGTTCTGTTCTACAAAAGAATAGGCATTCTACACATTCTACACATTTCTAGGCATAGAAATGTGTGATATAAACAAATAATTCACACGGTTGCTTAATTGATCCTTCAATTATATAAACGGTAATCTCCGTAGACGCACGAGTATGTATATAGGATAACACTATATTCATACAATGACATTACTTTTAACTAGTCTGTTTTAGACATCGCTACAATCTCTTTAACATTACTATTATATTGGCATAATTTCTCGATTTCCGTGCTTGCATACAGTAATTAATTACAATTATCCGTAACTCGATGAAGTCTTGTGTGAAATAATTTCACATGCTGAAATATCCCTCTGCTGTCTTTTTAACCGATCGATGATATGGTGAGACTGTCTGCAGGTATCTACCATGACTAGGTAACTTAGTGACTCTTGTATCTGTTACACGTAAGTGTGCTGGGCAACTCTTTTATGCATTCATACAAAGTATTCAATATACAGTAGGTTCATATCACCTTAATTATCATATTTATGTCGACTTTGTAGACATGGGATGCCGATGTTACCAAGGAGACTGATGTCGACTTTGTAGACATGGGATGCCCCCTCCCCCGATTTTACCAAGGAGACTGATGTTGACTTTGTTGACATGGGATGCCCCCTCCCCCGATGTTACCAAGGAGACTGATGTCGACTTTGTTGACATGGGATGCCCCCTCCCCCGATGTTACCAAGAAGACTGACGTTGACTTTGTAGACATGGGATGCCGATGTTACCAAGGAGACTGATGTTGACTTTGTAGACATGGGATGCCGATGTTACCAAGGAGACTGATGTCGACTTTGTAGACATGGGATGCCGATGTTACCAAGGAGACTGACGTTGACTTTGTAGACATGGGATGCCGATGTTACCAAGGAGACTGATGTTGACTTTGTTGACATGGGATGCCCCCTCCCCCGATGTTACCAAGGAGACTGATGTCGACTTTGTTGACATGGGATGCCCCCTCCCCCGATGTTACCAAGAAGACTGACGTTGACTTTGTAGACATGGGATGCCGATGTTACCAAGGAGACTGACGTTGACTTTTTAGACATGGGATGCCGATGTTACCAAGGAGACTGATGTCGACTTTGTAGACATGGGATGCCGATGTTACCAAGGAGACTGACGTTGACTTTGTAGACATGGGATGCCGATGTTACCAAGGAGACTGACGTTGACTTTGTAGACATGGGATGCCGATGTTACCAAGGAGACTGATGTTGACTTTGTTGACATGGGATGCCCCCTCCCCCGATGTTACCAAGGAGACTGATGTCGACTTTGTAGACATGGGATGCCGATGTTACCAAGGAGACTGATGTTGACTTTGTTGACATGGGATGCCGATGTTACCAAGGAGACTGATGTCGACTTTGTAGACATGGGATGCCGATGTTACCAAGGAGACTGACGTTGACTTTGTAGACATGGGATGCCGATGTTACCAAGGAGACTGATGTCGACTTTGTAGACAAGGGATGCCGATGTTACCAAGGAGACTGACGTTGACTTTGTAGACATGGGATGCCGATGTTACCAAGGAGACTGATGTCGACTTTGTTGACATGGGATGCCGATGTTACCAAGGAGACTGATGTTGACTTTGTAGACATGGGATGCCCCCTCCCCCGATGTTACCAAGGAGACTGACGTTGACTTTGTAGACATGGGATGCCGATGTTACCAAGGAGACTGATGTTGACTTTGTAGACATGGGATGCCCCCTCCCCCGATGTTACCAAGGAGACTGGTGTTGACTTTGTAGACATGGGATGCCGATGTTACCAAGGAGACTGACGTTGACTTTGTAGACATGGGATGCCGATGTTACCAAGGAGACTGATGTTGACTTTGTTGACATGGGATGCCCCCTCCCCCGATGTTACCAAGGAGACTGATGTCGACTTTGTTGACATGGGATGCCCCCTCCCCCGATGTTACCAAGGAGACTGGTGTTGACTTTGTAGACATGGGATGCCGATGTTACCAAGGAGACTGACGTTGACTTTGTAGACATGGGATGCCGATGTTACCAAGGAGACTGACGTTGACTTTGTAGACATGGGATGCCGATGTTACCAAGGAGACTGATGTTGACTTTGTTGACATGGGATGCCCCCTCCCCCGATGTTACCAAGGAGACTGACGTTGACTTTGTAGACATGGGATGCCGATGTTACCAAGGAGACTGACGTTGACTTTGTAGACATGGGATGCCGATGTTACCAAGGAGACTGATGTTGACTTTGTTGACATGGGATGCCCCCTCCCCCGATGTTACCAAGGAGACTGATGTCGACTTTGTAGACATGGGATGCCGATGTTACCAAGGAGACTGATGTTGACTTTGTTGACATGGGATGCCGATGTTACCAAGGAGACTGATGTCGACTTTGTAGACATGGGATGCCGATGTTACCAAGGAGACTGACGTTGACTTTGTAGACATGGGATGCCGATGTTACCAAGGAGACTGATGTCGACTTTGTAGACATGGGATGCCGATGTTACCAAGGAGACTGACGTTGACTTTGTAGACATGGGATGCCGATGTTACCAAGGAGACTGATGTCGACTTTGTAGACATGGGATGCCGATGTTACCAAGGAGACTGATGTTGACTTTGTAGACATGGGATGCCCCCTCCCCCGATGTTACCAAGGAGACTGACGTTGACTTTGTAGACATGGGATGCCGATGTTACCAAGGAGACTGATGTTGACTTTGTAGACATGGGATGCCCCCTCCCCCGATGTTACCAAGGAGACTGGTGTTGACTTTGTAGACATGGGATGCCGATGTTACCAAGGAGACTGATGTTGACTTTGTTGACATGGGATGCCCCCTCCCCCGATGTTACCAAGGAGACTGGTGTTGACTTTGTAGACATGGGATGCCGAAGTTACCAAGGAGACTGATGTTGACTTTGTAGACATGGGATGCCGATGTTACCAAGAAGACTGACGTTGACTTTTTAGACATGGGATGCCGATGTTACCAAGGAGACTGATGTTGACTTTGTTGACATGGGATGCCCCCTCCCCCGATGTTACCAAGGAGACTGATGTCGACTTTGTAGACAAGGGATGCCGATGTTACCAAGGAGACTGATGTTGACTTTGTAGACATGGGATGCCGATGTTACCAAGAAGACTGACGTTGACTTTGTAGACATGGTATGCCGATGTTACCAAGGAGACTGATGTTGACTTTGGTGACATGGGATGCCGATGTTACCAAGGAGACTGATGCTGATTTTGTGACATGAGTGCTAAAGGGGACCCACTTTGTATATAGAGGTGCTAAATTGAGAAAGGCGACAGATATGGACTTCCTTTGGTCCCCCTGCCTTGCATACTATTCTTCAAAGCATTTGTTGAGATGATAATCACCGGTGTCTGCCCCTCCTCGCGCTCATGCGCAGCAGCTCGTCCTTGAAAGAAACACGTTCGTAGGGGACCTTTGTAGTCGCTTGTCAGCAGTACCAATACGTTTGTCTGGACAAGGGAAGAGACATTGTTGCTGGTGAGAACTCTTGACCGCTCACAAAATGTCTACTGATTCTTGCACCGTGGCCTTGCAATGGACTGTCTATTGAGTCTAACAAAATTATGTTTGCCACACCCCTAAACCACCAGCCGGAAACGGAGAAGACTAAGACAAATTGACGGTGATTTGGACAGATTTGGAAACTTTTGTTGTCTACGAACAGAAATTCTATAGTATTATGTGCTATTATCTAAAACGTAGCAGCAACACAGGACTTTATTCCTAATTGATTCTCAGTGTTTTCGAAATATTTTATCAAATCAAAAAGTCTTAAAGGGAGCAGGCAAAGCCTATGTAAGGCCTCTCCATGATCCCCGGTGTTACAAAATCGTTCTTGTATACGAACTAGTACATCTTCCTACCATCTTTATACATTATGATTTTGTATATCTTACTATTTGGTATGCCTCCACTAACGGATTGTCAAAAAGATATTTAGTACAATGGAACAAGTACCAAATGTGTTATTCGACTGGTGTGTGTTGGACAAGAGTTCGAATCCCCACTATATAAATAGAGGTTCCACAACGAGTGGTTGTTGGATATCGAATTTCTTTCTTTCGAGTTAATGATTTTTTTTAAAAGAGAGTAAAATAAATTCCATATCCAATAACCACGAGTCGTGTGACCTGTTTCTATCACAATATTGAGGCGGTACGATCAGTTTTGTTTTGAAGTAAGCCGTGGAATATTTGCGCGAAAACACATTATCTCGTATATATTCCCGCCAAATTGTGACGACGTCAACAATCGATGACGACGTCAACAATGAGCACATGACATTGAACCGCGTGGTTTCCTGTCAAAGTTCAACTTCTCAACCAATCAAAAGTCCGGAAGGTCATATACCACTAGTGTTATATAATATACATTTATGGCCCTCTTGGTAGGGTGATATGAAGATTTGTTTACCCGAAGCTGTCATATTTCCCGAAAAATATTAGCCGAAGTTAACCAAAATGAAAATGTTTAAGCTACAAAGTAAGTGGTTGATTCAGGCACAATGGGCATCGTTTTACTCTCAGTACACTGTAAATAAATACATTTTATATTTACCTTTATTTTTTCTCATGAAAGTCACATAGGATATCTTTTTTTTGTGTTTTCAAAATTAATATCATGAAGCTATAGTCAACAGATTACAATATTTAATTCGCAGTTCTTGGCAATGGTACGGATATCCTTAAGGTAACAATTTCTGGAAGTAGTACGGGGATCCTTAAGGTTACAATCTCTGGAAGTAGTACGAAGATCCTTAAGGTAACAATATCTGGAAGTAGTGCGGGGATCCTTAAGGTTACAATATCTGGACGTAGTACGGGGATCCTTAAGGTTACAATATCTGGAAGTTGTACGGGGATCCTTAAGGTTGCAAAACATTGTATCTGGACGTAGTACGGGGATCCTTAAGGTTACAATATCTGGACGTAGTACGAGGATCCTTAAGGTTACAATATCTGAAATGGTACGAGGATCCTTAAGGTTACAATATCTGGACGTAGTTCGGGGATCCTTAAGGTTACATTATCTGGACGTAGTTCGGGGATCCTTAAGGTTACAATATCTGGACGTAGTACGAGGATCCTTAAGGTTACAATATCTGAAATGGTACGAGGATCCTTAAGGTTACAATATCTGGACGTAGTACGAGGATCCTTAAGGTTACAATATCTGAAATGGTACGGGGATCCTTAAGGTTACAATTTCTGGAAGTAGTTCGGGGATCCTTAAGGTTACAATTTCTGGAAGTAACAATTTCTGACAGTGACTCACGTACGGGTTTCCTTAAAGCAAATCAGGTTTCATTTAGGGTTATCAAAAGGAAGATCAACATTCCGGCCAGTCGCCGTTGTCATATAAAAATGGCCAATCACGTTGATTATACATTGTATGAGGAAAGTGTTCAGCCCAGCAATACCCGTTGAAGGTGATTGTATTTCTTCAACCACACAATACACAGGGTTAATAGTACCAGTACTGATGATAATAATCAACTCTGAACATATATCACAGGTTCTGAAGGCTAAATCAAGATTAATTATAAAATTATGTCAAAATCAGCGTGTTTATTCAGCGATGTGCAAGACTGCCGATAATAAGTGTTATCTTCCAGATGATTACATTAATCTAAATAGCGTAAAACCAATGTGACTCTGTAAATACAGAGTAATTGATTAGCAAAACGAAATGGAAAATGGAAAATTCAATAACCATGTCGATACACACACAAAATGATCTTCCGTGTGAAAGTACATCTGTATACCGAGCTTCAGCAGCAATCTCGCTCCTTCTTCCGGTAATTAACAAAAAAACAGAATAATGAAAATAGGGGCGGAAATTATTCGTGTTCTTTTAAATACCACCATAGACTTAGATGACGTAATTTCCTGTTTGCTTCTATCTGATACAATGCAGCTCCTTTGAAACATCACGTCAATTTGTGATGTTCGATATTTTACATCTCGCAAGCTCATATCTTTCCATTTATGACGAAGGAGACGCTATGGCGAACCCACCCATATGAGATATGTACTGTGATGGGCGAGGTAAACATGGCTGCCAAAGAACACGCTTTTAATTGTGACGATCTTTCTTTTGTTCTTTCTTTGTTGACAAATTCAAAAATCCAGTTGAAAGAGAATTTTGCTTTAATTATAATCTCTTTGTGGCATCTACTCATCAAAACGCTCATTCAAGTCCTCAGAATAGCATGTTCCTTCTGTTTAACAGTATATAGACAATTAGGGACATGGTGCTCAATCGAGCATGCGCACTATCTAATAAATGGCTTTGATCTGTACTGTACCCACATACACCATGTACAGCCACCACTGTGTCAGCGTGTACTCGCCAGGACCGATCAGGATAAAGTACACGGATAGTTCTAAACTCAAATATATCCTGAAACGTGTACCGCTTCTAATGAGGTGTGTTTGAACAAATCTGAACACTCCGATAGAAATTTTTGTAGCTGCCAATGTTGAATTCAAAAGAAACAGCATTATTACTGAGGACATAAATGAATGTTTTCGAAGTGCTGAGCTTTTTTGATTGGATTGGATGTCAGAGGTTATCATTGCTACCATGTTGTTGTTACGTCACTTCCTTCGAGGCCCACGACAACGACATCACATTGGTGTAGTCGGGTACGATACCACGGATGGTGTAGTTGATAAAGCAACAAAGACTACTTACAGTTTAGGGTGTTAGCATTTATATTTTTCTATTGAACGTCTGTTTTATTGTATTTATTGTTTGTGTGAATGAAACATAGACCGTCATAATTTTTCATCTCGTACCCAGGTTGCATTAATATTGACAATAAATACAAACTGGCCAACTTGCAATGTTTACATTCACATTTTGATTAATATCCTATTTATTAAGTTGTTTTTCCCTTTTCTTATAGAAACACATTGCACACTGCATCTATTACTAAACTTTTAAAGGTGCAGCATGTGTGCGTTTTATGCCATTTTCAAGATAGGAGGTGGTAAACTTTGCCGGTTGATTTTTTTAGCCCACGAGGATTGCTGAAGCCACTATAGCCACATTTATCTCATTTGAGTAGTGGTACGGTTCATAATATATAATAACAATTTGGGGTTCTTATATACCAGTACCGCTGTATCATGTCCTTAAAGGCCATCTCAAAGCGGTTCACAAATTAGTATCCGCATAGAGCCTTAGCAACCAGCAAATATCGTTCTGCAGAGCATAAAACCGGTGCTGCCATTTCGGCGCTCACTGCTATCATTCTACAATTTTTAACACTACCCAACCGCGTACTCATTTATAGCTGAGTAAACTGGAACAAGCGGAGTAAAGTATCTTGCTCAAACTACTTTAATATTTCTTCGAAAGTCACCTAGTAAAGGGGCTCTACGCGAAGGGATCTGAGAATGTGCTACAGCTAGTTTTTGACCTGAACTTGGGTGTTTCGAGTAATTTTAAACTTTGTTTTTACGGGGAGGGGGTTAAGATCAATTTTCAATAAAAATGACCCCTCAGTAGTAGTCATAAAGGCTAAAGGGTGGAAAGCTTTCGAGGTCGAAAAATCGACCCCACCTACATTCCTTACATCAAAAAGCACATTTCTAGTTGAGGTACAACAAACCGTGTGATACCGTTGGAAAGGTGGATACCAAACTCTCCTAAATGCACGTCAAATACATCTTCCTTCCACAGAAATAATCTCGATTTGCACGCGCTGGCCTTCTCTGTCATTGGATGGCAGTCTTTCTCTAAATATATGCATTCGATGACAGCGAAAGGCCAGCGCTTGCAGTGACGTCAAAACTCATTTGTTATGCAAAAGTGGTCCGATAGCCGACGAATACTTTGAGACACTGACATTTTGTGTGTTTTTGGAGGAAATCGAGATTATTTCTTCAGAAGGAGGATACATTATCAAGGAGGATAACATTATTAACATGTACATTAACGGTACAATGCACATGCATTAGTGACAAACATTCATCCCAATCGTATACCATCGGCATTTACCGAACGCTTACGGAAAGAGTCGACAATGCCCGATTGGATTCAACTTCAATGTACAAACACTTTTTTTCAAAACAACCAAAATGATAATTCGGCGTAGTCATGTTTTTCTGTGCGTTTATCCCGTGCAATGAGATGCCATTTGCGGGGTTTCAGATACCATTCCTCTATAACAGGACATTTACGTGTTATTAGATGACATTCGCCTGTTAATAGGTGACGTTTGCGTGTTAATAGATGCTATTTGTGTGTGGTTAAATAATTACTGATTCAGTTCATTGATCTGCAGGTGATTACTTCGTTATCCCGGGGTTTTATTTTCTACTATGGGAATATCTATATTGGTGATTCAGACCCCGTCCACGATGTTATGGTGCTTATAGCGATAATTAGCACATCCCCTTTATTCAGTACTGTTATTAACCATAATTTCATCGTTAAAAGCGATGCTTATAATAATCAAAGTGCAAATACTACACAGAAGGTCGTTTTTATGTTTTTCGACATATCCATTTATCCACTCCAGCATCCGGTCATGCGCATGTACGAAATGTTCCGTTGGACCTGCTCGGACTCCTCGGACGCCTACGGATGCACGGGCATATCAATGTTTAGATTTATAGAATTTTACCCTAAGATCGTTTTTATTTATTAAGTATTCAGTAGATAATATGCACGGCTACAGTTTACATGTGGAACATAGGTCCAGTTTTACAATGTATGTATTTATAGAATTCCCGCACTTCTTTATCTTTCAATTCCATTGTGTCGCGAGTTGTTCGAGGCCTACACATGTTCATGTACTTCTGGTGGTCTCAAAGAAAAAGTCGCAGGTCGGTCGTTTTTTTCGGGTATTCCGGTTTTCCCATTCCTTCAAATATTTGTTTATCCTAGAATGATAGCTCTTAATAGGACGAAACACAAAAAATCGCATCTATCCCCTCAACTACATTTCATATTTAAAATAATTTTCTCTTCAGGATCTTGTTTTTTTTTCAACCTTTTCTCTAACATACATGTGTATGTAACATTTGATATTTTTAAATCAGCAAAATGTAAAACACCGTCATATCAAACATTATTGCCATCGAGTGGAATGACTGGTTCGCCCGTTGTCAGGATACTTTGACTGGTTGTGGTGTTCTGCTGGGAGCCTTCGGCAGTATACTTCAGTGTGATAGCACTTTAAATCGGCAACATATCTTGACTATCGTAAAAGGGTTTAACACACGCCCTCAATACCCACACCCATATCACATACACCAGGATGCCGTCCATAAATGACTCTGGCTATTACTAGTAATAGGACTTAAAAACAATCAGCCGACCGACGTTCCTTAGATAAAACCATTTTATTTCTCAAGGTAGTCCGACTCCAATCCGCGCCCTGAACTTCAACCAACACGTTTCAATACTTTATGAATAATTTTACATATACAAAAATGTATGTAAGTCAATAATGCATATTAATAATATACCAAAGTTAAAGCTTAACTTCACCGTACATCAAAGAGACCGCATTGTCGAATAGCGTAAGTGCCTTGAGCTACATTCTGGCCATTTAACAGTACAACAAGGACATTATAAGAAACAATGTTAAGTTGTATGTAGACCTGTGAAACAGGACCTGATTACTCTCATTGAACTTTACCATATCACGGGTTGGCACTGAATACACGCCAGGTATGGGTGCTACGTCGATATGGTATGTTCGTACCTTCTTTCTGAAAGAGTTCAACAGAGTGAAACCTATTGATATAACATGTCTCTACTCAATCATTCCAGATCTGTATAATTCATTTCCGAAAACACATACTGTTAATTACCGGACTCCTATACTGATAGTTTGTAATGCATGCGATGGGTGTGTCTTTAATATATACATGGTGCACATTCAAGTCTCGTGTTACATTGTATTATGTGTGTATATCGACGCTGTATTACTTCTATATTCTGTTGATATACCTGTCACGATTTATAAGTTTCCTCACGACCGCTAAATGTACAATATGAAAAAAAATCTTCACAACCACGTCCTTTTAACATTTAAGAGTAAAATAATACGGTTGAAAAATCTTTGCACAAATGCTGTGTCACTTCCTCTTTATTATCCCAAAAAACACCTATGAGATGCTACTCGACTCAAGTTACACAAATAACCCTTAACAAGTATTTGTTAAGATACGGTTGAATCAACGAACATATACTTTACCTACAAAACGAGAGACAATGATACTTGTACTATAGCCTTTTTGCATGTGGCACCTATAATGGAATGTAGTACCTCATGTTTACCGGTGTATCCCTGGCCGAACACATGTCTGTCACGGGGTATGTAAATCTATAACCGGTGCTTTTTACACCGACTGGTGTGTTGTACGAGAATGTGATAGGTACACCTCTGTCTACGATACAAGCTGTGATCTGTCCGATAGGAGATATCATATGGGTGAATATATATTGTAAATCCGCCTATCCGCTGGAACGTGTGTAAATAAAATACTACTACGGGGAGCTTCCATTGACGGGGTTGATCCGGTCGGATTGAGCACGTGTGGTAGCTGTGGTGGAGGCCTGTCACATCCCTCGGACAGCCCCTATATAGTACACATGAATGCTACAGATAGTTAGGATACGGGAGACGGCACACACATAACTGACAAAGTACTGCTGCCATTCTCGTTGAACGAAGTGATCCCTGATTCGCCAGTGATTAGGATACTGGGATTCCTACACAGCACTGGTACAGAATCCGAGGGAGATTCAAGTTCCATCTGATAGTATTGGAAGTGTCATGACCACCCGGAAACTAACGGCATAGTAAGACGCAAAAAGCTACAGGTCGAGTAGAAGTAAAGGGCAATATCTACATGTAGTAGATCAATTTAGTGCAAAATGGATTTTATCCCAAAATCTGTGAAATGAACGTGATGTGATTTTTGTTTCGTTTTAAATTTAGTGACAGAATGACCTAGATATCATTAAGTGAAAACTGAAATATTTCTGTGATGATTGGATTATTATTTGCAACTGGATACAGGGACACTTGTGAAGTTGTTCGATAAATCTTGTTTATATGGACGGATACTTAACACGTACTTCTGATATTTGGGTAGATTCCGGGCAGATACGGTGAAAAGGTACTGAGATACAGTGTAAAGGTACTGAGATACAGTGCAAAGGTACTGAGATACAGTGTAAAGGTACTGAGATACAGTGCAAAGGTACTGAGATACAGTGTAAAGGTACTGAGATACAGTTTAAAGGTACTGAGATACAGTGTAAAGGTACTGAGATACATGCCTTACTACTGTATATGTTCCTGTATTCAGACGGAACCTGGACGTATTAAAGTTACCGCACAAGATGTGTCTATCTTTCTGTCTATAAACAAGCAAATATCAAAGCGCATCTTCACCTGACAGTCGTTTCGTTTGAATTAAAAACATTATGTTTATACTGTTACAGAGTAAGATACACCTGTCACATTGTCTAAATACACGAGGATACAGCCAGGTACATCGTCAGGTCAATGATACACCTGTCTAAATACACGAGGATACAGCCAGATACATCGTCAGGCCAATGATACACCTGTTTGGCAGCAGACATATTCTGATGTACCTGTGTTAGGAACCTACGTACAAGAGAATACTGTGAACCTAGCT
This sequence comes from Mimachlamys varia, assembly GCA_947623455.1. Taxonomy (NCBI): domain Eukaryota; kingdom Metazoa; phylum Mollusca; class Bivalvia; order Pectinida; family Pectinidae; genus Mimachlamys; species Mimachlamys varia. The sequence goes on from OX392535.1 coordinate 6,922,981, forward strand.
GGATTACTAGAATACTATGTCAGTTAGAACGAGTCGATACCGTGCTGTAAGCGGAGTGATCGCGCAGATTCCCACTAGTTAGCCGGCACTGCTACCAATAATTCCTCATTAACACATACTGTTTGTATTTTTACCATTTTCTTTATTTCGACTAAGATTTCTCTTGACACTTGGCTTCCATTGATACCTGATGACGTCACATCGAAGGGAACCTTGTAGTTTCTAAATTAACCCAGTTCGTCATTGGAATAATGTGGACAAAATCGAATGCTTTGAAATTGGCAAATTGGAATTAATTTACAACAGGATCCGTTCACGTAGCACCCGAACGTTCCAGTAAATATTGCACCAGATTGTCACTAGACAGGCCGCCGGGGTGTAGCGTGCCTCAGGGAGACTGCCTCACAGGGCTAGGTTAGTGGAGGCTACTCCACGGCATCACTACAACTGTCGCTCACACAGCAACATGGAAGTGAAACGGATTTTAGGATTCTTCCTCTTAACGCTCATATTTTCTTTCGCCAAAAGTGGACTTAAAGAAGAGGAGGTTGACAAGACTTTGAGAGCGGTCTTAGCGTGCCATAAAAACCCAGGTTTGGCCGTATCCGTAGTCAAGGATGGCCATGTTGTGTTTTCGAAAGGATATGGAGTTAAAAATCTGGAAACTAAGGAGCCGGTGACAAACAAAACGTTATTTGGAATAGCATCGTTGTCAAAGGCTTTTGCATCCACCCTGCTTGTCAAGCTGCTGCACAGAACGAAAGAGTGAGTAGCGCCCTGTACACTATTGACAAACGCTTTTCTCCTACTTTGCTAACCTGTAATTTACACTATTATGTTTGGAATGGAAAATGTTGTCTTTTTTCCTCTCCTCGATGTTTAAAATAGGCAATTATCTTGGAGCGTTTTCTGTTCGGTTCCATTTAGTTTTGGTGACTCCTGAATGGTAATTGATTTTCTGTAACCGAGCGTCTTTTAACAAACCAACATTTAGACACGTATATTTATATATCTAGGTTTGAAGATGATGGATTGGATCTACAATTTTCAGTAATGAAAATGCCTATTAGATATCTCAAAACTACAGCAGACTTACGTCAGCGTTTGGAAATTATGATTCGCTATCATATAACCTTTTATCTGGTTCTTAGAATTCTAAGCAAACATATTTAACATGAATAAAAAAAAGGATGTGGTTGGCGGGATAAATAGCCGGCTACACGCACGTTGTTGTGACACTGATTTCTTGATACAATACTTACAAACACGACACCCCACTAACTATGTGTCGGGAGAGATTATTTGATACAATACTTACCAACTACGACACCCCGCTAGCTATGTGTCGGGATAGATTACTTGATACAATACTTACCAACTACGACACCCCGCTAGCTATGTGTCGGGATAGATTACTTGATACAATACTTACCAACTACGACACCCCGCTAGCTATGTGTCGGGATAGATTACTTGATACAATACTTACCAACTACGACACCCCGCTAGCTATGTGTCGGGATAGATTACTTGATACAATACTTACCAAACACGACACCCCACTACAGTGTAACTATGTGTCGGGGGAGATTACTTGATACAATACTTACCAACTACGACACCCCACTAACTATGTGTCGGGGGAGATTACTTGATACACTGCTTACCAAACACGATACCCCACTTCAGTGTAACTAGGTGTCGGGGGAGATTACTTGATACAATACTTACCAACCACGACACCCCACTAACTATGTGTCGGGGGAGATTACTTGATACAATACTTACAAACACGACACCCCGCTACAGTGTAACTAGGTGTCGGGGAGATTACTTGATACAATACTTACCAAACACGACACCCCACTAACTATGTGTCGGGGGAGATTACTTGATACAATACTTACAAACACGACACCCCACTAACTATGTGTCTGGGGAGATTACTTGATACAATACTTACCAAACACGACACCCCACTAACTATGTGTCGGGGGAGATTACTTGATACAATACTTACAAACACGACACCCCACTAACTATGTGTCGGGGGAGATTACTTGATACAGTACTTACAAACACGACACCCCACTAACTATGTGTCGGGATAGATTACTTGATGCAATACTTACCAAACACGACACCCCACTAACTATGTGTCGGGGGAGATTACTTGATACAGTACTTACAAACACGACACCCCACTAACTATGTGTCGGGATAGATTACTTGATACAATACTTACCAACCACGACACCCCACTAACTATGTGTCGGGGGAGATTACTTGATACAGTACTTACAAACACGAAACCCCGCTACAGTGTAACTATGTGTCGGGGGAGATTACTTGATACAATACTTACAAAAACGACACCCCACTAACTATGTGTCGGGGGAGATTACTTGATACAATACTTACAAACACGACACCCCGCTAACTATGTGTCGGGGAAGATTACTTGATACAATACTTACCAAACACGACACCTCACTAACTAGGTGTCGGGGGAGCTTACTTGATAAACTACTTTCCAAACACGACACCTGACTAACTAGGTGTCGGGGGAGATAACTTGATAAACTACTTACCAAACAAGACACCTCACTAACTAGGTGTCGGGGGAGATAACTTGATAAACTACTTACCAAACAAGATACCCCACTACAGTGTAACTAAGTGTCGGGGTGATTACCGTTGATACAATACTTACCAAACAAGATACCCCAATAAACCCGCTAGATACACAGAATGGCGACTTCATCTAATATGGAGGGATACACACAATACACATTCCTGTACATATCAAGATTTATTTGCATTATTTAAAGAAGCAAACTTAATAATAACCGATAAAAATCAAATCAAACGAATCAGTCAGCATATCGTTTTGAGTTCAGATTGTTCAGATTTCATACATATTCCCTTCTGAATAAACCTCTTCGGCGATAGCACATGCTTTTAATATTCTAATATGTTACACGTCAACTCTCCTTGTAACGAATCAATCAAAATCACGATGTTGTCAACAAGCAATAATAAAAGGTTGTAGGTAGATGTATTTTCATAATTAGTGTGTGTTACACTAACATGATTACGATTTAGTGCTTCAACTATATGTATGTTTAGTATAATACGACTTGCCAGTCAACGTTGTTTTTTACTCTCGAATTTGTATTACTTTTATTCCTTCTTGTATAATTTATAACTTATATAAATTATATAAACTATTATATAAATTATACTTAATTTATACTTATCTACACCCGACACGTCTGTATAGTAACCTTATAGTTCTACACCCGACACGTCTGTATAATAACCTTATAGTTCTACACCCGACACTTCTGTATAGTAACCTTATAGTTCTACACCCGACACTTCTGTATAATAACCTTATAGTTCTACACCCGACACGTCTGTATAATAACCTTAAAGTTCTACACCCGACACTTCTGTATAATAACCTTATAGTTCTACACCCGACACTTCTGTATAATAACCTTATAGTTCTACACCCGACACTTCTGTATAATAACCTTATAGTTCTACACCCGACACTTCTGTATAGTAACCTTATAGTTCTACACCCGACACTTCTGTATAATAACCTTATAGTTCTACACCCGACACTTCTGTATAGTAACCTTATAGTTCTACACCCGACACGTCTGTATAATAACCTTATAGTTCTACACCCGACACTTCTGTATAATAACCTTATAGTTCTACACCCGACGCTTCTGTATAATAACCTTATAGTTCTACATCCGACACGTCTGTATAATAACCTTATAGTTCTACACCCGACACGTCTGTATAGTAACCTTATAGTTCTACACCCGACACGTCTGTATAATAACCTTATAGTTCTACATCCGACGCTTCTGTATAGTAACCTTATAGTTCTACACCCGACGCTTCTGTATAATAACCTTATAGTTCTACACCCGACACTTCTGTATAATAACCTTATAGTTCTACACCCGACGCTTCTGTATAATAACCTTATAGTTCTACATCCGACACGTCTGTATAATAACCTTATAGTTCTACACCCGACACTTCTGTATAGTAACCTTATAGTTCTACACCCGACACGTCTGTATAATAACCTTATAGTTCTACACCCGACGCTTCTGTATAATAACCTTATAGTTCTACATCCGACACGTCTGTATAATAACCTTATAGTTCTACACCCGACACTTCTGTATAGTAACCTTATAGTTCTACACCCGACACTTCTGTATAGTAACCTTATAGTTCTACACCCGACACGTCTGTATAGTAACCTTATAGTTCTACACCCGACACTTCTGTATAGTAACCTTATAGTTCTACACCCGACACGTCTGTATAGTAACCTTATAGTTCTACACCCGACACGTCTGTATAGTAACCTTATAGTTCTACACCCGACACGTCTGTATAATAACCTTATAGTTCTACACCCGACACGTCTGTATATTAACCTTATAGTTCTACACCCGACACGTCTGTATAATAACCTTATAGTTCTACACCCGACACGTCTGTATAATAACCTTATAGTTCTACACCCGACACGTCTGTATAGTAACCTTATAGTTCTACACCCGACACGTCTGTATAGTAACCTTATAGTTCTACACCCGACACGTCTGTATGATAACCTTATAATTATACACCCGACACTTCTGTATAATAACCATGAAGTTCTACACCCGACACTTCTGTATAATAACCTTATAGTTCTACACCCGACGCTTCTGTATAATAACCTTATAGTTCTACACCCGACACTTCAGTATAATAACCTTATAGTTCTACACCCGACGCTTCTGTATAATAACCTTATAATTATACACCCGACACTTCTGTATAATAACCATGAAGTTCTACACCCGACACTTCTGTATAATAACCTTATAGTTCTACACCCGACGCTTCTGTATAATAACCTTATAGTTCTACACCCGACACTTCTGTATAATAACCTTATAGTTCTACACCCGACACTTCTGTATAATAACCTTATAGTTCTACACCCGACACTTCTGTATAATAACCTTATAGTTCTACACCCGACACTTCTGTATAATAACCTTATAGTTCTACACCCGACACGTCTGTATAGTAACCTTATAGTTCTACACCCGACACTTCTGTATAATAACCTTATAGTTCTACACCCGACACTTCTGTATAATAACCTTATAGTTCTACACCCGACACTTCTGTATAGTAACCTTATAGTTCTACACCCGACACGTCTGTATAGTAACCTTATAGTTCTACACCCGACACTTCTGTATAATAACCTTATAGTTCTACACCCGACACGTCTGTATAATAACCTTATAGTTCTACACCCGACACGTCTGTATAGTAACCTTATAGTTCTACACCCGACACTTCTGTATAATAACCTTATAGTTCTACACCCGACACTTCTGTATAATAACCTTATAGTTCTACACCCGACACTTCTGTATAATAACCTTATAGTTCTACACCCGACACTTCTGTATAATAACCTTATAGTTCTACACCCGACACTTCTGTATAGTAACCTTATAGTTCTACACCCGACACGTCTGTATAATAACCTTATAGTTCTACACCCGACACTTCTGTATAATAACCTTATAGTTCTACACCCGACACTTCTGTATAATAACGTTATAGTTCTACACCCGACACTTCTGTATAATAACCTTATAGTTCTACACCCGACACTTCTGTATAATAAACTTATAGTTCTACACCCGACACTTCTGTATAATAAACTTATAGTTCTACACCCGACACTTCTGTATAATAAACTTATAGTTCTACACCCGACACTTCTGTATGATAAGCTTATAGTTCTACAAATATAAATATATAAATATTATATAGAACTATAAGGTTATCATACAGAAGTGTCGGGTGTAGAACTATAAGGTCATTATACAGAAGTGTCGGGTGTAGAACTACATTGTATAAGATTATCATACAGACGAGTCGGGTGTAGAACTACATGTATAAGGTTACTATACAGAAGCGTCGGGTGTAGAACTATAAGGTTATTATACAGAAGTGTCGGGTGTAGAACTATAAGGTTATTATACAGAAGTGTCGGGTGTAGAACTATAAGGTTACTATACAGACGTGTCGGGTGTAGAACTATAAGGTTATTATACAGACGTGTCGGGTGTAGAACTATAAGGTTACTATACAGAAGCGTCGGGTGTAGAGCTATAAGGTTATTATACAGAAGTGTCGGTTGTACATGTAGAATGTTTGGTTATAGCATACAGAAGTGTCGGGTGTTACTGTACAATTACACGTATACGATTGTTATACAGAATTTTTTAAACGTTTTGTTTTATTAACAACAGTTGCCCTGAATAAATGGGAGTCGACTCCCTGTAAAACCTTGCCTAAGTTGTACGGAGATCAATCAATGCTTTTCTAGTCATATAATAGGGGTTGGTTCTATTTTAGGACCTAACTACTCTATACTTTTTTTGTATATTTTCATGGAATTATTGCGCAGAGTTAAGATTGGTTTAAGTGAAGGCTGTTGAGACTCCTGTCAAGTCCCAGTCCTGTTCTTTCAGATAAATGGCGATGACTAAATCCCATGTAGTAAAATCAATGTTCACCCCCCTGAACAACATATTTAGAAAATACCTAATGTTAACGAGGACAGACTTATTCCTTATCAACAAAGCATGAGAACATCATATTTAAAGCAGCAAAAGGATTTTGACAGTTTTATGCCTGTTCCGTCATTCATACGGCCCGGTTTTCGTGTGCCTGCCGTCTCCCGCACATCTCTATCGCCTCTGCATCTCGCGCCGTCAACCACGTGACGCTCCATTTGTGACATACTTATTAAAGTTTATGCTATACGTGCATCCGTGTTATTTAAAATCATGTCATAATTTGTTAAAGCTTTGTTTTTGAATGTCGTGTTGGTCATGTCTCTGCGCTGTCGTCGTTTCGACGGAATTGGGTGTAATCATGACATGCTATTAGTCTCGTGTAGTGATCAACCTTACTACATTGTAACACCAATTAAGCGCCTGGTATAGTAATAATAGAAATAACCTCACATAAAGGCAATTTCAGAAACATCGAACTATATTTTGGAAGGATATGTTATTCTTTCCCTTTACCATTCCCAGCCTGTACACTCGTTATGTCCGTCTATCTCGTCAGTCGAGGTCAGGAAACTGTGTACCTTCATGTTCTAACATTGTAACGTTAGACGGCATAACCTGATGTTGTCACGCAAGGGGAACTTCCGCACATGCGCTAATTGGGCACACATACTTATAAGGAGTATACGTATCTATATTTAATGAATATTCATTACGATCGGTATCAGATTGGAGAGATGATTATCCGCCATCACTGAAGCCGAAAATTACGATGAATGGGCCTATTAGCGGTTAATGCGTACCAGGTCCTCGGCCATTAAAACATGATACAAGGATGTCGTTCACTTGACGATTTGTGTCCGATCGTTGGTCAGAGGCCTTTGTGTCGTATAATGGATACGAAACGATTGGCCACAGATGATGAATGAAGTACTGTACACATGAGGTATAATTAAATCCTGTTTGTAGGATTTACATACGCAACGGGATATCTTGAAATCAACATTTAATTTGACCGAATATCCTATTGTCATTGCGGTAGTACCAACACTGACTGTCCATCTGATAAAGGTGATCGGTCATCCGGAAACTCGAGTAAATGTTTCCCTGGTACGTCACGGAATCCTTATGGCAAATAGGGGTGATATTTCTCTCCTAGCACTGACCAGTCAGCAGGAAACTAGCACTGAACAGTCAGCAGGAAACTAGCACTGAACAGTCAGCAGGAAACTCGGACACGCGAGGTGATGATATGATGAATGTTGCGCTAGTCCTAGCTACATTGTACATGTACCTCATTGAAAATTAATTCTGTTTCAAAGTTTGTTTTGAAAACAAGCTGTGTATCTATTGTCAAATTGAAATTTCTGTTGTTTTTGTTTACTTATTCAAAAAAATATAAGACATTATCTATCTCTATTATGACCGAAAAGAACCTGTGACGTCACGAGAACATTCACAGATGCTGTCACAATAAACTCTAGGGTGAAATCAAGACTGAAAAGAGAAAATTACGACTGAAAACAATTTTTTAAACAAAATATTAAATGGATGACGAAAGAAAAAGCGTCTTCTATGGCAAGGGTAATTGGAATCTCGATATCGAGGTCAGGAGGACTAAACTTAACGGAAGATACGGGCAAGATACTGGAGATGTCACCCTTAATGTACAATTGGTGCTGCCATTTCGGCGATCACATCTAGCATTCTACAATTTCTAGCACTACCCAACCATGTACTCATTTACAGCTGAGTAGACTGGAACGAGCAAGTGCCGTGACCGGGACTCGGTTTCGCGACCCTTCGAACACGAACAGGCCCGCTCTAGATGTTTTTAATTGAAATCGGTTGACACTCTGTTCTCACATGTTTTACTAATTTTCTATTTATCGTGTTATGTTGTTATGTGTCTTGATTCTTTGTCTTACTTCTGTAACAGACTACAGGTTGGACACTGAATTGCATCTGTAAGTAATGGACAGTTTTACTCCGTGTATTTGAGGTTTCGTTTTGTAAGTGCCTTGTTTTCATGAGGTTGTGAACACATTTTCACTGGAAGCTTTTTCACTTAAACCTATTTGTACCTACTATTATCGAATCTATGTCAATTATTTCCGAAGCTAACATATATATAAACTAGTACATGCTCATACACAAAATTTTATCATGATTTTGTCATATTTGTGAAGCGAGATGATGTAGATTTAACGAGTTGACGCGGGCGCGTGGGGAACTCATTAAAACAGGGAAAGGTGTAGAAATCGTGGGTAAGCACGTGGTCGTTACTAACGACGGAGGGAATTCCGCCGCCCGGATTACATCAGTAGCGACGCCCAGTGGCGACGGCCCTAATCACTTAATGTAAAACATGCTCGATAATAGGGAGAGAACGTGTGTAAGTATATGAAAGGGGAAACTGGTAAATAATTATCGTTAAACCTACAAACTCCCTAATCACTATGATCGTGCTCGCCATATCTCTGTCCCAGTACAATGGACAGATTCGTTTTTTGATTTTCTCGTTTTCTTTCACATATATTCTGGTTGCTCAAATGTATACGTCAGGCCTTTTTTATCTTTGGTATCTTGATTTCGGGAATATTGGATGTTAGCAAATATACTCGCGTACACGGAAATGTTTTCTACAAACGTTTTGCGTTTGCAGTTTGATCAGCGTCGTTTTAAAACCTCTCCTCTCGTGTAAAAATAGTGCACGGGGTAAAATAAACGTAAGAAGACACATTTTGATGACGTAAGCCTGTTCCAGGAATTTTGAATCGGGAGTTGGGGGAATATCTGTACTTGATCAAAATAAATAAGTGTATTCTAAATTTCCAAAAATGCGTTTTTAATTTGCTTTTCTAAAAGTTGATAAAATGGCGCTGCCAATATGGTTCGTTGCAGAGTTTTTAATTTGCTTTTCTTAAAGTTGATAAAATGGCACTACCAATATGGTTCGTTGTAGAGTTTTTAATTTGTTTTTCTTAAAGTTGATAAAATGGCACCGCCAATATGGTTCGTGGAGAGTTTTAAATTGGCTTTCTTAAAGTTGATAAAATGGCACTACCAATATGGTTCGTTGGAGAGTTTTTAATTTGCTTTCTTAAAGTTGATAAAATGGCACCGCCAATATGGTTCGTTGGAGAGTTTTTATTTTATTTTCTTAAAGTTGATAAAATGGCACTGCCAATATGGTTCGTTGGAGAGTCGCATTGTTAAATGGTCTGTTCCTGTAACTTCCGGGAGAATACGGACTCGGCCGGGCGACATCATCTTCGTTAAGGAGTAGACTGACACACGTTCGTCTATTAAGGCGCGTAGTCTGACACTTTAGACAGTCTGCATGTATGCGACATGTCATATTTCATTCTGTGAGCGTCAGAGAAATACAAAATGTGCTCCTTGTCAAATAGCATTTGTCAGCATTCTAAGATATATAAATCTTGATTTTGTAGTACGCACCTGACGTGATATATTACGGTGTTGTTTTACAGGAGATGTTATGTATTTTTCTATCTATAGTCAGTGCGTATCTATAATGTATAAAGTCGTTTAGAAGTGGTACCGGTAGCTACCGTACGAATTAGTATTTCATGAAAAGGGTGATTTATGACGATAACTTATCAAATACCGGGTAGGTAATTCACACCGATCATAAAAATAAGAACATGAAAATGGAAAACCTTCAAAAATATGTTTAAATTACACGATCACAGAAAGGCGCGAAAAGAAATTAATAGCATACATGTCAATTACTGAACATATGAAGAGGTCCCCTCCTCCCAGCCCCCACTTCCGCCTCCTGTCCCCGTCGCCGCCAATCGAATACAAACTTACAGAACATGATACCATCGATACAACGCCATTTCCTGTCAGCTGTCATAAGGATACTGGTAACATTGTGCGATCGACACGCATACTATCGCGGAGCAATCTTTATGATCAGAACATTCTGAGAGAAAACGCGCGAATTCCTCGTTGTTTGCGAATGTGATGTAACAAAACTAATCAATTTTAGAAAGACAATACCCCCTCTGTGTTGGTAATTAATCGTTGTTTATAAAATTGTGGGATATTGAAGGCCGAACACATTGCCCGTACCCCGTATTGATAGTTGAGGGGCCGAGGTGGGCAATTACGTCACACTCGGTCAGTGGAGATAACGCTCGCCGTTGTATTGAATTTGTATTCAGATATAACTGTTATGAAATGTCAAAGATTTAATTAGCAATGGTGTGTTATATTTTGTCGATATGTAGGTCACGATATGAAATTTATTTTTAATCTCACTTTTAATGTCATTCAGTTAGAAGGATACATGTTATATTGTTTGACAAATTAATTACAAATTCATGATAACATCAACCTCGTTCTGAGGATCAATGCAAGGACGTCATCAAACTCAAAAAAGAAATCTGTCTTAAAAGGTATAAAACAAAAAGGCATTAGTACAGTACACGTGTAAAACAAAAAGGCGTTGGTACAGTACACGTGTACAACAAAAGGCATTGGTACAGTACACGTGTACAACAAAAAGGCTTTGGTACAGTACACGTGTACAACAAAAAGGCTTTGGTACAGTACACGTGTATAACAAAGGCATTGGTACAGTACACGTGTATAACAAAGGCATTGATACAGTACACGTGTATAACAAAAGGCTTTGGTACAGTACACGTGTACAACAAAAAGGCATTGGTACAGTACAAGTGTACAACAAAAAGGCTTTGGTACAGTACACGTGTACAACAAATAGGCTTTGGTACAGTACACGTGTATAACAAAAAGGCTTTGGTACAGTACACGTGTACAACAAAAAGGCTTTGGTACAGTACACGTGTACAACAAAAAGGCTTCGGTACAGTACACGTGTAAAACAAAAAGGCTTTGGTACAGTACACGTGTACAACAAAAAGGCTTTGGTACAGTACACGTGTACAACAAAAAGGCTTTGGTACAGTACACGTGTAAAACAAAAAGGCTTTGGTACAGTACACGTGTACAACAAAAAGGCTTTGGTACAGTACACGTGTACAACAAAAAGGCTTTGGTACAGTACACGTGTACAACAAAAGGCTTTGGTACAGTACACGTGTACAACAAAAGGCGTTGGTAAAGTACACGTGTACAACAAAAGGCATTGGTACAGTACACGTGTACAACAAAAGGCTTTGGTACAGTACACGTGTACAACAAAAGGCTTTGGTACAGTACACGTGTACAACAAAAGGCATTGGTAAAGTACACGTGTATAACAAACGGTGTTGGTACAGTACACGTGTACAACAAAAGGCTTTGGTATAGTACACGTGTACAACAAAAGGCGTTGGTACAGTACACGTGTACAACAAAAGGCTTTGGTACAGTACAAGTGTACAACAAAAGGCTTTGGTACAGTACACGTGTACAACAAAAAGGCTTTGGTACAGTACACGTGTACAACAAAAGGCTTTGGTACAGTACACGTGTACAACAAAAGGCTTTGGTACAGTACACGTGTACAACAAAAGGCTTTGGTACAGTACACGTGTACAACAAAAAGGCTTTGGTACAGTACACGTGTACAACAAAAAGGCTTTGGTACAGTACACGTGTACAACAAAAAGGCTTTGGTACAGTACACGTGTATAACAAAAGGCATTGGTACAGTACACGTGTACAACAAAAAGGCTTTGGTACAGTACACGTGTACAACAAAAAGGCTTCGGTACAGTACACGTGTACAACAAAAAGGCTTTGGTACAGTACACATGTACAACAAAAAGGCTTTGGTACAGTACACGTGTATAACAAAAGGCATTGGTACAGTACACGTGTACAACAAAAAGGCTTTGGTACAGTAGACGTGTACAACAAAAAGGCTTTGGTACAGTACACGTGTACAACAAAAAGGCTTTGGTACAGTACACGTGTATAACAAAAAGGCTTTGGTACAGTACACGTGTACAATAAAAAGGCATTGGTACAGTACAAGTGTACAACAAAAAGGCTTTGGTACAGTACACGTGTACAACAAAAGGCATTGCTACAGTACACGTGTACAACAAAAAGGCTTTGGTACAGTACACGTGTACAACAAAAAGGCTTTGGTACAGTACACGTGTACAACAAAAGGCTTTGGTACAGTACACGTGTACAACAAAAGGCGTTGGTAAAGTACACGTGTACAACAAAAGGCATTGGTACAGTACACGTGTACAACAAAAGGCTTTGGTACAGTACACGTGTACAACAAAAGGCTTTGGTACAGTACACGTGTACAACAAAAGGCATTGGTAAAGTACACGTGTATAACAAACGGTGTTGGTACAGTACACGTGTACAACAAAAGGCTTTGGTATAGTACACGTGTACAACAAAAGGCGTTGGTACAGTACACGTGTACAACAAAAGGCTTTGGTACAGTACACGTGTACAACAAAAGGCTTTGGTACAGTACACGTGTACAACAAAAAGGCTTTGGTACAGTACACGTGTACAACAAAAGGCTTTGGTACAGTACACGTGTACAACAAAAGGCTTTGGTACAGTACACGTGTACAACAAAAGGCTTTGGTACAGTACACGTGTACAACAAAAAGGCTTTGGTACAGTACACGTGTACAACAAAAAGGCTTTGGTACAGTACACGTGTACAACAAAAAGGCTTTGGTACAGTACACGTGTATAACAAAAGGCATTGGTACAGTACACGTGTACAACAAAAAGGCTTTGGTACAGTAGACGTGTACAACAAAAAGGCTTCGGTACAGTACACGTGTACAACAAAAAGGCTTTGGTACAGTACACATGTACAACAAAAAGGCTTTGGTACAGTACACGTGTATAACAAAAGGCATTGGTACAGTACACGTGTACAACAAAAAGGCTTTGGTACAGTACACGTGTACAACAAAAGGCTTTGGTACAGTACACGTGTACAACAAAAGGCTTTGGTACAGTACACGTGTACAACAAAAGGCTTTGGTACAGTAGACGTGTACAACAAAAAGGCTTTGGTACAGTACACGTGTACAACAAAAGGCTTTGGTACAGTACACGTGTACAACAAAAGGCTTTGGTACAGTACACGTGTACAAAAAAAAGGCTTTGGTACAGTAGACGTGTACAACAAAAAGGCTTTGGTACAGTACACGTGTACAACAAAAAGGCTTTGGTACAGTACACGTGTACAACAAAAGGCTTTGGTACAGTACACGTGTACAACAAAAGGCTTTGGTACAGTACAAGTGTACAACAAAAGGCTTTGGTACAGTAGACGTGTACAACAAAAAGGCTTTGGTACAGTACACGTGTACAACAAAAAGGCATTGGTACAGTACACGTGTACAACAAAAAGGCTTTGGTACAGTACACGTGTATAACAAAAGGCATTGGTACAGTACACGTGTACAACAAAAAGGCTTTGGTACAGTAGACGTGTACAACAAAAAGGCTTCGGTACAGTACACGTGTACAACAAAAAGGCTTTGGTACAGTACACATGTACAACAAAAAGGCTTTGGTACAGTACACGTGTATAACAAAAGGCATTGGTACAGTACACGTGTACAACAAAAAGGCTTTGGTACAGTAGACGTGTACAACAAAAAGGCTTTGGTACAGTACACGTGTACAACAAAAAGGCTTTGGTACAGTACACGTGTATAACAAAAAGGCTTTGGTACAGTACACGTATACAACAAAAAGGCTTTGGTACAGTACACGTGTACAACAAAAAGGCTTTGGTACAGTACACGTGTACAACAAAAGGCATTGCTACAGTACACGTGTACAACAAAAAGGCTTTGGTACAGTGAAAGTTTTTGATACCTTGCCTAGAACTGCATGAGGAAGTATTAAAGCGTTCATATCAAATGTTAACTGAAATGTTAAATAGTCAGTTGTGATCTCAAAAAAGTCATCTTTTATGTTTCTATGTATCAGTCTATTTTCTGCAGAAAATGCCACATTATAACACTGAATTGCCCGTGACAGAGTTGCTATATAAACATTTTCACAACTACTTCCTCTATGAGCACTACTTTAATGAATTGCGTTCATGGAGCTATAAGTACGAAAGCAATTAGATCAGTTGCATGTTGAGCGTCTCTTCCCGCCTCAAATTACATCACGTGACAACCGTTGGAAACAAGTATTTTCAAAACGCTACTAAAGGAGAGATATCAAAAATGTAAATAATTCTGTATGGATTGAATAGTATTTTTTCCAATGCTCATTCAAGCATGAAATTACAAGATGGCCGTTTATTTTTACATCAATTTTACACAAATTAATAAACAGTTCTATAGGAACTCTTTTTAAGTAATTACCTTCCCCGAGTAAGGTGTTTTTATGTCTTTTTTCTCTTACTGGGAATTGCTCGGTTTATGATAAATATTTTCCCCTTTTCAGATGACAATGTATCAGAATCGATAAAAAGTCGAACATGTAAAAGGACTTTGAAGCATTGTAGTAGATTTGAATCGTGGTACATACAGTTATCAAGTACTCATTTTCCTGCCTAGATGGTGTTTTCCAATCACAGACTATGTGTGTGTAGGAGAACAATACATTTTTTATTTATTTTTTGCAGACATGGAAGTATCGGAGGGAAGATAATAGAATCCCTACGATATCTCTTTTTTACCCTTATTATGATTCCCTTCTTGTTCATGTTATTTCATATGTAGATGTGGGGAAAACTATACACATCATTTATGGTCTTGTGTTTTGTTAAGACGTGCCGTCCCACATTTTTCACTGTCTTAAACATGTCCCAGAATTAACGATCAACCGTTGCTACAGAACGATATCACAGCAAAAATGTTTACACGGTTTTCCGTATTGAACTGTCTTGTTGAAGAAAAATGCGCTCTTGAAAACTGCAAATGATTTTGTTGTTTCAAAGCTAAAGCTAAACGGCACAACGATAACGATTACCATGCTCTGGAAATCGGTCGCTGTCTTCTAAAACAGCTGACGGATTCCTCCACCAAAGTGAATATCTCTGTGTGTTGTCTTACAAGTTCCTTAAATCGTATTAATAATAAAAGGGCCCCCTAAACAAAACGCTGGAATCGTTGATAAATGCCGCCAACAGCCCATATCGGGATGTGGTTCTCTCTCGCTGTACAACTCGGATTGACACGCTCCAATAGTACAGTCCCGCGGTCTGACCGTCGTCCTAAATCTGTGCCGTCTGGACCCCGACACGATCCGTCTCAGCAGTGCTGTTATTTACGTCCAGATATCGCCACATACATCTGTATTCCACGAAATCACCTTACCTACACCAACACTATACCAACAATATATACCTCGTCAGTTGTTAAAGATGTAATCAAGCTGTCCTTTTTCTTCCCTGACTGATCGAAGTGACCAGTATCGACCGATGCGGGGTTACACTGCTCTCCGTAACTCTTACCGAATCTCCACACTTACCGAATATCTACTCTTACCGAATCTCTACACTTGCCGAATATCTACACTTACCGAATCTGTACTCTTACCAAATCTCTACACTTACCGAATCTGTACTCTTACCAAATCTCTACACTTACCGAATCTCTACACTTACCGAATCTCTACACTTACCGAATACCGAATCTCTACACTTACCGAATCTCTACACTTACCGAATCTGTACACTTACCGAATCTTACACTTACCGAATCTCTACACTTACCGAATCTGTACACTTACCGAATCTCTACACTTACCGAATCTCTACACTTACCGAATCTCCACACTTACCGAATCTCTACACTTACCGAATACCGAATCTCTGCACTTACCGAATCTCTACACTTACCGAATCTCTACACTTACCGAATCTGTACACTTACCGAATCTCTACACTTACCGAATCTCTACACTTACCGAATCTCCACACTTACCGAATCTCTACACTTACCGAATACCGAATCTCTACACTTACCGAATACCGAATCTCTACACTTACCGAATCTCCACACTTACCGAATCTCCACACTTACCGAATCTCTACACTTACCGAATCTCTATACTAACCGAATCTCCACACTTACCGAATCTCTACACTTACCGAATCTCCACACTTACCGAATCTCTACACTTACCGAATACCGAATCTCTACACTTACCGAATCTCTACACTTACCGAATCTCCACACTTACCGAATCTCTACACTTACCGAATCTCTACACTTACCGAATCTCTACACTTACCGAATCTCCACACTTACCGAATCTCTACACTTACCGAATCTCCACACTTACCGAATCTCTACACTTACCGAATCTCTACACTTACCGAATACCGAATCTCTACACTTACCGAATACCGAATCTCTACACTTACCGAATCTCTACACTTACCGAATCTCTACACTTACCGAATACCGAATCTCTACACTTACCGAATCTCCACACTTACCGAATCTCTACACTTACCGAATCTCTACACTTACCGAATCTCTACACTTACCGAATCTCTACACTTACCGAATACCGAATCTCTACACTTACCGAATATCGAATCTCTACACTTACCGAATCTCTACACTTACCGAATACCGAATCTCTACACTTACCGAATACCGAATCTCTACACTTACCGAATCTCTACACTTACCGAATCTCTACACTTACCGAATACCGAATCTCTACACTTACCGAATACCGAATCTCTACACTTACCGAATCTCCACACTTACCGAATCTCTACACTTACCGAATCTCTACACTTACCGAATCTCTACACTTACCGAATACCGAATCTCTACACTTACCGAATCTCTACACTTACCGAATCTCTACACTTACCGAATACCGAATCTCTACACTTACCGAATACCGAATCTCTACACTTACCGAATATCGAATCTCTACACTTACCGAATCTCTACACTTACCGAATATCGAATCTCTACACTTACCGAATCTCTACACTTACCGAATACCGAATCTCTACACTTACCGAATCTCTACACTTACCGAATCTCTACACTTACCGAATCTCTACACTTACCGAATCTCCACACTTACCGAATCTCTACACTTACCGAATCTCTACACTTACCGAATCTCCACGATTACCGTTGAGCATCCAACGGGAGAAGTGAATTTAGGAGTATGATTTTTTTGTCCTACGGTGTGGTAATTTGGAAATGAGTTCGCGCCAAAACAAAATTTCTATCGTTTATTATCTGAATGGTCTTTGGTCCACTCGCTTTCTATATGTAAGACGTTGAGAGATATTATGATGGAATGAGAAGTATGTGAGACATCGTACGTGAGGACAATGATGGCGGGGTGGTGGGGGGGGGGTCTGATTTAAGGACGTTTCCAATCTGTTACTGTTGAGTGTAAGCTAACCTTTACACCTAGTGCACTAGTAGTGCACTACGTTTAAACTAGTAGTGCACTACATTTAAACTACAGGTAAACTAGTAGTGCACTACACCCTGAACCCCATATAGGTCAAATACCCCTACAGGTAAATGGGCAGTCCCACCATCTACCTGTGATTTTTACCTGTACCTCACCTTTGTCGTCTGCTAGTACTTTGAAGCTGGCCTTATCATTAGTTAATATTTATAACTTTAATGTATATATATGCATCTTATGTATTTATTTTTCTCAAACAACCTTTTTTTTCATTTCAAAACTAGAAATTGTGAAATCATGATAATTACTCTTACAATTTCCCCCAACAATTTCTTGCATACATCATATAAATAAAATAGAAAATTAATATTTATCTAGCAGTTTTGATGTCTTATATTTCTTTTAATATACACTATTATCGTTATTTTTTTTTATTAATTTACCAATTTACAATCAAGTATATTGAAAAATTGAAGGAATATGTATTGATTATTATTTGTTTAGAAGTATATTTTTAAATATTGTAAAAACTAATAGCGAAAATAACAAATAAATATTCTTTTATTACTTAATTAAATTAGATATATATTTTTATAAAATACATTCATGCCTCAGATCCATATATTTATGAACGCGCTATAGAGTTTTGATAATCTTTATTTTTCATTTTTTTTTCTATATTAAGATCTGTATGTATATATATCACCACATACAACAGTGTTAATATAAATATAAGAATTTGAAGTTGAAAAAAAGTGATACAACAATAAATTAAAATTTATTCAGATTGTTCAGTATGGGACAGATGTTTTGATTTGACCCTCAGGCCTGAGGCAATTACCTGACCTGTCTCAACCTTGTCTAGGAACACCTGCTGACATAAGCCTGTCAGTGACATAATTGAGGGGTGAATTTCTCATCTGACTAGCTATCACTGGTCAAATTTGAAACCAATTTGATTAATAAAGGGCTAAGCTGGATATGACCAGGATCATAAATATGATAATACATATGTTAACTTTTACTAGGGTTTATCAAGTTTATCTGAAATTAAAAATCTTTGAGAATATATCTATATATTTACACATTTCCCTTTAAATAGTGGATATTTTGAGAATTTTAATCCATTTTTTTGTTTCATACAAAACATTTAATTATACAATGATAATTGATAGTACATAAAATAACATTGAAATTAATAATAATTAAGAATATATACTCTCTGGCTCAGTCGCTTCATTATAGTTTGATAATAAAATACTAACATTCATTATACTTAATTTTATTCTAATTATCAGTATAAAAGTATTTTAAAATGATGCATTTCCAATATTTAGGCCTAAATATTGAAGGCAATTACAGGTTGTATTAAATATGACTTGAAGGTTTATGCATATATGTAATAATGATTTTAAAAAAGCAAAGTCAGTTTAATGGAATCATTTTAATTAATTCTATATTGTAAGACTAAGTATACAACAAATAAATAATATGCAGTTATATTAACCTTAACCTAACCAAAGTAAACCTATACCAATCACATGTATTGTACTTTTAAATCAACCTAATGACTAATATAAAATCTAACTAAAAGGGACAAATATAGATCTTCGGGTAGAATCCTTTACCCTCCAGGCATAACGTACATGTACCTGACCTGCCTGGGCCACATCCTCAGGTACAGAGGTCAAGATAGGGGACACCCCTAGGCCGTCTGTAGTTAGCCAGGTGTGAATTTCTCACCTCCCTCTCCCCCACAGCCATCACTGGCCAAGTCTGATTAAAGGCCTGAGGGCCCTAGCCTGTTAATTGATTAATGATGATAACATTGATTACAGTCAATTGGATTACATGTAGATGTATCTTGGTATTTTTATATGAAGAAGGAAATGGCTTTAAATGTTCTTGTGAAAGTAATCTTTTCTTATATTAGTACTTGATGTTTATATAACCTTTCATTTGTATGCATTGTACCTGAGTGTATAGTGAAACAGAATACCAATACATGTAGGTAGTACTGCCAGAGACTTATAAAACCTTGTACGTCTTTGATATTGCACAGCTAGCTTCTTAATGTCAAATATTAAAGTAATTTGTTATTGAAACAACTATACTTAGTACAAAATATGTTCTTCTGATATCTATTTTTTATATTACAATCTGTTGTTTACTTTATTTTCTATATATATTTTTAGTAGGATTAAAGAGTAACTGTAGTGCAAAACCATCTTTTGTGTATGGAAAGATTGGTAAAAAGTAAGTGAGATAATTCACACGAAAATTTTTTTTTTGTAAAAATTACGATGTTTTGACCATTTTTCTAAATTTCACACCTGAACGCAAATCAGAAAATCCCCGATTTTGCCATACGACCGGAAGTGACGTCACAACGGTGACCGCACTGATAGACTTGTGTAGTCATTATATTAAAATTATATGAATCGTATCACGACTTGTTATTTGTATAGAGTCTTCTATTCAAGAATATGACACTTATTATATATCAAGGTTGTATGGAGTTCATTAATGACCCTACTGGTAATTCCAAGGTGTTGTATGCCCCAGGGGGGCCGTAATTAGTGGTGAGGTGGGGTCGGGAGTTCTACAGGTGAGCGGCACACGTGGTCATGATCACTCGACCATAAATCAATTACCACCGGACTCGCTAACATGATTAACAGGTTTTTATTTTGTGGAAAAACTTTTAGAGACTTCAAAACATGCATTTGATATGATTAGGTATTAATTTTCTCATATTTTATTTCATATAACACCGCTTAAACGGCGTGTGTATTCATTGATGGTCACGTTGATTGCATGCACATATCAGCAGGAACTGATCGTAACATCAGTAAAATGCACACAGACAAATATTTATGCATGTTGGTCGACTGTATAAATATAAAACTTCGTAGAAACAACCTCAATAAACACAAGAAAAAGGATATTTGTGTTACTGTAGACCACGGACTTAGATATAATCTAATTCCGTGTATAGACTCGGAACTTCGAAAACCATATATTTTATTGGACTTCAAAGAAGAACAGTTAGTAATGTCATATAGAACGACAAGACCAGCCTTTTTATACGTACAATACGATGTACGTATATTGGAAAATAAAAATATATAACTTTTACCAATGCTTTCGACCTGTATAAACTGTTTTGACGGGTATCACATTTCGACTTCTTTTATCCTTATATATGTTTGAGAAATTATAGATGTGTATTAAAGTTAACAGCTTTCTATCCATTGATAATTTATTAATGTCTATGCAGTATAAAAAAAACATTTCAAATCGTGAATATTGTAAAATAAATAGAATATGAGCGAAATCCTGATGTTACCTGTCTTCAGGCACATACATCGAAATAGAAATCAAGAACAATGTATTTCGAATTCTGTTTGAGAAAAAATAAGATTAGATCTTTGAAAACCCTTGTGTTTTACTGACAAGAAATGAACACGGAACATCTTTTGAAAATAAGATGAGAAGATTACTTAATTGGTTTTAATCACAGGCAGTTGTGGCCAGGAGAATAGTCATCTAAATACCTAGATAATTTGCAAAATATGAATAATTAAAATAAAATATAAAAACTAAATTTCACGAAAAAAGAGTGTCTGATAGTCGATTTTTTGTTAAATTAAACCGCTTGACGTATCAAGCTGAAATTTGGCAATTATTTTCAATATGGTTTTAGATGATTAATAACATAAAAAGAAAATTTGAAAATTCAGTTTTTATATTTTATTTTAATTATCATATTTCGCTATGTTATCTATATATTTAAATGGCTATTCTCCTGGCCACAAGTGCCTGTGGTTTTAATCCGCATTTTATTCATTTATGTTAAAAAAAATATGAAAAAACTGTGATGCAGACATACCAGGGACGTATATGTGCATATACGTCCCTGAAACATATCAAGCAAGTTTTCAACAGAACTTTTCTCGTTGAATAGAAGAGTCAAACTCGAAATTAAAAAAGTGTCATGTACTGTGTGAGCTGACGGTGGGTTACGGAGATTTCGAAAGATACACGTGCACTCGATAGTCTATGTTCCAGTCGAGATCTACATGTAACAGATTTAGAGTACACATTTTGAAGTTATAAAGAGGGGATAATAACCGCAACATACTCAACTATTACAATTTAGTTAACTTTGATAGCCCCCCCCCCTCTCCAATGTTAATTAAAAAATGAGATGTACAATATTCAAAGGTATTATTGTAAGAGCCTAAGAGCCACTCTTGAATCATTAGATAAATGATATGTATAACTGACATAATAAATGACACAGAGTATTACAATATGATAGCGCATATATATATGGGTCCATTAAAATGAATTTGAACAATCAATAAACACTATATTTATGAAAGAATCAAAATAAAGTTATTTCAATGACGATTTCAGATTATTCTCCCGACCCTCATATTATGGTACGTCCCTTAATTTCATTGTATAATACATTTTGAATCATTAATCAACCAGACGTACATATTACTATTATATATAGAGAGACATAGGACCCAATTTCTTGTGTTCCCGTTGTGACGTCACCAATACGTGTGCACAACTTTTAGCGGTTCGCGGTGCGCTTAATTAGCGTGTGGCAAAACAGGTAAAAAACCAAACTTCAACCTGTCGTAACTTTGTAACCGGTCGGCCGATTTCGATGCGGTTTTCGACAATGTATTAATGCCGACACAACGAGTCTGATCATTTCAGTTTCTATTTGCACTACAGTTACTCTTTAACTTAATAATTTCAACATAAAACATGTGTTATACCACGGACTTAGATAACATCTAATCTAACTCCGTGGTTATACCATTTTTTATTTGAACACATACCTTTCAATTTAATTGTAGAATACAAATATTTAAATAGAAACGAATCATTGTTACTTCTTTAAAAAGAATTATAAGTTAGTATATTTAAATTACTATTTTATTTAAAATTTTGACATGCAGTGAATTAATTTATTTAAGTTATTATGATAAATATCTTCTGGCATAAACTCAGAATTGTTCATTATTGTACTTATATGAGGAAGTACTGACAAACTAATGACTTCAATAGTATAACATAAAAGTACAGGTAAATCATATTACATCTGTACAGGTAAGGACACAGGTAGGTATGGACCCTCCCATTACCTGTAGGGGTTTTTGTGGTCACACCTGGATGGACGTAGTGCACTACTAGTTTACCTGTAGTTTAAATGTAGTGCACTACTAGTTTAAACGTAGTGCACTCCTAGTGCACAAGGGTGTAAAGGTTAGCTTACACTCAACTGTAGTTGAGCATGCCCAGGTTTAATCGAATTGTTCTACATAACACAGAGAGTATCTGACTCCAACAATAGTCTTCGCCATATCTAGCTCTAAACATCAGTTGGTGTTTGTTTCCGTTTTTTATTTCCCCCCTTTTGCCCAAACAAGGTGACCTTTACAGGAGTGACAACTAGAGATCCCACTGTCTGGTAGACATTTCCCCGGGCACCACACTCTAAGTTGCTACAGTGTATTTCCTATGATATATTTATATACTAGCACTGTTGATTTGTGTGTGTATCCTAACAGTAATCCAAACATTCTCAGCTGTGTGTACTGGGCTATCCTGGCTATCACAGACGATACAGTCTTACTTCTCCTTAACCTTTAGACATCTTGTTTAGACTGTGGAAACAAGTTTTAGATTCATACATCAACGCAGGCTAGTCAGCAATGCTCGGCCGAGACAATGTTCAACTTGTGGGCTAATACACTGTAATTTTTGGTCAATCCCACTTAGGCTAGCTGACATTTTTTGTTTATCATGTGTGGTAGTTGCTTCTATGTTTGTAACGTTGCAGCTACTCAATGTTTGTATTTCCTTTGGAGTAATATGATTTTTTTTATTAGAGTCAATAAAGTGACTTTATAGGAATTCATTTAAATGTCACCTTTTGGTGCCCATTTTCATTCATCTTGTAGTTCGAGTCGTTCTTGTTATGAGTGTAGAAGCATACATACTGCTACAGTGGGATGATGCGCCTAAATTTTACAGGGGAGGGTATGGTGGTCTTTTCAAGAGCATATCGACAGAATTGTATGCCGGACCAGCAACGTATACAGGGTGCCATCATATAGTGGCAGACAGGGACAATTCTCGATAAAACTGTTCCAAACACGTGTAGCTAAATACCGCTAACGTAGTAAGCCAAGCCAGGATAGGAGAGGGGAGGTCTATAGTTCTATACCATCGGGGTGGTAAACAGAACTACTGGGCTAGGGTGGAAGACAAGGCTAGCACTAAATACAGGAGAGGGGAGGTCTATAGTTCTATACCATCGGGGTGGTAAACAGAACTACTGGGCTAGGGTGGAAGACAAGGCTAGCACTAAATACAGGAGAGGGGAGGTCTATAGTTCTATACCATCGGGGTGGTAAACAGAACTACTGGGCTAGGGTGGAAGACAAGGCTAGCACTAAATACAGGAGAGGGAAGTCCTATAGTTCTATACCATCGGGATGGTAAACGAAACTACTGGGCTAGGATGGAACACAAGGCTAGCACTAAATACAGGAGAAGGGAATGCCTTTAGTTCTATACCATCGGGATGGTAAACAGAACTACTGGGCTAGGATGGAAGACAATGCTAGCACTAAATACAGGAGAGGGAAGGCCTATAGTTCTATACCATCGGGATGGTAAACAGGGCTACTGGGCTAGTACCAAAAGGAGATGAGGGGAGGTCTATTTTTATATTAAGACATTGTGGGATGGACGACAGGGCTGTCACTAAACACGTAGGCCTATAGTTCTATAGGCCTACCATCGGAAAGGTAAACATGGCTATTGGGCAAATACATGTACTATGCAAATACAGAGGGAGAATCTAACTCTTCATCGTTAGAGTGAGAGACAGTGCTAGCAATAAATACAGGAGAGCGAAGGTCTAACTCTACAATGTATACATCAGAGTGGGAGACAGTGCTAGCACTGAATACAGCGGAGGGAAGGTCTAACTCTTAGCTACATCGTCAGAATTGGAGAAGGGACTCAAACTAAATACAGGAGAGGGAAGGTCTAAATCTACATCATCAGAGTGTGAGATAGGGCTAGCACTAAATACAGGAGCGGGAATTAAGGTCTAACTCTTAGCTACAACCTCAGAAATGGAGAAGGGGCTCGAACTTAATACAAGAGAGGGAAGGTCTAATTCTTCATCATAAGAGTGTGAGACAGGGCTAGCACTAAATACAGGAGAGGGAATAAAGATCCAACTCTTATCTACATTGTCAGAAATGGAGAAGGAGCTCGAACTTAATACAAAGATGGAAGGTCTAAATCTAAATATAGGCAAGATAACTATACACTGTAAGAGTTATAGGCTGGCCATTATTAATACACTGACATGTTGTCAAGTTGGGATAGCACGTGATACAGACGAAGGAGATATACACACTGAATGATACAGGCTTGTGAACGTCTTCTTCACACCGTCAGAGTGATAGGCACAGCCATTACTTAATATAGGCGATTCAAGGACACGTCTAACTACGCTCAGTCAGGTCTATAACTCTAGTTCCGCACACATGCGGGCTGCTTTACATTTTTAGAATCTGCATTTGAGTATTTTTGGAGGAAATACCATTTCCATGTTTATTGAATTCTGCATCGATTTGTATAATCAATCACTGGGTTTTGTCATATTATCTTCCCTGCATTGTGATAAATATGCTTCCGAAGCACAGATTTCATACCGACACTGGGTCCAAACGATGTTACTACGACTATTTTACTCGTGTTATGTAACGCATCGCATAAACAATAGCAGCCCTATCTTTAAGAATCGGAAGCACGAGGACACTGCTCTATACCAGTACAATCAATGATTGTGCTAGACACGAGCAAGTCGTTGTCCCATTACAGAACCAACGCCTCAATCAATCCCAATACCAAATCAATGCATACGTTATGAAAAATATAAACGCCTACCAACCGAAAGTGCACGATCGTCTTATTATCCCATTTCTTTAAATCTACTTTAAATTAGGACTTGTGGTGAAATGGTTTTTGCTGTTGTGGTTTCCACAAGTTTTATTGGATTTTAAGGTTGACAGATTGCTAATTCTCTATTCATTGTAAAGACTTATCAGAATAGCGGTACATCCGATAATCATAACAAATACTTTAAATGGTTTTATCATTGTGTAATGCTAGTACTTGGCGTAAAGAATGACAGAACGATGAATTCTGTGCTTGCTGAAATCTCCCCGAAATATTGGTTTTTATTCCAATTATTCTTTTATGTTTGAGCAACAAATACGATGTACCTAGTGTTTATATCTTGTTATCAAGCCGCCTCTTTCTGGTTTTGTTAGCAAACATGTTACAGAAATTTGTTTGTACTTTACTCAAATGTGGTCTGGGGTGGTGCGTATTATACATACTCATCAGTTCCCTGTATCAGTCCAATCTGATTAAAATCAAATCTTATTCTCCGCGCCGTTCCTTAAACTTCTCTCTGCTGCGTTAAGATCTGAGAAAATCCCATAGGGGGTCATGTCCCGATGACCTATTGCATTAGCCAATCAAATTACTACTGTCAGAATCTTGACAGTGAAATTTTGAGGCGACAAAGCTTGCATAATCGCATTTGTACGTTTAGTCATACGTAAAAAGTTCATGTGGAATAATGTGACGAAATGACTTGCTGCAAGATGACAGGGCATTGGAAAATTATTTCAGGGTTAAGTAAAGAGGCGACAAAGGTCATCTGAACGTGAACTCATATGGGAAATTGTCGGATCCTTTTAAAACGGAGAGAGAACAAGGGTCTGTATTTTAATCACATTGGTATTAGTCCTAAATACGGTCGCTAATACAGCTGTATCCCTGGTAAGCCTTGAGCAATTTTTCTCAATCTTGCATGGATTGACGATTATGTTCGTGTGTAAATTGGAAACCTAATTTTGATGTAAATATAACGCTTGACATTAATAAAGGTTTGTATTTTACTCATGTACCTGTACCATATTTTTACGAGCATTGCATGCGAGTCTAATTACATCCTCATTCCGACATTGAATTATGATGATAATAGGTGTATGTGGGGGAAATACTGCCTAACTGGCAAGCTAGATTTTCTAGTTATGCGGTATGACCCGGGGAACATACAACCGGTGCTGCCATTTCGGCGCTCACAGGTAGCATTCTACAATTTCTAGAACTACCCAACCACGTACTCATTTACAGCTGAGTAGAAGTGTCTCGCTCAAGGATACAACACAAGTGACGTGACCGAGAGTCGAACCCGCAACCCTTCGATCACGATCCCGGCGTCCTACCACTAGGGCATCGTGCCTCTATTGGTTATATTGCTTGATAGTTAAGTCAGTGTTATCTTAAAGCAAATAATTTAGAAAATAAGTTATAGAAGCCACCGAGATGTTATATTGAACAGAATTTATAGAAATCACTAAGGTGTTATATTGAAAATAAGTTGCATGTATAGAAAAGTCAATAAGATGTTATATAGAAAAAATGGTTTAGACGCCATTGAGATGTAACAAAGAAAAAGCTTGCCCAAATCGAAAGCACAAAGTGTAAGAGCTTCTCTTTAAGGACCTTTAATTATGGCGGTAAAACGTGGGTATTATTTAGATTACCATTTACTAATTGACCAGCTTCACAATTGATATATAGATCTAGAAGATAGTAACGCGAAGTAACTTCAAGGTCTCGTAAAAATGTGCTGGTGATTTACTGCACAAATAACCTTAAATGATTCAAATCTAAAAACGTACCAAACATAGAGTGGCGCCACCGTGAAAGTCATTAATCTCCTCATCAGCCTCTTACACTCACCGACTTCACGCTGATGTTTGTGTGTTTGTGGTCCTATTTCTTCATATATACGTATTATCTATATGTTATTTTCAGTTAATATGATTTTCAGAAAAGCATGGTTTTATCAAATTCGGACCATTTGTTTAAGTTCGTTCCAATACTAAAACTTTGTTAGGTCATCCATTCGTCATATGCTAATGAGAAGTGTGTCTTTAGCATATCATGATTACGTGGTCTAATTTACTTGACTTATTACATTCTGTAAGATACATTAAATCAGGCGTTCATTTGTGACCACTGTGAGTTTCAGAGATTCTAAACCGCAGCGTCACTGCGTCTTCCTGTCGGGTTTGTTGACAAATACACTGAACTTACGTTGTTACAAACTATCGAATGAGAAGCGAGATTGAAAATAACGCGTGTCTTTGACCCTTAAAACACTTCACTTCGATTTCTGCGCCAATCTATCTCACTGTACATGCCTTCCGTATTTAGGGTAAAATCACATTGACCTTTTAAATAAAAACGGGACTCAACTTGTTTGTCACATATGTTGTACGTAAAGTGGACACTTTATAAATATTTTTGGAAGACCTGGTAATTGTGTTGTTATAGTTTTGTACGAACAAACGTAATTCGACAGGAAAGTTAATGGGCTACACGTTACACGTCACACGTAGAATACTGCAGCTCGTGAATCATTGCATGCAGAGTTACATCTGCAGGTTAGTGTACTTCCTATCGGGGGACGTT
Organism: Mimachlamys varia; assembly: GCA_947623455.1. Lineage (NCBI taxonomy): Eukaryota > Metazoa > Mollusca > Bivalvia > Pectinida > Pectinidae > Mimachlamys > Mimachlamys varia. The sequence continues at coordinate 6,951,564 of OX392535.1, forward strand.
GCATGTTTTGCTTTGATTAGCGTGCGTGTTATATAGTGCCAAGCGTCTACCTGATTGGGTTTACAAAACGTTATATGTAGTTTACAACCCGACACCGGACCGAATGTCCCCGACCGGAATCGGCAAGCCTGTGCAGCTAGGAGCAAGAAATGTTGCTTTAAATCAATGGATTTAAGCTTGAACCTGTTGTCTGTGAAATCACTGGTCAATATTGTAAAAATTGACAAATCATATAGAATAATCAGGGAGCGATTGTCCTGAACAGTGTCGAACAGGACGCGAGAGTGATAGGCACGGAACTACGGGACGCTACGTCAGCCAATTAGGGACCTATCCACGCCACTAATTGGCACGAGACGTTTGATGTGTTGGCGTAATGAAGCACTAAATGGCGTAATAGATTTAACGAGTAACTCTGATTTCTTAAAACACCGACTTGATCTTGGAGTGATTTCTGTGAGGGCGATCTTATTCAGCCAAGCGTTTTACCCGCGCGGTGACGTATGTGCTCAGCTACAATGAATGTAAGAGTCGATTTAACTTTGCTGTCTCCATTTCGGAGTGTTGAAAGGTTCCTTGTACTCTCCTTGTGATAACCAGACATTTTAACGAGTCCAGTCGGGAGTTACCTACACTTTCTAGAAATTAGATTCTTTAGTTACCTATCGCTATAATTCGGTAGAGCTCTAACGTAGGCTGTTGTCCCAACATCAGTGTCTGACTATTAGACCACGTACATCTCTATAAAACACTTGGAGGTGTCGATATTTCCATGTAGGGACTTAAAGGCACCCTGCTCTAACCGTTATGTACAGTGACTTCGGCAGTTTTAGAACAAAACAAAACCATGTCAGTATGATTGTGTTGGCAATACAATGGGGTTGGTATATCGTGGGGTTACTGTCCGTGTACAAACGGGGTTGGTATATCGGGGGTTTACTGTCCGTGTACAAACGGGGTTGGTATATCGGGGGTTACTGTCCTTGTACAAACGGGATTGGTATATCGGGGGGTTACTGTCCGTGTTCAAACGGGGTTAGTATATCGGGGGGTTACTTTCCGTGTACAAACGGGGTTGGTATATCGGGAGTTACTGTCCGTGTACAAACGGGGTCGGTATATCGGGAGGGGGGTGGTACTGTCCGTGTACAAACGGGGTTGGTATATCGGGGTTTACTGTCCGTGTACAAACGGGGTTGGTATATCGGGGGGTTACTGTCCGTGTACAAACGGGGTTGGTATATCGGGGGGTTACTTTCCGTGTACAAACGGGGTTGGTTTATCGGGGGTTACTGTCAGTGTACAAACGGGGCTGGTATATTGGGGTTACTGTCAGTGTACAAACAGGGATTGGTATATCGGAGGGTTACTGTCCTTGTACAAACGGGGTTGGTATATCGGGGTTTACTGTCCGTGTACAAACGGGATTGGTATATCGGGGGGTTACTTTCCGTGTACAAACGGGGTTGGTATATCGGGAGTTACTGTCCGTGTACAAACGGGGTCGGTATATCGGGAGGGGGGTGGTACTGTCCGTGTACAAACGGGGTTGGTATATCGGGGTTTACTGTCCGTGTACAAACGGGGTTGGTATATCGGGGGGTTACTGTCCGTGTACAAACGGGGTTGGTATATCGGGGGGTTACTTTCCGTGTACAAACGGGGTTGGTATATCGGGGGGTTACTGTCAGTGTACAAACGGGGTTGGTATATCGGGGGGTTACTGTCCTTGTACAAACAGGGATTGGTATATCGGAGGGTTACTGTCCTTGTACAAACGGGGTTGGTATATCGGGGTTTACTGTCCGTGTACAAACGGGATTGGTATATCGGGGGGTTACTTTCCGTGTACAAACGGGGTTGATATATCGGGGGTTACTGTCCGTGTACAAACGGGGTTGGTATATCGGGTGGTTACTTTCCATGTACAAACGGGGTTGGTATATCGGGGGGTTACTGTCAGTGTACAAACGGGGCTGGTATATCGGGGGTTACTGTCCGTGTACAAACGGGGTTGGTAAATCGGGGGGTTACTTTCCGTGTACAAACGGGGTTGGAAAAATGGGGGGTTACTGTCAGTGGACAAACGGGGTTGGTATATCGGGGGGTTACTGTCCTTGTACAAACGGGATTGGTATATCGGAGGGTTACTGTCCTTGTACAAACGGGGTTGGTATATCGGGGTTTACTGTCCGTGTACAAACGGGATTGGTATATCGGGGGGTTACTTTCCCTGTACAAACGGGGTTGATATATCGGGGGGTTACTGTCCGTGTACAAACGTGGTTGGTATATCGGGGGGTTACTGTCCGTGTACAAACGGGATTGGTATATCGGGGGGTTACTGTCAGTGTACAAACGGGGTTGGTATATCGGAGGGTTACTGTCCGTGTACAAACGTGGTTGGTATATCGGGGGGTTACTGTCCGTGTACAAACGTGGTTGGTATATCGGAGGGTTACTGTCCGTGTACAAACGTGGTTGGTATATCGGGGGGTTACTGTCCGTGTACAAACGGGATTGGTATATCGGGGGGTTACTGTCCGTGTACAAACGTGGTTGGTATATCGGAGGGTTACTGTCCGTGTACAAACGTGGTTGGTATATCGGGGGGTTACTGTCCGTGTACAAACGGGATTGGTATATCGGGGGGTTACTGTCCGTGTACAAACGTGGTTGGTATATCGGGGGGTTACTGTCCGTGTACAAACGTGGTTGGTATATCGGGGGGTTACTGTCCGTGTACAAACGGGATTGGTATATCGGGGGGTTAGTGTCCGTGTACAAACGTGGTTGGTATATCGGGGGGTTACTGTCCGTGTACAAACGGGGCTGGTATATCGGGGGGTTACTGTCCGTGTACAAACGTGGTTGGTATATCGGGGGGTTAGTGTCCGTGTACAAACGGGATTGGTATATCGGGGGGTTACTGTCCGTGTACAAACGTGGTTGGTATATCGGGGGGTTACTGTCCGTGTACAAACGGGATTGGTATATCGGGGGGTTACTGTCCGTGTACAAACGTGGTTGGTATATCGGGGGGTTACTGTCCGTGTACAAACGTGGTTGGTATATCGGGGGGTTAGTGTCAGTGTACAAACGGGATTGGTATATCGGGGGGTTACTGTCCGTGTACAAACGTGGTTGGTATATCGGGGGGTTACTGTCCGTGTACAAACGTGGTTGGTATATCGGGGGGTTACTGTCCGTGTACAAACGGGGTTGGTATATCGGGGGTTACTGTCCGTGTACAAACGGGGTTGGTATATCGGGGGGTTACTGTCCGTGTACAAACGGGGTTGGTATATCGGGGGGTTACTGTCCGTGTACAAACGGGGTTGGTATATCGGGGGGTTAGTGTCCGTGTACAAACGGGATTGGTATATCGGGGGGTTACTGTCAGTGTACAAACGGGGTTGGTATATCGGGGTGTTACTGTCCGTGTACAAACGGGGTTGGTATATCGGGGGGTTACTGTCCGTGTACAAACGGGGTTGGTATATCGGGGGGTTACTGTCCGTGTACAAACGGGGCTGGTATATCGGGGGTTACTGTCCGTGTACAAACGGGGCTGGTATATCGGGGGTTACTGTCCGTGTACAAACGGGATTGGTATATCGGGGGGTTACTGTCCGTGTACAAACGGGGTTGGTATATCGGGGGGTTACTGTCCGTGTACAAACGGGATTGGTATATCGGGGGGTTAGTGTCCGTGTACAAACGGGGTTGGTATATCGGGGGGTTACTGTCCGTGTACAAACGGGATTGGTATATCGGGGGTTACTGTCCGTGTACAAACGGGATTGGTATATCGGGGGGTTACTGTCCGTGTACAAACGGGGTTGGTATATCGGGGGGTTACTGTCCGTGTACAAACGGGGTTGGTATATCGGGGGGTTAGTGTCCGTGTACAAACGGGGTTGGTATATCGGGGGGTTACTGTCCGTGTACAAACGGGGTTGGTATATCGGGGGGTTACTGTCCGTGTACAAACGGGGTTGGTATATCGGGGGGTTAGTGTCCGTGTACAAACGGGGTTGGTATATCGGGGGTTACTGTCCGTGTACAAACGGGGCTGGTATATCGGGGGGTTAGTGTCAGTGTACAAACGTGGTTGGTATATTGGGGGGTTACTGCCCGTGTACAAACGGGGTTGGTATATCGGGGGTTACTGTCAGTGTACAAACGGGGTTGGTATATCGGGGGGTTACTGTCAGTGTACAAACGGGGTTGGTATATCGGGGGGTTACTGTCCTTGTACAAACGGGGTCGGTATATCGGGGGGTTACTGTCAGTGTACAAACGGGGTTGGTATATCGGGGGGTTAGTGTCAGTGTACAAACGTGGTTGGTATATTGGGGGGTTACTGCCCGTGTACAAACGGGGTTGGTATATCGGGGGTTACTGTCAGTGTACAAACGGGGCTGGTATATCGGGGGGTTAGTGTCAGTGTACAAACGTGGTTGGTATATTGGGGGGTTACTGCCCGTGTACAAACTAGATAGACATGTAGCCTACAGCTGTGACAAGAACACCTGATACTGACTACGGACATAACATGTCCTCTGACATATTTGTAATACATATCAAATAATAAAATGAGCATTGTAGTACGAGTGTGTTGAAAGTGTCACGTGATTCAAGTATTGTTGAATTATGCTTTAAATCGGTCGGTATTTTTAGATAATTGTTCTTCATTGCTATAAATGTATTTTAAAGTGTAATATTATACTATGAAATTACCAAATCAAAATAGATTTGCTATTATGATGAGTAATTATTACGACAAAAGCATGTTCATGCTACAAGTACAGTGTGCTAACATCGTTTGCCCTTTTCGTATTTATGTCAATTCTTTGAGCCTAACGCGATGTCTTCACTACAGTTGATCTAGAAGAATCGCCCAGATATTCTCTATAAATATGTGGTATTACTTCTATTAGTGTCAGCGAACAACTCATGCTTTAGAGTTACGCATTTTCTTGTAAAAATCGAGTTTATCCACAGTACACAAATAGTAAGTAGAATGAACAGTAAGCAAGGATTGTCAGGATTGTACAATGAATGGTAACATAGCTCGACACTAGTAAACACGGACTGCCAAGAATTGCCGTATTGATGGTGAATACTAAGGTCGATCTCTGTAAACAAAGACTATTAAATACTTGTCTGTTAGTAAACAGCGCAAAAGAATTACCTTATAACTGAAAACTGAGTTCGGCAAGAGTAATCGTGGATAAGCCAATAACTGCCCTACAACAGTTTAACACTGAATTCGGCGTAACAAACAAAGGAGTAACCAGGAATGGATTTAGTGATTACAAACAATGGGTTTGGCACTAGTAAACACCGAATAACACAGATCTGTTCTGTCTCAATATCACTACAACACCAAAGAGTTCGGCGTTAATCAACAACGGACATTGTAGAGTTTGTCATAGTTACCAGTGAACTATGTTCACCACGTGTTGTACCTAACGTCAGATATATACGGTATTGATTCCGTACCACTAATTACATCGGGGATGGTATCTTATGATGCGCCGTCAGACTGACGAGTGGATAACCACGAACTTAATATGGTAACAACAACAAGTAAACATTGAAATATATTTTTAAGTCAGCATTTGATATTGGTGTCGTTAACTGTGTGTCCACAGCTATCGTATCAGATAGACTCGTGGTTGTCTACATAATGGTTGGAGATTAGAACCGCCAGTTAAAGCTGTTCGACTAGCGTTGCTTTATTAAACAACACATAACCCAAGACATAGTCCAGTATTGATCACATAATTCCATTAACTAGAACCTTCTTTAATTAGTCAGCACTTCAATTGTCCCCAGCGTTAGAGCTATTCTCCGTTAACATTAATTGCCACCATCACTACTACATCTTTGTACTTTTTGTTTCAACATCTATTTTGATAAATGCAGTTTCTCTGGTCGTTTTGTTGATCCCGATGTCAGGTTTCGTCCATACCACAAAACTTTCATTTGTGTTAAGTACACACAGGAAAAAAGACTGCAATCCTTCATAGAAAAAAAATCAGTATAATTGTAACCTCTTTCCCCCTAAACACTGTTAAAAGCCAGCTAGTATGTCGGTTTGTCTAATTTGTTTGTTCCATTACCAACAAGTTCTGTTTGTTTGTGTTGTGAACGGAATTTGTAAAAGTGCATCCCGGTCATTGCTAAGTAGCTTTTAGAAACGGTAGAACACGACATCGAGATTTTCCTTTGGACGTCACTGATTGCTATGGCTACATATAGAACATTTATACGCGCGAGATGTGTCGATACCAGCGTCGTGATTATATTTCATGGACATTGAGATAAGGCTCTGACCAATGAGAATAGATAGGAACAGGCTAAACGCTCCATCCATCTCCTTCCTTATGACAGGCCCGCAGTTGACACGTCCACAGACGCTGCTTCAACGGCAGCTGCGGTGACGTCATGTCATCCGTCACGTGATCAATATTTCATTTTGTGAGACTTGGGCATATATGCAATATACAGTGTAAGTTATAGACCAATGTTTATTGGTCAGTCGATTTAGAGGAAAATCATAAAGTCTTCAGAGCTCATGAATGAATGGTGATTATCTATATCTTTATCGTTATCATTACTTTATATACATGTACGTATGTAGGTAATGTTAAAGATGACAGAAACGGCGTGTGGGGCCTCCGATGGGATATCTATGTCTATATAGGATTGCGAGATTGTTAGAGCTCCTATAGCCCCCATTCAAGTTCTGATAAAAACAAAAACAAACGTTAAGATGGTTTCTTTTCGTTTCCTGTGATATATTAAACGAATTGTTTAATCAGATGACGAAACAGCTTTATGTTGAAGCATTGTGTTTGTCTATGGTTAGGACAAATGTAGCTTCGACCAGGCGACAAACAAAAAAACTACGTCGTAGATTGAGTTTTGATTTACGGTACATTTGGGAACCCATTAATCTCGTATTATCACGGAAACCCCCGAATGATTTTGAATTTTCAGTTATACATGTATGTTCTTGGAGTTCGTAAATGTAAGTTTATTTATGGGCTGCGCAACGGAAAAGGTGAGAAAAAAACTTAATAGTAACATTTGTTTTCGTTGCTTATCCTATAAATACACATATATAAGACAAACATGCTGCACGCTTATGATTGTAAGCAAGCAGCAAGCTATCTACGAACGGAGCGCCTTACGTGTAGGGTGTGGGAGCCAGAGGACTGATAGATTTAGTTCTGTGTACATGTATACTACTAGTGGACTAGATTGTACTGTTGTACCTTGACATTCCCACGTGATTTATTTTCTGTTCCCGTGACCTTTGTATATTTAGGCCTTCCAGTTGCACTGATATTTGTCACATTGTCTGGATTGGTGAATTTCGGGCTCACGAAATTCCTCGAATTTGATACCTGTCGCAAATGTTTTGTATACAACATATGTTTTCACAAAAATTGTACGTGTGCTCCATCTATTGATGTGTGTCATTTTCTAACTATAGAACAGTATACACTTTATATTGTCGTGATAGATCGACGAACATGTTTGACACACATTACCTGGTCACCTAGTGATTATGTTACACCTGTACTGCCTTTTACCTGTAATTAAGGCTACCCTTTCAGTTTAAACATTACTCTTGGATACCTCGGACAATGAATGATCCTTAACTCGCTGTTGACCTTTGAGTGGTCACTCTCCAATAGCCCCTTCAGCCCCGGGTATCGGGTGTAACGAGATTAGGGCGTGAAGAGGCATACCTGACATACATCTTCTCCCCCTTTTGTGTGGAGCATGCCTGAAGGATTTTACGAGTGTGCTAAGGTTCTGACACGCCAGTTGTGTTGTTGTATGCGTGTAATTAAGCAGAAACTGCCATCAGTGATTTGTGTGATAGATTTGTATATAACTCATCTGTTACAGCGTGTACGTTACACCGTAAGGAGTAAGGGGGGGGGGGGGGGGGGCTTGGGGCAGTACTGTACATGGTATACTGAATCTACATTGATACAGAAAGTAACCCCAACACTGACAGTAGTCTGTCATGTTTATAAACAAAAGTACATGTCGTATTTGAGTGCCTCCACAAACTCACTATGGCGTGATGATATATAATTATATTAATGTACCACTAGTTTTCATGACGTCACACTTTAGCGTATTCTGCATGCTGCCCCCCCATCCCCACCCCCTAGGGATAACAAGCTCTGTTCCTCCATTCACAGAACAAGTTCACATTTTACATGTTCAGGATAAATTGTACTTCTTTCACTACTTAAGGTATGACAGGTCTGTATGAATTGAAAGAAGAAAACAATGATGACGCCATTTAATCAGAAATGACGTCACAATCAGCTTTCAACGGTAGTGGCCATAGACAAGTCAGGGTACATACTATTATGTAAAACATATGGAAACTAACATCTATCTTGGAGTTATAGGATAAACATCTCTAATTCCTTAGTTGATAATTCAGGTTTGCCTAACCCTCCTCAGAGCCTGATGTTAGAGACCAAACATGTATACCTTGGCTAAGTATAAACGTAGACGGGAGATATACTTGTAAAGGATGCGAGGGTGCATGCATTTGGCAGTGGTGTATTGAAAATATTGACGATACCTTCATATACGGTTTATTTGGGAGCGTTATGTAGAGTATAATTATTGAAAGAAGCGCCACCTAGCGACAACACGTCGAATTACAGTATTGAATGGGAGCACAAGCTTCTATAGATCAGACGACATAGAGGTATATTGTATATATCACAATTATACCGCACGTTTTACAGCTGATGAACGATGACTTTGGTTTAAATGGGTACATTCCAAAGTCTAAAAATGTTAAGACCCATCCGTGTTTGTTTTCGTGACATGCATGGAAGTTAAGGAAAACCAAAATGTTACGAACTTTCAAGATAAAAAAGAGGACGAGTTTTCATTTAATTTCTAATTGTTCAGTTTTATCGACGATGGATCTTCCATTACATATGCAGGAAAAAGATGGAGTCTGGTCTGGTTTAGTTTCCATTTCATTCAGGTGACAAGCGTCAATCGGAAAGCATTCGGGAATTTCTGTTCGAGCTTGAATCCTTTTCTGCTGTAAAACATTCTTGTGAAATAGTTTTCTATATCAGGTTTCATTACAACAGTAAGAGGCTTTATAATGGAAATGTCAATAATGCTGATTTAGAAGAGAAATTCAGGAAGAATATAATCAAAATTTACACAGATCGACACTGTACATTTAGTTTAATTCGGTGAATTGTTAAAAGTCAAACATTCACGTTTCTTTACTTCGTCTTACTTTGTTCTAAGATATTGAGAATATGTTTACTGTCAGTCTGTCTTATCATTCTTACAACATGTCTTAACTATATGTCCGTCTGTACAACATCTACCCTGTCAGTCTGATCGTCCGTACTATATATCTGTCAGCGGGATGGTGTGTCAGCGGGATGGGCATCCTCGATTAACAACTACGCTATCTACCTCCTGAAATATGTCATGGCGAAACTGAATGCTCCGTGTGCGCCACCTTGTTGATGAGACAAGAGGACTGGTTCGACTCTTTGATGTAATCGAACAATATCTCGTGGTCACATAACGCTAAAACTTGAAAAGATTTGAAGTCGGTTACGGCTCTTTTGTAATCTCCAAAGGACATTCATGCAGCCTGGGGATTGATCAGGTTTTGTTTGACCTGAGCGTGCCTTCAGTTTTGCCATGAAATATTGACCGCTCAACAATAAAGTTATAGTGACCAGTGAATTAGGTTCTCGCAATACTTATATTCTGTACACGGAGAAGCTTCGCCAGTATACACAATTTAACGCATGGTATTTTCATGATAAATTGTACATGAAATATTCGGGCACCCCTGCAAACTCCACGTGTTCTTGTCCAGACTAAGCACTGTTAGGGGTAATCGTTATAACAGTTAAAGCTCGCTGTTCAGACGTTCTTAATCTCGTTCTTCTATCTAAACGTTGATGCAATTACTTCAACAGATCCACCAATAATCCCCGCAAAACGTATAGAAAACTTCATAACCGAAACAGGTCTGTCCGTAAGTAATGTATAGACAACGTCATAACCAAAACGGGTCTGTCCAGAGGTAATGTATAGACAACTTCATAACCAAAACGGGTCTGTCCGTAAGTAATGTATAGACAACGTCATAACCAAAACGGGTCTGTCCAGAGGTAATGTATAGACAACTTCATAACCAAAACGGGTCTGTCCGTAAGTAATGTATAGACAACGTCATAACCAAAACGGGTCTGTCCAGAGGTAATGTATAGACAACTTCATAACCAAAACGGGTCTGTCCGTAAGTAATGTATAGAATACTTCATAACCAAAACGGGTCTGTCCGTAAATAATGTATAGAATACTTCATAACCAAAACGGGTCTGTCCGTAAATAATGTATAGAATACTTCATAACCAAAACTGGTCTGTCCATAGGTAATATATAGACAACTTCATAACCGGAACGGGTCTATCCATAAGTAATGTATAGACAACTTCATAACCAAAACAGGTCTGTCCATAGGTAATGTATAGACAACTTCATAACCAAAACGGGTCTGTCTATAGGTAATGTATAGAAAACTTCATAACCAAAACGGGTCTGTCCATAGGTAATGTATAGACAACTTCATAACCAAGACGTGTCTGTCCATAGGTAATGTATAGACAAATTCATAACCAAAACGGGTCTGTCCATATGTAATGCATAGACAACGTCATAACTTAAACGGGTCTGTCCGTAGGTAATGTATAGACAACTTCATAACCAAAACGGGTCTGTCCCTAAGTAATGTATAGACAACTTCATAACCAAAATCTGTCCATAAGTAATATACAGACAACTTCATAACCAAAACTGGTTTGTCCATAATTAATATATGGACAACTTCATAACCAAAACGGGTCTGTCCATCGGTAATGTATAGACAACTTCATAACCAAAACGGGTCTGTCCATAAGTAATATATAGACAACTTCATAACCAAAACAGGTCTGTCCATAAGTAATGTATAGACAACTTCATAACCAAAACGGGTCTGTCTATAGGTAATGTATAGACAACTTCATAACCAAAACGGGTCTGTCTATAGGTAATGTATAGACAACTTCATAACCAAGACGGGTCTGTCCATAAGTAATGTATAGACAACTTCATAACCAAAACAGGTCTGTCCATAAGTAATGTATAGACAACTTCATAACCAAAACGGGTCTGTCCATAAGTAATGTATAGACAACTTCATAACCAAAACGGGTCTGTCCATAAGTAATATATAGACAACTTCATAACCAAAACGGGTCTGTCCATAAGTAATGTATAGACAACGTCATAACCAAAACGGGTCTGTCCATAGATAATGTATAGACAACTTCATAACCAAAACGGGTCTGTCCATAAGTAATGTATAGACAACTTCATAACCAAAACGGGTCTGTCCATAAGTAATGTATAGACAACGTCATAACCAAAACGGGTATGTCCATAGGTAATGTATAGACAACTTCATAACCAGAACGGGTCTGTCCGTAAGTATCGCACGTACTGTCCTCTTCCTGGGCCCTGTCATACATTGTAAATACGTTTGAGAAACTTTATAATGAACTCAGTTTAGATTTCTCTCCATGACGTCGTCCATGAAGGACAATATGTATCAAACGCGTTAGTATCATCAGTCATGTTGGAAAACGTCTGGGTTCATTATTTAACGCCACTACAGGACACCGAGACGCTTTTTCCTTTTTTTATATGAAGTTCCTACTTGGACAGTGATTGGAATCTGTCCATCGAAGATAAGTTTGATATTCTCATGAGAGCCAAAAACGCCGCATTCGTCTGCATCCATGAGGAATTTGCATTTTAAATCAATTATGTAGAAATATCAAATGTCTTTGTGAAGCCCCTCAAAAGCTGAAGAAGAAATGATGCCAGATGGTTTTAATCTTTTTATTTCTTGAGTATAGGTATTCTGTATATATTAGAAATGAAACAGTTTTCTAACCAAATGACGCCTTTATTCATCCACATTTAGACATTTAAATTTCTGTAGCTGTTGGCTTGAAGTCACAAATCGTCCTGTATCTCTTAAACTTAACTAAACGGACGTTTTTATGGGTTTTTCTCATATGATGTCATAAACCTTAATTTTTTATCATCCATGTGGTTTACTCAGAATTTCACTAAAATCTAGAAATTATCCGTGTTTCGTTACACTATGGTTTAGATAATTCATAAATCGTTGAAGTATGGCTGTCTTTGTTACATGTATGTATTAAAGTATAAGTGAGAATTTTGTTATCTTAAGTTATTATTGAAGAAGTTCTAATGTACCAATCTGCTTATTTGTTTATCACAAAACTGTTGCTATATTTGTCACAAAATGCAGTCGATATTTGTAACAGCAGATATCTGGAAATTGGACCAGAATCATGACGTCACATTTTGTACTTTAGTGGAGATGTGTCAGAATTACAACAAACAGTCATGATATATTATTTATATAAGAGCTATATTTTATTTGCGATATTTTCTATAGGTGCAAGTGTTGGTTTTCAAATGACTGTGTCATCTATGTCTTTGTTTTGATCAATGTCAGCCATATGTTTGTATTGATCAGTGTCATATATATGTTTGTTTGCATTAAGACACATTTTTCCAATATAAACGTTAACTATTTTACAACAATCATGAAACAAATTATTCCACTTATATTAATCATTCTTGTTGGCCCGGATGTTAGCGAGCGTGGGGTCCTATTCTTGGAGGAAAACAAACTACCAGGAGAAAATCCACTTGGTCGGGTAGGCGACCCCATACCTTTTCACGTCCGATCGGGAATCAAACCCCGGCCGCCTTGGTGCAAGACGCTCACACTGCCTAATCCAAGTAAAGACCTTACTAGTCTGAGTTCCATAAAAAGTAGTTCCACGTACACAATCTGACACACTAGTATTTATCTTAGAGATGTACAAATTAGCCAACTCCACCAAAATGATCGCTTGTTACTGACGATCTTACAATCCTTTGGTATACATATCGGATTTCAGTGGCACATACACTAGGGAAACTACAAGCGTCACGGAACGACACGTGTTTGGCCGCAGACGAACATAGCTTTTTACATGTGTAGTTCATCGAATTATTGGCACAGCGTCCTTGTGCTCGTCCTTGTGCTCGAATCATATGGGCAGTGGCGTTTGTAACGTATTTGAACATATCTTGTGATTCTGATTGTTCAAGTCTAAATGAGGAAACATGCAAGCTAGTAATCATGTGCATGACTGATATCCTCCCAGAAGGTCTAGATCGAGAAACCCGGATATACAGTACACCACAAAACCGGGTTGACTTGCGGCTTACAGTGTATTTTAGACTACCATCAACAAACGCTGGTCTGTCCTTCAAAAGTGTGTATGTTCCGTCTGTTATCCCTTCTGGAACAATTGTTGTCGTATGAAATGCTCAAAAGACCCCCTTTTTCAAGTTTTATATAAAGTGTCTGTCTCTTCTGCTTGGTTGCTTGTTAACTTTGTAAGAAATGAATGACATCATTGTTTACTGGCCATGCACTTTTTTTCTAAACGTCGCGAACAGGGTTATGATATAAACAAACAGCGACACGAACAGGGCTACATGTATGATATAAAAACAAACAACGACAGAAACAGGGTTATGATATAAACAAACAACGACAGGAACAGGGTTATGATATAAACAAACAACGACAGGAACAGCGCTATGATATAAACAAGCAACGACACGATGTTGTACTTTAGGAGACAGTGCAATTGTGACCTCACAATCAGTGCTATCTGCAGTTCTGCACTGTCATGTCAATACATTCAACAAGTGCTGCTTTGCTTATTGGGTCATAGTTGCCTCCATTCTGGGAAGGTGCATGTGTAATCTCCATGGTTACATGAACGTCATCCTATCGCTAGAAAACTGACGTAAGTATGCGGGAAAATGTAGGCTGAACCACTGTTTCCCAGGAATTAAATGACGTCACAATGGCATTGACGTAAGCACCTACAGTACCAAAATGTAAAAAAACCTATCTGACTAATCTAAGCCTATAAGACTAATCTGGATTTATACAAAGTGACTTCATTAAAATTGTTAAGTCAAAATCATATCGTTTTTGCATATAAACTGATACTGTCTGTTGTTTATCGTTTTTGTCAAAATCAGTGAAACATATCAGCATTGATCTGTTTTGTACTGTAACCCTGTTCCTGAGTATATGTCTCTCAAACTGTACAAAATGTAGTTATGGATTAATATAGGATAAGTTCGTTAATTTTAATTTTCCCCCATTTCGTTTTGAGCACTGCACATCTATCTACGATAAATTAAAACATATTAAGTACAATGGTACAATTCCTTATGGACTCAACTATTCCTGAAATGTATTACCCGTCATTCGTGGTATAAACCATAACATATATTTAAAAGAAGTACAATGTACATGTTGTTGGTCCGTACGAATCTCGTCATTCAGACGGCATGCAAGTACACGAGCACAGTGCATCCTTCTGCTGTGTATGGAACAGCTGGAAATGTAGAGTATGACGTCACAATCTATCAGCTTTATTTGACAGAAACATACATATTCGGTTTTAGCGCACCATAGAATATGTTGGTTGCCAACTGCGGACACATGCGTTAGCGCACCATAGAATATGTTGGTTGCCAACTGCGGACACATGCGTTAGCGCACCATAGAATATGTTGGTTGCCAACTGCGGGCATACTACCGTATACGCAGTCAAAATGAGGTACAATCCTTATATAAACGTCTGCACGATCCAAAGTGTCTTCATAACGTCAGGCAATACATCGTTGTCATCATAGGCAGTGTTAGGAGCCGGGGATAGAGGGATCCGTCAGGTACGGAAGATTATCTAACGGATAACAGTGCTTATACGCCAGACAAGAAGTAATAAAATACTAACAGAACTTCTATTAACTCATTACGTGTAAAATCATTTGGGAAATATAGTTATACGAAACGAAAAAAAAGTCTGAACATTGACGACACTCCTGAATAACAAGTGTAAACATATGAGTACATTAAACAAGATCTCAAACTTGTTTATACACACAGACCAGATAGGTCCAAATCTGGTTCCTTGTCTAATGTTACCAACAATGGACAGAGGCTTCGAAAGTAAAGAAACTACAAATATGTAAGTTGTAAGATGAATATTGATATTTAATATATAAACAGAAATATTGCATAGGATGTTGTTACAGGACATCGTCATTGGCTAAAACATATTTACTTACTTTGAGGTGATAGGATCAAAAAAGATAATCGAGTAAACACACTACCGCGAGGTGATTGGGTTGACATATTTACCATGATGTGATAGAACACACCTCCCATGAGGCGATTGCATAACTAAGGATTGCACTTGATAATAAATTGGCCTATCGATGTCTAGACCAAAATCCGAAGTGCACTCTAAATAAACCGCTTCGTTCGCGGTTCATGAAAAAGTGCACTTTTGTTTTCGATCAACATGGAGACCGTCGTAAAAGTACAAGAGAATAAGACCAGGTGTTCCGGAAGAGTAAGCGTCTTCTGCTTCATCGACGACACCCGGAATGTAAATTTTTTTTGTCACATCCATCTAAACATCAAGTTCTAAAACCAAGGACCAAGTATCATTGCCAATCACAACAAGTAAACACACTAATGAGTATACTGAAAAACGTCCATTTTCATATCACTTAAAGATACACAATATTTCTCAATGACACAAAGATGGCGACCATAACACTTGCCCATAGTTCTGATCAACCTGCGTCTCTCAAATTCGTGTGTTGTTAGTTTGTGTATCAGCAGTCGACATCGATCACGCAAATCCCGATACCTAGAGCAAGACCTGGAAAATCGAATCAATTGCGACATGTTAACACCATAAGTTGGAGAAATAGGGATGTTACTATCAAGAAATGGAAAGTCCACGATCGAAAATTGAAATCATCACGTTTATCGTATAGCTTAGTAGTAAGCTGTCCATGGTGATCGTAGTTTAAGTAGAGATCGAAGTAAGCAGCTGTGAAGAGTCTGGTGTGTCCTTTATTGCAAGTTCAGAAGGGTATATACAATCGTCGTAGTCAGCAAACTTTTTGTTGTTTTATAGACAACACATCGTCGATATATCTGAAAGTGAAATTAAAAGATTTGGTAAGGTTTTTGTTACATTTTCTGTTACCAATCCATGCTTCAAATTTGCCGCGTACAATGATTAAGCTCGCTGTGACGTAACGATGACGGTGGCGGGAGAAAGGCCACCATGACAGTCCAAGTTCACACGAAGGAACTCTGGAACAATTTAACCCCTATCTGTAACAAAATATGATTGGAGAACACAGTTGTTAAAAGAGGAGTTTAAAATGAAACGAGGCATGTTATTTTTGGGCGATGAAAATGCCACGGCATGCGAAGCATTCATTGATAGGGTTTCAGCAGGACCAGTACGGGGTACAACTCGTTGGACTTCATTATGAGCATTGGCCGGATGTAGGCCTTCGTCCATGATACCAATAATCTTATTATAGCCTCATAAGGCAACCGACATATCCATGAGACAGTGCAGCGGTGTAGCACCAGCAAATAATCTTTTTTTATGTAAAAAGTAGTACTTTGTGTATGACGTCATCAAAATATGTCCTTTATTTTTCGGTCTATCGCTTGTATTACTTGACGGATTTGATAAAAAAAAAAAACAATGAAAAAACGTGTTTCAAATCAAATAAACAAATAAACACTATACACAAATAGTGTTTTTTACTGTTAAATGATCGGATAAAAAAATGATTATGTGGTGAATAAATCACCAATAACGTCAATGTTTAAACCTTTGGGGTAAGATGTGCTATAACGAATCGGAAAGGATTTTTGTGAAATGAAATGTACTTGAGAATCGGCTGCTATATGTTAGTGGTTCAACAATTTGTAGGTAAGAGTAACATTTGGATTTTTTAAGTAGTAGTAGTATCCTCTAAAATTTTGGAATTGACAGTAACCCGGAAATTGTGTACATGTAAGTGAGAGCAACCTGGGAATTTTGTAAGTGAGAGTAACACTCCGGGATTTTGTAAGTGAGAGTAATCTAGGGGATTTTGTAAGTGAGAGTAACCTATGAATTTTGTAAGTGAGAATACCGCAGTAGTTCTTTAAACTAGTGCAAAAAGTCTAAAAAAAGAGCCATTTCCTACCCCCATACTGAATGCTTCTAGTCATCTACGAGTTGTGAAAAAAATAACGCAACAAGTTAGCGCCCTCCAGGGAATAAGTTGTGTGGGTTTTGTTGCGTACTGGCAGTATAAGAGTACAACCCTCGCGTGTCCCCCGTCGGGGAGATACTGGAACGACGGACTTTATTGATAGAGAACGTGCATTAACAGACAAATGAAGGTGATGGAAACGAAACTCACTTCTTATTCGCCGCGCCATTACACGGTTAAACGATTTCAGAGGCATTACGGAAGTTTATGTGACAACAGACAGGTATTGGTAAAAGTGGGAATAATGGTTGAAAAACAGAACAAATAAAAGCATCTGACATGGCGGAATGTGAAAACATGACACGGAATCATTGTACAGACAATTGTTATAAAAGTTTGGTTTTTATCTTTGGCCACAAAAGAAAAGGACAACCCGACATCATGCAAAGCGCGTGATCAATGTGCAATCCTTTATATCCAGGGGCTATGAGCGTAACCCCTGGGTATCGATGGTGTCCATGTACAGGCATTTGTTTAAAAAGTTTATATTTTGTTAAACGGCATAATGTTGGCCGGAAACATAAGAAGACATACTATTACACTGATCAGCGGCATAATGTTGGCCGGAAACATAAGAAGACATACTATTACACTGATCAGCGGCATAATGTTGGCCGGAAACATAAGAAGACATACTATTACACTGATCAGCACCCAAGAGGACGCACTTCCCGTCATACATTTCTTGGAATTCATATGTTTGTGCGTGCACAATTTAACACCATTCCTTCTGTGCTGTAGAGTTGTTTTAGGGACAGAACCGTATATAGCTAGATATGGAGGGATGATAGATGAGTCCATTTATATGATAGCTGTGGATCTATCTCTACACAAACCGGCTGTACCTGATACACTACATCTACTACACTCGTATAGTCCTAACTCCGGGCAGGCAAACATCTCAGGGACATCGGTTTTGACAGTGGTTTTTTTTCAACGTGATATTAACTCGCTTGGGCGTAACGTTAACACAAACATCTTTCCAAGAATTTTTAACCTTAAAGAACTAGAGTTACGTTTGTGGAAAAGATCAGGTATTTGTATACACCTACTCTATAATAAACACCGTGCTACAAAATTCTGCTGCTATACACACTTTCTACAAGTGTACTCGCAAAATGTTACACGTAGTTCATTATTCTTAACTAGCAATCGATGTTAATTTTAGAACGATACGTGTGAAACGCGTGTCCGCATTTCTTAAATCCATTCAGACCATGTCGGAGGTTAGCCTCCGAATCCATTGCTTTTCGGAATTCCTTAAAAGTCAAAATTAACTCTAGGACAATCAACTAGTTATAGAAATCTTACTTAAATATTCGACAGTCATGGCGTCAATTTCTATTTCCTAAATAAGAGTTAAGGACAGCACAGTGGAGCTTTGTTAGCCTTTTCTATGGCAGACGGTTACCATAGCGACGAAGGATAGTTGCATCGTGTCTTTCACCGGAAGTGACTAGATAATTATTATGTACAGTATACAGTAGACATAACTAGTATACACTAACCTGTGATACCATATGTATTATGTGATGCTTGTATCTGTTATAGGATCACACTGGATACTGAGATAAGTAAGATATACAATGACGACAACATATTCAGTGATGACCTTCGCTCTCGTTACGTCACCATCCGGGACCTTCTGGCACACAACATTGGTATCCGTAGCAACAACTATATGAGGTTCGACGACAGCCTGACAAGAGGAAACATATACAGGTAAGTATACAATTAAACATGTACATTAATGGTATTCAGGGTCGACAGGTACATAATCAGGCTCATGGTTAATATATAAAGGTACATGTAAACAAATAAGCGTTAGGCTTTGAAAGTAAATATATAGCCTTGAACATCCGGTTTTCGACGGGGTAACAAATATCGCAGATAACACAGGAAACAACTGTGAATAAAAAAATCCCAATATTATTTATGCAATAGTCTGTCTTTTACCTTACCCGTACGATTGTTTCTCTGTCAATTCGTTATTTACTCATTACAATGTCGGCACTTTCCTACTGCTACTCGTCATGGCGACCGCCATGACACTTTATTGTGTTATCGACGGTAATGCTCCCTAGCGTTTCAAAAGCATTAAAGACCACATCAGTCGAATTTTGTAACAGGAAACATTTCCAAGAACCAACATTTGAGTTTTAAATAATCATCCTTCAGAAAACTCACATTTGATTTAAATAATAAATTTTAATATTTTTTCAACGGAAGTGACATCAGAACTTGCACAAATCAACATCTTTTTTGTATAATTCTCTGTTTAAAACACCGCATTACCTACCATTACATTTTTTATTGAAATCGTATACTATATCGCTTCACAGGGTTGGATGTAAGAAAAAAACAATATTTTCCATTTTGTTATGAGAAAAAAAAATCCGAAACATGCTCTTTCATAGCGTTACTTGAATTGCAAAATTAATTTTGCCTGGTTGTAAGATGTCGCTAAAAATCACAAAATCAGACTCGGGACATCTAGCACAATGTTTACTAATTTGACGGAGGCTCAGAACGCTGCATGTAAGGTTTTAAAGATATATATAAAATGGGCTTAAGTAAATACTTAATTTTACGTGAGTATATATTCAATCTGTGATAAAATAACCCGTTTGAAACGCAAAGTCTGCTTCTCTTGGTCAAAACGTTTCTTGTTATGTGGGCATTAGGCAGACGACACCTGGTGAGAAATCACGCGAGAGTTAACGAGAGATTTACAAAATGGCAAAGGCGTTGGAAACTCCATCTCGTCGATAACGTAATGCCCGACCATATAAGGTTGAAAAGATAAGTTAAACAAATGACATAGTTCACTCTCGATCCTTCCTCAACGCCCACTGTTTGTATTGCTAGTTTTTCCTACATGTGAAGATATGTTCAAACATTTGGATCAGTTGGAGTGTGCACATTGTTCCTAATAATACGCTTTAACTGAATGGAATATCAAACGTAGGAACATAGGTCTTTCTTGTTGTTTATTTAAATGATATAAGAACATATAACAAAATTAAAAAAGAACTTAAAATCTTTTAAAGCAGGGCATAATATGAACAAAAGGGAAATATTTACATGGAGACCCCTGTAAAAGTACATGTACAAGAGAACAAGACTAGGTGTTCCGGAATAGAAAGCGTCTTTTCCTTTATCGATGACACCCGCCATGTAAATATTGGTCACATCCAAGTAAATATCAAGTCCTAAAAATGAGAACCGAGTCATCATTGTCAATCACAACAAGTAAGCACACTAAAAAGCAATCTCAAACACGTCTATTTTAATATCACATTAAGATACAAAATATTTCTCAATGAGACAAACATGACGACTTTAAAACTTGCTCATAGTTCGGATCAACCTGAATCTCTCGAATCACTGTGTTGTAAGTTTGTTTGTCAGTAGTCGACATCGAATGAATGACTATGTACAAAATGTAGTTATTATTATTTTTTTTTTAATATTTAAATTATTTCCTGCATCTTGGGACAAAATATTACGTTATTGCGTATTTGTGTTAATCTGTCGATAAGTAAACACAGCTATCATGTAGGTTTAAACTAACGGTTGGAAGTGAAATAGAATTGTAATCGTACACAAAACATACGTAACACCACAGAAATACCCTGTCCACTCACATCGCCCTATCATTCACCTCAAGGTCATCCGTGTGAAAATGCAAACCACTGGCAATCCTCTCTACCTTGGTAATTATTATTTGATTATTTTCGTTTCTCTCCTGTGATTTGAACAATATGGGTAATGAAACCCAACCTTGGGGTCGACTGCATTTTGCAATATCAATATAATAAAGGTCTGGATTGCAATGATGTTCTTTTTAAACGTTGCGATCTCTTTTCCGATCGATAGAGGCGCCCCCTGGCGGTGGCGCTGACCCGTCGTTAGATGCGGGACGGGGAGGTCTGATCGATGGGCGCCAAATCGTAATTGCATACCTTGCTTCACATCAACTTCTATTTTGTCGTGCTCAAAGTTATTTATAAATGCAATCCCGTCTAATTCATATAAATGTAATTTTAAGTTTCCCCTCGGTTGTACAATCATATTTCGTTGTTTGTGATTCTGTGTTCGGGGAATCACCGACATATTAGGTCCGTTTACAGCGGGGTGCTGTATGTCCGCCTCACTGTCTACGTCGATTGTTTATCTCAAGGTCACTCCAAGGTCATCATTAAACTCTAATAAAACACATTGTCACATTTCTTAATACATGTTGAAGTCTGAATATCATTCAATGTGAGAGTCTACGCGAAACAGAAATGGAATCATTCAGTCCTGTATTGTTGTATCAATGCCCTTCTATTTTGTTTATATCGACCATCTTGGAGACAGCGGTCGTATTGTATTTGTCAATCGGAAGGTAGAACTAAACATAATACGATATACAACACTTGTATACGGTTTGAAGATATTCTGTTTTTTTTATGGATGGTGATTACTCGGGACCACAATAGATATGTGCATTGTTGTATATATTTTGGTAATAGGTCTTTGAGTGGGACATATATTTCCGAGACCCATTTGAGAATCTTATAATGTATATACGCCTTCCTCAGTAAACCCCCCCCCCCCCGTGGTAGCCCCGTGGTAGCCGTAACTCATTGCAATGGTTTGTTGTTGAATGTATTTTATTCGTATCCTTTAGTAAGCCGTTTGTCGTTGTTTGATTTTTAGTTTATAACTGTGATGATATGTTCGTCGTTGAATATAAAACCCTGTGGTGTATTTTTTCGTTGACCGAATCAATCCTAACCCTGTAGCTAACGTTTGTCTTTGAATGTGTTTACCCTGTAATACACATCTGATCTGTTTGTCAAGATGTGTAAATGTACAAGCCCATTTATGATAATTTTGTCGTGGAATGGGTATAGCGTTGAATTTTTGTCGTTGGGCATATTACATTTAGTCCATACCCTCGTGTCTGTGGCCCTCTTTCTATAAATGGCGTGACGTTGTTTAGTTTTTATATTTTACCAATCTGTACTTGTAGTAAAACACATCAGTCATTTATGACTTTCTGTTTTGTTTTTTCCTGCAGACGCATCAAGTTCCTCCGAGGCCGGGGAAGGTTCCGGGAGAGTTTTTACTACAGTAATCTAATGTATGGCATCATCACTGACATTGCAGAGAGACTTGGTGGGAAAAGTTGGGAGGACCTAGTCAGGGAGGAGCTTCTTAACCCCATAGGAATGACGTCCACAACATTCGCAACAATAGCTGAGGAGAAAAAGATAGACCTTGCCACCGGCTACATAGACTTCTATGGAGACATACACCCAGTGTCATTTCGGTTATCCAAGTATGTACAAACGCAAAGTTACAGTGTTAATTGAAACGGACATTTAATTCAGCAATTTTGTAAGGTTCAAAATCGCAAATCGGAACATGGAAAAAATTAAAATCACGAAGCGTGCGTTAAGGTACACTTGTATCTATTTATATAAATATAGCTGTCATATATAACAGGGCGTATAATCCTAAATATCTAAAAATACAAAAAACATCTTACAAGAGAATACTTTACACCGATATCATAACACACAAGGCCACGTACTGTACCATCACGATCACAGATGTTCAGATCTCGAAGATTTCTATTCCGTGAATTATCCATACTGTTCATCATATCCAAACTTCATCATACTCGAGATCACAATACTTAAATCGTAGCACAAAACAAAGTTCGTATAAAAAAGTGATCGTGCACTTTCCCCCCCCCCCCCCCCCAAAAAAAAAACGGAACATGATGCATCAATGTTCATAAAATGTAACCATAACTAAATGCACCATTCACTAAAATCAAGTTACACCTTAGCTACCATTCACCAAGGTCACGTTACACCTAAGCTACCATTCACCAAGGTCAGGTTACACCTAGGTAACCATTCACCAAGGTCAAGTTATACCTAAGCTACCATTCACCAAGGTCAAGTTATACCTAAGCTACCATTCAACAAGGTCACGTTACACCTAGGTTATCAATCACCAAGGTACGTTATACCTAGATATCAATCGCCAAAGTCATATTACACCTAGGCTACCATTCACCAAGGTCACGTTACACCTAGGTAACCATTCACCAAGGTCAAGTTATACCTAAGCTACCCTTCACCAAGGTCACGTTACACCTAAGCTACCATTCACCAATGTCACGTTACACCAACGTAATCATTCACCAAGGTCAAGTTACACCTAGGTTACCATTCACCAATGTCGTGTTACACCTAAGTTACCATTCACCAAGGTCAAGTTATACCTAAGCTACCATTCACCAAGGTCACGTTACACCTAGGTTATCAATCAACAAGGTACGTTATACCTAGATATCAATCGCCAAAGTCATATTACACCTAGGCTACCATTCACCAAGGTCACGTTACACCTAGGTAACCATTCATCAAGGTCAAGTTATACCTAAGCTACCCTTCACCAAGGTCACGTTACACCTAAGCTACCATTCACTAAGGTCACGTTACACATAAGCTACCATTCACCAAGGTCACGTTACACCTAAGCTACCATTCACCAAGGTCACGTTACACCTAAGCTACCATTCACCAAGGTCACGTTACACATAAGCTACCATTCACCAAGGTCACGTTACACATAAGCTACCATTCACCAAGGTCACGTTACACCTAGGTAACCATTCACCAAGGTCACGTTACACCTAGGTAACCATTCACCAAGGTCACGTTACACCTAGGTAACCATTCACCAAGGTCACGGAATACATATGTTACATTCACCAAGGTCACGTTACACCTAGGTTACCATTCACCAAGGTCACGTTACACCAACGTAATCATTCACCAAGGTCACGTTACACCTAGGTTACCATTCACCAATGTCACGTTACACATAAGCTACCATTCACCAAGGTCAAGTTACACCTAGGCTACAAGTCACCAAGGTCACGTTACACCTAGGTAACCATTCACCAAGGTCAAGTTACACCTTGGTACCAATCACCAAGGTCACGTTACACCTAGGTTAACATTCACCAAGGTCACGTTACACCTAGGTTACCATTCACCAAGGTCACGTTACACCTAGGTTACCATTCACCAAGGTCACGTTACACCTAGGTTACCATTCATCAAGGTCACGTTACACCTAGGTTACCATTCACCAAGGTCACGTTACACCAACGAAATCATTCACCAAGGTCAAGTTACACCTAGGCTACCAGTCACCAATGTCACGATACACCTAGGTTACCATTCACCAATGTCGTGTTACACCTAAGTTACAGTTGTGGTATCGCACAACGCACCAAAAACTGCGTGCGTGCATCGTGCATACATCGTGCACACATCGTTCGCCCATGGTGGGCCCAACCGGGCGATCTAAAGATCGTGCGTTTATGTGTGCGATTAAATCGCACACACGCACGATTTGGTACAATTGGTCGATACATATTACGGAATGAAAAACATATGGAACCCTCTTGTCCAAAACTATTTAAATTCGCATCATATTTATTGGGATTATGTCAATTTAACAATATACAGTAAACAGTATTACAGTGATCATAAGACAGCCAAGTGTGGGTTAAGCTACCAGGTATCAGAATATGTAAATAACATGCCGGAGTTTTACCTTTCCCGTGTGCGGCGATACGCTACGGCAGCCATTACCGAGCGACCGTTATGAAAACAAACTGGACCCTTATAATCAGTTATTTGAAAAACCCTCCCCTCCCCAACACTTTACCTGTGTTTTCACACCTAGGCAAGGGTTGTAAGTGCCCCGGGCCAGAGATATCTACATACATGTATATTGGCCATGTACAGGTACAGTTTATAACTTGGTAAAACTGGCAATATTTACTTGAATGAGAACTTGTCATTATGAGTTGAAAGTTTACATACATGTGTCTATTTGGTTTGTTTCTAAAACTACAGAAAGACTATTATCCATTTTTAGAAATATATAGATAGAACTATCAGCTAATGTAAATAGTTAAAATATAGAAATATGTTTAAAACAACTAGCGCGAAACCGTATATATTGTTAAACCATTTCTAAATTTACATCAACCATGATTGTCATCGCACAATGTTAGTCTATCGTGCGCCCACATGTGCGTTAGAAATAATCGCCCGGAATCGCATCGTTCGCACATCGTGCATACACCGTTCGCCCATCGTGCGCCCACCGCACATAGTGTAACGTTGTGCGATCCCACAACTGTACCATTCACCAAGGTCAAGTTATACCTAAGCTACCATTCACCAAGGTCACGTTACACCTAGGTTATCAATCACCAAGGTACATTATACCTAGATATCAATCGCCAAAGTCATATTACACCTAGGCTACCATTCACCAAGGTCACGTTACACCTAGGTAACCATTCACCAAGGTCAAGTTATACCTAAGGTACCCTTCACCAAGGTCACGTTACACCTAAGCTACCATTCGCCAAGGTCACGTTACACATAAGCTACCATTCACGAAGGTCACGTTACACCTAAGCTACCATTCACAAAGGTCACGTTACACCTAAGCTACCATTCACCAAGGTCACGTTACACATAAGCTACCATTCACCAAGGTCACGTTACACCTAAGCTACCATTCACCAAGGTAACGTTACACCTAGGTTACCATTCACCAAGGTCACGTTACACCTAGGTAACCATTCACCAAGGTCAAGTTACACCTTGATACCAATCACCAAAGTCATATTACACGTAGGTTACCATTCACCAATGTCACGTTACACCTAGGTTACCATTCACCAAGGTCACGTTACACCAACGTAATCATTCACCAAGGTCAAGTTACACCTAGGTTACCATTCACCAATGTCGTGTTACACCTAAGTTACCATTCACCAAGGTCAAGTTATACCTAAGCCACCATTCACCAAGGTCACGTTACACCTAGGTTATCAATCACCAAGGTACGTTATACCTAGATATCAATCGCCAAAGTCATATAACACCAAGGCTACCATTCACCAATGTCACGTTACACCTATGTTACCATTCACCAAGGTCAAGTTATACCTAAGCTACCCTTCACCAAGGTCACGTTACACCTAAGCTACCATTCACCAAGGTCACGTTACACCTAAGCTACCATTCACCAAGGTCACGTTACACCTAAGCTACCATTCACCAAGGTCACGTTACACATAAGCTACCATTCACCAAGGTCACGTTACACCTAGGTAACCATTCACCAAGGTCACGTTACACCTAGGTAACCATTCACCAAGGTCACGTTACACCTAGGTAACCATTCACCAAGGTCACGGAATACATATGTTACATTCACCAAGGTCACGTTACACCTAGGTTACCATTCACCAAGGTCACGTTACACCAACGTAATCATTCACCAAGGTCAAGTTACACCTAGGTTACCATTCACCAATGTCGTGTTACACCTAAGTTACCATTCACCAAGGTCAAGTTATACCTAAGCTACCATTCACCAAGGTCACGTTACACCTAGGTTATCAATCACCAAGGTACGTTATACCTAGATATCAATCGCCAAAGTCATATAACACCTAGGCTACCATTCACCAAGGTCACGTTACACCTATGTAACCATTCACCAAGGTCAAGTTATACCTAAGCTACCCTTCACCAAGGTCACGTTACACCTAAGCTACCATTCACCAATGTCACGTTACACATAAGATACCATTCACCAAGGTCACGTTACACCTAGGCTACCATTCACCAAGGTCACGTTACACCTATGTAACCATTCACCAAGGTCAAGTTATACCTAAGCTACCCTTCACCAAGGTCACGTTACACCTAAGCTACCATTCACCAATGTCACGTTACACATAAGATACCATTCACCAAGGTCACGTTACACCTAAGCTACCATTCACCAAGGTCAAGTTACACCTTGATACCAATCACCAAAGTCATATTACACGTAGGTTACCATTCACCAAAGTCAAGGAATACATATGTTACATTCACCAAGGTCACGTTACACCTAGGTTACCATTCACCAAGGTCGCGTTACACCTAGGCTACCATTCATCGAGGTAACATTACACCTAGGCTACCATTCACCAAGGTCACGGAACACAAAGGTCACATTCACCAAGGTCAAGTTACACCTAGGTTACCATTCACCAAGGTAACGTTACACCTAGGCTACCATTCATCGAGGTAACGTTACACCTAGGTTAACATTCAGCAAGGTCAAGTTACACCTAACCTACCAGTCACCAAGGTCAAGTTATACCTAGATTACCGTTTACTAAGATTTCCTTACACATAGGTTACCACTCATCAAGATAAAGTTCAACCAAGATTACCATTCGCCGAGCTATCGTAACACCAATGTAACTATGTCCCACAGTCATGTTACACCAATATTACCGTATGTACCAAGGTCACTGTACCAGGTTTACCATGTACCAAGGTCACTTTACTAAGTTTACCATGTACCAAGGTCACTTTACCTAGTTTACCATGTACCAAGGTCACTTTACCAAGTTTACTCATGTACCAAGGTCACTTTACCAAGTTTACCATGTACCAAGGTCACTTTACTAAGTTGACCATGTGCCAAGGTCACTTTACCAAGTTTACCATGTACCAAGGTCACTTTACCAAGTTTACCATGTACCAAGGTCACTTTACCAAGTTTACCTTGTACCAAGGTCACTTTACCAAGTTTACCATGTACCAAAGTCACTTAACCAAGTTTACCATGTACCAAAGTCCCTTTACCAAGTTTACCATATATCAAGGTCACGTAACACCAAGGCAACCATTCACTAGGGTCAATTTAAATAAATGCAAAAATATGTTGAGGACGAAAGCCCACCATGGTCGCCATACCATACATTGATATTTTACAAGGTTTCCGTTAATAAACATACATTACTGTTCGTCGAGAGTTCGGACGGTCTGTGGTTCAAATTTAGGTCAGTGTATTTCCCATTATAAAACTTATCGGTTTAGTAAAAAAAAACCACTTCAAATAAAAGCAATACACCGAACATTAAAGCATGTTCAAGCAACAAACTTTAAGCTAAATGCATATTAGAGTCTGCTCTCAACTCGTTCCTAAGTCATTCGTCATAATTCATTCATTAGGTCAAAACAATATTTGGTTATGTTGCGATTTTTTCCTGAAAGTTGTGGACACTATTGATTGTTTATCTTTGATTCCAGAGAGTGGGGTACTCTGTGTGGGTCCGGCTGCGTGATGAGCTCGGCTAACGACATGGCGAAATGGATGATGTTCCACCTCGACAAGGGGCGCAATTCCTTCTCCATGAGAGTTGTGGACGAGAGGGCGCTTTCCCATACACATAAGCCACACAACACCATTGCA
Source organism: Mimachlamys varia (assembly GCA_947623455.1). Classification (NCBI taxonomy): domain Eukaryota; kingdom Metazoa; phylum Mollusca; class Bivalvia; order Pectinida; family Pectinidae; genus Mimachlamys; species Mimachlamys varia. The sequence continues at coordinate 6,980,259 of OX392535.1, forward strand.
AAGTCGTCCATTTTCAAATACTTCACCAAACCAGTGGTTCCCCACACACACTGCCAGACTAACTACGCATTGGCCTGGAAGAATGGCTACTACCGAGGTCAGTGGTCGAGTCCCACAACATATTTTCTATCTTTTTCCCATATTCGATGCTTTTCTTCTCTGTGGAGAAATAATTATTGACATTGTTTGGTTACAGGGTTTGTAGAATATTGATTAGCTGCATAGCTGTTCAAATTAAAACATTATGAACACCAAAGAAAACTATTTTTCCAGAACTACGGAGAAAATCGAATTGATTAATAGTGTTATTTTTTAACGTCGATTCGACGACAGAATGGCCCTCCGATTGATTTTGAGTATAAATGCAATTAAGCTTAAACACGGGATACGTTTGGGTTTTAAACACACACGTGATGCATTAGCATGGTAAACGCAACGCACGGCAATCGTTTTCACAATATTTCAGCTGGAAAAGGCTGACACGAATCAAATTCATGCCATTTGCAGTGGTTGTCTGCACAATTTTCCAATACATTATGCAAGGGATTTGAATGGCTTTGATCTGTATTAACACACTGTAATACATTAACAAACAGATATGAAATTAAATATATTATCTCTCCGTTTAACCGATTTTACTCGGGTCGTAGCGGCATTATCCCAGTGTCCATGCCTGCTCTCTTCTAGCTCTTCACAAATGGTCCATTACCAGTTAGACAATTGCCTGGCGCGATTTCAATAGCGTTGTCGGCATTTGTCTTCCTATGGAAGGAAAAATATTTCAGATCGTGCTTATAGAAAATAATATGCAAATAGCTTGCCCAGAAAATTCCGTTACCAAGAATACTAACATTTCAAGGGCACACAAAAGTAAATGTCTGTTGGGAGAGGATTACACTGTCGGTGATTGAATCCGTGAGTTCACACTTGTGTTCATCGAATTATCAGAGTTTTGCTAATGGGTCGAATGTTCTTGAATTAACTGCATTACATGTACATTTGCTCTCTCTCGCCATGCCAGTCATGCGCCCATTTCAAATCCGATATGGTCGACGGAGGGATTGCCACAACAATAGACAAACGTATTTTACTCTATCAAATACTCGGTTACCTACATCTCGTTTGTAAACTGCCATGCAAGATAAACTCTCTTTCCCCGGACACTATGAAGTTCTGACTTCAGAATTTGAGACATGATTTAATTGGCACATGGCTGAATATAATACTCTGTATATACATGAACATGTTTATATACTAGTATGCTTCATGCATGTCCTTTCAGATAATATGATCCTTAACTTCAGAATATATATTTCAAAGAAACAGGCTTTTTGTTATTTGAGTAAGTAAGGAGTAAGGAGGGAACCGGTCGACGTTATAATGTAACGTTTTAACAAGATTTGAGTGACCCACTGAAATTAAACCTTCATATTTCATTTTCATTCTCTAGATGTGATTGTAGTATATCAACAAATGTCTGATGTTAAATTGTTCCTGTTTTATTCTTAATATTTCGTTTCATTTATTTTAAGGATACGAAATATTGACACATTCCGGGTCGACGTGGGGATACCGAGCTTTGGTTACGCTATTTCCGGCCAAGCGCATCGGCATCTACACATCTCTGACAGGCGAGGACTATGGCTACATTTTAAGGACAAATATACATAATTATTTGGCAGATATGTACCTGGAGGAGACGCCATGGCTTAATGCATCCACAATATGTTCCTTTCCAGAACCATGGTTTAGACCTGGTAAAGAAAAGCCAAAACCACTTATCGACAAAACACGTGCTCTCCCGAGAAATACGACTTATTACGTGGGGGAATATGAAAATCCTGCCTATGGCAGAATGATTGTAACTGTGAACGCCACCACCGGAAAACTCATCATCAAATACGGAGTGGCCACATTCGGCTTGTATCCGAAAGCCATGAGAGACGAATTCCACTTCGAGACACTTGGATTCGCTGCATTCGTGTTAAACTTTGGAACGATCAAGTTTAAGATGGAGACGCTCTCTGGTTATTTTGCAGCATTCCAGGTGACCACGTTTGATACTAAGGATCCCCCGGAATTTCAGCGGTTTATGGCACAAAATGATTTACCGGAAGTTGGTAACACTTTGTACGTCGCTTCCCGGCCTAACAGTGCTAATACGCCACAGTCGACTTACCTTGTTTTTGGTGTTCTGATTATTTGGATTATAAACTTTTTCGTCTGCAGAAAAATTCCAACCTGTCGATCATAACGTAAGCACCGGTAGTGTTAAGTCTCACGACTAGTCAACTGCTGGTAAGAGTTCAGGTATCTCAGATAGACAGAAGAATATATTTTCATCGAAACGTTGGTTTTCAAAACAAAAATCTGGAATAATGCAAACAACGTGTTTCCAGGACGTGTTAAAACTAGGATTGTCATTGAACCGTATTGCAGCTTCTGAATATAAGCGCCCGGGAAGTATCATGCCCAACTGATGATACTGGATTCGGATTCGGATGAACGAGGCTTCACTACACTGGTAAATAATTATTGCTGATGATTAATTACGCTTTAATGAGTAGTTAAATATAAGTCCGGATAAAAGAGTCTCTGTTACATTATATGAATTAAGTTGGGCTGCATGACATTAAAATGTTTTTCCGTATTAACGTGGCTCCCTTGTATTGAGAAGGTGTTATTCTATATGAACGAAGCTCCACTACCCTCGGACGGTGTCAGTCCAGAATATCGTGGCATTAATACACTAAAAGAGTCAACATCGTGATAAACGAACCTGCGACATTTGATGGGTTCTGATCCGGATTATAATAAGGTTCGACTACATCACGAAGGGAGTCTGGATTAACGAAGCTCCGTCACACTTCCCAAACAGCACCGGTTCCTCGTTGTCTAAACCCATGATGATCCTACCCAGCCATTGACTAACTTAACATTGAGCTGTTAGCAATTACGACTAACCGTTTAATATATGTAAATCAACAACGTCCAACGGTGAACGTATTGGCTACTTGGTGTACTGTTATTCGAAGTGTAATGCTATTATTTCATTGGCTATATGGTGCACTGTTATACCAAGTGTAATGTTATTATTTCATTGGCTACTTGGTGTACTGTTATTCCAAGTGTAATGCTATTATTTCATTAGCTACTTAATGTACTGCTATACCAAGTGTAATGTTATTATTTCATTGGCTATATGGTGTACTGTTATACCAATTGTTATGCTATTATTTCATTGGCTACATGGTGTACTGTTATACCAAGTGTAATGTTATTATTTCATTGGCTACTTGGTGTACTGTTATACCAAGTGTAATGTTATTATTTCATTGGCTACTTGGTGTACTGTTATACCAAGTGCAATGTTATTATTTTATTGGCTACTTGTTGTACCGTTATACCATGTGTATTGGTATTATTTCATTGACTCATTGTGTGATGTTATACTAAGTGTAATATTAATATTTCATTTGCAACTTGGTGTACAGTTATACCAAATGTAATATTATCAATTCATTGGCTACATTGTGAACTGTTATACCAAGTGTTATGTTATTATTTCATTGGCTATATGATGACTGTTATACCAAGTGTAATGTTATTATTTCATTGGCTACTTGGTGTACTGTTATACCAAGTGTAATGTTATTATTTCATTGGCTACTTGGTGTGCTGTTATACCAAGTGTAATGTTATTATTTCATTGGCTACTTGGTGTACTGTTATACCAAGTGTAATGTTAATATTTCATTGACTACATGGTGACTGTTATACCAAGTGTAATGTTATTATTTCATTGGCTACTTGGTGTACTGTTATACCAAGTATAATGTTATTATTTAAGTTGCTACATGATGACTGTTATACCAAGTGTAATGTTAATATTTCATTGACTACTTGGTGTACTGTTATAGCTAGTGTAATGATATTATTTCATAAGTTGAGTCGGATTAACGGGAAGTAACAGCATTTTGAGGGAGTTTTAGAGGCATTGAATGTCTGGTTTACATTGTACATGTATAGGAGGATACGGTGTTGACGATTTATGATTATCAAGTCTGATACAGCGCCAATACTTATTAAGTGCTGTTTTAAACCCTCCCTCAGAATGGTCATACTTAATATGTTTACTTCCCCCATATTATGTGTTTGCATTTTAAGTTTAAATCATTACAGGTCAAAGTAAAAAAATATCATGATGGCTTGCGTTTATAATGTACGTCATCAATCACTGCGTGTCCCATGCTTTATACGTACCCAGTCTGTGTGTGCCGTGCACTGTGACACACGTCACCGATTCGTGTGTCTCCTGCACTGTAGTTGTACTTATGTGGAGCTCCGCAAGACAACGTAATTACGGCTCTCAGTGTGTGTCCGGGAAATATTAGAAACAGAAAATTTAATATATCACCTAAACTAGCTGGTGCCATTCAAGTCTGGATGTTGATAGAAACAGACCACAATCCACATCGGTATTTTTTCAAGAATTGCTTTTCTATCTTAATTCATGGAAGATTTTCTGTGTAATCGCTTAAGACATGTATTGACGATAAAGACTAGATCTGATTGAGGGTGCTGTAATTGGCTTTTCCTCTTCCTCACGCAAATCCACTGAACCTTCCTGAATGGTACCGTCTTTATACTGTTCCCATATACTGGCTAGAGGCATTGGCACTATGTCGATAGCTTTCACGTATTGTGTTTTAATCAAAAGTCATTATTCTCTGTGTCGCTAAGTGCACCGTGTAAGTGGAGCGGTTTTCTTATGCCGCGTATGAATACGTACCGGATGTAAGGTCTGTGTGTACATGGAAGTTTACTTCCGGCGCATTCTGTTTTAGGAATGCAAGTGATTTTCGTTCATTCTAATAGTATTTGTGAACCGATTATATGGACAGATTGTTTTTATCGCAATTTACAGGTGTTGCATTCTGTGAATGATAGAAAAGTCCATCAAGGTATATGTTGTCATGAATAATGTGGTACTTGTATAACTTGTACTATAGCTACAATTTGTATACTGACCTTGAACATTGACCGTTCGGTATAACCTCTGCCTTAACCATACTTTATGTACGTAAGCTACAGCTTCGATGTTTATCGTCTCTAATGAAATGCATCGCACAGTTTGTGAGCAGATGTACACCATATTCTCAGAATTTGTGATGACTATTGCATATTAAAAAATCCTTTCAATAATCAAGTTCTGAGCTCATAAGAAGCTCCACGGTACACATGGGTATCTGTTGTATATCTTACCGACCAGCAGCCTATTTCCATTTGACAGATATAGACAATTTCTATTATTTCATAAAATGAAATATATCCTAGGAAAGTGATTGTGTCTGGTATATCACGTCGCGACCAGCCTGATGGAGCGGCGCCATTACGTGTCGCTACACTATCGCAGCCAACAAATGGCCGAATTTCGTGTCGTCTTGTATTTAATGTGGATTTTTTTCCAAATTTCATTTCAGAAGAGAGAAAGGTCTGAAGAAAGGTTTTATTTGTACGTGTGCGTATGATAGATTTTGTTATTTGTGACGATGTAGTGTTGTATTTTCTCTCTATCGCTTTTAGCCATTAATCCACCTGATGACGTCGGCTGACAAGAACTGTAACTTATGATGAATTATATGTTTGTGACTAGAAAAAAATAAAACAAGTTCTACTGTTAAAAGAATTGTTTGGTGGTTTAAAGAGTTTACCTTATACAAGTTTCTTTCTACCTTTTAAGCACTTCTTATACAGTCAAATTTGCTCGAGAACACACTTATTATACTCTTCCGTCTCTTCGGAATCAAACGTTTTCTTATCGCCCTGACCTAGTTTACTCAATCACAACAACCTGGTTTACTCAATCACAACGACCTAGTTTACTCAATCACAACAACCTAGTTTACTCAATCACAACGACCTAGCTTACTCAATCACCACAACCTAGTTTACTCAATCACAACAACCTAGTTTACTCAATCACCACAACCTAGTTTACTCAATCACAACGACCTAGTTTACTCAATCACCACAACCTAGTTTACTCAATCACCACAACCTAGTTAACTCAGTCACAACAACCTAGTTTACTCAATCACAACAACCTAGTTTACTCAATCACAACAACCTAGTTTACTCAATCACCACAACCTAGCTTACTCAATCACCACAACCTAGTTTACTCAATCACAACAACCTAGTTTACTCAATCACAACAACCTAGTTTACTCAATCACCACAACCTACAAATTGAAGTTTACTCAATCACAACGACCTAGTTTACTCAATCACAACGACCTAGTTTACTCAATCACAACGACCTAGTTTACTCTATCGCCCTGACCTTGTTTACTCTATCGCCCTGACCTAGTTTACTCTATCGCACTGACCTAGTTTACTCGATCGCACTTTAAGAGCGCTTCTGAAAATAAATCCATGCGTCTCATTGAAATTGCGTAATTGGATTTTAACTTTTAATTAATGGATTCCTGTGAATTGAAGCTGTAATTGTTTCCATAAAATATGTTCACAGAAAACGTACAATATATGGACCCTATTGTGAAAATTATAATAATCTGACCCATTTACTGTTTACTACAGAGGTCCAGCAATAATTCTTATAAGACAAGGTGCTGCTGCAGGTGCTTCTGAACTTGTTTTATTCGTTCAGCAACGAGACAAAGGGATCGGACAAATATTCTCTTATCATGGACAGGGATATCTATAGTTTTACCAGTGTTAGATCTCCTTTTCTCACCCTAGGGCTCAGATAAGCTACATATGCTTTTTACACGTTCTCAACCATTGTATGACGTCACGGCAACATTACAATGACGTCACGTCGACGACCCAATCACACTATAAAAACGTTATCTTGCATTGATGTAACATCAATATTTGATATACATGAGGTTTAACAGGTTAAGAGAAAAATAATCATTCACTCCCTTGGTAATGGATCGGGGGATCTCAGCCCTCGTGGTAAGATTCTTAAGCTGCCAAACACTCGGCGAGCCTCGTGTATGGCAACTTAAGAATCTTACCCCTCGGGTTGAGAAGATTCCCTGTCTCACCTCTATAGGAGTGAAAAATGCTTTTATTGTACAGTTAGCAAATTGCCTTCACTCCAATACATACGGTGGGAAATTGGGAGGGGGGGGGGGCAAAGTGAGTGCTCAGTTTACATAGAGTTTAACTAGTCTTACAAATATTACATAATCTCTGAAATGATAATTTACCGTTATGATTACTTCTGTTTGTCATTTCAATGATACTGTACCATAGAAGCTCACTGAAATCGAGACTAATATATTTATATGAAATATTATTACGTGTGATGATGACCAACTGGACATTAGTCTAGGCTTTATAAAACGTTCTACTTTGATCGACAGGAGATTTCATTGTGGATAAAGGAACAGTGTTAAATTGTTACTGAGAAATTGAATTTAACTCAAATAGGAGCTTTTATGGAGTTTATCCCAAATATAAACATTGTACTTAAATAGTAATCTTTATGATTCTTAACTGAGTTAAGAATATAACACTGATATAAAAGCTTTCATATAGTTCTGTAGGCAAAGGAACACTGTACTCAAATAAGAACAATAATGGAACTAAACTTACATACAAAAAATGTAGGTACATTGTATATTGTACTGGAATATAAATATAGGGTCATCGACGTCATTCATGATAGCTATTTTGGCTTATACGTAAAATAAGAAATTCGCTGAAAGACATGATAGGGTTAACGGTTTCATGTCCGCTCTGAGTTGTGTATTTTAAGGATCGTACCTCATTGTGACTGCTTATACGTTTGCGTTCTTCAGTTAGTACATGTATGTTCGTTTTTTTTGTCAACTGAAGGGCATACAACCGTATACGCAGTCAAAATGGGGTTCAAATAAGTTTAAATGCTTAACGAAGAAAAAAACGTAGTTGCTAAGGCAATATAGTCCGAGTGAATCTACTTTGATATGTTGGTAAATTTAGAAAATACGCAGTGAAAAACAATATTTTTCTTATTTTCATTACATGCAAATTTCTTATGAAATGATGTTACTAGCATTTCGAACATACTTATTCACTTACAACTATCGTTATTGACACACTGATCTGATAGTGACAAAGTCGAACATCGCAACAGGAAGCCGCCATTTATTCGAAAGATTTTCGAATGTACATAAATGAAATAAGAACTTTACCATCGTACAATTATTGTAAAATTAGATGTAATGATTCCCAAAATATGTTCCCCATTTCAAAATGTTGAAGGAACCAAAATTAAAACAACAGCTGCCATTTAATAGTTAGGGGTTTTCACCATGTGGTGAAAAGACCTATTGTTTTTGTTATGTTTATTATTATTCTTCTTCCTCTTCTTCTTCTGCATTAAATTTATGACCGGATTCACTCCAAAACGGTAAGAGGTATGACAGTGTAATTTTAGCATGTTATATGACATGAACTGAAAGGGTGACAAAAACTTTTTTAAGTAGGTCAAAAAATCCAAAATGGCCGCCATGACGTCATATTTAAAAAGTTTAAAACGGCCCTACCTCGAAAAGTATTCATTATACAGAAGACATGTAATTAAATTAAATGTAGATCATGTCTGGGGCTAACTTTTTTCCTCTACATGTTATAAGGTCAGAGGTCAAATAAAAAAGCTCGCTGTTGGGTCAACATTTTTCAATAATCCTTTTTGTAGATGATAGGCAATGTCATAACAATTAAATTGATGTTTTCACTTTTTCTGTAACACATGCGGTTTCCGGTATACGCCATGTTGAATTTTCCCCTATTTAATCTATATAAAAAACCGTTTAATATTTTAAACTTCTTCTCAAATTCCACCAGTATGATTCAGCTCAAACTTGTCTAAAATGATCGTGAGATAGTCCCGACTAAAGTTTGATATTTCTAAATTTATTCAAAATCCAAGATGGCCGCTATGACGCTATGACGTCATACTTAAAAATGTTAAAATGGCCAAATCTTTAAAGCAAAGGTATATTATTGTAGAATACATCTGGGGACAACTTTTTTCTTCTACAAGTTATAACAAAATATGTCTTGTAAAAAAGAGGGGTCAAGGTCAAAGTTAGTCTATTTTAAGAAATTTTTCATTTTTTACTATTTTAAAAAACTTCTTCCAGAGATCAATAGAGTATATGATTCCGATGATATTGGTACCTTCAGTGTCTTGATAGCACTTCCGGTTTAGGTATTACGCCATTTTGCATTTTCCCCTATATAATCTATATAAAAAACGTTTCACATTTAAAACTTCTTCTCAAATTCCACCAGTGGGATTCAGCTCAAACTTGTTTAAAATGATCGATGGATAGTCCCGACTAAAGTTTGATATTTCTAAATTGATTCAAAATCCAAGATGGCCGCTATGACGTCATACTTTAAATTGTTAAAATGGCTAAATCTTAAAAACTATTTGATGTACAGATGTTACAAAGGTATATTATTGTAGAATATATCTGGGGAAAAGTTTCTTCTTCTACAAGTTATTAAAAAATATGTCTCGTAAAAAAGCGCTGCAGAGGTCAAAGTTAATCAATTTTTAGAAATTTTTCATTTTTCATTATTTCCGAAAACTTTTTCTACAGATCAATAGAGTACTGTGTATGTCATTCCGATGATATTGATACCTTCGGTGTCTCGATAGCACTTCCGGTTAAGGTAGTAAGCCATTTTGAAAATGTCCCTAAATATTCTTTGTATTAAAATGGTTTACTGTCTATCAGTGGTAAAAGGGAAGAAGTTCTTAAAATATGTAGGAGTTACCTCCCTTTCACCAAAGACAAAATCTGACATAGGTGTGAAAAGCCCGTCAAATTGTTCAGAAACAATTTCTAGTTACAGTTTGGTTCTGAAGTGTGAACGGCGCCATATTTGAAACAGAAATCAATCCGCCGCGCCTTTTTACATCGCGTATACGCTATTTCAAAAGCAGTCGTAGTAAGCTTAGCTGAAGAAGGGGGGTAACTATTTACAGTAGTTAACACACGAACGATTAACCAAATCTTAATGCCATGGGACCCAAAATTATCTTCCAGTAACCTCACACAAAGCCACTGCTATGACAGTTTTCAAAAAGTCGAGTTTTGATAATCTTACTAAGATATGTCATTTACTTAATTGAAGCTACGTACATCTGTGTTCTGTCATCTTCACAGAACACCTCGGTTAGCAGGCACCTCTAGCGTCCTGTTTGATCGTGTAGAGAGTGTGCCCGGTTTAGCTCAATGACTAACCTTCAGTTGTCTCAGTACATACATCATATACCCTCGACAATATGAATTACATTTTTATGGATCAGTATTAAGGAATCATTGTAGTTTTATCGTTTTCTTCTCTAATCTATGGACTTATTACTCCAGGAATATTTAAAACATGAGATCTATTGGATTAAGTCTCGAGGCTTATACTTCATTCCTCAGGGAGTATCGATTTTACTAGAAAAAATAAAATGTCTATTGTTGAATTTTTTCCAGTTAGCATAAATTGTAGTGGGTGCCTCATATGTCCCTGTCATTTTCGTTAGTATATTACAACTTTTACCAAATTCCTAAATATCATAAAATGTCTAAAGTGTCATGTGCGGCGAGGCTGTAGCCCGTCTCTCTCTGCTTAGCTCCGGCGTTCTCCATTGGCTCCCGTAATAACACAATAACTTCGTAGACGGAAAATTGGTCACGCCAGAATAAGAAACTCAAGGCTTAAACACTGTTTTATGTCCATACAAATCACAACGGTGAAAGGGGAGACCGTCACTGCTGTTGATGAGGAGAAGAATTATAGTTTATTGCACAATTATCTGACATAGAATAATTATTCATGAAAGTTATCGCATAGAAAAAGCTTGCCATTACTGTATTTTTGATACGATATAAAACATAACAGCCCGACACACTGTCATTGAGTCTGATGTATGTTATCGTAAACAAACGTATGTAAAACATAGGGAAGGATACAGGGGAATAACGGCAAAAACACGAGAGCATGTACAACAGCGCCGATTCATGGCGCATCGTTTTGATTGGAACATAATGTTTGTAAAGTGTATCTACGTACAAACAGCACCCTAGTTCGATACATACATGTACATGGCTATTGTATCTACGTACAACAGCACCCTAGTTCGATACATACATGTACATGGCTTTTGTATCTACGTACAAACAGCACCCTAGTTCGATACATACATGTACATGGCTATTGTATCTACGTACAAATAGCACCCTAGTTCGATACATACATGTACATGGCTATTGTATCTACGTACAAACAGCACCCTAGTTCGATACATACATGAACATGGCCATTGTATCTACGAACAAACAGCACCCTAGTTCGATACATACATGTACATGGCTATTGTATCTACGTACAAACAGCACCCTAGTTCGATACATACATGTACATGGCTATTGTATCTACGTACAAACAGCACCCTACTTCGATACATACATGCACATGGCTATTGCAAGTGACCAATTACACCCAGATGTCAGTGCCATAGTGGTATTGTGTGTCCACATGCATTCCATTTCTTATTGAAGCAAATGTAACAACAGTATATTGAGTATATTAAACTCCCTGTATACTTATAAACGGTTTCTGGAGCGCTATACATTACAACTATACGGTGATACTTTACTACATAGTTAGGGTATAAAATTAATCCATGATTATCATTTCACGAGAGAACTATTCTCTTATAATGTTGTATTTGGAGGTATAATGCCGAGCCGTCAGGTCCAAAGAGAACACTACATAAGAGAACTGTTCCCTCGCGAATTGGAACTATTAGATTTAGTACATGTATACCACACGACTTTCATTTGACAATTAGAAGATAAACAATATGAACTTCACTTATAAAATTTAGCAACGACAATTTTTTTCATATTAAATGGTTACCGTTTTGGTGAAATAGCGATACAACTGCCCCTTTTCATCTTTCCTTTTAGATATTCATTGATGACCGTCACGCCAAACAGAGTTAACTATTTTGCTTTTCAAACTTTGTTGTGTTTCAGAAAAATCGGTATCACCTGTACCAAATTCTGCCATTTTTGGCATACGGCAACAATCAATTATGAAACGAAATTAGAGTTCACAGCGCGTGATACTGGTAAGAAGGGGCGAAACTCTTGACATCATGCTGGTATAGTGTCCGTCGCTAAGTATAGATCCCACAGCAAAGGCACGCAGATAACTATACCAAATAGAACATGGTAGCCATCTAATAGCCTTTTTTGAAACTATCATGTAATGTACTAACACATGTCGTTTTGATTAAGTTAGAGTGGGACCTCACTGGATGGTATACATGAAGTTATACATGTATTACAGATAATGGTATACATGTAGTTATACATGTATTACAGATAATGGTATACATGTAGTTATACATGTTTTACAGATAATGGTATACATGCAGTTATACATGTATTACAGATAATGGTATACATGCAGTTATACATGTTTTACAGATAATGGTATACATGTAGTTATACATGTATTACAGATAATGGTATACATGTAGTTATACATGTATTACAGATAATGGTATACATGTAGTTATACATGTATTACAGATAATGGTATACATGTAGTTATACATGTTTTACAGATAATGGTATACATGTAGTTATACATGTATTACAGATAATGGTATACATGTAGTTATACATGTATTACAGATAATGGTATACATGTAGTTATACATGTTTTACAGATAATGGTATACATGTAGTTATACATGTATTACAGATAATGGTATACATGTAGTTATACATGTATTACAGATAATGGTATTTGGCCTAGAAGCAGGTTTTGCCGGAATTCTTCTTTTGCTTTATTAAAACATAATGCAGGTTTGTGATCTAGAAATTCCAGATGTACCCGAATATATTGCCTGTTGTAGAATAACTGCGATTTAGTGCTTCGTGCCACACGTAATTTCGAATTTGCAGGTGGCTAATATGAAATAAAACGTTAAATATTCTGATGCACTGTTTGCTGAACTGATGGTCCTTTTTTTAGTTTTATAAAACGTCACACCCTTTCCCGACTAATTTCAATATATTAAAACTCAACCTAACACAGCCATGATACATGTAAGTATCTCGGCGATTTGTTCATAAAAATTCGAGTTGTGGATGCCTCATGGCTGTCCGTTCTAAAAGATTTAAATATTCGAACTTCTACATTGTACCACATCATCTTATCATCATACACCTATATGATTGACGCCAATCATCATACACCTAAATGATTGACGCCAATCATCATACACCTAAGCGATTGACGCCAATCATCATACAACTAACGATTGACGTCAACCATCATACACCTAAACGACAAACGCCAACCATCATACACCTAAACGACAAACGCCAACCATCATACACCTAAAAGATTGACGCAAACCATAATACATCTAAACAATTGGCGCCAATCATAATGTACCTAAACGATTGACGTCAACCATCATACACCTAAACGATTGACGCCAACCGTCATACACCTAAACGATTGACGCCAACCGTCATACACCTAAACGATTGACGCCAATCATCATACACCTAAACGATTGACGCCAACCATCATACACCTAAATGATTGACGCCAACCATCATACAACTAAATGATTGACCCCGACCATCATACAACTAAATGATTGACGCCAACCATCATACAACTAAATGATTGACGCCAACCGTCATACACCTAAACGAATGACGCCAACCATCATACACCTAAATGATTGACGCCAATCATCATACAACTAAATGATTGACGCCAACCATCGTACAACTAAATGATTGACGCCAACCATCATACAACTAAATGATTGACCCCGACCATCATACACCTAAACGATTGACGCCAATCATCATACAACTAAATGATTGACGCCAACCATCATACACCTAAAAGATTGACGCCAACCATAATACACCTAAACGATTGACGCCAATCATCTTACACCTAAACGATTGACGCCAACCATCATACACCTAAACGATTGACGCCAACCATCATACACCTAAACGATTGACGCCAATCATCATACACCTAAATGATTGACGCCAATCATCATACACCTAAACGATTGACGCCAATCATCATACACCTAAACGATTGACGCCAACCATCGTACAACTAAATGATTGACGCCAACCATCGTACAACTAAATGATTGACCCCAACCATCGTACAACTAAATGATTGACCCCAACCATAATATACCTAAATGATTGACGCCAACCGTCATACACCTAAATGATTGACGCCAACCGTCATACACCTAAAAGATTGACACCAACCATCGTACAACTAAAAGAATGACCCAAACCGTCATACACCTAAACGATTGACACCAACTATCTTATACTCAAACAATCGACGCAAAATATCATATACTCAAACAACTGACTCAAACCATAATATACCTAAGAGATTGACGCCAACCGTCATACACCTAAAAGAATGACCCCAACCGTCATACACCTAAACGATTGACACCAACCATCTTATACTCAAACAATCGACGCAAAATATCATATACTCAAACAACTGACTCAAACCATAATATACCTAAATGATTGACGCCAACCGTCATACACCTAAATGATTGACGCCAACCATCATACACCTAAAAGATTGACACCAACCATCGTACAACTAAAAGAATGACCCCAACCGTCATACACCTAAACGATTGACACCAACTATCTTATACTCAAACAATCGACGCAAAATATCATATACTCAAACAACTGACTCAAACCATAATATACCTAAGAGATTGACGCCAACCGTCATACACCTAAATGATTGACGCCAACCGTCATACACCTAAATGATTGACGCCAACCGTCATACACCTAAAAGATTGACGCCAACCATCGTACACCTAAATGATTGACGCCAACCGTCATACACCTAAAAGATTGACGCCAACCGTCATACACCTAAATGATTGACGCCAACCGTCATACACCTAAACGATTGACGCCAACCATCTTATACTCTAACAATCGACGCCAAATATCATAAACTCAAACAACTAACTCCAACCGTCATACACCTAAGAGATTGACGCCAACCGTCATACACCTTAGCGATTGACGCCAACCGTCATACACCTTAGCGATTGACGTCAACCATCATATACTTAAACAATTGACGCCAACTATTATATACTCACAGCTGGCGCCAACATTAATGCAACTAAATGTACCACCATACACCTACAATGTAAATAGTGAAGGTCAACCACCATTCACTTACACGTACCAATATATATAAAATTAATCACAAGTCAGAATTCATATTGCTAACAGCAGTATGTGTTATTTGTTCTGTATTCTTTAGAAGCATAGATAATGGATCGAAGTTAGCCTTCAACGGTTCGGGTCAGGTCAGTGTAGGAACCGGACCACGTTATCTATCAAGTCCGTTTATGTAAGTCATTGATAGGCCTAACTCACGTTCCTCAGACACTGTTATATATGTCAAAGTAATTGCTTTGTTGGTCACTAACATACCACGATGAAGGTGTTGTACATGCTATCGCTGCTGGCACTGACCACCGGGTCACAGAACCACGACATCTTAAACCTGTACAAACATGACTTCCGGGGAGATGTAAGTATATTTAAATTTTTCTGACCAACGGGTCACAGAACCATGATATCTTAAACCTCTACAAGGAGATGTAAGTATATATATATTTTTCTAACCATCGGGTCACAGAACCACGACATCTTAAACCTCTACAAACATGACTTCCGGGGAGATGTAAGTTTATTTATATTTTTCTGACCACCGGGTCACAGAACCACGATATCTTAAATCTCTACAAACATGACTTCCGAGGAGATGCAAGTATATTCATATTTCCTTGAAAATCGGGTCACGGAACCATGACATCTTAAACCTCTACAAACAGGACTTCGGGGGCGATGTGAGTAAATCTATTTAATTCTTATTTCGAAAATTTTTCAGCGTTGTCTACGGAAATAACAACATTTGACAACATTCAACTTCAAAATGTTTTTATAATTTGGAATACGTTTGCAAGTCAAATATGCATGAAGGCCGATTTGCGTTGGAAATCTAAACAAAGCTGCAATGAATAAGGATTGTACCTCATTTTGACTGCGTATACAGCAACGAACATATTCTATGTTTGCCCGTTAATGCTCCAAAGCGATTTATTGCTTTATTTATAACGGTCGCTACATGTAAGTATACGCATTGACACAGTGATCTGGTTGCGACGCGGTCGAATGTTAGACGTCACAAATGCAGGACGCCGCCATGTTTGCGTTACCGTCAAAGGATTTCGAATGCGCATCGTTAGAATCAAAAGTTTGCCAGAAACTGTTTCTTGTATAATCAGACGAAATTGGTCCCATATATGTTCATTGTTTCAAAATATTGAAAGGACCGAAAATAGCCGCCAGCGAATAGGTATTGTTCTGAACCGCGTTTACGTTAATTTATTCGCAGTCAGAGTTCACTAGCTCAAGAATGGAGAGATATATAAGCACAAAAGAGTTTTTATAGTGCATGGTGTTGTTATCTTGTTCATGTTTGAAAAACTCATATTACAAAATGTATAAGAAAATAAATAGGAGAATACCGAAGCGTTAATAAATCATAATCCGAAATCGAAATCGATTAAACAAGGGGCAAAATATGAACAAAGGAAATATTAAAATGGAGACCCTTTTAAAAGTACAAGAGACAATATCAAGTGTTCCGGAAGAGTAAGCGTCTTCTGCTTCATCGACGACACCCGCCATGTATATCACATCCAAGTTAACATCAAGTTCTCGAAATGAAAATCGAGTATCATTGTCAATCACAACAAGTAAACACACTAATGAGCATACTCAAAAACGTCCATCTACATATCACTTAAAGATACAGAATATTTCTCAATGAAAAAAAGATTGCGACCATAAAATTTGCCCATAGTTCTGATTAACCTGCATGTCTGGAATCCTTGTGTTGGTAGTTTGTTTGTCAGCAGTCGACATCGATCACGAAAATCACGATATTTAGAGCAAGAATATCGAATCAACTGCGACATGTAAACACCATAGGTTGGAGAATCAAGGATGTTACTATCAAGAAGTGGAAAGCTCACGATCGGAAAATTGAAATCATCACGTTTATCGTATACATGTAGCTTAGTAGTAAACTGTCCATGTTGGTTGTAGTTTTAGTAGAGATCGAGGTAAGCAGCTGATGTAGAAGAGTCTGTTGTGTTCTTAGTTCAAGTTCAGAAGGGTATATACGATCGACATGGTGAGCAAACATCTTGTTGTTTTTAGACAACACCATCGTCGATATATCTGAAAGTGAAATTAAAAGATTTGGCAAGGTTATTGATTTGTTTGTTAGAGACATTTGAAATGTAACCAACCATCTACTTCAAAGTAACCAGATAAAATAACCAAACACATATACACGTTCTCGATACAATCTTAACCCACATACCTTGATTGGTGTAGCATTGGTATTTGTATCGGACGATATCTTCTGTCACCAAAGATAGCGTAAAGTTGGCGGTAGATTGTTGGACGTTTGGATGTGCAGCAGTACATCACAACTCTCTTCCCGTTCCAATTAACATGTGTACATGTATTAATTTGGGTTCCAATAACATTTGTACATTAATTTGGAAATCATAGTTGACCTGAATATTTCGTTTGTTTTACTTCTCCTGTATAAAACTTAGAAACATATGTTACGAAATTCCCAAAACTCATGGGACCATAACACCAAACCACAGGCAAAATGTCTTCAGTTCAATTCGACCTGAAAAATCTTGACCTGAAGTTGACTTGAAATTGACTTGAAATTGACTTGAAAATGACCAGACATTGAGTTCAATTTGATTTGAAAACAAATCAGGCTAATTTCAGGTCAAATTTACCTCAATTTTAGGTAATAAAAAATGACATGAATTGACTTCTTCATGTTAATTTAGCCCGAATTGTTTTACCTAGCATTGACCTCAATATAAGCTGAATTGACATGGAGACATTTTGTCTGTGTAGACAACGTTGTACATGTACTTGGTCTCTCTCGTTTGAACCCTAATAGATTATTATTTCCGCTCCCTCTCTGTATGAAGCCCTAACGGCATGTGCTTCTAACTTCACCAAATTTAATTTGTGCAGATGTATAATTAATTAACTGTTTTCCTTTCGTTTGAACCTTTTGTTTACGTTTAAGCCTTCCCTTTTCCCTGTATAAAGCCCTAACAATGTGTCTCAATTTATCATGAGCAACACGCACAGAAACATCACAAACGTACGGAACCCCTCCTTAGTGATAAATAGTCCGAGTGTATGATGTATGGTATGATGTGCGGTATGATAAACACTTCAGTATAATGCCGGGTTGCTATGTCGGAACTTCGGCCATGATTCATCTGTCAGATGTGTCGCAGGATGTTTGGGATCAACAAGTGTTGAATTGTCACTCACCAAACTAACCCGTCCCGTCAAAGGACTATATGCACTAAGGGGTGTTTTTGGCCCCACGCATTTTCTCCTTATTCTTCTAACAATTAAAAGTGCAGAACACAAACAAACAATTTCAGTAAAATTTAAAATGTTTATTGATGGTATTCCATAGCAACGGGCCATAGCAACGGGTCATAGTACAATAATCAGCTTAGGGTTCAAGAGACAACATTTGATGATTACATTATGTAACATAACATTCTGAACTATCCATTATATGTTTCTTTAATAAATATTCCAATAATTATAACAGTTTCACAGTTTATATTTATTTATTGAAAGAAAAAATTGTTGATTTTGACCATAGCAACAAGACTTATTGCATAGCAACTAGCATTATTCACACCTATTTACATACAATTCATTACAATATAACCATATTTGATACATACAATAAGGAGTAAACAATTACTGTGTGATATTTCCATTTGACTTTTGTGGTATTTACAAACCGAGTACTACACTAGGGCTATTTTAGCCATAGCAACAAGCATTTTTGCATAGCAACGCACATACTTTACATTTATATACATACAAATCACTGAAATATACACATATTTGATACATACTTTCATTTTCATTTACATTAAATAAGAAGTAAATTAGTATTGCATGATTTCCATTTGATTATTGTGGTTTTTACAATACAAAATAGTTCACTGTGATGTTTTGGCCATAGCAACAGGCATTTTTGCATAGCAACTTAGGGCTGTTCCAGAATTAATCATATGGGGAGGGTGGGAGGCATTTTTTTCAGAGACTTAACATACATAAAATATCAAAGGTAATTGAATATAAGTCAGTAAGGCATGGTAGACAGATCAAGTTTTGACCCAACACCCATAAATGGCATAATATGTAGCAACTTCGCAAGCCAAGGGTGTACAATACGCTACTCTCCTTTTCACCCTTGGCGGATCTCACGGCAAATTCGAAGTTCTCGCACTGCGCCATCTAGTGGACTATTGCAGTTGTGTCCCTTGTTTTACGTAATTCCTGACCAATCAAATAGCTCGTACTATTTGTGTAAGATTCAACAAATAAACAGAAATGGCAAGCGCCCTTTGATGAACATGCTATATATGCGAAAAAATTCAAAATTAAAGAACTTCGCGAGACACAGAGACGATCAATCAGCTCAATCAACAATGGAAATGATGTTTTTGTTGAAACAAGAACAGGGAAATAAGCTTGTATTTTCTTTTTGTAACATTTCCATTTTATGAATGAGATCATAGTCGATAGTTTGTTCAACTTCGTAAAACAAAATCCACACACGTTTCTGCTTTTTTATCTGCCTGGTCGGCGACATATCCCGAAATCTGACTCAACTGGTCGAAAACGGTGAATGTCGGGCCAAAAATCACACGTCTAGACTTCGGTGGCAACATGTTGTTACAGCACAGACTTAGATCAGATTATCTAAGTCCGTGGTTACAGACAAGACATGTTTCCGTGGGCGCTGCCACCTTTGTTATTTACAATTGCAGCGCGCGTTTTGATTGGTCGGCTAAACCTAGCCGCATCCAATCATAATGCAGGAGCGGGAGCTTCGAATTTGCCGTGAGATCCGCCAAGGGTGAAAAGGAGAGTAGCGTATTGTACACACTTGGCTTGCGAAGTTGAATATGTAGGTGCCTGCACTGTCCCTATCCTAAATGATTAGTTAAGAAATAACTCTTTCATTGTTCATACGAGTTGTACATACAAATAACTAAAATGTACATAAAAATAGAAACAAACTTTTGCATTGCTTGATCTCATATTAATATATACACTCATAGATATAGCACACTGTTCATTTTCCAAGGTCTTCTAAGGATCTCTAAGGTTTAAAGCTTGAGTATTGAGTCATTTTTCCGCTATTGAGTGTAAGCTCTGTTAAAAATCATTGGTAAAACTTCTAAATCCTTGGTTAAGCTCAGAAATCTTCAGTGAATCTTGGACACCCCTTGATAAAGGTCAGGAATCCATAGTAATTTTATACTTGGATATCCTTGGCTAAGCTCAGAAATTATCCACGAAGAAAAGCTTGGAAATCCTCAGTGAAGCTCAGAAATTCTCCATGAATCTTGGAAATCCACAGTTAAGCTCAGAAATTCTTGTAGAAGCTCAGAAATCCACAGTAAAGATTAGTATCTGTGCAAATACAAAAGAAAAAAGTTCAAAAACATTATAAATTACAATGTACCTGTATTTAATTCTGCACCTGATAAAATGCTGACAAAACTTAATATATGTACAAAAAAAGTATGGTATGTACATCATAATAGTATGATATAGTATTTAATTAGATCCAAGGATGTAGAATAAAACATGATAAGTGACACTAGTTTGATCCATGGAGTAGAATAACACAGATGTGTTCCATTAACCTGTAAAAGTATATTGTTTTGTTCCAATTTTGTTACATGAACAGTCAAACATGAGTAGCAAACATGAACTGACTGTATTAACAGGTCCAAAATTAATAAAGCATTTAAAAATACATTCTGGTAGCACCTTTGTACTTGGGTATACAAGGAAATTGTTTCTCATTGCATTACATCAGCAGGTTGATATTCAGACTTAAAAAATGCAATAAAAACTTGATGTAATTGACTTACATTTACTACATGTACCGGTATCTGTTGCTTACTGTATGTATGTATGCTTGTGTACTTACAATGAAAGATATTTTCACAAGCTGAGAAGCAAGAATTTAATATGCTTTGTTTTAGTGTACAGTATATATATAAAAGTATTTCAAGATTTTAAGCCTTCCCCAGGTATACCCAGGTACGCCTGTTTAAAAAAGTGAATTGTGTTCACCCAGTTTTCATAATAAATACAAAAAGCAGTTGTATTGACATGAGGATAAAATAATTGATATTCTTCCAGCTTCCTAGCTTTCTTTAACATGTTGTAATGTTATACTGGATCTTATACTTCATATGCATGTGCAATAGTCAGACAATAATTTGGTCTTATTTAAAAAATATCAAAAAATAAATTAACCTTATGTTCTCTGAAAAAGGTTTTTAAATCAACTGCAATTCTTAAAATAATGATTGGCTGGTCAAAATATGTCTTTTTTAAAGATACATGGGGTAATTAATTTTAGCTTAGTAATTCATTATCTTAATTAAAAAGAAGTTCAAATAGTAAAGAATTATTTAATTAAGGCTAATACTGATGCAATATATACACTTGAATTATTATGATTGTGGTGTAAAGCAGTACTGGGTAGATCCATCTGATTTTCATACAAAACAAATTCCATTTTGTATGTTGAATGTTCCTAATTTATATTTTTGTTTAAGTTAAAAAAAAGTCATGCATACGCATCATGTTTCCATGTTCATGGAAGAGTACTGTTTTGTATTCTCAAAATATAATTAATAAGCAATGTCTTAATTCAAACAACTTAAATTCTTGCTATTAATCTGATTTTCTGCATCTTGATAAATTCCTGTCAACTCTCTTGACATGTCTTGTCTTTAGCAAGCCCCCTATTTCGTCAATACGGTACGACGATGTTTTGTCGGCAAATTATCACATAATTAGCAGTAGGCCCTAAAGTATTTTTGTGATGGCATTATGAGTTGGTATAAGGGGGTGTTTTGTAGTATTCCATACAGTATAAAGCCATATTTATTTCATTGTAGCTGCAATATAGCATTGGGCATTTCAACTTGCCAGGTAGGAATAACTGTCGTCTGTCCGCACCGTGTGGTACAGACTACCAAACTCACCAGATTTCGATATCAACAAACTGCATTCTAATATTTTGTGTTTGAACATCGTCTGTAATCCAACACCTACCAATTATTAAACAGCCAGATCCAACAGACGGAAAAGTCCTCCTCTGTGCAGTTAAACAGGCCGATAAGCTGGTTTGTTTCGATTCGCGTTTTGTTTACGTTTCCGCTGGTGATGTACAGTAGTTTAAACGACGAATTCCGGAAGTTACGGAAAATTCGAAACATAGCATTTTGTTTTTATCAAAATACTTTTATTTCATTCAAAATACGAATTATAAATTTAGAGATAGTTTTAAATGAGTAGAAGTTATAATAATAATTTTACAACATATTTTGGTGTCGTTATCTTTTTTTACAAGAACGACAAAGTCCGGATAAAATGGCCGCGTCGTCAATTATAGTCTTCTCTCATTCGAGTTTCGGGCGGAGTTCGACTTTTCGAGGTGGTTTTTTCGATCTTTAGGTATGAGCGCAGTCGTGCTCCAAAACGAAACTTTAGGAGATGATTTGTTTTGCAAAAAAGAAATCAAATCTAAAATATCTTTTTGGAGCAAAACTGCGCTCATACTTAATTTTGGTGTTGCACACCAAAAATTCTGTAGTTTTCGCGAAAATCTCGTTACATGCGCCTTTTAAACCCTCCAAAAAATCTATTCAAAGCAATATAAATCAAATCAAAGCTTATTTCCAGCAAATTGATGTATCTTTATTGCTATTTTAAATAATATTTATTTATATTTTGTAAATTCATAACGGTAAGAATATTGGGGCATATATCGTGGCATACCGCATTTGGTCCTTTGACTTCTTGGTTAATACATAGACAACATAAGACGTTACGTAAGTGTTTCGAGATAGATGTCACGATAAAACAGATATATTTTTCAGGTAAATCATCTTGGTTTCAATATTCCAAATGTAGCTATATTGTTATTACATGTACGATTAATAAGGAGATAAGGATACAATTTCGATGGCTAGAATGGTAGTCGAGCTTCAAGTTAGGAAGCTAAAACTTCCACAGTGCAGTAGGCGATTGCTACAATCCGACATACCTGTAGAATAGAAGAAGTATTAGTACTCAACATGTACAACAATCGTAGAAATGAAATTGTCACTAAGCAAAATAAGACCATTATACAAGTGTGTATAGGCGAAAACAATAATTAGATGCAAATTATTGCATTCACGAAAATCATCTTTGCAGAGAGGTATTTGACACATAAATACGCCTACATGTAATATGAAACATCATTGACGTTTTTGTTTAAGCATCTATGATTGTTTTGTGTAATTGGTTTAGGGGACTTATTACGGAGTTGGTTCTAGTGGTACATGCAGTTATACACCTCCACAACTGCCGCCTGTGGCCAACAACCACGCCATTTCAGATTTGGTGGCCCTCAACAGTCCCCAATTCTTCGGATCTCTAGCGTGTGGAATGTGTTTCTTGGTAAGTATCATATTTGAACCAGACTGTTGAAATCAAATGTGCTTTATTGTTTTTGGATAAACTCTGCTAAAGTTTGGTATCCGTGTTTGAAGAAACTGCAAAATACCACATCGTAGTACTGGTAAGTCGAGTCATGTTTGTATTGTGATGAGTTGTCATAAGGCAGTGTCTATGTTGTAGGTTAATGGGACTGGTCACGGCCTTGGTAACGACCCCATCACCGGCCGACACATCGTCTTCGTCAAGGACCTGTGTCCAGAGTGTCACGCCGGTAAGTTATAAAACCTCACATTTATTTCAAATATGTGCAATTCATATTTTAGTGCAATACCGGCATGACCGTTGTAAAGAAACTACATTTTAATCCTTATATTTGACTTTTGTTTATGCATCCCCTCAAATTATCAGCGTCTTCAGCCCTAACGAGATTCCGGGAGCAGCCCATTTAAACAGTCAGATTACTTCGTATATTCTTAAATAGGGAGTCAGGTAATAACAACATCTGTTTCCTTCGCTGTTCGTAACAACTCGGGTTGGTTGTGGGAAAAGAGTAAACAACCTTGTTTACTTTCGGAACAGGAACGAGTTTACTAGTAATAAATCAACTCAATTTTACCATGTCAGTACATCAACTTTTGATTCAAACCACGTTTATAGAATATGATATCAAATGATTTAAAAGGGGGTTAAATAAAAAAATACATCGTACTTTGCTGACGTCTGAATACCTCATTCTTGAAAGGGAAGGGTAAACTGTTAGTGACTAGAAATAATCAGCTTCCTGTACACGATGCGCTGTCTTCGCTGACTTCTAGAGGAATTTGCAATAGAAATTACATATAAGCTGTCCATGTAAGTATGCTGACAGTTATAAGTATATTAGTATTTGTTTTTTGTTTGTTTTTGTTTCGATTCATAGATGAATGAGTCCAATAGCCCTATTTGAGAAGTGATAAGTGTACATGTTCTTTTTTAAGGGTCTGTGGATTTTGCTCAGAATGGTGATGGTCGATGGGGGATTGTCATCCGGGCTATCCAATGTCCAGTCGGAAACACGCCTATCGAATACAAGTTCCAGGGAAGCAACGACTACTACCTGAAGCTCCAAGTCCGTAACGCAAGGTTAACATGATCTTCATTTCTCGAAAAAAACATTTACAATCAAACGAACACAAATAGGTTCTGTTGAGAATTTTACTTACGTACACATATACTGTGATTGGTCGAGATGAGAAACAGTCGATTTTGACAACCTAATCGTGAAGACAGACTAAACGTTATATAACAAAAGACATACATAAACTAGCTCATTTGACAAAAACTTCCATTCGTTTGTTTCATGTCCTCAGAATCCCTGCCACACAGGTAGAGATGCGACAGAAGGACAATCACTACGCCAGTTTCCACCACACGTCAGACGGATTCTGGACTATGGGGGCGGGTTTTGATAAACCTGTTAGGTATCCCATACATCTGCGACTCACAGCAGCTAACGGGCAAACCCTCCTGGACACCATCCATATGAGTCATATACGTACGTTATGATTAGTCTCAGATTTAATGTTCTTTCCGTATTTGGAAGGCAATATGTAGATGTGCATGAAATTATAATCACAAACGCTCCTATCCGACTCCTAACACAAACATTATAAAAAATACAAGACAACTAATGGTCGTTGGCATATAATCTACAGTATTGTATTCTTATGATCGTTTATTATCTTTTCTTGTTATAATTTTTCATGTTATCCGCTTCAAAACGCTTTTAGGCAAAGTATAAGAACATGTTTAAAATTTAGCTTTTTCGTTTTTTTTCTTTCCAGAGAACGAAGTTGTACTTCATGGATCAGGAAAACAGTTCAGCCTTGACAGCAGTCTACCACACTAGTCTTATCACAAAACTACCACAATAGTCTGAAACTAACCTACCATACAAGTCTTAAACTAATCAACCATACAAGTCTTAAACAAACCTACCATACAAGTCTTACCACAAAGTTACCATACAAGTCTTAAAACAAACCTACCATACAAGTCTTAAACAAACCTACCATACAAGTCTTACCACAAAGTTACCATACAAGTCTTACCACAATGTTACCATACAAGTCTTACCACAAAGTTACCATACTAGTCTTAACACACACCTACCACAATAGTCTGAAACTAACCTACAGTGTACCATATAAGTCTGAAACTAACCTACCATACAAGTCTTAAACTAATCAACCATACAAGTCTTAAACAAACCTACCATACAAGTCTTACCACAAAGTTACCATACAAGTCTTAAAACAAACCTACCATACAAGTCTTAAACAAACCTACCATACAAGTCTTACCACAAAGTTACCATACAAGTCTTAAACAAACCTACCATACAAGTCTTACCACAAAGTTACCATACAAGTCTTACCACAAAGTTACCATACAAGTCTTACCACAAAGTTACCATACAAGTCTTAGCACAAAGTTACCATACAAGTCTTACCACAAAGTTACCATACAAGTCTTACCACAAACCTACCACACTAGTCTTAACACACACCTACCACAATAGTCTGAAACTAACCTACAGTGTACCATATAAGTCTGAAACTAACCTATCATACAAGTCTTAACACAAACTTACCACACTAGGCTCACCACTGACCTATCATACACGTCTTACCACAAACTTACCATACAAACAGAAACCTACCACACTGTACTTACCAAACATTGACCACATTCTTCTTGAAAACAGTATTGTATGTACCTGTCTACTGACGGATTGACACATTCTACAAAGATTGTTTTATCCGACAACTTTTAATACTTCATCGTTTTTGAATAATAAAAAATACATACACACATTTATCTGGTCTGATGTTTGTTGTCGTTGGTTTAAACCAGTTTACCTTGATGGTGGGTGTGTATGCATATAAATCATGTTACGTTATGCTCTAGACTCTCAATAAAGTACTAAATATACTGAGGCCACGAATGCTAGATTTGTAGTGTATTTATCATGCTGACATTCCATAGCAAAACATTAATTCAACATATTGACAATTGTTTCAGATGAAATAGTTGAATTTCGATTCTGATTCGAAAGCAAGCACCTTTGATTTGTATATCATACATATTTTCATATCAAACAATATGTCATGGCAAAATTGAAAGCTCCGTGTGCGCCACCTTTATGATGAGACAAGAAGACTGGTTCG
Source organism: Mimachlamys varia (assembly GCA_947623455.1). Taxonomy (NCBI): domain Eukaryota; kingdom Metazoa; phylum Mollusca; class Bivalvia; order Pectinida; family Pectinidae; genus Mimachlamys; species Mimachlamys varia. Next base: position 7,007,245 of record OX392535.1, read on the forward strand.
ACCCTTACCCTTTGAAGTACATCAAAAGAATCTCGTGGTCACAAAAGATTGAAATGCTTTGAAGTCGGTTGCGGCTGCTTTGTAATTTCAAAAAATACAGGCATGCAGCCTAGTGATTTGTCAGATTTATATAGCTTAGCGTGTCTGCAATTATGCCATGGCATATTCCAGGAGTGTATAGAACGTAGGTGAGCTTAACCCTGGATATCGAGGATGCTTGATGTCTGATTTGGATGAAGAGTGCACTGCTAAATGAAAACATTGAATTCCCAGGATACCGTTTGGTGTTAGAGCGTGCTAACAGCAAACAACACATACTTAACATATGTCGCGAACATGATAATTAAATGCCACAAACAAGCTCTGTCTACCACCAAACGCTCATAAATTCCGTCAGTAGATCTCGAGTCCCCAGTTTATAATTGTTCAACCTGCGCGGACCCAATATTTTCTACATTATAATTGGACTGAATTTAAATGTTATACGGAAACGTACAGTAAAATTAATTGTGGTCTTAGTCCACGAGGTTTCTCAGCAACAAACTGCACTGATTCGTACCTACCAAGGAAGATATTGTTCCTGTTCAGAAGCTAGTGACTAGTCATTCGGTTTAGTGTAGGGGAGACTCCACAGCAGTACACTCTGGGCACACGACAGGCATATATATCTGTCATAAATATCTAAGTTGTTTTTTTAGTTGTAACCAAATAATAAAAAATACAATAGAACACAAACAAAAGTTGAGTCAAAACGACATGCTAGCTGTATCTGAGGTCATCAAAAGGTCTTATAAAAGCGGTATGTTCTAGTAATATCCCTTGTAACTGCTTTTCTTGATGTATATCAATGAAAGTGTCTACGTTGTATATCACACGTTATCTGGAATTTATGTTTACATTTTAATAAAAAAAATGCTTTATTTTGAACAGAAAATCAAGTGTAGACAACATTAAAACTGACGACGACAAAACAGATAATGACGTCATCATAGCAAATGTTGTCACAATCTTTTAACAACATTTGCCTTCATTACGCATTACAATGGAAAATTGCAGAGCACATGTTAATATCACGAGTTAAAGTCATGCTGTCCCAATCGGTATAGGAATCACACAACTAAATCAGCCTATCACGAAGTGTTTTATACGTTTGTAGTCCCTACCGAAAATTTGTTCCGGCTGAGTACAGTGATTCTGAATAATCTAAATAGGTAATTGTTGACATATTCTGCATTGAATGAAATCTATAGATATTTAACTTTACAAAAATGTATACTTTTGGTAGATTTTGATATGTGATGGCGGATTGATATGGGGTCAAATGTCAGAGGGTGTTCCCGTCCCATTTCACTGGTTTGATATGTAAATTTCCAGTTGTCCGAAGCAGACGCCCGTAGCGAGCTAAAATGCCACGAAACTTCTGATAAAATGTCATTTGAAGTCTTTGCCATGTATGTATCTGTGAATCCAGGCAGTTGTCACTAGTGTTGAACTTCAAATATTAAAGTTATTAGATCTAAAGCTTAGTAATAACATATAGTAAATTATTTAGTTGTGTGTCTTATACGTAAGATTTGTACGGATTGTGGTAGTCACGTCAGATTTGTAAAGATTGTGAAATATCAAATTAGATTTGTACGGATTGTGTTTCGTTATGTTAGATTTGTACGGATTGTGGTACGTCATTTTAGACTTGAACGGTTTGTGGTACATCATGTTAGATTTGTACGGATTGTGGTTGCAAAATCTTTGTACAGAATGTGAAACCTCAAATTAGATAGATATGGCTTGTGGTACGTCATTTAGATTTGTATGGATTGTGGTACGTCAGGTCAGATTTGTAAGAATGTGTTACGTCATATTAGATTTGTACGGATTGTGGTACGTCATGTTTGATTTGTAAGGATTGTGGTTGTCACGTTAAATTTATACGGGTTGTGGTTGTTACGTTAGATTTGTACGTATTGTGTTAGTCACGTCAGATTTGTATGGATTGTTGCACGCCATGTTAGATTTGTACGGATTATGTTTCGTCACGTCAGTTTGTACGGATTGTGGTACGCCACATAATGCATGTTTTCGTTACTTTGTCAGTCACGTTTCATTCATAAAAAGAACGTTGGATACTTAAGTCTGTTCAAAACTATTTATTTGCTGCGACGTGCTCGAATCTCACTAACCGTAAAGACCGGGTAATACTATATAGAAGACCAGGAGAAAAAAAACAACAAAATATTAATGTGCAACAGAAAATTTTAATTTGATTCAAGAACACAAATAAACATAGAGGTTTCATTCAAGGAAACACGCGGACGTGAAATACAAGGATTTAACTAAAAGTATTTTCAAACGAATAGGTACGCATTTGATTCCCTTTTAGAGACGTCATTTAGAACCATGGTCCTTCATGTGGTTGTGGTGTAGGTGTTGTTGTAGGCGTTGTTGTAGGTGTTGTTGTAGGTGTTGTTGTAGGTGTTGTTGCAGGCGGTGCCTCCGCTGCCGGTTTAGGTGCACCGCAATGAGCTGCAATAAATATATTTTCATTTGATAAAATGTCTTCCATTGTCATAAAGATTGGTAAATCATTCGTAACAATTCTACGATAGTATTTAAAAAAAAGTAATCCGTAGGAACGTTTACTAGTATTGTCAATACTAATGGTAAATCCCTCGTAGTATTTTTTTCTACCATTGCCATTAAGAATGGTAAATCCCTAGTAAAATGTATCACATTGTCCTTTAGAGTGGAAAATTCCTGAAACATTTCAACCATTTCTATTCAGATACATAGATGTACATACATTTTGAAAGTATGTAAATCCATTTTTAAGTGCAATGTATATTAATACTCCTTACCAAATATCTACTTATTGTGAATGTGAAAAATTAAACATACCCTATAGGCCTATCTAAAAATCCTGTCGAACATGCTACGATACACATTTTGTAGGTCAGCACAAGCTGAAGCGGTATATCTTATCAGCGCTTATATCGTTTACGATTGTTAAGCGCCTCGGTGACAGACAGCTAGGGACGATAACTCTTAACTTCCGGAGTCTTAGAAGCATGAATTTGACGTCTGGATTTTGCACTCTGTTTTGTTGGATGAAACGCTTTATAATACTTGAATGACAGCTGCTCGGTTCGTCTGGGGACTCATTTTATTGGTATAAGGTATGACTAAAACGAATGCTGGCAAATGAACACTTTTAAATAATGAAAAAATAACGTAACTATCATGAGCACGACGGTCAAAAACGGAACAACGAAACCGAATTTCTATTAGATACCACACGAACATTTCCGGCTATTTTTTATATCGCCAATATTATAAAAAATGATAGAAGTTACGAAGTTTTGGGGGAAACTGGTAGCATTATGTAGACAAAAACATATTGCCAAAAAGATCAATAAACGAAGATATTCATTGAAATTTGATTTCAAGCGTTTATAGCATACATACAACAGGAATATTGATAGGACGTTACTCGTGTCTTGTATTCACGAGCAAGAATTTCAGTGTTCAATTCCAGCTGCAAAGCTATCATAATGTAAATTTAGGTGTAAAGATTTTTAGTATTATAATTTACAGAGATGTAAACAAATTTATTGAATCAGTTGAAATATCATCATTATTATTTAAAGGTCACATTCTATACAAAAATGAATTACTTGAGCAGAAGACGCTTACTCTTCCGCAACACCTGGTCTTATTCTCTTGTGCTTTTACGAGAGTCTCCATGTAAATTTTCCCTTTGTTCATATTTTGCCCCTAGTGTAATCGATTTTGAGTTCGGATTATGGTTTTATTGACGCTTTGGTTTCTCTGATTTTTTTTTAAGAAACAAATGCTCAAATAAGGATGTTAAAATGCTTGTGCTACTATCACTGCCATGTAAATAAATTTAATCTAAATCATGTCAGTGCTGATTACAATTATTTCACAAGAATCAGACTTTTTTTGTCTGTGAAATAATAATTCAAAAACACGACATTTAGATCTATTTACAATGAAACATTTTACAATGGCTACATTCAGGGGCTTGAGGTTTTATATTTGGAAAAACAATCAATTTAAAACAAAATCTACTACTATATTCACCGTTATTAACACCCTTTCCCTATAAGCGCCCCTATCCCATTTACGAATGTATTGAAATTGTGTTGGTGCCCCTACTAATCATGACAAAGCTTAATTTGTCCATATTACAGTTCAGTAAACCTGCTCTGCGCATGTTTACTGAACAAAACCACAAATATCGGTAATAAACCATATTGTCCGAAACTGATGACAATAATATCGCACATTATACTACCCATTCTCAGGCAAAAACATTGTATTAATGACTTTATAGAAACAACTTGTTTGTTCATACATGTATCTTCTTTTGTTATCCTATTAAGTACCCCCTTTGAAATCAATGTTAGGTGCTCTGTGCGATATTTATGGCGAATACTTAGGTGAAATCTTCAGGAGGTACGAGCACTTCACATGGCTTCCAGACATATTTCTAGTTTATTTTGTCCTTTAAAGACGTACAGTAGTAAATTATATACCTCCTATGTAAAGTCGGATATCTCTTGTTTAACCTTTAGAATTGTCATTAAGAGTGGTAACTTCTAAGTAACACTTTTAACACAGTCATTAAAGTGGTTAATCCTAAATTTTCTTTTACCATTGTCTTTAAGAGTGGGAATACCTCATAATATTTCTACTGTTGTCATTAATGGGGGTAAATCTTTAGTAAATTGTGTCCCATTGTCATTAATGGGGGTAAATCTCCAGTAAATTGTATCCAATTGTCATTAATAAGGGTAAATCTCCAGTAGAATGTGTCCCATTGTCATTAATAGTGGTAAATCTCTAGTAACATGTGTCCCATTGTCATTAAGAGTGGTAAATCCCCAGTAAATTGTGTCCCATTGTCATTAATAGTGGTGAATCCCCAGTAAATTGTGTCCCATTGTCATTAATAGTGGTAAATCTCCAGTAAAATGTGTCCCATTGTCATTAATAGTGGTTAATCCCCGGTAACATGTGTCCCATTGTCATTAATAGTGGTAAATCCCCAGTAATATGTGACCCATTGTCATTAATAGTGGTGAATCCCCAGTAAATTGTGTCCCATTGTCATTAATAGTGGTGAATCCCCAGTACATTGTGTCCCATTGTCATTAATAGTGGTAAATCCCCAGTAAATTGTGTCCCATTGTCATTAATAGTGGTAAATCTCCAGTAAATTGTGTCCCATTGTCATTAATAGTGGTAAATCTCTAGTAACATGTGTCCCATTGTCATTAATAGTGGTAAATCCCCAGTAAATTGTGTCCCATTGTCATTAATAGTGGTAAATCTCTAGTAAAATGTGTCCCATTGTCATTAATAGTGGTAAATCCCCAGTAACATGTGTCCCATTGTCATTAATAGTGGTAAATCTCTAGTAACATGTGTCCCATTGTCATTAATAGTGGTAAATCTCTAGTAACATGTGTCCCATTGTCATTAATAGTGGTAAATCCCCAGTAACATGTGTCCCATTGTCATTAATAGTGGTAAATCCCCAGTAACATGTGTCCCATTGTCATTAATAGTGGTAAATCTCTAGTAACATGTGTCCCATTGTCATTAATAGTGGTAAATCCCCAGTAACATGTGTCCCATTGTCATTAATAGTGGTAAATCTCTAGTAAACTGTGTCCCATTGTCATTAATAGTTGTAAATCTACAGTATAATGTGTACCATTTAAGGATTTAATGTCTAGTGTGCTGTTTGCATGGGCTATGAAGTCAATTGAACCCCGTGCAGAAGAAGTGAACTGCGAAGCAATTCATGTACCAGTTTTTATATATACCATATTTACGTTTACTATTTCAAATTCCCCGCCATTCGTTGATGGTGTTCCACAGTGCTTCACTTTTGTTACAGTGTTGCACAGTTATCGTCATGTACAACAGTTATCGTCATGTACATATGTATGTAGTTACTATGTACACACACGAAAAAGCCGATAGCCAGCTTCATTCATCACTAGGCAACAGAAAAATATAGCCCAGAGACAAGTTTTTAATTTGTATGATATGTTTTTATAGTCATTCTTTTAAGCTTTTATTTCCATTTCGAATGGGCGGAAATACATTTCAAGTATAAAATAAATTACGAAAGTGTTTTAGAGCGGTTTGCATCGCGCAGCAGTAAATCATAACGACTTCATGATTTGGTCATAGTTGAAGCGAGTCAAATGAAGTGGTCGGAAGTCTGGTTTCGGATATTAAAAACGTCTTCATACATGTAGAAGTGGATTTAAGCAAAGCTTGTTGACGAAAGTAGGATGATGAGATCGGTAACATTTATTCAATTGGATAAGTGATTGGGGGAGTTTTAAATTAGGACATAAGGGACCGACTCGACCGAAAACTGCAAGCTTTTAGGCCTAAGGTATAGGCACACGGTACGGTTACCTGTATGTATAGACAAACTCACATAAGCTAGATGATTTGTTACACTAGCTTTTGGGATAAAATGATGTTTTTAGAGTATTTTTGCACTTCTGTAGATTAAGATCAACATTCGATAAAAATGCCACCCTTATCTAAACGTTCCAAAAGTATATAATTACTCTAGAAACCGTAGTTTAGGTCCAAAAACAACGCTGTAAGTGTAACAAATTCCAAGGCCCCTGTGGACAAGCTAGGCTACATTAGCCTAGTCTTATATGTTCCGTGAACAGGTTACAACACCCTTGTTAACGGCTCATGTATGAACTGTCGAAGGATAACGTACGTAACATTTTAAAAGAGAACGCACTTCTGTGACCAATCTCAAATCTAAACATCTGACATGAAACGAAATCATAAAAATCCGACTGATGAGCAGATTATTACATATCGCACACCTGTCAGGTCATTTAGGACCAATCGAGTCCAGATCTTGAATGAATACTTTCGAAAAGATCAGTATTTTGTCAGATCAAGCGTTATTAAAGCTGTCTACGATATATGAAACTGGCATATCTTATTGACATGTAAAACAGCTGTTTTAAGTGTGTAGTACACCCGTACATATATTGTTCACAGGGTTAACGATTCATTATTGTAAGCAAATGTATTACTTCACCAGGAACGAAAAGGCTTGTGCCCAGCGTATTTCATTGGGAAATGAAGCAACCAGAAATTACTAGTTTTATTGAGGTGAAGGGAAGTAAAAGTATCATTTAAAAGAGTGGTAATTACCTCGTAATATTTCTAATGTTGTTATTTAGTCACGATTCCCTGGTAGATTGTCCAACATTGTTATCCTAATAAAATGTCTATGCTTGTCATAAGGAATGGTAAATCCCTAGTAAAGGAGTGGGCGGATTTTTGCCTTTCTGCGGCCTATCAGTGATAAGGCTAATATATTCCATGAAGATACTTTAAGGTCAGCTGCATATAGTATTATGTTCAAAGCATCTTATTGTTTGTAAGTTCATAGAAAATTTGGAGTCAAAGTGGAGAGAGTGTCAAATTACAAATGTGTTGTTGAAGTTCTTTTGAACTGAATATCGTAGTGTAACTTGTAGTTTGTGTTTTCTTGTTTAACACGTGGCGGATTCTAAACTTTAAGGAGAAAAAAGTCAGTAAAAAAAGAGATAACACATTATTTCTAACTAATACATTTTGATATAAAACACAACTTAACGAAAATGAAGAAAAACTTCAATTATCCAACTCCAAAATAGATTCCTGTTTTTTGGAAAGCGGTTGTACAGAAAAGTCTGAAACAATGTGACCATGTATATTCTAGAATTGAAAAATGGGTAGATAGTATTTAATCTTTTGAAAAACCGGTCAATGTGCAAACAATCATCCAGTTGTTAGATGCTTCGTCTGCAGACACAACCACATGCTTATCATGTAGGTCGGTAAGTCTTGTTCGAACATCGGGGTCAAGAAGTTTTCATTTTGTAACGCAAGTTGCTTATTTTGAATAGAGGACCTAATAGACGTCACCCAATCTCAAAGTGAATCCAATTCAGAATATTTACTTTAAGTCCATTGTCTGGCATAATCTTCCACAAGAATCATGAAAATCACTTTCCAATTGATGGATGGATTATCTTCTCCCGATATTTGGGGCCTTATATGAAAAGCTTCGAAACTAGTGATAAAATATATACTGGGACCAGTGATAATATACGTACTTGGACCAGTGATAATATACATACCGAGACCAGTGACAATATACGTACTGGGACCAGTAATAATATATGTACCGGGACCAGTGTTATATACGTACTGGGACCAGTGATAATATACGTACCGGAACCAGTGATAATATACGTACCGGAACCGGTGATACTATACGTACTGGGACCAGTGATATTATACGTACTGGGACCAGATATGATATACGTACTGGGACCAGTGATAATATACGTACCGGAACCAGTGATAATATACGTACTGGGGACCAGTGATAATATACGTACCGGAATCAGTGATACTATACATGTACGTACTAGGACCAGTGATATTATACGTACTGGGACCAGTGATACTATACGTACTGAGACCAGTGATAGTATACGTACCGGGACCAGTGATAATATATGTACTGTGACCAGTGATAATATACGTACTGGGACCAGTGATAATATACGTACTGGGACCAGTGATAATATACGTACTTGGACCAGTGATAATATACGTACTGGGACCAGTGATAATATACGTACCGGGACCAGTGATAATATACGTACTGGGACCAGTGATAATATACGTACCGGCCCAAGTTATAATATACGTACTGGGACCAGTGATACTAAACGTACTGGGACCAGTGATAATATACGTAAGGGGACCAATGATATTATACATACTGTGACCAGTGATAATATACGTACCGGAACCAGTGATAATATACGTACTGGGACCAGTGATAACATACGTACCTGGACCAATGATAATATTCGTACCGGGACCAGTGATAATATACGCACTGGGACCAGTGATAATATACGTACCGGGACCAGTGATAATATACGTACCTGGACCAGTGATAATATACGCACTGGTACCAGTGATAATATACGTACTGGAACCAGTGATAATATATGTACTTAGACGAGTGATAGCATACGTAAGGGGACCAATGATATTATACGTACCGGGATATGCCCCTTTGGGTGGCATTGTAAAAGCTTGTCCTCCACAGATCATTGTAACAAGCAGCATCAGGAACATGGTTTTAGCGTACTTGGACATCCTTTGTTCTGTAATTACACGGTGTTGTAGCCATTGAAAAACTCCACTAGTTAAAATATACTTAGTAAATAATTGGCTACATTTTCATAATGGAAGCATACATTTTTGTATGATCTTTCAGTTGACATTAATCCATGATTATAATTATTGATTATCACACAAGCCCTGAAAATACAGTATACTAATCTATATATTTTTCAATTTATTTGTCCTACATCAGCGTCGATCTTGGTACATTTGTACAGAAACTGACGAATATGGTCAGCTTACTACTTTGCACGATGAACATGACGATTTCATTTTTTTCCGATTATGAGCTTTTCACTACCCTAGGTCCGAAGTCACCTTCAGGACTTATCTTAATTAGCCTTTAGTCCATTACAGTAGACATGTAGTAAGACCCTATCTTGGTGAGTCTAGTCTCCTTCAGATCGTACTTCGGTGAGCCTTTTGGTAAAATAGGTTATTAGCCCCTTCATAACCATTCACTGCAAAAAACAGTTAGTCCCATTCAGAACTCACCTTTCGAGCTTTTTCACTACACTAGGTGCGAAGTCTCCTTCACGACTTATCTTAATGACCCTTCGCTATATAATATATTTCGAATTTACCTTATTCAGCCTTTCGCTACAATAAGTAGATAGTCTCCTTCAGAACTAACCTTAGTGAGCCTTTTTGTAAACTAGGCACGGATTATTCTTCAGAAGGTATCCTGGTGAGTGTTCAACGTCTTGATCGATGTTTACCCCGTCTACTGAACATTTATATAGCACGTAAATCGTGGACAAGTAGGAAAGTTCACGTGTCAAAATATGACATGCAGGTCATTCACTTCTTTACTATTGAACATAGATTTAGTTTTTGTATTGATTTGAGCATAACAACCTATCAATTGGGTATTTAATCGTATGATGAACAGTTAACCTAACAACAGGTGCATCGACAGGACCTAGCCGAGAGGCCCTAATGACTTCAAATGGACTACATGTTATATTACTTACCTAAGTTTCTTTCAATAAATAGTCAATATTTTTGTTTACGTGATTATTACTGGGAAGGTAGATTATCATTCGTTTTTGTCTAACATTGTAGCAGTTTAAATATTAAAAAACAATTAAAATATCAATGAAGAGAATAAAAAACATATCTATGTTTGTATATGTAATGTAGAAATGTAATGTGATTCAATGTTACATGTACAAATACGTTACCTCTTTTAACAACTAAAATCTATTTTGGTTTGATGTTGTTTGGTACGGCACTTGTGACTTTATTTAACCTTCTTTGATCTTATTTAAAACTCTCGAATTCCCGTGTTGTTACTTTGTTTGACAGCAGTCGACAACGATCACGAAAATCACGATATTCAGAGTAAGTCCTAGAATAACGCATCAACTGCGACAAATTTAAACACCATATGTAGAAGGAGCAGGGATGTTACTATCAACAAAAGATAAGTCCATGAGAGGAAAATTGAAATCGTCACATTTATAATATAGCTTATTAGTAAGCTTTCCATGTTGTTCATATGTTAAGTAGAGATCGGGGTAAGCCGCGGATGTAGTATAATCTGATTTGTCCCTTATTTCAAGTTCTAAAGGGCAAATTCGGTCGACGTGGTCAGTAAACTTCTTGTTGTTTAAGACAACATATCGTCGATATATCTGAAAGTGAAATTTAAAGATCTAACTAGGTTTTTGTTATCTGTCCTTCTGCAAATTAAGTCTCGTATGAAAACAAAAGCAAAACAGGTAAGATCGAGGCACAGTTTGTTCCTATTGGAATGCCAACAGTCTGCTAGAAAATCTTTCCTCCAAACCCAACAAAAATATTGTCAACCAATGTTTTTCACAGAGTATGCTCCAAGATAGCTCATTACCATATATTTGTATCGCCGTCCGAGAGATTTAAGGCGTTCTATTTTGTATGAGGTATAGTAGAATACAGGGTGGAGAAATAAAAAAAAAATCGAAAAAAAACATTTTTAGGAGGACTGCTCAAGATTGATCAACGGATCTTTCGAGTTTTTTTTTTGAAACTCTTATATCGTTAATTCCACTCCTGGAGTCAACAGTGTCACAATATTTCTGAAGCCCTGTTTTAATGGTACTAATACTGGTAGTGAGAAGTTTTAATAAAGGCTTGGTCGAGCAATTACTTGAATACTTTTTTGATTCTTTATTTTGATTTCAAATATTTACATTTCTGTTTTGTATTCCCTATATTGTATCACCAAATAGCCCGTAGGAATACAATCCGGACTACTATAATACTTTGGATGAATTTAAAACCCACACTGAGTACATGAAAAGTACAGGAATATCAAACCAGGCGTTCCAATAGGATATGTAGGTGACATCCAAGTAAAAGTCACGTCCTCAAAGTGAGAATTGAGGCATCATAAACAAACACATCAAGAAGGTATACTAGTGAGCAAGTTCAGAACCGATCACCTTCATATCATACACAATGATATATCACGATGAGACTTACATGACAGCTTTAAGACCTTTTGCTCATTGTTGTTACATTTTGTATCATGTGTATCGCTCGAATCCTTGGGTTGTTAGTTAGTGTTGACTCCTGTACCTTGGAAGGTAACGGATAGTCTTCTGTAAGGACCAACGGTAAAGCACCTCTACTCAAATACCAACCTTTGACATACCTGGAGGATTAGTCTGAGTGAGATATAGGGAAGGAGCTACACCTGTATATGTTTGGTAAGCCAATATAGAGAAATTATTATGTCGGGCCTGTTACAGTAGCTCGTTAATTGTTGTTGGTGAATATGAAAAGAAGTTATTTGAAGATGTTTTGTAGGTTCTGTAACAGAACGTAGAATAAAATGTTCCATAACGAAAAAAACGCGATTCATTAACATTAGCAGTGAACCTGTTTTGTAAAAGTTCAAAAACAAACCCCGCAAAGCTTCGTTCCCTATGCCGTTGGTTCTTGATAGAACTCTCTCATAGGGCAGTTTTAAATGCTGCCTAAAGGTGAAGATATTATTGGCATTTATAGTGTTTTGACATTGATTAGTAATGTGGTGAAAGAAGTAATTATACATAATTTGTTTATCATAGTTTTTATTCAATATTCATTCAAGTATACATAAAGGTTATTCAATTTGGGATTGGAATGTAATTAGGGTCTTATCATGTTTTACTGATAGCACGTTTAAAAACATCAATTCATAAAAACACATAATACAGCACAAATGAAGATGATCCGGGCCAAGTTGTACAACTTTTCGTACGTTTGCTATCAGTCAAAGAACTTTTTTTTCAAATATTAGAGTGTAAATCATGTTGATATCTGCAATATATTTCAAACATATAACCCAACTAGTGTAAGGGTTGTTATAGTGTATCATTTTACTCCTTCCGATTTGCAAGCAACGTACAAAGAGAGACAACTTCGATACATTTGTACATTTGTAGTAAAGCATATAATTGTTTTACTTCATGAAAAAATGACACTTTAAACTGCCGGTGTAAAAAATATATGAAACATACTGAAGGGGAAGATGCTTAAGATTAATCAAAAGAGATGTTAAATGCTTCGAAATCCACATTTGTTTATTTCCATTCCTGCAAAATACAATTCACACCTACAAAACATCGTCTATAATAATAATAAAAAATGCCAAAACGTCAACAAAACCATAAGCAGAACCCAAAATCGATCAGATCAGGCGCAAAATAAGGCCAAAGTGAAAATTTGCACGGAGATCATTCTTGTAAAAAAACAAAAACAAGGCAGCACTGGGTGGGCACAGTTTGTTCCCATTGGAATGCAAACATTCTGCTGTAAAATCGTCCTCCAATCTCAACAAAGATTTTGTCAGTAAGGAATTTAAACAATCGTCCTCAGTTTATTTTATCCTAGCTTTTGGTTATGTTTCTAACACGTTATGCACCAAGATAGCCAAAAACCATATACCCGTAACGTCTTCCACCTCTCTTAGAAAATAAAGCTCTCATAATGAGTGACCGAAGACCTTCTTTCAGTTTGGCATGTGGTATGGTAGGGAACACTTTGGAAATATCAAATGTTTTGATGGACGAAACATTTATGAGAAGAGGTGCTTTCGATTGATCAGAAGATCTTTCGAGTTCAAATTCCACATCACGTTAATGCCACTACTGGAGTTTACAGTGTCACAATATGTCTGAAGTCTTGATTAAATGGTACCGAGAATTGTAGTACTATAATAAGTTTAAATAATGGTCTGGTCGGGCAATGAGACGAGCCAGCGATAAACAGTTGCTTATACATGTAAGGATCCTTGTGTAGTTAAGTTCTCAAATATATGAACGAGGTATGTCAGCCTCTTTCCCATTAATTGGTATCTCGAAAGACTGATGATAGGTTAGATGGTATTTCCTTGTCTGTAGACCTACATATACCTACAGTGTATCACGTAGGTCGTTGGGTATTGTTATAAAGAATTGTGTGATTTTGTTTTTGGAATATGATACAAAAACGGAAAAGATCGGTAATGATCTTTTTTTGTGAAAAAAGTTATAGCACCGACGCGAGATTCGTCCGTGAAAGGTTTCCGTTGCTTTCAAGCAACCTAACCTTCATTTGTATAGAGGAACGGTAATATTGTTTGTAAACAAGTATTAGGTTATTACAGTGAAACCTCTCCACTAAGACCACCATAGGGACGGAACCAAAGTGGTCTTAATGGCGGGATGGTCTTAATACCGAGTGGGACCATGCAGACAGATTTCTCTCAAATCAAACTTTTCACATGTTTTCATGGTCCATTAACTAGTATACAGGCTTTTTAATGTTAAACACACATTAATTGTGGCTGATTTGACACCAAAATACAGCTTACTGATTTGACACTTGACAGGTATACACAGTCTGAATTGTGACGTGAAACTTAGTGTAAAGTGGTATTTGAGACTTTTCAAAACATGTCTTAATAGCGAGGTGGTCTTAATACATAGGTGGTCTTAATAGTGAAGCTTGAAATATAAAGATATATAGAAGATATTTTCAGGACTGAAATGAACTGGTCTCAATAGCGACGTGGTTTTAATTCTGAGGTGGTCTTTTAAGCGAGGTTTCACTTTATATCATTTGCCTGCAGGCACAAACACATATTTAAAGTGCATATCGTTGAGCATTTTTCATATCTGGGTGGAAAAATGCATTGTCGGTGTTTTTATTTATTCAATTTCCATATTGGGTTTCAAACCATTGTTTTTGAGTAATGAACCTGGTACGTTTAACTCATTCTGAAGCTTATACTAGCCATCAAACGCTCGTAGTAACCAGTGGATGGTGCAAGCTCCTATAATATCTACGAGTATCTGACTATTCGGATTCAATCTGATATCTTTCGATACTTTAGACCTTTAATGACAAACTTTCGTAGCCGTGTAATATGGTTAAAAGTTTGGATCGAACTGGCAACTGCCGCGTAGAACTATTGACAGTTGTGATAAGTGAGGATACAGAACATAAGCTTGCTGATAACAAACGCACAAAGTATGAGTGATCATGTTTTTTTTTATTAAGCTAACATGTCTTACATTTAGTAGCAGGATTATAAATTTGTTTTTCATTCTTTATCTTATCAATTAAAACTGAAACAGGTGCTTCATATTTTAGCTTATCTAATCTGCAGTGTTTTTAATATGCAAGATAGTAACATCTCATGTGTAATTGATTTTTTTAAAACACTTTATTTATTTTTCATGCACATTGATTATGAAACAAATCATTCAACTTATATAAATCACTATTGTTGGCCCTGATATATGCGCGCGAGGGGTCTTATTGTGAGAGGAAACCGGAGGACCCGGAGAAAATTCACCTAGTCGAGCAGGTGGCCTTAAACCTTTTCACGTCCAGACGGGGAATCAAAGCCCGGCCGCCTTGGTGAAAGGCAAGTGCGCTTTTCACTGAATCACCCAACCCGTGTGTAAATATATTTCATATTGTTAGCATCTCATGTGTAGTTAATATTTTTATAACCACCTACATATGTAATTGATATTTTTACAGTCATCATCTCATGTGTAGTTTATATCATTATTCAATATGAGGCTATTCAATAGGAGGGACATAGTAAGACTTTAACCATTAAGTATGCGAATAGTATACGATCTTTTTTAGTTCAGCCTTGTTTTTAGTACTTGTAAATGATACTTATTTCTCAGAAAGTTACGTTATGATAATTATTCCACAGGGAGTTACGTTATGATAATTATACAGGAAGTTACGTTATGATGATTATTCCTCAGGAAGTTACGTTATGATAATTATTCCACAGGAAGTTACGTTATGATAATTATTCCACAGGAAGTTACGTTATGATAATTATTCCACAGGAAGTTACGTTATGATAATTATTCCACAGAAAGTTACGTTATGATGATTATTCCTCAGGAAGTTACGTTATGATAATTATTCCACAGGAAGTTACGTTATGATGATTATTCCTCAGGAAGTTACGTTATGATAATTATTCCTTAGGAATTTACGTTATGATAATTATTCCACAGGAATTTACGTTATGATAATTATTCCTCAGGAAGTTACGTTATGATAATTATTCAATGGGAAGTTACGTTATAATAATTATTCCTCAGGAAGTTACGTTATGATAATTATTCCTCAGGAAGTTACGTTATGATAATTATTCCACGGGAAGTTACGTTGTGATAATTATTCCTCCGGAAGTTACGTTATGATAATTATTCCTCCGGAAGTTACGTTCTGATAATTATTCCTCAGGAAATTACGTTATGATAATGAACATATTAATGTACATTGTCCCATGTGTCAGTTATAAAAATGTGGGCGATATACATGTTGTTCCTGCTGATACCGGCCACGGCGGACAGGGAACACGACATTCTAAACCTTTACAGGACCAACTTTACAGGCGATGTAAGTATTTACCAAACACAAAATGAAATAATTTAATATCATGCTAATAGCAATTATGAATATGTATATACATGTAATATGCTACACTATGTAAGATATAGAAAGTACATAAGTATATCAAGCTAATCTTTCAGTAATCATATCGTAATTACTCTACCATATAGAGTACGATTCCATTCTAGTCCATATGTACAATCTCATGTTTTTATTAAATGAATATTAAATAGTGCCATATACATGCTTATGAAAAGTATTGATTTATGATAAGCATATCTCTACTTTGTAACATAATTGACTACTAGATTAATGAAGGTACGTTTAAGGCAGCATGTGTGAGGTATCAGAAGCTTCTTTTGGTATGGAACAATATCCCTCTTTCGCTCTCTATTAGTTATTGTCACTGTAAGTCCGACCCTAAACTGTTATCAATGGTAATGGTACCCCCCCCCCCCCCCGGTAGGGATGCCTTGTAACTTTATTAAACAGATGATGGAGTGTATGCATTTCAGTACTTGGAGCATTGAGTTAAGTCCTGAGTAAACCAAGCAATTGTGTTTTTTTCACATTTGAATATTCAAAATTCTAAAATATAAAATAAAAAAAAATATAATGTTAAAACTTTAGAAGATCATTCGGAGACACATCTCAATCCTGACTACTCTTGATGTCATTAAACTTTTTAGGCACCTCAAGTCGCCAATGAAGCTTACCTCATACTTGAGATTTGCAAACTAGGCGTTATAAATTTTGTCATAATAACAGCATATAGTTTGAAATCGAGCACAAATCTCCATGGCTCTATTGTGTTAAAAGCCGTGACAGAAACTGTGTGCCAAGTAATCAGTCAGCCCTGACACAAATTAGACACGCCGACAGGTGTTGGATTACACCACAATGTCCACGTCACATAATGCCGTTATACACCATAGTTATGTTAATCTACATGTCATCCGTCGACATTTATTAGCATCACATAAATGGTTATGTGTTTAGAAAATTTTCTGAACAAAAAATATGTCGTTTTGTAGTGTGATTGTTTTCCCTCTTTTTGTTCTCGGTAAGGTTACATGCCTACTCAAAACAAACCTGGTCAATATAACACTCAAAATAGAATGTAGACGCTCGATGTTCGATTAATACATACAAAACCTTAGAATTATTTAAAGACGTATTGTATGCTTGCTTCCAAATCTCTGTGCTTTAAAATGAAAAACAAAAACAAAAAAGTCACTACAGTTGTAACAAAATGTTTTATCTTAATAGCGTTGGTAATCTAGTATATGTTGCTACTTTTTATCTCGGAATAATGATATTCAAAAACATGCTGTTGATGTTTTATTATTAGCAAGCAACAGAACATTATTTTTTCAATTATATTCCTGTCTTAAAAACAACTATATTATCGTTACAACAATGTCTTCACTTTACCTTGCTCGTAAATTCCGTCACGTTTACCGACGGCATGTAGTATGTTAACAAGGCTCTTTCACAAAAGGTTTTTTGGAGCTTTGTCCACGGCACTTCTTTCTTTTTTCGCTTGACGTTGCCTTTCAAGTTGTTCAGACCACATTGATGCTGTAGCATGTAGGCGATACAAATGTATGCCAAAATAGGTTTTTGTTGTTGTTTTTTTCCCCAAATAGTCTAATACAAAATCATGTTGAAATACTGTTGTGATGCGATGACTAATGTAAGTGTTTGGTTCCAGGGGACGTACTACTGGTTCACTGAGCACGTTACCTGTAGCTACCCACCTCCCAACAGTAATCCTCCCAGTCTACCACCGGTCGCTTGCAACCCAAGTATTACAGATCTCGTAGCGCTTAACATCCACCAGTTCTCCGGATCGTACTCATGTGGCATGTGTTTCTCGGTACACACATTACGTACTTTGCGTCCTTTTAGTCAATATGGCAAACTCAAATACACATGCTTTTAATTCGCCTTTTTTATTGAAAGCCATCTTCTATCGATGATTCTACACAAACGACATAATTTTGCAAAGATGTTTTAATTAAATCAAGTCTCGCCAATGAAAACAATATAAACAAAAAGTATTCCTACCTGTACTATGTAAGTCATATTTTCAGCATCAGTCACCAAAAAATAACTTTATTTCTTAGGATCAATACGAGAGCACAATAATAGGAAACCTGTATTTCAGTTCGACCCGATCACTTTGTTGTCATATTTACATATGGATATACAGGTAAACAGTGAATGTAATTATATGTATATACAGGTAAACAGGTGATTGTAATTATATGTATATACAGGTATACAGGTGAATGTAATTATATGTACCTATTTATGTTGTATAGGTGAATGTAATTATATATATATACAGGTATACAGGTGAATGCAATTATATATATACAGGTATGCAGGTGAATGTAATTATATGTATATACAGGTATGCAGGTGAATGTATATGTACATATATATGCTGTACAGGTGAATGTAATTATATATATATACAGGTATACAGGTAAATGTAATTAATGTATATACAGGTATGCAGGTGAATGTATATGTACCTATTTATGCTGTACAGGTGAATATAATTATATATATATACAGGTGAATGTAATTACTGTATATACAGGTATACAGGTAAATGTAACTATATGTACCTATTTATGCTGTACAGGTGAATGGATCAGGGGAAGGATTAGGACTTGATCCTATCATTGGTCAACACATCGTGTTCGTTAAGGACATGTGTCCGGAATGTAAGACGGGTAAGTACAAAGTAAGTGTCTGCTCACTATTTGTCATTATTAATATAAATATATTGTGGTTTTTACATTGTACGATTTTTTGTTTTACATTGCGTGTTGTTGCACATAATGTATATTTAGTGCTGTGTTGGTCTACATGAGGTGTTCGATAGCAGAAAGTAGTTTACAACCGATTGATCGGTTTTAATGTTATTACCATGCTTTTGTTTAGGTGGGGACTGACCATAAAGTTAAAAAAAACACCATTGCATTTGTTTATCGTTATAAGGACTGCATCGCATACATATATTTATTACTATATGATATGGAAAACAATGTCAGATACAACTTTATTTACTGTAAAAGAGGCATCTTTTTCATGCTAGGCGATGTAGATTTCTCCGAAACTGCGGACGGGCGTTGGAATATTAGTATCCAGGCTATCCAATGTCCGGTAGGTAACACGTCAATCGAATACAAGTTCCAGGGCAGCAACACATATTACTTAAAACTCCAAGTTCGTAATGCAAGGTAAGAAATCCCCCGTACTAAATAATGTAGAATATCATCCTTCGTAATAATGTGTGTTCGATTGTTGAATAACCTTCGATATTTCATCGTATATCAACGGTAACAATATTAGTTGTGTCTATTATATATATATATAAATGTACTCAGATGATTGTCTGCCATTTCTAAATAAACATAATTAGAATGCTGTTACAATCTAATGAGCTTCCTAGCGTTGCACCTAAAGCAAATCGATTCGGCCTTTCGTTTACAGTTGAATACATTTCTCCAAATGAACAAAATGTGCACTGTGTACTCCTACTCAGGCCTATCTAGAACCATTCGCTTGGACAAATCGGTTGTTGAGAATTCCTTTCATGAACGCGAAGTGGGGGGGGGGGGGGGGGGGCAAATGCCTGATTCATACTGTATTGTTATATAGAGCAAATACATGCAGATAGAGTCGTCACGAAGGTATACATTTCCATAGGATTCCGGCCACATCATTAGAGGTGAAGTTACCGGATATGACTTGGTCCAACTTTACTCACACGCTGGACGGTTTCTGGACATATCGTTCCCAAATGGTGTGGAGTACCCAATAAGACTTAGACTCACAGCGGCAAATGGTGACGTCATCGAAGACACTCTGGATACATATCACATAGGTAATGTGTTATGGTTTTGCAGTCGTCAGATTTAAAACCTCATGCTTACATTTCTATTTATATTTGTGTATTTTGCCCTATACGAATTTGTATTGCAAAAGGTGGGGAGCGAATGGTATACGTTAGCCATTGGCTTACAGTTCTAGCTGTTTATATTGTCGTGAAGTAAACATGAAATAGTTAAATGTGAACAGAAGTACATCTGAACAATTCCTTGCAATCTGATTAAAATACAGATCCTTGTTCGCACTCCGTTTTACAAGGATCTGACAACATCCCATAAGAGGTCATGTTCAGATGACCTTTGTCGCCTCTTTACTTAAAACTAAAATAATTTTCCAATGACCTGTCATATTGCAGCAAGCCATGTCGTCATGCTGACTGTAGTAATTTGATTGGCTAATGCAAAAGGTCATCGGGACATGACCCCCTATGAGATTTTCTCAGATCTTAACACAGCAGGGAGAAGTTAACGGAACGGCGCGGAGATCAAGATATGATTTAAATCAGATTGAATTCCTTGGAACTTGATGCGCATTGACAGAGACTAATGTTCCTTTGTATCGTAAAAGTCACTTTTGTACTATTTCTGCATTTCGAGATTTTTATGATGTTGTGAGTGTTCTGTTGTCGACTCCAGTCAAATTTGTGCAAGATTTTCCTAAGAGTTCTTTGTCTTGAACGAATTCTAATAAAACTTTCAGTATACTATTTAATGGTGTCAGGCTGAGTTTGGTCGCAACAACTGTTGTTAGAATGTAAGGAGTTTTGCATATATACTACCATCACTAACTTTAATATATTCATGACGGCAAACTCTATACACCAATCAACTTAACCCAATCAGCTATGTACCCGATACAGACAAAATATAAAAAAAAAATGAAAGATTTACATGGAGACCCTTGTAAAAGAGAATAAGACCAGGTGTTCCGGAAAAGTAAGCGTCTTCTGCTTCATCAACGACACCCGCCATTAAAATCTTTGTCACATCCAAGTAAACATCAAGGTCTCAACAAGTAAACACACTAATGCGCATACTAAAAAGCGTCCATCTTCATGTCACTTTAAAGATACAGAATATCTCTCAGTGAGACAAAGATGGCGACCATAAAACTTGCCCATAGTTCTGATCAACCTGCATCTCGAGAATCCGTGTGTTACAATGTAAGAAACGTTATTATAGAAGTACCATTTTAGTGTTTTTGCAGGCAATTGGGAGACGGACACATTCATTATATACTGTAAAGCTTAAAAATAAAACAAAACAAAAAGAAAAAAAAAACAACAAAAAACAAAAACATCTATTGATTCAGGAAAACAAATAGTTTTATTCAATTTTAAGTATTAAATACAGCATTTTCATTGTTCAGTATGTACATAATCTAAACAATTTACATGAATATAGATGTGAAATTCCTCCTTTTGCGCGATATCTAGGAGATTTGGAAACATTCTTCATAATAATAAATATATATATTATGTTCTTGATTTTTTTTATTTTAAAATGTTTTCATTCGTTTTGTCTTTAAATAGATCCAAAGATATAAGTGTCACATTTCTGCGTATGGGGTTGGATGTGATACCGTTTTTATTAATGAAAATACATAGATCATATAACTACTAACGTCTTTATTATATACACAAATCAGAGTCTTTGTATTTTGTTGAATAAGTTTAATATACATAATGAAACGTTTGTGTTAGCTGATTAAAAGATGCCGTAACATACACATATGCTGCAACTTTTAAATTTAGTAATTGCTACAGTATGCCAAAAAAAAAAAACGAATTAAAATGCATCATACAACCGTTCCATCCTTCGAGGAGTCGTCAGAGATGCTAGGGACCAAAAGGTAGCATTCCGAATTGTCTAACGAATGTAAAAGCAGAAGAGACAAGTGCGGAAAACTAATGTGGTGTAGGGCAAAGTGATGAATAGGTACGCATTTGATTCCCTTTTAGTGACGTCATTTAGAACCATGGTTTTGAAGGTGGTGGTGTTGTAGGTGTTGTTGTAGGTGTTGTTGTAGGCGTTGTTGTAGGCGTTGTTGTAGGCGTTGTTGTAGGTGTTGTTGTAGGCGTTGTTGTAGGCGTTGTTGCAGGCGGTGCCTCCGATGACGGTTTAGGTACTCCACAATGAGCTACAATAAATAAATTTTCATTTGATAAAATGTCTTCCATTGTCATAGAGATTGGTAAATCATTCGTAAACATTCTAACATTGTATTTAAAAATATTAATCCCTAGGAAAGTTTCTAGTATTGTCAATACTGATGGTAAGTCCCTTGTAGTATTTATTTTCTACCATTGTCATTTAGAATGGTAAATCCCTAGTAAAATGTATCACATTGTCCTTTAGAGTGAAAAATTCCGAAAACATTTCAGCCATTTCTATTCAGATACATAAATTTTGAATGTATGCAAATTCATTTTTTATTTTGTCATTTAAAGAAGTAAAGTAGTAAATTATCCCACTCCTAATTAAAGTCGGATACCTCTTGTTTAATCTTAAAAATTGTCATTAAGAGTGGTAACTTCTCTGTTACACTTTGAACACAGTCATTAAAGTGGTTAATCCTAAATTTTCTTTTACCATTGCCATTAAGAGTGGGAAGTGCCTCATAATATTTCTTCTATTGTCATTAATAGCGGTAAATCTCTAGTAAACTGTGTCCCATTGTCATTAAAAGTTGTAAATCCCCAGTACAATGTGTCCCATTGTCATTAATAGTTGTAAATCCCCAGTACAATGTGTCCCGTTGTCATTAATAGTTGTAAATCCCCAGTACAATGTGTCCCATTGTCATTAATAGTTGTTAATCCCCAGTACAATGTGTCCCATTGTCATTAATAGTTGCAAATCCCCAGTATAATGTGTACCATTTAAGGATTTAATGTCTATTGTGCTGTTTGCATGGGCTATGAAGTCAATTGAACCCCGCGCAGATGAAGTGAACTGCGAAGCAATTCATGTACCAGTTTTTATATATACCATATTTACGTTTGCTATTTCAAATTCCCCGCCATTCGGTGATGGTGCTTCACTTTTGTTACATTGTTGCACAGTTATCGTCATGTACATATGTATTTACATACAAGGAAAAGCCGATAGCTAGCTTCATTCATCAATAGGCAACAGAAAAATATAGTCCAGAGACAAGTTTTTAATTTGTATGATATGTTCTATAGTCATTCTTCTTTTATTTCCATTTCGAATGGATTGAAATACATTTCAAATATACAATGAATTACGAAAGTGTTTTAGAGCGGTTTGCATCGCGCAAAGCAAAACATAATGACTTCATAATTTGGTCATAGTTGAAGCTAGTCAAATGAAGTGGTCGGAGGTCTGATTTCGGATATTAAAACCGTCTTCATACATGTAGCAGTGAAATTAAGCAAAGCTTGTTGACGAAAGTAGGATGATGAGATCGGTAACATGTATTACACTGGATAAGTGATTGGGCGAGTTTTAAATTAGGACACAAGGGACCGACCCGACCGAAAACTGCAAGCTTTTAGGCCTAAGGTAGGCACACGGTACGGTTACGTGTATGTATGGACAGGATCATATTTCACACAGGATTTTTTTAACTAGCTTTTGAGATGAAATTTTGTATTTAGAGTATGTTTACACTTCTATAGATTAAGATCAACATTCGATAAAAATACCACCCGAATCTAAACTCTCCAAAAGAATAAAGTTACTCTAGAAATGAACTTGAGATTAGAGACACAACATACTCTCCTAAATCAGCTTCTCACCTCGATCTTTACTTAAACTATGATAAACACGGGCAACTTACTACTAAGCTGTATGATAAACGTGACGATAATATACGTAGTGGGCCAGTGATAATATCCGTACTAGGACCAGTTATAATATACGTACTGGGACCAGTTATAATATACGTACTAGGACCAGTGATAATATACATACCGGAACCAGTGATAATATACGTACTGGGACCAGTTATAATATACGTAATATAAGTACCGGAATCAGTGTTACTATACATGTAGGAACCAGTGACGATATACGAATGCACCGGAACCAGTGATAATATAAGCACCGGGACCAGTGATAATATAAGTACCGGAACCAGTGATAATATACGTACCGGGACCATTGATAATATACGTACTGGCACCAGTGATAATATACGTACTGGGACCAGTGGCAATATACATACCGGAACCAGTTATAATATACGTACTGGGGCCATTGATAGTATACATACTGGGGACAGTGATGATATACGTACTGGGGCCAGTAATAATATACGTACTAGGGCCAGTGATAATATACGTAAGGGGACCAATGATAGTAAACGTACTGTGACCAGTGATAATATACGTACTGTGACCAGTGATAATATACGTACCGGGACCAGTGATAATATACGTACTGGAACCAGTGATAATATACGTACTGGGACCAGTGATAGTATACATAAGGGGACCAATGATATTATACGTACTGTGACCAGTGATAATATACGTACTGTGACCAGTGATAATATACGTACTGTGACCAGTGATAATATACGTACCGGGACCAGTGATAATATACGTACTGGAACCAGTGATAATATACGTACTGGGGCCAGTGATAGTATACGTAAGGGGACCAATGATAGTATACGTACCTGGATATGCCCCTTTGGGTGGCATTGTAGAAGCTTGTCCTCCGCAGATCATTGTAACAAGCAGTATCAGGAGCATGGTTTTAGCGTTCATGGACATCCTTTGTTCTGTAATTACACGTTGTTGTAACCATTGAAAAACTCCACTAGTTACAATATACTAAATAATTGGTTACATTTTCATAATGGAAGCATACATTTTTGTATGATCTTTCAATTGACATTAATCCATGATTATAAGTATTGATTATCACACAGGCCCTGAAAATACAGTATACTAATCTATATATTTTTCAATTTATTTCTCCTACATCAGCTTCGATCTTGGTACATTTGTACAGAAACTGACGAACATGGTCAGCTTACTACTTTGCACGATGAACATGACGATTTCATTTTTTCCGATTGTAACTTTTCACTACACTAGGTCCGAAGTCACCTTCAGGACTTATCTTATTTCGCCTTTAGTTCATTACAGAAGACATGTAGTAAGACCCTATCTTGGTGAGTCTAGTCTCCTTCAGATCGTACTTCGGTGAGCCTTTTGGTAAAATAGGTTATTAACCCCTTCATAACCATTCACTGCAAAAAACAGTTAGTCCCATTCAGAACTCAACTTTCGAGCTTTTTCACTACACTAGGTGCGAAGTCTCCTTCACGACTTATCTTAATGACCCTTCGCTATATAATATATTTCGAATTTACCTTATTCAGCCTTTCGCTACAATAAGTAGGTAGTCTCCTTCAGAACTAACCTTAGTGAGCCTTTCTGTAAACTAGGCACGGATTATTCTTCAGAAGGTATCCTGGTGAATGTTCAACGTCTTGATCGATGTTTACCCCGTCTACTGAACCTTTATATAGCACGTAAATCGTGGACAGGTAGGAAAGTTCACGTGTCAAAATATGACATGCAGGTCACTCACTTCTTTACTATTGAACATAGATTTAGTTTTTTATTGATTTGAGCATAACAACCTATCAATTGGGTATTTAATCGTACGATGAACAGTTAATATACCTTACAACAGGTGCATCGACAGGACCTAGCCGAGAGGCCCTAATGACTTCAAATGGACTACATGTTATATTACTTACCTAAGTATCTTTCAATAAATAGTCAATATTTTTGTTTACGTGATTATTTCTGGGAAGGTAGATTAACATTCGTTTTTGTCTCACATTGTAGCAGTTTAAATATTAAAAAAAATCAAATATCTCTTAAGAGAATACAAAACATATCTATGTTTGTATATGTAATGTGGAAATGTAATGTTATTCAATGTTACTTGTACAAATACGTTACCTCTTTTAACAACTAAAATCTATTTTGGTTTGATGTTTTTTGGTACGGCACTTGTGACTTTATTTAACCTTCTTTGATCTTATTTAAAACTCTCGAATTCCCATGTTGTAACTTTGTATGACAGCAGTCGACAACGAACACGAAAATCACGATATTCAGAGTAAGTCCTAGAATAACGCATCAACTGCGACAAATTTAAACACCATAGGTTGGAGGAGAAGGGATGTTACTATCAACAAAAGATAAGTCCATGAGAAGAAAATTGAAATCGTCACGTTTATATCATAGCTTATTAGTAAGCTTTCCATGTTGTCCATATGTCAAGTAGAGATCGGGGTAAGCCGCGGATGTGGTATAATCTGATTTGTCCTTTATTTCAAGTTCTAAAGGGCAAATTCGGTCGACGTGGTTAGTAAACTTCTTGTTGTTTAAGACAACATATCGTCGATATATCTGAAAGTGAAATTTAAAGATCTGGCTAGGTTTTTGTTATCTGTCCTTCCGCAAATTCAGTCTCGTATGAAAACAAAAACAAAACAGGTAAGATCGAGGCACAGTTTGTTCCTATTGGAATGCCAACAGTCTGCTAGAAAATCTTTCCTCCAAACCCAACAAAAATATTGTCAACCAAGATATCAATCATTTTTACTATATTTTCTCAAGTTTATTTTATCTTAGCTTTTTGTGTTTTTCACAGAGTATGCTCCAAGATAGCTCATTACCATATATTTGTATCGCCGTCCAAGAGATTTAAGGCGTTCTATTTTGTATGAGGTAAAGTAGTATACAGGGTGGAGAAATCAAATGTTTTGATAAAAAAAAAAACATTTTTTAGGAGGAGTGCTCAAGATTGATCAAAGGATCTTTCGAGTTCTTTTGAAATTCTCATCCCGTTTATTCCACTCCTGGAGTCAACAGTGTCACAATAATTCTGAAGCCCTGTTTTAATGGTACTAATACTGGTAGTGAGAAGTTTTAATAAAGGCTTGGTCGAGCAATTACTTGAATACTTTTGTGATTTTTTATTTTGATTTCAACTATTTACATTTCTGTTTTGCATTCCCTATATTGTATCACCAAATCGCCCGTAGGAATACAATCCGGACTACTATAATACTTTGGATGAATTAAAAACCCACACGGAGTACCTGAAAAGCTCAGGAATATCAAACCAGGCGTTCCAATAGGATATGGAGATGACATCCAAGTAAAAGTCACGTTCTCAAAGTGAGAATTGAGGCATCATAAACAAACACATCAAGAAGGTATACTAGTGAGCAAGTTCAGAACCGATCACCTTCATATCATACATAATGATATATCACGATGAGACTTAAATGACAGCCTTAAGACCTTTTCATAGTTTTTACATTTTGTATCATGTGTATCGCTCGAATCCTTGTGTTGATAGTTAGTGTTGACTACTGTACCCTGGACGGTAACGGATAGTCTACTGTAGGGACCAACGGTAATGGACCTCTACAAAGGACATTTTTATCGGATAGTCTACTGAAGGGACCAATGGTAATTAACCTCTACAAAGGACATTTTTATCGGATAGTCTACTGTAGGGACCAACGGTAATGGACCTCTACAAAGGATATTTTCATCGGATAGTCTACTGTAGGGACCTATGGTAATGAACCGCTACAAAGGACATTTTTATCGGATAGTCTACTGTAGGGACCAACGGTAATGGACCTCTACAAAGGACATTTTTATCGGATAGTGTACTGTAGGGACCAACGGTAATGAACCGCTACAAAGGACATTTTTATCGGATAGTGTACTGTAGGGACCAACGGTAATGAACCGCTACAAAGGACATTTTTATAGGATAGTCTACTGTAGGGACCAACGGTAATGAACCGCTACAAAGGACATTTTAATAGGATAGTCTACTGTAGGGACCAACGGTAATGGACCTCTACAAAGGACATTTTTATCGGATAGTCTACTGTAGGGACCAACGGTAATGGACCTCTACAAAGGACATTTTTATCGGATAGTCTACTGTAGGGACCAACGGTAATGAACCGCTACAAAGGACATTTTTATCGGATAGTCTACTGTAGGGACCAACGGTAATGGACCTCTACAAAGGACATTTTTATCGGATAGTCTACTGTAGGGACCAACGGTAATGAACCGCTACAAAGGACATTTTTATCGGATAGTGTACTGTAGGGACCAACGGTAATGAACCTCTACAAAGGACATTTTTATAGGATAGTCTACTGTAGGGACCAACGGTAATGAACCGCTACAAAGGACATTTTAATAGGATAGTCTACTGTAGGGACCAACGGTAATGAACCGCTACAAAGGACATTTTAATAGGATAGTCTACTGTAGGGACCAACGGTAATGGACCTCTACAAAGAACATTTTTATCGTATAGTCTACTGTAGGGACCAACGGTAATGAACCTCTACAAAGGATATCTTATAGGATAGTCTACTGTAGGGACCAACGGTAATGGACCTCTACAAAGAACATTTTTATCGGATAGTCTACTGTAGGGACCAATGGTAATGAACCTCTACAAAGAACATTTTTATCGGATAGTCTACTGTAGGGACCAACGGTAATGAACCTCTACAAAGGATATTTTATAGGATAGTCTACTGTAGGGACCAACGGTAATGAACCTCTACAAAGGATATTTTATAGGATAGTCTACTGTAGGGACCAACGGTAATGGACCTCTACAAAGGGTATTTTATAGGATAGTCTACTGTAGGGACCAATGGTAATGAACCTCTACAAAGGATATTTTATAGGATAGTCTACTGTAGGGACCAACGGTAATGAACCTCTACAAAGGATATTTTATAGGATAGTCTACTGTAGGGACCAACGGTAATGAACCTCTACAAAGGACATTTTAATAGGATAGTCTACTGTAGGGACCAACGGTAATGAACCTCTACAAAGGACATTTTAATATGATAGTCTACTGTAAGGACCAACGGTAATGAACCTCTACAAAGGACATTGTTATCGGATAGTCTCCTGTAAGGACCAAAAGGTAATGAACCTCTACAAAGGACATTTTTATCGGATAGTCTACTGTAAGGACCAACGGTAATGAACCTCTACAAAGGACATTTTTATAGGATAGTCTCCTGTAAGGACCAACGGTAATGCACCTCTACAAAGGACATTTTTATCGGATAGTCTCCTGTAAGGACCAACGGTAATGAACCTCTACAAAGGAGATTTTTATAGGATAGTCTACTGTGGGGAGCAACGGTAATGAACCTCTACAAAGGACATTTTATCGGATAGTCTACTGTAAGGACCAATGGTAATGAATCTCTACAAAGGACATTAGAATATTCGATCCACCCCTTTGCCGAACTACTTAGTATTATAATAGTTTTTTTTCCATCTATGTTTAATGATATGAATAACATTTCTTCTGATCTCCAAACTATTCGCTCCTCCTATCAGTTCAAAAAATTAATTACACCTACTCCAAACTCAAACACAAGAACAACTGATATCTTTAAGTATTTCGGAAATCGACAAACTAATATAATTTTATGTCAGTTAAGAAATGAGGCTAGTAACTTAAATAATGACCTTTATAATGACTATCTAACTGAGTCCTCTGCTTGTTCTTGTGGTTCTAGATATGAAACAGCATCACACTATTTCCTTGATTGTATTATATATAATGAACCTCGTACTATACTTTTTCAAAATATATTCCATGATACTCATAACCACCTAACAATAGATGTCATCCTAAACGGTTGTGAGAGATGTGATGAAAATACGAATAGACATATTCTTCTTTCTGTATCGGATTACATCTTAAGAACTAGAATATTCTGGATATCCAACTAAAACTGCTTAATGAAATTATCGCTGATTTTTTTTTGTTTTTTTATTTGTCTTTTTCTTCTTTTTTTTCACTCCTACTCCCATTCCTTCATTCACTCATTCTTTCATTCATTCCTATAGTACATTTCATTTACATTCATTCAATTCTCATTTCCTCAATACAATATCTTCTGGTTTCCAATAATAATGGTACCTTACATTTTTGTATTTTTTGTTTACATTTCTCTTAATTCTTCATTTTATTTCTTGTTATTGATCACTTTAATACTGAGGATGTAAACAGCTCCCATCCAATTCGTCTGTCTTGATTATGTTCCCGGGGGGGTTGGGTTCAGAAGACCAGTTGTACTATTTTGCTAAAATTGGGAAACAACTACATAAAAAAAAAATTATACAACGCTTTTGAACATGCTCTTCTTGATTTAACCTGTATTTAGTGCATAAACTGAACTATTTAGTGGGATTGAATTTCCAAACTCATCAGTGGATGGCCTTGTGTATTACACAATGGACATTTCTGGCCTGTATCTGTTGGGTAAGGTAATTTAATCCCACTTAATGTTTATACATGCAGCTCAATAATAATAATAAAAAAATTCTGTTCTTTTCGGATGATTACTTGTACATGATGTACATATCTATTTATCTTTGGAGTCGCAATAAAAGGTTAAAGTTTCAATTATTTAATTTTATTAAAATTCAAATACAATTTAGTAGTTGTTTCCCCCACTTAGATTATTTATATAATGCGTTCAAATTATTTGTATGTGTTCAGTGTTGTAATGTTTATGTCTATGTTTGTACCACTGTTTGTTACTTTGTTTGGAGAGGGCTTAAATAGGCTATGCCTGCTGCCCGATCCATTTGTCTTTTTGACAATAAAATTTATTGAAATTATAAAAAAAATTATTATGAAAAAGGACATTTTATCGGATGGTCTACTGTAAGGACCAACGGTAATGAACCTCTACAAAGGACATTTTAATAGGATAGTCTACTGTAGGGACCAACGGTAATGAACCTCTACAAAGAACATTTTTATCGGATAGTCTCCTGTAAGGACCAACGGTAATGAACCTCTACAAAGGACATTTTTATAGGATAGTCTACTGTAAGTACCACCGGTAATGAACCTCTACAAAGGACATTTTATAGGATAGTCTACTGTAAGGACCAAAAGGTAATGAACCTCTACAAAGGACATTTTTATAGGATAGTCTACTGTAAGGACCAATGGTAATGAATCTCTACAAAGGACATTTTTATCGGATAGTGTACTGTAGGGACCAATGGTAATGAACCTCTACAAAGGACATTTTTATCGGATAGTCTCCTGTAAGGACCAACGGTAATGAACCTCTACAACGGACATTTTTATAGGATAGTCTACTGTAGGGACCAATGGTAATGAACCTCTACAAAGGACATTTTTATAGGATAGTCTACTGTAAGGACCAACGGTAATGAACCTCTACAAAGGACATTTTATCGGATGGTCTACTGTAAGGACAAACGGTAATGAACCTCTACAAAGGACATTTTTATCGGATAGTGTACTGTAGGGACCAATGGTAATGAACCTCTACAAAGGACATTTTTATCGGATAGTCTCCTGTAAGGACCAACGGTAATGAACCTCTACAACGGACATTTTTATAGGATAGTCTACTGTAGGGACCAATGGTAATGAACCTCTACAAAGGACATTTTTATAGGATATTCTACTGTAAGGACCAATGGTAATGAACCTCTACAAAGGACATTTTATCGGATGGTCTACTGTAAGGACCAACGGTAATGAACCTCTACAAAGGACATTTTTATCGGATAGTTTACTGTAAGGACCAACGGTAATGAACCTCTACAAAGGACATTTTTATCGGATAGTCTACTGTAGGGACCAATGGTTATGGACCTCTACAAACTACAAAGGACATTTTCATCGAATAGTCTACTGTAGGGACCAATGGTAATGAACCTCTACAAAGGACATTTTTATCGGATAGTCTACTGTAGGGACCAATGGTAATGAACCTCTGCAAAGGACATTTTATAGGATAGTCTACTGTAAGGACAAAAAGGTAATGAACCTCTACAAAGGACATTTTTATCGGATAGTCTCCTGTAAGGACCAACGGTAATGAACCTCTACAAAGGACATTTTTATAGGATAGTCTATTGTGAGGACCAATGGTAATGAACCTCTACAAAGGACATTTTTATCGGATAGTCTACTGTAAGGACCAACGGTAATGAACCTCTACAACGGACATTTTTATAGGAAAGTCTACTGTAGGGACCAATGGTAATGAACCTCTACAAAGGACATTTTTATAGGATAGTCTACTGTAAGGACCAATGGTAATGAACCTCTACAAAGGACATATTTATCGGATAGTCTACTGTAGGGACCAACGGTAATGGACCTCTACAAACTACAAAGGACATTTTCATCGGATAGTCTACTGTAGGGACCAATGGTAATGAACCTCTGCAAAGGACATTTTATATGATAGTCTACTGTAAGGACCAAAAGGTAATGAACCTCTACAAAGGACATTTTTATCGGCTAGTCTCCTGTAAGGACCAACGGTAATGAACCTCTACAAAGGACATTTTTATAGGATAGTCTATTGTGAGGACCAATGGTAATGAACCTCTGCAAAGGACATTTTATAGGATAGTCTACTGTAAGGACCAAAAGGTAATGAACCTCTACAAAGGACATTTTTATCGGATAGCCTCCTGTATGGACCAATGGTAATGAACCTCTACAAAGGACATTTTTATAGGATAGTCTATTGTGAGGACCAATGGTAATGAACCTCTACAAAGGACATTTTTATCGGATAGTCTACTGTAAGGACCAACGGTAATGAACCTCTACAACGGACATTTTTATAGGATAGTCTACTGTAGGGACCAATGGTAATGAACCTCTACAAAGGACATTTTTATAGGATAGTCTACTGTAAGGACCAATGGTAATGAACCTCTACAAAGGACATTTTATCGGATGGTCTACTGTAAGGACCAACGGTAATGAACCTCTACAAAGGACATTTTTATCGGATAGTGTACTGTAGGGACCAATGGTAATGAACCTCTACAAAGGACATATTTATCGGATAGTCTACTGTAGGGACCAACGGTAATGGACCTCTACAAACTACAAAGGACATTTTCATCGGATAGTCTACTGTAGGGACCAATGGTAATGAACCTCTGGGAAGGACATTTTATAGGATAGTCTACTGTAAGGACCAAAAGGTAATGAACCTCTACAAAGGACATTTTTGTCGGATAGCCTCCTGTAAGGACTAATGGTAATGAACCTCTACAAAGGATATTTTTATAGGATAGTCTATTGTGAGGACCAATGGTAATGAACCTCTACAAAGGACATTTTATGATGGAAAATAACTAAAACGATTGGGGTAAAGGAGCTTTTCATGAAAGGTCCTAAGTATTGTGAGACTCCATCCATCAAATGGAATGTGAATTTCAAAATTCTTATGGACTCTGTGGAAGATTATGCCAGAAAATGGGCTAAACGTGAACAAACTGAATTGGATTCACTTTCAGAGTGGGCTAAATCTATCAGGTCCTCTATTCAGAAAAGAATAAGCAGTTTGCGATACAAAATGAAAACTAAACACAAGTCGATATTTCCTGACTCCGATGTTCGAACAACACTCAACGACCTTCATGACAAGTATGTGATTGTGTCTGCAGACAAGGCATCTAATAACCTGATATCATAGTTTGCAAACACTATTACATTCATTGTTTGCAAAAAGAACTGGGCCTGCTTGATAACCAAGGAAACCCTACTTATGCATTGACCGGTTTTTCGAAAGATGAAATACTTTCCAATCATACATCAGTATTGCAATCATTCCAAATACCTGTTAATGATAAAGACGCTGACTTACCTCGGCTATATTGGATACCCAAACTACACAAGGATCCTTATAAGCAACGATTTATCGCTGGCTCGTCTCATTGCTCAACCAAGCCATTATCAAAACTTCTTACTACCATCCTTAGTACCGTTAAATCAGGGCTTCAGTCTAATTGTGACACTGTATACCCCAGAAGTGGTTTTAATGGGATGTTGATTTTGAAAAACTCAAGATCTTCTGATCAGTCTTGAGCACCCCCTTCTCAAAAATGTTTCGTCCATCAAAACATTTGATTTTTTCCACCCTGTACACTACCATACCACATGCCAAACTGAAAGAATGCCTTCGGTCTCTCATTATGAGAGGTTTTTTTCCAAGAAAGGTGAACGACGATACAAATACATGGTAGTGAGCTATCTTGGAGCATACTTTGTGAAAAACACAACAATATCTAAGTTGAAATATACTGAGGAAGATATAGTACGAATGATTGAAATCTTGGTTGACAATATCTTTGTTGAGTTCGGAGGAAAGATTTTCCAACAGACTGTTGGCATTCCATTGGGCACTAACTGTGCACCTCTTTTGGCTGACTTGTTTTTGTTTTCATACGAGGCTGAATTTGTCGAGGGGCTTATCAGGACGGGTAACGAGAACCTTGCCAAATCTTTCAATTTCACTTTCAGGTATATCGACGATGTGTTGTCTATAAACAACAAAGGGTTTGCTGACCTAGGCGATCGTACATGCATATACCCTACTGAACTTGAGATTAAAGACACAACAGACTCTCCTACATCAGCTTCTTACCTTGATCTTTCCTTAAGCTATGACCAACATGCGTAACGTACTACTAAGCTGTATGATAAACGTGACGATTTCGATTTTCCGATCGTAAACTGTCCATTTCTTGATAGTAACATCCCTGCTTCTCCTTCCTATGTTGTTTACATGTCGCAGTTGATTCGTTATTCTAGGGCTTGGTCTGAATATCGAGATTTTCGTGATAGATGTCAACTGCTGACGAACAAACTTTCGGCACAGGGATTCGAGAGATGCAGGTTGATGAAGACTATGGGCAAGTTTTATGGTCTCCATCTTGATAACATCGAGAAATATTCTGTATCTTTGTGTGATATTAAGATGGACGTTTTTGAGTTAGGTTGTTAGTGTGTTTACTTGTTGTGATGACAATGATGACTCGGTTCTCATTTTGAGGATTGATGCTTACGTGGATGTGACCAAGATTTACATACCGGATGTCGTCGCAGAAGACGCTTACTCTTCCGGAACACCTGGAATTATTCTCTTGTGCTTTTACGGGAGGCTCCGTGTAAATCTTTCCTTTGTTCCTATTTTGCCCCTAGTTCAATCGATTTCGAGTTCGCATTATGGTTTTGTTGACGCTTTGGTTTTCTCTGATTTTCTTTTATTCATTTACTTATTTATTTCATTTGATCTGTGATCACTACCAACTCACACGTATTCCAAATTCCAGTGTAAATGGTCATCTAACGGGATCTGTTGCCAACAGTAAAATGTTAAAGGCCCAATATACGTAACTTTCGGCAAAACTTGAAGCGAAAATAAAGCCTAATAACTTTTTTGTATTTATATATTTAGTTAAGATTAACTGATATCAGCAATATGCAAGATGAATTCTTACTCGGTTACCGGTACAGCAGCAGTTAAATCTCGGTATTTGTAAACACGCGTCCATTTCGAACAGTCTTTTACCTTCTGTTTGTTATTGAAGTGGGCCCCACCTCAGTTATTTTCAGTTCTTTGGATTTTTCTGTCAAGAGTTTCTTGTTAGTTACCGCTCAGGTTTACTTCGTTTTAGGCTTATTTTTGCATGTTCATCAACTGGATTTTTTTTCAGAATTTTTCAGAATCACAAAAAAATTTCCTGAAGTTACATATATTGGGCCTTTAATTGTTCTTGGTGTATATGAAAAGAAGTTTTTTGTAGGTTTTGTAACAAAGAATAGAACAAAATGTTCCGTAACGAAACAAACGCGATGCATTATCATAAGCAGCAAACATGTTATGTACAAAATAAAAATTAAACGAAAACCTTCGTTCCCTATCACGCTGGTTCTTGATAGAACTCGCTCATTGCCTAAAATTGAAGATGTTAATGGCATTTATAGTGATTTAACATTGATAAGTAATGTGGTAAAAGAAATAATTATACATAATTTGTTTATCATTCAATATTCATTCAAGTATACATACAAGTTATTCAATTTAGGATTGGAATGTAATTAGGGCCTTATCATTTTTTCTGGTTTATTTTACTGATCGCACGTTTAATATCAATTTATAACAACACATAATACAGTACAAATGAAGATGATCCGGGCCAAGTTGTAAAACTTCTCGTACGTTTGCGATCAGTCAAAGATTTTTTTTCTTCAAATATTAGAGTGTAAATCATGTTGATACCTACAATATATTTCAAACATATAACCCAACTAGTGTAATTTACTTGTTATAGTTTATCATTTTACTCCTTCCGATTTGCAAGCAACGTACAAAGAGAGACAACTACGATACATTTGATTAATCAAAAGACATGTTAAAGGCTTCGAAATCCACATCTGTATACTTCCGTTCTTGCAAAATACAATTCACACCTACAAAACATCGTCTATAATAATAATCAGAAAATGCCAAAGCGTCAACAAAACCATAAGCAGAACCCAAAATCGATCAGACCAGGCGCAAAATATCATCAAAGTTAAACGGAGACCATTCGTGTAAAAAAAACAAAAACAAGTCAGCCATGGGTGGGCACAGTTTGTTCCAACTGGAATGCAAACATGCTGCTGTAAAATCGTCCTCCTATCTCAACAAAGGTTTTGTCAGCTATGAATTTGAACAATTGTACTATATCGTCCTCAGAATAACTCATCCTAGCTTTTGGTTATGCTGCTAACACATTATGCTCCAAGATAGCCCAAACACCATATACTTGTAACGTCTTCCATCTCTTCCATCAAGAAAACTCTCATAATGAGTGACCGAAGACGTTCTTTCAGTTTGGCATGTGGTATGGTAGGGAACAGTATGGAAAAATCAAATGTTTTGATGGACGAAACATTTTTGAGAAGAGACGCTTACGATTGATCAGAAGATTATTCGAGTTCAAAATCCACATCCCATTAATGCCACTCCTGGGGTAAACAGTGTCACAATAAGTCTGAAGTCTTGATTAAATGGTACCGGGAATGGTAGTACTGTAATATGTTTTGATAATGACCTGGTCGAGCAATGAAACGAGCCAGCGATAAAACGCTGCTTATAAGGATTCTTGTGTAGTTAAGTGTTCAAATACGTGAACGAGGTAGGTCAGTCTCTTTCTCATTAATGAGTATCTTGAAAGACTGATAATGAGCTAGATAACCGGTTTGTAGATGCCTTGTCTGTAGACTCAAACACATACCTATCACGTAGGTCGTTGAGTATTGTTATAAGGATTCCTGTGATTTTCTTTTCGGAATATGATACAAAAACGGAACAGATCGGTAATGATCTTTTTCTTGTGAAAAATTGTGATAGTACCGACGCGAGATTCGTCCGTTAAAGTTTTCGGTTGCTTTAAAGCAACTTAACCTTCATTTTTATATAGGGACCGAACCAAATTGGTCTTAATAGCGGGGTGGTCTTAATACCGAGGGAAACAATGCAGACATATTTCTCCAAAATCAAACTTTTCACATGTTTTCATGGTGCATTAACTAATATATATGGTTTATAATATTAAACACACAGTAATTGTAACTGATTAGCCAATTTGACACCAAAATACAGCTTACTGATCTGACACTTGACAGGTTTACACAGAGGAATACACACCAGATGACTTTGTGTTTTTGCGGTGGTCTGAATAGTGAGGTGAAACTTAGTGTAAAGTGGTACATGTATTTGGGAATTTTCATAACTAGTCTTAATAGCGAAGTGGTCTTAATACTGAGGTGGTCTTGATGGTGAAGCTTAAAATTCAAAGATATATAGAAGATATTTTCGGGACTGAAATGAAGTGGTCTCAATAGCGATGTGGTCTTAATTCTGATGTGGTCTTTAAGCTGTATATCATTTACCTGCAGGCACAACCACATACCTAAAGTGCATATCGTTGAACGTTTTTCATATCTGGGTGGAAAAATACATTGCCGGTGTTTTTATTTATTCAATTTCGATATTGGGTTTCAAACCATTGTTTTTGAGTAATGGACCTGGTACGTTTAACTCATTCTGAAGCTTATCCTAGCCATCAAACGCTCGTAGTAAACAGTGGATGTTTGACGCTTCTATAATATCTGTGAGTTTCTGACTATTCGGATTCCATTCTTTCGATTCTTTAGACCTTTAATAACAAACTTTCGTAGGCGAGCAATATGGTTAACATTTAGATCGAAATGGCAACTGCTGCGTAGAACTATTGACAGATGTAATGAATGAGGATACATAACACAAGCTTGCTAACCAACATATCAAAGTATGAGTGATCAAGTTTTTTTTTTCTTTTAAATTAAGCTAACATGTCTTACATGTAGTAGTAGGAATGTAAATTGTTTTTTATTCTTTGTTTTTTAAATTAAAACTGAAACAAGCGCTTCATATTTGAGCTTATCTAATCTGCAGTGTTTGTAAAATGCAAGATAGTAACATCTCATGTGTAATTGACATTTGTAAAGTTTAAATCTCAAGTGTAATTAATTAATTTTTACACTTTATTTTACATTGTTAAGGAAACAAATCATTCAACTTATATAAATCACTGTTGTAGGCCCTAATCTATGCGCGCGAGGGTTGTTATTGTGAGAGGAAACCGGCGAACCCGGAGAAAATCCACCTAGTCGGGCAGATGACCCCATACCCCTCCACGTCCAGAGGGGGAATCGAACCCCGGCCGCATTGGTGAAAGGCAAGTGCGTTTTGCACTGAATCACCCGACACACGTGTAAATATCTTTCAAATTGTTAGCATCTCATGTGTAATTGAAATGTTTGATAGTAAACGTCTCAAGTGTAATTGATATTTTTTAAAGTGGACGTCTCATGTGTGATTGATAGCATTATTCAGTATGAGGCTATTCAATAGGAGGCTATTCAATAGGAGGGACATAGTATGACTGTAACTATAAAGTATGCCAATAGTATATTATATTTTGGAGTTCTGCCGTGTTTCTAGAACTTGTCAATTATCTTCAAATGATCTTAGCCTTACGTTATGATAATTATTCCATAGAAAGTTACGTTATGATAATTATTCCTCAGGAAATTACGTTCTGATAATTATGCCACAGAAAGTTACGTTATGATAATTATTCATTGCGAAGTTACGTTATGATGATTATTCCTCAGGAAGTTACGTTATGTTAATTATTCCACAGAAAATAACGTTAAGATACTTATTCCTCAGGAAGTTTTGTTCTGATAATTATTCAATGGGAAGTTACGTCACGATGATTATTCAATGAGAAGTTACGTTACGATAATTATTCCTTAGAAAATTACGTTATTATATTATTCCACAGGAAGTTACGTTATGATGATTATTCAATGGGAAGTTACGTTATGATGATTATTCAATGGGAAGATACGTTACGATAATTATTCCTTAGAAAATTACGTTATTATATTATTCCACAGGAAGTTACGTTATGATAATTATTCAACAGGAAGTAACGTTGTGATAATTATTCAGTGTGAAGTAACGTTATGATAATTATTCCTCAGGAAGCTACGTTATGGTAATTATTCAGTGGAAAGTTACGTTATGATGAGTATTCAATGGTAAGTGATGTTATGATAATTATTCCTTAGGAAATAACGTTATGATAATTATTCCACAGGAAGTTACGTTATGATAATTATTCCTCAGGAAGTTACGTTATGATAATTATTCCTCAGGAAGTTACGTTATGATAATTATTCAGTGTGAAGTAACGTTATGATAATTATTCCTCAGGAAGCTACGTTATGGTAATTATTCAGTGGAAAGTTACGTTATGATGAGTATTCAATGGTAAGTGATGTTATGATAATATTCCTTAGAAAATAACGTTATGATAATTATTCCACAGGAAGTTACGTTATGATAATTATTCCTCCGGAAGTTACGTTATGATAATTATTCCTCAGGAAGTTACGTTATGATAATTATTCAGTGTGAAGTAACGTTATGATAATTATTCCTCAGGAAGCTACGTTATGGTAATTATTCAGTGGAAAGTTACGTTATGATGAGTATTCAATGGTAAGTGATGTTATGATAATTATTCCTTAGAAAATAACGTTATGATAATTATCCCACAGGAAGTTACGTTATGATAATTATTCCTCAGGAAGTTACGTTATGATAATTATTCCTCAGGAAGTTACATTATGATAATTATTCCTCAGGAATTTACGTTATGTTAATTATTCCTCAGGAAGTTACGTTATGATAATTATTCCTCAGGAAGGCACTTTATGATCATTATTCCTCAGGAAGTTACGTTATGATCATTATTCCTCAGGAATTTACGTTATGATAGTTATTCCTCGGGAAGTTATGTTATGTAATTTTTCAGTGTGAAGTAACGTTATGATAATTATTCCTCAGGAAGTTACGTTATGATAATTATTCCTCAGGAAATTACGTTATGATAATTATTCCTCAGGAAGGCACGTTATGATCATTATTCCTCAGGAAGTTACGTTATGATCATTATTCCTCAGGAAGTTACGTTATTATAATTATTCCTCAGGAAATAACATTATGATAATTATTCCTCAGGAAATTACGTTATGATCATTATTCCTCAGGAAATTACGTTATGATAAATTATTCCTCAGGAAGTTACGTTATGATCATTATTCCTCAGGAAGTTACGTTATGGTAATGTACATATTAATGTACAGTGTCCCGAGTGTCAGTTATAACAATGTGGGCGATATACATGCTCTCCCTAGGCCTGCTGATACCGGCCACGGCGGACAGGAAACACGACATTCTAAACCTTTACAGGACCAACTTTACAGGCGATGTAAGTATTTATCAAACACAAAATGAAATAATTTAATATTATACTTACAGCAACTATGACTATGTAAAATATAGAAAGTACATAAGTAAATAATGTTAATCTTTCAGTGATTGTATCGTAATTACTCTACCATATGTAGTACGATTCCATTCTAGTCAATATGTATCTCATGTTTTTATAAAATGAATATTAAATAATGCCATATACACGTTTGTGAAAATTATTGATTTATGATAAGCATATCTGTACTTTGTAATATAATTGACTATTAGATTAATTAAGGTAGGTTTTAGGCAGCATGCGTGAGGTATCAGAATTTTCTTCTGGTATGTAACAATAACCCTCTCCCGCTCTCTATTAGTTATCGTCACTGGTAAGTCCGACCCCAAAGTGTTATCATTGGTACCCCCTCCCCCCACCCCTTGTAACTTTATTAAACAGGTGATGGAGTGTATGCATTTCAGTACATGGAACATTGATTTAGGTCCTGAGTAAACCATTTGAATATTAAAAATTCTAAAAATATAAATTAAACAAAAATATAATGTTAAAGCTTTAGAAGTTCATTCGGAGACACATCTCAATCTCGACTACTCTTGATGTCATTAATCTTTGTACGCACATCCAGCCACCAATGAAGCTTACCTCATACTTGAGATTTGCAAACAAGGCGTTATAAATATTGTCATAATAACAGCATATAGTTTGAAATCGAGCACAAATCTCCATTTCTGTATTGTGTTAAAAGCCGTGATAGAAACTGTGTGCCAAGTAATCAGTCAGCCCTGACACAAATTAGATACGCCGACAGGTGTTGGATTACAACACAATGTCCGCGTCACATAATGCCGTTATACACCATAGTTATGTTAATCTACATGTCATCCGTCGACATTTATTAGCATCACATAAATGGTTGTGTGTTTAGAAAATTTTCGGAACAAGAAATATATCATTTTGTAGTGTAAGCGGTTTCCTTCTTTTTGTTCTCGGTAAGGTTACATGCCTACTCAAACCAAATCTGGTCAACATAACACTCAATAAAGAATGTCGACGCTCGATGTTCGATTAATACGTACAAAACCTTAGAATTATTTAACGACGTATTGTATGCTTGCTTCCAAATCTCTGTGCTATAAAATGAAAAACAAAAACAAAAAACAAAAAACGTAAAACGTTAGTAAGCTTTCTTTTTTCGCCACATATATTTATCTATAATATATCATTTATTACCAAGTCACTACAGTTGTAACAAAATGTATTATCTTAATAGCGTTGGTTATCTTTTTTATGTTGCTTTTTTTATCTCGTCATATTTATTAATGATATATAAAAACATGATGTTGATGTTTTATTAGTAGGCAACAGAAAATTATATTTCCAATTATTTTCCTGTCTTAAAAATAACTATATTATCGTTACAAGTTACAACAATGTTTTCGCTTTACCTTGCTCGTAAATTCCGTCACGTTTACCGACGGAATGTAGTA
The DNA here is from genome assembly GCA_947623455.1 of Mimachlamys varia. Taxonomy (NCBI): domain Eukaryota; kingdom Metazoa; phylum Mollusca; class Bivalvia; order Pectinida; family Pectinidae; genus Mimachlamys; species Mimachlamys varia. Next base: position 7,049,542 of record OX392535.1, read on the forward strand.
TGTTAACAAGGCTCTTTCACAAGTTTTTTATTCTTACTTAGGTATCAAAGTTTTGTCGGAGGTACATGTATGTCCACGGCACTTCTTTCTTTTTTTCGCTCGAAGTTACTTTTCATGTTGTTCAGACCACATTGATGCTGTAGCATGTAGGCGATACAAATGTATGCCAAAATTGTTTTTTGTTGTTTTTTCCCCAAAAGTCTAATACATACTCATATTGAAATACTGTTGTGATGCGATGACTAATGTAAGTGTTTGGTTCCAGGGGACGTACTACTGGTTCACTGAGCACGGTACCTGTAGCTACCCACCTCCCAACAGTAATCATCCCAGTCTACCAACGGTCGCTTACCACCCAAGTATTACAGATCTCGTAGCGCTCAACATTCACCAGTTCTTCGGATCGTACTCATGTGGCATGTGTTTCTCGGTACACACATTACGTACTTTGTGTCCTTTTAGTCAATATGGCAAAACAAAAAGATATGCTTTTAATTCGCCATTTTAGGTCACCTGAGACGAAGTCTGTCCGTCGTCGTCCGTCGTGCGTCGTGCGTCCGTAAACTTTTTTACATTTTCGACTTCTTCTCCAAAACCACTGAATCAAATTCAATGAAATTTAGCAGGGAGTTTCTATGGCTAAAGTTCAACTGAAATTGTGAATTATATGGTCCCCACCCCCAAGGGGAATGCGGGGCGGGGCCAAAAAGGGTAAAATTGACTAAAACTTCAAAAATCTTCTCCTCTACTCTCAGATATGGTAGAATCAAATACTCTTCATAGATGGAATGGTCTTAAGGTTCTTTACCAAAATTGTGAATTTCATGACCCTGGGGTCTCACGTTTGTCCCTGGGGAGGGGGTAAACTTTACTATAGTGTATATAGGGAAATCACATTTTTGACTCTTATTTGTTGGATTTGTATTGGAATTCATTCTAACTTGTATCAAATTATCAGCATGGGATGACACTTTGATGGTATGTACATGTTGGCCCTAGTTGACCCCCAGGGGCTGGAGGGCGGTGTCACGAGGTGTGGTGAAATTGGTTTGTCCCAAAGAATTATAAACAACCAGCAACCAGGATATATACAAACATATATACATTTATTTACAAACCAAGCAAAATATATGAATAACACACACAATACATAATATCATACTTCCCCACTAACTCTCATACTCATTCTCCAAAGATATCTAAGCCCTAGAACCTATCCTATAACTATGCCTATATCAGAGTATACATAATTCTGTTTACTATTAACACTTATAAAACGCGACAGTCTTTATGCGAATGTCTCTCCACTCGGTGAAAATTGTTTCACAGACACTGCGCGATCACTCCTATCTTCATCTGTGAACACAGGTCATTCCCGGTCGAATCAAATTTTCATGGTTGACTCAAGGTCATATAGCTGGCTCCTATGGAGGGCTAGGTATCTTCAGACATAACGAGGTTACCTACAAGGCATAATCAGTGACATACACTATACTGTCACTAATGTCCAACACATATATTTATGCCTTTAGTTAATAGTGAAATAATTTCAATATTATTACTATTTACAGGATCCTAAATGTATCCCATCAATTGATACAGTCTATTTCAATTAATAGTTTTATTATCTCCTGCTTGAGATAATAACCACACTCTCTAGAATTAAAACACACTTATATAGTAAACCCTGAATTACATTTATACATATATTCAGTATACAGTCTGTTCATTATTTTATCAATTATCAAACACAGTTTCGATAATTATAATACTCACATCAACTCCCAACGTAGCTTCATCTTGAACACTCTCTGGACACACAGTCCCGCACAAATATGGGCACACAGCCCAGGACACACAGTCCTCCACAAATATAGGCACACAGCCTCATGGACACACAGTCCTGACAATTACAGGCACACAGCCGAAACACCACAGCTTCGAAGCACACAGCTTGGAAATTATTTACAGCACACAGCCATTAGCACCCAGCTAAAATGTCATTCCTGACAGGCACCAGTTCACCTCCATGGTTTCTGGAGTTAGCCTACAGCCCTCCCTTTACATGTAGTGAGTCTCTTCACACAAACTCCACTATCGAAGTTCTGTCTGGTACTGTGCCCCACCCCAGCTACCCAGGGTACCTGACACATACCTGGCACTTTCATGCTTAGCCCATGTTCCTCAACTTACCTGCGAAATGCCCAGTGCCTACACTGGCCTACACTGGCCTACACTGACCTAACAAGTTTCCCCACTCACCTTGGGAACAGCACATGCATTACAGGTGTATGAATGAACTGTCACGGTTGAGTAACCTCAGTAGTAAACATATAGTAAACATTATTATAGTAAGGAGTATCCTGACAGGCGGGACCAAAAAGGGTCAAATTGACAAAAAAATCAATAATCTTCTTCTCTTCTCCCAGATATGCTGGAATCAAATACTCTTCATAGATGGATTGGTTTTAAGGTTCTTTACCAAAATTGTGAATTTCATGACCCTGGGGTCTCACGTTTGTCCCTGGGGAGGGGGTAAACTTTACTATAGTGTATATAGGGAAATCACATTTTTGACTCTTATTTGTTGGATTTGTATTGGAATTCATTCTAACTTGTATCAAATTATCAGCATGGGATGACACTTTGATGGTATGTACATGTTGGCCCTAGTTGACCCCCAGGGGCCTGCGAGGCGGGGCCAAAAAGGGTAAAATTGACAAAAAATTCAATAATCTTCTTCTCTTCTCCCAGATATGCTGGAATCAAATACTCTTCATAGATGGATTGGTTTTAAGGTTCTTTACCAAAATTGTGAATTTCATGACTCTGGGGTCTTGCATCTCCCCCTTTGGAGGGGGTTAAGTTTACTATGAAGCCTTGTGTTGCAATGTATTGTTATAAATATTCATCTCAACATTCCCATATTTCTCTTTCATGTCAACCATCAGGTGACCGTTAAGGCCCATGGGCCTCTTGTTTATTGAAAACCATCTTCTATCAATGATTCTACACAAACGACATAATTTTGCAAAGATGTTTTGATTAAATCAAGTCTCGCCAATGGAAACAATATAAACAGTAACTATTACTACCTGTACTATGTAAGTCATATTTTGAGCATCAGTCACCAAATATTAACTTTATTTCTCAGGATCAATACGAGAGCATAATAACAGGAAACCTGTATTTCAGTTCAACCCGATCACTTTGTTATCATATTTACATATGTACATATAATGTAATTATATGTACCTATTTATGTTGCACACGTGAATGTTATTATATATATATACAGGTATACAGGTGAATGTAATTATATATATATACAGGTATGCAGATGAATGTATTTATATGTATATACAGGTATGCAGGTGAATGTAATTACTGTATATACAGGTATACAGGTGAATGTAATTATATGTACATATTTATGCTGTACAGGTGAATGTAATTATATATATATACAGGTATGCAGATGAATGTATTTAGATGTATATACAGGTATGCAGGTGAATGTAATTACTGTATATACAGGTATACAGGTAAATGTAATTATATGTACCTATTAATGCTGTACAGGTGAATGGATCAGGGGAAGGATTAGGACTTGATCCTATCATTGGTCAACACATCGTGTTCGTTAAGGACATGTGTCCGGAATGTAAGACGGGTAAGTACAATGTAGGTGTCTGCTCACTATTTGTCATTATTAATATAAATATATTGTGTTTTTTACATTGTACGATTTTTTGTTTTACATTGCGTGTTGTTACACATACATACTATGTAATGTATATTTAGTGCTGTGTTGGTCTATATGAGGTGTTCGATAGCAGAAAGTAGTTTACAACCGATTGATCGGTTTTAATGTAATCACCAGGAGGAAAAGTAAGAAACAATCGTTAGTGAATGTATGCATTGCTCCCTCCTTTTGTTTTAGTGGGGACTGAACATTAAGTTAAACAAACTCCATTGCATTTGCTTATCGTTATAAGGACTGCATCACATACATATATTTATTACTATATGATATGGAAAACAATGTCAGATACATTTATTTACTGTAAAAGAGGCATCTTTTTCATGCTAGGTGATGTGGATTTCTCCGAAACTGCGCACGGGCGTTGGAATATTAGTATCCGGGCTATCCAATGTCCGGTAGGTAACACGTCAATTGAATACAAGTTCCAGGGCAGCAACACATATTACTTAAAACTCCAAGTTCGTAATGCAAGGTAAGAAATCCCCCGTACTAAGTGATATAGAATTATCGTCCTTCGTAATAATGTGTGTTCGATTGTTGAATAACGTTCGATATTTCATCGTATATCAACGGTAACAATATTAGTTTTGTATATATATATATATAAATGTACTCAGATGATTGTCTGCCATTTCTAAACAACCATAACTATAATGCTTGTACGATCTAATTAGTCTCCTAGCGTTGCACCTACAGCACACCGATTCGGTCTTTTCAGTTACAATTGAATACATTTCTCCAAATAAAAAATGTGCACTGTGTACTCCTACTATGGTCGTAACCAGAACAATTCGCTTCTTGATCTTTGAACAAATCGGTTGTTGCGAATTCCGTTCATGAAGGCGAAGTAGGGGTGGGGGGAGCAAATGTCTGATTCATTCCATTGCTTGTACAGTGTACATTGCAGATAAAAGTGAATTGACACATATCCTAAAGATATTTTCAGTGTATTTTGCACGCTTAATACACATTCCCTCTACCAAACTCAAAATGATCAAATAAGGAGAAAGCTTTTTAACGAGTCGCAAATGTTCATATATTATGCAGCGTTTTTATCATTCTGGTATACATTTCCATAGGATTCCGGCCACATCATTAGAGGTGAAGTTACCGGATATGACTTGGTCCCACTTTACTCACACGCTAGACGGTTTCTGGACAGTATCGTTCCCAAACGGTGTGGAGTACCCAATAAGACTTAGACTCACAGCGGCAAATGGTGACGTCATCGAAGACACTCTGGATACATATCACATAGGTAATTTGTTATGGTTTTGCAGTCGTCAGATTTAAAACCTCATGCTTACATTTCTATATATGTTTGTGTATTGTATTTAAACATTATTTATTAGTTCAATACAAGGATTGTACCTCATTTTGACTGAGTATACAGTTTGACCAAAAAACTCCTTCTAATCCAGCGACCAGTGTCAATGGAGCTTCACATCATTGTCAGGGACTCGGTTTAGATATGCATGCAGGTTATTTTAAGAATGCTTTTGGTTGGTTGCCCTGGTAACCTGGGCATTATAAACAGGTTTAGAAAATTTTGTCTGGAAAACTCTAAACTCTAAACCTGCGAACCAATTTGCATGAAAAGGCACAGAAATATTGGGGACAATGTGTAGTGTATCTGCGGATAAAAGTTTGTTCGCCATCAACATTACCCTATAAAATGTGTATTGCAAAAGATGGGGAGCGAAGGGTATAATTTAGCAACTGGCTTACAGTTCTAGTTGCTTGTACTGTCATGAAGTACATATTAAATAGTTGAATGTGAACAGAACTGAATGAACTGAATAAACTGGGTAAAACTTATAACAATTGATATGTCATATCATACCGTACAGCCTTTATTTCTGTTGTAGTAAATGAGAAGATTATTTACGGTGACGGCAAGCAGTTCTCTTTCGACAGTAATTTATCAACATAGTTCTGACGGATTGCAAGCTGCTGGCGCAACCTGACGATATCAGCTGGATATTTTGGAATTTGTTTTGTTCGTGTTTGACAAAATCAAGCATGTTATTGTCTCCAAAAATGTGCTAAACATGGCTTTAACCATGTTTTTAAACATGGTTAAACATCGCTTTAACTTCGACTTTTGCTTTATTGCTCAAACAAGTTGGGATTTCTAAATCTAATTCACTTAATGCAAAGGTTACTGCAATAATCAGTTATCTCGTAGTTTCGTCAAAAATTGTTCCGTTTTTTTTTATATTTCATTAGTTTAACAATGTATTGACAGATCAGTTGACTTTATGTTTGGTTTGTTGCCAAGTCTGTTTAACCCTCGAAGTCATATATCTGTTTGTTGTTGCAAATAAATATGTTTGAATTAAAGTCTATTAAAATGTTCATTTAATCTCGATTTTGATTATATCCACGACTAGCACAACCAGCAAAATTGTTTGTACATTATTTCGATGCCTTTTAATATCGTTCATTTATACTTATGCATGTAAAAATAATTCTGATATTCCTATGGGCACAAAATTGTTGCTCACTCGTATCTGACTTGTGTTTGTTTTTATACGAGGCTAAATTTGTCGAGGAGCTTTTCAATAAAGGTAATAAAAAGATTGCCAAACCGGTTAATGCTATTTTCAGGTATATCAGCGATATGCTGTGAAAAAATGCTAAAAAAGGTTGATGCCCACGTCGATCGTATATACCAATCAAAAATTGAAATCAAGTATACAACAAACACTTTTTTATCAGCTTCTTACCTCGATCTTTACTTAAACTAAGACCAGCTGATTATAAAGCTGTACAATAAACGTGACAATTGCAATTTTCCGATCGTGACGTTTACCTGAATCTCCAGCCTATGGATTTTGTCGTCATCTTGATCTCATCGAGAAATATTCTGAATTTTTTTGTGATATGAAGATGGAAGTTTTAGTGTGCTTATTAACGTGTTTTTTTGTTGTTGTGGTTGACAATACCTCTGTTTTCATTTTGAGAATTAATGTTAAAATTGGATGTTACCAAGATTTACATGGCGGTTGTCGTCGATGAAGCAAAAGACGCTTACTCTTCCGGAACACCTGGTTGTATTCTCTTGTACTTTTACGAGAGTCTCTATGTAAATCTTCCTGTTGTTCCTATTTTGCCTCAAGCGATGGGGTTGTTCAAGACTATGGACAAATTGTATAGTCACCATCTTGATCTCATCGAGAAATATTCTGTTTCTGTGTATGATAGAAAGGTGGACGTTTTTGAAAAAAACTTATTAGTATCCGATATAGTTATGTTTGCATGTACCGCAGTTATCACTTTCGGGATAAGCCAGAGACCCGGGGGTGACCTTGACTACCACGGCATGTGTCGTCGATCACGTAGCGGCACTTACCCTTCTACAGCCCCAGTTCTTATTCACTTGTTCTTTTAAAGGGTCTCTGTGTACATCTTTCCTTAGTTCCTGGTTTTTCCTTAATTTAATTTATTTTGAATTCACATTATGATTTTGTTAATTGTTTGTGCTCGACTAAGGTGACGGAGTACATGTGCTACCCTACAATTTTAACAAAATTGGTGTAATGGTTTCTCTACCATTTCAATGGTTCCACAACTTATATTCGGAAATCAGTAAGAATAACCCGGGTACTTTGGTACTCTATGTATGCATTATGGGAACCACAAATGTATGATTTTTCATAGACATTTATTCTTTTTATCTCGTTTTGATTTTGATGTCATAGAAGTGCTGTATTATTTGAAACATATTTCTGTCGTTAAGGGAAACTAAGTAACAAGGAAACTGAAAGCATTTGCATAGCCATAATAGGCATACGATTGGCGCCCAGAATTAACCGTAGTCATATGAGCTTTTGATGCAGGCGTGTTCTACATGTTATCAAAGGCAAAGCGAAAATACTTTAATTGAGCAACATTTATGTATTGCGTCATAGGTTGATCACGTGAATATATGTTTTTATACTGTATTCACTTTGTCTTTGTCTAGTGGTGTTTTTTTATTTTTATTTTTTAGTTTATTCATATAGATATGAACTTATCAGAACGTATCTAATGATGACTGACACACTTGGAAACATGAGTTATCAACTTCTAGCATAACTAAAATGCAAACGTAGCTAGTAACGCACAACGCACCAATAAATGCGTGCGTGTATCGTGCATATATCGTGCACACATCGTTCGCCCATGGTGCAAACAACGGGGCGATGTAAAGATCGTGCGTTTATGTGTGCGATTCCCATCGCACACACGCACCATTGGTACAATTGGTCGATAAATATTACGGATTGAAAAAAATATGGAACCCTCTTGTCGAAAAACTATATAATTTCGCATCATATTTATTGGGATTATGTTAATTTTACATTATGCATTAAACAGTATTACAGTGACTAGGAGACAGTCAAGTGCAGATTCAGCTCCAAGGTATCAGAGCAGGTAAATAACATGTCAGAGTCTTTCCTGTCCCGTGTCCGCAGATCCGCTACGACAGCCAGTACCGAGCGACCGTTATGAAAACAAACTGGACAATAATAATCAGTTATTTGAACACCCCGTCCCCTCCCCTCCCCCACCACTGTACCTGTGTTTTCACACCTAGGCGAGTGTTGTAAGTGCCCCGGGCAATAGACATCTACATATATTGTCTATTTACAGGTATACCTTGGAAAAAACTGGCATTATTTACCTGAATGAGAACATGTCAACATGTGTTTTAAGTTTACATGTGTCTATTTGGTTAATTTCAAAAACTACAAAAAGACTTCATAATTTCAAGAAATATATAGATAGATATATGAAATAATGTACGAGTTAAAATATAGAAATATGCTTAAAACGTTTTAACTAGCGCGAAGCTGTATATTAGTGTTGAGACATTTCTCATTTTACATCAACCACGATTGTCATCGCACAATGTTATCGTGCACCCACATGTGCGTTAGAAATAAACGGCCAGGATCGCATCGTTCGCACATCGTGCACACACCGTTCGCCCATCGTGCGCACACCGATCCCACAACTGTACATTGTATCTTTTTCTATCGTTTTGGAAAGCAATTAAAGCAATGTATTACAGTTTAAATGATTGTGAAATGTAAGCATATTATACAGATGACAAGCATAGCTCGGTCATTTTTTAACAATACTGTATGGAAATCATATTGTTGTTTTTATCGTGGTTTACGTTTCTATTCAAGTTAGTACATCATACGAGAGGTGTTCCAAAAATAATGTCACTTGCATCGGTGCTCATATAGCGGAAGTGCTTTTGTTCATATTAATTTGCTCTGCCCTTCAAAATACTCTCCGCCAGCCAGAACACACCTTTTTAGCCGGTCAATCCATTTTTGGAAGCATTTTTCATACTCTTCAATGGGTACACCCATCAGACACTGATAAACAGCAGATCCAAGGGCATTTCTCGAATTGTATCTCCTTCCAGATAAATGATATTTAAGTTTTGGAAAGAGAAAATAGTCGCAGGGGGCCAAGTCTGGCGAATACGGAGGGTGCGGAAGGACGGTAACCTTCTCTGACTCCAAAATGTCAGTCACAATACGTGCCTTGTGAGCGGGTGCATTATCATGAAAAAGTCGGACATACTTAAGTCCTGTTTTGGGGCGGCGACTTTTGTAGTAGTTCTTCAACTTTCTCAGAACAACGTTTTTATAGAACATTTGCCTGTGACCGTTCTGCCTTTTGGCACCGGGATAGGAATAGCTGGACCCTTATTGGTTAAAAAAATAGCATACAAAACCTTCTTTACCGTTCGTATTCGTTTGGCAATACTTGGGCGTCTGGCATTTTTAGTGGCCCATATTCGGTTGGCAACCTTCCGCTTTGGTTCAAAATAATACACCCAGGTCTCATCACCAGTGACTATATTATCAAAAGCCTTTTTACTATATTTTGGGTACATTTTGAGAAGTTTTTTTGCCATTGTTACACGCGTCTTCTTTTGCTCATCCGTTAACAAATGGGGTATCCATCTTGCATTTATCTTTCTAACTTTTAGGTGTTTCTTCAAAATTGCATGAACTCTTGCTAACCACAAGTTTGTCATTCGAGCCAATTGTCTTACGGTGAATCGAACATCAGTTTGGAGGATATTTCGGATTTTTTCTATGTTACCTTTGGTCGTAGTTGTTGCAGAACGACCTGGGTGAGCAGCATCTTTCAGTTGCTGCTGCAAAGCACTAAATTTACCTACCCACCTACAAACAGTCCTGTGAGACATTTGGCCCTCCCCATAAATGTCACACACCTCGCGGTGAATATCTACAGCCTTTATGCCGAGTAATGACTTACCTTTTTTATAGGCCCTAATTTCAAGAACATTTTCACCTCGTTTTCCTGTGATTTTGTGTCTAGTCTAACGAATAGGCTATGAAACGATGTACGCGAAATAAAGCACAGATGACATTATTTATGGAACACCCCTCGTATGTGATATGATTTATTTTTCTATTTGTTTTTGCACCCGATAACAATAATTATCTTACTGAAATGTTATAGCCTGGACATGATAGTAAGCCTTCTAACAATAAGCTTACTTTGTGAGACTTACGAATCAACGTCAACCTGAAAGGAAATAAAATTACAGAGACCCTACCGTAAGTAAATTCCAATGTACATTTAGCAGCAGATATAGAAGAAACTCGTTAATTTTCAACAACATACCACATTATTCGTCACATACGATCAGGCCCTGTGACGCAGCAGGTCTACTCTCAACAAACAAGCTAAATAACATTTTATAGGCATTTCAAATACATGTTTATGTCAGAAAATACCGATCACGCGATTGAAATATTGGAAATTTATAGCTGCATTATATATCAGATGCTTTTGACTCATATATTTTTTACAGAAGGAAACTATTAACGTTTTATTCATAACAATCTTAAATCAACAGTAACAATATCAGAAACGTTTTCGGTTTCATAGTAGGAACATTTTAATGAATTTGTAGAAAAATAAGAGACACACACACATCCAGCCTAAAAATCCACAACAACAAAACAAAACGAAAAACAATCTATTAATTCAGGAAACCTAATATTTTTATTCAATTCTAAGTATCTACAACGTTTTTATTTACAGATGTGAAATTCCTCCTTTTGTGCGATATCGAGGAGATTTGGAGACTTTCATCATAATATGTTGCTGTTTTAATTTTGAAATGTTCCCATTCGTCTTTTATTTAAATAGATCCAGAGATAATTGAAATATAAGTATCACATTTCTGCGAATGGGGTTGGATGTGATTCTGTTTGTGTTAATGAAAATACATAGATCATATAACTATCAATGTCTATAATATATACACAAATCATTTTCATTGTTATTTGTTGAAAAAGTGAAATATACATAATAAAACATTAATGTTAAAGGATTAAAAGATGCCGAAACACACATAAATGCTGCACCTTTCAAATTAAGTAATTGATACAGTACGCCGCAAAAACGAATTACAATGCATCATACTGCCGTTTCGTCCTTCACATACGCGTCAGTGATGCTAGGGGCCAAAAGGTGGGATTCCAAATTGTCTAAACGAATGTAAAAGCAGAAAAGACAGGTGCGTAACACTAATGTGGTGAAGGGCAAAGTGATGAAGGCTAACGTGGTGTAATCTAATTTGATGTAGGCTAACGTGGTGTAATACAATTTGATGTAGGCTAATGTGGTGTAATATAACGTGATGTAGGCTAACGTGGTGTACTATAACGTGATGTAGGCTATTGTGGTGTACTATAACGTGATGTAGGCTAACGTGGTGTAATATAACGTGATGCAGGCTAATGTGGTGTAATATAACGTGATGCCGGCTAATGTGGTGTAGGACAAAGTGATGAAGGCTAACGTGGTGTAATTCAATTTGATGTAGGCTAATGTGGTATAGGGCAAAGTGATGAAAGCTAACGTGGTGTAATATAACGTGATGAATGTGTGTTCTTATTGTAAACGATTGGTGGTTGCAAAATGTATGCAGGAGTTTGATTTGATGCGATATTTGATGGGAAAGTTATAGTAATCATAATACCATGGTATGCATTGTATATCACTACTTTATTGTATAGTTTATGTTTATGGAGTTATGTATTCTTGGAGGCGTAGGTGCAATGTTATACTGAAAAAGCGGAATTTCCGCCTGTTTCGGTGATATATCCACACGCGAAAGTATTAAATATCACTCAAACTACATAACGTATACTAGTTTTATAGATATACATTGCTTAACACCATGACTAAGAGCGCGACAAATTCCACAACGCGTCAAGTTTAGAGGCTGACAAAAAATGCCCCGCGCGAAAATATTGCCTTTTACAGTATAGAGGTGGGTGGTACATGATAGATTGTGTTTATGCAAGCGTAAGTGTTATATGAAATAAGCATGAGTACGAGATGGAGCATTTGAATATACAGAAAATGAGCATTAAAATCATATATCCATATTAAAACTTATTTACACAGAAGGTACTGTACATATTTCTATCTGAAATATTGGCTGAATTTCTTTGTACATGTACTATTGTCAAACCACTTGGTATAGTATCATCCTGTAAGTGATTCGACACGAGTGTTGTCAGCGACATCACGTGACCGCCTTGCAACATGCGTGGCGATGTTCCGGAACACCTTTGCCGGTTCTCTGTCCTTTCGACGGACCGCCTTTGCAGTGACAGCTTTGAAGATGGCAGCGAAGAACTCGACCAGTTCCCCGATGGTTATGGCAGACAATCCGAGCCACAGACCTAGTTGTCCTCCGATGTCAGAGATCAAATTCTGGGACTGTGATACAAGAAAAGCACAGTGTGGATGAAGTCATGATAATATACATGTACTTGAGAGATTGTGACGTCACTTTCTGACAACATATCTTACTTCTTTTAAAATGCACCAATGAAATCGACCAAGCAACTCAATTAACTTCTCCAAATCGAATTAATAAAATTTCAATTATGTTGTCAAGGGTGAACTGAAGAAGTTAAATAACTTACCTCGTAGCCTCTTTGTTGTTCGATCTTTTCGTAGATCATCTCTTTAAAGAAGATTTCAATCTTCGCCAGATTCTGGGCCCTAATATTAGGAACAAGACGTGTGTATCGTACTTGCAAAAATACTGTATACATTCTTAAGCACAACATGTTACATATTAGAAATGTTTTAATTGATTAACACATTTTAATGGAGGGAAAAGATCACTTTTCCTTCCCGACATATATGTCTTAAAGATAATTTTTCGAGAACAGATTTCCATAGTTATTTCACCTGGGGCCAGTTGCTAGTACTAGTAGCTGTGCGTTATTGTGGTTTATTATTATAAGACTATTGCATGACCATGGGTGTAAGATAAGAAAATTCCACCGAGGGATTTTCAAATTTGGTAAAACCCGAGGTTTTGCCTTGGTTTTTACCAAATTTGGAAATCTCAAGGGTGAAAATTCCCTATCTTACATTTTTAGTCATGAAAGAGTATTTTTCTCTCATTTCAACTGACTGAATAAGCTCAAATACCATGAAATTACTTTGATTGGTCACCATTTTGAAAATATCAACTTTTCTCTTGAGCTTTTTTTACGAAAACAAATGATACAGCGAGATAAAGCATACTCCATATTTGCAAACCTAGATTGCGCAAAGAAAATAATCTCAGATTTCTAATGTACACGGTTAAAATATCGTGGAAGGTTTTAATTTAATCACGTCGCCATTTTTATCTTATTGGCATCAGATTTTACCGAACTCGTGACGTCACGTCATTGTTGCGCCTTTGTGACGTCACGCCGTGACTGTATTGATTGAGTAGGTGTGTAATACAACCACAGCGATCACAGGTGTATTGCCCTAGACATGACAGTATTACACACCTAGAAATGAGAGAAATTATTATATTATGCGTCTTCATTGTTGGCTTCTACGGTGTAATTGTATTTGGATGTTGTTGTTCGCCCCCAGATGAAACATAACTCATATAACCACCAGTACTATTTTTGGTAAATGATTGATAATATGACAGTTTTGTTTATGTTATGGTTCAATTAAAGGCCCAATATACGTAACTTTCGGCAAAACTTGAAGCGAAAATCAAGCCTAATAACTTATTATATTTATAGATTTAGTTAAGATTAACTGGTATCAGCAATATTCAAGATGAATTCTTTCGCGGCTACCGGTACAGCAGCAGTTGAAACACGCTATTTGTAAACACGCGACCTTTTCGAACCGTCTTCTACTTTCGGTTTGTTGATGAAGTGGGCCCCACCTGAATTATTTTCAATTCTTTGGGGTTTTTTGTCAAGAGTTTCTTGTTAGTTACCGCTCAGGTTTACTTCGTTTTAGGCTTATTTTTGCATGGTTATCAACTGGATTTTTTTTTTCAGAATTTTTCAGAATCACGAAAATTTCCCTGAAGTTACGTATATTGGGCCTTTAAGGTTAAAAGAAAGATCATTTTAATGCCTAATTTTTCCTGGTTTAAATCATCCTATAAAATTGACAGTGTCAAAGAACATCATTTATCGCACAAACATATGGTTTCCATTAATAAGAAGTATCAAGTCAAATAGGATAGGTAACATCAGATACTGAAGAGTAAACTGAGCATTTGATGAAAATGTCAATCTGATTAAAGTCATATCTTGATCTCCGCGCTGTTCAGTAAATTTCTCTTTAGTGCAATCATATCTCGATTTCCGCGCCGTTCCGTAAACTTCTCTTTACTGCGTTAAGATCTGAGAGAATCACATAGGGGGTCATGTCCCGATGACCTTTTGCATTAGCCAATCAAATTACTACTGTCAGAATCTTGACATTGAAATTTTGTGGCGACAAAGCATGCATAATCGCATTAGTCATTTCGTCACTTAAAAGTTTATGTGGAATAATGTGACGAAATGGCTTGCAGCAAGATGACAGGCCATTGGAAAACTATTTTAGTTTTAAGTAAAGAGGCGACAAAGGTCATCTGAACATGACCTCTAATGGGATGTTGTCAGGTCCTTGTAAAACGAAGTGAGAACAAGTATTTGTAATTTAATCAGATTGTGAAAATGTCTACTTACTTGCTTTCCAGATGGTCATGTTCCATGAAGTCGGTAGAGGATCGCATGAGTCGGTGCTCGAGGCTTTTCTGGAAAAATGAGGTTATAATCAATATAGAATAAGAGCTGTCATAGTCAATGTTGTTTACATTACATCGACTAACGTGCATCTCTACAGGCATGCAAAACCATCCCTTAACCAACTGTATTCTTCATTTAATACAACCTATAACTCAGCTATTGTCAGACCCAAACCTCAAAGAAGACCTGCATTAATTTGGTCGGTGTGATGTTGCACATTGTACCTTGGCATTAAGTTGTCGTGTTCCTAAACAATAGACAAAAAACAGGATGCGAAATGATTCCTTAAATTCATATTTTCTCATCGAGTGAAAAATACAATTATATTGCCATTCGATTTCCTTTGTAAATATAAGGATTGTACTTCATTTTGACTGCGTATACGGAAGTATGCCCGCAGATGGCAAACGAATATATTCTATGGTGCGCGTTAGCGCTCCATAGCGAATATGTTCGTTGCACACTGCGGACAACCAACAGTATACGCTGTCAAAATGAGGGATGTTCGTTGCCATCTGCGGGTATCATAATTAGTTTTCAAGTGTTATACAAAGAAAAAAAATTCGATGCGGGTTGCTATGATAGTAACTAGGATGACCGTGGTTACTAAGATAATACAATCCCACTGGATCAGCATCGATATATTGGTCAGTTTAGAAAGCGCACTGTGAACAACACTATCATTTGTAAATTTGGTATCAAATAATGTTATTATCACTTTGATTCTATTTCTTCTGTATTTATACCGGTCATTATGTACACGCATTGACACAGTGATCTGGGTGTGACATGGTCAAACGTCGGACGTCATAACTACAGGGCGCCGCCATGTTTGCGTTACCGTCAAATACATGTAATTTCGAATGAACATCATTGGAATCAAAAGTTGCCAGAAACCTTTTATTGTATATTCAGACGAAATGGGTTCCATACATGTTCCCTAATGACTGTCAACGAATACTTATTGTTCTGGAGCGTGAACGACGCCATATTTGAACAAATATCAATCCGCCGAGCCTTCTTTTATTGCGTATACGCTAATTTATTCGCAGTCACAGTTTACTAAGCTCAAGAAGGGAGCGATGTTTTTACTCGGTTCTCATTTTGAGAACTTGATGTTAACTTGGATGTGACAAAGATTTACATGGCGGGTGTCGTCGATGAAGCAGAAGACGCTTACTCTTCCGGAACACCTGGTCTTATTCTCTTGTACTTTTGCAAGGGTCTCCATGTGAATCATTCCTTTGTTCAAATTTTGCCCCTAGTTTAATCGATTTTGAGTTTGGATTATGATTATTTTGACGCTTCGGTATTCTCTTATTTATTTTAATACATGAATATAATATTAATTATCACCTTATCCGACGATGTTCGTTTTCTCCGGGATACTGCGGTTTCCTCTCATAATATCACCCCCCCCCCCTTTATTGCTACACAAGGATCATTTACTGCTCGCGAGGCATTTTATGTGTCTCTGATGGTAGTGGAAGTTTAACTATGTTTTAGTTTGAAAAAAACCGCACACAATGATGGTCTTTTTCACAGATGTTTCACTTACCAAACAAAATGAAACTTCATATATATAATCCTTTTTTATAATTTATATTGTTCAATATTTGATTTTTACACGATCAGAGCCCTATAGAATGGCAGTCTGACCATTATTATCCATGATTACTATTAAGTTATTCCAATAATTCAATCGGTTCGATCCCCGGTGGAAGTACACTATTCTCGTTCCTGTTACAAAAAAATAAAATCAATCACTTCTTATTGCTTTGACAAGTAAAGTAGACATCAGTTGAAGAAAGCAAAACTTCGACTTATAAATACATTTGACAGTACAAATATGAAGGTCAAAATGAAATTTTCGAGTATGAGTTTGAAGGCCAAAATAAAGTTAGATTTACCGAGTGAACGAGTCTCTGAAAGCGAAGAAGATTAAGTTCGACTGGTGACGTATACGAGTTTGAAAACCACAAATATAAAGCCTGACTTACCGCGTATAAAAGTCTGAAGGTCGAGATAATTAAGATCGACTTACCGAATAAGATTCTGAAGGCCAGGAAGCCATGGACACGAAGGGCTGATACTTCCTCTCACTAGAACAAAACATAAGGAAATGGGAGCTGAAAGCTTCATTGTGAATTTTTCTAAATATTTTCCGATCCTTTATTGGGGTATCATACTCCCGGTGAATGCGTCTATTGCATGTGTGTGTGTTAGGAAGCTGCAGTACATAGTCCAGTCAGGATAATTTGCCAATTTTAAGTGCCCACACTAAATGTATACTGCCGAAGGCCCCAAGCAGAAACCCCGCCCTGTCAAATCATACTGACAACTGGTGAACCAGTCGTTCAACTATCACAATGCTGAGCGTCAAGCAGAGAGTAGTAGCTACCATTGTTAGAGACTCTGGTATGCCTCGGCCTGGGGACAGAACCCATAGCCTTCCTCGCGGAGCTAAAAGCCCAACTAAAAGCCAAAAGTAAATTAGTGTCAATGGAGACATTTTGAAGGAGAAAGTTGTTTAGAATGAATAGAAAAGATAGATCACAATTTTAGTCGCCTCTTACGATTATACAATAAGGGCAGCAAATTCATTTCTTACGCCCTATCGTTAAGGCAGAATAAATGAAGCAACAGAACCAGAAATAAAATCATGTTAGGTATTAACAATCTTGGAAACGAGCTATTTGGTTTTTTTTCGACTTTGATTTTTAAATGTAAGTAAGACAACTACATGTAGTTATTGATAAAGATGCAAAAAATATCCTTTTGTAAATGGAAGACTTTCGTTTGATAATCCATTCCCGGTTAAGAAAAGAGTTATGATTGACTTCATATTTGTATACATGTATAATCGCTCTAAACGACTGAGCTCCGATGTACCTGGCCAACAGAAATGGCCATGCCAACCTGCGCTAAAATTTTATCCAAACCGAAATAAAGGGTATATATGTTAAAACGCATTGGGCAATTGTTCGGTTTATTGCTTTTAATGGACTGTATATACTGATACCGGATGAACCATTTACTATTGCTACCATTTAATTCTGCAAAATAAGCAGGAAACCACCACTATATTTTTTGCTTTGTCTCGGCCTGGGGACAAAGCTTATGACTTTGTCTCGGCCTGGGTACAAGACTTATGACTTTGTCTCGGCCTGGGGACAGGACTTATGACTTTGTCTCGACCTGGGGAAAGGACTTATGACTTTCCCAACACTATTGGCGAACGATCATCTTTAGGTCAAACGCAAGGTCAAATGCAAGGCAATTTCAAGGTAGACAACATTTTGGAGGAAAGGGTAGTTAAAAAAGAAAAGTTAAGTCCCAAATGAGGCCGCCCTACATGTAGGTTAGATGTTCTTAGCATAAGCATACTATTTTAAATGAAACATGGCTTCCCTAGGTACTTTAAATAGCATTGACTCAATATAGTTTATACCACCTGCATATTCTTGGATACATGTTATATTTTGAAAAGAAAACAAACGTACGTGCATGGATCCGGGCACATAGTATCACATAACTCCATGTTATCTATTGAAGACATCAGACATTCAGCTGAAAAAGACGATATCATATCAGTTAAGTAGAAACCCTATACTTCAGATATATGCTTAAAGGGGAGTCTGGGTTAAATGTTGAGCACACAATACGTACATGCAATCGCTCTGATTCTAAAACAAAAGTGTACTTTTCTATTGGTAACACTGTTTTTCAAATTAATTTATTTACATTAAATATTACTTATACAAATATTATAAGAATAAGTGAATCGCTTGCAGATAATGTGATGGTACATATCGAATCATTTAGGGATTAGTACGTCTAATTGATAATTAGCCATTTTTTTAAAAGAAAAATAAAACCTTTTTTGTCTCCTGTGATTTGTCAAAAATGATATTAGCTATACATAATATGTTAGTAAACATTGCCACAAAAGGGTCAGTATATATTATCTAGTAGGTGTTGTGTCTCTTACATACCAATGGTGTCGTTGGATATGTCACAGACGCTGGCTCCGTCAGGAATCATGTAGTACGGCACTGCGCAGTCGCACCGGGTTATCACTGTATCCTGGTAACAAGACTTGAGGCATGGCTGCTTGGTATAAATTGTGTCAAACTTCTCCCTATAATAGTCTGTCTTTACGCCATGATCTGCACAGCTTGCGTGTGGTGGAGGCAGACGGGTTATCCGAATCTGTAGCATTGATTGATGATTAAGTGTATTACTTTAGTAAATCCCACAAATTAGCTTCAATTAATTTATATCTCTGTAAGAGTTACCCCCTGTAATAACTGATAAGTCGGTAGTGTTTATTGGTAGGTAGACAAAGAGATCGATTTCACAATGAAGTATGGTTTATAGTATGGTAATATTCTAATTAGGAAATTCTGGAACATTTAATACAGCACTTTGATAATTTGACATAGATATTATTAATATACAACTGTTCAACATTTATATACATCTGGTCATTCCTTTGCCTCAATAGACTACACTGTCTAGAAATAAGTGAAATCCCTTGTATTGCCTAGAGACGTATACGTCTCTCTACTCTGAAGTAAAATGCTCAATCTCACAAACTCTAGAACATATCTAATGGCCTTAACAGACAAATATGGATCTCATAATACTGGCAAATTGTCTTACCCTAACCCTTAGATGTATATACTACAACATAGGAAGTAAGACAAACAATGATGCTCACGACCAAGTATATAATTAGAGGACGCGCGGATATTGATATGAAAGATCGACACCTTAAACTAACACAGTGTATCACCGTGCTCGAAACATAATAATACAGTTTTCAATGAGTATCCATGCCATCTTTAGTTAACTTTTCTAGCTAATTGATAATTACCTCTTGTATCCCGACGGACGAAACGAATCCCGGGGCGATATAAAACCCGTCATCATCCGGAATCGGAAATGTACCCCGTTCGTGAACTAGGACTCGTACTCCAGCTTCCGGTGCCAGGGACTCCACGTACTCGCCTTGTTCTATGTTAAATTCCATAACCAAGCCTGTAACAAACAAACTCAATTATCTGGGTAAACGAGATCTGCTCCTGTTATTTTTATATTTATTTGGTTTATAATTATTTGTTAATATACTAATAAAGTTGCTGTTCATATATCTGCATCCTTCCATGTCTTGCGAGTTAATCGATGAAAAGATATAATAGTATTATATGTATTTGTTACTGTAATGTTATCAATATTATTTCAATGACAATAATTTCATTGTTGTTACACTTATTTTAGTGTTCGAAATAGTAAAATAAACCAAAAGTACTTTATAGAAAATATAAATATTAGTAAGGCAAGATAATCAACATAGCTGTTGCCGGGAACCTTCATAAGTTTTAATGACAATGAGTGTTTCAGGACATTTATAACATTTTCTAAACATCGTTTGGATACGAACAACGTCATATGTAATGTACAATGATTATGTGCACATGTTAATGTAGTGGACAACTTAACTATCCTTGGGTTAGAGAAACAAACGAAATGACGTTAAATGTCATTTTTCATCCAAGGGTGACGGTCAGCTGTCATCACATTATATCAAATTTAAATACATATGATGTATACAACTGTATCATATTTCCATACTAAGATATGCAAAGTCACGTCAAAGTACGACAATGATCCAATTGATGATGTAATCATTAGTACAACCACGTGATGTAATCATTAGTACGACAACCTGATGAAATCATTAGTAGGACAACGTGATGTAATCATGAGTACGCCAAAGTAATGTAATCATTAGTACGACAGCGTGATGTAATCAATAGTACGACAACGTGATGTAATCATTAGTACGGCAACTTGATGTAATCATTAGTACGACAATGTGATGTTATCATTAGAACGACAACGTGATGTAATCATTGGTACGACAACTTGATGTAACCATTAGTAAGACAACCTGATGTAATCATTAGTAGGACAATGTGATGTAATCATAAGTAGGACAACGTGATGTAATCACCAGTACGACAACCTGAAGTAATCCTTAGAACGACAATGTGATGTTATTATAGTACGACAACCTGATGTAATCATTAGTAAGAAAACTTGATGTAATCATTAGTACGACAATGTGATGTTATCATTAGAACGACAACGTGATGTAATCATTGGTACGACAACGTGATGTAACCATTAGTACGACAACCTGATGCATTCATTAGTACGACAACGTGATGTAATCATTACACTGTAGTACAACAACATGTTTTAATCATTAGTACGGCAACGTGATGTAATCATTAGTACGACAACATGATGTAATCATTAGTACGATAACCTGATGTAATCATTAGTACGACAACATGATGTAATCATTAGTACGATAACCTGATGTAATCATAAGTACGACAACGTGATGTAATCATTAGTACGACAACGTGATTTAATCATTAATACGGCAACCTGATGTAATCATTAGTAGGACAACCTGATGCAATCATTAGTAGGACAATGTGATGTAACCATAAGTACGACAACGTGATGTCATCATTAGTACGATAACATGATGTAACCATTAGTACGACAATCTGATGTAATCATTAGTACGGCAACCTGATGTAATCATTAATACGACAACGTGATATAATCATTAGTACGCCAACCTGATGTAATCATTAATACGACAACGTTATGTAATCAATAGTACGACAACGTGATGTAATAATTAGTACGATAGCATGATGTAACCATTAGTACGACAACATGATGTAATCATTGATACGATAAACTGATGTAATCATTAGTAGGACAACATGATGTAATCATTAGTACGACAACATGATGTAACCATTAGTACGACAACATGATGTAATCATTAGTACGACAACCTGATGTAATCATTAGTAGGACAACATGATGTAACCATTAGTACGACAACCTGATGCATTTATTAGTACGACAACGTGATGTAATCATTAGTACGACAACCTGATGTAACCAATAGTACATCAACATGATGTAATCATTAGTACGACAACCTGATGCATTTATTAGTACGACAACGTGATGTAATATTTAGTACGACAACGTGATGTAACCAATAGTACATCAAAGTGATGTTATCATTAGTACGACAACGTGATGTAATCATTGGTAAAACCACGTGATGAAATCAATACTACGACAACGTTATGTAATCATTAGTACGATAACGTGATGTAATCATTAGTACGATCACGTGATGTAATCATTAGTACGACAACATGATGTAATCATTAGAACGACAACGTGATGCTATCATTAGTACGACAACGTGATGTAACCATTAGTACCACAACGTGATCTAATCATTAATACGACAACCTGATGTTATCATTAGTACGACAACGTGATGTAATCATTAGTCCGACAACGTGATGTAATCATTAGTACGACAACCTGATGTAATCATTAGTACGACAACCTGATGTAATCATTAGTACGACAACCTGATGTAATCATTAGTACGACAACCTGATGTAATCATTAGTACGACAACCTGATGTAATCATTAGTACAACAACCTGATGTAATCATTAGTACGACAACCTGATGTAATCAATAGTACGGCAACCTGATGTAATCATTAGTACGACAACCTGATGTAATCATTAGTACGACAACCTGATGTAATCATTAGTACAACAACTTGATGTAATCATTAGTACGACAACCTGATGTAATCATTAGTACGACAACCTGATGTAATCATTAGTACGACAACCTGATGTAATCATTAGTACGACAACCTGATGTAATCATTAGTACGACAACCTGGTAATCAATCAATAAGAGGTAAATTAATAAATACTTTTATCGTTGGATATAGACGTCAGGAAAAGTTCGATTTCATCCATGGTGAACAAATAATGGCCTTTCTGTATGTTTACATAAATTACAGTGTTATTTTCCAAGTCTCATTTGACTGTGTAAACATAGGCACCTCTTTGAAATATCCCTGATGTGAATCCTATCTAAACTTGTGTTATTTGTACGGATAATTAATGAAACGTTTAATGTTTTGAAATAGATGATGTTCGAACTAAGTAAATAAAAATAAAGTAGTATGAAATCGATTTTCTATGACCAAATGTTTACATATCTATTAAGTAAATCTGCCGGATCAGACACAGGTTGGTTTCAGTGTTGGACTATTTCCCTAAACAAATTATTGAGAACTACATCGTGATTAAATATGTATTACATTTATCCATCAGGTGATACATTAGCGAATGACATCATTAACGCTATTTTGTATACATTGGGTGTTATTGCTTCAAAGGAAATTGGATATTATAACCAAACAATGATATGACGTGGTTGTCCATCAAAAGCGATATTGATACATTATACATTACACATTGAATAACAAATTTGAAAATATTTACCTCTTTATATACAATGTTAATGCGTTAAAAACATCATTTTTATTTCTTTATAATATACACAATGTTGGTAAATATATTTGAATTCTTGTTCACATTGTTATCATGGTGTTTTAGAGAGAGAAAAACATTACAGCTACAGAAACTTATATCTAAAAAAAGATCCGAAATCTACATTTCATAGCACTGCGGTAAATAACTCAAACAGTGGAGTACTGGCAAATATTTTGGGTTTATGCCAATTAAGTTTCTCTTACCCATAAGGGGCCCGGCGTAGGAGCTGGTGAGCGCCGATCGGTTGTTTTTGTGGTGGTTAAATGTGTAACAATTGCCGTATTTTGAATTGTATAGATACGTAAAATTCCTGAAAAAAAAGGAAAAGTAAAAAATAAACATCACCAGTAAGAAAACAGATATAAATAATAGCAAAACATGAATGCAGTAACGCCATTGCTCATTTTTCTTACATTTTTTTCTTAATGTTGAAGCATGAAAACCCCTAGAATATGGCATGGCAAAGCTGAAGGCGTGCTAGGAAAAAATCCGACCAATCGCTCCGCTGATGATTGTCTTTTGAAGATTATAAAGGAGCCAACCAACTACAAAAGCCTGTATTTTTTACCGTTATGTGACCAAGAGATTCTTTTGATGTTCATGCATGTAATAAGATCGAACCAGTCGTTTTGCCTCATCAACAAAATGTCGCACTGAGGGTCTTCAGTGTTTCAATGACATATCTCATGGGTGTTAGTAGAGATAGTCAAGTCAATTTATGATTTAACCTCGAACTATTTGCAACAGAATTTATTCTTTCATTTTTTGGTTGATGAGCATCATACGTATAACGGAAAAAAGTCCCAGAAAATCAAAATAGGGGAAAGTGTTTTTTGGCCTTTTAAAGGATCAGGAAAATTAAGAAAATCACACGTATAACCATATTTGAGGTCTAAAATCTACCTCAATTTTAATACTGGACATATAGATTTAACAGTATGTATATACCAACTTATATAGAAAAAAGATGAGTAAACATTTTCCACCCAAGATATTGTATTGAAGAAAAAAAGAACTGTCAATATGGCCGAAAAGCATATCTCACAAGACTATTTTGGCTTTCTTTTCTTTTCAAATGTAGAGAATAATATCAATTAACATCTGTATCAATGTCAGGCTTTATTTAGTTTCTTAATATATGACTTTCAATTCAATTTACTCAATGATCAATTGTACATTCGCATACGAAAAAAATATCAATCATCGAATCTTGCAAATTGTGCTAAATGGAAGATATTTTATGTCCAAGTCGAACGATTTACCTATTTCTAAAGCATATAATTCGAATAAGGGCAAGCAAATGAATTAAATCATCTTATATATTTTCATGTATGAGCACAACTTACTGCTAAAAGTCCACAATTCTGAACAACAAAAAAATGGATTTTTTCCCGCATTTGTTTTTCAATTAACAAATGTCTTTGCCAGTAAAGGCGGCTTATATGTATGTAAATACTGAACTGTATTTAAAGTTTAACATTCATACTACTTCATAGCTTTATCAAAAATGCGTTGCTATGGGGGGAGGGGAGGGGGGGGGCTGGGTTGGAAGAAAAAAAGATGATTTGTTTCAGCTGCACAGTCAAAATTGCACGAAATGAGGATTTGATCAACCTGAATTGGTTCACTATTTCTAGAAATCTTCACCAAGATGACATTTCTGTTAAGAAAAATATGTATAGAAAATAATTTGATGAGTTTTAAGCATAGTCTTTTGATGTTATCTAAATACAATTAACATAAAATGAGAAGTTGTTCAATTTGAACCTCTGAATAGCTCCAAATTAGCGATACCGGTCAACTTCGAAGGTTCATAATTGTTAATGAGTGAAAACAAAATCTCTGATATGAAATTATGAATTACAGATTACCTAAAACAATGCAATTAATATATGCTTGAATGGATATTTATCTTGATTATTCGTATTTCCTTTACTAAAATTGACAAACGAAGCCATTATCGTCGTATTAAAGATGAATATTACCCATATTGACATGTCAATATTCCATTGAACTCAATTAGGCCTATTTAGTTGTAAACACATTTGTACTGTAGTTAGGTTGGTCTTGTCATGCTGTTAAATCCATATGTGCAGTGTTACAAATGGGTTAGATATTACACTTCGAATATGGCTAAGCCATTTCCCGGTCCTTTAGAAGGCCAAAAATCCACTTTCCCCAATTGGGATTTTCTGGGACTTTTTTTCTTTAAAGTATAGGTACCCACCATTCAAAAAATAAAGAAATAAATTCTGTTGCAATTTTGTCACGGTTAGTCCTATATTTTGGCAAATTTGACTGGACTGACAGCGTACAGGTTAGCGTAACATCTGGATATCGAGGATGACACGACACATGTTAACTATTAAACTTACGCCCTAATCCGAACACAACATATCTTCGATACATCTCACCCTTCAATCCAATCACAACCTATTAAACCCAATGTTACCATATGATTGCATCTGAAAACAATTTATTACACAGTTAATCCTATCCCTTAACTAGAAAGCATGTTTACCAATTGTTCTACCCCTTACCAATAATTTGACCACCTATCCGAATATGTACACCTTAATACGAACGCAACAAAACCGCAAAATCACCAGAAGTTCATCTGAATACGATAGTTTATGACTGTCCGTCTACCATTACGCTTTTCTGTCATTTGACTCTTATAGATACATTTACCTGTGACACAACGTTTCATTTTTATTTATTTTTCCCTTACTTTGTTGAACATGGATATCCTTCAAACGTACAAGACATCAGCAGATCATCAATGACGTGGCCGTATTGCTCGAGCTCACTCTCCTCAATGGAGGCCGCAAACCCAGAATAAGCGAGGATGTTTTCGATATCCATGGACTTTTTTTTGTAAAAGCTATCGGCCGTGGTTTGGTCTGACAAGGCGTCCCAAACATTAAAATCACGTTCTTTCATCCGATTTATTATAGATTCTGTTGTTGCAGTTGTCGGGGATTCTGTAGTTCCATGACTCGGCCACTGGGACTGACCGGCAGGGTTCACGGTTGGATCTGGACCAAACGTGGTCGTGGTGGGATCAGTCGCTGTGGTAGAATTCCACTGATCTTCGTCTACAACATGGCAAAAGGCAGTTTAAGATATTTTATTTATCTTCAAGATGATAACGAATTGGTTCAAAATCAACAAACACTCACAGCGTCCCCTTTTTACTTCAAATTAAGAAGACCTAAACTTAATTTCTCAATTTTAAACCATTTAAAGGACAATGTTGCACACCTCCCGCTTCCTCGCCTCTCAACCCAATCCCAACCCCACCCACTGATAATAATCTATTTTATCGCAATTTACGACATACAGAGAAAAACCAATCCAACGTTGCTAATCTTATAAGATTTCTTTTGCATTTTTTTCTCGAAGACGGACAATTAAATGAAGCATATATTTGAAAAGATGAGGAAACAAGAATGGTATACCAAAGGTGTACTACAAAAAACAAAACAGGCTATTAAAGTGCCCAGGTAATAATAAAAACCAAGCAATAATAAAAAAGTAGTCCTTGAAATGAGGTATCTGGTTGCATCTATGTGGGATAGTTATCCAACACGGGGGCTCAATACTGATAACATCTATGTGGGATAGTTATCCACCACGGGGGCCCAATACCTCTCAATGGGACATGAGCATCTTGCAGTGGCTAAGGTGTCAGCCAAACCTGTATGTGTAATTAATGTACTCGGACACATGCCACCGTTATATTTTCAGAATACCATTCCTCATTTTGGCAATATAAATGTAGATTTTTCTGAACACCAACAACATTTGAATAATGATAAATGTCACAAACAGCGAACAATACTAAATCTGAAATGGGGTAAAATATGCGAAAAGAGAAAAAAATTAGTTAAAAGCACAAAAAAAACTTTTCGAAAATTTACTGTAATACAATGTAATACATCAAAGTTATTTTCTTAGTCATTGATTCACAAAATATTTGTAACTGCGTTGCATCTTTTCCCATAAAATTCCGTTTATTGATATTTTTGGTGTAAATGTTTTAATTACGACATTAATAACTGTATTGCACTTTTTTGATAATTTTTATTTGATTAGATATCTTAATAGACTGTGCTGACTTGTCCATTTTGCATTAATATATATGTACTTTCTAGTTTTTATTTTCTTTTACGAGTAATCTGTGTTGATTGATTGCTGCATGTGTTACTTAGATACACTTTTTGAAATTTGTATAAATGGTTTTGATGAGTAATATGTATCGATAATTTCATTTGTTTCTGTGATTCTTGTTGATTTGTTTTTATTTAAGAAGGAACAAAAGATGATTTGTTGAATGCTTTTGATTAAATTTTTGCAAAATATTTAATACTCAGTTATTCGTTCTCGTCACGCCTCGAAATCAGGCCTCACGGAACAACTTACTTACCGGTATCAAACAGCATATCAAACGCCTTATGGTATAGGCTGTCATCTTGCTTGACCTTCAAGAAATCATCTTCCATAACACGAAATGGAGAACACTTTATCATGCTTTTACGTAGGGGATTCCTATTGCAGATGGTAACACTTGGAAAATCCATCTTTGTAACGGAGACCAGTTCGATTTTCACATCGACAGGGTATTTGAAGTATTTCTCAAGAAGCCAGTAACATTGGATACTCAGCCAAGCTAACATTGCCACGAGTACGATAAACCAGATCACTCTTTTAATGATGGAGTTTGCTTTGTGGATTCTTGTAAGTGCCGTGAAGCTTGTCTCGTTCATGAAAATCTGGAATCTTTCATGAACTGTCATGGACTCCGGTGCTGTCGTCGGTTGATCAAAACTCGCGAGCTTTCCATTCTTGTTGGTGGCCTCTTTCGGCATGGGTTCGGTCTCGTTCACCTCAGGTGGTGGCATGTCCGACCTGAGAAACAAAGTGGCTAGTTTCATTGTTTATCAAATAGGACAGTAACAGTTGAAGTGTAAAATTATCTTCGAATTTCGAAACCCCAAGCTTATATAACACGTTTGTTTCCGTCAATTTAGCAGCACTGACAAATACTTGTGTAGCACGCGTGACATCCGAACCTAGGATAAGACTCGATTCTGCTCTACGTAAAAGGCTTCGATTACTCCGCTTTTTGCTTAATTTGTATTCAAATAAACGAAATGGATTTCTCATTTCTGGCTAATGGTCTCATCTAAACATCGATCGGTAACTTATAATGGAGAGATAACATCCACCTACAGCAATCAACAATGCTCCTATCGACAACGCTGTAACTTCATCACGTAGGTGCATCTGACCTTTTCTAAAGATCCATCATATTTATCCGTGAACAAGCCAAGGTAACGGGTCTTCAATTTACATCTATTGACTTTTCTTTTGACCGTTGAGACCCCTGGGAGTTTCTGAAAATGTGTTTGAAATAGCGCATCACTGAGTTCTATTGATTTTGGTCCATCCACAATAAAAAAAAAACAGAAAATAGTTCCAGATATATGGTCATTTGATTAATGTAAATAGGACCCGTAGTGCAGTAATACATTTACCCCGGTAACATGGGGTCTTATAATACCGACTAATTTACCCGTACAGAGAACATCATTATGGTGCGTGGTGTTGTATCCTTTGTTTTCTATTTATTTACACATACACATGTAAAGAGAGTGTAACAGAGCAACCCTACCTACTGTTATTTATGTTAAGCCATAGAAAATAGAAATCTCTGATTGCCTTTTATTACTAAAAGCAGCTAACGGGTACTTTCGTATAAAGTTTCAGGTTTCCTCAGGATAAAGCACGCTTATTTATCTTTTGGTTGAAAAAAATAGAGAATACCGAACCTTCAACAAAACCATAATCCAAACTCAAAATCAATTACAATAGGGGCAAAGTACGAAAAAGGACAAAAGCACATAGGGACCCTTGTTAAAGTACAAGAGAATACGACCAGGTGTTCCAGAAGAGCAAACGTCTTCTGCTTCATCGACGACACCCGCCATGTAATTTTTGGTCGTATCCAAGTAAACATCAAGTCATTGAAATGAGAACCAAGTCAGCATTGCCAATCACAACAAGTAAACACACTAATGCGCATACATGTACTCAGTAACGTCTATCTTCCTAACTGTATCTCTTAAAGACACTGAATATTTCTCAATTAGACAAACACGGCGACTATATCACTTGCCTATAGTTCTGATCAACCTGCATCTCTCGAATCCCTGTGTTGTTAGTGTGTTTGTCAGCAGTCGACATTTATCACAAAAAATCGTGTTATTTAGAGCAGGCCCTATAATAACGAATCAATTGAAACATATAAACATCATACATGTAGTTTGGAGAAGCAGGCATGTTAATATCTAGAAATTGAAAGTTCACGGTAGGAAAATTGAATTCGTCCATTTAATATATAGTTTAGTAGTGAGCTGTCGATGTTGGTCATAGTTTAAGTAGAGATCGAGATAGAAGGTGATGTAGCCGATTACCCTATTCAGGCTACAGTCAAATAATAATTATATGATCGTTGAAGTAATAGCGACAATACAAGTACATTGTCAAATTGTTAAGGTTATCTGCCACATTATCAAGACACATAAAAACACGTATCACACATAAACATCTTATACATATGACATGGAAAAAGTTTAAAATTGAAATGATAAATATTTCCGATAATCCCTTCGGCTGATCGGACGCCGAAAATCCTACTAAATCAGCAAAAAAATCCTAAGGTAAGGGTAAATGCGTTGTATAACCGTTTGGGATAACGACTGAAAGTAGCTATTTGTTTCAAACTAATAGACTATCGCTATCACTTTATATGTTATTACTTATATGCATGTACTTAGAAAGGAAAATATGTTAAGAAATAAATGATTTATCATCTACATTATGTCACCAATACAAAATATACTAGAATAAAGTAGATGTATTATTAAAATAAACTAAAACATAACCGAAGTCACGTGATCATAACAATGTTCCTTGTTGCCACATGGCGGCGACTGTTTTCAGACAGCGATCGTAATGGGGACCGAATTTCAGTGGTCCCGCTAATACATGTACATAATAAGGACTACCTAATATACATGTACTGTTATATGATATATGAAATAAGCGTGGTCCCTCTAATACAATGTAATATATTTTATGAAACAAGCTTGGTCCCACCAATACAATGTAATAGTTAATTAAACAAGCTTGGTCCCACTAATACAATGTGATATATTAATGAAACAAGCGCGGTCCCACTTATACAATGTGATAATTAATGAAACAAGCGTGGTCCCACTAATACATTGTGATTTATGAAACAAGCTTGGTCCCACTAATACAACGTGATAAATTAATGAAACAAGCGTGGTCCCACTAATACATTGTGATATATTTTATGAAACAAGCTTGGTCCAACTAATACAATGTGATATATTAATGAAACAAGCGTGGTCCCACTAATACAATGAGATGTATTTTATGAAACAAGCTTGGTCAAACTAATACAACGTGATAAATTAATGAAACAAGCGTGGTCCCACTAATACATTGTGATATATTTTATGAAACAAGCTTGGTCCAACTAATACAATGTGATATATTAATGAAACAAGCTTGGTCCCACTAATACAATGTAATAATTAATGAAACAAGCTTGGTCCCACTAATACATTGTGATATATTTTATGAAACAAGCTTGGTCCCACTAATACAATGTGATATATTAATGAAACAAGCGTGGTCCCTCTAATACAATGTGATATATTTTATGAAACAAGCTTGGTCCCACTAATACAATGTGATATATTAATGAAACAAGCGTTGTCCCACTTATACAATGAGATGTATTTTATGAAACAAGCTTGGTCCCACTAATACAATGTGATATTAATGAAACAAGCGTGGTCTCGTTAATACATTGTGATATATTTCATGAAACAAATAAAACAAATGTTCTTAATTAATTGTAGAAAAATAAATGTGGTCTCGCAAAAAGCATAGCTTAGTTAATTACTTTTAAATAAACGTAGAAACTAACGGTGCATGTCCCCTTGGTTGAAGACCGTACATGGAAACCATATAATATGATATCCAAAGACATAGTTAAGAAGATATTACAAAATATACATGAATCATCATTCTCTTACCTGATGCGGTTTCTCTTGGTGGTAACAGTCATTTTGTCTCTGCTGTATCACTCATCACTGAAACATTTAGGATTTGGAACGATACAAGTCAGTGTACATGTATATCTCAGTCGAGGAGCAAACAGTACATGTAAATACATTTCTAAACTCTCTCTGTAATGAGTGGGCCAGTCAACTCAAGGAAAATCAATGTATCGCTTCTATTGGTAAACAAATAATCACCTGTTAATTCAATACACTCATAATAATGTAATTTCCCAGTTAAGTACTACACAAATAATATAATCTCTTTGTAGTTATGTCAAAGTATTGGTAACTTGATAATCGCTAAGCCATTCAAAATTGAACAGGTTCACTAATTATCTTACGGTCAGCTTTCGAATGCCGTATTCAATTACGCGATCGATATGTGTACCTTTTTGAGAACTGTGAGAATATGTTATCCTGTCCTGTTATATAGCAACCGGTACAAAAAGGTTTGCTGGAACAACCAAGGTACGTAATTGTATATTAGGATTGGCAAATTGGTTAATCAAGTTAAACTTTGTTGTATGTCTTGATATATCCATATACCGAATATTGCTATCATATTATCATTAGTACAATAAACAAGGGACGGGACAAATTAGTCGACAACACTGCAAGGGGGTTAGCTGCAAGCTATATGTATATTTTACATATATAGAGTTTTCCACAACGAGTGGTTGTCGGATATGGAATTTATTTCACTCGAGTTAGTTATTTTTGAAAAGTTACATAAGAAAACAAAAATCAGAGAAAAGCACAAGAGAATAAGACCAGGTGTTCCGGAAGAGTAAGCGTCTTCTGCTTCATCGACGACACCCGCCATGTAAATCTTGGTCAAATCCAAGTAAGCATCAATCCTCAAAATGAGAACCGAGTCATCATTGGCATCACCACAAGTAAACACACTAACAAGCAAACTCAAAAACGTCCATCTTCATATCACACAAAGATACAGAATATTTCTCAATGATATCAAGATGGCGACCATAAAACTTGCCCATAGTCTTCATCAACCTGCATTTCTCGAATCCCTGTGCCATAAGTTTGTTCGTCAGCAGTCGACATCTATCGCAAAAATCGCAATATTCAGAGCAAGCCCTAGAATAACGAATCAACTGCGACATGTAAACACCATATGATGGAGACATAGGTTTAGCGAGTGACTTTTGTAACTTTTAACTAACTTTCTGATTAACTCGAGTGAAATAAATTTCATATCCAATAACTACGTGTCGTGTGATCTATTTCTACCACAATATTAAATCGGCAGTGGCAGTGTTTTCTTGATTGAACCGTGGTTATTTGCGCAAAAACACATCATCTTGTTTATATCCCAGCCAAGTTGTGATTACGTCAACAATCCGCACGTGGCATAGAACCACGTGATTTCCGGTCAAAGTTCAACTTCTCAACCAATCAAACGTCCGGAAGGTCATATATCACTAGTTGTATATAACATATATTTATCCAACCGTCAGCATGTTTAAATAATGTTCTGAGAGTTGAATAACAGTGTAGTGTGGTAGAAATATGCTTCTTTATTCTATGTTTTATTTATTCATTTTTTTAAACATTTTTTTTCATAATCAGAGGTCATCAGGTTTGTTGATTTAAATCGAAATCAAGGAAAAGATATGGATTTGAAATATTGTTGACGCGCCTACAGGATATCAATACGTTGGGGAAACGAATCTTTATTCCAAAAGTCAATATAACATCGTCTTTATTCATTTCTTTATCCGATCACCTGTATAATGCTTTGTCTTCGATCACGCAAATGAAAACTGTGTCATTTTATTTTTTGTTGAATTGTAGAGTCATCCGAAAAAAAAAAAGATGATTGATACTCTATCCTTAAGGGAAATGGATTTTTCACTCACCTGAAGTGTTTTTCTTTCTTATGTAATCAAACCTTGTGGTTTGTGTCACACTCAATAATAATGATTGATACCTAGCGAGCGTGGGCTAGACTCAATCATTCGGAATTAATTCGGTATATTGAACAAAGATTTGCGATAAAAACTGAGATGTTACGTAATAAAACTATCGAGGTTAATTGCTACTACGATAATATTTTCTTCTTGAAATGTACTTTTGTGAAATAAAAGGGATTACTTCATATTTATTCTACAAATACTGCGGACATTTTTATTAACTCAAACGCTTTTTAGAGAAGGAAAACATACATGACATACATAACAAATACCGTTATAATATGCATTACTGCCACAATGCCTATGCATAATGTATCAGACGTTCAAAAGGGAACATATATTCAAACTGACCTCATTGTTTTTTCATAGACACACACTTATTTCTTATTCTTGGTGCCAAATAAGAATTGCACATCTATGTAACTACATAATGTAACGTAAAATTCCCTAGCCTTTTATTGTGTCTTGAACTAAACGCGTCTACTTTTTATATAAAAAAACCATCAAATGTCCATCCATAGGTCTTAAATATGATTTGTGTCAATTCCCTATTTCTAATAAAGAATGCTTCCGCATGTCAAAACCTCCCCTTACAGTGTATTTATCCTTCCGATTTTGAATGATAGTGACCAGATTTACATTTCGTGATAAAAAGTAGTAATGCATGGCTTTCATATTATAGAAACTGCAATAAAGGCCAATGTATTGTTCCGGTGCCGTCACGCCTGCGCAAAATGTTTACTTGGTTCCGGTATCGTAAGCTTCGATATGTTATATTTCCATATCCATATCCCTCGGCACCTCTATCAACGCTGAAACATCACAGTGTATATTATATCCCATTGGAATGTTTCCTAATACGTATCATCATCGTACCATGGACGTCAGCGTTTCTATGACAATTAAGTATAACCCGGTCGTTAAGTGCTTGTTTCAATAACGCTCTTAATTAAAAAACGTACTTTACGTATCGCATGATATGAATTAAATGAGTCGGAAAACATAACTCTGACCAATATAAACAAAACAACCCTACCACATACACAAAAATGTTTGTTTCATAAGGATGTAATTAGCTCATGAAAATCATAAAAATAATGCCGTTATGCTCACAAGTGTCTTTAACAAGTCAAAGAATACCAAAGTGTCAACAAAACCATAATCCAAAACTCAACATCGATTAAACTAGAGGCAACATATGAACAAAGGACAATATTGAAATGGAGACCATCCATAAGACCAGGTGTTCCGGAAGAGTAAGCGTCTTATGATTCATCGACGACACCCGCCATGAAAATCTTGGTCACATTCAAGTAAACATCAAGTCATCAAAATGAAAACCGAGTCATCATTGTCAATCACAACAAGTAAGCACACTAATGCGCAAACTCAAAAGCGTTCATCTTCATATCACACAAAGCTACAGAATACTCCTCTATGAGATCAAAATAGCGACGATAACACTTGCCCATAGTCTTCATCAACCTGCATCTATCTAATTCATGTGCCGTAACAGCTGTCATCTATAATGAAAATCTCAATATTCAGAGCATGCCCTTGAATAACAAATCAACTGCGCCATGTAAACATCATAGGATGGTGAAGCATGCATGTTGGAAAATCAATCCTCCGAATTCGAGGAATTCAATCATTTGTTATAATTATATTTTCCTCGGTATGTTTCATCCTCGCTTTTGTTGTGTTTTTTCACAAAATATTTTCCAAGATAGCTCACAACCATGTATTTGTATCGTTCTCCAGTTTTCTTGGAAAAGAACCCCTTAAAATGAGAGACCGAAGAAGTTCTTTCTGTTGGTAGTCTACAGGGTGGAAAGATCACATGGTTTGATAGACGAAACATTTTTGAGAGGGGGTGCTCAAGATTGATCAGAAGATTTTTTTGAATTTTTCAAAATCCACATCACTTCTGAAGTACACAGTGTCAAAATAAGACTGACCGGTACTAAGAATGGCAGTTTAATAGAGGAATTTGTTTGATTAAACATGAATTATGTTTTGCCCTTGAAATGCAAATCGCGGATGTGGATAAAAAAGTATAATCGAACATAGTTCTATTAGAGACTGTTAATAATTCTTAGTATAGCAAAACGACTGGTTTTATGGAAATTAGTTCGAAAAAGGTCAAATATACCAATTTCTTTTATAAGACCTAAATTCCGCAGATTAAAAATTAGTTATCTCATTATCTTCAGAAGATAATAGTACCTAAGAGGGACTTTTTGATTATTGATATACCTTCCTACAAAGAAATGTACATATTTATTCACGTGATATTTGCATACTCTATATATATCCTTGTAATACTTTTTCACTATATATTTATATTCGTAATACTTGTACTTCACATATTTATCTTCTTACTAATAATGATACAATACATATTTATCCTCGTAATACTAAAACTGTACATATTTATCCTCTTACTAATAATGATACAATATATCCCCGTAATACTAGTACAGTACATATTTATCCTCTTATTAATAATGATACGATATATATGTATCCCCGTAATACCTGTACTGTGTATAATTTTCCTCGCAATATATCCTAACAATAATAATGTAATACATTGTACTTAAAATATATACATACCATCGTCAAACTTAGCTCCACATCCTGAAACAATCCGTCCGACTCCCCTTTGTTGAATGGATATTCACTTCAGAAAAATGATTTTGTGCTATTTATACATTTGTACATTGCTTTAGAGAATCACCCTAATGTGATATCACCTGTGTTTTGTTGTTTACACAAAGAGAGTTATTGTTCCCTCGGCGTCAGTATCAATAACAAATTATGCACATAAACGCTACATAATGTTACTTTGTATCGGTATATTCTACATAATGTTACTTTGTATCGGTATATTCTACATAATATTACTTTGTATCGGTATATTCTACATAACGTTACTTTGTATCGGTATATTCTACATAACGTTACTCTGTATCGGTATATTCTATATAACGTTACTTTGTATCGGTATATTCTACATAACGTTACTTTGTATCGGTATATTCTATTTAACGTTACTTTGTATCGGTATATTCTACATAACGTTACTTTGTATCGGTATATTCTACATAACGTTACTCTGTATCGGTATATTCTACATAACGTTACTTTGTATCGGTATATTCTACATAACGTTACTTTGTATCGGTATATTCTACATAACGTTACTCTGTATCGGTATATTCTACATAACGTTATTTTGTATCGGTATATTCTACATAACGTTACTCTGTATCGGTATATTCTACATAACGTTACTTTGTATCGGTATATTCTACATAACGTTACTCTGTATCGGTATATTCTATTTAACGTTACTTTGTATCGGTATATTCTACATAACGTTACTCTGTATCAGCATATTCTACATGACGTTACTGTGTATCGATATATTCTACTTAGCGTAACTTTGTATCGGTACAAATATATTCTACAGAATGTAACTTTGTATCGGTATATTCTACATAACGTTACTTTGTATGGTTACATTGTATATTCTACATAATGTTACTTTGTATGGCTATATTCTACATAACGTTACTTTGTATGGTTATATTCTACAAAACGTTACTTTGTATCGGTATATCATACATGACTTTACTTTGTATATGCTTCATAACGTTACTTTGTATCGGTATGTTCTACATATCGTTATTTGTATCGATATTTTCTACATAACGTTACTCTGTATCGGTATATTCTACATATCGGTATTTGTATCGGTATTTTCTACATAACGTTACTTTGTATCGGTATGTTCTACATAACGTTATTTGTATTTTAAATAACATTACTTTGTCAATATTTACATTATACTGCCTTATATTTCGTAAAGCTATATGATGAGGAGGATGAGGACGGGAGAAGGAAGGATAAAAAAGTAATTTTATCAATTCCAGTTTGTTAATTATTTTTTTGTTTTTCTTTTGTTTTTGTTTTCGTTTTCGTTTTTTGGGAATTGTTTGCCTATCAGAAACATAAAATGAATAGATGATAGTTATATTTGATCGTTTTATTAATTTTGAATAATGTGTTTGTTATTTGTCGCATGTTAAAATGGTAGCAAAAAATGGTAGATTAACATTATAAATGCAGCTTTTGCCAATTCCCCTAATGTTACGCTAACTTTTTCATGTTATATCGTTTAATCTCAAAAAGCAGACAACACAAACAGTGATGACGTAATATGCCTCAATGTTTGGCACGTTATTTTATAATCAAACTACTGATAGTTTGAACTTGCTTGGATATAAAATTGTATGCAAATTGATGTGAGTTATTTTTTTTTTAACCCATTTGATTTTTGTCATTATTAATATAAAATCATTGTATAAGACTGATATGTTTTCTTTAACAATGAAATTATTAGGAATAACCACATTTTTTTGTGAATTATACGATACAACAAAAAAACTGTGTGCACTCATTTTGCAAAATACTCTTCGCGGATTTTATGAAAAGTGCACACATATTTTCGGTATATATCGCATAACCCATCAAATAATGTGGTTATTCCTTAAATATCTCTCGAATCCCTGGGGCGTAAGTTTATATGTCAGCAGCGGACATTTATCAAGGAAACCTCGATATCTTAAACAAGGCATGGAAAAATGATAAACTGTGACGTGTAAACACCATCGTTTGGAGAAATAGGTATATAACTATCAAGAAAGGGAAAGTTTAAAATTGGGCAAAACGAAATCGTCACGTTTATCACAAATGTATAGCTTAGTCGTAAGCTTCCATTTTTGGTCATAACTTAAGTGAAGATCGCGGTAAGCAGCTAATGAAAAAGAGTCTTGTGTCCTTTAATTTAAGTTCAAATCGACTTGATCAGCAAGAAAGTATAGCATTACGATATCATTGACTTCTTCCTTGTCGGTAAACGCTAAGAAACATTAAAGCAATCATCCTGCTAAGATACTCCTTCTTTTGGAAAGTAACAATTGAGAAATTGGCATTACATTGATTTTTACAATTATGTTACCTTAAATTGCAAAAGGGGTTTCAGCAATGACCTGTACTCCTTGAATTTTTGCGATGCGTTGTCAGGTTATGTTTTTCCTTTCTTTTTTTAATCAATTGCTCTATTTTTATCGATGTTGTTTTCGAATTGCTATTTGATTGTCAGTTTCCACTGTTTTACGTGTGGTAAGGTATATGACTTCTTCCTAGCAGATACAGAAAATATTCTGCTTGCAGAAATTGTACAGTTGCATTAAACGAAACCTTCAAAATGCTCAATGGTGCCTGCATGAGGAAATCTCATCAACTCATTCATAGCTTAGTAAATTCTTTGATGGTCATAGTTTATTTGCCTTACACAAACAAAGCACATTTGCATCACCATAGACCGATAGATGGATAGCATTGGTATCAGTTCACTCAGTCAATAATTGACTTCATCTAACCATCTTCAGATACAATTAAGCTTAGTGACCAGAAACGAACAGACTCAGCGTAAATTCCGACTGAATATTTGCCACTAATCTTGACAGATGTATTGATTGATATAGAGTGTCCGTAGTTAGCAAATCTTTCATTTGACCATCTCAGAAAATAAAAAATACAGATCAAATGTTGATATTTGTCTCCCATGCTATATTATGCAAATTCAAAGACTAAACAAGGATTTCTATTGATGTCAGATGGTCATATTAATAGCATCGTTATGGTATCCTTGGGAGATTAAAAAATTACTAATAAACATAAAATCCAAACTCCAAAAGAGATATCAATGTATACTTAAACCACCTGCAGTGAGATACGGTTTGAATATGAAATGTTCATAATATTAATATACATATTGAAAATATAACGTGCTCGTGAACATATAACTCTGACTCTTTATACAAGAAAAGCAATACGTTGGGTCATCGAAGGCAGTTAATAAATGTATACAAACTGTATTATTGAGACAAATAAAATTCTAGGCACAAAACACGTGATCTGTATTAAGTCCGACATTTCAAAAATGGTACAGCTGGGATACCTACATACGTGCATGTATAAGATGACTTTAGGCTACAACAGACCGTTCCGTCAGTCTACTGTAGATCAAAGGAAAATACAACTAACTTGTAGTAAGCTGATGACCATATAATTATGGACTGGATGTTTTTGCTTCTTTTCCGTAAGACATTTTACAAGTCGATGTGGTGCTGCACTCAAGAAAAGTCTTCCCTATTTAAACACAGGCGTCTTCACACACTGTTTTGTTTAATCAAAGTTAACGATTTTTCTTCTGTATATAATATAAAAAACAAATCCAGTTTCACAAGGACATTATGATTTTTACTAACATAAAATATTATCAGTTAGGGCAAATTAAAACAAATGCAGAATTAATTATTTCATAAAGTATTGATTATATACAAACAATGAATGTCTGTGAATACACTATAACTTGTAATATCTCAAAGGACCGAGCTGTCGAACAAAACGTCACAGGGATTCCAGAGAGGAAGACTATAGGCAAGTTTTATGGCCGCCATCTTTGTCTCATTGAGAAATATTCTGTATCTTTGTGTGATATGAAGATGGACGTTTTTTTAGTATGCTCATTATTGTGTTTCCTTGTTGTGATTAACAATGATGACTCAATTCTCATTTTGAGGACTTGATGTTTACTTTGATGTGACCAAGATTTACATTGCGGGTGTCGTCGATGAAGCAGAAGACGCTTACTCTTCAGGTGCACGTGGTCTTATTATCCTGTAGTTTTACGAGTGTATCCATGTTAATGTTTCCTTTGTTCATATTTTGCCTCTAATTTAATCGATTTTGAGTTCGGAAAATGGTTTTGTTAACGCTTTGTTATTCTCTGATTTTTTTTTCTGTTATAGTATGAAACATTTTGACAAATTTTTTGTAGGTATTCTTAGGAAGTGGGTGATTTGTAATTTAAGCCAAAACTTGAAGATATAAGTACGGCTTCTACAAAACTAGTTAAATGATAGCAACATTAAAAGATAAACAACAGTTCACAGCTTCTGTGCAAAGTACACCTAAAATTATGGAGGGGAAATGGGGCATTTTCACTGAGAAATATTTTAATATTCATTAATTTCTCAGTTATTTGAACCAATGCATGCTCGGTTTTTTCGGAGGACAGCTTGATGGATACACGTCTAGTCATGAATAATGGTTTGGTAGTTAGAATCGGTCAGATAAGTGTTAAAACCAGAGATATCCGATTTCAAAGAGTGGAAATGGTCTTTAGAGCACTTTCATAAATTCAACAAGTTGTCAACTTCAAACAGCCACAACTTTGGCATCTGTGGACCGATTCTTTCCAAACTTTGCAAGATTGTTGGGAATGACCTTGTCTACAATAATATGCCTCAGTTTCTGAAGAATTTAGCTACAACAAGATTTATAACCAATTAAGTGAATTTGGGCATAAAAATCCCACCCAGAGACCATAAAATTCTAGAACAAATATGAAAAATCTGAGGCACGTTTTTGTAGATGACCTTTCTGTCCGTCAATAGGAAAAGTATTGTCAGTTTTGGTAAGAAAATGTGAGAGAAGATCCAAATTCAAAAGTGTCCGTCATTTTTTATATCATATACTATTATGCATGAATTACTTTAACACTATAATTATATGTTCACTTTATAGAACATTTATAACCTTTCCAATGATATATGATGCATGTATGTGCTTAAATGTATATCCAAATTATTAAGCAAAACATCTAGAAAGACTGTACCCCCTATCTATATCCTTAAACTGCAGTGAACAAAACGTAAACACATGATTTTCTTTTTTAATTAAATTAAATTCAATGATATTGAAGACTCAGGAGATTTAATTTGTGACTTAAAGCTACTAAAAATGCGACTTAAATACCAAGCAAAGTTTTTCCCTAAATGTTTAGGTTTCAGGCGAAACGACAAATGGGATTTATGACGAAACGACCCGGGACCATGAGAAACGTAGCTGCGTCAGCTTGACGCACGACATTGAGGAACGCTGTGTCAAATGAGTCATTGCTGTGACCCGATACCTCAGGTCATGGAAAGCCCGGAAATTTACATATATGTCCAGATATCTATAATAGCTCAATATACCTACTTAATACGACGTATGGACGTTCCCTGCCATCGAACCTCTGAATGAAAAAGATGATCGCGGCGCGTTCGATCGTTAGAATCGGAAGACCCACGGACCTTTGCCAGCTGTTTACCAATAGATTGGTTGCGCCATCTTTGTGGCTCCAATACCGCGTACTTTTTCCGATTTTGGATTTTGCAATTCATCTTTTTGAAATGCGCCTTTTATCATTTCTAATTTTAGAAATGCCAATCTTCACATTTCCGTTTTAATAGTTGAAACTTACAAAGTTACAAAATAGAAATGAGAATTTAGCAATATTAAATTGTTGATAGTCTATGATATAGAATATCGATTTGACAATTATGTCAATATCAATTCAAAGTAACATTTCCAAAATACAGAAAAATGGAAATTGCGATTTAATTATTTAAAATACAGTTTCAATATTTCGAATTATACGTAATGCTGTTATGACATTGCAAAATATATCAGTCAACAACACTTCTAAACAGGACACCGTCAATAACAATTTACAAAAATTCAAATACATTAAATACAAAATACAAATCAACGCTGTAAAAAATATGAGTGAACACTTGTATAAACAGGAAATCGTAAACAACACTAAACAAATAGAATTACATCTATGCAAAATTTAATTAACGCGGTAAGAATTATGGCCCCATTTCCCCTCCATATAAAATAACTAAAAACATAAAATCATGAAAACTCCAGTTAGAAACCTTGGGCACTGTCCGCAAACGAGAAAATAAAAGCTAACTTTTAGTTACATTTTAA
Organism: Mimachlamys varia; assembly: GCA_947623455.1. NCBI lineage: Eukaryota > Metazoa > Mollusca > Bivalvia > Pectinida > Pectinidae > Mimachlamys > Mimachlamys varia. The sequence goes on from OX392535.1 coordinate 7,091,890, forward strand.
AGAGAACTCTTGCTATTATACATGTACATGTACCTCATTAATCATATTACCTCAGCATGGTCTATAAACCTTTGACGAGGTGTCATGCGATTCATCATTTGACGATAATGACTAAACTAATAGACAAAACAAAGATTGTGCAGCATTTAGGCGTACCACGTGTTCATTGCATGACTAGATATTAAGGAATCGTGACTTGTAAACAATACGTTCCAATATACTGTCATTGATTTCCGTTTCTTATTCAAAAATACAAAGCAATTTTTGTTAGATAACTATGCTGAACACACAGCATTTCGAATGTGTCAATTAGCACGATAACACTGGCATAGACATCGGAGATAATGGGCGTCATGGTAGAGTATAATGTAGACCTCTATAGAAAAGGAAGTCACGCTGGTAACGCCCTCCATTGTCAGAAAGAGATCATTGTGATAAAGTAAGGGTTTAAGTACATATGAAGTACCGATATACAAGTACTTACTTGGAGGATCTTCTCTGGTGACCTTTTGCTTAATATGTGCATTTTGAGAAAGGGTGTTCATGGCTTTACAAAAATTGTATTTGCTTATTGATTTGGAAGTAAAGGGTCTTTGAATTGTTCTTGCAGCTAAAAACAAAAATCTATCCCTCCCGTTTTTTTAATGAGAAAATACATATTTTTTCATCATTTTTGCAGATAACAAGCTCAATAAACAGGCTTAGCTAAGTGTTTTTTAATTGTGGATCAGAAGGACATGGGAGGTACTTTCCTAAACGGTCATACAAAATAGGAGGCCTTTATGAGAATATAGAAGATCCGATCAAATAAGAAGACGCTACCTACACTGTATGATTGTATAAATGTAGAATCTCTACCTTTTGGAAACGAATGTTTTTCTTTTAAATTAGTCGATAATAAAATGATATTTTTAGCCGTACAAAATTATATACTTAAAACAGGTAAGTTTTCTACAATAGATTAATAAGACATGCAGCATGTATAATACGATTGAATTTCACGCCAAAACTTTACTTTTTATATGTTTGAAGTATTGTTTGTTTGAGTAATTATTGGTAAACACGTGTATTATTGAGAGTTTGTGCATAAATGGTGTTACGTATCAAGTACCGAAGATACTAGTTGCTGTTTAGTCATGGCGATAGGTTTACCCAAGTGTCTGCGACACTTGCTCCTATTTTCCCTTGTCATTTTTTTAATTGTGTAAATTGCTTATAATAAAATAAAAGAAAGTTTAAATCAATGAGAAGGATAGTATTGGTTTTATTTTCCCCATTTTTACTTGAGGTTTTGTTCACTATCTCGGAATCAAAAATCGAAATCGCTTCAGTCACACTTAATATGTAACAGCAAACTCTAAAGTATATTACACACTTTGTTGCACTATATTGAACATAACAAAAACAAATCAGAGAATACCAAAGCGTCGACAAAACCATAATCCGAACTTGAAATAGATTAAACTAGAGGCAAAATAGATACAAACGAAAGATTTACATGGAGACTCTCGTAAAAACACAAGAGAATAAGACAAGATGTTCCGGAAGAGTAAGCGTTTTATGATTCATCGACGACACCCGCCATGTAAATCTTTGTCACATCCAAGTAAACATCAAGTTTTCAAAACGAGAACCGAGTGTCATTGCCAATTACAACAAGTAAACATAATAATGAGCATACTCAAAAACGTCCATCCTCATATAACTTAAAGATACAGAATATTTTTCAATGAGACAAAGGTGGCGACCATAAAACTTGCCCATAGTTCTTATCAACCTGCATCTCTCGAATCCTTGTGTTAGTTTGTTTGTCAGCAGTCGACATCGATCACTAAAATCACGATACATAGAGCAAGCCATACAAGCTATACAAAACAATACTTTGCTATTATTAATAATGGCGAAACACTGACGATTTATATATAAGTATGAAAAATGTGAAAGTTTGGTCATCCTTGAAGTGCACGAAATACAAGGAAATAGTCATATTTAAAATGGCTGCCATATTGGTAATTTATAAAAGTTCTTGAAATTATTGAACATACCAGAAATACAGAAAATGGCATTTATAATTATAGTGGCACACAAAAGAGGCAGGCAGCATAAGCTAATCTGAAACATACTGAAGACATCCACAGAACCAGGAAAAATCCATAGTAACAGTCTATTCAGCTTAACATATTAGAGAAAAATAGTTTAGTAATAATCTACACTAGTATACAGAGATACAAAAAGATCAGTGAAGAAAACCGTTCGCTAATTGAGATCAAATAAACAAAAATAGCTCAATATTATATGAGCAAACTCGAGGTGTATCAAAACAATATAGTTTAATTTTGTCTATTCCACAAATGGTAATTTTTTCAGGTTATATCATATATTAACGCAAAATGTCAAACTTCTGATTAGCTGAAGTTGTTTAGAGGTAAAAGGTATGCACATGGTTGTGTGTTTTTTGCAAAACCATTCGGTTTTTGTTATAATTAATACCAAATCATTGTATAAGACCTATGTCATGTATGTGTCTTTCGAAATGTATGCAAAGTGCACAATTTTTTCCTGTTTATACCGTATAACTCTAACATCAATTGTGGTTATTCCTTAAATTATCTAAGACGGCGCTAGAGAAACAGGAAACTGTAATATTACAACCCATGCTAATGTAGCATTCGAATATGCTTACCAAACCTAAAGCAGTAAATATAGCATTTCAACAAAAGTAGAAAAGAGTTATACAGACCGCGCGGTTCTGAATCATTGAGCATTACTTCTAATTCCTTAATTCCTGACTTTGAAGTGATTAGACAAGTAACACGGCATTTGATTGGTCACCGCTAGAACACAATTTGCGGCAGAATAAATAAACACAAATGAAAGATAATTATATTCCCTCAAATTAAAATTATCATCAAAGGACATGTAGCAAAATGCCTGTTTAAATAATGTATAATAGACAATAATCTTTGTCATTAATGATCTCTTTTATAATCAGTATCAATATGTGTTGCTTAGAAACTTCATATATATTAAACACTATACTTACAGAACAACGTCAGCACATATTTTGTTCTGCTACAGGTCTTTTTGTGTCGTAAAGGTTGTGCATACTTTCGTATCACAAACCAGAACAAATATCCTTAATATATATGACAGGTAAATATATATTTGCTCTCTTTAATCACCATTGTTGATAATTAATACACATATAAATATAAATCATACAAACCATAACTACTGAAAAGCAAAAGGTTGTTAATTATTCGACCAGATGAAATAGCTAAGCAAATGTATATCTTTTAATTTTTCTGTTATCTTGTATCAATGATTATATAAACAGGTTAGGTCAAGTGAGTACGCATCTGTATCAAAACAAACCCGCACCATTTATGAGGAAATAGGTATTTGTTATAAAACAATCAATAGGAAAGCAAGCAGATGTCACCGGGACAGCTGATGGTATTGGGTAACTATGGCACTGGTAGATTAAAAGGAATTAGAACCTTAAGCACTGCGACTCGTTCATCTCAAATATCTTTTGTAGTATGTGTATGTATCTTAATTAATTGTATGTTATTGCAAATTGTGGACTGGTTCAATTGAGAACAATTACTAAACGGGCATTGTATGAGGTTTTAGACATTGATAAATTCGACCTGGTCTCAACCGTTTTTAGCCAGAGATAACCTTTTCAACTAGTTCAGTGAGTTATTATTAGCACGCGCAGCAAATTTTTTTGTATTAGTCCCCTGCCAGTGAAACAGGCGGGGACAAAAGTGTTTGTCTCCGTCTGTTTGTCCGTCTGTCTGTCCGTCTGTCTGTCCTGATGTTGATTTCCAGACGATAACTTTCGAAAGGATTTATGGATTTTGTTGAAACTTACAATGTTCATGAGATTGAGTGTTGGGTCAAAAGGTCGACTCCAAAGGCAAATGTTGCTGAAAATAGATATTTTTCATCCAATCTTAGTTCCAAGACTATAACTACAGAAAGTATGAATTAATTTGATTTAAACTTCATACCATATTAGCTTATGGAGTAGTAAAGTATCGGATTGAGTTTAGGGTCAAAAGGTCAACTCCAAAGGTCACTGTTGCTAAACTTTAGTTTTTCTTCAATGGTCCCTAGTATATATCACTGAAGAGTCCTAGGAGGACGAGACAGATGTATGATACAGTTTAATTCATTTTTTGGCATACTGTATCTATTACTAAATTTAAAAGGTGCAGCATGTGTGTGTTATGTAATCTTTAAGAAAGGAGTGGTGAAATTTGTTGAACTTAAAACAATGTTAGCCTATGAGATTATACAGTGTGGATTTACATTGTAGTTTGAGGTCGAAAAGTTAACTTTGAAGGTCCTTGTTGTTAAATATAGATATTTTTTATGGAATCTTTGTTTCCAGATGATATTTAGAAAGGATTGATGGGTTCGGTGTACATCTTATACAATGTAACGTATAGTGTGGGATTGAGTTTAGAGTCGAAAGGTCAACTCCAAAGTTCAAACTAGCTGAAAATAAATCGTCAAATTGTGGTTTCCAGGTGATAACTTTAGAAAGGATTGAGGAATGTTGTTGAAACAATGCAGAATGGGGTTGAGCTTGGCGTCAGGTCAACTCCAAAGGTCACTGTTGCTAAAAGATATATATTTTTCGGTCAAAGTATAATATCCTGGTGATAACTTCAGAAAGGATTGATTGATTTGGTTGTAACTACATAATATTTTAGCTTATCTGGTAATAAACATGTGAGTGGGATTGAATTTTGGGTCGAAAGGACACCATGTTTTCATTTCATGCTCAGCCTCATAAACCTTTGAAAAATGATTGACACATCTGTTCAATGCTGTCAAGGTCTATGTCACTTAGAAAATTAATTGACGACAGGGGACGTGAGTTGCAATGATTTGTAGCAAATAATTGTATCATGTTAAATATTTCTTATTTTCTATTGATGCAAACTATTTTTTTAATATAATGTATGACTATTAACATGGATATTAGCAAAACGTTCTGTAGTCTTGGTAACGGCTGAAGCGAGCCGCCGCCTAAGCATACGTGTACGGTACATGTTAATAATTACCGCAATACAATATAATGATGTAACCTCGGGTTTTAGTCTCAGCCGTGTAGTATTTGAACAACGGCATGTTTAAATAATATCATGTAGATATTAGGATTGAGTATAATTTTGCTGCTTGTTTGGACTTTTTAAACAGACAACATAAAAAGTCGAGCTGGATAACGTTCAGCTAACTTGACAACCATAATCATACAATCTCATTTCAACTTCTATATCTAAAAACAACACGAACCTTACAATGACGAACATTTGCAACAATTTCAAAAATTCAACAATATGGAAATGCAATACCGCAAACGACATAATTAAAATGGTCACTCTGCAGCTACTAAGATTAATAGTTCCTAGAACTAGCACCCTTCATTAAAGTCTGTTGATGTAGTATAACGAAGATTGGGAGGAAAACAAACATGGCTGTCGTATTCACCAATATTGTATTACCGTTCTATTGCATGACTATACTAAGAGGAATCGTGACTTGTAAACAATAAGCTTCATTTAACTGTCATCCGATATCCATTTGCTTTCTCAAATTTTGAAACGGTGCTTTCCGGTGTTCTGACACTAACAACACCGGCCTATCAGCGTAAGCACGTGCTAACCGTGTGTCCTTTATCACGGAGACAACACATGTCTGTGTACTCCATTATCATGATCACGTGGGACACTGTAAATCAGAATGCAGGCAGTGTATCCAATCGATTGTCAAAGATAGCTTTGTAAATAAACATAGTGTATCATTATACCGATGTTATAGAAATATTGGATTTGCAAAGGCAAACGCATTAAAGGCCCAATATACGTAACTTTCGGTAAATCTTGAAGCGAAAATCAAGCCTAAAAACTGATTATATTTAAAGATTTAGTTAAGTTTAACTGATTCAGAAATATTCAAGATGATTTCTTACGCGGTTACCGGTACAGCAGCAGTTGAAACTCGGTATTTGTAAACACGCGTCCATTTTGAACCATCTTCTCACTTCGGTTGAAGTGGGCCCCACCTGAATTATTTTCAATTCTTTGGACGTTTCTGTCAAGACTTTCTTGTTAGTTACCGCTCGGGTTTACTTCGTTTTAGGATATTTTTGCATGGTTATAAACTGGATTTTTTTCAGAATTTTTCAGAATCAAGAAAAATTTCCTGAAGCTACGTTTATTGGGCCTTTAATGCATTTTAAATTATTAAGAGAATTGTATTTGTAATTAGAGGCCTGCCCGACATGATCTATTTCCTCATAAACTCAGAAAAGACAATTATCTTATTTACAATTGTTTTCTTTCAAAAGATAAACCATAAAGAGAGCCGTTAATTATGTCATTTCCGTTGTAATTGAATTTGAGAGTGAAAATGACGATACAATTAGTCGAAAACAAGGAGAGCAGCACAGACAAACAGGTGCGCTAAATGTTCCGTCGAAACAGAAAAATGTTTTTCTGTTGCAACTTTGTTTATATGTTTATTCAAAAAAGAAATCTTTGAAAAATAAATGTATATATATGCTACAGATTACTCCTATTCTATAACAAATGATTTTAACAGAAAAACTACAAAAACACAAAACTTTATAGCTGATGAAGAATTCAAGTTTCAATTTGATGCCGCTAGGCTGACGTGGCGGGAACAAATCCTGATGCCCTTCCTGTTGGAATCAAGACCTACGTTTTAACAAAATAAATTTAAGGAGTCGAGTTAGTAATGCTTACATCGATTCCACACTAGGCGAAATACGTGTTAATACCATAGAATTACTTGTGTCATGTGTCTTTTCTGATACGATCTGCTGTCGTGGCGGGGGCCTGATATATTGTGTCTAGGCGATTGAATAGTCTGGGCTATAACTATGCACGTTTGTTGACATATTAACATAATTTTGTGTGTTTAACGAACTTGGCCGATTAAGAAAGGATCGGCATCGGGAGCCATTGACTAGTGTCCATATGGATATCCCCATGACAACTGTTATGTCTTAGCTAGGTCACGTTCTAGCCTTTGACAAGTTACTCTCTTCCTGTTTCTGTTTGGAACTTGTGAATAAATAGTATCTGAAGGTTTTAAGTGAAATCTTGAGTGGTAATCGACTAAAATAAAAATAATGATAGCTATGAACTATTCACAGGCAAATGTTGCAAATGTTAGGGATGATTTCTATCTAGGGTATATCTATCAAAGATGTTTTCAACAAGAAAGAAAATTATTCCTTAAATATCATATCTGTATCCTTGAATCAAAGGAACCGCTCGGCAGTATTACGATAAAAATGACGTTGGTGTAGCAATAATTATAAATAAGAGAGTACCGAAGCGTTAACAAAATCATAATCCAAACTCAAAATCGATTAAACCAGGGGAAAAATATGAACAATGGAAAGCTGTACACGGAGACTCTTGTAAAAGTACAAGAGAATAAGACCAGTGTTCCGGAAGAGTAAGCGTCTTCTGCTTCATCGAGGACACCCGCAATGTAAATATTTGTCACATCCAAGTAAACATCAAGTTCTCAAATTTAGAACCGAGTGGCATTGTCAATCCCAACAAGTAAACACACTAATGAGCATACTCATATCACTAAAAAATACAGAATATTTCTCAATGAGACAAAGATGGCGACCATAAAACTTGCCCATAGTTCTGATCAACCTGTATCTCTATAGCCCTTGTGTTGTTAGTTTGTTTGTCAGCAGTCGACATATATCATGAAATTCCCGATATTTAGTGCAAGCCCTTAGAATATCGAATATTGACATATAAACACCATAGTTTGGAGAAGCAGGGATGTTCCTAGCTTTTCGGGTGATCACGCTGTAAACTAGAACTTAGTCTAATTGCGTATCGCGAGACTTTGTCATAACGTATTCAAATACAGCAGAGAGGATATGTATAACGATAACAGTACCTTTGGATTCTAAACATGGTTAAAACCTCTCTTTACACGAATTAAAAGAAGTATAAACAATTTGCCACCCAATTCTTCAAAACATAATAATTCCAATTCTGACTGCTTGATCTGCTAAAAATGGGTGCTGCTTTTGGATCCCGATCAGATTGTCAGAACCCTTCGGACTACACGGATGTGTACCCGCCCTTATTAAGAACAACTCACTCGCCATGTGTTGTAGACCCGGGTACTAGTACGTATGGTAATGATCACCAAAACGCAACACACAATAGAATAAAGGTTATATTAACACAACCAATATGATATGGAAGTGTCACGTTTCGATGACTCCACTGCTCCCTACATCAGGCTAATGACCACTGTGAAGCATATGTGTAGACGTATGCAGTGCACGAGATTATAAAGTACCAACCGACTTGTTAGGTCGAAAATAGTAATACGAGATGGTAAAAATATTAAAAGACCAAAAACGTGTACTAGATACATTGTAGTAATAATATACTGAAGATGATTAGGTTGCGCATTTAAGCACTTGGTCATAGATGTGCGAGAGCCATAAGCCCACTCAATCCTGTATAGTACCGGGACACTGCGCCGTATCCAGACAGCCTGGAAAGTGTTTTCTCTGTCAGCTTTTTTGGATTATTTTCCAATCAATGATTGTGAATGAGAATGCTTTCTCTCATGATCTGGTAAGTGTTTGCCTTATCGGACTGGGATCCCACGTCTTTCTTATGTTCAATAAATCAGACTCCGATTCTATTGCTCTTTTCTCCGATATATGATGCGTCGCAGTTCTTGCATCTAATTTTGTATACACAATTAGCGACGTTCTCTGTCTGTGTTTTATCCTGTGCATGGACTGGGACATTTCGGAGAATCTCGTGCAGATTCATTTCTGTAGCAATACCATGACGACGGTAAACCTTCTGAGTGGTTTCTGGCAGACCTTTGATGTAAGGAATAACTACCAGTCCTTTCGTTGGGTTCTTTTCGTTGGTGTTTCGTCTCTTGGTCTTTTCTTCACTTTCCCAATCCATTGTTAACTTCCTGGATTGACCAAACGGGGTATCCATATGTTTTCAGTATATACGTACCGTTAACACACATTCTGCAATACATGATGTGCTGATTTCCCCTCCAGGGGTCCTAGAATGTCTGCAAGTGACCTGGACACATTATGACCAATGGAACCAGTAAAGGCCACTGTGGACCGTGCAGGGTTCCCTTCTTTGTATATCTTGGGTGTGTCGTACATTCTATGAGTGTTCTCTGAAGTAGGATACAGGTGTTTCTACCAAAATACCCGTGTTATTTCACTCTCAGACCGTTGTATAAACGTGCTTACTGTTGGATAAATATGTGTTATATACATGTACCACTAGTGGAATATGTCCTTCCGGACTTTTGATTGGTTGAGAAGTTGAACTTTGACCGGAAATCACGATTGTTGACGTCGTCATCGATTGTTGACGACGTCACAACTTGGCGGGAATATATGCGAGATGATCCGTTTTCGCGCAAATAGTCCGTGGTTCACTCCAAAAAGCAACGCTGACACCACCGATTTAATATTGTGGTAGATTGGATAAGGAATTTATTTCACTCTCGTTAATTATATCGCTAAAGCTCGTGTCTTTTGTAACTTTTAAAAAATAATTAACTCGAGTGAAATAAATTCCATATCCAACAACCACTCGTTGTGTAACCTCTATATATATTGTGATAAAGTGATCTTATTTTCTTGCTTAAGTTTTGATAAGGTAGTTTCCATGCGTCTTTTTAATTTTGCATATGTTTGGTTGTCTTCGAACATATAGTCACAACCGTATTCTCATATTCGTTCGGTGTCTGTGACAACTGTGGCTTTGCCTTTATCTGCTGACAAAACCACGATAAATCGGCCTCTGCTTAATTGTCCAAGTTCCATGCGTTCATATTGTGTGCTGAAAACTTCGAAGATTTTTACCAACCTGAAGTAAATGTTCCGAAATGTCACGCGCAATCTGTTTTAATACATGTATCATCTAGGAAATATGACCATGAAATAACCGACACATTTTATATTAGCAAATGCTTCCACATGTCAGAACAACTGAAAAAAGAAATTGATAACCGTATTCAAGGTTGAGAATTAGAAAGTTTTCATCAAAAGAGGTCGATTTATTTGTGGAACAATCTTGAGTCTAAAGTTAAATGATTTGAATGTAAATTGAATTAAATCTGACGGTATAAAGCACAGATATCCGTTCACAAACAAAATCGAAATCTAAAACTTGCAACTTTTGAAACATTTTTTATCCATTTTTTTTATTTCAGAGCCGACTGTAAAAGGGTTTTAAGGTCCTAATTTTATCAGAATAAAATATATGCATTTGTGTGAGATTAATAACAACAGCAGATGTACGTTTTTTTCAACTTTAATGATAGCACGGAATGGCTGTTTTCACACTGTATACGTAATTCATCACTACCATCGTGACCATACGATGACTGGTAGTGAGGTATGTACCGGCTACGGGCCTTAGAGCTGTTTGTGATATCTCAGATGGCTGACGCGAGGCAGGCACCGGCTACCGGATCTAGGTTTTTTTATAATGTATCAGGTGGCTGACGCGAGGCAGGCACCGCTACCGGACCTAGAATTTTTTTTATAATGTATCAGGTGGCTGACTCTGAAATTGCCGTGCACTGGTTTAACCATTGTCTTTACACAGGGTTTCTTTGTGTACAAAACTGATTGGCCTATTGTCTTAATACGAAGGTTCTGGATAAGTTAGTCACTTCTAGGTTGTCTGTTTCTGTTAGATTACTGTGGTGGTTCTTCTGGTCTTATTTCTATTTTTTGGAAGTACAAATGTAGGCAAAGAAAAAAAAACGATTGGAGATCTTGTTACTGACTAGTGGTTTTAGGTATAAAAAAATGATGGTACATTATTTTGTATGACGCTGAAATAAAAGTAGGTCTCATTCTGCCCAGGAGGTTCAGAGAAACAACATGCCAAACGACTAATTGTAGACATTCTGTACAGTCGAGCTTCCCAGTGCAGAAAACAAAACTGATCTGCTGCCTCGAATGCTACGTCTATTGCTTTTATTTTGTCATGGCCTAAACTTTCCGTTTCTCTGTTCCTTTTTGAAGCTGAACTGAAATAACAAATAAAGAATATTCATGCACAGGCACTAGCCTCGTCTGTCAAACACCTATAATATTAACAAGGTTATGAACTACATCGGCCCGGCGACACGACCTAATTTCGGGAAACATGTGATTTTGACATAACCGCCCAAGATATCTTGCCGGGAGTGGTCTAGATCGACAGAGAAATAGTTTCCCTTTAATTTGGTATATAATTTACTATGTATCATGCCGTGATTTTTTTTGTAGACGACTTGAAACATCAGAAAACTGTAAAATTTCAGTTGGTCGGACACTGTGCTGTTCACAGAAAACACACAAATCCCAAGTGGGTATCTCCTTACTCACGGCATGTACAAAGTTCAACCTCGATACAGTGTTACTACAACAAAAAACAGAAAGCAGGCTATTTACTTCCATTTTGTTGAATATTTGTGATCTCGGCGCTGATTGGCCAGTTTAAAATAGGAAGCCAATCAGCGCCGAGATCACAAAATTTTAACAAAATGGAAGTAAATGGCCTGCTTTCTGTCTGCCAGTCTCACTAGCTTGAACTTTTGTCTCCAGTGTCCGACATGATAATATAAGGACATGATTAAACACGCAAGTAAGTTTGTTTTTTGTTGTAGTAACACTGTATCGAGGTTGAACTTTGTACATGCCGTGAGTAAGGAGATACCCACTTGGGATTTTGCGTGTTTTTTGTGGACAGCAGTGTCCGACCAACTGAAATTTGACAGTTTTCTGATGTTTCATGTCGTCTACAAAAAAAATTACGGCATGATACATAGTAAATTATATACCAAATTAAAGGGAAATTATTTCTGTCGATCTAGACCACTCCCGGCAAGATATCTTGGGCGGTTATGTCAAAATCACATGTTTCCCGAAATTAGGTCGTGTCGCCGGGCAGATGTAGTTCATAACCTTGTTAATATTATAGGTGTTTGACAGACGAGGCTAGTGCCTGTGATTCATGCAGCCTCGTCTCATTGTGCACTCCCATTCGCTGTCTTTAAGTCCAGTTCATTAAGTCGCTCCTCATTTTTTAGCAATCCATTGAAACTGCATATTTGTTTTGTCGTTCCTCCCTAAATGAAGCTGCGATAAAAACCTATATTCTCATGAGTTTTTATTCATTAAATAATAACTTCACGATCCCCTTCCTTAAATGCCATGGAACCATGATGGTATGTCTACTAATAAACGATTCAATATTATCATACTCACACTATTGAACGATGTGAATACCATTGTCAATACAATCATTTCCTTTCATTGAGACAGCCAGTCAATGTGTACATGGTATCGGGTGGTGCTCCTATGGGAGGTCTTAGTGGTTTGAACAAATATCATCTGATTAATACACCTCGAGTAATTTGTAGATTAAATAACCTTTTACATGTGTCTTTCATATGTGATTCCCATACAGTGATATATTTATTTTACAGATAGGAATAGGTTACAAAAACTAACGTACATTTACATTATTTTTAATCAGACACCTTTGAAATAAAGTACGTACTGGGTTCATGATTACAAAATGCTGAAATTTGGTTAAAGATGACGTAGCACACACATGTGCTGCACCTCTTAAATTTAGTAATAAATATAGTATGCCGGAAAATGAATTTAACTGCATCATACAGCTGTTTCGTCCCCCTATGACTCTTCAGTGATGCTAGAGGCCAACAAGTGGGAATCCAAAATGCCTAAACTAATTTAGAAGCAGAAGGGTCAGGTGCGTAAAACACCTTTAATTTATGATTTGAGAAGTAAAAATAAATTGGTCCTGTATAATTTGAAATCGTGTACCACGAAAATGTGTATATTATGTACCGTGCCACTGCTCAAATGAGATTAACTATGGCTATGGAGGCTCCAGCAAACTTCGGGAACTAAAACATCCACCAGAGGAGTCCGCCACTCCCTATCATTAAAGATGACGTAACACACACACATGCTGCACCTTTTAAATTTAGTGATAGATACAGTAAGCCGAAATATGAAATAAACTGCACCATACAGCTGTTTCGTCCTCCTAGGACTCTTCAGTGATGCTAAAGGCCAAAAACCATTTTCAATATTTAGAACTTTTACTGTTACTTTAGCGAGTAACATCACAAAAAGATCAACTTTAGCGCGGAACTTATGCTCGTGTATGAGAAGTGTTTACCTGATCGTGAGCCTCATATTTCAGGGTTTGAATTGTGAAGGGCATATTGGGTTATTTTTCAACCTAATCCCCTTCAGTATCTATACACTTTTGCCATCGATGTTTAAGGGTCTCAATACCACTTTTAAAGAAGTCCTTGTCCGTTCAGAAACTCCTCAAATGCATGCATGGCTTCTCATTATCTGACCAAAAGTGGGTACCGAAAAAAGTCTGGTGGAACAAGATCGGACGAATAAGGTGAATTTTCAGTTAATTTAAAGCCATAATCGTTAAAGGCCCAATATACGTAACTTTCGGCAAAACTTGAAGCGGAAATCAAGCCTAGTAACTTTTTTGTATTTATAAATTAAGTTAAGATTAACTGATATCAGCAAGTTTCAAGATAAATTCTTGCGCGGTTACCGTTATACAGCAGCAGTTGAACCTCGGTATTTGTAAACACGCGTTCATTCTTCTAACTGCGGCTTGTTGTTGAAGTGGGCCCCATCTGAGTTATTTTCAATTCTTTGGATTTTTCTGTCAAGAGTTTCCTGTTAGTTACTGCTCAGGTTTACTTCGTTTTAGGCTTATTTTTGCATGGTTATCAACTGGATTTTTTTCAGAATTTTTCAGAATCACGAAATATTTCCTGAAGTTACGTATATTGGGCCTTTAATGGCAGCCATGGCAATGACAGACTTGTGAACAGGAGCATTGTCTTGGTGTAACAACACATCTTTACTTAGTTTTCCGTAGCAGGAGCATTGTCTTGGTGTAACAACAAATCTTTACTGAGTTTTCCGTAGCAGGAGAATTGTCTTGGTGTAACAACACATCTTTACTGAGTTTTCCGTAGCAGGAGAATTGTCTTGGTGTAACAACACATCTTTACTGAGTTTTCCGTAGCAGGAGAATTGTCTTGGTGGAACAACACATCTGATTTCCGCGGCGTATGGGTTTAATATTTTCTCTTAATTGCCTACGAGGTGATGCATATTATGTGCACTAGACTGTTTATATGTATATATATATAAACCAGCAGCATAACTTTTTTCTTTGCCTTCTTTGGCTGGAGTGTAGAAGGGTGTTTCCATTGATTACTCTGTTGTTTGGATTCTGGTTTAAACTGATGTATCCACATTACATCCATAGTCACAATCCTCTACAGAACGATAGCTGGGTCTGCCTCTAAAAAGCTCAGATTAGCACGCGATATAGTCCGCCAGCTGGCGTGCTTCTGATCAACTGTCAGAAGTCTTGGTTCCCACAGGGCTGAGAGCTTTCTCATTGCAAAACCTTCTGTGAAAATGGAATGTACTCTTTCCTATGAAATTCCGACTGTTCTGGCTATATATCTCTAACTCGCCTGTCAGCCAGAACAATACAATGGACGTTATTGACCATTTTGGAGGTTGCAACAGTGACAGGCTTTCCAGGAATATAATTATATTGCAATATTGAATCACTGCTCATTTCAGTGAGTTTGTCCAGATTGCAAACGTCACTTGTCTTGTTTACTTTGAGTGCTACCTCTTCGACATAAAATGAAACCAGTCTTCTGGTACTCAGCTTCAAATATTGAGAGAATTGATAGTAAGGCTGAAGAGGACATCCATATTTTAACTTATCCAATACAAGGCTAACAATTTATCAATCATTTCCAAAAATCATGTTAAGGAGGGGTGCTCAAGATTGATCAAAAGATCTTTCGAGGTTTACAAAATCCACATCACACTAATTGCACTTCTTGAGTATACAGCGTCACAATAGGACTGAAGCCCCGATTTTATGATACTAGGAATGGTAGTAAGAATTTTTGATAACGGCTTGGTCGAGCAATTAGCTCAGATAGTTAATATTAGACAAACTTTCTAAGTGTCTATACTATGAAATAAGTTTAAAATCTTCACAAAATGCATTGCTTCTTTGCTTGATGGTTTTTTTTTTGTTTTGCATGAAGACCAAACCAAATTGAAACTATATAAATATAGGATTGATGAAAAATTAAACATTTGGTCTCCCAGAAATTTAAACCAAATGCAGTGGATCTGACTGAAGCATTTACATTATATTGACTTGTCTGGAATGAAATTCCCAAGGTTTTTCCCCCTGTACAATCCCTAGTAAGAGTAACCCTGGAGTATCATGGATGATGTTACAATATTAATTGAGAATTGTGAATCTTGTTAGAAAAAACCTTAAGCATTGAATAGTTAACAGATGTAGTATACTGTCGATATGAATACAATTTGGGCGATAAATAGAATGTCGCCCGTATCCGTCATCCATATTTTATTTACTACATCTGGTTACACAAGGATAAGTTTTAAAGATGTCTGTTTCTATTTCTTTGGGACAAATATAGTTGGTAAACGTTCTTCCTTTTCCGTGTGTGTTTATTTACTAGAAGAGCCTACTTTAAATCATTGTCATCTTAGCTATTGATCCAAAGTCATTATACATGTTATCTGAGGTAGAGTGCAAAGTGTTGATGCAACGTCGTCCAACATGGCGTCAGAAAAGACGTCATAATAGCCTGGTTAAAATCAGTGTCTTATAAGCGATTGATTCAAAGCCATTATACATAATAAATGTATCTGAGGCGGAGTGCAAAGCTTTGATATTACGTAGTCTAACATAGCGTCAGAATAACGTCATGTGATGCGGCATTGCAAATTGTAGTATACAGTGTGATATGAACAAGATGCCCAGAGGTCCTGTATCGCTCATCTAGATACATTGGTATCTACGTAATCATGGTAAAATATTTTCTTTCTGCCCCCCCCCCCACCCCCCCCCCCCCCCCCCCCCCCCCACCATTAGTACAATTTTGAATCCTGAGCACCTAGGAATTCTTCCTGCCAAATAAGGTAGATTTCCAATCAGTGGTTATGGAGAAGAAGTCATTAATATCAATATACATGTAGCTATATAACTATTTTTGGCCCCGCCCCTCAGCCCCCTGGGGGGTCAGTTCCACCATGAGTACAGTTCTGAATCAAGAGCACCTAGGGATGCCTCCTGCCAAATAAGGTTGATTTCCAATCAGGGGTTATGAAGAAGAAGTCGCTAATATCAATATAGCTAAATAACTCTATTTCCCCCCCCTCCCCCCCCCCCCCCCCCCCCCGCCCCTCAGACACCTGGGGGATCAGTCCCACCATTAATACAGTTTTGAATTCTAAGCACTTAGGGATGCTTTCTACCAAATAAGCCTGATTTACAATCAGTGATTATGGAGAAGAAGTCCCTTAAACCATGTATAGCTAAATAACCCTTTTTGGCCCCGTCCCTCAGCCCCCGGGGGGTCAGTCCAACCATGAGTACAATTTTGAATCATGAGCACCTAGGGATGCCTCCTGCCAAATAAGTTTGATTTCCAATCAGGGGTTATGGAGTTGAAGTCGCTAATATCAATATAGCTAAATAACCATTTTTTGGCCCCACCCCTCAGCCCCCTAGGGGGTCAGTCCCATCATTAGTACAATTTTGAATCCTGGGCACCTAAGGATGCTTTCTACCATATAAGGCTGATTTACAATCAGTGATTATGGAGAAGAAGTCCCTTAAACCATGTATAGCTAAATAACCCTTTTTGGCCCCGTCCCTCAGCCCCCTGGGGGGTCAGTCCCACCATTAGTACAATTTTGAATCATGAGCACCTAGGGATGCCTCCTGCCAAATAAGGTTGATTTCCAATCAGTGTTTATGGAGAAGAAGTCGCTAATATCAATATAGCTAAAAAATCCTTTATGTCCCCACCCCTCAGCCCCCTAGGGGGTCAGTCCCTCCATTAGTACAATTTTGAATCCAGAGCACCTACAGATATAATCCTCGGTACCTAAGGATGCTTCCTGCCAAATTTGGTTGATTTCCTATCAGTGGTTATGGAGAAGAAGTTGTTTAAACAATTGTTGACGGACAACGGACGGACGCCACGGTATGGCATAAGCTCACCTCGGTCCTTTGGACCAGGTCAGCTAAAAATGTACTACAATTTGGTTTACTAATGATATATAAGTAATAGAAAAACATACAGCACCGTGCCAAAAGTGAGTCAAACCTTTTTTATTTTTTTTTACAGCCATGTTCAATAAATTTTACTGACTTTGTTTATGGATGGATTTTGACAATATTTGGTCATTTTGTACAGAAAATATCAATACTTTAATTTCAGGCTTATTAAATTTTGTTTCCTTCCAGAGTAATAAAGATTTATCTACACTGATATTTTCCGTGTGATGCAATTTTTCTGTATAATGCTTCTAAAATGACATCAAAATGGCGTCCCAAAAATTTGATGTTGTAAATGAATTATGGTTTTCTTGGTCAACATACAAAACGGAAAATAGTGAAAATACATGAGATTAAACAAAAAACAGTTCTCTAGAAGTATATATAAAATTTCATTACAAATGACCCATAAAGAAACAAGGAAATTTCCTTGAAAATATTAAAAATACAAAGAATAGATAGCAAAAAAAATAAATAAATTGACTTGCTTTTAACATGATGAAGTAGCAATTTAAATGTAACTGTGATCAAATGCTAAAACCTTGATGATCTCAATTTCCAAATACAGAAAATCAATACATGTGATTTATAATTATGACTTCAATATAGTATCATAATAGACAAAAGTGAAAACAAAATGGTTTAATTGTTTTAATTGATTTTATTATTATTTTTTCTCAGTTTTTTTTAAGCAGTGAACACCGACATCAGTTTGACTTCTTTCATTCACCAAGTAATATAACTTGTCTCTTCAATGTGCTCACGCTGGAACTTACAGTTGTAAACACATGCGCATCAACACTCTCAGCCTAAAAGTTCACCAACAAACCTAGAGAATCTGTGAACCACATCCAGAAAGTGTAACCAAATTTACGGACTACTGACGTGGCAGAGAGACAATGTATGACAATAAGCAAAATATAGAGATAATTATATGTATCACGTTTCTTCTCTCTGTAACATTATGTACCATAGCTGTATGTGCTGAAACGAATTATGTTAGATAGGTAGATGTCGATATTACATTTTCTTTTGTAACTAACCTTTTTCGTGTCTTTATAGAAAAGTAAATGGTCTTGACTTACACAACGCTTAGTATAAAATAGGCACACAAATACTGTAGGTAAAGAATCAGAAAACAGTAAGCTGTCTTTGGCCTTACCTCATTGCCTTACAGTTATACACCGTATGCACTGGCAGGTATCAGGGCCTTAATTGATTGCCTTACAGTTATACACAGGACACCTTTTTTTTAAAGGCCCAATATGCGTAACTTTCGGCAAAACTTTAAGCGAAAATAAACCCTAACAACTTGTTATATTTATAGATTTAGTTAAGAATAACTGATATCAGCAATATTCAAAATGAAATCTTATGCGGTTACCGGAACAGCAGCAGTTGAAACACGGTATTTGTAAACACAATCCATTTTTAACTGACTTCTACCTTCGGCTTGTTGTTGAAGTGGGCCCCACCTGCATTATTTTCAATTCTTTGATTTTTTTTCTGTCAAGAGTTTCTTGTTAGTTACCGCTCACTTTTTCTTCGTTTTAGGCTTATTTTTGCATGGACTTTTTTTCAGATTTTTTTTAGAATCACGAAAAATGTCCTGAAACTACGTATATTGGGCCTTTAAACAAGCACTGTATTTTCGTTTTAAAATAATAAGTCACAAAAGTTCTATATTTTCAAAATATGTCTTTTGCCTAATTTTGCATCACCATTCATTGACCAGTTCTCAATGGTGGCAAGATATTTTGAGTTCCTCGTAGATTAAAGTTCCAACCTTTTGAAATATGTGAGCCTCAGACTCCTTGGACAGCCTGGTCAATTTCTTCCATCTGATCCTTCAGGTTGTTCCACTGCTCCAATGTCAGGGATATACCTGTAACATAACATGCGACACATTAAGTATAAGTATCCATCCATGAGGTTTGCCTTCGTTAACCCACGAGTGAATTATAAAAATGTTTAACTGCAATTTAAAGAGAATAGTGCCTTTGTAATGTTGTAATAACTTGTGTCCAATCCCTTTGCTTGATTTATGCAATGAAATATGTTTAAATCAAAAAATTATAGGCAAAGAACATAACAAAATGCACTTGTTATTATTAGCTGATAAATGTTTCATTAATAGAGGATCTTACACGAGTGTCAATGTAATATGGAATTTATTAAAGGAGTTAGATAATTTTATATGTCATGAGCCTTTAGGCGAGTGCCATATCAAATTATTTAACAAGTTTAATAATTTTCATATTGCATTGACACGAGTTCGAGATTCTATTTATTACATAACTTATATATATGAGAAAATACATAAAAACTCTCAAATTAACTCTCTATAAGAAAGGCAAATTTCTTCTGTGACAGGACAATTTTCACTACCGAGACAATCATATGACGCCATAAAGACGTCATTTGCTTATGACGTCACAATAATGTTATTACACGTGTGTAATATTTTTATGACAAAGCTGTATGACATGACTGAACGGGCCAGTTATGTGATAATAATGATTTTGACATAAATACAAACAAAGGAATCTAGTTATCCTTTAACATAGGAGTAGGAAGAAAGATAACTTGTTTTATTTTAGTACTATGAATGTTGAACATTAGGTTACCTCCCCTGGTAGTTTAAATTTCTTTGATTTATAAATCTGATTTTTCTACATATGTCTATGTTTATCATAATATCTAGAGTCCATATCAATAGTTGCAATTTTACAGAAATAAAAAAATATTACCAAATGTTATTCGTAAACCATAATACTATGACACCTCAAAATGACCAAGGATGAATATTGAAATGGGCTAACCTCCAATTCGAGGCCAGCATTAGCCAAATATTACCACCTATGAAACAGTATCCAAGTGTTGACACCAGAAAATTACATACTCATTGTTACATGTGATATAAGGAGCCGAATACTCCATTAATAAAGTTTCCTGTTTTCTACCTTTTTTGCCTGGTCGAAGGTCTCCATCAGCTTCATAGTACTCCCTTATTCCCACCAACACTTTACCACGAAACTCACTGACACTCACAAACCGCATTTTAGAAAGCTGTAAAAAAAGTTAAAATAACATCAACTTTAAAATAAAGTTCTGTTTGAACCATTAGATTAGATATTTTTAATGGTTTATAAGTTATATGGGCCACAGGGTTTGCGTTGAAGCCCTCTCTATATCATTTTCAAGCATAGGAACTGAAAAAGACCCGACTAATTTCCGGGGTCCCTTTTTAAACTATGCAGAAGGACCCTAATTTCTTTTGGAAAGGATCCCATTTATAAAATGCCCAGCACAAACCCTGGGCAAGTTAAAAAAATCACTAGATTAACCAGAAGAAGAACTGGTACTAATACCATATGTCTTCCATGGTTTGCAGTTATCAATATTGGTATGAAGGAGTTGACAATAGAGCTGTCATTACCCTACCTCAAACACAGAAGCATCAAGTGTGACCGTCCTATGTTTATAAAGGTTAGGAAGTGTACAGTTATGAAAGAAAATCCTATCATAACCTTCATTTGTCTTCTACAACCTTCTATAAGTTTCTATGTAGAGGAAAACATCAAAGCTGAAATACCTGCTCTGTGCTATCTCCTGTACTGTAATTGTAATAACCTTCTGTTGTAAGTCTAGCCCAATAATAATTATAATATAAACCTGAAACATTTGTGTTTCCCTGTAATGACATACATGTAAGCTCTTGTTAGTCTAGACAATAATAATGATTACTATAAACCTGAAACATCTGTTCTCTCCTGTAATTATACAACCTCTTGTTAGTCGAGACAATAATAATTACTATAAACCTGAAACATTTGTTCTCTTCTGTAATTACATAACCTCTTGCAATTGTTAGTCTAGACAATAAAAATGATTATTATAAACCTGAAACATTTGTTCTCTCCTGTAATTATATACATGTAACCTCTTGTTAGTCTAGACAATAATAATATTACTATAAACCTGAAACATCTGTTCTCTCCTGGAATTAAATCACCTCTTGTTAGTCTCGACAATAATAATAATCAGTATAAACCTGAAACATCTGTTCTCTCCTGTAATTATATAACCTCTTCTTAGTCTAGACAATAACAATTACTATAAACCTGAACCATCTGTTCTCTCCTGGAATTAAATCACCTCTTCTTAGTCTCGACAATAATAATAATCACTATAAACCTGAACCATCTGTTCTCTCCTGGAATTAAATCACCTCTTCTTAGTCTAGACAATAATAATAATCACTATAAACCTGGAACATTTGTTCTCTCCTGGAATTATATAACCTCTTGTTAGTCTAGACAATAATAATAATTACTATAAACCTGAAACATTTGTTCTCTCCTGTAATTAAATCAACTCTTCTTAGTCTAGACAATAATAATAATTACTATAAACCTGAAACATTTGTTCTCTCCTGGAATTATATAACCTCTTGTTAGTCTAGACAATAATAATAATTGCTATAAACCTGAAACATTTGTTCTCTCCTGTAATTACATAACCTCTTGTTAGTTTAGACAATAATAATAATTGCTATAAACCTGAAACATCTGTTCTCTCCTGTAATTATATAACCTCTTGTTAGTCTAGACAATAATAATAATTACTATAAACCTGAAACATCTGTTCTCACCTGTAATTATAACAATAATTACTATAAACCTGAAACATCTGTTCTCTCCTGGAATTAAAACACCCCTTGCTAGTCTAGACAATAATAATGATTACTATTAACCTGAAACATCTGTTCTCTCCTGGAATTACATAACCTCTTGTTAGTCTAGACAACAATGATAATTACTATAAACCTGAAACATCTGTTCTCTGCTGTAATTAAATCACCTCTTGTAAGTCTAGACAATAATAATGATTATTATAAACCTGAAACATCTGTTCTCTCCTGGAATTACATAACCTCTTGTTAGTCTAGACAATAATAATAATTACTATAAACCTGAAACATCTGTTCTCTCCTGTAATTATAATAATAATTACTATAAACCTGAAACATCTGTTCTCTCCTGGAATTATATAACCTCTTGTTAGTCTAGACAATAATAATTACTATAAACCTGAAACATCTGTTCTCAGCTGTAATTAAATCACCTCTTGTAAGTCTAGACAATAAAAATGATTATTATAAACCTGAAACATCTGTTCTCCTGCTGCTCCTGTTTTCTTTGGTGCCACTTTAGCATTACTTTCTTTATCTTCTTTCACTTTTGCTTCTTTTTTCTTCTTTGGTTTTGGCTGCAATGAAATATATATCAAATGTTTTGTCATGCCCATAGCACTTTACAGTTTCAAAGCAAAAGTCACAACTAGCAATCTGCCCCAAGGAGGGCTAGATCTCCTCTTTATAAAAACTCAATGCCTCTTATCAAAAAGACAATTTTTTTTGTTCAAAAACAAAGTCCTTAAAGGTATGAATTGATAGTCAAAATAATAAAAATCTTTTTGTTTTAGGTTGAGAAGATTTTGAAGATTATCTCCCTTGTTCCATAAGTTGAACTGAGTTTACCTCTATTTCCCATATTGGGCCCTGTCCTGTTTCTCTGCCCCTACAAAATTGAGTTATCCTGCCCCAAAGATACTCTAAATTCACTAAGGATCAAGTGGCTGTATCCCTACAGTAGTCTAGAAGGACATTAATGTTTTACATGTATGTCTAAATCCACATTTGGTCCCACCGCTCTGCTCATACAGTACCTATTAATATTGTTTATACAAAATTGAGAGCCCTTTGCCTAAGGATGTTCTAGACCAAATTGGGATAAAATCTCTTAATCCCTCATGCAGAAGAAGCAATTGGTCCCATTTATCTACCCCAAGGAACCTCACACTACATGTATACCATGTATATTACACAAAATCAAGTGTCCTTTGCCTATGGATGATCTTGACCAAATTAAGTCAAAATCCACAGAGACTTTGGGCAGACAAGCTTAAAGGACAGGAAAGTGCAGTATCGTGAAAACCTTTCATGTTTAGCCTCAAATTTTAAATCTTTTCGGAAAACCGACTACTGCTATTGGCCTTAAATAATTAAATGACCTTATTGGAATATCCTAGGGTGTTGCATCATGAAATAAGATAATTTGGACCTTTATGTTTGATACAATACAAATGATAACTCAGGGTTCGTGTTGAAACCGTCCCAATATCTTTTTCAAGCCTGAAAATGACCCCTTTAATTTTCATGATTCCCATCTAAACTATGCAGAAAGACTCCATTGATTTAGGAAGGGATCCCATTTATAACATACCCAGTGCGTACCCTGAATTAACTAATGTACACTTATTATAATTGCAAACTCACCTCATCTGTTTCTGAATCTGATGACGAAATAAATTCCTTAGATTTTGGCATATTTCTTCTAGCTATCAAAGAAAAAGAATGATATTAATAATACCTTGAACAAATTCAATACACCTAAAATTTCCAGCAGCTTTATATAAAACTTAGGTCTATAAACAAGAAACCGAAGTCCAAATAAAACATTTGGATGCAAAATGAAAAAAATATCCTCTTTATTATATCACATACAGTGGACATTTTCTTCAGAGTCTGAAACCTAGATACATGTACTGTACATTATAATGTAACTTACTTTAATAATTTAAACCTTGAGAAAATGGCAAAAATTATCACGAGATATGTCAATTCCAGAGGGATCTTGGTACTATCTAGAGCTGAGTACCACAAAATCAAAAGTATCATGGTATACCATGGTATTTAGGCAAATACTGTGGTACGTACCACGGTATACCACCTTGATTGAATGTTTGAACTACCTATTTAAAGGTTTCTGGCTGTTTTTGTTCTGAAGCCAATCAGCAACAGGCCTGTCATATTTAGTTTCTTTTTGTTTTATCCTCTAATATTGTTTGAGTGCCCTAGTACTATCACTGATGAGTTTCATTAAATTTTGTCTTTTTAAAGTTGGATCTTTTTTTTTCTTTCCTTTTATTTGTTTTAAACAATGTCACTGTTATTGTACATTATTAAATGAACAGCACCAACTTAGATAGCATCTAATTCCGTCTGTAACAGCAAGAAAGCAATTCAAAGATGCAGTCCCTCCCACCCCCTCTTGTGACCTACCCCGGGCCCTGGCTCTGCCCTTCAGTCCTCATCAACTAAAGGGTAGAATGTATCAGTTTTCCATAATTGAAAAATTAATATTATTCGTTGGTAGAGCCAAGTGGGAGTTGCCTCCCTTGCTAATATCGCGAATGAGAAAAACTAACAAGCGATTCTGATTAATAGTATATTAATGTTTAGGACAATTAATACTGAATACGGGTTTATTTTATATGTGATACTTTCTCATCTGCGTAAATCCATTTAATAACATCAGTTTATTTATAGACGTAGTCAACCAGCTGCAAATAGGCCTATCTCCTATCGAAATTTAGCGGGAAATGGAAGCCCAGCTCAGAGATGTCTCTGCATGAAGTTTATCTGCTGCTGTTTTAAATGGAAATTTCATCAATAAACAAATTATGTCATCGTAGACTTAACGTTTTTACATCCCAAATGTATACGGCCATGCGCCATGCATAAACCACATTGTCAACTTACACACACGCAAATTATTCTTCTCCGCAGGAAGTGTACTGTAGGTGATACTAAGTACAGTCTGACGCAACTTGTAGAGCAAACCACAGCCCGGATGTCCGGACAATATTCATGACGTAGACCAAAGTTCGGCACATTAATGTTTCCATGACTAAAATACACCACTTCCTACACAGGGGCTCGGTTTCGGGATTTTGAGCGATATATGGCTTAAATCCTTCCAATTTCACTATATAATAAAGGCATGCACACAAGTAAATAATACAAACACGTTTTATCCGCTATTTATACACATTCTTAAACCTTATAAAAATTGGGGGTATCGAGGTATTAAATACTGTACATGTGAACGTTTCAACATCTGTTGGATATATATATGTACATGTAATTTCTGGTGAAACGAGAAGATTTTGTTTTCTTTTATCCATTATAAAGCTAAACAAATATGTATTGTCTATGCAATACATCACTGTATAAACAGCTACTTGTAGTAGTCATAGAATTACGCGCGTTATATATTTCCGCTTTAACTTGTTCTCGCCTGCATCATACATGTACACTGTACGTGACATACATTGGTATTTTAGACGTTGGCTTTCATCCGTTTAAACTGACAAAGAATTATCGGAAGTTTGTTCGAAAAAACAGCTTTTATCTGGCATTCATACATTGAACTTATATTTATCATTTTTAGAATCTGTTCATCTCATAAAATAAATAATATCACTTTTTATTAGATCAAATAATGTATATATCGTGTATACAAATTCAATGAATACAACAGGCATCGCTCGGGGACGATCAGTGACCAGGCCCCGGTTTCATCAACGTTCCTTAACTTAAGGAAACTTCTTAACTTAAAATGCTTTCCTATGGAGAAATTTAAGTTAAGGAGCTTCCATAAGTTAAGGAACGTTGATGAAACCAGGGCAAGTATCCCATGATACAATTATGAATTCAGACACAAGATAACGATGACGTCAACAGTCGGTCAATTACATGCGTTCATAGCCTTATGAATGCCAACTGAATTCGGACTAGGGTAATATAGAGGCAATGCCATGCAATGATAAATGTTGAGAAATAACATATAATTGGTATAGTAAGTTAATGTAGTCTGTGTAGTGAAAATGTAAAAATAATGCAATAAAAATCTATTTTTTAACAATCAAATGATAATTAAATAAAACTGGTTGACTGCACAAAAGATAATAACCTGTTTTTAGTAAAATAAATTCATCAAAGTAAATGAATTCGTTCAAACTTACATATGGAAAATTCAATAAATGAATTGAAATAAGAAAATAAAATCCTGATAATTACATAAAATATCAAGAGGAGCTCAAGATTCTGAATAGTGAACTCGAGTTATCTTTCTTTAAACCACTGACCGAAAGTGGAATCAGTGTATTAAAGGCCCAATATTTTGTAAGTAACTTTCAGTTGAACGTGAAGCGAAACTCAAGCCTAGTAACTTAATATATTTAGGCTATAGATTTAGTTAAGAATAACTGATATCAGCAATATTCAAGATGAATTCTTACGCGGTTACCGGTACAGCAGCAGTTGAAACCCGGTATTTGTAGACACGCATCCATTTTGAACTGTCTTCATTTCGGCTTGTTGTTGAAGTGGGCCACACCTGAATTATTTTCTATTCTTCGGATTTTTCTGTCAAGAGTTTCTTGTTAGTTACCGCTCTTGTCTACTGTGTTTTAGACTTAATTTTGCATGGTTATCAACTGGAACTTTTTTCATAATATTTCAGAATCTCGGAATTTTCTGAAGTTACGTATATTGGGACTTTAAGATATGCGATTTCAACAATTTTCCACCCGATTAGAGTGTGAAATCGCGAGTGCGCAGATTTATATCAACCTTAAAACATCTGGGTTTGTTTTTATACAATCCAAACATATTATATATTTTAAGTATTTTTTAAATGGTGTGTGGTGACTGGTTTCCGCTGTAGTGATTGTTATATCCGTATATAAACTCTTGTATATCTTGTTAACTTCATATAACTCAACATCCAGCTGCACCACTCGACGAAGATGATGAAACACCAGTTCTTATAACCCACCTGTATTTCATCCGTAACCTTGTACCGATATTGAAACTACAGAAGTTAATGTTTATTATATACGGGTCATTAGTTTCTTATTTTTGCATGACTATGATCATTTAAAGTGAAGCATATATAGAAGTGAACTCAGTGCCCGACAATTAATAGGGTGTAACTACGGACCACCGCGAACCATGGACAGGAAAATATCCAAATATACCCTTCCGACCCCACCCCCACCCCCATTCTTTTCCCAGTACCTTACCATCTAGGCCATTTAGTTCCCTCCTCTCATCGTGCTATAACTTCCCATTCTTCCACAATTGTTCTCCTAACCCACCATCGATCTTCCTTTATTCCTATTATACATTCCACCTCCACATCAACTCTAATCCCCACACAACCCCACCCTACTTCTGACCCACACGATATGGTATACACACATCATATCATAGACAACCTTCCAATCTCATCGGGTGATCTCAACAGGAGAGGGTAAGCATTCAATCAGAAGACCCATTCTTGTTCTCTTATCCTGTTCACCTTGTGTGTAAAGGCCTACTATATGGATATTTTGCATAATGCAATGTTGACGTTGCAGGTGAAATTCAAGTTGGACGTGACGCTAATGGAGTGTTGACGTGACCTCATACCATTATAAATAGGGGAATCCCCTGCATCGACAATAGGGTACATACAGTAATGTAAGATTAATAGAATATTTAACCCCATGGAGCTGACATTGGGGAATCTCAACACGAGAGGGAAGATTCTTCGATACATGTACCAAATACTAGGCTTTGCAGACTATCTTGCAACTAAGGAACTTTCCTCCGAAGGTTGTGATTCTGCTATTTAAAAATGTTTTTATTTTACAATTTATCAAATAGAACTAGACACAAGTTACACTACCATAACTACCATACCTTTCCCAGCCATCTGACAATCATTTCATACTGTAAAGACATAAGTACATGCCTAGCCCTTCCCTGCATCAGCAGTATAGGCCCTCTCCACACTATCTAAATTTTATTCTTCCAATTTTCTTTGTTAACTAGCCCTCTCCTGAACCTTCGCCAAAATCTTTCCTTTCTGACCTACTTTTTTCAAACGATCTTTCCTCTTTGAACAAACCAGTCCTTTTTATATCCTACCATATTTGTGTTAAGTCTCTATCCTTTTCCGACATCCATTGATAACTACTACCGTTTTGCACGTCATTTCCATATGAATTTCACTATTCACAGACCATTTCTTATCATAAATCCCAACCTCCCTCCTTATATTTCGCAAAATATTTCGCTTCGGAGCTTCAGTAAATGATCCATCATAATATTGAATGAGGACGTCACAACATCTGAAAGGCCAAAGCATATAACTACATGTATGTGTTTGTAACAAAATGATATCGAATATGGGATGTATTTTATACTACGATATTGTTCAGCTCAAACGCTAGTATTATCGACATTATTTTCATGTGAGAAATGGCAAAAAATAAAGTAAACTAGGTAAATATGTATTGCATGTAACAGTAAAAAGAAAAACCATTGTTGGACAGTAAAATGTATATATGTTAAATGTGAAAGAAGGAATTAACCTCCGCCATCATGTACAGTGTGCATTATAGTATTGTTACAGTATTTTATCATGAAGCATATGCTACAATGTATGTAATGTAGATGCATCTGGTAAATGAAAAAAATGAATCGTATTCAAAATGTTCCATATGTATCACTGCAAAGTGTCATAAAAACTTGACGTGTTATTACATTGCTTAGATATAAATGTCAAATCTGGATATTGTTCATTTATATAAACAAATGCCTGTTTCGTATTTACACAGTGTGAATTACAAACAGTGTCGCCTAATGGCTTGATTATGTTATGACCTCTATGAAGTCTAGTCGTTGACCTTTTTGGTATACATGCAGTGTGTAGTATCATGTCTAGTTTCTCACAAGTGTGTATATACTAACGTTCAGTCAATCCTTCGCTTTTGAACTGACTGGCGCATTTGTTGACAATATACACTGTATACCACATACATAGCTTATTAAACTAGCTGCAGAACCCTTGGTAATAGCTTATTTGTGTAAAAAAAAAACCATTGGATTTAAGTTTGCTGTGATCGATAGTAGAAATAATGTAGGTTACCCTTAATTGCAAAAGTATATGGATATTAACAACTAAAGAGAAGAAAACAATAGCTGAAATATTTATTGTGGAATTGTGCAAATATACTTGTGGCTTGGAGTCTTAGATACCTTTACCATGGCTCAAACTTTCTGGACGAGTGACAATATTTGTCTTAGTAAGCCATCGCCCTGTATATTTGGATTCTAGTTTTAAATGTCGTTAGCAAGTAAACTTGTTTATGATAATAGCAAACACACCAAGGACGGAACCTTGACGAATGCCGAAAAACGTATGGAAGGTTAAAACTTAATTTGACATTTAAAGTGTTTATCGTTAGCATGACGTAGAAAGGAACCCGACCTCTCGTCTGTGTTCACGAACCCATGAACCCCTAGTTACATAATCATTATCTGTACTTTATCAACGTTAAATGGTCCAATTATCAGAATTAGTTTGACACCTTTCCGTTAGACCCTACTGTACAGAACATGACTGAAAAAAGACGACAGTAACATATATTTTATTCACACGGGAACTTTAATGCAATTTATTAACGAAAGGTCTTTATTTCAGTCAACTTATATTTCTTTACTTTGTACATACATACAATTAGAGTGGCCGTGACGTATATTGTACGCATACTAATATTCTGCTACGACAGTTTAAACCTAAATAACAAGTAACGATACTGCTTACATCTTTGTGATTGAATTTTATTAGTTTAGGCATCAGTTATCGAAGTAAGTTAAACTAGCTTGTGCTTTCATTGTATAGTGACTTGTAATTAACAGAACAGCACTACAAAATCGTTAACATTATATTTAAAGTGTTCAGTTTTAGTTTTGAGGACTGCTGTTACAGTAATATTCCCCATTCCGTTTAGAACTTCTTTATGTATACACAAATTTCATAATTTAGCACAAATTGTTCTTCTAATTAGTATGTCAATTACGTGCTAAGATATTCCAATAAAACTTAGAAATAAAAAAAAATAATGAAATGTTTTCATAAAAATCAATTCTGGGCATTACTTTTAAATATTTTAAATAGTCAAAGGGAGACATGGGTTTTTTGTTCACAAAAAATAAATAACCCCCCCCCCCCCCCCCCCCAGATAATCTCTAGTTCTAAATAATAAATGTTTTCGTAAAAAGAAGTTGACATTAGATATATACAATGTAAATACATCATTTCATACCAGCTTCATATGTTTGCATCGTATTTATCATTATGAATTTGTTAGTCTAAGTATCAAATGGGGTGACGGGCAAAATGAAGAAGTCGACTTCTTAGATATGTACGAAGAGGTACTGTTCTTTACAATCGCTTACACAATGGCTAATAGAATTTGGGGGACAACTCTGTAGTCAGTGATTTCTGAATTCAATTCACACGCCCTTGGCATTCCTTAGGTATGATTTCGTCACCGCGTCCAAGCTAGTATTGCACGATTGAGTTATTAGCTATAGCTTCAGCCCGATCATTGAGTTGGGTTTTTTTCGTCACTGCTCTTTATCTATGTGTCATCATTATAATGTCGATGTATAATATCTTGGTGGCCATGACTGACACTGTAACGTATAACTCAACAGAAAGACATAATGAGCATATTAAAAGTGTATTTGTCCAAATGTGACCATGACTTCCCTTTGTCAGAGACTAAATGATATTAATGACATTATCAAAAATTTGGTAAAGTAGACGTAGTTTTTGTACAAGATATAATGTAGTTTTTGTATAAGGTATAATGTAGTTTTTGTATAAGGTATAATGTAGTTTTTGTATAAAATATAATGTAGTTTTTATGAGATATAATATTAGAGTCGATTTTATTCTATATGAGATATACTGTTGTTTTTGTATGAGATATAATGTAGCTTTTGTACAAGATATAATGTAGTTTTTGTATAAGATATAATGTAGCTTTTGTATAAAATATAATGTAGTTTTTGTATAAAATATAATGTAGTTTTTGTATCAGATATAATGTAGTTTTTATGAGTTATAATGTAGTTTTTATATGAGATATAATGTAGCTTTGTATAAAATATAATGTACATTTTGTATGATATATAATGTAGTTTTTGTATCAGATATAATGTAGTTTTTATGAGTTATAATGTAGTTTTTATATGAGATATAATGTAGTTTTTGTATAAGGTATAATGTAGTTTTTGTATAAGGTATAATGTAGTTTTTGTATAAAATATAATGTTGTTTTTATGAGATATAATATTATAGTCGATTTTATTCTATATGAGATATACTGTTGTTTTTGTATGAGATATAATGTAGCTTTTGTACAAGATATAATGTAGTTTTTGTATAAGATATAATGTAGCTTTTGTATAAAATATAATGTAGTTTTTGTATAAAATATAATGTAGTTTTTGTATCAGATATAATGTAGTTTTTATTAGTTATAATGTAGTTTTTATATGAGATATAATGTAGCTTTGTATAAAATATAATGTACATTTTGTATGATATATAATGTAGTTTTTGTATCAGATATAATGTAGTTTTTATGAGTTATAATGTAGTTTTTATATGAGATATAATGTAGCTTTTGTACAAGATATAATGTAGTTTTTGTATAAGATATAATGTAGCTTTTGTATAAAATATAATGTAGTTTTTGTATAAAATATAATGTAGTTTTTGTATCAGATATAATGTAGTTTTTATGAGTTATAATGTAGTTTTTATATGAGATATAATGTAGCTTTGTATAAAATATAATGTACATTTTGTATGATATATAATGTAGTTTTTGTATCAGATATAATGTAGTTTTTATGAGTTATAATGTAGTTTTTATATGAGATATAATGTAGCTTTTGTATAAAATATAATGTACTTTTTGTATGATATATAATGTAGTTTTTGTATAAAATATAATGTAGTTTTTATGAGTTATAATGTAGTTTTTATATGAGATATAATGTTAGAGTAGATTTTATTCTATATGGGATATACTGTAGTTTTTGTATGAGATTAAATGTAGTTTTTGTATAAAATATAATGGAGTTTATATATGCCATTCATTGCTACAGTATATTTTATTTTATATGAAACATACTGTACTTTTTGTATGATATATAATGTAGTTTTTGTATAAAATATACTGTAGTTTTTGTATGAGATACAATGTATTTTTGTATAAAATATAATGTAGTTTTTGTATGAGATAAAATGTAATTTTTGTATAAAATATAATGGAGTTTATATATGCCATACATTGCTACAGTATATTTTATTTTATATGAAATATACTGTACTTTTTGTATGATATATAATGTAGTTTTTGTATAAAATATAATGTAGTTTTTGTATGAGATTAAATGTAGTTTTGTATGAGAGATAATGTAGTTTTTGTATAAAATATAATGTAGTTTTATACGAGATATAATGTTACAGTAGATTTTGTTTTATGTGAGATATACAATTGTTTTTGTATGAGATATAATGTAGTGTTGTATAAAATATAAAGTAGTTTTTGCATGAGATATAATATAGTTTTCACATACTTATTTTTATTGCTTTAACAGAGTAGTTATAAAGAACTTGATTAGATGTCCTTGTTTTGACTAACTCCGCCTCTTTACAGCATTGCTAGCTTGACGAGTCACTTCATAATTGATAAGTATAACCAATAATTAACAAATAAAAATAGTTTTCCCATATACCGGTTTTTTGTATATTTAACAAAAAAACATTGAAATAACGAAACGTGCATGTCATATGTTTGGTGTGGATTTTTTTTCTTCATAAGATTGGAACATTTTTATTTAATTAAATATTTTGAAAAACATATTTGCAAGATAGCAAAGCCTTAAGTGTGTATAAATTGTAAATTGTCTGGAGCCAAAGGCAAACGTCATACAGAATATGCAACCAGAAAAAATGATTCTCTCCCGAAAACATGGACGGCCAAGGAGGAAATAATCACTGTGATCAATAGTCCCCCAGGTAAGACACTGTTTAGGTGATTTGGATGGTATCGTTACTCTGTCAATGAGATCATCACGATTTGCTTTCATGAGTTAAAGAGTTCTTCCCGATCAGTCACTATGATGTGTTTAAAACCCTGACACACGTTTTATCCTTATTATGAATTGGCACTCTGTCGGTATAATGACTCGAACTTTAATGAAATATTCATATTTATTGGTCTTTAAGAGGGCAATTCGACACTAGACTGCCCACAGTACCGTAAGATTTAAAACTTACTTAATGTTTTACTCAGATTTCTTCTCCACACCTTACAAAAGCCATTCGTCAAAGCAGTTAATTGAGGCAGACAAAATGTATTCATTTGAAATGGAGCACATCATATTATACAGTACGAGACACTCCCCCGTTTATCCGCGGAACGCTTCTTGTTATTGTGGAGATATAATGAAACACGATATTACAAATAGCAGGAATCAGTTTAACGTGAGGATTAATACAGTCGTAATCCTCGGCCAAAGTTAGGCTCGTTAGATTTAAATGTTGTTACGTAAGATACGTAAATAAGAGCGAGCTGAGATGTGGGTAGCTCATAGATATATAGGTAAACTAACAATACTTTAAAACCTGCCTGGTATTGATTACAAAACACACCCACACAGGTATCTGTGCGTTTAACGTGTATTCCATACCTGTCACTGAAGGAAGCAAACAGGTAGTAAATTGTCTGGAGCCGACAGCAAACGTCATCTCTACCTGTGGAACCAGAAAAATGATTCTTTCCTGAAAACATGGACGACCAAGGAGGAAAAACGTACAGTGATCATTAGTCCCACAGGTAAGACACTTCGTGATCACGTGATAATTCCATTGTTTATGTTCTTTTTCAGTACAATGACTTACATTTTGTTACACTTTTTGTATGAAGTACATTTTAAATAAGACATTCACTAAACATACTATATTTTCCTTAAAATTGTCAAAGCACAAAGTACCTATATTCATATAAAACTGTTTTCACATGTTGATAGGAGATGTGTGTTCGTTTCTAATTAATGAACTATACTTTTTCCCCATAAACACTACCGTACCTAATGTACATCGAAGAAAGTGAAAACGTTACAATCATTATCAAATACAAGCCACAAAAAATCCCGAAATACTATCAAAATACAGCGTACTTCTGCTCAGGAAATAGTTTTTCACCTCGGGGGACCATGGCTTTGATATTTCCCTCATATCAATTCTATTTCGAGCACTATTCATTAATACTACTTCATGAGTACGGTTTCATAAACATAAGAAATATTTTATAAAAAGTGTTATTTTTTAACAATTCTTTCGAGTTCTTTGAACATGTATAATTTTACAAGTACTTTTTCGCAAGTAGCGTTTCGTAAATACCACATCACAAATTTTGTTTTATCAAAACATTTTCACAAAGGGAATATTTCCATGGAAACCATTAAAAAGGTTCAAGAGAATACGACTAAGTCTTCCGGAAAAGTAATCGTGTTCTTCTTCATCCACGACAACCGCAAGGTAATTACAGGTCATATCCAAATACATGCCACGTCATCAGAGTAAGAACTGAGGCATCATGAAGAATCATTAAGAATCATTCGCAGTCACAACAATATGAATATTAATGAAACCACGGTGGCAATAAAAAACATAGCGCATAGTCTTAATCAACCCGCATCTTTCGAATCCATGAGGGATGTTATCAAGGGAAAGTTCACAATGGGAAAATCAAAATCGTCATGTTTAGCTAGTAGTAAGTAAAGATCGAGAAAAACAGCTGATATAGTCTGTGATGTCCTTAGTTTCAGGTTCGGTCAGCATCTTTTTGTTATTTATAGACAGGACATTGTTGATATATCTGAATGCGAAATAAAAAGATTTGGCAAGATTTTTGTCACCCGTCCTGATAAATTCCTCGACAAATTTCACCCTCGTATGACAACAAAAACATGTCAGCTAAGAGTGGAACACAGGTATGCCAACAGACTAGTGGAGTATATTAGTTGTAAAAGCCATGTAACTAGTCTGAGACGACATAGCAGCTAAGATTTGATGAAGCCGCATATGATAATCTCGATTTATTTTTATAATCCTGATCATTATTATCATTACAACCTGCGATAGCCAAATATTCTGATCTCAATAATCGCCTTCACCACATGTCCTGCTATATACCATTGGAATATGTCATGACATACAAAAATGTACCTGAAGGCCCGACACGTCCCATGTATTTGATAAGTACGGTGCATAGTATACCTGTGGTATAGTTGAAACACGACAGTATAAATCGTACGGCAACATCAAGGGAAAATTGTGATTACTAGTATTTTTGCAGGGGTCTCCATGTAAATCTTTCCCTTTTTCATATTTTGCCTCCTACGTTAATCGATTTTGAGTTCGGATGATGGTGTTGTTGACGCTTCGTAATTCTCTAACGTTTTAGGTAAACCTATATGCCGGACCGCGAGTCTTCCTATTCGTCTCGAATATCAGTTTATCAAAAGCGGTCTTTTGAATTTCAGAGATATGTCTTTATATGTCTTAATATACTGCATGCACTACTTAACATGTTGACACACATGCTGTATTGAGTACCACAACTCATCATGTTACACGTCTAGGCTAAACGAATGAATGATGCACAGATACATAGTTTATTAGATGGACAAGTGCTGTTTTTTTAGAATATTACCTTGCTTGGAAGAAGTCGTAGAGACGGCCTACTGAAGTTTTCAAAATCAATTCTTCACAATTTGCAAAAGCACAACTGTAGAGCTTAAGTTTATATTACTCTGTGCAAAATTAAAGTGGTATATAGGAGCCCTCATGGGTCTGGATGATGTCACAAACACAAAACCTGTTAAGCAATCAGTGTAGATACCGTAGTTTTCCTAACGCAAAATCTGATTTTCTGACAGAACTTTGATGTTTATTTGTTAAAGGTTATTTTATGTGTAGGTAGCAAGAGTTTTCTCTGTTTCTCACACTACACTGAGACTTTTTGACAAATAGACCAGATATGGTATCGGGGCCTAAGAAAACTCGAATTAATGTGTTTGAAGACGCTTACTCTTCCGGAACATCTGGTCTTATTCTCGTGTGCTTTTACGATAATTTCCGTGTATTTCTTTCCTCTATTCCTATTTTGCCTCCAGTTTAATCAATTTTGAGTACGGATTAAAGTTTTGTTGACGCTTTGGTATTCTCTTATGTTTTTGTTTGAGAATTTCTTGTGTAAGTGATATGCAATGTAATCCGATATGTATTTGGTTACTACTAAATAATGTATTTTTACTCTGTTGTTCCATTACCCTGTGACAAATGCATTTCCTCAATATAGACGCACTTGCATTCAGCAACCAAGTTAAATATGCCTGGCAGGCGTAAACAACCCAGATAGGGGGTAAATACCGGTGAGATATAATAGGACACTCTTTATAATTTATTGCGTGAAATGACAAACGTAGCATATATTAACATATAAATGATGTTTTAAATACCCTTTATCATGCAATAAAGAAAAACTTCTCCACATTTGCAGACATAAGTTTTCTTTTTTATCTCGGCCATCTAAAGGTTTACATTCACATTGTAGACTATAGTATAGTGTGTCTGTCTTCGCCATTCGTTGGTCCACATCTGACGATATATGTCTATTTATATGATGACTTCTGGGTAATGACAAATCAAAACAGTGGTATTTTGAAGCTTCCCACCCTTAATACCAACATAATATCATTATCTGTAACAGCACGTGAGGGGGGAATATTTGTGTGGGGAGATTTTAGAAAAGACAAGTTAAGTTTGTTTGCCGTCTGTCATAGACATAGTAATAGTACGTTCTTTAACATATCTTTCTCAATGATTCAGCATTTACTCATATTTTCTCCATTCTAAGTACATACAAAGAATTTCTAGTATACCACGAGAGTCCTTTAGAATAACTTGAAAAATTAAAAACTGGAAAGCCATAAGAATGCAAAAAAAAAAAAAAAAACTTATTGCGCAAACAAACTACTTGACTCGACATATACAGATTTATGACATTGTCATATGTAAGAAATTAACACAGGCATACACGCAAGGGTATCTAAAACATGTTTATACAGTATTTGATTGATCTATTGTGATTGTTTGTCATTAATAAAAGTTGGGCTGGCATCTTTAAGAATTATATTTTATCAGTCTAATCCACCGTCTGATCTAATTTTTCGGACGTAATATTGCTGTATGAACAATGCTGGTTTACTTATTGGATGTCGTTGGTCACCTCATCTGTGTATGGCATCATGAATCGGTGCGTACCCTGGTATCGGTTAATAACTCCGCATTACTCTACAAACACGCAAATAAACAAATGCATGACTTATTTATCCACAATAGCTAATAAAGCATTCATGCAAAGAAACCGCATGTGTAATTTTACTTTAAACGCTATGTAATCTCAACACGACAGTGGAATATAATATAACTGATTAACTTAACTGGTATGTACTGAGGGCTCATTAACAGACGTCTGTACTTCCGGTACAGCATAACTTCCTGTTTACATTCAGTTACAAGTTTATTTGGTGAAGTGATTTGTATTTTGTACCTGTTATTCCATAACAAATATAATGTGTTCAAATCTTCGCCATCTTTAGGACAGAGAACTCTTTCGAATGCTTATATTTATAATGCGCCATGCTTACACTTACATATGTACATGTATATGTACATAAAATAGAATATCCTCCAAGATAGTATTATTCTAGAGATTCTATAAGTTATTTTGTAAACTGTTTAATTGCCAATTCTTTAAATAGCTTGAGGAATTGACGTTCCATTAGCTGATAAACAATTTAATCTCGGTCATATAACAAATATAGCCTGAATACAATGTAGATGAAGTATAATTCATTTTAAATATTGTCACATGCAAACTTTAAACAGCACACTTTTTAAATTCCATTGAAGAATTATATGTTGTACTGGATAATAGACAATTCTAGAGTTACATGACCTGGTTTATGACCTGCAGTTAGTCACACTTTTAAAATATTGCATAGCTTAGGAGATCAGGAAAACCATGTCTATGTTATAAAAACAGTACTTGCTAAATATTTGAGATGCTTAATACATGCACAAAAGATTATTTTCTTTTTAAAGTCAACTGACTTTAAATCAAAGACTCGAATAACGTCATTTCATGGTCTAAGTAACGATTTTGTTCCATTTCACAAATTTCTACGTGTATCAGATCATGCAGTACGCTAATGAACCTTGATTGAACTTTAAATCGCCTTTGAAATCGCCGAAGTGTTTTTTCCTCGACTTACTGACAAAATATTTCACTTACATATTTGTCAACACCCTTTTAAATCGATCTCGAAGAGAACTACACGCCGACAGCTCCATGCTGAAAGTCAGATTACAATCAAGAAAGCTGTTATGTGTTAAGATCTTATATAAACAGGTAATGTACAGATTAAGTTTACTGATATAACACTGGTCATATACATCTTATATAGGCGGTCATTGATCTATGTGTCTATAATGATGCCGGCACAGCTCACGTCCACCTCAGGTAAGTTTACTCTTGAAGGTTTCAGTGCTTTCCTGATTGATGCAATGCATTACTTCTTATCATATGTATCTTTTATGAGTGATGTCTGTAATATTTTATGGAGAAACCTTACTTCACAAAAATACCTAACTGTGCAATGGCATGTCTTTGACGAAATAACCGTGTAAATATCTTGTTTAATATTTTCTATGCATTTTGTAAATGTGTTAAAGAGCTTTAACAAAAAGCAAAAATTCATTGGAAGTATATTAATTTTACAAGTAAAACCGAAATGAGAAAAGAAAAAATACATCTTGAAAGGTGCAGCATATGTGTGTGTTACATCATCTTTTAAATTTTTTTGAAAAAGGACACGAGCCTGTTCAGGGTTACCTACGCCTGTTTAAGTTAAAAGCTATTAAAATAGAGTTAATTCTGTCGATGAATTGTATCTGTTATTCCCGTCAAACGGTGCATTTTACAAGCAAAATTACAGGGACAAAATATGTTGATGCTGATACTAACATTACTACAAACAACTGTGAAATCACAATTGTGATGTCATCTATAAACCACGTCTCGAGAATACCAAAGCGTCAACAGAACCATAATCCGAACTAAGAAACTAGAGGCAAAATTGAAACAAAGGAATGATTTACATGGAAACCATCGTAAAAGTACAAGAGAATAAGACCAGACGTTCCGGAAGAATAAGCGTCTTCTGCTTCATCGCCATGTAAATCTTGGTCACATCCAAGTAAGCATTAATCCGCAAAATGAGAACCGCGTCATCATTGTCAATCACAACAAGGAAGCACACTAATA
Source organism: Mimachlamys varia (assembly GCA_947623455.1). NCBI lineage: Eukaryota > Metazoa > Mollusca > Bivalvia > Pectinida > Pectinidae > Mimachlamys > Mimachlamys varia. The sequence continues at coordinate 7,131,333 of OX392535.1, forward strand.
AACAAACTCAAAAACGTCCAAAAGTTATGTAATAAATATAGTCTAACAGAAATTCATGATGTGATATTGAATTTGATTTTAACTCATTTATGAATTTCATATAAAAGGTTTCATATGGACTACATTCACTATAACATGCACACTCATTTTATACCCTTTAGATCGTATACAAAAACATCAGGTGAGACACAAAATACACCAGTTTGAGCACGATTTACGGGAAATTGTTAGATATCTTCGCTCCCTGCTGTGGTTGATACATGTATGGAACATTTTCTTTTTGTACTGATTTCCCAACTTACGGTCTTGGCTATTGTGATGGTCATCTCGTGATGCGATCAATGATACCAGACTTTTTAGTAACTGTTTAGATATACATATATATATATATATATATCAAGATTTACATCTTCGTTCCGTATTGTTACAGAAAGAAGTTCACCTGTTCTCTCTGTATTGTTACATAAAGACGTTCACCTGTTCTCTCCCTATTGTTACATTGGTCTCTTGCAGGTGCTGTGCTGTTGTTCGTTGGCCTTCACGGCATTAAGGAGGCTCGACCCTTTCGCAATTAACCGTTAGATTTCCTTAAAACTTTCATATGTTGACTATGCTACCAGGAAGAGATGATTTTGTGAAAATCTAATCATTCCTATGACTTGTTTCATTTTTGGTAAAAAACACCAAAAAAAGGATTTTTCTCAAAATTTAATGTTTTTTCTATTTTTTTTCTTGTGAATGTTGTTGAAAATCACAAACATACAATAAAATAAAAAAAGAAATCAATAGCTACCTCAAAATATTTTATTTGTGGAAAAATGGACAAAACGATTGTTACAAAGTGTGTTATTTCTTTTATATCTAGCGGACAAATTTCAGTATTCACAATCAAATTTTTACATACCATATAGTTACATAAAGCACAAGCAATAAATTGAATCAAATATCACAGACAAGCTTTTTATGGTACATATTGAAAACTAAATGTAAAACTGTGTCTAGGGTAGGTTGTCTCCCTTGAAAACTTTATTTGCTCGTAATCTTAAGTTGAAGACTTGAACCGTTCCCTCTCATCTCGCCATTGTTGACATCGCGACATATCACGGTGTAGAACGAATTTGATACCCCGTTTTCAAATACCAGGTACACAAATAGGAAGCTACGTCACCACAAAACGAGAATCAAAACTTGTGTATTACGTAGGGTCGAGCCTCCTTAATATAATAATATATTTAGGTCGGCTGCGATACAATGGACTGTTTAGGCCGTCTTACTGTATGTGGGGTAATGATAGAGTGTTAAAGAGTAAAGCCGTATGACGCAACGTTAGAGATAGGGGTTTAATGTACATTGTATTTTATATAACGTTAGGGGTTGAAGGTATAATATTTAAAGTTAGAGATGGGGGCTTAATGTACATTGTGAACTATTTATAGTTAGCGGTTTGGGTTTAAGGTATAATATTTAACGTTTGTTACATAATTCACTAAATCTATTTGACCAAAGGCGCCATGAAGAGTTATACAAACTTCTACCTTTAGCTTTAAAATTACACAACCAGTCAACAGTCTCGCATGGTACGAAGGTCATATATTATACCCAGGATGGCCTGGCAAAAAGACGACAAACAAATCTCAAAATCTCCATTCTATCAGGTACAGATGTGTTTAAATATCATAACCATATTTTATTCCAGTAGCATGCAGTTGTTATTATTGTTATTAATTATTTTTATAAGACTATTTCAAACATATTGTTATACATTTACATTCTGTGAAAAGGACGTTTCTGGTGTTGTGTGTTGATCTATTACCTGTTAGGATTATCAATTATACATGAGTAATCGATGTACTAGATTTAACATGATCTACATATTAAGCATGGAAGACAAAGGTACACAAATGTACTAGTGCTTACTTTTCTTTTTTTTTGATTTTTTATTATTATTATTTAGGTTTTTGTTTTATAACCATTTTTACTGAATCAATGACAGGAAAATACCTGTTCATCTTTACATTTCTGTAGAAGATTGTTTTTATCAACTGATTATTTACAACGATCGAATTTGACTATTTTATAACAATAACAGGCAAGGACAGCATTGTTTACAGTGGTATAGTTTTACTGTATCCATACAGCAATTAGGCCCGCGCCTTAAAATACCCTTATTTTTTGTTTTTGTTTTTAATTGTATATCATAGTAATATCACTCCGTCACATAAACCGTGTCTGGGGTGTCCCGTGTAAGGTTCGTCAATACAAACCCAGAAACCTTGGGCACTTGCAGCTGATGGGATCATACATATATGTATCAATATTAGTTGTATGTTATAAATACCTAATCTCGGTCCTAAGAATTGTATCTAATTAAAGCATGAAGTTTGTTTGTTCAAGTATAATCGTTTTGACACACATCTCTCGTTTTGAAGAAACCAATACGGCATTAAATCTACTATCGATATCCTAAAAACATCAATTGATACCGTTGGAATTTTATAATGACGTTTAATTAAAACAGGGATTGTCGGCAATGCTCAAGGATCCATTCATTGGTTTTGATTAACTGTGATTTGATATGGCATATAGTATCTCAAAGTAGATCCTTCTACATAACCTATAAATGTTGTGAGTTACTATCGATATCATTGATTCTCCATTGGTCTTTTATTACCAGAAGTATATTTATATACTCAAGGTTGAGCAAATGCAGAACATTTTTTGCGTTGACCATGGCTATATATAAACTATTCATAAAAGAATAAATTGTCTATATATGAAGTTCCTTGAAGACGTATCTTTATATACTTTTATGTAGTGTCTGTATCTGTGAAAGTGAGAAAAAATGATCGATTCTAAATTTGAACATGATTTCAATACGACAGATTTATTTCTCTCTAATATACCTTATATGGTGAATCTTGAATTACTTTGGAAGTTAAACCAGACTTCACAGACAATTAATTTGTAATTCACCGGATGCTTTTAATGGACAAAGCTTTCACAGTGTAAACCAACTGCGTCAGCTTATTTTCCTTACCTACAGTCGAGACATATATGGCTTTGATAGACCACGTAAGTGTGTATGTGGTATAATGTGTATAGTTTGTTGTGATATACAGTGTGGTACCAGTCTTACTATTAAAGCTTTATGTTAAAAAAAATAATAATTTATATGGACAAGTTCTCACTGTTTCTTGTAAAATGGTTATGACCCGTTTTCACACGACATGAGTTTAATAAATTTTTTTATTGAGTCTATATCCTCTCCGATGATTATAACCACGATATTGTCAAATAATGGCAATTTATCAAAGTAGCGATATGTCTTGTCACCTGTTTTAACGCAGACAGCGATTTCGTACTTGGTCGTGACAAGTATGCACCTATATGAGTTATGTATTGACACAAATCTTAACGTCCCGTGATAGAATAATCCATACCATTGTCAACATGTTGACATTACGTAGTGAAATCTTCGAGAATACACACATCCTTCTATGTAAATTTTAATGTGGTGTTGATAGATTAACCGATAAACGACAGGAGATATGGGTAAACCTGCTGACTTAGAGAACTAACCAAGATAACATTGTGTTACTCGTCCGAGGTTTAAATGTCAAAATCTGACATATTACCGGAGTTCTGGTATTTGGTGGAGTCATCTTGCTGTATTTTTCTGACTGTACAGTTTATGTCATACGGCTGACTTTCAATACTGACCTATCAATATGTCATACAACAGCACATTGTACATGTTGTAAAGATGTGGTTTAATTCATACATTTCATTATAATCTTTAATCAAGTCTTTGTAACAAGCTGTACTGGTGGATAACTTTATTACGTATCGGATCGTAACCATAGTGTAAGGAACTATTGTGTAAGAGTTCATACCTTCCTTACATGCGCTTATTTACATATACATTATTATGGATTATTAGTCTACAAATCCCCCGTTACATGAGCTTACACAAGTCATTTTTATGAAATACTCATTTTTGAATTATCTTTTTATTCGGAAAAGATGTCAATCAAAATACCACAAAAGAGGAGGAGGAGGGGAGGGGATACATGGTCTTTACCCTGTCACTTTATAAATCAGATAGCTCTAAACTTAGATTTTATCCCTCCACCTTTTACTATCAATGTTGAGTGTAAGGCAAAGACAAAAAACACATTAAAAGTTTGTACAGCGCATATTTTAATGATGTACTAAATAGTATGCATGTTATATCAGACTGGCTCCTTCAGTAGGTCGTCTACATTTGTCAGGTGATGTACGAGTCCTGACCAATGAGCAACTTATTTACAACGAGTTTGTCTGGTATTCTGTGATTTACAGCGGAGAAACCTACTGGTCTGATTTTCGTTCCCCATTTCCTAGAATTGTCTCTGGTATATTTCGGCTATGCAAACGTAGTTTGTTATCATTGAAGTTATTAGTTTAGTGTTACCGTTACATGTAATCGAAATAAAATCTGCAAAATGAATAAACATGATAAACGTGTTTTGACCAGGTCAAGTGATTATAACTAATGTTTGTCTGTCAAGTTTCTTGTTGAACGCAATCCGCAATATCAAAGCGATAGGTACTTGAGAATATGACTTGCATGTTGCTCGATTAAAATAATGACGCCAATTCGAGTTCACAAAACAGAGTAGGAACACCCCCTAGTTTGTTTTGTTCTGTCTTTCATGATTGAATTACGTGACAAATTACAGATTTTTGTAGTAATTTCTTATATAATGAAATGATTTACAGCACGAATAAGATAATACCTATTACGTGAAAGATAAATGAAATGTGTATCGCCTACTGTCAATATACTTTAAAGTACCATTTCGATAATGTCGCTGTCCAATTATTCGATGGGATATTATTATTTATGACCTTAGTGCAATAGTTTTGCGTATTTAAGAACAAAGCAAATACTACACACACATTTTATATAGTGTACCATAAATCTACCGCTGTTATTACAAATTTAAGTACAGTGCCATGACTTCTCCTTTCATCGAGAGCGTAAATAGGGAAATAAAGCTGCCATTGTTTGTATGCTCGGACCTCGAAGAGTGCTCTCCCCTTTTGTAAAGTACAAGATGATTGCGGTTGAGCTAGGTTCGACTCCAATCCCTGAAATTATTTTACTGGTCGCTTACGTCATCGAAATGGATGTAAACATTGTTGTAAATATCCGTCAATGAACGCTGATCATACACCATTGAAGTTAAAGCCTAGTTAGTTTAATGAGATTTTTGTCGGGTTTCAAAATTCTTTTTGAAAAACATTAACGTTATGAAATCAATAAACGATACAAAATATATGTTTGTATGCTATACATCTTTAGATAAAAATAAAGGTAACATAAAAGTCAACATTCTCTCAATAGTCACAATGACGCTCCTGTCTTTATGACGATTAACTATGCATCAGTACGAGTTATCTAGACCAAACCCAAACCTAGTATACAGTGGTATAAAATGTGTGTATCATCACATGGTCCAAATGTAAAGAAAATTCCAAAAACAAAAACGTTTCATTCCATCACTGTTCCATTATGTGAAGTTCTGCAGAAAGGTAAGGTTTAATAATCATCACTTCTATTTCATTTATGTACTTATATGATATTTCATAGTGTGTGTGTTACTTTAGAAAGAGACACTGATACACTTAAGATATAAATCAAACTGGGTATGGGAAACAATATATTTATGTTTTGATATACATGTTCAATAATTGCATAAGATATTTGTGTTGCTTCAACTGAAATTGACAGCGGCCATGATATTCACGATAGTTTACGGAATCTTTAGATTTAGATAAACTTGTATTAAATATGTATGATCCGTTTTAAAGACTTGTTGATGTATATAATATTATAAAAATAGGTTTTGTTTCTGTTTAAACGTTTGCACCCTGACCTGATTTCACAATGTATCGTCTACCTGCCATTGGTTTCTGTATTGTCTTTTCGTATTGACGGTTTTACATTTGACTGCAAGCCATACCCTAGGTTATTGACACAGATATTGGAACAGTTACATATGCATCCTGTATTTAACGCACAAAAACACACTGTTTTTGTTGTAATGCACACTGCCTTGCGGAGAACCGATTTAATACCCATACCGTCGATACAATAGCATATTTATTGCGCATTAAATCAATATTTAAATCTAAGTTGTCTGTACAGACACGTACTTTAGGTGAATTTTGATTTAGCTAAATCGTCGACATAAAACATGTGCCTATGTTTCGCCTCAAGTGGTACGTTCATTACTTCACAGGGACAACGCTCGCGCTGGGGAGATAGGAGGACGAGAGTTGACGCAGGTTAAGCTCGTTTAACTCTTCCTAGGTGCTGTTGATGTAATAATGGCCCGCAGATTGTCCTACCGCATGCTTATCAGCTGTTACACCTGTAGCAAGACCACAGGTTACTCTTATGAATTCACATTCTTGAGACGCTAAGAGGTGGTCGGGATTTGTGCAGCTTTCATGGTATGCATACTTAAACATCTCCAAAAATAATTGATTTAGAATTTGAGTCAATATAACACTTAAGAGAACAAGGAATCTGTTGAGTCACATTACTCATATAACGGTCAACGAAAACAGCATCTGCAGATAAGAAATTGGAAGTTAACGTCTTGATCTATTTTGGATTCAAATGCTTATCAAAACCTAAAATAAAAGCCGTATGTGGTGATATAGGTCATGCTTGTTAATTGTGATTGCACTTCTTGTACACAGTTTTTCAGAACAGGCTTATTAATGTTACAATGTTACTTCTACACCTTTTATACCATGAACGTAGATAGAAACAAAAACATAAATGTAAAACAACATATGAACTAAAGAAATGAATACATAAATAAATGTTGATTGCGATATTTGTGCCTTGTCTTTGCACTGTGCTTAATCAACCATAACACTATATCGTTAATGATGAGAAATAACGTGTACTTTTGACAGAATTGACTGTTAGATAACATATTGGAATATCAGTCACTTCCCTGTTGGCTTCATATATAAAAAAAACTCACAGAAACTTATCTAAAATCTGGAAACTTTTGCACACGGTATAACTCAATACACAATGCTCCAATTGATTAAGCTGGTGACCTTTGGAGAGATAAACTGGCGGTGTGCTAGCGCATTGTTCCACGTAACATCTCTAGTGTACATGAAACACACATTAAGCCCCATTATCTGTGCAGCGTTGGTTACTCGACATGATAATGGATGCTGATACGGAACAAGTTTCTCATTTCAGACTTTCACCTGCAGTCAGACGAAAACAGGAAATGTTCTTGTTTAATATACGATTTCTGCAGGTGAACTTACCGCCGCTTGAACTAGGGCAACATCGATCAGTATCAACATCGGGACCAGAATAGCTAACTTGTAACCCGACATATAACGGCTAATGTAGTTACGATAAGTGTAAATGTAATAACGACAGGTATAGAATATTGATATTAACATCATTATATAAGGTCATAGTAATAGACTCAATGCAGTTATATTCATATGTCAGGTAAAAGTCACTAGTATCAATGAAAAAGCGTTGACGCTGTTACGACAGGTATGCCTATATAAGCTACAATTCAATGGTACAATAGCGTTGAACCGATGATAAACGTATGCAGTTTATTATTAATATATATACTACAGTAAACACTCCAGTTTCACCGTCCGTACACATGTGTTACAAGCTGGGCAGATATTATCATATTTTAGTTTTAACAAAACTGTCAGAGTTATTATATATTGTTGGTCGTACTAATTGCATTGTGAGACCGCTAAATGTTTTGATTTTGTTTATGTACGAGTTTAAAATGTGCCAAACATTAAATTTAATTATTCCATTATTCCATTTAATTTGCCTTTCAAACTGTCATTGCACCGCATTCATCAATATCTTAATTGTGAATTCATTGTCACCAGTACTCGATTTGTTGCTTAAAGAGCCGTCCAAAATAACTTAATGAAGTATCACTTCTTTATTAAGATATAAAGAATGCCGGCGTTATTAAGCTGTCTATCAATATAAATGTGAATTACGGGACCAAAACAACTTTTGCTAAACATTCATTGTTTCAGTGACTACTATATGTATCAACCACAGTTTTGTTTACGGTCGATTGGTGTATTTTAACTGTTTGTGCCAAACCTTTCAAGTGTTCGGTTACCACAGGAAATTGTGGTTAGGAAAACTTACCACACATCAAAATTGTAAATATTTCGGTTCATTGAAGGCTAATTGTGCAGACATGTATTTGGTTATTGTGTATACAGGCCTTTACAGATTATTGTGTATGTTTTTTTCAAAATATTGATGCTAAAAATGGTCCTTTTTCAATTCTTTACAAAGATGAAATTTAAGTATGCAATGGAAAATATTTCATTTTGATTCATAAAACATACACGAAATCATTAACTTAGTGTTCTGTCTTAACCAGAAACAAATAACAGACATTTAATACCCAGAGTCATTTGGTATTTACTCAATATCACAATCAAGCCATAGAAGTTTGAAAGTTGTTTGCAAATATAAGATCTATATGAGAAAGCTAAAAGGTGAAGGGTTCCAGGCGTATGCAACGAAAATATTGACATGATCCAAACTTTTTGTTTACTGTTTTGACTTATGTAAATACATGTTGAAGTTGTCGTATTCATTTCTATACAGGTAAATCAATATAAACACACTATCCGTCAATTGTCAACTTGCTTTATTAAACCGAACATATTCAAAATTAAGAGTTCCGTTATGTAAACATGACAACCACCTATATGAATCTTGTAATAGCCGGTTTTGAAAACTAAAGGAACTTAATAAGTGTATGTACATAAAATGGACGAGAAAGAAAACGCCAGGTAGCAAATCGCCGTGGTATAATGAATCTTTCGGATGTTTAAGTCAATTTACATCCTAACAGCATTCCGATGTGGGCAGGCATCAGTCGACAGTTGACTCCGACCTATCGGCGATCGGCCATATCGATATCGATTTCCATCTATAAGGACTCGATGACGCTAGAATTATGTGGTTTGCACTTTAACAATAGCCTATGATGTCATAGGTACCGCTGCAGTCCGGGTACGTTGTTAACCATGCCACGCGACCTGTACATCAATCAGCCGTGGTTTTGATAGGGTGAGCCGCTGTTAAAATTTTCCAATCTCTATTTGTCAATTTTCGCTTGATAAAGCATTGGAAATTTATGGAATCGTTGACTTGCACTTCAACTCAAACCATCAATTTCTCGTTTTTACGCCAGAGCGCCAGAACAGTGGGTGTAAACAAATCGAAGAGTTTGCGTGTTGTGTGATATTAAGTCGAAAGATAAATGAACTGGAAAGACCAAGATTCGGAAATTCATCATCAGATTTTAATCTGTAAATGTGATGGCCCATTGTGTGGGTTTGTAACACTACAGCGGAAAGTTGCATTTTTTGTCATTTGTATACAAACAAACCCAGGGAAGGCTATAACGTATAGGCAAATTGAGACAAAACAAAATGCAGTTGTTTTTTATTTCTCACTAGGAGTGCTGTTCGCCTAAGCAGGTACGACAATGATATTAATTTATTATAATATTGTTTTACATATACAATTTTGCAACAGCCTGTGAATTTTTTTTCAATATCAATAATGTTGTAATTTTAATAGGTTGAATACTTTCTTTTTTCAACATTGCAGTTGATAAGATATTTCCTTATGTGTGTGTCTGAAACCTTTGACCTTAATTTTATACCATAAGCATATTTGTAGCTTTTTCTTTCCTCGTATATATATTCTTACCTTGCAATTGCTAGAAACCAATGAGGGCGTTTCCGTAACAATAAACGCAATGTTTTGACAGAGCCATGACCACTATATTAAAATGACTTGTATTAAATGAGCGGTATTTATATATTTAATATCAACCATGGACACACATGGTTATAGGTAGACACAAAGAAACCAACCGATTTGTTATAGGATAAAGAATGTTGACAATGCTGTTGAACGGTGTTGCTATAACTAGAGAATTTTGGACCCCACCACCTTGAATTGGATACACATACATTGTGAACTTTGTCATCAAAAGCAATTTTATAAAGAAAAATAATGCATTTGTCACACCGACTGTACATATAGGACATGGCATTCAAGTTGATTGACACAAATTATGGTGTTTAATTTCCTTGTCGAGATTGCTTTGATGCTATGAATTACATTGCAGGTGACTTTCCCTTTGAAGTGTTCGATGATACTGTAGCTTCATTCAGCTGTACACGGTTCTAAACACTTTGTCATTTCAAGTCTCAACGACATTAGCGGTCCCGCGTATAGTGTGAGAAAACTATTAGAGACGTTTTGTAATTTGATATTAATTTTATGCAGTGTCGTTAGAGTGGTATGGGACTGTTATGACAACCTCCTATCACAAATCCACGTGTTGGCCACACAACGTTTACTGTTTACCACCAAAACACACGACACTTTAATCATATTATATATGGGGAACGGGCCATATTTTTTATCTTTGTTTGTTGTTTTTTGTAATTTGTTTAATTTTGTTTTACAAATTTTTTACTTACAAACATAATTTATTTATCATATTATATAACCAAAACAATACTTAGAAAAGGGAGAACGGACCTATTCAGACTCATTTACTTTACTGCGGTAGCCGTATCTAAATACTTAATTTCATATGGGGGTTGGGGGCTTATCATACAGTCAGTCTTAATTGTGGGTAAATGGGTATTTCATTGTAAAATGCTTTAACATTTATTAGTTTTTTCCGCTATTTGACCCAAATCATTCGCAGGCTTATGGAGGTCTGCTACATGGACAAATATATATTTAGGATTAATAATTTTTGTCATCAGATGTTATAGTAAAAGGTTTCTAATTTCGAAGAATAACAATTACATTTACATCACTTTCAACTGCATTATATCGTCATAATATGGGCATCTATCTGCTTGAATGACCCAGCCAACAGTACACAGCCTCCCTTTCTGACAGGTTTATCTACAGCATGTTTAAAGGCTAATTAAAAAAATGTTTGGCACGAAAACTTACCATGAGACCATAAAATTGCTATCTTTTTTAATTGTAGATAATGAAACATTTGAGGCCTTGTAGATGACTAAGACAAATATTTTTTAGTTTTTGTAAGAAAACGTGAAAGGAGATCCAAATTAATAACCTTTCCAATAATATATATTACAAAGAAATATCTAACTCACCAATGTATATTGGATATAAAGTCGATGTAGTGATCATGAGTGTATTTCAGAATACCTAATCTGTACATTGTATGTATGATGACGTAACACATATATATGTTGCACCTTTTGAATTTAGCAATAGATACGGTATGCCGAAAAAATGATTTAAAGTGCATCATACAGGTTTTTCGTCCTCCTAAACTCTTCAGTGATACTAAGGATCAAAGGGTGGTAATCCAAAATCTCTAGACTAATGTGAAGCGTAAAACCCCTTCATTCCATGAATGTAGAAGTAAAATTAAACTAGTTTTATATAATTTCACTTTGCATACTACGAAAACGTGTATATTATATAATGTATATGTACATTGTATATGAAACTAACCTATGTACATTATATGTAATGTCTATGTAAATGGCGTATATCAAATGTACCTAATATGCACAGTGTTCTTAATGATAAAGATATGCTAAACCCTTATGTCTATGCATTGAGTGCATCTTAAACGTAACTATGTACACTATGTGTATTGTGCTAATGTATGTAATGATAAAGAATCAGTAATTCCTCAGATGTAATTGTCTATATAAATACCTTTTGTATGTAGTGTTATACGCCCAATTAAACCTGCCATAACATTGTATAAGTAGTTGGTTAATATGTTTAATATCACTGTCAGTGGTATTACCTGTTATATATAAGATATCAACTATCTAATCAAGTACAACATACAAATACAGTGATGATTTATAGTCATTTACGAGTCCAACGTACCAAAGATGAAATATATATGGTCCAATAAACCTTTCAATGTGTCAATACAGTACTTTAGATAATATAACAGATAAAGCGAAATCAGGGATAGAAATATACCCCTTCTATAATATTGTGTATAGATATTCGTACCTGTCGATATATTCATCATTTTAGAAATACGATATACATGTATGTATGTACTGTAAATATCAGTTTGCGTTACACATATTTATCTTTTTTAATTAAATATCTTATCGACTATTAACATTCATTTCAGTTCATGAAAACAAAAAGAATTTAGTTTTAGGAGAATATATAACCAGATTGGATTGAATTCATTTATCAATGGGAGTTACTCGTATACATGTATATTGTCTTTTCAATTCGATATAAATTTGCTTACATCATTGAAATTTATCTGTCGTATTTAGATATATAATATATTTGACTTATTCTTATTCATATTGAGATATATATATTTATCTGGTCGATTTAAACATGGGTATGTGTTCGCCTTTGAGTAAAATATTTGTTTATGAATATGTATATAATAAATTTACTCTCTTATTAAACGCTTTGAGTTCATACAATAAATCATTTATATTTAACTGCCATCGATAAACACGTCCACCCCTAAGCCGTGTATTTACTACAGCAGTGAGGCGTGATTTAGAAACTTTAAGTCGTTTCGCTCATTAAATATCAACTTTAAACGGAGAATATGAATGCTATAGGTTTCGATTTCCAACGATGGTTCACAGAATAAATATATACAAAGTTTTATCTCAGTTGATTGGATATATCACCTTCATATAAATATCGTCATCAAAACGATTACAGGTCAATGACGAACGTCCATAAATACCTAACACATTGACGGACGTCCGTATATACCTAACATAATGACGGACGTCCTTACATAGCTAACACATTGACGGACGTCCGTATTTACCTAACATAATGACGGACGTCCATATATATCTTACACAATGACGGACGTCCGTATATACCTAACACAATGACGGACGTCCATCCATACCTAACAGTATTACGGACGACCATACAATGTACATATCTACCACAATGACGGACGTCCATACATATCTAACACAATGACGGACGTCCATACATACCTTACACTATAACGGACGTCCTTACAATGTCCATGCCTAACATACTGATGGACGTCCATACATACCTAATACAATGACGGACCTCCATACATATCTACCACAACGACGGATGTCCATACATATCTAACACAATGACGGACGTCCAAACATACCTTACACTATAACGGACGTCCTTACAATGTTCATGCCTAACATACTGATGGACGTCCATACATACCTAACACAATGACGGACCTCCATACATATCTACCACAATGACGGACGTCCATACATATCTAACACAATGACGGACGTCCATGCATACCTTACACTATAACGGACGTCCTTAGAATGTGCATGCCTAACATACTGATGGGCGTCCATACATACCTAACACAATGACGGACGTCCGTACATACCTTACACAATGACGGACGTCCATACATACCTAACACGATGATTGACATCCACAATTACCAAACACAATAACGGACGTCCATACATACTTAACACAATGACGGACGTCCATATATACCTTACACAATGACGGACGTCCATACATACTTTACATCATGACGGACGTCCATGCCTATCTTACACAATGATGTACGTCCATACATACTTAACACAAAAACGGACGTCCATACATACTTAACACAATAACGGACGTCCATACATACTTAACACAATAACGGACGTCCATACATACTTAACACAATGATTGACGTCCATATATACCTTACACAATGACGGCCGTCCATAGACATGTTTTGTATGGTACTATCTGTAGTCGGTTAACATATTTTTACTGGCACGTTTTTCATGCTAAGCTATAAATACATGCATTTGGCACATTTACCAAGTAGAATAGCAACGTCAAAAGTATATTCCCATTCGATCTCTATAGATAAATTCATTAACGACTCAACTCTGGTTTATCTAAAGCTGTTGTTATAATGATGATTTTTGTTGATCAGTTTCTGTATGTTTAATTCCATTATTCAATATTTATATTAAGTATCTTTACTGCTGTAGAATTATGTACAGCGATGTGGTCAGTTCTGTATCATCGAATAAAAAAATATTCATAATAGACATAAACACAATTTATAAACTTCTATCGAAATTAAGTATATTTCATTGACAAAGGCAATTGCGTGGGCCAATGAAATTATGATATACTGCATAATACAAGTTACTAATTTGTGTAAATATTAAATAGACTCCGTACAAGCTCGGACGTTGATATGTTGAATACATTGTCTCCTTTGTACCCTCCATTTTGGTTAATTTAATTGCTAACAATCATGCTTTATTTCTGTTAATTTAATTTCCCTGTGAACCCAATTTCTTGATATTTAAAAGGGAGTAATGCTGGATATAATAATTAAATAACTTACATTGCAAGATTATTGGCAACTTTTATGGGCACCATCTTGATCTCATCGAGAAATAGTCTGTATCTTTGTGTTATATGAAGATGGACGTTTTTGAGTTTGCTTATTAGTGTGCTTACCTGTTGTGATTGACAATGATGACTCGGTTCTCATTTTGAGGATTAATGCTTACTCGGATGTGACCAAGATTTACGTGGCGGGTGTCGTCGCTGAAGCAGAAGACGCTTCCGGAACACCTGGTCTTACCTTTTGTCCTTTTACATTGGTCTCCATGTCAATCTGTCCTTTGTTAATATTTTGCCCCTGGTTTTATCGAATTTGAGTTCAGATTATGATTTGTTAATGCTTCGGTATTCTCTGATTTATTTTTACACACAACTAACTATGATGTACTGTAATATTTGTAAATGTCTTCTGTTACAGATACTTCATTGGCATCAACAAGTTTCGTATTGGCGGTAAAGGAGAAGAATACTTCGTGATAGACCGTCAACCATGGCTGCTGCAAAACAGCTCAACTTGGTGAGTTGGTCATATTTAATCCCTTCATCTATCCCATGCTAAATCAATCAATGATGTCATATTTCTATATAAATCCATCAGGTGGATTACTTTAGGGACATTCCTGTGATACTATATGAATACTAGCTAACAAGCCATCAGTTTTATTCATTGCATTTGAAAGTAAATATTTACAGTTAAATATCTACTATTGTTTGAAATATTACTTCATGGGGAAAGCTTGCATAGGTTACGTGCTGCGGAATTCCCTTTAAATCTGATTGAGTTGATAAAATAGTTTGAAATGAAATTGGATTTAATAAGGATTTTTATTGCAATTAAGTGAATGTCGTTGAAGTTATAGTAGGGTACTATTGCATTGTATATGGACCTTTAATTGACTAATTTTAACACAGTGGATTAAACTTGTTTTCATCGTGAAGCAGTGACGCATTCTATAGTAGACCTAGGGGATCACCAAGGAACTACGTATTATGGTTCATGTATAATCGAATTTCTCACAGGCATTTATTTGTACACAGATTTAAAGGCGTTGACTTGTAAACTGATGTTTTACAGTTTTCCTTTTAAATGAGGGTTGGACGCCTATTATTTGTTGCATCTCATGTTTTACAGTTGTGTATTTAACTGAGGGTTGGACGTCCTTTCTTTGAGGGGTCTCATGTTTTACAGATGTCTATTAAACTGAGGGATGTACGTCTATTATTTGCTGAATCTCATGTTTTACAGTTGTCTATTAAACTGAGGATTGGACGTCTATTATTTGTGGGGTCTCATGTTTTACAGTTGCCTGTTACACTGAGGGTAGGACCGAGGGCTGAAAGCCTGTCATGTGTACAGTGGAATCTCGTTTTTCACTGTTTTCTGCCAGGACGTAATGTACTAAACGGTACATAAACGATAGTTATAATTGGATTTGCTATCAGGATTGGGAAGGAAAGCAATTAGAATCAAAATCTCAATCTAAAATGTATTATTGATTCACTTTCCGTCATACAGGTGTCTTTGATTGTTTTTCTCCCATGTACCGATCAGCAAATCGTGATTTCCAATCGTTCGACTTAATTGTTTAGGTGAATACGCCGTTAGAAGCAGCATGGGAATAGATATAATTGGTTTTTTGGCTTCCGACATACTTTGATATTGACTGACTCTTTAAAAAAGAGATGTGAGTGTATATATTTATTACTTTGATTTTTCATAAACAACAACAAATACCTCTTGTACCTCTTGTAAGGACGACTTTTTTAATTGAAAGTTGCGAGTGAAAAGAAAAATTCTGAGTACAAGTACATTTGTAGTACACACTAAATGCAATACTCTTACAGTCGAGGTACGCTAACGTTTAACTGACAGACATTGTTTAGCGTCAATCAAATGTCACTGAACCATGACATCTAGTACACACCATTGTTTGCCATTAAATACACTACCTTATTGTTACTTGTACTCAAAAGGCACTCCGTTATAATGATACTAAACAAATTAATAATGCATTTTCGTTTCACTCGCTACATTGTAAGCCATTGCAATTGAAGGTAATATTCACCCTTCACTAACGTCAAATAACCAATAACCACATACCTGATGAAGTATCCATTTCTTACCAACGAAGAAGTATACAGGCGAACTGACGAAAGCAAATTATCTACTGACCGCAAACACTAGGTTACCTGCGTAATGTGAAAGTGGATCAAAGGTAGAATGTACCCGAGTTAATCAGATGGTAATACCTGATGATTTACACCTGTAAGTGTTTAATATCGACCACATATGATACGTCATCAGTTGTACAGTCGTCATTATCGTATCACAGCCACGATTACTCTCCGATTCCCCGTCGATAAAGTTATAGCTGCATATTGCAGTTCACTAACAAAGTCCTATTTGTTTTGGAAATTATTTCCGCATCCACAGGTTCTGTTTGCCGTACGACGGAGATGTCAATAAACCGTTCCAATAACGCTGGTATAAACGGCCCTTGTTAAAACAATTACGTAGGAATATACAGCTTACGAAACCGTGGTCCCTATTACTGCCGCCTCACTGTCTCACCCCCTGTGCTGTGACGTCACTCGGTGGGGGACATGCGGAGGTGCTCCCTCATTTATTTGATAACTGCCATTGTTTGAATTCCAGATGTATTTCTTTGGGAACTATAAAAGCATGATGGGGAGTGAGGACTTTATACTTTGTTTGGCAGCCGTTCCGTAAATAGTACGGCATATGTACGAAACTATTTGTAAAACGCAAAATTCGACACAGAACAGTGACAGTTTTTTTGGCACTTTTCTTATTTTTGGATTGTTAAAACCAAGTACCAGGTGAAAGTCATCTGCACAGTTAGTTGCACACATTCGTGATAACACAGCAGGATTGCTATCAATATAAATATCAATCAACTTCCAGAGCCAATATGATGTATTATAGAGGGAAAAGGAAAGTTGTTGAAGACCCAATAGGGCACTTTGAACATATTCCTCCACAGCTGAAAGCTGCTTTGACGAAGGTAAGATTTCGGCGCAAACCCAGAACGTTGGGAAAATCAAATTTGTGTGTCTCTGTTTTTCATAAAAGCAAATGATTTTATTAAGAAATAGGGTCTCGTTTCACGAACTTTACTTTTTGAAATCGCGTGTCATATTACGGCAAATGATTTACCAGTGATATTATAAATGGTTGCCCCGTCAAAGGTAAAATGAAAACAGTCTGTAATACAACATTTAAAGATCGAACAAGTATTTCACCCCCAATGTCAGGGTTTACATATAGGCCAACGCCTTTCCATATATCACAGTCGACTGACGCTGGTCATTTTGATAAAGTTTCAGTGTATTTACTTACTCGGAAAGCATGTGATCGAATGAAAGCGGTAATTTATGAGGCTTATACGTTATATGTATCTAAGTGTAGCAGTAATGTACGAAGCTTGTATGTCTAGGTGTAATTACGCTTGTGGGGATCCCTGTTGAAACAAGCACTAGTACCACTTACGTAGCTTTTAATAATGACATTTTATCGAAAACTTGTAACGCTCTGATGAATATATAATGATGTAACCAATTAAAAAAATATTTAACTCTTCAATCTGAAATTAATACTTACTATTACAAACCGATATTTCAATTAGTATTTAACTTAACCATCCTTCATTTTTGAGCAAAGTAAACGTAGTTCAGTGGATTTTGTTTTCGGAGAATATGACTTTATGTAAAAATGACATCAGTAATGTATACTTAGTAGTCAGTTTGCAGCTTTTCATTCATTTAATAATCGCAATAAGATCATGAACTTATTATTATGTGAAATTGTGCATATCAATTTTTTTAATTGGGACATTATAGCACCCATGTTAAAACAAAGTTTGATGGCATTGAAATTCTTAAAAAAGATGATTTTAATCAAGTTTGTATTCCTGAAATAAATACGCAACTTACTTTTTTCATTCAGGAAATATATGAAATATATATCGACACTCATTTAATTGATTTTTCCCTCGCGAAGAGAAACGTACATATCTATCCTATATATACTCCGTAAATAATATATATTATATAAACCTATACATGTACTATGCCGTGTGAGAAAAAAACCGTTTGGTTGTTCGGTTCTTGTGACGTCCACCATGTTTCGTTTTATTTGAACGCACATCTCGCATTTTTTATATACGTTTAGTTTAATTGTTTTCCGTTTTACCGTTATCGTTATAATACAGATTTATCCAGTCCATGATTAAACTGACTTCTAAGGACAGTGTATTTACTCTGTATATACAAAAGTACTTGATTTGAATTCATTTTGTCTCTTTGATGTCCTTTATTTAAACAGTTTTATACATTATTATCAAGTACCATATTACAGCTATATACGCACGAAATGACATGGCGAGAACCAGACCCCTTGTATAGAAAATCAAACAGTCATTTATTAATAATATTTGGCAATTTCACTTAGTCCAACCCTCTCGAATTTTCCTTTGTGTGTTTAGCTAATTGGAACAGCATTATACATTCATTTTTTAACGTGTTGGGTTACCAACACTGGGTGAATGAAAGTGGTTAAAGAAAACAAACGACTCATGGCTAAATACCCATGTTTGCAAACAAGCTACCTGGTTTAGTGGTGTTAGGAGATAGGAGTCCAATTTGTGATGGCCCACCACACGTAACGCCTTCGTTAACGTGTTCGGTACTTGAAATTTTGATTTGTTGACATTAGTTTTCTCTGCTCCCTGAGTAACCCGGTTGGACATCACAGCCGTCTCAACACGAAAGTACACATCGAAAAGCTCCAATAGTATTGACACGTCAAATATATTTCTCATCAATCATGACAAATCATTTCAAATATATTTCTTCGTAATTTCCAATCTCTTGTTGGTCATTTGGATTTATCACTTTCATAGTATGGTTATACATAATTTAACTCTAACGGAAAAACGCAGACTTTTTACTCAATTTATCTTTACATTGATACGTTTGCTAAACTAACCAGACACTAAAACGGTTACGATGTGACCAGCATGAATCGTTAGATGACGGGTCTATGTTAAACTATTGAACTCAAGTGATCCGGTAGTAACAGAGGAGGTGTTGAGACCTTTCGACAGCCAAACTGCATTCATCACATTATCACCCTGAATGTTCGCGTTGATACAAACACGCTGAGCTAAAGAGTGTAAGAAGCGGACCGTAGGGAACAACCATGGAGGAGGGCAACGTGGGGTTGTTATAAGTAGAGATGGCGATCCGACATTAGTTACTAAATATGTGTTGCTTGGATCAACAGTTTGTGAGGCATATATTTACTCATAATACACTGAGAATACGTCCTTGCTGATATTCGATGACTTGTTTGTTTTGCACTGCATATACTGGTTCTAGGTGCCGATACACTTATCTTGTCTGGAAACGTCTTTTGTATAATCAAGTGCACGGATGCGTGTTGGCTGGATGTTAGACGGATCCCGTCGTGGTTCTGGTTCTCGGCTAGAGAATCGTCCTTAGCAATGGCACATGGTTCTATCGACAAGTGGACGTAAATGTTCTGATTGAGTACTCTTGTACCTGGTGACATTGCACATCGTTCAACATTTCCCAAGTAATCCTCACTTGATAAGACGCTTCTTGTATGACTCAAAGGTTTTGCTGTAAAACAAGGCTCTTTTGGAGAAACATGCCTATGAGTAAACGCTACTGCCAGCCAACATGCTTCTACATATGTCAGCATAAACATTGAAGTAGCGTATGCTTATCAAATCATCAGGTGTTGACGGGTGCCATTTTATCATTCAGTTTGGACATATATAAAATATCAAAGACCACACTGTTGAACTGTTTATAAATCAAGGAGACCGGACAATAGCAGATTTTGAAAAGAAGTTTCCATAAGTTATGGAATGATTTTTGATGACAAACTTTGAGTAAACCGTTGTTGGGAAGAAACATTTCCTATCTTTAAAATCAAAACCATCGACCAAAATGGTGATATTGGAAATTGAAAAGAAGCGGTGCCGGGGCGGTACAACGCGAGTGGTGGGCACTTTTGACATTGCTGTAGCAAAGGTAGGCACGCCACCAAATATTGCCAGTTATACCAAACATAGGTGAGACACAGTCGGTGTGTCTTTGATTCTGAGTTATCGGATACCACTGGTGGTAATGCATTGAGTAACACAGGCATCAGCAGGTTTTATAACGTTTAATTAATTAAGTTATATTTATCGTTTTATTATCGATCCTTTATTGCATTTATTGGATATATGTCTTTTGACATACTTTATCATAAACTTAAGCCATGCATTCAATTACGTTTTATTCTATTAAATTCGATCTTATATTAATTTTGTTAATTAATTAGCGGATATATTTAAATATGGGTCCTATTTCTTACTATCAAGTATCTAAAAGACTATATAATTCGACGAAATTGTGTCACATGGAAATGATTTCACATAAGTAATGTTTTAGTTTCTATTTCTATATTGCATAAACAGGTTTCTTTCAAAAAACGTAGATTAATGAGGGATAAAAAGCCAAATTTATATTTAAATAATACTCAACCTTTGGATAAGTATTGGCGAAAAGTATTTAAAAATAATAAGATCTTATCACCTTTTTATGTATTACAGTTACAAAATAAAGATTTTTAAATGGTGTTCTTACTATTTATAAACTATTTTTAACTTCTGAAATGTCAGACATTTGTCGAGAAGACATTATTGTTGCAAATCTAACTATTTATCATCGTTAATTCAACAAACAAATAATCAAAAGAAATTAATACTCATGTACATTGTTTTTAACAGAAAGTAAATTGTAGATTTACAAACAAAATAGAAACAAGCAAACACAAAAAAAACCTCTGCCTTTGGATTACCGCACGAGGTCCACTTCCTCTAAAGCCAATGTCATAAATATTTAATGTTCCAGAAGAAAACAAACGTAACCATACGTTAGCACTTTAATTTACTATCAATACAATGTGTACTAAATAATATACCAACATTGCCAGGATCATTTCTAAGATTTCGATAACCGTGTGGATCAACACCAGTTTCTTCTATGCACGTAATCCCTAGTTTCTTCTATGCACGTAATCCAAAATGGCCGAATGTTTTATGTGAATGCTTGAAATCGTTCCTATAAACTTGATTTAATTGAGGGCGGTTAGCTCTAACTTCTAATAAATCATCATTTGTTTTCTTTTTACACTGGTTCATTGTTTCTTACATTACGTGTAATAAACAGAATTTATGTGATAATGAGTTTGATGACTATGTGGGAATCCTTCCGTGCTTTAAAGCTGATAAATGTATGAACAGAAGCACACGATCTTCAATCAGTTTTACCTTTGACGCTCTCTGGTGCATTTTAACAAGCAATAATTCAGGCATATCAATCACTAAGCATGGTCTTTACATCTGTCGATCGATTAGGACGAAGTGCTCTGAATGCCATGTTAATGAAGTAATCCCTACATCCGCGCGGCTATCCTAGCATGCTAATGTACTGGTTTCAGCATGGGATGCTTTATGTGTGAACTGAACCGAACGCTTCTCCAGTCGTTAACTTTCTCCTCCAACATGAATATAAGAGACGTTTACCAGCTAAGCATACTCATAACTGTTACAAAGCTGTTTAAAGGGGCCCTCCGATTGATATGTAGACTAGCGTGACTGCTTACCTTTAATATTATAATGATAGATACACTAAGGGCCTACTTTCATCTGCTGGTATATTTGCTTGAGTGTCCAAATCAGTGTACATTGTGACGGGAGTCAGGATGTTAGCACACAGCTACGTGATAATGACGAAGATCCACATGGATATTTGTCGTTAACTGTCGACGCCGTTCAGACATTCGGGAGGTACACAAACCGTTCAGACACTCGGGAGGTACACAAACCGTTCAGACATTCTGGAGGTACACAAACCACCGTTCAGACATTCGGGGGGTACACAAACCGTTTAGACATTCGGGAGGTACACAAACTGTGTTGATGAAATAAAGCAGGTTATTAACGGATTTACGTCTGATATTGTGTGAAGTTTAAAAAATTTAGTGGGATTCTGTAAAACATAGCTTCCACTTGGATTATATCAGGCTGGCCCTCGGAGATACACCCAGACATCTATTAAAGGTCATTTTGTTTATATTTGTGGAATAAGGTGGTGCCATATTGTGATGATATTAAGTCGGACTTATTATAAAGGGACTGATATACTCAACAATCCTTTTATTACATTATTTAGTAAGTGAAATATCGTATAATCTGATTGTCACTTGTTTCATTTAATGAATCAGAAAAAATAATCAATGCAACCTATTTCTTTTTTGTTATGGATTAACCTTCTTTTTCCTGAGAGGAACTCTTCTCGGCTTGATATTTAGAAATATTGTTTCACGGTTTGTCATATGTATTGTAATTCATCATATTGCCAGATCAAATTGAAAACAATTCAAACAGATACATGTACTCTTGTTATATATTTTCAGGAGGTCATCATGGCCCATTCAGCATACGCACGTGCAGCGGGTCTTCAGAGCGAAGTCAACAAGATAACTGTGACAAGGGTAGCGGGGAATGAGGTGGAATACAAGCGTCAACTCAACCTGTATCGCAAGGACATGATGCTTACGATCAATAACATTCAGAGGGAGGAAAAACGTTTGAAAAAATCCATGGTGAAGTACCGAGGACGCATGCGGCAGAATCGACGAGTAAGGAAACAGAGGGAAAAGGAGGATTATGAGAGGGATCGTAGAGCAATGCATAATATGTCAAATGTACTGGTGGTGCAAACCCCTTCGGACATGCTCACACAAGTACCTATGAAAGAGGGATCCCCTGATAGCGGCATTGGGGAGGAAATTCAAGGGAAATCAAAGGAGGAAGGGTCAACAGAGGATGATGCTTTAGAAGGAGAAGACGTAAATGAAGACAGTGAAAACATAAAATCAAAATCAAAAAAATGTGTTAAGAAATTGAGAAAAGAGGAAGACTGTGACGGTAAAACATACATCACACTGCCTGTTATAACAGAGGACACCGAGGAGGCGGAGGAACAGTCTGTAACAGGTACATCTATGGATGACGGTCAGGATTCTGCGTCAGGAACACATGACGACAAATGGCAAAAGCGAAAGGAAAGAAAGGCTTCTGTAGATGACTCAAAAAAAGTCGAACTGCCCGATATCATTAAAAATAAACGGCGTGGTACAAAGACATTGAAAACAAAGAAGCAAGTTGTCTCGTTTGCAGATTTAATTAAGCTGCAACATTCCACAAGTACAAAAAAACTTTTCGATTTAGTTCACATCCTAGCAGAGAAACATGGTGTAAAGGAGGACGAAGTCATTGTAGAGAAAGAGAACAGAAACATTGCTGCTCTGAGGAGTAGTGATCAGGGTATATCGGAGTCGATGATGCGAGCGGCTTCTGTACTTTATCCAATGAAATTCGGATACATCTCGGCTAATCGTGCGGGGGAAGCTGAACCTATTACTCCCTCCTCGTCACTGGACGAGCCGTCCACAGACAATTCTGGGCTCTCCTCTCCACTAGAGGTCAGACACCCAAGTAAACCGTCGTCTCCTCGTGTAAACTTTCGAATTTCCGACGATCATAATTCTGGGATAAGGAACTACTCCAGACAAACGGAACCAAATCTACCAAGTGTTCGGAGTTCGTATCCAAAAGAGAATATGAAACGGAACAACAGTCTGCCAACATTACTCGACCAGGTCGAGAAGGTACAAAAAGCTCATTCTCAAAAACAAACTGGAAGTGACTCTACTCAAAGAAGAAATTCGTTGTCAAAATCGTCTAACTCAACACCGAGGGTGTTACCACCTTTAGAGAGAAAGAGAATGTCTGCCGGTAATGTATATGCACAGAAAAGTGACGCTGTTTCATGGACAGAAGCATTTGCATTGTTAAAAGGAGTACATAATTTATTCGACTAATTCAATGGAAAGTGCCAAAATCATATACAAATGTTATATTGCGTGATTGCTTTTATGTCGGATATAGTTTATAGAGAGACGTCAAGCAGGACTGGTATCAGTTATTTGTTTGTTGCCATTTAGTGATAAACAAAATTATACAACAGATATGTATTTCAAATTCCTTGTCAGATAAATTCTACCTAAAACGTTATAAGCAAGCCATGATTTTATATAATATCAATATTATAGCTGATCTGTTCATTAAATTTGAACAATTTCTATTGAACATGTGTATTTTATTGGTTTTTCTTTCTGGATTTCTCTAGCTACATTGTAACTAGACAATTAAATATACATTATCAGACTTTGATAAAATCACCATTTTATATATTTTATAATATAAATAAATTTCATTTCTATTTCTCACTTCTGAGTTAATCTAGAAATCTTAATTACTTGCCATGCATGTATTTGCAAAAAAAAAAGTAATTTCAGTATGTTATTATTCACATTTATCATTTTAAACAAGCCAGGAAACACATTCGAAAGTTACTACTAAGCAGTATTGACTGCGGTTTATGGTTTTCCTCCAGTTATCAAATTTGTATGTACATTTCATTATTTCCTAATATATTATAGGAGATTATCAATTTCTGTGTAAGCACGATCTCAGAGAACTTGTTAGGTAAGAGCTGTATCAATCATCTGCTCTCTGGATTGGAATCTGTGATCGGTCTATTGGTTTTATAAAACGTATTATAACAACTCTTAACAATTTAGGATATTACTAGTCTTTATTTTAGGTACGGTTTAGATAATTGATCTCCGGTATTTAACAATATATTTTATACTGTTTAACTATGATGCTTGTATAATGTAATTATGATGTTTGACACTTTAATAAACAAATTAATTGATTGATTGATTTTGTATTTCATATCGAGCAAGTTTGATAAAATGTTTTAGTGATTTACAACATAATTCAAAGTACGATTGAAATTGAAAATGTAAATTTCTATAAATTTATCAATTAAAGCAGTTTCTTATTAAATGGTATTAACTGTGAATGATGACCTTAAATCTTTAAAAAATATACCATACCGATGCAATACGTAAGGTTAAGGCCTCAGCTGTAACCGTAGTGTTTCTATCAACATAATAACAACGAGAACAGAAGAGAAAAATCAAACCAATGCTAATACGGAGACACAGGTAAACTATTTTCTTACAGCTAATTCATGACAATTTAATTCTGAGTTAGCCCCTTATTACTTCAAATTTTTTATAAAATAAAATAAAACCTAAAAGATAAACCGCATAAAAATGATGACGTCGTACATAAATACCGCAGAGTCCGATGTCATTCAAAATAGAGATTTATCCTAATCTAAACAGAAATCAAGTTAAAAAGAAAAATGATATTGAATAATGCAAAGTTAGTAACATCGTCCACATTCATAAAGATAAGCACGTGTAGAATATATTTTTACAAAGCTGGTCATTAAACTAAAATGGTACATTGTATATTCGACACAAACTCACTATAGTGTTCTCTCTCTCCTATACCTATACCTACGTGTTTGTAGAGTAAGCTGATATGAAGATGATAGCACATACACGTACTGGGAACCTACAATAATGTCAATAACACTAGAAAGGCAAATACAACAGGACTTTAGGAAATCTTTTGAATCGGATTTAAAAGGCGTGTTGACAAGGTCGTGCTATACTTACTTTCTCCCATTTGTGACAATATATCTTGACTCTTTACATGTTATTGGTGAAGTATGTCCCCGACATCTTGAAACATTTATCCGGTCGATAGTTTACCTTTGTAAAACTATCATGAATCATGTATATACACTATTGACATTAAATTCAAATATGTACATTCAAACTTTGATCTTATATATATCAATGTCAAGTGAGGATCACGTTAAACATGTTTACCAACCTTGTGGCATCCTACAGGGAATCACTTGTCAATTAGGGTCGTAAATTAGGTTGTCCTTTTGTGACATGAAGCTGGACTTTTCGATATGCTTTTTTGGTATGCCTAAATGTTTTTATTGTGAATAATGGCTCAGTTCTTTTTGAGTTCCTGACGTCTACTTGGATATGACCAAGATTTACATGGCGGGTGTCGTCGATGAAGCAAAAGATGCTTACTCTTCCGGAACACATCACGTATTTGTTCTCCGTGTACATGTTTCTTTTAAATTTGTTCATATCCTGCCCATGGTTTAATCGAGTTTTAGTTCGGATTATAATTTTGTTGACATAAAGTACTTTTTAGCATGATATTAAACGAACCAATAAATACAACGGAGCTAACTTCCTAAAGTATGTTTTGCAAAATACAAGATCGAGTTTGATTATTGTAAGCGCGCACATATTATTCCCTTTTTAAACTATTTTGAACAATAGTTCACTTAGTTTACTGCTTGTTAAAGACGCCGTCCCTGATTACTGCCTCTACATGGTTATGTATAAACACTGTTATTCCTGCTGTTACCGTACTGATCCATGCATTCACATAGTTTGACAACAATGTTCCATACATTGGAAGACAAGAACTGTATCACAGGCTTCTACGCGCACATTGAAATAAGGATGTTACTCCATTCGCTCTCTCATTAATATGCATGTGCTATTTAGTAAACTTACAAAGAAATAGACATAACAACATCACATATGAACCTACAAATAAACAATACATACCTCACACTTTGCAATAATGCAAAATCGTTATAATAACTTATATCATCATAAAGTGTAGATTGAGTTTTGCAATAAGATACGCTACATTACTAGCATAAGTAACACGAACATAAATTATCAAAACAACTTCAAATCACAGCCACGGTATTTCGAAATATCAAAACAACTTCAAATCACAGCCATGGTATTTCAAAATATCAAAACAACCTCAAATCACAGCCAGGACATTTCAAATTATCAAAAACAACTTCAAATCGCAGCCATGGCATTTCGAAATATCAAAACAACTTCAAATCGCAGCCATGGTATTTCAAAATATCAAAACAACTTCAAATCACAGCCATGGTATTTCAAATTATCAAAACAACTTCAAATCACAGCCTTGGTATTTCGAATTATCAAAACAACTTAAAATCACAGCCAGGGCATTTCAAATTATCAAAACAACTTCAAATCACAGCCAGGGCATTTCAAATTATCAAAACAACTTCAAATCACAGCCAGGGCATTTCAAATTATCAAAACTACCTCAAATCACAACCAGAGCATTTCAAATTCAACAAAAACACTATTTGAATTCTAACCAATGCCATTGCCAACGATGGGGGAGAATGAGACAAAGTGTTCCTGTAGAGTAAACGTCAAATTCCTACAGGTCAAATCAAAGTTAGACCATCTCATCTGCTGACTTTTAACCTCAATGTTTCACACTAAAGGTGACACTTATGTTACAATGGATGCGAGTAAATCGATTTGTTACAAAAACTCCGTTCAGGCATCTTAAAACTTTATCAGAATATTGCATACAATGCAAAACCATGGTATTGTATCAATGAAGATTATTCATAAGTTGCATTTTCGATTTACAACTTATAAAAAGTTATACCAATACACATAATTTATTATGGACTTCCGTTGCAGTGACAAACAGTGTATGTTTGTTGAAATGTTTAAAACAAACTGACGCCTGGTCATCCATGTGTAACGTGTAATGACCGGGTTTTGTTTTATCCAGGATATGTGTACACCACCGTGACCATCGCATCCACTGGACCATTACGCATTGTTTGGTGGTGTTGTGTCAAAAAATGTTTTGATTGTGGATGAATTAAGTTTCAGATTCTGCAGCCACCTAAAATTTGGATACGTAAATACTGCTGTAACGTTGAACGATATCCTATGGTATTGGGGGAAGGGGTGCAATTATCAGCATGAAGTGGTATGGGAGTTCGTTAATAAAGTATTTCTGAGGATATTCTAGGTCGTCCTTTGAGGAATATGTCATACCAGCAGTCTATGTCATACCAGCAGTCTAATTTGCAGGATCTGGTCCACGCTGCGGCCGATGAATAGGATAACATTTCAGATAATGCTTTGCACGTTCAACGATACGACGCTACCAAAGGGGGTTTCATACATGCAAGCCATACAAGGCGGTTACATAGGCCATACAATAGGGTTACATAGGCCATACAATAGGGTTACATAGGCCATACAAGGGGTTAATATAGGCCATACAATAGGGTTACATAGCCCATACAAGGGGGTAACATAGGCCATACAATAGGGTTACATAGCCCATACAAGGGGGTAATATAGGCCATACAAGGGGGTAACATAGGCCATACAATAGGGTTACATAGGCCATACAATAGGATAACATTTAAGGGGGTTACATGCATGTAAGCCATACAAGGGGTTACATAGGCAATACAAGGGGGTAACATAGGCCATACAATAGGGTTACATAGGCCCTACAATAGGGTTACATAGGCCCCCACAATAGGGATACATAGGCCATACAAAAGTGTTACATAGGCCATACAATAGGGTTACATAGCCCATACAAGGGGGTAACATAGGCCATACAATAGGGATACATAGGCCATACAAAAGGGTTACATAGGCCATACAATAGGGTTACATAGGCCATACGATAGGGTTACATAGGCCATACAATAGGGTTACATAGGCCATACAATAGGGTTACATAGCCCATACAATAGGGTTACACAGGCCATACAATAGGGTTACATAGGCCATACAATAGGGTTACATAGGCCATACGATAGGGTTACATAGGCCATACAATAGGGTTACATAGGCCCTACAATAGGGTTACATAGCCCATACAATAGGGTTACATAGCCCATACAATAGGGTCACATAGGCCATACAATAGGGTTACATAGGCCCTACAATAGGGTTACATAGGCCATACAAAAGGGTTACATAGGCCATACAATAGGGTTACATAGGCCATACGAAAGGGTTACATAGGCCATACAATAGGGTTACATAGGCCATACAATAGGGTTACATAGGCCCTACAATAGGGTTACATAGGCCATACAATAGGGTTACATAGGCCCTACAATAGGGTTACATAGGCCATACAATAGGGTTACATAGGCCATACAATAGGGTTACATAGGCCCTACAATAGGGTTACATAGGCCCTACAATAGGGATACATAGGCCATACAATAGGGTTACATAGCCCATACAATAGGGTTACATAGGCCTTACAATATGGTTACAAAGCCCATACAATAGGGTTACATAGGCCATACTATAGGGTTACATAGGCCATACAATAGGGTTACTTAGCCCATACAATAGGGTAACATAGGCCATACAATAGGGTTACATAGGCCATACGATAGGGTTACATAGGCCATACAATAGGGTAACATAGGCCATACAATAGGGATACATAGGCCATACAATAGGGTAACATAGGCCATACAATAGGGTAACATAGGCCATACAATAGGGTTACATATCCCATACAAGGGGGTAATATAGGCCATACAAGGGGGTAACATAGGCCATACAATAGGGTTACATAGGCCATAAAAGGGGGTAACATTGGCCATACAATAGGGTTACATAGCCCATACAATAGGGTTACATAGGCCATACAAGGGGGTAATATAGGCCATACAATATGGTTACATAGGCCATACAAGGGGGTTACATAGCCCATACAAGGGGGTAACAAAGGCCATACAATAGGGTTACATAGGCCTTACAATAGGGTTACATAGCCCATACAAGAGGATAACATAGGCCATGCAAGGGGTAACATAGGCCATACAAGGGGGTTACATAGGCCATACAAGGGGGTAACAAAGGCCATACAAGGGGGTAACATAAGCCATACAAGGGGGTAACATATGCCATACAATAGGGTTACATAGGCCATACAAGGGGGTTACATAAGCCATACAAGGGGGTAACATATGCCATACAAGGGGGTTACACAAGCCATACAAGGGGGTAACATATGCCATACAAGGGGGTTACATAGGCCATACAAGGGGTTACATAGGCAATACAAGGGAGTTACATAGGCCATACAAGGGGGTAACATAGGTCATACAAGGGGGTAACATAGGCCATACAATGGGGTAGTATAGGTCATACAAGGGGGTCATATAAGCCATACAAGGGGATTAAATAGACCATACAAGGGGGTTACATACTACCATACAAGGGGTAATATAGGTCATACAATGGGATTACATAGGCCATACAAGGGGGTTACATAAGTCATACAAGGGGGTTACAAATGTACATAGGTCATACAAAGGGTTGTATAGATCATTTAATGGGGTTATCTAGGTCATACTAGGGGTTCCATGCATGTAGGTCATACGAGGGGGTTACATAGGCCATGCAAGGGGGTTACATTGGTCATACAAGGGGGTTGCATACGTCATAAAAGGGGGTTACCTACGCCATACAAGGGGAGTATATAGGTTATACGAGGGGGTTATTTAAGAAATAATTTGGGGTTTTTTGTTGTTTACTGGTGTGTAACTGATTTTTTTTATACTGATATTTTAAATGACGCGCGCCAGCACGTTATGTTGAAATATCTGTATAAAAAATCAGTTCACACACCAGTAAATAACAAAAAGGATAAATTATTTGTTATTTTAACCATTTGACACTTTAAAATTGATTTACGCAACTTACAAAAGTAACAATCGTCATTTATTAAACGTTATACGCACTAACGGAACAGCCAACAACTGCTTGAATACCAAAACAGCTGATTCCAATTTGGCGACCTGGGATTACGGACATCACCGTACGTTAATGATTAATAACACCAATTAAAATTGGACCAAATCTTACATTTCAATGAACAGATTATAGCTAGTAGAATACCATTGCATCAAAAGCATAACCATTTTGTCGCTAATTATTAGAAAATAACTTTCACCTACATGTGCGATGCAAGTATTACCGAATTCGTTATGATGAAATCGATGAGATATGTTCATACATACAACATCTATAGACGTTGTTTATAAATAACATCAATGAGTTACATGTTTACACGTCCTTGTAAACGTGATCCATATCCGGTACATGTAAGTTTGAACTTTCCTACAGGAACTGAACTTTATACATGTAAAACACAGCAAATATGTCAAATACAAACACGACAATTACTCGAACTCGACATTCCTTTGTATACGTGATTACGTACCTTAACCTCAGTGTATCTTTATTCTAACAGCAAGACGTCTTTGAAGTGCGAACACAGGTGTGTATATTTGTATCACAGGAAAATGAAATGTGTATGGCAATAAACAAGGAGCTATTGTATTTAAAAAAAATCTTTGTGCAAAAAGTCCTTAAGTGATATCGACCAAAAGTATGAAACACAAAAATAACATGATTTTATATAAAGGTATTTCTATACAACTGTTTAAAGGCCCAATATACGTAACTTCAGGAAAAATTTCGTGATTCTGAAAAATTCTGAAAAAAAAATCCAATTGATAACCATGCAAAAAGAAGCCTAAAACGAAGTAAACCTGAGCGGTAACTAACAAGAAACTCTTTACAAAAGAAATCCAAAGAATTGAAAATAATTCAGGTGGGGCCCACTTCAACAACAAACCGAAGGTAGAAGACGGTTCGAAATGGACACGTGTTTACAAATAGCGTGTTTCAACGGCTGCTGTACCGGTAACCGCGAAAGCATTCATCTTAAATATTGCTGATATCAGTTAATCTTAACTAAATCTATAAGTATAATTAAGTTTTGCAGAAAGTTACGTATATTGGGCCTTTAAATTGAACAAGGAGTGCTTTTATATAACAGGTTTTATTTATCATGTGTGGTGCAGAATTCATGTAAGTTTCGTCGATGATCAATATCTGTTAACAAATCAGCGAGGTCTAGCCACCAGCTGTAACAATATATATAAACAGATAGTATAACATAATTCGTATGATCACCGCACAGACAGCTTTCTTGACTTATTGAATGTTTTACCTGTACTTAGATAGAAATCATCAAATCAGTTAATCGGGAGGCATGCTGTCCATCACCCCTAATGTTTCTTGTAAAACCATTGGAATAAGAATACTTTATCTAACACAGTATGAACTAGGTGAAAATGGGTCGTTTTCTAGGTTCTTAATCTTATTTCTAAATCCGACAGAATCCCCTCTCAATAATCAAATATCTTTGCTGTCCCAGCCTTCAACAGATAGGTTTCGGTAGACACCTCAGAATGAATCTTGCATGTAAAAATCCACACATTTACTTCCTTTATGAAAGGTTTTATAATATTACAGGTAATCAAACTGGTGATATAATATTACAGGTAATCAAACTGGTGATATAATATTACAGGTAAACAAACTGGTGATATAATATTACAGGTAATCAAACTGGTGATATAATATTACAGGTAATCAAACTGGTGATATAATATTACAGGTAATCAAACTGGTGATATAAAATTACAGGTAATCAAACTGGTGATATAATATTACAGGTAAACGGACAAATGATATAAAATTACAGGTAATCAAACTGGTGATATAATATTACAGGTAATCAAACTGGTGATATAATATTACAGGTAAACGGACAGGTCATATCATATTACAAGTAAACAAACAGTACAGGTCAATAAATAAGTGATATACATTTACTGGTAAACAAACAGGTGATATAATAATACAGGTAAACAAACAGGTGATATGATAATACAGGCAAACAAACAGATGTACTTATATTACAAGTAACAAAAACAGGTGATATAAAATTACAAGTAAACGGACAGGTGA
Organism: Mimachlamys varia; assembly: GCA_947623455.1. NCBI lineage: Eukaryota > Metazoa > Mollusca > Bivalvia > Pectinida > Pectinidae > Mimachlamys > Mimachlamys varia. Next base: position 7,164,626 of record OX392535.1, read on the forward strand.
TATAATATAACAGTTAAACGGAAATGTGAAATGTCATGAAATAATACAGGAAAACGGACAGGTGATAAAATAGTTCAGGTCAATAAATAAGTGGTATAATGATACAGGTACGCGAACTGATGATATAAAATTACAGGTTAACGAAAAGATGATATAATAATTCAGGTAAACGAAAAGATGGTATAATTTTACAGGTTAACGACCATGTGATATGAAATCAAATGTGACTAACGGCAGCAGTCGTTCTATTCTTTTTTGGTGCACGTAACTGCACGTTTTACACATATGATGTCATATAGTGTAAGTACATGTATAGCAATTATCTGTAGCTGTCTTTTTCTACAACTTGATAATACAACATCTACGTACATTTTTGGAAGTACTTCCACTGTTGGTGATTATAGGATGTCATTTACAGTAATATGATTTACATTACGCCGCACACCGTAGCCTTGATTCTTGTCACATACATACATGTACATATCTATATGTGTGTCTCTTTTCCCATTAGTAGAATGCAAAGCTTTATCGTTGACAAAAAAAAAAGACAAAAAACGCTGAATCTCATGAAGACACAAAATTGAGTAAAGATGAATTAAGTATTTGATATTCCCTTAGCATTTTGAAACATAAATGAGTCTAGACACATAAAACTAGTTCCCTTCTTTTGATAGTTATTTAATGGTTAAAATGGGAATCTGTAGCGATGTTTTGGGAACTAATGCATCTTGTGAGCAATCTATTGCATATATAATCCCCAAATGTTCTCCCTTTATACAGATCATACTATGCTAAATGGGTTCTTAAAATATTTTCGATCAGACATATTCTATTCATAACCATGGTTCTTCCCCCTGTGATTGGATAAGAAGCAAGGCATTTGAAAAATAATGCTAGTATGTTTGACTCCGAAAGCAACTTTAACCTGATATACTATACAGTGAAAGCGTCTGTCAGAAACCATTTCCTAAATCACAAAATATGGCGACAACACTATCTGATAGTCGACATAAGTAGTGTCAATATCGTATATTGATACATCAATGGAGACACGTTTCTTGATGAGTCTATTACATAAACTTCATTATGCCGCCGTACCAGTCGTTTCTTTGTTCAGTGCGATGATTTATTGTAAAGGGATCAATTGTGCACATTTAACTATAAATGTAAATCAATACGATGTTGATCATGTAAATTCCGCAGTAAAAAAATTTATTTGTACCTTGTTAGATATTGAAAAATCCTCCATTCGAGAGAATCGTGTAACCATCAGGCCCTGGTTTCATCAACATTCCTTAACTTAAGGAAATTCCTTAAATTAAAAATCTCCATAGGAAAGCATTGCATAATTTAAGGGGAAAATCCTTAGCTAAGGAACTTTCCTTAACTTCTGTAATGCTTTCCTATGGAGATTTTTTAGTTAAGGAATTTCCTTAAGTTAAGGAAAGTTGATGAAACCGGGGCCAGATCTAACGAACCTCTAAAGATGTCAAAATGCGAACTACATGATAGGTAGTCTTGTCAAACTGAAAACGAGCGCATATGAGAGTCAAACAAACAGTGTATATGAACAATAAAGATTGGTTCACATACCTCCGTATCCGTAATACGTTTGTTAAATGTGAATGATTGGTGTTGGAAGCTCAAATGACTAGCATATTCCACCTTCATACTGAGAGAAGTTGGCTTCCCTTTGACCGAGGGCGAGAACAACATATCATAGACTTGTACCCCGATTCATAACCGAATACAAAGCGATACTACTCGTGTTTCTAATAACTTTCGTCCTGTTAAAGGTTTATTTAAGGTTTGGTTTGGTTTATTTTACGTCCTATGAACAGCCAGTGTCATTTAAGGACGTGCCAGGTTTTTGAGGCGATGGAAAGCCAGAGTACCCACAGAAAAACCACCGACCTACGGTCAGTACCTGGCAACTGGCAACTGCCCCACGTGGGTTCGAACTTGCAACCCAGAGGCGGAGGACTAGTGTTCCAATTTCATATTTATACATGTATACACATATGTATCTTTCAAATGAAAATAAAATTTCATTTGTTTATTTTTTTCAGTTTGACGTGGTAGGATAATATCTTTCAAAATAATAGTAATTCATCTGACTTTTAAATTTCAAATTGAAATGTATTCATCTACTTGATGAATGTTACATACGACTGACAATAAGGGGCCGAGTTGACTAAGCGGTCACGTCGTCAACAATCTTCTAGCACTAACTCTCCACTACTTGATCGCCGGTTCGGGGCCTACGTGGGGCAAATATCAGGAATTGGAGCCGTTGGTACGTGTTTCTTCCCTCCACTACCAAAATAGGCCACGTCCATGAATGACCATAGATGTAAATATGTCGTAAACACAAATAATGTCAAACCAAACATCGCAGTTAGTTGGAGACAAATTTGATAGGTAGAAAGGTTACTCATTCGACTCAATCACACATGTTTTATTATAGCTTAAAATACGTCACATCAAAGTTGTTATTTATTGTTTATGAGTGCAGAGTTATGGATATTTTTAATTCATTATTGGCTATTTAGATTACTTTATTAAACACCTATTTTATTTATATCTAAAGCACAAATTAAATCATTACATGTTGTAGCTAAAATATCGTATGTTCTGAGATGATATTTCACCAATTTATTTGAGTGCATAGGCCTCTCCACAATATCAAGAATGACACAAACAACAACGTGAATTGAAATTGGCCACCCATAAAGTTGACAGTAAAACATATTATTACAAAATCCACCATGTCACTTCAAACATTATATTTATGAATATCAATGCAAAGTAGTTGCAACCACATACCATTGGCAACAACAATCAACATATAATTAAAGATAAAAGCCTATAAAAACCCGCGCTAGCCTAAGTGAGGTTGGCCAGAAATGTATCTTAATATTTTTGACCAATTTACAAATATATCAATAACATTATCTTGTAGGTTCTGTGTTCAGATACTTTGTACGTTTGTACTAACATCAGACAATAATACTGTTTATTTGTATCAGGATTATCAACATGAATTACCAACATGTATACAATGTAATAGAAAATAAATCGTAAAATGCAAACAATGTTAACAGCAATCATTTTGGAGCTTTGTATTTATTCCTCAATTATGAACATTTTTGGATACTGAGGAGCTTCTTTCCTGTGAAAACTGCTTCCATTTCTTATTCTTTTCATGCATTTAATTAAAAGTATAAAGGTTCCTAGCACTTTGCAAATATTTTCGAAATATATGCATATACCTGGATAAAGGTCTTACGTAGTTACCATGGAAGGGTTTACCGATAGGTTTCAATTTTCAATGTACCATCATAAAGCGTTCAGATCAATTGTCATAGTTGTAACGAGACTGTTGAGGGAGTCAATACATTTAATACAACAAAACGTGTTTTTCTAATTATCAAACAAAGATGAACAACTCCTTACATAATGGAGGTATATCAAGCAATAAAAATGTAAGAGTTATGCCCCTTTCAAGCAATAGACACACAGCAAATTCCAGCTGTTCAGTTCATATGATACGTTTCGGATAGTGATGCGGATATTACTTGAAATTCTGGTGATTTGTATGATCCTTTCAGTTTAAAATATTAAAATATATTTAAACGATAAATTAAACCTTGCTATTTAATAGAAAAACAGTGGATTATTTTTCAATATAAGAAACGGTTTTAAATGTAAAACCGTTCTAATGTTTAATTCATGTTTAATCAAAGTCTACGAGGGGTGTTCCAAAAATAATATCACTTGCATCGGTGCTCATATAGCGGAAGTGCTTTTGTTCATTTTAATTTGCTCTGCCCTTCAAAATACTCTCCGCCAGCCAGAACACACCTTTTTAGCCGGTAAATCCATTTTTGGAAGCATTTTTCATACTCTTCAATGGGTACATCCATCAGACACTGATAAACAGCAGATCCAAGGGCATTTCTCGAATTGTATCTCCTTCCAGATAAATGATATTTAAGTTTTGGAAAGAGAAGATAGTCGCAGGGGGCCAAGTCTGGCGAATACGGAGGGTGCGGAAGACGGTAACCTTCTCTGACTCCAAAAAGTCAGTCACAATACGTGCCTTGTGAGCGGGTGCATTATCATGCAAAAGTCGGACATACTTAAGTCCTGTTTTGGGGCGGCGACTTTTGTAGTAGTTCTTCAACTTTCTCAGAACAACGTTTTTATAGAACTTGCCTGTGACCGTTCTGCCTTTTGGCACCGGGATTTGAATAGCTGGACCCTTACTAGTGAAAAAAAATAGCATACAAAACCTTCTTTACCGTTCGTATTCGTTTGGCAATACTTGGGCGTCTGGCATTTTTAGTGGCCCATATTCGGTTGGCAACCTTCCGCTTTGGTTCAAAATAATACACCCAGGTCTCATCACCAGTGACTATATTATCAAATGCCTTTTTACTATATTTTGTGTACATTTCGAGAAGTTTTTTTGCCATTGTTACATGCGTCTTCTTTTGCTCATCCGTTCACAAATGGGGTATCCATCTTGCATGTATCTTTCTAACTTTTATGTGTTTCTTCAAAATTGCATGAACTCTTGCTAACGACAATTTTGTCATTCGAGCCAATTGTCCTACGCTGAATCGAGCATCAGTTTGGAGGATATTTCGGATTTTTTCTATGTTACCTTTGGTCGTAGTTGTTGCAGGACGACCTGGGTGAGCAGCATCTTTCAGCTGCTGCTGCAAAGCACTAAATTTACCTACCCACCTACAAAAAGTCCTGTGAGACATTTGGCCCTCCCCATAAATGCCACACACCTCGCGGTGAATATCTACAGCCTTTATGCCGAGTAATGACCTACCTTTTATATAGGCCCTAATTTCAAGAACATTTTCACCTCGTTTTCCTGTGATTTTGTGTCTAGTCTAACGAATAGGCTATGAAACGATGTACACTGTACCGAGGCCAGTGAACGTGTGGACGAGATATTTACCTGTGTCACGAGCCAGGGATCACTCAATCGACACGAGGTGGTTTTGTCCATAAATTGCACGATTTCCGCGAAATAAAGCACAGATGACATTATTTATGGAACACCCCTTGTATGTTTAAAAGAGCACATATGGTGTATTTATATCTCATACAGTGCACAGTTAATCGTACTATCAGAAGACAGAAGACAATTTCGTGAATTTCCCTTCTGTTCATGACTGTTAATACAAGATTATATTTGAATGGCGGGTGTCGTCGATGAAGCAGAACACTCTTACTCTTCAGGAACACCTGGTCTTATTCTCTTGTGCTTTTACGAGAGTCTCCATGTCAATCTTTCCGTTGTTCCTATTTTGCCCCTAGTTTAATCGATTTTGAGTTTGAATTATTGTTTTGTTGGCGCTTTGGTATTCTTTGATTTTCATTTTTTTTTTTTTTTGCCAATGTTAAGTAGATTTTGTTCAATGAAACTCGATCAGATGTTTAAGTACCATTATAATATGGGAGAAAGTCTCATCACGACAATATACATAAAAATATTTTGAAAGTAAAGATGAGTTTTTGTTTATTCGTTATTTTATGGTTTATGGGACAAATGTTTGATTTCCTGTCTACAGTTGCTGAACTGCAAGGATGGAGACATAAATGATGAACAAAACGATCGACTAAACCGACCAGTAAACTTTACTTTGTATATATACAAAACAAAAACAAACAAAAAAGAGAATACCGAAGTGTCCACAAACCTGTTTATAAAAACAGTTGACAATATGAACAAAAGGAAATATTTATACGAAGAACCTTAGAAAACGTACAAAATAATAAGACCGGGTGTCACTTTGTATATGTTACACGAACACGTAGAATATATTACATGATTTATTTTGTTGATTCTTTTTATATTGCAGTATTTGGGTACATGTACATGTACTAGATTGTATATTTACACAAACATAGAGGGACAGACATATCTAATCTATGACGTGCATTTTCATTTACCTTTGACAAGATTAAAAAGTTTCTCTGTTGCATGTTGAAGGAAGTAGCAAATACATGGTAGGATAATCATTATATCTGTATATACTAAATTATGTAATTTACAACAGGTTTGGACATTTGTAATGCCTTCAAAAGATAAAAAAAAAACCAATTACACAAAAAATAATCACTTATAAGCATTGGTACTATTCACATAATAAATATTCTTTAGATATTTAGATATTTTCTTTCATTCAGTAAACATCACAAATTTCCGTTTAAGGAGGCTCGACCGTTTCGCAATTAACCTCTAGATTTCCTTAAAACTTCCATACGTTGATTATGCTACCAGGTAGAGATGATTTTGTGAAAATCTAAGCATTCCTCGTAATCTTCAGTTGAAAACTTGAACCGTCCCCTCTTATCTCGCCATTGTTGGCATCGTGACATATCACTGTGTAGAACAAATTGATACCCCGTTTTCAAATACCAGGTGCACAACGAGAATTAAAACTTGTGTATTACATAGGGTCGAGCGTCCTTAATTCGATAAACCTGTATGCATAAAGCTCGCATTCAAATTTATATAACACGGTAAATATAAAACATTAATCGATCAAACTATAAAAACAGACATTTACACTGACAAGTTGTCTGTATACAAACAAAAATTACAAACAAAATATCTAACAAATAGCAAAGAAATTAGATGGTACATATGACGACATGCCCTTGTTTGTATATACAAGTATGTGACACCTAATAATGTACTGATGTAAAATGATTCTTTTTGTCACATGAGATTAATTCTAAAACGAATTTCGTTATTATTTCTAAGAATAAAACTATGAACACATCCTAAATCTACACGGGAATGTTTTAACAGTAGTGTTGAAATGAATAAAGTATCCTTTGAAACACTGACATATTTGAACAAGTCTAATAAGACATGAAAATATATGTACAAGTATGGCATTTAGTCAGAATGATAAATGTGAAGATATGTTATATAGTGACTGAAAGTCATTTTTTTTAACTTTCATAGTGCTATGAAAGGTCAGCCGTTACATCCATATTGAATGAAGCCCGCTAGGGCTTCATGCTAAATATGGATGTAACGGCTGACCTTTCATAGCACTATGAAAGTTAAAAAAAAAAACTTTTAATCCATATATTTACATTTTTACTATAGAACAATTGCTTAACTTCATTTATATTTTTTCCAATTAATTGTTTATTACCTGCGTTTGTATTTGTGTCGTCATTTAAACGACATTGGCGGAACAGTCAAGCTTGAATAAAATTGGCGCCAATGATAATAATTAGTCATTTGAGCGTTTGACGCAAGGGCATTCTCCATGTTATTCGAAGCGGCGCGACAAGACTCCGATTGAACAAGCTTGATCTATGACGTCATAATGTAACCACGTGCTACGTCTCGAGAACCATTGCTTTCATACTTTTATGAAAGGCATTTTTGCTGTTAATCTTCATATAGTGGGTTGCAGCACAAATGTAAATATATTGACATGTTCAATATATGAGCTGTATATGTATAAAAATGTACTTAAATGCATGAATTTGTATTAAAATTACCCTGGAATGAACTCAAGTTACCCTGCAATCGTGCCTATCTCTAACAGATACACTGATTTTTAACATGTTTTGACGCAACACTGAAATAAGAACAGAACAGTGTTGTGGCGATACATTGAATTACTACGATGTCTAACAACGCTACAATGAAATATGTGACTAACACTTCACTGACATGAACATAGATGCCACCAAGTCATACTGAGATGTATGAACATTTGTTAATTCTGAAATAATGTTACACTTAAATGAATGACCTTGCGATAATGCTAAATAATAATGGTGACGTACCGTGTTACTTATATGAAACACTAGAAGAAAATTATATACAGGACAATTGAATACGGTGTACGTACAGAGCCTGATCTTAAAGATTTGTTGGCCAGAATATACTGCCGTGGCCCGTGGCTTCCTTAGAATTACTCATCACAAACATTGTTTTTGTATGCACGCACATGCATTTGTTTAATCAAGGCGTGTGTGATGTGTATATTTGTAGTAGAGGGGGTATTTGAAGAAAGAAAAAGCTTATCATTTTCAAAATTTGGTATTTAAGTACGGCTTTATAATTTCTGATTCTCGTCTTTTCTTGTACATAGCATATATCACGACACTCGTGATGGCTAGAATAAACAAACATCCAGCCACTGTCCCTGCTATCAAAGCAATTTCATTATCTGATAGCTTAGACTTGCTACCTGAATTGGCCGAATTAGAGCCCGGCAAAGGAGTGGTAGTTTCCGTCATTCCCCCTGATAACGAGGTAGAAACACTATATCCACTCGTAGTCTGAACATGTACTGGTCGTTTTGATATAGATGGAGACCATGTTGGACTTGATGGGTTCGTTTTTCTTGATATTACAGTTGTTGATACAGTGCTAGACGGTATTTTCGGTGTTGGAGTAGTTGAAACAGTGGTAGATGACTTTGTGGTCGTTGGGGTGGTTGGTTCAGTGGTTGATGGTATTTTCGTTGTTGGAGTATTTGATACAGTTGAAGATGGTGTTTTCGTCGTTGGAGTGGTTGATACAGTGGTCGATGGTGTTTTCGTTTTTGGAGTGGTTGATACAGTTGAAGATGACTTTGTGATCGTTGGAGTAGTAGGTTCAGTGGTCGATGGTGTTTTTGGAGTTGGAGTGGTTGGTACAGTGGAAGATTGAATTGTTGTCGTTGGAGTGGTTGATTCAGTGGTCGATGGTGTTTTCGTTATTGGCGTGGTTGGTACAGTGGTCGGTGGTGTTTTTGGTGTTGGAGTAGTTGGTGCAGTTGAAGATGGTATTTTTGTCGATGGCATTGTTGCGACAGTGCTTAACGGTGTTTTCGTCGTTGGAATCGTTGATACAGTGGTAGATGACTTTGTGGTCGTTGGAGTAGTTGATACAGTGGTCGATGGTGTTTTCGTTGTTGGAGTAGTTGATACAGTTGAAGATTGCTTTGTGATCGTTGGAGTAGTTGATTCAGTGGTCGATGGTGTTTTCGTTGTGGGAGTAGTTGATACAGTTGAAGATGGATTTGTGATCGTTGGAGTAGTTGATTCAGTGGTCGATGGTGTTTTCGTTGTTGGAGTAGTTGATACAGTGGTCGATGATGTTTTCGTTGTTGGAGTAGTTGATACAGTGGTCGATGGTGTTTTCGTCGTTGGAGTAGTTGATGCAGTGGTCGATGGTGTTTTCGGTGTTGGAGATGTTGATTCAGTGGTCGATGGTGTTTTCGGTGTTGGAGATGTTGATACAGTGGTCGATGGTGTTTTCGGTGTTGGAGATGTTGATTCAGTGGTCGATGGTGTTTTCGGTGTTGGAGTAGTTGATTCAGTGGTCGATGGTGTTTTCGGTGTTGGGGTAGTTGATTCAGTGGTAGATTGTGTATTTATTGTAGGTCTAGTCGATACAGTGAAAGATTGTATTTTCGGTGTTGGAGATGGTGATACAGTGGTTGATGGTGTTTTCGGTGTTGGAGATGTTGATACAGTGGTCGATGGTGATTTTGGTGTTAGAGTAGTTGATGAAGTTGTAGATGGTATGTTTGTCGATGGCATTGATGCGACAGTGCTAAACGGTGTTTTCGCTGTTGGAGTAGTTGATACAGTTGAAAATGGCTTTGTGGTCGTTGGAGTAGTTGATTCAGTGGTCGATGGTGTTTTCGTTGTTGGAGTAGTTGATACAGTTGAAGATGGCTTTGTGGTCGTTGGAGTAGTTGATTCAGTGGTCGATAGTGTTTTCGTTATTAGAGTAGTTGATACAGTGGTAGATGGTGTTTTTCTTGTAGGTCTAGTCGATGCAGTGGAAGATTGTATTTTTGGTGTTGGAGATGTTGATACAGCAGTAGATGACTTTTTGGTCGTTGAAGTAGTTAATTCAGTGGTAGATGGTGGTTTCGTTATTGGAGTAGTTGATACAGTGGTCGAAAGTGTTTTCGATATTGGAGTGGTTGATGCAGTGGTCGATTGTGTTTTCGCTGTTGGAGTAGTTGATACAGTTGCAGATGGCTTTGTGGTCGTTGGAGTAGTTGATTCAGTGGTCGATAGTGTTTTCGTTATTGGAGTAGTTGATACAGTGGTAGATGGCGTTTTTCTTGGAGGAATAGTCGATACAGTGGAAGATTGTATTTTCGGTGTTGGAGATGTTGGTACAGCGGTAGATTGAGTTGTTGTCGTTGGAGTGGTTGATTCAGTGGTAGATTGAGTTGTTGTCGTTAGAGTGGTTGATTCAGTGGTAGATTGAGTTGTTGTCGTTGGAGTGGTTGATACAGTGGTAGATTGAGTTGTCGTCGTTGGGGTAGTTGTGGTAGGTATTGGCCGTACTTTATCAATTCTGACATTATCAATGCCGACCAAACTCTTATAACCTGCCTTTGTTGTCGTAAACGATAGCTGCAATTAGATATGTCGAGAGAGGTTATTTTAAAATCATCCTACTGACTCGGCGCGAAGCATAAAAATATAGCTGCATTGATTATGAATAAATGAAATATTGGCTATTATCAAATTGAATACAATATTACAAGTATTACACATAACGATTTATTTAACCCCAAAATAGGCTGCGACACTTGCTTAACGAAAATCAACTTTATTACAACACAATGCCGTGAAGTGGTCTCAGTTAATGTAATATTATACGATGGTAACATAACATACATATACAGAAGTCGTGGTCATATATTTGTGTAAGTGTAATGCAAAATATCAACCTGACGCAAATTTATTTATTACCTTACATATCAAATAGCACATGTGTGTGTGTTAATCCTTGAAGATATTTGGCAAATATTAGATTATATGCTCCATAAAATAGGGAGAAGGTCTTCCTCGGTTCTCATTTTCTCTCGGAGCATACTTTGTCAAAACCACGACAAAAGCTAAGAGGGAATATACTGAAGAAGATATAGTACGGGTGATTGAATTCCTGGTCGACAACTTTTTTGTTGAGTTCGGAGGAAAGATTTTCAAGCAGACTGTTGGCATTCCCATGTGAAAAAACCGGGCCCCACTCTTAGCTGACTTGTTTTTGTTTTCATTCGAGGCTGAATTTGTGGAGGAGCTAATCAGGACAGGTAACAAAAACCTTGCCAAATCTTTTAATTTCACTCTCAGATATATCGACGATGTGTTATCTATAAACAACAAGAAGTTTGCTGACCACGTCGATCGTATATACCCTTCTGAACTTGAAAATAAAGGACACAACAGACTCTTCTACATCAGCTGCTTACCTCGATCACTAGTTAAACTACGACAAACATGGACAGCTTACTACTAAGCTATACTAAAAACGAGATGATTTCAATTTTCCGATCGTTAACTTTCCATTTCTTGATAGTAACATCCCTGCTTCTCCAACCTATGGTGTTTATATGTCGCAGGTGATTCGGTATTCCAGGGCTTGCTCTAAATATCGGGATTTTCGTGATCGATGTCGACTGCTGACAAACAAACTAACAACACAAGGATTCGAGAGATGCAGGTTGATCGGTACTATGGGCAAGTTTTATGGTCGCCATCTTTGTCTCATTGAGAAATATTCTGTATCTTTAAGTGATATGAAGATGGACGTTTTTGAGTATGCCCATTAGTGTGTTTACTTGTTGTGATTGACAATGATACTCGGTTCTCTTTTTGAAAACTTGATGTTTACTTGGATGTGACAAAGATTTACATGGCGGGTGTCGTCGATGAAGCAGAAGACGCTTACTCTTCCGGAACACCTGGGCTTATTCTCTTGTACTTTTGTAAGGGTCCCCATGTAAATCTTTCCTTTGTTCAAATTTTGCCCCTGGTTTAATCGATTTTGAGTTTGGATTATGATTATGTTGACGCTCCGGTATTCTCTTATTTTATTTGAGAACTTGATGTTTACATGGATGTGACAAAGATTTACATGGCGGGTGTCGTCGATGAAGCAGAAGACGCTTACTCTTCTGGAACACCTGGTCTTATTCTCTTGTACTTTTACAAGGGTCTCCATGTAAATCTTTCCTTTGTTCATATTTTGCCCCTGGTTTAATCGATTTCGAGTTTGGATTATGATTTTGTTAACGCTTCGGTATTCTCTTATTTATCTCACTTTATGTCAATTATCCGTTACTTACCTGAAACGGGTCTGCGCTTCTTATTGCCACGACTGCACTATTCCAACTTCCCGTGGATTTGTCAGTTGTGTTCCACAAATGTAACCTTTCAGTTTTTATGTTGGCGAAAACGACAAGGTCAGATGCCTGTCCGGATACAAAATAGAGAAACTCCACACATATGTCCCCTTCCGGTACAGGTGTACTTAAGCTGTCTTTCACAAGGTCATTACTTGCTCCGAAATAAGAATCTTTTCTCGCATAGTTCCCTGAAAGATTGTAAACAAATAAACTGTTAATATATGAACATTAAAAATTGCACGATCATTCTGAACTAAATTTGGAACTTAGTTTTGACATTATGTATGTACTTGTTGTCATGAAAACAATCAATACTTTCCGTGAAAAAAATACTTTCTATGCTTCCGAAAATATTGGTTCATTTAAGCAATGAATGTTTTAGCAAATGCTGTTACAGTCCAATGACACACATTGCTATTGATGACAAACTAAATAACGCCCGGTAGGGCTTTATGTAAGTTTGTCATCAATAACAATGTGTGTTATAAGACTGTAACAATATTTGCTTAAATGTTCATTACTTATATTTACACTTTAATAGACTTATTTTGAAACATTTAGTTTCTTCGGATAGATTTTGAAAAGCAAATCAAGTGTAGACAACAATGAAATTGATGACGTCACAATAAAATTTGATGACGTCACAATAACAACTGATGTTATAATATGAGGCACTGGGTGTTATAGGCGTATGGCAGCAACTGCCTCTTAGCATTGTGTCAATGGAAACTTACAGAGCAAATATAAATATTTCATTGTAAGACCGTCATGTTTTATTGACTTAGATAGAACAAAATCAATGTTTAAGAACAGGAGACACGATGTATTAGTAAAACGCAATGTCTTACTTGCATTTGAAGTATATGAAGAAATACTTATTATTTTCCTTATTTCCAAGGTTATGCTCACCATCAGACGAGGCTTTGATATTCTCAAACAAACTTGTATATGTCCCAGTCTGTGTGTGCCATTGATTTCTTTCCTTGACGTAAGTATAATTACAGAGGTCGGAGTCAAAATCACAGCTTCCTGGTAAACGTTCCTTATGTCGTGTTCTGCAAAAGTCCTCAGCGTTTAAGATTTCGGTAATATTAGTTCCGTTCGATAGTTGGAAAACTGGTGTTAATCTGGCAGGTGTAGTCGTTGTTGGCAATGTGGTAGAGGTAGGTGTAGTTGTAGATATCGTAGTAGTGGTAGGTGCAGTTGTAGATGTCGTAGTAGTGGTAGTGGTAGGTGTAGATGTTGATGTTGATGGCGTTGTAGTTGTAGATGTAGTTGGTGATGGCGTGGTAGAGGTAGGTGTAGTTATAAATCGCGTGCTTGTAGTAGTGGTAGGCGTAGTTGTTGATGGCGTAGTAGTGGTAGGTGCAGTTGTAGATGTCGTAGTAGTGGTAGGTGTAGCTGTTGATGTCGTAGTAGTGGTAGGTGTAGCTGTTGATGTCGTAGTAGTGGTAGGTGTAGTTGTAAATGTCGTAGTAGTGGTAGGTGTAGTTGTAGATGTCGTAGTAGTGGTAGGTGTAGCTGTTGATGTCGTAGTAGTGGTAGGTGTAGTTGTAGATGTTGTAGTAGTGGTAGGTGTAGTTGTAGATGTCGTAGTAGTGGTAGGTGTAGTTGTAGATGTCGTAGTAGTGGTAGGTGTAGTTGTAGATGTCGTAGTAGTGGTAGGTGTAGTTGTAGATGTCGTAGTAGTGGTAGGTGTAGTTGTGGATGTCGTAGTAGTGGTAGTGGTAGATGTGGTAGTTGATGATGTTGGCGCTGTAGCGGTAGGTGTAGTTGGTGATGGCGTCGTTGTGGTAGTGGTAGGTGTGGTAGTTGATGATGTTGGCGCTGTAGCGGTAGGTGTAGTTGGTGATGGCGTCGTTGTGGTTGTGGTAGGTGTGGTAGTTGATACAGGTATTGACAATATGGTAGTGGTAGGTGTGGTAGTTGATACAGGTATTGACATTATGGTAGTGGTAGATGAAGCTAGTGCTGTTGTTGACGACGTTGTATTGGTTGCTAGGGATGGAACTCTTATTGTCGGGACGTTCGTTATTGATATTGGTATTTTTGTCGATGGCATTGTTGAGACAGTGCTAAACGGTGTTTTCGTCGTTGGAATCGTTGATACAGTGGTAGATGACTCTGTGGTCGTTGGGGTGGTTGATACAGTGGTAGTTTTAGTTGTTGTCGTTAGAGTGGTTGTTACAGTGGTAGAGTGAGTTGTTATCGTTGGAGTGGTTGATACAGTGGTAGATTGAGTTGTCGTCGTTGGGGTAGTTGTGGTAGATATTGGCAGTACTTTGTTAATTCTGACATTATCAATGCCGACCAAACTCTTATAACCTGCTTTTGTTGTCGTAAACGATAACTGCAATTAGACATGTGAAGAGGGATCATTTTAAAATCATCCTACTGACTCGGCGCAAAGCATAAAACATAGCTACATTGATTTTAAATAATGAAATATTGTCTATTATCAAATTCATCACAATATTACAAGTATTACACATAACGATTTATTTAACCCCAAAATAGGCTGCGGAGTACTTAACGAACATAAACTTCATTACAACACAATGCCCTGAAGTGGTCTCAGTTAATGTAATATTATACGATGGTAACATAACATACATATACAGTAGTCGTGGTCATATATTTGTATAAGTGTAATGCAAAATATCATTCTGACGCAAACTTATTTATTACCTTTCATATCAAATAGCACATGTGTGTTAATCCTTGAAGATATTTGGCAAATATTAGATTTATATAATTATATGCTCCATAACATAGGGAGAAGGTCTTCCTCGGTTCTCATTTTGAGAACTTGATGTTTACATGGATGTGACAAAGATTTACATGGCGGGTGTCGTCGATAAAGCAGAAGGCGCTTACTCTTCTGGAACACCTGGTCTTATTCTCTTGAACTTTTACAAGAGTTTCAATGTAAGTTTTTTCTTTGTTCATATTTTGCCCATGGTGTAATCGATTTTGAGTTTGGATTATAATTTTGTTAACGCTTCGGTATTCTCTTATTTATCTCACTTTATGTCAACTATCCGTTACTTACCTGAAACGGGTCTGCGCTTCTTATTGCCACGACTGCTCTATTCCAACTTCCCGTGGACTTGTCAGTTGTGTTCCACAAATGTAACCTATCTGTTTTTATGTTGGCGACAACGACTAGGTCAGATGCCTGTCCGGATACAAAATAGAGAAACTCCACACATATTTCCCCTTCCGGTACAGGTGTACTTAAGCTGGCTTTCACAAGGTCATTACTTGCTCCGAGATAAGAATCTTTTCTCGCATAATTCCCTGAAAGATTGTAAACAAATAAACTGTTAAGATATGAACATTGAAAATCGCACGATTATTCTGAACTAAATTTGGAACTTAGTTTTTGACATTGTATGTATTTGTTATTATGGAAACAGTCTATACTTTCGATGTACAATACACTTTTCTTGATTGCAAAATATTCATTTGGTTTTCCGAATATATTGGTTCACTTCATTGTAACAAATACTTTATTGACATTCAGCTTAAACACAGACAATGCATATAAACAAAAGACACGCTTATCTTGGTAAAAGTAATATCTAACTGGTATTCAAAGTAAATAAAGAAATAATAATTGTTTTCATTATTTCCAAGGTAATGCTCACCATCAGGCGAGGCTTTGATATTCTCGAACAAACTTGTGTATGTCCCAGTCTGTGTGTGCCATTGATTTCTTCCCTTGACGTAAGTATAATTACAGAGGTTAGAGTCAAAATCACAACTTTCTGGTAAACGTTCCTTATGTCGTGTTCTGCAAAAGTCCTCAGCGTTTAAGATTTCGGTAATATTAGTTCCGTTCGATAGTTGGAAAACTGGTGTTACTCTGGCAGGTGTAGTCGTTGTTGGCAATGTGGTAGTGGTAGGTGTAGTTGTTGATGGCGCAGTAGTAGTAGTGGTAGGTGTAGTTGTTGATGGCGCAGTAGTGGTAGTGGTAGGTGTAGTTGTTGATGGCGCAGTAGTAGTGGTGGTAGGTGTAGCTGTTGGTGTTGATGGCGTAGTAAAGGTAGATGTGGTAGTTGATACAGGTATTGACAATATGGTAGTGGTAGATGAAGCTATAGATGCGGTTGTTGACGACGTTGTATTGGTTGCTGGGGATGGAACTGTTGTTGTCGGCACGTTCATTACTGTGACTGTTGTCGACCTCTCTGTTAGTTTACTCGGACCAGGTAATGATGTAGGAGTGGGAATGACAACCTTCCAGATCCGTATGTTATCGATGCCGATTATATTCCTATAACTTGTTTTTGTTGAGGTGAAAGAAAGCTGTGGACAAAACGATATTAGTTTAATATTGTTAAATACGCCTCAAGCACTGATGATACACACTTTTTCTTTTAACATCTAATATTGTCGGTTAATTTTACATAACATATACAACTATAATAGTGAAATCCAAGCTCTATGTCAGTTAACAGTTTTTCCTTACTTCAAATCCGCATTGAAAACTAGCATAATCATATATATATATATAGCTCACACTTTAACAAAATACGACCATAAGAACTCCCATCAATACTTTTATAGAGTTTTTTTTATCTAAGTATCAAATAGAGCGATATAAAACAGTACAGTAAGAATTGTACCACTTACCTTGAATGAATTTAAACTTTCTACCCCCACTCGGGCTGACTTCCATAATCCAGTTTGAACCCCTGTTGTGTTCCAGATATCCTGTGTTTCCGTTTGAGAAGAAACTACTACCCGGATGTTAGAAACATCCGTAGCCAAGAAGTACAGAAATTCTATACATAAGGTTCCTTTGGGTAAATCGATGCTGAGACTTGACGGATCATCAAATCCAAACTGTTTACTGACATAGGTTCCTAAAACAATCCACAATAAATGATAAAAAAACTATTTATATTACAGACCTACATTGAATATAGAATAGTCATGAATTTATGATATATTGAAGTATTAAAGATTTGAGTTTTTAAGCTTCAATGGGATATGAAAAAAGTTACAAATGTTTGCAAAAACTTTCCAAATTGCTATGAAACTAGAACGAATCATTGCGATGAATATTAATATAGGGTCAAACCTTGTTTCAGTGTTATATATCGGATGGGAGAACATTAAAGGTTGTCTGAACAAATATTATTGGGGAAGAGTTGTAATAAACCTAATACTTCAGGGGGAATAATCAATCATATATAATCGTGTTTAAGGTGGCTGATCTGTTGAAACCAAACCAGTGCTAGTAATGAATTTAGATCCTGAACGGGAACTTAGTTACTAGTATGTGTTTGTTGTAATTGTTTATTACAGTACGTACCATTAGGAGATCCTTCTATTGTTCCAAATGCATAAAGTTTATTCCCGTTTTCCAATTTCCATGAATAGGTTTCTTTTGGGGGAGTGAAGTTACAAAGATCCGAATCAAAAGTACAGCTCTCAGGCAATAACTGTTTATGTGTCGTACTGCAAAAGTGGTTCGCGTTACCTACTTTTGCGAAAGAACTTCCGCCTGTGAGCTGGAGCACAGCTGGCTGGAACGCTAACGTTGTCGTAGTTGGAGCCAGGGTGGTTGGCATGTACGCTTTCCAAAGCTTCACAGAGTCTATACCAACCGTTGCATACGTATTAAGCTTTTCCGTTTTAAACTGTAACTGAAATCAGAAAATAAATATGTGATTAAAATCCTACATATTCAATTCCTTGATTATTTATTGTCCAACGTTTTTACGATCGTTTGGTAAGTTTGCACTTGCTGCAAATTGATATCGGCTTGACAGAAGAAAACTTCACATATATGTACCTTTAAAACATTGCATATGTTGCAGTCGTTCACTTATTAAAAAAAACTTATTTATTTGGTGATGTATCCATTTCTTCCGCTAGATCTTTTTTTTTATTTTGTTCAACTTATCAGCAATGAATCAGCTGAATTTAAGGTAGCAGACCAACAAGTACATATGCATAACACACACTGTAATTATTTAATTGAAGCATGTACAGCAACAGATGTTCCTTGTCGTAAAATCAAAACTTAATCTGATATACATGTAGCATTTTTCCTGGAAATTTATATATATATATATATATATATTACCTCAAACACACTTGAACTATTTAGAGCCAGAACAATGCGTTTCCATGCTCCCGACGTGTACCCAGGTGCGCTCCATAACGTGTCGTTTCCAACAGAGACCAAAAGGTTAGACTCAATGGCCTGTAGACTGTAGATAAACTCCACACACACTAGTCCACTTTCTATCACAGAAGATGTCAGGGTGGCATTTTCATTTCTTTTCAATAAAGTGAAATCCCCAAAGTTTGACACAGCATAAGTTCCTAAGAATAAAAATATTAAATAGTTTTCACATTTGCCGTGTGTATTTATCAGTGGAATAGTCTCTGAAGCAATTGTATGTACAATTAATATTGTGGTAATCATTTTAAGCATAGCTATGCTCTGCCATATTTTGAGCACATAGTGTACATGGCGTTTAAAAAGTACGACCTGTGCAATATTTTCAAGCGTTTCTTAAACACTGATTAAAACATCGAGTTTAAAATTATGTCTGTTGTCATTAGGTATAGGGGTGTATGATATGGATAGGATTTCATTGGAGATTTACCACAAAACAGACTCCAATGAACCTTTTAGCTGTTTCAGATTTAATAGTGACTTTCTTACTCTAGTAATAAAAATAGTTTTAGCGTTATTTTGTTGTCAATAATCCAAAACTACATAAAATAAGCGTTGCCATTATATGACTCATAATTTCATATTACACACAAGAATAATTTCATGCTACACACAAGAATAATATCATGTTACACACAAGAATAATACCATGCTACACACAGGAATAATTTCATGTTACACACAAGAATAATTTCATGCTACACACAAGAATAATATAATGTTACACACAAGAATAATAGCATGTTACACACAAGAATAATATCATGTTACACACAAGAATAATTTCATGCTACACACAAGAATAATTTCATGCTACACACAAGAATAATACCATGCTACACACAAGAATAATTTCATGTTACACACAGGAATAGTATCATGTTACACACAAGAATAATATCATGTTGCAAACAGAAGAATAAAATAATGTTACACACAAGAATAATATTATGTTACACACATAATATTATGTTACACATAAGAATAATATCATGTTACACACAAGAATAATATCATGTTACACACAAGAATAATTTCATGCTACACATAAGAATAATATCATGCTAAACATAAGAATAATACCATGTTACACACAAGAATAATATCATGTTACGTACAAGATAAATATCATGTTACATTAGAATCAAGTATGATACCGTTTGAGACGATTGAAATGATTATTCAAATGGGTTTATTCTATTTCAGAGAAATATTTGAGAAACAAAACAAGACTATAGATTGCAAATCATAACATAAAATGTTCTTACATATTGGAATATGTTGGAATGAACAAGCTATGGTAAACGTAATTATGTGTTTAAATTGTCAAGAAACAGGAATATTCTGTTTATACATCATTTTCAAAACTTATGCTTATAACTGTAACATGTTTTTGAAAACAAAGACATATTGACTGTAGTTACCGTTTGGTGAGGGTAGTATTTTGGTAAAGATGGCTACAGCAGGGTACTGTCCGTCACGCCTCAGCCACACCCTGTCCGGCTTGTGCGTGTAGTTACAAAATTTTGTGCTGTTACTAAAATCACATCCTTGAGGGAGTAGTGAAGGGTTCTGTATTCCACAAACTTCAGCCACGTTTTTCAAATTTATGACTTCGGCAGCACCATAAAGACCTAGTAATCAATGACATTAAGTAATTGAAAAAATAACAATAAATCATATGCATTTTCAGTAAAGAAACAATGTATTTGTTTCCTTTGAGTTAGCCAATGCTAGCAGACCACTCTGAAAAGAAAAAACCTCATTATCATTGATATTATTAAGTACATACCAATAATGGAAAAGGTAATCATGAAAATACCAATGACAACTCATGCCATTTCAGATAAATGTTTTTGTTATTGGACATGAATGTTTAATTCCATCATTATCTTATATTGTTTTTGATAATAAAAAAGACTTTTTAATCTTCCAAAGAGAAAATATCGATAATGATGATGATAAATAAGATTGTTTTTTATTACTCTTAAAATAGTAGTATTATTTTTATTTACAAAATATCATATCTTACAATGTATTGGCTTTTTCTAAATATATGTAGACAAGAATTACTATTTTTGTTCGATATACTCAACATTTTATTTATCGTCTTTACGGTATACATGTAACAGTCCAGTTATTTTTTACTAAATGCAAACTTAACTTCAAACATTCATTTAAAACCAACAGAATTGAAACTGTCATTTTTAACATTGAAAAATGTTTTTGCCCTCTTACCTGTAATAAAACTTGTGAAGGTTGATATTATTATCAAAGTAAAATCCATTGTGATTTCCATGTTTCTTCCAGTGTTCAGGCCGTTTCTAATAGAGCTAATGGTGTATATGTGAAGGTAATCAGAAATATCACTGACAATCCGAGTTTAAAGCGCTAAGTGTTTCCAACAATCCACTGTTTGGACAGGGGAGATATATTCCGACCGATCTAGTTCGTGGTCCTGATAGGACCCAACTTTTATACACTTCAACAACACGCCACTATGAGATCATCCAAATCTCTGACTATGATAATACAGATACTGGGTGTTTCCTAGGTGTGGCGCTATATCACCACACATTCCCTGGACGTGATCGTATATGACTTTATCACTATCTAGGTTAAGAGTTGGGTATGCGTGCGTACACACCTACCATTGTCCTTTAATTGACATCGGTACATTATTATACATGTAGTCGTCAAATTATCAGTGCATTTATACTAATATAGTAGTTAATTCTGTATTTACACTGTGGCACTTTCATGTTTTCACAAACTCGAAATAAGTTCTTTACAGACAGGAGGTCTTTTTACAGAGATAACGTTACAAACAATTAATGAAAGGCAAATAGAATTATCGTACAGCCTGTCCAGTAGTATCTCCATACAGTGCTAAGTGACGTACGAGACAAGTTAAACTGTGTGATGAAAGAATCTATCATATCCAATCATTTGTTTCTATACGACATATTTCATAGAAGTGTGAAACAATATTGAAATGAAATGTCCGATAGTAAATATTTGCGAGAATTGCGAAAGTGTTATATCTTACGGAATGATGAGGACTATGAGCAAGTCTTATGGTCGCCATCTTCGTTGTATCCTTGTCTGTTATATAGGAGGGCGTTTTCCAAAATGCTCATTAGGGTGCTTACTTGTAACTGAGAACGATGACTCGGTCCTAACTTTCACTTCAAAAAGCAACGGTTTATCGCTAGCTTCTTGTACTTTTTTTACAGAAATAAAATAAGAGAATACCGAAGCGTCAACATAATCATAATCCAAACTCAAAATCGATTTAACCAGGGGCAAAATTTGAACAAAGGAAAGATTTACATGGAGACCCTTGCAAAAGTACAGGAGATTAAGACCAGGTGTTCCGGAAGAGTAAGCGTCTTCTGCTTCATCGACGACACCCGCCATGTAAATCTTTGTCACATCCAAGTAAACATCAAGTCCTCAAATGAGAACCTAGTATCATTGTCAATCACAACAAGTTAACACACTAATGAGCATACTCAAAAACGTCCATCTTCATATCACTTAAAGATACAGAATATTTCTCAATGAGACAAAGATGGCGACCATAAAACTTGCCCATAGTACTGATCAACCTGCATCTCTCGAAGTTACATAGACCATTTGATTTTTGCAGTGGTTAATATTCTGTGTAGACTTCTTCACTGGAAATCCTTAATTTTCTTTCTAATGTATTATTGTTTAATGCACGCCAAATATATTCCCAATCTAATGTTTAATATTCATTCCACTTCTGAAGGGATTTTGTGTCTTTACCTGTTTGATATAGTATGTTTTTGATTCTTGTATTAAATTGATTGTTCAATATCAATGCACTTTTCTTAAAAGTGAAGAATAGGTCGTCTGAAATGTAAAAATCTGTAAGTTCGTTTTCAGTCACATTTTGTAATGTTTTTCCATTCTGACGGAAGGGCTTTCCTAATTTTTGTAAACTCTGATATCCAATTATTTTTGTTTTTTTTTTTTTTGGTTTTTTTTAATAGGTCTTCTGAGGAAATAAAATCCTGTCCTTCTATATTCCAAATATGTTTTATTTTTCTTATTCCACTCATTGCCCAATTTTTGAAGAAGATTCGGCTAGATTTGAATAGTATACTAAGATTCCCGAATTAGTTTTGGCTAAGTACAACTTCTGAACTGATTATTGATGTTTTTTCCTCAGTTTTTGCCAATATACTTATCCCTCTTCATAAATTTTTGGGATTTTATTTAGTTCTAAATTGCTTGTGCTGGTACAGTTACAAAAAAAAATATGTATTGTAGATTTTGTCATAACTATGAAGAAAATATTTCCCTATAATATTCCAAGACTCTATTTTACTATGGATTATTTGATATATTAGTTTAATTCTTTTAATTGAAACAATTATATCAATATCAATCATATTTAATCCTCTCTGTTTTTTCTCTAAATACACAGTTTCTTTTGCCACTTTATTTATTTTGCTACCCCAAAACAATTCGTATTCAATTCAACCTTTTTTTTATATTCGTCAGGTATGGTATTTTGTGCGAGTGTTAACTGGGAGCATAGTAGTGATTTTATTATAAGAGTGTTCCCTTCTAATGTCAAATTTCTCACTTTCCATGTATTGATTATGTTCTCCATTTTTTAAATTTTACTTTCCCATATTATAGTACATGTACCGTTAATATGTTACCTTTATCATTTTCACAATAAACAAACTGGTGGGATTTGAATGAAAGTATAATATAAATATAAACAACATTGTTGTTCTGAACGGTGATAGAACGGGATTCGTGCCCAGGACCCGATATCGTTATATTTTCGACTGATCAACAGAGATGTCCTGGTCAACTACGATAGTTTGTATCGGAACCTTAATCAAAGAGAGGTTGCTGTATATATGAACGGCCACGATTCAGTGGGATAGTGTTGACTCTAACTCCTACTTTATCGTGATAGAAGACATTATATAACAACTTCTTTGGTCTTTATTTAAACAAATATTTTTTAAATATGGAAACATTGCGATTGAGTGTAAGTATTCTCCATTTTACGCTTTTCCATTATTGAGCAAATACATGTAGCAGTACGGGAGTCAATTTAAAAGTAGGATAGGTTAGGGACAGGGTCAAATTAAAATGCTTCAAATGGCATCTCTCATGGCTTATCTGGCTTAACTACCACCGAAAATGGTCAATTTATCGCAAGCTATTTAAAGATAAAATGAAGCGGGGTTTAAACATCGAAGGGCTAAATAATTTATCTGACACACTGGACATTTCACAATTCTGCTGTTATGGTGTTTACTCAAATAATAGTAATCCTTACGTAAACTATATAAAACACTACAATCAATTCATCAGTTAAAGTCATGTTTAAAATCTGAAATGTTACGAAAATAAAATTAACACCTTACTACTTTCCTTAACATTTAATTATTTTTTTTCATCGTGATCTTTTCATTTATCAGCGATGTGGAAATAGCAGTACGCCGACAATGATATCCTATCGGAATCCAAATGTGTACATAAAGGGGCGAGGTTAGATAGCGTGTGATAGGTTTGTGCGTAATACACCTCTTCAGACCGTTTCCATCATACCCCAGACATCGTACTGTGGGACCGGTAACTCGACGAAGGAGTGTATGTACGAGTATGAGAGAGTGTGTCTTGTATAAGGATACAGCTTTTTGTAAGGCCCAACTCCAAGGTTTCTCGCGTATATATATATATGATTGACGAATTAAACTATTGACTTTGAGATGTGTTCAAGTCAAGACACAATGGAAAAGCCAAACGAATGTATAAATATTATAATTTTATTAATTGCCCTAATTTTCTGAAAAGTATTTATCAATCTTATATAGAACAGTTTTAGGATAAACCATCTCCATTGTCTACCTGTTCGTCATCATCATGCTGTATAAGGGCTTCCGTACATCGTGGTCAGCTTTAGATTCACTTAGATTTACCTGACAACAGAGTATTTTAAATGCCATCGATGAAATACTGAATAAACACAAATATGAATAACTTGATAATCTATCATAAGTGGAATCTAGGAGTTAAACGAAATCAACAAACAATTATTCATATCTAACAGTATGGTTATCAGTCGAGACAACAGTTAGGCTACCCGAGGCATGTGGATGACTCTCGACTTCAATTATCAATGGGTTTTAGCAGATTTTCTCTAAATGTTATTAAAGTTTTTTAGCAATTGCTTTCAGTTAATTTTTATCAGTTGTTGAAAATCGATTCAACAACCGATAGTAACCGGCAATCTGAATATCGTCCCTAACATAAAGCTACAGGAGCTTTACATAAAAGGTCTTAAGTATCACGAGACTCAATCCATCACATGGAATGTGAATTTCAAGATTCTTATGGACTCTGCGGAAGATTACATCAGATAATGGGCTAAACGTGAACACGCTGAACTTGATTTACTTTCAGAGTGGTTAAAATCTATCAGGTCCTCTATTTAGAAAACAATAAGCAGTTTGCGATACAAAATGAAGAATAAGCACAAGTCGATATTTCTTGACCCCGATTTTTGAACAACACTCGACAACCTACATGATAAGTATGTGGTTGTGTCTGCAGACTTGGCATCTAATAACCTGATACAAGGTAACCCTACTTCGGCATGGACCGGTTTTTCGAAAGATAAATATGTTCTAACCATATATCAGTATAACATTTAAAATACTCGTTAATGATAAAGACCTAGACCAACTAACTACCATCACTACCATTCTTAGTACCATTAAATCAAGGATCCAGTCTTACTGTGACACTGTTTAATCCAGGAGTGGCATTAATGGGATGTGAAAAACCCGAAAGATCTTCTGATCAGTCTTGAGCACTCCCTTCTAAAAATGTTTCGTCTATCAAAACATTTGATTTTTTTTCCATCCTGTACACTACCATACGACATATATGTACCAAGCTGAAATAACGTCTTCGATCTTTCATAATGAGAGCTGTTTTACAAGAAAGGTGAACGACGATACAAATACATGGTTGTGAGCTATCTTGGAGCATACTTTGTGAAAAACGCAACAAAAGCTAGGATGAAATATACTGAGGAAGATGTAGTACGAATGATTGAATTAATGGTTGACAATATCATTGTTGAGTTCGGAGGAACGATTTTCCAAAAGACTGTTGGCATTCTAAAGGTTTTTCGAGGGGCTTATCAGGACGGGTAATAAAATCTTTCAATTTCACTTTCTGGTATATCGACGATGTGTTGTCTGTAAACAGCAAGAAGTTTGATTACCTAGTCGATCGTATATACCCTACTGAATTTGAGATTAAAGACACAACAGGCTCTCTTACATCAGCTTCTAACCTCGATCTTTACTTAAACTATGACCAACACGGGCACCTTACTGCTAAGCTGTATGATAAACGTGACGATGTCGATTTTCCTATCGTGAACTTTCCCTTTCTTGAAAGTAACATCCCTGCTTCTCTAACCTATGGTATTAACATGTCGCAGTTGAATCGTTATTCTAAGGTTTGCTCTGTATATCGAGATTTTCTTGATAGATGTCTACTGCTGACAAACAAAATTACGGAACAGGGATTCGAGAGATGCGGGTTGATAAAGAATATAGGAGTTTAATGGTTGCCAACTTGATCCCATAGAGACATTTTATGTATCTTTGTGTGATATGAAGACAGACATTTTTGAGTTTGCTTATTAGTGTGCTTACTTGTTGTGATTGACAATGATGACTCGGTTCTTATTTTAAGGAATTACATAACAGGTGTTGTCGATGAGGCAGAAGACGTCTACTCTTCCAGAACACCTTGTCTTATTGTCTTGAATTTTTACGAGGGTATCCATACAAATCTCCCCTTTGTTCATATTTGCTTCTAGTTTAATCGATTTTGAGTTCGGAATTATGTTTCTTACGCTTTTTTATTCTCTGATTTGTTTTCCTGTATTGTGAGATCACTTTACAAATGTCGTATATTGGTATTATTGATTTCTGCTTTAACTAATATTATTACACAAGGTATAGAAAGTCATCAGTAGTGGTTGGCTTGGTGCAGCCAAATTGCTAGAATTATGTTGTGAATAGCAATTATGCTACTATTTAAACAGCATGTTTACAAATGTACATTACCAAATCAAGAATTATATTTTTAGTTAGGTAAATAAGATGACGCTTGATTGTAATCTGCTTTGTGATTAACGGTGAAAAGTGTGTTGAGATTCTTTATGTTCTGTGGTTCGTAGAGCTATTTTGATTAACATGTTTCATAGCTGTTGTAAAATAGTTAAAGTTTACATAAAAAAGAACAAAAGAAAAAGGTATATCACGTTAAAGTTCCAAATGCACAGTAATATTTCAATTGAAATAATTGCACTTATTTTGAAGCTCCTCACATGTTTTAAACATGTTTATGTTTTGCAAAATGAATATTTCTAAGATTTCGTTACTTGCAAATATGTCCTTATTCATTACATGGTATAATGCGAAGGGAATTGTCCATTGACGCACACAATTCAATCCATTAAGTTGGTCTTATTCCACATTGTGTACTTTTTACAGAATAAAACATCCTGACATAATACAACATCCTGAAGAATTACAAAATATAAGCCTTATTTCAGTCGGAGAAAAGAGCAAACGTTTACAAAACGATGAGCATGTCACGGTGTACAGTATCTATGTACAATTACAAAAAAAAATATATCATTCTTAAGCACGTTCACCTGTTTCGATAATGTATTTTTCAGATTTAAAAAATGTCTACTGTAGTATTAAAGTTCCGGGCTCTAGGGAGTACTGTAGCGAGTACTCTGCCTCCGTCTCAATGTGTCTACTGTAGTATTAAATTTCTAGGTTCTAGGGAGTACTGTAGGGAGTACCCTGACTCCGTGTCAATGTGTCTACTGTAGTATTAAAGTTCCGGGCTCTAGGGAGTACTGTAGCGAGTACCCTGACTCCGTGTCAATGTGTCTACTGTAGTATTAAATTCCCGGGCTCTAGGGAGTACTGTAGAGAGTACCCTGACTCCGTGTCAATGTGTCTACTGTAGTATTAAATTTCTAGGTTCTAGGGAGTACTGTAGCGAGTACCCTGACTCCGTGTCAATGTGTCTACTGTAGTATTAATGTTCTGGGTTCTAGGGAGTACTGTAGCGAGTACCCTGACTCCGTGTCAATGTGTCTACTGTAGTATTAAATTTCTAGGTTCTAGGGAGTACTGTAGCGAGTACCCTGACTCCGTGTCAATGTGTCTACTGTAGTATTAACGTTCTGGGTTCTAGGGAGTACTGTAGCGAGTACCCTGACTCCGTGTCAATGTGTCTACTGTAGTATGAAATTTCTAGGTTCTAGGGAGTACTGTAGCGAGTACTCTGACTCCGTGTCAATGTGTCTACTGTAGTATTAACGTTCTGGGTTCTAGGGAGTACTGTAGCGAGTACCCTGACTCCGTGTCAATGTGTCTACTGTAGTATTAACGTTCTAGGTTCTAGGGAGTACTGTATGGAGTACCCTGACTCCGTGTCAATGTGTCTACTGTAGTATTAAATTTCTAGGTTCTAGGGAGTACTGTAGGGAGTACTCCGACTCCGTCTCTGTCTCCATATAGTCCGAGTCCACGTGACCGTAGTCCTGTCCTTCCTTTAGCTTGTTTAGCATCACGATCTCCTGACAGAGAACTTTGGTCAGTCTGGACTGAGTGATAAACTTCAGGGTCTGTACTGTAATTTCCAGATTCTTTCTCAGACTACAATCATGTACATCTGAAATAAGATACGATAAAACACGGGTTTTATATATTGTTCTGCTTCCATTTACAATTAGTTGGGCGGTATTTTAACGTGACCATATCTAATTTAATTATCATAAATAGTCGTTGCAGTGGGAGTTCATGTTTTACTAATGATGATGATGAGTAGGAGTAGGAGTATGTGTAGGTCACTAACGATCGATGATTTTGAAACAGAATACGTAAATTAAGTTTAATGTACCTTTTTTAGCTTTGATGATCTGACATTTGAGTTTAGCGTATTCAAGTTCTTCATCATTCGGATCTATTCCTTCTTTAATGCATAGTGCAATGGCATTTTCCATCCCATTCATGTCTTCTGCGTCCATGGCACTTTGAAGTTTTCGTCGCTGATGTCGTTGACGAGGAGACTTAAAATAATAATTACATTCAATTATGTTTAACAATAAGATAAACTTAGATATCTTTGCCAAAGCAGAAATAGCATAATTGGATTTTATCTATATGTATATGTATGTGTCTAATAAAGACACACAGAATGAAAGAATAAATAGCTCCAGACATGTTTGCCAATGAACCCAGGTTATCAACGTTTTATAAAAACCTATCCACAGGTAAAGTACTGACATAGCTGACATGTTTCACACCACACCAAAAACAAATACTGAGCTCCTGTACGGGTGTATCACATGCCATAAGCTATTTTACTATCTCCATTCCAGTTCAGTATTCATCTTTTGTTCTGTATATGTGTAACATGTAACGTTAGCGTCAAATAAATATCTACTGATACTGGTCGTTTATGTTTGTCACATTCGACGTCAGGATTAGCTACTATTTTCATCACATACTTATCTCCTGTACAGTTGTGACTTACGGCGGTTACGTCAAAGATAAATGTTGACCGTCTTAACAGATGTTTAACAGTAATATTAATACTCACAAATACTCACCTCCTGTACAGCTGTAGCGAACGATGTTAACAAGTAATGGCAGACGGGTTGATAACCATTCCTTTTGCGTTGTTCAAAGTTGCTAGCTGTCCATACCGTTAGAATGTACTCCCCATCTCTGGGCACTGTGGCAGTAACCGATACCTCACGCTGCTTTCTGTTTATTTCACATAGCACTTTCTCTGTCCTCGAACCAGCGAACCCCGAGGCATAAAATGTTGCTTTTACTTCTATTTTGTCGGCAACATTCCCTTCCACTAGAAATTTAGTGACGAACACGTCACCTTTTCTAACGTAAATTTCGCCATTAATTTTCAGGGGAATCACAAGACCAACTCGTTCACATGAAATGTTTGGCCCGAATCCAATAGGTCCAGGATCAATTCGCAGAGGGAGGCAGTTAGATTTGCGTGATGAACACTTCAATAGGAACTCACAAACTCGTAGTTGTGGGTTTTGGTTAGGACCAGCAAATATTGCAAATTTGTACACGCCTTCCACAGGAAGATGAATGTCGAACTTCCATTTGTTTCCTGCTCGAACCATTCTCACGTGCTTTGGCAAAACCTGTTGTTCTACATACTCTCTGTCTGACTCGCTCAGCAGAGAAATGTTGTTTCCGAAAGATAGATCGTACCAGAGATGAAGCAAATACGAGTTTTTCGCCGTAGCCTCGACTTCGATCAAGGCGTTACCGGTGTTAACGTTTAGAACACATGCGTGTTTTGATTTCAGTAAAAGTCCTAGACCAAAGAACGGTGGCAATAAATAGGGTTGGTCAAGGAACTCCTTCCTGGACATGGGTTTCTTTTGTAATTGCCATTGAGGATCAAATGGATAACACATGTATTGGAACTCCTCTGGGTCGGTCATCATGTAATAGTCTGTGAATGCCTGTTTGTTGAAGTTGGATAGAGGTTGTGACTTTTCTACAAATTTGAACCAGCCATTGGACTTTGTCCCAATGTAAGTCCTGCACATCCATATCGGATGAATGATGTACCATCGCTTTTCAACGTAGACAGCGTTCCAAAGACACGCCAGGTAGGTCATGTTCGTATCTCCTGGTTGGTACCTACCGAGCGCCTTACACATCCCTCCGATCTGAACACATGGGATGTCAGCTTTCCTATACAGAATATATAACGATATAGATAGTATTTACCGTACACTGTAAACATATTTATATTTCCGTCACATGCATTGATACCGCTTTTGTCATATTTAATTGAAAGACACACCCATGTGTTGCACCTTTTAAATTTAGTAATATATACGGTATGCCGAAAAAATTAATTAAACTGCATCATACAGCTATTTCGTCCTCCTAGGACTATCCAGTGATGCTAGGGGCCAAAAGGCGGGAATCCAAAATTTCTAATCTAAGCTAATGTAGAAGAAGAAGGATCAGGTGCGTAAAACCCTTTTAATTTGTGAATTTAGAATTAAATTAAACAAGTGAACTGTATATTCGATCAACAAAAGGTAAACTATTAACAAATTCCTAATTTGTAGTATTATTTAAACTTGTAAAATTGCATTAAGTAAAGGTGATAGAGACTGGTTATTACCAATTAAAAATGTATATACGCTAGATATATACTATGGTAAGTTTGACTGATAGACTGACACGAATTTTGAAATAAAATATAGAAAAAATATATAGAAAGTGTCAAACGACTCTTTTCATACCGGCATATGATGGTGAACACGGTTGAAAATGTTGTGCGCCTTTGAGCCAGAAGAGCCAAGCACCCTTCGGGCGAGTCTTCTGTGCCCTCTAAGTGTTTGTATGTATTTATCTTTTGACTGCTCAGCCAGTCCACTAAAGCTGTAACAACCAACATGTCAGGCTGCGCTGAGGCATCGACACCCATCACAAGGTACTCTAACAAATCATCGAAGCTCTCGTTGAAATAACGAGGTGTCTGCAACAGAAACTCGAGCATTAACAACATGTTAACATATTTATGTCAAACTGGGAAAAAATCTGAAATATACACACACTTATCTTACATTGTAGCATATCGACACACTGAATACGGACATTTTTATTTGATAGCCTTCCATTTTATAATCCATTTATATACTGAGGGAAATTGTTTTATCATTTAATATCCAATTTTATATCGCAAAGACATGACATACACGCGCTTTTTAAAAGCAAGCATTCATCATCTCTCTATATTCAAGCTATTATATGCCGTTGTCTTTAAAGTTATACACATGCCTCTAAAACAATGCTGCATTCTCCTATAGGTTCATTCTAATGGAGTTGACATTTCCCAGTCTACATCACACAGGAGTGATAGACCATATCAGTGAACGTTATAAGACTACTGCCTCTCAAAAGCAAATCGGGAATGCCGCCATCATGATGAGACTTACATGACGGGCCCTGAACTCTATATCTCGGACGGTCAGACCGATATTAGCTACATCCTCGAGTCCGGAATCGGTATCCTGGGACTTCGGTTGTTTTTGTTTAGTCAGGCTATGGACCACATCCGGCCACTCAGGAGTCCAGTCACTATACCATTGAACGGGTCGGTCTGGTTTCTGTCCCTTAGGATTAGGGACTGGTTTTGGATAATGCCGCAATGTTTTCATTATTTTCAACTGAAAAATAATTAATATATATTTATGCATTACATTTATATATATATTGTTTTTTTATTATTTTTATTTTTTTATTTTTTATATGAATTGAAATAGACTGGGGAATTTATTTTACAGTATTGATGGTATCACAAATTTCAACTAAAGAAACGTAAAGCAGTACTGTAACCTAAACAATAAATGTCGGTTTCTATTGAATTTCTCGGGTTTAACTTAAAATGTTACTTCAGAAAAGCGCTCAACAGCAATTCTTTTTCCTATAACAAATACCAGTAAACGTTCCTTTCAACTGCAACAGGTTATTGATAAAATAGCAAATAACCTCGTTCAGAAACTTTACCTCAATGTTTTTACAATTAACAGCAATTAGGTTTCCATGCAGCATTGAAATGGTATATGTTATAATGAATCAGTTGTTGATTCCACGGCCAGCGTCTGTTGGTTAACTTTGGACAAACATTTTCTCTTGAACACAGTTAACATTCAAATTATTCACCATCTGATGTTTACATTGCAAACCCTTGTTTTTGCGTTTTGTTGTTTTCTTTTCAAACGCGAACCTTGCAGTATTTCGTCGTAGGCAGATGAGGTATACCGATATCCAAAAATACAATAAAATGGGGAGCTATGGTTATAACAAATGACAAATCTTAATCATAACATCTATCGATTTGTTTATTGTTATCCAGAATATTGTCATAACATTATATGTATATCGAAACAAATTAATGTGTATATTCTTTACCTCAAACGAGCGCATATTGTTAAATAAACGGGCAAAACAGTCAATGGTCTATTTGTCAAAATATCTTCTATACATCTTCTAAAATCCAATTCAATACTGTAAAAACCTTATCAATAAATATCTGAATGCCCTTTCCTTATAATCTAAATGATCATTCTAAAAAGTATCAAACTGGCTCGTGGAAAATTTTGGGAAAAGTATGCGAATCTTTCTTTAGAAAATAAACTTACTTCATCTTCCCCAATATATTCTACTTCCATCTGTGTTTCCGATACAAAACTCGGTTTATCCGCCGCCTTCTGTGCCGCTTCCTGTTGCTCCCGGTCTATCGGCTGGGTGACCGTGTCGGCAGTTGTCTTGGACAAGCTGGCCCCACACCCCATCGCTACCTATGGTCTAAACGTAGTAAGAATTTCTCAAAATATTAATAAAACTTTCGTAACAAAAATTTCTTAAGCAGGTAATCGTACATTTTCTATACAGCATACTGAATATCATATCGTATTGTAGACAGTCTTAAGGATAAGTTAAATTTTATCACATAATCCGTTTTGTATACTGTAACAGAAACTATTATCAACTGTTTGCTCGTCATTGTTTAAATCACAGTGCTATCGATTGCCAAACACAATCCCAATATACTTGTTACATATGTAGATATCTATCGGAGCAAACAAACATGTAGACACTTACTGTGAAAATATAGTTATGACTCCTTATACCATAGATTGAAAATATACGAGACTGATCTAAGATTATTTCAAAACAAACGTTCTAATTGTTTTAACATTATCATACTCTTAAAACACAACATGACACAGCATAGTGTTACGTGATACATACCACAGCTCACAATGGTCACACAAGTGTCATTGGTATTACTTCAACGGACACTATGCTTCAATAGAATGTCTCCAAACTGCATCTAATCCGGGAAATGAGCGTGAAACCTCCCCGAAGTACCATAGTATAAATCATGTAGGATGGTTATTTTCTATAGTCGATAAAAACTGTAAAATCCTACATATCTAACCGTAGATGACAAATAAAAAAGTTTATAAGTTCCGTCCCAGGCCCTGATCAGCACGTGGCTTTAGTTCGCTAATGAATGAGGAATACCTAACACAGATCCATGTTTACGATAGAACGAAGACAATACAGACAAAACACGCACGGTTCCACATCAGTGACGCTGTAGTGCTGGCTTGTCGTCTCAATACAATTTGGTTATTATCACGACGGGTCGCTATATCAGTCTGCAGACTTTGGTATTCAGAACAAACCAAGGGTTGTGATATATCTACTTAATTAACTCTACATTAGTACAGAAAAAATACTTGTATTTGTGCTGATGGTCATTTCATTATGAATATTAGGATGATCATCGTTCACAGTCAACATTTATGGCCATATATATGCTAATCTTTCTTGAATCATAATAAACTACGCTTAATAAACTATCATCAGAAAATGGTAATCTTAACGGAATGATATTGTGTTTATTTTTTCTTATTTTATTTTAAATTTGATATACTTGATATACAAGATGCTAAAATTTCTATTCATCTAGCATTTACTTGTGAAAATAAAAACAAAATTTAGAAAAATTTGTCAAATCTTAAGAAAAACAAATCTATGTATTTGTTTCATTAAGCTGAACAATCTATATAAAATAATCGCGATCAGGTCGTACCCGACCCTACATACGACATGGATACCTTTGAAATATGTTTGTGTGTGTATTTGGGGTGTCGATCTGATTATGATACACCGTTTAACCTGCTTTGTCTTATGACTAGTTCGTGTCAGTCAAGCTATGACGATATCTCTCCGACACCGCCATTACACGGGTCATTAATATTCTAACACACAACAAACGTCTATTGTCAAATAACCATGTTGTTTGGATGTTTGTTATCGTGCACGTTTGTGTAATGCAATGAAAAAACAATTCATCTGGTGCCAAAACCAAGGGGCTGGTAGACATGCATGAATCATTAGAAGTACAACAGTAATGCACATTTTTTGTGGACACAGTGCTCTATAAAAGGTAATTCACATCTAGTGTGAAAATACCTTCATAAGAAACATACATAAGGCGTCATAATACTTTGTAATTGTAATTATATATAAAAAAGACAATTTGGGACGGGAAATAATTATTTGTGCCTCGAGACCTTGGTTCGAATCTCCACTAACATTAATCTGTCTCAAACATCAAGATCCGGACATCACACACATATTTAGGTTTTACAACACGATATTTCCGTCGCAAAACTGATTTTCAGACCGAATTCTTTAAGCAATTATTAGTTTTGCAACTAGGATTGAAACTTGACATAACGCATATTTATAATACACTTTCAGCATGCCAAGCTGCATGCTTATCCCCAAATGCTAATGATGTACAATGAGTGTTTAAACATTGAAAAGGGGTATACAAGATAATTTAATAAAACAATGAAATCGATTAACTTAAGCAACCTAAGAACATAATATTGTCCTTGACGTTAAGAAATTTTCAGAGAGATGATTTAACAGAAACATAATTATGTGCTGCACCTTTTATTTAGTAAAAGATACATTATGCTGGTGGGAATTGTTTTTTTTAAACTAATGTGGAAGCAGAAGGGTCAGCTGTTTAACACCCCTCGATATTTGAGAGCTTTTTGAAATTGTAAAATTTGAAATGTTTTAGAAGGCACGCGCAGAATAAAACAAGTTGAAAATGTGTTGTAAATATGCATTTCAAGCAAATTTACTCCAATGAGTAAAGTTATATATTTCAGCTCAATAGATAGATTAGACATTTAGATATTGGGAAAACGAAACCTGATTTACTTGAAACACGACCCTGATTCAATCCTCCGTTTAATATATAACGAATGAATATCTCTCTTTTCCTTTTTGTATTCGTTTACATATGTCTGTTTACATTATATGTGTTTTTAAAAGCAAACGCTGTATTAAATATTGGTTTAAAGCTCTTTTGTCAAATAAGTATATTTGTAATTTACCTTACCTCTTTCGGTATCAATCAAACCCACTTCGGTCACACATTTACCTTAGTTACTGCGCATGTAATACATGTACTTAGTACAAGGGTACAAATCCAAATTAGGCGGGGCACAAAAAAAAAGGGGGGGGGCCTTATAGAAACTCGTTATTTTACATTATTTTACATTAAATCACATTGTATTGCAATGTTTAAAAATAATCTCAGATTGGTCTGCCAAACGTCTTGACCTTAAATAAATGTTATTTATCTTACTTTTGTGTAATGCGTGTATGTCTTTATCTGTAATATCACTGTTGTCAATTTCAAATAATTTAGTAATAATAAATTCCATACCCTATCCAGATATATTTGGATGGGTGCAAACCTTCAAAGGGACATAACTCTCATAGAGTTCAACGTATGCATGTGTGGCATAACGCACGCAAAAGTTTACTCTAGGTGGTCCTTTGTCGTAACATTGGCCCACGCCATGACACATATATGTACATTGAATTATGTCCGCTTTCCACATGAGGCCGTAAAACCAGACCATACTTAACCCAAAAATGATGCATACAAGATAGCTTCAGATGTGTGGTGATTGGACCGATGACAAATGTTTTGATTTTGTTTGGTGAGAATGACAGTTTCTACCTCAATACACTGTGTTATTCCACTCCCAGACCATTGTATAAACATGCTGACTGTTGGATAAATATATGCTATATACCACTAGTGGAATATGACCTTCGGACTTTTGATTGGTTGAGAAGTTGAACTTTGACCGGAAAACACGCGGTTCAATGCCACGTGCGGATTGTTGACGTCGTTATCGATTGTTGACGTCGATATATATATGCGAGATGAAGTGTTTTCGCGCAAATAGTCCGCGGTTCAGTCCAGAAAACACTGGCACTGCCTACTTCATATTATTGTGGTAGAAACAGGTCACACGACTCGTGGTTAAAAAGCTCGTGTCTTTTGTAACTTTTAAAAAATAACGAACTCGAGTGAAATAAATTCCATATCAAACAACCACTCGTTTTGTAATCTCTATTTACATAACGTACAAGTTATAGAAATGTTTCTCATAAACACTCTACCGAAATGAGATATTTAAAAATACGTTCAATATAAAACAAGCTAAATAGAATGTTTAGAAATAAAATATGGGCGAGTAGTTGAATTAGGACGGTGGAAATAATAGGAGTGGGTCCGGTACATCTATCGTTCCCCTTGAAGTTGTACTTGACTTATAGTCCGACACATCTATATCACAGCCTGTTGTGAATCGGCAACTTCAAAGACAGGACGACGAGGATTTGAAGGAAATTGCTAGGACGGTTTTTGTATAGAAACAAATTGAAGAAAGCATCAAACCTTATAAGAAAATATTTATCTACCTTTTCACAATTAAATTACTGATAGCTATATCTTTTAATTCCTTAACTTCTGCAGGCAGCGGATTGGTGACATGAATAATAAACCGTTACGAATAACTAACACTGTTAAGATTTAAATGACTTTATTACTGTCAGAAATGAATTGAGGATTATAATATCTAAACCAAGGCAGATTATTTTATTCGAACCAAGCAAAGCACCAAAGTATCGCTAGCAGGGATTTGGCTTTTTGTAACTTTCAAAGTGACACGAGTGTAGTTACGTTCACGTTTAGTGTGTACTTGTACACTACTAATAATAATAATGGCAGTCTGAAAACATACATATTTCATTTATGATTATTGTTAATGACTAGAGGAACAAATTTACGGAATTTTAAAACCCTTGCTCTCATCAACTGGTTAACTTTGCATTTAACTTTCACAACTTATGACGAATCTCTAATATGTACACTGTTACTAATAGCAACACTTTGCTATAGCGACATTACAATGCCTTTACGATACATTATAAAAAAAGTATGTCAATGTATATTAAGAATGGAAGCGCATAGGCTCTGTTTCCTAATATGTTAATAAAGATGATGGAAACACATCGCACATACTTAATTCCATTTTCCATTCACATCTCATTACACATGGCTTGTGATAACCATTAAAATCGTACTATCAACTAATACATACTGGCAACATCACTTAGGACAATAACATATCCATACTCCATTGTATGGCAAATACGGGATGACACGATTACCATTGTATAAAGTGACATGAAGACGAACATACTGATGATGAGAATTTAAACAATTAATATAATAATTGCGAATTGATTAGTGAGTTGATTTACAACTCAATGGTTCCAACACGTTTGGCCTGTTTTCAGTTATACAAAATTCGTCTTCATTTCCGCTACGGTAATTCGTCTTACGGGCCGCTTCTGCACAACATCATTAGCATGTGTACGTGTTTCTGTCATATCAGCAAATTTTATTCTGCAAAGAGAATAAATAAATTCCTTAATAAGCAAATGTCTTACGTAAGATTGTAAGAGCAACCAGAATCGTTCGTGATTGACCGTCTTTATCTATATCCACTGATAACAACAAGTTTGAATTTCTCGGCAGTTTTATGTTTTGGGGCAATATGTTTTCTCTCTCACCGCATCAGAATATACGACTACATATTTCTTTCTACTATTCAATCACCAGGTTTCTTTTGAAGGCTACACAATTATTTTATTTCAAAGCAAAAATGTGAATCATCAAAAAAAGAATTAATTAGAACTGATAATATCCACCAAATATAAATTCCTTACCTCCCGGACGACCGACTAGTCCTAATAATTGCTGTTTTGTTTCGCTTCAGGGATGCACTTTCAAGCTTCCGTTGATTGTCTAGGGGGTAGGTGATCCACTTACCACACTCACTTTGGTATTGCCATACATCTGTATGTGGTTGATAATGATATTAAAAATAGAGAATACCAAATCGTCAACAAAACAATAGTCAGAACTCAAAATCGATTTAACTTGAGGCAAAACATGAACAAAGGACATATTCACATGGAGAATACGTAACACACACATATGCTGCACCTTTTAAATTAAGTAATAGATACAGTATGCCG
This sequence comes from Mimachlamys varia, assembly GCA_947623455.1. Classification (NCBI taxonomy): domain Eukaryota; kingdom Metazoa; phylum Mollusca; class Bivalvia; order Pectinida; family Pectinidae; genus Mimachlamys; species Mimachlamys varia. Next base: position 7,203,130 of record OX392535.1, read on the forward strand.
AAAAAATGAATTAAACTGCACCATACAGATGTTTCGTCCTCCTAGGACTCTTCAGTTATGCTAGGGGCCAAAAGGTGGGAATCCAAAAGTTCTAAACCAGAAGGGTCAGGTGCGTAAAACCCCTTTAATGTATGTTAGTACAAGATAATTAGATCAGGTGTTCCGGAAGAGTACGCTTGCTCTACTTCATCGACGACACCCGCCAGGTAAATCTTGGTTACATCCACGTAGGTAACCTTCTTTCTCAAAATTAGACAAAAGAATATAAGATACACTAACGATAGCACCTACACTGAACCATTCATCTGTTTCTTTATTTGGAACTGTTTGTTGCTGCTATAAATGAAATCGGTAAAGCTTTTTTTTTGTCCAAGGATTTTTTGCGATGCAAGGACCACTTAAAATTGGCCCAAACACTGTTAAGATAGAAGAGCAGGTGGGTGTAACTCCTTAATGATGTAATTGTATCAATAGGAGATTTATGCATTGAACTTGTATACTTAAATTCCTTCTAAACATCTATCAATTTAAGTTTTTTTCAAATAATGTGATAACGTAAATGTGTATACTTACATGCATTGAACGCATATGAATCCAATCTAAAAAAAACAATATTATTATATATTATTTATTTTGATATTTGATGCATACAAAAGAACTTTTATAACTTTATCGGATAAACGAATATCATTCATAACAAACAAAATCGTGAATCTAATACATTCTTTTCCTTTTACCAAGTAAAATTCTAAACTATTTCAGCAAACCATTCTATCCTTACTCACTAAATTCATGCTCGCACTCTCACGTCTATGGAGGCGAACCTATGCACTGTGAGGCCTAATCATATAGTTCAAACGTCGCATCAGCTCCATATTTTAGCCTTAATAAATATAACTTCATATTTAAGTCTACATTTATATTATTTCTGAAGAAACTTAGCTTTGATGTATCTAAAAACTGTTCTCTTACGTTATGTGTAGTTCGAACGTTGTATCAGCTCCATATTTGTGTCTTTCTATAGATCCATCATCCCAACGAACCTGTCGATGTGAACATTAGTGTCTTAGTGATAGCTGGTCTCTTACACAACATTCGAATAATGTCTATATCATAGTTTTGTATTTGAATAGCTTGATATGAAGTTTGATAAAGTCAGAGCTTAACTTGTAGTTATATCTAAACAGCTGATAATTAGTCTTTTATTTCCGCTATGAATAAGTGTCGGTATTTTTTTATAGCCATTTCAATATTTGAGCATAGCCATATTCTAAATAAAACCGAACTAGTTAAGTTTTGTTCTAAGTAACGTGGAGTATCGAGGATGACCCGGCCTACGGTCTATAATGATATGCAGTTTTACAATAAAACATTAACGAAGGGACCTAATCTATCTCGCTGACTTCGATTTCTAAGAACAGTTTTAATAATGACGAAATTTACAGGTATGCATCCACTACGGGACAAGACATGAACAAAATCTCAGATTCAATTTTTTTTTTTTTTCATATTGTCGCCCACGTGAAAAAGATTCCAAGAATTACTATCATACTGTCTCATCTTATATGTATCCGTACACATGAATATAAATCAATGTTTCGCTGTGAAGAAACAAACATTTCCTTTTGTGTATGTCCTTTAGCTGCTTTTTAATCACTACCTACCTTCACATATCCATTGCTTGTTGTCAGAAACACTCTCCCTCGTAAGGTATCGGATTCTGTTTCCGCGGACATGGGAGCTGAAAAAAGGAGTGATATTTCATAGCATAGGCCACCGATTAACTTCTGTCAGTCATAATTAACGTATACGGCATGTGTGAACGTTCCCGAACATTCACCTGATTTTTAATATGAACAAAGGAATTATTCACATGGAGACCCTTATAAAAGTACAAGAGAATGAGACCTGGTGTTCCGGAAGATTAAGCGTCTGCTTCATCGACGACGATATAAAACATCAAAACATAAGGGCCTTGGACGTTCCTTTACCTTCTTTGATAAGCTTTTACAGCGCCAATTATTTACCTTAACAGCGCTCAATTCCTAACCTTTAGCAGTGCTCAATTTGTTACCTTTGACAGCACCAATTTTGTCAATTTTTACAGCCCCCAATTTCTCACCCCTTACAGGGCCCAATCTATCACGTTTTACATCGCCCTATTTTTTACCTTTGTTAGCGCCCAATTGCCACTCTTTTACAACGCCCAATTTCTTAACTTTTACAGCACCCAATTTCTCACCTTTGACGACTTCCACTCCCACCTCTATGAGAGATTCTTTGCTCATTCGTCGGGGTTCCCGTACTATATCTAGTTTAAGATTCGTCTTATCTTCATTGTAGGCAAGGAAGCTGAACATCCCGGCGTCCCATTCTACTTTAATCATGCCTAATCAGTTAATAACAAAAAAGTCAATAATTGTAAAAATGTGTTATGACGATCACAGTATTAACACTTAGTTCTTTTTAAAGGAAGCATATTCAACAGTGTCAGCAGCTGAAAATGGCGTTTCCCATCAGAATAATTAGAATACGTCACTCGTATGTCAGGTAAACATGTTAATCCCAGCCAGGGTCATTATCATAACTGTGATCGTCGTGTCCATAATCCGGAACGCCGAATACGGTATTTGGTATTTGCGAAAATGTTTGGAAATTCTCACTAGATATTACAAGAGGACACCTGCCCTGTCCACGTGTCAAGACAGACCTGTCGTGCGAAAAACAAACAGACTGAATGACATTATGTCGAATGCAGATCTGGGGAGGGTCGTTTCTGAAATTTGGAATCAGTTAGACCAAACAAGAATACAGAAATTATATTAATCATTAATCAATTCCAAAGAGAATACAGGCAGTTATTAAAGCAAAGGGTTGTATAACCAAATATTAACAAGTAAGTAACACCACTTTTGCTATTTTATTGAAAACCCGTCGAAAATACAAAGCCATCTACTTGATAATGCACAATGACGTGGCTACTCACTTATGGCATGGCACAGTTTTGTATATACCTACCAGTGTACAGTTTTGTATATACCTACCAGTGTACAGTTTTGTATATACCTATCAGTGTACAGTTTTGTATATACCTATCAGTGTACAGTTTTGTATATACCCACCAGTGTACAGTTTTGTATATACCTACCAGTGTACAGTTTTGTATTTACAATGTACCTCCCAGTGTACAGTTTTGTATATACCTACCAGTGTACAGTTTTGTTTATACAAATGTACCAGTGTACAGTTTTGTATATTCCTACCAGTGTACAGTTTTGTATATACAAATGTACCAGTGTACAGTTTTGTACATACCTACAAGTGTACAGTTGTGTATATACAAATGTACCTTCCAGTATACAGTTTTGTATATACCTACCAGTGTACAGTTTTGTATACATAAATGTACCTCCCAGTGTACAGTTTTGTATATACCTACCAGTGTACAGTTTTGTATATACAAATGTACCTCCCAGTGTAAAGTTTTGTATATACCTACCAGTGTACAGTTTTGTATATACAAATGTACCTCCCAGTGTAAAGTTTAGTATATACCTACCAGTGTACAGTTTTGTATATATACAAATGTACCTCCCAGTGTACAATTTTGTATATACCTCCCAGTGTACAGTTTTGTATATACCTACCAGTGTACAATTTTGTATATACCTACCAGTGTACAACTTTGTATATACAAATGTACCTACCAGTGTACAGTTTTGTATATACCTACCAGTGTACAGTTTTGTATACATAAATGTACCTCCCAGTGTGCAGTTTTATATATACAAAAATACCTCCCAGTGTACAGTTTTGTATATACCTACCAGTGTACAGTTTTGTATATACAAATGTACCTCTCGATATACAGTTTTGTATATACGTACCAGTGTACAGTTTTGTATACATAAATGTACCTACAAGTCCACCGTTTTGTACATACCTACCAGTGTACAGTTTTGTATATACCTACCAGTGTAGTTTTGTATACATAAATGTACCTACCAATCCACAGTTTTGTATATACAAATGTACCTCTCGATGTACAGTTTTGTATATACCAACAAGTGTACAGTTTTGTAAATACCTACCGTTAGATTTATGTTGGATCACTGTCCCATACTCCTTACTATCACCTGAATGTGATGACATGAGATCTGCTGGAATTGACACACGACTTCCAATGGGAGGTAGATTGAAATCAGGATATTCTATGTCAATAAGTTCTTCAGATTTTTCGAGTTCTCTAATAATCATTTCCTGTAAAGTTAAAAAAAAAAGTAAATCTTTCATTTCCAAATAATAGCTTATACACCTGAGGTAACGCCCCGTTATTCTGATAATCCTTTCCGAATTCATTTTGTTACATTTTTCATTAAAACAATATCTCAGTGATTACGATGGTTTTGTATTGGTAAACAAGAGTACCGCACATTTAATGAAATTAATAGATTTTTATTGTTTACGATGTACTGTCTTAAGAATATAGTCAAGGCATTGAGTACCATAGTAAGTTTTGACTTGTTGTAAATAGGGCTACATTTATGGTTATTTCGTACTTAAAAACAATATAAAAGAATTATCAAAATATGAGTAAAACTGAAACAAAGTCAGTATTGCAATGCAAGTAGATAGAGTATCACATGAATAATCTTAAGAAAGAAAAACATGATTAAAATCATAAATTGAATGCATATCGTGGTTGAAAGAACCTACAAGAACATGGGATCTGTAGCACTCTCTGACTGAACCATAACGCTACTAGAGAAACCTGCACCAAAACTGTAACCGAAACGTTAAATCCAAAATATGTTGAAAATTGGAGTTTTCTTTTTTTTATTATTTCCACAAATTGAATTCATCTCACATTATCAGACCCAGTGAGAACATTAATAGCAAAACTTTCGGTCATAAAAAAACATTACTTGACTGAACAGTACACCACTGAAAAACTGAAGTACCAAACATGTTGAAAAATAGAAAAAAATTTAAAAGTTTTCATTAAGTGAATCCATACTGTGGTTAGACCCCACAAGAACATTCAAAGCAAACATTAAGATCCAAACACACAGGAGAAACGTGCATCAAAACATTACCCAAATATCATTCACAACAGCTTTTTATGCGCATGTTTTTTTAGATTGCTTTACATTACTGTTTTAGAAATACTAAAACAGTTGTACCCTTTACATCAGATAGAAACCACCATTCATTAACCCGAGCACAGATCCCCGAACATACCCCTCGATCAATATATTTCTTTTCTCGGGTCGATATATCCATGTATTAACCAAAGTCAAAGGATGTAAGTAAACACTATTTATCTATAAATATTTACAACATGAATAAGAACAAGCTAATTCGTGGAATTTATGTCCCCCGCTTCAGGGCCACTTGGGGGGAAACATCATGTGCGAAATTTGGCAATGGAAATTGGCTGAGCCGTTTATGCATTAAACATTTGACTGTCTTATGAGGAAATCAGAGCAAATAATATCGTGTGTGAAGTCATTTTTGTACATAATACTGGTTTAGGGCAAGGGAAAGGGCATAATGAATTATATGGAAAGTTAAAAATTGATCAGAAAACGTGTAATATTTGTAAAATATTATTTCCTCTTGTGACACCTTACAAAATGTGAATGGAATACAAAGATGTATTATGAGGGAATTGAATAGAAATTGAAAATGTATATATTGGTTATATATTGTATTGTACATGTACTATGAAATAAAGTGTACTGATTGAAATAAGCAGATTGAATATTCAATACCTGCATTGCTGTTAAGGCGATCCATGGTTATTTGCGGGGATTGTAGTCCACACTAGATGGTGATCTGTGTATGGGAGTGGAAAGGAATGTCCTTGAATGGCTGTATTGGGCGTGAGAATAAAACTTTCAAGCATTTGGCAATGAAAGGGACAAAACTCTGTCGGATTCCAAAGAAAGTTGAGATACGACATCCAAACCCGTAATATATGTTAAACATCATTACCTTATATAATATTCTACAGAATTTAAAGTGAATTAAATAAAAAACATAAGAGTTATGGCATTTTGTACATGATGCCTATATTTGGTGATAAAAGGGGGATAACTCCATAAAATATGCGCGGAATTTCACGAAAATCGAACTCATCCGAGGTACTTGGATGATAAGTATCCTGACCAAGTTTAATGAAAATCGGATTATTCCTTCAAAAGATAGAGCACGGAAACGAAGTGTGACAGACAGACGGACAGAGGGAGGCAATGAAAGGGACAAAACTCTGTCGGATTCCAAAGAAAGTTGAGATACGACATCCAAACCCGTAATATATGTTAAACATCATTACCTTATATAATATTCTACAGAATTTAAAGTGAATTAAATAAAAAACATAAGAGTTATGGCATTTTGTACATGATGCCTATATTTGGTGATAAAAGGGGGATAACTCCATAAAATATGCGCGGAATTTCACGAAAATCGAACTCATCCGAGGTACTTGGATGATAAGTATCCTGACCAAGTTTAATGAAAATCGGATTATTCCTTCAAAAGATAGAGCACGGAAACGAAGTGTGACAGACAGACGGACAGAGGGACGGACGGAGGGACGGACAGAGGGACGGACAGACGGACGGACGGACGGACAAACCCAAATCAATATCCCCCGTTCCTCCGGAAGCGGGGGACAAAAAAATAACCCTTATTCTGATAGTAATATGTGTTGCTCTCTACGTATACGTCCAACGCGGATTTTGACAGAAACTCTGATTTTCGGTAATACCCATTTGATAAGTTGCCTCTAACTGAAAATTTGCAACAGACTAGTTCGATTTACCACTGTCTGACGTTAAACAGTTTATACTAAATGAAGTATAATAAAAGGAACGCTACACGAAGTTTAAACAAAAGCTACAAAGATTGCGAAACAATAACACACCACATCGGTCTCTGAAAAAGAGACGCCATCAAAGGTAGTTGATACCAATCCTGCTGTTTCCCTTCTCATCACTTTATGGTATTGATCCTCAAACCCTGTGTCTCTGCATATTCCAATCAATTTTGCGATGGTGTACTGAAAAAAGGAAATTCAGTGTGACATGTCGTGAAGAATAGTATATGATCAGCTGCAAAACAAGGAACAAGGTAACATTTTATGAAGTACGTATATGCATAGAAAAAACGTGTTTTGTGTTTATCTGACAAGATCTGATTATTAACATTTCTACTGTACAGAGACTAGAATAATCTACTGGCACCAAGGTATGCCATTACCCCGGGACATTATGACGTCGTCATGACGTCCATTGAAGCGTTGGAAATTGGTTTACCTATATATTGTATATGGTGCGCTATCTTGCACTATTCAATATGCATGTGCGGCAATGTATCTTACACACCAATTAATGTCGAAAATATAAAAAATAGTCCTTAAAAGACTACAAGCAAAGATAATATATCAATGTCAGACAAGATTTAATAATATAAATATCTTACGTGTAACAGAAAGTGCTTCTTGATGGTGCTTAGGTCGTCAATCTCTACTATGCTGCCGTCCGCTCGTCCAACCATTTCAGCGATAAATGTCTGCAATGAAAACGACGAAAAGAATTTAATACGTTCAGCTGATTGATCTTAGACTAACTTAATGAATTAGATGAAGTAAACTCAGTAAACTGCTCTATAGTAACCTTATCATCCTCAAATTCTGAAAATATCTTAATTTGTGACGAATGAAAGTCCATGAAATGGCGGCGATTTCGTTGATCAGGAAAACAAAACGAAGTTGTGAAAGTATTTGTTAAGGCATGAGACATCTACATACTTTTCATGGAAATTTTAATGGAAATTTATTTAAGTTGAGTTTATACACAACTTGATTGAAGGGCTTAGCTTATTGAAGTCTCTTTCTATATTTTTGTTTTGTTCATAATTATGAGCTTGAACTTGTGATTTAGTATAACACTATATATTAAGACAAAGATAGGTAAGTGATGACATAGGGAGATAAGGGAGGCATGTGTATCTATATATAGATGGCCAAGTGCTATAAATAAGGTCAGTGACACGTGACAGAATTGGACCGATCAGAACGTCATATTTAGAGTTGTATGTGGTATCCCTTTTGTGAGATTCGTAAAAGATTGATGGGCTACTCACCTTTAGTCAGTTTATAGTACATGTTTGATGTTTGTATAACAATATTTTGTTTATAGAAGATTTGATTCGGGTTGTAGTCAGTAAAATACTGGCAATTGTACATGTATAATTAAGCGTATGGGTTTCTTAAATCTTAAATGACCAAGTATTACTTGGTACATGCATTTTGGGGGCCAGGGTTAATTTTCTAGACTGGGTGAAAAACATTAAAATCGTTTAAGAAGGGTACAGGGAAGTAACATGTATGATGTACATGTTCCAGGTTACGATAGTATTAGTCCCGCACCCTGTTCCAGCGTTAGATCTATGACCTGTTCCAGGTTATGATAGTATTAGTCCCGCACCCTGTTCCAGGGTTAGATCTATGACCTGTTCCAGGTTACGATAGTATTAGTCCCGCACCCTGTTCCAGGGTTAGATCTATGACCTGTTCCAGGTTACGATAGTATTAGTCCCGCACCCTGTTCCAGGGTTAGATCTATGACCTGTTCCAGGTTACGATAGTATTAGTCTTGTACCCTGTTCCAGGGTTAGATACACGTATATGACCTGTTCCATGTTACGATAGTATTAGTCTTGTACCCTGTTCCAGGGTTTGATCTATGATATGTTCCAGGTTACGATAGTATTAGTCCCGCACTCTGTTCCAGGGTTAGATCTATAACCTGTTCCAGCTAGGTTACGATAGTATTAGTCTTGTACCCTGTTCCAGGGTTAGATCTATGATATGTTCCATGTTATGATAGTATTAGTCCCGCACCCTGTTCCAGGGTTAGATCTATGACCTGTTCCAGGTTACGAAAGTATTAGTCCCGCACCCTGTTCCAGGGTTAGATCTATGACCTGTTCCATGTTATGATAGTATTAGTCTTGCTCAAATATATCTATGTCTTTTCTTGTATGTTGTGTATAAACAAAATTAAGTTTCGACCAATCAGTGGCTCCTGATTAATCGTAGCATTAACTTCGTGACTACTTCGTTTTGGGGACTTGACAATTGTGCGTTAAACATTATGCAACCTGTGTGTTTGATAATGATACATCTATTCTAACTTTGAGGACGTGACGTTTACTTTAATTGGACCTTAATTTGCCTGGCAGATGTTTTCGCTGGAGCAAAATACGCTACCTTATCGGAACACATATACCTATTCTCTTGAAACTTTTCAAGTGTACATCATTTCATATTTTGTCCCTAGGATTATCGATGTTGAGTTCGAGTTATAGTTTTTACTGCTTTTTTATAGAACAGTTTTATAGAGGAGATACACACCACATAAAAATCCTTTATTGATAAATAAGCCAGTAACTTACTCTGTTGATTGCTTGGCCGACAGGAACACAGTGCACTTTGTAGCCATAATGCCTCATTTCATCCATGGCTAGGAGAACAGTTTCTTTAACCTACAAATCAACAATTATACATTTCACATTCTGTTATTCTTAATTTACTAATTGCAAATATATTCTGTTATGCATTTAAGCATGGTGCATATTAGATGAAATACAAGAAAAGTATAAATGCATTGCTAATGCTTTTGTTGTTTAGAGCAATCAATTTTAAACACAGATATATGTAAAATAATTACTGCTCGGAAGACGGAAAATATTTACTTTCATTTTCTTTTGGTAGAAACACAAAACGAACTACGTTTTCCAGTGTAATACTTACTATTTAGCTAGAAATGTCTGTGAGACATAAATGTTCCCTTCCCCCATATGAAATAAGTTCTCCGTGCTCATTACGTATGCGAAGTATGATGATAATCGAATCAGCAGTTATTTAAATAAGCTGGTTACATTAACATGGGATTGGACGGGACGGGATGCGACGGGACGGGACAGGGCGGACATGGGTAACACTACATGCCTGCCCCCCCCCCCCCCCCCCCCCCCTCCCAATTTCATGGCGGGGGCATAAATAGCCTTACGTATTCCTGTGCTTTCTTTCTATTGTTCTCAGTCAATTTCGAACATAAAATACCACATATTTGAAATGTAGCAATCGAATGGTACGTTGGTGGTGCTTAGTGAAGTATACATAACATCAGTGCATCTGTACATTTTTATCGAAATGGTTCATTTCCCAAGGAAATACATCAAATAATATTTGTTAATTATTTAAGTCGTCCTAGCGTAATGCAATAATAGTACATACCTACCAACTAAGGTATTTAACAAACGATTTGACAACTGATAAATTGCTGAGTTTGTTATGAGCACATGAGTTAAGAACAATAATCTACTTCCATTCACCTCAAGCTATGTGCCTGTATGCGTACTGAACCTTAAATGTGATTTTAAATTAGGTCTGTTAGCTGTAAACGTACAAAGACATAATGACTTGTTCATAATAAGTTTGATATAAATGCATAATTCACAAAACCAGCAAGCTGCTGTATGAAACTTTGAAACTTAAAAAAAGTATTAAGTCTTCAAACATTTTGTCATACTAATGTGACTTTTGCTGATGTTGCCAAATTTCTGTATCCCAACTCTGATCCATTAGGGTTATAATGAAAATGGTATGTGTAGCTAAAGGACAATTTTGATATCGATTAGAAGCAAAGAGAAAATTTGATGAGAATTATCAATCAATACCCAATTAAACTAAATATCGACACCAAAGGATAGCAATATGATAAGCACCATGTCAACCACTGAAAACAAGAATTTAAACCAGAAACACATCGTACCTTTCACGTATGGCGACCCCTTACAATGCATAACGATACCAGTCAGGTGATTTTACATTTAAATAAGTGCTTTGGAAATCGTATCAAACAAAACTTTACCGTTGGAGATTTTACTGCGAATTCGATTTCCTGGTGTTGGAATCTATTATCGTCGGTAGGTCGGCCATCTGTAAACATGATAACTCTAGGCGGGATCTGATACCTGGCTATAGAAGTTGTTCCACCTGTAGTCAAATAAACATAATACATTATAAATATCATTAGAAACATTATTCTGAGATATTGAATACCAAGAATGCTAGCAAGACTTTCCAAAGAGTAGGTTACGTGTAAATGTAAACATACACACTTGGCGCTATCAAATGTTTGCGCATAATCAAATATAAACGCTATGAGCAGATTGCTTTCAGCGCAAAAACAAAAATCCTCAAATCAGACTACCGCTAATTGTTTTTACGTTATAGTATTTTAACCTTTGCATTCAATTACTATGTACAGTGTATATTATGTTGTTAACAATAATAATGATAAAATCACCTTCATTACGATGAGCGAAACAAGGCAAAACAATACCTTAAACTGCAGCCACGATTTCCTACAGTATTACAATGTAGCATATATTTATGTCGCGAAGAAGAAATATCATTGATTAAAACAAGCCTCAAATATCTGCAAGGTGTTTTAAAGGCCCAATATACGTAACTTCAGGGAAGTTTTCGTGATTCTGAAAAATTCTGAAAAAAAATCCAGTTGATAACCAAGCAAAAATAAGCCTAAAACGAAGTAAACCTGAGCGGTAACTAACAAGTAACTCAGAAGAAAAAAATCCAAAGAATCAAAAATAATTCAGGTGGGGCCCACTTCAACAACAAACCGAAGGTAAAATACGGTTCGAAATGGACGCGTGTTTACAAATAGCGTGTTTCAAATGCTGCAGTACCGGTAAACGCGAAAGAAGTCATCTTGAATATTGCTGATATCAGTTAATCTTAACTAAATCTATAAATATAATAAGTTATTAGGCTAGATTTTTTTATTCAAGTTTTGCCGAAAGTTACGTTTATTGGGCCTTTAAACTTATTACATAATTTTGATTAAAGAGTCTAAAATATGTAATTCCTAATGTAAACCGATATTTAGCATGGGTCAACAAATCCCATTTGAAATAAACTCATAAATCAATCAAGGGTTTGCTTTTGGCACATTCTTCGCAAAATCTACCGAAAAAAATATACGGTGTATATAAGATTTACAATATGTTAGTTTGTGAACAAGCGACACGACAGAGTATGTCCCTTGTGTGTTTATATTAGTTGCTTACCTCGGAGATGTAACTCCAACATACTCAGCAGTGTTCCAAGGCACATTGGCGACGATCCTCCAGGCTCAATAGTTTCTAACAGATTCAACATGATTAGTTTAAAATACATTCTATACAAATGCACATGTATTGTAGTAATAGCATGCACAAATTTTCAAAACTTCGCCAATGATATTATCATCTAGGGATAGATGAAATACAATTAATGAAGTTTACCTGTAAAATAAAAGTGTCATTAGTACTTAAAACCTTATCTTACCTTTACATTTGTTTACCTCTGTCTTACCTATCTTATCGTACATTTTCCTATAGTCCATGGTCAAATGCTGCAGTATCATTGGAGTTCTTCCGAACACAACAAGAGCAAGATTTTCTTCAATACTCTTTTCAGCTGCAACACTTTCTACGACTGCAAAATCACACCAACTTGGTTAGTCATATATCTCAAATATGGTTGTGGAAATACTTGAAAAAGACAAGTGCAAAACTATATGGAATGGCTATATATCAATTTTATCTTAATCAATTTAGCAGTATTTCTTGTCCGGTGGTGTAAGATAAGGAAAATCTATCTACAGGTTATTTTTGTTTTGTTTTGTTTAGTTTTTTTTTCATTTGGTAATATAAATTTGGCGAGGGTTTTGCCAAATTTGAAAACTATCGAATGTGTTTTCTCTATTCTGCACTCTTGGGCAACAACAGCATTTTCCTCTCATTCAAACTACCAGATTAAGTTCAAAAACTACTAAAATGCGTTTGGATTGGCTACCAGCTTTTTAATGCAAACGAATCTGTCAGCGAGAATATGCGTATTCTATTATCGCAGACACAATTTGTAAGGCCCTTTGCCACCTACAGTATTAAACAATCATGGAACAATCTGGTCAATTTTCTGTCATTCCTTTCGAAGAAGGATTTTTTAGATTTTACTAAATTGCCTCTATAGCCCCTTGGAGTTTAGACCCGCCGTATTAAATCACATTCACCCAAGAACACTTCTGACAAAAATTTAATAATATGCTGCCATTCCATTGGGATTTCATAAAATAAAAGTTATTTTCTTATGGATCCAACTTCTTATCCCCCCGCCACACACACACACATAATATGTTGGGGTCATCGCTTACTACATAAGTGGAATTCTCGTCAAGCAAGAATGCTTCAGCCCAAATTTGGACAAAGCCTTCTCATTTAGGAAGAAGTATGATGTTAAAGGGTTTACTAAATATCCCCTATTAGTTCCTATCCCGTAGTCCCTAATTTGGCTGCCTCGCTACTTATATAAAATTGGTTCCTTTCACCCAATGATGCTTTACGCCAAATTTGGAAAATATCCTTTCATTCATACAAAAGAAGGAAAAAGAAGTTTCAACATCAGAAATGTCCGACGTGAGGGGCCGCCATTGTTGAGGCATTGTGACTTCATATCGAGTGAAGTGGGTTGTAAAATAAAACTTTCAGTATGCACCTTTGTTACATTTGACAGATATAAAATACATACAAGGAAATGATAGAAAATAGTTTACAACACGAGAGCAGAAAGTCGGTTGTACATGCGTTATGAGAACCATTAAAGAATTGAATGCGTTAGTTAAAACAACTTGTTCAGTACTTACATTCGACAATACTGTGACATGCTGATTTCGTTTGCTCAAATGACTTTTCGTCCATACTCGAGGAAGCATCCACCAACAACACAGTATCGATTCCATTCCCTTTTGCCCCGTGACTGCTGTTTTCAATACCTTAGTAAAAACATTAGTATGACAATCTAAAACCAACTCACAGTTTATCAACAAAAATCCGAATCACAATAAACAAGATAATTCAACGAATTACAGTCCCCCACCGGGTTGTTATCTCGAGATCCAATAGCAATGAGTGTGAATCTCGAGATGCAATAAGGTCATGTATATTCTTCAATGTATTGAAAGGTGAAGATTTAGTTTACAGAGACCCGCTTCTATACAGGAACCATCCCATTCTCACTAAATACATGTACACTGTAGGTATACTCTATAAATGATCTCTATATAAAGGACACAAGTCTATGAAGGACACCTTTAGTTTTTCTATTGGGTATCCTTTATAGACAGGTTTTACTGCAATAGACATGAAATTGTAATAATAATAACAAGATGTTGTTTGTTATGCTTACATTGAATTCAACAGTACTGTATATTGATTAAATGGTGATCTGAGAAGAACACAGGTTTGTTTGTCACTGGGAATAATTTGGATGAGAAGACCAAGTCAAGAATTCCTCCAAGGCAATGGGTAGGCGTGGTCAGTTGTTGGTGAAGTTTACAAGATTTTTGAAGGCTGTCCATCTTTGCGAAGTCCATGTTGAAATCTCCAACAACAAGAATGTTTGTACACTTATGTAACTTTGCTTGTGTTGTGCATAGCTTGAATAACTGTCGAAATAAATGTCACAGTGACCCAGTTTTGGTACACGACACACCATCTTCCCACGGCGAACCATACTACCAAGTATTAAGTTCTAGTGCTTTATAGTGTAGGAGATAGAGCCCGGACAAGGTATTTGTGTAACGTAGGTCAGAGGTCAAAATATAGGTCACTGTGACCCGGTTTTGTTACGCGACACACCGCCTTTCCATAGGGAACTATACTACCAAGTACAAAGTTATTATCCTTAATAGTGTAGGAGATAGAGCCCGGACAAACTTTTACTTTAATGTAGGTCAGAGGTCAAAATATAGCAAAATAAAGGTCACAGTGACCCAGTTTTGGTACGCGACACACCGCCTTCCAACAGAGAACTATACTACCAAGTATAAAGTTCTAATCCTTAATAGTGTAGGAGATAGAACCTGGACAAATTTTTCTTTCTTTAATGTAGGTCAGAGGTCAAAATATAGGTCACAGTGACCCGGTTTTGGTACGCGACACACCACCTTCCCACGGGGAACCATACTACCAAGTATTAAGTTCTAGTGCTTTATAGTGTAGGAGATAGAGCCCGGACAAGCTTTTTCTTTAATGTAGGTCAGAGGTCAAAATATAGGTCACTGTGACCCGGTTTTTGTACGCGACACACCGCCTTCCCAAAAGGAACCATACTACCAAGTATTAAGTTCTAGTCCTTTATAGTGTAGGAGATAGAGCCCGGACAAACTTTTACTTTAATGTAGGTCAGAGGTCAAAATATAGCAAAATAAAGGTCACATTGACCCGGTTTTTGTACGCGACACACTGCCTTCCCACAGAAAACAATACTACTAAGTATTAAGTTCTAGTGCTTTATAGTGTAGGAGATAGAGCCCGGACAAGCTTTTTCTTTAATGTAGGTCAGAGGTCAAAATATAGGTCACTGTGACCCGGTTTTTATACGCGACACACCGCCTTCCCACAAGGAACCATACTACCAAGTATTAAGTTCTAGTGCTTTATAGTGTAGGAGATAGAGCCCGGACAAGCTTTTTCTTTAATGTAGGTCAGAGGTCAAAATATAGGTCACAGTGACCCGGTTTTTGTACGCGACACACTGCCTTCCCACAAGGAACAATACTACTAAGTATTAAGTTCTAGTGCTTTATAGTGTAGGAGATAGAGCCCGGACAAGCTTTTTCTTTAATGTAGGTCAGAGGTCAAATTATAGGTCACAGTGACCCGGTTTTTGTATGCGACACACCGCCTTCCCACAGGGAACCCACACACTTAGTATGAAGTTCCAGTGTCTTATAGTATAGGAGATAGAGCCCGAACAAATAGTGTGTGGAAGGACGGACGGACGGACGGACGGACGGACACAACGCAAACCTATAGTCCCCCCCCGGATTCCGGTGGGGGACTAACTATAAATAGCTTTAAACCAATTACGTATAAAGTTATAGACCAGTTTTTAAAACATTGCCACGAACCGTCATAGGAATCACCGTTTATATATTATATTATATTGAATTCCAGAAGAGACAGTTTTCTGCTACATACTATTTTTGTTCTCGTTCAGGACTTGAATTAATGGTGGGTTTGTGGCTAGTCCAACATTCCGCAGCATTTTTTCGGCATCAACGCCTGGCTGAGAGCTGTGGTCTGAAGAGCACAAAACAGTCATAAAGCGCACAGCCAACACAATTTCATATAAACATTGTGACAAGCAAATGCAGGTTAAAACAACGTTTTATTATCAGTCACTGTTGCTCTCTTTATCTCTTATGATGAAAGCTCTAGAAATGAAATTCATATTATTTCAGGAGAATGATGCACTTTAAGACTGGAAATAATATACATTACATTGAATAATCCAGATAAGGATTTAAGGCAGAAAACACCAACAATGTGACGAATTACTTAACTAAATATAACACGTTATAAATGCATATTCACCAGAGTCTAAGCTCCATCCTGGATCGTCCAGCGTGATGGTACCGAGAGCATCGTCAACCTCCGGGTCACCAACGTCTGCTGATGTGGCGGTGTCTGAATATAAACATAACTGTTTCAGTTTAAGGAAATAACATCCATTATCTTAGCAACACTGACTTGTCTTAGAAGGATGTAATAACAGTATGGTGCAGTTTGATTTATTGTTTTAGTTCCAATGTATCTTATTCTTACTTATAAATATGCTCTTCTCATGTGCGCATTTCGTACAATCTTTTGGTATCCGCTATTTATATGAAAAGGTCTTAACACAGTTTGAAAATATATTAGTAAGGACTGAACTTCATCTTGACTGCAAATACGGCAGTATGCCCCCAGTTGACAACGCAATCATTTCAAAGGTGGAAGTAAGCATTAGTCAAAATGAGGTTCAAGCATTATCTTTACGTCATCAATTACGTTCAAATGTTTTACGAAGACCCATCACCTGTAATCCTGTAGCAGAGGTAGAGGAAGACACTAGGAGACACGTCGTCATCTGTTATCCTGTACTAGAGGTAGAAGACACTTGAGAGACGCCATATATAGAATACCTATCACCTGTAATCCTGTAGCAGAGGTAGAAGACACTTGAGAGACGCCATATATAGAATACCCATCACCTGTAATCCTGTAGCAGAGGTAGAAGACACTTGAGAGACGCCATATATAGAATACCTATCACCTGTAATCCTGTAGCAGAGGTAGAAGACACTTGAGAGACGCCATATATAGAATACCGACCTATCACCTGTAATCCTGTAGCAGAGGTAGAAGAAGACACTTGAGAGACGTCGTGTATAGTATACCGACCTGTCACCTGTGATCCTGTACAAGAGGTAGAAGACACGAGAGAGACGTCGTGTAAAGTATAACGACCTGTCACCTGTGATCCTGTACAAGAGGTAGAAGACACGAGAGAGACGTCGTGTAAAGTATAACGACCTGTCACCTGTGATCCTGTACAAGAGGTAGAAGACACGAGAGAGACGTCGTGTAAAGTATAACGACCTGTCACCTGTGATCATGTACCAGAGTTAGAAGAAGACACTAGAGAGACGTCGTGTACAGTATACCGACCTGTCACCTGTGATCCTGTACAAGAGGTAGAAGACATTTGAGAGAGGTCGTGTAAAGTATAACGACCTGTCACCTGTGATCCTGTACAAGAGGTAGAAGACACGAGAGAGACGTCGTGTAAAGTATAACGACCTGTCACCTGTGATCATGTACCAGAGTTAGAAGAAGACACTAGAAAGACGTCGTGTATAGTACACCGACCTGTCACCTGTGATCCTGTACAAGAGGTAGAAGACACGAGAGACGTCGTGTAAAGTATAACGACCTGTCACCTGTGATCCTGTACAAGAGGTAGAAGACACGAGAGAGACGTCGTGTATAGTATACCGACCTGTCACCTGTGATCCTGTACCTGAGGTAGAAGACACGAGAGAGACGTCGTGTATAGTATACCGACCTGTCACCTGTGATCCTGTACTAGAGGTAGAAGAAGACACTAGAGAAACGTCGTGTATAGTATACCGACCTGTCACCTGTGATCCTGTACCTGAGGTAGAAGACACGAGAGAGACGTCTTGTATAGTATACCGACCTGTCACCTGTGATCCTGTACCAGAGTAAGAAGTACACACTAGAGAAACGTCGTGTATAGTATACCGACCTGTCACCTCTGATCCTGTACCAGAAGTAGAAGACATTTGAGAGTGGTCATGTATATTATACCGTCCTGTCAACTCTTATCCTGTACCAGAGGTAGAAGACATTTGAGAGACATCACGTATATTATACCGTCCTATCACCTGTTATCCTGTACCTGAGGTAGAAGACACGAGAGAGACGTCGTATAAAGTATACCGACCTGCCACCTGTGATCCTGTACCAGAGGAAGAAGACTATTGAGAGACGTCGTATAAAGTATACCGACCTGTCACCTGTGATCCTGTACCAGAGGTAGAAGACACTAAGAGAGACGTCGTATAAAGTATACCGACCTGCAACCTGTGATCCTGTACCAGAGGTAGAAGACTATTGAGAGACGTCGTATAAAGTATACCGACCTGTCACCTGTGGTCATGTACCAGAGTAAGAAGTACACACTAGAGAAACGTCGTGTATAGTATACCGACCTGTCACCTGTGATCCTGTACCTGAGGTAGAAGACACGAGAGAGACGTCATATATAGTATACCAACCTGTCACCTCTTATCCTGTACTAGAAGTAGAAGACATTTGAGAGTGGTCATGTATATTATACCGTCCTGTCAACTCTTATCCTGTACCAGAGGTAGAAGACATTTGAGAGACGTCATGTATATTATACCGTCCTATCACCTGTAATCCTGTACCAGAGGAAGAAGACAATTGAGAGACGTCATGTATAGTGTACCGACCTGTCACCTCTGATCCTGTACTAAAGGTAGAAGAAGACACTAGAGAGAGGTCATGTATATTATACCGACCTGTCACCTCTGATCCTGTACCAGAGGTAGAAGACATTTGAGAGACGTCATGTATATTATACCGTCCTGTCACCTCTGATCCTGTACCAGAGGTAGAAGACAATTGAGAGACGTCATGTATAGTGTACCGACCTGTCACCTGTGATCCTGTACCAGAGGAAGAAGACTATTGAGAGACGTCGTATAAAGTATACCGACCTGTCACCTGTGGTCATGTACCAGAGTAAGAAGTACACACTAGAGAAACGTCGTGTATAGTATACCGACCTGTCACCTGTGATCCTGTACCTGAGGTAGAAGACACGAGAGAGACGTCATATATAGTATACCGACCTGTCACCTCTTATCCTGTACCAGAAGTAGAAGACATTTGAGAGTGGTCATGTATATTATACCGTCCTGTCAACTCTTATCCTGTACCAGAGGTAGAAGACATTTGAGAGACGTCATGTATATTATACCGTCCTATCACCTGTAATCCTGTACTAGAGGTAGAAGACATTTGAGAGACGTCGTGTATAGTATATCGACCTGTCACCTGTTATCCTGTACCAGAGGAAGAAGACAATTGAGAGACGCCATATATAGTATACCGACCTGTCACCTGTGATCCTGTACCAGAGGTAGAAGACATTTGAGAGAGGTCATGCATATTATACCGACCTGTCACCTGTGATCCTGTACCAGAGGTAGAAGACACGAGAGAGACGTTGTGTAAAGTATACCGACCTGTCACCTGTGATCCTGTACCAAAGGTAGAAGACACTAAGAGAGACGTCGTGTATAGTGTACCAACCTGTCACCTGTGATCCTGTACCAGAGGTTAAGGAAGACACGACAGAGACGTCGTGTAAAGTATAACGACCTGTCACCTGTGATCCTGTACCAGAGGTTGAAGAAGACACCAGAGAGACGTCGTGTAAAGTATACCAACCTGTCACCTGTGATCCTGTACCAGAGGTTAAGGAAGACACGACAGAGACGTCGTGTAAAGTATACCAACCTGTCACCTGTGATCCTGTACCAGAGGTTAAGGAAGACACGACAGAGACGTCGTGTAAAGTATACCGACCTGTCACCTGTGATCCTGTACCAGAGGTTGAAGAAGACACCAGAGAGACGTCAATGTCTAACTGCGGATTCACAGCTGGTCCATCACTATGCGTCTCGTGATGTGAATCTATTTCAGTAATCCAAACTTCATCCTGTTCTGTCCTCACAGTTTCATTCGTTACGTCCTGGCTTTTTCGACCGAGAATATGTAACAGTGCAGAATCGTCAATGCCATCAGTTTCTAGATCGAGGTCTCCGTCTTGCTCCATCGTGAATATCGTCCTTTCCAGTAACAATTGGTCGTCCGTGGATAATCTACCGTCTTTTGCGATTTCTTGCCGTTCTGTGTCTCCAACCTGTCGATTCGGATTCTGAATGGCTGAATCTTCGTCTATCCTCTGGTTTCTATCTGTTTCCAATAAGAGGTCCTGTTGCGGCTCAACTTTCGGTATCTCACCCGCGAGTTGGTTTTGATTGAAAGCCTTATTTAGTATATTAATGGTACTTTCTTCTGGCTTATTTTGCGCTGATTCACTATCTGCGAAGCTGCTTTCTGCAGATCGCTGTTCCTGTGCTGTTTCTATTGATCTTGGTTTTAATACCTTAACACTGCTCCTAAATACCGGCTTATAACCGTCATGTTGTAATGATTGATTTACCAAAGAAACACCTGGGCGTCCCTGTACTTTCTTTCTTCGCTTATGTTGAATTTGATTTCGTTTCGTTTTCATTGCTCTTTGTTTGTTTAAAGATTTATCTACACAAGTGTCTTCAAAATCGTCATCATTTGAATCTGTACAGTTTTTTCGCCGGGGTCTTGACTCATAGGTATCACATTTAAAAGGTAGAATTTGACTTCCTGGCGTTTCCTGTGGCTGAAACTCGGCGAACTCAGTATCGCAATGGTTACGATTCTGCACATGTCCATACGGCTTTATCCTACTTTCCATCGGCTGATCTGGTTTAGAAGAAAACTTATCACTATGGTTAGGCATTTCCAAGATATCTTCATCCATAGAGGTCAAACGATGTCCACGGATTTTATTCGGTGTTTGTTGGTGAGGATGCGTATGCGACCGAATGTGAATTGTTTTTGGTGGAGTGGTACGTCGAGCTGTACATTTGCAGCTGTGTAAATTATAGATAGATTCCTTGATATTTCTCAATTCAGCTTGTATTCCTTTCATTTCCTTGATATCTCTCAAATCAGCTTGTATTCCTTTCATTAAAGTAAATACATCATGCTCTCTGTGGAAAACAACATGTATATCTATGAATATTCTAATTTGACTATTTCCCCAGTGCTAGACTGTTTCAAGTTACACCAAAATGCAAAAAGTGATGACATTTTTTATGCGAAACTATTTCATTTTTGTCATCATAAAATTCTGAAATAATTGAAAATGAACTATAATTATGACATCTTTCTTTAGAAATGAAATTATTAAGTAATGGCCACAATCTGTTTGTGTTATACGGTATATACCAAAACGATTGTGTGTCATGTTTGTGTTATACGGTATATACCAAAAGCATATGTGTACCGTTTTTTTTTTTTTGTACATGTATATTCGTGAATGGATAAACGTTACAAAATACGTTACAGTTATTCTAAAGTTTATTCGTAATTCATTTTATCGATATAAAATTCCAAACTCAATATACAAAATACTCACCCCAACGAGCACTACAAGAAAGAAAAGAAAATCAGACAATTAATCAATGAACAGGTTAGCGCATATCTTCTTACTGTTTTAACTGCATTGAAAAGGGTCTACCTGTTTATATAACAGGTGGAGTATTTATAGCGTTTCGGTTGTCGTTAAATCATCTTTAGTATCTTTCGTTTATTGTATTTATTGAATACGTTAAGTAGATAATATATGACTCCTATCAGCTATTAGACAGAGTTTTCAGAAATACCCGTGCCATGTTTAAGGTACTATTGTTTCTTAGTAGAAAAACAGCGTAATACAACAGACACGACTGTTTTCAATTCACAAACCGTTTTTATTTACGTCAGATGGTACCTTCTTAAAAACTTACATTTGAACTTGTGATGCTGTCCGTTTCTAATCCTGAATCTATACATGCAGCTGGCGAGACTGGTTTTGCTTCTGCAATCTCCTTCAGCAGAAAAACATCCGAACAAGTGCCTTTCATCATTTCTGTCTGTAGCTCATTCAAGCTGTACTTGGCTTTCAGTTTTAACCTTCTGAAGTATGTCTCAGTCAAAACGGAAAAACGAAGTGTTCTTCGTTGAGTGTTAATGTTCTTAAGGAAAGCCTTATACCGCCTCCCCATATTATTCCATACAGTCCCGATCCAATCATTGTCAAAAAGAAAGTTTGTGCAATTCGTCACCGCTTTTACACCATACGTTATGACTAGTTCTTTATACCATGCTCCCGTGTCCCAGTCCCCGATACCTAAAAAGAATAAAAAAAATTATAAAGAAATGGGCGTCGTCACGTCGTCAACGATTGATACAATTAGGATTTTTTCTATAAAAAACAACTTGGCATTGCATGTAGACTGATGTAGTGCGTTGCTTAAGAACAATGTTCCGCCATCAATAATAAGTATACCTGTTTGTTGTCATTTTGATATTTTGATAAGTATTTATCTGTGGTTCGTGTTTAAGTGATACCAGTTAATATGTAACACCTGTACAGATTATTGTCCCAGTAAATGATTACATACGGAGCTCCGAAAAATTGATTATAACTTAATATTATTTCTAGGTTTCGAAAACTCTAGGGATGTTTTTCTTGCTTCAGAATTATCCAAGACATTTTACTTACATGTAGCATCTTTATTCACACTCAGTTACACACATATTATCATACGGCTATACGGAAATGACAAAACGACTGCAGATACAGTGTTTAGCTTTTTATATATCGTACATTGTAACATACTTTGGTTTATTATATATTGTTCATTGGATCTCTGTAGTGTTGTAACAATCACGTTTACTGTTCGTGCCGCCTGCTAATCCACATACAAATATTTTCATTTATTAAATTGCTAAAATGTACTTTTACATCGTCTTATTTTATGTTTCAGTAAAGGTCTGAAATGACTTTTTATCTGACTGAGAAGAGCAAAGAGTCATCATACGTTATAAATGATATAAACATGAAAAAACGGTCTGCATAAATATGTATGGCTATATCTACTTGCCTTCTCTTGAGTGAAAACTGTCCTTACCTGTGTCTGGAACAACCTCCACAATCTTATCATCTATTGCTACATGCACTGGGGGGTTTCCTTCAGTTGTCGGCTCGTTTGCATATGGAGCATATATACCATATATATCGTTGTCCTAAAAGGTAAAGTAATACATTTCACTTATATCTTGTAACTTGGAATTATAATGCATCTTTCTTCTTGTTTTTCGTATTTTTAAATCGTAATCCGTCGTACGGTTTCCAGACATTTTTTTTTTCATAATTACTGCTCGAATGTACGCGTTTCAGTTTTCAGATATGCTCCTACCCGACATGGACTGGTATCACACTATTGTCGAGTCTTTCCAGTGAATGTCGTTTAGGAGGACTTAACATTTAAAACTTAAAATATTTGAATTTAAACTGATGTAACACTGACAAACACATCGCACTGTTTTAATGTAGCGAAACAGTCGACTGTGAGGACGTCCTCTGTTGATTAGGCCTATCATTTCGGTGTACGTACAAAAAAATCATGTATAATAACAATCGATTCCGTTATGGTCACTTCCTGATTAGGCTTACTAGTACTGCAAACTACATTGTAGTTTTCCGAACTTTTCAGTAGCAACTGGTCTAACATGGTTTTGGATATAAATGTAACTGTCTTTCTTTTCAGTTCTTATTAATTATTGTTTAAACAATTGCAACATACAGAATTCGATTTCATCTTTAACAGTATTCTGTCATATACTTATTACCCTGACCGCACACTGTCACTTTATATAAATATGTCTAATGTCTATAACTGTTAAGGTGTTCTTCTTGTTTAACTTAACGTTGAACAAAGTATCCACAGTATGTCTGTACGTTTTATCGGCAGTTCTCAACCAATCGGAATGATATCTTTAATTCTTGCTGGGGCCGTTTCAAAATGACAAGAATCAGTTAGGTCAAGTTAAACTCACTGTGTCAACCATGTCGACTGCTGGCAAAGCATGGGGATCCTCACTGAAAGATACAAGGAACTGATTGTGTGTCCAATATTTCTAATAATATACACTGTTATGATTTTGTATATTAAGGGCATAACGCTTATTTCCTGATTATATAAATCACAAAAACGTGAAATAAATAGAAAATACGCAGACACAAAAACATTGGCAGCAATATAAAATCAGACAGACAAGGCCATGGGTAGAATACATCCACTGTAAGGGGTTTATGAATAGGAATCAGTCTACTTAAATCAAAGTAATTCTCTGTTTTAACTAGATTGGAAGGTTGTCGTTATACCTTGTGCTGTTTGCCCGCGGCATCTTCATTCCTAAATGAATAAGTAGAAACACACCTGTTAACTGGTATACAAATAGGCTGGTGATAATAGATGAACAAATTCTAAACAAATTCAAAAGCAAGAGTATCATTCCGAGTTTCTATAAAACCAGTTCATCATTGTGTACTGATTGACATATCGTTGTAGTCTGAAGCTAATTGCTGAGATCCTATCTTTATATCTCTACCAAATTGTTGTCTATGATGTTACAAAAATGGTAGATTAATTTATAAGATTTCAGCATGTTTCCAAGCTTTTCTACCGATTCATGAGATATTTTTATCAAGATTTTATTCGGAGACTTTATCAGTACTAATAAGCATTACTATATTTGTAAATGTGCTACCATACTTTAAGTATTGTCATCTGCATAAATATAATGAAAGAAATCTTGATGTTGTAAAATGTGTCATTTATATTGTATATAAACGCCACGGGTCAATTACGAATCCCTTGGGCATCACCTTCCTCAATTCTTTCCATTCACCTGTTTTAGGAGCGGCCTCATGCACCTGCTTACTCCTTATCCTGTCATTATATAGTCGAGACCCTCTCCTAGTCGGTCCAGTGCATGGAGTAAGGTGTCATCCTGTGTACAATAAGAAAAGGGTAAAATATAGGCATATAATTAACGAGTGCTTCATCAGAAACGGTACATAAAACACATACCATTTAAAGAAATTTCAAATACTTCGATTTGGTATAATGAGTTTTTCAACCTCTCACTTTAGATAAGATCCTTTACTCCTGGAAGGTAGTTGGTCTTCTTTGAACATCCTCTATCTCATATTGGAAGAGCATATAGTCCAGATGCATTCAATAATGTTCTTATGAGAAGTTTGAATCACAGGGGCTAGGCACGGACCTATGTCACTATGAAATTATTGTCAGATATTTTTTTTACCTTTCTCGAATATAGCCCCTTCCACTACTATATATCTGTGACAAGGGAAAGAACTAGCCTGAACGAGAAAATCGACCTATTTTCACTCTAAGCTTGTTTTCGTCACTGAATGAAGTCCAATTTTTTAGATGCATGCCTCATTTTAAAGATGAAACTTTTATCTTTCAGCCGATACCATGAATGAGGCATGAATGTAAAAAAATGGACTTCATTCAGTGACGAAAACAAACTTAGAGTGAAAATAGGTCGATTTTCTCGTTCAGGCTAGTTCTTTCACTTGTCACAGATATATAGTAGTGGAAGGGGCTATATTCGAGAAAGGTAAAAAAATCTGACAATCATTTCATAGTGACATAGGTCCGTGCCTAGCCCCTGTGGTTCGAATGCATACAGTTTGCCATTTAAAGGTTTATTTTCTGAAATCATATTTTAGACAAACCAAAGGTTCATCTGGCCCCATCACCAGACTTAGATATTTTGACAGATATATGACTGGTGTCGGTACCAGAGGAAACTCCGGCTTATATATATATCAAGTTCTAAAATTTACTCCTACAGCAAGTCCTTCATTAGTGTGTGTATTTTTGTCATTGAGATGATAGGCTGGACAACTGGAAACTACTTAGAACTATATCAGCCTCGGACAAGGTCATTACAGCTACATGTACACAAAATTTCGTAAGGTACATGTATGTACATATCCTTCGTCATTTGTGTTTCCGTGTTACTTATAGTATATTAAAACACAATGTATCATATACACTTAGTGTTGTTGATCCGAAGGTTAAAATGTGAATTTCCTGTCGAAATTGTACCGTGCTTAACATATCTTATTATATAAATATACTTACTATCTTAATAACTTTATAACGATTTGACTACCAAACGATGTAAATCGTGTACATATGTTATGTATATATATGTCGTCAGAATAAATATGTGTATCTATGTATACTGCTTATGCTAGACATAATAATAAGCTGGCTATTTTAAAATATTACTGATCGTTTGGATTCAGATCAACGCGTGTACTACATGTACATACGTGTGACGTCGACTCCATTTTAATGTCTTATATCAAACACACGTCCAAATTAATAATAACTTAAAATAATTGTGTATGTCCCTAATTACTCCCCTTTGTACTAGTGTAGGCCTACCACGGAATTATATTGCTATCTAAGTCCGTGGTACTACCATGTATCACGGAATTATAGATTAGCTAAGTCCGTGCATAACCTGACATGACACAGTATAATCAAAGGCTGAATCTCTTCGATCTGTATTATACACTTAAGTGCTGAATATACTCGAAAATAAACAAAATTGACAAGTTTTAGTTTGTAGAAAAGGGGAATCCCCAAATCGAACCCCACTCGAGGGGATTTCCCAGCTAGAGCTCTAAATATAAAGTGTACTTACATTGCACGTACAAATAACACCCCATTTAAAGTTGGAACGACTGTAAAGGGTATCGTAGTATCTAACAATAAGTGTTTGTCCTAAACTGGAATATATAAAGTGATATTTGTTATACATACGAATCATCACGTACAGATCTGTGTTTGACGCAACCAGGCTAGGGTTGATCTCACCGTGGCCAAAAATCCAATCCACCTAATGGACATCGGCAAAAACAACACCGCGTATTTGCCAAATAAATTTATCGACTAGATGGACCTGATTTAACGTATAAGTAGACTTGGGCAAGTCACCCATATTGCTGTGATATATAAGCAACGTCAAATCAAGTCAAGTCAAGTAAACTTTATTTTAAAGTCGGTACATATATAAACATGGCAATACAAGCTGCTCCAGCTTTACAACCGGCTAGATCTATGTAACAAATAAAATAAAGATAATAAAAGGATATACAAACACAAATTGTATAAGTTAAAATATAAGTATTTTGCAGAAAATATATAATACAGTTTATAGCAATGAAAATAAACATGTATTTAGGTAAAAGGCGATATATACACAATAATGTAAACATACTTATACACAAATTAATGCACATTAAATTAAAGCACTGATCTTAAGATCAATATTATATAAGAGACTGGAATATAGTTAAATGAGTAGGTACATAAAATGAAAATAAGGACATATATATCGAATAATTAAAAGTAGCTCAGTGTAATATGGCTGTCAGCACTTAACAATTTAATAATGCTAATAGTAGTAGTATAGTTAAGTTTATTGTGATATAAACTGTCATTTCCTTTGTGTCATTACAAACGAAAATATACGATTGTAGCGTTATCCACTCGGGTATACACGAGACGCTATTAATATAAGTTCGAGATGGAAAGCTGACTACGGCAGGGACAACTGTAACACCCGACTAAAGTTCACATTATTTTATTTACACATCCATGGAGCTCATCATATCATACATTAAGTTCAAATACATCCCATTCAGAAGTAAACACGTGCACACTTAGCATCCAAAGCACACTGTCTCACATAATATCCACGGGCGATAATTCCCAGTCTTAATGTATTCCATAGTCATAAGAACACACTAAGTACATCCCATAAATCCGATCACAAGTTGCGTGGAGTATTTCTCAAAGTAAAGTTTATCTCTCTCGTTTCCGTCACTGTCACCCCTTATATACCACTTTCATACTGCATTCTCATTGGCTAACATCTGCTCCTCCGACCTAGATTCGGCTCCTCTCTCGCTCCTCACTCACGCTGATTGGTTAAACCCTGCTCCTCTCGCTCCTCCGACCTACTTAATTAGAGCTCGTTCCTCACTCTCTCTGATTGGCTAAAGCAGTGACTTACACTAGTTATAAATAGGAATCTGTTACTAAATTTATACGGGCCTTATGCAATCTGTCAATCAAACTGGGCCCTAATACACAGCTTCCCGATAACACAGTACGTAAACAACTCCTTATATGGAAACCTAGCTCCCTGCTGCCCCGTGTATACACATACATGTACAGACCCTATACACATCCTATGTATACATATACCTAGCTCGCTACTATATAACTCTAAAAAACACAACTAAACTACAACATTTCTAATTTAATACATATAAGCGTGAAACATACTATGTAATTTGTGACATCCACCTTATGGACATCCCCTATATATTCTATATAACCTGTGTCATCCACCTAATGGACATCCCCTATATATTCTATGCAGTCTGTGTCATCCACCTAATGGACATCCCCTATATATTCTATATAATCTGTGTCATCCGCCTAATGGACATCCCCTATATATACTATGTAATGTGTGTCATCCGCCTAATGGACATCCCCTATATATTCTATGCAATCTGTGTCATCCACCTAATGGACATCCCCTATATATTCTATATAATCTGTGTCATCCGCCTAATGGACATCCCCTATATATACTATGTAATTTGTGACATCCACCTAATGGACATCCCCTATATATTCTGTATAATCTGTGTCATCCGCCTAATGGACATCCCCTATATATACCATGTAATCTGTGTCATCCGCCTAATGGACATCCCCTATATATACTATGTAATCTGTGTCATCCACCTAATGGACATCCCCTATATATTCTATATAATCTGTGTCATCCTCCGAATGGACATCCTCTATATATACTATGTAATTTGTGGCATCCACCTAATGGACATCCCCTATATATTCTATATAATCTGTGTCATCCGCCTAATGGACATCCCCTATATATTCTATGTTATCTGTGTCATCCGCCTAATGGACATCCCCTATCTATATTATGTAATCTGTGTCATCCACCTAATGAACATCCCTTATATATTCTATTGTTACTATACAGCATGGTTGGTGTGATGTTGGCATGGTGATGATATGGTATAATTTGTGTGTTGTCAACATGTTGACTATGTTGTGCGGTTTGTGTCATGTAAACATGTTTACTATATTGCATAACTTGTGTAGTGTAAACAATGTTGAGAATGTTCTAGAAACCGAACGTGTTTACTTATTGATATGTAGAATTAATCTGAATGTTCTCTGTGTGTGGACATGTATGTTCTAGACTTGGAATAGTCTAGAATAAACTAGAAACTTGGAAGTATATATAAGCTCAGCTCTGTTTTGGTGGGTCAGCACTACCAAACACTGGGGATTATAATCCGTACACTTGCATTCATCGGACACGGATTTATTCCATCATTTCACCTTGGATTAACGGATTAATTCATCTCTCATTCTTGGACCTGGATACTGTGAACAGTGTAAAAGGATTCATTGGACATTCTAATTCTCATTACACAGAGAATATTGTGAGTACAATTTATTGTTATATTACTTAGGATATTATTGTATTTACCTGTAAATGTCATTTTGTCATTGTTAAAATAAATTGTTAAATACTAGACAGGATTCTTTGTTTATTTTGTTGGCTTTACCAAGGTTTATTTCTGACCGTAACAGAAATTTGGGGGCTCGTCCGGGAGAGATCTAATTGCATTAATTTTGTAAAGAGTAAATTAATACCATATTTGCTTTTATTTTGAAAAGTAAAGCCAGCAAAATTCATCATGACATCTATTGTAGAAGATTTTTTACAATCGCCTGACCAGGAAAAGTTTGAATCTTTGAAAAAATCAGAGTTGATTGAATTAGGACAAAAATTTAGGCTGTCAGTAAAAACGTCTATGAGAAAGCTTGAAATTAAAACCATTGTAGCAAAACATTTAGTTGATGAGGAAATTTTAGAATCTTATCAGTTTCCCTCAGAAGAGGCTGGGTTGTTTGGCTATCAGCTTGAACTAAGAAAGTTAGAAATTCAGGAAAGGAAAGAAAAGGAAGAAAGAGAAATTCAGGAAAGAGAAAGAGATAGACAGTTTCAATTAGAAAAACTAAAGCTAGAACATGAAGCTAATATCAAATTGGCAGCTCAAGGTTCAGAAACTTCACTTGGTCAAACAAGGACAGAATTTGATGCCGCGAAAAATATTAGGCTTGTACCTAAATTCATGGAAAAATCTGTTGATAAATATTTTCCACAATTTGAGAAAGTTGCTGAAAATTTGAAATGGCCTCGTGCTGTTTGGCCTACAATGTTACAAAGTGTGCTTATTGGTAAGGCTGCTGAAGTTTACTCAGTACTCAGCATTGATAAAAGTTCTGACTATGACCAGGTGAAGGCCGCTATTTTAAAGGCATATGAATTAGTTCCGGAGGCTTACAGGCAGAAATTTAGAAATTACAAAAAATTTGACTCTCAGACTTATGTGGAATTTGCTAGAGAAAAAGAGGATTTGTTTGATCATTGGTTAAGATCCAAAAAGATTGAGAAAAATTTTGACAATTTAAGACAGCTATTGTTGTTAGAGAAATTTAGGCAGTGGGTACCACAAGATTTGAGAACTCATTTAGATGATAGAGGTGTGAACACTTTGAATGAGGCAGCAGTCATGTCAGATTCTTATGCTCTTACTCATAAGAAGAGTTTTTTGACAAAACAAGGTGGTAGTAGTTTTGTGAAAAATCAAAGTACTGCAAGTGCTGAAAACAAAAGTATTGCTCAGTCAACTCCCCAGTCAACCTCTCATGTAGGTTCTACTTCTGGTCAAAAATGTAATCGAAATTCTAGTTCAGTTGGTCCTGACTCACTTCCTACTTGTGTTTATTATAAGAAAAGGGGTCATCTTATAGGTGATTGTTTTAAACTTCAGGGGAAGCGTGAGTTCGATAAAAATCCACAACCCCATGCTTGTGCCGTTATGAAAAGTGACAGGAAGCCCTTTGTTAAGACTAGTTTTGAAAAACCTGATGTACAGGGTCACAAGTCCAGTTCTTTTGATTCTATGGAGGATTATAAGCCCTTTTTGTCTCAGGGATTCGTTTCACTTAATGAGTCTAGTGAACTCCAGCCTGTTAAGATTTTGCGAGACACTGGTGCTGCTCAACCTTTGTTGTTTTTAGAAGGTGTGTTGCCTCTGTCTGAGCAGACTTCTGTTTGTGGATCGGTTTTGCTACAGGGTGTGGAGCTAGGCGTCATTAATGTTCCCCTCCATCGTATTAACTTGAAGTCAGATTTAATCACTGGACCTGTTATCGTAGGTATGCGGCCTACTCTTCCAGTTCAGGGCGTTTCCTTATTGTTAGGCAATGATTTAGCTGGGGGCAAAGTTGTGGCTGATCCCGTGGTTTGTGATAACGTTATGCCAGTTGATCAGACCATTGATGAAGACCAGGATTTATATCCCTCATGTGCTGTAACCAGGGCTATGGCGAAGAAACAGCAGACGGATGCTGAAGGTCAAGTGTCTGCCCCTGACAGTACTAGTTGTGTTCCTGACATTGACCTTAGTGACACATTTTTATCACAAATGTATGACAACCATGTACCGGTGGACAACGTGTCTGACACCACCGTACAGGTCAGAAGCCAGAAGGATGGTTCCCTCTATAAGCCTCTGCCATTTGGTAAAAACAAAGATGCCTTAAGCAAGGAGCAGTTGCTTACTGAGCAGCTCAGAGATCCAGACATTATCCAGCTCAGTAAGAAAGTTCTCCCTCCAGATGAGGCGGCAAAGGTTCCAGAGTGTTTTACATCGAAGATTGTATTCTGATGAGGAAGTGGCGACCACCAGATGCATCTCCAGAGGAGGAGTGGCGAGTTGTTCACCAGATAGTTGTTCCTGTGTTGTATCGAGGGGACATTATGACTCTAGCTCACGACACACCCTTAGCTGGCCATTTGGGCATAAATAAGACTTGTAGCAGGATTCTTAGTCATTTTTATTGGCCTAAGCTTAGGAGTGATGTTTCAAAGTTTTGTAGATCATGTCATGTTTGTCAAATGGTTGGTAAACCAAATCAGAAAATACCGCCTGCTCCCCTGCAGCCTATCGCAGCTTTTGAAGAGCCATTTAGTAGAGTGTTGGTTGATTGTGTAGGGCCTCTTCCTAAGACTAGGACAGGAAACATGTATCTTCTTACTATCATGTGTGCATCTACACGTTTTCCTGAAGCAATTCCCCTTAGGAATATTAAGGCAAAGACTATAGTGAAGGCTCTTACTAAGTTTTTCTGTTTAGTAGGCATTCCTAAGGCTATTCAGTCTGATCAAGGTTCAAATTTCATGTCTGGGTTATTTCAGCAGGTTATGCATGAGTTAGGTATTAGGCAGTACAAGTCTAGTGCTTACCACCCTGAATCCCAAGGGGCTCTTGAACGTTTCACCAGACCCTCAAGACTATGATTCGGACATTCTGTTTTCAGTCTGAAAAAGATTGGGATGAGGGGGTTCATCTTTTGTTGTTTGCTGCTAGAGAAGCAGTTCAGGAATCCCTTGGATTTAGTCCCTTTGAGTTAGTGTTTGGCCACACAGTTAGGGGACCTTTGAGATTATTGAAAGAAAAATGGTTGACTGAGCCTACTAATGTGAATCTTTTAGACTATGTGTCTAGCTTTAAAGAGAGATCGCATAATGCATGTAAAATTGCTCAAGAAAACTTGAAAAGTTCACAAAGCAAAATGAAAATTTGGTATGATAAGAATGCCAGGAACAGAATTTTTAAGCCTGGTGACAAAGTTCTTGTATTTCTGCCAGTTCCTGGTCATCCTTTGCAAGCTAGATACTTTGGTCCATATGAGGTAGAAAGCAAACTTAGTGATTTGAACTATGTTGTTAGAACTCCAGATCGGCGTAAAGAAAAAAGAGTATGTCATTTGAATATGTTGAAAGAGTATGTTGAGAGAGGTGAACAAATTTTTGTAAAACCTGTTTCCATCTTAGCACATGCTAGTAATTCCTCATTGAGTTGTGATCATGAAATCGATGACAATGTACATGTGGATGTTACCGAGAATGACTTTATGCCAAGTGTACGTTTGAAGAATTCGGAAATACTGTCAAATCTGGATGTGAAACTGGGTCACCTAAACAAAAACCAGAAAAATGAAGTGGAAAATTTGATTCAAGATTATCCAAAAATATTTCCGGATGTACCAGCCAAAACAAATGCAGCTTGCCATGACGTAGAAATTGGAGATGCTTCACCCATCAAACAACACCCATATCGGATGAATCCAATCAAATTACAATTGCTAAGGAAAGAGGTTCAGTACATGCTCGAGAATGACATTATTGAACGTAGCAATAGTGACTGGAGCTCTCCATGTGTTCTCGTTGGAAAGCAGGATGGTTCTTACCGGTTGTGTACAGACTTTAGAAAATTGAATGCTGTTACAAAAACTGACTCTTATCCAATCCCCAGAATCGATGACTGTATCGATAAAATTGGCAGTGCTAAGTTTGTTAGTAAGTTTGACCTATTGAAAGGTTATTGACAGGTGCCTTTGACAGAGAGAGCCAAAGAAATCTCTGCTTTTGTCACTCCAGATGGATTATTCCAGTATAAAGTCATGCCATTTGGGATGAAAAACGCTCCAGCAACGTTTCAAAGGATGATTCATTCCCTAACCCAGGATCTGGATGGATGTGAAGCATACATTGATGACGTAATCATCTACAGTTCAACATGGGAGGAACACATAAGGATTATGCGTGCTTTCTTCAAACGCCTCTCAAATGCCAACTTGACAGTCAATCTTGGAAAAAGTGAATTTTGTCGAGCAACCGTAGAATACTTGGGACATCAAGTAGGTCAAGGACAGGTTAAACCTATCATGGCTAAGGTGGAAGCTATTGTTAAGTTCCCAATTCCTACAAACAAGAAAGAATTAATGAGATTTTTAGGCATGGTTGGATTTTATCGAAAATTTTGTCCAAATTTTTCCACTGTTGTTGGCCCATTGACAGATCTTCTTCGTAAAGATATAAAATTTAACTGGACAGGAAGTTGTGACAAGTCATTCAGTAAAGTTAAATCACTTTTGATCAGTGGTCCAGTTCTCTCTGCTCCAAACTATTCAAAACAGTTCAAACTTGCTGTCGATGCTAGTGATGTAGGAATTGGGGCTGTTTTGTTTCAAGATGATGATGAACATGTAGATAGACCTATTTGTTACTTTTCAAAGAAACTTAACAAATATCAGCAAAACTATTCTACCATTGAAAAAGAGTGTTTGGCATTGTTGTCAGCTTTACAACATTTTGATGTTTATCTAAGTATTACTTATCATCCAATTCTTGTTTTTACTGATCACAACCCTCTCACCTTTCTTCATTAGATGTCAAACAAAAAATCAGAGACTGACAAGGTGGAGTTTGTTGTTACAAGAATACAACATGATTGTTACTCATATCAAGGGTAGAGACAATGTTATTGCTGATGCTTTGTCTAGAGTAGGTTAGATGTTTATTCAATAAGACAGCGCAATTGTACAATTCATTTGCATATGTTTACAGCTACATGTATTATGTTTTATATCATTGTACTAAGTACTAAAATTTTCATTAACATTCAAATTTTTTTTAAGTGGGGAGGTGTTACTATACAGCATGGTTGGTGTGATGTTGGCATGGTGATTATATGGTATAATTTGTGTGTTGTCAACATGTTGACTATGTTGTGCGGTTTGTGTCATGTAAACATGTTTACTATATTGCATAACTTGTGTAGTGTAAACAATGTTGAGAATATTCTAGAAACCGAACGTGTTTACTTATTGATATGTAGAATTAATCTGAATGTTCTCTTTGTGTGGACATGTATGTTCTAGACTTGGAATAGTCTAGAATAAACTAGAAACTTAGAAGTATATATAAGCTCAGCTCTATTTTGGTGGGTCAGCACTACCAAACACTGGGGATTATAATCCGTACACTTGCATTCATCGGACACGGATTTATTCCATCATTTCACCTTGGATTAACGGATTAATTCATCTCTCATTCTTGGACCTGGATACTGTGAACAGTGTAAAAGGATTCATTGGACATTCTAATTCTCATTACACAGAGAATATTGTGAGTACAATTTATTGTTATATTACTTAGGATATTATTGTATTTACCTGTAAATGTCATTTTGTCATTGTTAAAATAAATTGTTAAATTTTAGACAGGATTCTTTGTTTATTTTGTTGGCTTTACCACGGTTTATTTCTGACCGTAACACTATGTAATTTGTGACATCCACCTAATGGACATCTCCTATATTTTCTATATAATCTGTGTCATCCGCCTAAAGGACATCCCCCATATATTCTATGTAATCTGTGACATCCACCTAATGGACATCCCCTATATATACTATATAATTTGTGACTTCCACCTAATGCACATCCCTTATATATTCTATGTAATTTGTGTCATCCATTTAATGGACATCCTTTATATATTCTCTGTAATCTGTGTCATCCGCCTTATGGACATCCCCTATACAGTGCTTAAAGACCACCTCACTATTAAGGCCACTTCATTTCAGCCCCGAAAAAATCTGCTAAGTATCTTTGTATTTTTAGCTTCACTATGTAAAGACCACCTCACTATTAAGATCACCTCGCAATTAAGACCAGTTTTGAAAATTCCCAAGTTCCACATTTGCATTAAGTTTCACCTCACTACTAAG
Organism: Mimachlamys varia; assembly: GCA_947623455.1. NCBI lineage: Eukaryota > Metazoa > Mollusca > Bivalvia > Pectinida > Pectinidae > Mimachlamys > Mimachlamys varia. Next base: position 7,239,113 of record OX392535.1, read on the forward strand.
ATCACCGACCAAATACAAAGTCACCAGTTATGTAGTTCACTGTGTACATGTACACCTAATGGACATCCCCTCTTTTTTCTATATAATCTGTGACATCCACCTAATGGACATCCCCTATATATACTATATAATTTGTGACTTCCACCTCATGCACATCCCTTATATATTCTATGTAAGTGTCAGATCAGTAAGCTGTATTTTGGTGTGCAATTGGCTAAATAATGGCCAATTACTGTATGCTTAACAATATATAGCCTATATATTAGTTAATGGACCATGAAAACATGTCAAAAGTGGATTTCAGAGAAATCTGTCTACACAGTCACCCTCTGTATTCAGACCACCCCGATATTAAGACCACTTATGGTGTCTTAATAGAGAGGTTTCACTGTAAATATGTTTTGTAATCTAGCTGTGTCATCCAACTATATATAACTACATGTATAATGGGCATCCCTTGTATATTTCATTTAATATATATATGTGTTATATAAAACTATCATTATAACAACTGCCAAATACTTGGTCTGGTGTAAAATAGACAGGATCATGTACCATAAATTTAATTATCATTAAACATCTTTAATATTTAAAAAAATTGAATATATTGTGTGTCATCGATATATACTTCTACATTATGTATAATGGACATTCCTATGTAATGTTGTTAAAATTGATGTGCATTCAGTTTATTTCAACACATTTTAAACAATTCATATTTAAAATATAATATATGTATTTTCAATTTACAAATTGTGCCTGTAATAAATAAAAACCTCTTTAAAAACACAACATTGATACCGTTTACAGTCGGCTTTAATTTTACATAGGAATCAGGCAAATATAGTCGATAAATGTAGGTTTTGACTCGGTAACACTTATGTCCATTAGCCGTATGACATTTCGTGGCATCAGGGCCGTTTTCGTTTATGCGGAAGAACCGGTTTGTCCGCCTATAAATGTAACGTTTTCGGGTGGAAATCCTGGCGGACCTGCAAATGTTTACACAGGCCCTGCAAGGCTTCCTCAAGGCTCGCCTGAAAGCAGCATCAGATTACCAGGTCCGACCTTATAAAATAAACGAACAACTGTGGTCCGACCGGTTCAACTGCTTAAACGAAAACGGCCCGGATCTTCACGGGGACTTCCCCGAACACCAACTCTGCTTATAAAAACATGTTTACTTAGGTGGTCAGTTGTGATGATAGTGAGTTATAGTCTATAGCATAAATGTTGTACAGGTAAATTACACAGGTAAATCAACCTCTGGTTACTAATCAGATACTCAATAACTAATGATGTTTGCAAATAAATGATAAATAGGTACTGCATAAAACAGATGCAGATTTAGGAAAAATTGTCATATATTAATTAATACACCTGATTTCAGATATATATGTGTTAATTATCATATTTATTGATATGTATATAAGTTTCAGATTTGTGTAAATTTTTGTCATATATTGATTAAACGTATACCTTCTTTCAGATTTTTGTAACTAAAATTCTGAAAAATTCTGAAAAAAATCCAGTTGTTAACCATGCAAAAATTAGTCTGAAACGAAGTAAACCTGGCCGGTAACTTACAAGAAACTCTTGACAGAAAAATCCAAAGAATTGAAAATAATTCAGGTGGGGCCCACTTCAACAACAAGCCGAAGTTAGAAGACAGTTCAAAATGGACGCATGTTTACAAATAGGGAGTTTATGTTATTTCGATGAAGATGGAGTGAGAAATAAGCAGTATCATGTTTTATCAATTAAAGATCCCTTTCTCAATCACTCCGATACCTTTATTGTAATTTATATAAATTACATTTTGAGAACTCCTTTAGTTATTGAAATATGAATTTATTACTTATACATCTAAGGTGACAGTACCCAAATTGGATCACCAAACCATCATTTTATTCATTCATTAAAAAATCTGAGGAGGAATTATATCCATTAATGGTTGAATCAAAAGAAGAACATCGATGGGTGTTCTTACAAAAAAAAATAACACTCGATGTTCACGTTGGATATCTATAGAACGCTCTGACGTCACCAATCACCGGTTCGAGATTTTGCGAATTTGAGGACCCAAATCGGATCAAGACTTGAATTTTGAAGTATTTTACATTTCAAATTAATATTTTTGTATTTTTGTTGTAGCATATCAACATTTAATATTGTCCTTTAGAATTTATATGAAAACAAGTATTTCTATTGGGTGGATTTATTTTTATAGATCAAAACAGAACGCATAGTCGTTGCACGCGCCATTTTTTTCAGAAACGTAACAAAACGCAAAATTTTCAGATTCAATACTGTTTATGACATATTTAAACTAAAAACTAATGATATGTGGACATAAAATGATGTTTGAATATCTATTCTAAGACTAAATTTTTGTTATAATCAATCTGTTGACACTGTTGTTGATTTAGAAGTAATTTTGAAAAAAGTGATCCGATTTGGGTACTGATCCGATTTGGGTACTGTCACCTTAGAATCATTTAAGGTACTGATGTCTAGTAATTATCTTTCGGTGCTGTATTAAATATGTATTACTATAACATGAATAAAAACTTAATTTTATTATCAATATGCTCTCAATAATTCGATTAAGGAGATTCATTTTTCAAATAATGTATTTCAATTACTATTTTTCATTTATTGAATCTAAAAAAATGATATTTAATGATCATTTTCTATTACTTAAAGCTGTATTATATGAAGATATTGTATTAATTTCATTACTGAGTTTAGTATCATGTCTACAAATCAAATTTTTTTTTTCAATTTCAAAATATTTTATTATTGATACATTAAACAAGTTAACAAGAAAAACAAAAGAAATAGTAAACATCTGTATCAATAAATGGATTAGACAACAGGCTAAGCCTATATAAGTCTTTTCCAAACAAATAACCGGTATCCTATATATATATATATACATGAACAGAATATTGTAATTAGTTTTTAAGTAGGTAAGAAGTAGTATGTTTTTTTTTAATCAATTCAAGACCACATTCTCACTCACTCTCACAACTTTATTAATTAATTAAATTATATTGTTTAGAACTGCCATATTATAAACTATTTATATATTGAGAATCTTTTAGTGTTTCTTATATATGAGCTAGTGTGCTTAAGTATAGTTAAATTAATTTCATCAGACATACCAACTACTCCATTCAATATAACATCTAAATTAACATAACCTAAAAGATCATATATAGAAACAATATGATGTCTTTCATTTCTATAGTAAGGACAGTGAAAGAAAAAATGAGTTGAATCTTCCATAAAATAACTACATGCACAGAAACCATCATCAACCAAGTGATCAATCAATCTATCATAATTTAAATCACTGGCATTATTTCTCAATTGGCATAAAATGATATTTAGATTTCTAGGATTACAATTATCAAACATTTTAGAAATAGTTAAAGGGAATACTTTTTTAAGTTTTGATTTAAAGCTAGGAATTGAAACAGAATTTCTTATAGAGTCATCAAGAGAGTTCCAGTTATTCATAGTAGATGGAAAAAACTATTTTTATAATTATTAGTTCTAGCAATAGGTACATTAAAGATTCATTCATTTCTAATTGGATAAAATGTATTTGTATTAAGGAATGGTTGTATGATGTTATAGAGATATAGAGATATGTAGGAGAATAGTTATTAATAATCAAATGAGTTGACATTCTTAGTTGAAACAGACTATAACTTTAACTTCTAAGGATTTCCTATATAAACACCTTTCTTTCAAGTTACCAGTGTTGGTGTTCGGGGAATGAGCAATCTTCACCAGCTCCATAAGGAAAAATATCTAACGCATGCGCAAGTCGATCAATAAACTGAAAGTAGATTTAGGGAAATTCCATGTTGTGACCTGCGCGGGCAAGGTGGAACACATGGAATTGTGTATTAAAATATACAATTTGCAGTTGTTTTTGGGAAATTAATTACCAATAAAAACAGTTGGACAACGCGTTGAATGCCACATATCACGGACTTAGATTAGATGCTTAGTCCGTGGACATAGCGGTATATTGATTACAAGAGAACATTTATCTTTCTGGAGGCGTTCATGATGTACGCTAAATCACGTGTTTATGCCATTTAAATGTTATCAAAGATAAGTTCTACTTATTTCAAACCCCACACACGCTTAAAACGTATCTTTTAAGTTAATTTTGAATGGAAGCCTGGGAATATACTCCTCGTTAAGTCACGGGGTGGCTGTCGTGGGGTGCTTGGGATCTCTCCGGTTTATCGTTTGGATATTTAGCATTTGAATTTTGAAATTTAGTAGAATTTAAAAGAAATTAAAATTGAGAAGGCTTAAAAAATCCTCAGGAAAGTTTTCCATTGTATCATGCAAAAATGTTTACTTAAAAAAATCATAAGGAGTGATTTTTACACTGAGAGGATAAAAATGAATTTGATGATTTGATAGTGGGGAACATGAACATATATACTATACAATAAAGTATAATAGTATCAAAGAGTGTGAAACCCTCGTTTTAGGGTGTGACCCTCCAGTTTAAGAGTGTGGCTCTCGAGTTTTAAAGTGTGACCCTATACATCACACATATCTCCTGCTGTAGGGTGTGACCCTCCCGTTGTAAAGTGTGACCCTATATATAAGACACACCTCTTGTTGTAGATCGTGACCCTCCCGTTGAAAGGTGTGACCCTATACATAACACATATTTCCAGTTTGAAAGTGAGACCCTCCCGTTATAAAGAGTGACTACATATGACACACACACCCCGTTGTAGAGTGTTACCCTCTAGTTGTAAAGTGTGACCCTGCATATATATAAGACATATCTCCTGTTGAAAAGTGTGACCCTGCATAAGATATACCTCCTGTTGAAAAGTGTGACCCTGCATATAAGACATACCTCACGTTCTAAAGTGTGACTTCCCCGTTGAAAAGTGTCACCCTATATATCAGATAGATATTTATCCCGTTGTAAAGTGTGACCCTCCCTTTTTAGAGGGTGACCCTCTCGTTGTAATGTGTGACCCTACATATCAGACATACTTCCCGTCGTAGATTGTGACCCTCCCATTGTAAAGTGTGACCCTATACATAACACATACTTCCCGTTTTTAAGTGTGTCCCTCTCGTTGTAGATTGTGACCGTACATATAAACACACGTCCTGTTGTAAAGGGTGACCCTCCCGTTACAATGTGTGACCTTACATATAAGACATATATATACCTCCCGTTGTAAAGTGTGACCCTCCCGTTGCAATGTGTGACCTTACATATAAGACATATATATACCTCCCGTTGTAAAGTGTGATCGTTGAGGGTGCTATCGGCTTATATTCTAGCAAATATAGGCGTAACAATTATTATGTACCCAAATTTTTCAAAATCTCACAAATGACTTAAGAAAAACATTTGAATATGATCCAAATGATTTTTGTAGTTTTTGTTGTTCCATGTCGGTTCACATTACTACCCAAATCTTTACTCTGATAATCTTGATCGGCAATTGATACTATATAACTACTGGCAGATTTGACAAAGGTGTAATGGTAGAAATAAATAAACTTGATATTCAGTTAGATTTTTTTTATGTATTGATGACAACATCAGTAAACTGATCGCAAAATTAAGAATATCAAATATATCAGGGACAAAAAGCAGATAATATGCCTTTCAATGTATAAGCACGGAACAAGAAAGTGATATATTAGTCCTTATTGAAAGTGAATAGAAGATTAGTGAAGATTAAGATGTAAAACAGAGGATTTTTTTTAACGTTTTATATACTAAACTATCTTTACTCGTTTTGTATATTTTCAGTCTCAGTTTCCGTTAACAGTTATATATATATGCCAAATACAACTTTAAAAAAATGTTTTATGTACGTTTATTATTTTACATTGGGAACAGGATAGTTTTGTCGTGACAAAATTGAAATGCTCTTCTGAATAAATTTTAATTCAAATGACTCTTACTTTCTTTTCTTTTTTCGACTGTATGTTCCAGTAATGTCTTATTGACAATTTGTGTCCCTATGCTTGTAAGAATATTAACTAAGCAGATCACATATAGGCAAAGCCGTCAAACCCTAAATCATATACGGTAATAAGATAAATTTAATGCTATAATTCACGTGTTCTTATCTGAATCTATATGTTACACAGTGTTTTGGAGGTAATTTCAGGGTGTTTTGAGCACAGGCACTTGTGGCCAGGAGAATAACCATATATATATATAATATATATAATATAGCGAAATTTGAAAAATAAAATATTATATATAAACTAAATTTTCCAATTTCCTTTTTATGTTATTAATCATCTAAAACCATAATGAAAATAATTGCCAAATTTCAGCTTGATACGTCAAGCGGTTAAATTTCACAAAAATCGACTATCAGACACTGAAAAAGAGTATATGATAGTCGATTTTTTGTGAAATAACCGCTTGACGTATCAAGCTGAAATTTGGCAGTTATTTTCATTATGGTTTTAGATGATTAATAACATAAAAAGAAGAAAATTGGAAAATTTAGTTTATATATTTTATTTTATTTTTTTTTTCAAATTTCGCTATATTCTATATATTATACCTATATATATAGAGGGTTATTCTCCTGGCCACAAGTGCCTGTGGTTTTGAGGTAGTTTTGGGTGTTTTGGGGTAAATCGTTGCGCCCGGTTGATCACCCAAAATATGATAAAATACACTGAATAATTAGTGGAAACCTTTTAGTGCTAATTTTAAAAATACGTATAATTTAATTCATATTGTTATGTGACCGCGAGGTTTGTAAACAGTTGTCTTAAACGACATTTGATAGCATACACTTTTTTCATTATATTATAAAAAATAAAATTCCGGAACAACCACTACTGCTTTTGGTTTCTTGGTCAGATGTTCAAGGCAACATCCGGTTTCTTCGCGGGAGAATATTTTTAATCGACAATGCCACCTAAAATGAAATTTGTAGAGGGTACGTATAATTCATAAAGTTTAACAGTTGTTCCAATTCCTGCACTCAGAAATACACACTGCTTTCTCATCCGTTGTTTATTGTGAATACTGGGTCTCTCATTCCTTCTCTTGTTTGCATTATCGTTTCGGCACCCAGTAGTGCCAGTAGGCCCACAGGTGCGAGACGCCTAAATATGTCCTAGTACTAGGCCTATATAATGGAAAAGGTTGGGTACACAGGGGCGGATCCAGAATTTTTTCAGAGGGGTGTCACCATTTCAAATTTCAAGTTAATTTTGCGGCAAATGCAAAAACATCATGTTGTTTTAACAAATAAATTTGTTCAAATACAATATCAGAGACATATATTACATTGTGTTATAAACGTCTCTGACAATGTGCAGTTAATTTTGGAATTAAAATTAAAAAGTTGCACTAGCGATGAACACTGCAAATAATATGTAATTAGATAAAATGCTTATTTACATACTTTTTAATGTGCTTATGTCCGTTTCCCAACGTGACGTTCTCCCAATGACTATTCTAACAACTATAGAAATGGGCAATAAATACCTCTACACGGAAGAAATGCATGATGAAACTCAAATTTTGATAGAATGTGATTTTGTTCTGAACCGATATTTTTTTTATTCTTAATGAAACGGAAGCGAAATTTCAAACTTTTAACGCTTTACTGATACATACTAAAAATGAATTGTTATTTTTTATGAGATTAGAAAGTTTATAGAAAGAAGTCGATAAAGGATGTTGTTTTATGTATCAAAGAAAACAAAAATATCTATCAAATGTAATCGAATTACTCAAGGAATATTTTGATAGTGTCTCATAAGCCAAATTTGGCAAGATACTAATGGATGTTTTTTATGTTTGAATAAACACTGTAACTGTATTTTATAATTATTATGTGTTGTACATGTATGCGATACTTTTAATAACCTTATCTGTATCAGATAATTACTAAGCACTGAACAATGTCAAATGCCCTTCCACAGGTAGAGAGAGACTTGTATACATTTCTGTACCTGTTGTCATTCTTGTAAACATTGTCACGGTTCACTGACCAAGTTAATTGATGCTGGGGTGGAGATATCAATTAGTGTCAATTATATAGTCAACACTTTTGGAGTTGGGTGGCAGGGTGTTTGGCTTGGACAGAGTTATAGATAGACTGAACAATTACCACTGAAGAGATTGATAAGTACCAGTAAAAATGTGCGCAAATGGATTCAGTGTGCACATGTACACTGAACAGTGCTGGGGGGTGTCACAAGATCAATGTGGTCTTATATTTTACTACTAAATAAAATCCTGGTCAAGGACAGGGGGGTGTCACGTGCGCCCAGTGACACCCCCCTGGATCCGCCACTGGTACATATAACAAGTTGACCTCTGTAACCGGAAACATCGAAACAAAATATACAAAAACAGTCAGTAATGTTATCAACTGCTTTTAACAGCTGTTTAAATCTGGAGCGTATACCTAGCCCGAGTTTCCTCTGGCCCTAACAAATATAACGTTAACCAGACCAGACATTTTGACAGATAGGCCAAGATGTCTGGTGGGGGCCAGAGCGGATTCCTATATGAGAATGTGGGATTATCCGACATCGTTTGGTGGCTGAGATTTTTGAAGTGCTTACAACGAAAATCGACGGAATATGACAACCTATGTATCGATAAATGGAATTATGAATATATTGACCAGAACCAGCTCTGATTATATTATCGCCAACAGCTCCTGATTTCCTTCCTCTGTTTGCAGCTGTTCAAAATTTTCCACCTGGGTGGTTTCTGTGTTTATACCTCGTAAGTTTAAGTACGCCACGTGCACAGGTTGACTTATAATATAAGCCAACCAGTGAACCTTAATGATCAGGACAGAAAACAGAAGATGATATTTTTGTTCAGAAGATTTCCAGACTTGTCTTTTTTGTTGATTATATATAGCTAGTCACACACCGATACCGTTTGGTATCAACAAATTCTACATTTTCATACATGGCAATGGGCTCTTGCCCCAAACCAGATACGGTGTCGGGCCAGAGGAAGCACGGGGCTACGTAATACCCTAATGCACTTATTAAAACCTCTGGTTTGGTTACTGTGCGCCTAACCTTCAAGTTCAGTATATCATCATTTAAAGTAAAAAACTATCTACCCTCAAATTCTCCTTGAAAAGTGAATTCTAAAATTTAATTCATTTGCATATTATGGACTTTAATAATACCAGTGACAGTGTTTTTGCTACCTAGATTTTACAGCAGCCTTTGCCTTATTAGATTAGGAAAATAAAGTAGGATTTCCAGATAAATTGGGAAAATATTATTGAATTTTGCTTCATTTTGGGAAAATAGCACAACTTTTGACTGGGAGAAACAGCCTTATATCGGCTGTAAAAATGGGCAAACAACATCAATGGATACAAAGGTCACAGTTATTTTTTTCTTCGAATTCATAGAAAGGCATTTTTAATTGATTAAGAACTATTGTAAGTGTAATAAAACAATGAATAGTGATGAGGATAGTGCTGTCCCTGACCCTTGCCCTTGGGGTACCGGTCTAATGCTCTACCACTGAGCTTAAGGGAATTTCGCTTGTAAGGCAACAACAAAATCAATGCACATCTTTTACAGAAATACATATCACTATCTTGGGAGTGGGGGGTTGCATTGATAAACAAAAGTTTTCAAACAAGCAATTAACTGCACTGAATGTTTATTTTTTTCCCCTTATTTCTAACAAAACATGAAAGAACCGCGTTGGAATTCAACTTATAATAAAAAATAACTTGGAAGCAACCAAAACATGACTTGTCAGTGGGATGAAATGAAAATGAAATGAAAAACCGTCATAATAATATGTCTGAACAGAAGTCATGTCTTTCAGAGGTGAAATAATTTCTGCTGACTTTTATTGTAGTAATCATCAGAAAAGAGGCTGATAGATCTAGATAAATTGTATTTAGCATTGTTTGGTTCATAAAACAAATGACTACAGGAGATTTTTAAAGCTTGTGAGGGATGATCTACAATACACTAGTGAAGGCCTAGTGAAGATTTTAAACATTGATGGTGTCATGTCACAATCTGCGATATACCATAACCATAGTATGTAGTGCTGTATTAATTTTCTTTTCTTTTCAGGAGAGAAGGTTCTGTGTTTCCATGGACCACTCCTCTATGAAGCAAAGGTACTGTACATAGCTGTATTGGTTCCTTTTTTAAAGGGCCAATATATACGTAACTTTCGGCAAAAATAAGCGAAAATCAAGCCTAATAACTTATTATATTTATTGGTTTAGTTAAGATTAATTGATATCAGCAATATTCAAGATTAATTCTTGTATGTGTATCGGTACAGCAGCAGTTGAAACTCAGTATTTGTAAACATGCATTAATTTTTGAACTGTTGTCTAACTTCAGCTTGTTGTTTTAGTGGTCCACACCTAATTATTTTGAATTCTTTGGAATTTTCTGTCAAGAGTTTCTTGGAAGTTGCCACTCAGGTTTACTTCGTTTTAGCTTTATTTTTGCATGGTTATTAGCTGGATTTTTTTTTCAGAATTTTTCAGAATAACGAAAAATTCTTTGAAGATGCATATATTGGGCCTTCAAAAATGATTGTGGTTTGGAAAGAAAGCAAAAGTTTACATTGATTAAATGAATAAATTAGTGTGGGCATATCCATCACATTGCCTGTGTATGTCTGGTCCCAGGGTTTGTGTGGGTGTATTGCCTCTCCCCAATGTACAGGTAACTACATTGTACGTTTATATATGTGCTCAGGGTTCACCCTACACCTTGGGCACAATGAGAGAAAAAATCTCCCTCACCTAATTTCAGTGAGATTTTTCAGATATGGATGGGATTTTTGGTATTATGACACCTAATTTAGTATGAATTGATAGGAATGCTATAAGTTCATAACAATTAAATTTATTAAGTTGATTAATAAAAAACACAAGGTACAGTAATTATAATTGGGTTTCCTGATCTTTTGTTTATTTTATTTCCTGGAGAAAATCGTCCTTGTTTGTGATTTTAACTCTGTCATATACAGGCCTAATTAAAGTTAAAATTCCTCCAAAATCAACCATTCCTAATATAACATTAAACTTGCTACTAAACATCAATAGCATTGACATCGTCACGGATACAGTCAGTACCTTTGGCCTATTGGTCCCAGCACCAGTGGAATCGGTGGAGTCATTTCCTCTCTTAACCATCTACTTGTTTTCCATGGATTCATCATTGGTTAACGTTAATTTAATGAACTAAGACATTCCTGGCTGTTAGATCAACTTTCAATACTGTTTCTGGAGGCATTAACTACTTACATTTCCCCCAAATCGCAACCTGTCACAAATTTACACCTGCACCTTTGTGTTTGCGTGGTGGCTTTGTCATCTAAACGTTTGAATTGCAAGTGATTGAGAAACAAGCGTCATTGAGACTATGACTGGTACACACTATCATTAGGATTTGCAGAAAGGAATACTTCTGGAACTACGATCGGTATTATTGATCGATGTAGGTATCCACTATACCTGAATTTTGACATGCGCGATTTTTTCTCGCTTTAGAACGGACTTTAACGCGATTTATATGAAAATACAGCGAGAATCTCGCGAAATCGCGCCCAAAAGTGAACCCTGTGTGCTGATCAGGGTTAGAAACTAACTTTTTCAGTATATTGGTCCAAAGGACTAATACAAATTTTAAGGTACTAGTCCTGTGGTATTGTGACTAGTCCTGATGGTTTTTGCCTCAGCTGAAACACTAAGTTATGAACAACAAAATGCAAAGCCATTAGCCAGCGGGCTAGTGCAAAATGGGGGGTCTCCCCCACAGGGTTCGAACGGGGCCTTGAAAAGCCTTGAATTTCACTTGGGGCTTGAAAATTGGCCTCTGGTCTTGAAAACTCCTTAAATTTTGGCATCCAGCATTCAATATATAATAATCCAAAGTCTTGCTTTTCTTCTATGTTTAATTTCACATTTATACAAAAAACAATAGATTTACGAATTAGAAACACAATGACATATTGTGGTGATGTCTTCTCCCAGTGGCCTTAGCATAGGTTTTAGTGTCGGAGGGGAGATAACCTGCACTGACTATTTGCTTACATTTGATGGTCATCTGCTTCTGCTAGGGCAAGCAAAAATGGGAAAATGCTGTTTTAACTCCAAATGGACTGATGAGCTTTTTTTTTGTTCTCTTGTTCCCTCTGCTGGCTTATCAGGTACGAATGACCTTGGAAATTTAGTTTAGGCCTTGAATATGGTTATTGAGACATAATCCGTACGAACCCTACCCCAGACAAAAATTGATATCTAAATGCCCTGAAATGAGTTTTGTTGTATCCGGAGTGCTAAATTTTTACAATTTCCTCTCCTTGAATAATTTATAGATGAGAATACAAAGACGAAATAGAAAACTCAACTTGTCCACGGGACTAATAAACAGAGAATATTTACTAGTCCTTCAGAATTTGTACTAGTCTCGGCCAAACAGACTAGTGTTAGTGTCGAACCCTGCTGATTTAAAAAAGAACATGTTACAATTTGAGTACTTTAGGGTTTGCTCAGGTGACTGTTTAGGCCCATGGGCTTATTGATATTATTTTCTTTTTAGTGTGTCAAGTATGAAACTACTAAAGACAACAAGGTTCGATACTTCATTCATTACAACGGCTGGAATAAAAAGTAAGTATAGTAACTGGTCTGTCGTGGTGTAGGTACATATATACTCACTGTCAATATACCTGAGTGACTCCAGATACATGTAGGTGACGGGTAACTGGCATGGGAGACCTTCAAAGAATGTATAATGTTTAATGTGAAAAATATGTGGATTCATCAATACATTCTGACTATGCCGTAATTATAGAATTGTTCACATAAATTCGTAAATATGATGTTTTTGGTACCATTTGAAAATTTCATAACATAACCAAAGAGGCAGATCCTTTTTATGTTATTTACGATGGCAGTGGTAGAATTAAACTTTTTTAGGGACTCGCATTTTGTGGCGAGTGTGTTAAATTTTAACTTGCCAAATTATAAACTTGCTCGCAATTTAGAAGTGGATAATGAGAGCGCTTCAATGCATTCTGAATCAATCTTAATTTACAATTTAGCCCAGAAACAAAATTGACTGAAGAAACTATGTCGAGGTGTAAAATATAAATATCACAGTTGTATTGTGATCAAACAACCTTTATTTTTCAAAATCAAAGTGTACTACATGTACAGTTTCATTGTATTACAAATAGTGGTCTCGTTACACAATTCAGTTTATACTTTCAACAACATTTTCGGACGTGTGTACAGATTTAAATAATGTATACACTTTTCGACAGGCATTAACCCACTCGCTGAAAGTTCAATCATTTTCTACTCGCCATTTCAGAAATCAACTCGCATTTAACGAGTGTGCGAGTGTTAAATTCAAACCCTGCGATCGGATGGTACATGAAAATGAAATCAATTAAAAATACCCTGGTATTATTTAGTATATTCTTGCGTTCAGATTATGCTGCAAAGTATAATTTTTGTTATTCAGTTGGGATGAATGGGTACCAGAGAGCAGAGTACTGAAATGTAATGATGCTGGTCAGATGAAACAAAGAGAACTACACAAGGCTCACCAGTAAGTACATTCAATAACTACATTTAAACCATTCACTCTGAAAGTCACAATTAAACCTTTACAAAACATAGTCCATTGGAAAGATATACCGGGTAGGGATGAATGAAATGCACAAAAGCTGAGGCTAATTATACAAATTTGGAAGATTAATAACACCCTTCTGTGAATACTAAACATGCAGTCTGCTACCTGTTTGACTGGTTCCGTACACCAACCTAATTCTAATGAAACAGGTGTATGAAAGTTCTTTCTTTTAGAGTTATAATGATGTAGAAGATTGGATATAATTACCAATCAGACGTTACCAACAATCAAGGACTTAGGAATGATCAGCCAATTCACAATTCTAATGTCATGATCAATATTGATTTTATACCAAGTAATTAATTAATTCAATGATTTTTGTATTGTTTTTTTTTCAGGCAAAGAAGACAGGCAAAGGCTTACTCAAGAAAGCAAGAAAAGGAGAAAGAGAAGGAAAAGGAGAAAGAAAAAGACAAAGACAAGGACAAAGACAAGGAAAAAGATAAGGAGAAGGAAAAAGACAAAAAAGATAAAGAAAAGGACAAAAAGGAAAAAGACAAAAAGGAAAAAGAAAGAGACAAAGAAAAAGATAGGAAAGATAAGGACAAGGAAAAAGATAAAAAAGAAAAGGACAAGGAGAAAGACAAAGAAAAGGAAAAGGAAAAAGACAAAGAAAAGGATAATAAAGAGAGATCAGAAACACCTACCATTGAAAAGAGCTCTAAACAAAGAGGTACAGTTATTTTGCCTCCGGTGATTAAGCATGTAAATGATTCATTTATTTATATATTCAGAAATATTTACTTAATTTTAAAGTAGAATTTTATAGATAAGATCATAAAAGAATAGATTTGGTTTGCATGTGTTTTCACACTGTCAAAAGCTGTAGTCCTATTGTATCATGTGATAGTGGTAAAGTACCTTGAAGAAAACCACTAGCATGCAGTTAGTACCTGGCTAATGTCCAGGCCTCAAAACTCCCTAAAAAGTCGGACACCAAGACCTTAACCTCACAGTCTGCCACTTTGGTCCCCTCAAAGATTCCGGAACAGTATTTACTGAATTAACATAAGGCTGTGTAAAGAATCCTATTCTTGATGCTAACTGTATTTTATAACCAATGTGCTTCCCTGTGGCATGTTATGATAACCTGGTGTACTCCAATGACTACGCAAGCCAGAAGTAACCTGTAATCTAGATCTGGTTATCTAGTACTAGCAGGAAGTCTGGCTGGTGAGACACTACATGATATCAACTTTTTTTTGGTAGTTTTTGTAGTTGTGTGTAGTTTTCAGATTTTATATCCAATATGCCAGTGTTGACAATAATCATTAACAAAAACTAAGTGCAGATGTGAGTGACTCTATGCATGTATGTACTTCACTTTTATAAAACTACTTGTTGATCTAAATTTAGAAATATTTAGTAGGGCAATGTCCAGTTTTTAGCTCACCTGGTCCAAAGGACCAAGGTGAGCTTATGCGATACCGTGGCGTCCGTCGTCCGTCCGTCGTCCGTCCGTCAACAATTGACTTCTTCTTTATAACCACTGATCGGAATTTGACCAAATTTGGTCAGAAGCATCCCTATGGGGTGGGGACTCAAAATTGTACAAATGGTTGGGCTGACCCCCCAGGGGCCTGGGGGGCGGGGCCAAAAGGGGTCAATTTGGCTATTTGATATAAACGACTTCTTCTCTGAAACCGAGCAATGTATATTGCTCATATTTGGCTGGTAGTATAACTATGGGTTGGGGATTCAAAATTGTACAAATGGTGGGGCTGACCCCCCAGGGGCCTGGGGGGCGGGGCCAAAAGGGTAAGTTGGCTATATTGATATAAACGACTTCTTCTCTGAAACCCAGTAATATATATCGCTCATATTTGGCTGGTAGCATCACTATTGAGTGGGGATTCAAAATTGTACAAATGGTGGGGCTGACCCCCAAGGGGCCTGGGGGGCGGGGTCAAAAGGGGTCAATTTGGCTATATTGATATAAACGATTTCTTCTCTGAAACCCAGTAATGTATATCGCTTATATTTGCCTGGTAGCATTACCATGGGGTGTGGATTCAAAATTGTATAAATGGTGGGGCTGATCCCCCAGGGGCCTGAGGGGCGGGGCCGAAAGGAGTCAATTTGGCTATAATGATAAAAATGACTTCTTCTCTGAAACCAAGCAATGGATATTATTCATATTTGCCTGGTATCATCACTATGGGATTAGGATTCAAAATTATATGATTATGATCACGGAGGGGCCTGAGGGGTGGGGCCAAAAGGGGCACATTAGACAATATTGGTATAAATGATCTCTTTCCTGAAACTAAGCAATGTATGACATCTATATTCTAGTGGTAGAATCCAAAGGTTGCTTGAATTCAAATTTATACAAATGTTTTGGTAACCTCGATCACAATCATGGATTTAGATATGACCCCAGGGTCTGCCACGCCCTTGCAACTTGACTCCTGACTCATAACTTTTAAACGGCTGAGATCCCCACCCCAAAACTATATATACAATTGCTGGGCATTAAGAGACAATCACAATTATGATTTTATATTTGACTCCAGGGTCTGCCACGCCCTTGAAACTTGACTCCTGAGTCATAACTTTTAAATGGTTGAGATCCCCACCCCAAAACTACATATACAATTACTAGGAATTAAGAGATAATCACAATCATGGTTTTTGATTTGGCCCTGGGGTCTGCCACACCCTTTTAATTTGACCCCTGAGTCATAACTTTTAAACAGTTGAGATCCCCACCCCAAAACTATATATACAATTACTGGGCATTAAGAGATGATCACAATCATGGTTTTTGATTTGGCCCTGGGGTCTGCCACACCCTTTTAATTTGACCCCTAAGTCATAACTTTTAAACGGTTGAGATCCCCACCCCAAAACTATATATACAATTGCTGGGCATTATCAGATGATCACAATCATGGTTTATGTTTTGACCCCAGGGTTTGCCACGCCCTTGTAAATTGACTTCGGAGTCATAACTTTTAAACAGTTGAGATCCCCACCCCAAAACCATATATACAATTGCTCGGCATTAAGAGACAATCACAATCATGATTTCATATTTGATCCAAGGGTCTGCCACACCCTTGCAAATTGACTACTGAGTCGTAACTTTTGAATGGTCGAGATCCCCACCCCGAAACTATACATACAATTACTGGGCATTAAGAGATGATCACAATCATGGTTTTTGATTTGGCCCTGGGGTCTGCCACACACTTTTAAGTTGACCCCTGAGTCATAACTTTTACACGGTTGAGATCCCCACCCCAAAACTATACATACAATTACTGGGCATAAAGAGATGATCACAATCATGGTTTTTGATTTGGCCCTGGGGTTTCCGACACACTTTTAATTACCGTGGCGTCCGTCCGTCGTCCGTCCGTCAACAATTGACTTCTTCTTAATAACCACTTGTTGGAATTCAACCAAATTTGGTCAGAAGCATTCCTATTGGGTGGGGACTCAAAATTGTACAAATGGTTGGGCTGGCCCCCCAGGGGCCTGGGGGGCGGGGTCAAAAGGGGTCAATTTGGCTATATTGATAAAAAACATCTTCTTTTCTGAAACCGTACAATGTATATCACTCATATTTGGCTGGTAGCATCACTATGGGGTGGGGATTCAAAATTTTACAAATGGTGGGTCTGACCCCTAAGGGGCCGGGGGGGTGGGGCCAAGAGGTAAATTTGGCTATATTGATATAAACAACTTCTTTTCTGAAACTGAGCAATGTATATTGCTTATATTTGGCTGGTAGCATTACTATGGGGTGAGGATTCAAAATTGTACAAATGGTGGGTCTGACCCCCAAGGGGCCTGGGGGGTGGGGCCAAAAGTGGCCAATTTGGCTATATTGATAAAAAAACATCTTCTTTTCTGAAACTGTACAATGTATATCACTCATATTTGGCTGGTAGCATCACTATGGGGTGGGGATTCAAAATTGTACAAATAGTGGGTCTGACCCCTAAGGGGCCTGGGGGGTGGGGCCACCTGTAGCAAGCTGGGATGCAGGCCGGGGCTACCAAGTTTGTTCAAACGAATACATAGACCTTCATTCACGGGGATCAAACAGGTTAAAGGGTCGCGGCGCCAAATACGGGAACCAGAAAATTCTTTAACATCTGTTTCCAAAAAAATCAAGGATTTTGTGCATGTATACCCGGTAGCATGTTTGGAAAAATGATATCCTATTTTGTTGGACTATGTATTGGAGCCTTTTTCTTTATCTATTCTTTTATCAGATATCAACATTTTAGTTTAACTGGCAGGTCTCAAACTGAAAATGTGTACATAAAATATTTTGAACCAGGTGAGCGATACAGGCCCTCTGGGCCTCTTGTTTTTATAGTTTTTGTTTGAAGAGTGTTTTAATTTCCATGTGTTGATGTACAGATGAACATTGCTGATATTTTATCATCTTTTACTATTATTTCATGGAATATGCACCAAATTAAAAAAAGTTTTATTCCAATATTCTACAACAGGGCTTTTTCTAGGGTCTCTGGGGCCGATATACGGCCCCATTCCCAATGAGATTGTGGCTTCAATATTCCCAATTTAAGATTTATTTTCCCAATCAGTAAACTAGGCTAAATTCCAGTCTGTAATTTCCACAAAACTATTGAAAGTTATGTGAAAATGTAATAAAAAATTGTGTGCATTGCAAACAATGCAGACAAAATTATATATATTGTGCAGTTTAATATCATATACATATATATTAATAGATTATTTTTATTCAGGGAGCTGTTTTGTTGATATAATGATGAGTTTTCCCAATTTCACTCAGAAGCCTTTTCCCAATTTACCTAGAAAAAGCCCTGTACAAATTACTTTAATTGTCGTTTACTGTCATACAGGTAGTTCTGCCAGTAGTTCCCAGTCCAGTACGTCTAGTAAACAAGAGTCCAGTGGTACAGAGACACCTGTTGCTGAACTAAAACGCAAGAGGGCCAAGACAGATTTAGCTACAGAATCGGTAACAATTTTAACTGCATCAGAAGAACGTTCTATTTTTAACCGCTTCAGATGATCAGTATGTGTGGTCATTTCTACTCCACCATCATCAAAGTGGCATGTAAAATGTGAAGCTTAATACACAACTCTATTGTAAACATTCCCTAGAAAATTTGGTTTTAGACAAAATAATTCATTAATGTGTTTGTACAGACACCAACATCAGAATCCTCTGCGAGTACGCCTTCATCCTCAGTCCCAGACCAACAGAAGCGGAAGCGTATGCGAGCAGAAACTCCCTCAGATCCAGTTCCTGTCAGTGTAAGTGTATTGGAATAACCTGAGCTGTCGCTGCCTGCGATTGTACCTGTTTGTGTTTGTGTTTGTATATTTGTTCTGCATCCTACCGTTGAAATGAGACTATATTCAGCATTTGCCATTGTAATGTCATCAGTTTCATTGTTTGTCAAGACAGCTGTTTCTGGGCAAAGAGCTGTTTGAAATAACTACAACACAACTTCTCTCTCTAAATGTCAATAATGAATGTTAAGAGATGTACATGTAGCAAATATTATTAAGGCAAGGATTCTATAACACACAATTCTATTGCTGACAAATTTAAATCCAGCCATGCAAGGCTTTATCAAATTTGTCGTCAGTAGCAATGTGTGATATAGGGCCATTACAACATTTGCTAAAACTTTCATTGCTATGTTACAGCTGTCACCCTCAGTACCCCATATTAAATCTGATTCACTCCTTTCTCTGTAAATAACTAATTTTTACCAAATGTCATTCTTACCAGTAATTGAACAAAAATTAAAACACTTCCTTAGTTAACAGAATGAGCATATTGACTAGTTTGCTATGAAATTTAAGCAAAAATACTTTCAATCCATATATTTACATTTTGACTGTAAAACAATTATTTATTTTTATTTGTTTTGTTTCCATGTTATTTGAAGCGAGGCAACAAGCTTCAGACTCTCTTTGAAAAAGCAAAATCTAATATTTTGCAAATAAACCAAATATTATATAAGGCGGTTTTTGCTTCCATACTCAAATAAAAAGCATTTTTGCTGGTTATGTTCATAAAGTGGGTTACAGCACAAAATAATGTAATTCGTTTCCAATATACATTTCACTAGGCACCAACACCAGAACCAACAGCACCAGTCACTCCTCTAGTTTCCACGACAACAGCTAGCATCACCTCTTCAACAGTTGGGACAGCTGCCACACCAACCACTGCTGAGCAAAAACGGAAACGAACCAGAGGAGCGGTAGAAGCTGTTGTTGAATCGGTATGACATTGAACTGATGACCGCTCAAACTTTTGCTACATTTATTATTGAAAAGAATATTTACTTTGTGTATATAAGTTTATGAAAATTGCATTGCATATTTTGTATTTGCTGTCAAAAGGCTCTATAAAATGAAAACTGAACAAACTCCTTCACTCAAGATCCTACATCTTGTGATCCCTTTGAATTGCTTCCAATTTTCAGAAATCTGGTGCAGTGTAAAAAATTATTACCATGTAAAAAGTAAATAGCATACCCGTATGTGACCATTTTGACTGAAAATAACAAACTGGTAATGATTGATTTTCACAGGAGGAAGCTTACTTAGCAAAGGTAGAGGTGAAAATAAAGATACCTGACGAACTTAAACCATGGTTAGTGGATGACTGGGATCTCATAACACGTCAGAAACAGGTAGGTTTGCAGGTCAGGTATATCTACAGTATCCTCAAGACTAGAGTACAATGTATCTGTAGTATATATCCATAAAAGCCCAATAAAAGAGGTGTGCCCACGTACCTCGAAGCCTACTTTTGTCCTTCACTTCCAGTTATTTTGTGCAAATGATGTTTTGCATGTTGTCTTACCAATGCAATTTGCTTGGACACATGAAATCTTAAATCATACTCGTTTTGTTAATAATAACATATTTTTTGAGAAGGCAAGGTTTAATTTGAAAAGCTATGAAATTACCATGATTTTCTCTTTCTAAAATATCAATATTAAAATTAATTTAGTTTTGTATGGTATTTATGTTATATTTGAATGACAGATTATGGCAAGCAAAAAAAAAGATTGTAGTGCGAATAATAGACTATATAGTGCATTGCCATGCAAATAGAAATATATCATTATGAATGCATTCTGTTTATGATTCATTGAACAGTTAGTGTCACTTCCCTGTAAAGCAACAGTCGACAATATTCTGGATGATTATGTCAGAAGTAAGACCACCAAGGGCAGTTCTTGTAACAAGTAAGTTTTCGGTTGCAAATTTTCTCATTTAATCTTAACTTGAGAAATATGCCTTTGAAAAAAGAGTAGTGAATCAGTGGAACCCCCTGTGAGATCATTTCACAAGATAACCAACAATAAAAACATTTGAAGCCCAGCTGGGTAAGCACTAGGGAAACCTAGAATGCTAGTACAACCATGAACTTGACAATAATGAGCTTATTCACTGTCGTGGTGTTAGCCTAGAGTCTGGATCTGAATATAAAGGCATAAACCTGTGTCCAGTATTATTATCTTATTTATTATTATATTATCTCAAACTTCTTGTCATTAAAACAGGCTAAAGTTTAGAGACAAATGTTTAAACACCCATTTGGTGAAAAAATTTCTTGCATTGAGTGTTATAAAAGTGAGTGCAATTATGTAGAGGATACTTGTGTTTTATACAGTGAAATATGAACTACTTTTGTTATAAATTTGTTACTGTGTTTTCAGAGATGCCATCATTGAGGTAACTCAAGGAATTCGGGAGTATTTTAATGTCATGCTGGGCACACAACTTCTGTACAAG
This sequence comes from Mimachlamys varia, assembly GCA_947623455.1. Classification (NCBI taxonomy): domain Eukaryota; kingdom Metazoa; phylum Mollusca; class Bivalvia; order Pectinida; family Pectinidae; genus Mimachlamys; species Mimachlamys varia. The sequence goes on from OX392535.1 coordinate 7,260,596, forward strand.
TTTGAAAGACCACAGTACGGTGAGGTGAGTCCTTGGTAATTGATTTATGTAATCAATGATGTAATATTCATTTTAAGGTTTATATAAATGTTGCTGGATTAGAAATGCTGTGTTTATTTTAAAGGTTGGATAATTTGGTCCTTTGCTCCTTGTCTTGATATCCTATGTATGCAAAAGATTGAGTAAACAGAGTACATCATCCATTGTCTTACCTGAAACAGTTCTTGTTGCTATTTTTCACAAATTCTGGATGGATGTTTTCCAAAATAGATTAAAAAATACATGATGTCCACCTTGAATTTTAGTTTAAACTTTGTTATCACAATTCTCAAGAGGTTTATGCCAAATCTTTCTTCAATTTTGAGTTCCCTTTGATTCTTCAGTATACACTGTACATGTTCCTTGTTTTTAGTTCTGCTTCAGTACAGCTGAGGGTATGGTGTGTCAGAAATAAGTTTTTGAATAGGAAGGAACATAAGACTTGGTCTAGAATGAATGACAATCTTACATTAATGGTTTGTAATTTGTAACTGTTACAGATTGTGAAGGAACACCCAGACAAACCAATGACCAACATATATGGTGCCGTCCATCTTCTACGACTCTTTGGTAAGTCGCTTGAGTTGAAAGTTTCAAGTCAGGTCACTTCACTGTAACAAGAAATAGTTAGTTCTCTATACTAGTTTTGTTTTTACTGTATAATAGATACATGCCTACTTACAATATTGCTTCTTTCTTTTGACTTATTTTAGAACAGCATATTAGTCATGCTTTTCTGCAGAAAGCAAGTTCTGTCTAACTTCCTAAGGGCTATTCCATATTCTCTATGAGGGACAGGTGGGAGGCACCTGTATGATTATTAGCTCACCTGGCCCGAAGGGCCAAGTGAGCTTATGTGATGGTGCAGCGTCCGTCGTCCGTCCGTCCGTCGTCCGTCCGTCCTGCGTCCGTCAACTTTTTCCTTTAAACGACTTCTACTAAAATACTGAAAGGCCCAGTGACATGAAATTTGGCTGGTAGATTTCTTGGAAGGAGCTGAACAAAGTTTGCGAAAAAAAAATCACTTTGACCTAATTTCAAGGTCACAGGGGTCAAAAATGTCGAAACCTTCAAACAACTTCTTCTAAAATACCGTATGGCATAGAGACTTCATATTTGACCAGTAGCTTCCTTAGATGAAGCCAAATAAAGTTTGCGAAAAGAAATGACCTTGACCAATATTCAAGGTCACCGTGAGGTTAAATTTATTTTAACCTTTAAACGACTTCTTCTGAAATACCAAAAGCCCTAGAAGCATGATATTTGGCTGAAATGTCCCTTGGATAAAGCCCGACAAAGTTTGCGAAAAGAAATGACCTTGACTTATATTCAAGGTCACAGGGGTCAAATCTGTTAAAACCTTTAAACGACTTCTTCTGAAATACCAAAAGCCCTAGAAGCATGATATTTGGCTGAAAGGTTTCTTGGATGAAGCCCGACAAAGTTTGCGAAAAGAAATGACCTTGACCTATATACAAGGTCACAGGGGTCAAATCTGTTAAAACCTTTAAACGACTTCTTCTGAAATACCAAAAGCCCTAGAAGCATGATATTTGGCTGAAAGGTTCCTTGGATGAAGCCGGACAAAGTTTGCGAAAAGAAATGACCTTGACCTATATACAAGGTCACAGGGGTCAAATCTTTTAAAACCTTTAAACGACTTCTTCTGAAATACCAAAAGCCCTAGAAGCATGATATTTGGCTGAAAGGTTCCTTGGATGAAGCCCGAAAAAGTTTGCGAAAAGAAATGACCTTGACCTATATTCAAGGTCACAGGGGTCAAATCTGTTAAATCCTTTAAACAACTTCTTCTGAAATACCAAAAGCCCTAGAAGCATGATATTTAGCTGAAAGGTTCCTTGGATGAAGCCCGACAAAGTTTGCGAAAAGAAATGACCTTGACCTATATTCAAGGTCACAGGAGTCAAATCTGTCAAAACCTTTAAACGACTTCTTCTGAAATACCAAAAGCCCTAGAAGCATGATATTTGGCTGAAAGGTTCCTTGGATGAAGCCCGAAAAAGTTTGCGAAAAGAAATGACCTTGACTTATATTCAAGGTCACAGGAGTCAAAGCTGTTAAAACCTTTAAACGACTTCTTCTGAAATACCAAAAGCCTTAGAAGCATTAAATTTGGCTGAAATGTCCCTTGGATAAAGCCGGACAAAGTTTGCGAAAAGAAATGACCTTGACCTATATTCAAGGTCACAGGGGTCAAATCTGTTAAAACCTTTAAACGACTTCTTCTGAAATACCAAAAGCCCTAGAAGCATGATATTTGGCTGAAAGGTTCCTTGGATGAAGCCCGACAAAGTTTGCGAAAAGAAATGACCTTGACCGATATTCAAGGTCACAGGGGTCAAATCTGTTAAAACCTTTAAACGACTTCTTCTGAAATACCAAAAGCCCTAGAAGCATGATATTTGGCTGAAAGGTTCCTTGGATGAAGCCCGACAAAGTTTGTGAAAAGAAATGACCTTGACCTTTATTCAAGGTCACAGGAGTCAAATCTGTTAAAACCTTTAAACGACTTCTTCTGAAATACCAAAAGCCCTAGAAGCATGATATTTGGCTGAAAGGTTCCTTGGATGAAGCCCGACAAAGTTTGCGAAAAGAAATGACCTTGACCTTTATTCAAGGTCACAGGGGTCAAATCTGTTAAAACCTTTAAACGACTTCTTCTGAAATACCAAAAGCCCTAGAAGCATGATATTTGGCTGAAAGGTTCCTTGGATGAAGCCCGACAAAGTTTGCAAAAAGAAATGACCCTGACCTATATTCAAGGTCACAGGAGTCAAATCTGTTGAAACCTGCAAACGACTTCTTCTGAAATACCAAAAGCCCTAGAAGCATGATATTTGGCTGAAAGTTTCCTTGGATGAAGCCCGACAAAGTTTGTGAAAAGAAATTTCCTTGACCTATATTCAATGTCACAGGGGTCAAATCTTTTAAAACATTTAAACGACTTCTCCTGAAATACAAAAAGCCCTAGAAGCATGATATTTGGCTGAAAGGTTCCTTGGATAAAGCCTGACAAAGTTTGCGAAAAGAAGTGACCTTGACCTATATTCAAGGTCACAGGGGTAAAATCTGTTAAAACATTCAAACAACTTCTTCTGAAGTACCAAAAGCCCTAGAAGCATGACATTTGGCTGAAAGGTTTCTTGGATGAAGCCTGACAAAGTTTGCAAAAAGAAATGACCTTGATCTTGATTTGCCTATAGACATGATATTTGGCTGGTAGCGTCCTGGGATGAAGCCAAACAAAATTTGAAAATGAAAATGATGTTGTCTTATAAGATCACAGGGGTAAAATATGTTTAAATCTTAACATGTTCTTCTAAATGTCTTACATTAAAAGATTTTAGGGGACTTTAGGGTTACACTATAATGTAAGTCAGAGATTGATACCAGGTGAGCGATGCAGGCCCATTGGGCCTCTTGTATCATGGAGGTGGTGGTAAACCTGATCTACATACTATTCCTTATATAAAATCTTTTTGATATTTGATGGGTGGGGGGTGGGGGGGTCTAGGTAAAGTGCCTCCCGTCCCTCCCTCAAGGTTACTTCTGGGACAGCCCTGACCTTATATTTAGGGAGATGATAGTAGAGACTGTAATGTTTTACTGCTGATATTACATGTCCTTGGACATCTTCAGTTCACCTGGAATTTTTGTGTCATTTGAACATGTTTTCCTCTGATTAGTACTTATATCTCAAAGTTTTACGATAGCAAAGTACAAACTTTCCTTTTCTTACCCTTTCAACAAGATCGCTGAGCAATTCTCTAATATGTCATTTCAGTTGCCATGAAAGGTAGAACTTGTTTAATTATTCCCATTTATTACTAGTACATATTTAAGGTTTAGTTCTGCTTTATTTTTCAGTTATATTTCTCTTTAACCATCCTTTTCCACTAATCATTTACAGTTTTCACTAGTTATTGTGCACATGTTGGTATTCTGTGCTGTTATTGTATTGATTAATACGAGGTTAATAGATTTGTCTATTAGGAAAGACTGTCTATAATTTATAGCACGTCATCTCACAGTGACTATTGTTCACAATTATGGTAATCAGGCTCCCATACCATTAACCTGATTTGAAAACAAAAAGAAATTTAGTGAATACAAATAACACAGTAGGGGAACCTAACCAAAGCTATCACAGGGAAATAATATTGTTGAGATAAGAATATGGTGAAGGGTTCTTGTTTATGGGTATTATATACTTCAGTAAGGAATACATTAATTATACCCCACTTAGGTAAGAGAGGAGGAGAGTTTGGTGGACATTGGTCAAGGTTAAATGTCAAAAGTTACCGTTGACCATATTGTGAATAAAGAATTAGATATCTCATAAAACCATCTACAGATTTGGTTCATATTCACACTATAGCATCATTTGATCAAGTTCTGCAGAAGATAAGATTTTTATGGTCATCGGCCATTTTTTCGGGATGGGGGTATATTATCTATATGAGCCCTTGCTTTGTTTTAGTCAGTGTAAGGAGCCAGCTTCAGTTCCTGTTTATATGCCGCGCCACGAAGTGGTGTGGGGCATTAAGTGTTACCCTTGTCCGTCCCGGTTATTTTTTACATTTAGGTCAGTTTTGGCCTAAGTACTAGGCCTATAGTCATGAAACTTCATACTAGTCTAATACATCAGAACGAGTAATGTTGGTTGCAGGGTTTTTTATGGACTTGAACTTTGACCTTGACCTCTGACAACCTTACAGTAGTTACTAACATAGCAGGAAGCGGGGCATCCATGTTTTACAAACACATTTCTAGGTTATCATGAAATACCCTAACAACATATTAGCTGCTCATTAAGTATATTGGAACACAATTTCCAAGAGCCTGGTGGCAGTATATGGTAATTAGTTATAAATTAACCAAGTTTATTATTTTCTAACCATAGCAGTTTTAACTATTTCAACACAAAAGAAGAAAAATCTGTTCTTTTTGTGTCATTATAAAAGGCAACATATATAGGAATCATTTTGTCAGCGTTGTTAGTCGTCCAGATGATTGCGTCGCCCAAAGAAATATTTCTGTGTATTATGCAATAAGTTGAGTTTTCTTAAATCTATCAAACTCAAACTTTATAGTGTGCTTCCTTGCCTCACAGATTAAGTTCACCATCACTATAAATAGAACCCACATCCCAACAAAGGTTTCTATAAGATAATTTGAGTTCCTTTTAGAGCTGGGTACCACAAAATCAAAAGTAACATGATATACCACAGTATTTAGGCAAATACTGTGATACGTACCACGGTATACCACCTTGATTGAATGTTTGAGCTAGCTAAATGTCTCTGGCTGTTTTTGTTCTGAAGCCAATCAACAAGATGCCTGTCATAAGTTTCTTTGTGTTATCCTCTAATATTGTTTGAGTGAAGCTATGTCTGTCCTAGTTGATAAGGAAAATTATAGGAAATTTGAATTAAACTATATTGGATTCTAATTGATCTATGTAACAAATAGTTCTTTGATAAGTTATATGAAAGTCCCCAAAAAACCGGTACAGGACTAATGGACCACGGTACGTACCATCACAACTTTATACCATGGTATACCGGTAAAACAGCCAGCCCTAGTTCCTTTGGACTTTTACAACACTTGTTTGTTAAAAAAAAAAAAAAAAAAAATATTTTTGAATCAAAAATTGGTTTTATTTTCTTTAAGATACTAGTAATCTAGCTGTCTACTGCTGGCCACGCAGACATTGCATACACTTCTGTGGAATTCTTTAATAAATGTACCATTTATTGATTTTGTAGTTCAACAGAATGAATGAACAATATGAGTTTTGTTTTTTGTATTTAGTGGTATTGTAATTGAATCATTTTTATCAGATTTAGTTTGAAATGTTTTTCTTGTCTCTCACCACTATCGAAATTGATTTTGAACTTTCAAATTTTATTTGTGGGCAACAGCTTGTATTACCTCTGCTTTTAGCTCACCTGCCCAGGTGAGCCTATGCCGTAGTGCGACTTTCTGCGGCTGTCCGCCCAATGTCAATTTTTCCTTGAAAACAACTATTGAAGTACTAAAAAGCCTCGATAGATTCGTGATAATTGACTGGTAGCTTCCTTAGAAGGAGCCGGACAAAGTTAACAAAGAAAACAAGTTTGACTTACTTTCAAGGGGATCAAACAAACTTCTTTCAATATAAGATAAGGTAGCCTCTTTGCCATTGGAAGGGGCTCAACAAAGTTGGCAAAAGTAAAAGGAAAATAATATTCTTTGAATGACTTACAGCCATACAGATTTTACTTTGATTTTAAACTGCTTTAAGATTACATGTGAGAGATTAATGCCAGGTGACCGTGAGTGATGTGAGGCCATTGGGCCTATTATTGTTTATAATTGGCTTGCATAATGAAAACTTATCTTGGCGACACAAAACACATAGCTTGTACTCATTAGCACACTTTTAATATTCAGATTCTACAGTGGAATTCAGGTTGTGTTCACTTTGAAAGGAAATTATTTACATATTTGTTTTCTTGACAGTAAAACTTGGAGGTATGCTAGCCTATACATCACTGGATGAGAAAAGTATTCAACTTCTACTTACCCACCTACAGGATTTCCTAAGGTAACATTTAATTCTCTGATAAGTGTGATATTGTTGTCTGTTTACTCCCATCCTCGATATCCAGGGGTACATTTGTAATGACTACTTACCCTCTCTGCACTGATAGAATAATTCATAGCAAAATCAAAGACACTGCGCGATATTTAAATGTTGTTGGGTAAAAAAATCTGACCAATCACTAGGCTGATACCCGTCTCATCCACAAAGTGGTGTACACTGCCCTTCAGGTTTGCTAGGACATATTTTAGGGGTACAGAGGGGTTAAATGTGCTTAACACCAGGAGTATGAAGGATGGTTTACTTACTGGGGTATAATATGATACAGATATGTTAGACTTTCTCATCTAGATTCGTCTTGGTTTGTAGTCATACATTACCGGGTATTCAGTTTTAGCTTTTAAGAAATAAGATCTTAAGAAACAGGCACACATGTTGAATTTTGACTTTGAAATTTGTCATTCTTGCTTTTAAACATGAGTAAATTATTCCTGTTTTCTTGTTTTGCATATACCTTTCTTTGAATTTAACATTAGAAAGAAGAGATGCGAATGAAATACATCCTGCGTATTACTGATCGAAATATACTACTCAGATCAGTTGGTCAAAAAACATTCCTACATTCAAAGGGCAATAAAATGTTTCAAATATATAACAAAAACAAGTAGGATACATGTATTAAGATAAAAAAAAATAACCTCAACATGCATTTTACTTTGGGATATCCTGTCTGGTATTACTGGGATATCCTGTCTGGTATTACTGGGATATCCTGTCTGGTATTACTGGGATATCCTGTCTGGTATTACTGGGATATCCTGTCTGGTATTACTGGGATATCCTGTCTCGTATTACTGGAATATCCTGTCTCGTATTTCTGAGATATCCTGTCTGGTATTCAGGGGCGTAGCTGGAGGTATTTTGATGTGCAAGCCCGCGACGTTTTCAATTTTGGGGAGGGGGTACTTCGGGCGGTGGGGGGGTGGTGGAAATTCCTATAAAAAAGCATTAAAGAATTAACGGGAAAATTTTAAGTTAAAGGAATTTTCCTTAATTTCTGTAATACTTTCCTATGGAGATATTTAACTTAAGGAATTTTGGCCGGGCTTATTAATAATTGTATTTGCTGACATTTTGTTTAAACCGAAATGTAGTGAAAAATGACCCTTCTTTTATTACTCTTAGAATGATAAAAGGGTCATTTTTGTATATTAAATCTAATACAGATTTACTAAAATAAAAAACATAGTGTACCAAAGTGTCAACAAAACCATAATCCGAACACAAAATCGATTAAACTAGAGGCGAAATTTGAAAAAAAGGAAAGATGTACATGGAGACCCTTGGAAAAGTGCAAGAGAATAATACCAGGAGTTCCGGAAGAGTAAGCGTCTTCTACTTCATCGACGACAACTGCTATGTAAATATTGGTCACAACCAAGTAAAAAATCTCAAAATGAGAACAAGTCCTCATTGTCAATAAAAACAAGGGAGAACACTAATGAGCTTACTCAAAAACGTCCATCTTCATAACACTTAAAGATACAGAACATGTCCCATGAAACCAAGATGGCGACCATAAAACTTGCCCACAGTCTTCATCAACCTGCACATCTCCATTCCCTGTGCCATAAGTTTGTTCGTCAGCAGCTGATATATATCACTAAAACCTAATATGATGTTGTTCGGTATTCATTTGTATACTAATTTTCTCACGATAAAGCCATTACCTGTATTGTCGTAGTGAGCTGTACTCTAAATATTATTTGAATTGTGTTGGCTGCGGTCTCCGACATCTTGCACAATTATATATGATTTAATATGTATGTGTATTGTAATCATATATGCTATTGCATTCGGAAATAAATAAATTTGAATTTGAAGTAATTATAGCTAACAAATTTTCTGCAGCCTAATATGTTAATCTGACGAGTCGAAAAAAAAGGAGTAACAATATCAGTGGGCTTTTAGGAATATAAGTTGAATTATGAAATTTCCCGACTTTAATGCACATGCTTTGGAAAATGATGTGCAAGCAGGGGCTTATGTGCTTACATGGCAGCTACGCCCCTGGTATTACTGGGATATCCTGTCTCATATTACTGGGATATCCTGTCTTGTATTACTGGGATATCCTGTCTGGTATTACTGGGATATCCTGTCTCGTATTACTGGAATATCCTGTCTGGTATTACTGGGATATCCTGTCTGGTATTACTGGGATATCCTGTCTCGTATTACTGGGATATCCTGTCTTGTATTACTGAAATATTTCCACTCGTCTGTTCCAGGTACATGCAGAAGAACGCTGCCACCCTGCTGAATATGAATGACTTTATTGTGGCACCTCCAGACTACCATCGGAAAGCTATTTTATGAGAACATAGGGACAAGCATATACTCTGTTGTTGTTTTATTACTTTCATTTGCTATGGAGGCTGGAATCGATTATTAGACAGAGAAGTGTTCTTCTGGAACTGTTTGAATCGGGCAGTTTTGTATACCTGATGTCCAATCTGAAATCTCTTTTGACTAGCATGTGAGTTTAATTCCATTAATGAGTTTCATTAGAGGTAAAATGATCTGATTTTACAGTGATATGTATGAAAGCTTTTATAAAATTCACATGATACTTAGCACCGGGGTAATTATTAAGTATAATTATTTCAATGTATTTTGTAATGATAAAGATGCAAGAAACATGTATTCATTGGCAAATATTGAGGGTGATAATTAAAGCACTTTTAAATCAAATTTGTCAGGATTATTTTGGAGAATAGCGATGAAAAGTTTTTTTAATTTTGTGCAATCAAATTTAGCAAATCATTAAGTTCTGATAAATTACATATTTAAAATAATGATGAATTCGCTAATCCTAATAAACAGTACAAAAAAACAATTATTTGTTCATTTTTAGTTATCACAATAATGAAAGAACAAAAAACAATAATACTATTGATAAAATGTGTATGTATCAGTGCTGGAAGATAGTGTGTTCACTTCTTAGATTTTACCGTCCTAAGTTTATTGGTAGAACACATTTACTGCATTGTGTCACACTTATTTGTTTATAGTGAAGACATTGTGGTGAAATTATCTTATAATGAATATCATGCTGTATCAAAATTAGTTATCATATACTGTAATATGTTTTTCCTGAAGTTTGTTGCTTGAGGTTTGTTGTTGCTATCAGTTTTGACAATCGTATGTTAAAATCACTAAACTGTGACTTCATCAGAGAACATTTTTACCTGGAAAGTATGTTTGAAGTACTCAGCGGGAAGAAAGCAAGTCATACCTGTAATACATATAGTATAAAAATGGGTGCTTCTTTCTAAATATTTACATTTTATATCGTTCTGCTGATATTTTCCTCTGGTATGTTGAAGCTTGTGTCAATTTAATAATTCCTTCAGTGTCTATCCGGGCTTTTCGTAAACAGGATAAAATTGCCTTCCTTTTGTGACATCATTATATTGCTAGGCAACTCGTAAATATGCAGGAAATGGTAGGCTGAAAACACCTGTTTTCTCATCAAACTAATGATGTTATTGAACACTTACCAAAATAGGAGACAACTCTTGTCTTAAAACAAAATAGGTCCCACTGCAATAATGTAGGTTTCATGTTGAATTGTACATTTTTTTAAGATTATTTTTAATCAATTACCTACCTAGTGAGCTTTGGTAAATCACACACCTGATGTCTTTTGAAGCAGCCGTGTTGTAAAATAAATATAGTACAAATGTATTAACAACACAGGCTGAACTGATTGTAGTTTTTATAAGTCTCAAGTTCGTGTTTTGTATACTGAAGATTTTAGTGCACTAGCTCCAATTTCACAAAATATACTGTAGAAATTTTGTATTTATCTTAAAGTTATGAAAAAAGGTAAGGGAAAAAAACTATTGTTAAGGAACATTACTTGCATTGTGGTGGGTCATGGGGAGTCGAAGACAGACCTGGTCTAGGTATGTTTGTTTTGTCAATATGTTGTGTGGATTTTCAGCAAGTTACTGAAACGTTTCTTCCATTTGATTGTTAACAAATATCTGATCATGTGAGCAATTGATATTAATGTGAGTAATTAATTTATATGTGGGACTGATTTAGAAGTAAATATCAGTTTGATAATCAAGTGTCATTTGATTTTCTGCATCAAATTTTAATACATCAGAAATGTAGAAATATAAACAGAGAAACAAAGGATTAAAAATTGTTTGCAAGATCCTTAATTTTCTCTATCACTATTATGTAATTATCAGATAAAATTGTCTATAAACTTCTGTTACATATCATGTCATGTGTAGTTTCAATTTATGAAATTGTTCAACATGGGTTATGTTAGTTGTGAGATGTAGGTAAACAATATGATGATATTTTATGAAAGAGAATAAAATACAAGTAAAAAACCTATTATTTCTTTATTGTTTTCAGTCCTGAGGTATTTTGAACTTCCAATATATGTGAGCTTCAAACTAACAGTGGAATGACATACATGTACAACAATCAAGTTTCTCCAGTTGTTTACCAGGACCAGTATAATAAGCAATGCTGAGATTGTCGTGAGGATGATTTGTCCATCACGGACATTTCATAAACCCATACGTTTTACTGTTCAAAGGATATTTGACAGAACTGTTATAATGACTAAGTTTGACATTGGTACTTTTCAACCTTAACCTGCTGAAGAGTAATATAATCTGACCTTTGACCTTGTTAAGGCTGTGAATCATGATAATTATATACCTGTTATAGCAATACATGCTTCATGCCCTGGACTTGAATTATCTGCCTCTGAAAATAGCATCCTGTAATGTGATAACGATCCTCAATACACAAGGGAATATGTTCCCTGAACCTTGATATTCCAGGGATATACAATGTGCACCCAAGGAAAATGTCCAAGAAGGTACACTGCTACAATTAATATTGGATGAAAACAGTCCTGAACCATTCACTAGACTGATCATACACACAGATGCGATACACATTTGTTTAAAAATAATATCTCGAGAAAGCTAAGAATGTCTCTATGCTAATCAATAGCTAGGTAAAACAGATGATATAATCCATGATGCTACAAAGTACACAATGGTCAAATAATAATATATGGGGGAAAGTAAATTGATATTACTTTTCTCCTCAGCCACTTGCTCCGGCTGTTTTGAACTTAGTTGAAATTATAAGGTATGGACTTCTTTTTAAGAAGCCATAACTTGACCTTTGACATCTTGTTAGGATCATGCTATTTACAGACTGTCCTGTAATTATAAACCAAACTAGAATCTTCTTCCTGGTTGTCCTAATAAGAATTTAATAGAATTGCCATTTCATCCTTTAAAGGCCCAATATACTTCACATTCGGCGAAAATCAAGACAAGTAACTAATTATATTTAAAGTCCAATAAACGTAACTTTCGACTAAACTTGAAGCGAAAATCAAGCCTAAAAACTTATTATACTTATAGATTTAGTTAAGATAACTGATATCAGCCATATTCAAGATAAATTCTTATGCGATTACCGGTACAGCAGCAGTTGAAGCTCGGTATTTGTAAACGCGTGCCCATTTTTAACTGTCTTCTAACTTCAATTTCTTGTTGAAGTGGGCCACAGCTGAATTACTTTCAATTCTTTGGATTTTTCTGTCAAGAATTTCTTGTAAGTTACCACTCAGTGTTACTTCGTTTTAGGCTTATGTTTGCATGGTTATCAATTGGATTTTTTTAGAAACACGAAAAATTTCCTGAAGCTACATATATAGGGCCTTTAATCACTTTGCGAATCCTTGGTCATATCAATTATACAGTCTATATGCAAGGTACAATGTATAACTAAAGAGGCATTCGCTTATAAAAGTTTATCTAAACCTTTAAAGCTGCCAGAAGACACTACACAAATCACAAAACATCCTACTGGACACTACACAAAACGTCTAACGGGACACTACACAAATCACAAAGCGTTTAACTGGACACATCACAAAACGATTAACTGGACACATCACAAATCACAAATCGTCAAACTGGACACAACAAAAATCACAAAACGTCTAACAGGACACTACACAAAACGTCTAACTGGACGCTACACAAATCACAAAACGTCTAACTGGACGCTACACAAATCACACAACGTCTAACTGGACGCTACACAAATCACACAACGTCTAACTGGACACTACACAAATCACACAACGTCTAACTGGACACTACACAAATCACCAAACGTCTAACTGGACACTACACAAATCACAAAACGTCTAACTGGACGCTACACAAATCACAAAACGTCTAACTGGACGCTACACAAATCACACAACGTCTAACTGGACGCTACACAAATCACACAACGTCTAACTGGACACTACACAAATCACACAACGTCTAACTGGACACTACACAAATCACCAAACGTCTAACTGGACACTACACAAATCACAAAACGTCTTACTGGACACTAACCAAATCACACAACGTCTCTCTGAACGCTACGCAAATCACAAAACGTCTATCTGGACGCTACACAAATCACAAAACGTCTTACAGGACACTACACAAAACGTCTAACTGGACACTACACAAATCACAAAACGTCTTACTGGACACTACACAAAACGTCTTACTGGACACTACACAAAACGTCTAACTGGACACTACACAAATCACAAAACGTCTTACTGGACACTACACAAAACGTCTTACGGGACACTACACAAAACGTCTAACTGGACACTACACAAATCACAAAACGTCTAACTGACCACTACACAAATCACACAACGTCTAACTGACCACTACACAAATCACCAAACGTCTAACTGGACACTACACAAATCACAAAACATCTAACAGGACACTACATAAATCACAAAACGTCTAACTGGACACTACACAAAACACAAAACATCTAACAGGACACTACATAAATCACACAACGTCTAACTGGACACTACACAAATCACCAAACGTCTAACTGGACACTACACAAATCACCAAACGTCTAACTGGACACTACACAAATCACAAAACATCTAACAGGACACTACATAAATCACAAAACATCTAACAGGACACTACATAAATCACAAAACGTCTAACAGGACACTACACAAATCACAAAACGTCTTACAGAACACTACACAAAACGTCTAACTGGAAACTACAAAAAAAACACAAAACGTCTTACTGGACACTACACAAATCACAAAACGTCTTACAGGACACTACACAAATCACAAGACGTCTAACAGGACACTACACAAAACGTCTAACTGGACACTACACAAATCACAAAACGTCTAACTGGACGCTACACAAATCACACAACGTCTAACTGGACACTACACAAATCACAAAACGTCTAACTGGACGCTACACAAAACGTCTAACTGGACACTACACAAAACGTCTAACTGGACACTACACAAATCACAAAACGTCTAACTGGACGCTACACAAATCACAAAACGTCCAACTGGACACTACACAAATCACAAAACGTCTAACTGGACGCTACACAAATCACACAACGTCTAACTGGACACTACACAAATCACACAACGTCTAACTGGACACTACACAAATCATAAAACATCTAACAGGACACTACATAAATCACAAAACATCTAACAGGACACTACATAAATCACAAAACGTCTAACTGGACACTACACAAAACACAAAACGTCTAACAGGACACTACACAAATCACAAAACGTCTTACAGAACACTACACAAAACGTCTAACTGGACACTACAAAAAAACACAAAACGTCTTACTGGACAATACACAAATCACACAACGTCTAACTGGACACTACACAAATCACACAACGTCTAACTGGACACTACACAAATCACCAAACGTCTAACTGGACACTACACAAATCACAAAACGTCTAACTGGACGCTACACAAATCACAAAACGTCTAACTGGACGCTACACAAATCACACAACGTCTAACTGGACGCTACACAAATCACACAACGTCTAACTGGACACTACACAAATCACACAACGTCTAACTGGACACTACACAAATCACCAAACGTCTAACTGGACACTACACAAATCACAAAACGTCTTACTGGACACTAACCAAATCACACAACGTCTCTCTGAACGCTACGCAAATCACAAAACGTCTATCTGGACGCTACACAAATCACAAAACGTCTTACAGGACACTACACAAAACGTCTAACTGGACACTACACAAATCACAAAACGTCTTACTGGACACTACACAAAACGTCTTACTGGACACTACACAAAACGTCTAACTGGACACTACACAAATCACAAAACGTCTTACTGGACACTACACAAAACGTCTTACGGGACACTACACAAAACGTCTAACTGGACACTACACAAATCACAAAACGTCTAACTGACCACTACACAAATCACACAACGTCTAACTGACCACTACACAAATCACCAAACGTCTAACTGGACACTACACAAATCACAAAACATCTAACAGGACACTACATAAATCACAAAACGTCTAACTGGACACTACACAAAACACAAAACATCTAACAGGACACTACATAAATCACACAACGTCTAACTGGACACTACACAAATCACCAAACGTCTAACTGGACACTACACAAATCACCAAACGTCTAACTGGACACTACACAAATCACAAAACATCTAACAGGACACTACATAAATCACAAAACATCTAACAGGACACTACATAAATCACAAAACGTCTAACTGGACACTACACAAAACACAAAACGTCTAACAGGACACTACACAAATCACAAAACGTCTTACAGAACACTACACAAAACGTCTAACTGGAAACTACAAAAAAAACACAAAACGTCTTACTGGACACTACACAAATCACAAAACGTCTTACAGGACACTACACAAATCACAAGACGTCTAACAGGACACTACACAAAACGTCTAACTGGACACTACACAAATCACAAAACGTCTAACTGGACGCTACACAAATCACACAACGTCTAACTGGACACTACACAAATCACAAAACGTCTAACTGGACGCTACACAAAACGTCTAACTGGACACTACACAAAACGTCTAACTGGACACTACACAAATCACAAAACGTCTAACTGGACGCTACACAAATCACAAAACGTCCAACTGGACACTACACAAATCACAAAACGTCTAACTGGACGCTACACAAATCACACAACGTCTAACTGGACACTACACAAATCACACAACGTCTAACTGGACACTACACAAATCACAAAACATCTAACAGGACACTACATAAATCACAAAACATCTAACAGGACACTACATAAATCACAAAACGTCTAACTGGACACTACACAAATCACAAAACGTCTTACAGAACACTACACAAAACGTCTAACTGGACACTACAAAAAAACACAAAACGTCTTACTGGACAATACACAAATCACAAAACGTCTAACTGGACGCTACACAAATCACACAACGTCTAACTGGACACTACACAAATCACAAAACGTCTAACTGGACGCTACACAAAACGTCTAACTGGACACTACACAAAACGTCTAACTGGACACTACACAAATCACAAAACGTCTAACTGGACGCTACACAAATCACAAAACGTCCAACTGGACACTACACAAATCACAAAACGTCTTACTGGACACTACACAAAACGTCTTACTGGACACTACACAAAACGTCTTACTGGACACTACACAAATCACAAAACGTCTTACTGGACACTACACAAAACGTCTTACGGGACACTACACAAAACGTCTAACTGGACACTACACAAATCACAAAACGTCTAACTGACCACTACACAAATCACACAACGTCTAACTGGACACTACACAAATCACCAAACGTCTAACTGGACACTACACAAATCACAAAACATCTAACAGGACACTACATAAATCACAAAACGTCTAACTGGACACTACACAAAACACAAAACATCTAACAGGACACTACATAAATCACACAACGTCTAACTGGACACTACACAAATCACCAAACGTCTAACTGGACACTACACAAATCACCAAACGTCTAACTGGACACTTCACAAATCACAAAACATCTAACAGGACACTACATAAATCACAAAACATCTAACAGGACACTACATAAATCACAAAACGTCTAACTGGACACTACACAAAACACAAAACGTCTAACAGGACACTACACAAATCACAAAACGTCTTACAGAACACTACACAAAACGTCTAACTGGAAACTACAAAAAAAACACAAAACGTCTTACTGGACACTACACAAATCACAAAACGTCTTACAGGACACTACACAAATCACAAGACGTCTAACAGGACACTACACAAAACGTCTAACTGGACACTACACAAATCACAAAACGTCTAACTGGACGCTACACAAATCACACAACGTCTAACTGGACACTACACAAATCACAAAACGTCTAACTGGACGCTACACAAAACGTCTAACTGGACACTACACAAAACGTCTAACTGGACACTACACAAATCACAAAACGTCTAACTGGACGCTACACAAATCACAAAACGTCCAACTGGACACTACACAAATCACAAAACGTCTAACTGGACGCTACACAAATCACACAACGTCTAACTGGACACTACACAAATCACACAACGTCTAACTGGACACTACACAAATCACAAAACATCTAACAGGACACTACATAAATCACAAAACATCTAACAGGACACTACATAAATCACAAAACGTCTAACTGGACACTACACAAAACACAAAACGTCTAACAGGACACTACACAAATCACAAAACGTCTTACAGAACACTACACAAAACGTCTAACTGGACACTACAAAAAAACACAAAACGTCTTACTGGACACTACACAAATCACAAAACGTCTTACAGGACACTACACAAATCACAAGACGTCTAACAGGACACTACACAAAACGTCTAACTGGACACTACACAAATCACAAAACGTCTAACTGGACAATACACAAATCACACAACGTCTAACTGGACACTACACAAATCACAAAACGTCTAACTGGACGCTACACAAAACGTCTAACTGGACACTACACAAAACGTCTAACTGGACACTACACAAATCACAAAACGTCTAACTGGACGCTACACAAATCACAAAACGTCCAACTGGACACTACACAAATCACAAAACGTCTAACTGGACGCTACACAAATCACACAACGTCTAACTGGACACTACACAAATCACACAACGTCTAACTGGACACTACACAAATCACAAAACGTCTAACTGGACACTACACAAATCACAAAACGTCTAACTGGACGCTACACAAATCACACAACGTCTAACTGGACACTACACAAATCACACAACGTCTAACTGGACACTACACAAATCACAAAACGTCTAACTGGACACTACACAAATCACAAAACGTATAACTGGACGCTACACAAATCACACAACGTATAACGGGACACTACACAAAACGTCTAACTGGACACTACACAAGCAATCATTTATAAGTAGGTATTGCACATTCGTACATTTAAGTATTTAGGCATTTATACATTTATCTTTCTATCTTTTATCTGATTCATTTTGCTTTGCTAACGTTCCCCTAACAACAAATTAGACTACCATAAAATGACAGTACACGTCCGGTTCATCATCTCGCTGCCCTGCAGTAGCACCTACAGTTGAGTGTAGACTTAAGGTTACACCCAAGTGCACTCCGTATGGACTTGGAGTGCACTCCATATGGACTCCAGTTAACTTGGAGTGCACTCCCCTTGGACTCCATATGAACTTGGAGTGCACTCCGTTTGGACTCCATATGAACTCCCAGGTAGACTCAGAGTGGACCAGGAGTGCACTCCAAGTTCATATGGAGTCCAAACGGAGTGCACTCCATGTTTACCTGGAGTCCATATGGAGTGCACTCCAAGTCCAAATGGAGTGCACTTGGGTGTAACCTTTAGTCTTCACTCAACTGTATCTCCAATGCAGCAGTCCCTTTTACGTACATTTAGACTATATATACCCTTCGATGTACTTTTTTTACTAGTGCTGCTCTCAATTGCATGATATTTAAACACTTTAATAAATGTTATGGGATAGTTCTTATTTTAGTTCCTATAGTTACCGCCAATTTTGTTACACAAAACGTTTACTAAAAAGCACTTGAACGCAACACAAATAAAAAACATATAAAATACAAGTAAGCAGATACATATAAAGCCACGTCTCAGAAGCAAGGTGCAAGAAGTACATGGGCCTCAACAGGGACGTATACGTCCCTGGCCTCGGTAATAAATATAAGTGAACTATATATAATAATAGTCTTTATTTAAACTTGATAACATATTGAGTCAAGGACTCGTCTTACATCGCCATAGCTGATCAATGTTAAAATATATTTTTGATTAAATGGATTTAACATTTTGTGTGTGTGTGTTTTTTTAGAATGAATTACTAGTTGGTGAAATAGCATACATGCGATCGCGAGATATCGATGTATCCGGCACACTATACGTGCGTTCCGATCCGTGTTCGGTTATAATATTAGTAATTCCCATCATGGCGGCCCCCTGTGCAAGGTGTGTTTCGGAACGAACTGGGTATATCGTATACTCGTTGATACTGAGCAATATATGGACCGTGTTCAGTTATTGAAATAACCATTCAATTATACATTTTTGCCTCTGCGACTCTGATGCTATACATGGAGGGATTGAAAACGTTCTTTGTTGACTTCTTAAGAAGCAATGTTGGTCAAAGTGAAAGTAGACACGATTTCTCTAAAATTTGGTCTCGCTACACACTCCACGACGTTCTGAAATTCCTTAGACAATTCAAAAAGAAAGAAGATCTTAGTGTTCACGTAGAGATAGTTACATATCTCCTAAAAGAATGTGACGACGAATGGCTTGTTGGCAGTTTTGAACGGAAAGATGGATCCGACCTGTACAAAAGAATACAGGAGGTTATAAGTTCCGTATATGTGCCAACTTTTCAAGATAAGGAACATTATGCGTTTGATGTCGATGATTTTCCTTGTGTTGCATCCTATGCAGAGAAAAATATTTCGTTTACGAAAGTATTACTCAATCGCCTAAGAGCTTTAAGGAACAATGACACCCGTGCTTTGAAGTTAATTTGTGATATTTGTCCATCTGCAACGATCCTAGCATTGGAACATGTAGAGGAAAGGCTTTGGACTACAAAGTCATCAATCAAATCAGCGGAAAGCCTGCTTCAGTGTTTATGTGAGATTTTCAAAGTTGAAGAAAATGCTAAACTGCTGCAGTGTCATTTGGTAGCAAATGATGAGATTGAAAGGATTGAGTCAGCTCTACTTTACAAAATCTTACAGTTACTGAGGTTGAAATTACAGAGGGAGACATGGAAGAAAAGTCCTGGAGCAAAGTCTGTGTTTGTGTGGTGTTTAAATCATACTTCTTTCCCAATTGTAAGTGAGTTCTTGGAGAGTGTATTGCCACCTGCTCTTCTGTTCACGGATGACTACATGTTGGAAAATAAAGTCAGTGGCGTGGCCTGCCTGATGCATATCATAAACAATGTGTCTTCAGAAGAGTTACGTTGGTATGGACGAGGGGAGGTAGTTCTAGAGGCACTGCGGCACCATCTCTACACAACAGAACCTCTACTTTTAGCCGAAACCATTCCAGCTGTACTGTCAATTTTAAAGGTTGTTGAAAAAAATCCTCAAGCTGTAGAGAATGGACGACCAGTGACAAGATATGATGAAATATACCAGCAACTTCTTCAAAATGCAGAAGGAGAAAATATTTTGACTATGAGGAGAATATATACTAGGCATTTACCCAATTTTGTAGAAGTCATGGGAATATCTGCTGTTCGTTATCTCAGTAACACTTTAAAAGTGATTGAAAATTTCCTAGAAATATCTGATGGCCCATATGAAGAGGCCAGATTAAATGTAGTTCACTTGTTACAGAAGATCATCCGATGCTGCTGGCCTAGAATTCCTCGTTATTGTGACAGAATTATGAAAATGCTTGTCAAATGTTTGTGTGACCTTTCACTTGACAGTCTGACAATTTCAGAGGGGGTCAAAACCGAGCTTGTGGCAGCAATTAAAGAAACTCTGGTTTTGTTGAAGTGTCTGGATTCGGGTAAAGTCATGGATCAGCTGGGGCCGTTAGATTGTGACGACGTTCCAGATCTGTGTAGGTCAACCTGTAAAGAGGTGGTGGAAACAGACATTTCAACAATCAAGCAGTAAATACCAAGACTGCCAGAGACTGAAGTGTGACCCTGAATTCAGAAAGACAACTGCATATTTGTGGGATGACAATGCCATATCATGAATCAAAACCCATCTGGTTTTTTTGATAATTTTCTGAATTATTCCCCACAGTACATCTCACAGTGGATTAATTGAACATTTCATTTTAATAGTTTATTAGAATATTGCTTTTTAATTGTAAAAAAATGAAAGATATTTAGTGAAAGCACAATACATATATTTCTCTTTTGCTTTTTATGAAAGAGGTCAGTAACAATAGTAAATGTGCATGACTTTCCTTTTTTTCCAAAAGAAAAATAATTACAGTTTTGTTTCCCTGTCAGTTCTGTGAAAGTCAATATATATATATGTATTAGTTTACCTAGAATATATGTTATGCTCTGTTACAATTTGAGTTGGATTTGCTTGAAAGGATACTTGTGTTTTTGGCACATTGCACTTTGTTCACAAAAAACCCAGGAAATAGTCTCCTTTCACAAAAGCTTAAAATTGTAGCGATTTGTTGAATCTCCCGTCATGATTTTGAGCTTGTGTCTTAGCTATTACAGATGTATTTTTCAAAAATAAGTTGATCAAATTAAGTCATTGTATGTTGGAACATGAAACACAACCAATATCCTATTTGTTGTGTTATATAACTTCTGTTCGGAAGTTATTGTAGGAATATGCAGTGTCGTATTGCCTATTAATATTGTAAAGTTTTATACTGCTAACAGTTACCAGTAAAACATGCTTACCACAAAGATGTTGTATTTTTAGGTCATCTGACCCGAAGGGTCAGGATGACCTATAGTCATCGTGCTTCGTCCGTCGTCGTCCGCCGTGCGCCGTCAGTAAACTTTTCATTTCAAAATGCTACTCCTCCTTCATTTCTTAATGGATCACCACCAAATTTGGTGTGAAGCATCATTGGGGGAGGGCGATCAGATTTTATATAAATGAGGCTGATTGAACCCCTGGGGCCAGAGGGGCGGGGCCCCAAAAGGGGAACTTTGCTGAATTTTTGCTTTAAAATCCTATACTCCTTCTTAATGCTTGAATGGATTGCATCCAAATTTGGTGAGAAGAATCATTCGGGGAGGGCGATCAGTTTTTTTATAAATGAGGCTAATCAGACCCCTGGGACCAATGGGGCGGGGCCCCAAAAGGGGAACTTTGCTGAGTTTTTGCTTTAAAATCCTCCTCCTCCTTAATGCTTGAATCGATCAGCACCAAATTTAATGTGAAGCATCATTGGGGGAAGGTGATAAGATTTTATATAAATGCGACTGATCTGGTCCCAGAGGCCAGAGGGGCGGGGCCCCAAATCCTTTCTCAGCTTTACTTCAAATGTAATTGAAGAAGAACAATCATATTTTACATACAGGAGACTGGTCTTCAGGGCACTGTGAAAGTGGAAAAGTATTAATGTTTAAATCCTAATTCCTGTATGTGGAGAATTTAGCAGAATTTGATATAACACATCAATCCCATTTTGGGAAAGCAATCATCGTGTGTCCCTGCTATAAGTGTTTGCAATTGTCAGATGACCGTTTAGGCCCATGGGCCTCTTGTTATTGATTCCCAATCTGTTTAGATCTCTCATCTCTGCTAAAACCTTATTTTTTTTTTCAATATGGGTTTTGTAGTGTATATTTATTTGCATTCAGTGAAAACAGTTCTTTGCTCGCCTCATCCACCACTACCTGGTACAAACTTATACTGAACATTGCCAGGCTTGATCATAAATAAATAAATATAAACTTTTACTTATTTTACAACAATTATAAAACAATTTGTCTAACTTATATTAATCAGTCTTGTTGGTCCCGATGGGTGCGAGGGGGTCTTATTGTGGGAGGAAACCAGTGTACCTGGAGAAAACCCATGTGGTCGGGCAGGTGACCCCATACCTTTTCCTGTCCGGTCAGGGAATCAAACTCTGGTCGTCTGGGTGAAAGGAAAGTGTGCTATACAGTGCACCATCCAACCACCTTTTAACATAAATTATCATTGCAAGAGGATATTCATGTGCGCTACCTTTTCTATACTACTTGTTACTGAAACTTAATGTATGGGTTCACCTTGGTGATCATGAGGTGTTGTGCATGTGTCATGTATCAAAAGAAGGTCACTGCGACCTACATTTTGACCTGCATCAAAGAAAAAAGTTTTTCCATGCTCTGTTTTCTACACTACTTGTCCCGAGAACTCTTTACATAGTTTATAGGGTTTACCTTGGTGAGGCAGTGTTTCACATATTAAAAGTAGGTCACTGTGACCTACATTTTGACCTTTGACCTGCATCATAGAAAAAGTTTTTTCTGGCCTTATTTCCTACACTATGACTATGTTTCACTGGAATTTCATATTTGGGGTTTCTGTTCACCTTGGTGAGGCAGTGTGTTGTGCATCAGATGAAGGTCACACTGACCTACATTTTGACCTCCATTAAACAAAAAGTTTGTCTGGCCTCTATTTCCTACACTACTGCTCACCTTGGAACTTCACATTGGGGTTATAGATTAACCATCCTGATTAGGCAGTCACATTTGGCGGGAGACTGTAATTCGTCAAATTGTCTTGTTCAAACTCTTCTGTTGAGACATGTACACCACAACAACAAATCAAACTATTTTAAAATGTTTTAATATGTTCAACCAGCAGTACAAAACTTACAAAAAAAATAACAATGCCCGGTTTTTATGGTTATACATTAGTATTGGAAGTACCGAACAAGTTTGTTAAGTACCTTCTAAAACAGAAAATACTAAAACAGCATACCATTGCACAAAATAAAAAAAATGCTCAGCTCATAGTGCATGTTCATTGCATCTCTTTGATTATGGAAAAATAATGTAAATGATCTCAAACTGATTACAACTTGTAAATTGGACATCAATCGGTTGTGAAGTTACCCTAATTTGTACAGATCAGTATAAAGAGATTGTCTTTTACTTTTCAATATGAAACTGTTCTCCCTTTTTTTGACAGACTGTTTATCAGGATTGGCAATACCGATTTATGAATTACATATTAACATGGATGGATGCATAATTATAAGAATTAAAAAAAACCACTTAGTTATGATTCAAAAATTGTAAAACATTATTTCCATTAGTAGTATCAACCCCCTTGAAATAAAATAAAAAGATGCTAACAAACATTGTAAACAGTACTAGTGTACACCTGGGAAATACAGAGTGGTGATGGAGATCGAAATAGATATGTACAGTGTATTGTTATCCAGACACTCTTCAATACGAGATTGTGTCAGTTTCAGAATTTTGTTGACAGTACAGTGATTGGTCTGTTTCAGAGAGTTACAGATTGAAGTGAGTGTTAGTGAGTTACAGATTACAGACTGTATAGTTATTATGGCAAGTTTCAATGAGTTACAGATTACAGTATTCTTGGTCTGTTTTAGAGTGTTACAGATTGTAAACAGTGTTCTTGGTCTGTTTTAGAGTGTTTCAGATTGTAGACAGTGTAATTTGTCTGTTTCTGTAGTTTGCCAAGTTGTGTCTATTTCAAAGAGTTACAGAATGTAGACAATGTACTTAGTGTGTGTGTGTGTGTGTGTGTGGGGGGGGGGGGCTTTGGAGGAATCTTCGGCTAGTCTAGTTTAAAGGTTTATACTTGGGTTTACAGCTTCGTCAACTATTATACAGTGTATATATACAATATGTACAATGCGTGGATGTTTGATGATTGTCTGAAATCGCTACAAACTGTCTAAAGTTTAAAAGGGAGTCAGGATAGTCTATCAAAGAGATGGTCAGTTTTTTATCATACAATGTCATGTATACAAAAAGTGGAATGGTGGTCTGGGGTTGTATACATGCAACACACATATTGGTAATGGTATGAATACAAGAACACATGGACAGTAAAATAAATCCTTGATATAATGCCACTCCTTTTATTTGCCATCTCAATTTCTTTTCTACACCCCTCTCAATTTATTGCTAAACCCTTTTCATAATGCCAATAGTTCAGTAAGCAACAAGTACAACAAGGAGTTACTGTAGAATTACAGGGGAAGATTGGAAAGCAAATTGACTAGTGTAATACTCTGTGGAAAAGTTTTCTACCGGATACATATTATTGAACAGTACAAGGTACATGTAATTCTAAAATTGAAGTTATGAAAGATGGGTGACAATAATACGAAACAGGGAAATAGTGTAGAACTTGAATCAGCATACTATGCTAGTACTTATAAACCATGTTACACAAAATGGGTACAAAAACAATCTCATTTACATTTCAATAATGGAATAGCTCAAAAGAGTATTATGTAGGAGACATGTGTGTTAATATGGAGTGTCAAACAGTTGTACACGTGGAACATTGGAGAAGTGTTCAGTATACAGAGTATTTAGTGTTTACCAGCTGGTAGACAAGCTTTAGTACAACTTGTTTACAGTCAACCATATTACAACAGGAACATCAGTGTATACAGTAGTAAGCTAATACCAGGTACAAAACAGCAACATAAGTATGTAAGATAAATCAAGGTATATAGTAAGGTTTTTATATATGTACATAGGCATGTTAGTACAGTACATTAGAAAGTGTAGGTAAACAAATCAGGTATGCCACAGGTATACAACAGGTAGGTTTACATAGAAATATAAGTACAGGTAATATACAGGAGGCAAGTTCACATATAGGTTCACATTAAGCATTGGGTAAAATGACATGGGTACACAGGTATCATTACATAATGGGACTTGTACAAAATACATACAGTTACACAGGTAAGTACAGGTGCATCTACACAGGTAAATTTACATACAGGTACACAGGTAAGTACAGTTACATCTACACAGGTAAATTTACACACAGGTAAGTACAGCTACATCTACACAGGTAAATTTACATACAGGTACACAGGTAATTACAGCTACATCTACACAGGTAAATTTACATACAGGTACACAGGTAATTAAAGCTACATCTACACAGGTAAATTTACATACAGGTACACAGGTAAGTACAGTTACATCTACACAGGTAAATTTACATACAAAGGTACACAGGTAAATAAAGACACATATACAGGTAAATTTACATACAGGTACACAGGTAAGTACAGCTACATCTACACAGGTAAATTTACATACAAAGGTACACAGGTAAATAAAGACACATATACAGGTAACTTGCATATGGGTCCACAGCTACTTTTACACGATGGATTTGTAGTAAACTCAAACTTCATTATGATAATGGAGTTCGAATTTACTATATATCCAACATGAAAACAATTGTACATCTATATATATAGATAATGATTATCTATGTAGATGTACTATTGTGTACATGGTGAATGTAAAAGCAGAGGTGAAGTTCAAAATATGTAAAACTATAAAGCTTTCACTTCTGAAGCTTCGTTTCCTGGACGTTTATACCTAGGTAAGTCTACAGTATAACCCATTATTTGTGTTAACTTGATCTAGTACTGATAATCATACATGATGTAGTTAATAACTATGCAAAGTGATATAAGAAACGACAGGCAATAC
This sequence comes from Mimachlamys varia, assembly GCA_947623455.1. NCBI lineage: Eukaryota > Metazoa > Mollusca > Bivalvia > Pectinida > Pectinidae > Mimachlamys > Mimachlamys varia. Next base: position 7,287,038 of record OX392535.1, read on the forward strand.
TATGTTACCAAAGAGGTATACTAAATAACTTTCTGATGACATCATAATTGTCTAATATTTCTATTTAAAAAGGTCGAAAACCAGTTAGTAGCATGTCTTTGAAAAATTATATTCCATCAACTACCTGGCTAGCTAGAGGGCAAAGCCTGTTGATAAATAAGATACTTTGTGGAGATCAGGTATCCTCAATGCTTCACAAAAGACTTGTAAGAGAGGCTAGAGATCTAGGTAACCATTAGAAACCTCCAGAAAACTATAGTATGCATTATTATTGTGTATTTATCAGATATGGGTTATTTTAGTATCTAACAGCATGACAAATTCTCCACAATATACTGATATCCTTGAGCCTGTAATCCAAACTTTACGGAGTATTACATGATATATTGATGCACACAGCAAATGATGAGCTACTAGGTACACTACTAAACACATTATTTTTGACAGAACAATGCTATACTTATGCATGGTTATATCTACTTATACTGTTCAATGAATACTGTGGATTAAATGTATAACAGGCATTACAAAATAAAAAACCTACGCTAGAAACACATAAAATACATGTACTTTCTATAGTGTTGTGAATTTTTGGCACAATATTTTACAACTTGGAAGCTTACTTTACATAGAGCGATAAATGGATACAAAACATGAAAACATTATATTATCGGTAATGAAGATCTGAGGCGAAATACTACCAATCAATGTACAATTTTCTAAAATGAAAATGAGTTTAATACTGTTTATGTTGTTCGTTCAGAGGACTTGGCAGGCTATGGATATGTATATAACTGATATAATGGTTATTTTTTCCAACTCAAAAATGTTGGCTGATCAAAGTATATGTAGTTGGCTTTGACATTGAACGCAATAATTTTTTTGGACCCTGATATTGTTGGAAACTAAATCAAATTATCTTAACGCTTAAAAATATGGAAATTTTTGTTAGCCTGATCATTGAAACGGTTACAAAGTATGAAAAAAAATGTAACAAAAAAAAAAAAAACGAGATGTTACTTGTCAACAAATATACAAAAAAAACAAAACAAAAATAAACAAATTAAATCATGACTTTAACACAGGTAAATCTAAATTCACAACCATAATTTTTGTTTACATAATTTGGCACACACAATAAGAACGTTTGACAACCCTCTTAAAATGAAATTAAAACAAACTGTCAGTTTTCAATTTAAGAATGATGAGTTCTCTTCAAATCATTATGCTTCAAGTTTATTACATTAACACCAATAAAATGGCATCTAAACTACAATGTTTATGTTGTGACAGAGTATCAATGTTTGTGTCTTTCACCTGATTTAGACCATAAAGCAAGGTTTCAGGTATTCAAATCTGAACCAAACTGAAGTCAAAAGTCACAAACTTATTAACAATAAATCTATACAACATATATTTCACAGCACTAATGAAAGGATCAGTCAAAATCAGCGAAGAAATGCAGATGAGAAATGGTGGAACCTTAAAAATAATCTGATTTAATTTTTTTTTAAGGAATACTGACCAAAAAGTTTTATTTTTTTAAAAAGAGATGCAAAATGCACCCAATACTATACAAAGTGAAATGGATACCCTGGTTTTATGCTGCAAATGTTATGACCTCTGACTGCGCTTATTTTAACTAATCTCTAGAAATGCATTACATATGGCACATGTGCTTATTTTTGCAAAATATCAGACATATGACATGAAATTTACAAACATGATAGCACTAGGTATGGAACAACAAAAGTCTATTTACAGATGTACATGTATAGAGCTCTTAAGTACAATATGTAAATTGTACAAAACTATGCCTTGGGTTTAATATTTGTTTTTGCACAAAATCAATTTAAACTAACGGGAGGACAGGCGGATGTCTACACTGATGCGTTAGTTTGTAATTATTAAACCACGGATTTAGGATTAAATCTAATTCCATGGTTAAAACAAAAATTCAGGATTTTCCCCAGTGATTGTCCAGTGATTGTCCAACTCTCATGATGGGTTTTTCTTTTATGTAATTATTGTTATAAATACAGAATTGATTTTTTGACAGAAAATTTGATGATATGATAAAATATTTCACATAACAGATATTTTGTCAAATGATATTAAAACATTACCCATTAGAAAACAAAAAATAAATAAATGAAGAAAACATAAATTCAACACAGATATCAACACAGACAATCATTAAGTGAATAGTTTGAAATAAACATTATCTAAAAAACACACAGTGCGTATATCATTTACACGTATAATGACGTTGTTTAGCAAATCACAATACAAACATACTATGTATTTAGCACCAAAAGTATGCTAGGCAAGGAAACACTAATAATCAATCGTGGATTCAACTGATAGTAAACAGTTGAGTTATAACAACAAGGGGAAATACTGAAAATAAATTTTGATTTCTTACCATCCAATATGTATCTGATATGACACAGACTTCACATCAGTTACCTAGGATACAAGCAATGAAAAAGGAGTTCCGTGACCTTAATTTATCATCTAAATTTGCCAGTTAAGAAAAGTATACCTATGCTGTTGATTTTTCTTTCCAATAAGAATAACTTTTATATATACAAATAGAATGTTACGGTGCTGAAAAACAAACGTGTATATTACATGTATGCAAAGAAACACATCTCCTGAGAAATTTTCATTTTACATAAAATATAACGTAACGAGAGCACTTCAAGGAGAGGCAGATATGCCCATCATACCCTAATATGATACGCCCATCAGACGCTATCATGATACGCCCATCAGACCCTATCATGATACGCCCATCAGACGCTATCATGATACGCCCATCATACCCTATCATGATACGCCCATCAGACTCATCATGATACGCCCATCATACCCTATCATGATACGCCCATCAGACCCTATCATGATACGCCCATCAGACCCTATCATGATACGCCCATCAGACGCTATCATGATACTCCCATCAGACCCATCATGATACGCCCATCATACCCTAATATGATACGCCCATCAGACGCTATCATGATACGCCCATCAGACGCTATCATGATACTCCCATCAGACCCTAATATGATACGCCCATCATACCCTATCATGATACGCCCATCAGACGCTATCATGATACTCCCATCAGACCCTATCATGATACGCCCATCAGACGCTATCATGATACTCCCATCAGACCCTAATATGATACGCCCATCATACCCTATCATGATACGCCCATCAGACGCTATCATGATACGCCCATCAGACTTATCATGATACGCCCATCAGACTCATCATGATACACCCATCAGACCCCATCATGATACACCCATCAGTCCCTATCATGATACACCCATCATACCCTATCATGATACTCCCATCATACCCTAATATGATACGCCCATCAGACGCTATCATGATACGCCCATCATACCCTAATATGATACGCCCATCAGTCCCTATCATGATACGCCCATCATACCCTAATATGATACGCCCATCAGTCCCTATCATGATACGCCCATCATACCCTAATATGATACGCCCATCAGACGCTATCATGATACGCCCATCAGACCCTATCATGATACGCCCATCAGACGCTATCATGATACGCCCATCATACCCTATCATGATACGCCCATCAGACTCATCATGATACACCCACCAGACCCTATCATGATACGCCCACCAGACCCTATCATGATACGCCCATCAGTCCCTATCATGTAACGCCAATCAGACCCTATCATGATACGCCCATCAGTCCCATCATGATACGCCCATCAGACCATATCATGATACGCCCATCAGACCCTATCATGATACGCCCATCAGACCATATGAGTAGGGAGATTAAAAGTAGGCAGTGTCCTACTGACCAAATTAATTGCAAAACAGACGAAATAAAATTCCAAACTGTAGGCTGTCTAATTGTGCACACAAAAACAAGAAAAAGTAAACATATTTTCTACATATTGCCTCGAAGGGCCATTAACTCTGGTAATTATAGTTGAATCAAACTACCGCTAAGGATAACACAACTTCATATCATGATGATAAAACCTATCAAGTTTGGGAGATATCAGTTGAAAACTGTTGGAGGAGATCTCTGGACAACCAAAGCTTACAACAGAAATGCATTTTCTAAATAATGCCCATATTTGGCAAAGCAATGCCATTACGCAAAAAGTTGAAACATGACAAGAAAAAACATATTATATATCAAACATTATTGCTAAAGTATTATACCAAAATTTGAAAGGAATTGAGGAAAAAATAAAAAAAACGGTCTGATATTTCTACATTATGCCTGAAATTGCAGCAAATATGAAATGCAAAAGGGCCATAACTCCAGTAAATAAGGTTCAATCAAACTCCCATTGGAGAAAACATAACTTCATGACATGATATAAGCCTACCAAGTTTGATAGATTTTGAACACTGTAAGGGAATCTCTGGACAAATAAGTTTATATTGGACATACTCATGGACAATGCCATACAATGATATCTCCCGTTAATTTTGGCAGACAATTATCAATAATAACACATTCGCTAGTAAATTGAAAGCCACAATTATTGCATCAAAGATTATTTCACAATTTGTGTCTATAAAAAAAATACCCCTTCCTATTCACAAAATAACAAATTGTCACTATCATCATCGTAGTATGTAGAAACCCCTACCAAACTAATATAGCCGGTCTGTTTTGAAAAGGAACAAGTTATTCTAATACTAGAATACAAACAATTTGAATTAGGTGAAAAACCTGAAAGTTAAACAATTTTGGAAGACAAATTTATTGTAACGGATTTTATACACAAGGTGTAATGAATGCTAGTCTAGGTTAAAGGAAGAACAACACCAGAATCATATATGTATAGTGTACGGACACCCATCTGACCCATTGTGATGAGACAATCAATGATTGAATTGCTACCCTGTCATTTTGCAATATCCAGCACTGAAAATAGGCCATTGAAAGACTTTGCACAAAAAATAAACATCTGACCATAATCATTTTATATTGCAACTAAATAGTATTGTTGTAACAACTTATTCTACAAAATGAAATTGAGCTCTCAGTTATAAGTTTCTGTTTAAAAACAAAATTATGTCTTAATTACCTTTTCAAATATGTATAGCTTTAAACCATAAACAGACAAAGCTATTATTATTGCAGCAGTAATTGAATGTGAACAGTTATCTTACAATCAGACTGGAAATCAAGTAACTAGACAGTGTCCCTTTTTAGGGTGTTTATGGGCATATGTAATTTTGCAAATCTTGCACAAAAAAAAAAATATTCATTTGTGTAATTGTTGTGATTAAGTCTTTGGAAAGTTTAAAAAAATAAACTTGTATGAAATTCTGTAAAAGTATTTTGACAATGCAATAACAACTTAAATCTAAACCAAGCAAAGAAAAAAGTAATCTACCAGGTAATAATGGGACTCAAAGTCATCAGGAATTAGCAACTTTTTTTCTGCAAAATTAGGAATTCAAAAAAAATGTAACTTAACAGGAAATACTTTAGAAAACGTAATAATTTCTATAAAAATTATACAAAATCAGTCCAATGACTTGTATAATTTGAAAAAAAAAAAAAAAATTAGAGAATTTCTTAAAATATTAAACATAAAGACAACAGACTCCATACTTAGTCTAGTATTTTTTCTAAAATGGCTACAGGTTAATATATAACTAGGATAATCCAGGATTATTTGTCAGTATTGCAGGACATTTTAACATTTTCACTTTTGAAAGGTTATTTAAGCGATTGTTTATTTTGGCATGTGCTAATTCTGAATGATGTCACCCAATTCATGACCTTATGTCATGACTATCAATATATGCCATTTTCAAATATGTATATATGTATGTGGAGAAAAAAATCAACCCGTACTCTAATTATTTCACACATCATGATCATTATAAAATGCTTAAAAGTTTTTCTTTTTTTTTGAAATTGGGACCTAACATCATGTCAAAGATTTCTTTGGCCAATGTAGAATTGATTATACAAGATTCTGTCCAAAATCAGACAGAAATCAAGATACTTAAAATAACACCACACAGTGTGGACAGCAGTTTTATAGATTGTTATAGTATTAAACAGACCAATATTAAAGCTTCAGATATGTTTCTTTTTGTTACTTCATGTTGAATATAAAAAGCCACATCCATGTTTCCCCATGCCATTGTAGAATTCTTTCATTGTCTGCACATCCATTTATTCTGTCATTGTAGAATTCTTTCGTTGTCTCCTTTGTTTGATTCATCGACAGCTAAGAGAGGTCTTTCTTTTGATCTGTAAAAGACAAAAAAAGATATCTTACATACAAGTCTATGATCTATAAGAATGCCAGCAGAGTATATTTTTGCACACATTAACAGCAGAAAAGAAATTTTAACTGATCCAAACACAGCGTCAACTTGATTCTGACCAGACATGACAAATATTACATGGGCCCTGCATAGTTACAACATGAACACTGAATAGTTACATGTACACTACATAGTTACATGGACACTACATAGTTACATGAGCACTGCATAGTTACATGAGCACTGCATAGTTACATGAGCGTAGAATGATTACATGAACACTGCATAATTAAATACATGGTTTGTGAAATGAACTGTTGGCAACTGTAAGAATACTGCATAAAAATAGGAACCGAAACATATTGGGCTTCCTCTATTTATTTGTCGCATATCTTGCTGTTTTGTAATTTTCTGCATGCTATGTCTATGACATCAAAATATATAGCATTAGAAAGCAGTACATGTACATAGTAACTATCATAAATAATATGTACAATTCCAGTACATGTACATGGTATAAACTATCATAAATAATATGTACAGTTCCAGTACATGTACATGGTATAAACTATCATAAATAATATGTACAGTTCCAGTACATGTACATGGTATAAACTATCATAAATAATATGTACAGTTTCAGTACATGTACATAGTAACTATCATAAATAATATGTACAGTTTCAGTACATGTACATAGTAACTATCATAAATAATATGTACAGTTTCAGTACATGTACATAGTAACTATCATAAATAATATGTACAGTTTCAGTACATGTACATAGTAACTATCATAAATAATATGTACAGTTCCAGTACATGTACATGGTATAAACTATCATAAATAATATGTACAGTTCCAGTACATGTACATGGTATAAACTATCATAAATAATATGTACAGTTTCAGTACATGTACATAGTAACTATCATAAATAATATGTACAGTTTCAGTACATGTACATAGTAACTATCATAAATAATATGTACAGTTTCAGTACATGTACATAGTAACTATCATAAATAATATGCAACATTTAATAGAATACTTTTAATCGTACATGATGACTTTGATCATGTTCCAATTATCACCTACCTTCTGAGCATGTTTGTTGTATTGCCTTGGTCATCAGTTCAATGGCATCTAAAATCAAGCAAGACAATCAAATTGATGGATACGTGTGTCTAAAATACATACCAAATCCAAAATATTTATATACCAAACCTTCATCTCAACTTCATTTCATCAAACAACTAGCAGCATAGAATTGTTACAGTAGTGGAATAACCACACTGGTATTGTATTTCGTAACCAAAAGCATTGTGTAAAATACAAGGTTGTAAATTTTACTAATTGATTTTCTCATTTCTAAACAAGAAAACATGGAACAGTATTATGAAATTGAAACAAAAACGAAATAAAAATCAGAATATCAGCATGTAAAAAGCCTCAGTAATTTTTTTTTTTTGCATGTTAATTCTTTATGGTACAATGTGTATGTGCAAAGATATAAATTGAATTGACAATAACCATTTTCTCAAACATATGACCTTGACCTACACCATACAGATTCCGTTTACCTCCATATTGTTGACAGGTGGCTTCAAAATCCATAGTTTCCTTCTTTGTTTCCTCAATATCCTGTGTCATCATTGCCATTTTAGCTGTAAATATACATTTAAGGGTCATTACAATATACAAAACAATTCTGTACTACATATACAATATGATTACATCAAACAGGCAATTTTCTAGCTGGTTTTAAAATCATTAAAACGAATATACTTACAGATAGAGATGGTTGACTTTTACAAAGTGATTGTGCTGTTGATGCATCCCTTTCACTAAATTTAGTTAGGTTTGTTTTAATTTTTTTTTACTTGCCTCCTTGTGATAGTGCGGATCGGATGCAGAATTTATATCTTTATTTATATCTCACTGAAATACCATGCCGAAGTACCCGGCACAGCAGCCCACCTGGTCACATTATACTGACAACGTAATGACTACCAGGGGGTATACATTTTGTAGGTCCAATTGCTATACTTTTGTAACATCAAACACAGATTTTTTTTTTTAAATCCGCTTCAACTTTGAAGTGCCAGTGCTTTTGTTTCTTGTTTACAGCAAAACAAAATCTGTTTTACAAAATTAAATGCTGCTCAGATACTTATAAAGTAATGTTAATAAGGAGGCATGGTTGTCTAGTGGTAGGACGCTGCCCTTACGGAATTAATTAATACTTAAAGTATACTTAAAGTATAGCCTTAAAGTATACTTAAAGTATAAGTTTTGGACTATACTTCAAGTATACTTAAAGTATTTTGATTTTGTATGCAAATTAGGTGTAAGTATTAGGCTAAAAGTATACTTGAAGTATACTTGGAGTACTGCCTACTTGAAGAATACTTGCAAGTATAGTTCAAGTATACTTGAAGTATACTTCAAGTATACTTGAAGTATACTTCAAGTATACTTGGTGTCTATTGTCAAGTATACATGCAAGTATACTTGAAGTATACTTGCAGGTATGCTTGCAAGTATACTTCAAGTACAATGTCCATATAGCTGAAGTCATGCTGGAAAGTATAAAGTTACAAGTATATATCAAGTATGCTTAAAGTATTCTCCAAGTATACTTGCAAAAAGAATGAATTAATGACAAACATGAAGTCTAGAGTAGCTTTATATCAGTAATGAATTTATAAATTTATGCATCATTCAAAAGATATACATCAACTACCAGATTGAAATAATTATGATTATTTTCGTTATATTCACAAAACATGTTATACAGTTAATATGAATCAAATTAAAAGAAAGATATTTCATTGATATATTCACTAAACATATTTAAATAGTGTATATCTGAATTATAGTATACCAGGTCCAAAGACAATTGATTTTATATATTATACATCCACATACACCTGTAGGCTCTGTCTTTGAATTCACATCCATCGTGTACGTACAGTATACTGTACATACACATACTCTCTTTACAATACATCCACAGGTACTGCCTACATCTAGTAGATATTTAAAGGATTAAGATTATCAATGAATTTGGCGACCAGATCACTCTATCGGTTCAGCGTCTATCTTGAGTTCAGAAGGTCTCGGTTTCCAACTTTGGTCTGGTTGTGAATTTTCCTTATCCTGTTGATTATAATTACACATCCACGAACAAGTGCTCTCAATTAAATATTTCCACAGGTAATGTCTATTTACAACCACAGATACTCAACATTCACAAATATATATAAAACTTCACTCATTGAATAGAGTTATTCAATGTCATTCTTGAGTCTTCGAAATTTTCCGTTCACTGCCTGGATCAATACCCACTCATCATGGTCAAGATCTGCTACTCCAGGGTACTTGTTCATGGCAAACCCGACTCTGTAAAACAAGAAAAAGATATTTCAAAATAAAAAAATGACATGTATCGTATTATATATTGACATGTTATAAATTCCAGTGTAAATTGGTAATTAACTAAGAAATATACAAATTATAGTGCTATTGGCAACAACTGGTACTTGGCGAGAACTGGTCGGCCAGTATGCTTAGAAAAAATTGTCAAAATCAACAGTGAAAATTTGGAATGAACTGTCAGAACATGTTAAATACAAATGTATCAGTGTCTTCTGAAAATAAGCTAACACTCACTAGAAAAATTCATTGAAAAAAGGCGAAAATACAAAGAATATAAAGCAAAATAAAAAAAATGACAGAATTTTGGCACACCACTCTGTCTTACCAGGGATAATTCTGACTCTTAAAACCTATCGGGAGAATTTGAGGGATTTTATTGGATCAGCAAAATATCTATGAGATTTTTCAATATAAATTATTAAGTTGTACAATTTTGAATTTTCAATGAGATTTTCAGGAAAAATATGGGTAAAAATCCCCAAATCCTGCCCCAAATCCCTGCATTATAATTAATTACTGAACCAAATCACATTGAATTGAAACTTGACAGAAATATTTATCACACCCGATAACCAACATGTTTCACGACAATTATTACAAACCACCTCGATAAGGGCAAGAAAAAAAAGAGTCGTGCATATTCGCTTCGAAAACGAAATTATCAAGTGTAACGTTACCTTTGTCGAACTTTTCTGGCTGCCATCTTGTCCCCTTCCTACCGGGTACAAAACTCTCGACTTGTGACAGTCTTGTCTTGTCAAGGGCAGCATACTTCCTCGTTCCTCTAACACAAACTTTGCTTACAACTTGTAGTAAATAGATGAAGTAAAAAATCCATCTAGGCCTAATATCCAAGCACGATTCCGAGGTGAACAATATCGTTCTTTCAACTAAACACCGAGACATGTTTGCTCGCTGTATGTGCCCGTCTTTAAATGTAACATGTTCTGGTATAAATTCGGCTGACCTGCAAATGTTCATGCAAACCTCGTCTGAAAGTACCGTCAGACAGATACCTCATATCGGCTTTAAACGGTTCAATCGTTCCAACTAAATTGGTCCTATTGACGGTTAAACTAAGCGCGCATAATCCGGAAGTACAAATGTAGGTGGCGCTGATCTAGAGTTTGCGTCGTTGCTGTCAAACATCGAAAAGACTCTGATGTAACGAAAACAAATTGGACCCAAAATGGCGCGTGGTTTTGTCTCAAGCGAGGGCATAGATAATGTTGAATTTCGCAAACTATTTTGAACGAACGGTAGCGATGATCGGGAAACATTTCGACGTTCACGCATAGGTTATATGTCGTTTCGTTAATTTGAGAATTGAACGTTTTGCTGATCGCGGAAGTGCACAACATGTAGCAACTTTCGGTTTCGTTTTGTTTATAATTTTTAATTTATAATCGACTGTTTATTTATAGGCTTTATGACCGTACTTTTTTAAGAGATAGGATAAGTATCCACATTGACAATTTGGATCTGTAGATTATTAAATATATTATAGACTTGTAATTTGAATTTTTTTTTTTAATTTTGTTTGAGTCATAATATATCTTATTGATTCTAAAGCATTTTGTACATTTTGAAATGATTGTTATTTAAGGAAATTAATCTGAAATAAATAATGATGTTTAAAAATAAATTTGAAAAAAAAAATCAAAAATATACAAGAATAGGTTTTCTACAAGAAATTTTGTGAAATATGAGACGTAGATGACAAAAATCAACCAATAAATAGCGAAGATATGATTTTTAAAAAAAATCTGACAAAATTACGAACATGGACTTAAACATTTTGCTGATACAGGCACAGAAAATTTTCTAAGTCCTGACAAGTATAAAAAGTGTTAGCGTAAATGTTGAAATAATGACAAAGTTTCAGCAAGTATACTTCATGTATTAGTCAAGTATACTTCAAGTATACTTCCCTAATACTTGTCAAATATCCAGTCCTAAAAGTATACCAAGTACACTCTATTTATACTTGAAGTATACTTCAAGTATACTTGCAGTTAGCCAGTTTGGTACGGGTGGGCACATGATGGAAGGGTTGAGAGTGTAAGTCGCGGCCCAGGCACTTGAGTTGTATCCCTGAGCAAGATACTGTACTCTTGCTTGTTCCATTCTACTCGGCTGTAAATGACTATGTGGTTGGATATTGCTAGAAATTGTAGAATGCTAGTTGTGAGTGCCGAAATGGCAGCACCGGTTGTATGCTCCCAAGGGAGTTGAGAACGATATTAGCTGGTTGCTATTAGGCCCTATTACCAAGGATAATACCTTGTGAACCCATCTCAGAAGACCTTCAAACTAGGTTGTGATAAAGCAGTATATAAGAACCTCAAATTATTAATTATTATTGTAATAATGATCCTTGTATTTTTCTTTTAAGATTAACAGGTCTGATGCACCGATGCACATCAAAACTGCATCAAGGCAATTACTTACATTTGAGAGAATGGTTTTCTACCCATATATCTCTAAAGGCATCCGCTACGGCTTTCTGTTCTCGACCATCTGTAGTACAAAATGTATTATGAATTTTCTGTCTTAATCTTTTCCCTTAAAACTGGGGAAATTCATTTATAAGTTTATCCCTCTCTTTAAATTCAAACAAATTAGGATACATGTAGGTACACGCATATGATAATAATGAACATATATTACAATTATTATATATACTGTACATCAGATTACTGTTCATGTTTTCTGTCTTCCAAATGATAGCAATTTAATAAATACAATTAACACTAGTAAAGACATAAAATATATATAAAATTTTCACTGTCATAGTGAACATGATTTTTATCAACAGATGACCAATATTGACTTGACGCTCCGTATACAGTTATAATGGTTATGTTAACGTTTAAGAAATTGTCTTTAAGGGAATTGTGTCATAATTAACAATAATGATTTCAACAGATACAAGTTCACAATCTTTAGCTTACCAATAGCAGTGAGGTCATCTTCTGAGTTTTCCATCTTGGTGTGTACAGACCTATTTCCACTTGTGTCACAGTTGGCCGTACCTAGCTCCATCATAAGGATGTCATCAGAGGTATCCACAAGCATGTCCTCCGTGTTGAATGGTTCAAAAGCTGACAGCTTGGTATTGTTCAATGTTGGCGATGCTTCAGGAGTTCGCACTGGGGAATCTGCAAGTCTCTGAGGGACAACAGCATCATCATCCGTCGTCAAATCAACCACTTCCTGTTCAGTGTTGTCGAACATTTTTCTGAAATTCAGCTTAGCGGAACAATGAAGGAAATTTTCTTCAATGATGGTAGCATTCTCCACTAGTGTTGGTAGAGTTGGTTCAAGATTATTTAAGAAATTGGTCTCTATAACGGAGCATCTAATAGCCTTGAAATGGCCAGGTTTTGATTTCAGACAGTTTATGAGGTCTTCTTTCTCATAATGCTGACAGAGGTCTTCAAATGGAAAAAACTTCCTACCATTGATCACCAGGAATCGAAACATCCCTTCATACAACTCGGCTATTCCTCCCCTAACGACATAATCTTCATTCTGGTCAGGATCAATTCTCATCTCTTGTTGGTCTTCACTGTTGTTGTCCTCATGGTCACTGTTTGCTTTAGCTAGGTGTCCATGTGACGTTGAATCAGCATCGTCATCATCAATGGAGATAACTTCAGAGACATCAGAATTATTAGTCCGACAGCCAACTGAAGATTTACCGGTCTCCGTATTTTCAAAACTTTTATCCGATGTAGAGGAGGAAAGTTTGCTCTTGTCGCATTCCATGTCACTCTCTGTTTCATCCATGTAGGGTATTGTGGCATCACTGTCATCTGACAAGTCCCCCTTATCTCCTCGACTTCTACTTGAGCGTCGCTCTCTCCTCAACATCTGTCTCCTCTTTATCCTCACACTTGGCTCCCGCCCATTCCTTGGTGAAACCTTGGGCACTTTTAGATAGTTTTCTGGTGCAACAGATGAATTGTCTGTTATGCCCGATACTTTGGATGGGTCTGGATTTACCTGGGATTCTGCACCCACTTCTGGTGTATCTTCAACTTCTCGGTCATATATTACATGACATGTTATGATTTCGACACTTCTTTCTGCTGAATCAGATGCTGTATCCACCATTTCATCATTGTCCACAACAATTACTGGTGGGGTAGCTACTGCATCCTTACTTCTTGAGTTTAGTCTGTCTCGTCCACTTTTGTTTGCATCTCCATCTGTTTGATTTGTCGTTTCTTTGGAATTTTCTAGTGGCCATGGCAACACACACTTCAGATCGTGACACGTCTTGACACCATAGAAGAAATGGTAAAGTCGCTTTGCATCATTCACATGGATAATTCCAATGTGACAGACGGGAAGTTTCCGTATCAACTGTTCTTTCACCAGGTACTCGCTAACAGTGGTACGCAGGGACTCCTGATCAGGTAACTCCACATAGGGAATGTGGAGATCCCGCTCCTTAGCAATGTACACCTGCTTGAAAAGTTTAGAAGAGAACCCTGCCTTCTTTCTGTTCTTTTCTGCAATATCAACAAAACATTTGTGTAGAAGTTCACGAACCACAAAATATTTCCCCGAGAGGCAGCTAACACAGAGAACTTTTGATCCATGAAATGTCACAGGGAAGAATAAAGCGTTGACAATATTGATGTCGAAAGTATCCTTTGGTTTAGGAAGGATGTTAAGAACTTCTATTTCATCACTTTCATCTTGAATATCTGCCTTGTCGTTTAATACTGTGCTGACCTTCGCTGGACTGTCTGTATTTCTGGCAGTAATACCCTCAGTGACTGCACTGTCAGTAGGTGCTACAGCTGGCACGTCAGGGACTGGGCTATCACCGAGCACTGTAACTGAATCATCAGTGACTGGATCATCAGTGTGGATGGTGATTCCAGACGATTTCTCAATGATAGGGCTATCCATGTGTACGACAGCCGGAGACTCTATACTTTTAACACATTCAGACACAACAGAGTTATTGTTATTCCGATTTTTGTCAACCCCATCTTCATTATGGGTGGTGCTTTTGTCGACACCTCCATCATTGTTCACTTCAGGGTTCACTTCATTGTTCACATCAGGGTTCACTTCAGAACCTTTATCTATATGCACAGATTCCTGTCTTGTGGCGAAATTCTCCAAACTTTCTACACCAAATCCTTTGTTTGGAATTCTTGCTCCGTAGTTCTTTTCCTTTTGTAGGACCTGATCATGATCAGCACACCTTTTCTTCTTTGATCTACTCTCTGGATCATTTGAAGATGATGGGGGAAATGAGATTCTTCTCAATTTGAGGCAAAGGGATTTTGTCCTTTCTTGATATTTTTCAATATCTGATTTATTCTTGTCCAAATCTTCATTAATAGTTTTGCAAATCATAGATTCTTGTGAATCTTCACTTTGATTTTTTGACAAAAGATCTTGTAAATCACCTGTTTTCCTCTGTGGTTCTGCAACATCCATCTCTTTGTTTTTTATTAGCCATGGGCGATTGGAAACTCGAACTTTCCTAAGTTTAGGTGACCTGACAATCTTTGGCAAATCATTGTCAGTTGTTAGTTCCTTTTCTAAAAGATTCTCTTTGTGTAGATCTGATACAGGTTCATGAATCCTCACAGTTTCTGAGAGCACTTTATCTTTCGAGACTGAAATTGTGGTACTGGGCAAAATAAATGCACTATCTGGCTGTTCCGTATGCTCATCAACATCTTTTGGTTTGTCTTCATCCACGCCATAGGACTTAGAAATCACTGAACTCTGTTGGTCATTTCCGTCTGGAACATTGTCAGATTTCTGACCACTAACATCACAATCTAGTTCTATCTCCTTAGAAAGTCTCCGTCTTTTTGCGTCAGGCTTACAAGGCTGGGATTCTAGTAACACTGCAGATTTCCTGCGCTTTCTCCCTGAAGAAATCTTGGAAACAACTTCCATTAACTTATGATCTTGATTATGAGGATCATTTGACTTGCTGCTATTGCTACTTCCTCTTAGTGTATACTTGTCTGATGACAACAGCTCATCAACATGATTCCCTGGGGAATCTGTGTGTAATCTAGTTGGTGAGGATGAATTCCGTAAGATACTCTCATTTGTACAGACACTGTCTTTCTCGATAGTAACATTGCTATGCAGAGTTCCACCTTTAGTATGTTTATCCCTAGAACGTTCATGCGATTCAATACAGTTCTCTGTCACCAACCTCGAAGGTTGTCCGGAGGAGTCTGTTGTGGGATTTTGCTGGTTGTCTATTACAGGGCTAACAGTATCTCGCGATGCCACCACATCTGTTAGATCTTTCATTTTATCGTTCATTTTCTTAATTTTGTTGGAGGTTTTCTGCAACTTTTCCTGTTGATGACACTTCAAAACAAATGGTAGTCGTATTCGCAATGGAGTGACTTTCTTTTGCTCTCGAATCTTGCTAGTACCTGAATCCGATTCACCAGATTTTCTGTCAAGCGACTTCACTTGGTTATAGTTTTCTGGATCTTTTCCCACATTTGCTTGTGAAGATGATTTTGAGGAATTCAGGTTCACATTCGACTCCTGTGGTTGAATCACTATGTCACCAACAAAACTTTCATGTGGAAGTGATAATGAAAATGTGTCAAGTATACAAATGTTAGTTACCGAAACATCTTGTGAACATGTCACTGGATTTGATAAATGGTCTGAAGAAATGTCTGATGAAACAGATAAAGAGGTACTAGAAGGACCACTAGGTGATGCGACTGGTGGGTTTGGCTGGTTTTGGATCAAATTAGATGGTGAAGTCCTTGATGAAAGACTGGTCAAAGCTGGTGGTAACAATTGCTGACCAAACTGGCAAGCCGCTTGGTTATAAACCACAGGAGCCTGCATCAGAGGTGGCATAGGAGGAATGGCCGTACATGTGATCGCTCGTTGTTGACTAGTGTGGACATCTGACAAAGTGTCATTGTGTGCTTTCTCGAGATTATCTTTCCCGAGATTATCTTTACCGTGAACATTAATGGATGATGGTGTATCACCAGATTGTGCTGCCTGAGTGAGAGCTTGCTCACTGGATATGTTGTTGTTGTTGGAACTTCTTCTAGAAAATATATCTGGCTCTGTTTCCAACACAGTATGAGACTCTGGAGGATTGTCAGAACCAATGGGAGAGATCTGTGCCTTGAATGTATTACTATGTAGTCTACTGATTTCCCCTTCTAATCGTTTTAATTTATTCCCCTTTTTCTCATTACTGAGTCTGCTTGGTCTCTTGATGAGATGTGAACTGGTATTTGAAGTCTTTGTATTTTCCTGGCTATTATCATCTGTTTCGCTGGGTTGTGTTTCACCATCCACATCAAAGATGTAGTCATATTTAACCTCATCATTTTCTGTAGGTGGTTTGTACCATCGTCCAAATATGCTATTTGAAAGCATTCCATCAGAAGGGGAATTCAAGGATTCTGCTTCAAAATCCTTATTTGAACAGTGTGTGTTTTGAAAACTTGACATCTGTTGTACATTTTGTGCATTTTCAGTATTTACATCTAAAGTTGGGACTTGACTTCCACGTTGAGCTGACATTTGATTAGGATGTGTCCTATTTCCTGCCGGGAATCTGTTAAAGTTATACGGTAGTCTTGGCTGGAAACTAACATTTCCTGGCTGGCCTGTCCATGGGCCTGAGAAACGTTCCATCGACTGGACAAATGTCCCGTCCACATTCATGAGAGGCGGTGGGTGCATCATGGGAAGACTGTTCAAAGGCATCCTCATCCCAGAATGAGACATGTACTGTGGCATGCTGGGATGGATATGACCCCTGACCTGTGAACTAGCAGGTGAGCCTTGTTGAGATACTGGAAGGGCCTGTGAAGTTTCCATGTAGGATAATGGGGATGGGCCCCTTGGAGCTGTGTCCATGGAAACCCGCTGATTCACCGGAGAAATACAAGAATTAATTGGTGGTGACGGCCTTTGTGGTCCATTACACAGTTCTTGTAGTCCTGTAATACAAAAATAAAATAATAAGCTAGAGACAAATATAATATACACATACATGTGATCATATCTGTACATTGTAAGTAATTAATCTCATTCAGCAATAACCTTCTCCCAAGTTGAGCCACATTCATCATTTCTTTGGACCTTAATGGTCTTTGTCCTGATCTAGAGATCTACTTCAAGTATGTCATGTTTAAACTATATAATTATATAAATGTTTATGTTCAATAATCAAAATACAGTGATTCCACAAAATTTCAGATGAAGGGATTTAAATTGATATATTGTATAGAATTGATGCTCCTACTAGGTACAGTAGTTAGATATACATGTTACTTAATGGCAATTCATGGAGACTTAACCAACTGTATTGGGGATATTATAATGGAGGTTTCTGGGATCACTGAAATCTCAATTTCTCAATCAATGTCTGAGGCAGTGCGGCATTCAGTACAAGTGATCAGATATGTTTAGTGTAAATTTTGACAATAATGAATTTCCTTGACCCCCATAAAAGGTAAATTTAAATATGTAATTAATATATACAGTATCAAATTTCTTTGATCAACTCCACCAGAGCAGTCCATAAAAGAATTTCAGTCAGGCACTATGTTCATCTGCACCCTGACTTAAAATTACCTGGTATAGACTGCAGATCCAGAGATCTAGATATCTGCAATCCTATCGGTATCAGTGTAAGCTGTATATTTTTTGTCAGTGTGACATGTATTCAGGTATGAATCATGTAAAGGTTCTTATAAACATGAAAATTAATATGACAACATTCAACAACTAAAACCTTCGTCCCAGACAACAGTGAAGCCAATGGTTAAAGCATTAAATGCCTACTGTACAGATACATGTACATTGTACACTGTACATTATTTTATACAGTATGAATATGATTGGGAGCTGATCACAAACTGAAAAGGGATGCTATTTTACAAGGATTGATGCATATACTGTATAGTACTACCAAAGATTGACATTGAAGTGGGTTTATTATCTTCTACAGACTGATTTTATGATATAGTGTACCCCTGATCATGACCTATTGCCACCCTTGCATATACATGTACCCCCACCTTATATCTCAAGAACAGATTTCCCTTCTATATAATTCCCTCGTTAGGTTTGCCACCATGTGTTCTTATTGTGTATATGACGTCACCCGCGTGCTGGTCTTTTGCTTTCATTGGATGCCTCAATTTAAAGGAAGACCGCCATCCAATGACAGCGTAAGGCCTCCGCATGCAATGACGTCAACCTCATGAATATGTAACGAAATGGCCTGCAAGCCGACGTGAACTTTGAGACACAAAATTTTGCGCGTTTTTGGAGGAAATGGAGATTATTTCTGTGGAAGGAGGATACATTTGACTTGCATTTAGGAGGTTTACAAAATAAAAATTATCCATCTTTCCAATGGTACCAAGCGTTTTTTCGTATCTCAACTAGAAATGTGATTTTTAATGCAAGAAAGGTAGGTGGGGTCGATTTTTCGATCTGGAAATCTTTCCACCCCTTAGCTTTTATGACTACTGAGGGGGCATTTTTATCGAAAATTGATCTTAACCCCCAAAATGTGTAAAATTACTCTAAACACCCTATTTTAGGTCCAAAACTAGCTGTAACAAATTCTCAGGTCCCTCTGGTGGTATGGTATATGAATGTTTTGGCTTCATCATTCGAGATGGAAACTCTTAAGACAAAAGCGTGTACTGACAGAGCATGATTTAAATCATTTCTTATAAAAGTTTGACAGATAATAACGGATGGCATCTGATAAAATCAGTGACTATTATCAGAAACAAGACTTGTGCCATTGTACATGTAGATATATTACTAAGTTTGTATTTAATAAGAAGTTGGTAATGTAATCTGTTATAACATTTCATACAACTGTAGTTTTCATAATTCCATAACATCGCCACCCTCATTATACTGCCATAATTGCCGTGGATGAAAGGTGGTGATGTAACGAGGGTACACTGTATATCCATTAACGTTTGCAAAATATAATATGGTGGCAAGATAATTCAATCATTATATTACAATGTACCTTCTATGGGGTTTGAACTAGGTCTAGTGGCCATGTGAACAGGTGGCTGGTACATTCTTGGATTCATCATGCCTTGTGGAGCACCGTTCCTCATCATGTGTTGATTCATCATAAAGTATTGTGGAGGAGGCCCTCTGGCCAGTTGACCTGTAGGGATGAACCTTGGCCTCATGTTTCTTAGACGACTTTGACCTCTTGGACGAAGGTTAAAAGCCTGGAAATCTGCTGGTGTAGGACCTGTAGAATCATTCTGTCCCTGCTTCATCCGTACCTGCATTTGCTGGTACCACACCCACTCTGGCGAGCCTGGGCGTGGAAAGGCAGACATATTGTAGATATCCATGAGTAGGTCGCTGATGGGGATGATGGATATATGCCTTCACTGGTGGTGTCATGGGCAGTTCCCTTGTAGTGTTAAACAAGCGTTCAATCAGGTTTGATCCACATTTTCTCCATGTGTGCACAAATGTCAGAATCTGAAGCATTATACAAAATAAAGATAGCAGTGTTCTTTTAAAATGAGAGAAAATTCAGATAAACATGTACATATTACTGTTAATAGTGTTGTATAATTTTGTAAATGTATATTGATTGTTTCCATACAAGTAACCAAGGAACGACACCGACACTAGCATTTAATTCAGTACAACGAAGCTGATCAGAGTTTCTGTATCACTCACCTGGATATATATCTAAGTGTAATTATCATGATGAAAGCAAATATTGTTTAATGCTTTTGGAAGACATTAAAGGTTTTCATTAACACTTTTCAGGTCAATGGTTCTCAATTCCAAACAATACTATACAAATGCAGAATTTAGTTGAGGGCAATCCATGATTTTATGGACCTGTCCTGGGCAATAATCACAGAGGCCGAAGGCCGGGGTGAATATTGTCTAGATCAGGTTTAAGGGAAATGGACCAGAGGTTGGGTCAATTTAATGATATAAACAAATCTAGACTAAGAGCCACTAAGTGGTTTAAATATATGTTGCTTACTTAATTTAATTAATGATATTATGATTAATGATTGCAAAAGCATCTGAAACGAATATCTTTTGAATTCCATAAAGTTTGAGGCAATTTAAGTTATTCAGGTTACTCGCATTTTTGGCTCGCATCATGATTATAAACATGTACATTTAGTTACAAAAAAGGTCAATTAAAGTCATACAACTATAAATGTAACATGCAATTCTATAAAACTCACAGTGCACCCATAAATACTACTATTTTAGCACAAGATATTCTCATATGTAAGCATATTTACCGTATAAACCAGTAATTATATCAGCAATAAAAATCTAAAAAAGAATTAATGAACTTAGTTATTATAATAGTGTTTTTCAAAATTTCCCAAAAAAATGTTTTGTCGATCATTTTTACCCAATTTGATCTCAGGGTCCGATTTCCAAAACCCCCTGATAAAGCCCTGTATAAGATAAGAGACAGTAAAAAGGAAGTAGAATATTATTTTAGCAGGAATAATCATTTTAAGCACTCAAAATGTTGGTTCTTTAAATAATCAGAAGAGTACACAAATGTTCGTAGTTAAAACTGTTCAAGGTAGACACTTAATGCTGATAGAACTTTTTGCATATGGTAAACCTCTGGTCAGTTTGAATAAGTGGATAAAGCATACAAAGCGGATATATATACATATATGCGAGGGGAGGTACATGTATAATTACTGCATTGCATTAACTGTGGTGCTAAGAAGTGCAAATAATTTCATGGTGATCCCACTTGGCCTATTTTTGGGACAAGACTGCTGCAGGTACTGCCCCCCAGTAAACTTATATTACCTGTACAAATATTACCTGTAATAGCCTAGTGTTTATCATCAAATAAGAAGTAGTGACCACAGATTACCAATTTTAACATTTAAGAGTAGGTTAAAAAAACTCGAAAAAGTCGTGACTTGTTGGTCGTTAATGTGAGCCCTGAATTGGTTGTTAATGTTAACATTAATGTAAAGCACTAATTATCGAAAGTTGAATTAAAACTGATACTCACCACAAACATGTACCTATGTGTGTAGATATTTTATACCCCATAATAAAGCTTCACTGGAAGCTGTTTTGTCATTTTGAAAATAGGGATGGGTGTAACATGCCTGATGGTCAGTTAATTACTACCAGATGGGAGGATAACAAAAGGTGCCGTGCTGGAATGTGATATCACATGCACCTCCTAAATAACACACCAGCATCTGGAGTATATTATCTCCACAAGCCTGGAGGGTCATCTTCTGTCGGCCAATACAATTAACCAATCACCATCAGCACAGGTGGTACTTTACTCCCCTCTAGCATGCATGGGGCCATTAAAAATATAACACGGAATTGTTTGATGTAGAGGACAGTGTGACGAATGAACAAAAATTGTTTACAGATGTTTGACTGTTTCAAAACATATCACCACATGTATAAAGGAAGTTAGTTAGACTAAATATATAATACACCTTAAATTTGCAGTGATCAATCTACATGTATGTGCGAGTTCCGAGTCCTGTACTCATAAAATCATGATTGGACTCAAAGACATTCTGGAAATACTTCAATTTAAGTTTTAACATTGTGGGATCCATCGTTTTCGGCAATATACATGTACAACAAGAAGAAGTCAAGGGCCCATGAAAATAAATTGTAAATTGATCACTGAATTTGCATTGGTGTAGACACCCAAAATCCAACCCTTGATAAGTCATATCAAAGACATTCAACACAGGAATTTAGATATGTGATAGTATAGGGCAAATCAAGAGGTTGAAATTTTGGATGACCATTAACCATATAATATTCTGTTTCTCATCCATCTGCATAAATAATGTTATTGAAATGATGGTCTCTGTGTAGTATGTTTCTCTGGTTAGTTCAACCTTCAGGACATGTCCCTCGTATATGTATATATATATCAGGTATCATCGACATTAACCATTACGTGTTCAATTATTAAATTGCAGGATATCGA
Source organism: Mimachlamys varia (assembly GCA_947623455.1). Classification (NCBI taxonomy): domain Eukaryota; kingdom Metazoa; phylum Mollusca; class Bivalvia; order Pectinida; family Pectinidae; genus Mimachlamys; species Mimachlamys varia. The sequence continues at coordinate 7,309,819 of OX392535.1, forward strand.
TTAGTCTTTAAAAGGGCTAGCGCTATGGACAGCTAATTATAAAATTAACTTATAATGATGCTAGACGTAGCTGCTCCACAGATTTCCATTTTCTTTTACTTCAAAATATTAAAATAGGAAGGAAAAAAAACGATAATGAGAGTGCTTTATAATTACCAATTAAGGCTTTATGGCCATCCTAGGTGTAAAGGCCCTTTTAACTGGTCGGGGAAAACCGCAAATAGGCGTATAATACGCCAGTCGGCCTATTATACGCCAATTTGGGTATGTATTTGTTACTAAAAATAGCTAAAATCACTTTAAACTCATGTTTTTCAATTTTTCTGTCCAAGTCGCATTAATTGATGACAGTATAAATAATAGTTTGATGAAAGATGCTTAATGGAATCATTTGCAACTTAGAAACTTGATGTAACAATCGCCGCAGTAGTAACTCTACCATCGTAACATAGGTCATATAGACCGGAAGTGTTGCATCTGTTTTTGGTACTTTCCCGCACGCAAATAAATATCATTTTTGTATTTCCATAATGTTTCATCCCTGAATAAATGCGACTTGTAAAGAAACACTGAAAAAGTGAAGTTTAAAGTGACTTTGGCTATTTTTAGTAACAAATCCACATCCCAATTGGCGTATTATAGGCCGATTGGCGTAGTATACGCTAATTAGCGGTTTCCCCAACCTAATTTTTTAAGTGTTCTGCTGGTTATTATTCTACGGCATTGTATGTAAACTGATTTCTATAGTCCATTATATATGGTTTCATTTTTAATAACATACACTCAAGTTAATATTTCAATAGTATAGGCTGACCTCTACATTCAATTATATTTAAACTAAATTCCAAGACGCTTGTTCTGTTGGGTTTTTTTTTAATTAAATGAGGACAAAGCTGTGGTGACTTAAATGTGATTATTAATGTACATATGTATGTACATCAACTATTTCATATGAACTGATTTGTTTTGAATATGATACTGTGATGCCTTTTACCTTAATAAATATTATTATTGTCGCTGGGGGTCGAACCTTAGGCTCTCCTCAGGGGGAATTCCCTATTATTCAGGTCACAACACTCTAAGACAACCTAGCCTAATCTATGCACATCTTTTACAGTTTTCATGATGAATTCGAAGGCATTGCAATATTGCCGAAAATGGTCCATAGCTCCAGCTCCATGACTAAAGCAGGATATACCAATGAATAAACATGAGATACGCATTCCATCACTAGACCTTTCCAAAGTTTCCGAACTTCAAGTTCAAACTGTTCGAAGACAAAATCACTGCCTCCCGCGAATGGGACGTTAATTTATCAAGTTTATGAATAAATATGGTCAAATGACTATAAAAATGTACAGTTAACGGGGACTGATAGCTTTACCGTATGTGCTTTATGTTTTGATTTCGCTTGATAAGAAGTATGTTATGTTAAAACTGAAACTCACCAGAATGTTTTCTCACAAGTCGCGTGTGCTGTCAGTAATCACAACAAAGATGGCGGGAATACGCGTCATGCGCAGTAAAAGCTATATATGGGACACCCCAATCTATTTTTAGAAAGGGAGTCCCAACTGGTTCTCGTCTTGCGCTTGCTGATGTCCGAATAGACCAGAGACGTATAAAGCCAGTGTTATATATATATACGTCTCTGAATAGACCAATCTGATTACACACGATAATAATTTAGTGAGGATCTGCGGAATTGCGGATCCAAGAGGGGGGGGGGGGGGGGATGAGGAGGGGGGTCCAGACCCCCCAGCATTTTTACATAAGAAGAAATAAATTATTTTGAGGCATTTTCCTCCATATACAGTCATATTTCATAGTTTCATAAGACCGTCTATATAGGCCTAGTTATCAAAGGCCTAGCATGGCTCATCACTGTCCCAATGAATTATTTTACCTGTATAGTAATAGCCAGTACAGGTAATAATTGCCACAGGACTAATTAAGCCTAGCACACCGATGCCACAGCCTTTTGTTATTTGGATCCCTGGAGGTGTGATAATCTTATAATTACCCCCATCCTATTTTAGTATACAGCACAGGTGAGAACAAAAGGTACTAATTACTGCTAAGGCTATATAGCCTAGTTTTGGAAAGTGTCTAATTCTCGTAACTCCTTACATGTGGAAACATTTTGAACTTCAACTTATAACTTAATTCTATTTAGAAAAAAAATGATATCATATATAATAAGTTTGCCTGGTATAACCTGGAATGGAGAGCCTTGTCCATGAAAACACGGAATTAGATTAATCTGTCTAAGTCCGTGATGACAATTACTTTACTTTTCCAGGCCCTGGTTTCATCAACGTTCCTTAACTTAAGGAAATTCCTTAGTTAAGGAACTTTCCTTAAATTCACTAATGCTTTTCTATGGAGATTTTTAAGTTAAGGAATTTCCTTAAGTTAAGGAACGTTGATGATACCGGGGCCAGCCTTGTCTCAATGAGCACTACATTTTACCAGAGACGTACAAGTATAAAGCCAATGGTTTTATATATGTCTCTGATTTTACTGAGTATTGAAATATGCATAGAATGCAGGGCTGTGCATCTAAAAGTAAAATTTTCTGCGGAGACACCTCATACCCTCCTTGCGACCAAAAAAAAGTAAATAATTTTCCTCCTAAATTAATAAAGTGTCTGACAATGTCTGAATAATAAAATGTTACTGACATAATGTCACAATGTATGATTTTCGTGTCTACAATTTCTGAGTTGGGGGAGTTGGGGGGGGGGGGCAATACCCATTTGGGCCGGACCCCTTCCCGGCAGGAGTCACACAGTGAACTTTCCTCAAGGAATTAGATTGCTATCTTATTCCGTGGTTTCCTTAAGAAGAAGAAGAATGTTTGATAATATCCTAATTACAAAACAAAGTATTGGGATATGGTCAGAATGCAGGAATTTGCGTCTATATCATTGTATCCCATTAAAATTTTCTCGGGGAGACCCCCCACACCCCCTTGCATGTGGGGACCACAATGCCTCCCAGTCAGGTAGCAGTTAATGTACAATAATTGTACGCAAAAAAGGATCCCCCCTCCAGATATGTCTCTGGATCCGCCACTGGAATAGACCTACTAAAAACCGGTATATGGTTTTATTTTTCTATGATTTAGCTAATTTGGTTTGAAGAAAAAAAAATTATGTTTAAAAAAAAAACAGTGCCATACGTTTCAATCGCGGAAATCTAAGTCCGTATTTCCAATGTGCTGTGCAAGAATACTCATTTTTTTAATATCCTTCCATTATTTAATACAGCCCACTATCAGTGAGTCCGTACATTTAAGCAATTCTTGTTATCGCTATTTCTTTAAAAGAACTAAATACTCTCTTGGCCCCTATATAGAGTTGTGGCAGTAAAGGCAGTCATTTTGGATTTTAACGATGGGAGATTTCTCAGTACTTTATGGTTCTTACATAAATTTACCTGCAGGTCCCTCATTATCCCTGATTGTGCCATTTTTTATTTTTGGGACTGATCCGACAATCAAAATGTCTGAGAGGAAGCCATCTTGGATATTGGCACTGAAAGTTATCTCTATTTATTAATTGGGAAATGCTGGATGAATCTCCCATCAGGTGGTTGGGTGGTGCAGTGGATTGCGCACTTGCCTTTCACCAAGGTGGCCGGGGTTCGATTTCCCGACCGGACATGAAAAGGTATGGGGTCACCTGCTCAACACGTGGGTTTTCTCCGGGTACTCCGGTTTCCTTCCACAATCTTCGTCGGAAACCCACGGTACACTTCTCTGACGCTTGCATATATGCAAGCAAGTGTAGAGAAGTGTACCGTGGGTTTCCGACGATGTCCCACAATAAGACCCCTCGCGTGCTAATACCCGGACCAACAAGAGTGGTTAATATAAGTTAGATAACTTGTTTCATAATTGGAAGTTTGATATTGTTAACTTATAATTATACCTTGACAAGTTTTTGACTGATGTGTTTAAGAGCACGGGGACCTAAGAATTTGTCACATCTAGTTTTGTACCTAAAATGCCTCCTCAAAGAGTAATTTTATACGTATGGGGGGGGGGGGGGGGGGGGGGTTTAAATCATTTTCAATAAAAATGCCCTCTTGATTGACGGATGGTGAAACAAAATATTTCAAATAAGCAATAACTGCATTGATCATGAATGCGTTTTTTTTATATATACAAATATATATATTTCTAGAAAAGCATGAAAGAACTGTGTTGGAATCCGTCTTTTAATTAAAAAATAACTTAGAAAGAACCGATAATTTTGGCTAGAAACATCACAAAATCCTAATGCACTTCCATGCCCAAAAAGTCCAAGTGGGAGGTGAGTTGTCAAATCTTTTATTAGCAGCTTATCGAATTAAACCGTGCAAAGCCTCATTGTAAAACTAACTTTGCATATCAAGTTAAGCATGAATTAAGTAGAATTTATATACATGTATACCCGACGAGTACAAGATGCTTTTATCTAAAACGTGAGAAGCAAAATTCTTCTAAATGTAGGTTGTATCAGGGACATATACGTCCCTGGTTGTATCAACATACCGTATAGCGGGGAATTTTAGCGGTCAAAAAATTTGGCAATTTGGTAATGAAATGTGAAAGCTTAATTTTGGCGGTTTAAAATTTGGCGATTTTCAATAAAATCTAGGGTTTTAAGTTGGCGTTTAGCATGTAATATATTACATACCGGGATATATAGATTAATACGTTATGTCCATATATCCTATCCATGTTGATTCAATTTCTTGTGTATTATACCAACAATACGCACCACTCGTTACTCTCGGGAGTTAAGGGAGCAACAGGAGTAATCGAAAGTAAATGACGGTCGGAACGAAAACTCACGTCTATTTACTTGGCGGTGTGAACATTTGACGGACGTGAAAAGGTATGGGATCACCTGCATGACCACATGGGTTTTCTCCGGGTACTCCGGTTTTCCTCGCACAATAAAACCCCTTGCGCGGTAACACCCGGGACAACAATAGTGTTTTAATTGATGTTAGTTGTATAATTTTGAAATTCATCAAAATTGGATAGGAAGCTTTTTTACCCCCCCCCCCCCCCCCCTTATTTGTCCCCCAGACAAATTGGGTAGGACGTCAGTAATGGGTCAAGGTAATTTCTTTTCGCAAACTATGTCGGGCTTCCTCCAAGAAAACTTTCAGCCAGATACCATGCTTCTTGACCGCCTTTTGGTTAATCAGGAGATGTTGTTTAAATGATCACTGTGTCCTTGAATATTGGTCTAGGTCATTTCTGTTCGCAAAATTTAACGGGTTTCATCCAAGGAAAAAAAACATCGGGTAGACATCATCATCACGGATTCCCCGAGGAGTTCCGGATATTGTCTCTCCAAGGCAACGGGACCTTGATCTGCTGGACCGGTGATTAACGAATAGTGAAAACTGCGAAATGTGTATGCCTCATTCTAACAAAGGCACGAATGTAACTGCCTAACTTCAGGTTTTCATCACCCCTATCTTTAATCCCAAGTATCTAGTTACAACAGGCCTCTAAACAATAGGCTTGGGTGATTTATGAACGACAATAAAGATAGGTACATTTGTACTGTTACTACCGTGACAGTTGCACGGACAGCAAACGTTTTCGCTTTTAACTCATTCACCCTAATTACACATTTGAGTTCTTCCAATTCAAAGGCTGAAAAAGTTCATACACAATTTAAGGAGTGCAGGAGTTAATATACCCAATCAACACACATTATTTACATAAACTATCGCTACATGTAATATTTACCCAATCAACACACATTATTTACATAAACTATCGCTACATGTAATATATGTTACGGAGGACGCTCAACTTTTGACATTTTGAGCACAATCACAATACACTACATGTGTACATGGTAACGGCAATGAATTTTATAGCTTAAAAAAAATCTAAAAAAAAAAACACCCACCCCTCACTGTAAATAACAATTTCTTCACTTCTTCTTAATAGCGTCCAGCACACAACCTTTCTACCCGTAATCATCATTTTTGATGGAGGGAGTATGATTAAAGAAGAAGAAGAATTAGTGATAGTGTCGCGTCTTATAATTGGCTTACTGTTAATTATGATGTATGCATTGCATAAATGAAGAGTTTATGTACATGTATTTATACGCACGAATTTTAATGTTACTCTCAGTTTCCTGGACACAAACTGTTGTAAACAGTTCTGTTCCTCTGACGCCGACAGGTCACACACTAAGCCCTATCTAACAGAAAACAGTTAATTTTACCGCCAGCACCGATGCAATTAATTCACATGTCTAAACTTCGCGACACCAGGAACTCTATAATTGAACACAAACATTGTCTTAATTACACGTGGTTATTTATTTTATCTCAACCCCTCCCACTCAGATAAATTTCAAAGTCCCAATATACGTAACTTCATTAAATTTTTCGTGATTCTGCAAAATTCTGAAAAAAATCCAGTTGATAACAATGCAAAAATAAGCCTAAAAGGAAGTAAACATGAGCGGTAACTAACAAGAAACTCTGGGCAGAAAAATCCAAAAAATTGAAACTAATTCAGGTCAACAACAAACCGAAGCTAAAAGACAGCTCAAAATGGACGCGTGCTTACAAATACCGAGTTTCAACCGCTGTGTACCGGTAACCGCGTAAGAATTTATCTTGAATATTGCTGATAACAGTTAATCTTAACTAAATCTATAAATATAAAAAGGTATAAGGCTTGATTTTTACTTCAAGTTTTGCCGAAAGTTACGTATATTGGGCCTTTAAAGATTTTTTTAAAAATAATTGCAATTTAATTGTCACACAAATCTTTAATGTCCTGTCCATTGAGTTTGCACGCATGCGTGAACGTTCGACCTGTCAGCACTCATTAACAGATAACTGTTTAAGTTGCACTTCAACTTTCCAATGGTATTTCCCCGGTTATCGACACATTCCTGGGAAATGCGTTTTTGTCATGTTGTGAAAATTTGGAAAATACTTTTTGATGATTTTATGTTAAAAATGATTTTTCAACAATTTCACAAAAATCTAGATCTAATCTATACAGACACTCGATCTGGCTAGCTCTCATACTACTCCTCTCCTATCGTTCTGTCACACGATAACATAAGTTCTCTCCCCTTATATAAGGGTGCTCGTCATCACCGATGTTCTTATTGCTGTACTGCTTCAGTTTGAAGATAAAATGGTTTAACGGGGTTGAAACGAACTGGCGCTTTTGTCATTTCTTCCTTTAACATTTTGATCGCGTGTACATGATTTTCTGTCCAGGCTGCTTTTATTGACTCTCGGTCAGAGGCTCCGCGATACGTTTATATGTAGTAGTCCTTCATTTGAAGAAAAGGTGTTATTCCTGTTTTTGACTATGAAAATGGATCCGCCAATCATAAAATAAACTTTGTTGTCTGAAAAACACACGCGGAATAAGTATTTAATTCACTTTGCATTGTTTTTTCTTTCTGATTTGTACCAATCTTCCCTACCATCAATGATTGATGTGATATGGTAATAACAAAGTACGTGCGTTGCTTTCGGGTGTCCACTCTCTCACTCTCTCACTCCTATCTCTATCTCATACATGGTTGAACATGTCTCCTGTCAGTCACTGCACGGTGTTACTCTAATCACAAGATGTGTTCTCAACTATTTACCAAAGAGCTGATTTCTATTGATACCAGCTATCTTACATATCATAACATGGTTCAAAACTGTATCATTAGTTGCTTGAGTACAGGAACACTACTGTCTGGTCTGAGCTAGCTACTCTCAAGCTCAGCTTCTCATGAACAGTTGTCTAATAGCAAACTGCCCGTTAAAAACACAATGTTAATTCCCAAACTACTGCAAATGCCCGGAAACAGCTGATATCACTTCAGGAATAGCCAAAGTTTCTTTATGATACAGATTCTACTTTCCATGGAGGCACAGTGGTCTAGTGGTAGGACGCCGGGCTCGTTATCGAAGGGTTGCGAGTTCGAGTCCCAATCACGGCACTTGTGTTGTATCCTTGAGCAAGATACTGTACTCTGCTTGTTCCAGTCTACTCAGCTGTTAATGAGTACGTGGTTTGGTAGTACTTGAAATTGTAGAATGCTAGCTGTGTGCGCCGAAATGGCAGTACCGGTTGTACGCTCCCCAGGGAGTTGAGAACGACATTGGCTGGTTGCTAAGGCCCTATAACCACGGATAATAATTTGTTAACCACTTTGAGATGCCCTTTAAGGTCGTTGCTTACTAATAACTAAATTGATCGGGTCCTCGGGTTATATGACTGGAAAAGCTAGATCTCCAGTTAAGCAGTATTTCCCTTTCATATACCAAGTTGGACCGAGTTTCACTAAAGATGAAACACGGGCCTGGACATTACATTATTCTCCCTTCCGAGATGACTCGTCCGAAGACTTGGCCTGGGAATCCGTAGGTCCTTCTCTTTGTTTCAATGCACCTTCCCAAACTACCGGGAACTGGCCTTACATGATCACAAAGAGTCACTACGCTGCCACCAAATGTAACGTGCAGGCGGTCACCCATCCGACTACTGACCACGCTCACTGTTGCTTAACTAGCGTGAGCGGGTCCCGGACCGCATGACTGGAAAAGCTAGCCCGCAAGTTAGGCAGTATTTCCCTCTCATATACCTATAACTGGACATTTACACATCAAAGACATACGACATCATGATCATGTTGTCCAGACACCCAACAGAAGATCATACAGAAGGAACCAACACCATCTTCTGAGGCCACCAAAATATCCTTCTGTTGTCAGAGACAGAGTGAGACAGAGTTGTGAAGTACCCTTGTCGTTCCGAGATTACTTGCATATGCTTACTTTATTAAAAGCCCGTAAGAGTTATCTCCCATCCATTTATGCCAGTTTTTCCACATATATATATGGTGACTTATTACGGCCATCTCGTATTGTCGTTTTGTCGTGTTGGTACTGCGACAACTCGATATTTAACCGATACAAGGTTGTCTTGTTGTGTTTACTAGCCGATAAAAGCGACAACACGGAATGACGGTCATCAGCCACCATACATACTTACGTGACAGGTTGATATGACGCTCCGGGAATCACTCACTTGTTTAAAACAAATGATTACCTAGGTGTACTTCAATATTTGTTTGTCCTCATTTTGGATTTAAAGTGCGGTTTAAAACAAGGATGTTAATTGTTTCCTTTCATTTTTAACCTCTATGTCAACGACCTAGTAACACCCCTTATCAGTTTTGATACCGGCCTTGACATTGATGGGAGGGAAATATGTGCGCACTTACTCGCAGACGATCTATAGTTATACTAGTCGGGAATGAAGGTGACATTCGAATACCCAGCGACGATCTATATATATTTTGTACATGGACAATAGCAAATAAGATGTCCATTAATTGTTACAAAATCAACTCCACAGACCATGACGGCGTTTACATGTGGTAACACTACCCTAGATTTATGCAACAGATACAGATATCTGAGTTAAACTTTGTCGGAGAATCTCGACTACAATATAAATGTTGAATGTGTAGCAAACTCTGCAAATAGAGCACTCGGTCTCCTTATGGAAATAGCAAGGTATTCGATGGCCTACCGTATAAAACATACCAAACTGTCTGACGCTACCGTGTGGCCTATTTAAACTAGAGAGATAATATGGAGTACTAGGCAATACGATTGCATTACTGCTGTACAGAGCAGGGCATGTTAGTTCTCGGTACCCACTAAATGCTACTGGGTTGGACCCCGGTAATTTTACGTCAACGAAATCCGTTGTGTTCAAGTACTTGACTTGCCCAATTTGCTCAAAGATTTCATCTACTAGTATACGGCAAACGGTGAAATGCCATTCATTTTACAATAGCCAACAGAACGTCTGAGTACAACAAATGTTGAATTAGAGGCTTTTGGTGGAAATATATCCAGATACCCAACGGTAGATCGTACAGAAAGATCTGGAACCATCTTCTGGAAACACCGAAATATATCTCTGTCGTCATTTTACTTGAAATCGACAATGACGTCAAACCAACTTTGACTACAAGTAATAAGCCAACCACAAATATTGCAATGGAAGGTACCAAGCGCCCTTAGAATGTACAACCAGATGTCAAGACAGCATACAGAGACCTTGTCGTTTCAAAGATTACGTAAACTAATGTTTGATTTGGACATTGATAATGAATGGTAAATACCTTGTTCCAATGCAGGGTCATGTGATAACAGCCGCTTACGCTAGCTTTGTGTGATGTCGGGTGGCAATAAATGTAATTGAGTTGATGTTCCATATCACTTATTAGTGATATCGGGTGCCACTCTCTCGTTCCATTTATTGGCACCCGACATCACACATGAGTGATATGGAACATCAAAGCTATTACATTTATTGCTTGCAAAACGAACTAGGCCTGCTTGACAACCTAGGTAACCCTACTTACATATTGACCGGTTTTTCGAAGGATGAAATACTGTCTAACCATGCTTCTGTATTACAATCTTTCGAAGTACCGGTTAAAGAGCAAGACGCTGACCTACATCGTCTTTATTGGATACCGAAACAACACAAGGATCCTTATAAGCAACGTTTTATATAAAACTTCTTACTACCATTCTTAGTTCCATAAAATCAGGGCTTCAGTCTTATTGTGACACTGTATACTCCAGAAGTGGAATTAATTGGAAGTGGATTTTGAAAAACTCAAAAGATCTTTTGATCAATCTTGAACACCTCCTCCTAAAAACGTTTTTTCGGTCAAAACATTTGATGTTTCCACCCTGTACACTACCATACCTCATACTAAATTGAAGAAACGTCTTCTATCTCTTGTTATGATAGCTTTCTTTTCCAAGAAAGGCGAACAACGATACAAATATATGGTAGTGAGCTATCTTGTGGAGCATACTTTGTAAAAACAAAACACGACACAAGCAAAGAGGAAATATACTGAAGAAGATATAGTAAGGATGATTGAATTCCTGGTCGACAATATGTTTGTTGTGTTCTGAGGAAAGATTTTCCAGCAGACTGTTGGCATTCCCATGGGAACAAACTGTGCCCCACTCTTAGATGACTTGTTTTTTTATTTCATATGAGGCTGAATTTGGGGAGGGCTAATCAGGACAGGTAACAAAAACACTGACAAAGTTTTTAATTTCACTTTCAGACATATCGACGATGTCTTGTCTATAAACAACAAGAAGTTTGCTGACCACGTCGATCGTATATACCCTTCTGAACTTTAAATAAAGGCCACAACAGACTCTTCTACATCAGCTGCTTACTTAGTGATTTTGGTGATCGATGTCGACTGCTAACAAACAAGCTAACAACACAAGGATTCGAGACATGCAGGTTGATCAGAACTATGGGCTAGTTTTATGGTCACCATCTGTCTCATTGAGAACACAGGGGCTAGGCACGGAACTAAGTCACTATGAAAGATTGTCAGATAGTTTTATTTTACTTTTTTTTTAATATAGCCCCTCCCACTACTATATATCTGTCATAGATACAGTATATAGTAGTGGGAGGGACTATATTCAAGCAAGGTAAAACATACTGTCTGACAATCATTTCATAGTGACGTAGGTCCGTGCCTAGCCCCTGTGATTTAGAAATATTGTGCTCAGTGATATGAAGATGGATGTTTTTGATTATGCTCATTAGTGTGTTTACTTGTTGTGATTGACAATTATACTCGGTTCTCATTTTAAGAACTGTTTACTTGGATGTGACAAAGATTTACATGGCGGGTGTCCTCGATGAAGCAGAAGACGCTTACTCTTCCGGAACACCTGTTCTTATTCTCTTGTACTTTTACAGGGGTCTCCATGTAAATATTTCCTTTGTTCATATTTTGCCCCTGGTTTAATCGAGTTCGGATTATGATTTTGTTAACACTTCGGTATTCTCTTATTCATTTTGTGACAGTGCAAGTGTCGTTTTATCGACAGCTTATTTGTTGCGTTAAAATGACTAGTCTCTATCAGTTTCACTTTCGTGTGTCGTGCAAGTCCAAAAATAATTGATACACTGTAGTATGTATACATCTGTTTAACGTTAAAAAAGGTCATATACACATGATAGTTGGTTGTCAGCTCGTGGTATATATATGTGTTATAGCTAGTGGTATATATGTGTTATAGCTCATGGTACATTGTATATATGTGTTATAGCTTCGTGGTATATATGTGTTATAGCTCGTGATATATATGTATTATAGCTCGTGGTATATATGTGTTACAGCTCGTGGTATATATGTGTTATAGCTCGTGGTATATAAGTGTTATAGCTCGTAGTATATATGTGTTATAGCTCGTGGTATATATGTGTTATAGCTCGTGGTATATATGTGTTACATCTCGTGGTATATATGTGTTATAGCTCGTGGTATATATGTGTTATAGCTCGTGGTATATATGTGTTAGAGCTCGTAGTATATATGTGTTATAGCTCGTGGTATATAAGTGTTATAGCTCGTGGTATATATGTGTTATAGCTCGTGGTATATATGTGTTATAGTTCGTGGTATATATGTGTTACATCTCGTGGTATATATGTGTTATAGCTCGTGGTATATATGTGTTATAGCTCGTGGTATATATGTGTTATAGCTCATGGTACATTGTATATATGTGTTATAGCTTCGTGGTATATATGTGTTATAGCTCGTGATATATATGTATTATAGCTCGTGGTATATATGTGTTACATCTCGTGGTATATATGTGTTATAGCTCGTGGTATATATGTGTTATAGCTCGTGGTATATAAGTGTTATAGCTCGTGGTATATATGTGTTATAGCTCGTGGTATATATGTGTTATAGCTCGTGGTATATATGTGTTATAGCTCGTGGTATATGTGTGTTATAGTTCGTGGTATATATGTGTTACATCTCGTGGTATATATGTGTTATAGCTCGTGGTATATATGTGTTATAGCTCGTGGTATATATGTGTTATAGCTCGTGGTATATATGTGTTAGAGCTCGTGGTATATATGTGTTATAGCTCGTGGTATATATGTGTTATAGCTCGTGGTATATATGTGTTATAGCTCGTGGTATATATGTGTTATAGTTCGTGGTATATATGTGTTACATCTCGTGGTATATATGTGTTATAGCTCATGGTACATTGTATATATGTGTTATAGCTTCGTGGTATATATGTGTTATAGCTCGTGATATATATGTATTATAGCTCGTGGTATATATGTGTTACATCTCGTGGTATATATGTGTTATAGCTCGTGGTATATATGTGTTATAGCTCGTGGTATATAAGTGTTATAGCTCGTGGTATATATGTGTTATAGCTCGTGGTATATGTGTGTTATAGTTCGTGGTATATATGTGTTACATCTCGTGGTATATATGTGTTATAGCTCGTGGTATATATGTGTTATAGCTCGTAGTATATATGTGTTATAGCTCGTGGTATATAAGTGTTATAGCTCGTGGTATATATGTGTTATAGCTCGTGGTATATATGTGTTATAGTTCGTGGTATATATGTGTTATAGCTCGTGGTATATATGTGTTATAGCTCGTAGTATATATGTGTTACAGCTCGTGGTATATAAGTGTTATAGCTCTTGGTATATATGTGTTATAGCTCGTGGTATATATGTGTTATAGTTCGTGGTATATATGTGTTACATCTCGTGGTATATATGTGTTATAGCTCGTGGTATATATGTGTTATAGCTCGTGGTATATATGTGTTAGAGCTCGTAGTATATATGTGTTATAGCTCGTGGTATATAAGTGTTATAGCTCGTGGTATATATGTGTTATAGCTCGTGGTATATATGTGTTATAGTTCGTGGTATATATGTGTTACATCTCGTGGTATATATGTGTTATAGCTCGTGGTATATATGTGTTATAGCTCGTGGTATATATGTGTTATAGCTCATGGTATATATGTGTTATAGCTCGTGGTATATGTGTGTTATAGCTCGTGGTATATATGTGTTACACCTCGTGGTATATAAGTGTTATAGCTCGTGGTATATATGTGTTACACCTCGTGGTATATAAGTGTTACAGCTCGAGGTATATATGTGTTACAGCTCGTGGAATATACGTGTTAACAGATATCAATGTGGCTTCAATGTTGAGGTGGTTAATGCATGTATAAAATCATATAATATTGACCAATCAGACTGCTGTAATAAAGTTACAGCGGTAATTCAACTTGAGTGTATTGTATATGTATGGTGGCTGATTATGGCCATCTTGTGTCATCGCTTTGCCTTGTCGCACTGTCGCCTTTTCGACACACCGCGACAACTCGAGTTTTTGAACTTCATCAGATAAAATGTCGCCTTGTTGCCTTTTCAAACGCCAGAAGTCGACAAGACTCATTAGACAACACGACCGAGCGATCACACGAGATGATCGTAATGAGCCACCTTACATTTGTGACAGGTTTGCCACTTAATCACTCTCCCGAGACATGCTACCTGTACCTTGATGCTCTCATCACATCATTACTCTGAGATATGGATTTAACCAACAAAGTAGCTATCATTACAGGTGCCGCTAGAGGCATAGGCAAAGCCTTCGCTATCGGTTTATTGGCCAAGGGAGTGAAGGTAGGTTAAACTATACAAACACATGGGTTTAGTTATTTTTTTGTTAAAAATGATTATTTGCATATTTGTGTATTGACACGTTTCGATATTGAATAACACTCAATTGTAACTTAATAAACATTTCAAACACGCTAGGGCCATGTTCGGTACAGCAGATCTAGACATATTGTTGTCTCGGGTGGATATATAACTTTGTGAACAATAAGCGGGTGTATGTGGAAAATAGCGATCCTGTAGGGCAGTGATCTGACCGCCAAAGGTGTTAGTGGCTCTGGGGGCGACCAATAGTGAAACAGCAAGCTAAATATCACCGATGAATGTAGTGTATTCATTATTTATTTATTTTTTTATCGTAATTTTTTATAGTATTCATCAGTTGAAGAGTATTTTGTAAAGTTGCCATGTAAAGAACGGATAGGCAAGCGGGGAAGTCTTAGGTGTCCCTGTTTTCTCCCTCCTCAATACCGCCACTGGTTAACATAAATACCACATTCATATATATATTTAAGCAATGAATTCACTCAAAGTAAGTGCCCATTCATCGCACTAAAATTCAGGGTTCACTACACCCAAGGTCAGGGTTCACTACACCCAAGGTCAGGGTTCACCTGTTTAGGACAGTATGATCGCCTCATACTGTAATTTATCTATTTATGCATCTCTCTATCCAGTCGTTTGACTTCATTTATTTCATCATATTGTGATATCTATTACATTACTGCATTTAAAAGGTGCAGTACATGTGTGTATCAAGGTTTATCTTCCAATAAAACGTCATTGTGCAGAAAACCCTTAGTGGGAAGCCATTATATTTATGGTGTTAATCAAACTAACATTCTTACACCTAACGTTATATACATGTTGTAATAACCATAATATATAATAGCCAGGGGATAGAATGTAGATAATTGAAAAACGGTTGTGTCTCGCATAGATCGTATTTCTGTATATAAATGTATAATTGACTAGAAATTAAGTAAGAATCTATCTAGGGTAACACATGTTTATCCAACAGTCATTACTGTTAAACTTCAATCATTTCCTGGTTATTTCCCTTTGTTTATTTTGTATATAATGCATTTTGAAGAAACTGTCAGGAATGTCACCTGATATAGAATTATAAATAAAGTCAAACGACCAATCAAGTTTATTGTATCACATAGCCAATCATTACCACAGGGACCTGAGAATTTGTTACAGCTAGTTTTGGACCTAAAATAGAGTGTTTAGAATAATTTTACACATTTGGGGGGTTAAGATCAATTTTCGATAAAAATGCCCCCTCAATGGTCATAAAAGCTAAAGGGTGGAAAGCTTTCCAGATCGAAAAATCGACCCCACCTACCTTTCTTGCATCAAAAATCACATTTCTAGTTGAGGTACGAAACAACGCTTGGTATCGTTGGAAAGATGGATAATTTTTATTTCATAAACCTCCTAAATGCAAATGAAAAGTATCCTCCTTCCGCAAAAATAATCTCCATTTCCTCCAAAAACACGCAAAATTTCCGTGTCTCATAGTTGTCGCGGCTTGCAGGTCATTTCGTTACATATTCATTAGGTTGACGTCACCCCGCGTACTGGTCTTTTGCTGTCATTGGATGGTGGTCTTCCTTTAAATTTAGCCATCCAATGACAGCGCGGTAAAGCAACTGAAAACTTAATGGTCTTTTTACATATAACTGTGTTTATCTAAATAAGAAAAAGTTAGAGGCGATATAATAATTTTTTCAAGTTTGTATAAGGATGACGTAACACACACATGTGCTGCACCTTTTAAATTTAGTAATCGATACAGTATGACGAAAAAAATAATTAAACTGCACCATACAACTGTTTCGTCCTCCTAGGACTCTTCAGTGATGCTAGGGGCCAAAAGGCGGAAATCCAAAATGGATTCACTAGGAAATAGTTTATTATAGTGGCACGGTTCTGTCAACGAGTTATTCTAGGTCGCGTTACGGTAACACGACTTTTCGAAATAATTATCTCGACAAGCCGTGTTACTATAACGCAACTTAGAATAACTCAATGACAGACATATGTCACCATAAGGCATTTCACCACTAGAAGTTGTCACCAATGGTTCCTTTTGGCTTTTCGAAATATTTTATTTGGAATGTCCTACTTTCGTTGCAATAGATAAGAGGAAAGGTTGTTTGTTATAAGTTATGTTTACCTTGGATACAGGAGAAATGATTATCATAAAAATACAGAAAACATATTCTATGATTGAATGTTTACAAAACAAAGGAGTAATAACATGAATTGGTTTGCATTACGTAAGGATAAAAAGCTTTAAAAAAATTGTCAGTGAGAGCCTTCATAAAAATATAACGATACAAATTTTCAAACGTTTAAGCATATGATCATCTTGTTGAACTATTCTAAAACTACAGGTCATGCAAGATGAAACGCAATGTTGTCTACGAATGCTCCGTTATATCATTCCTTGAAACAGTATATTTTAAAAAGTGCAGCCTTAGATACGCGTAATGTAGTATCCGTTGATTGATTACCTAATCACCTACGTACCTAAGTATTTTGATCAAAATCAATGTGCACTTCCAAATTTAATATCTGTTTTGGAACTTTTTTCCCTGACAGTATATCATCTTAATACATACCTATATAAGTACATTGTGTTTTAGGTTTGTATATCAGATATAAATGAAGACCAGGTAACTGTAACAGGACAGAATTTGACAACAACTTACGGTGAACAAAATGTGATATTTGTGGTATGCGACGTGAGGAAGGAAGACCAATTCAGAAGTAAGCTTGCTGCTTGGCACCAGTCGTATAGTATTGGTACTGGAATATTGGATATGAGGATAGAGGATGCATGCCAAGGCATCTATTTATAAATATTACGATTATAAAAATGATAGAACTTTGAGGAAATCTGTTAATGTATAATACTATCAGTAACACCATCAGGACACAGTTGTTCAAATGGTGATTAGCTTAATTACTATTTAACGACATTTTTCAAACTTTAATAATTTTTTTCAATATACAAGATAAAATCTTGCAATTTTTGCATGTAAATTGACACTATTAAATTTTTGATATGTGAATAGTTGTAACTAAATACATAGTTTTGTTGTGAAGTTGCAGGATAATCAAAATTTGCTCTTATCACTGATTAAGCTAATCACCTTTTGAACAACTAGGCCCACTGAAGATCAACAGTTAACTTGTTTGCTCTTCAATATTTATAATCCTCGCTACAGCTAAAGTGCTATTGTCACGGTGACCAAAACAGGCTATGTTAACCATGACCAGGAGTCATTATTTCAAGCAACTTTGATTATCTATTAATCAAACAGCACGCAGGAGGTCATATACGATTGTTGTAGAGGGGGACAAAAAACAAACAAATGAACTTCGATACAGCCGAGTAGTGTATAGATATGTCACGTATACACATTTACTGAAATATATAGCAACTTAGTCCATTTGATAAGTGGCAAGGAAAACAAAAATAATGAATACACGTACTTTTGAAACTTATACAAAAATATTACAGATGGCATTTATATAACCCATTATAGCATAATATTAGTAACAAAGTTTGTTTACAACAAATATTGTTCTTAAGTAATATTTAATGTTAAAAGCGCAGTAATGGTTTCCAGCTGCAATGTACTTTAGGTTTGTGTATGGACCTACTATCTTGCCTAGCGTGTGTTACTTCCTAATATTTTAAGCTATTACTGTAAAGATTATTGTATTGAAAACCAGAAATCTAGCTCCAGGCCCAACCAAAGCTCCAGCTATTATATTCTAAACAATGTAGAAAGGTATTATTAATTTTCATACTTTGGACTGGTTGCCAAGGCTAGATCCTGTGATGGTTTTAGCTTTTCACTTCAACTTCCGTTTTGGTTAATACATACAAATGCATGGCATTTGAACTGGACTCAAAAATTGATATTTCAAAAATCAAAGCGACGCTAACGCAATTCGGTCACTAGATGTCAGTGTCCGGACAACTGTCAGATTGATGGTATTTATCTAGGCACTTGTCCTGTGCCCCATTACAGTCCTAACGTCATGAGATATACAGTTTGTCTCAAGTGTGTTGATTGTACGATTAAATCTATTATCTAATGACACTATCAGGATGGTGTCAGGTAGTGTGAATGTACCGAGAATAATCTATTAATTATGAATGCATTATAAGTTGAAACGGTACGTTCCATCAATTAACAATACTGAGTATCTACTTGTACTCAATAATTAACAAAAATTAATGACTAGCCGACCGAAAATATAACTTTTTCGTATGGCAGTTGTCGTCGATGCAGTAGGAGACTCTTATTTTTCCGGAACACCTGGTCTTATTTGTTTTCTTTTAAGGGTCCCGGATTACGGTTTTTTGGAATTGCAGGTTTATAGTCTCAGATTTTTTAAAAACTTATAAGTGACTTTGATCAACGAAAAGAGGATTAAAATTAACTAATTTTGTTTACATGTTCAGATGTGTTTCAGGTTACCAAGAACAAATTCAAGAGGGTCGATATCGTAATTAACAATGCGGGAGTAGCAGACGAGGAACAATGGGCGAATGCCGTGGACGTGAACTTGGTAAATACCTGTATTAGTTTGCTTCTTCTACAAGTATTGGCTGTAATATATCTTCTTCTTGATTAGTTACCAATTATATATATTCTTGATAGGAACATTAACAGTTTTTACAGAAATATAAAAGTACAACAGACCAAAATATTTGCATTGTAAAATAAAACAAAATACCTTTACTCACTCCGAAATATATAAATGCGTATTTATGTTAAAAATAGCATAAGAAAAAACCCTAACAAACCTAAACAATCACACAAACCTAAACAAAACAAAACATAGGCCTTTATATTAATAACATGGGAAGGGCGAAATTAACACTTGTCACGTAAAGATAATATAGGGAGAAAATCACTTGTTACGTATATATTATATAGGGAGAATATCACTTGTCACGTATAGATTATATAGGGAGAATATCACTTGTCACGTATAGATTATATAGGGAGAATATCACTTGTCACGTATAGATTATATAGGGAGAATATCACTTGTCACGTATAGATTATATAAGGAGAATATCACTTGTCACGTATATATTATATAGGGAGAATATCACTTGTCACGTATATATTATATAGGGAGAATATCACTTGTCACGTATAGATTATATAGAGAGAATATCACTTGTCATGTATAGATTATATAGGGAGAATATCACTTGTTACGTATAGATTATATAGGGAGAATATCACTTGTCACGTATAGATTATATAGGGAGAATGCCACTTTTCACGTATAGATTATATAGGGAGAATATCACTTGTCACGTATATATTATATAGGGAGAATGTCACTTGTCACGTATAGATTATATAGGGAGAATATCACTTGTCACGTATAGATTATATAGGGAGATTATCACTTGTCACGTATAGATTATATAGGGAGAATATCACTTGTCACGTATAGAATATATAGGGAGAATGCCACTTGTCACGTATAGGTTATATAGGGAGAATGCCACTTGTCACGTATAGATTATATAGGGAGAATATCACTTGTCACGTATATATTATATAGGGAGAATATCACTTGTCACATATAGATTATATAGGGAGAATATCACTTGTCACGTATAGATTATATAGGGAGAATATCACTTGTCACATAAGATTATATAGGGAGAATATCACTTGTCACGTATAGATGATTTAGGGTGAAAATCACTTGTCACGAATATACTATATAGGGAGAATATCCCTTGTCACGTTTAGATTATATAGGGAGAATGTCACTTGTCACGTATAGATTATAAAGGGAGCATGCCACTTGGTATCGATGAAAAGAGACACTATCTGCGTCGCGTACGGTGATTGTACGTGTGGGATATACGATGATATAGAATGACTTGAACTCTGAATGATAGGTATGGTAGAACAGGTTGAGCAACAAGCACAGCCAGCGACAACACTTGCTTTGATTCCAATTCATGTTCTTTACAGTATGTGCATTAATATGGCAAATTCAGAAATTAAATCTGGTCCTTTCCATGGTCTTATAATCAAGAAATATAGTTCTTATTATCATTCATTCTATTTAGATAAAAAACTGGAAAGCACGGTTAAAAAAATACTCAACAATACATAATTTTAACAAAAGGAAAAAGCAAATTATATTTGAACAATCTATTTTGATTGGTCAACAGAAAGGATGTATACTCGGAACGCAGCTTGGTGCTGAGGCGCTAAGGAAGGACCGAGGTGGCTGTGGCGGTGTAGTGGTCAACATGTGCTCCATATTTGGTGAGATACTAAAAATACTTTATATCTATTTTTAGTTTTGTTTGTTAATTTGTTGGTACAATCATTTTTATGCTTTATTTTTATTTTTGATGGTAAGAGTAATTTTTCAGTAAAGTTGATTTCGCCCCATCCCGCCGCCGGTATTGAGGATACCTGTTTCTATAGGCAACACCAATTCGCTTTAGGTTTTATAAACACACTTTATTTGGTGGTTTATAAAAGATAAAGTAACAAAAACACTTGCTGCACCTTTTAGATTTAGTAATAGATACGGTATGTCGAAACAAATTGTTTCGTCCATCTGGGACGTCAGTGATGCTAGGGACCAAAGGGCGGAAATTCAAAATTTCTAAACTTATGTAGAAGCAGAGGGGTCAGACGTGTAAAGATTTATTTGATGAATTTCGACGTAAAATGAATCTAGTTCTGTAAAATTTCAAATCATTTACTACGAAAGTGTGTATAGTATGAACCGTGCTACTACTCAAATGAGATACCTGTGGCTATGGATGCTCCAGCCAACCTCGGGGACTGAAACAGCCACCAACAGAGTATACCAACCCCTTTCCTGAAAGATGACGTGACACACACATATGCTGCACCTTTTCAACATATTTATATATACAGCATGCCGAAAAATAATCAAACTGAAGTGTGATTGTGCGAGCGCTAAAATAAATGAAAGGTGTCTTAGGGAAAACATTCAGAGAATACCAAAGCGTCAACAAAACCATAATGTGAACTCAAAATCGATTAAACTAGGGGCAAAATAGGAACAAAGGAAAGATGTACATGGAGACTCTCGTAAAAGCAAAAGAGAATAAGACCAGGTTTTCCGGGAGAGTAAGCGTTTTCTGCTTCATCGACGACACCCGCCATGTAAATCTTGATCACATCAAGTAAACACCCAGTTCAATTAAAATTTATACCATTTTGTTGTCTTTTATGTCCCCAGACATCACAGATGAATCCAAAAACAGCTTTCTGCAGCACAGTCATCAATATTAGAGATAACCGTACTTCGTTTTCGTCGGTGATAAAGCACATTTTTAAATATTTATTTCTGAATATTTATTTCCTTTATAAGGTGTCAAACCATGTTCGATTCTGCCGGTTTATGCTGCCACTAAATATGGAGTGTTTGGACTGACAAAATCTTTCGCGGTAAGTGCTTGTAATTTATAATCACAATAATCAACACTGTGGTTAAAAAAGGGGTATATAACAGCACATCTTCGTCGATGTGACACCATGTTTCGTTTGAAATATAAATATCAGATTTGGATATTCAACTCAATACTTAGAATTTCAACATGTTTATAAACATATCACAAAGCTTATAAATCTGTAGGCATAGGTATGTTCCTGAGTAGAAGAATAAGTTTACACTAATTGTCCTGTTTCAAAATGTTTTCGTTTCCTTTTTAACCTTGGGGCTTTTTTTGTGGAGTTCGGGGACGGATGTTTTAAAGAAATTAGGAAACGCTTTATTGTCAAAGTCACCTTCAGTCTTAAAGCTAGATTTAACTTCTATTCGTTTAGTTTGGTATGTAAACGGGCAGAGAAACTTAAATCTCTAGTTCTATCCCCGACAGATGCAGTACTGTCCTATTATAATCTGGTACCAATTTGTTTTACTATGACGTAAAATCTTGAGTATACTTATGTAAAGGAAATGCCGGAGATGAAAGAAAACGGAGTGCAGTTTACTTGTCTGTGTCCCGGCGCTATAGATACAGTAATGATAACTGATGAAATACAGCAGATGAGGAAAAAGTACTTCGGCGACACAAGTCTGATGAGGTAGGGACGTCCACCGTTTTATTTCCAGATTTTGTTTGTTAAAAAACAAGCTTATTCAAATTTAAAGTAATTCAGATTTTTCGAAATAAAAACAAAGCTTGATACAATGATGTGTTTTTATTTTTTATTTGAAATAGGACAATCATGATTCAGTAACCACAATCCCTACCTTGGGTAACACGTCATGCAGTGGGCGTTGTGCATCTTTTCTTTCAATCTCCTATTTCAGCCACTTTATCAATATTCCTTTGATATCCTAATATATTCCCGACAAATCCACGGTCTGATATTTCTTAGTTTTAATGTTTTTAATTTCAAAGGTTGTATACACTAAACTGTACCGCTTGTCTTTCAGTACCGATGTGATGGTGGAGGCGTTGTTCAAGCTTTTAAATGACAAGGATAATAATGGCGAAGGCCTTATAGTTAACCAGGTCGATCCGGATCAGCATATGAAATATGTCGACAGAAACTAAAGCGAATATATATCACATTATATCATAAAGGGATTCGATTTTTCCACATGCATTCATCGTGCATTGATGAACTGTTCAATATAGAACTGGGATTTAATGTTTGCATAATTTAACTGTTTATATATCTCACTAATAACGGATTGTGTTATCACCCCAACCGTAAGCTTATGTGAAAAACATTTTTATTACATTTTTACCTGTGAAATATCGAAAATTTTCATTCTATAAAAGTGATTTTTTTTCACCAGTGAGAAAAATGATATTTTTCACTAGGGAAAAATATCACTTTTTCTGATTTGACCAATCAGAACGCTGCTTACAAACGACGTTTGGGAAAATCAGAAGCTGCCACTGTAGATTTTCATATAAAAATGTAATAAACAGAATATCTAACAATATCTTCAGTAATAGCAAACATATTTCACTCGTGTGGCTAATATTTTGATATTTTTCACTCGTACTGCGCATTCGTGAAAAATATCAAAATATTAGCCCCACTCGTGAAATATATTTGGTATTACTGAAGACACTGTTAGATATCCTCTATATATTAAAAGAAGGGTTGCCAACCGTTAACCGGGGATACGACTAGAAACCACTAACTGTTTATCAAAAATTAAAACCGAATAGTCGGACATTATTTTACTAAACCCGTGTTGAGCCCGGCGTGTTTCTGTTGCGTCCGAAATAGGATTGTAGTTAAACAAACAGTGCTCAGAAATTACGTAACAGTATCGTTATTGTACTTATATGTTGTTGAACCCCGTCTCATTGCATTCCGACATGTAGATTGTTCGCGAAACCGGTAACCAACATATGACTTGTTTGACAACCCAAATTAACATAATAAATAACAAGTAAAAAATGAGCCTAACAACGTCTAGCTGGGCAATCCACTCCTCGTATAATATATAAGTTATTTTGATAAAGATTTATTGAATTAGTTATATTTGTTTAGTGTTGTTATTACTTAGTACGTTCTTGGTAAGATTCCATTAACAATACTTTGCTCAAGTAAAAATAATCAGAACATGTCTGAGTCATAATATAGCTATTGTTTAGGTGAAGAGTATTCCTCAATGGATCAATATCTAAAGATCAAGACTAGTTCCTTTTTACTTATACCATTGGCTGTAGCACTATAGACGTAAAATCACTATATAAACAGGCTAAATTTTAGGTTCAACAAAGCTTTCGTTTAGCTTTACCTCGGATCTTGACATGAACGAATTACTATTTTAAGAAAGATTATTACACTGAAAGATGAGTAATTTCTAATTTCAAAGTCAATAAACTTGGACTGGAGCATTATAACTATTTACTGTAAGGTGTAAATGAACCTGAAGATATTAGTGTCTAGTGAGATGAGAATGCTGTCAGTATGTGCTGCCCTAGCTGCCGAGTACCCTCTTCACTTGAAGAAATTGCCTCCTTTAGACAAACCCCTACTTGGACAAAAAGAGGCATATCGCGTGGCATTTTAACAGTCTTGTAAATTGAAAGAATGTAGTAGCACCCGAGCAAAAGGGATGGTATGCCTATAGGAAATGTGTTGTCTATGAATTCTTGTAAGTCCTCGGACAGGATACGGTATGTGTTGACATCAAACGTATTCATTGAATTTCTTTCCCCTGTACATGTGAATACGTCCCGAAGAAGGTCAACGCCTTCATTATTTCGGTTGATTGCAAACAAAAATACCGCAAAATCCACTTTCACTGATATGTCCGAGGGGCAAGAATTGATAGCACTTCTGAAATGTTCTTGGGACTGGCTGTGCCATTTTGAAAGGTCGTCTGAGGATTTGCATTGGTTTCCTTTGATGTAGCACAGTTTTCCAAGTTCCGCCAGAAACTGGCTTTTTTCCATGTCCGTTTTGTAAGCCTTCGCGCGGATTTTTAGTTTTGTTAAATTGATTAATCCGTCCATTTGCAAATGTGAAGATGATCGCTGAACTCTTTTGATCTTCAGAGAGTTCGCAATTGGTTTTCCACCAAACAAGGCTGAATCAATCTGCAAAAGAACCCATGTTTTATCATAGTCATAAAAAAGCATAAAGTCCACCAGTCGTCGAACACAGATTGGCAATCGCATGTTGTCTTTGTTCCCGCGACCTATGATCCCAAATTGGTAGTTACCCTCTCGTTGATATTTTATGAGTAACATTATCCACATTTCCAAGAAATAAAATGATAGTTTGTTTGGATTATTTGTTGGTTCTATACGATACCGAGGATACTGTTTCCAATACTTCTGTGTGTATGAGAAGGCATACTCATGATGCAGATGGGCGCTCCTGTCAAGCAAATACATACAGTCATTCACGACAGTTGTTCCTGCATTTTCTGGCTGACAGCAACCATTCACGAGAGTAGCTGCAATATTTGTTAGTTCTACACAAATCTGCCAAATTATTTCCATGTCGGTTTCCTTTGACTGAAAGTGTTGGAGTATATTCTCAAGAAGGTTGCATGCAGCTTGTAGGCCTGACCTGGACAGAGACCACTCCTTGGTCAACACCGTCTGGTCCTTGTTTCTCTCGGGGTTCGATGGAAGCTCTGTTGTTTCCTGTTTAGCAATAGTGTCCATTTCTTCGACGTGCGAGGAACTTGTCAGATGTTTGAACATAGTTTCAGCCAGGTGCAAATAGTTGACATGCGTTTTGTTTTCTATTTGAGATAAAATTGTGTGAGTTATGCTTCCAAAACAAAAGTTCACACAAAAATACTCAAGTAACGCTTTGGTATTTTTCGATGCAATCATTTCAGCCGGGGTTTGCTGTAATTCCATTGGCATAACTGATATGCGTTGTAAAAGTTGCGCAAGTCTTGATTGTAATATTCCATTCAGCTCAACAAGACCCTCAACAGCTTGCACGAATATCTCGTCTTCAAAGTGGTCAACAAGGTTGTTTTCTTGTACAAAGTAGTTTGGAACATTTTTGTTGGCAACGAAATGAAGCACTCTTTCCAATATACATTTTATATTCTCGAGATTGGAAGATGCAGACCAGATGTGGTGGTGACGTTCTTCACAAAGCCAGAAAAGTGTCGTCTTAACGTAGTAGGATGCGATACATTTTGTCTTCTCGTGTGATTTAATTAACGACTTTGCAATCTGATATGCAAGGCGTTGCTTGTCTGATAAAGACCATGCTAGCATTTTCTCTGCCCTTGTTGACGACAGTCGCCACTCGAAAGCGCGTAAACAACTGCCATGTGACCCTGTAGCCACAAGATGACATCCCTGTTTTCTAATTTCTCCCAGTAATGTGAGGTCTGGCCACCCACAATGTCTTTCCCGTGTGAAGAAGTTGTTCACCTTTTTTGGCCACGATGAACACTTCACACCGAAGACGCAGTCAACTGAAACCATCACTCCACTGTTCATACGAGACTCAAAGGTAACCGATGAACCATGGAGAGTCGGTGTTTCCATGAATATAAGATTGACTGGCCCTTTCTTGCTGTGCTGGATAGATTCTTGTAACTGTTTCTTCAGTCTTTCACTCGACAGTCCAGTCCCCTCTACCTGTGACGTTGTGAGTGATGAGACGTTCTCTTCAGACAGATCCTTTGAAGAGATTATGTAGTAATACCCGGGATGGGCTGCTTCCACTAACTGATATGAACTGGTGTCAGAAACTGTTTCCTCGTCTGAAACCACATGGTAATTTTCAAACACAAACATCATGTCTATATCTGTACTGGCATCAATCGCCCATGTTGCATCATCGTTCGCTTTACTGAAGTAGGGAAGATACAAACGTTCGGCATGACTGCCACATCTCACCACATCCACATTGAGACTCTTGCCATAGGCAACTACTTCCTCTGCAATGGGACGATAAATGCTATCCACGGAGTTGCCCATGACATTTGCAAAATCTATGGCATGGGTAAGTAGATTGCCAATCCAATCGTCTGACTCCATTGTTCTGTTTACAGGTCCAGTGTAGGTGTTAACAGATGGATGCTATATCTAAGCCCTTCGATCTTTAAGCTCAGGAAAATGTTTTATCCAATTCAGGAAAACAGACCTGAAGACAAAACAAAACATGTTCATGTATATTTCCATTCTAATTTGAAAAGTAACTTATCAATAATAAAATATACATTCTTAACACTTATTACATACAAAGGGTCTTTGAAGAACATATATTTAGACTTGTAATAGAACTAAAATTGGTTTACAATCCACTAAACACGAAACAAAAACCATGACCCGGAAAATAATGGTGGAACTATTTTCGTTTCCGGTTCATAAAAAACGGATTAATGTTATTTGTAGCGATGAAAGTTTACAAGAACTAGATATTTTTTTGTCACAACTCAAAAACCAAAAAAGTACGATATAATCTAGATATAGAGTAGTCTTAAAAGGTCAGATTCCACACATCCGGGTAATTCCTTAACATAAAGCCTCATTCGCATCATTTATTTAGTCTACTGTTGTATTTTAATACTTATCTAAATAGGGCCCAGGTCATGCAAGTAACTTTCTCTAATCACCTCCTTACTCTTTAGATGTCTAACAAGTCACCCATTTTATAGAAGCTTAGTTGTTGCTCTCTTAACACCCCACCCTAACTTCCACCTTCCTTCTCTGTCCGATACCACATCACACTTCTGTCATCAAGGTTATTTCTTATACTTGATATTAAGTATTTAGTGAGACTTCTTTTTCCGATTTTTAATGTATAATCACTGCATTTCTTTTTACATACTTTTATTCCACAGAGACGTCCCCCTTAAAGAAACATCGTCGGACATTTTTTTCATGTATTACATAACGATATTTTAACTCCCGCTATATAAAGCACCTTACCCTCAACACGTGCAGTACTCATGGGAATTACAATACTCACTCAACAAGAATAAAAAAAATATCAATATTATGATACCATTTTTTCAGCACGCAGATGTGAACAAAACGTAATGGGTATTCATCGATCCCAGACTATATTGCAATATCTGCCATGGCGGCTCTATTATTACATTACCCGTGTGTCCTCAGAACTACTCTGACAGTAGGTTTGTATTGTAAGTGAAATAGCCAGCCTTACCAGTCAATAGGAATGATGTTTTCAATGTCCAGTCCATAATGTGCCATCTGAGTCATCATTATCAAATCTTGATTCTTCAGTAGCTTTGTCTTTCATATTGGCAGGACTATGGTACGCCACCATACCGCACAGTAGTACACACTCATACAAACACCATATGGGTGGTTGTGTTTAAAAGTGGCTGGCACATATGCTGTTCGTAAGCTAGTGTGCTCAGCGTTCTGTGACGTCTATTCAATCGGACAAAATGTAATATACACGGATACACCATTACATGCACACTGAAGGAATCCAATACGCATTGTTAGTTTATTCTGGGTAGTGAGTGGCATTGTTGAGGGTAGACAAACGTAACAATTTGAAATGAATCAATACTCATTTCAATAAAACAATATAGATATATATAGACAGGCATTGTTAAGGCGCGCACGTACAAGCACCCACCCCGTAACGTTCCTGTTTCTACAGTGATGTCAAACGTTTGAGACGTTCACTAATCTTCATTAAGATTCCTCATTTGTGAAAAGGGGACCAGTCATTTTCGAAACGAGAAATGAGTATAATGAAAAGGGATAAGTGAAATTGTTTAACCGCCTTATTTCCAGTTTACACTTGTTGCGAACAGTGCAATGCTATCTCGGATGAAAGAAACAAACAATTTACGTTGCATACATTTGTTCTTACCTAGACAATATGATAGAGTTTGAAAGATAGTTTCCATCTTGAATAAGATTCAATTATTTCACTTGAATCTGAAATAACCATTTAAATTCAGGGAAAGCTTATTTCGTATAAGTATAAATATTCATTTGATAATGAATGTCGTAATGTTCCCGTAAATACAGTAACCTGCCTTCAGCTGCCGTTTAAAAAAACAACTAAATAATGATACAAAGAGGCAGATACAGGTAGCTTACAATGTACTCAAAATAACCGATAAAAGGTAGCTTACATAATGTCACTGGCAGAGAGTAGCTTTCACAATGTAACTGACGCAGGCTAGCTTACATAATGTCACTGCGACATGGTAGTTTACACAATGTCACTGACGCAGGGCAGCTTCACAATGTCCCTGACGCAGGGTAGCTTACACAAAGTCACTGAGACAGGATAGAAGACACATACAAAGTATCGGATAAGGGGTAGCTAAGTAAGAATGATGCCCCAATATACCATTCCGGGACGCTACATTTACTTGGGTGTCGTCGATGACGTCAAAGACGCTTACTTTTCCTATTTTTAAAGGGTCTTAGCGGAAATCTTTCTTCATAACAAGCGTGTTATCGCTTGCTCTTCTAATTGCTCAACCAATCCATCATTAAAACTTTTTCTGTACCGTAAAACCAGGGCTTCAGTCTTATTGTGACACTGTGTATATTCCCCATTAGTGACTTTAACGGGTTACGGCGTGTGGAATTTAAAAATCTTCTGTTTATTCTTAAGCACCCCTGCTTGAAACATTTCGTCTATCAAAACATTTGAATTTTTTCATTCTGTACGCACCCATACCACATATAAAACTTTAAAGAATGTATTCTGTTTCTCGGATTATGGGAGCTTCTTTTTTAAAGTTAAGTGGACGCCGATACTACAATATATGGTTGTGAGCTACCTTGCAGCATACTTTGTGAAAAACATAACAAAAGCTGAGATGAAATATACGAAGGAAGATATAATACATTATGTACGAATGGTTGAATTGCTGGTTGAAAATATCTTTGATGAGTTTGGAGGAAATATTTTCCAGCTAACTGTTGGCATTTCCATGGGAATAAACTGTGTCCAACTCTTGTTTTTGTACGAAGTTGAATGTGTCCAGGAGCTTATCAGGACAGATAACAAAAACCTTGCAAAATCTTTTGATTTCACATTAAGGTATATCGACGAAATTTGCTGACCTAGTCGATGGAATTTACTCTTCTTAACTTGAAATCAATGGCCCAACAATCTCTTCCAGATCGATCTTAACTTAAATTATTACTAACTCGGTTAGCTCACTACTAAACTATCCGTGTCGATATCGATTTTCCGATCGTGAACTTTGTAGTCACATAACAATACATTGTTTCTTTTTTCTTTAAACAGATTTTAATAATCATTAAGTTATTTCTACAATGTATAACTGTTATGTAGTTTTGTAATATCGAAAAAATTGGAACAATACAAAATCAGCTGTATCCTAAAAATATTCTGTTACGAACATAAATAGTTATTTGCGATGTCAATAAACGAGAAAAACAATTAACATTATACATTAAAATAGATTTGTGCAACGATATGCCTTAAATGTACTTATTTTGGCGCGCTCAAATCATAACTGAATTTAAACAGATACGCGCAATGTTTAATTGGCACACTCACAATACTTGCCGTGTAAAGCAATATACATAATTGTTATTAGCGCAATCATATTTCAGCACAAAAAACCGCTGAAATAATATTACCGCTAAAAAATGTACGTTCACGGCAACTACAGGTGCATCACAACTATAAATGACATCAATTGCACCTAAGAATTATAACAAACACAGTTCGATTAGATAAAGAAAAACATGTTACAAAGTTTTAAAAATCATGTTATCATAACAGGCAAATATTAACAGATTTAAATAACGAATATTGATTAGGTAATATATATATAACAAATGGTGGTGTGATACAACACCTTTGTATAAGTACAAGTACATTTAATAAATATAAAATGATACTAAAGTTTTACACAACAAAAGCTTGGATGACTATACAAGGCTGACTTTGTCGAGGTACTTATCAGGACGGGTTACAAAACCTTGCTAAATCTTTCAATTTCATTTTCAGGTATATCGACAATATGTTGTCTAAAAACAACAAGACGAGTGCTGGCCACGTCGATTGTATACAGTATACCGTTCTGAACTTGAAATCAAGGACACAACACTCTTCTACATCAGCGTATGTACCTCGATCTTACGTAAACTATTACCAACACCAGCAATTTACTTAATAGTACCATAAACGTGACCATTTTGAACATATACACACTTCTCTATCAAATGGTGTGTACATACAAATATTTACATTTCTAGTGAACTTGGACTCAATATACCTACCAAAATGTTTGAAGGTTATTTTTCGATAAACTTTCCAGTTGGCGTATAAATACATCAGTAAAGTAGTGCGGGAATTAATCCCTTTTTTTCAAACTGTTTACAACCTGGGTTTTGTTTCAGTTTTCAGATCAAATAACCTTGTTTGTGTTGTGCCGTTTTTCTAGTTGTTTTCAATACGGAAAAAGCTATGCATTTCATCAGAATGATGTCACACATTGAATGATGACGTCACACGTCTTGGTGCCTTCCGCTGCATAGACTTGCACAAGTCCAGCGTTTTAGAAATAACCATAGAATACCAAAATCAACCTGAATGTAAATATAAGGATTAAATCCTGTTTTGTTGAGGTTAATGGGGTATAAACCTCAATGGGTCTAGAGACAAATTTGATATGAACTGCTTCGCAGTTCATTAAATTTGTCTCAAGACCCATTGAGGTTTATATCCCATGAACCTCAACAAAACAGGATTCAATCCTTAAATGTACCGCAGTTGATTCGTTATTTAAGGGCTTGATCTAGATATCGAGATTTTCGTATTGGATATCAGCTGCTGACGAACAAACTAACGGCACAGGGATTCGAGAGATGCAGGTTGATGAAGACTATAGGCAGGTTTTATGGTCTCCATCTTGGTCTCATCGAGAAATATTCTGTATCTTTGTATGATAAAAAGACATTTTTGAGTATGCTTATCTGTATGCTTACTTGTTTTGATTGACAATTATGACTCGGTTCTCATTTTAAGGATTGACGTTTACTTGGATGTGATCATAATTTAAATGGCGGGTGTCGTCGATTAATCAGACCAAGCTTACTCTTCCGGAACACCTGGTCTTATTCTCTTGTACAATTACAAGGGTCTCCATTTGAATATTTCCTTTGTTAATATTTTGCCTCTATTTTAATCGATTTTGAGTTCGGATTATGGTTTTGTTGACGCTGTGATATTCTCTGATTTTTTTATCAACACTATTCTTATAATCATTCCATTGATAAGATCAACTTTCATACTTTTAAAAGAATATTAAATTTTGTTGTTGTTGCATCACCCGGATTTATACAAATGTATCCCAAAAATAGATTTAGAAAACATGGGGAATGGTCGAGGAAAGGGATATTTCTAGGACTGAAAACACTGGGTCCATCAGGAGTAAATAGCGGTACAGTAGCCTATTTAAAGTTCTCTGAATCTTACATATAAAGCACTGATTCACTGTAAAATTGTTTTTTCCTCAAATTTTCAATTGTCATTCGATACCAAATTTGTAAAATCTCAATAGACTTAATTGCATTTTGAACATTGTTCAGTATGAAACCAACTCAGGTACAAATATATCTATATCTCTTTTATAACAGATTTAAAAATTAAAAGTCATGTATGATTTAAGATATAAAAGTTATGTTACTTTCATTGATGCAAATCTTATCAATGATAATGATGATGTAATGACACTAGTCTAAATACAGTGTAGAATTAATCAGTCAACCGTGATAGAGCCTTGATAGGGTCACTGATTTTGTAGACTACGTTGTACTATGCTAGGAGTACCGAGGACGACCTGTCGACGCTCATCTTCTGTCATGTACCGTCTACGGCGGGTTGTCCTCTTCCTCATCGAGTTTACCATTATCGATGATTTCCTTCACAATGTTGTCAACCTTCAAAAAACAAGGCGGTCAATACAAAATCGTAGTAATATCATTTATAATTCTAAAGATCAACGAATTTTCATTATTTCTGATTTTGTCTTTAGAATATTTGGTTGATATGGAAGTATTTAGCTATAGGTCTATAGGTTTTATGTAATGTACTATTTCTCTTATATCCACTGTAGTCATGCTTGTCGTCAATGTTGGCAAATAGAATTTCGATCATGTTTAATTGTAGGGGTGCTATATAAATGCTCATGTAGAACGTGTGTGTCCTTCTGCAGCACACTTAAACGTCTTCACTGATAATGTATACTCAATAACAAATCCGTTATAATCACAGAAATGAACGGAGAAATGTATGTAACTGGTAACTTATACAATCGACGATATCATTGAAGCAATACATCCTATAGCATTGTTATATTCCCTTTTTGATACTACTCAAAACACGCTGTAACTAAATGGGCTTAAAATTGGACTGAATGATAATTGATACAGCGTATGAAAGAGTTACTATCAGAGTAAACAAAAGTCAGGCAATGCTTGATCCGAGTAAACAAAAGTCAGACAATGCTTGATCCGAGTAAACAAATGTCAGGCAATGCTTGATCCGAGTAAACAAAAGTCAGACAATGCTTGATCCGAGTAAACACAAGTCAGGCAATGCTTGATCCGGATAAACAACACCTGTGATTGACAGGGTCTGATAAAAATAGGAGATGTGTATCCCAGAGCGGGGTTAGGTCCGAGTAAACAACACCTGTGATTGACAGGGTGGATGTAGGGGCTGATAACAATAGGAGATGTGTATCCCACAGAGCGGGGTTAGGTCCGAGTAAACAACACCTGTGATTGACAGGGTGGATGTAGGGGCTGATAGCAATAGGAGATGTGTATTCCAGAGCGGGGTTAGGTCTAAGTAAACAACATCTGTGATTGACAGGGTGGATGTAGGGGCTGACAACAATAGGAGATGTGTATCCCAGAGCGGGATTAGGTCTAAGTAAACAACATCTGTGATTGACAGGGTGGGTGTATGGGCTGATAACAATAGGAGATGTGTATCCCAGAGCGGGGTTAGGTACGGCTGTTGGTTGATTACATGGGTACAGATGAAAGGCAGTGACTACTCTCACAGACACATCGCTATCCAGTAATTATGACAAGTAACAGTAAAAAGTTAGTTTGGAGAGGGTAAAAGTGATAAGACCCAAAAGTCGCAAATGCCTTACAAAAGATATGCACACTGTTCGAGAGGGCAAACAACCCAAACCGCACAGGTGTAACTGTCATTGCCATTTGCTACATCTAGCATTGATGTTTTTTTTATGAGAATGTTAGCAAAGGAGTCGCATTAAAAAAAATTAAATTCTTGCATGTGCCTCATTTATAATACTTATGCATAATTGGCGATACCTACTCATGAATAGCTGATACTGTATAAATTGTTAATTAAAATACGTAGTAAGAATATTATAGTTAGTTAGGAGTTGAGATTTTGAGAGACATGATGTAACCTTCTGGAGAAGGAGGCCGGGGAAGGCCTCGGCCGGAGTGGCATGA
Organism: Mimachlamys varia; assembly: GCA_947623455.1. Lineage (NCBI taxonomy): Eukaryota > Metazoa > Mollusca > Bivalvia > Pectinida > Pectinidae > Mimachlamys > Mimachlamys varia. The sequence goes on from OX392535.1 coordinate 7,344,399, forward strand.
TAGGGCCCGGGTACAGCACCTGTGGTGTGTGGGAGTTATTTGGGGAGCCTCGAGAATTGAACACGGATAAGCAAATTAAACAATTACCTAATACTTTGTGTATTGTATAATTACAGTATATTGATCGGAAATCATACCCTTAATATTATTACATGTAGATTGTACAACAGAATAAAATGATTATTCACATTTTTCATGTTGCCTTACTCATTGACAGTCTATCAGTACAGGCCGATTATTGTATTGCTGTGTTACCTATTAGCAGACAGACAGTTCCACCCGATCAAGATAGCTGGCGTGATGTCGGTATAGGACAGTTTTGCTTATACAGTCATGTATCAATAAAACCTATGCATTGATTACTATGTTTGATGGCGTTAACCTTATCAGTAAATAATATAACAAGTTTGATGGTCTAACACCCTAGTAATATAAATGTATAATGCTGTCTTTGAATTCGATTTTTTTTATCTTCTTTAAGTTATTTTTGATATAAACAAATATGTATACGGCCTTCGTCATTAAAATGGCTGTGTATATTCTTATGTACAATAAGTTAGAATTCGGAAAGCTTAAACAGATTTTTACCCAGACGTAGAAGGTGCCAGCGGCGGGACTACAGAGCCGGACGTCGTCCTCGTCATGTCTCCGGATCATGTCTCGGACCTCTATCGCGGTACTCTCATCCACATGCTGGGCTTGTTTTTCCGGAAACAGCCGGACACGACGCATTAAGGAATTAGGTCCTATTCTCCTCAACAAAGTCTGTATGTCCTGCCAAACCTAAAAACACGATAAGGTACATTTTACAAAACAATTGAAACGTTTACGATGTTGAACTATATTTTTTTAATTTTTATCTTTTTTTTTTCGAGAAACTGACACGATCACTTTCAAACAATTCGAAAATTTGTATATCGCGACATACTGTCTTAAAATTAAACAAAACTTAGACAACTATGTATCTTACATATACTTGTACAAATTACAGAAGTACAACAACAATGACTTAGGAACCTTAACATATAATAATAATAATGACTCGAGGGTCTTATAAACCGCTTTATCAGACGTTACAGGTCGCCTCAAAGCGGTTCACAAATCATTATTCGTGGTTATAGGGCCTTAGCAACCAGCCAATTTCGTTCTCAACTCCCTGGGGAGCATACAAACGGTGCTGCCATTTCGGCGTTTAAAGCTATCATTCTATGATTTCTAGCACTACCCAACCACGTACCCATTTACAGCTGAGTAGACTAGAACAAACGGAGTAAAGTATCTTAAGGATACAACACAAGTGCCGTGGCCGTGACTCGAACTCGCAACCCTTCGATCACGAGCCCGGCGTCGTACCACTAGACCACCGTGCCTCCTTTACACAGCAAATTACATATTTTACTTTTATAGGCGAAAATATTATTTTTAGAAATGTCAAAAATTATGTACCATGATATGTTACTTTATAAGTATTAATGTCTCAAGACGTTTTGTGTTCCTGTAAGCAGATTGATACCTCTAGATTATCTTCTGGTTCTCCGAGTAGGGTGAAGGTCGCCACCATCACGTCCATCACAGGGGGTGGGGGTATCTGGTAGCTATGGAGCTCGGACACAGTTGGCTGCTGCATGGGCAGTATAGAGTGTCCAAATCTGGTATGTGTGGTCTCCTCCGTCGGCTCCTGTACGGTAACGTGCATTTAACATGGGGGGAGTCAATAATGCTGACATGGGGGGGGGTCAATAATGCTGACATGGGGGGGGGGGAGTCAATAATGCTGACATGGGGGGGAGTCAATAATGCTGACATGGGGGGGGGGTCAATAATGCTGACATGGGGGGAGTCAATTATGCTGACATGGGGGGGGGGAGTCAATTATGCTGACATGGGGGGGGGGGGGTCAATAATGCTGACATGGGGGGGTCAATAATGCTGACATGGGGGGGAGTCAATAATGCTGACATGGGGGGTCAATAATGCTGACATGGGGGAGTCAATAATGCTGACATGGGGGGAGTCAATAATGCTGACATGGGGGGGGGGAGTCAATAATGCTGACATGGGGGGGGGGGGGTCAATAATGCTGACATGGGGGGAGTCAATTATGCTGACATGGGGGGGGGGAGTCAATTATGCTGACATGGGGGGGGGGGGAGTCAATAATGCTGACATGGGGGGGAGTCAATAATGCTGACATGGGGGAGAGTCAATAATGCTGACATGGGGGGGGGTTAATAATGCTGACATGGGGGGGGAGTCAATAATGCTGACATGGGGGGGGGAGTCAATAATGCTGACATGGGGGGGGGAGTCAATAATGCTGACATGGGGGGGAGTCAATAATGCTGACATGGGGGGGGGGAGTCAATAATGCTGACATGGGGGGGGGAGTCAATAATGCTGACATGGGGGGGAGTCAATAATGCTGACATGGGGGGGAGTCAATAATGCTGACATGGGGGGGAGTCAATAATGCTGACATGGGGGGGGGGAGTCAATAATGCTGACATGGGGGGGGGGGAGTCAATAATGCTGACATGGGGGGGAGTCAATAATGCTGACATGGGGGGGAGTCAATAATGCTGACATGGGGGGGAGTCAATAATGCTGACATGGGGAGTCAATAATGCTGACATGGGGGGAGTCAATAATGCTGACATGTGGGGGGGGGAGTCAATAATGCTGACATGGGGGGGGGGTTAATAATGCTGACATGGGGGGGAGTCAATAATGCTGACATGGGGGGGGGTCAATAATGCTGACATGGGGAGGGGGGGAGTCAATAATGCTGACATGGGGGGGGAGTCAATAATGCTGACATGGGGGGGGGTCAATAATGCTGACATGGGGGGGGTCAATAATGCTGACAGGGGGGGGGGTCAATAATGCTGACATGTGGGGGAGTCAATTATGCTGACATGGGGGGGAGTCAATAATGCTGACATGGGGGGGGGGTCAATAATGCTGACATGGGGGGGTCAATAATGCTGACATGGGGGGAGTCAATAATGCTGACATGGGGGGGTCAATAATGCTGACATGGGGGGGGGAGTCAATAATGCTGACATGGGGGGGGGGAGTCAATAATGCTGACATGGGGGGGGGGGGAGTCAATAATGCTGACATGGGGAGGGGGGGAGTCAATAATGCTGACATGGGGGGGGAGTCAATAATGCTGACATGGGGGGGGGGTTAATAATGCTGACATGGGGGGAGTCAATTATGCTGACATGGGGGGGGGGAGTCAATAATGCTGACATGGGGGGGTCATTAATGCTGCCATGGGGGGGGGAGTCAATAATGCTGACATGGGGGGGGTCAATAATGCTGACATGGGGGGGAGTCAATAATGCTGACATGGGGGGGAGTCAATAATGCTGACATGGGGGGGGGTCAATAATGCTGCCATGGGGGGGAGTCAATAATGCTGACATGGGGGAGGGGTCAATAATGCTGACATGGGGGGGGGGAGTCAATTATGCTGACATCGGGGGGGGGGTCAATAATGCTGACATTGGGGGGGAGTCAATAATGCTGACATGGGGGGGGGGGCAATAATGCTGACATGGGGGGGGGTCAATAATGCTGACATGGGGGGAGTCAATAATGCTGACATGGGGGGGAGTCAATTATGCTGACATGGGGGGGGGGAGTCAATAATGCTGATATGGGGGGGGGTCAATAATGCTGACATGGGGGGGTCAATAATGCTGACATGGGGGGAGTCAATAATGCTGACATGGGGGGGTCAATAATGCTGACATGGGGGGGAGTCAATAATGCTGACATGGGGGGGAGTCAATTATGCTGACATGGGGGGGGAGTCAATAATGCTGACATGGGGGGGTCAATAATGCTGACATGGGGGGGTCAATAATGCTGACATGGGGGGGGGGAGTCAATAATGCTGACATGGGGGGGTCAATAATGATGACATGGGGGGTCAATAATGCTGACATGGGGGGGTCAATAATGCTGACATGGGTGGGTCAATAATGCTGACATGGGGGGGGTTAATAATGCTGACATGGGGGGGAGTCAATAATGCTGACATGGGGGGGGTCAATAATGCTGACATGGGGGGGTCAATAATGCTGACATGGGGGGGGGAGTCAATAATGCTGACATGGGGGGTCAATAATGCTGACATGGGGGGAGTCAATAATGCTGACATGGGGGGTCAATAATGCTGACATGGGGGGGGGGTTAATAATGCTGACATGGGGGGGAGTCAATAATGCTGACATGGGGGGGGGGGTCAATAATGCTGACATGGGTGGGGGAGTCAATAATGCTGACATGGGGGGGAGTAAATAATGCTGACATGGGGGGGGTCAATAATGCTGACATGGGAGGGGGGGTCAATGATGCTGACAGGGGGGGGTCAATAATGCTGACATGGGGGGAGGGAGTCAATAATGCTGACATTGGGGGGGGGGTCAATAATGCTGACATGGGGGGGTCAATAATGCTGACATGGGGGGAGTCAATTATGCTGACATGGGGGGGGGGAGGCAATAATGCTGACATGGGGGGGAGTCAATAATGCTGACATGGGGGGGGTCAATAATGCTGACATGGGGGGGTCAATAATGCTGACATGGGGGGGGGGAGTCAATAATGCTGACAATTGGGGGAGTCAATAATGCTGACATGGGGGGGGGTCAATAATGCTGACATGGGGGGGAGTCAATAATGCTGACATGGGGGGGGGGAGTCAATAATGCTGACATGGGGGGGGGGAGTCAATAATGTTGACATGGGTGGGGGTCAATAATGCTGACATGGGGGGGTCAATAATGCTGACATGGGGGGGGGAGTCAATAATGCTGACAATTGGGGGAGTCAATAATGCTGACATGGGGGGGGGTCAATAATGCTGACATGGGGGGGAGTCAATAATGCTGACATGGGGGGGGGGAGTCAATAATGCTGACATGGGGGGGGGGAGTCAATAATGTTGACATGGGTGGGGGTCAATAATGCTGACATGGGGGGAGTCAATAATGCTGACATGGGGGGGGGGAGTCAATAATGCTGACATGGGGGGGGGAGTCAATAATGCTGACATGGGGGGGCGGGGGTGGGGGGTCAATAATGCTGACATGGTGGGGCGGTGGTGGGGGGGGTCAATAATGCTGACATGGTGGGGCGGGGGTTGGGGGGGGGTCAATAATGCTGACATGGTGGGGCGGGGGTGGGGGGGGTAGGTCAATAATGCTGACATGGTGGGGCGGGGGTGGGGGGGTCAATAATGCTGTCATGGGTAGGGGGTGCAATTTATATAGTGAAATTGCCGGTTGTGCCAGTAAAAAGGTAGCTGTGGGTATGGATTCAGAAGGGTTTTAAAACATTTGATATGTGCACGGATTGCAGCATGACACGCACTATGGTAACGCATTTTGTAATATTGCAAACCCCGCAAAATATACGAGGGGTGTTCCATAAATAATGTCATCTGTGCTTTATTTCGCGGAAATCGTGCAATTTATGCACAAAACCACCTCGTGTTGATTGAGTGATCACTGGCTCGTGACACAGGTAAATATCTCGTCCACCCGTTCACTGGCCTCGGTACAGTGTACATCGTTTCATAGCCTATTCGTTAGACTAGACACTCGGCATAAAGGCTGTAGATATTTTGTATGCTATTTTTTCACTAATTAGGGTCCAGCCATTCAAATCCCGGTGCCAAAAGGCAGAACGGTCACAGGCAAGTTCTATGAAAAACGTTGTTCTGAGAAAGTTGGAGAACTACTACAAAAGTCGCCTTCCCAAAACAGGACTTAAGTATGTCCGACTTTTGCATGATAATGCACCCGCTCACAAGGCACGTATTGTGACTGACTTTTTGGAGTCAGAGAAGGTTACCGTCCTTCCGCACCCTCCGTATTCGCCAGACTTGGCTCCCTGCGACTCTTTTCTCTTTCCAAAACTTAAATATCATTTATCTGGAAGGAGATACAATTCGAGAAATGCCCTTGGATCTGCTGTTTATCAGTGTCTGATAGGTGTACCCATTGAAGAGTATGAAAAATGCTTCCAAAAATGGATTGACCGGCTAAAAATGTGTGTTCTGGCTGGCGGAGAGTATTTTGAAGGGCAGAGCCAATTAAAATGAACAAAAGCACTTCCGCTATATGAGCACCGATGCAAGTGACATTATTTTTGGAATACCCCTCGTAATACTAACGGAATTTGTAATACCGCCGCAATTTGTAATATTGCATTTCGCGTTGATAAAAAAACTGCAAAACGTAATACAAACGGAATTTGTTATACCGCCACAAATTGTAATACTTCCTAAATTTACATTTCTTAGCAATATCAAGACCATATATATGCTAAGTATTAAAACATCATGTATGTAACATTTTGCAGTTGAAATGGAAATGTAATATATAAAACATGGTAATACCATCATTAAATTTTGCGCTGATATCACAAATTGCGTAAGTTTTACATTTTGCGTTATTCAAACAACGCGAAATATAATACTCTGTTGCAACATGTTTGTGATGTGGAGATGACAATTAAAAACGCGCGCACATTTTTACACTTTCCAAACGCAGGCTAAAGCCTTACCTGCAATTAGTACGTATTGTTCTCATCCTGTAACAAGCACTAACTGGGCCTTGTACAAAAGTCACACATCCCGCACACTCCGACCGCACACATACCCACCCCTCCAATCTGACCGCACAAATACTCATTCCCCATCCACTCCGACCGCACACATACCATTCCCCTCCACTCTGACCGCACACATACCCACCCCTCCACTCCGACCACACATACCCATCCCCCTCCACTCCGACCGCACACATACCAATCCCTCCACTCCGACCGCACACACACCCACCCCTCCACTCCGACCGCATACATACCCACCCCCTCCACTCCGACCGCACACATACCCACCCCTCCACTCCGACTGCACACATACCAATCCTCCTCCACTCCGACCGCATACATAACCACCCCTCCACTCCGACCGCACACATACCCACCCCTCCACTCCGAACGCACACAAACCCATCCCCTTCCACTCCGACCGCACACATACCCACCCCTCCACTCCTACCGCACACATACCCAACCCCCTCCACTCCGACCGCACACATACCCACCCCTCCACTCCGACCGCACACAAACCCATCCCCCTCCACTCCGACCGCATACATACCCACCCCCTCCACTCCGACCGCACACATACCCACCCCTCCACTCCGACTGCACACATACCCATCCTCCTCCACTCCGACCGCATACATAACCACCCCTCCACTCCGACCGCACACATACCACCCCCTCCACTCCGACCGCAAACATACCCACCCCTCCACTCCGAACGCACACAAACCCATCCCCTTCCACTCCGACCGCACACATACCCACCCCTCCACTCCTACCGCACACATACCCACCCCCCTCCACTCCGACCGCACACATACCAACCCCTCCACTCCGACCGCACACAAACCCATCCCCCTCCACTCCGACCGCACACAAACCCATCCCCCTCCACTCTGACCGCACACATACCCATCCCCCACCACTCCGACCGCACACATACCCACCCCTCCACTCCGACCGCATACATACCCACCCCATCCACTCCGACCGTACACATACCCATCCCCCTCCACTCCAACCACACACATACCCATCCCCTCCACTCCGACCGCACACATACCCACCTCCTCCACTCCAACCGCACACATACCAACAATTCCACTCCGACCGCACACATACCCATCCCCTTCCACTCCGACCGTACACATACCCATCCCCCTCCACTACGACCGCACACATACCCATCCCCCTCCACTCCGACCGCATACATACCCACCCATCCACTCCGACCAAACACATACCCATCCCCCCCTCCACTCCGACCGCACACATACCCACCGCTCCACTCCGACCGCACACATACCCATCCCCCTCCACTCTGTCCGCACACACACCCACCCCTCCACTCTAACCGCACACATACCCACCCCTCCACTCCGACCGCACACATACCCACCCCTCCACTCCGACAACACACATACCCATCCCCCTCCACTCCGACCGCACACATACCCACCGCTCCACTCCGACCGCACACATACCCATCCCCCTCCACTCTGACCGTACACATACCCACCCCTCCACTCCGACCGCACACATACCCACCCCCTCCACTCCGACCGCACACATACTCATCCCCCTCAACTCCGACCGCACACATACCCATCGCCCTCCACTCCGACCGCTCACATACTCATCCCCATCCACTCTGACCGCACACATACCCATCACCCTCCACTCTGACCGCACACATACCCATCCCCTTCCACTCCGACCGCACACATACCCGACCCCCTCTACTCCGACCGCACACATACTCATCCCCCTCCACTCCGACCGCACACATACCCATCCCACTCTACTCTGACCGCACACATACCCACCCCCTCCACTCCGACCGCACACATACCCACCCCTCCACTCCGAACGCACACAAACCCATCCCCTTCCACTCCGACCGCACACATACCCACCCCTCCACTCCTACCGCACACATACCCACCCCCCTCCACTCCGACCGCACACATACCCACCCCTCCACTCCGACCGCACACAAACCCCTCCCCCTCCACTCCGACCGCATACATACCCACCCCCTCCACTCCGACCGCACACATACCCACCCCTCCACTCCGACTGCACACATACCCATCCTCCTCCACTCTACCGCATACATAACCACCCCTCCACTCCGACCGCACACATACCCACCCCCTCCACTCCGACCGCACACATACCCACCCCTCCACTCCGAACGCACACATACCCACCCCCTCCACTCCGACCGCACACATACCCACCCCTCCACTCCGAACGCACACAAACCCATCCCCTTCCACTCCGACCGCACACATACCCACCCCTCCACTCCTACCGCACACATACCCACCCCCCTCCACTCCGACCGCACACATACCCACCCCTCCACTCCGACCGCACACAAACCCCTCCCCCTCCACTCCGACCGCATACATACCCACCCCCTCCACTCCGACCGCACACATACCCACCCCTCCACTCCGACTGCACACATACCCATCCTCCTCCACTCTACCGCATACATAACCACCCCTCCACTCCGACCGCACACATACCCACCCCCTCCACTCCGACCGCACACATACCCACCCCTCCACTCCGAACGCACACAAACCCATCCCCTTCCACTCCGACCGCACACATACCCACCCCTCCACTCCTACCGCACACATACCCACCCCCTCCACTCCGACCGCACACATACCCACCCCTCCACTCCGACCGCACACAAACCCATCCCCCTCCACTCCGACCGCACACAAACCCATCCCCCTCCACTCTGACCGCACACATACCCATCCCCCACCACTCCGACCGCACACATACCCACACCTCCACTCCGACCGCATACATACCCACCCCATCCACTCCGACCGTACACATACCCATCCCCCTCCACTCCGACCACACACATACCCATCCCCTCCACTCCGACCGCACACATACCCATCTCCTCCACTCCAACCGCACACATACCAACAATTCCACTCCGACCGCACACATACCCATCCCCTTCCACTCCGACCGCACACATACCCATCCCCCTCCACTACGACCGCACACATACCCATCCCCCTCCACTCCGACCGCATACATACCCACCCCTCCACTCCGACCAAACACATACCCATCCCCCCCTCCACTCCGACCGCACACATACCCACCGCTCCACTCCGACCGCACACATACCCATCCCCCTCCACTCTGTCCGCACACATACCCACCCCTCCACTCTAACCGCACACATACCCACCCCTCCAATCCGACCGCACACATACCCACCCCTCCACTCCGACCGCACACATACCCATCCCCCTCCACTCCGACCGCACACATACCCACCGCTCCACTCCGACCGCACACATACCCATCCCCCTCCACTCTGACCGCACACATAACCACCCCTCCACTCCGACCGCACACATACCCACCCCCTCCACTCCGACCGCACACATACTCATCCCCCTCCACTCTGACCGCACACATACCCATCGCCCTCCACTCCGACCGCTCACATACTCATCCCCATCCACTCTGACCGCACACATACCCATCCCCCTCCACTCCGACCCCACACATACCCATCCCCTTCCACTCCGACCGCACACATACCCGACCCCCTCTACTCCGACCGCACACATACTCATCCCCCTCCACTCCGACCGCACACATACCCACCCCTCCACTATAACCGCACACATACCCACCCCTCCACTCTCACCGCACACATACCCACCCCCTCCACTCTGACCGCACGCATACCCACCCCTCCACTCTAACCGCACACATACCCACCCCTCCACTCCGACCGCACACATACCCACCCATCCACTCCGACCGCAAACATACCCACCCCTCCACTCCGACGTCACACATAACAACCGCTCCACTCCGACGTCACATATAACCACCGCTCCACTCCGACCGCACACATACCCATCCCCCTCCACTCCGACCGCTCACATACCCATCCCCCTCCACTGTGACCGCATACATACCCATCCCCTTCCACACTGACCGCACATATACCCACCCCTCCACTCCGACAGCTCACTTACTCATCCCCCTCCACTCCGACCGTACACATACCCACCCCTCCACTCTAACCGCACACATACCCACCCCTCCACTCTGACCGCACACATACCCACCCCCTCCACTCTAACCGCACACATACCCACCCCTCCACTCCGACCGCACACATACCCACCCCTCCACTCCGACCGCAAACATACCCATCCCTCCACTCCGACCGCACACACACCCACCCCTCCACTCCGACCGCATACATACCCACCCCCTCCACTCCGACCGCACACATACCCACCCCTCCACTCCGACTGCACACATACCAATCCTCCTCCACTCCGACCGCATACATAACCACCCCTCCACTCCCACCGCACACATACCCACCCCCTCCACTCCGACCGCACACATACCCACCCCTCCACTCCGAACGCACACAAACCCATCCCCTTCCACTCCGACCGCACACATACCCACCCCTCCACTCCTACCGCACACACACCCACCCCCCTCCACTCCGACCGCACACATACCCACCCCTCCACTCCGACCGCACACAAACCCATCCCCCTCCACTCCGACCGCATACATACCCACCCCCTCCACTCCGACCGCACACATACCCACCCCTCCACTCCGACTGCACACATACCCATCCTCCTCCACTCCGACCGCATACATAACCACCCCTCCACTCCGACCGCACACATACCCACCCCCTCCACTCCGACCGCACACATACCCACCCCTCCACTCCGAACGCACACAAACCCATCCCCTTCCACTCCGACCGCACACATACCCACCCCTCCACTCCTACCGCACACATACCCACCCCCCTCCACTCCGACCGCACACATACCCACCCCTCCACTCCGACCGCACACATACCCACCCCTCCACTCCAACCGCACACAAACCCATCCCCCTCCACTCCGACCGCACACAAACCCATCCCCCTCCACTCCGACCACACACATACCCATCCCCTCCACTCCGACCGCACACATACCCACCTCCTCCACTCCAACCGCACACATACCAACAATTCCACTCCGACCGCACACATACCAACCCCCTCCAATCCGACCGCACACATACCCACCCCTCCACTCCGAACGCACACAAACCCATCCCCTTCCACTCCGACCGCACACATACCCATCCCCCTCCACTCTGTCCGCACACATACCCACCCCTCCACTCTAACCGCACACATACTCATCCCCCTCCACTCCGACCGCACACATACCCATCGCCCTCCACTCCGACCGCTCACATACTCATCCCCATCCACTCTGACCGCACACATACCCATCACCCTCCACTCCGACCGCTCACATACTCATCCCCATCCACTCTGACCGCACACATACCCATCCCCCTCCACTCCGACCGCACACATACCAATCCCCTTCCACTCCGACCGCACACATACCCGACCCCCTCTACTCCGACCGCACACATACTCATCCCCCTCCACTCCGACCGCACACATACCCATCCCCCTCTACTCTGACCGCACACATACCCATCTCCCTCCACTCCGACCGCTCACATACTCATCCCCCTCCACTCCGACCGCACACATACCCACCCCTCCACTATAACCGCACACATACCCACCCCTCCACTCTCACCGCACACATACCTACCCCCTCCACTCTGACCGCACACATACCCACCCCTCCACTCTAACCGCACACATACCCACCCCTCCACTCCGACCGCACACATACCCACCCCTCCACTCCGACCGCAAACATACCCACCCCTCCAATCCGACGTCACACATACCAACCGCTCCACTCCGACGTCACACATACCCACCGCTCCACTCCGACCGCACACATACCCATCCCCCTCCACTCCGACCGCTCACATACCCATCCCCCTTCTCTGTGACCGCATACATACCCATCCCCTTCCACACTGACCGCACATATACCCACCCCTCCACTCCGACAGCTCACATACTCATCCCACTCCACTCCGACCGCACACATACCCACCCCTCCACTCTAGCCGCACACATACCCACCCCTCCACTCTGACCGCACACATACCCACCCTCTCCACTCTAACCGCACACATACCCACCCCTCCACTCCGACCGCACACATACCCACCCCTCCACTCCGACCGCAAACATACCCACCCCTCCACTCCGACCGCACACATACCCACCGCTCCATTCCGACCGCACACATACCCTTCCCCCTCCACTCTGACCGCACACATACCCACCCCTTCACTCCGACCGCTCACATACCCATCCCCCTCCACTCTGACCGCACACATACCCATCCCCTTCCACTCTGACCGCACACATACCCACCCCTCCACTCCGACCGCATACATACCCATCCCTCCACTCCGATAACACACACATACCCATCCCCCTCCACTCCGACCGCACACATACCCACCGCTCCAATCCGACCGCACACATACCCATCCCCCTCCACTCTGACCGCACACATACCCACCCCTCCACTCCGACCGCACACATATCCACCCCCTCCACTCCGACCGCACACATACTCATCCCCCTCCACTCCGACCGCACACATACCCATCACCCTCCACTATGACCGCACACATACCCATCCCCTTCCACTCCGACCGCACACATACCCACCCCCTCTACTCCGACCGCACACATACTCATCCCCCTCCACTCCGACCGCACACATACCCATCCCCCTCTACTCTGACCGCACACATACCCACCCCCTCCACTCCGACCGCACACATACCCACCCCTCCACTCCGACTGCACACATACCCATCCTCCTCCACTCCGACCGCATACATAACCACCCCTCCACTCCGAACGCACACAAACCCATCCCCTTCCACTCCGACCGCACACATACCCACCCCTCCACTCCGAACGCACACAAACCCATCCCCTTCCACTCCGACCGCACACATACCCACCCCTCCACTCCTACCGCACACATACCCACCCCCCTCCACTCCGACCGCACACATACCCACCCCTCCACTCCGACCGCACACAAACCCATCCCCCTCCACTCCGACCGCATACATACCCACCCCCTCCACTCCGACCGCACACATACCCACCCCTCCACTCCGACTGCACACATACCCATCCTCCTCCACTCCGACCGCATTCATAACCACCCCTCCACTCCGACCGCACACATACCCACCCCCTCCATTCCGACCGCACACATACTCACCCCTCCACTCCGAACGCACACAAACCCATCCCCTTCCACTCCGACCGCACACATACCCACCCCTCCACTCCTACCGCACACATACCCACCCCCCTCCACTCCGACCGCACACATACCCACCCCTCCACTCCAACCGCACACAAACCCATCCCCCTCCACTCCGACCGCACACAAACCCATCCCCCTCCACTCCGACCACACACATACCCATCCCCTCCACTCCGACCGCACACATACCCACCTCCTCCACTCCAACCGCACACATACCAACAATTCCACTCCGACCGCACACAAACCCACCCCTCCACTCCAACCACACACAAACCCATCCCCCTCCACTCCGACCGCACACAAACCCATCCCCCTCCACTCCGACCACACACATACCCATCCCCTCCACTCCGACCGCACACATACCCACCTCCTCCACTCCAACCGCACACATACCAACAATTCCACTCCGACCGCACACATACCCATCCCCTTCCACTCCGACCGCACACATACCCATCCCCCTCCACTACGACCTCACACATACCCATCCCCCTCCACTCCGACCGCATACATACCCACCCCTCCACTCCGACCAAACACATACCCATCCCCCCCTCCACTCCGACCGCACACATACCCACCCCTTCACTCCGACCGCTCACACACCCATCCCCCTCCACTCTGACCGCACACATACCCATCCCCTTCCACTCTGACCGCACACATACCCACCCCTCCACTCCGACCGCAAACATACCCATTCCCCTCCACTTCGACCGCACACATACCCATCCCCCTCCACTCTGACTGCACACATACCATTCCCCTCCACTCTGACCGCACACATACCCACCCCTCCACTCCGACCGCACACATACCCATCCCGTCCACTCCGACCGCACACATACCCATCCCCCTCCACTCCGACCGCTCACATACTCTTCCCCCTCCTCTCCGACCGCACACATACCCATCCCCCTCCACTCCGACCGCACACATACTCACCTCCTCCACTCCGACCGCACACATACTCATCCCCCTCCACTCCGACCGCACACATACCCATCCCCCTCCACTCCGACCGCTCACATACTCATCCCCCTCCACTCCGACCGAACATATACCCACCCCGCCACTCCGACCGCACACATACCCATCCCCCTCCACTCTGACCGCACACATACCCACCCCTCCACTCCGACCGCACACATACCCACCCCTTCACTCCGACCGTTCACATACCCATCCCCCTCCACTCTGACCGCACACATACCCATCCCCCTCCACTCCGACCGCACACATACCCACCCCTTCACTCCGACCGTTCACATACCCATCCCCCTCCACTCCGACCGCACACATACCCATCCCCTCCACTCCTACCGCAAACATACCCACCCCTCCACTCCGACCGCACACATACCCACCGCTCCATTCCGACCGCACACATACCCTTCCCCCTCCACTCTGACCGCACACATACCCAACCCTTCACTCAGACCGCTCACATACCCATCCCCCTCCACTCTGACCGCACACATACCCATCCCCTTCCACTCTGACCGCACACATACCCACCCCTCCACTCCGACCGCAAACATACCCATTCCCCTCCACTTCGACCGCACACATACCCATCCCCCTCCACTCTGACTGCACACATACCATTCCCCTCCACTCTGACCGCACACATACCCACCCCTCCACTCCGACCGCACACATACCCATCCCGTCCACTCCGACCGCACACATACCCATCCCGTCCACTCCGACCGCACACATACCCATCCCCCTCCACTCCGACCGCTCACATACTCTTCCCCCTCCTCTCCGACCGCACACATACCCATCCCCCTCCACTCCGACCGCACACATACTCACCCCCTCCACTCCGACCGCACACATACTCATCCCCCTCCACTCCGACCGCACACATACCCATCCCCCTCCACTCCGACCGCTCACATACTCATCCCCCTCCACTCCGACCGCACACATACCCACCCCGCCACTCCGACCGCACACATACCCATCCCCCTCCACTCTGACCGCACACATACCCACCCCTCCACTCCGACCGCACACATACCCACCCCTTCACTCCGACCGTTCACATACCCATCCCCCTCCACTCTGACCGCACACATACCCATCCCCCTCCACTCCGACCGCACACATACCCACCCCTTCACTCCGACCGTTCACATACCCATCCCCCTCCACTCCGACCGCACACATACCCACCCCTCCACTCCGACCGCACACATACCCATCCACCTCCACTCCGACCGCACACATACCCACCCCCTCCACTCTGACCGCACACATACCCACCCCCTCCACTCCGACCGCAAAAATACCCACCCCTCCACTCCGACGTCACACATACCAACCGCTCCACTCCGACGTCACACATACCCACCGCTCCACTCCGACCGCATACATACCCATCCCCCTCCACTCCGACCGCTCACATACCCATCCCCCTCCACTCTGACCGCATACATACCCATCCCCTTCCACACTGACCGCACATATACCCACCCCTCCACTCCGACAGCTCACATACTCATCCCCCTCCACTCCGACCGCACACATACCCACCCCTCCACTTTAACCGCACACATACCCACCCCTCCACTCTGACCGCACACATACCCACCCCCTCCACTCTGACCGCACACATACTCACCCCTCCACTCTAACCGTACACATACCCACCCCTCCACTCCGACCGCACACATACCCACCCCTCCACTCCGACCGCAAACATACCCACCCCTCCACTCCGACCGCACACATACCCACCGCTCCATTCCGACCGCACACATACCCATCCCCCTCCACTCTGACCGCACACATACCCACCTCTTCACTCCGACCGATCACATACCCATCCCCCTCCACTCTGACCGCACACATACCCATCCCCTTCCACTCTGACCGCATACATACCCACCCCTCCACTCCGACCGCACACATACCCATTCCCCTCCACTTCGACCGCACACATACCCATCCCCCTCCACTCTGACTGCACACATACCATTCCCCTCCACTCTGACCGCACACATACCCACCCCTTCACTCCGACCGCTCACATACCCACCCCCTCCACTCTGACCGCACACATACCCACCCCTCCACTCTAACCGTACACATACCCACCCCTCCACTCCGACCGCACACATACCCACCCCTCCACTCCGACCGCAAACATACCCACCCCTCCACTCCGACCGCACACATACCCACCGCTCCATTCCGACCACACACATACCCATCCCCCTCCACTCTGACCGCACACATACCCACCCCTTCACTCCGACCGCTCACATACCCATCCCCCTTCACTCTGACCGCACACATACCCATCCCCTTCCACTCTGACCGCATACATACCCACCCTTCCACTCCGACCGCAAACATACCCATTCCCCTCCACTTCGACCGCACACATACCCATCCCCCTCCACTCTGACTGCACACATACCATTCCCCTCCACTCTGACCGCACACATACCCACCCCTCCACTCCGACCGCTCACATACCCATCCCTTCCACTCTGACCGTACACATACCCAACCCCATCCACTCTGACCGCACACATACCTATCCCCCTCCACTCCGACCGCTCACATACTCTTCCCCCTCCTCTCCGACCGCACACATACCAATCCCCCTCCACTCCGACCGCACACATACCCATCCCCTCCACTCCGACCGCACACATACTCATCCCCCTCCACTCCGACCGCACACATACCCATCCCCCTCCACTTCGACCGCTCACATACTCATCCCCCTCCACTCCGACCGCACACATACCCACCCCGCCACTCCGACCGCACACATACCCATCCCCCTCCACTCTGACCGCACACATACCCACCCCTCCACTCCGACCGCACACATACCCACCCCTTCACTCCGACCGTTCACATACCCATCCCCCTCCACTCTGACCGCACACATACCCATCCCCCTCCACTCCGACCGCACACATACCGACCCCTTCACTCCGACCGTTCACATACCCATCCCCCTCCACTCCGACCGCACACATACCCACCACTCCACTCCGACCGCACACATACCCATCCCCCTCCACTCTGACCGCACACATACCCACCCCTTCACTCCGACCGCTCACATACCCACCTCCCTCCACTCTGACCGCACACATACCCATCCCCTTCCACTCTGACCGCACACATACCCACCCCTCCACTCCGACCGCAAACATACCCATTCCCCTCCACTTCGACCGCACACATACCCATCCCCCTCCACTCTGACTGCACACATACCATTCCCCTCCACTCTGACCGCACATATACCCACCCCTCCACTCCGACAGCTCACATACCCATCCCTTCCACTCTGACCGTACACATACCCAACCCCCTCCACTCTGACCGCACACATACCCATCCCCCTTCACTCCGACCGCACACATACCCATCCCCTCCACTCCGACCGCACACATACCCATCCCCCTCCACTCCGACCGCTCACATACTCTTCCCCCTCCTCTCCGACCGCACACATACCCATCCCCCTCCACTCCGACCGCACACATACCCACCCCCTCAACTCCGACCGCACACATACTCATCCCCCTCCACTCCGACCGCACACATACCCATCCCCCTCCACTCCGACCGCTCACATACTCATCCCCCATCCACTCCGACCGCACACATACCCACCCCGCCACTCCGACCGCACACATACCCATCCCCCTCCACTCTGACCGCACACATACCCACCCCTCCACTCCGACCGCACACATACCCACCCCTTCACTCCGACCGTTCACATACCCATCCCCCTCCACTCTGACCGCACACATACCCATCCCCCTCCACTCCGACCGCACACATACCCACCCCTTCACTCCGACCGTTCACATACCCATCCCCCTCCACTCCGACCGCACACATACCCACCCCTCCACTCCGACCGCACACATACCCATCCCCCTCCACTCCGACCGCACACATACCTACCCTCCACTCCGACCACACACATACCTACCCTCCACTCCGACCACACACATACCTACCCTCCATTCCGACCGCACACATACCCACCCCTCCACTCCGACCGCACACATACCCACCCCGCCACTCCGACCGCACACATACCCATCCCCCTCCACTCTGACCGCACATATACCCACCCCTCCACTCCGACCGCACACATACCCATCCCCCTCCACTCCGACCGCACACATACCCACCCCGCCACTCCGACCGCACACATACCCATCCCCCTCCACTCTGACCGCACACATACCCACCCCTCCACTCCGACCGCACACATACCCATCCCCCTCCACTCCGACCGCACACATACCCACCCCTCCACTCCGACCGCACACATACCCATCCCCCTCCACTCTGACCGCACACATACCCACCCCTCCACTCCGACCGCACACATACCCATCCCCCTCCACTCCGACCGCACACATACCCACCTCTCCACTCCGACCGCAAACATACCCATTCCCCTCCACTTCGACCGCACACATACCCATCCCCCTCCACTCTGACTGCACACATACCATTCCCCTCCACTCTGACCGCACACATACCCACCCCTTCACTCCGACCGCTCACATACCCACCCCCTCCACTCTGACCGCACACATACCCACCCCTCCACTCTAACCGTACACATACCCACCCCTCCACTCCGACCGCACACATACCCACCCCTCCACTCCGACCGCAAACATACCCACCCCTCCACTCCGACCGCACACATACCCACCGCTCCATTCCGACCACACACATACCCATCCCCCTCCACTCTGACCGCACACATACCCACCCCTTCACTCCGACCGCTCACATACCCATCCCCCTTCACTCTGACCGCACACATACCCATCCCCTTCCACTCTGACCGCATACATACCCACCCTTCCACTCCGACCGCAAACATACCCATTCCCCTCCACTTCGACCGCACACATACCCATCCCCCTCCACTCTGACTGCACACATACCATTCCCCTCCACTCTGACCGCACACATACCCACCCCTCCACTCCGACCGCTCACATACCCATCCCTTCCACTCTGACCGTACACATACCTAACCCCATCCACTCTGACCGCACACATACCCATCCCCCTCCACTCCGACCGCTCACATACTCTTCCCCCTCCTCTCCGACCGCACACATACCCATCCCCTCCACTCCGACCGCACACATACTCATCCCCCTCCACTCCGACCGCACACATACCCATCCCCCTCCACTTCGACCGCTCACATACTCATCCCCCTCCACTCCGACCGCACACATACCCACCCCGCCACTCCGACCGCACACATACCCATCCCCCTCCACTCTGACCGCACACATACCCACCCCTCCACTCCGACCGCACACATACCCACCCCTTCACTCCGACCGTTCACATACCCATCCCCCTCCACTCTGACCGCACACATACCCATCCCCCTCCACTCCGACCGCACACATACCGACCCCTTCACTCCGACCGTTCACATACCCATCCCCCTCCACTCCGACCGCACACATACCCACCACTCCACTCCGACCGCACACATACCCATCCCCCTCCACTCTGACCGCACACATACCCACCCCTTCACTCCGACCGCTCACATACCCACCTCCCTCCACTCTGACCGCACACATACCCATCCCCTTCCACTCTGACCGCACACATACCCATCCCCCTCCACTCCGACCGCACACATACCCATCCCCTCCACTCCGACCGCACACATACCCATCCCCCTCCACTCCGACCGCTCACATACTCTTCCCCCTCCTCTCCGACCGCACACATACCCATCCCCCTCCACTCCGACCGCACACATACCCACCCCTCCACTCCGACCGCACACATACCCATCCCCCTCCACTCTGACCGCACACATACCCACCCCTCCACTCCGACCGCACACATACCCATCCCCCTCCACTCCGACCGCACACATACCCACCTCTCCACTCCGACCGCAAACATACCCATTCCCCTCCACTTCGACCGCACACATACCCATCCCCCTCCACTCTGACTGCACACATACCATTCCCCTCCACTCTGACCGCACACATACCCACCCCTCCACTCCGACCGCTCACATACCCATCCCTTCCACTCTGACCGTACACATACCCAACCCCCTCCACTCTGACCGCACACATACCCATCCCCCTCCACTCCGACCGCACACATACCCATCCCCTCCACTCCGACCGCACACATACCCATCCCCCTCCACTCCGACCGCTCACATACTCTTCCCCCTCCTCTCCGACCGCACACATACCCATCCCCCTCCACTCCGACCGCACACATACCCACCCCCTCCACTCCGACCGCACACATACTCATCCCCCTCCACTCCGACCGCACACATACCCATCCCCCTCCACTCCGACCGCTCATATACTCATCCCCCTCCACTCCGACCGCACACATACCCACCCCGCCACTCCGACCGCACACATACCCATCCCCCTCCACTCTGACCGCACACATACCCACCCCTCCACTCCGACCGCACACATACCCACCCCTTCACTCCGACCGTTCACATACCCATCCCCCTCCACTCCGACCGTTCACATACCCATCCCCCTCCACTCCGACCGCACACATACCCATCCCTACTCCGACCGCACACATACCCATCCCCCTCCACTCCGACCGCACACATACCTACCCTCCACTCCGACCACACACATACCTACCCTCCACTCCGACCACACACATACCTACCCTCCACTCCGACCGCACACATACCCACCCCTCCACTCCGACCGCACACATACCCACCCCGCCACTCCGACCGCACACATACCCATCCCCCTCAGCTCTGACCGCACACATACTCACCCCTCCACTCCGACCGCACACATACCCATCCCCCTCCACTCCGACCGCACACATACCCACCCCGCCACTCCGACCGCACACATACCCATCCCCCTCCACTCTGACCGCACACATACCCACCCCTCCACTCCGACCGCACACATACCCATCCCCCTCCACTCCGACCGCACACATACCCACCCCTCCACTCCGAACGCACACATACCCATCCCCCTCCACTCTGACCGCACACATACCCACCCCTCCACTCCGACCGCACACATACCCATCCCCTTCCACTCCGACCGCACACATACCCACCCCTCCACTCCTACCGCACACATACCCATCCCCCTCCACTCCGACCGCACACATACCCACCCCTCCACTCCGACCGCACACATACCCACCCCTCCGCTCCGACCGCACACATACCCACCCCTCCGCTCCGACCGCACACATACCCACCCCCTCCACTCCGATCGCACACATACCCACCCCTCCGCTCCGACCGCACACATACCCACCACTCCACTCCGACCGCACACATACCCACCACTCCACTCTGACCGCACACATATCCACCACTCCACTCCGACCGCACACATACCCACAACTCCACTCTGACCGAATATTAGGGGCTCCTCTTCTACTGTATGTGTCAACTTTACAGGGTATCTCACTGCTTGGTGGGACTTTAAACAGCATTTTCTTGACCTTTATATGCGTCCTTTTGTAATGTTAAATTAGGCGCATACGATTATATTTAAAATGATCAAAACATAGGTATTGACTTTGTTTGCCAGGATAATATCCTGTTTCCATAATTAAAAGAATGTTCTCTACATATCTTCTTTTGTGACGCACCGGTCCGGGGGTAGTGACATATTTCGAAATGATATCGTCAATATGAACTTTAACCTAGGGAAACTATCACTAGAAAATATATAATCCTTAATTTATGTTAGCGTATCATAATCCCGAGTTCTCAGACATCAAAAAAGGTCGACATATCCGATAAGACAACAATGTCCATTTTATTTGATATTGCACATAGTTATAATATAATGTGACTAAATTGTTGTGGGTAAACCCAGTTTAGTGTTTCATTGTCACAATTAATTACCTTGTTCAACCTGATGATAGTATGACACAATATCTTAATTTGCTAATTCACATTTTTTCTTAATTGATAGAAATCATTTGAACATTACGTACCGGATCTTCTTGCGGCTCAACCTGGTCGTCCGTTCCGTTGTCTGAGCCATTGTCCGTTCCGTTGTCCGAGCCATTGTACGTTCCATTGTCCGCGTCGGTGTCCGTAACGTTGTCCTGACTACTAATAATGTTTATTGTGTTAATGGGAACGTCATTGGTACTAGAACAACAACCCATCCTCGCTGGTTCTGACTGTACAGATAAAACAGATATCTCCTTCAACTTTGCTTTCGGATTTAATTAAAATTGACTCCTTATTAACTGTTTATTTTGCAGTCTTAGCTTTTGAAAATGTTAGCGTCATATCTTTTTGCATGTTTCTGGAATAAGGATGTACTTTTTTCCCATGAAAAATATGTTTTAGCATGTTAATGTATAGACATATGTAATTGCATACTAGTCAGTAACGAATTGAGTGGACATTTGTTTATCAGAAAGTAAGCTTATATAATAAAGTAATCAATCAATAAAATCGATAATACTTTTATAGGAAACTTTGCCTCGGATGTTACAACAAAAACTTCGCATGTACATGTAATGTAAAACAAAGAACAGCTCACCTTCCATATAATCCTCAATGTCACTAGGCCCGTGTCTGTATCATTATGTACTGTCTTTAACGGAGTGTAAATTCAATGCTTCTTCAGGATTAAAACGCCAAGACACTTTGGTGGCCTTTTCGGTTGCTAATACAGTGTAATCTTTTCTGTGAATTTTTCCAATCTGTTTCTTGGAAAGCAATTAAATTGAGGTATAAATTGTTCATGGCCGAGTTCAACGTTATGAGATTTTACAAAAGCCACATTTTCAAAGTGGATATACATATCTTTTTTAGAAACTTATTCCTTAAACACCAAAGCCTTATTTCCCTCAGATATAGTCTAAAATATAATATAACTTTTCCTACCTGTTTTAATAGTGTTGTTTTTTTTCAAACTTCATGTATATATATTTTTTTTATTTAATGTAAAATTCGTGTACCGCTCGTTCAACTTTACTTATTATTACTGTTACAGTGTGTACAATAATCATAACGGCAGGATTAGCTTTTAGTAGTAATGAAGCCGTTTAACATACCAGTCGTGTAATTGAGGGTGTCATTATATGTCGGGTAGGAATTGAAAAAAAAAAATAAAAGGAAACAAATGCAAGTAACAAACCATTTCTGCATACAGGGGATTTTATTTCCGTTGTTTTAAATAACCCTGTATTGTACAGATAATAGCAAGAGATTTAAATAAACAAAATAGAAAATAAAAAAACAAGTATATGTTTTTAACTCGACTCGCCAACACTTATGTTATACACTTTAAATAGTCGGTAGATAATAACCTCGGTCTATCAATCTATGCTTCAATCTCTCTGATTTACAAAGTTGTATTGATCTCTTCTTGTAAATACATTTTCCTTTGGGTAAGTCTTACACCACTCCATATGTTTATCAAACACTCAGCAAGTGTTTCATCCGTTTGCAGTTCCTATATACAATCCGTTCCGGCTAATATACTGGTCATTATAAATTCTGCTTTTGGCTAACACTAGCCGAAGAGCTTATTGTTTTAAATTACCGAAACCACTTATTCTTGTACTTTTAATACTGTTTTGTATGTAATATCATTATTTGTGTCTTGATAAAGGAGCGGATTGCTTCGAAAATTTGACAGCACCATGCAGTTTGTGCACACTTTGAATTACTTCTTTGCCCTTTATATCTATATGTACAGTACTCGTTTATATAGAGAGTACAAATTGATACTCATAATATTCATCAATATGAACAAAATTACAAAAACCTTTATTATAAATCATTATGATTTACCTAATGTTTTACATGACGTAAAATTTACAAACATATGAACAGTAAGTGTACAATCTTATTGATGATTTAGTCAAACGAATAATTGATAATAAAATTTTCTTTAGCTCTTGTAAATGGTTCGAGGCCTACAAATGTAAGTCAGACACAGGGCATGTACACTATTGACTGAAAACACCCTTGAATTAGAATAGCTGGTAACTATATATATAAAAAAACCTTGCGATAAATAAAGATAAACGTGTGTAACCATATCAGGTGTAGCGGTAGAAGAAATAGGTTTCCAGGACATTTACAGAAGTTATCCGTAACGTGTTTCGTGACGTGACGAGAGTATACGCGAGTAGACGAGTAGACAATACTGAGTTAGGAATGTTGTACATGTGCTAGGGCTGCTGTATCAAGAGTATACGATAGTTGACGAGAGTAGACAATACTGAGTTGGGAATGTTGTACATGTGCTAGGGTTGCTGTATCAAGAGTATACGAGAGTAGACGAGAGTAGACAATACTGAGTTAGGAATGTTGTACATGTGCTAGGGTTGCTGTATCAAGAGTATACGAGAGTAGACAATACTGAGTTGGGATGTTGTACATGTGCTAGGGTTGCTGTATCAAGAGTATACGATAGTTGACGAGAGTAGACAATACTGAGTTAGGAATGTTGTACATGTGCTAGGGTTGCTGTATCAAGAGTATACGATAGTTGACGAGAGTAGACAATACTGAGTTAGGAATGTTGTACATGTGCTAGGGTTGCTGTATCAAGAGTATACGATAGTTGACGAGAGTAGACAATACTGAGTTAGGAATGTTGTACATGTGCTAGGGTTGCTGTATCAAGAGTATACGAGAGTATACGAGAGTAGACAATACTGAGTTGGGATGTTGTACATGTGCTAGCTGTATCAAGAGTATACGAGAGTATACGAGAGTAGACAATACTGAGTTGGGATGTTGTACATGTGCTAGGAGTGCTGTATCAAGGATGAGATGTCCTGTAATGGTTGTGGTTCCTTGGTTATGTCCCTTGTTCCTTCTGTTACTTGTGGTTCATTGACAATATAAAGAGGATATCTAACAGTATCTTTAGTAATAATCAATATCTTTCACGAGTGTGGCTGATTTAAAAAATAAATACGATTGACACAGCATGAGTGAAAGATATTAAAATAGTAGCCACGCGAGTGAAATATATTTCGCATTATTGAAGATACTATTAGATATTCTGTTTATTAAATTTTATTGCAAAAATCTACCCCGAAACGCAAAACGACTAAGTTGTCAAATCTTGGTGTTTATGATAATACGTATGGCATTAGCAAGTCTAGACGACTCGAGCTGACAAAATATAGTCAATAAAGTTTGAAAGCCCGTCACTATAGATAGTTATATTTATTTGGTAAAACATTGTATCGATACATAAACAAAGCCCTGTACATTAACAAAACAATGCATGTTTTACTACGATACACTATATAACACAGTAAAGTCGGAGACTTAAACAGGCAGTCTTCGCGTGAAATGTGGAAACAGAATTCCTAGTTCATTCGATGATTTTCGCATGAATTTCAGGGGAATTTCATGTATAATTAAGTTGTATATTACATTCATATTTTTCGTTCAAATTTCATGTGAAAAACAAGTCACGTGAAATTCATGTGAAGATACATTGACTATGTTTCCACTGTGGTCCTTAACAGGAAACAAATAGTACGAACATTTTAAATGTTATAATATAAAATACTAATCACAAGTTAATACTTGGTCTAGATATAACATAGGTTCATATAAGAATTATCACATTGCATAAATAGCTGTGGTGTATCTCAATATTTTTCCATGTAAATCTTTCTTTTGTTTCTATTTTGCCTCTAGTTTAATCGATTTTCAGTTCGGATTATGGTTTAGTTGACGCTTTGGTATTCTCTTATTTTGTTTTTGAGTTATATTTTAGATTAATGATCGCATCAATACAATGTTACCAAACATAAAAAAATATATATATTCGTTGGAAATATTTGGATTTACATGATTTACTAGCGAACTATGTGTATGATATCCACCATATACACATGTAACCATTAACTTCTTTTGATAACTTATTTTAAAGAAAAATGTAAAATGTATATGACTTCATATTTTAAATAAGTGAGTCAAGTTATTTATAATAATGGAATATATTTTATATATAAATCACGTCATCAAATCAGATCGCTACACGTTGTTGATCAGCTGTGAATCTCGAATGTTTGGGAGCGAGGGAAATGCAGAGTTGTTTCGTCACCACTTGCACGTATCCAGATGATATGATATGAGTAACACCAATGTGAGTTATACTTCCTCACTTTCACTGTAAGAGGACACTACATTATGTAATTCGTATAGCATAACTTTTCACTTGTAGACGCTCTGTGTTTCGATTGACAAAAGTTTCCTTAGATCAAACTGATAACATTCTGACCAGCATACTATAACAGCTGCATTAAAATGAAAGGTAATTGTGGAATTGAACGCCATATTCCCAGAGAACAGTTCCACAATACTAGTTAACATATTGATAATTCTGGGTAGTAAAATGAGACATTCGTGTCGCTAAGTCAATTATAACCAGCATTTGAATAGATCCTAGGCGATTTTCCATGCTTGTGTGAAAGCTATGTTTTGATTTGTCAAATCAGCAAAAGTGATATTTTTCACTAGAATGAATAGTTTTCTATAATTCATTGGTAACAATGAAATAAACCCTTATTACTTGTATAGCCATTGTCCTATAACTACCCTGGTTCTTTGGTTATATTACTTTATTCTTTTTATTTCCGTTGTTTCATGGATTATGTCCCCTTATTCCTTGTATTATCATTCTCGATGATATCTATTGTCATGCTATTGTCGTGGTCAAAGGATTATGTCCCCTTATTCCTTTTATTTCCATTTTCGATGATACCTATTGCCATGCTATTGTCGTGGTCCATGGATTATGTCCCCTTATTCCTTTTATTTCCATTCTCGATGATATCTATTGCCATGCTATTGTCGTGGTCCATGGATTATGTCCCCTTATTCCTTTTATTTCCATTCTCGATGATACCTATTGTCATGTAATTGTCGTGGTCCATGGATTATGTCCCCTTATTCCTTGTATTATCATTCTCGATGATATCTATTGCCATGCTATTGTCGTGGTCCATGGATTATGTCCCCTTATTCCTTTTATTTCCATTCTCGATGATACCTATTGTCATGTAATTGTCGTGGTCCATGGATTATGTCCCCTTATTCCTTGTATTATCATTCTCGATGATATCTATTGCCATGCTATTGTCGTGGTCCATGGGTTATGTCCCCTTATTCCTTTTATTTCCATTCTCGATGATATCTATTGCCATGCTATTGTCGTGGTCCAAGGATTATGTCCCCTTATTCCTTTTATTTCCATTCTCGATGATACCTATTGCCATGCTATTGTCGTGGTCCATGGATTATGTCCCCTTATTCCTTGTATTATCATTCTCGATGATACCTATTGCCATGCTATTGTCGTGGTCCATGGATTATGTCCCCTTATTCCTTTTATTTCCATTCTCGATGATATCTATTGCCATGCTATTGTCGTGGTCCAAGGATTATGTCCCCTTATTCCTTTTATTTCCATTCTCGATGATACCTATTGCCATGCTATTGTCGTGGTCCATGGATTATGTCCCCTTATTCCTTTTATTTCCATTCTCGATGATATCTATTGCCATGCTATTGTCGTGGTCCATGGATTATGTCCCCTTATTCCTTTTATTTCCATTCTCGATGATATCTATTGCCATGCTATTGTCGTGGTCCAAGGATTATGTCCCCTTATTCCTTTTATTTCCATTCTCGATGATATCTATTGCCATGCTATTGTCGTGGTCCAAGGATTATGTCCCCTTATTCCTTGTATTATCATTCTCGATGATATCTATTGCCATGCTATTGTCGTGGTCCAAGGATTATGTCCCCTTATTCCTTTTATTTCCATTCTCGATGATATCTATTGCCATGCTATTGTCGTGGTCCAAGGATTATGTCCCCTTATTCCTTTTATTTCCATTCTCGATGATATCTATTGTCATGCTATTGTCGTGGTCCATGGATTATGTCCCCTTATTCCTTGTATTATCATTCTCGATGATATCTATTGCCATGCTATTGTCGTGGTCCAAGGATTATGTCCCCTTATTCCTTTTATTTCCATTCTCGATGATATCTATTGCCATGCTATTGTCGTGGTCCAAGGATTATGTCCCCTTATTCCTTTTATTTCCATTCTCGATGATATCTATTGCCATGCTATTGTCGTGGTCCAAGGATTATGTCCCCTTATTCCTTTTATTTCCATTCTCGATGATATCTATTGCCATGCTATTGTCGTGGTCCAAGGATTAAGTCCCCTTATTCCTTTTATTTCCATTCTCGATGATACCTATTGTCCTGTAATTGTCGTGGTCCATGGATTATGTCCCCTTATTCCTTGTATTGCCATTCTCGATGATACCTATTGTCATGTAATTGTCGTGGTCCAAGGATTATGTCCCCTTATTCCTTTTATTTCCATTCTCGATGATATCTATTGCCATGCTATTGTCGTGGTCCAAGGATTATGTCCCCTTATTCCTTTTATTTCCATTCTCGATGACGTCTTTTGTCATGTAATTGTCGTGGTCCATGGATTATGTCCCCTTATTCCTTTTATTTCCATTCTCGATGATACCTATTGTCATGTAATTGTCGTGGCCCATGGATTATGTCCCCTTATTCCTTGTATTGCCATTCTCGATGATATCTGTTACAATGTTGTTTACCTACAACAGAAACAGTTTATTTTAGCAGAAAAAACATGAAATTAAGATGGCTGTATAATTTAGTAAGATACAGCAAGTTAAACCTGAATCACACTGCACCATACAACTGTTTCATCATTTAAGGACTCATTGGTCAATCTAGAGCCTGACCACGTGGTTCAGTATATGTCCACACGTCTACACTGATCTTCTTTTAAGAATAAGTGTATTGAATGTTACATAATTGCAAGTTAAAGGTCACCAGCACGTACGCTTATTGATAATACGGTACCTTTAGAAGTAGACCTCATGTAGCCATTGAATGTGTAAACATTGGTAAATATAAAATAATTTCATATTTGAATACATACCTATGTTTCACGTTTGTGTATTTCCATATAGACATAAATTGTTAATAGTTATCTTGCTTCTACGGTCGTTCTGATGTTATCCTGTGAATTTATATTACCTTCAAAGAGTCACTTTTGTTGATATGTTTGGTACATTAATGTTTAGTATAAACAATGTATACTTTGATACATCTTAGGTCATCTATAATCATTCACAGTTATTGTTATATATGCTATCCGGAATACAGTTGGTTCAGTTTACTAGTCACGCACTGCATGTGATTTCATTATGTGTTTTCATAATAAAAGAGCTCGCTATTACGGGCCATGTTGAATCCCACCTGTTGTAAGTTTGCTGTAATTTTACACCTCCATACATAACAGTTATCGTTTGGCGTGTAGTAAGCTATTCAGTTCCATGTAAACAAGCAACTGGAGATGCGGATGGAATAATTGCCTTGACTGCAATCCAATGTAACAAGGATATGCAAACTGTAGTCTTGGGTGAAGACAGATCTGCATGTTCTACTGCTACATCATTATTCTGTCCTTTATGTCCTTTCACACATGCTTTCTACGGGTGTGACAGCACATCGAGAATGTATGGAATAGGAAAAGTAGCTGTTTTTAAAAGAGAGCATCTAAACTATCCATAACAAATGTATTAATGAACACTGAATCTTCAATTAGAGAAATTAGACCTGCATTCGAGGAAATAGCAGGATAACTATTTGGTGCGGTTACCCAAGAGGGAATAAACATTCTTCGCTGGAGAAAGTTTGTCTCTATAACGTCCACGGGTATGTCTGGTGTCCAAATACACACACTGCCGCCCACTTCCGAAGCACTACAGTGTACGTTTCCATGTATTCTAACAGTGCCAGGAGTGGTCAGGAAACACATTGGATGTACTCATGTAACAAAGTGGGACTTAGATTTACTGCTGAGGTGTACAAAATCTGGCTTAAAATGAAACACCGGACACAAGGTGTTTGCAATTAGTATAACCGTACCAATAGTAATTATTTAGCGGTAATTAATTCGCGCGGGGTTCATAGGTGGTCAATGGGGCAGTGATCTAACGATAAGATTAGGATCTATCAAACAGCTTCCACATGTCGATCAGGGTGTTAGAGGAGTAGAAATGTAATTGCAGTCATCTTCGGAGCGTTACATATATGGTAAACTCGGGAGGGGATTGCACTTTGCACACGACCCTCTAGAGTTTGGGTGGCATAAAAAGGGGTCAGGTATAAGGGATTAGGAAGAGCGATACAGACCACGGGAATGGACGGACCGACAATAACTAACACCTGGAGGAACCGATGAATAAAACTACAGAACTTACCAACAACACTTTGTCACTCTTGCTTTGTTACAAGAGCTGATTTTGGTGCACGTTGACCAGGATTCGAACCGAGACACAACGTTTGGAAAAGAAGAAAAGGTAGGTGATTTGGCTTTTAATTTAGACCCTAAGTAGCTCTCATAATGGCAAATGTTGATTCAGTACAATTGTTTCAGGAACGTTATATACAATTGAATAGGTTATTTTCTGTGTTAGGGGCTTGGGAAGTAGTACATGTAGTTAAACAATTTCTCAGGGTATCTTCATTGTTTAATGTGGGGATTAGGGACATAATGAACTTTAGAAACTTCAAAGATCCTGAGAGGGGTAAAATACAAATTATTTTGTCGAACTAGCGTGAAAGGTGTAAGGGGGTATGTATTTTAGTAATACAGAATATCGTAGGGAATAACAGTATAAAGTGTAGATATATGGGACAGAGCCAATTAGAAGAATTACGATTATAACAAAGCTATTTGAAATTTAACTTTAAAAAGAAAAACATTAAAGAATGTTAGTATGTGTGCAATAGAGAATAAATCGGAAATTGATTTTTAAAATTCTATAGATAGGAAAAACTCAGATGTAACAGATATGATAAAGTGAGAAAAATAATAGAAATGAGCATGGTTTTAAACGAAATGAGTATAAAGATACCAATGAAACATACACAGAGGCAAAACAACCGGAATAACTTTTTTTCACCAGTTTAGATTGAACACTCAAAATATATTAAGTAGGAACTATGTACTAGAGTGTATACAGTATAAGTATTAGGAGATTAGAATAAATATAACAATATATAATTAACCCAATGGCACAATGCAAAACACTAAAACGTGTAAAACGAGTAAAACACTCTGTTCATAAGTTGATAGATAGGAGGAGTAAAAAGTTAAGATACATGTAAAAGAGAAATAGGAAATCAATTGACAGGAAGATATGTAACCCTATATAAAAAAATCCTAATAATAAGATAGGACTGACATGTACCCAAAATTCATGTGAAATTGAAATGCAGAAGCAGAGACTTAGGATACTCGTAAAAGGTGTAATTAATACATTTAGGAAATTTATAAAACTTTAAAACGAAAACAAAAACTGTAGAAAATACATTGCTTGTAATCAACTAGTATTAGATGTGTTCATAAAAATAAAGTTCACTATAAACAAAATTTGTTAGTGAGACCTGGTGTCAGACTTAATTATGGTTTAAGATATTAGCGAGTTGAGGTTTCCTATATGCTTTGTTTTGATATGATATCCATGTAGTCTCTATTGTAAGTCTCACATAAACACTATAGTATAGTGGTGTGATAATGAATAGTGCATTCATATCCTTCCCAGATGTTAAGCAATTAGTTGGAGAATATGGAGAACGATGATGCAATATCATAATGAGAACATGTGTATAGGTATTGATAACATCATTTTGATTCCGAGGCAAGCTCAGATGATGCTGAGTTATGCAAACGTTTAATAGATAGAAAATCTAGATAAGAGTCGCAATTAACAGAAAAGTTCCAGTAACAATATAAAGCAATTTGCTAACCAGAATGACCTGTTAAGTGAAGATCACTGTGGTTCAGGTTATATGTCAGTTAATGAAGAAATAATAAGTAACAGCAATATGTTGGGTGTTGATTAGGTGATATTGACGATTGGGAGGTACCAACAGGTAATTTCATACGTCCTGTCCGAAAACCCCTATTTGTGGTACCCCCCGATGATAGCTCTGATACCGAGACGAGTTCAGAGAGTGGTAGATTACCTCCCCTAGATAGAATTACAAACAAATTCCGTCAGGAAAGAGAAACTTCATCCGATGAGGAGGACATTCCTCTGATGGAATTAGCCAAACGTTTAAAAGACAAAAGGTCTAGGCTAGAATCTCAAATAATATCTGACGAGTTAGTTAGTGTAGCTAGTTCAGAAAATGACATAGGGGACCCATATTGCGATGAAGATGAAAACATGTCAATCGATGAGATCGAACAATAAACATTAACATTCTTTTTTAAATAGTTTTGCGAATCGGAATCGGTAATCTTTTAAATTAATTAACCCCCCCTTGGTAGTCCGTGTTTAATGTTTATCCAAAATGTATATGTTCAGGGCACAAGGAGACTGTTGATTTTACTGATACTTTTACTCGCTGGGCTAGTTGACTGCACTCCTGTTTAAAATTTAGGAAAATTAACGAAATTACAACCACTCGTTCAAAATGAGTCTTTCGTACAGGTTACAAACTGCAACATTCTACACTGGAAATTTGCGCGCACAGTTAGATATGTTTGCACTCGGACACCTGTCACCTAGCGTCATTTCGAAAATAAATCTACACGAATTTTTAGTCGGGTTAGACATAAAATACAAACTTATGGGAATATTATAAGTTTCTTATCTGTAAAACCAAAATGTTAAAAGATAAGATCATGATTATAACCATTTTCTATTGATTGATATTAACGAGGAAGTCGAATTAAAAAAAAATTAGTTATCACTCATGATTAAATTCCAATATTGATTCCCTTATATGTATTATGACCACGAAAATACCAGTTAGACAGTATGGGATAGTAGGAGTAGGAAATATTTTACTGTTATTTATATGTATATATACGATATGGGTTAGGGAGGTTATGTAGGGATCGACTAGTCATGAGAGAGCGAAAAAGGTCAGGTAAGCCAATCACCAAACCTCGTCTCCAACTGGTGACGCTGACTGAAAAGAGAGTGGACAACACTGAAGTTCCACAAACCAACAGCACCGATGGTCATCGAAGGATGTACGATGAACAGAGAGTAAATTAAACAACCCTGACAACCCTCAACCAACAGCACCTGTGGTCACCAACAGATGTCAACAGGATGCCGTCCACAAGATATACCCCTGTGTACCCGGGAATCCCCTTGCAGGGAATTCCCTCTCAACCAACAATCCAAACAACGCCCTGGGGAGCAATCTCAAATATTGATGACAGTGTGAGTAAGGGGCAAAATCAAGAACATTACAATTGTGCTCCTATACAAAATCATTGTAACAAGAAAACCGGAAGTGGACTCTTAATTTAAGAAGACATCGTAGAACCCACCTTCCCCATGTTGACAACGTTAACGAAGTAAGAAGACAGACAGTGTTGATAATCATAGAAATCAACACGATTTTGGACAGTATTTTATAACGGATATATATAACGTATATATATGAACAATGTGTTGTGTTTAAAATGAGAGCGGTCTACAACAAACGGGTGAGGATCCGAGACTGGCTTTTCATGTTATTAAATGAACAAAGTGTTGTGAGAGTGGTCTACAACAAACGGGTGAGGATCCGAGACCAACTTTTCCGTAAACAACCTTGAATGACTATGTAAACGTAAACAGTTATGAGGTGGAATTCAACTTAAGGAAGGATATCCGGAATCCACTTTCTACATCGGACAGGAAATTACTTTTCTGTTAAAACTGATATTTTAAGAACTGTTGTAAAGATAACTTGGAGTTTAACGCGCGTATTGGAGGTGGCATTCTACAATGGGTGAGGACCTGGATACCACATTTCCATGATGACAGACTATAAGTGTATATACTAAGTGACAATCGCGATTGTGTTTTATTTCATTTTATATGATCATCATATTTTATTTCCGATCGGAATATCATTTTATTTGTGTGTGGACTAATTGATTAAATGAACAATATTGTGAGGACTATTCAATGTCGAACGCGACATAAGTGTTTTTCCCAATGAATATTAATTACTTATAATTCACATCACCACGTGGATTTTATTATAATTATCTTGTTTTGATAGGGATAAAATAATAATTTTGATATGTACATCTATTACAGGTGAATTTTAAAGAAGAAATTGTGTATTGATTTGTCATTGTAAATATGTTGATAATTATAAGTACCCACTAACCGACCTTAACGACTGAAGGACATATAGGTAACCTTACATACTTATCAAATGACGTGACATCCTATTGTTATTTAGGGGGCAGTACTAGATGTTAATCGATACCAAGGTAGGGCCTATACAGTGTCTAAGGGAAGTTTTTATAGATTTATCTGAGATGGGAATGGATTGAAAGTAGTTAAATAAATCACTGAAAAAAAAAGTTGGGATAATAGTTGAACAGCCTTGAAAGAACTGTAATTAGTAATTATATTTCTTTGAAAGAAAAGGGACGTATGTAACAAAGTGGGACTTAGATTTACTGCTGAGGTGTACAAAATCTGGCTTAAAATGAAACACCGGACACAAGGTGTTTGCAATTAGTATAACCGTACCAATAGTAATTATTTAGCGGTAATTAATTCGCGCGGGGTTCATAGGTGGTCAATGGGGCAGTGATCTAACGATAAGATTAGGATCTATCAAACAGCTTCCACATGTCGATCAGGGTGTTAGAGGAGTAGAAATGTAATTGCAGTCATCTTCGGAGCGTTACATATATGGTAAACTCGGGAGGGGATTGCACTTTGCACACGACCCTCTAGAGTTTGGGTGACATAAAAAGGGGTCAGGTATAAGGGATTAGGAAGAGCGATACAGACCACGGGAATGGACGGACCGACAATAACTAACACCTGGAGGAACCGATGAATAAAACTACAGAACTTACCAACAACACTTTGTCACTCTTGCTTTGTTACACTCAACTATGGATTGAAAGTCAAAGCCAGTGAACTATTTCCAGTTTACACAACAAGTCGAGAACCACAAAAACTCTCTCAAACGTATCCATCGCAACTACAAACAGTATTGTGGCAATTGTAACAAAGTGGGACTTAAATTTACTGCTGAGGTGTACAAAACCTGGCTTAAAATGAAACACCGGACACAAGGTGCTTGCAATTAGTATAACCGTACCAATAGTAATTAGTTAGCGGTAATTAGTTCGCGCGGGGTTCATAGGTTGTCTATGGGGCAGTGATCTAACAGTAGTGATCTAACAGTAGATTAGGATCCATCAAACAGCTTCCACATGTCGATCAGAGTGTTAGAAGAGTAGAAATGTAATTGCAGTTATCTTCAGATCGTTACATATATGGTAAACTCGGGAGAGGATTGCACTTTGCACATGACCCTCTAGATTCTGGGAGCCATAAAAGGGGGTTTGGTATAAGGGATGAGACAGAGCGGGACAGACTACGGAAACAGACAGACCTTGACGACACCTATAACATCTGGGGAATCTTCAAAAATCAACTTAAGTGACAATCGCGATCGTGTGTTATTTTATTTAATTTTATTAAAGTGTGTGACTAATTGATTAAATGAAAAATATTGTGAGGACTCTTCATGTCGGACGCGACATAAGTGTTTTTCTTAATGGATACTACGGAGATTAATTACTTCTGATTCACATCACCCATGGATTTTATTATAATTATCTTGTTTTGATAGGGATAAAATAACAACTTTGATATGTTCATCTATTACAGGTGAATTGATTGTGTATTGATTTGTAATTGTAAATATGTTGATAATTATATGTACCCACTAACCGACCTTTCTGACTGAAGTACAAATAGGTAACCTTACATTCTTATCAAATGACTTGACATCCTATTGTCATTTAGGGGGCAGTACTAGATGATAATCGAAACCAAGGTAGGGCCTATACAGTGTCTAAGGGAAGTTTTTATAGATTTATCTGAGGTGGGAATGGATTGAAGGTAGTTAAATAAATCACTGGGAAAAAAATAGTTGGGTTAATAGTTGTATGGCCTTGAAAGAACTATAATTATTAATTATATTTCTTTGAGAGAAAAGGGACGAATGTAACAAAGTGGGACTTAAATTTACTGCTGAGGTGTACAAAGTCTGGCTTAAAATGAAACACCGGACACAAGGTGCTTGCAATTAGTATAAACGTACCAATAGTAATTATTTAGCGGTAATTAGTTCGCGCGGGGTTCATAGGTGGTCTATGGGGCAGTGATCTAACAGTAGATTAGGATCTATCAAACAGCTTCCACATGTCGATCAGAGTGTTAGAAGAGTAGAAATGTAATTGCAGTCATCTTCAGATCGTTACATATATGGTAAACTCGGGACGGGATTACACTTTGCACACGACCCTCTAGATTCTGGGAGCCATAAAAAGGGGTTTGGTATAAGGGATGAGACAGAGCGGGACAGACCACGGAAACAGACAGACCTTGACGACACCTATAACATCTGGGGAATCTTCAATAAACAACAACTTAACCAACAACAGTTGTCACTCTTGTTCTGTTACACAATATCAGATGTTCCTGTTGCAAGAATGGATATTTTGTTAATACGTGGGAAGATTGCAAACATCTGAACTGTACAAATACCATATAACATTCCTGTGCATGGTTTGCACGAGGAGACCTGATGTGGTTACCGTTTATCTGTCACTCCAAATACATTTGTTTACCAAGATGGCAGAACAGATTTAACTGTAAGAATTGTTTGATCACTGTGTGATCTTGATTAAAGGTATGTTCGTTTTACGCCTGAAACGTCCTATATAATGACCTGTACAATGACGTTCCCGCATTCTTTTACAGTCATATTTTAGAAATACTATTTTACATACATGTGCTGTTTTATTTCACAGAAATCAGCTTAGAACTTACATGCCATATCTCTGTGTATATAGATAATTGTGATTCTTATTCTTTCTAATGCTAATAAGCGTTGTTGATTATATAGAAATGTAGAACGTCCTATATAATTGCCCCCAAAAAGAGGGTTCCGCCATATATGTATATGAAGGACCGATTGTTTACCATTATACCAGAAGTTTATCTGATTCAGGGCTAAATTGACTGACATATACGTACTGTAAGTCTAAATATGTCCTTACCCAGACGTAGAAGGTGCCAGCGGCGGGACTACAGAGCCGGAAGTCGTCCTCGTCATGTCTCCGGATTATGTCCTGGACCTCTATTGCGGTACTATCATCCACATGCCGGGCTTGTTTTTCGGAAAACTGCCGGACACGACGTATCACAGAATTACGTCCTGTCCTCCTCAACAAAGTCTGGATGTCCTGCCAAAACTAACAACACGATACAATACGTATGATATTCAAAAGGATAACGAATATGGTCAAGAACAAATTCAGAACTCAATGCCTGTAAAAGAACAAAACTGAAGAGGAGTTCAAAATAATACACAAAAATACTTGTGTTTTTAACGTGCAAAGAGGTACATGTAAAAATATCACTACATCAAAAATATTGAGGGACATGTATTCAACGTATCTTTACTTTTTTGCTGGAATGTAAATTGCTGTTATATTAATAAAAAATACCTCAAGGCTGTCCTTCGATACTCCAAGTAGGGTGAAGGTCGCCACCATCACGTCCATTATAGGGGGTTGAGGTTTCTGGTAGCGATGGAGCTCAGACACTGTGGATTGCTGCATTGCCAGTATGTCGTGAGCAAATCTGTTCAATTTGATCAGCTCCTTTCGCAACTGATCCGCCTCTTTAATCTTTGGTTCCAGTTGAGATTTGAACTTTGACTTCTCGGCGTTGCCAATTGCAGTATCGAGAGGATCGATATGGCGCCTCATAATGGCTTCGTCAAGACCTTTATCAATTCCAGAAGCAGTTACTTTTAATACGGAACTTATAGTACAAAACATCTAAAATGTATATAGAAGATCGAAAAAGTGCATTCTCAGCACAAATCTGTCTTTGTTTAAAAAAAAAAAGATATACGTACCTTTCTCTAACATCAGAAAATTCTGTATTTTAAGAGCAACTTCTAAATCACCATTATCCTCCAAGTCCATCTTCTGGAACCTATCTATGCATGTTGTTAATGTTTCCAGATCGTTGCCAGTCGATGCCGTTTTCAGATCCTCTCTTGTCCTCCTCTCAGTGACGTTCTGTAAAGGATTTTTTTCAGAATATTTATTGTTCAGTTCTTTGATACAATGGATTGGGCAACAGGCATAGCCTCTGAGCGCCCTCTCCTTACAGTTATAAACAGTTTATACACATCTTACTGAATTCAAATATAGATAAACATAGATAACATATATTAGTTACATATTGTTAACTATATTGTTGTCATAAACTCATCGGGGAATACATATTTCTCAGTGCGATATGAATTAAGTTGTTTTATAATGTTCTTTAGTTTGCCCTGTAGTTCGGTTGTCAATTCTGAGTTTTCATTGTTAGTACCTTGGAAAATAGGCCTACCCTTCCGGAACACATGGTCTTACTCTTCGCGTGCTTTTCATGGGCTCATATGCACTTTTCTGATTATATTTACCATAGTTTTCTCGCTCTCGAGTACTAATTTACCATATTTTGTGTTTCAGAAAGCACATCTTGTACTTACATTTGTCAAGTCATCTAGTAAAACGCTGAGATGATAATAAGAAAATATTTCAACTTTTATCAAATGAAACGTTTTAAAACTCTTATCAATTTTTAATTAAATATGTAACCTTCTGTTAACCGACTTGCTAACCTTAAAGAACCAGCATGTGCATTTCGGTCACTTACCTCCCGTTTCTTCTTTTTCTTCTTCTTTTGTTCTGGTGTCGGTTCCGTTGAGATAATGTAGTTACAGGCGTTACGTTCTGTGTTCGTGTTTTTGTCTTTGGTGTGGATCTGCAGTGCATACTCTCCTTCATCAGGCACACAAACTGCCACATTCAACTTGTTGGTATTCGTGTCATGTTTATGAGACACATATGACTGAATTTCCTCCGAGGATATGTCGTTGTGAACAAGGACTGTCCTTACAGAAACAGTTCTCGAACAAGTAAAACTAAACTTGACTTTCTTTTGTGCCGTTGCTTTGACGACCCCTTTACTTTGTGACGGCGTTGACAGTCCCGCCTTAACCATTTCATTACTGGGACCCCAGCCAATCGGACCGACATTCAACGGGAGAGCCTTGGTGCCACCCTCCGCCACTTCATCGCAGAACAGTTTGAAGTCACAAAGCCATATTTCATTTGAAGTGCTAGATGCGGTATTAGAATAAATACGCAATTTGTACACTCCGATGACTGGACATCTCACACTAAACATCCATTTTGCGAAATTCCTCTCCATTACAACAAACCTGTCTAGCTGCAAAGCTGTTGGCAATACCGATTTGGATTCCTCGTCATTGAAAAAAAGCTCGTATGTCAAAAATCCATCCCATTTCTCATTACCTGCTTTGAATCCAACCTTCACCACGCCGTATTCAGAATGCAAATATGATTTAAATTCCGATGTTATTTCAACATCTCGATTAAAGTAGCTCTGTCGCAGATACGGAATACTACAGAATTGTTCCAGATTGAATGGCTTTCCAATAAACTGCCATTGTGGATCTGTAGCCATAGCAACTGTCACAAAGTCTTCAGGGTCAGTGAGGAAATAATATTCATTTAACCTATCGACATTCACACCTGATGACCTCTCTTCCTTGGCACGAGCCGCTTTTCCTACAAATAGAACGATTTCGATTGGATATTCTAGACCAGTAAATCAGTTAACGTACCACGTGATAGTGGGCAAATCTACGTTTACTCGATCGTTCGCCCCGTTGAAGCGTTGTGAACATCATAAAAATGTGAGCTACCATATATCCAAGCTGACTATGCTGAATATTTATAAGTAAAATTGTCATAGATGTGACGTTAATCTAAAAGTGACGTTAATCTAAAACGGATCTAAAAGGGATACTTGTTTCTTGTTTACTTATTTGTTGTATATAATAGCTAATTTTCTTCGTTTTCCTTTGGCAGATACATTCGCTGGAAATCGCTTGTTATTTAGAGCTCACTATACTGCACCACCGGTAATAATGCATCTGCCTTTTGTGCGAATTATATAAAAACGACAGTTAGATAAGAGGTAAAACGCGAAGAGGTTTAGATTTTAAAAGCGAACTGGATTTGGTGAAGCGCTTAAGATTGTTTAGTGATCCATGCTTCTTCTGATTCATAAGGGATTGGTGTAATACACAAGTTCTACCACATGAAATGCTTTTAGATCTGATCTGTCATATCAGCCTGTTGTCTTACCTTTTGTTTCGACGAGAGTATATTTTCCGGTACTATGTCCAGCGAGAGCTGAGAAAGCCCAAAGTGGGAAAACAATCCTCCACTCGCCTGCCACAAACACTGCAGTCCACCGATTCTGTAGTTGTCCAACTTTGGCCTCTTCGTCTCCTACCTCGTACCCAGCACTTTTAGCTACACCCCTGATAATCACACACGGTATATCTGCTTCCCTGAGATTTAAAAATCAGCAAATATCTCAGATATATGCATAGATGAATGAATTGATAACGACCACATAAAGAAACAGATAAATGAAATTGTGATGTGAAATAAAGTCAATGATGAAATTATTTTCGAACGATTCGCTACTTTGGTATGGCAATATATTACGATATCAGAATAATACATAAACGGGGAATCACAGGTTTAAAAATAAATCAGCCAAAAAACAGTCTTCCCATATCCTGTTCATAAGACATCTAAATCTTCAAACATGAGTCGATATTTACTAGCTTTATTTAACAAGGGGTTTGTTTCAGGTCTCGGGTTAGACATTTAAAACAATAATCAGATTAAGATCTGCCTGATAGTAGCCGACCTAAGAGGTTGATTTATTTCTCCAATTCTTTTTGTAAGTGTTTAAAGACCATGTTTGATTCGAGAGATGCAGGTTGATCAGAACTTTGGCCAAGTTTTATGGTCGCCATATTTGTCTCATTGAGAAATGTTCTGTATCTTTAAGTGATATGAAGATGGACGTTTTTGAGTATGCTCATTAGTGCGTTGTGATTGACAATGGTAATCTGTTCTCAATTCGAGAACTTGATGTTTACTTGAATGTGATAAAGATTTACATGGCGGGTGTCGTCGATGAAGCAGAAGACACTTACACTTCCGGAACACCTAGTCTTATTCTCTACTCTTTCCTTTGTTCATATTTTACCCCAGGTTTATTCGATTTTGAGTTCGGATTATGATTTTGTTAACGCGTCGGTATTCTCGTGTGACGTCATATTTTATCGTTGCAATGACGTCATCGTATAACTTCTTTTACCAATATCTGCCATACATAAAGGGTGAAGCAAACGTCATTTCCCTGACCAATAATGACAATGAAAAGCTGCCTGATTCTGAAAGAAAATATACGTAAGAATATTAATGAATGAAAAGTCATTATTCTGTAATAATATCTCATTTGAGTTAACAAACACTAAATTACAAACTTATATTCAATACCAGTCGTCGCAGTACCGTGTGTAATTAAATCACCCTATATTTATACTCGAAATATTGATTTCATTGAGCTGTACGTGTACGCGAAATACCTGCACAATCTGGCGAAAATATATGCAAATGACATGTTTCTTTTCTGGACTTGTTGCAGAATGGCATTTGGAGAATCGTCTGGTCCACCTTGGCATGGTGTCTGGTTTTTGTGTCCTATCCAACAGAATATAGCCCTGACTTTCTCCATGTCTCCATTTAACCCATTGAATAGGTACTCCAACAATTCCGGGAAACTGTTGCCAGCTGTATCAGGTGCCTGACATTTACGATAAATAACGAGTTAATTGAACATCTAAGCACAGAAGCCATACACAACGATGTATATCGTTGTCTTTCCTATAGTTAATGTTTCCTTTTATAGAGGATCTTACACAAGTGTCGATGTAATATGGAATTTACTTAACGAGTTCAATAATTTAATATGTTACGAGCCTTTATGAAAATGACATATTTAATAATTCAAATAGTTTAATAAATTTCATATTACTTGACACCAGTGTAAGATTCTATTTATCACAGTATATATATTCATGAGAAAATACACTAAAGCTCTAAAATTCATTCTCTATTAAACAGGCAAATATTATGTTACGATTTTCACTACCGAAACAATCATAAAACGTCATTAAGACGTCATTTGTTTATGAAGTCACAATAGTGTTATTACACGTTTGCAATACGATATTTATGCGATGACTGAATGGATCAGTTGTGTGATAAAAATGGTGAAGTCGTGATATCATTTTCAAAAATAAGTTAGCGTTGTTTTCAATAACAATCATGTCCGCTCTTAAAGGCTTCGGCGAAGACAAATGTGCCCAGAAACGCCAGAAAGCACACTATGACAACACTCTGAGATGTTACGAGAAAGCGGCCAGAAAATTAAAAACTTATCTAAGGCCCATGATACTACGTTTGATGTTAGGGCATTTCTATGATGACAACTGAAAGACAGACGGTTCAAAATATAACTCCAGTGCATGGTTTTTTTTCTAATTATTATTTATAGGGGTATAAACCTTCAGCAGGACAAATTCGTTACATAGTTAGTTAGTCACCAGATACGGGAATATAGGGGCTAAAAAAACATGAATCACATTCGGCTTCGTTTTTAAGACCCAATATTTTTCCGTATCAGGTCACTAACAAACTATGTAACTAATAGAATCAGTATGATAGTGTTTCTTTCAACGTCAAAAAAAAAATGAAATAAAAACAAAAACAATGATCAGAATTAAAAAGAAAATGCATGACACAGCGTTTTATTTCCGTGATCGTATTGTTGTTTTAGAGCATTGACTACTTACAACAAGGGCATTACGTCATTGACCTCAACGTCAAACAAAGGCCGTGTTTAGTGTTATACAACTGCATAATTAAATTGTCATAAGTCATGGCTCTATAGGGTAATCTATCGTTTTGCTAAAATATATATATATATCAAATACTGTTGTCAGTGTCGCATAGTTAAAGCAAGATGCAATAAAACTCATTTGAAAACAAATATATGTTTGAGAATGAAAACGATATAATGCATATTGTTCTATTGCACTGGTAAATGTGTAGATACGCGAGAAAATAAGTTGATAGAGTTTAGTCATGATACATCACTCACTTGCATTGCTCGTGTTTCAATGTTGGCGTACTTGGCCCTGTCAAACAGGGTAGCCTTTTTGGTCCGTGATGGTTTTGGTGGCGGATATCCATCAGGGATATAAGGGAAATCAGCCTGAA
Organism: Mimachlamys varia; assembly: GCA_947623455.1. Taxonomy (NCBI): domain Eukaryota; kingdom Metazoa; phylum Mollusca; class Bivalvia; order Pectinida; family Pectinidae; genus Mimachlamys; species Mimachlamys varia. The sequence continues at coordinate 7,388,701 of OX392535.1, forward strand.
ATATTGGAATAGCGTGTTATAATATATGTAATTATGTAACTTCGTTATAGAAAATTTTGATAAAGAAAAAACAACAAAAAACAAAACAAAACAAAAACAAATACCAAACAACAAATGTTAGATGTGCATGGGTTCAACTAGGTTAAAACAGCAAATCATGTTCAATAGATTAAAACGTAAACAATAGCTGTAGGCGAAATAAATTACAGTATTATAGAAACTTTTCTTCGTGTTAATTTCTGAAACTAAGAGAACTCATTTGTAAAGCTTTTTAAAAGTAATTATTGCAAACATTAACATTTACAACAACTCAGAAGTACATGGAAGCTATCGTATCACATTTCTTCCACTTTGTTATCTCAGTAAGGTTAACGAAGGCGATGACGAACACACAAATTTAGTAAGATATATATTATGCCGAAAAAATGAATTAAACTACACAATACAGCTGTTTCGTCCTCCTATGACTCTTCAGTGATGCTAGGGGCCAAAAGGTGGGAATCAAAAATTTCTTCACAATTGTAGAATCAGATGTGTCAGGTGCGTAAAACCCCTTTAATTTATGAATTTAGAAGTAAAATAAAACCAGTTCTAACGCATTCCCACGCTTCTAAGTAATGTACAGTAGCACAAACAAACGGGGACGTGCTAGCGTACGTACGTCTGAGTCTCTACTATTTGTTATTTGGAATATACTCGTTGTGTATCATCAGCTTAGTTAGATGTTATCCATATTTGTACCTCGTAAGACACACACCAGGAACGTAAATTAGTCGATTTATTGTTTGTAGCACATAACCTTTCTCTACCAACACTTGCGCACGTCTTGGTAGCCCCCTTTATATAAGATATATATTAAACAAGGTTTGTCACGTATCGAAACACGTAAACATGTTAATAAATAATGAAATACGACAGGAAACCAATAACGTTTACACTGAACTGACAATAATAATTCTTTTTATTAAAATTACAAGAGAACATCTAAAAAATGTTCTGTTTATTTTGACTGAGCTAGTATGACCAATTTAGGGAATCCTATCAATAATGAGAGCCGACTCATTTGGGCAAGGAGTAAAAATCTGGAGGGAAGGGGGTAGAGTGTCCTCGGAGGGTAGAGGATCCTTGGGGTGGATAATTATCCACCTGAAGTATATTGGTCTTTGTTGTCACGTGCTCAAGGTATTTTAAACAAAATATACATCAGTCGAACTACATTTGTCTGCTGTTGCAATATCAAAGAATAAGATTTCTTCTGAAATCCCAATTACCCGGAGTTTGTGTTACACTCCAATGTATAACTCATTTGTAGAATGCCGTGTAGCAATAAGTACATATAAACATTTGCTAATAACTAGTAGAAATTAGTTTCAAGAACTATACTGTATAAGCGCTTTAGAGTGGCTTATATAAGCTAGATAGGGGGCTATATCAAATGCTGTATATTATTATTATTATATACTAACACGCAACCATCTAATGTGATGCAAGTTAAAACAAAGCAACTATTACTATCAAGGGTCTCATGACGTGCAAGTGATCAGTTTAGTGTAGCTCTATGAGTTTAGTCGGACTTCTATATAACTCTGTAATATATATTATATATGTTTTAGTTTAGGTTCCATGATAATGTTTTTAAATGGCTTACTGACATACATTGGTGAATGTGAATGGAAAACCGTTATATGCCATATCGTACCTCATAACACTATCATTTTTGTTCTTTGGCACACAGTCATATATCATCAGATTTCCCCGTTGCAGTACATATCTCAGCTTAGGGCTACACCTCAATGACGAATACACCCATATATTATAGCGGTGTTATACAAGGCCAACGCACCGTTTTAATAATTGATGTTGGTAAAATGAGGTTTCCATTACAGTATAAAAGTAAGTATCTGTTACGTACCGGATCTGTCTGAGGCTCCACCAGGTCGTCGTGACCCCTGGTCTTTGTGTTTACAGTAACATCATTATTACTGCTACTGCCACACCCCATACTCTATAGTTCTGTCATCTACCGGCGGAAATCTCCACAGATTCGCCTTTCTAATTTAATAATATCCTGTATTCTCGATTCTTCATACCTAAAATCTGAGGAACAACCCAGCTAAAATAAACAGTATATCAGTGATAACATACATTTTATTTCTAGAGCTACATGCACATTTTATATATTCTGCTCTAAATGGGTTTATTTTATGGCTCGATAAATTCCATCGAGCCTCTGTTTTGCTCCGATTTCTAAACTCTTTGATGGGTTATGTTTTCTTTGCTGCATGATATGGTTATATATGGCTTCAAACCAAAGACGGATTCCCTGAACGCATACATTTTAAAAACAAGTATTAGGGAACATTTCGTTAATGTTAGTTTGATTTACCTGTATTTTACCTGTGTTTTTTTTTATCAGTGCTTTTCACTGGTACATGTGACAGAAATTCAGATGAACATGATAGATCAAGATTTTTTTTAAAAATAAAGGATATGAAGAGACACATCCATTTTTTCATTTATCCCAGAATCATTTTTTAATTATCATTTTGTTGATTGTTTCTAAAGATAGAGTTTGAAAAAGCTTTTGATTCTGTTTCATAGAAATTTAGAGGTTAAACACTAATTTTGGGGGGTTTGGAGATTGTATAACAATGGTTTAAAAATTTTGCAGTCAAATATGTAAATTCAGCTATAAATCAGGGTGGTTATCTATCAACTTTCTCCAAGGTCAAGCAAGGTGACCAAATTGTGCCATATAATTTCATATTACACATAGAAATTTTAGCAACATGGTTAAGAAATGATGGAAATAAAACGGGTATATAATGTATATAGATGATATTTAAGACGTGGAATATTGGTAGAGTTCATATTACCAATTCTCTTCCAATTAAAGAAAAAAAGATCTTTGGTCTGATGTGATTAAAACTTTGGGAAGGTTAATTAATTCTGATGTTATGAAGGCAAATCAAAGAAAACTTTCATTTCTGAAAAAAACACCTCTGTGGTACAACCGTCAACTGAAAATTGGTGGTCATTCTGTTCCTTATAAAGATTGATATTCTAAAATTCTAAGATGCAAATACTAATTCTTTCTCTCGATCTCTCTCTCTCCTCTTTAAAAATAATAATATTGAATTAATAAAGTAAGGCAAACGTCAAATAAATGTTTACAAGTATATCGTTTCTATATTCCTAGTCATATGCGTATTATACAGCACGCTGCTGATGACACAGGCACATACTGTGCCACTCCATCTCACGCAAGGACCGAAGCCGAAATGATCATGATTGAATTCTGCAGACACAGCAAAAGCCAATATTCGCGCGTGGATATTTGTTTGCTTATTCAGCCTTCAAATTGTTTGTGTCGTGGAAATGTTCGCGCCGTCGGCCATGCCTTTTGCACTGTGTACCTTTTATACGACTATATACTTTAGAGCGTGAGTGGTGTTTAATATGTTCGCGTGTTGATATATTCGCGGAGATTTTATGTCAGCGATATAAGCGAAAATTCTCACACCGCAAACAATTCCGCTTTACAGTAATACAGATGTGCGAACCTGATTTATATATACGTATAAAGAATGACGAGTTTGATGCACAATTTATTTTATAATTATATCGAAAATATTCAAAATATTGGATTTAGTTTTTTAAACTGGAATTATATAACAAATCATTAACGTGTGTATGATAAGAAAGAAAAGCTCACCTATTTCTCATTCAGTGATCATGTCGGTTTATCTGGTAACTTCACTTAATCCGCCACGTCTCCTGGCCTGGGTCAGTCCTATAGAGGGGTACACCCTGGAGATAACTATTCATTGTAACTGTCTATGTTGATACACCTTATCGGTATTGTGTCACGTAATAAGCACCCTGGGACGATACTTTACATTTTCATAATCAATACTATTTATTTGGGTCCTTTGTGCTCTGACACATGATTATCTGTTCTGAGAACTTTAAAAATCCGTTTCCCAGAACAAAAATCGAGTGGACTATCAGTTGTTCATGACCGAATTAAACTAAAGCACGAAAAGAAAGTTTTAATCTGAGTTAAAAGGCCCACATTTCGTTCCCCACGCTAATGTTTATTCAGTCTAAAATACAACAGAAACAAACCTTACTTATATGTTTTCTTAAATCTGCGGAACTTGGGATATATATCTTTAAATCAGATTGGTCTTGAGAGTAAATAATGACAAGAAAGCCTCGTTCAAGGTTTTTCTAATAGTCGATTTATGTTAATAGCAAAAGATTGGCTTTAAGTGGTAAATAAGCCATATTAAAATCCAGTAGTGTTATTGAGAATGTTCTATATGGAGTGTATGAACGACAGGAAACAGACAGAATGCTTTAATCATAATTATACTGCCAATAGAAGTAACACTTACACTTAATGATCATGCTGTCTGAAGAGGGGGTACTTTCTTTACTCAAAAGAAATAATATTGTGCCGATTAAAGCGATAGAGATATACAAATGTAGATCAGATAAACAGACAATTTCAATGAAGTTAATCTTAAAGGCTTTTTGTAGAAAATTGTCGTCTTTTTGACAGAAGTGACCAAAACTACACCGATATATACCTTACCACAACCCGTTATTGACTGATAATACAATATTTAACATGTAATGACGAATCATCACAGTTTACCCAACACCCTGACTATCAATGGTTTGCATTAAATACATTACCGTGTCAATTAGACCAAATAATGTGTATACAAACGTACGTTTTGTTACTGGTAGCTAGACAATGCTAGTAAGTTTGCTAACTCGGTTACAAATACATGCGTAGTAGAGTAAAATTTAAATCAAGAGAAACTTTAAAGTTATTTTAACCATCTCATTTGATATATGATATGGACTTATATCTTGGTGTAGGATACATACATATAGTAAATCAAATATATTTTCCCAAACAGATGTAAATAATTAAGTTAAGAACCTTAACAGCATTGCAGAGAAAAAAATACATGATCATCATCTTTACGCGTAGGAATTATATGTAAATTATAGGATGAGAAAAGCACAAGTACAATTATGAACAGAACGAGACGGTATCCATACCGCACAAAGAAATATTTTATAATATTTCCGTAAACTTTCTTTTTGTCTTTATTCTACAAGTCTCTGTAACCCCATGTAGTAAGCTTGTCTTTATTCTACATGTCTCTGTAACTCCATGTAGTAAGCTTGTCTTTATTATACATATCTCCTAACCCCATGTAGTAAGCTTGTCTTTGTTCTACATGTCTCCTAACCCCATGTAGTAAGCTTGTCGTTATTCTACATGTCTCCTAACCCCATGTAGTAAGCTTGTCTTTATTCTACATGTCTCCTAACCCCATGAAGTAGGCTTGTCTTTATTCTACATGTCTCCTAACCCCATGTAGTAAGCTTGTCTTTATTCTACATGTCTCTGTAACCCCATGTAGTAAGCTTGTCTTTATTCTACATGTTTCCTAACCCCATGTAGTAAGCTTGTATTTATTATACATATCTCCTTACCCCATGTAGTAAGCTTGTCTTTGTTCTACATGTCTCCTAACCCCATGTAGTAAGCTTGTCGTTATTCTACATGTCTCCTAACCCCCTGTAGTAAGCTTGTCGTTATTCTACATGTCTCCTAACCCCATGTAGTAAGCTTGTCTTTATTCTACATATCTCCAAACCCAATGTAGTAAGCTTGTCTTTGTTCTACATGTCTCCTAACCACATGTAGTAAACTTGTCTTTATTCTTCATGTCACCTAACCCCGTGTAGTAAGCTTGTCTTTATTCTACATGTCTCCTAGCCCCGTGTAGTAAGCTTGTCTGTATTCTACATGTCACCTAACCCAATGTAGTAAACTTGTCTTTATTCTACATATCTCCTTACCCCATGTAGTAAGCTTGTCTTTATTCTACATATCTCCTAACCCCATGTAGTAAGCTTGTCTTTATTCTTCATGTCACCTAACCCCGTGTAGTAAACTTGTCTTTATTCTACATGTCTCCTAACCCCGTGTAGTAAGCTTGTCTGTATTCTACATGTCTCCTAACCCCATGTAGTAAGCTTGTCTTTATTCTACATGTCTCCTAACCCCATGTAGTAAGCTTGTCTTTATTATACATATCTCCTTACCCCATGTAGTAAGCTTGTCTTTGTTCTACATGTCACCTAACCCAATGTAGTAAGCTTGTCGTTATTCTACATGTCTCCTAACCCCCTGTAGTAAGCTTGTCGTTATTCTACATGTCTCCTAACCCCATGTAGTAAGCTTGTCTTTATTCTACATATCTCCTAACCCCATGTAGTAAGCTTGTCTTTGTTCTAAATATCTCCTAGCCCCATGTAGTAAACTTGTCTTTATTCTACATATCTCCTAACCCCATGTAGTAAGCTTGTCTTTATTCTTCATGTCACCTAACCCCGTGTAGTAAGCTTGTCTTTATTCTACATGTCTCCTAACCCCGTGTAGTAAGCTTGTCTGTATTCTACATGTCACCTAACCCCATGTAGTAAGCTTGTCTTTATTCTACATATCTCCTAACCCCATGTAGTAAGCTTGTCTTTATTCTTCATGTCACCTAACCCCGTGTAGTAAGCTTGTCTTTATTCTACATGTCTCCTAGCCCCGTGTAGTAAGCTTGTCTGTATTCTACATGTCACCTAACCCAATGTAGTAAACTTGTCTTTATTCTACATATCTCCTTACCCCATGTAGTAAGCTTGTCTTTATTCTACATATCTCCTAACCCCATGTAGTAAGCTTGTCTTTATTCTTCATGTCACCTAACCCCGTGTAGTAAACTTGTCTTTATTCTACATGTCTCCTAACCCCGTGTAGTAAGCTTGTCTGTATTCTACATGTCACCTAACCCCATGTAGTAAGCTTGTCTTTATTCTACATGTCTCCTAACCCCATGTAGTAAGCTTGTCTTTATTATACATATCTCCTTACCCCATGTAGTAAGCTTGTCTTTGTTCTACATGTCACCTAACCCAATGTAGTAAGCTTGTCGTTATTCTACATGTCTCCTAACCCCCTGTAGTAAGCTTGTCGTTATTCTACATGTCTCCTAACCCCATGTAGTAAGCTTGTCTTTATTCTACATATCTCCTAACCCCATGTAGTAAGCTTGTCTTTGTTCTAAATATCTCCTAGCCCCATGTAGTAAACTTGTCTTTATTCTACATATCTCCTAACCCCATGTAGTAAGCTTGTCTTTATTCTTCATGTCACCTAACCCCGTGTAGTAAGCTTGTCTTTATTCTACATGTCTCCTAACCCCGTGTAGTAAGCTTGTCTGTATTCTACATGTCACCTAACCCCATGTAGTAAGCTTGTCTTTATTCTACATGTCTCTGTAACCCCATGTAGTTAGCTTGTCTTTATTCTACATGTCTCTGTTACCCCATGTAGTAAGCTTGTCTTTATTCTACATGTCTCCTAACCCCATGTAGTAAGCTTGTCTTTATTATACATATCTCCTTACCCCATGTAGTAAGCTTGTCGTTGTTCTACATGTTTCCTAACCCCATGTAGTAAGCTTGTCGTTATTCTACATGTCTCCTAACCCCCTGTAGTAAGCTTGTCGTTATTCTACATGTCTCCTAACCCCCTGTAGTAAGCTTGTCTTTGTTCTACATGTCTCCTAACCCCATGTAGTAAGCTTGTCGTTATTCTACATGTCACCTAACCCCATGTAGTAAGCTTGTCTTTATTCTACATATCTCCTAACCCCATGTAGTAAGCTTGTCTTTGTTCTACATATCTCCTAACCCCATGTAGTAAGCTTGTCTTTATTCATCATGTCACCTAACCCTCTGTAGTAAGCTTGTCTTTATTCTACATGTCTCCTAACCCCGTGTAGTAAGCTTGTCTTTATTCTACATGTCTCCTAACCCCATGTAGTAAGCTTGTCTTTATTCTACATGTCTCCCAAACCCTTGAAGCAAGCTTGTCTTTATTCTACATGTCTCCTAACCCCATGTAGTACGCCTGTCTTTATTCTACATGTCTACTAACCCCATGTAGTAAGCTTGTCTTTGTTCTACATGTCTCCTAACCCCATGTAGTAAACTTGTCTTTATTCTACATATCTCCTAACCCCAGGTAGTAAGCTTGTCTTTATTCTTCATGTCACCTAACCCCGTGTAGTAAGCTTGTCTTTATTCTACATGTCTCCTAGCCCCGTGTAGTAAGCTTGTCTGTATTCTACATGTCACCTAACCCAATGTAGTAAACTTGTCTTTATTCTACATATCTCCTTACCCCATGTAGTAAGCTTGTCTTTATTCTACATATCTCCTAACCCCATGTAGTAAGCTTGTCTTTATTCTTCATGTCACCTAACCCCGTGTAGTAAGCTTGTCTTTATTCTACATGTCTCCTAACCCCGTGTAGTAAGCTTGTCTGTATTCTACATGTCACCTAACCCCATGTAGTAAGCTTGTCTTTATTCTACATGTCTCCTAACTCCATGTAGTAAGCTTGTCTTTATTATACATATCTCCTTACCCCATGTAGTAAGCTTGTCTTTGTTCTACATGTAACCTAACCCCTTGTAGTAAGCTTGTCGTTATTCTACATGTCTCCTAACCCCCTGTAGTAAGCTTGTCGTTATTCTACATGTCTCCTAACCCCATGTAGTAAGCTTGTCTTTATTCTACATATCTCCTAACCCCATGTAGTAAGCTTGTCTTTGTTCTAAATATCTCCTAGCCCCATGTAGTAAACTTGTCTTTATTCTACATATCTCCTAACCCCATGTAGTAAGCTTGTCTTTATTCTTCATGTCACCTAACCCCGTGTAGTAAGCTTGTCTTTATTCTACATGTCTCCTAACCCCGTGTAGTAAGCTTGTCTGTATTCTACATGTCACCTAACCCCATGTAGTAAGCTTGTCTTTATTCTACATGTCTCTGTAACCCCATGTAGTTAGCTTGTCTTTATTCTACATGTCACCTAGCCCCATGTTGTAAGCTTGTCTTTATTCTACATGTCTCTGTAACCCCCTGTAGTAAGCTTGTCTTTATTCTACATGTCTCCTAACCCCCTGTAGTAAGCTTGTCTTTATTCTACATGTCTCTGTAACCCCATGTAGTAAGCTTGTCTTTATTCTACATGTCTCTGTAACCCCATGTAGTAAGCTTGTCTTTATTCTACATGTCTCTGTAACCCCATGTAGTAAGCTTGTCTTTATTCTACATGTCTCTGTAACCCCATGTAGTAAGCTTGTCTGTATTCTACATGTCTCCTAACCCCCTTGTAGTAAGCAAGCTTGTCTTTATTCTACATGTCTCCTAACCCCAGGTAGTAAGCTTGTCGTTATTCAACATGTCTCCTAACCCGATGTAGTGAGCTTGTCTTTATTCTACATGTCACCTAGCCCCATGTTGTAAGCTTGTCTTTATTCTACATGTCACCTAGCCCCATGTTGTAAGCTTGTCTTTATTCTACATGTCTCTGTAACCCCCTGTAGTAAGCTTGTCTTTATTCTACATGTCTCCTAACCCCATGTAGTAAGCTTGTCTTTATTTTACACGTCTCCTTACCCCCTGTAGTAAGCTTGTCGTTATTCTACATGTCTCCTAACCCCCTGTAGTAAGCTTGTCTTTATTCTACATGTCTCATAACCCTAATGTAGTAAGCTTGTCTGTATTCTACATGTCACCTACCCCCATGTAGTAAGCTTGTCTTTATTCTACATGTCTCCTTACCCCCTGTAGTAAGCTTGTCTTTATTCTATATGTCTCCGAACTCCATGTAGTAAGCTTGTCTTTATTCTACATGTCTCCTAACCCCATGTACTAAGCTTGTCTTTATTCTACATGTCTCCTAACCCCCTGTAGTAAACTTGTCTTTATTCTACATGTCTCTGTAACCCCATGTAGTAAGCTTGTCTTTATTCTACATGTCACCTAACCCCATGTAGTAAGCTTGTCTGTATTCTACATGTCTCCTAACCCCCTTGTAGTAAGCAGGCTTGTCTTTATTCTACATGTCTCTGTAACCCCATGTAGTAAGCTTGTCTTTATTCTACATGTCTCTGTAACCCCATGTAGTAAGCTTGTCTTTATTGTCCCCCGCTTCCGGAGGAACGGGGGATATTGATTTGGGTTTGTCCGTCCGTCCCTCTGTCCGTCCCTCCGTCCGTCCCTCTGTCTGTCTGTCACACTTCGTTTCCGTGCTCTATCTTTTGAAGGAATAATCCGATTTTCATTAAACTTGGTCAGGATACTTATCATCCAAGTACCTCGGATGAGTTCGATTTTCGTGAAATTCCGCGCATATTTTATGGAGTTATCCCCCTTTTATCACCAAATATAGGCATCATGTACAAAATGCCATAACTCTTATGTTTTTTATTTAATTCACTTTAAATTCTGTAGAATATTATATAAGGTAATGATGTTTAACATATATTACGGGTTTGGATGTCGTATCTCAACTTTCTTTGGAATCCGACAGAGTTTTGTCCCTTTCATTGCCTCCCTCTGTCCGTCTGTCTGTCACACTTCGTTTCCGTGCTCTATCTTTTGAAGGAATAATCCGATTTTCATTAAACTTGGTCAGGATACTTATCATCCAAGTACCTCGGATGAGTTCGATTTTCGTGAAATTCCGCGCATATTTTATGGAGTTATCCCCCTTTTATCACCAAATATAGGCATCATGTACAAAATGCCATAACTCTTATGTTTTTTATTTAATTCACTTTAAATTCTGTAGAATATTATATAAGGTAATGATGTTTAACATATATTACGGGTTTGGATGTCGTATCTCAACTTTCTTTGGAATCCGACAGAGTTTTGTCCCTTTCATTGCCAAATGAAAGCATTATGTACAAAAAATTGCTTTCCGTGCTCTATCTTTTGAAGGAATAATTCGATTTTCATCAAACTTGTTGAGGATACTTATTATTCAAGTATCTCGAATGAGTTCGATTTTCGTGAAATTCCGCGCGTATTTTACGGAGTTATCCCCCTTTTTATCATGAAATATAGGCATCATGTACAAAATGCCAGAACTCTACGCACATGATGTTTCCCCCCAAGTGGCCCTGAAGCGGGGGACATAAATTCCACGAATTAGCTTGTTCTACATGTCTCTGTAACCCCATGTAGTAAGCTTGTCGTTATTCTACATGTCACCTAACCCCATGTAGTAAGCTTGTCGTTATTCTACATGTCACCTAACCCCATGTAGTAAGCTTGTCTTTATTCTACATGTCTCCTAACCCAATGTAGTAAACTTGTCTTTATTCTACATGTCTCTGTAACCCCATGTAGTAAGCTTGTCTTTATTCTACATGTCACCTAACCCCATGTAGTAAGCTTGTCTGTATTCTACATGTCTCCTAACCCCCTTGTAGTAAGCAGGCTTGTCTTTATTCTACATGTCTCTGTAACCCCATGTAGTAAGCTTGTCTTTATTATACATGTCTCTGTAACCCCATGTAGTAAGCTTGTCGTTATTCTACATGTCTCTGTAACTCCATGTAGTAAGCTTGTCTTTATTCTACATGTCTCTGTAACTTCATGTAGTAAGCTTGTCTTTATTCTACATGTCACCTAACCCCGTGTTGTAAGCTTGTCTTTATTCCACATGTCACCTAGCCCCATGTTGTAAGCTTGTCTTTATTCTACATGTCACCTAGCCCCATGTTGTAAGCTTGTCTTTATTCTACATGTCTCTGTAACTTCATGTAGTAAGCTTGTCGTTATTCTACATGTCACCTAACCCCATGTAGTAAGCTTGTCTTTATTCTACATGTCACCTAGCCCCATGTTGTAAGCTTGTCTTTATTCTACATGTCTCTATAACCCCATGTAGTAAGCTTGTCTTTATTCTACATGTCACCTAACCCCATGTAGTAAGTTTGTCTTTATTCTACATGTCTCTGTAACCCCATGTAGTAAGCTTGTCTTTATTCTACATGTCTCTGTAACCCAATGTAGTAAGCTTGTAGTTATTCTACATGTCTCTTTAACCCAATGTAGTAAGCTTGTCTTTATTCTACATGTCTCCTAACTCCATGTAGTAAGCTTGTCTTTATTCTACATGTCTCTGTAACTTCATGTAGTAAGCTTGTCTTTATTCTATATGTCACCTAACCCCGTGTAGTAAGCTTGTCTTTATTCTACATGTCACCTAACCCCATGTAGTAAGCTTGTCGTTATTCTACCTGTCTCTGTAACCCCATGTAGTAAGCTTGTTTTATTCTACATGTCACCTAACTCCATGTAGTAAGCTTGTCTGTATTCTACATGTCTCCTAGCCCCATGTTGTAAGCTTGTCTTTATTCTACATGTCACCTAGCCCCATGTTGTAAGCTTGTTTTTATTCTACATGTCACCTAACCCCATGTAGTAAGCTTGTCCTTATTCTACATGTCACCTAACCCCATGTAGTAAGCTTGTCTTTATTCTACATGTCTCTGTAACCCCATGTAGTAAGCTTGTCTTTATTCTACATGTCTCTGTAACCCCATGTAGTAAGCTTGTCTTTATTATACATATCTCCTTACCCCATGTAGTAAGCTTGTCTTTGTTCTACATGTCACCTAACCCCATGTAGTAAGCTTGTCTTTATTCTACATGTCTCTGTAACCCCATGTAGTAAGCTTGTCTTTATTCTACATGTTTCCTAACCCCATGTAGTAAGCTTGTCTTTATTATACATATCTCCTTACCCCATGTAGTAAGCTTGTCTTTGTTCTACATGTCTCCTAACCCCATGTAGTAAGCTTGTCGTTATTCTACATGTCTCCTAACCCCCTGTAGTAAGCTTGTCGTTATTCTACATGTATCCTAACCCAATGTAGTAAGCTTGTCTTTATTCTACATATCTCCTAACCCAATGTAGTAAGCTTGTCTTTGTTCTAAATATCTCCTAACCCCATGTAGTAAACTTGTCTTTATTCTACATATCTCCTAACCCCATGTAGTAAGCTTGTCTTTATTCTTCATGTCACCTAACCCCATGTAGTAAGCTTGTCTTTATTCTACATGTCTCCTAACCCCTTGTAGTAAGCTTGTCTGTATTCTACATGTCACCTAACCCCATGTAGTAAGCTTGTCTTTATTCTACATGTCTCTGTAACCCCATGTAGTTAGCTTGTCTTTATTCTACATGTCTCTGTTACCCCATGTAGTAAGCTTGTCTTTATTCTACATGTCAGCTAACCCCATGTAGTAAGCTTGTCTTTATTATACATATCTCCTTACCCCATGTAGTAAGCTTGTCTTTGTTCTACATGTTTCCTAACCCCATGTAGTAAGCTTGTCGTTATTCTACATGTCTCCTAACCCCCTGTAGTAAGCTTGTCGTTAATCTACATGTCTCCTAACCCCCTGTAGTAAGCTTGTCTTTGTTCTACATGTCTTCTAACCCCATGTAGTAAGCTTGTCGTTATTCTACATGTCACCTAACCCCATGTAGTCAGCTTGTCTTTATTCTACATATCTCCTAACCCCATGTAGTAAGCTTGTCTTTGTTCTACATGTCTCCTAACCCCATGTAGTAAGCTTGTCTTTATTCTACATGTCACCTAACCCCATGTAGTAAGCTTGTCTTTATTCATCATGTCACCTAACCCTCTGTAGTAAGCTTGTCTTTATTCTACATGTCTCCTAACCCCGTGTAGTAAGCTTGTCTTTATTCTACATGTCTCCTAACCCCATGTAGTAAGCTTGTCTTTATTCTACATGTCTCCCAAACCCTTGAAGCAAGCTTGTTTTTATTCTACATGTCTCCTAACCCCATGTAGCACGCCTGTCTTTATTCTACATGTCTACTAACCCCATGTAGTAAGCTTGTCTTTATTCTACATGTCTACTAACCCCTTGAAGTAAGCTTGTCTTTATTCTACATGTCACCTAACCCCGTGTAGTAAGCTTGTCTTTGTTCTACATGTCTCCTAACCCCGTGTAGTAAGCTTGTCTTTATTCTACATGTCAGCTAACCCCGTGTAGTAAGCTTGTCTTTATTCTACATGTCTCCTAACCCCGTGTAGTAGGCTTGTCTTTATTCTACATGTCTCCTAACCCCATGTAGTAAGCTTATCTTTATTCTACATGTCACCTAACCCCATGTAGTAAGCTTGTCTTTATTCTACATGTCTCCTAACCCCGTGTAGTAAGCTTGTCGTTATTCTCAATTCTCCTAACCCCATGTAGTAAGCTTGTCTTTATTCTACACGTCTCCTAACCCCATGTAGTAAGCTTGTCTGTATTCTACACGTCTCCTAACCCCATGTAGTAAGCTTGTCTTTATTCTACACGTCTCCTAACCCCATGTAGTAAGCTTGTCGTTATATTACACGTCTCCTAACCCCATGTAGTAAGCTTGTCTTTATTCTACACGTCTCTTAACCCCATGTAGTAAGCTTGTCTTTATTCTACATGTCACCTAACTCCATGTAGTAAGCTTGTCTTTATTCTACATGTCTCCTAACCCAATGTAGTAAGCTTGTCTTTATTATACATGTCTCTGTAACCCCATGTAGTAAGCTTGTCTGTATTCTACATGTCACCTAACCCCCTGTAGTAAGCTTGTCGTTATTCTACATGTCTCTGTAACCCCATGTAGTAAGCTTGTCTTTATTCTACATGTTTCCTAACCCCATGTAGTAAGCTTGTCTTTATTCTACATGTCACCTAACCCCATGTAGTAAGCTTGTCTTTATTCTACATATCTCCTAACCCCATGTAGTAAGCTTGTCTTTGTTCTACATGTCTCCTAACCCCATGTAGTAAGCTTGTCTTTATTCTACATATCTCCTAACCCCATGTAGTAAGCTTGTCTTTATTCATCATGTCACCTAACCCTATGTAGTAAGCTTGTCTTTATTCTACATGTCTCCTAACCCCGTGTAGTAAGCTTGTCTTTATTTTACATGTCTCCTAACCCCATGTAGTAAGCTTGTCTTTATTCTACATGTCTCCCAAACCCTTGAAGCAAGCTTGTTTTTATTCTACATGTCTCCTAACCCCATGTAGTACGCCTGTCTTTATTCTACATGTCTACTAACCCCATGTAGTAAGCTTGTCTTTATTCTACATGTCTACTAACCCCTTGAAGTAAGCTTGTCTTTATTCTACATGTCACCTAACCCCGTGTAGTAAGCTTGTCTTTGTTCTACATGTCTCCTAACCCCGTGTAGTAAGCTTGTCTTTATTCTACATGTCAGCTAACCCCGTGTAGTAAGCTTGTCTTTATTCTACATGTCTCCTAACCCCGTGTAGTAGGCTTGTCTTTATTCTACATGTCTCCTAACCCCATGTAGTAGGCTTGTCTGTATTCTACATGTCTCTGTAACTTCATGTAGTAAGCTTGTCTTTATTCTACATGTCACCTAACCCCATGTAGTAAGCTTGTCTTTATTCTACATGTCTCCTAACCCCGTGTAGTAAGCTTGTCGTTATTCTCAATTCTCCTAACCCCATGTAGTAAGCTTGTCTTTATTCTACACGTCTTCTTACCCCATGTAGTAAGCTTGTCTGTATTCTACACGTCTCCTAACCCCATGTAGTAAGCTTGTCTTTATTCTACACGTCTCCTAACCCCATGTAGTAAGCTTGTCGTTATTTTACACGTCTCCTAACCCCATGTAGTAAGCTTGTCTTTATTCTACACGTCTCTTAACCCCATGTAGTAAGCTTGTCTTTATTCTACATGTCACCTAACTCCATGTAGCAAGCTTGTCTTTATTCTACATGTCTCCTAACCCAATGTAGTAAGCTTGTCTTTATTCTACATGTCTCTGTAACCCCATGTAGTAAGCTTGTCTGTATTCTACATGTCACCTAACCCCCTGTAGTAAGCTTGTCGTTATTCTACATGTCTCTGTAACCCCATGTAGTAAGCTTGTCTTTATTCTACATGTTTCCTAACCCCATGTAGTAAGCTTGTCTTTATTATACATATCTCCTTACCCCATGTAGTAAGCTTGTCTTTGTTCTACATGTCTCCTAACCCCATGTAGTAAGCTTGTCGTTATTCTACATGTCTCCTAACCCCCTGTAGTAAGCTTGTCGTTATTCTACATGTCTCCTAACCCCATGTAGTAAGCTTGTCTTTATTCTACATATCTCCTAACCCAATGTAGTAAGCTTGTCTTTGTTCTAAATATCTCCTAACCCCATGTAGTAAGCTTGTCTTTATTCTACATGTTTCCTAACCCCATGTAGTAAGCTTGTCTTTATTAAACATATCTCCTTACCCCATGTAGTAAGCTTGTCTTTGTTCTACATGTCTCCTAACCCCATGTAGTAAGCTTGTCTTTATTCTACATGTCTGCTAGCCCCCTGTAGTAAGCTTGTCGTTATTCTACATGTCTCCTAACCCCATGTAGTAAGCTTGTCTTTATTCTACATATCTCCTAACCCCCTGTAGTAAGCTTGTCTTTGTTCTAAATATCTCCTAACCCCATGTAGTAAACTTGTCTTTATTCTACATATCTCCTAACCCCATGTAGTAAGCTTGTCTTTATTCTTCATGTCACCTAACCCCATGTAGTAAGCTTGTCTTTATTCTACATGTCTCTGTAACCCGTGTAGTAAGCTTGTCTTTATTCTACATGTCACCTAACCCCATGTAGTAAGCTTGTCTTTATTCTACATGTCTCTGTAACCCCATGTAGTTAGCTTGTCTTTATTCTACATGTCTCTGTTACCCCATGTAGTAAGCTTGTCTTTATTCTACATGTCTCCTAACCCCATGTAGTAAGCTTGTCTTTATTATACATATCTCCTTAACCCATGTAGTAAGCTTGTCTTTGTTCTACATGTTTCCTAACCCCATGTAGTAAGCTTGTCGTTATTCTACATGTCTCCTAACCCCCTGTAGTAAGCTTGTCGTTATTCTACATGTCTCCTAACCCCCTGTAGTAAGCTTGTCTTTATTCTACATATCTCCTAACCCCATGTAGTAAGCTTGTCTTTGTTCTACATGTCTCCAAACCCCATGTAGTAAGCTTGTCTTTATTCTACATATCTCCTAACCCCATGTAGTAAGCTTGTCTTTATTCATCATGTCACCTAACCCTCTGTAGTAAGCTTGTCTTTATTCTACATGTCTCCTAACCCCGTGTAGTAAGCTTGTCTTTATTCTACATGTCTCCTAACCCCATGTAGTAAGCTTGTCTTTATTCTACATGTCTCCCAAACCCTTGAAGCAAGCTTGTCTTTATTCTACATGTCTCCTAACCCCATGTAGTACGCCTGTCTTTATTCTACATGTTTACTAACCCCATGTAGTAAGCTTGTCTTTATTCTACATGTCTACTAACCCCTTGAAGTAAGCTTGTCTTTATTCTACATGTCACCTAACCCCGTGTAGTAAGCTTGTCTTTGTTCTACATGTCTCCTAACCCCCTGTAGTAAGCTTGTCTTTATTCTACATGTCAGCTAACCCCGTGTAGTAAGCTTGTCTTTATTCTACATGTCTCCTAACCCCGTGTAGTAGGCTTGTCTTTATTCTACATGTCTCCTAACCCCATGTAGTAAGCTTGTCTTTATTCTACATGTCACCTAACCCCATGTAGTAAGCTTGTCTTTATTCTACATGTCTCCTAACCCCGTGTTGTAAGCTTGTCGTTATTCTCAATTCTCCTAACCCCATGTAGTAAGCTTGTCTTTATTCTACACGTCTCCTAACCCCATGTAGTAAGCTTGTCTGTATTCTACACGTCTCCTAACCCCATGTAGTAAGCTTGTCTGTATTCTACACGTCTCCTAACCCCATGTAGTAAGCTTGTCTTTATTCTACACGTCTCCTAACCCCATGTAGTAAGCTTGTCGTTATTTTACACGTCTCCTAACCCCATGTAGTAAGCTTGTCTTTATTCTACACGTCTCTTAACCCCATGTAGTAAGCTTGTCTTTATTCTACATGTCACCTAACTCCATGTAGCAAGCTTGTCTTTATTCTACATGTCTCCTAACCCAATGTAGTAAGCTTGTCTTTATTCTACATGTCTCTGTAACCCCATGTAGTAAGCTTGTCTGTATTCTACATGTCACCTAACCCCCTGTAGTAAGCTTGTCGTTATTCTACATGTCTCTGTAACCCCATGTAGTAAGCTTGTCTTTATTCTACATGTTTCCTAACCCCATGTAGTAAGCTTGTCTTTATTATACATATCTCCTTACCCCATGTAGTAAGCTTGTCTTTGTTCTACATGTCTCCTAACCCCATGTAGTAAGCTTGTCGTTATTCTACATGTCTTCTAACCCCCTGTAGTAAGCTTGTCGTTATTCTACATGTCTCCTAACCCCATGTAGTAAGCTTGTCTTTATTCTACATATCTCCTAACCCAATGTAGTAAGCTTGTCTTTGTTCTAAATATCTCCTAACCCCATGTAGTAAGCTTGTCTTTATTCTACATGTTTCCTAACCCCATGTAGTAAGCTTGTCTTTATTAAACATATCTCCTTACCCCATGTAGTAAGCTTGTCTTTGTTCTACATGTCTCCTAACCCCATGTAGTAAGCTTGTCTTTATTCTACATGTCTGCTAGCCCCCTGTAGTAAGCTTGTCGTTATTCTACATGTCTCCTAACCCCATGTAGTAAGCTTGTCTTTATTCTACATATCTCCTAACCCCCTGTAGTAAGCTTGTCTTTGTTCTAAATATCTCCTAACCCCATGTAGTAAACTTGTCTTTATTCTACATATCTCCTAACCCCATGTAGTAAGCTTGTCTTTATTCTTCATGTCACCTAACCCCATGTAGTAAGCTTGTCTTTATTCTACATGTCTCTGTAACCCGTGTAGTAAGCTTGTCTTTATTCTACATGTCACCTAACCCCATGTAGTAAGCTTGTCTTTATTCTACATGTCTCTGTAACCCCATGTAGTTAGCTTGTCTTTATTCTACATGTCTCTGTTACCCCATGTAGTAAGCTTGTCTTTATTCTACATGTCTCCTAACCCCATGTAGTAAGCTTGTCTTTATTATACATATCTCCTTACCCCATGTAGTAAGCTTGTCTTTGTTCTACATGTTTCCTAACCCCATGTAGTAAGCTTGTCGTTATTCTACATGTCTCCTAACCCCCTGTAGTAAGCTTGTCGTTATTCTACATGTCTCCTAACCCCCTGTAGTAAGCTTGTCTTTATTCTACATATCTCCTAACCCCATGTAGTAAGCTTGTCTTTGTTCTACATGTCTCCAAACCCCATGTAGTAAGCTTGTCTTTATTCTACATATCTCCTAACCCCATGTAGTAAGCTTGTCTTTATTCATCATGTCACCTAACCCTCTGTAGTAAGCTTGTCTTTATTCTACATGTCTCCTAACCCCGTGTAGTAAGCTTGTCTTTATTCTACATGTCTCCTAACCCCATGTAGTAAGCTTGTCTTTATTCTACATGTCTCCCAAACCCTTGAAGCAAGCTTGTCTTTATTCTACATGTCTCCTAACCCCATGTAGTACGCCTGTCTTTATTCTACATGTCTACTAACCCCATGTAGTAAGCTTGTCTTTATTCTACATGTCTACTAACCCCTTGAAGTAAGCTTGTCTTTATTCTACATGTCACCTAACCCCGTGTAGTAAGCTTGTCTTTGTTCTACATGTCTCCTAACCCCGTGTAGTAAGCTTGTCTTTATTCTACATGTCAGCTAACCCCGTGTAGTAAGCTTGTCTTTATTCTACATGTCTCCTAACCCCGTGTAGTAGGCTTGTCTTTATTCTACATGTCTCCTAACCCCATGTAGTAAGCTTGTCTTTATTCTACATGTCACCTAACCCCATGTAGTAAGCTTGTCTTTATTCTACATGTCTCCTAACCCCGTGTTGTAAGCTTGTCGTTATTCTCAATTCTCCTAACCCCATGTAGTAAGCTTGTCTTTATTCTACACGTCTCCTAACCCCATGTAGTAAGCTTGTCTGTATTCTACACGTCTCCTAACCCCATGTAGTAAGCTTGTCTTTATTCTACATGTCACCTAACTCCATGTAGTAAGCTTGTCTTTATTCTACATGTCTCCTAACCCAATGTAGTAAGCTTGTCTTTATTCTACATGTCTCTGTAACCCCATGTAGTAAGCTTGTCTGTATTCTACATGTCACCTAACCCCCTGTAGTAAGCTTGTCGTTATTCTACATGTCTCTGTAACCCCATGTAGTAAACTTGTCTTTATTCTACATGTTTTCTAACCCCATGTAGTAAGCTTGTCTTTATTATACATATCTCCTTACCCCATGTAGTAAGCTTGTCTTTGTTCTACATGTCTCCTAACCCCATGTAGTAAGCTTGTCGTTATTCTACATGTCTCCTAACCCCCTGTAGTAAGCTTGTCGTTATTCTACATGTCTCCTAACCCCATGTAGTAAGCTTGTCTTTATTCTACATATCTCCTAACCCAATGTAGTAAGCTTGTCTTTTTTCTAAATATCTCCTAACCCCATGTAGTAAGCTTGTCTTTATTCTACATGTTTCCTAACCCCATGTAGTAAGCTTGTCTTTATTAAACATATCTCCTTACCCCATGTAGTAAGCTTGTCTTTGTTCTACATGTCTCCTAACCCCATGTAGTAAGCTTGTCGTTATTCTACATGTCTCCTAGCCCCCTGTAGTAAGCTTGTCGTTATTCTACATGTCTCCTAACCCCATGTAGTAAGCTTGTCTTTATTCTACATATCTCCTAACCCAATGTAGTAAGCTTGTCTTTGTTCTAAATATCTCCTAACCCCATGTAGTAAACTTGTCTTTATTCTACATGTCTCCTAACCCCATGTAGTAAGCTTGTCTTTATTCTTCATGTCACCTAACCCCATGTAGTAAGCTTGTCTTTATTCTACATGTCTCCTAACCCCTTGTAGTAAGCTTGTCTGTATTCTACATGTCACCTAACCCCATGTAGTAAGCTTGTCTTTATTCTACATGTCTCTGTAACCCCATGTAGTTAGCTTGTCTTTATTCTACATGTCTCTGTTACCCCATGTAGTAAGCTTGTCTTTATTCTACATGTCTCCTAACCCCATGTAGTAAGCTTGTCTTTATTATACATATCTCCTTACCCCATGTAGTAAGCTTGTCTTTGTTCTACATGTTTCCTTACCCCATGTAGTAAGCTTGTCGTTATTCTACATGTCTCCTAACCCCCTGTAGTAAGCTTGTCGTTATTCTACATGTCTCCTAACCCCCTGTAGTAAGCTTGTCTTTGTTCTACATGTCTCCTAACCCCATGTAGTAAGCTTGTCGTTATTCTACATGTCTCTGTAACCCCATGTAGTAAGCTTGTCTTTATTCTACATGTTTCCTAACCCCATGTAGTAAGCTTGTCTTTATTATACATATCTCCTTACCCCATGTAGTAAGCTTGTTTTTGTTCTACATGTCTCCTAACCCCATGTAGTAAGCTTGTCGTTATTCTACATGTCTCCTAACCCCCTGTAGTAAGCTTGTCGTTATTCTACATGTCTCCTAACCCCATGTAGTAAGCTTGTCTTTATTCTACATATCTCCTAACCCAATGTAGTAAGCTTGTCTTTTTTCTAAATATCTCCTAACCCCATGTAGTAAGCTTGTCTTTATTCTACATGTTTCCTAACCCCATGTAGTAAGCTTGTCTTTATTAAACATATCTCCTTACCCCATGTAGTAAGCTTGTCTTTGTTCTACATGTCTCCTAACCCCATGTAGTAAGCTTGTCGTTATTCTACATGTCTCCTAGCCCCCTGTAGTAAGCTTGTCGTTATTCTACATGTCTCCTAATCCCATGTAGTAAGCTTGTCTTTATTCTACATATCTCCTAACCCAATGTAGTAAGCTTGTCTTTGTTCTAAATATCTCCTAACCCCATGTAGTAAACTTGTCTTTATTCTACATGTCTCCTAACCCCATGTAGTAAGCTTGTCTTTATTCTTCATGTCACCTAACCCCATGTAGTAAGCTTGTCTTTATTCTACATGTCTCCTAACCCCTTGTAGTAAGCTTGTCTGTATTCTACATGTCACCTAACCCCATGTAGTAAGCTTGTCTTTATTCTACATGTCTCTGTAACCCCATGTAGTTAGCTTGTCTTTATTCTACATGTCTCTGTTACCCCATGTAGTAAGCTTGTCTTTATTCTACATGTCTCCTAACCCCATGTAGTAAGCTTGTCTTTATTATACATATCTCCTTACCCCATGTAGTAAGCTTGTCTTTGTTCTACATGTTTCCTTACCCCATGTAGTAAGCTTGTCGTTATTCTACATGTCTCCTAACCCCCTGTAGTAAGCTTGTCTTTGTT
Organism: Mimachlamys varia; assembly: GCA_947623455.1. Classification (NCBI taxonomy): domain Eukaryota; kingdom Metazoa; phylum Mollusca; class Bivalvia; order Pectinida; family Pectinidae; genus Mimachlamys; species Mimachlamys varia. Next base: position 7,410,949 of record OX392535.1, read on the forward strand.
CTACATGTCTCCTAACCCCATGTAGTAAGCTTGTCGTTATTCTACATGTCACCTAACCCCTTGTAGTAAGCTTGTCTTTATTTTACATATCTCCTAACCCCATGTAGTAAGCTTGTCTTTGTTCTACATGTCTCCTAACCCCATGTAGTAAGCTTGTCTTTATTCTACATATCTCCTAACCCCATGTAGTAAGCTTGTCTTTATTCATCATGTCACCTAACCCTCTGTAGTAAGCTTGTCTTTATTCTACATGTCTCCTAACCCCGTGTAGTAAGCTTGTCTTTATTTTACATGTCTCCTAACCCCATGTAGTAAGCTTGTCTTTATTCTACATGTCTCCCAAACCCTTGAAGCAAGCTTGTCTTTATTCTACATGTCTCCTAACCCCATGTAGTACGCCTGTCTTTATTCTACATGTATACTAACCCCATGTAGTAAGCTTGTCTTTATTCTACATGTCTACTAACCCCTTGAAGTAAGCTTGTCTTTATTCTACATGTCACCTAACCCCGTGTAGTAAGCTTGTCTTTGTTCTACATGTCTCCTAACCCCGTGTAGTAAGCTTGTCTTTATTCTACATGTCAGCTAACCCCGTGTTGTAAGCTTGTCTTTATTCTACATGTCTCCTAACCCCGTGTAGTAGGCTTGTCTTTATTCTACATGTCTCCTAACCCCATGTAGTAAGCTTGTCTTTATTCTACATGTCACCTAACCCCATGTAGTAAGCTTGTCTTTATTCTACATGTCTCCTAACCCCGTGTAGTAAGCTTGTCGTTATTCTCAATTCTCCTAACCCCATGTAGTAAGCTTGTCTTTATTCTACACGTCTCCTAACCCCATGTTGTAAGCTTGTCTGTATTCTACACGTCTCCTAACCCCATGTAGTAAGCTTGTCTTTATTCTACACGTCTCCTAACCCCATGTAGTAAGCTTGTCGTTATTTTACACGTCTCCTAACCCCATGTAGTAAGCTTGTCTTTATTCTACACGTCTCTTAACCCCATGTAGTAAGCTTGTCTTTATTCTACATGTCACCTAACTCCATGTAGTAAGCTTGTCTTTATTCTACATGTCTCCTAACCCAATGTAGTAAGCTTGTCTTTATTCTACATGTCTCTGTAACCCCATGTAATAAGCTTGTCTGTATTCTACATGTCACCTAACCCCCTGTAGTAAGCTTGTCGTTATTCTACATGTCTCTGTAACCCCATGTAGTAAGCTTGTCTTTATTCTACATGTTTCATAACCCCATGTAGTAAGCTTGTCTTTATTATACATATCTCCTAACCCCATGTAGTAAGCTTGTCTTTGTTCTACATGTCTCCTAACCCCATGTAGTAAGCTTGTCGTTATTCTACATGTCTCCTAACCCCCTGTAGTAAGCCTGTCGTTATTCTACATGTCGCCTAACCCCATGTAGTAAGCTTGTCTTTATTCTACATATCTCCTAACCCAATGTAGTAAGCTTGTCTTTGTTCTAAATATCTCCTAACCCCATGTAGTAAACTTGTCTTTATTCTACATGTCTCTGTTACCCCATGTAGTAAGCTTGTCTTTATTCTACATGTCTCCTAACCCCATGTAGTAAGCTTGTCTTTATTTTACACGTCTCCTAACCCCCTGTAGTAAGCTTGTCTTTATTCTACATGTCTCCTAACCCCTTGTAGTAAGCTTGTCTTTATTCTACATGTCTCATAACCCCATGTAGTAAGCTTGTCTGTATTCTACATGTCACCTAACCCCATGTAGTAAGCTTGTCTTTATTCTAAATGTCTCCTTACCCCCTGTAGTAAGCTTGTCTTTATTCTATATGTCTCCGAACTCCATGTAGTAAGCTTGTCTTTATTCTACATGTCTCCTAACCCCATGTAGTAAGCTTGTCTTTATTCTACATGTCTCCTTACCCCCTGTAGTAAACTTGTCTTTATTCTACATGTCTCTGTAACCCCATGTAGTAAGCTTGTCTTTATTCTACATGTCACCTAACCCCATGTAGTAAGCTTGTCTGTATTCTACATGTCTCCTTACCCCCTTGTAGTAAGCAGGCTTGTCTTTATTCTACATGTCTCTGTAACCCCATGTAGTAAGCTTGTCTTTATTCTACATGTCTCTGTAACCCCATGTAGTAAGCTTGTCTTTATTCTACATGTCTCTGTAACCCCATGTAGTAAGCTTGTCGTTATTCTACATGTCACCTTACCCCATGTAGTAAGCTTGTCTGTATTCTACATGTCACCTAACCCCATGTAGTAAGCTTGTCTTTATTCTACATGTCTCCTAACCCCATGTAGTAAGCTTGTCTTTATTCTACATGTCTCTGTAACCCCATGTAGTAAGCTTGTCGTTATTCTACATGTCTCTGTAACTCCATGTAGTAAGCTTGTCTTTATTCTACATGTCTCTGTAACTTCATGTAGTAAGCTTGTCTTTATTCTACATGTCACCTAACCCCGTGTTGTAAGCTTGTCTTTATTCTACATGTCACCTAGCCCCATGTTGTAAGCTTGTCTTTATTCTACATGTCACCTAGCCCCATGTTGTAAGCTTGTCTTTATTCTACATGTCTCTGTAACTTCATGTAGTAAGCTTGTCGTTATTCTACATGTCACCTAACCCCATGTAGTAAGCTTGTCTTTATTCTACATGTCACCTAGCCCCATGTTGTAAGCTTGTCTTTATTCTACATGTCTCTGTAACCCCATGTAGTAAGCTTGTCTTTATTCTACATGTCACCTAACCCCATGTAGTAAGCTTGTCTTTATTCTACATGTCTCTGTAACCCCATGTAGTAAGCTTGTCTTTATTCTACATGTCTCTGTAACCCCATGTAGTAAGCTTGTAGTTATTCTACATGTCTCTGTAACCCCATGTAGTAAGCTTGTCTTTATTCTACATGTCTCTGTTACCCCATGTAGTAAGCTTGTCTTTATTCTACATGTCTCTGTAACTTCATGTAGTAAGCTTGTCTTTATTCTACATGTCACCTAACCCCGTGTAGTAAGCTTGTCTTTATTCTACATGTCACCTAACCCCATGTAGTAAGCTTGTCGTTATTCTACCTGTCGCTGTAACCCCATGTAGTAAGCTTGTCTTTATTCTACATGTCACCTAACTCCATGTAGTAAGGTTGTCTGTATTCTACATGTCTCCTAGCCCCATGTTGTAAGCTTGTCTTTATTCTACATGTCACCTAACCCCATGTAGTAAGCTTGTCTGTATTCTACATGTCACCTAACCCCATGTAGTAAGCTTGTCTTTATTCTACATGTCTCCTAACCCCATGTAGTAAGCTTGTCTTTATTCTACATGTCTCTGTAACCCCATGTAGTAAGCTTGTCGTTATTCTACATGTCTCTGTAACTCCATGTAGTAAGCTTGTCTTTATTCTACATGTCTCTGTAACTTCATGTAGTAAGCTTGTCTTTATTCTACATGTCACCTAACCCCGTGTTGTAAGCTTGTCTTTATTCTACATGTCACCTAGCCCCATGTTGTAAGCTTGTCTTTATTCTACATGTCACCTAGCCCCATGTTGTAAGCTTGTCTTTATTCTACATGTCTCTGTAACTTCATGTAGTAAGCTTGTCGTTATTCTACATGTCACCTTACCCCATGTAGTAAGCTTGTCTTTATTCTACATGTCACCTAGCCCCATGTTGTAAGCTTGTCTTTATTCTACATGTCTCTGTAACCCCATGTAGTAAGCTTGTCTTTATTCTACATGTCACCTAACCCCATGTAGTAAGCTTGTCTTTATTCTACATGTCTCTGTAACCCCATGTAGTAAGCTTGTCTTTATTCTACATGTCTCTGTAACCCCATGTAGTAAGCTTGTAGTTATTCTACATGTCTCTGTAACCCCATGTAGTAAGCTTGTCTTTATTCTACATGTCTCTGTTACCCCATGTAGTAAGCTTGTCTTTATTCTACATGTCTCTGTAACTTCATGTAGTAAGCTTGTCTTTATTCTACATGTCACCTAACCCCGTGTAGTAAGCTTGTCTTTATTCTACATGTCACCTAACCCCATGTAGTAAGCTTGTCGTTATTCTACCTGTCTCTGTAACCCCATGTAGTAAGCTTGTCTTTATTCTACATGTCACCTAACTCCATGTAGTAAGGTTGTCTGTATTCTACATGTCTCCTAGCCCCATGTTGTAAGCTTGTCTTTATTCTACATGTCACCTAGCCCCATGTTGTAAGCTTGTTTTTATTCTACATGTCACCTAACCCCATGTAGTAAGCTTGTCCTTATTCTACATGTCACCTAACCCCATGTAGTAAGCTTGTCTTTATTCTACATGTCACCTAGCCCCATGTTGTAAGCTTGTCTATATTCTACATGTCTCTGTAACCCCCATGTAGTAAGCTTGTCTTTATTCTACATGTCTCCTAACCCCCTGTAGAAAGCTTGTCTTCATTCTACACGTCTCCTGACCCCCTGTAGTAAGCTTGTCTTTATTCTACATGTCTCCTAACCCCCTGTAGTAAGCTTGTCTTTATTCTACACGTCTCCTAACCCCCTTGTAGTAAGCTTGTCTTTATTCTACATGTCTCCTAACCCCCTGTAGTAAGCTTGTCTCTATTCTACATGTCTCATAACCCCATGTAGTAAGCTTGTCTGTATTCTACATGTCACCTAACCCCATGTAGTAAGCTTGTCTTTATTCTACATGTCTCCTAACCCCCTGTAGTAAGCTTGTCTTTATTCTATATGTCTCCGAACTCCATGTAGTAAGCTTGTCTTTATTTTACATGTCTCCTTACCCCGTGTAGTAAGCTTGCCTTTATTCTACATGTCTCCTAACCCCCTGTAGTAAACTTGTCTTTATTCTACATTTCTTCTAACCCCATGTAGTAAGCTTGTCTTTATTCTACATGTCTCCTAGCCCCGTGTAGTAAGCTTGTCGTTATTCTACATGTCTCCTAACCCCATGTAGTAAGCTTGTCTTTATTCTAAATGTCTCCTAACCCGATGTAGTAAGCTTGTCTTTATTCTACATGTCTACTAACCCCACGTAGTAAGCTTGTCTTTATTCTACATGTCTCCTAGCCCCGTGTAGTAAGCTTGTCTTTATTCTACATGTCTACTAACCCCGTGTAGTAAGCTTGTCTTTATTCTACATGTCTCCTGACCCCATGTAGTAAGCTTCTCGTTATTCTACATGTCTCCTAACCCCATGTAGTACGCTTGTCTGTATTCTACATGTCTCCTAACCCCATGTAGTAAGCTTGTCTTTATTCTACATGTCTCTGTAACCCCATGTAGTAAGCTTGTCTTTATTCTACATGTCTCCTAACCCCATGTAGTAAGCTTGTCTTTATTCTACATGTCTCCTAACCACATGTAGTAAGCTTGTCTTTATTCTACATGTCTCCTAACCCCATGTAGTAAGCTTCTCTTTATTCTACATGTCGCCTAACCCCATGTAGTAAGCTTGTCTTTATTCTACATGTCTCCTAACCCCCTTGTAGTAAGCTTGTCTTTCAGAACTCGACAGTAATCAGGGGACACAGGCGATAATATTTTAATGTACATCGTGGGTGGGAGATACTAGGAAATTATTCTCAAGACAAAGGAAGTGAATCTATCAATACTTATGGGGATGTTATCCCAATATTGATAGTGCAATAATTACCATAACGTTAGCATGTATATCTTTCCACCATTTCCATTCATTTGTAAATGAATAAAAGAAGCGATCCCCAAACTGCTCTTAGGATCCCTCTCGGACCTACTCACGTACTTGTACAAACGCGTGATAGCAAATGCGTTCTTTTTATTCGCATACACCATAAATTTGAGGAAGTAAAAATGGGAGGAGGGTATTTTATAATAAATTGTGGAAGGGGTGGCGTAATTACTGTATTCCAATACACTTTGCTTCATACTCGTTCATAGATGTGAGAGATTCCGCGGTCGATGAGTACGCTTAGGGGTTCTGTTACGGAATGTATGTTTATTTGGTGTATGTAGTTAGCTACGATTTCAGGGAAAGCGGGGCGTCAGCTTAGGTTTGGGTGAGTGCATGTAGCTGTGTACATGAAGTAAGAGGCACGGTGGTCTTAATTGTAGGACGTCAGGCTAGTGATCGAAGGGTTGCGAGTTCGAGTCCCGGTCACGGTATTTGTGTTGAATCTTTCAGCAAGATACTTTACTCTGCCTGTTCCAGTCTACTCATCTGTAAATGAGTACGTGGTCGGGTGTTGCTAGAAATTGTAGAATGCTAGCTGTGAGCGCCGAAATGGCAGCACCGGCTGTATGCTCCCCAGGGGGTTGAGAACGATATTGACTGGTTGCCAAGACCCTATAACCACGGATACTAATTTGTGAACAGCTTTAAGACGGCCTTAAAGGTCGTGATAAAGCGATGTGTAAGAACTTCAAATTATTCTTCTAATTATTATTAAGATACGTGTATCTAACTGAATACGTAAACCTGGTAGGTTTGACATGATAAAAGGGGATATGCAATACAAAAAAAAAATGTTTTAGATGTATTGACAAACATTGACACAAGACTATTTGTTATTTGAATTGTAAAACAAAACACACCCCTATAATAATGCATTTTATTTAAACCATACATAACAAAATCAAAATCTATTAACGAGTCTTACGCTATATTGTAATCAGGCATACACGGTACATATCTTTAGCTCGATCATTTGAGCGTAAGACTAGTAGCCAGAAGTTCCGGGTTCGACGTCTTGCGAAGGCATTGAATAAATAATGACCCCTGTTACATCTTTATAAAGTTAGCCTAGCCATTCCGTATGACACATTAAGAATATGGCATACCAAATGATGGAATAATCAATAATAGTCACTTTTGTAAAGATTTACATTTGCGAAAATTAAAAATAACAGCAATATTTCAATTTGCGATTCATGTCAGCATTCTATCTGTAAATATACTATTTGTAATCATAGTGATATAAAAATTATGATAAAAGTTAAATTATATTTCCAACAGGTATATAATAGGTTACACTAACTGTTTCTACCACAATTGTTGCCGACAACAACAGTATTTCATTGAATTAAAATGATTAGCGGACAATATGTGTGTACACATATCGGATCGGTTGTTCCCGCCAAATGATGACGTCGTCAACAATCAAAAAGTGACGTTGTTCCGGTCAAAGTTCACCATGACAGCCAATCAAAATGCGTTTAGAGTTTATTTCACGTGTGGTAGGCGCTTTACCCATAATGGTATTCAACAGTTGAATGATTATTTGATACCCTGAGAGTTGAAAATTTTGGCAGAAATAAATTTTCATTATTGAATGTTCATTAATATACATGTAGTTTCAGTTCATGTATAATTAAAATCAAGAATAATATATAGAGGATCTTACACGAGTGTCGATGTAATATGGAATTTATTAAAAGAGTAAGATAATTCAATATGTTACGAGCCTTTAGGCGAGTGACATATTAAATTATTTAACGAGTTTAATAAATTCCATATCACATTGACACGAGTTCAAGATTCTATTTATCACATAACTTATATTTATGAGAAAATACATAAAAAACTCTCATATTAATTCTCCATAAGAAAGGCAAATTTCTTCTGTGACAGTACGATTTTCACCACCGAGATAATCATATGACGTCATAAAGATGTCATTTGTTTATGACGTCACAATAGTGTTATTGCACGTGTGAAATACCATTTTCATGACATGGCCGTATGACATGACTGAACGGATCAGTTATGTGATAAAAATCAATAATATATATACATGTTGATTTGGTATGATGTAGTGTATGACAGATTCTCGTATAAATGCTAACAAATCTGTCTTGTATACATTTGAAATCATGAATATTGTATGTTGGTTACACGTATGTCCCCTTATTCCTTGTAATGCCGTTCTCGTTAATATATATTGTCTTGTAAAGGCCGTTGTCTGTTGGTTATGTCCCCTTGTTCCTTGTGTTACCGTTCTCGTTAATATATATGGTATTGAAATTACCGTTGTCTGTTGGTTATGTCCCCTTGTTCCTTCTGTTACCGTTCTTGTTAATATATATTGTCTTGTAAAGGCCGTTGTCTGTTGGTTATGTCCACTTGTTCCTTGTGTTACCGTTCTTGTTAATATATATTGTCTTGTAAAGGCCGTTGTCTGTTGGTTATGTCCCCGTGTTCCTTGTATTACCGTTCTTGTTAATATATATTGTCTTGTAAAGGCCGTTGTCTGTTGGTTATGTCCCCTTGTTCCTTGTATTACCGTTCTTGTTAATATATTGTCTTGTAAAGGCCGTTGTCTGTTGGTTATGTCCCCTTGTTCCTTGTGTTACCGTCTTGTAAAGGCCGTTGTGTGTTGGTTATGTCCCCTTGTTCCTTGTGTTGTCTGTTGGTTATGTCCCCTTGTTCCTTGTGTTACCAATGTCGATGCTATAGATTGTCTTGTAATGGCTCTGGTCCGTAGATTATGTCCCCTTATTCCTTGTGTTACCGTTCTCGTTAATATATATGGTATTGTAATGACCGTTCTCTGTTGGTTATGTCACCTTGTTCCTTGTGTTACCAATGTCGATGCTATAGATTTCTTGTAATGGCTCTGGTCCGTAGATTATGTCCCCTTATTCCTTGTGTTACCGTTCTCGTTAATATATATGGTATTGTAATGACCGTTGTCTGTTGGTTATGTCACCTTGTTCCTTGTGTTACCAATGTCGATGCTATAGATTGTCTTGTAATGGCTGTGGTCCGTAGATTATGTCCCCTTATTCCTTGTGTTTCCATTCTCGATGATATCGGTCACAATGTTGTTAACCTATAACAGAAACAGGATTATAAAAGTTAATTAGTGTGTTTTCTATTTCAAGAAAAAAAAATGTATTATTTGCTGGCACGATAAATAACCTTGGAGAAAATATTGTCATGTTACGTGATTAATAATTTAAAGGCTCAATATATGTAAAATCAGGATTTTTTCCGGATTCTAAAAAATGATGAAAAAAATGTCCAGTTGATAACCATGCAAAAATAAGCCTAAAACGAAGTAAACCTCATCGGTTACTAACAAGAAACTCTCGGAAAATCCGAAATATTGAAAATGATTAAGGTGGGGCCCAACAACAAGCCGAAGGTACAAAGACAGTTCAAAATGGATGTGTGTTTACAAATACCGAGTTTCAACTGCTGCTCTACCGGTAACCGCGTAGGAATCCATCTTGAATATTGCTGATATCAGTTAATCATATCTAAATCTATAAATATAATAAGTTATTAGGCTTGATTTGCGCTTCAAGTTTTGCCGAAAGTTACGTATATTGGGCCTTTCATGTCTCATTAACACGTACGGAAATCATTATATATTAGTATATTTAATTCAACATCAATGTGGTAAATACGAGCAAATAGTAAATGTCAAACTGTAATTGTACATATTTAAGCGGTAATCTTAGTTTAGCGCTTTTCACGCTCAAGAAGTTTCCGCTAAATTATGATTGCCCTAATTGTTTCCCATGACAAGTACTGAGATTGCGCTAATTGTTTCCCATGACAAGTACTGAGATTGCGCTAATTGTTTCCCATGACAAGTACTGAGATTGCGCCTATTTATCATTACGCTTATCCGTTTAAGTTCGGTTGTGTGATAACATTTGAGTACGCTAAAATAGTTACGGTTACAGTATTTCATTTGATTATAACTTAATAAAACGTTTGTGTATTTCTGTTCTGGCCATAACACGACTCATAGTGCTTACTGGTAGTTGACACATGAAATGTAATCATTTGCTTTCTAATAACAAATGTGGGGAAATCACGTTTCTAACCTAAGTGTTTATTTTTGAGACGACTGTATTTTTGTGATTCTCGGGGAGAGAATACAACCTTTCAGTGATTGCGTCTTGGATAAAGCCAATACAAATGGTTGTCCGAAACATGTTATATAGAGCCAAAAAGACGAGGGCTTAAAACAGGAAGTACAAGCAAAGATTATGGACTTATGTGGCCGGAGATTCTTTCATTGAAGGAAGAAAATACTTCTTTAGCGAAACACTGTAAACCTAACCCTAACCCTAACTCTACAACCACCCATAAGTCTAATTTAGCTAAGTAGAGATAGATTATATGGTTCGCAAACGTCATTGTCTCATATCATGTATTACTACTGTTATCAATGTTCGTATTTTCTACCATGTTTAAATGACTAGTTTTGTCGCGTGTATGGTAAATGAACTTTAGTTAACTGCGGATCAGTTGTAGGTGGTTTTGGGGAACACCAACATGACACTATATGACCAGTTTCATCTACCAACCCTGGAAAGGCTTTAAAAGGGATTACATTTTATACAGCTATTGTCTTTAATATGCTTGTGTATGCATTGATGAGCCGGGAGCAAACAGATCAAATGCTGCCACACATATTTACCCAGACATAAAAGGTTCCAGCGGCTGGACTACAGAGCCGGACTGTGTCCTCGTCATGTCTCCGGATTATGTCCTGGACCTCTATCGCGGTACTCTCATCCATATGCTGGGCTCGTTTTTCAGGAAATTGTTTAACACGGCGTATTAAGGAATTAGGGCCTATCTTCCTTAACAAGGTCTGAATGTCCTGCCAAACCTTACAACATGACAAAGTGCACGTACTTTATAAACAATTTAGATAATTTAGATTTGAATGTTGAATCACTTTACGAAATCTTCTTAAACATACTCAGATTTCGCGTCGTTATTCTCAAATTGTTGGAAATCATATCACAGGATAGATACAATATGTAACTTAATTCCCACTGATGATATTTCGTTGTGAACAAGGACTGTCAGAAACAGTTTCAGAACATGTAAACCTATAGCAACGATATTTGAGAAGCTACTATAAAAATATCAGAGAATACTAAAAGGTCAACAAAAGCGTAATCAGAACTCAAAATCGATTTAACCAAGGACAAAAATGAACAAAGGAAAGATTTACACGGCGACCCTTGAAAAATACGAGAATAGGACCAGATGTTCCGGAAGAATAAACGTCTTCTGCTTCATCGCCGACACTCGCAATGAAAATCTAGGTCAGATCCAAGTAAATGTCATTACCTCAAAGAGAGAACTGATGGATTATTCTCAATCACAACAGCAGGTATACTAATGAGTATATTAAAGCACGTCCACCTCCATATAAGAATACAAAATATTTCTCAATGAGACCAAGATGACGACCATAAAACGTGTTCATAGTCTATTAATGAAATGTAAACACCATAGCTGCGGTGATACTAATGTGCCATCAAGAAAGATACGAAAAGATCTCTTAAACTTTACAATGACCATACATATTATTGACATTTTCTCAAATATGATGTAAGTTGTAAATATAGGACACAAATGATTTTGATTTTACATAGAACATTTTAAATATTGATGAAGTTATAATGAAGTTACCTCTAAGTTATCCTTTGATTCTCCAAGTAATGTGAAGGTCGCCACCATCACGTCCATTATAGGGGGTTGAGGTATTTTGTAGCTATGGAGTTCAGATACCGTGGGTTGCCGCATAGCCAGTATGTCGTGTGCAAATCTGTTGAGTTTGATCAGCTCTTTCCTCACCTGATCAGCCTCTTTGGTCTTTGGTTCCAGTTGAGACTTATACTCAGACTTCTCCGCATTGCCAATTGCAGTATCGAGAATTTCAATATGACGCCTCATAATGGCTTCGTTGAGACCTTTAGCGATAAAAATTAGTCATGTCACACCACGTAATAGGTAAAATTATGTTTAACCAGCTATAGAATGGCATTTACAAATTATCTTTTACAAAAATAAAAGGTACCTTTCTCCAACTTGAGGAAGTTTTGTCTTTTCACAGCAACTTCTAAATCACCCTTATCATCCAAGCTCATATTCTGGAACTTAGCTATGGATGATGACAATATTTCCAAATCGTTTCCTGTCGATGCCATTTTCATTTCATCTCTTGCCTTCCTCTCCGTGGCATTCTGAAAACAATATCAAACACTATTTTAAGGAAACCTTGAATAAATGCAGAAACAAGTTAACTAAAATGTCTTAAATGAGGGTCAATTAATTTGTGCTGTTAATTGCCAACAACCCAATAATTATCTCCATTTGATGATTTTGATGAATGAAATTTAAAAAAAAAGATTGGTACCTGGATGATTTTTCCAGAAATATGAATATGCACCAAAGTTTCTATATTCGTACGTTGCTAGGTTATCCGGGAAAACACTTTTAAAATGGCAATAGAAAGTTTGAAAAAGGTCTTTTACATGCCAATGTCGGTTTCTTACCTCCCGTTTTTTCTTTTTCTTTTTCTTTTGTTCTGGTGTCGGTTCCGTAGAGATAATGTAGTTGCAGGCGTTACGTTCTGTGTTCGTGTTCTTGTCTTTGGTGTGGATCTGCAGTGCATACTCTCCTTCATCAGGCACACAAACTGCCACATTCAACTTGTTGGATTTTTTGTCACGTTTATGAGACACATATGACTGCGTTACTTCTGAGGACGTCTCGTTATGAACAAGGACTGTCCTTACGGAAACAGTTCTCGAACAAGAAAAACTGAAATTAACTTGTTTCTTGGCCGTTGCTTTGACGATCCCTTGACTTTGTGATGGTGTTGACAACCCCGCCTTAACCATTTCATTACTTGGACCCCAGCCAATCGGACCGACATTTAACGGGAGAGCTTTTGTGCCACCTTCTGTCACTTCATCGCAGAGCAGTTTGAAATCACAGAGCGGTGTTTTTGTTGCACTGGACTCAGAATAAATGCATAATTTATACACACCTGTGACTGGACACCTAACACTAAATGTCCATTTTGCAAAATTCCTCTCCATGACAACATATCTATCCAGCTGCAAATCTGTTGGCAAGACAGATGCAGATTCTTCGTCATTGTAGTAAAGTTCGTAAGTCAAATAACCGTCCCATTTGTCATTTTTCGCTTTAAATCCAACTGTAACTACGCCGTACTCAGAATATAGTCGTGAGTGAAATCCCAAGGTAATTTCAACGTTACGGTCAAAGTAGCTCTCCTGTAAGAGCGGAACATCACAGAACTTTTTCATATCAAACTGTTTTGCTATAAACTGCCAGTTTGGATCAATAGCCATGGCTTCATTCACAAAGTCTTCAGGGTCAGGCAGGAAGTAGTACTCATTTAACTGAGTAATACTCACACCCATTGACTTCGTCTGCTTCTCACGCGCTGCGTTTCCTGCAAATAAGAGAACAATACTTGTGCTAATTGAGAAATCTGTAAAGAACTGACAATAGTTTTAACGCTCCACGAATGGACAATCGAGTGAATTTTGGGCATAGTCTAAATTTAAAAATCCCTTGTACAATTAAGATGCACGATAACGTCATGATTCCCAGAAATTTTTTCAATGTCACATTTTTCATATTTCAAGTAAATAGTTTTGTTCCAGTTTTTTAACATAAAAATGAATCAAAAAGCTCATTAATTTACATATGATAGTTTCTTTGTAAGTCATTTGAAGTAGAACTCGTATAAGGCTATAGAACAAAACTGTTGTAACTTGTATCAATAACACTAGGTTAGAATATAAACCAAGAAAGTATTTACACGAAGACCCTGGAAAAACTCCCAGACCAGGTTTTCTAGAAGTTTAAGCGTCTTCTATCTGTAACCAGGTGTAATTGGTACTCAATGTCACCAGCTCGTGCGAAATCAGCACGTGCTGTGAGAGACTTGTGTGTAAGTAAGTGAGTAAGAGTTCAGCGCATGCGTCCGTCACTACTTTACCTGTCACCTGTGTTCCCCCTAAATCATCATTCCGCACCTGGCCGGCACATCGTGCACAGCACTGTTCCCCTGGTAAGTACCATCGTTTTAAACTGATAATATGCAGTCTGATTTTATCTGTACATTTAGTTATAATTATAATGTTACTGAGTCGACAATACTTTGTATTGCAGGCTCCTATCTCTGGCATTCGTCCAGTATACCGAAGAGAATAAACTAAAGTGCGGAATGGAACTGGAATCCTGTGATTATTTATCATGATTTGAACCCCAGGCTACAAATGGCGCCCACGTAGGGACTGAATTGGTGGTCAGGAGATCTAGGAGCCAGGGATTGTTTTCCAACACAAGTGAGGGAAAGCCGCGCTCCGTTCAGCGGGACTGAGCTGTATCTATCAACATTTACCGGAGACGTCACTTCCGGTGATTGCGAAAATGATACTAGATCTGAATACCGGTGTTTGAGCTGACGATTATTCAGACCCATTTACTCGGTGTGAGGACACAACGCCGATGATAAAATGACAAAGCTATATCCTTTAACTTGTAGCGATAACACCCCCTGCGATTGTCTATGCTCTGCTGTGATGTAACACCAGAAACCGACTAAAAATAGAAAGAACTCTTACATACCAAATCCGGAAAAAAAACTACAAACAATATTATTTTGAGATTTTGTTTGTGAAACATATGGATTGGACAGTTTAATTTTTCTAACTGTGATATTTAATAATTTATTATCAATTTTGGACAGTGTGGATAGATTTATATAATTGTAGGTTGTTAATAGTTAACAATGTTTGTGCATGACTGTAACTGTGCTGGTATCATTGTATAACTATATGTACATTATGTCATGTCTTAATTGTTTCAATTTTAATTTGTATTAGGTCTACCAGGGGAGTTCACCAGCACCTTCATCATCATCATCATCACCTGCACCAATCTTCCTGTCTGCTTGCACTCCCATACACAAATTCCTTCCCTTGTCACCAGAATCCCAAGGTAAGAATTACACATGTATGAGTGTGGGGTTGAGTGGATGAGGGTTGGGTGTGAAGGTTGTTGCCTGTATTATTATTAGTGACATTTTGTTCCATTTATACCTGGTACATTGCCTCTTTATACATATATTGTTATTGTTAGTTGTGTGTGTTGATTATAGTTTGATATCCTAGCATTATATATATAGCAACTAGATAAAATTTATTGATGAGTGTGAGTAAGTTACAAAAGTTTGTTGAGAAGCCTTTTGGGGATGTTCCATCTATTTTGGGAAAAAAACCTATCCTGCTGACAAGCAGTAAGGGGTTCTCACTGAGAAGAAATTTAGATCTCATACAGCAATTTGGATTTGATATTGAGTTTTATTGTAGGGCAGGTGCTCGTTTTGATACATCTTTTGAATATTTTTCGAGACTCCTCCCAAATTTGGTTGCTAAACATAGTCAAATAGTTGCGTACATTTGGCTGGGTACTTTAACGGTCAAAAGTGGTCCTTTCATTTCAATATATCACAAGTCAAAGGATGATTGTTTCAATTATATAAAAAACCCAGGTTGATTCTTATGTAAATTTTACTAGTAAATTTCCATCTGTCATATTCTATTCAGGCATGGAATAGTTACAAGGGGCACCCAACTCCAGAAATATTTGGAGAGCAAGATACCAGGCTTGAAGACCACATTGACATTTTAAATTCATATATTCATGAGATCAACTCCGGGTTGGATGTTTTGTCATTGAATTTTAGGCGAGATTTGTTGGTGTACAAACGTACAGGCCGCCCCCCAGTAGTAAATTTATCTTTGTATAAGGATGGTGTTCATCCAGATAAGCTACTTGCAAGAGTCTGGATGAAGAGGCTAGTAACAAAAGTTTTTTTTTTTATTGTTTATAAACTAGGAATATTATACCTTCAGTCTACACTGTTCGGTAGGGCGTACCCCAACAACAGTCTCAGCTGAATAAATTCCTCTTTATCATTAGTATACAGTTTATCTGTTTGCAGTTTAGCCTTTTCATTCAGTCTCTGGTGTGTAGTTTCTTATCTGAGACTGAATTGCTAGCTATTATAAGTAATGGCTTCCTCAGATAAAGTAGAGAGTGAGGAGCTGGGCCCTGTAAAACTCAAAATTCAAGTACAGGGTTCAGATGGTAAACCTGCTACCGAGGAGGAACTCCTGAAGGCATTACATGCTCTAGGGAAATATTACATTGAGCCAATGACTTCCCTTGAGGATTCCTCCAAAGCACCCCGCGGCCGCAGGGCCAGTTTCATGGGAGATAACTCTCTTGATGAACACGCTGTTACGGCGTACACACCCCTTCCTAAACTCCCACAGTTCTTTGGGGATGAATTAAAGGGGGATGTTTCCTACCTGGAGTGGAGACACGATATAAGTGCCCTTGTCGGTGATCCTGAGGTATCTCCTAATCGATTGCTACAGGCAATTCGTAGGTCGTTGCGGGGTACTGCCAAAAAGAGTCTCTTATCACTGGGGGATAGGGCTACCCCTGCTGAGATTTTAAAGAAATTGGTTATCCTTTTTGGAGATATCTCCACTCATGGGATGATCATGCAGGAATTTTTCAACTCATGCCAAAAACAATGTGATAATGTTTGGTTGCAGGCTAGAATCTTTACTTCTTGCTATTGAAAATGGCTCACTCGAGCCTGCAGCGAAAAATAATTTGTTACGTCACAAATTCTGGACGTCACTTCGCTGTGAGAAGTTAAAGAGCCAAACCAGACATCTATACGATCGTATAAATGATTTTGACGAGTTATTGGGAAAGGTAAGAGCTGTTGATAAAGAGATTAACTTAGCTTTAGCAACCCTGTCCTCTACCAAGAAAGTCCAACATAATGAAATCACTTGTGATAGTGATTCCCAAGTGGCCAGTAGCTCCAATTTAGAGAAGGTGTTTGATGAAAAACTCAAGAAACTTGAGGAACGTCTAACCTCTAAGGTGGAGACCAAGTTTGATAAGATTTTAAATAAACTTGAGTCATCTAGTCAAGGTCGTGGTCAAAATAAGGTCAAGGTCGTTGGCAAGGTCGTAACCAAGGTAACCACCAAGGTAAAGGTAGAGGAAAAGCTGGTCAGAAGTCTGGGTCCAGTAAACCAACACAGAAGTCCCAGAACGAGTAGTGGCTTCTGGTATTGGCCAGTCAGGGGCCGAAAATGAATGTTAAGGCCAGAATGATACTTTACTCGACAAGTTAGTTGGACAGTCAAACATAGGTAAAATTGTTGTCCAAGGTAGAGAGTTCCAAACTCTAGTTGATAGTGGGTCTCAGATCAGTACAATAGCTAAGGCTAGCTATGACTCGCTGGAAGATAAGCCGTTTATACAAAGTTTGGATACATTAGATCTGGAAGTTACAGTAGCTAACGGATCAACTTTACCTTATCTTGGATACATAGAGTGTGTAGTCAACTTACCATTCTGTCCTTCTGTAAATTTTAATGTACTGATGTTGGTTGTCCCTGATACTGCCCATAACAGGACTTGTCCAGTGATTGTAGGCACCAATATCATTAGATTTGCCAGAGAGTTGTCGTCTACGGACACCATTATCCCGCCTGAGTGGACGTTAGCCATTAAGGGTATAAGTACTGTTTATTCAGTGCACTGTGTAGGTAAGAAACATGTAAAAGTGGCACCTTACACAACAGTTGTTGTCAATGGAATAGTCCGAGGTATTGACCCCAATATAACCGACTTAGTCACTGAGAACCGTAACTGTACAAACCAACCGTACACCGTTTGCCCTCGGATTATAAAGGTCAAGGGTCAAGTGTCAAGTGCTAAGGTTCCGGTAAAGCTTTGTAACACTACTGGAAGACCTATTACTTTCCAGCCCAAATCATTGTTGTGCAATGTATCGCAGGCTGAAGTGGTGGATAACTTAGCTTCTCAGGTTAAAAGCTGTTCTGATGAACAGTCAGATAACCGTTCATTACCTGAGTGGCTCAATGTTGTGATAGACACTGATACCCTATCTGAGGAGCAGTTGTTACGGGTTCACCAAGTGCTCGGAAACTGGAAACATGCATTTTCCTCGGGTCCCTTTGACCTAGGACAGACGGACTTAATCAAACATAAGATCGACCTCATCGATGATAGGCCCTTTAAGCAGCCTTATCGAAAAATACCACCTGGTATGTATGAGGAAGTCCGTCAACATGTCAAGGAAATGCTGGAAGCTGGTGTCATCAGAGAATCAAATAGTCCTTATTCCTCAAACGTCGTGTTGATACGGAAGAAGGATGGCTCTTTGCGGTTTTGCATTGATTACCGGATGCTTAACGCGAGAACCCGTAAAGATGCATATATGTTGCCTCGATTTGATGATACTGTTGACTCCATAATTGGATCAAAGTATTTCAGCAAACTCGATTTGCGTTCTTGTTACTGGCAAGTTGAGGTTGAGGAAGCTGATCGAGAGAAGACCGCATTTTCTGTTGGAAACCTTGGTTTCTATGAAACAAACCGCATGGGTTTTGGTCTCACCTGCGCTCCAGCCACATTTCAGCGGCTGATGGAGAAATGTATGGGTAATATGCATGTTAGGGAGTGTCTCATTTTTCTCGATGACATTCTCATATTTTCCGAAACATTTGATGAGCACCTCAGTAGACTTGAATCCGTTTTTGCCAGACTTGCGGAGCATGGCTTAAAGCTCAAACCTTCCAAGTGTGAGTTCTTTAAGACTAGCATCACCTAGCTTGGTCATGTTGTGTCAGAGGAGGGTATCGCAACCGATCCTGAAAAGGTATCGGCTGTGAAAAATTGGCCAGAACCTACAAACATCAAAGAGATACGTCAGTTTTTAGGGTTTTGTGGTTACTATCGGCGGTTCATCAAGGACTTTGCCAGTATAGTTCAACCCCTAAATCAGCTGTTGCAGGGTCATGACTTGTCAAAAAAAGGTTCTAAACCTAAAAAGAAAGTCAAACCTAAACCAAAGGCTAAGTGGGTCTGGGAAGATCTACAACAGAAAGCGTTTGACACTATCAAGGCTAAACTGACGGAGCCACCCGTCTTAGCTTATGCAGATTACACTAAACCTTTCATTCTCCATACCGATGCTTCAGCGTCAGGACTTGGTGCTGTGTTGTACCAGCTACGGGATGGAAAGGAGAAGGTTATAGCGTATGCTAGTCGAGGGCTTAAACCAGGTGAGCGAAACTATCCGGCGCACAAGCTTGAATTTTTAGCACTTAAATGGGCTGTTACAGACAAACTCTATGATTACTTGTATGGTAATACGTTTGAGGTTGTCACTGATAACAATCCTCTAACTTATGTGCTTGGTAAAGCTAAGTTGGATGCCACCGGACATAGGTGGGTTGCTGCTCTGGCCAATTACAATTTTACCCTTAAGTACCGTGCTGGGAAAAACAATGCCGACGCAGATGGTCTATCTCGAATATGTTACGCCAATACTGATATAGTTAAAGCGATTTGTCAGTCAGTTGATGCAAACAGCAGTGTAGAGAGTGTTTGTTCTGACAGTGGCGCTTATGTGGCCAGTGAGTGTTCACAGTCAGTAGCCAGCATCGGCTCAATAGATTGGCAGAAACAGCAATCAGAGGATTGTGATATATCGAGAGTTTGTGACCTACTGAGTTCCGGTTTTCATCCCAGGGGGAAAACACTCCAGGATGAATCTGCATTAGTGCAGAAAATCCTGCGATCTTGGAAGAGATTTCGTTTACTTGACGGTGTACTACATCGAACCGTTACTCTTGACGGTCAGGAAATTAACCAACTTGTTTTGCCTAAGAAGTACCATTCCTTAGCTCTGAAAGGAGTCCATGATGATGTGGGTCATCAAGGGAAGGAAAGGACTCTTTGGTTGGCAAGGCAACGGTTTTACTGGCCGGGTATGGAGACGGATGTAAATGAGAGAGTTGAGACTTGTGGACGCTGTCAAAGACGTAAGACTCCAGTAAAGCCCCATGCCGGACTGGTTCCCATTCAAAGCACCAGACCCTTGGAAATTGTCTGTATTGATTTCCTCAGTCTGGAGCGCTCAAAAGGTGGATATGAGAACATATTGGTCATCACCGACCATTTCACTAGATATGCTCAGGCTGTGCCTTGTCGGAATCAGACAGCGCATGTGACAGCTAAGGCATTGTATGAACACTTCATTGCCTTCTACAGCTTCCCCGAGCGTCTGCACAGTGACCAAGGACGTAACTTTGAAAGCAAAGTTATAAAGGAACTCTGCAAGCTAGCTAGTGTTGTGAAGTCTCGAACAACATCATACCACCCGATGGGAAACGGTCAGGTAGAACGGTTCAATCGAAACTTATTGACAATGCTTGGTACCCTAGAGGAGGACCAGAAAGCTGACTGGAAGTCATATGTAGCGCCACTAGTACAAGCCTACAATGCTACCAGAAATGACTCCACTGGGTACTCTTCAGTGGACGCATTCTTCGGAACGGAGCCACAGAGTGTGGGAGCAGCAGAACCAAATTCGTATGTCGGCAAGCTTAAAAAAAGGATGGAATATGCCTATAAGGCTGCTCAAGCGGAAGCATCCAAGAATGCTGCCCGTAATAAAGGCCGGTATGACCGGTCAGTAAAAGATTCTCGACTGGAAGTTGGGGACCGCATCCTTGTAAGAAAGGTCGGTCTCCAAGGAAAAAACAAATTGGCTGACAAGTGGGATCAGGAACCCTATTTGGTTTTAAATATACCAGATAGTGATATTCCAGTCTACCAGGTTAAGCTTGAATCGGGAAAAGGGGCTATACGCACCTTGCACCGAAACATGCTGCTGCCTTTCAACGCTATGCCGTTAGAGGTAGATGTTCCCGAGAAGGTAGCTCGTCCTAGAGGCAAACCCTCACTGCCAACCATGGTCGAGAGCAAGGCGTCATCAACTGCTGAGTCTGACAGTAGTGATGACACTGCTCCTGTGCCTCCCCCGCGTCCGAAGAGGCGTATGAGAGTTCACGGTAAAGAACCAGCCCAGTCAATCCGTGAGGTTATTACCCCAGAAGTCACTCCACTCATGGTGAGCGACGACTCTGTTCATGGAACAGATGTTGAAGAGCTGGATATGTCCATACCGGATCATACTTCCCCGGAAGGACTGGCTATCAACCTCAACATCTCTCCAGTTCCAGCAAGGCGTTCAGCCAGGAACCGAAAACCTCCAGAGCGGCTGGGTGATTGGACTTACTATTCCCAACAGGCAAAGTGGACTGGCTGTAGGGAGACGTCGGTATGATGAAACAAAGGGAAAACAAACACCCTTAAACTGTAAATTCCATGTGCCAAATAATATTGTAATACTATTTTAATTATGTGTTATATAGCAATGTTACCAGTAGGTAGGGCTTTCCCCAACCACTGGATTTAGCTTGTATCCCATATATATCGCCCTATTATATTTCAAACCCTGTTTATTATATATTATGTGTTGCATTTGTCAGGATAGGGATGTTGGCTGCCCTTGTCAAACTTTGTTCCATACTACCGTTACTAAGGTAAGGGTATGACATATTGTGGAGTCAAATAGTTACAATAGGAGTTCAGTTAAGGCCGGTGTATGATGTAAGTAGTTGAGGGTATTCCGCACACCTCAGCAACTGTGACCATATGTCACATTGGTAATACGCCACTGCTGCTAGCGCAATGGTTGGCAGGCCCGTTAACGTATCACTGTGTAATCCCTGAACGAAATAAGGTTATGGTTGGTATTAGGAAATGCCAGGAGTCATTTGCCAAAGCGGGGGAATATGTAACCAGGTGTAATTAGTACCCAATGTCACCAGCTCGTGCGAAATCAGCACGTGCTGTGAGAGACTTGTGTGTAAGTAAGTGAGTAAGAGTTCAGCGCATGCGTCCGTCACTACTTTACCTGTCACCTGTGTTCCCCCTAAATCATCATTCCGCACCTGGCCGGCACATCGTGCACAGCACTGTTCCCCTGGTAAGTACCATCGTTTTAAACTGATAATATGCTGAGTCGGCAATACTTTGTATTGCAGGCTCCTATCTCTGGCATTCGTCCAGTATACCGAAGAGAATAAACTTAAGTGCGGAATGGAACTGGAATCCTGTGATTATTTATCATGATTTGAACCCCAGGCTACTTATCTTATAAGGGTAACCAGACACTTATAATTCTTGTGAGACCACGATGACAATCATGGCACTTGTTCCTTATCTTCATCAGCTACATTTTGAAAACACTGTCCTGGTATAAAGTTCGTCCATCAGCAATTTATATTTTTCTATACTGTAAAAGTGGAGTTTTTCGCGGTGTGGAACTATTTGCTTAATTCGCTGACATTAAATCCCTGCGAATATATATACATGCGAACATACTTTGAACCATTCAAACTCTATAGTGTTTAATAGGTCCACAGTGCAGAATAGCATGACTTCCGCGAACAGTTTGGAGGCTGCCTTAGCAACAAATTCCAAGCACGAAAATATTGGCTTTTACATTAACTTAAGCACGGTTGTCTCACCTTCTGCTTCTACTAAGGTAAATTTGCCTGTACTGTGTCCAGCGACAGCTGCAAAAGCCCAAAACGGGAAAACAATCCTCCACTCGCCTGCTACAAACACTCCGTTCCATTTATTATCCAGTTCTTTAACTTTGGACTCGTCATCCCCTACCTCGTATTTGGCACTCTTCGCTACACCCCTGATAATCACACAGGGGATATTTGCTTCCCTAATTTTGAAAAATAATATATAAACAAATATATAATTATGAATGCATTAATTGATAGCGCTTATGGGATAAAACAGAATAGACAAACAAAATCAGAGAATACCAAAGCGTCAACAAAATCATAATCCGAACACAGTATCGATTAAACAAGGGGCAACACATGAACAAAGGACAAATTTACGTGGAGACCCCTATAAAAGTACAAGATGACTAGGTGTTCCGGAAGATTACGCGCTTCTGCTTCTTCAACGACACCCACCATGCAAAACTAGGTCAGATCCAAAAATTGTCATGACCTTACAGTGTTTTACACTATCTAGTGAACTACGTTTTACGGTCATATTTATCTCTAAGCCTTCCTTTAGACTTATTTAACTTCGCCATATATCATTTGGAACAAGTTCATTGAAATCAAAGTCAATATTATTTGAATGAGATTCTGGCGACTTAAATTTATACCAAAAGGGGCTGTTGAATACAGTACAGCCTCTCAACACTGAGATAGAACAACGGTATTTTATAATACCTCTGTAAAGACCCAGTTTACACTAGGACTATAACTGTAATTTCTAATGGATTACCTGCATAGTTTGGCGAATATGTATGCAAACGACATGTTGAAATCCTGAGCTTGTTGCAGAATGGCATTTGGAGAATCGTCTGGTCCACCTTGGCATGGTGTCTGGTTTTTGTGTCCTATCCAACAGAATATAGCCCTGACTTTCTCCAGGTCTCCATTTAGCCCATTAAATAGGTACTCAAACAATTCGGGGAAACTGTTTCCAGCTGTGTTAGGTGCCTGCAATTTATCGAAGATATATGTGACGAGCTTATTTAAAACATGAAGGTGAAAACCAACATCCGTGGATGGCTTTATTATGTCTATAAGATAATTAAATATTGCCATCCTTTTTTCATCGTTTTACTCTTTTGATGACATCTTTGTGTGGTATGAAGATGGACGTTTTTGAGTATGCTCATTTATATGATTACTTGTGATTGAAAATGATACTCGGTTCTCATTTCGAGGACTTTGTTTACTTGGATTTGACAAGATTTACATGGCGGGTGTCGTTGATGAAGCAGAAGACGCTTACTCTTCCGGAACACCTGGTCTTCTTCTCTTGTACTTTTACAAGTGTCTCCATGTAAATATTTCCTATGTTCATATAAACGATATTGAGTTTGGATTATGATTTTGCTAACGCTTCGGTATTTTTTACTTTTTATAGTACTATGCAACAAAAGTCGAGCATTTTGAAGATACTGATTAACATCTTATAGTGTAGTATATACCAGTAGTTAATCATTGAGAGGATACTGATTTGTATCTATTCTACTGATTGATTAATCGGCTGGTGTTTTACGTCTTTGTCACGGAATAATGCATATAATGACGTCATACACATGGTCGTCAAGTGCAATCTTATAATATTTAACTTTTCCCTGCATATGTGGAACCGATCTTATTCGTAAGCTTCAAGTACAATAAAGTATATATATTCAATTGCCGTTTCTTGTTTCAGTGATGACTTACATGTATCAATATTGCACATTTCTGGAAAAGGGACTTGAATGCTGCAAACCGTTTTCGGTGTATGACTTTTGGGAATTACAAAAACTTATACATAATTTATCCGGTTATATGCTAAGGACTTATAAAACGGAAGCATAACCAAAGTAGCATGCAACCGTATCATGATGCATTATTGTTAACAATAACTAGTACAACTGTCACTTACGTCCATCGCTCGTGTTTCAATGTTGGCGTACTTGGCCCTGTCAAACAGGGTAGCCTTTTTGGTCCGCGATGGTTTTGGTGGCGGGTATCCATCAGGGATATAAGGGAAATCAGCCTGAAATATTGGAATAGCGTGCCATGATAAACAGAGAAATACAAAAAAGCCAAACCTAATATTATAATGTTTTATGATTTGCTTGAAATGAAAAAAATAGTAAACATTTGTAAAAAATTAATTTCAATCTGCATCCTAGGTCTTATTTTTTTTTTTTTTAATTTACAATTTTTTTTGTTTCTTTCCTTATTTAGGGACGTGTCAAGTTTCAATGGTGGAGGAATGCCGATGTTCCCAGAGAAAAAAACACCAACCAACGACTTCCCCACCCACGTAGGCTTCGAACCCGCAACCCACAAGTGAATGGAACAGCTGTATATAAACCAAATGACGTGTGTGATTCTGCAGCCTTTGGAACTCTGCGTAAACGTGAATTTGCTAACACAACATATTCTATTAGCAATACCTCCACAAAACCTTTGACATTCTTCAAGACATGTTTGTCTGCTGCTTTGGAATAGATAGAACAAAACTTTCTATAGAATTAAAGTATTAAAGCAAACATACCTACCAGGTAATGGTTATTTTAACCATAACTTACAGCAACGGACATTATTTCTTATATCAACCAAACTTTTCATTAGAAAGATCACTTGTTTAAATTTTAATTTGTTATTGCATCACTGACAGTTTGAAAGATTTTTTTTTCGAGTTTTAGTCCGTCGTAGTAACGCCAGTTGAACAACGTGTAAACAAATTCACAGGAGGTATAGGAAAACACTCTCCTGTCGGTATTCCAGTAATTTATTGTACCACTTAGTGTGTCGGAAACAAACATTGTACGTTTAAAATCACCTGCTGACACATGCCTGGTACGTTGTTCGACACCCGTTGCTATTGATAATGTACAGCCTTTTTAAACGGCTTTTACACTTCATACAATAAATTATGATAAAAAGAATTTGATACATATTATATCTAAGGCAAACACAGACCCGTCAGTAAATTAGCCTGGGTAGGCCTCCACAAGATTGTTTATTTTACAAGTCAGCCTTATACAGGTAATCTATATATGAATACAGAGTAGTTTATCATTGCCTGTTGTCATCCTTAACGCCGTATACTCGAGTAAATAGTTACGGAAGTGTTAAGGACTGTCTTGTCTAAATGATTAAGTGTATGTATCGTGTGTACTATTACATTTTATCATGTAGGAGGAGGTCGAACCCGAATCAAACCATCCGTATTCGTCTAAGTGACCAATCTGAATGACCAGATAGATGCATTACCCCTTGTGCAATATATGAAAGTAACAAATACCATGCTCTTATATTATAATCGACAAGTAAATGCATCTTTTCAGCATTCAGGCCTCACATTCATTTCAGTTCCGTTTAAATATATTCAACTACGAGTAGAAGCGTATAATGGGGAGTTTTGTTTTCTTTAAAAATAAAAATATTCTTTTATACCAAATGGTTAAATATTGTCCCTCTACCTTTTCCCATCATGCACACTCTTGTATTTATGTATTTGAAATATGATAAACTAGGGGCAAAACATGAACAAAGAAATGATTTATATGGAGACCCATGAAAACGTAGTGTGCATACGCATAAGACTGGATGTTTCGGAAGAGTAAGCGCCTTATGCTTCTCCCGTTCCTATTTGATAAACCGATGACGGTGGTTGCAACCAATGTCTATATGATATGGGTAATTGAACCGTAGACCCCTGTATTTTGACACGCCGACATATCCAGCCAATACAATAACATAATGTCATGTTTGATGTCGGTAAACATATGTTTTATGTCACTGAATCTGTTCAACATGAAGTGGTTGTGTCGTTACGTACCGGGTCACTCTGAGGCTCCACCAGGACTTTTTTAACCTTGGTCCTGGTGTTAATGGTAACCTCGTCAGTACCACTACTGGAGCCACACCCCATCCTGTATAGATCAGTTGTTCTCGAGTAATCGCATTTAACGTGGATTCTGCTATACTTTCTTCAATGTTCATAACTGTAATGGAATTCAAAACAGCTGAAAAACGAAGTGTTTGGTTATGATGATTTACATTAGATGGGGATGACTGAATATTAATCCACTGCAGTTGAGCAATGTGTTAATTATAACGACAACGATTTTTCATTTAACTGACTACTGATCTGTCAAAATGGCGACGAGAGTAATGTTGATCTTAAGTTATTAGTGAATGTTAAACATGTCGGCGATACATTGTCGTATCTGGACTAAGGAAAATCGTAACAACCTAATACCAAACCCTTGACCTATTTATTATAGTTATAGAAAAATCCTGGCCACTGACTCAATTTCGTCAATTTCACACGTACCACATATCTAGGTACTTAACAGACATATTTATGTTGCCATCCTATCTTGCAACAAAAACATTTGGTTTAACAAAATTTTAGAGCTTAATCCTCGTGATTGGCAACTTTAATATCAGCCCCACTCCTGTCTCTATTTGAATTAAGATTTCATATCTATCCCACAGGGGTTTAAAACTCGGCGAGGTTTTAATGGGAACCTTTTTTTCAAATGACCTTAGCTGCAGACTGGGCGTTAACCTCAAAACGAACAAACACAACATATAGGTATTGATGTATCATATAAGTAAGTTCTTCCATCTGTGTTCATTATCTTCACTGAAATATTGTTTTTTTTTATCGAACTGGTTGTTACCTTTCCTATCAAAGTTTTTATGTAATTATAAGCATTGATGTCGTCCATAACAATTTCAGTAAAAGCGATAAAACCAGATAATACCAAAGCGTCAACAAAACCATAATCCGAACTCAAAATCGAATATACACGGGGCAAAATACGATAAGAAAAAGATCCACATTGCGACCCTTGTTCCATCGACGACACCCGCCATATAAATCTAGTCACATTCAACCACAACAGGTAAACACACTTAATATGGGCATATACCTTTATATCATACAAGAATGCAAAATATTTCTCAATGAGACAAAGATGGCGACCATAAAACTTGCTCATAGTTAAATTAGCTTATAGGATGTTACTATCAAGAAAGGGAAAGTTCACGCTCGGAATAACGAAATCGTCACGTTAATAATACAGCTTAGTAGTAGTTGCCCGTGTTGGTCATAGTTTAAGTAAAGATCGAAGTAAGCAGCTGATGTAGGAGAGTCTGTTGTGTCTTTAATCTCAATGTGTACCATCGACGTTATCAGTACACGTCTTATTATTTAAATACAATACGTCGTCAATATATCTGAAAGTTAATTGAACAGATTTGGCAATGCTTTTGTTTGGTACCATTACAACGATTTTATGACAACCTACTGACAATTTTCCACCAATATGTTATGGAATAATTTTAATATTAACGAAAAACGTTCCATTCCAGATATCATGTTTCACAAAAAAAGTGCCGAATTGTCATCATACAAAAATCAAATTCAGTTAATGTTTATAACAGCATTCAATGTACAATGCTCTATTGCTGGCCTGAAAAGATATATTTAAAAATTCAAAAATGAAGAATTAAAAAAAACGTAGTAATTGAAACTCAGATCATCAAATCAAATACCATTTAAGGAGCTTAAAATTGTATAGATCAAAGTACATACCCAGCCAATACTCAGTCAGTGCAAATAGAATTACCATGCATGTAGGTCGCTGTAAATATCATCGGGCTTATGTCCCAATCAAAAGAGAAATACACCTGCAATGTAGGAGACAAGTGGTAATTCTCTCTGTGTCAATATGCCTCCTTTCACGTATCACGTAACCGAACCCCAGTGTTTACCTACGTGTCGCGTCAGGTTTTAATAGTCGATCCTCCTGGTTGGCATCCTTTGTATTTTAATACACATTGACTTGTTCCGAGAATTTCACATATCTGGTTCCCGGAAAGAAACTGATAACTGGAAACTGGTATGTTAGCATGATAAGTGTTTTTCTTCAGTGTATTGCATACATTTGATTGTTTTACCCAATTATGATTAATTTAATTAATGTGGTGTTCAATCCGTGGGGGTCAAAGGACAAGTTAACCAAAAGGGAGAAAGACTTAGAGAATACCGAAGCGTCAACAAAAGCATTATCCGAACTCAAAATCGATTACACAAGGGAACGATTTACATGGAAACCATTGTAAAAGTACAATGTTGTGGACAACTATCTAAATTGTATTGTTGCAGCATTTGTATGTAAGGTGGTCAGAGGTTATTGTAGTGAAAATGCTCCTCACCTTCATGGTAATTTTTTGTATAAATTGATACATTACAGAGTTGCAAACGACCATCAGACGAAAACTTATGTTTTTGCTATAAGGTTTATGCATGTCCTTCCTGAAGGCCAAAATGAATACGCAAAAAAAAATATATATAAAAATAACGATGACATTTCCCTTATATTTTATTGACGGGAGAGGGGTAGTGGAAATGCTGCCTCTTGGAGCTCTGTAGTTATTAGCGTGATGTTTGAGTATACCATCTTTTTAGTGATATTTAATAATAATAAATAATATACAACATTTATATAGCGCTCTATATAATTTGTAAAATTACTCTAAGATTAATGAAATAAATTCATTTATATGATAATTGTACTACAGAAAGAGGATTACATTTAAAATTTCTATCAAAATCCGTTTGGTCATGCATACCGCCTTACTTCAAAATAAACTGTGATTCTATCGATATACATCGAATTTAGATTTATAGAAAAAAAACTGAGAATACCGAAGCGTCAACAAAACCATAATCCGAATTCAAAATCGACCAACCTAGGGGCAAAATATGAACAAAGGAAATTTTTACATGAAAAATAATTTAAAAACACAAGTGCAAATGACCAGGTGTTCCTGAAGAGTTAGCGTCTAGCGCTTCATCGACTGAAAACCTTAATTCATTAACAGTGCTTTAAGGAGGAAATAGCTCTCTTTTTGCAGCTTTTCTTACAGATTAGCAATCTAGGAAACATTCTTCCGTTTACATTATGAAATAATGTATCCTTGAGATTATTTGTTAACAGCAATTTTGATATTTTTTATAGACTACCTGACATATCATAATCATAATTTTTTATGACCCAATAGTCTAATAACATAAGTGATTTTGTTTTGGATTATGTTATATTAGTATATAACTACCGGGTATGTCAAATTGTATTTCTTTTGCTATATTAGCATGTATGTATATTAGGCACATGCCATTTAATTGACAAAATATTTATGCATGAGATTTATGCATTCTGTGATAATTTTAGACTAAGATAGACTGTGATATGACTTTAGTTCAGCTGAAAATTGTGTGTATATATTACATAACTTTGAACTAACACATGTATTTTACTAACAAGAGGACCATGTGGAAGATTAGCCTTTGACTAAACATGTATTTTATCCTCAGAAAATAAAGTTTTATTATTATTATTAGACAATGATAATTAGTTGTTGCAGTGTTAAAGATCTGTTCGACGACACATCACCATTTGTGAGGAAGACCTTATCTGTAGGTATGTGTTAATCTCTATCTATTGATCTGAACTACGACTACGAACTTTCTGTTTTACAAAGTTGTATTGATTTCCTTTAGCAAACAGCTTTGTTCCTCCTTCCCCTGAGCTCGGCTAACTCAATATATCCCTTTGAATCCTGATTTGTTATCAAAACAGTGCACAGGGACCCCGCTGATAAATGCTGTGTCATTTTTTCACCGAAAACACGTATACCTGCATTCCTTTGAAACCCGCCCCAGCACGATATATATAGTACAATCGTAACAAACACATTATATCGAATACGTTATATCAGCAATTCAACGAGTGTATAACGATAAGTGTATAACACTCTCTAGCAACGGTAGCTAGGCAGTGAAAATAGTAAAATCATAATGTTATTTATCACATAACTTACTCGTTTATTCGGTAGTGAAAACCGTACTGTCCCAGACGAAATGTGCCTTTCTTATAGAGAATTAATTTGAGAGTTTTTATATATTTTCCCTTAAATAGAAGTTATGTGATCAATATAATCGTACACTCGTATCAATGTAATATGGAATTCATTAAACTAGTTAAATACTATAATATGTCACTAGCGACTCGTTACTTATTAAATTATCTAACTCGTTTAATAAATTCTATTTTACATCGACACTCGTGTAAGATCCTCTATATCTACTACGTTAGAATAGCATTTAAACGGGTGTATATATAGATAGGTGTCTAGCACTCTCTAGTAACGGTAGCTAGGCAGCTCTTTAACAATGTTAAGCACTGTATTTTAAACGTGCAAAGTGTAAATTCATAATAGTATACCTACTAAATTTGATGTATGGTCTTTCCCAAAGAATGATTTATTGATGTGTAAACATGTCAAAAATGATTACGAAAGTATAAGACAATCTCTTCAAATATTTGAAGAACTGCCAAAGAATATTATTCAGATAATTAATACGAAATCAGTTGGGTTACTTTTAGATGCTAAGAATAAGCATTAAAACAATGTCTGGTATATATTACAATAAAGCGGCCCGACATGTAAAGTATTTTTTAATCAAGTCCATCAAAAGCCATGTCATAGAAAGTCATTTAAGAGAGATTTGCTATTTTTGAAACCACAAGGCATACGTATTACCTTCAAGAAAAGGGTGTACATATCTAAATGGCAGGAAGGCCTAGAATATATTGGATACAAGATATAGGCTTACATTGTTGTCGTCAATCCAAGCCTTTCACAACAAACTGCGGTATTTCGATATATAGACATTGAAGGCGGAAGAAGCCAAATTCGTTTTCACTTAATATAGTCCATGAATAAATTAAAACAAAAAATAAGAAACAAAAAATTAATATATTAAATAACTACAACTGAACATTTTCTTTAGTCTTTAGAAATGTTTTTTTTTTGCATGCGGAACACAACAACATAAAAATCTACTTGTAAAACATGTTTCAATTAATTAGATTTTCAACGGCAGAATTAATATCAACATACCAACTTGAATGGGTAATCATATTTTGATTAGCACAAAAACTTTTCTTTCCATCTGATTCCATTTAACATTTTCATTTCAAACTTTGTTTTTATTAAATCAGTATGTTTTGAAGGAATTGATCAACAGGCAAGGTCTATAAAGCTCTCTCGCTAGATGTACATTTTAAACTTTAAAGGTTTATATATGTGTCAACAAAGATACAGATTAGAAGCACTGTATTATGTATGCCCGCATTTATAAACATACATATATGCATTTCAGTGTGAAACGCATATACATACCCATATACACGAACGCACATGCATATAAATACATAATACATACAAATATACGTGTATACACACCTATGTACACACACTCATACAGCGTTCATACTTGCATTTACGCATGCATGTACTTATAGTTACGTACATACATATAAACCTACATGCATACATACATATGTGCATACGTGCATACATACAAAATACACATGCATGCATACATGGACGCACATGTACACACATACATGACGCATACATACACGCATGTATGCGTGCATCAATCGAAATATGTTGGTTGATTCTATGTATATGTAATACAAATAGCAGAATGTGGATTATCACCGTAGTAAATACTTTCTATAGTCAGAAAACTAATATTAGATGTTAAATGTTGTAAGAAGTTTCAGTCCATATCTAAGTGGAAATTTATATGTGCACGTGCATGAATATACAGTGTTTTGAGGCAATAAATCATTTTAATAGCATTGGTATATTGCAGTGGAATCAATAAGCCTAATCACACGGGTACGTACAACATACATCGACAAACGTGGCTGATTACGTTACAGGCATTATCGACTGATCGATGGTACACGGGTACGTACAACAAACATCGACAAACGAGGCTGGTAACGTTACTGGCATTATCGACTGATCGATGGTACACGGGTACGTACAACAAACATCGACAAACGAGGCTGATAACGTTACAGGCATTATCGCCGGATCCATGGTACACAGGTACGTACAACATACATCGACAAACGAGGCTGGTAACGTTACTGGCATTATCGACAGATCGATGGTACACGGGTACGTACAACAAACATCGACAAACGAGGCTGGTAACGTTACTGGCATTATCGACTGATCGATGGTACACGGGTACGTACAACAAACATCGACAAACGAGGCTGATAACGTTACAGGCATTATCGCCGGATCCATGGTACACAGGTACGTACAACATACATCGACAAACGAGGCTGGTAACGTTACTGGCATTATCGACAGATCGATGGTACACGGGTACGTACAACAAACATCGACAAACGAGGCTGGTAACGTTACTGGCATTATCGACTGATCGATGGTACACGGGTACGTACAACAAACATCGACAAACGAGGCTGATAACGTTACAGGCATTATCGCCGGATCCATGGTACACAGGTACGTACAACATACATCGACAAACGAGGCTGGTAACGTTACTGGCATTATCGACGGATCGATGGTACACGGGTACGTACAACAAACATCGACAAACGAGGCTGATAACGTGTTTAACAGGCATTATCGACGGATCGATGGTACACGGGTACGTACAACATACATCGACAAACGAGGCTGATTACGTTACAGGCATTATCGACGGATCGATGGTACACGGGTACGTACAACATACATCGACAAACGAGGCTGATAACGTTACAGGCATTATCGCCGGATCCATGGTACACAGGTACGTACAACATACATCGACAAACGAGGCTGATTACGTTACAGGCATTATCGACGGATCGATGGTACACGGGTACGTACAACAAACATCGACAAACGAGGCTGATTACGTTACTGGCATTATCGACGGATCGATGGTACACGGGTACGTACAACATACATCGACAAACGAGGCTGATTACGTGTTTAACAGGCATTATCGCCGGATCGATGGTACATTTACCTGCCTGTTAGATTAATCGTATTACATCATAAAACTTCATAAATCACGTTCAAGAGGTCCTTAACTAAGACTTCAGTACTTAACTTAAACGTCGTCAGTGAAGTATATAAGATTATAATGCAAATGGTTTCTGAAATATGGACTAAATAACTACACCTGGATTAAATTGAGTATTGTTTTTTTATGTTGGTCTTTTAAAGTCTTTCAGAGCCCCTAGAAACACTATTCATTTTTCGCTTCTAACGTTTTGTCGAATCAATTTGAAGTTCTAAAGAATCATGTTGGTTTGAAATGAAGCAAACACAAACACTAGAAGAAAAGTTTTGATATGCGAAAGACATATCCTCCCTTGAGATATATCATATGAGCTATTGATTCTTACGCCCACATCACAGGATACAGATGTGAAACATGCGGTGTAAATATGTGTATTTCTCGCACCTCGGACAGGGAAATCTCACGTGATACCCAGTGCTAGATTTTTCTATCTCGTCCGATCTGTCTGGTACCTTTACGTGAGTTTTGGCGGAAATTTAACCCATTCATGTATTCATCCGCGCAAGTGACGTAATACTCTCGAATCGGTGACGTCACACGCTCTAGTTAACCAATATTATTAGAAATATGCGCATTCAAACTGTTTTTGTCATGTATTTAATTACTATGTATTGTTTAGTTGGTTTTTGTATATTATCTAAATAATATGTACCGATTGATCATTGTTTTTCTTCTTTGATATAACCGAACTATATTTTTACGCGAAAGGACTGAATTCGAAGCGCAGATAAAGTGGTTAATCGGCTTTGAACCGGGAGACCCCAGACGGGATACTTTTACACTCTAAACGCATATATAGATGGGTTGTTATTATACAACTAGATATATGTAAGAGGTGCGAGAAAAAACATCCCTAACGCCTCGGTTGGGATTATGTTACAGAATCTTAGCCCTCGACTGAGATAACCCGATCTCGATCACTTACAGGTAATAGATTTTATTAATCCGGGGATATTATTTCAGTACATCTTTGAATGTTACTTGTATTAAAGGATTGGACATACTAAAGAGCATAAGGGCCATGGAGGAAAAAATAATTTTCGTTTTTCCATTGTTATAACTCGAAATTGAAAGGGAATAGCTCGAAATTTCGACTTACTTACTCGTAATTTCAAGATAATAACTCGAAATTCCGACTTACTAACTCGAAATTTCGACTTAATAGCTTGAAATTTCGACTTATATTATCTCGAAATTTCGAGTTATTATCTTGAAATATGGAGTAATTATTCTGAAACTTTGAGTTATTATGTTGAAACTTCGAGTAAATATCTCAAACTTTCTAGTTATTAACATGAAAAAAAAACGAAAATAACGTTTTTTCTTACATGGCCCTAATGCTCTTCCATATATATCGCTAACGTACTATCTTATCAAACAAAAAAAGGCTTTAAAACAAGATAAACACAAACAATAAAAAGTAGGCAGTGTACACAGTGTCCCTTATGTTTATTACATGTAACACCACTTGACAGAGTATACGCTTTGACAGCTTTAAAAATATCTCGCGATGTTATGAATGTTGATAATTTACAACAGTACTTGAATATCAGAAAAGGCAGAAATGTCAAAATGAACACAGATATGTGTCAAATCAATATTTTTTTTCGTTGGAAATATCATAGATAAAAACACTTTATCTACACCTTATCTAAACATATCAGACTAAATTGACACCTATGTACATATCAAGCTGAGACACGTGGACACTGAATCGCTCCGGGTAGTCATTGGTACTCCGTTCTCTTCAGTATTTCGAGTTTGGTCACGTGATGTGTCAAGGGGAGTGAAACGTGGTGTGTCACGTGGTGTATCACGTGGTGTGTTACGTTGTTTATCTTGTGGAATGTGAGGGCTGTCCAAAGGGGTAGATGAATTGTCTGTCGGTGAAGTAGATTCCTCAGCTATCACATCCTGAGCCACGCCACTTGCCTGAAACAAAATCAATAGCAAATAAAGGCACAAACGACAATCACGAGAATAATTCATAATTTAGAATAATATAAGGTCAGGAAAAAAAATTAACTTATATATATAAATAACTGATTCTAAATGCTGATTAAATCTAAGACAATTTTGTCAATAACCAAACTACATCTGTTTGATCGTACTCATATTTTTTTACTGTTTTGTCACAAGATGAAAATTTATATTTATGTTTAGGGAGTATCGAACAAATTTATGAGCTACAAATGACTTGATTTAGTCCAGATGTATACAAATTCATGTAAATCTGGGTTTGTTTTATTTTGAAAAGATACAAATTCATGTATTTACGTTGAAATGAGATATTACGAAATGATTTATCTAATAATTTCAATGTGTTCTATATTCGACAAAAAACTAATTGCCATGCCCTTAGTTGCAAATAACGTTCATTTATCTATACATATATAATTGCTCGGCAAACATGAGTCGCCTATGCTGATTACAGTCACCCCTCAGTGGAGTTATCTGCCCTTTGCCTTACCCACTGATAGAAGGTGCCTGCTCCAGCGCTGGCTCCGAGAGCTGTTTCCTTGTCGTACTTATTCAGGATCCCAAGCACTTTCTTGGCCAATGGGACTTTGAGCTTTGTTACATCAAACAGGCGAATTCTAACACTCAGACTATCACGACCAGTCTTCCTCATCAACGCCTGGAGTTCTTCCCACTCCTAAAAACAAACGTTTAGAAAATATCCTTTATGTACAAAGATGACCTAACACACACATATGCTGCACCTTTAAAATTTAGTAATAGATACAGTATGCCGGAAAAATGATTTAAACTGCATCATACAGCTGTTTTGTCCTCCTAGGACTCTTCAGTAAACAACAGAATATATTATCCTCTATAAAACTTGAGGTTGGCATCTCATTTTATTACATTTGTACATGTGAATCATCAAAAATTATCACACTTTAAAAAGGATATTTCAAACTAGAAATATATATTATTTTCTACTGAAAATAGCACTTTTTCTTATAAAAGACATTTCACAATATTTACAGTCTACACTGACATTCACTCGATAACCATTGCACTGCAAACTAGAGTTATTTTCCAATAACTATACTTGAGAACGTGCACAAATTCTATGACGTCGACAGCAATACATTTGGGCGGAGCTATGCAAATTATCCCGTTCGAATCACAATTGTATGACGTCATTAACAATTGATATGGGCGGAGCTAGCTACGGCTTGTGCAAACTTCATGCTGTTACATTTATTGAACCGTTTTCACGTTTGTAAGTTTTGAAATGAAATATATGTCCGCAAATGGGGCTAAATTGAACAGAAAAGTTATGACCAATTTACAGAAAAATACTGTAAATATAAGGATTTACCTTTGATTTTGTTTAGTTTATGAGATCATAAATCTAATGGAGCAGTCGGTAAATTTAACGTAAACGCTTCGCGTTTACGCAGTTTACCTCGTGCTCCATTGGATTTATGATCCCATAAACTAAATAAAATCAAAGGTTAATCCTTAGATAAAAAAAAAGAAATGTCTAAATTAAAAAATGAAAAGCTGCATGGGAAGGTTTTCTATAAAATGTAATAAAAAGAATATCTGACAGTTTCTTCAGTAATACCATATATATTTCACTTGAGTGGCTAATATTTTGATATTTTTCACTCGTGCTGCGCACTGGTCACTAGTGGTGCAAATATATATTATCAGTCCCGCTTATGATTTAGGAGTTACAACATGCCAGAGTCTAAAAGAAGACATATCCTTCTCATTGTTGTCTTTGGACGAATCGCCAATCTACTCACTGACACTGTAGCTTCATTTTCACCCAACAGCAGGTAGGTTGCCCGCATAATGTCCACCATAATAGGCACTGGGTCCTTGTACCGATGCAGCTCTGATATCGTTCTCGAACTCAGTGCAAGTACGTCATGGGAATGCTTTTTCAGGGTACACAGGTTCCTGACCATCTTTGAAGACTGACGTATTAAAGGTTTAATTTCATCTGTCTTTGGCAGCGTTTTGGAGTTTTCAAGAGCTTTTTCTAATATAGGGAGGTTTCGGCGACTTAGACCTTCTTTAAAATCTGTAATATAGATGCGAGTATTGAGCAGTATACTATTGAAATGATGCACACTGCTAACAGGTATATGGAATGCAACTTTTATGAAGTTAGTACAACTTTGTCGACACCATTCATCATCTAAACATTAATATATGCAAATACAAATATTTAAATAATGCATTAGATACATTTAGATTATATTGAGATTTTTTTGGAAATTATCGTAGTTCAATGTTCTGAAGTAACACAATGGCATTTTTGACAAAAACAGTTAATCGTTCATCCTTCAGCGTCCTCGATACCCACCTTTCATCGTTTTGAGGTAACACACCTGTGTTTTAGCTTTCGCTACCTCTCCATCGTCAGGCAAGTTTAACACGTTGAATTTATCTATTGCTTCCTGAAGTTCGGCGGGGTTATCTCCCTTTATCAGTGCATCGAACAGACGTGTTCGCGCATTCTTCTCTTCGGCATTCTAGTATATCCCATGAACAAAAAAAAACATGCATAGAAAAATTCAACGAGATGGTCAACTAGTAAATTAGATCATATGCATGTTTGTATATTTTCACAATCATTAATATAAAAGATATATTCCTTTGCTACTCTAGAGTACAGGTCGGCAAAAATCTTTCTTTTGCCAATTTAATGTGGATTTTGACTCTAGTATAGTAGTACCGGTATGTTAAACTGTTACGTGTTGGTCGCTTGATAACTTTGTATTACATATAAAAACCATAACTAGCAAAAACAAATATAATCGTTATTTGATAAAGATGTAAATTTAGGATTCCTTTTATATCACACATACTATTAAACATCACATCTAGGCTTTATACGGAGCGCTGTCTTCACACCACCTTAGCTGACCGAAACACACGCGCCCACTCACCTCGTACGTCCTCGGCTTTTTCTTCGAGTTGAACTCGTCTGTGGTTAGTAAGTAATTACACACGACTTTATATTTGTCGGAGGAACTTTTGCCCTTAGTCAGTAACTTGAGACAGAAGTCGCCTCTCTGAGGCACAGTCACTTTCACTGTCAGACTGTCAAACTGAACCCGCTGTTTTACACATTCTTTAAGACTTTTACCCGGTGTTTTAGCACTGGTTAACACTGTCTTCACAGAAACGGTCTGGGGGACCGAGAACAACATCTCAATTTCCTTCTTTTCTATAACCTTGATTACACCTTCTTTGTGGGATTCGGCGATGAGCTTTGCATCAAGTGTTGCCCGACATGGCCCAAATCCGATGTAAGACACTTCAGGGAAGGGCTCGCAAAGCTGTTTGGCAGTTTTACATATGATTTTAAAGGAACAGAGCCAGTCGAACTCCTCGTCAAGAACCTGTAGTTTATATACACCAGCGAAAGGGAAACGCATGCTGAAGCGTACTTTCTCGCCGTCATTGATGATAACGCAGTATCGGGGTAGCTGAACACCTGGCGGTAGTTTCTTTTTAGACTGAGTTTCATTGTACAGTAGATCGTGTACCAAAGTCACAGGCCCGGCACCATGCTTAATCATCACCTCACTCACGCCATTGTCCGTGGTAATGATACCCTCGGGGGCACTGGATAACTGCAAATTAAGTTCAAAGAATTTAGGACGTAGGTACGGGATTTTTATAAATTTTGCTTTTGTGAATTTCTTATAAGACATCTGCCATTTTTCCTCGTCAGGTAGACATCTGTAGATGAATTCCTCAGGATTGGCTAGGAAGTAATATTCCTTTACCGTAGATATTATCTTATCCTTCAGCATCCTTTCCTGGTTTTTGTAATCTTCGCCTGCAAACAGAATTAGGAAAATGAAAGTATTATATATCCTTAAAGGAGAATTAACGCAGAAATTAGACACAGCCATACAGTTAACTGTATCAAAGTTAAAGTTAACACCGAAAAGTAAAGGAAACAGTTTAATTGAATCCAGAAAATCAATTATTTATTTACTTTGGAGTCACATATTTACATACTTTCATGGATATTGATAATACTTGATTAAGAGTATTGCAAATATACGTTAATAGCAGCGAACTGCCACACTGGACAATTTTCAGTCCTCTTTTCTTACAATCTTTTTCATTTAAAAAAATCGTGGCGAATCAAATCAGAACAGGAAGGTAGAAGTTTTCAGTAAAAAAAAAAACAAATAAAAATCATTTTAATTGACAAGGGGCAAATTACTAAGCTTAAAGAAAGCCTAATGGTTTGATGGTCAGAGTGCATACACAGAACTGGAATCGGACCTATTGAGTATGTACTATTTACTTGTAGGATCAGCGAGGGGTACAATTCCTGTACTCTTGCCAGCAATGGACCGGAAGGCCCACAACAGGAACACGATCCTCCAGCCTCCCGCCACATATACCGCATTCCATACATTCCTTAGTTTGTCTACATTTTCGTCGCCAACCTCGTACGCGGAGGATTTGGCTACCCCCGGTATCATCACACACGGAACCTTAGCAAGTCTGGAAGGCACACAAATATGACATAGGCATTTACTAACTTCAGAACGGAAATAGGGAGACAACCTATTAAATATCTTAACATAATTGACGTATTTCTAAAGAAATAATTATAACAAAAAATGCAGAGTGACTCAGCACATACTGGAATCACTGTGCATGTAAACACACTAACCGACACATGATCGTGAATTGCACGGCGTGTGCTCATACTTTCCGACATATGTTCGTGAATATCTCGCCGTGTGACATACTTCCCGACACATTATCGAGAAACTATCGGCGTGTGACATACTTACCGACACATGATCGTGAATATCTTGGAGTGTGACATACTTACCGACAAATGATCGTGAATATTTCGGCGTATGACATGAATACCGACACATGATCGTGAATATCTTGCCGTGTGACATATTTACCGACACATGATCGTAAATATCTCGACGTGTGACATACATACCGACACAAGATCGGGAATATCTTGGAGTATGACATACTAACCGACACATGATCGTAAATATCTCGGCGTATGACATACTTACCGACACATGATCGTGAATATCTCGCCGTGTGACATACTTACCGACACATGATCGTGAATATCTCGGCGTGTGACATACTTACCGACACATGATCGTGAATATCTCGGCGTCTCACATACTTACCGACACATGATCGTGAATATCTTGGAGTATGACATACTAACCGACACATGATCGTAAATATCTCGGCGTATGACATACTTACCGACACATGATCGTGAATATCTCGCCGTGTGACATACATACCGACACATGATCGTGAATATCTCGGCGTGTGACATACTTACCGACACATGATCGTGAATATCACGCCGTGTGACATACTTACCGACACATGATCGTGAATATCTCGCCGTGTGACATACTTACCGACACATGATCGTGAATATCTCGCCGTGTGACATACTTACCGACACATGATCGTGAATATCTCGGCGTATGACATCTTGCCCATTGCCATCCGTCTGAGATACCCGGTGGGTGACTCGGGGTCGGCGTCATCCGGGTACTGCTGCACGGTGAAGGGCTGTGTCCCCACCCACATAAATATAGCCCTAACCTTGAGGATATCCATGTTAAAATCACCGGTCAAATCTTCTACCAACTCGTCCATGGTGTTACAAGAGTCTGCTGTTATCTGCAGTAACAAAAATGACCAGCCATTAGTTCGTGTTGTCAGAAAGACCGTTTGTACCTGTGTATCTGACGCCTTGTTCGTCTATTTCTCTTTTATGTAAACTAGTGAAGGCAATGTAAGTGTTTTGTAATCATCAGAATGAAATACATTTTGTATTTTCCACGAAATTGCACGAGTTACGTTGTTGACGTAACATTCACGAATGATCACATGTATTAGCGTATTAAAGGTAACAGAAAGTGCTTGATCCAGGGGGTCTATATTTTAAACGCATCATGGAAAATACAAACACATAACTTTATAATCGTATGTTTCACCTATTTATCTAATTCCAGTTTTAAACAAACGACTAATCAATGAAGCAGAACTGATTGATGTGATGATCTTTCATTTATTTCCAAATTGAATTTAAAACAAAAAATAAAACTCTATCAACTGCCTTGTTTAAATAACAATGCTTGTTTGGATACCTCTTTAGCGAGTGAGTTAGGCACGGTGAAGTCCGTGACACTCAGGATGCCAGCCAGGTTGTTTGGAGGTGGCACTGGTGTGGGATAGCCAGGCTCCATGGTATACAGCGACCGCTTCTGTCAACAGAACACACTGTATCAATAATCACTTTTTAATTAATAATAACCATCTTAAAATCAATAATCACTTTATATAAATAATCACTTTATATCAATAATCACTTTATATCAATAACCACTTTATATCAATAATCACTTTATATCAATAATCACTTTATATCAATTATCACTCTATATCAATAATCACCCTCTATCAATTATCACTCTATAATTAATAATCACCCTCTATCAATAATCACCCTCTATAAATAATCACATTATAACAAAACAGAAACATGACTTAAATTGCAAAGAAATACTTGGTGTCGTAGTGATCTTGAATTGTGGTCATATGTGCCTACAATGTTTTTTTTTGTTTTTATAACACAACTGAAAACACAGATATCACAACAGAAGTTAAACCGTCATATTGTTCAATATCACAGGAACATGTTAATGCTACAGAATATATAGAGGCTATTCAATGGTTTCCCATTAAATATCAAATATATTTCACGAGTATGGCAGATTTTTTTTATATCTTCACGAGTGCGTAGCACGAGTTAAAATATTTATAAAATCTGGCACACGAGTGAAATTTTCTTTTTATTACATTTTCGATATTCCCAAAAGTCCGATTTCATTTAAAAAGTTTGCGGTTACAACTGATCGTGACTGATCGTGACGGAGTGCCAAAGGG
This sequence comes from Mimachlamys varia, assembly GCA_947623455.1. Lineage (NCBI taxonomy): Eukaryota > Metazoa > Mollusca > Bivalvia > Pectinida > Pectinidae > Mimachlamys > Mimachlamys varia. The sequence continues at coordinate 7,453,167 of OX392535.1, forward strand.
TTTAAAAAATATTTTAAAATACGCCACAGGATGAAGTTCTATTTTTTTGTTCGAAATAGTCAAAATACAAAAACATATTAATAAAATATATTAATTTCCATGATACTATAAAGGTTTTTAATTTCCCTACTCTATATGATTTGATTCTAGAATAACGGAAAAAAGTGCACAAATAGTGCGCAATGATATCGGCCAGAAACCTATATCATCACTAGTGATGATATAATATTTCTTATACCATCACTAGTGATGATATAAGCAGTGATGAAATAAGTTTTATCAAGTTGATATTTTCTGATATTTCACTGGTGAAAATGTAATAAATTATATATACACAATCACAGGAAATATATCATAACCGATGTTTATTATCGGTATTCGACCACGATGTGTAATGTCATACGTACGCCATCTTTACTCCCAGCATTCCGTGGAGGTAGTGCTGCTGTTTCCTGTGTGCCCTGGGTCTCCGTGGGGGTTTCCTTAGTTTCTGCAGGGGTTCTCGTAGTCAGCCATCCCCCCGGTTGTGTTCGATATGAACTCTTTGATGGACTACCTCCCATTGTGATAGTACAGGTTAATTACCTATTATAAACAGCGCAAATCCATAGACGATCATCGACAACCCTTGTTAACAACTGGATTGTATATAAGAACACCAAATGTTATTAGTTGTCCTAAACGTTACCATATACTCTATACGACAAAAATTACTTATCATGAACAACGTAATATAATATATAACCACCAAATACCCATTCTAATGTAACGAGGAAAACATTTGCAACATATGCGGTCAGAATTTTAAATCTCTAAGTGTATAAGTATTGTAAACACTATATAAGTGTTATTCAGTACAAAGACTCACATAAATGCACATGCATTCACTTTTTATGCTCAATATTTATCAATTAATGCAATAACGCATATGCTTGAAAGTGACCATAACAAAGTAATATCAACGTAACTGTTTGATATATCATCGTACTGATTTTAAATATGTAAACAGTATGGGTATTATCACACAGCTTGGTGAATAAAGGTTAACGATACAGATTTCATCTATCCTTTGTTATGGTGTTCTTTTATTGCATATTATACCAAAGCCAACAATTATTAAACCATTAAAAAAATATCAAAAAACATAACATACCTTGTCACTTATGACTGGCCAAGACGTCTCCATTTTTTATCGTAGATTGAACCAGTATGTCCGATAAGTAGCTACCACCACCCGAAATAGACGACCTCCTGTTATCAGCATTGTGCCATTATGGACCCTCTCGAATTACACAAATGGACGTCAGAAGATATTTAAAACCAATGTTGGATACAAAACGCTTGTTAGTACACCATGTCGGGTCAACTAGCACACACTGTGTCAGGCCGGGACCATTGTACGGCCACATACTACTATACTGGATCGGTAATGAATTCCAGGTCTATGCTATATGAAACCATTACCAGTACTGATTTTACAATTAAAATACAAAATCTTATCAAAGGTCGTCTGGTCTTTGATTATCTTATATATGTATATGCATCATGTTTTAAATTTCAAAGATCAAATTTGTGTTTTATATTCGTAGTGTCTATATTTATGTGCTATGTTTTAACCGTGGGCTTTGATCGTAAGTGGGTTATTCCTGCCACGCTTGGTGATAATTCCCGTATAGAAAGTGTTCAGGTGATTAGCGGTACAGTTAATTTACATGTATAATGGGGCTTATTGTGAGGGCAGGTTTGTCACCTATACTGACCTATTTCAATCATTAGCGTAAGGTATACGTAGGTTAACTTTTGTTTCCTGTAATCCCGACAAACACGTAGGGACTTTAAACCAAACAACCAATAAGTGACGTTGGAGAATGCTGTCCTTTGTGTATTGTTTCTATATAATGCGTGCCTTTTATACCCAGTGTGTCTGTGTCTATTTGTCAGCATAATGTAACAATGAAATACTTGCAGTGTAGAGTATTCGTTTCTCTCACGTTGAGTTAATTTGCTCGAAATTTCCACAAGCAGATAAATAGTTAAGTTTTAACTGTGTTAAATAAATCTCAGTACAATGGCCGATGAGAATATTTTTACAGCGTGTTTATCTGTAACAAATGTAAATGTAGATTGTTATATCACGTCAGACAGTATACATTTCATCAGCCTGATTTTACTATCCACAATTACTTTACCTCTTTTGGTATGAAGGAAATTGACGAAATGAAGACAGGTACATCAATGTCTCTGATAGATCCTGTAAACCAAGTCGTCATATCTCCAAACAATAAATTGTCCTACCCTTGTCTTCATCTAAAAATCATTAGATCTTCATTTGTTAACTATTTAAAAATAACCAAAACCAATTAATTTCCCTCCAGCTTATCATCTGCTCCATTAACTGTTTTATTTTAAGCTCATTTTGTTTTACATAATATCAGCTTTGACAACAAGCCCTGCTAATCATAACCTCCTACTGTTTGTGTCCAATTATCAAGAAACACCAACGATAACAGCTATATTAGAAGCTTGCAACTCTTCTGGAATATCTGGTCTTATTTTCTTGTATTTTTTAAAGAGCTTCTATGTAAATATTTTAAATATAAAGTCGTCATCCGTAGGACTATGAGCAATTTTTATAGTCGTCAACTTGGTCTCATTGAGAATTGTATCCTCGAATGATATTAAATGTGGGCATTTTTTTATATGTTTATACTAGTGATTATATACGTGTTGTGATTGAGAATGATGACTCGGTTTGAAGACTTAACGTTTGCTTAGTTGTGGACCAAGATTAACATGGCGGGTGTCGTCCATGTAGCAGAAGACGATTACTCTTCCGGAACACATGGTCTTATTCCCTTTATACTTTAATAACGGTATTCGTGTAAATCATTCAGTCGTTAAAAGTTTGCTTTAGGTAAATAGAATTTGAGTTCTGATTGTGATATTGTTGTCGCTTCAGTAATTTCTGTTATTACATAACAATATCTGGAATACTACATGTACACTACAATTAGTGTTCAGTGTGTCTGCTATGACCGTTAAGCTTTTCCCTCAAGAATGTAAGGGTCATCGACTTCCCCTCCGGAACACATACTTTATTGATTCCGTTTGGAAGTCTTTTCTGATATATTTTGTTCTTTTTTTCGTATTGACCTTGATTTGTGCTAATTTTGTGCTAATTAAGCCCTTTGTTGTGATGCTTTTGCATACTTCTTCCTGTTACTTCGGATAAATTAGACTTAAAGAAAGTTTAAACAGTACCAAAGAAATACACACAGTTTTGTAATTTGAGATGAAGGACAAGCTTGAAGCTTATATCAATTCATTTAAATTAGAAACAAATTATGCATCTGCCCCTACTGCTACCATAGTATATTTAGCAATTTCGTTTCCCATCGTTTGGTTCCTAATATCCCTGAGGATGACGTAACACACACATATGCTGCACCTCTAAAATTTAGTAATAGATACAGTATGCCGAAAAAATGAATTGAACTGCATCATACAGCTGTTTTCGTTCTCCTAGGACTCTTCAGTGATGCTAGGGGCCAAAAGGTAGGAATTCAAAATGTCTTAACTTATGTAGAAGGAGAAGGGTCAGGTTACTTCTAGTTTTAGCTGGATGAAACAGCTGTATGATGCAGTGTAATTAATTTTTCGGCATATTGTATCTATTACTTAATTAAAAAGATGCAGCACATAATATTATGTCATCTTTTATCATATCCCTTCTCTCGATTTTACGATGGTTACATGTTGAATGGTGATAGTAGCGTTCCACAAAAGATTAAAAGGCACAAGCTCAGTTTAAATGATCATTTATTGATTGGTCTGTGACACCATCCCATAAACAATACTAGTAACAAATATTGGTCATAATATTTTAAAAACAAATCAATCTATTTAAAGGCCCAATATACGTAACTTCCGTAAATTTTTCGTGATTCTGAAAAAATCTGAAAAAAATCCAGTTGATAACCATGCAAAAATAAGCCTAAAACGAAGTAAACATAAGCGGTAACTAACAAGAAACTCTTTACAAAAAAATCCAAAGAATTGGTGGGGCCCACTTCAACAACAAACCGAAGGTAGAAGACGGTTCGAAATGGACGTGTGTTTACAAATAGCGTGTTTCAACTGCTGCTGTACCGGTAACCGCGAAAGAATTCATCTTGAATATTACTGATATCAGTTAATCTTAACTTAATCTATAAGTATAAAAAGTTATTAGGCTTGATTTTCGCTTCAAGATTTACAGAAAGTTACGTATATTGGGTCTTTAACGTTTACTGATCAAACATATAATGTTGACATTGGTATCATGAATGAATGACGTGATATTAATTTATAAGACCATGACGTTAAATCTGGCTCAAAATGTTTTCAAAACTTCATATTTTATCAAAACCTAATTCTGATGAATAATGAAAGGATATCGCTTTGCACTAATCTGCAAAAGCATGAACAGAGTATACTGAATGCATATGAATACAAACAACTAAAGTATGAAGCAATTAAGCACTTATGCTTATAATTACAAAATGTTCATGGGATACAATATACAAATATGTTGATATATTTGGCTTCTATCGGGATGACGAACAAAAGTGATTTTGAATTTGTAGTACATGTAAAACTGTTATATCAAACCTTATTCTGGGATAATATTTTGTTATTATATGTTAATTTTCGGAAGAAGTATAGCCTTTCCCATATAAAAACATAGAAATAGGAGTAATATATTTCAAGCTGTATTATTGACAACTGTTAAAATACCACTGATCACTTACATCACATTGATATTTGCGTCATTTTGAATAGAAACTTTTCAAATAGATCACCTTAAACACATAACTACACATCAAGGGGTTAACTCAAATTTTGTTGTATCATGCATAGATAGCGCATTCAAAAAGACAAGATGGGAAACCAAGCTTACTGTCAAAAAGGACCAGGGACAAACCGAATAATTAACTTAGTTGTAATATTTTCATCTGATGTAAAACCTGTGTTCTCTCTGTATGCTGTTCTCGATTGAATAATCAAAATATTTTGCGCTAAAAGTACATTCATTTAAATGTCGAAGAATGAGTAACGTCCCCCAGTCAGACTTAAAGAAGACACAGCCAGGTAAATATTGGCACAGTAAAGCAGTGAATAATATAACGGTTTGACATACAACAATACAGTAATTTAAACCCACCGAGTGATTATCAGTCATTAGTATAGTCACTTTGACATTTAAACTAACAAGTTCACCAGTAACTTTCACTTTCTTTGGCTTGTAACACAATAGATATTCTTAAATGGGATGATGAACAATAACGTCCATTGTGAGCAGATCAATTCAGAAGACGGTTTATGTATATCAGAAATAAGTCCTGTTCTTGAGAGGAACGTGGTAGTTTTATGTCGAGAAGGTGTGAATCTTTTCCCAAATGAAATATATACATTTATTTACAGTCTACACTGACATTCGCTCGATAACCATTGCTTAACAGATTATCATTGTCACCGCATAACTGTAGTCAAACACGTGACAAATTTCTATGACGTCGACAATAGTACATGTGGGCGGAGCTATGCAAATCCTACAGTTTGAAACACAATTGTGTGACGTCACCAACAATTAACGTGGGCGGAGCTTGCAAATTCCATGCTGTTACATTTATTGAACCAGTACCACGTTTATTGGTTTTAAAATGAAATATGTGTTTGAAGATTTGACTATAATGAACAAAATAGTTACGAACATTTCACAGAAAGATACTGTAAATATAAGAATAAACTTTCTATTTTGTTTAGGTTATCGGGGGATAACTACAATGCAAAACGGGTAAATTATACATAACCGGTTATTGAATTTACCCGTTTTCCATTGTAGTTATCCCCCGGTAACCTAAACAAAATAGAAAGTTAATCCTTAAATATACATGATGCCCATATGAGTTCGATGTGATCAAGAAATAATTATTTGTGCATATTTATGAAATACTATTTCTGAATATCCGTATGAAATGGGGAAATGAAATGACATGAACACATGGAAAGGGAGGTCACTTTTGGGGGTTTGCAAAAAATATATTATCAAGTGCTTTATGAATTATTTGATCGTAACATATAAAATATAAAATCATCACAATCCAACATGTTGCACTATCCTAAACAATAAGCGACGAAGTCTAGGCCTTTTGGAACAGAGAACAAAACGTAATGAACCATTTTCAGTCACATGTATCCAGTTCAGGTATGCATGGCGACCACGTCATTGGCAATGCTGCTGGCCTGAAAAAAGAAAACGACCTGTTATTTCCATTGAAGATGAGGGATGTAAATTATGGATGGTACTCTACAATAATATGTTGTTAATCGCACACATTTTAATGTCAAGACGGAAGATGCAGTTGTTATAAAATATCATATTGTATATATGCTATTCCATCTCTAATATTATCAAATGATGTATAACCGTCTATTTTTAACAATTTCAAAAAACTTATGAAAAACTGTTCTGTTTTGTTGCGCTAGTCTTTCTATTAAAAGAGAACGTAATGTAATGCCAACGACCGAGGAATACTCCGGTTCATGTACGTGATTTCTTGTTAACTACAAAGCCCGTTCTATTTTTACGTACAGAACCACATTGTCCTGCTCCTCCATATTTTTATCACATGACATAACTGACCTTTTCAGTCCTGTTATACAGCCATACCATAAATATGGTATAACACATGTGTAATAACACAATTGTGACGTCATTAACAAATGACGTTTTAATGACGTCATATAATTGTCTCGGTAGTGAAAATCGTACCGTCAAAGCAGAAACTTGCCTGTCTGATAGAGAATGGAGAGTTTTAGTGTATTTTCTCATAAATTTAAGTTATGTGAATAGAATCTTAAAGGCGCATGACATATGAAATTATTGAACTAGTTAAATAAATGCCGTATAACATTGACACTCGTGTACGATCCTCTATATATATCACTGTCATGATAAATAATGTGACTTATTTTGAATTGCAACGTTTTACATACCCAAGCGAAGGATTATGAATAGCACTGTGTATATAGTGTTGAAGAATCTGACTTCATGCATTTCATTACTATATCTTAACCTTACCAGTAAGAAAAACGACTACATGCTTTGACTTCCCATAACAATTTGCAAATTATAAAGGATATTTATATAGCATATCGACTTATATATTTTGTTTTAAATAAGTCTTATTATCATGACATTGTGGCAATTTAAATAATTTTATCAATCGTTAAAATGGATTACGGCTTACCATCGACCTTACTTTGATCTGTAATTGACTCAGATGTTCCTTGATTTTGACAAACTATGCGACAAAATGCATGTTTCAGGATAACAAAATTAGCATAAATATATCATACATATTGCTCAAAACAGTCATATCGTTATACAATGTACTCACTAGTGACTATAGCATGCAATAGGAACGTTTGTTTGGCCGGATTCGGGCTTTACCCAAGCGTACACATAGATTACGTTTGACCTTAACGTTATACACATATAACATATAGAGAGACAATCATTTAAAATGCTCTTATAAGAGCCTATGAAGACTTCAATACATGAACGATTGTTTTAGGGAACAATTGTCTAACCACTAAGTTAAGAGGTTTCTAAAAAAAGCCCCACACCCTACATCTTTAACATTGGACTTGAACACAATCTTTCATTATATTCATAAGTATCCACTTTGAGTTTTGTTTATAATTGAAATGAGTCCCAACATGAATATGTGTGTGTTACTTTTATCAATTGCCATTTGCAATTTAACGTCACATATTATCAATGTCGCACCGAACAAATTGTATGTAATAAGTAGCCGGACACATAAGATGCCCACTTCACAATACGTTCCTGTGGGTAAGTATTACTTTATAACAAGTAGCGGTGTCATGTTATATATAGGCAGCCTGATCTAGCATCACCTACATGTAACCATACCCGTACTTACCCAGATAAAGAATGAGCCGGCGCCAGACACAAACAGCCTACTCTGGCATCCCCTAGCTATGCCCGTACTTACCCAGATATAGAATGTGCCGGCTCCAGACACAAACAGCCTACTCTAGCATCACCTAGTCATGCCCGTACTTATCCAGATATAGAATGTGCCGGCGCCAGACACAAACAGCCTACTCTAGCATCACCCAGTCATACCCGTACTTACCCAGATATAGAATGTGCCGGCTCCAGACACAAACAGCCTACTCTAGCATCACCTAGTCATGCCCATACTTACCCAGATATAGAATGTGCCGGCGCCAGACACAAACAGCCTACTCTAACATCACCCAGTCATACCCGTACTTACCCAGATAAAGAATGTGCCGGCGCCAGACACAAACAGCCTACTCTAGCATCACCCAGTCATACCCGTACTTACCCAGATATAGAATGTGCCGGCTCCAGACACAAACAGCCTACTCTAGCATCACCCAGTCATACCCGTACTTACCCAGATAAAGAATGTGCCGGCGCCAGACACAAACAGCCTACTCTAGCATCACCCAGTCATACCCGTACTTACCCAGATATAGAATGTGCCGGCTCCAGACACAAACAGCCTACTCTAACATCACCCAGTCATGCCCGTAATTACCCAGATATAGAATTTGCCGGCTCCAGACACAAACAGCCTACTCTAGCATTACCTAGTCATACCCGTACTTACCCAGATATAGAATGTGCCGGCCCCAGACACAAACAGCCTACTCTAGCATCACCTAGTCATGCCCGTACTTACCCAGATATAGAATTGCCGGCTCCAGACACAAACAGCCTACTCTAGCATCACCCAGTCATACCCGTACTTACCCAGATATATAATGTGCCGGCTCCAGACACAAACAGCCTACTCTAGCATCAACCAGTCATACCCGTACTTACCCAGATATAGAATACGCTGGCACCAGACACAAACAGCTTATTCTAGCATCACCCAGTCATACCGGTACTTACCCAGATATAGAATGTGCCGGCTCCAGACACAAACAGCCTACTCTAGCATCACCTAGTCATGCCTGTACTTACCCAGATATAGAATGTGCCGGCTCCAGACACAAACAGACTACTCAAGCATCACCCAGTCATACCCGTACTTACCCAGATATAGAATGTGCCGGCTCCAGACACACACAGCCTACTCTAGCATCACCCAGTCATACCCGTACTTACCAAGATATAGAATGTGCCGGCTCCAGACACAAACAGCCTACTCTAGCATCACCTAGTCATGCCCGTACTTACCCAGATATAGAATGTGCTGGCTCCAGACACAAACAGCCTACTCTAGCATCACCTAGTCATGCCCGTACTTACCCAGATATAGAATGTGCCGGCTCCAGACACAAACAGCCTACTCTAGCATCACCCAGTCATACCCGTACTTACCCAGATATAGAATGTGCCGGCTCCAGACACAAACAGCCTACTCTAGCATCACCCAGTCATACCCGTACTTACCCAGATATAGAATGTGCTGGCTCCAGACACAACCAGCCTACTCTAACATCACCCAGTCATACCCGTACTTACCCAGATATAGAATGTTCCGGCTCCAGACACAAACAGCCTACTCTAGCATCACCCAGTCATACCCGTACTTACCCAGATATAGAATGTGCCGGCTCAAGACACAAACAGCCTACTCTAGCATCACCCAGTCATACCCGTACTTACCCAGATATAGAATGTGCCGGCTCCAGACACAAACAGCCTACTCTAGCATCACCCAGTCATACCCGTACTTACCCAGATATAGAACGTGCCGGCTCCAGACACAACCAGCCTACTCTAACATCACCCAGTCATACCCATACTTACCCAGATATAGAATGTTCCGGCTCCATACACAAACAGCCTACTCTAGCATCATCCAGTCATACCCGTACTTACCCAGATATAGAATGTGCCGGCCCCAGACACAAACAGCCTACTCTAGCATCACCTAGTCATGCCCGTACTTACCCAGATATAGAATGTGCCGGCTCCAGACACAAACAGCCTACTCTAGCATCATCCAGTCATACCCGTACTTACCCAGATATAGAATGTGCCGGCTCCAGACACAAACAGCCTACTCTAGCATCACCTAGTCATGCCCGTACTTACCCAGATATAGAAGGTGCCCGCGCCAGACACAAACAGGCTACTCTAGCATCACCCAGTCATACCCGTACTTACCCAGATATAGAATGTGCCGGCTCCAGACACAAACAGCCTACTCTAGCATCACCTAGCTATGTCTGTACTTACCCAGATATAGAATGTTCCGGCTCCAGACACAAACAGCCTAATCTAGCATCACCTAGCTATGTCTGTACTTACCCAGATATAGAATGTTCCGGCTCCAGACACACCCAGCCTACTCTAGCATCACCCAGTCATACCCGTACTTACCCAGATATAGAATGTGCCGGCTCCGGCACTAGCGTCGGTGATCTCATATCTGTCATACGGTTCTAGTATAGCAAGCACCCTTTTAGCCGTCTTCAAAGGAACCGAAAGGGCGTCAAACTTTTTCACCCGAAATATAACACTGCCTGCTCCCGTCTTTCTCAGCAGATTCTGGACATTAATCCATTCCTGATGCAATTAAATAAAAAAATGATTTCATGAAAAATAATTATTATGACATTTTTTGCTAAAAAATATGTAAAGGTTGTTTAATACAAACCGTATTTAAACATTGTATTGTATATCCATATATTAATGCAAATGTACTAACCGCAAGCTTAATATGCATAATTTGCCTACTAAAATAGTTTAATCGGGTCTAATATGCAAGTGCATTGAAGTCAACAAGACAACACTATTTTCCTGAATATATAATTGATTCTCAAATAAAAATGAATTAAAATTATCAATGTTCCAAACTGTTTATTTCAAATTATGTAAACGTTTCTTATTAAAAAACGAATCAAATTGACTTTGCGATTTTGTTAATAATAAATATCTCAAACATATATATGAAGTACTTTTGTATAGAAGTGGTATACTGAAAATACCCATCAATTTAATACGAAAACAATATGATACCGAGGTATTTGTATTAAGCAAATGATATACAACCTCAAATATATTATAACAAAGTAGACATAATTTACATTAGTGTAATACCAACACCGACTGGTTTATGCATTATTTGCTGAATGAATGAACGACGTTATTCCAGACGAAAGATAAGAATTGTCAATTAATTGTCAGTTATGCTTGAGTAATATGTTAAGTCAAGAGCATCATAATAGAAACAAAATAAAGATGTTTTAATCAGCTTGTTAAGTTATCAACATCTGTATTTAGATGTTTACATTTTCAAGCTTATACTGTGTGGATACTTAAAGTGGATTTTCGCATTTTGTATGATATCAATTATATTTTTGTTACAATGTACCGAACCCTATAGCAATTTCAGTTTAACATGTATATCATCACGTAGCCATAAAACTTATATAGTTACCGAACCCTTTCATAATTTTACTTTAGCATATATATCATTACGTAGCCACCGAAGTTATATAGTTACCGAACCCTCTCATAATTTTAGTTGAAGCATATATATCGTAGCTACAGAAGTTATATAGACCTTACACCATTAAATGATTGGTCAGAAAGTTTAGTTGAATCAACTCAATAAGCATTATAAGCATATATAGTTTGATGAGAGCGTTATAAAACAGCATGCATTAGTGCGATAGAAATAATAGATAAAGAATAAAGTCGCATATATTTTCATTAAAAAGCAATACAAACAAAGCATGCGATATAATTTTCAGAACAACAAACGCCCTTTGAGCAATGTTACCTTGAGAGACTTCGACGGTCCGACCCCCTTTATTCAGTACAGGAACAAAACATGTATTCATAGCAGAGATAATAAATCGTTATTTGTCTATATCATGCATCGACTATGAATATAAATACGTCTAAGAGGATGTACATGCATTCCTATATATTTATAGCATTGTGGATTTCTTGAGAATCTAAAATGTATATTTATTTGTTGTTTGATATTTACTCTTTTCCTTTAAATAAAATGATGGAATTAATAGCGTTTCGAACCGTTTGCGTTTTGAACAGATTCATTTAATCGCATTGTTTTTTATCGCGACTTTAAACCAATCAGGAAAACCTCACTTTAAGAAAGACAGATGTAAGCAAAACACCCTAATTGTGAATTGAAATTTGTTTGAAACTGAATTTTAATATGAAAGATAATATGTAAATCTTTGTAAATATTGTATCAGAAGAGGTTAATATGATCTCACATTATGGCATTGTCTTTATATAATTGTATATAGCTATATCAAACTGTACCAAAACTTACTCCAGTTCCAGTCTCGCTTTCTCCGAGAAGTAGGAACGTGGCCTTCATCACTTCATGGATGGCTACCGTCGGTTCCTTGTACCGGTGTAGTTCGGAGATGGTCGATTGCGCCATTTCCATCACCTGGGTGGAGTGTTTACGCATCCTCTGAAGTGCACTGTACTTGCTCTCTGCCTCGCTCACCTGATCATGAAGTTCCGGGTAGGTCTTACTGTCCTCTATAGCTCTTTCTAGCTGGTCAATGTTTCGGCTCTCTATAGCTGCAGTCAGGGCTTAAAATAGAAACATTTTAATGTTTACATATTATCACATCAGATGTAAAACATAGCTATGACTGCTATAGAACATGATCTATATTCAGCCTTGATATGTATAATGTTAAACAGAGAATAGAAGATCATTTACCTTTCTTTAAGCTTGCCAGTTCCTGTGCCCTCTTTTTCTCTTTGTCAACAGGTTCTGCCATTGCTTTCATCTTTTTGATGTTTTCCTTTCTCTTTCGGTCATCCTCCTCGTTTTGAGCTGCGTCACTTTTACCTTTACCTTTGTTCACAACTTTTTCAAGACCAAGACTCTTCAGAACTTTTGGTTCCATTCCGCTGAATACTGTTTGCTGTTTGCAAAAGAAACACACAATTTGTTGAAAAATACAAGAGACGCAATATTTATAAACCATCTCAAAATGTATATAAGGATGTCTAACCAAATGCTATCTTAATTTTTCATATCAACAGTTTCAACTAACCTTTTCTTCTTCCTCTCCTGGCTTTTTCTTCTTTGGCTCCTTTAAAACGAGAAGGTAATTGACGACATTGTCAAAGTCGTCTGACGACCCGACGGCCTTTGCTTGGATCATCAGAACAAATTCGCCTTTGATGTCTATTTTGACCTTGACCACAAGCTGACCCATATCAGATTTAAACGAGACACAATCTGCCAGATCATCCTCCCAAATTTCATTGTGAACAAGTTCTACCATGAAGTCCAAAGGTCTGGAGCGTGCAAAAGTAAATTCAACTTCATCCCCTGTTAGGATAACCTCCATACCCTTCAAGTGTGATTTCGCCTCCAATCCTACTGTCTCTTTAAGATCGCCATAGGGACCGAAACCTAGCTCTGCCTCAACAGGGAATGGGCCCATGTCACTTGGTTCAACACATACTACTTTGAAAGAACATACCCACGCACTATATATATCAAGTATCTGTAGCTTGTACACTCCTCCTTTCGGCAGCCTCATCACAAATCTGACGACATTTCCCTCAATGATCACCGCTGTGTGGCGCTCCATTCTAGTGTGTTCTCCGCCATTGTCTCTGTCATAAAACATCAGTACCGGAAGTAGTTGCACGTACTTTTTGGAGTATGTGATCCTCACCTCACACACACCCTCCTCACACAGAATAATACCTTCTTGTGAGCCGGATTGTAACTTTAATCCATATTCGAAAAACTTCGGCCGTAACAGGGGCACTGATATGAATTTTGTTTTTGTGTAGGGTGATTTGATCAGCTGCCATTTGTCTTCGTCAGGCATACATCTAAATATGAACTCTGACGGGTCGGTGAGAAAGTAGTACTCATTTATAGCGTTGAGTATCATATCTTTCAAAGCATCGCCTTTAAGAGCAATGTCCCTTCCTGGAAATGAAATACAAAAACCCTTATATTACTGTTATTAAGAAATTAACTAATTAAAAATACAATGCCCCTAAACAATAGAAGAGAGAAAGATAGTTCTGTTCGTGTCAGGAATAACGCTGAAGGAATAACATTGCTTACTGGCCTTAACTATCGGAGTTATTATTCAAAAACGAACATTCTATACGTTTGGTAATTTTTATCAAGCGTGACTTCAGTATGTTCTTTTCTACGGCAGAACATATGCAAATAAAATGTATAAATTGTGGTAAAGCATACAAGTGGAGTAATAAATACAAATGATTTTACCTGGATATGTTCCTGTACTTCTCCCAGCTATAGCTTTCAGACCCCACAAGGGAAAGACGATCCTCCAGCCTCCCTTGACATACACTGCATTCCACATGTTCCGCAGGCTGTCCACATCCTCGTCGCCAATCTCATAGACGGAAGACTTCGCAACCCCAGACACCATAACGCATGGGATTTTGGCAATCCTATAAAACATTCATTCAATTCAACAAACCAATATACAAGAACTACCTCCGAGGAATACACTATCGTCCCGACGCTATGATAATCTAGAACACATTTTGGAAAGTAAGGTATATGGAAGTGGTGATACTAGGCAAGCAATTTTCTCTTGTTGCGTTTGCGAGTTCAATCTAAAAAAAACTATTAATTAAACAGAAAACAAATCGTCACAACACAACCTTTTGTCAGGTAAATGATAAAGTCTCAATGATTATAGTTGAACATGTATCCTCACAATTCACTTTTCCAGATAGCAGTCATCAAAATTGCATAAGAGTTATTATCCTATTCATATATGTATAGTATGAAATACATTTTCTGAAGGTAAATGTTATTCTAAGAAGGAAAATCAAGGTCTCAGTTGTGTCAATTAACCGGAAAGAACCTTAAACGGCATTTTTCGCTAAATTTGGTGCTCGTGTGCTCAATTTCGCCGCCGCCATTCGACTAATTATAGGAATCTCCACATGGTACGACATGAAACATTTTCTAACCTATTTTTAACCTTAACAGTTTAGATTATCAAACAATAACATATTTATTTAATATCAAAATTTGTTACTTAGCACACCAGTACCATAGTTATATTTGTATGATCGTTTTCTATGTTAAAAAAAAAAAACATTTCTTATGTTTTCTTGCGAATCGGCACGGAACCGGGAGCAGGATTGTGGTCACATGATTCGAAAAAAAATCATGTGATTGTTCGTATAAATATAGAACCGGAAGCGCAAATGTCAGGTAGCCGTGGTAAACAAATATTGGCTAACGAAGAGATCGGAACAGATGCATCTGATCAACAAAAAGAAATATGACACCATCAAAGAAGACGAAGAACATGGTTTGATGGACGAAGTGTGGTTGAGATGACAGTGCTTTCGGAAAACAAAAACGTACAGCTAATATGTATATGTTTTTCATCACGTACACTGTAAGATTATGTTCGGTAAAGCTTGTTCAAATCAATAATTTTATTAATTAATGAATTAGTTTGTGGATATTTTATGGCGTTAAAACAAAAATGCATTTTTCATGAACTTTGATATTGAAAGCAAATGTATGCAAACTGCTTAACGGTAATATAAAATCGGCAAAGTTGATTAGTACAAAGCATCATCCGCGGGAACCCTCACATCATACAGGTGTTTTGTTCAAAATTGACGTCAAAGCTTATTTCAACTTGGATCAATTTGCTGTTTCTATAGTCTTTTGTTTGATCATATCCCACTAAACAGAAATTAATTTACCACTATTCCGTTTGAAAAGTGTTTTTATTGACCTGTCAAAGTAAATGCTATCAATGGGTAACTAGCACCTGTAATTCGTACCTGCACATAGCCGTGAACAGCTCGGCGTAGGACAGGTGCCCCAGGGCCAGACGTTTAAGGTACCCCATTGTAGATATCGGGTTCAGCTTTAGTGGATACCTCATCATACTGAATGGCTGCAACCCAATCCAAACAAATATTGCCCGGACCTTCACAATGTCTGACGAAAACGGACTTGTCAGTTCCTCCACGAGCGCTTCTAACATTGGATTTGGCTCAGGTTTTATCTTCGAAGAAAAATGGTACATACATACATACATACATGTACACAAATATTACAGCATTACTTAATGTCTTTTAAGCTAAGGCAGCACGTGGTTATCGCATTATATACTGCAAAAGGACTAATACATTGACAACTAGTGAATTACATGTATATCCATATTCCGTCCGCTATTACAATTTACCCCTTAGGGTGACTTCTTCAAAAATAATTTGATGAAGAAATAAGACAATACCGAGTGCGCATGGGCATCAGGTTCTAGCATATCCTCTTCGCTGAAAATATCCGACTTTTTGTTTGATGGAGGGGCTATGCTGGGGTATCCGTCTTCAATGGTGTTCGGCATGACGGGCTGAAGGATAAACATGTATTTTAATATTACTTGGATGTAAACGTTATAACGAGTATACTTTATTGTATAACTATAACCTTATTATGCAAAAGGAAGAGCGATACCGTATTTCGAATTAAAGCAGGCATAAATGAAGTCCGAATGACTATATACAGTTCCAGTACCAAGTACAATGCATAATAAAGCTCGACCTAAACCAATACCGGGTAGAATGAAGCGCGAACAGATTTATAAATTTATTTATATTCATTTGGAATCCGAGAGTAAATAATTTCCAATAAGTATGTTATATATGTTATACATGAACTACTTTATCTTAAAGTTTCCTACAAATATGTATATCACATAACTGACTCATTCAGTCATGGCATACGGCCATGTAATAAAACATGGTATTACACACGTGTACTAACACTATTGTGACGCCTTCAACAAATTACGTCGTTATGACGTCATATGATTGTCTCGATAGTGAAAATCGACACAGAGGAAATATGCCTTTCTTTTAGAGAATTTAACTGAGAGTTTTTGGGTATTTTATCATAAATATAAGTGATAAATGTAATCTTACACTCATGTCAATGTAATATGGAGCTCGTTATTAAATTATCTAACTCGTTTAATAAATTCCATATTACATTGACACGAGTGTTAGATCCTCTATCTATCAAAGAAATGCATGCACTATGGTATCTGAATGTGCCAATAGTATTCGACAACATACATTTTCTTCCTTGTAGTTTTTAAACGCCTCCACGTCCAATCGCCCGTCGTCCTCTTTGGCCTTGGGCGGGCCGTCGCCATTAGTGGCGGTATCTTTAGCTGGGACAGGAGGCTCCTCACTAGATGATGATGACCCCATGGTAGCGTTTATCTTACAACACAAACGAAAATTTCATTATCAATAATTTCTTAAAACTCCCATAATCGTTTCAGCCCAAATAAGTCTATTGTTGGAATTTAAAACAAATAATGTATATTCCTCTCAATTAATATATGTCTATGTATTGGTTAAATCTTGTATTGGTGTACATATGGCGTTTATTAATATTGTAAACAAACATATGCTGGTACTTTGATAAACACCTGTACAAACCACTGTATAGAGCTCCGTAACACTTCACTAACATATTAATGGCCAGCGTAACTATATTATACAGGTTCAATATTTATACCTACATAATTATTTATTAATCCTTAAATCATACTTATTATAAATTATCATTTATATAAATAGCTAGTTTGATACAAATGATTAACTCAATCCATATTCATTATATTATATTTATTTGTATAAAATATTTCGGTATGGATATTATGTTATGGTGTTAGCAATGCCAAATCCATGTCATAATGAAACTTATTCAAGTATTACATGTATTTAGTTCAGTGTCGATCTCATCAGAGCTGCATCATTTACTTGCGCATACTTAGTTATTACGGATTACATTGTATTACACTGCATAAATTGTGAAAATGCAAATGAAGACGAAAAGCAATGAAACGTTAAATATGGAACACGGATAAGCAATTCCTGTCTGATGGTTATGTTCAAGACGTAGGCATATGGCGTAATACATTAATCACATCCGCGCACGTATTCTAATTAATACATAGAACGAAACAAGACCACTGTGTTGTCGCTTATATGTTGACCAGATCATGACTTAATACAAGTTTTTATGATATATATAATTTTAAAACATTCCTGTATAAAACCACGTATTCAAAAGTTAATTATCAAGATTTAAATGTTTAGTGAAATAAAGCAATTGATTCAATATATCGCCCGACGATATATGAAATGTTATAGAAAAATAAATGGAAAATGGTAATTACTCACCTTACTAGTCACGTGTTACATATAAAAGTTCCCGTATTATTATGTCCCATTGTTGTAAAACACAAGCATACATTTAACATGTTTCTAATTATCAAAGTCGCTCATCAAACCGTACATGTGTGTTAAGCGACAACACAGAAGTATTTCACGTATAACACACAGACATGGTTTGTGCTGGGTTTCTTAAGCTGTGAAAGGTTTGGTATGTCAAAACCGCGGCTGTCTATAGAGACTACCCCAGCAGTGGATGTAAGTGTTCGGATCACAATGGTTTTTTAATATACAAGTCCAAGTTTGTTTACGGTATGTACTTCAAATAATAACAAATTACCCAATACTTTATTGAAACAACAATAGATACTGCCGATTTAAAGCTCCATATATTCTCGGTGTGTTATTTTAGGAAAGTATTGCCCATTCAGAAATAAGAAAATCAGCTTAAATAATTCTGCAATTACAACAAAGGCAAGTCTTAATTTAAGGTTAGTCAGGGATTTATTTAGTAATGAACAACGGAAGGAGTTCGCTCACAACATAATACACACTGTTTACTGGACGTCGTTAGCCACTAACACGAGCCGATACATAACTACACAAGATGGTGGGGCTAGATATGTTAGCACTGATCCACGGCTAATACAAATTAAAGTTAACAAAATGTAGTTCAAGGTAATCGATTGGTAATTGATACGTTCGTCCGATCACTGCACGATACGGTATATTTGTACAGATATGTCAAGAGGTGTTCTAGTATAATCACGTGACGCTTGATTAATGACATACTTATTTCAACACAGGTAGTAGGTTTTAATTAATAACTATCTTAGTCTGAAAAAATCAGCATTGATACCCCTTCTCTAAATATGTGATCAAATGTGATACTTTTTACATAATCAAATAGTGCATACTCATACCCGAAATATACATAATTATCACCTTGTCGTGTAAGTAAGGCTTTGGTTACTAGTTAATGAACAATATTTGGTAAAAGAATAGCTTCATTTCTTAAAACTCAAAGTAAGTTGAGTTCGAATTTCATTTCTATTACCAGTTATCCAGGTGCATTAAAGCTATATCTGGTTCTCGTTAATTTTTTCTGGTCAGAAACTAACTCAGAAGATAATCAACAATAAGGACGTGTCGAAAATGTGACAATAAAACAATGCACTGTACATGGTTTGGATCAGATTGTTTAGGTTAACAACCTTGAAATAATACTTAGATTTGTATCGCATATCCTGTTTTGTCAGCGACGTTGTGCCGCTGAACTTGTGTTTAAAACCGTCCAATAAAGATATCACAAGATTTCAAAATAACTTCAAGTATACAATGTATGTGTATGTAAACTATGAATAACCCGAAGGTTACTTGGTTGCAGAAAAAATATATTAAAACTATTGCAAATGTACATTTGTGTATTTATTTATGTATACACATTTGTAGTTTCATTTGCAGATCTTTTATTCAATTCAGATAACTGCTGTGCATCGATTCCTAATATGAAATATGATATATCAATTTTGCTTAATAGACGTAACAGAAATATGTATTTGGTTTAGCATATAATAATCATTTAATTCTGAACTCCAGATAATTATCCTATTTCCTATTTAGACTATTTAAACATCAACAACCCAAAAGAAGAAAAAACCAACGTATCATACAGTTATGAGAATGGTTAAAAATTCCAAATTCTGCAGCGGTGGAGACACCGAATCTAAAGGGAAGTCAACATTAAAGAACGGTTACCATGGGACATTGAAATAACTATAAATAGCCAGTGTGATGACGGTTGGTGTTCAATATACGACACCTACAAGGGTAACTATTTATTAGTTTTTGTTACAAGCATTATTTACAGACAAGTGTACGTATTATATAAAACATAACGTAACACACACATATGCTGCACCTTTTAAGTTTAGTAATAGATACAGGTGGGCCGAAAACATTAATTAAACAGTATATATACAAAATATTTAATAAAAATAATGGAATAAACAGGTTTTCGGAATAGAATTCCTATTATAGATAACGTATATAAGATCAATACACGGCTGTTATAAGGTTTACAGGTATGAATTATATAGTTTCAGGTACATTTATAAAAAAAAAAAAAAAACTGAGATATGTTTAGATATATCCTATTTCAAAGCTAAAGAAAATGTACGTACGTGTTTCCACGCTACTGCATTCTCTGGCTAGAGTCTGCCTGCTTCCTGGTATTGTCTTTACAGATCATACGTGTTGCAATATATAGCACATTGACAGGTAGACACCCTGATTAGTACAAAGGTGAGTACCTCCACGTCGTGTTCTAGGTAGGTGAACACGGAGTATAGAATTTAGAGAATTGGTAACATGCTGTGCCTCTCCTCGTCTTTATTGTCAACGTAGACGTTTCGACATCGCTGAATAGGGCGACATGTTGCGTATACGATTTTAACTTTAGAACAACGTAATAACGCAATGTATTGTACAGGTATTACCGACAACTAGGCTGTTCTTTCTGACTTGTTATTAATACTGATCAGTAGTAAATCTACGAACAGAATCAAGCTATCAACTGATTGTATGGTTTCAAATACGAAATGTTACATTGCAGAAGAATTAAATTTTCTGGTAATTGATGGAAGGATATATAAGTACAAAGGCATGGATATATGCATTACTTATATAATCAAGTAAAAATTGTATATCAAAGTGTCATATACATGTAAAATAACTATTTATTACCCCTTTTGCCTGTGAAATATAGAAAATTATCAAAATGCAAATTTTGCAGTGAAAATATAAGTTTTTTTTAAGTGTAATGTGAAAAGTGATCCGGTATCAAAAAAATACCCGGGTCGTTATTTCACTGTAGAAATCTTACACGGTCATCGATAGAAAAATGACCCCACTCGATATTTCTGTAAATCGTCCCGTGAAAAAGTGACCCGTCGTGGATTTCAACGTCGGGTAGTTTTCCATCCGGGTCATTTTTTCACGTTACACCGGAACTGTTGTATGAGTTGTTCCCCTTTATAGAATTTAACTCCGCCATTAATTGTCCCCTGGCATTGTAGGCTCGGCATTGTTGTCCTCGGCTTAACTTGTCTATCGAGGAAAGATGTTCTTGAAAAAATGGCAACAGCAGTAGATATGAATGAGATACTGCTGCAGGACGTATTAAGTAATGGATTGGAAAATGAGAATGGTTCAACGTTTTCTATCAACTTATCCCAATCAGCTGTGTACCCGATCGCCATGGATCGGTTGATTTCGACGGATTAGGCCTACCTATTTTCGAGTTGGCAAGTAAAACAAAGTATTTTAAGACATCTTCCGAAATATTATAAAAGGAAAATTAAATAGTTTGCCCATTAATATAAACTAGATATTACTTGTAAGGCAGATTGTTTTTTTTTTAATTTTCACTCGTGCTACGCACCCGTGACTTTAAGCTGCCGATGTCACACGGTGCCTACACTCGTGCTACAAACTCGTGTAAATATAAAATAAAATCTGACATACTCGTGAAATACATTTCACGGCAAACTATTGAATATCCTCTATCTATCAATATTCACGTGCTACCTTCAAGCTTTTTTACGACAATCTGTTCGAAGGCGTTGTCACCTGTAGACTCGTCTGACCTCGGCTATAACCAGTGGGGGACACCCTACCCCGGTGCAATACAATGTCCATTGTTCTTCTTCCAGCAGATTGCACCCTACGTGTACAAGGGCCTGTCTACAAATACAAGGAGAAACCAGTTTCGCCTCCTCCATGAAGTTCTCCCCGTAATCTTGTGGAAACAGTTCCCCATAATTAGGAAGTGTAGATTCAGGTACATTTATTGTTGTTTACAGCTAAATTCTGGCTTTCATTTCCGGTCAAAAACTGCTCATTGTCTTTCAAAAATGAGAAAGGCTGTTCAGTTGATGACAGATTAAAACTATAGATAATGTTGCATCGAACAAACCCATTCCTTTTGTCGTTGGACACGACGACAATTTGAATATCAGTGGCCTAGTCATTTTCGACGTTTCCTTTATTCTGCAAAGCACTTTGCTCTCTGTCTACCGATAGTTTGTTGGAGGTTGAGGATTGTCGGCAGTCTGAGTAACAAGGTTTTGGTGGAAGATCTGAAGTATTTACGACAAAATCCCTCGACCCAGTACTTCCCACCATGACGAGTAAGCCCTCGACCCGCTACTTTCCATTATTACGAGTTATAAACATCTCTATCGCATAAATGAGATTAAAGGCCCAATATACACTGTACGTAACTTCAGAGAAATATTCGTGATTCTGAAAAAGTCTGAAAAAAATCCAGTTGATAATCATGCAAAAATAAGCCTAAAACGAAGTAAACCTGAGCGGTAATAACAAGAAATTCTGGTAAAAAAAAATCCAAAGAATTGAAAATAATTCAGGTGGGGCCCACTTCAACAATAAACCGAAGGTAGAAGACGGTTCGAAATGGACGCGTGTTTACAAATAGTAACTGCTGCTGTAACGGTAACCGCGAACGAATTCATCTTGAATATTGCTGATAGCGGCTAATCTTAGCTAAATCTATACATATATAAAAATTATTAGGCTTGATTTTTGCTTCAAGTTTTGCCGAAAGTTACGTATATTGGGCCTTTAAACATCCCATTTTACTAAATGTATTGACAAAAGAGATCACACTTTCGTGTCAATATGTCGAAAGTACTAAATACCCGAATACCGTGTGACTTGTTACAATGTACTATATGTAAAATATATCTGGTTGTTAGGACGGGTTCTTGTTCTAACGAATACATTGCGATGTATTTTCTTATTAAAATTGATTACCACCTGCATCTTTGATCATATAATGAATGTGTGTTGTCATGTGGAAAGAAGGCGCGATATATCATTAAAATGTCGTTACATTTGAGGCTGTTTTTAACCTTTACAAAACCCATTTAACTTTAGGTATTGATATTAGTTGATGATCGATTTATCTAGTGCTCAGCATTTTCACTTGCAGGATTGCATCAACTACATGTTGTCCAATATATTTGCATTTTATAACTGTATATTGAGGATCGTTAGCTATTTTGTCATGGTATAGTACTGTGTGTCATGGTATAGTACTGTGTGTCATGGTATAGTACTGTGTGTCATGGTATAGTACTGTGTGTTATGGTGTAGTACTGTGTGTCATGGTATAGTACTGTGTGTCATGGTATAGTACTGTGTGTTATGGTGTAGTACTGTGTGTCATGGTATAGTACTGTGTGTCATGGTATAGTACTGTGTGTCATGGTATAGTACTGTGTGTCATGGTATAGTACTGTGTGTCATGGTATAGTACTGTGTGTCATGGTATAGTACTGTGTGTCATGGTATAGTACTGTGCACTTAATGTGCTCCGTGTATCACTAAAGCTGTAAGTACTCCCTAGCTGACGGTATTTTTGGTAATCTTAAAAGCAATGAATATATGTTTGTGGACGTTTAACATAGTAATTGAAGATGACGTAACACACACATGCTGCACCTTTTTAAGTTAGTGATAGATACAGTATGCCGAATAAAATGAATCAAACTAATTCTTACAGCTGATTCGTCCTTCTGGGACTCGTCAGTGATGCTAGTGGCCAAAGGATGGGAATCCAAAATTTATTAACTAATGTAGAAGCAGAAGATTTTAGAATCAATATATTGAAGTTTTACAATCAATATACTCTAAAAAGAAATTGTTTTAAATGTCTGAGTTTCAAAACACAATAACAAACTGCAACTCAAAATATCAACTCAATATTATTATAAACTCAAACCATTCATAATTCAAGTTGAAGGAGAAATATCAGGAACATTAAACCTCTCCCCTACTGTCGATCGGTCCAACAAGTCGTTTACTGATGATAGGGGCACACAACAGCTTACAGCTACAGGTAACAGCTAATGTATTGTGACATTGTTCTCTGATGACGGGACCACTATATATTATATAAAACGGACGGCGATATTCACAGATGATGTGGCCATACAACAGGTAAGGCTCATAATTATGACAACGGCGTTCGGTGATGACCAGCTAAGATAATTATATTTTACGTACAAATAATCAGCTAAACATCATGTTTATCAAATTCTTTATTGTTCATTGAGATACATATTAATAGACAAATTTACAAAGCTTAGAAATTGAATGAAGCACTATTCCTCTTTTACACATCTCATATCTTCTCAATCATATTCAAAGTTTAAGTCCGTCAAGCATGTCACGTGATAGCGTATACATGTAATCAATGTTGACATGAATTCAATAGATTTCAATGAAACAATATGGACATTGTATAACTGTGTTGTAGCAAACTCCTCATGCATCACTTTGTGAACAATAACATCCAGCGTATACATATGCATGATGAATACATCCATTACGGGAGGTGTACACGTATTGCAATATCTCGACTGTTTTAGTATTATCATAATACAAAGCAAGGTGATGAATACTAATTAGAAATGCATATACCTGCTGTAAATATACATATTTTAGCGAAATTCGCCCTGAAACAAATTATTATTGCCACAATGTTATTTCCACAGTTGATTTATTTAGCAAACTAATTCGATCCATTGATGCAATATCGTTCTACCATACTTTTAGAATACATATTTGTTCTTTCTTAAATGAATGCTTATATGCTACAGACGTTACGGGTAGTTATGGTTGATATATGCTGTCAGACCCTACTTTTCATACATGCTTTTGCATATATCAATAATTAAACTCACAGCTGACATCTGTAAAGCATGCCAAAAGTAAGCGTGTTAACATGCTTGTTCATGGTATTTTTATTTGTGAATATAACATCTAATTTTCAAGACCATTTAAACAAATCACTGCTTCATATTGACCATAAAGCGTCAAGTTGTCAACTGTCAATTTATCACATAAATCCTTTTACGATACTTTTATTTATTTTTTTAATTTATCAATTTTTAGAATCTATATGAGTATCATTTTAAGGTTGAATTCAAGCATTAGAGCTGAGTTTTACTATGTCATAATGTAAACCAGACTCGCATCACTTCAGTTCTGACCTACCTAAGGGGAGACAATAGAACCCAACAGAAACGTTCGTGTACGAGTTATCGCCATTAGTTTGCTGAGCTCTTCTGTTTTTGTAACATTCATTTTACAATTCTATTTTGGAAAACTATTTATAAAGCTGTTTGACGTATACGGTTGTTTTGAAAGTACCTATAACAGTGAATCCGACAGTTTTGTATAAGAGGCTTCAGTATGTCGATATCCGACTGTTGTGGATGTGCCATAGACACATTGTCTGACTTTCATGCATGTGTAAGACGCTTCAGTATGTCGATATCCGACTGTTGTGGATGTACCATAGACACTGTGTCTGACTTTCATGTATGTGTAAGACGCTTCAGTATGTCGATATCCGACTGTTTGGATATACCATAGACACTGTGTCTGAACATCATGAATGTGTAAGATGCTTCAGTATGTCGATATCCGACTGTTGTGGATGTACCATAGACACTGTGTCTGACTATCATGAATGTGTAAGACGCTTCAGTATGTCGATATCCGACTGTTGTGGATGTACCATAGACACTGTGTCTGACTATCATGTACGTGTAAGATGCTTCAGTATGTCGATATCCGACTGTTGTAGATGTACCATAGACACTGTGTCTGACTATCATGAATATGTAAGATGCTTCAGTATGTCGATATCCGACTGTTATGGATGTACCATTGACACTGTGTCTGACTATCATGAATGTGTAAGACGCTTCAGTATGTCGATATCCGACTGTTGTGGATGTGCCATAGACACACTGTCTGACTTTCATGAATGTGTAAGACGCTTCAGTATGTCGATATCCGACTGTTTTGTTGAACTGTTGACTGTTCGTATCCCGACTGAGAGTTCGTCTGTTCACCGCTATCATAGTACCCGGTCCACTTTAGTACTTCTTTGGTGATGTTGTAAACCTAAGGATAATAAATTTAACATCATATCTTTCACAGTGTTAACTACAATATATCATAATTCAAAAAGTGATAATCAATGACAATAATGCTTCGTAAACATACATTTCAGACAAATATATTTTAAAAGTCATAAGTCACAACCGTGATATGTTAAACACGACCAAGAGATAAATAGAGATTACATAACAATTGGTTGTTAGATGTACTATTCATTTAAATCTCGTTAGTGTATTTTAAATGTTACAAAAACAGGAGCTTTAGTGATTGTCTTTTGTAACGTTTGAAAATTAACTAACGAAAGTGAATACCATATCAAAAACCATACGTCGTGTGAACTGTCTCTACCGCCATCTCATAGGAAATAGCTCGAGAGTGACCTGATTTGAATACAAATACACATGCGTATGGACAATGTTGATGTAGTGATTCGACCCATATGTAAAATGTCACTCATTGAAATATTATTTTAAAATGATGACGTCATTTTACCTTTTCAACAAAAACTTCATGAAAAACAAAAAGAATTGTCGAATGCCTGTCAATACTGAAACCATATAATATTTCTTTAAATCAATTATCATGATAGGGTGTTCGGGTGGGGCAGTGGATAGCGCCATAGCCTTTCACCAAGGTGGCCGGGGTTCGATTCCCCGACCGGACGTGAAAAGGTATGGGGATCACCTGACCGACCAAGTGGGTTAACTCCGGTTACCCCGGTTTCCTCCAACAATAAGACCCCTCGCGCGCTAATATCCTGGCTAACAAACGGAATTTATTTAAGTTGAATAATATTTTTTTTAATCAAAAACAAATTAACCGCTGACTACATGAGCGAAAAAAATAATTTTGTATATTTCCGCCTAGTGATGACGATGTCAACAGCCCACATGCCATTGATCCATGTTATTTATTCACAAATCAACTTTTCAACCATTAATTAAATATGACGGACATATACCACTAGTGGTATTTTGATAATATTTATCCAACTGTTAGCGCGTTTATACAACGGTTTGAAAATGGAATAACACCCACCTATTGTAATAGAAAAGTATACACTACATTGCATATTTTGTGAAGATGACCCTCATGTCAAACGTTGTTTGTTATCTTTTTCTGCATTTTATTTAGTTTGAAACTACATAGAAGATGTAATTTAATCAAGTATAATAAACAGTGTATTAGGTGTAACGTTGTAGATATGTAAGCATGAACAACGGCACTCGAGGAAAATTATGACAGGAACGTACCCAGACGTAGAAAGCTCCCGCGGCAGCGCTAGCTTCTACCAGGTTGGCCTTGTCGTATTGAGAGATGATATCGGCTGCACGCTGGGCTGTCTCTGTTTCTAGGTAGATCGTGTCGTAATTTGTGATTTTATAAAGTATATTCTCCCTTCCTGCCTTCCTCAGTAAATCTTGAATGACTTCCCAATCCTGAAAAAAGAAATATGTATATTGAGGCGTCAACAAAACGATTAAACTAGGGGCAAAACATGAACAAAGGAAGTATTTACATGGATACCCTTAAAATTATTACAAGAGAAAAAGACCATGCGTTCCAGAGGAGTAAGCGTCTCTTGCTTAATCGACGACACTCTTCATATTAGATTTATAATATTTAATTCTAATCCATTGTATGATTTCTCATTTCAGACATTTGTGTTATATACCCTTAGTGGTTCCTCTCTCTCGCCTAACACAAGAAAGGTAGCCTTCATCACATCATGGATGGACTGTTTAGGTATGTTGTAGCGGTGAATCTCAGACACAGTGGTACGTTGAAGGGTGAGTACGTCGTGGGCAAACACTTTGAGCTGGCTTAGGTGTTTAAGGAGGGCCTCTCCATCTGCTATCATCCCCTCCAACTTGTCCTTATACTCCGAGTCCTTGGCTTTACGAACTGCCTCCTCTAGCTTACTAGCATAGCGGCCGTTGATACCGTCTCGTAACCCTGGAAAATGTCATTAACGATAATTTGCGATTATTGGTATCGTATATTTCATTGTTTGTTAAACGGATATGACTTTGAAATTGTTCTTCCGGGAAGAAAGATAGCATTATTTTATTTCGATTTTTAAAGTCGAAATTAAGCGATCCAAAATACCAATGTACAAGGTTAATAATACCGATATCATTATAATAAATAATAAACTTTATACACATAAACAAAAAGATAATCCACTAACTGTTTTTCGTTTCTAGAAAGCCAATGCGTCTCTGCGCTCGGTCTACTTCTCCGTGATTAATGAGTTCAAGGTCATTAAACTTGTGAAGAGCCTCCTTTATCTCGTCTGGATTTCTGGACTTGCTGGTCGACTCATCTAGACGCTGACGTATGAGTTTCTCTCGTGCGTTCTACAATTAAATAGACTATCACTTTACTATTTGTTTAAAAATCGACCTAAAATGAAGAACCGAATTTCGAACCATCAAATATAGACCATATAATGAGGGGAAACAAGTAAAAAATGAGTTTTAAACAATCTGAAAAAGAACAAACGAAGACGGTTTAACTTCTTTTCAGATCTTTTTTTCTCCGCTAGTATTCGAGCATGTATTTTGTTCCATGTTATGTTCAGACATATTAAGACATAAGGATTTAACAATATTTAACAAAAGATAAATAAGTCGTTAGCATGTCGATGATAATTATTTCTATTAATGAATTGCAGTTAAATATTTTAAAATTTTGAAATTTTCTGACGCTCCAAACAAAGGGCAGAAATTGAAGTAATTAAAACGCATATAAGTTGGTCTTGCAATTTGCAATGTTTAGTCTGAAATAAATACATTGTCTAGTCGCGGCAGTGTCAAAGGATACATACATATTAAGTTTAACCTTTTTTTGCCTCAACTCCTTTCTTATATATATACACTTCTTTTCGAATATGTTTGATCGCATTATTAACAGTGTATTTCAGATTGTTTCACAACTCTCCAACGACACACATTCCGAGTGAAGGGACATTACCTCCCATCCTTTGTCTTTTCTTGGTTTTTCGTCCGTTTCTACGATATAGTTTATTGCGTTCCTGAAATCTTCGTTTGACCCCTTTTCCTTTGTGAAGATCTGGAGTGCATATTCTCCATTTTGAGGAACTGTCAAATGAACATTTACCAGGTTGTCAAGAATTTTGTGTAATGCATGTTTCTGTAGTTGCTCTGGCGATATCGTATTGTGTACCAGAACTGTTCGGATCTGAAGATTCCTTAACATTGTGAACTTAATCTGAATATGCTGTTTCTTCGTCATGTTTATCACACCGTTTCTGTAGGCCAGCGTTTCCACCCTGAGTCCTGCATTCTCTGTCTCCTTACACGGGCCGAACCCTATCGCGGGGTTTACTGGGTAAGGATCCCAGGGTTCTATATCCTCATCACACGAGATCTTGAAGAAGCAAATCCAGTCTTTTGAATCGTCAACCACTTCCAGTTTAAAAACACCATCCACCGGAAGTCGCAAAATGAAGTTTGTTTTATCTGCCTCATTCATGATAGCTACATATCTCTCTAACTGAATTTCATCGGAAATCTCTCTGTCCGACTCCTTTTCATTATAGAATAGTTCGTAGGAAAGTGGAACAAACTCTGGCCCAGGCTTAATAGCTATGTTACATTTCCCTTTCACCGTCTTTATAATGGAATCGAACTTTGTTGAGATTTGGAGTCCGTATTGGAAATACAGTGGCCACAAATACGGTACCCGGATAAACTTTCTTTTTGATATAGGTTCCTTGAGAAGTTGCCACCTTTCTTCCTCTGGAAAGCAAGTATAGCAGAACTCTTGGGGATCTGTGAGGAAATAATAATCGTCTACTTGACTCACAGATTCACCTGCAGATGCCTCTTCCCTCTGACGTAATGGTTCACCTGTGAAGACAATACCTACTGTGTATTTCTTATAAAATATTGAATTTAACAATTCTTAAGATAAATGTTCTTTAATATTTTCAAACTGTCATATGGTTAGGTGACCTTCTTCTCTCACAGATCTGCTAAGATATCTTTAAAAAAAACTAATTTCTCTTGACAATACTTTTTTTCGAATTTCTGACGAGGGAATTATTGTTTTGGAACTTTTAAGTAAACATGAATTTCTCAAAGCACATTGTTATCTAATAATTAATTAAAAGTAACCATAATGTTGACTAACTCCAGATCAATACAATCAGTCATTTCTAAACGATATCTGCAAAGAATACCCATCATGTTATGTTCTCCTAAATTGTCTGTATGTTGTTTTACATGCCAGTATACCTATCGACTCCACGAGTGTCCAGTCTCCCGTCTTCTTGCCGACGACTGCTGACAGGGCCCACAGCGGGAACACAAACCGCCATTCACCACTCACATAGACAGCGTTCCACATGTTCCGCAGTGAGTCGACATTCTTGTCTCCTACCTCATAGGACGCGGATTTGGCTAACCCTCGAATGATTACACAGGGTAGCTTAGCTGATCTGGAGGAGAAATGATAACCCGGTATATAACCACATTACATAGGGTAGCTTAGCTGATTTGGAGGATAAATGATACCACGGTATATACCCACATTACACAGGGTAGCTTAGCTGATCTGGAGGATAAATAATACCAAGGTGTATAACCACATTACACGGGGTAGCTTAGCTGATCTGGAGGATAAATATATAACCACATTACACAGGGTAGCTTAGCTGATCTGGAGGATAAATGATATCCCGGTATATAACCACATTACACGGGGTAGCATAGCTGATCTGGGGGATAAATGATATCCCGGTATATAACCACATTACATTGGGTAGCTTAGCTGATCTGGAGGATAAATGATACCACGGAATATAACCACATTACATGGGGTAGCTTAGCTGATCTGGAGGATAAATGATATCCCGGTATATAACCACATTACACGGGGTAGCATAGCTGATCTGGGGGATAAATGATATCCCGGTATATAACCATATTACATGGGGTAGCTTAGCTGATCTGGGGGATAAATGATATCCCGGTATATAACCACATTACACAGGGTAGCTTAGCTGATCTGGAGGATAAATGATAACCCGGTATATAACCACATTACACGGGGTAGCATAGCTGATCTGGGGGATAAATGATACCACGGTATATAACCACATTACACAGGGTAGCTTAGCTGATCTGGAGGATAAATGATAACCTGGTATATAACCACATTACACAGGGTAGCTTAGCTAATCTGGAGGATAAATGATAACCCGGTATATAACCACATTACACAGGGTAGCTTAGCTGATCTGGGGGATAAATGATACCACGGTATATAACCACATTACACAGGGTAGCTTAGCTGATCTGGGGGATAAATGATACCACGGTATATAACCACATTACACAGGGTAGCTTAGCTGATTTGGAGGATAATTGATATCCCGGTATATAACCACATTACACAGGGTAGCTTAGCTGATTTGGAGGATAAATATATAACCACATTACACAGGGTAGCTTAGCTGATCTGGAGGATAAATGATACCACGGTATATAACCACATTACACAGGGTAGCTTAGCTGATCTGGAGGATAAATATATAACCACATTACACAGGGTAGCTTAGCTGATCTGGAGGATAAATGATACCACGGTATATAACCACATTACACAGGGTAGCTTAGCTGATTTGGAGGATAATCGATATCCCGGTATATAACCACATTACACAGGGTAGCTTAGCTGATCTGGAGGATAAATGATAACCTGGTATATAACCACATTACACAGGGTAGCTTAGCTGATTTGGAGGATAATTGATATCCCGGTATATAACCACATTACACAGGGTAGCTTAGCTGATCTGGGGGATAAATGATACCACGGTATTTAACCACATTACACAGGGTAGCTTAGCTGATCTGGAGGATAAATGATAACCTGGTATATAACCACATTACACAGGGTAGCTTAGCTGATTTGGAGGATAATTGATATCCCGGTATATAACCACATTACACAGAGTAGCTTAGCTGATTTGGAGGATAATTGATATCCCGGTATATAACCACATTACACAGGGTAGCTTAGCTGATTTGGAGGATAAATATATAACCACATTACACAGGGTAGCTTAGCTGATCTGGAGGATAAATGATACCACGGTATATAACCACATTACACAGGGTAGCTTAGCTGATCTGGAGGATAAATATATAACCACATTACACAGGGTAGCTTAGCTGATCTGGAGGATAAATGATACCACGGTATATAACCACATTACACAGGGTAGCTTAGCTGATTTGGAGGATAATCGATATCCCGGTATATAACCACATTACACAGGGTAGCTTAGCTGATCTGGAGGATAAATGATAACCTGGTATATAACCACATTACACAGGGTAGCTTAGCTGATTTGGAGGATAATTGATATCCCGGTATATAACCACATTACACAGGGTAGCTTAGCTGATCTGGGGGATAAATGATACCACGGTATTTAACCACATTACACAGGGTAGCTTAGCTGATCTGGAGGATAAATGATAACCTGGTATATAACCACATTACACAGGGTAGCTTAGCTGATTTGGAGGATAATTGATATCCCGGTATATAACCACATTACACAGGGTAGCTTAGCTGATCTGGAGGATAAATGATATCCCGGTATATAACCTCATTACATTGGGTAGCTTAGCTGATCTGGGGGATAAATAATACCGCGGTATATAACCACATTACACAGGGTAACTTAGCTGATCTGGAGGATAAATGATATCCCGGTATATAACCACATTACATGGGGTAGCTTAGCTGATCTGGGGGATAAATAATACCGCGGTATATAACCACATTACACAGGGTAGCTTAGCTGATCTGGAGGATAAATGATAACCCGGTATATAACCACATTACACAGGGTAACTTAGCTGATCTGGAGGATAAATGATATCCCGGTATATAACCACATTACACAGGGTAGCTTAGCTGATCTGGGGGATAAATGATAACCCGGTATATAACCACATTACACAGGGTAGCTTAACTGATCTGGAGGATAAATGATACCACGGTATATAACCACATTACACAGGATAGCTTAGCTGATCTGGAGGATAAATGATAACCCGGTATATAACCACATTACACAGGGTAGCTTAGCTGATTTGGAGGATAAATGATACCACGGTATATAACCATATTACACAGGGTAGCTTAGCTGATCTTGAGGATAAATGATACCAAGGTGTATAACCACATTACACAGGGTAGCTTAGCTGATCTGGAGGATAAATGATACCACGGTATATAACCACATTACACAGGGTAGCTTAACTGATCTGGAGGATAAATGATACCAAGGTGTATAACCACATTACACAGGGAAGCTTAGCTGATCTGGAGGATCAATGATACCACGGTGTATAACTACATTACACAGGGTAGCTTAGCTGATCTGGGTGATAAATAATACCACGGTATATAACCACATTACATGGGGTAGCTTAGCTGATCTGGAGGATAAATGATACCACGGTATATAACTACATTACACAGGGTAGCTTAGCTGATCTGGAGGATAAATAATACCAAGGTGTATAACCACATTACACAGGGTAGCTTAGCTGATCTGGAGGATAAATGATACCACGGTATATAACCACATTACACAGGGTAGCTTAGCTGATCTGGAGGATAAATGATACCACGGTGTATAATTACATTACATAGGGTAGCTTAGCTGATCTGGGGGATAAATAATACCACGGTATATAACCACATTACACAGGGTATCTTAGCTGATCTGGACGATAAATGATACTACTTTGTATAACCACATTACACAGGGAAGTTTAGCTGATCTGGGGGATAAATAATACCACGGTATATAACCACATTACACAGGGTAGCTTAGCTGATCTGGAGGATAAATGATAACCTGGTATATAACCACATTACACAGGGTAGCTTAGCTGATCTTGAGGGTAAATGATAACCCGGTATATAACCACATTACACAGGATAGCTTAGCTGATCTGGAGGATAAATGATACCACATTACACAGGGTAGCTTAGCTGATTTGGAGGATAAATGATAACCTGGTATATAACTACATTACACAGGGTAGCTTAGCTGATCTGGAGGATAAATGATAACCTGGTATATAACCACATTATTGTCTTGAGATTAACCTTGGAAACAATCTTGGAAACACAATTAGCATGAATGTTTTGATTATATTCCTTAATTAGTATTAAATACCCTCTTTAACATGTTGAACAGTTGTAAAGATAAATTATAAGGGTACTGTTTAGTTTAAAGTATCTAGTAACTAGTCATTTACCATTTACAGGTCATCAAACATAAATATTATATAACTACATAAAGTACAAATATCACTTACGAAATATCATATCAACCAACATATTATCATAACTTATAATTGATATCAATTACAGACTATACCTGAACTGATATCACTTAATTATGGGTTGCTTACAACAAGTCTTGACAATTAACGGTCCCCTGACGTATATGGTACAGTGTAGCAAGACAATGTGGTCGACACATTACCTGTATGTTGACTTATTACCTGTATGTTGACTTTTTACCTGCGTGTTGATTTTTTACCTGTATGTTGACTTCTTACCTGTGGGATGACTTCCACCTGTGTGCTGACTTGTTATTTGTAGGTTTACGTCTTATCTGTATATTAACTTCTTACCTGAATGTTGACTTCTTACCTGTGTGTTGACTTCTCACCTGTATGTTGAATTTTTACCTGTGTGTTAACTTCTTACCTGTATGTTGACGTTTTACCTGAATATTGACTTGTTACCTGTATATTGACTTTTTACCTGTTTTTGACTTCTTACCTGTATGTTGACTTCTTACCTTTATGTTGACTTGTTAACTGTTTGCTGACTTCTAACCTATATGTTTACTTCTTACCTGCACAGAAGGGTGAACATGACAGCATAAGAGACTCTCCCTAGAGCCATCCTCTTTAGATGCCCGATCGGAGTGAGAGGATCCACGACTGCGGGGTACGTCCGATGTCGTATTCGCTGCATCCCTAACCACATAAACAGGGCCCTTAGCTTCTGCATGTCCGTTTTCAGCTTGATGGTGAGCTCTCTCACCAGTTCGTCTATGGAGCCTACTGACTCTGCGTCCACCTAAACATGTTATAAATAAGATTTTACAACAAAAAGCTAAAGTATAAAATAGTGTCTGGACAGAGAAGCTTTCAATAGTGAACACCTTTAGTAAGATATTGCTCTCTGAATTAATAGTAACACTGTATAATATTAAAACGTCAGAATTCCGGCGGAAATATTTCTTATTATTTTGGCACAATCAATTCCTAAAAGGGCTTTCAGTGAGGTATATGTTTTTGTGCAAAGTTGTTAACGATAAAATCGTCATTATTATATACATGTACCTGTTATGTTTACATGTTTAGTAAATGATACCTGTTTGTAATGGTTTGTATAGTGTAACAAGTAAACATTGGAAAGCTGAAGAGGGAAACTATTTTTGCAGCGAGAGAAAGAACAGATAACTTGAAATTTCTAGTTGAACTAGGAGCGATATAGTACAATATGGCGTTAGATAAAAGGTTTTATTGGAAGGAGATATATATAAAGGAACAGGGGTAAGTGTGTGTATGTGGGGGGGGGGGGGGTTACATCTAGTAAGGAAGGTGAGGTAGTAATGGGTGGATGCATTGGAAGAGAAAGGAAAAGTGGGAGAGCAACAATGAAATGGGTGAAGAAGGAAAAAGGGTTGAGTAAAACAAACTTAATCAGATATGAGGGATGCAACGGGAATGGTGATTGTAGTTGCTGAGACAGGTGTGTTGGGGCGGGGGTAATGCAGATAAAGTGGATTGGTGCAGTGGGAAGGTAGGTTGTATAGGAAGGTTGGGTACAGTATGTTGGAGAGTGAATTGGTAAGACATGCACAGTATGAAAGAGACAGTGGGAAGGTAGGGTCCAAAGGAAAGAGGGGCAGTCAAAGAGGGGATATACTAGGCGGATAGGATATGGTGAGAGGAAGGAAGGGTACGGTTGGAGAGAAGTTAAAGTTGGATGATAGGTACACTATATGGACGGGTAGTGGAAGAGTGGTTACAGTGTGAAGGGAGGGAGGTGGAAGAATGAGATAGAAGGGATCGATGGTGCAAGCGGGGGTGGATGGGCAATTTACCAGTCAAACCTACCTTAGCTGCTATAGCATCTGCTAGTATACAGTCAGACTCATGAAATATTTCCTTTTTCTTCTTCCTTGGAGGTCTGGCCGGGGGGTACATATACATAGAGTCAGGTATCACAATCTAAAATAAAATATGAATGTTTAAATCAAACTCTGTGGTACAAATGTAGGAATATATTACAAGGACTCTTTGAAAATGCAGAAAACTCGACGAATACTAAGTATAAACAAAAATACATTTAAAACAAATACGTTTCCAGTAATACAACACAAGAGCATAAAATATAAATATAGAGTGAGTGAGTGAGTGAGTGAGTGAGTGAGTGAGTGAGTGAGTGAGTGAGTGAGTGAGTGAGTGAGTGAGTGAGTGAGTGAGTGAGTGAGTGAGTGAGTGAGTGAGTGAGTGAGTGAGTGAGTGAGTGAGTGAGTGAGTGAGTGAGTGAGTGAGTGAGTGAGTGAGTGAGTGAGTGAGTGAGTGAGTGAGTGAGTGAGTGAGTGAGTGAGTGAGTGAGTGAGTGAGTGAGTGAGTGAGTGAGTGAGTGAGTGAGTGAGTGAGTGAGTGAGTGAGTGAGTGAGTGAGTGAGTGAGTGAGTGAGTGAGTGAGTGAGTGAGTGAGTGAGTGAGTGAGTGAGTGAGTGAGTGAGTGAGTGAGTGAGTGAGTGAGTGAGTGAGTGAGTGAGTGAGTGAGTGAGTGAGTGAGTGAGTGAGTGAGTGAGTGAGTGAGTGAGTGAGTGAGTGAGTGAGTGAGTGAGTGAGTGAGTGAGTGAGTGAGTGAGTGAGTGAGTGAGTGAGTGAGTGAGTGAGTGAGTGAGTGAGTGAGTGAGTGAGTGAGTGAGTGAGTGAGTGAGTGAGTAAAGGAATATCTAATTAAGGATGTTTGAGTATGTATGTACCTCTTCTCTCTCGGGCTCTTGGAGAGATGTGTTCTGTCTGCCTTTCTCTATAGCACGTTGTTCCTGGGCCTTCAGCATCCGTCCCGCTATCCTTGTCATGTTCACAACATTCCTAAACTGTGAACAGTTAAATATATATATATATATATGTCTTTTACCTTCCAAAATTCTTTTTAAATATAACGATCACGAAAAAACCAATGAAAACAATCTTCAATTCTACGTAGACAACTATATGTATCAGCTTTCGATTGTCTTTTGAAATGAAATAATCGAGATCCACACGCAACTCAGACAAGGACCTTCCCAAACCCTTCATTACAAAATGTATATAACATATTGATGGTGTTTAGCATGGTACTATAGAAATACTAGTTACACTTAACAATCCACATCTACTATGTTCCATTTGTTAGTATCGAACTAGTACAACTTACCCGTTGTTTCACTGCCTCCTGCCTTGACATGTTAGGAAATCCATTCGGAAGGTTACCACTCTAAGGAACAAAATGAAACCAAATGGAGTCATTCATCTTATTGTATCATATACATCATGTCCATGCATAAGAGCTGTCCTATCCAGCAGTCTTGACTATCATCACTGGTATAGAGATTACAGAAGTCATTATGCAGTAAAAGTTCGGATTCCTCAGGAAAAAATCAATTGAATATTATGTTGGTATACAAAGGGTGATCTAAGCAATAGTTCAAAGATGAAACATATTAACCAAGGAGTAGACTGACAAATGCTACCATTCTAGTCTTTCCAAATGACCTTAAATCAAGCCTATTTTACCATTATACTATATAGTCCCTGCAAAAATAGTTGTAATTATAAATCTATTGAAATGTTCAAAAGCGAAAGTACACTGGCAAATTTTAGCTGTCTGAATGTTAGTAAACTCACTTCTCCCTCTTCTCCTGTATTTTCTTTCTCCTCATCCTCATCACCCTCCTTTTTCTCTCCATCTGCCGGGACAGGGGCTTGTTTGTTTGCTCCGTTCCCCATCGCGTATTTACTAGCCCCGCAGCCCATCAACGTCTAGCCCCAAAGGGCAACCGTCAGCCCTTAGAAAATAAATTGTCAAAGTCGTAAACAGAAATAGATATAACATACTTAATGAATTCTTAATGAACAATCTCAATGAAGATGACGTAATACACACATATGCTGCACCTTATAGTTATAGTAATATATACAGCATGCCGTCATAAAAATGAATTAAACTGCACCATACAGCTATTTCGTCCTCCTAGGTCTCTTCAATGATGCTAGGGGCCAAACGGTGGGAATCCAACATTTCTATACAAATGTAGAAGCAGAAGGGCCAGGTGCGTAAAACCCCTTTCATTTATGAATTTAGATGTAAAATTAAACTAGTTCTGTATAATTTCAAATCGTGTACTACGGAAATGTGTATATTATGTCAGTGTACATATGTAGTACGGTTGGAACCATAGCTTCGCCATATCAAGGTTATAATCACAGCATCCATTTTGAACTATTATGGTCTCAGTAACATACATGATATCAAATTGTAACTGAATCTATGTGTTACAGTACTAGGATGGTCTCAGTATCATACATCAGTTTTATCATACCGTGTTCATGAGGTAAAAATGTACAATGTATATAGAGTCTGTTCGAACGGTGTTTGTACATAAGTGTATTCACTTTCTTAATCACAATTTTTATTTGTATTGATTTGTATCAATTTGTCTCCAATTGTAACTGTATCCATTTGATATAAGTATAGTCTCTGTTTCATACACGATATCCATTTGTAGCTGAATCCATTTGTAACTAATATAGTCACTGTTACAAACATGCTATCCATTTGTAGTTGAATCCAATTGTAAATAATATAGTCACTGTTTCATACATGAATCCATTATGACGTCACTATTAAGTTACGTCACTACGTTTGGAGAGCACGATTATTGGCGCGAAAATAGACATGGACTATGAGTTGCTTGAAAATGGCTGACTTTAGAATCGGCCGAAAGCTAAGCTGGCCATGGTTTATCCCAATAAAACAAGTTTTGGTGTATATTTAAGGGGAAGGGTGATGTACTAAACCCATTATGGCCCTGTTGAGAGGGAACTATTGCCTCATAGTATTGCCTCGTGATGGAATAGTGCCCTCGCATTCGGCTCAGGCACTATTCCATCCCTCGACAATACCATGAGGCAATAGTTCCCTCTCAACAGGGCCATAATAGATAAATAG
Source organism: Mimachlamys varia (assembly GCA_947623455.1). Classification (NCBI taxonomy): domain Eukaryota; kingdom Metazoa; phylum Mollusca; class Bivalvia; order Pectinida; family Pectinidae; genus Mimachlamys; species Mimachlamys varia. The sequence goes on from OX392535.1 coordinate 7,492,755, forward strand.
TCTCAGTATCCATTTGTAGCTGAATCCATTTGTTACTAGGATGTTCTCTGTTTCATACACGATATCCATTTGTAGCTGAATCCATTTGTTACTAGGATGGTCTCAGTATCATACACGATATCCATTTGTAACTGATTCCATTTGTTACTAGGATGGTCTCAGTATCATACACGATATCCATTTGTAACTGAATCCATTTGTTACTAGGATGGTCTCAGTATCATACACGATATCCATTTGTAACCGAATCCATTTGTTACTAGGATGGTCTCAGTATCATACACGATATCCATTTGTAACCGAATCCATTTGTTACTAGGATGGTCTCAGTATCATACACGATATCCATTTGTAACTGAATCCATTTGTTACTAGGATGGTCTCAGTATCATACACGATATCCATTTGTAACTGAATCCATTTGTTACTAGGATGGTCTCAGCATCATACACGATATCCATTTGTAACTGAATCCATTTGTTACTAGGATGGTCTCAGTATCATACACGATATCCATTTGTAACTGAATCCATTTGTTACTAGGATGGTCTCAGTATCATACACGATATCCATTTGTAACTGAATCCATTTGTTACTAGGATGGTCTCAGCATCATACACGATATCCATTTGTAACTGAATCCATTTGTTACCAGGATGGTCTCAGCATCATACACGATATCCATTTGTAACTGAATCCATTTGTTACCAGGATGGTCTCAGCATCATACACGATATCCATTTGTAGCTGAATCTATGTGTTACAGTACTAGGATGGTATCAGTATCATACATCAGTTCCATGTGCTATTAATATGGATTAAGTATCACACACTGTATCCGTTTTGTATTATAATTAGTAGTTCCTTGTATAACATATCACTAAATATGATTTGATCTACCTATTTCTACTTAGTTTTTCTAACTGTTAAAATGATTTTTACAGAACATGGTTTCTGTGTATAGCGTAAATGTTACTTGGTTAGTCGCTGGCATAGCATACGGTTAGGATTATTATGAATATGACGAGATTATTAAATAGTGATCCCTTGGTTACGTTTCTGAACAAAAATGTCTCGCTCTTATTTCATATTCTTTAGCAACATAATATTAATGTAAGGTAACATATCTCTCGTCCAAGGGAGGGGTATTATCAAAAAAATAAAATCGAGACATTTTAGATAAATGTAAACCGTGAAAATATCAACTATTTGAATAAGCAGCTAAACATATACAATGTACTTACTTCTACAGTAAGTAAAGGAATGGATACACACATCATTACGTTATTCAAAATATTCCTTTAAAAATTGGTTTCCAATCATTAAGTATGCAACTAAATTGTATCAAAATATGAATAGATACTTTTAAAGTACTGAAACACATGACAATAAATAATCGGTTTGGTCGGTTGCTAAAATAATCTAATTAAACAATCTGATTCCCATTCCAAATACCCGTCAAACGTTTTATCTGTTATAAAAGTCAGATAAGGTTTAGACCACGTTTACTAGCATTACTAAACAAGACTAAAACGAATTTTGTAATGATTTTAAGACATACTTACATTTGTGGACACTCGCTGGATTAACACATGCATGAATACTGTGATAAAAAAGGTCATATCGTTCGTTTTATACTACGCCATATCTTCAAATAACTTATAAAAACTATACTTCAATAAGGTAGCAGCGTTGCCATAATAGGTTTGTTTGAGGTTGTTGTGAGTCGCCGTACCGCGACGTCCACCTTAGCCTTATCTAGTGAACGGTCACCGAGCTACGGGTATCGTTTGGCATTCCGTTTAATGTGTTTAGAGAGACAATACCACTGCCGAAATAATTAACCTTATGTTGGATACTTATGTGTATTGATGGTATACTGGCCTTCAACATACAGCAAAGTATGGATAACTTGACGGAGTAGATATTTTATTATTTTTACGTTAATTTTTTAAACTCGTTTTGCGTTAGGAATTGCATGAATAATACCAAGATGAAGTAGATATATATAAGAAGAAAAGGAGTGAATCAGCTGGGATCAACTTTGTGATTAAAGAAAACTTGAAGTAGACAATTCGTTATAGGGCCGTCCCAGTCAGTGGACAGCCCGATTGCTATCCTGATAAACAAACTCCTTATTGTCACAGTAGAGCGGTACCTACCGTGGCACCGTGTATTGGTAGGGGTCGGTATTTAATACTAGTGCTAGATAGTCAATCCTCATATATATATACGGGATGGTATACGCATATCTTACAGCTACTAGGCTGTAGAAATCGTTTGACACTGTAATTTTGTCCTACTTCACAGGAATTTAGAATATTGAAATCCTGCCAGGGCTCAGAAGACATTTCTTTCAACCCACGATTACATTTTTTTCCCTCACGTAAAATCTTCATCATCGCTCTCAGCAGCAGTTAAAAACGTGGCAATATAATCGGTATACAATAATATATAGATATATATATATTAAATGCTAGAGTTTTCTAAAGTTCTAACTAAGTAAGTCAGAATTACTTCAATTCCTTAAGTGGCGCATTTTGGTTCATTTTACTACGGAGACCGATTATCTGGCTACCGATACTGTACATGTACCTAAAGTGCCATGTACATCCGTACCCCGGGCCTATGTACATGTACCATGTACCACGGGACCATGTACCCCGGGCCTGTGTACATGTACCATGTACCTCGGGACCATGTACCCCGGGCCTATGTACATGTACCAAGTACCTCGGGACCATGTACCCCGGGCCTGTGTACATGTACATCTGTACCATGTACCTCGGGACCATGTACCCCGGGCCTGTGTACATGTACCACGTACCTCGGGACCATGTACCCCGGGCCTCTGTACATGTACCATGTACCTCGGGACCATGAACCCCGGGCCTGTGTACATGTACCATGTACGATGTACCCCAATTCCTTTTCAAACTTTTTTTTTCAATGTAGTGGACGCACTGAATTCTGTTGAGAAGCAGCCAGATTAGGTACGATGGGATTCAGGATGCAAGGGTTTCTATTGCTATCATTACATTCCATTTTTAAGGAAGTACAAATGTACCGTAAATCTGAGTATAATTATACACACACACTGACAATGCCTCACACCTTTAACGTGGCACTAGACCAATAACTGGTACCGATCGGAAGGGTTACATAATAGGTTTATGTTACACTGATTGTGTTTATCAATCAAACCTTAAAAATATCGGTCAGATCTTATGTAGCATAGAGTGTAGTAGCCATATAGTAAACAGACTAACCACGCGCTCCGTTAGAGGCTTACCAATGTTGGCATTATACATTGATATAGCCCAATGTCACTGCATAACCTGAATTTACAATGCTAGTATCCGTGTATGGATTTGAAATGGGGGAGGGGGTATAGTATATGGGTCTTTTTAAATCAAGCAGCATTTCAGTAGGCCTAGTTTTAGAAATCATGTTAAAATGAATATGATTGTTCTAAAAAGATGACACTATTTCTATCTTTAGCTTATTTGACTTATTATTTATTTTACGTCCTATAAACAGCCTGATCGTTGAACCATTCGGCCACCCCTCCATATTTGTATAAGAGATTTAATCATATTCATGCTCATGTGTTGTCACGGCCCGGAACACACTTTTTTACCGCGAAGTCGATTATAATATTACTAAGGACAGTTCTTCTTACAAATGTATTTATTATTTGTTCATTAAGTCTATCTATTATTCCCCTTTTAAATGGTATTTTGTTATCTTGCAGAGATAATTTGTGTATATTCTGAAACTTTATCTCCATCTATCTAACTCACTAGTGATACAGAATAGCAGCAGTCTCTTCCAAACCCTTGGTCGGTGGAAGCGATGAGAGCGCCGCGTGGTGATGAATTGTCCACTTCCGGTACATCCCGATGTTTAAAAGCCTTCCGGTAAATTGAGATACCTTAATTGTATCTACAAAATATGATAATAAACCCTTACGGCACCTTATTTATAACACATTAAATCTCAAATGAAAATTTTTAAAAAATACTCTTTTTAAAATAACTAATCATCGCTGCATGTGTACTATTTACTGTACATGTGAAGTTAACACTCTAAGTGTGAACAGTACAGTCTATTCACTGCGTCGATGAAGACTTACAAATTTAGACAAAGCGACTACATGTAGTCTACAGACAAAGTTGTTGTTTTGTTCCACTTTTGCGACATGCATGCCTATTATGGTATTTACATTTTTACATAGGAAAATATTTGAAATTTTTCGACATCTTACCAGATAAGAAAAGGCAATAAGAAACCCATTCAAAATACCGATCTGTGTTGTTGTCAAGAATGACGTCAATGTGACGTCATTTAAATAAGGTGTTAAAATCTACTCTACTAGTTCCCTCCCTTTTCTGATGACGATATCTACATCACATAACTCTGATGCGCAATGGAGAGAAGATTTGATAAGAGCGAAGTTCACTGGTTCCGGAGGAATCCATTCGGAACATTTTATCGGTAACATGTACGTGTAGATAAATCCCAAACCAAAACTGATTCAATCAAATAAAGTTTCGCACTTCCGTTGACTTCTTCCGGTATCAAGGGGCCCGTAATTATGCTTTATTGAAATACAGAGGCATGCGTAACATAGCGGGAACATTATATATTCCAAACACTTTTTAAATATTTACAGTATTCAAAACACTTGGGCGAGTTAATCTTCACAAATTCGTCCAGTTGTCTCAAAGTCATTAAAAACCTTACATGCATGTCACGAACAATTGTGTCGAAGCGTGCGTAAGGGTGTAATTAGATGAAAAATTATCGGTTAGATAAGTGGAACTTTCGTTAAGTAGGACCATACACATTTTTCATCTTAATGTTGATAATCTATTACAACACGCTAGATCATTTCCGCGAGGACTGGAATAACCGAGTATATTTACGAAGCAGAATCACTAACGAAGTCAGATATTACGGGTTTTACAGCAACCAGAACCCTTCGACACTTTCCATTGGCGAAACAAATATCTCGGTAGTAGATTACCGCCATAAAAATATCATTACCATATGGGAACCTACATTGCAAGGGCCCAGTTTTTGTAAACAAATATGGCTGCCTCCATAACTGAACATGTGGATGTCATGATTCAGCGGTAAATTTAACGGGGTGGATTAACTGCTTTTTATCTGATATAATGTCTTGATGTCATCTAGCCGCTATTTTGTGTAATAATCTGATTGAGGTTTATAAGTAACTACACAGCTGTTGGAAATGTTGAATGTGTAAATATCTTAATGATACGTGCATAACAGAGATACATGATGTATAGTACTGTAGATATAGTTCGATTGCATATCAACCAAACAACCAACATTGTTACTAAACGTCCAGTAGTTGCGCTCACCTACGCTCTTTACACCCCTGGGATATATACATGTAGGCCATGACAAAACTAAAGACTCCAAAGCAGACTGGTTCGATCATTTGATGAACATCAAAAGAATATTTTGGTCACATAACGGTAAAAATTGACAAGCTTTAAAATCGGTTGCGGCTCCTTTGCAATCTTAAAATGACAGGCATACAGCCTATTGATTGGTCAGGTTTTGCCATGACATATTTCAGGGGTGTAGAGAGCGTAGGTGATCGTAACTCTTGAATATCGAGGAATGAGAGATCATGGGGCCCGTTATAATGAAACCAATCTCATGCTCAAACATGCATTTTATGCCCAAGCCTAATTTCTTATTACAGCTATAACTTATTCAAAAAGACCTTTTGTCAGATTAAAAAACTGAAGATATTTACGATTGACTTTCTGATCTTTGACAAGATTTAGGTGAGTTTAAAAAAAGCTGGCTTGAGCACAGAATCCATGCTTGAGCACAAGAACGGTTTCATGAATACAGACCCTGGACTTATTCGACAGTTAAACGTGCTGTTAGAACTGTATATGTTGGGTACGTCGGACAGTTATTGAGGGACAAAACAAAACCATGTAAGGATACAGAACGTGGACCGAATATTCTGGAAAACGCTACAGAGCTCATTATTTATCCTGGTAAACGTCACTGATTGATTTCTACAGAAGTATACGAAACATCTGTCTTGTTAACCTGTCTACATGATATAGACATTATATCCTGTCAGGAATGTACAACAGCGGCGATCGGAGACTCGGTTAATACGTCTTCAATCATGGCTAGGAACTTGAAGTGCAGGAGAATTGTAGGCCAAGATGGCAAATGTTAAAAGACACATCAATCTAGCAAATCCTCCTACCTAGAACAAGCTATGGCAGTAAAGCTTCTATGATACGCAAATACCATAAGTGGGGAGGTTTGTCATTGTAACATGTACTCTCATTAGAACACCTCGGCGAGTTCACTTTGTTCTTTGATGGAAGGATTTTGGTTTGGTCTATTTTGTTTTATCACATATAATTGACCCGTTCAGTCATGTCATATGGCCATGTCATAAATATGGTATTACACACGTGTCATAACACTAGTGTGACGTCATGAACAAATGACGTGATATGATTGTCTCGGTAGGTAGTGAAAGTCATACAGTCAAAGAATATTTGCCGTTATTTATAGAGAATGAATTCCAGAAATTTGGTGTAGTTTGTAATAAATATAAGTTATGTGATAAATAGAATCATACAGTCGTGTCAATGTAATATGGCATATATTAAACTCGCCTAAAGGCTCTTGTCATATTAATTTATTGAAATCGTTTAATAAATTCCACATTACATTGGCACTCATGTATGATCCTCTATTTACGTCCTGATAACAGCCAGGGTCATTTAAGGACGTGCAAGTATTTTGGAGGTGGGGGGAGGGGGGGCTAGTGGTAGAATGTCGGAACACCTTAACCACTCGGCCACCGTGGCCCCTTCATGAAAGGAATTGAAATACTGGCGAGCTACATTGTATGTATAAATGATGTTTCTGTACTGCTAGAAGTTGACTGTATTTTAATATAACATCATTATTATGACGAGTTTATATATATGGGTCTATATAACGGTGTACCTTTCCTGTGGTGGACAGAAACGTGAAATCCAGGTACAGGCAGGTAAAATGTGATCATGTAGGTGGTTGACAGACAGATGGGGGTGTACTAGTGAAACGAGACGACTCCTTCTTTAAAAACCTATATTTGTGTGAATTGTCCTGAAGTTTAAGATCGAAAGAAATTTCGTGAAGTTAAAAGAAACTTGCATGTTTTAAGAGTGGAAATTTGTTGTGATTTAGTTATATTTTTTTTGTAAATTTCCTGATTTCTAGCATAAACCTTTTTCATAGACACTGTGTTAAGCTTTCATAAGAAGTTATGTAACCTTTATGTATGTTGATACAATTAAGCTTGAGTTTAGCTTGAGTTGTTACAGTTTAGCTTGAGTTGACACAGTTTAGCTTTACACTGCTTTGTACAGCGACAAACATGTCGCCCATTCTAGCTTTTCACAGCGGCAGCAACGCCGATCAATTTTGTGTTTATTTTTTTCATCAGTGGGACAATAAATGTCACTCAAAAATTGATTTCGAAAATGTGGAGTTCATGTTTTTTAAATAGCATCTCATTTGAAAAATCGAGAAAAAATATATTGGGAGCCGATACATGATAGTAATAAAATCGACATGCTTAATATAGAATACGGCGGAACAGCTTATCAAAAAAATCTTTGATCAGGGTTTATTGGAGTAAAATCTGGGACAACTTACCTGTAATTGACACGTGACCTGCCATTAAACTGCGGTACCTGTACATGCGGTATCGTGGAAGACACAATTTAAATAAATGTATTGCCGGCATACAACCGCTCTAGGAATTTTAACATGTGACTGGTCCAATGTTTCTGTAGTTCGGTATCCCGAGCTGCACTCGTTTAAGTAATCTGTCATTTCGTTACTGTGAAACATGTACAAGAAGTCCGTATATTATGGGAATACACGAAATGTGAACTCAAGCTAGTTCATCAGATCCATTAAACAAACCATCCAAAACCTACTTTAACTTAAAGAAACATTGAGGAGGTGTTTGTTTCCCCGATAGTTCACGCCGTGGACGTTAGGTAAACAATGTGCAATGTTGTGAGAGGAGTCAGAAGCTGGCCTACAATGTAACAGGTAAAACGACAACTTAGGCTATCGATCTCTTGTACAGCAAGTATTCTTATCGAATTGTCCGCGTCATCTCCGGAATGTCGGCACAAGTGCGTATGGTCAACTTGACCAACCTTCAGCAACATCTCCGGGATGTCGGCACAAATATGTATGGTCAACTTGATCAGCCTAATACGTTTGTTCTGTCCGTCGTATGTGAATATTTGAATATACACATACATATTCCAGTACAACTGAAGCACGTAAGAACTAAATACATTGACATGACGAGACACTTAGATCTGGATGTGGGTGAAACCTGATGGTCTGTTTTATTCAAGTGTGCATATACCTATATACAACTTACATATGTCAATCAACGAAATGAAAGATGTCCACCACACGTTTGTTCTTTAAGCTCTGGTTATCGACCGGAAGTTGACTTTGTAATTCTATCCTTGGATTTTTCCCATTGTTATTGATTGAATGATTACTACTACAATTATCAAGGAAGAAACTTTCGTGGATAACAATGTATTATTAACATAAACGTACTAGGCGTTGCCATATGTGTAACTGTTTATAGACTAATAGCATTGACAACGGGGATCATAGAAAGTCCAGCGTTTAAAACAGCCTCCTTCACTTGTAGTGGGAATGTGTGTTTGGGGCTTGTGCGCTAGATCTTTCTTACAGAATATTGTTTTCCAAAATGAAAAAAAAAAGACTTTTCACAATTGTCGTTTGCATTGTTTTTTTGATATAATATTTTTTTCTTTAAAAGCCGAAATATTTGTCTGAAATGAAAACTGACAGATTGTTTTGGTACGTTAATAGTAAACAAATATTCTTTAAAATGTTTCGTGAAGTCGACGTTTGTATCTATACCGACAGGTTAATGGTGGCTTGAAAATATTTATTTGTTTCAGTCACTTTCTATTTGGTTGTGTCCCGCTCGACATATTTTCCAAAATATCAGGTCAGTGACCTACTATATACATGTAATTCAAAGAACTGACAGCCTCAATGGTTAATACTAAGGACAACCTTTTTTATATGTAAACTTGAGCAAATCTTTTGGCAACTTCGCAAGCCAAGAGTGTACAATGCGCTACTCTCCTTTTCACCCTTGGCGGACCTCATGGCAAATTCGAAGTTCCCACACTGCGCCATCTAGTGGACTATTGCAGTTGTGCCCCTTACTTTACGTAATTCCTGACCAATCAAATACCTCGTACTATTTGTGTACGATTCAACAAATAAACAGAAATGGCAGCGCCCTTTGATGAACATGCTATTTGCTAAAAAAATTCAAAATTCAAGAACTTCGTGAGACACAGAGACGATCAATCAGCTCAATCAACAATGGAAATGATGTTTTTATTGTAACAAGCACAGGGAAATAAGCTTGTATTTTCTTTTTATAACATTTCCATTTTATGAATGAAATCATAGTCGATAGTTCGTTTAACTTCGTAAAACAAAATCCACACACGTATCTGCTTTTTCTATCTGCCTGATCGGCGACATATCCCAAAATCTTACTCAACTGGTCGAAAACGGTGAATGTCGGGCCAAAAATCACACGTCTAGACTTCGTTGGTAACATGTTGTTACAGACACGACATGTTTCCGTGGGCGCTGCCGTCTTTGTTATTTACAATTGCAGCGCGCGTTTTGATTGGTCGGCTAAACCTCGCCGCATCCAATCAAAATTCAGGATCGGGAACTTCGAATTTGCCGTGAGATCCGCCAAGGGTGAAAAGGAGAGTAGCGTACTGTACACCCTTGGCTTGCGAAGTTGATCTTTTGGATGCATAAATCAATTTTTGTTAATGTGTTTTATTGTTTAAATAAACATTCACAGGCTTGAAAATAAAATAAATTAGAGAATACCGAATGGTTAACAAAATCATGATCCGAACTCAAAACCGATTAAATTACATGTAGGGGCAAAATATGAACAACGGAAAGATTAACCTGGAGACCATTGTGAAAATACAAATAATAAGACCATGTGTTCCGGATGAGTATGCGTCTTCTGCTTCATTGACGACACCGGTCATGTTAATCTTTGTCACATCCAAGTAAACATTAAGTTCTCATTTGATGAGATAAGATACATGTATTCAAAACAACATAATCCAGGACAGCATTCAATCAAATTCGAACTAGTACATGAGCTATATATACGAGTGAGATTGGTTCTGTTGATATATTTAAAGTAACGTAAATGTCATTAAGATGTACTGGGTTAAACGTTGTGTTTTGGTCACTGGGAAAACTTTTAGTTTAAGGATGTACTATTCTGCTGTTCACGTTCAAGTCTCGTTTGATCTCATGCAATAATCCTTTTCAATACATCTGTATATAAGATGTCGTCTGACTTTCCTCTATTCTCATTGGCTAAACTATGGTTACATGGAGGTCCATATTTTGTGATATCGACCTGATGTTTCTAGTTTTACAAACACCGAGTTAATATTGCATTTGTGACGTCATAATCGTTGTGACGTTATATTACTCATGCATGCAACTGTAAATTTCATTCTTTATCAAGACAGATATAATTCATTTTAAGTCTTTTGCAAACAAGTTTCACATCTAATATAAAAATTAAGGACCTTCAATTCGGTCAATATGTTGTTGAACTCGGGCTAACGCCCTCGGTCACCATTTGATTCTACCATGGTATAACATCATGTTGACCTCAGCAAAGGTCGATAATTGATATATATATATAACAACTACATGTTTTTGTGGTGACGCATTTAACAACAGGGAAGGGTTTTAATTTAAAAACGATTCCTTCTGAAAATACATTGATCCACCTTATAGAACATGTCATAAATAAAAATGTGTAAGTTTAATTTCTTAGAAATGTTATGTGTGGTACAGAAACAAAACGCTTTGGGTTGATTTACTACCACACATACAACACATGTACGTTGTCCTTTTTGAATTACGACAAAAGTCGACACGACTTTAAGGTAAAGCTTCTAGTAGTCCTCGGTATCTTGTATGTAAGGTAGCCACTAGTAGTCCTCGGTATCTTGTATGTTAGGTAGCCACTAGTAGTCCTCGGTATCTTGTATGTAAGGTAGCCACTAGTAGTCCTCGGTATCTTGTATGTAAGGTAGCCACTAGTAGTCCTCGGTATCTTGTATGTAAGGTAGCCACTAGTAGTCCTCGGTATCTTGTATGTAAGGTAGCCATTAGTAGTCCTCGGTATCTTGTATGTAAGGTAGCCACTAGTAGTCCTCGGTATCTTGTATGCACGGTAACCACTAGTAGTCCTCGGTATCTTGTATGTAAGGTAGCCACTAGTAGTCCTCGGTATCTTGTATGTAAGGTAGCCACTAGTAGTCCTCGGTATCTTGTATGTAAGGTAGCCACTAGTAGTCCTCGGTATCTTGTATAACGATGCTAGGGACAGAAGCCTGCATGCCCATCTGACCAATGGAGATTTGATCTTCAGCTCCGTATCGAACAGCTTGTTCGAGCTTCACGACGGATCCCTTCTCGGAACTCTCTCCTACTCCGGCCGAGGAAAGATTAGTTATCTGAAGGGGAAAATGTTAAAAAAAACGTTATGATATTTAATTATTCTCTCATAATTTCGTATGATGTAATTTAGATTTGAGTTCCTGTTTATTAAAACGTCTGATTTTTGTTTCTCCGAAATTTAATCGCTAATGTCAACAGCTGATCAAGCGTTAGTTTTGAGACTGTTATAAAAGTTTTACATGTATATATGGTTGACCAGATATCGTAAAATAGGCCGAGTATTAACAGCAGGAGACAGATTGTTGCACCCATTTATTGTATTCAAAACGTCTGTGCTAACGTAGAAATTAGCGGGGTTCGAAACGAAACGTAGGGCAAACGTGATCATCTGTCTGTAATGGCGACATGGTTTTTACAATAAAAACTAAGTACTGTGCTCTTAGAGTTGGCCTGTTACAATGTTACCCTTATTAATACTGTATATAGCCTTTACACATACTGTGTATGCTGTGCTTACCCATTTGTAGAATGTACCGGCTCCAGCACTAGCCGTGGTCACTGCTTCCTTGTCATATGGGGTGATAAGATTCATTGCCCTAGTTATTGTCTTTTTATCAATATTTTCATAATCCAGCTTTCGTACCCGGGCTAGGAGACTGTCTCTGCCGGCTCGCCTCATCAACGTCTGAAGGTAGTCCCAGTACTGAAATGGTAAGTGATCTACAATTGTATGCTAATACAAGCTGCAAGCTAGTCGCAGATATAATTACATATTGTGGTATTAGGACAGCCTCATTCTTTACCAAACTCTTCCCTTACATAATTTCCTAATAAGCATTTTGTTTTTTGATTAATTCCGAAGATAATGTTATTCAGTTAAGTTCCATAGCATGCGTGCCTTTACACTTGCATCCCCGGACCATAACGTGCATCGTGTTTTATGTGTGTATATGACATATCAATATGATACAGACTATAGAATGTTAATATATCTTGCCGTCCTGTTCCATTAATTTTATATGTAAGTAATACCAATAACAAACCTCTAGGTCGTCGCCTGTCTCCCCGAGTAGCAGGAACGTTGCCTTCATAACGTCGAAGATGATAGCTTTAGGAACTTGATAGCGGTGTATTTCAGAAATCGTCGACTGCTTCATCGCCAGAACATCGTGGGTGTACCTCTTGAGTTTCCGGAGTTTCTCGAGAATTTCAGTGGCCTCGGCTATTTTGACTTGGAGGGCGTTCCTGTGACTAGAGGCGCTGGCTTTACCTATAGCATCATCCAATAGCTCGATATTCTCTCGCAGAATAGCGGTCTTTAGGGCTGCAGAAAACAAGTAGACATGGACAAGTAGTAAAAACGTGCTGGATCCTATCATGTTGATCCTACGTTTCATGATTGTCTAAGCACTTTTGACAACAATATCTGTTATCGAAATTTCATTAGACCTACATTCATCTAACAAACTTAACAAAGAAAACTTGCTCGTATAGGGAAATGGGAAATTCAGGCGTCTAATGTATCAATAAATTTGTCATACAAAGCTGTAGAAAATTTTCAATTACATCTACGTAAACATCTGAGTTGTCTATAGCACAAATCATGTTAAAGAAACTTATATAGTATAAAGAATTCATCGTGCCTTGTTGAGGTCAAAGAACTCGAACCTCAACCTAGAATCCTACCTTGTTGTAGGCGTAGGAACTCGATCCTATACTGAGCCTGTTGTACAATACCAGTGGTATCCTCCACATCTAGAGCGTTGAACTTGTCTAGTGCCTTCTGTACTGCAAAGAAGTCTGTAGAGGTGAGCAGGCCCTGGAGAGTGTCTCTTGCCTTTTTCTCTAAGGGGTTCTGTACAAAGTATTTATCAATGAGCACTTCGGGATTTATATTTCTGCCGTCTGGGCTAGAGTTACTTCCCGTCTTCAACAAAATGGATGCCTACTGCATATAACATATTTTCTAGTCTTACCGTAATGAAATCTTTCGGAAATCTGATTTCTATTACAATAAGATACACAATACGGTTAACCCAATACGTCACAGCGTTTAATTACCAATTGTATTTAACTGATATATACCTCGTTAATTTTAAATTACCTCACGTTTAATGGATATTGAATGCGATCAACAACATTAAAACAGGCTATATCAGTCTATTAGTGTTACATATATGTCTTTAACGAAATAAAATTAATTAAAAAGACATTTCAAAACACTTGCCAAAATACACTCATGTCATATTTACAATTTACATTTCAATCTATAACTGAAGCTAACTTAACAGAATAATGAGACAAGTAGCATTCAACCTTCTACGTTTACGACGAACTTAGATGTCTCCCCAGAAATTAAATAAATCCCCGTCCTAATTGTTTTCATATTGGATCTATGTTCGTTCGTAATAATATTTACATGTATTGACATTGGAACTATCGGTTCACCTCTCATTTCAAGAACGAGTTATCTCATTACGTACACTCATCAGTTATGCATTGTATATGAATAACAAAATTGATATTTGATTTTCCGGTTGTCTATAAGTATGCTGTGATGAAAATGTGTCCAAAATATCATTTTCTGGTGAATAAATACATGTACCGAAAGTATATATTCTTAATGTAATTTTGTTACGTTCGTTTAGACTGATCCAATATTGAATTAATGTTGACTTCTGATAAATAAATAGATACATGTACATACATCTATATGTATAAAGTGGTATTACTTTAATAAAAAAATCTGCTTGAGATACTAAAAGTAGTACTTATTGTAATGACTCATTTAGATGTTTTCATCTGCAATAAGTATCACATGATCACAATATACATGATACCAGATATTGTAGATCTAACAAAATGCTTCATTAAGTCATTGCACTTAGAAAAAATTAATGAAAGTCACATTATGGCGCATTGTGTTTGATGGAACAAATATGATAGATATATTGAACCGCGATGTTACCTCGTACTCCCGTTGTTTCTTGTTGGGATCCTCCGAGGACAGTAGGTAGTTACACACGTTTTTACTCGGGCCGTTCGTGTTCTTGTCCTTGGCGTTCACCTGTAGAGCGTACTCTCCGTTCTTTGGAACACTGACATGTAACGTGAGGGTGTTAGTGGTCATCTTCTGAACCACGTGCTCCTTCAGTTCCTCGCTCGGTATATTGTTATGTACGAGTGACGCGTCTACATTTATAGGTTTGGTGAGGTTGAACACCATCTCTAGAGACTGTCTACCACGTATCCCCACCACACCTTTGTTGTGGGTTTCAGGTTCTAGACCTGCCTCTATTGTCTCCTGCGTGGGACCGAATCCTAGCTCTGTGTTTATCGGGAATGGTTCACAACGAAGTCTCGCTTTATTACACACAATTTTAAAGAAACAAATCCATTCTTGATCAGAATCAAGCACCGTTAACTTATAAATACCTTTCACAGGAAATCTCATGTCAAACATTGTCTTATCTTTTTCGTTCATGATGGCAACGTATTTATCTAGCTGTATATCTGCTGGTATCTCATCATCGGACTCCTTATGATTGAAGAAGAGTTCGTACGTGAGCGAGACCGGGTCTGCACCAGCTGGAACCTTTAATGCAATACTGCATTTACCTTCGCGCGTTTGAACAATACCTCCGGTTTTATTAGTCACTTGGAGCTGACGATGAAAGTAGGCGGGCCGGAAATAGGGGCAACTAATGAACTTTCGTTTGGACATTGGCATCTGTATCAGCTGCCAGCTTTCGTCATCAGGGAAACAACGATAAATGAATTCGTTAGGGTCTGTCAGGAAATAATACTCGTTGATGGTGGTTATGGTTAAACCTGCAGACTCCTCTTCCTTCTGCCGAACCCCCTGACCTGCAGGAGGTAAAGTAACTATCATACTACCGAGCTCTGTTATAATCATGTTTTGATTCTAAACTTCCCTATTGGAATGGACTATATCCTGCCTACAATACACACAATGCTAGAAAATGCTCAGGTTCTTTTTGTATTACGTAATTCAACATTACACACCCCATATGCTAGAACATGGAAGATGCTGTATGTTATTCATAATTAATCATATTAATGACTGCATGTTATCAGAACACGTAAAACTAAACAAACCTGAGAAGTTCGTATACTACAAGGCTTTTAAGTAGGATTAATAAATATGGAAGATTACTTATTCAGAATTGCATGATAAAAAATGAACAGATTTCCCAAGTTCTACTAGTATTCATACAATGTATATGCCATAACTGATTAACAAACTTATTTAAAATCTGTTTTATTTCTTAAATATGGAATTGGTTTTGGATAGAGTATCATTTCATGTGATGAGGTAGAATATTTCCGTGAGCAAGGCTCAATACGAATAAAACATTAGAGAGTTATATTCAACCTTTTGTCTCCACCAGAGTCCACGCCCCCGTGCTCTTGCCTACCACAGCTGACATGGCCCAGAGTGGGAACACTAGTCGCCAACCCTTGGCCACGTAAACAGCGTTCCACGTGTTCCGCAGCTCGTCTACATCCTGGTCTCCTACTTCGTACTGGGCAGATTTGGCCACGCCCCTGATCATCACACACGGAACCTTCGCCGCCCTGAAAGTCAAAAAGAGTAGCAGATTTGTGTGTTGACACAAATACAGTTTTAAGCAAAAAGGAAAGGAAAGATGCATTTTAGTTATTCTGATTTCAAACATAATATCATAATCATTTTTAAAATGTTACTTTTCCCACAGGATACATTAAACTTTAAGAGTACTGTTTTACGTTAAATGACTATAAGAATAATTAGGAGTGTTACTTTATATATTAGTCTTTCCCATCGTACCTGCACATAATGATAAACATCAGAGAGTGTGATATTTGGTTGACAGACATGAGCTTGAGGTGTCCGAGTGGTGAGTCTGGGTTCACATTTTTAGGAATCACGTGTTGGTCTTTGTGGGTAGCAATCCACATAAATATGGCCCTGGCCTTCAGGACGTCGTTCCCCTTAAAAGGCTCAACCAACTTGTTTACCAGCTCCGGCATCGTAGTTGTTGACTCGGGACTGACCTTAAACATTAAAGTAAAAACATAACAAATGTTAAAACTTAATAACGTAAAAGTTTTCAAATATACATATATAGAATAAAAACGTGTTATTGTTTGTGATTTCAAGATGTAGTTAGTAGCGTGAGTTTCTGGTAACCATTTCGGCCAGCAGGACTACAGTTATACAGTCGATGAAGCAGAAAACGCTTACTCTTCCGGAACATCTGGTCTTATTATGAGTTCGGATTATGGTTTTGTTGATGCTTTGGTATTCTCTGCATGATTTTTTAGAGAGGGAAATGGCCGTCAAATAAGCTGTATAACAGTAACGCCTTCAGTCCAATGTAGACAGTTCTCTTTATGTTATGTTCTTCCTGCATTACAGCAAATACGTAGATGATGAACAGGTACTGACATTTATCTTAGCAAACCTTTCTTTAAAAGAAAATAACTTAGTGTCAGTAGGACGCTGAGTAGAAATACATGTCGTTTAGAATAGTTTCAAATCAGGGCAATTCCAAATTCACCTTGTTTTTAAGAGAAAATTCAAAACACGCTAAGACATATAGATAAGTGGGAGTTCCACACAGCTGCTGCATGGCGTTCCTCTTGCTGCTGAAGCTTACCGACTTAGCATAGAGATCTGCTGCCTTCGTATCCAAGTCTTTTAATATGTCAGCTTTTTTGTTTGGAGGAGGTTTCGGAAGTGGGTAATCTTTGATGAAATCTGGAATGTTCGCCTGGGGAAAAAGCAATAGAAGTGAAAACTGTAAAAGAAATATGTCCAGACATCACAATCATCTAATATGTTTGGGAAGGCGTTTAAAGATTGAAATGCATGCAGCCTGTGTCACATATTATTGCTGAATGATAAAAAGAACATGTTTAAACCACAAAAGTTCAATACTATTCAGTAAATTTCATAGTTTTTCGTATATTCTGGTCCATTACTGATAGTTTTCATTTCCTTGCAGATTTGGCAGCTACGAGTACATCAAACGCTTGTTTAAAATGTTTGTGTCTTCTTAGCAACATCTACAAATACGTCAAACACAGCAAAAGTTTGTTTAAATGTTTTGTGTCGTGTAGTAACTAAGGTCTTAGAGCGAAGGTTTCCGTCCATACTTAGGTCACACAAAGGTCGCCTTAAAATGGTACCATGACATTCCAACACGACATATTGTTCCTAAAGTACGATTAACATGGGTAACTAGGGAAACATCTACGACAAGAAAGGTTCTGTGAGTCTGGTTCACTTTGTCTTTTACCTTAGCTGGTTGTTCCTCTGTACCCGGAGAAGCCACTACTATGGGCGGCGCTGGTTGGACTGACACCTTCGACGATTTTCCTCCCATGACTAAAGCAGGTTAAAATAGCAAACAAGTATGAAGTAGCATCATTTTAAACGCCCCAATATGGCTACATTATGGAAGGAAACAGTTTGTCGGTAACATACTTCTTCCCTTTGCCACTATATATTCACCTACTCAAGTCTAACTGGGAAAAAAACACTTCCGCGTATTGAAAAGTGTAGATAACGTCCTGGACATAATTTTAAATGTTATTGACAAAAATGTTAAAATTGTCAAAGTTGTTAGGCAACAGGCATATGATATTTAAGTCGTCTCCGTGTCAACATTACACATTAATAGACATCATATTCTTGGTGAATCAACTGTTTTGGTGCAATAAGGCCAATGCTTCCCGACGTCATCTTCCGTTCATAGCATAGTTTTCCCAAGGAAACTTTGTGATTTGAGAAAAATTTTGATTAGCTTACCTGTGTTAGAAACTAAAGAATAAACATGATACCAAATTAGGTGGAGATCTTCTAGGTTTCTGGAAACGACACATACAAACACCATAACACCGCCTTGTATGTATTACTAAACAGGCAGCGGAAATTGAATCAAGTTGTAAATAAATGACCTATCTAGATTACGGTAACAGCACCCTCGTACAGCTCTTTGCTCTGTACTGTGTGAGAGTATTTACCTACCATCAGTTTAAGGACGTGCTAATACAGTATTTAAAATAATTTTGCCACATGGATATCGCAAACGTCGCTAGACATTATGTTTTAGGTGTAAAATCCGTAGCTACGTTAGTGAAGCAAATAATCGTTGTTCCCTTCCTAAACAGTAACATACTTTGAGGCTTGAGCTCTTTTACTGTCTGTTAGCGGGGGAACTGATCATTCGTTTACTCGTTAGCTATAATATATTGTAAAATATCAACTCAGACAAGCTGTAACATTACAAACGGATGATGTATAATGATATATTATTTTGTCAATATTTCACATATTCTTAAATATCTTTGTTTCCTTAAAAACAGAGTGATTGATAGAAAATCAGAAAAACTAAAGTTTTTTTTCTGCTCCGATTGTGATCCGTTAACACATCCGTATTAGTTTTTTTCCTTTTTAACTGTTAAAATTAGAATTGTTCGTTAAGTAAGGATGCAATGCTTAACATTCTATATCAGTTGATCTCGTCTGCTGAAGTGAAAACTCAACTCAAAGGTGTGCTCCAAAACCTGACAGAATGAAAGAATACCCCGGGTTTTCACTGATCGGCAAAACCCCGTTTACTCAATATTTTTCTGGATACTGAAAGAGAAATCGATATGTGCCCCATGCTTTACTGGGATTGTGTATGAAATCGATACATTTTGTATTAACCCATGTTTTAGTGAGATTGTGTAGGAGAGATCGATATTTGCCCGATGTTTTACTGGGATTGTGTAGAAGAGATCGATGTTTTAGTAAGATTGTGTAGAAGAGATCGACATTTACCATATGTTTTACAGGGATTGTGTAGAAGAGATCGATACTTGCCCCACATTTTACTGGGATTGTGTAGAAGAGATCGATACTTGCCCCATATTTTACTGGGATTGTGTAGAAAAGATCGATACTTGCCCCATATTTTACTGGGCTTGCGGAGGAGAGATCGATACTTGCCCCATATTTTACTGGGCTTGCGGAGGAGAGATCGATACTTGCCCCATATTTTACTGGGCTTGCGGAGGAGAGATCGATACTTGCCCCATATTTTACTGGGCTTGCGGAGGAGAGATCGATACTTGCCCCATATTTTACTGGGCTTGCGGAGGAGAGATCGATATTAACCCGATGTTTTAATGGGATTGTGTAGAAGAGATCGATGCTATAGTCACACCAGATCGTACGATTTCTGAATCGTGCGATTGGGGGCGATTTGGCCAAGTTACGACCGATCGGCAATGTTTGTTGCGATGTCTGGTGGTACAAGATTGTAGGTCATCGTACGATTGGTGGTGCGCTTGGTCGCGCAATGACTTACGATTGGAGAAGATTGATCGCAAGATCAATCGTAGGCAATCGAAGGCAATCGTAGGCAATCGTGCGATGAATGGTGCGATCAGTGACCAATCGCACGATCAGTTGTGGCAACCTGCGACTGCTCGCACGATCAGTCGTGGCAACCTGCGACCGCTCACAGTCACACCGGACCTACGACCAGGTTACGACCTAGTTGCGACCGAAGAAAATCGGAATCGCAGGGAAATCGTAGCATGAGCGCACGACTAGTCGCAGTGGTCGTGGGACAGGTCGTGACTGATCGCACGACCAATTGTGAGGTCGTACGATCGGTGGTACCACCAATCGTAGAGTGGCACGACCAGTAGCACGACCAATTTGCAACTACTTGGCCCGCGATCATGCACGACTGGTCCTGCGTTCATGTGCGACTGGTGGTACGACCGTTCTGCGACCACTTGCGTTTTAGAATCGCAGGTCAGAAGTTTTGAACATGACCATCGACCTTGCTGCGACTGATTTTGCGCGTGCGATCACCCACGACCACTGCGACTAGTCGTGCGCTCATGCTACGATTTCCCTGCGATTCCGATTTTCTTCCGTCGCAACTAGGTCGTAACCTGGTCGTAAGTCCGGTGTGACTGGGGCTTTAGTAAGATTGTGTAGGAGAGATCGATATTTGCCCGATGTTTTACTGGGATTATGTAGAAGAGATCGATGTTTTACTGGGATTGTGTAGAAGAGATCGATGTTTTACTGGGATTGTGCAAAAGAGATCTACAATTGCCCGATGTTTTACTGGGATTGTGTAGGAGAGATCGATATTTGCCCGATGTTTTAGTAAGATTGTGTAGAAGATATCGACATTTGTTTTTCTGGGATTGTGTAGGAGAGATCGATGTTTGCCTCATATTTTGATTGGGATTGTGTAGGGAGATCGATAGTTACCTAATGATTTCCTGAGATTGAGTAAGAGAGATATTATCAATAAGACGAATAATTCATGAAAAACATAGTCTGAAAATTATCTGATCCGTTTTCGACCAACTTTCACGATGAAACACATTCTTATATAATGAAATGTCAAATATACATATTACTAATGTAATTAGGTTATTGATAAAGCACTGTCAAGCTGTCTGTACTTACCTAATGTTCCCTTTATACTCCTCAACCTTCCCGGGGTTTTATCCAAACGGACGTTTATTTGGAACTATGGACATGTTTGGTATTACTCTCGCACCACGTATAGGTCCGGATCAGTGTGTGTCAGGTTCTACATTTAGTCGTATTCTGTACTTCAATGGTTGGCCTCCTATGTAGCTAAAAGACTGTGCAGGCAAAACTGTCCGGTTAATTAAACGTGGTATACATGTGTTTCTTATGAACCATTATAGTATACTGGATATCACAGGGGTAAATGTATCGGGTATCGGTATTGTTTGCTATATAAATGGCATAGGTTACCATACTATTGTTCAGTCGTCCGTGATCAGGCTGTATTCTGTACTGGGAATAGCGATCTTGTTGATATAAAATATATACAAACATGTGTATATTAAATACATATACAGATTGGTCGTCTGCTGATTGCGTACGGTAGTGACTGTCCTTAGTAACGGCAATATCGTGACATCTTATATACAGGGTAGATTTTGTCTTACCAAAACCTTATCTTCGTACCATGTTGTAACAGTGACCGTCATTTCCACTATGAGTCGCCGAACTCCTCATCAGCCTTGCTACATCGTAAACATACAGCTCTATCCCTGTTCAGGTATATGTCTGTTCAGGTATATGTCTGTTCAGGTATATGTTTGTTCAGGTTTATCTCTGTTCAGGTATATGTCTGTTCAGGTATATGTCTGTTCAGGTATATGTTTGTTCAGGTTTATCTCTGTTCAGGTATATGTCTGTTCAGGTATATGTCTGTTCAGGTATATGTCTGTTCAGGTATATGTTTGTTCAGGTTTATCTCTGTTTAGGTATATGTCTGTTCAGGTATATGTCTGTCCAGGTATATGTCTGTTCAGGTATATGTCTGTTTAGGTATATGTCTGTTCAGGTATATGTTTGTTCAGGTTTATCTCTGTTTAGGTATATGTCTGTTCAGGTATATGTCTGTTCAGGTATATGTCTGTTCAGGTATATGTCTACAGGTATATGTCTGTTCAGGTATATATCTGTTCAGGTATATGTCTGTTTAGGTATATGTCTGTTCAGGTATATGTCTGTTCAGGTATATGTCTGTTCAGGTATATGTCTGTTTAGGTATATGTCTGTTCAGGTATATGTCTGTTTAGGTATATGTCTGTTTAGGTATATGTCTGTTCAGGTATATGTCTGTTTAGGTATATGTCTGTACAGGTATATGTCTGTTCACGTATATGTCTGTTTAGGTATATGTCTGTTCAGGTATATGTCTGTTCAGGTATATGTCTGTTCAGGTACACGTATATGTCTGTTTAGGTATATGTCTGTTCAGGTATATGTCTGTTCAGGTATATGTCTGTTCAGGTATATGTCTGTTCAGGTATATGTCTGTTCAGGTACACGTATATGTCTGTACAGGTATATGTCTGTACAGGTATATGTCTGTACAGGTATATGTCTGTACAGGTATATGTCTGTACAGGTATATGTCTACAGGTATATGTCTGTTCAGGTACACGTATATGTCTGTTTAGGTATATGTCTGTTCAGGTATATGTCTGTTCAGGTATATGTCTGTTCAGGTACACGTATATGTCTGTTTAGGTATATGTCTGTTCAGGTATATTCCTGTTCAGGTATATGTCTGTTCAGGTACAGGTATATGTCTGTTCAGGTATATGTCTGTTTAGGTATATGTCTACAGGTATATGTCTGTTTAGGTATATGTCTACAGGTATATGTCTGTTTAGGTATATGTCTACAGGTATATGTCTGTTCAGGTATATGTCTGTTTAGGTATATGTCTGTTCAGGTATATGTCTGTTTAGGTATATGTCTGTTTAGGTATATGTCTACAGGTATATGTCTGTACAGGTATATGTCTGTTTAGGTATATGTCTGTTTAGGTATATGTCTACAGGTATATGTCTGTTTAGGTATATGTCTGTTCAGGTATATGTCTGTTCAGGTATATGTCTACAGGTATATGTCTGTTTAGGTATATGTCTGTTTAGGTATATGTCTGTTTAGGTATATGTCTGTTTAGGTATATGTCTGTTTAGGTATATGTCTGTTTAGGTATATGTCTGTTTAGGTATATGTCTGTTCAGGTATATGTCTGTTTAGGTATATCTATGTTTAGGTATATGTCTGTTCAGGTATATGTCTGTTTAGGTATATCTCTGTTTAGGTATATGTCTACAGGTATATGTCTGTTCAGGTATATGTCTACAGGTATATGTCTGTTCAGGTATATGTCTGTTTAGGTATATGTCTGTTCAGGTATATGTCTGTTTAGGTATATCTCTGTTTAGGTATATGTCTGTTCAGGTATATGTCTGTTTAGGTATATCTCTGTTTAGGTATATGTCTACAGGTATATGTCTGTTCAGGTATATGTCTACAGGTATATGTCTGTTCAGGTATATGTCTACAGGTATATGTCTGTTTAGGTATATGTCTACAGGTATATGTCTGTTTAGGTATATGTCTACAGGTATATGTCTGTTTAGGTATATGTCTACAGGTATATGTCTGTTTAGGTATATGTCTGTTCAGGTATATGTCTGTTTAGGTATATGTCTGTTTAGGTATATGTCTACAGGTATATGTCTGTTCAGGTATATGTCTGTTTAGGTATATCTCTGTTTAGGTATATGTCTGTTCAGGTATATGTCTGTTTAGGTATATCTCTGTTTAGGTATATGTCTGTTCAGGTATATGTCTGTTCAGGTATATCTCTGTTTAGGTATATGTCTGTTCAGGTATATGTCTGTTTAGGTATATCTCTGTTTAGGTATATGTCTGTTCAGGTATATGTCTGTTCAGGTATATCTCTGTTTAGGTATATGTCTACAGGTATATGTCTGTTCAGGTATATGTCTACAGGTATATGTCTGTTTAGGTATATGTCTACAGGTATATGTCTGTTTAGGTATATGTCTGTTTACGTATATGTCTGTTTAGGTATATGTCTGTTTAGGTATATGTCTGTTTAGGTATATGTCTGTTTAGGTATATGTCTGTTTAGGTATATGTCTGTTTAGGTATATGTCTGTTCACGTATATGTCTGTTTAGGTATATGTCTACAGGTATATGTCTACAGGTATATGTCTGTTTAGGTATATGTCTGTTTAGGTATATGTCTGTTTAGGTATATGTCTGTTTAGGTATATGTCTGTTTAGGTATATGTCTGTTTAGGTATATGTCTGTTTAGGTATATGTCTACAGGTATATGTCTACAGGTATATGTCTGTTTAGGTATATGTCTGTTTAGGTATATGTCTGTTCAGGTATATGTCTGTTTAGGTATATGTCTGTTTAGGTATATGTCTGTTTAGGTATATGTCTGTTCACGTATATGTCTGTTTAGGTATATGTCTGTTTAGGTATATGTCTGTTCAGGTATATGTCTGTTTAGGTATATGTCTGTTCAGGTATATGTCTACAGGTATATGTCTGTTCAGGTATATGTCTGTTTAGGTATATGTCTGTTCAGGTATATGTCTGTTTAGGTATATGTCTGTTTAGGTATATGTCTGTTTAGGTATATGTCTGTTCAGGTATATGTCTGTTTAGGTATATGTCTGTTCAGGTATATGTCTGTTTAGGTATATGTCTGTTTAGGTATATGTCTGTTCAGGTATATGTCTGTTTAGGTATATGTCTGTTCAGGTATATGTCTGTTTAGGTATATGTCTGTTCAGGTATATGTCTGTTTAGGTATATGTCTGTTCAGGTATATGTCTGTTTAGGTATATGTCTGTTTAGGTATATGTCTGTTCAGGTATATGTCTGTTTAGGTATATGTCTGTTTAGGTATATGTCTGTTCAGGTATATGTCTGTTCAGGTATATGTCTGTTCAGGTATATGTCTGTTTAGGTATATGTCTGTTCAGGTATATGTCTGTTTAGGTATATGTCTGTTCAGGTATATGTCTGTTTAGGTATATGTCTGTTTAGGTATATGTCTGTTTAGGTATATGTCTGTTCAGGTATATGTCTGTTCAGGTATATGTCTGTTTAGGTATATGTCTACAGGTATATGTCTGTTTAGGTATATGTCTTCAGGTATATGTCTGTTTAGGTATATGTCTGTTCAGGTATATGTCTGTTCAGGTATATGTCTGTTTAGGTATATGTCTACAGGTATATGTCTGTTTAGGTATATGTCTGTTTAGGTATATGTCTGTTCAGGTATATATCTGTTTAGGTATATGTCTGTTCAGGTATATGTCTGTTCAGGTATATGTCTGTTCAGGTATATATCTGTTCAGGTATATGTCTGTTTAGGTATATGTCTGTTCAGGTATTTGTCTGTTCAGGTATATGTCTGTTTAGGTATATGTCTGTTCAGGTATATGTCTCTCAGGTATATGTCTGTTCAGGTATATGTCTGTTTAGGTATATGTCTGTTCAGGTATATGTCTGTTCAGGTATATGTCTGTTCAGGTATATGTCTCTCAGGTATATGTCTGTTTAGGTATATGTCTGTTCAGGTATATGTCTGTTCAGGTATATGTCTGTTTAGGTATATGTCTGTTCAGGTATATGTCTGTTCAGGTATATGTCTGTTCAGGTATGTGTCTGTTTAGGTATATGTCTGTTCAGGTATATGTCTGTTCAGGTATATGTCTGTTTAGGTATATGTATGTTCAGGTATATGTCTGTTCAGGTATATGTCTGTTCAGGTATATGTCTCTCAGGTATATGTCTGTTCAGGTATATGTCTGTTCAGGTATATGTCTGTTTAGGTATATGTCTGTTCAGGTATATGTCTGTTCAGGTATATGTCTGTTCAGGTATATGTCTGTTTAGGTATATGTCTGTTCAGGTATATGTCTCTCAGGTATATGTCTGTTCAGGTATATGTCTACAGGTATATGTCTGTTCAGGTATATGTCTGTTCAGGTATATGTCTCTCAGGTATATGTCTCTCAGGTATATGTCTGTTCAGGTATATGTCTGTTTAGGTATATGTCTGTTTAGGTATATGTCTGTTTAGGTATATGTCTGTTTAGGTATATGTCTGTTTAGGTATATGTCTGTTCAGGTATATGTCTGTTTAGGTATATGTCTACAGGTATATGTCTGTTCAGGTATATGTCTGTTCAGGTATATGTCTGTTTAGGTATATGTCTGTTCAGGTATATGTCTGTTCAGGTATATGTCTGTTTAGGTATATGTCTGTTTAGGTATATGTCTGTTCAGGTATATGTCTGTTTAGGTATATGTCTGTTTAGGTATATGTCTGTTTAGGTATATGTCTGTTCAGGTATATGTCTGTTTGGTATATGTCTACAGGTATATGTCTGTTCAGGTATATGTCTGTTTGGTATATGTCTACAGGTATATGTCTGTTCAGGTATATGTCTACAGGTATATGTCTGTTTAGGTATATGTCTACAGGTATATGTCTGTTTAGGTATATGTCTACAGGTATATGTCTGTTTAGGTATATGTCTACAGGTATATGTCTGTTCAGGTATATGTCTGTTTGGTATATGTCTACAGGTATATGTCTGTTCAGGTATATGTCTGTTCAGGTATATGTCTGTTTAGGTATATGTCTGTTTAGGTATATGTCTGTTCAGGTATATGTCTGTTTAGGTATATGTCTGTTTAGGTATATGTCTGTTTAGGTATATGTCTGTTCAGGTATATGTCTGTTTGGTATATGTCTACAGGTATATGTCTGTTCAGGTATATGTCTGTTTGGTATATGTCTACAGGTATATGTCTGTTCAGGTATATGTCTACAGGTATATGTCTGTTTAGGTATATGTCTACAGGTATATGTCTGTTTAGGTATATGTCTACAGGTATATGTCTGTTTAGGTATATGTCTACAGGTATATGTCTGTTCAGGTATATGTCTGTTTGGTATATGTCTACAGGTATATGTCTGTTCAGGTATATGTCTACAGGTATATGTCTGTTTAGGTATATGTCTACAGGTATATGTCTGTTCAGGTATATGTCTGTTTAGGTATATGTCTACAGGTATATGTCTGTTTAGGTATATGTCTGTTTAGGTATATGTCTGTTCAGGTATATATCTGTTCAGGTATATGTCTGTTTAGGTATATGTCTACAGGTATATGTCTGTTTAGGTATATGTCTGTTCAGGTATATGTCTGTTTAGGTATATGTCTGTTTAGGTATATGTCTGTTTAGGTATATGTCTGTTCAGGTATATGTCTGTTCAGGTATATGTCTGTTCAGGTATATGTCTGTTTAGGTATATGTCTGTTTAGGTATATGTCTGTTCAGGTATATGTCTGTTTAGGTATATATCTGTTCAGGTATATATCTACAGGTATATGTCTACAGGTATATGTCTGTTCAGGTATATGTCTGTTTAGGTATATGTCTACAGGTATATGTCTGTTCAGGTATATGTCTGTTCAGGTATATGTCTCTCAGGTATATGTCTGTTTAGGTATATGTCTGTTTAGGTATATGTCTGTTTAGGTATATGTCTGTTCAGGTATATGTCTGTTCAGGTATATGTCTGTTTAGGTATATGTCTGTTCAGGTATATGTCTGTTTAGGTATATGTCTACAGGTATATGTCTGTTTAGGTATATGTCTGTTCAGGTACAGTATATGTCTACAGGTATATGTCTGTTCAGGTATATGTCTGTTCAGGTATATGTCTGTACAGGTATATGTCTCTCAGGTATATCTCTGTTCAAGTATATGTCTGTTCAGGTACAGTATATGTCTACAGGTATATGTCTGTTCAGGTATATGTCTGTTCAGGTATATGTCTGTACAGGTATATGTCTCTCAGGTATATCTCTGTTCAGGTATATGTCTGTTCAGGTATATGTCTGTACAGGTATATGTCTGTTCAGGTATATGTCTGTTCAGGTACACGTATAGGTCTGTTCAGGTATATGTCTGTTCAGGTATATGTCTGTTCAGGTACACGTATAGGTCTGTTCAGGTAAATGTCTGTTTAGGTATATGTCTGTTCAGGTACACGTATATGTCTGTTCAGGTACACGTATATGTCTGTTCAGGTATATGTCTGTTCAGGTATATGTCTGTTCAGGTATATGTCTGTTCAGGTATATGTCTGTTTGGTGTATGTCTACAGGTATATGTCTGTTTAGGTATATGTCTACAGGTATATGTCTGTTTAGGTATATGTCTGTTCAGGTATATGTCTGTTTAGGTATATGTCTGTTCAGGTATATGTCTGTTTGGTATATGTCTACAGGTATATGTCTGTTTAGGTATATGTCTACAGGTATATGTCTGTTTAGGTATATGTCTGTTCAGGTATATGTCTGTTTAGGTATATGTCTGTTCAGGTATATGTCTGTTTGGTATATGTCTACAGGTATATGTCTGTTTAGGTAGATGTCTACAGGTATATGTCTGTTTAGGTATATGTCTGTTCAGGTATATGTCTGTTCAGGTATATGTCTGTTTAGGTATATGTCTGTTCAGGTATATGTCTGTTTAGGTATATGTCTGTTTAGGTATATGTCTGTTTAGGTATATGTCTGTTCAGGTATATGTCTGTTCAGGTATATGTCTGTTTAGGTATATGTCTACAGGTATATGTCTGTTTAGGTATATGTCTACAGGTATATGTCTGTTTAGGTATATGTCTGTTCAGGTATATGTCTGTTCAGGTATATGTCTGTTTAGGTATATGTCTACAGGTATATGTCTGTTTAGGTATATGTCTGTTTAGGTATATGTCTGTTCAGGTATATATCTGTTTAGGTATATGTCTGTTCAGGTATATGTCTGTTCAGGTATATGTCTGTTCAGGTATATATCTGTTCAGGTATATGTCTGTTTAGGTATATGTCTGTTCGGGTATTTGTCTGTTCAGGTATATGTCTGTTTAGGTATATGTCTGTTCAGGTATATGTCTCTCAGGTATATGTCTGTTCAGGTATATGTCTGTTTAGGTATATGTCTGTTCAGGTATATGTCTGTTCAGGTATATGTCTGTTCAGGTATATGTCTCTCAGGTATATGTCTGTTTAGGTATATGTCTGTTCAGGTATATGTCTGTTCAGGTATATGTCTGTTCAGGTATATGTCTGTTCAGGTATATGTCTGTTCAGGTATATGTCTGTTCAGGTATGTGTCTGTTTAGGTATATGTCTGTTCAGGTATATGTCTGTTCAGGTATATGTCTGTTTAGGTATATGTCTGTTCAGGTATATGTCTGTTCAGGTATATGTCTGTTCAGGTATATGTCTCTCAGGTATATGTCTGTTCAGGTATATGTCTGTTCAGGTATATGTCTGTTTAGGTATATGTCTGTTCAGGTATATGTCTGTTTAGGTATATGTCTACAGGTATATGTCTGTTCAGGTATATGTCTGTTCAGGTATATGTCTGTTTAGGTATATGTCTGTTCAGGTATATGTCTGTTTAGGTATATGTCTGTTCAGGTATATGTCTGTTCAGGTATATGTCTGTTTAGGTATATGTCTGTTTAGGTATATGTCTGTTTAGGTATATGTCTGTTTAGGTATATGTCTGTTTAGGTATATGTCTGTTCAGGTATATGTCTGTTTAGGTATATGTCTACAGGTATATGTCTGTTCAGGTATATGTCTGTTCAGGTATATGTCTGTTTAGGTATATGTCTGTTCAGGTATATGTCTGTTCAGGTATATGTCTGTTTAGGTATATGTCTGTTTAGGTATATGTCTGTTCAGGTATATGTCTGTTTAGGTATATGTCTGTTCAGGTATATGTCTGTTTAGGTATATGTCTGTTCAGGTATATGTCTGTTTGGTATATGTCTACAGGTATATGTCTGTTCAGGTATATGTCTGTTTGGTATATGTCTACAGGTATATGTCTGTTCAGGTATATGTCTACAGGTATATGTCTGTTTAGGTATATGTCTACAGGTATATGTCTGTTTAGGTATATGTCTACAGGTATATGTCTGTTTAGGTATATGTCTACAGGTATATGTCTGTTCAGGTATATGTCTGTTTGGTATATGTCTACAGGTATATGTCTGTTCAGGTATATGTCTACAGGTATATGTCTGTTTAGGTATATGTCTACAGGTATATGTCTGTTCAGGTATATGTCTGTTTAGGTATATGTCTACAGGTATATGTCTGTTTAGGTATATGTCTGTTTAGGTATATGTCTGTTCAGGTATATATCTGTTCAGGTATATGTCTGTTTAGGTATATGTCTACAGGTATATGTCTGTTTAGGTATATGTCTGTTCAGGTATATGTCTGTTTAGGTATATGTCTGTTTAGGTATATGTCTGTTTAGGTATATGTCTGTTCAGGTATATGTCTGTTCAGGTATATGTCTGTTCAGGTATATGTCTGTTTAGGTATATGTCTGTTTAGGTATATGTCTGTTCAGGTATATGTCTGTTTAGGTATATATCTGTTCAGGTATATATCTACAGGTATATGTCTACAGGTATATGTCTGTTCAGGTATATGTCTGTTTAGGTATATGTCTACAGGTATATGTCTGTTCAGGTATATGTCTGTTCAGGTATATGTCTCTCAGGTATATGTCTGTTTAGGTATATGTCTGTTTAGGTATATGTCTGTTTAGGTATATGTCTGTTCAGGTATATGTCTGTTCAGGTATATGTCTGTTTAGGTATATGTCTGTTCAGGTATATGTCTGTTCAGGTATATGTCTGTTTAGGTATATGTCTGTTTAGGTATATGTCTACAGGTATATGTCTGTTTAGGTATATGTCTACAGGTATATGTCTGTTTAGGTATATGTCTACAGGTATATGTCTGTTTAGGTATATGTCTACAGGTATATGTCTGTACAGGTATATGTCTGTTCAGGTATGTGTCTGTTTAGGTATATGTCTGTACAGGTATGTGTCTGTTTAGGTATATGTCTGTTCAGGTATATGTCTGTTCAGGTATATGTCTGTTTAGGTATATGTCTACAGGTATATGTCTGTTCAGGTATATGTCTGTTTAGGTATATGTCTGTTTAGGTATATGTCTGTTCAGGTATATGTCTGTTTAGGTATATGTCTGTTCAGGTATATGTCTACAGGTATATGTCTGTTTAGGTATATGTCTGTTCAGGTATATGTCTGTTTAGGTATATGTCTACAGGTATATGTCTGTTTAGGTATATGTCTGTTCAGGTATATGTCTGTTCAGGTATATGTCTGTTTAGGTATATGTCTGTTTAGGTATATGTCTGTTTAGGTATATGTCTGTTCAGGTATATGTCTGTTTAGGTATATGTCTGTTCAGGTATATGTCTGTTTAGGTATATGTCTACAGGTATATGTCTGTTTAGGTATATGTCTGTTCAGGTACAGTATATGTCTACAGGTATATGTCTGTTCAGGTATATGTCTGTTCAGGTATATGTCTGTACAGGTATATGTCTCTCAGGTATATCTCTGTTCAGGTATATGTCTGTTCAGGTACAGTATATGTCTACAGGTATATGTCTGTTCAGGTATATGTCTGTTCAGGTATATGTCTGTACAGGTATATGTCTCTCAGGTATATCTCTGTTCAGGTATATGTCTGTTCAGGTATATGTCTGTACAGGTATATGTCTGTTCAGGTATATGTCTGTTCAGGTACACGTATAGGTCTGTTCAGGTATATGTCTGTTCAGGTATATGTCTGTTCAGGTACACGTAAAGGTCTGTTCAGGTAAATGTCTGTTCAGGTATATGTCTGTTCAGGTACACGTATATGTCTGTTCAGGTACACGTATATGTCTGTTCAGGTATATGTCTGTTCAGGTATATGTCTGTTCAGGTATATGTCTGTTCAGGTATATGTCTGTTTGGTATATGTCTACAGGTATATGTCTGTTTAGGTATATGTCTACAGGTATATGTCTGTTTAGGTATATGTCTGTTCAGGTATATGTCTGTTTAGGTATATGTCTG
This sequence comes from Mimachlamys varia, assembly GCA_947623455.1. Lineage (NCBI taxonomy): Eukaryota > Metazoa > Mollusca > Bivalvia > Pectinida > Pectinidae > Mimachlamys > Mimachlamys varia. The sequence goes on from OX392535.1 coordinate 7,524,763, forward strand.
TTCAGGTATATGTCTGTTTGGTATATGTCTACAGGTATATGTCTGTTTAGGTATATGTCTACAGGTATATGTCTGTTTAGGTATATGTCTGTTCAGGTATATGTCTGTTTAGGTATATGTCTGTTCAGGTATATGTCTACAGGTATATGTCTGTTCAGGTATATGTCTGTTCAGGTATATGTCTGTTCAGGTATATGTCTGTTTAGGTATATGTCTGTTCAGGTATATGTCTGTTTAGGTATATGTCTACAGGTATATGTCTGTTTAGGTATATGTCTACAGGTATATGTCTGTTTAGGTATATGTCTACAGGTATATGTCTGTTTAGGTATATGTCTACAGGTATATGTCTGTTTAGGTATATGTCTACAGGTATATGTCTGTACAGGTATATGTCTGTTCAGGTATGTGTCTGTTTAGGTATATGTCTGTACAGGTATGTGTCTGTTTAGGTATATGTCTGTTCAGGTATATGTCTGTTCAGGTATATGTCTGTTTAGGTATATGTCTACAGGTATATGTCTGTTCAGGTATATGTCTGTTTAGGTATATGTCTGTTTAGGTATATGTCTGTTCAGGTATATGTCTGTTTAGGTATATGTCTGTTCAGGTATATGTCTACAGGTATATGTCTGTTTAGGTATATGTCTGTTCAGGTATATGTCTGTTTAGGTATATGTCTACAGGTACATGTCTGTTTAGGTATATGTCTGTTCAGGTATATGTCTGTTCAGGTATATGTCTGTTTAGGTATATGTCTGTTTAGGTATATGTCTGTTTAGGTATATGTCTGTTCAGGTATATGTCTGTTTAGGTATATGTCTGTTCAGGTATATGTCTGTTTAGGTATATGTCTACAGGTATATGTCTGTTTAGGTATATATCTGTTCAGGTATATGTCTACAGGTATATGTCTACAGGTATATGTCTGTTCAGGTATATATCTGTTTAGGTATATGTCTACAGGTATATGTCTGTTCAGGTATATGTCTGTTCAGGTATATGTCTCTCAGGTATATGTCTGTTTAGGTATATGTCTGTTTAGGTATATGTCTGTTTAGGTATATGTCTGTTCAGGTATATGTCTGTTCAGGTATATGTCTGTTTAGGTATATGTCTGTTCAGGTATATGTCTGTTCAGGTATATGTCTGTTCAGGTATATGTCTGTTTAGGTATATGTCTGTTCAGGTATATGTCTGTTCAGGTATATGTCTGTTCAGGTATATGTCTGTTCAGGTATATGTCTGTTTAGGTATATGTCTGTTTAGGTATATGTCTACAGGTATATGTCTGTTTAGGTATATGTCTACAGGTATATGTCTGTTTAGGTATATGTCTGTTCAGGTATATGTCTGTTCAGGTATATGTCTGTTCAGGTATATGTCTGTTCAGGTATATGTCTGTTCAGGTATATGTCTGTTCAGGTATATGTCTGTTTAGGTATATGTCTGTTTAGGTATATGTCTACAGGTATATGTCTGTTCAGGTATATGTCTGTTCAGGTATATGTCTGTTCAGGTATATGTCTGTTTAGGTATATGTCTGTTCAGGTATATGTCTGTTCAGGTATATGTCTGTTCAGGTATATGTCTGTTCAGGTATATGTCTGTTTAGGTATATGTCTGTTCAGGTATATGTCTACAGGTATATGTCTGTTTAGGTATATGTCTGTTTAGGTATATGTCTACAGGTATATGTCTACAGGTATATTTCTGTTTAGGTATATGTCTGTTCAGGTATATGTCTGTTCAGGTATATGTCTGTTCAGGTATATGTCTGTTCAGGTATATGTCTGTTCAGATATATGTCTGTTTAGGTATATGTCTGTTTAGGTATATGTCTACAGGTATATGTCTGTTCAGGTATATGTCTACAGGTATATGTCTGTTTAGGTATATGTCTGTTCAGGTATATGTCTGTTCAGGTATATGTCTGTTCAGGTATATGTCTGTTTAGGTATATGTCTGTTCAGGTATATGTCTGTTTAGGTATATGTCTGTTCAGGTATATGTCTGTTTAGGTATATGTCTACAGGTATATGTCTGTTCAGGTATATGTCTGTTTAGGTATATGTCTGTTCAGGTATATGTCTGTTTAGGTATATGTCTACAGGTATATGTCTCTCAGGTATATCTCTGTTCAGGTATATGTCTGTTTAGGTATATGTCTGTTCAGGTACAGTATATGTCTACAGGTATATGTCTGTTCAGGTATATGTCTGTTCAGGTATATGTCTGTACAGGTATATGTCTCTCAGGTATATCTCTGTTCAGGTATATGTCTGTTCAGGTACAGTATATGTCTACAGGTATATGTCTGTTCAGGTATATGTCTGTTCAGGTACAGTATATGTCTACAGGTATATGTCTGTTCAGGTATATGTCTGTTTAGGTATATGTCTGTTCAGGTATATGTCTGTTTGGTATATGTCTACAGGTATATGTCTGTTTAGGTATATGTCTACAGGTATATGTCTGTTTAGGTATATGTCTGTTCAGGTATATGTCTGTTTAGGTATATGTCTGTTCAGGTATATGTCTACAGGTATATGTCTGTTCAGGTATATGTCTGTTCAGGTATATGTCTGTTCAGGTATATGTCTGTTTAGGTATATGTCTGTTCAGGTATATGTCTGTTTAGGTATATGTCTACAGGTATATGTCTGTTCAGGTATATGTCTGTTCAGGTATATGTCTGTTTAGGTATATGTCTACAGGTATATGTCTGTTTAGGTATATGTCTACAGGTATATGTCTGTACAGGTATATGTCTGTTCAGGTATGTGTCTGTTTAGGTATATGTCTGTACAGGTATGTGTCTGTTTAGGTATATGTCTGTTCAGGTATATGTCTGTACAGGTATATGTCTGTTTAGGTATATGTCTACAGGTATATGTCTGTTCAGGTATATGTCTGTTTAGGTATATGTCTGTTTAGGTATATGTCTGTTCAGGTATATGTCTGTTTAGGTATATGTCTGTTCAGGTATATGTCTACAGGTATATGTCTGTTTAGGTATATGTCTGTTCAGGTATATGTCTGTTTAGGTATATGTCGACAGGTATATGTCTGTTTAGGTATATGTCTGTTCAGGTATATGTCTGTTCAGGTATATGTCTGTTTAGGTATATGTCTGTTTAGGTATATGTCTGTTTAGGTATATGTCTGTTCAGGTATATGTCTGTTTAGGTATATGTCTGTTCAGGTATATGTCTGTTCAGGTATATGTCTACAGGTATATGTCTGTTTAGGTATATATCTGTTCAGGTATATGTCTACAGGTATATGTCTACAGGTATATGTCTACAGGTATATATCTGTTTAGGTATATGTCTACAGGTATATGTCTGTTCAGGTATATGTCTGTTCAGGTATATGTCTCTCAGGTATATGTCTGTTTAGGTATATGTCTGTTTAGGTATATGTCTGTTTAGGTATATGTCTGTTCAGGTATATGTCTGTTCAGGTATATGTCTGTTTAGGTATATGTCTGTTCAGGTATATGTCTGTTCAGGTATATGTCTGTTCAGGTATATGTCTGTTTAGGTATATGTCTGTTCAGGTATATGTCTGTTCAGGTATATGTCTGTTCAGGTATATGTCTGTTCAGGTATATGTCTGTTTAGGTATATGTCTGTTTAGGTATATGTCTACAGGTATATGTCTGTTTAGGTATATGTCTACAGGTATATGTCTGTTTAGGTATATGTCTGTTCAGGTATATGTCTGTTCAGGTATATGTCTGTTCAGGTATATGTCTGTTCAGGTATATGTCTGTTCAGGTATATGTCTGTTCAGGTATATGTCTGTTTAGGTATATGTCTGTTTAGGTATATGTCTACAGGTATATGTCTGTTCAGGTATATGTCTGTTTAGGTATATGTCTGTTCAGGTATATGTCTGTTTAGGTATATGTCTGTTCAGGTATATGTCTGTTCAGGTATATGTCTGTTCAGGTATATGTCTGTTCAGGTATATGTCTGTTTAGGTATATGTCTGTTCTGGTATATGTCTACAGGTATATGTCTGTTTAGGTATATGTCTGTTTAGGTATATGTCTGTTTAGGTATATGTCTACAGGTATATGTCTGTTTAGGTATATGTCTGTTCAGGTATATGTCTGTTCAGGTATATGTCTGTTCAGGTATATGTCTGTTCAGGTATATGTCTGTTCAGGTATATATCTGTTTAGGTATATGTCTGTTTAGGTATATGTCTACAGGTATATGTCTGTTCAGGTATATGTCTACAGGTATATGTCTGTTTAGGTATATGTCTGTTCAGGTATATGTCTGTTCAGGTATATGTCTGTTCAGGTATATGTCTGTTTAGGTATATGTCTGTTCAGGTATATGTCTGTTTAGGTATATGTCTGTTCAGGTATATGTCTGTTTAGGTATATGTCTACAGGTATATGTCTGTTCAGGTATATGTCTGTTTAGGTATATGTCTGTTCAGGTATATGTCTGTTTAGGTATATGTCTACAGGTATATGTCTCTCAGGTATATCTCTGTTCAGGTATATGTCTGTTTAGGTATATGTCTGTTCAGGTACAGTATATGTCTACAGGTATATGTCTGTTCAGGTATATGTCTGTTCAGGTATATGTCTGTACAGGTATATGTCTCTCAGGTATATCTCTGTTCAGGTATATGTCTGTTCAGGTACAGTATATGTCTACAGGTATATTTCTGTTCAGGTATATGTCTGTTCAGGTATATGTCTGTACAGGTATATGTCTCTCAGGTATATCTCTGTTCAGGTATATGTCTGTTCAGGTATATGTCTGTACAGGTATATGTCTGTTCAGGTATATGTCTGTTCAGGTACACGTATAGGTCTGTTCAGGTATATGTCTGTTCAGGTATATGTCTGTTCAGGTACACGTATAGGTCTGTTCAGGTAAATGTCTGTTCAGGTACACGTATATGTCTGTTCAGGTACACGTATATGTCTGTTCAGGTATATGTCTGTTCAGGTATATGTCTGTTCAGGTATATGTCTGCTCAGGTATATGTCTGTTCAGGTATATTCCTGTTCAGGTATATGTCTGTTCAGGTATATGTCTGTTCAGGTATATGTCTGTTCAGGTACATGTATATGTCTGTTCAGGTATATGTCTGTTCAGGTATATGTCTGTCTAGGTACAGGTATATGTCTGTCTAGGTACAGGTATATGTCTGTCTAGGTACAGGTATATGTCTGTCTAGGTACAGGTATATGTCTGTCTAGGTACAGGTATATGTCTGTCTAGGTACAGGTATATGTCTGTCTAGGTACAGGTATATGTCTGTCTAGGTACAGGTATATGTCTGTCTAGGTACAGGTATATGTCTGTCTAGGTACAGGTATATGTCTGTCTAGGTACAGGTATATGTCTGTCTAGGTACAGGTATATGTCTCTTCAGGTATATGTCATTGACATTGCACTGTTTCTACAGACACATGCACTCGAGAAAAGCGGCCAATTTATGAGCACAGTTGCGCAAATTGTCGAATAAATACACGCAAAGAAAACAAAACATAAAAACACTTTCTTCTCGGTTGTACCAAGTCTTCCTTATTTGATCAGGGCAGATAATGTTAGCTCTAAAATTTTGGTTTAAGCTGCTTAACGCATTCTCAGTAATTTGCAAATGGCGGCGATGGTTTTTGTCTTAATAATAAGTCTTCAGAGCTACTGTTTCTGTTTCTATACGTTTTTCTGTACGACAATAAATCAAATTTCTTGATGTATTTTGTCATTATGAATTGAATAACATAGCGTTACAATTGGAATCTATTCCTATTATTTAAGGATGAACTTAAATCTATTTTTATATTATGGAGGTATAACACAAAATACCTGATTGTACTCTAATAAACCGCAAACCAAAAAAACAGGAGTGTGCTCTAAATAAACCGGTTTATGATAATAGTACATCCGGGGTTTTTGTGTTATAACCCCATAACATAAAAAAATAGTTTCAAGTTAATACTTATAACTTAATCTATACCCTGCGAATATAAACTTTATTGATGGACTCTTTTTCTTTCAAATCATTACGCTGCTGCATCGGCCAATCAAAAGCGACGTTATAAACGGCGACGTCATATTTTTTACGTTATGGGCTGATAACATATTTTTTAAGCCAATGAAAATGCTTGTTTCAAACAAGATTAAATTATTAAACCATATGATCATTCAAATAATCTAATAAAAGAAAAAAACAAATAGAAAGAAAACGAAAATCCAATGCATGGTGTTTAATGTTTTATTTGTGTAATGGAATCCTGAGACGTTGATGAAAACCAGAGGTAGGTCCTACCCCCGGGCACCCCTCCCCACCCCCTCCCCTGGAGCAAGTGTTGTGTTAATCATTTGCGACGTTGTATGTTCAGTCTAGAAGAGACCCCGACGTCCAATAGCAAAACCGCCATTCTGAAAAAAATGGTGAGAATATAATGTTTGAATTAAGACGTCCGTTTCAGAAGGACTGAATGTAAAGTTCACCTCCATAATGACACGTCTTGATCACGGAGAATAGATATCGACGGCATGTAAATAGTAATTAGTCATCACAAGTGGGATCATTGTCTGTTAGGTAACAAAAGATAAAGACAGCGTGATACTACCTTACGTTTGACCGTTATCTTATACATATATATATATTTATTTACTTCCTTTTTACAATATTTAAATGTTTTAAAACATTTTCTAAAATTAATGTAAAACAGAGTCGATATTAAGTCAAACACCACATACACATTTATATACAATTGGCAAAAAATGGAGAAAATTTCAAAATAAGAAGCGTTGTGCTGTCTTTTTAAAGGATGATCGCCCTGAGATTCCTCCAAACGTGTATTGTTCACTATCAGAGCATACTCACAGCATCAGGCCACATATTTACAAGTAGTATAGCTTTTCCTGCATATTTTTCGGATACACTCAATGGTACATTTTTACCTAGATGAACTCTGTGCCTATAAAGGTTGATATAGACCGGTAAACACTTACGATAGTTCCTGTGCCGAGGGCGCACTCACTGGGTAGGTTGAACACCGTGTTGTCCTTGAGACCGGCCTTAATATCGGTAAAGGCTATGGTGGTAAAGGAGTAGGCTGGAAATATAAGTAGTTCAGAGTTTAACTCAAACGTTTTAAAGGTACTGTATTTAACTTGTAGTTTAAGAAATGTTTGTAATACTATTCAATGTTATTTGCGAGAATCGGGCTAACCAGAAATGAAACATTAGTCTTAGATCAAGTCAATAATTAAACCAGTAAACAGGTTCAAGCAAATTTTGATATAACAGTACAATATTATTGACGCCCATGCAGGTTTGTAGGTATACACCAATAAACACCTATCTGGAACAGTCCGCTGTTCCACGTTACGTACTTCCGTTGCTCAAGCCGTAGTAGGTCTCGGCCACAGGGATACAGTTGTCGGTGAGAGTCAGGTAGGCTGTCATACTCTCAATCATAAAGGCGTACTGGGTTACATTGACGACATTGGAGCCCACACCTAGAAAACCGTGACCGGATACGGTAGCATTGGCTGAAAAGGAATAGTAATCGGTCAGAAGAGGAAACTAACAGAAGACAGCTAAGCGGCTTTTATTATCCCCAGGCTTCTATGGCTGTCATTTACTTGTACCCTGCAAGGGAAAATGAAACAGCCAGCCGGGATTCGAATCTGGGACATATAATGATGTAGCTGTATCAAAACAATCCAGCCCAGCACACTAGCAAATACACATGCTTCCTTGTATGAAAAGGACACACTTGTGTTGTTACAAGTTGTCGATTGTAGCAAACAATGGTTACCATGGACTTACACAAGTAAATATTGTCGGCATCATTTGCCAATGCATTGTTTCTAATTTCAAACCATTCAGCTAGTATGTACATGTACCTTGTTTTCCAGACAATAGAAAAGTGTTCACCTTAATTTTAGAAAAATATGCTATATTAACAAATACAAAACGTTCACATTAAAATGTTTGTGAACAATATAAATGTTTTATTCAAAAATATAATCATTTCCTACATTGTCAAAAACATTGAAATTGATTTTACACGCATGATGCTACAGGTTTCATTGTATATGATACCGAACGTTTGTTTCGCTAAAAACTCAGTTTCCACATACTTGGTTGGTAAGGTAGGAATTTGTTAGTTCGATCAGAATCGAGGCAGGCGTGAAAGTCAAAGTGTATATCAAACAGTCGCAAAACAATACTCCACCAACAAACCATAAATAGACTTAAGGCCACCCTATCTCTGACGGAATAACGTTTCCGTGACATGGGTATGATATAATGATACAAGTATGTGAGTGCATGGTGAATGACTGTCGTCCAGTGACGACAAAGCTACATGTACTACTGTTACCTGGTAAACAGTTTCCGGGGTCTGGACTTGGCGTTTGTTTTGTGCATGTCCCGTTGCTTACAGTGTACTGAACATTCTGGAATGTAACAATGGAAACAATTAAAGTGTGTACATATGTTGGAAAGTACGTATTCTGTAATCGTTGTCAGTCTGGTAAAGGAGTAACTTTACTGTTAAAACGGGCAATATGGTAAAGGAGTTACTTTACTGTAATAAGGGCCAATAAATGAATGTACAAAATGTTCTATACTTCTGCAGTCATGTTTTCGATTTGCTGACGTTATACGCAATTAAGGTCAACTTAAATGCCAAAAGCAAACAAAACAAAAAAAAACAAAAAACAGAACAAAATTCCACGAATTTGAAAGTATATAGTAAATAAAGTAAGAATGTGGTCATTATATCAGTTGATTTGTCTGATCGTTTCAGCAGTTGATTTGTCTGATCGTTTTAGCAGTTGATTTGTCTGATCGTTTTAGCAGTTGATTTGTCTGATCGTTTTAGCAGTTGATTTGTCTGATCGTTATAACAGTTGATTTGTCTGATCGTTTTAGCAGTTGATTTGTCTGATCGTTTTAGCAGTTGATTTGTCTGATCGTTATAACAGTTGATTTGTCTGATCGTTTTAGCAGTTGATTTGTCTGATCGTTTTAGTAGTTGATTTGTCTGATCGTTTTAGCAGTTGATTTGTCTGATCGTTATAACAGTTGATTTGTTTGCATACAAGCGCTGATATGTTGCTTATTTCTAAAACCGTTAATTGTTTTTAAAGATTAAATACCATTATACGTTAGTTATAATGTTCAGTCTGTTTACCCTATTTCTATTTATCGTATTTGTTATGTCATGATAATTGAGATCGAAGTAAAACAGTCGTTCATGCTTCAACTGAATGTACAAATCATATTCAATTAAAATCTTGCATATTTGTAACTGCACACCCGGCATTAAACTGCAGAAATATTATCGACACAAACATGATAATACGTTATATCCATTCTCGTTACGATGTAGCAGCATCTACATAAATACATAAATTAATAAATCACCTTTACTATAATATACACATCAAGTAACCCGGCTTCGTCTTACTTTATTTAGCCATGCTAACTTTGACATGGACTTATTTCAATGAAATTTTTAACTAATTATATAACGTTTATTTATAAATATTTTCTCAGAAACAATTTTGATGAACATTTATTCGTTCCTAGTAACTTCTATCGGGAATATTTATCATCCCACAAACAATATTTGTTTCATCTGTGAAATTATTATTTTGTAAGGTATTTCATAAACATTAACGCTGTTATAGCCCATTATGAAAACACTTAATCGAAAACAGTTTTCTTTTCATTCCTTGTGTGTAACATAGACTGTCAGTGGTTGGAAAAAAGGTTTTCATAATTACCCAACAATGACGTGACGTCATAAAGAGAAACGTCGTGCTAATCTGTTACTTACTCGGGTGTAATCAATAAGAACTTTGACGTTTGACACGTAGCCGTTGGTATCTGATGATCCGGAGAGTGCCACCATATGTCTGTCAGAGTCAATGTTTATCATGTAGCTGGCCTGTCAAAAATCAAGTCATCTGCATCATTCACTAAACATAATACAATACTTTTCATCAGAAAATATTACTCGTCATATATGCCGTAGGTTTCCTTCCCTTTTAAGTAATCTTTTTCTGGGGCGATGTAACGGTATAATATGCAACTCTGAACTGACAAGACAATATAGACGATATTTACATAAAACATCTGCCGTCGTGTTTGAAATATAAACATGCATTGTTTGATAAGTGTATACCTTTATACACAATACCCTATTCAACACAATTTATCAAATGTGCCACGTGAAATATAATTGGTATAGCAATCATATCAACCGAGTGAAAATATAAATCTGCCTGCCTACATTCACACATTTCCAAAATCCTCGCACTAAACAAATACCTGCAGCATTAAATTCTAGTTCTATAGGTTTTGCGCTTGCAAATAAAACTGCCTGACATGTAGTTGAGATAACAATTCATATTCATTTTGAGAAAAAAAAGCACCATTTTGAACCTTTACCTTTGTCAGTGATCCCTGCTCGGCCTTACCACTGGGCATGGCCGCGACAACCAAGGATTCAGTCCCGTACCATTGTTTGGGAGAACAGCATGGACTAGCTGCGTAGGCCAACACGGCAAAACAGGCTAACACGGCGGCTCGGAGCATGTTGGAGAAAGGACTGTCGGAGGAGGCGGCGATCTGAGAATGGCCCTGGTCGGTCTGTCAGCCCCCTATGACATTGTCTAAACTCTTATCTTATCGGACCTTGCGACATCTGATGCAAAGTGATTAGTCCTGTAGGATAAACAAGGCCGGGAGAGGATGATAAGGCATGTCCACTTGTACGGTCACAGGTCCGACTTAGTGGGACAACATATGTCAGTGAACCACTTATATAGATATAGAAATGGTTATATATAAATAGTGTATACCAAAACGCACGCCGCAATTTGACATTAAAAACCAAAAACAGCGAATCGGTCACGGATATTAGTACAAGTGAGTGGGGAGATAGTCATTTGAATGTTATCGGCAAGAAGCGAAGACTTATATTGGCCAAGCACATGGCCTACTATACATGTATGGCCACTGCAGGTTTTATTGGTGTTTTGCTTTATCACAAACACAACATTATTGAAGTTCTTGGAGATTCTTTTTAAGCTTTCAATATTTCCAATTGATCATGTATCATGACTGATGTTATTTGGACGTCAAAACACTGAGTTAAAGATAGAACGTCATTTAACAAGTACATTTATTATGTCAGAGAAAAAATCAGAGAATAACGAAGCGTCAACAAAACCATAATCTGAACTCAAAATCAGAGAATACCAAAGCGTCAACAAAACCATAATCTGAACTCAAAATCAGAGAATACCAAAGCGTCAACAAAACCAAAATCCGAACTCAAAATCGATTAAACTACACCTGTAGCCACACAGTACGAACATGGAAAATTTTACACGGATACCTTTGAATGGTCCTGAGGAGTATTCGTCTTCTACGTCATCGACGACATCCGCCATGTAAAATGTCACATTCAAGTGAATGTCATGTCCTCAAATAGAACACTATTTTTATGCAATAAATCACCATTTTGATCCTTATATTACGACTTTAGCTAGGTTTTTGGATGTTTAATACATCACATGTAACAATATATTTACAGTTTATATGTCCAGTAGATGTAATTTTGTTGAATGACGATTAACAAGGTAGACTATATATTGCTCATCTATAACAAAAAGAAGGTCACAACAGCACACCAGCGGACTGCAATGGTTTTATTATTGTATCCCGCTTTTGATAGTGAAACACAAATATAAGATCACCCGTTAACATTTCAGATAAACTGACTCAATGACCATAATATCGTGTTGCATCGTTACATCGTTTTTCTAGCTTTGTTTATAATTTCGTCAGAAACAAATATATTTTGCATGATCTTTATTTGGGAATACAGTGGCTATTGTTTTCTTATAATTCACAGGATTTGTTCTTTTATTCGAAACTGTACAAATGAAAAATGTTGTAAAATGAAATTCAATCTTGTTCCTTTGACTTATGTTGGGCAACCAAGGCAAAGGGTTTGAGGCAAATCTAAACTAAAGTACTTTGATACTGACGTGAGACAAACAGGTTACATAATTATGGGCTTTTGTACAGAGAAACTATGTCCTTACAGAAACAGTTCCCGACTACAGAAACTGTTGACGATTACAGAAACAGTTGACGATTACAGAAACAGTTGACGATTACAGAAACAGTTGACGATTACAGAAACAGTTGACGATTACAGAAACTGTTGACGATTACAGAAACAGTTGACGATTACAGAAACAGTTGACGATTACAGAAACAGTTGACGATTACAGAAACAGTTGACGATTACAGAAACAGTTGACGACTACAGAAACAGTTGACGATTACAGAAACTGTTGACGATTACAGAAACAGTTGACGATTACAGAAACAGTTCCCGAATGAGGATATCGCGTGTTTGTGTGAAGTTAATAAGATACAGTAAAACAACCATTTTATTATAGTTCTTGTTTTTCTCCAAGCGTCTAATGAACATGTTATATATCTTGACGAGAAGAAAACATGTATTTTAACTTGAGCACAAGCTCATCGAGTGATGATAATAAACGTCGATATATTGATTAAAACACATTTCTTTCGTCAATAAATACGACGATCGGATTCCGCTGACATGTATTCATAAAATAAATCCTCCCGTATGGCCCCTTCCGTCAACTGAGCAGGAAACTTGCGGCACACCTGTCACGTTGCGTTATCCCCGCTATTTTTATCTGGGCTTTCCCGGGGAATGCGATTTTGCAAGTGGTCATTATAGACATTTTGAGTGGACTTTTGAATTTGGGAATAACAGGAAAGTATAATTAGTAGTGCAGACGCCATGTATATTCAAGAACAGGCATTTAGGCTTTCGCGGAAGCAATATTCAAAATAAATTCTTACGCGTTAACCGGTTCGGCAGCAGTTGAAACCCGAATTTTGAAAACACGCGTCTATTTTGAACTGTCTTCTAACTTCGGCGTGTTGTTGAAGTGGGTCACACCTGAATTGTTTCAATTCTCTGGATTTTTCTGTTAGGAGTTTCGTGTTAGTTACCGCTCAGGTTTACTTCGTTTGAAACTTATTATTGCATGGTTATCAACTGAAATTTGTTTTCATAATTTTTTTCAGAATACCGAAAAAATTCCTGAGGTAACGTATATTGGGCCTTTAAGTCTTTAACAATGCAATAACTTCAGGGAAGAAATAAAGGGTTTTATCCCAGACCAATGGAGAGATCGGGTAATTTATAAAATGTTTGAACTCAAAGTAGCATCAACAAAAGATGTATTTATGTTGTTATACTAAGTACACAGAAACCATGGGGAAATACTGCGTTATGGGTTTAGTATTAGGGTGGACTTGACGTATACATTGTACGTTCTTGGTGGTGTACTCGTCTAATTCATCGTGTATAATACAATTAACAGAGTTATCTCGCTTCCCACCGAACCGTCTGTCGTTTATACTGGGTGACTGTGTAGGAAAAAAAGGTAAACTTGTAAAAATAACCGATACCTGTCGTCAAGGAAACATCAACAAAATCACACTTCCACCAGGTAGCGGCCAGCGAATCGACACAGATAAGCTAGACATAATGTATAATGACGACGAAGAGAGCTGAATTCGAAATAAGTATGGTTTATGAAAACAGTGAAGCCGCAATCGCACATGAAATAAAAACGAATTCGTTGGCTGTACAGTATACACTACATGAAATATTTACAACATGACGTCATGTCATCCTGTTGACAAAAACCCAAACGCCACACACGCTGATTTACCCATTTTATATAAGCGAGCCACTGACAGTTTTTAATCTTAATCTTTCAATGTTCCTATTGTGTGGTTTATACAAATGTATGTCATTTTAATTATCAATGCGAAATCTAGTTTATTGGCGTATCCTGTATAACCGATCATTCGTCTGATTTTAACCAGTCAACATTCCCTACTGACGGGTGTACTGGTAAAATTGTTTTTTATTTGCAGTTGTCCCCTCTGTTAATATATACCAGTTTTATAGGAACGGAATTTTTTTATTGACGTGACGATATTTAAATGAAAGGTGTTAATTAGATTCTAAGTGAGATATCACCTCAATATATGGTCCTATGTGTTGGTTATTTATTCCTAATAACATGTAACATCTATGTGTGTAATCTTAATAAAAAAAAAATGAAATAGTTTTAATTTTGATTTAGAAAAGAGAAAAACAAATCGAATATACATGTATACATATTGTCACGGTCATTTTGTATCAATTTACTTACAATCCCCAATTATGCCTGATTTTATATCATAATAAGTGAAGATGAAAATATGCAGTTCGATCATCAGCGATGTTGTGAACATTTATGACAGAAAATGAAAGAAGATACAAATGTATAATAATAATTCAAATGCCTAAAACCTTATTCATACACTGTAGTTCTATAGAAATGTATTATATTTTGCGTTGTCTGTTGAAGTTGACGCCCGACTAGCCGACCCTTCAGTTTTATATTTATATACAATGATATGTTTTATTACATTTTTGCCTGTGAAATATAGAAAATTATAATTTTATAAAAAGAAAATTCAATGGTTTGCCGTTTAATATCAAATATATTTCACTTGTATGGCAGATTTTTTTTATATTTTCACGAGTGCGTAGCACGAGTGAAAATATAAAAAAAAATCTGCCATACAAGTGAAATATATTTGATATTAAACGGCAAACCATTGAATATCCTCTATATATAGTTCGAGAATCACTCCATCTCATGTATCCCCCTCCTCATCAAGTTTGTCGCTACTATAATGTACGCATTCCTCCAATATGATATAGAGTATATTGATTCTACAATAACGTGTAAGTATTCCTTCTAAATAATATTGATACCATAATGACAACTGAAGTTTTACCACGGAATTACTTTCTATCTTAGTCCGTGGTTTTACGTTACACGTACATATGTATATAGACAAGACATTGACATAACGCCTTGGTGACAAGACCTTACCAGGAGGTCACACGCGGTGAACCACCTCATCCAAGCCTTGTTTATCTTGATATGTCTTCCGTTTTGATTATTGATATATCTTGCTATCAAAGATCCGTCGTACACGATTGTTAGTCCGGACGGATGATCACGTCTGCTTTTTTAATAAAACAGTTTTTATTGGCATTTTTAAAAAAATATTTATTGGGGTGTGAAAACATTTAAATCAAAACTAATATCTTAGATCTAGACACGGCACTACGCGGATATACGTTTATAACAGAGTGTTGTATCAGCATTATCTTTTATTAAGGATTAACTTTCTATTTTGTTTATCGGGGGATAACTAGATACAATGGATCACGGGTAAAATTCAATAAGCCGGTTATGTATAGTTTACCCGTTATCCATTGTAGTTATCCCCCGATAACCCAAACAAAATAGAAAGTTTATTCTTATATTTACAGTATCTTTCTGTGAAACGTTCGTAACTATTTTGCTCATTATAGTCCCATCTTCTGTTACAAAATTTCATTTCAAAACTGATAAACGTGAGAATGGTTCAATAAGTGTAACAGAATGAAATTTGCATAAATCGTTGTTAGCTACGCCCACGTTTATTGTTGGTGATGTCACATAATTGTGTTTCAAACTGGAAGATTTTCATAGCTCCGCCCACATGCATTGTTGTCGACGTCATATAAATTTTGCACGTGTTTTGAGTACAGTTATGAGGTGACAATGATAGTCTGTGGAACAATGGTTATCGAGTGAATGTCAGTGTAGACTGTAAATATGTTTGAATAAATATAGTATACACGTGTATCAAATAAAATCTAAGATTTAGATTAAAGGTTAAAATTAAGGTTTTGCAATTCTTCTGAAATTGAGGTCAAATGTATGTGTTCCTTAACCTATGTTGGTTCATAAGGTCCTTCATATAATTTTCATATATACCTGTATTCTGGTGTAATGTCCCTGTATTCTGGTATAATGTCCCTGTATTCCGGTGTAATGTCCCTGTATTCTGGTATAATGTCCCTGTATTCTGGTATAATGTCCCTGTATTCTGGTATAATGTCCCTGTATTCTTGTATAATGTCCCTGTAATTCGGTATAATGTCCCTGTATTCTGGTATAATGTCCCTGTATTCCGGTATAATGTCACTGTATTCCGGTGTAATGTCCCTGTATTCCGGTGTAATGTCCCTGTATTCCGGTGTAATGTCCCTGTATTCCGGTGTAATGTCCCTGTATTCTGGTATAATGTCCCTGTATTCTGGTGTAATGTCCCTGTATTCTGGTGTAATGTCCCTGTATTCTGGTATAATGTCCCTGTATTCCGGTGTAATGTCCCTGTATTCCGGTGTAATGTCCCTGTATTCTGGTATAATGTCCCTGTATTCTGGTATAATGTCCCTGTATTCTGGTGTAATGTCCCTGTATTCTGGTGTAATGTCCCTGTATTCCGGTGTAATGTCCCTGTATTCTGGTGTAATGTCCCTGTGTTCCGGGGTAATGTCCCTGTATTCTGGGGTAATGTCCCGGTATTCAGGTGTAATGTCCCTGTATTCTGGGGTAATGTCTCTGTATTCTGGGGTAATGTCCCTGTATTCTGGTGTAATGTCCCTGTATTCTGGTGTAATGTCCCTGTATTCCGGTGTAATGTCCCTGTATTCCGGTGTAATGTCCCTGTATTCTGGTGTAATGTCCCTGTATTCCGGTGTAATGTCCCTGTAATCTGTTGTAATGTCCCTGTATTCTGGTGTAATGTCCCTGTATTCTGGTGTAATGTCCCTGTATTCTGGTGTAATGTCCCTGTATTCTGGTGTAATGTCCCTGTATTCCGGTGTAATGTCTCTGTATTCTGGTGTAATGTCCCTGTATTCCGGTGTAATGTCCCTGTATTCTGGTGTAATGTCCCTGTATTCTGGTGTAATGTCCCTGTATTCCGTTATTTTATTGACAATTAGTCTCTGTTTTAAGCCCTGTGTTACGCTGGTGTAATGTCCCTGTATTCCGGTATATTATTGACATGTAGTCTCTGTTTTAAGCCCTGTGTTACGCTGGTGTAATGTCTCTGTATTCCGTTATTTTATTGACATGTAGTCTCTGTTTTAAGCCCTGTGTTACGCTGGTGTAATGTCTCTGTATTCCGGTATATTATTGACATGTAGTCTCTGTTTTAAGCCCTGTGTTACGCTGGTGTAATGTCTCTGTATTCCGTTATTTTATTGACATGTAGTCTCTGTTTTAAGCCCTGTGTTACGCTGGTGTAATGTCTCTGTATTCCGGTATATTATTAACGTGTATTCTCTGTTTTAAGCCCTGTGTTACGCCGGTGTAATGTCCCTGTATTCCGTTATTTTATTGACATGTAGTCTCTATTTTAAGCCCTGTGTTACGCTGGTGTAATGTCTCTGTATTCCGTTATTTTATTGACATGTAGTCTCTGTTTTAAGCCCTGTGTTACGCTGGTGTAATGTCCCTGTATTCCGTTATTTTATTGACATGTAGTCTCTGTTTTAAGCCCTGTGTTACGCTGGTGTAATGTCTCTGTATTCAGTTATTTTATTGACATGTAGTCTCTGTTTTAAGCCCTGTGTTACGCTGGTGTAATGTCCCTGTATTCTGGGGTAATGTCCCTGTATTCTGGTGTAATGTCCCTGTATTCCGTTATTTTATTGACATGTAGTCTCTGTTTTAAGCCCTGTGTTACGCTGGTGTAATGTCTATCTATTCCGGTGTGTATTGTTCCTATAACCAAGTCTTTTATTTTGTTTGTCTGTTGAGCAAGATATTTATTTTGATTGTGTGCTCTTGCACTTTTAAAGAGTATTCCATATAATTCAGATTGTCACTAGAAATCCGGTCACAAATACCAATTTTAATCATCTAGTTCATAGGATGATTTACTAGCGGCATTGATCGATCATATGTGCCGTGAACGGATGTCAAAATGCATTTGTCGTATTCTTAGTAAACTAAAATTATTCTGCAAATTTGATGAACACTTTCATGTAAAAGATAACCTGTAGGACGCCTTAAGCGATATTATTTCGGAGAACAATGAGTTTAATGAAAAAGATTAGGAATAAGTCACACGATTTTTATTTTAGAAATTTGAATTTGCTATTAATGATTTTATAAAAGCATAAATAACACCAACCAAAGTCGTTACGCGTCTATCGTTTGTTTCCGAGCATCTTCCTTTCGATGTCAAGTTAGCGTGTGGTGTTCATTACTAACTCTAGATAGATAGCTTTCGAATGGTTTCTTGTGGCAGGACATGATACTCTTCTGATTCCTTGTCTTGGATACACACACCCACGCATTCCTATTTGCTAATCGCATTTGTTATCAAGGCGATAGGTTACATTACATCATTTTGTCCCCGCAAATTAATAGTTTCATTTGTTATACCCATAGTATACAGAGCAAATTAAAGGAACATCGGAAATCCTTTTTGTAATTTCCATTGCTTCAGATCTACCCAAACGTTTCGTTCTATGAAAGATATGTGTATAACAAATTGAAACATCAAATACAAATAAGGCAGATCTATGACCTAGTCTTAACCTGGTATAGTGTATACAAAATTGTACAATCATGATAGAAGAACAGTGAGCTTGTATTTCAAGTATTGTAAATATATAACAGTGTGCTTTGATACATGCCTTAAGCAATCCTAAATAATCTAACATGCTTAAATACAATCATATTTGCAGACAATGATTGGATACAATAATAACAACAAAATGCGTTGAACAAATTTTAATCAAGATCATATCCAGGTATAACGCATTAAGACATTACTTTTTGTGACATTACAGACTCGACATGTCCTTAAACATCGTTTACTGATAACACCCATTATCCTTAAAGCCTTGGGCACGGGTTTAACACCAGGACACTTTCCGAACAAACTACACGTACACGTTAATCACATCCAACATATCACATAAATAGATGTACTTACAAACGCACTAATTCAAAATCACACACGCGTGCACAGAACATATATATCAACCACGAATAATACATACGTATACTTCAATATTTTAATCTGGGAGAAAATATAGAATTTTAACAATGCAAAGAAGTTAACAAATTATTAACTGCTTATTAAAACTTAATGCATGTATGTAACATTCATATACGTTAATCTGTCGTACTTACAATTCAATATACGTAAACAACAATCATTAACATTCTCATAAACGTTTATAATATGAAGAGCATCCAATTGAAATTACCTTACATATTCGGACAAATTAACAAGATCATTGACCTGTCAATGTTGACCATAAATCAGTTTACTTACATCGGTCAACAGTAAACTTTCGTTTACTAGTTAACACAAAACAAAAAGGGCAAACTTACACCGTTAAAAAGTTAACTTAGGTCCAGCAAATAAAGATCAGGAACCAGATAACGCAGACTAGTACCCACTACAGTTCGGTCGTAATACCAGTCACCGAAGATCGTGAACTAGTAAAATAATATTGTTTTACAGTCGGTGTAGTTAACTCGTCAAACAAATCATTGAAAAAAACCTCAATATGAAAAAAATACTTTGATTCGAAATAATTCAATGAAGTGTACTTTCTGTAATTATGGATTTGTAAAACGATGTCTTTCCATTCACACGATATCAATATTTTTTGTTTCTACACCAGGAGTGAAGATCTGAATAAGCTTTCCAAAGAATACGAAATGTAACAAGCATATAATAGAGTTACTTCCCCTTGCGTAAGGACAACTTGTTACATGCACATAAAAAATGTTTACTCAAATACACGGCTCTGTAGTGTTTCGTGCGTTTTGTAAAATGTCTCTTATGGGTTTCGTTTTAGATCACAGCTGGACCAGTTCGTTTTAGGTAACAGGTACACTAAGGTCGTACAGTCAGGTTAATATTACACCAACCCAAGCTTTGTGTAACTTTAGTTAAAAGGTACACTAAGGTCGTACAGTCAGGTAAATATTACACCAACCCAAGCTTTGTGTAACTTTAGTTAACAGGTACACTAAGGTCATACAGTCAGGTTAATATTACACCAACCCAAGCTTTGTGTAACTTTAGTTAACAGGTACACTAAGGTCGTAGAGTCAGGTTAATATTACACCAACCCAAGCTTTGTGTAACTTTAGTTAACAGGTACACTAAGGTCGTAGAGTCAGGTTTATATTACACCAACCCAAGCTTTGTGTAACTTTAGTTAACAGGTACACTAAGGTCGTACAGTCAGGTTAATATTACACCAACCCAAGCTTTGTGTAACTTTAGTTAACAGGTACACTAAGGTCGTACATTCAGGTTAATATTACACCAACCCAAGCTTTGTGTAACTTTAGTTAACAGGTACACTAAGGTCGTACAGTCAGGTTAATATTACATCAACCCAAGCTTTGTGTAACTTTAGTTAACAGGTACACTAAGGTCGTACAGTCAGGTTAATATTACACCAACCCAAGCTTTGTAATCAAGAAAAATGATTAAAATGCATTTTTTTTTTTTGTAAAAGGCATTTTGGCAATCTTAAAAGTATATTTCAATAAAACGTATGCCCTTATACGGAATAAACATTAATATTGTTTATAGAATAGGAGATATCTTAATAAAACCAACAGGGAAATAAATCCCCTATTGGTCGTGTTACAAACACTTCTATTCTATTGATATTACCAACCTTAAAGCTCAACAAGCCCCGAAATGCGGTAGTCACCTTTAATGTCAAGGGAATGCACGAAGGAAATGATTTTTGAATGAAAAAGGAAGTGAATGAATAAAGTATGGCGAATGATAGCCCTCATATGAGGACATTATTGTATCTGTTTGTGTCTTTAAAAATAAAAAATAAAATTACAAAAAAAAAAAAATGTCAATCCCTGAAATGAGTCTTATTCAAAGAACTCAATTGAAATTAGAACTGTTATAAATTATGTAATTCAAATGTATTGAACTTGTATCTTGGCTATTAGACAAATACTTAGTCAGCGTAGGGTACTCTAAAACAGAGCCTAAAGGCTGAAATCTTCATAAAAACAGCTCATCGGACTTGCAACATATCAATCTCTTTTGCAACGCTGCTGAGAACTACAAAATGGTGTTTACTCTAACTGTACCCAGGTCTGCTCTACCAGTAGGTGAGAGGGATGCCTACACGTTGTCATGTGAAACTACCAAAATCAAGTAAAATCAAATTGAAATATATTTTAGAAGATTATTAATAAAAAAACAAAGTCTAAGTAACCTTTGTCGATACATGAACTTAACACGATATGTCATTTGATAATATGGTGTTATGGATGAGTTAGGCCTAGTTGTATCATTTTAAAAAAACTCAGAGAATACCGAAGCGTCAACAAAACCACAATCCGAACTCAATATTGATGAAACTAATGTTATCATTTAGAATAAAACATATATTACAATTGATGTTGTAATACAAAAAAACAATCTTATCTTTACGGTAAATTAATGACACAAAAAAAAAATTTATCAGTTATTATCTTGTATTACAACATCAAGTGTTAAGATTAGGCATCTTATATAAAGTTTACGGTTTTTCATGTACGTCTATGGTAATACACAGATAAATTGTTAAAATATGTTACTTGGACGTGTCCTGGCGTTTGTTTTTTTTTTGTTCATTCCCCGAGCACAATTATCTATGATTTTGACCGGTAAGCCTCTCCACATCAAGTTGAAGAAAAACAATGCCCCACACGATCTGCGTGTAGAAATGAACTATTAATTATATGTCATTTCGTAGCATTCAGTCGAGTCGCTGAAGAGATTGGCATGTTATACGTCCGTTGAGCTACTTTAATGAAGATATCAGCCATACTGCCTTTATTACAACATATGTAACTACGTTAACCTAGTTTTATACCTAGTTAATAGCTAATTTATAGTTTAATTTATCAAAATTACATAGATATATGTTGATTTTTGACAAGGGTTTTTAAATTTATCCTACCAGGGGATTGCAATTTGGAGTGACTATTAGATCTTTTTCGGGGGCTTGTTGAACCTTCAGACGATGTACGTAACATAATACAAAATAGGTTTGATTAAATCAAAGCCCCTGGTCCAAATTTAATAACATTTCGTAACTTAACACACTTACTGTATGATAGAACAGATTGGCATTCAATATAAATATAGAAATGCCCAAAACATGTCTTCAATATATATTTACTCTACGAATGAATTAGATAATGTGTACTGTAATATGTACAAGCGACACACATTGTGTTCAGTATGCCAAAGACATTCCGTGTACACACATTGTGTTCAGTATGCCAAAGACATTCCGTGTACACACATTGTGTTCAGTATGCCAAAGACATTCCGTGTACTCACATTGTGTTCAGTATGCCAAAGACATTCCGTGTACACACATTGTGTTCAGTATGCCAAAGACATTCCCTGTACACACATTGTGTTCAGTATACCAAAGACATTCCGTGTACACACATTGTGTTCAGTATGCCAAAGACATTCCGTGTACTCACATTGTGTTCAGTATGCCAAAGACATCCCGTGTACTCACATTGTGTTCAGTATGCCAAAGACAATCCATGTACACTCACATTGTGTTCTTTATGCCAAAGACATTCCCTGTACACACATTGTGTTCTGTATGCCAAAGACATTCCACGAACACTCGCATTGTGTTCAGTATGTCAAAGACATTCTGTGTACTCACATTGTGTTCAGTATGCAAAAGACATTCCGTGTACTCACATTGTGTTCAGTATGCCAAAGACAATCCATGTACACTCACATTGTGTTCAATATGCCAAAGACATTCCCTGTACACTCACATTGTGTTCAGTATGCAAAAGACATTCCGTGTACTCATATTGTGTTCAGTATGCCAAAGACAATCAATGTACACTCACATTGTGTTCAGTATGCCAAAGACATTTCCTGTACACACATTGTGTTCTGTATGCCAAAGACATTCCGTGTACTCACATTGTGTTCAGTATGCCAAAGACATTCCGTGTACTCACATTGTGTTCAGTATGCCAAAGACATTCCGTGTACACACATTGTGTTCAGTATGCCAAAGACAATCCAAGTACACTCGCATTGTGTTCAGTTAGTATTATGTCTACATTATGTGTTAAGCTAATCGGAGAAAAATCAAAACACAATATGTTCTCTCATTTCTGTGATATGAGGGTAAGAATGGAGCGTGTGAAATGTTTGTCTTAACCTCAATGGCTGAACAATGATGTGACGTCAGGAACCCCCATGCCGTAATGTGACGGAGGCGACGTGATAAAATGAAAACTTTTTGTGATAAATTTACCGTAAAGATAAGATTATTTTTGTGGGCAAATACAAAGT
This sequence comes from Mimachlamys varia, assembly GCA_947623455.1. Lineage (NCBI taxonomy): Eukaryota > Metazoa > Mollusca > Bivalvia > Pectinida > Pectinidae > Mimachlamys > Mimachlamys varia. The sequence goes on from OX392535.1 coordinate 7,548,133, forward strand.
GCAAATATGGGTGATTTATCTTAAGTTCAAGTAAAAAGCTGATATTTTCAAAATGGAAGCCGGTCTAAATGCAGTTCCGTGATGTTTAAGCTAAATCGGTTAGTAGGCATGAGAGAAAATACTTGTTCATTATCAAAGGTGTAAGATAGGGAAATTCCTCCCTCGGGATTTTCCAATTAGGCCAGCCATCGGCAAAGCGTCAGGTTTTGCCAAATTAAAAAAAAAACGTTGTATGCAATTCCGCTATCTTATATCCTGGTCATTAAAGGGTTATAATCTTCCTACCATGCAAGAAGTATAATGTAATGGAATATGGCAGGCATACGACATATGATCCTAAAAAAAACGAAATATCGAAATGATTCGATAAATAGTCCTCTTACATACAATAATTAACTCTCACTAATCAATCCATAGTTACAAGCGAACAATCATTCCACCGGTACTCACACAGTCATGACGTCATAATAACCTTGATGACGTAGGTAACAACAAAATGTAAAACTTTAGGTATAAGTTTAGGAAGAAATCATTAGTTCTAAGAGTAGATTTTGACACAGTATATCGTACATGAGCTACATCTGCCACGCGCACATGAATGGGGGATTTCCTAAAGCTCCATGAGAGGGACATTATTTCGATCCCTTTGATCACTGTCCTCCCGGGTACATCGATCGTGCACAAAGGTCCTAATACTTTCACGTATTTTCACGTCAGACAACCACGTGAGTGGTATCACACACGCCGTAGACGCTCCGAGCCACGTGAAGGCGACTGCAGCGCTCACTGGTGGATAACATCCCGTACAAAGGGACATAAGCAATGTAAAAAGTTGATACGGAAACCACATTGCTATGAAGAAAAAGTCCGCCAGACAAAGGGTGACAAGCGATAAGTATTTCTCCTCGTCATAACTAGATGTGGAGTCCGCCCGATGACAGTCCATAGAGCGGGAGGGGGAGGAGTACATGTTCTGTTCGGCTAGATTTCCTCTAAAATTGTACATCAGGATCAACGTGATCAGCAATATGATGCCTACCGCTGGTACAAAGTATGTTATGATTGGCGAGGCGACGGAAGCATCAAACACCAGGCCGAATATACAATAGCCGTCGTAATAAGGATAATGGTTGGAACCAAGTATCCAAATGGGAAGTACGATCACACACCCGACAGACCAAGGCACCAACACAAGGAACATCTTCACCAGGCCGTTTATAGTCAGCATATGGGAGTTGTTGCACATCAGAACAAAAAGTCGGTCTAGATTCATCAACACGAGCCCTACCATGGAAACAAAGGGCATTAGGACGTCCATGATGATCCAGGCTTTACACATGGTATCCCCGAGCCTCCATGGCCGATGTTCGGCGTAGATAGCTAACGGGATAACAAACCCACTTAGGATGATGTTCACCACCGATATGTTGATGATTTGTATGTAGAGGATATTCTGACGTAACGTTGCCGTGTAGAGGACAGCGACGATAATGCCAGTGTTGAAAATTGCGGAGAGGATAGTCATGAGTACCGCGAAGATGAACGCACGCGGTGATTCCTTCTCATGCTGCTGCAGAAGTTCGAGCAGAGTCTGATTGTACTCGTGGTCATCATAGTACAGGTATGAAAACGAGGTCGACGAGTTGTGTGACGTCATCTGTCAAAGACAAAGTAAAAATCATATAATATAATACTTGTACACACAAATTAGAAATTAAAAACTTTAAAATCTGAAGGAAAGGAACCGTTTATTCAAAATCATTGAAGTGAATCATTTTAGTCACAAAGAGTTTTTTTATCTAATTTCATCATCATTTCCGTCGCTCCCACAACAATACATACAGTTCACTTGTTTAGCATAACACTGATTATTCACAATGGTCAAGCAAATCTGATATCATGAATATCTGCAATGTGAAAATACTTTATATTGTGGACAGTATCAACGACAGCGCCAGTTTGTCGACAAATATACTAATATAGATCATCGTCGGAAACCTGTTCTAACGTTTGTGGCCGTTGGGCTAGAACAGACAGTTACTCTTGTTTTAGTACTAAAAAATGTAACCAATGGTATCGCTTCTTTAATCCGAGGCTACACCCGGCCAAGATATCTCGTTACTGCATATACGATACAAACCTAAACCCATCGAGGCGGCATCGCCTGCGAAGAACACCTGTGGAATGTGTTTGAACAACTTACATGACTTTTTGTGTAAGGACAAATAAGTCCTACTGGACATTGACATCGGCGCCATGCATACACAAAATATACCAAGTTAAAATGATCTAACAGAGCGACAGGAGGTCTAAAACTGACTATTCTGTCTGGTATAAATATTCAAAAAGACTTCTATTCGGGAGAACGAGAATCTAACTATTCTAGCCCACGGGACAAACGTAAAGGCACAGTCACGTGAGTTTGACAAATGCACAGTTCCAACATTTTGTATAGCCCTGTTACAATCTTAACGCTAATGCAGGCGTCGTACTGTCCCGAAATTGACACGGGATGGAAACACGAAATAGGAAATTTTCAAATTCGGCTCTGATCGGATTTCATCTCACCCCTTCATGTAACCGCATCATTGTTGAACTTGTGGGTTACAAACGCGATCCTTGGCAAAACAACATCACACGTACAACATGTATGATGTTTCAATGATGTCCCCGTTTGTCATTCTGCTATTTACCGAACGTCACTAGATTTGGCGAGAAAACAGCCACAGTGGATGAACCAGGCTCACAATATTACCACACTTTGTACTGCAATGTCTCCCTTACCATGCTAACAAACTACAGAATAGGGAATCCAAACAAGCCTTGTTTATAGGCTAACAACATTAATGTATGTCGTGTTTTATTTACACCAACAGATTACTGGCAGTAGCAGAGTGCTTTAGCACTGATCCCCAGCAGGTAGGTTTAGTGCATTTCCTATATATTTACCGATAAAAGACTTACAGCAATGGTTATAAACTAATCAGCCAGTCATTTCAAACTAAACGTGTATTTAGGTCAATAAACATATACTTCTGTCGCACATACCTACCCAGTAACGAATCACATTTGATGTAATAATATTTCAGCTATCTCGCCAAACCTGGCATTAAAAAGCCTACAGCCATATATCTCGCTTTCTTGTTTACGACTGAGGACGTGACAGCAGCGGCAGTCTAATAGTTAATAATCACCGCGCTAATAAAACGGCAAACCTTTTTTATTTGGTGCAAATCGATATATCTTACAAGACGGATTAGACTGTCCAAATAAATTAATCGGTTGTTAAAATCAATAGGGTAGAGATAACGAAGGTCCCTCAATGTTTTATACGCCTCTCACTAAAGGGTTACACCACACCACATAAATCTCGTGTTGTGTGTTATACGCCTCTCATTGAAGGGTTACACCACATCACATAAATCTCGGTTTGTATGTTATACGCCTCTCACTAACGGGTTACACCACACAACATAAATCTCGGTGTGTGTTATACGCCTCTCACTATAGGGTTACGCAACACCACACAACATAAATTTCGTGCTGTGTGTTATACGCCTCTCACTATATGGTCACGCAACACCACACAACATAAATCTCGTGCTGTGTGTTATACGCCTCTCACTAAAGAGTTACACCACACCACACCACATAATTCTCGGTTTGTGTGTTACACGCCTCTCACTAAAGGGTTACACCACACAACATAAATATCGGGTTGTGTGTTACACGCCTCTCACTAAAGGGTTACACCACACAACATAATTCTCGGTTTGTGTGTTACACGCCTCTCACTAAAGGGTTACACCACACGACATAAATCTCGGTTTGTGTGTTATACACCTCTCACTAAAGAGTTACACCACACGACATAAATATCTGTGTGTGCTATACACCTCTCACTAAAGGGTTACACCACACAACATAATTCTCGGTTTGTGTGTTACACGCCTCTCACTAAAGGGTTACACCACACGACATAAATCTCGTGTTGTGTGTTACACGCCCCTCACTAAAGGGTTACACCACACGACATAAATATCTGTGTGTGCTATACACCTCTCACTAAAGGGTTACACCACACAACATAAATCTCGGTTTGTGTGTTACACGCCTCTCACTAAAGGGTTACACCACACAACATAAATCTCGGTTTGTGTGTTATACACCTCTCACTAAAGGGTTACACCACACGACATAAATCTCGTGTTGTGTGTTATACGCCTCTCACTAAAGGGTTACACCACAAGACATAAATCTCGGTTTGTGTGTTATACATGTACGCCTCTCACTAAAAGGTTACACCACACAACATAAATCTCGGGTTGTGTGTTACACGCCTCTCACTAAAGGATTACACCACACAACATAAATCTCGTGTTGTGTGTTATACATGTACGCCTCTCACTAAAGGGTTACACCACACAACATAAATCTCGGGTTGTGTGTTATACGCCTCTCACTAAAGGGTTACACCACACAACATAAATCTCGGGTTGTGTGTTACACGACTCTCACTAAAGGGTTACACCACACAACATAAATCTCGGTTTGTGTGTTATACACCTCTCACTAAAGGGTTACACCACACAACATAAATCTCGGTTTGTGTGTTATACATGTACGCCCCTCACTAAAGGGTTACACCACACAACATAAATCTCGGGTTGTGTGTTACACGACTCTCACTAAAGGGTTACACCACACGACATAAATATCTGTGTGTGCTATACACCTCTCACTAAAGGGTTACACCACACAACATAAATCTCGGGTTGTGTGTTACACGACTCTCACTAAAGGGTTACACCACACGACATAAATATCTGTGTGTGCTATACACCTCTCACTAAAGGGTTACACCACACAACATAAATCTCGGGTTGTGTGTTACACGACTCTCACTAAAGGGTTACACCACACGACATAAATATCTGTGTGTGCTATACACCTCTCACTAAAGGGTTACACCACACAACATAAATCTCGGTTTGTGTGTTACACGCCTCTCACTAAAGGGTTACACCACACGACATAAATATCTGTGTGTGCTATACACCTCTCACTAAAGGGTTACACCACACAACAAATATCTCGGTTTGTGTGTTATACACCTCTCACTAAAGGGTTACACCACACCACATAAATCTCGGTTTGTGTGTTATACATGTACGCCTCTCACTAAAGGGTTACACCATACAACATAAATCTCGGGTTGTGTGTTACACGACTCTCACTAAAGGGTTACACCACATCACATAAATCTCGGGTTGTGTTATACACCTCTCACTAAAGGGTTACACCACACAACATAAATCTCGGTTTGTGTGTTATACATGTACGCCTCTCACTAAAGGGTTACACCACACAACATAATCTCGGATTGTGTTATACACTTCTCACTAAAGAGTTACACCACACCACACCACATAATTCTCGGTTTGTGTGTTACACGCCTCTCACTGAAGGGTTACACCACACAACATAAATCTCGGGTTGTGTGTTATACACCTCTCACTAAAGGGTAACACCACAAGACATACATCTCGGTTTGTGTGTTATACATGTACGCCTCTCACTAAAGAGTTACACCACACCACACCACATAAATCTCGGTTTGTGTGTTACACGCCTCTCACTGAAGGGTTACACCACACAACATAAATCTCGGTTTGTGTGTTATACGCCTCTCACTAAAGGGTTACACCACATCACATAAATATCTGTGTGTGTTATACGCTTCTCACTAAAGGATTACACCACAACACATAAATCTCGGTTTGTGTGTTATACGCCTCTCACTAAAGGGTTACACCACATCACATAAATCTCGGGTTGTGTGTTATACGCCTCTCACTAAAGGGTTACAACACACAACATAAATCTCGAGTTGTGTGTTATACAACTCTCACTAAAGGGTTACACCACACAACATAAATCTCGGATTGTGTGTTATACGCCTCTCACTAAAGGGTTACACCACGCCACATAAATCTCGGTTTGTGTGTTACACGCCTCTCACTAAAGGGTTACACCACACGACATAAATATCGGTTTGTGTGTTATACGCCTCTCACTAAAGGGTTACACCACGCCACATAAATCTCGGATTGTGTGTTATACGCCTCTCACTAAAGGGTTACACCACACAACATAAATCTCGGATTGTGTGTTATACGCCTCTCACTAAAGGGTTACACCACGCCACATAAATATCGGGTTGTGTGTTTTACGCCTCTCACTAAAGGGTTACACCACACCACATAAATCTCGGTTTGTGTGTTATACACCTCTCACTAAAGGGTTACACCACACAACATAAATCTCGGTTTGTGTGTTATACGCCTCTCACTAAAGGGTTACACCACACCACATAAATATCTGTGTGTGCTATACACCTCTCACTAAAGGGTTACACCACACAACATAAATCTCGGGTTGTGTGTTATACACCTCTCACTAAAGGGTTACACCACATCACATAAATCTCGGGTTGTGTTATACACCTCTCACTAAAGGGTTACACCACAAGAAAAACATCTCGGTTTGTGTGTTATACATGTACGCCTCTCACTAAAGGATTACACCACACCACATAAATATCGGGTTGTGTGTTATACGCCTCTCACTAAAGGGTTACACCACATCACATAAATCTCGGGTTGTGTGTTATACGCCTCTCACTAAAGGGTTACACCACACAACATAAATCTCGGGTTGTGTGTTATACGCCTCTCACTAAAGGGTTACACCACACCATATAAATCTCGGGTTGTGTGTTTTACGCCTCTCACTAAAGGGTTACACCACACCACATAAATCTCGGGTTGTGTGTTATACGCCTCTCACTAAAGGGTTACACCACATCACATAAATCTCTGGTTGTGTGTTATACACCTCTCACTAAAGGGTTACACCACACCACATAAATATCGGGTTGTGTGTTATACGCCTCTCACTAAAGGGTTACACCACATCACATAAATCTCGGGTTGTGTGTTATACGCCTCTCACTAAAGGGTTACACCACACAACATAAATCTCGGGTTGTGTGTTATACGCCTCTCACTAAAGGGTTACACCACACCATATAAATCTCGGGTTGTGTGTTTTACGCCTCTCACTAAAGGGTTACACCACACCACATAAATCTCGGGTTGTGTTATACACCTCTCACTAAAGGGTTACACCACACCACATAAATCTCGGGTTGTGTTATACACCTCTCACTAAAGGGTTACACCACACCACATAAATATCGGGTTGTGTGTTATACGCCTCTCACTAAAGGGTTACACCACACAACATAAATCTCGGGTTGTGTGTTATACACCTCTCACTAAAGGGTTACACCACACAACATAAATCTCGGGTTGTGTTATATACATCTCACTAAAGGGTTACACCACACAACATAAATCTCGGGTTGTGTTATATACATCTCACTAAAGGGTTACACCACACCACATAACTCTCAATGTGTGTTATCAGATTGAAGTTGACACTGTGTTTGCATTCACAACCGCATACGAACTGTTCGGTCATTTTACATGTGGTTAAATACACGGTAACTTAAAACTTTACTTATTATAAACGACAGTTTACTAAAGTGAAAATAATTTCCATTTCATTTACATGTCTAGGAAAAGAAAAAATGTCGGTAAACTATGAAAAGATGAAGGAACTTCCGTCCATATTGTCTCCAATCACTTAGCAGGATAATGACGCATTACGTTATGTCGCGAATCGCTTGTTCAAATACACTTAACAGCACAAATGGTTTCACTTCACGGAAGGAATACCAATAAACCGAACGTACATTTCTACCAAGGAAAATCTAATGAGACAAAGTGTTGTGTTTCAGATCCTAGTCGATCGTAAATAGTGAATTAGCTAGAAAGCCCCATTACATTTTTTAGTTTTATGCTACTTTATTAGATATAGATATGGTACATGCTCACTACAGCAGAATGGGGTGATGTACAGACCAGCGATAAAACATCAATCGGTGGTTTACGATGGCAGCAATAACCATAACATGTATATAAGGAGATACACCCACTGATGTTTGTTAATGCGAACATGGGATCTGCTGACAAATGCATTTATTTCTATGCGTACTCTGGTGCATTGGGTAGCATCGTTCGAACATTTGATTGCCTTATTAATAATGCTGACACACTTTTAAATGCAAAAAAACCTTCCCTACAATAATATGTTTTTAATCTACAATTTTTAAAATGTTGTATATTAAAAACAAACTTTTCTCTTCAGTTTTCTATGAACTATCCAAACTATCTACCATCATCCTCTATTTTCATTTTTTGTTTCTAAAATGTGCATCGTTAATGCTCAATTCCTCTAAGCGAAAATCGACACAAACACGGTATGGCACTGCTCCCTCGACGCAATGAGACCAATCTATAGGTAAATCACTAACAATAGGCCGCATTCATTCCCCAGGATACTACAGAGATAAAACAGTGATACACTTTATCTCGAAGTCCACCGACAAAATCAACTTGCATATGTTTTTATTTTCAAAAGTTATATTGATGTTACTGTAAATATAAACGTTATTAAATATACAAAACATGTATAACACGATATCTTTAATACATATATCAGTCACTGTTACTGGTCCGAATAGAAACGTGCCAGTGGTGTGTACGAGAGGACACCAGAATACCTGGTCATGGTGTGTAAGAGAGAACGCTAGAATACCTGGTCATGGTGGGTACGAGAGAACACCAGACTAGCTGGTCATGGTGTGTACAAGAGAACACCAGAGTACCTGGTCATGGTGAGTACGAGAGAACGCTAGAATACCTGGTCATGGTGAGTACGAGAGAACACCAAAGTACCTGGTCATGGTGTGTACGAGGGAACACCAGGGTACCTGGTCATGGTGTGTACGAGAGAACACCAGAGTACCTGGTCATGGTGTGTACGAGGGAACACCAGAGTACCTGGTCATGGTGAGTACAAGAGAACACCAGAGTACCTGGTCATGGTGTGTACGAGAGAACACCAGAGTACCTGGTCATGGTGAGTACGAGAGAACACCAGAGTACCTGGTCATGGTGAGTACGAGAGAACACCAAAGTACCTGGTCATGGTGAGTACGAGGGAACACCAGGGTACCTAGTCATGGTGTGTACGAGAGAACACCAGAGTACCTGGTCATGGTGTGTACGAGAGAACACCAGAGTACCTGGTCATGGTGAGTACGAGAGAACACCAGGGTACCTGGTCATGGTATGTACGAGAGAACACCAGAGTACCTGGTCATGGTGTGTACGAGAGAACACCAGGGTACCTGGTCATGGTGTGTACGAGAGAACACCAGAGTACCTGGTCATGGTGTGTACGAGAGAACACCAGAGTACCTGGTCATGGTGTGTACGAGAGAACACCAGAGTACCTGGTCACGGTGTGTACGAGAGAACACCAGAGTACCTGGTCGTGGTGTGTACGAGAGAACACCAGAGTACCTGGTCGTGGTGTGTACGAGAGAACACCAGAGTACCTGGTCACGGTGTGTACGAGAGAACACCGGAGTACCTGGTCATGGTGAGTACGAGAGAACACCAGAGTACCTGGTCATGGTGTGTACGAGAGAACACCAGAGTACCTGGTCATGGTGTGTGCGAGAGAACACCAGAGCATCTGGTCATGGTGTGTACGAGAGAACACCGGAGTACCTGGTCATGGTGTGTACGAGAGAACACCAGAGTACCTGGTCATGGTGTGTACAAAAGAACACCACACTACCTGGTCATGGTGTGTACGAGAGAACACCAGAGTACCTGGTCATGGTGTGTACGAGAGAACACCAGAGTACCTGGTCATGGTGTGTTCGAGAGAACACCGGAGTACCTGGTCGTGGTGTGTACGAGAGAACACCAAAGTACCTGGTCATGGTGTGTACGAGGGAACACCAGAGTACCTGGTCGTGGTGTGTACGAGAGAACACCAGAGTACCTGGTCATGGTGTGTACGAGAAAACACCAGAGTACCTGGTCATGGTGAGTATGAGAGAACACAAGAGTACCTGGTCATGGTGAGTACGAGAGAACACCAGAGTACCTGGTCATGGTATGTACGAGAGAACACCAGAGTACCTGGTCATGGTGAGTACGAGAGAACACCAGACTAGCTGGTCATGGTGAGTACGAGAGAACACCAGAGTACCTGGTCATGGTGTGTACGAGAGAACACCAGAGTACCTGGTCATGGTGAGCACGAGAGAACACCAGAGTACCTGGTCGTGGTGTGTACGAGGGAACACCAGAGTACCTGGTCGTGGTGTGTACGAGAGAACACCAGAGTACCTGGTCGTGGTGTGTACGAGAGAACACCAGAGTACCTGGTCATGGTGAGTACGAGAGAACACCAGAGTACCTGGTCATGGTGAGTACGAGAGAACACCAGAGTACCTGGTCATGGTGTGTACGAGAGAACACCAGAGTACCTGGTCATGGTGAGTACGAGAGAACACCAGAGTACCTGGTCATGGTATGTACGAGAGAACACCAGAGTACCTGGTCATGGTGAGTACGAGAGAACACCAGACTAGCTGGTCATGGTGAGTACGAGAGAACACCAGAGTACCTGGTCATGGTGTGTACGAGAGAACACCAGAGTACCTGGTCATGGTGTGTACGAGAGAACACCAGAGTACCTGGTCGTGGTGTGTACGAGGGAACACCAGAGTACCTGGTCGTGGTGTGTACGAGGGAACACCAGAGTACCTGGTCGTGGTGTGTACGAGAGAACACCAGAGTACCTGGTCATTGTGAGTACGAGAGAACACCAGAGTACCTGGTCATGGTGAGTACGAGAGAACACCAGAGTACCTGGTCATGGTGTGTACGAGAGAACACCAGAGTACCTGGTCATGGTGAGTACGAGAGAACACCAGAGTACCTGGTCATGGTGAGTACGAGAGAACACCAGAGTACCTGGTCATGGTGTGTACGAGAGAACACCAGAGTACCTGGTCATGGTGAGTACGAGAGAACACCAGAGTACCTGGTCATGGTGTGTACGAGAGAACACCGGAGTACCTGGTCGTGGTGTGTACGAGAGAACACCAAAGTACCTGGTCATGGTGTGTACGAGGGAACACCAGAGTACCTGGTCGTGGTGTGTACGAGAGAACACCAGAGTACCTGGTCATGGTGTGTACGAGAAAACACCAGAGTACCTGGTCATGGTGAGTACGAGAGAACACAAGAGTACCTGGTCATGGTGAGTACGAGAGAACACCAGAGTACCTGGTCATGGTATGTACGAGAGAACACCAGAGTACCTGGTCATGGTGAGTACGAGAGAACACCAGACTAGCTGGTCATGGTGAGTACGAGAGAACACCAGAGTACCTGGTCATGGTGTGTACGAGAGAACACCAGAGTATCTGGTCATGGTGAGCACGAGAGAACACCAGAGTACCTGGTCGTGGTGTGTACGAGGGAACACCAGAGTACCTGGTCGTGGTGTGTACGAGAGAACACCAGAGTACCTGGTCGTGGTGTGTACGAGAGAACACCAGAGTACCTGGTCATGGTGAGTACGAGAGAACACCAGAGTACCTGGTCATGGTGAGTACGAGAGAACACCAGAGTACCTGGTCATGGTGTGTACGAGAGAACACCAGAGTACCTGGTCATGGTGAGTACGAGAGAACACCAGAGTACCTGGTCATGGTATGTACGAGAGAACACCAGAGTACCTGGTCATGGTGAGTACGAGAGAACACCAGACTAGCTGGTCATGGTGAGTACGAGAGAACACCAGAGTACCTGGTCATGGTGTGTACGAGAGAACACCAGAGTACCTGGTCATGGTGAGCACGAGAGAACACCAGAGTACCTGGTCGTGGTGTGTACGAGGGAACACCAGAGTACCTGGTCGTGGTGTGTACGAGGGAACACCAGAGTACCTGGTCGTGGTGTGTACGAGAGAACACCAGAGTACCTGGTCATTGTGAGTACGAGAGAACACCAGAGTACCTGGTCATGGTGAGTACGAGAGAACACCAGAGTACCTGGTCATGGTGTGTACGAGAGAACACCAGAGTACCTGGTCATGGTGAGTACGAGAGAACACCAGAGTACCTGGTCATGGTGAGTACGAGAGAACACCAGAGTACCTGGTCATGGTGTGTACGAGAGAACACCAGAGTACCTGGTCATGGTGAGTACGAGAGAACACCAGAGTACCTGGTCATGGTGAGTACGAGAGAACACTAGAGTACCTGGTCATGGTGTGTACGAGAGAACACCAGAGTACCTGGTCATGGTGAGTACGAGAGAACACCAGAGTACCTGGTCATGGTGAGTACGAGAGAACACCAGAGTACCTGGTCATGGTGAGTACGAGAGAACACCAGAGTACCTGGTCATGGTGAGTACGAGAGAACACCAGAGTACCTGGTCATGGTGTGTACGAGAGAACACCAGAGTACCTGGTCATGGTGAGTACGAGAGAACACCAGAGTACCTGGTCATGGTGAGTACGAGAGAACACCAGAGTACCTGGTCATGGTGTGTACGAGAGAACACCAGAGTACCTGGTCGTGGTGTGTACGAGAGAACACCAGAGTACCTGGTCATGGTGTGTACGAGAGAACACCAGAGTACCTGGTCATGGTGTGTACGAGAGAACACCAAAGTACCTCGTCATGGTGAGTACGAGAGTACACCAGAGTACTTGTCCATTGTTTTATATTTTCTGATGACGTCAGTCATACATAGCTCTTACAAGTTACTACTAGTAGTTACTATACCATGCTTGCCGTTTAGCATTATGAGAGAAAAAGGACTCGTTGTTAGTATAATGTTACCGGATGGGATCTTCTGCTAATTCAGTGGTGTACCACTGAATTTTCCGTGGACCATATATTGGGAGAAGGCGTTGATAAGTTGTAATAACTTGTGCCTAATCCACTGTCAACTTTTGACAATAAATATGTTTAAACTAAACCATTTCTATTCGGCAAAAGATCCGGACTATCGCAAGGAGGCTTACAGGACCATACCTTAAATTCCTAAATACACACGCATCCACATCGCATACAGTGGGTGGTCGTCCTTAAATGTCACTGCCTGTTAATAGGACGTAAAAACAATCAAACCAAACTAAATCTTTGATGAACTCATCAAACATGTCAACAACTAACTAGCCAAATCCTTCATTTTAACATTCAAATAATCAAAGATGTACGATTTTTAATAACAAGAAATCCGTTGACCACGGACCTTCAAGAGTTTGAAATCGATGCTCCTGTTCGCGATATGCACTCAAGAAACGATTTATTTTTAAAAAAAAAACCGGCATAAGTTTATACAGTGTAAGTGGAGCGATATCGGCTGTCCGATTGCGAACTTTCCTTTATTGATAACACCACCCCACTACCCATGGATATCAAGTTGATTCGGTACTCAGGCTCTTGCTCCGGATATCATATCCGTTCTTTGCTGGCGGAGAAACCATCAAACGGGCTACCCATGGTACTGGCTGATGGAAACAATTAACAAATCAAAGGTGGTTATCACATATCTCCCAGGAATAAGTCAAAGTTTTTATACAATGTCATGTAAAGATTATTAAAGATGATGCAGATCAGATAATCCTACCAAAAGGTAGGTCTACACCTACCATATATTGATTAGGGTTTTAACGTCGGAGCAAATGAAAGAGTCTGTCAGTGTTCTACAGTAAAAAGTGAGTCACATACGTGACTAGGTGGTTCTCCCCTTGTTTAGGAGAAACACATGAGTAATGAAGGTACATTTTGTAAATCCAGTTTGGAGTCGAGAAATAAAAACGCCTTCTACCAGGGTTTAAGGTTCGTTGCAGTTTGAAAAAATGTTCCAAGTCTCAGAAGACCATCGTTCTTGCCACTGATGTTGAATTCTAGTAACTGACTGTATGATTGATTTTATTAAAGCCAAATCATGTTTTAGCAGACTTGTTTTGTTTTCATATGAGGCTGAGTGTGTTGAGGATCTTAGCAGGTTAGGTAAGCACCATAGGAAGGAGAGGCAAATATGTTACTATTTCAAGGGAAATTTCTCAATAGGAAAATTGAAATCGTCACATTTATCATACAGCTTAGTAACAGGCTCCCTGTGGTGATCAGCAGAAGACGCTTACTCTTCCGGAACACTTATTCTTATGGTTTTTTGTTTGTACTTTTTCAAGGGTGAATCGTTCCTTTGTTCATAATTTATTCCTAGTTGACTAATTTTTTTTTACGCTTCGGTAGTCTCTGATTTACATACATGTATATATATATATAAACTGTATCTGTATAATGTTAATTAGTTTCCCGCGTGTTCAACTCAATTTTGGCTTTTTTTCAACTTTTTTATTTCCTTTTATGTCAACGTAGCTTGGGTCCCAAAATGTGATTTTGCTTTTTTCGGACGTTTAGGATATTTAAGAAGAAAGGTTTGATATTTAAATGTTTTTTCGGTTCTACTGATTGCATGCTTTGGAGCACCGATAGCTAATCTGAACAGATGATTGTCTTTTCAATGCGGTGTTCATGTGGTGAAGAGCCATACAAATTGTGCACGCTTCCGCAGACAAAGTTAATGTTATGTCCGTTAGTGTTATCGCAGACAATGGTCACCGTATTTCAAACCATCAGTGTATATCTGTACATGAGCACAGATATTAATAATGAACTCTTGGAAGGAAGGTTAATGATTTTGGTAATGCGCTTGATTTTGTTCGCTTATGCAGGGGGAAAAGAATGCGCAGTTTTTGTGTTTTTTTTTACAATCCATGACGATAAACTGAGTGAGATTAACTCAGCTATGTTTAACTCCTGTAGAAAATACAAGATTCGGATACGAAAACAACTTTCGTATTGTGGATTGGAGACATGATCAAAAGCTTGTTCTTTTGGGATTCGGAGTCAATTGAGCAGCAGATGAAACGACATTTGTTTTTCCTTCGATCATTCAAACATGGATCATCCGATTATACATAAAAGGTTATCAATGATGATGTTCAAAAAGACTCGAGTGCTAAACGTGGCCGTTGATTCTTGGTAGATTGTAGGAGCTACCAATTGCAGGTAGGAACTGCGGGTTGATCCATGGAGCCATAGTTCAGTGTTTACCATAGACAGCTTGATTGTACGACAACCCTAGTTCAAAATAATCATCGATAAATAAGACTATATATCAACTAAACAAAGACAACAGCAACAACTGGGAAAACACGAAAACAAAAGTCACTACTTTTATCATAACAGAGTAGAAACCAATTGTCGTGTAAGCGTTTCCTGTTAACAGAGTAGAAACCAATTGTCGTGTAAGCGTTTCCTGTTAACAGATTAGAAACCAATTGTCGTGTAAGCGGTTCCTGTTCCACATGTGGTTCCGTCGTGATATTTCTGGTATAAAGCATGTATTAACCTTCAGTAACGTACCACCAGCCTGTAAACACACCGATCGTTTACGTAGGTGATAGAAGCAGAGCGCGTAAACAGCAACAGGTGCCAACATCGTGGTAATCATCAGACATTTTTTCCCTGTCTGTTTTTCTTCTTTATGAAAGAAAAAAACAAAATGAGATCTAAAAGTCGCAATCCAATCAATCTGAATCTTCATTGCAAGACAAGTAATATAACCAAACGAATGTATTTTTTACCCCGATCTTCTTCCGCACGCAGAGAAAGTTGGAGGCGCGGAGGAAATTAACGCCGTCGATTATGTGCTTAGCACTGAGCTAAGGACGCGGTGTGTCCTCCAGTCAATAACGAGGGAACGCAATGAGAGTGGTGAGCGTCAGAATGATATCTCACCTCTCTTGTGTTAACTATACCTTACTCAATAATTCTGTGTTTATTGGAACACAAGAGGTGTTTACAGATAGCTTCCCCACTTCACCAGTAATTTAAAACTTCCGGAATACCTCAAAACATATGTTGCTTCTGTTTATGGGTGTTTACGATCTGAATACATCTAGTCGTGTGTGTTCTGTGATGGCATATATCTCCACAGTCAAACAGTTGGTAATCACTGCAGACCCTAAAACAAAATAATCAGGAAATGTCGGCATTCTTTCGCAATTTCCGCCTTAGCATTGATTGAACTAACATAAAATAATAATTACCAGAGCAAACATCAAAAGGAAATATGATTTTTACTGAAAATAATTAGACACCACGTAATTTAACAGTTACAAGGAGGGACAAAGTTAGTATTATAGCAACAAAACCAATACATTACATCTTGTTTTTGTTTTGACAAAAAAAGTACGTAAATACCATATTACTCATTTGTGATTGGAAAAGTCAAGATTGTTTGCGAAAGGTGCATATTTTGGTAATACACATACACACATTAAGATAAGTTATGATAAGCCCGATAGAGTTCCGTAAACCCATGCTTTACTTAGGAATTCCAATAGAAAGTAACCTTGGATGAAATCTTATTTAAAAACTGAAACACGAATCATCATAAACAGCGAGAATTTTGTTGACCTAATTATGTTTTGTCTGATTTGTCTGTCACGTATTGTAGTATATGTATCGAGTAACATACTATGTTATCTTTGTTTATTATGTTGGTTGCATCGAAAATTAGGGAACACCGAAACGTTAATAAAATCATAATCCGAACTCAAAATCGATTAAACCAGGGGCAAAATGCAGGTGTTCCGGAAGAGTAAGCGTCTCCACCTTCATCGACGACACCCGCTATGTAAATCTTCGAGATAATGAGGTCTGACTGAGCAATGCCCTTTGACCTTCACAGTACAAGATGGTGCCAATATAAACAACAATATACAACATCAAAAACATTACTATTAAAGCATAACAAAAGACGAAATGTGAAAACCCGTTACAAAGGAAACGATGTGCGTCCGTTCACAGAAAACAGTACTGCCTAACGGAGTAAGGGGCAGAAATGATTACCACCAACGAAATTAATCATAAGATGGTAACCAGCGGATACAAAGATACTTCTGTAGCAAACTTTATCACACAACGTTTCATTGTTTTCTGGGAGGATATCTGAGTGCCTACAGAGATGGAAGTCATACCATGTAGAAGAGGTTAACCCACAGAAATGGTGGGATGCGATACCTGTCAAGTCATAACGGATCACCAGATCACCCAGACAGGTGACCTCGGTGCTCAAAGTCATAGGGAGTACACTACCTATCATTCTGAAACTGAAGCTGTCTACTCATGTCCACAAATAACAGACATCACCTCCTTTGAGAAAACCCCAAGCAGAAGGAGGCTACATTTAAAATTGCCCACCCTTTTATTTGGTTATCGTAAAGAAGACCGATCGCCTCTTTCGTCCTTAGCCTTGAACGATCGCAAATCGATAAGGTCAAACCATTATTATTATTATTATTCTTGGAAGCTGTATATCAATATTTGTTTTCTCCATTTTTCGAAAATTATACATCTGTTCAGCTGTAAAACTAGGTAAATGTGATCAGACGATTGAAGATATTGAAACGCTATGCTTGTATTATCATCTTACTAAGATTCTTTGTATGATATCAAATGAACTACAGCAATGACTGTATATATGTGATTATGTTTCTACAAAATGTACCCCGAAGTCACAATAAGGACCCTTCAGTGATAACGTATGCTGTCGTGTAATTAATTAGTCAGCGTACATGAAACGCCCGCCGAGCTGGCTTGGTTAGCGACGCCTCGCTGGATATGGCGACAGACATTTCTAGAGTTCCCTGGGTGTGTACAGTCGAGCACTCGTGAGGAGGACAGTGATGTCCTCATTAAAAACAAGACGTGTGGTGACTCTGAAGACCGAGTGTCGGGACGATGATAACGACACACCTAAATAACTAGATGAAGAGAGGAAGACGACATTACTATATATAGAGTCCACGGTCAACTCCAGGACAGGTGATGAACGCCCCCTCCCTGTAACATCCAGGATATATCTCAGACTTTTAATTTCATCTGATATAGATTATCGTAATGGTACACATCAATACGCACAATAAAGATCATTTTAACATGTCGATATGTACAATTGATATAAACAAGTAAACTTACGACTGCGTCTATCAACTATATCAGCCTTACCTTGTGTATGTTTATAACATTGATACAAAGTGATAATTAGAAGCATAAGAACAGTTACAGATTTGATTGATTTGTTCCACGTTGTAAAGGTAGCAAAACCAAAACAATCGGTTTGCTGTAGGTATGATAATTGCACGAATGAGTTGTCACCATACACGATGCCGAATTTCGATTTTAAAAAGAGTTTTAGAAGAAACGTGACTCTTGCTTGAAAAATTACTCACCAGTGCAAACATTTGTTTAGAGAATACCGAAGCGTCAACAAAACCTACACCTTACACTAAATAACTTACACTAAAGCTATAGAATACTTTAAAACTCATCTTATTGATAGGTAAAAGTTTCTAAAATTCAAAATGTAATTTTGACATTCAAATTAAAGCTGTATTTTTGTTGGAATCAACGTCATCAACATGTGTTGATCAAGAAATCTGGTGAACAAATCATTGTTTGCCTGATCGGGATAACCGGGAGAAATGAATGACGATGACAATAGCGATGCCGCTTATTAGTTGAATCATCTAATATTCTGTCAACATTTCCGCTCCGTCGTGTGAATGATATACCAGGAGAGGATATATAATGGCTAACCAGGTGGAAAATAACACTCGGCGATAAAACCTGTTAAGATTTCATATTAAATAAAACTCATGAATAAGAAGGCAATTAAATAAAACCGCAAACAAAGTCAGGCTATTAATTAGAACGAACATGAAATATTAAATTTTGGGGAAAGTGGGAAATTGAATAGGTAAAAAATGACAATATAAGGAAAGGGCAAATGCATAAATAGGCGATTGTTTGAAAAAAATACTTTGATGTTGCTGAAAGAATGCAACGAAAGAAATTGTTAGTTATAACTAGATATGATATATATTCACTGGTTTGTAGACATCTTGTGGATAATTCATAAAAGTTAAGACAACTGAAGTTACTGTTGTTTGTCTAGATACAAGTATGTATAACATGTAATAAAATCACACACACACACATCTGTGATATGGACGATCAATTAGCAAACGGTTTTTTTTAATGAAGAAATATGTTGTACTTGTGACGGAAATTTCAGTTTGTATCCCACAACTGCTCACAAAACGTTAAAAAATACGTCAGCATTTACCTAAATACTGTCATATTTTCCAAATATATACTTCATTTTTTTTCAATATCGTACGAAATCAATCTCTATGCGAAGAATTGCGTCAGTCCGTCCAAGCGATCGGAGTCTGGTGAACAACTGATCACATGTCTGCTCGGTCTAACCGGAAGTAGACAGTTGAGGGGAGGATAGTGACGGAAGCGCCACCGCCTATCAATAACACTATCCGAAGCCCTGTCTACACTCTCGCTTCATAATAGAGTACCAGCTTACAATGAAGCGATATGGAATTACTCTCTGGAGGAACATCTCACATAGTCTTAACGCCAATAAAATGTTCAACTTGCTTTCATAGAAAAAAGCAATGTCGTAGAGAAAGAAAAACCAGAAAAGTTGAGTAAATACTTACAATGTATTCTTTTTATCGAAACGTTCCAATAATGTGAGTTATCGCTTTTCCTTACAAGCTGGTGTTATACAATATGATGCCACTTCGAGTTGGTAGTAATATACTTTAAAGATGAAGTACAGTTTAACTGGTTACAGTCCCGAAACAACTGGTTTTTTGTTGTTGTACTTTCCTTTGTTCCTAATTTGCCTCTAGTTTAATCGGATTACGGTTTTGTTGGCATTTTGGTATTCCCATAGTTTTTTGACAACTATAAGCAATCTAACAAAAATATGAAACGGTACTTTTTACTGGCTGCCAAATTGGATCCAACTTTAAAAGATTGATTTTGTTTAGTTTAATAGATTTTAGGTGATTTTAATAGCCATAGACATTTAAGGACGGTCTCCCGTTGTATGCGATATGGACGCGTGTGTTGAGAGCGTGTGTATTTGGGAGGCAGTTGCATGTTCGTGTGAGCTTCATTGCGATAGTCCAGATCATTTATAGATTTAAAGTGCTACCACACTGAAGTATACTACCAAAGGCCCCTAGCAGAAAACTCCTTCTGGTCACGTACGCGTTGTACTGACAACTGTGAACCAGTAGTTACATTCCCATAAAGCTGAGCGTCAAGCAGGGATTAGGTACTACAGTTGTGGGATCGCACAACGTTACACGATGTGCGGTGGGCGCACGATGGGCGAACGGTGTATGCACGATGTGCGAACGATGCGATCCTGGGCGATTATTTCTAACGCACATGTGGGCGCACGATAGATTAACATTGTGCGATGACAATCGTGGTTGATGTAAATTTAGAAATGGTTTAACAATATATACGGTTTCGCGCTAGTTGTTTTTAACATATTTCTATATTTTAACTATTTACATTAGCTGATTGTTCTATCTATATATTTCTTAAAATTAGTAATAGTCTTTCTGTGGTTTTTGAAACAAACACATATTGATAAGTTCTCATTCAAGTAAATATTGCCAGTTTTTACCAAGTTGTACACTGTACCTGTACATGGACAATATATGTAGATGTGTCTGGCCCGGGGCACTAACAACACTCGCCTAGGTGTGAAAACACAGGTAAAGGGAGAGGGTTTTCAAATAACTAATTATAAGAGTCCAGTTTGTTTTCATAACGGTCGCTCGGTAATGGCTGTCGTAGCGTATCGCCGCATACAGGACAGGTAAAACTCTGGCATATTATTTACCTTTTCTGTTACCTGCTAGCTAAACCCTCACTTGGCTGTATCATGGTAACTTTAATACTGTTTACTGTATATTGTTAAATTGACATAATTTCAATAAATATTATGCAAATTTAAATAGTTTTTGGACAAGAGGGTTCCAGATGTTTTCGATTCCGTAATATGTATCGACCAATTGTAACCAATCTATTCTAATCGCACACATAAACGCACGATCTTTCGGTCGCCCAGTTGTGCGCACCAAGGGCGAACGATGTGTGCAAGATGTATGCACGATGCACGCACTCAGTTTTTGGTGCGTTGTGCGATACCACAACTGTACCATTGTTACAGACTCTAGTATGGCTCGGCCATGGGACATAACGTATCGCATTTCTCGCAGGGGCTAACGTTCAACTAAAGACCAAAAGTGAGAGTCATTAATAAGACGAAAGTTGTTTATAAAGAAAGAATGGAAAAGATCCGATCCCAAATTTAGTCGCTTCTTGTGATCATTCTTATGCCCAACCAGCAGGGCAAACATTAAAAAAGTTGGCAATGTCATAAAAAGAAGAAAGAAGGAAGAAGGTTTTCAGCAGGATAATGTGAACATTTAAATGTATACAAAAGCATACCATCGGTGTAAGGGGTATATATCATTTGACGTTGGGGGGGGGTGTTAATTGTCGGAAAACAAAAAGGTAGCGGGGGGGGGGGGGGTCAGAAAATAACGAAGCGTCAACAATACAATAATACGAGCAAAGAATATATCAGAAGAAGACCATTGGAAAAGTACAAGATATTAAACGTCTTCGGCATTACGACAACAGCCGTCATGTAAATCTAGATGGCATCCAGGTAAATGTCTGTTCTCAAAGTAATCACTTTGGCATCATTCTCAATATTAACAAGTAGGCATTATAATGAGCATATTCAAAAACGTCCATCTTCACAACATCAATATGGATGTCGACAGGACAACCATTCGGACAGCTATACAATCCACTTGCATAAGTGAAACAGTCAATGTCATGCCATGTTAACTAAAACCAAATTTTATACCCGTCTCCGCTATACTGCAAGTCTTATAAGAGAGTCAAGTCTCACTGCTCATGTAGTTAGCCATTCTGACAAAAACCGCTGAGTGAGAAAGATATTCATCGTCAGCTATATTCAGCTTATGTCAACCCAAGGACTAGCTCCCAAATGATGACAACGAGTGAAAATTATGTAGCTATGTTATGTGAAACCTGCTTGTCAACAATTTTATGTCTACGTTAATTAATACGGCCATGCCACATCTGAATTTGTCCCAACACTCAACTGAAGTGCTATCAAATGAAGGTCAACTGCCATGCATATATGTCTATCTGCCATTCAATCATCATTATTCGTAATTGTTTCCCATTCGAAACTTGTCCGGATCTTTCTGTTATATTGATGATAAAATAATCAGAGACCGGTTTTGTATTGACGCTAAATTCAATGCTCGGCGGTAATTCCTGGTTTGGACTTCTTTGCAAAACAATGTACATATTTAATATTCCCCATGAAACATAAGAAAGTAGAATCAATAGATTTAATTTCTTCCTTATTTTTCTGATCTCTGTAAATGACAATTCAGCATATTTTGGCTTAATAAACAGATAGACTGCAAGAGACCCAACTGCCTCTCCCGGTATTTATATATCTCTGGTAGCGTTAAAATCTATAAACGCAGGTCATGCGATTAAAACGATTTGATCCCTTTGAGCTATTTTATACGTAAACTTTGTTCACATCATGTCTCGGTCTTTCGATGATTCAGAAGAATTGGTTTGAAGGTTTTGACATATCTGACCCCTTACTGGTAGAAACTATAGTTGAATTCACCAAATTACATACCAAGGAGCTCACACAATGATAACATTGCATTTTTGTAATTAAACAAGAGGGTCTTTACGTTAAAACAAAGTCAGGACGAACTAATTTGAGATCCTTTTAGCTGATTAATTAGTCTCAGAACTGTGGATTTGATAGAACATGGGACATATAATGAACAACAGTAGTGGTTGGTGTTCTATCGTATTACACCACATAAGTGAACATTATCTTGTATTAAGTCCATGACTTTCCCTGAATGTGTGAATATTTCCTTTTTCTCTCGAAAGAGTAGAGCCGCGTTGGCCATGAAGTAAAAGACAATGTTATCAAACAGGGAAATGCAAAAGGATCTATATCTGCAATCCGTCTGCATATCTTCCTTTTAAGCCCACGTCTAGACCGTGATGTGTTTATAAATACGGAGGCCATTTCGAAGGCATTAGACACATTGTTTGCTTATACAAATCAAGACCGCTTATTTTTGTTGTATACAGCGAAAACATGAAACATAAGCTCAGAAGAGTTGTTATCAGGACAGGGTTCAACATATCATTACT
Source organism: Mimachlamys varia (assembly GCA_947623455.1). NCBI lineage: Eukaryota > Metazoa > Mollusca > Bivalvia > Pectinida > Pectinidae > Mimachlamys > Mimachlamys varia. The sequence goes on from OX392535.1 coordinate 7,571,339, forward strand.
TAAAGAAGCTGTGCATGTCTTTCGAGACGAAATTTTGAATGTGGTCGGAAGACTCGATGTAATAAAGAACTTCGATCATAGCTGACCTCAATCCTGACGTCAATATGTCTTATTTCAGGGCCCATCTTTTATTATACAATTGGCCTTAACAAACAAAGGACTAATTAGGTCTCAAAGTACTCCAAAGGCCCCCACTAATTGCGTGTCGTCAAGGCAACTTACTCCATCACCGGGCTTCTACACAAAGTTGACATTTTGTCTCTCAATCAGTATGTACCTCACCATACGGTTGTCAGTCTGTAATTCAATGACGTCGTACACACTGATACATGTCGATAGTACCTGCATTACCCCTAACTCGATTATAAACAGACGAAATGTCACGTGTAGTCACCCACTTGTTCCTTTTCTCTAGTGTGTTATATATTTGTTTCCTATAACGAAAACAAAATGATGATCCAAATAAATTTACTTCACCAACGAGTACCCTACGCTCGTGTATTTGTACAATAACCTACATGTATGAATTTGTCTTCCGACTTAACAATGACAACGTAGATGTTTTTTATCGATTTTTTTATTAATAATTTGACAACTGCATGTACCAGTATCTTTAGGTTCTACCGTTTTAAATAACATCTCACTGTTTTCTGTTGAAAATAGATATAACATTATATAAATGGAAAACACAATTACGTGTTTACTTGTTGTGATTGACAATGATGACTTTTTGGAAACCGGATGTTTACTTGGATGTGACAAAGATTAACATGGCGAATGGAGTCGATAAAGCAAAATACACTTCCTCCTCCGGAACAGCTGGTCTTATTCTCTTGTACTTTTATAGGTTCTCGTGGTAAATATTTCCTTTGTTCATATTTTGCCACTGGTTTAATCGATTTTGAGTTCGGATTTTGATTTTGTTAACGCTCGGTATGCTCGAATTCATTATGCAAATGTGACAGTGTGCATGTCCACGTCTCCATCAAGAAAAAAATCAAAATCAGAACAATTAATATCAAAATGTTTCTGAGCAACGGTATCGCACCATCCGTGCTAGAAGCGTCTGTATACCCTCGCCTGCCGAGAGAAGGAAGTGGTAGTTCCCGTGTAGGCCATAATTACTTCCGGGCATGCGCTATCCTAGCTTCCATTAGCTGATCTCATGGCGCGAAATGTCTTTCAAACGACAGGACATATCGGCTTGTCTGGGGTTGGAAACAAAAATAGAATTAATAAAATCAATTACCGACCCGTAGAAACATCACAGCGTCGCCATTTCTCACAGTTTATGAGTCAAATTGACTAAATTAAATCCTGTCCGGGAAAAGTTTTGTGGGTTACTACGTAAAATAATGAGATAGTGACCAGACAGATACACCTCTACCCACTGTCTGTGCTGTATGAACTTCGCCCTCCAATTGTCACAGTTCGGTACAAATGATGGGCGAGAGTCCTTACTAAGAACGGTAGTATTTTTATTCCTGACATGAAAGTGTCTCTTGTATGACCAAGAAAATGCGTCACGGTAGACATCTTGTTGGCTTCACCTTAAGGAAAGGGTCTATATGTATGAGTCTATTTGGCTAATGTCCAGGATATTTTCTTCGTGCGTTTTATATAGATCGCTCCTGGCACAGTTACTGCTGACGGCCGCTTCACTGAATAATATCAAGGATTGACCATCAATTAGGGTTATCCTGGGATAAAAACATGATTGGTCAAAGGATATCGGTGGCATGTGTTTTTTTGTATATCAAAGAGTCATGGCACACTACTTTTGTAATTATCACAAACGTCTTCAATGAAAACCACTTGTGTATTGGCAGATGTTATGACTAGATCAATGAATTTTGCCCAATCTGCCTTAGGAGTAGCAGCGAGCGTAACGTTCAAGGGTGGGACACCCTAAGCTTGCTGTCATTGAAATGAGACTCGAATTGTGTAAATATCCGGCCACGAACATTAATCAAACACTGGTTAAAAAGGACAAGTGAAAAAAATTTCATAGTCTTATACATGTAACAGAAAAGGAAACGCGCAGTTTTCCTGTTAAATCTCATTAGCCACCAACACAATCAGACGCTGTCAAAACCCCTTACCTGATCTACGTAATGAAATTACACGTATGCAGCATATACATATGTATACACACCGGCTGCAAACAGGTTCAGCAACAGAAGAGGTTTACATCAACGATTTCCACAATAGAAACATACAAAACACAACATGATACTAAAAGGTTAACTTTAAGTTTCATCAAGATTCATTTCATCTCAGAAAATACAAACAAGTATTATGACCTGAGCAGTAAGTATCTACTTGTGTGTGTACGTGAAGTCGACCTAAACTAAACTGTCATAGCCAAAACCCTTTAGGAACGCTACACCACTTTACGTGTAAATATGAATAAGAGGATACCAAAGCGTAAACAAAATCATAATCCGAACTCAAAATCAATTAAACCAGGGGCAAAATATGAACAAAGGAAAGATTAACATGGAGACACTTGTAAAAGTACAAGAGAATAAGAACAGGTGTTCCAGAAGAGAAAGCGTCTCCTGCTTCATCGACGACACCCGCCATGTAAATCTTGAACACTGTAAAAGGGTGTGCTGAGTCACCTATGTGTGATGTACCACTGGACTCGTTAAGGTGTGCTGAGTCACCTATGTGTGATGTACCACTGGACTCATTAAGGTGTGCTGAGCCACTCAGCCTGTGTGTAGTCGGTCAAAACGTAAATATGTGCCTAGCAAGCACACGTGGAAAATTGGAAAATAGCCTAGACCAGGAAGCGTATTGCTACGATTTCCTTAGCCTCTTGACTAGCTTCAGGTTTACTTTGCCAAACTTTGCAAAGGTGTTTGCACGCTGGATATCACAAGGAAGCTTCGTTAAAATAATTATATGAAATAGATGTGAGAGTCTAATAAAAAGTTATTTCTAGATGTATGTATTCTCATATGATTCCCATGATGGCCGACAAAATTACAAACGATTCGTTCTGAGCATTTCAGTCTTACGAGGCTTTACATTGTAACTGGAACGTCTCCAATGTCCTCCGGTGTACCTACTGTAAATACATTTTATGATGACCTAGTTGTGGCCCTCAGCATACTTACCTCACAAGATATACATTTAATTTTACAATGTAAGTAGAAAGCAACTTTTGTGTTAGAAATATCCTATTTAAAGGAAGAACTTTGTCCGTTGACATTGCTGACAAAATGGATACATTTTATACAACGAAGCATCGTCATATATGATTTACTAATAGCTACCTTTAAAACTGAGTCATCTATGAGTATGCCGTTAAGTTGAAGAATTCCATAAACAATACATTGCTCATTAGATACAAAATACAATATTTACATTGTTCACATTTGCATTTTTCAAAACCAAATCAGGGAATACCGTCGCATAAACAAAGCTCAAAATGAACTCTAAGGAAAGATTGTAAATAAAAATTGTATTTACAAGTATTTGTATGCGCTCTAAATTAATTATGGCGATTGTAAGACATTATTTGTGCATTACAAATAATATTATTTTTCCAAATGACGAGAGCTTTTAAACAATTGTATAGAGAGTTTTATAAATGTTGTATACCAATATTAATATTACAGCAACCATAAAACCTGTCCGTAGTTGTCACGTCTATCAATATAATCTCGATTTTAAGAGGAAGCTCTAGAATAACAAATCGAAAGCGACATGTAAATACCATAGCTTAAATAATCAGGATGTAACTATCAGGAAAGGGAAAGTTCACGATCGTAAAATCGAAATCGTCACATGTATCGTATAGTTCAGTAGTATGTTGTCCATATTGTTTATATTGTAAGTAAATATTGAGGTTAGTGGCTGATGTACAAAAGTCTCTCCAAGATTTTAAGATTTGAACGATATACCATCTGAAATTATCGACACACCATTGTCGATATATCTGAAAGTGTAATTAAAAGATTTGGCAAGGTTTGTGTTACTCGTCCAGATAGGCTCCTCGACAAATACCCTAGTATAAAAACGAAAATCTAGTTAGCTAAGAATTGGGCACAGCTTGTTCCAATTTGAATGTAAACAGTCTGCTCAACAATCTCCCCTCCAAACCCAACAAAAATGTTGTCAACCATGAATTTTTAATCATTCTTACTATATACTCCTTTGTATAATTTATCTTGATTTTATTGTGTTTTTTCATATGGAATAATTGTATCGTCGTCTGCACCTTTCTCACATTATCAGAGACCGATCACATAATTTCAGTTTGGTGTCAACATTCTAGACATAATGAGAAATCGCACCTATTAAAGATATACACATTGAGAATGGAATTATCTCTCACGGTTATCAAGACAGGCTTTTTACAAGGTATAGACAGTGGGGATAAAGGTCAAACTTCCAAAATATGTACATGTAGATTCTACACCTTACAAGATATCTACAGGGCATAAAATGCTGACATATAAAGTTTAAGATATCTACAGATGATAGAATATTATACATTTAAAGTTACTGATTGTGAGCAAAAACACACCGTTTAAAGATGACGATAGAGAACTAAATGTCACATTCCAAATTAGAAATAGTAAATCTTTTGAAAGTATCGACTATCAGTAAAATAGATAGACTCGTCATAAACAAATGTAAAGACAAATTCTTCGTCATTCAAAAATGTAACTTCTCAGAGATATTAATAGTAAAAATAATAATAATTTTTCTTTTAAGATATCGACATTTGAAATAAATATTAAAACATTCACAAAGGCGAAAGGAACTACAACATTTTTTTAAATAAACGACAATGAAACCATAATCCCGCAATAAACCTCTTATTAGAGATTATATAGAGATTTATAAAACGAGTCGAAAAAATCTTCAACTAAACGAGCCTGCAAGAGCCTACAGGAAAAGTCATTTTTAAACCCCAAATGCGTAAGTCTATGACGTCATATATTGTCGCATTACAATTGAAACAACTGATACGTATAACCAGTCGGAGAGTCATTAGGTTTACTACAACGGGTTAATACTGTAACGAAATACGACAAGGGTATGTTCACTGTATAACACAGTATACGATGTATAACATTAACAGTAATACGGTAGAAATGTGATAAATCAACATAGCATTATAGTCCACCTATATGATAGATGGGAATCTAGAAATAGAAAAATGACAATCGATTTGTACTTATCCGAAATTTCGAAGAGAGAATACTTCTCACATGCACTGATTGGATATGACGCTAAAATCTGCAAACAGGCCCCAGATTTAGACTTAAGCGTAATGTGGTCACCATTTATATATGTTTTGAAGATTGTAGAAACCAAAAATGCAGCAAGCAATTACATTGATCCCACATTAGTTTCCCAAACGTCGGTTAAATTACTTATTCAATCAAGTCTAAACGGGTATTTTATATGCAATATCTATATGTGAGGAAACTAAACTTAACTTCCTTAACAATCAAAATTCTTCGCAGTATATCTATTCAAGCTTTGTAATTCATAATCGAAATAGACGAAATGTAATTCTGTGTGAACGAAGGTGGAATATTCTACGTGAAAGTAGTTCGAAACTAATATCATATTTTAACTGTAAAAGCTGTTTATAGGAGGTGACCTTTCGGTACAGAAATATGACACATTAGGTAATACCAAGGGGTTTTGTATTGATTTTACCACATACTCACAACGTAGTGGATACCCCCCCAAGTCATAAATCCAGACAGCTCATTTCTCCAAGAATTCTGTAGTGCAGTTTAGTTGAAGAGAATATAAAATAGCTTTGTATATTTCGATGTCATCAGGGAAGTCTGTGATCTACGTTGAATGTTTTCGCCGTTCTATTTCCTGCAGTTTTCATCTGAAGTAATTCGCGATACCCTTGTTACTGTACACATGACATTCAAATTACCGGAAACAAACCAGCAGCAAAGAACAGTATCCATGGAGATTAAGAAAGGTATTTACCGATATATATATATATACGAATTAGTCTTGATTTGGTGATGGAACTTCTTGTGTATAAAAGGAAATACAATGTATTTGAGCAAGTGCCATTGAAAATGGAACAGAGCAAATTTTCTTTGTATGACATAGTTCCGTTTGACCTTTTTATATAAAATATTGTTTCTCGCATAATGTAAATAAATACTTTGATATTAGTTATCCGATACTCTCTGAGCTGAATGAAAGGAATGCTTTCCCGATTGACGTATTTCCTTTGGACTAAAATAAATCAAAGACCTGATTTTCAAGGTATACATCCTGTCCGTGTGTCACCGGTCTTTGAGTCGGGTGATCCTGTATTAGACTCCAGTATGACTGAGGTACAGACATGTCCTAAGGTTAGCAAGTAATGCATAAAAGCGGTAAAAAATCTAATCGTCGCGTGCATCTAATACTGTATCATTTCTTTGTAACGTTATATCCTTAACGACGTCTACAGGTCCACACGGCCATGTAATACTGTATCATTTCTTTGTAACGTTCTATCCCTAACGACGTCTACAGGTCCACACGGCCATCTAATACTGTATCATTTCTTTGTAACGTTCTATCCCTAACGACGTCTACAGGTCCACACGGCCATGTAATACTGTATCTTATTATACCTCTATTATATAACACAGTCAGGGATTGGTCGAGAGCCGTCACGTATCAGGGAGACTACACTTCATGTCTCCCTCGCGTGCATCATGTCCAATTTCTCATGTCTCCCTCATGCGGAGCCCCTCGCAGGATTCTCTAGAGAGTTGTAGTTCGTGGTATAGAACTCTCCGAGGTGTTCCGATGAACAACATGGCAGACGACAGACGTTTTCATTAAGCCGACGCCGATGAAATCAACAATAAAGGACGCGGAAAACACAAAACAGGCCTCAAAAGGATTATACACAGTGACATTGAAAGATTAATAGAATTACATTTTTTTTTAAATTGAACTGTTTATTTCTACATATTGTTATTTAATAAATGTATTGTTTGTGAATCATATGAATACAGTCTTCATTGATGCTGTATTTCGGTATAATAAACAATTTATTGCCCTGGTTGTAGGGAGACATGACGATTTGTTAACCCAAGGCATGTCATATTTTCCCGAGGGCGAAGCCCGAGGGAAATATGACTTGCCGCGGGTAAACTAATCGTCAGGGCAATAAATGTATAATGTCTTTGTAACGTTCTATCCCTAACGACGTCTACAGGTCCACACGGCCATGTCATACTGTATAATGTCTTTGTAACGTTCTATCCCTAACGACGTCTACAAGTCCACACCGCCATCTAATACTGTATCATGTCTTTGTAACGTTCTATCCCTAACGACGTCTACAGGTCCACACAGCCATATCATGTGTACATTTATGATTGAATATCAGCTGACATATACGTTGAATTGGTTAACTCTGCAAAACTGAATGATAATGGTTTATAACACTTGTAATGTTGCGATTTTATATATACGATACATTCTGCAGTACACTCCAATACATGTATGACAGCAACCGTTTACACAACTTAGCAGTAACCATCAGCAAAAAAAAGCAATTGGTATATACATGATCTCACACGAATCTCGTGTAATATGGAATATATTATAAGTGTCCAATAATTAAATATGTCGGGAGCATTTAGGCGAGTGACACGTTTAGTTATTTTACGAGTTAAATAAAATTTCATTTTACATTTACACGAGTGTAAGATTCTATTTACCATATACCTGTTAGTTTTGAGAAAATACACAAAGACTCTCAAAGTGAGAGACTATCATACATACATGACGTCATAGACACATATTTTATTCATGACGTCACATTAATGTTTTAAAAAAAACCTCTACAACCAAGGTCATATAATATACATGCATTTAAAAACCAGAAAATACCAAAGCGTCAACATAACAATAATCTGAACTCAAAAGCAATTAAACTTGGGAGAAATATTAACAAAGGAAAGATTTACATGGAAATAATCGTTAAGTACAACAGAATAAGACCAGGTGTTCCGGCATCGAAAACAACCCGCCTTGTAAATGTAGGTCATATCCAAGTAAACGTCAAGTCCTCAAACTACACAACAAAGCTTACATGCTACATGCTGACAAACATTATATTATGTACACATGCTACGTGCCAAAAACTTCTACAACCAAGTTCAAATGATATGTGCTAATTAAAACAAACTATTTAGTACACAGTCAAGATCTTATGTTAGGCGCTAACAAACTACCAGTATACCACCATGGTCACATGCTAGGTGCAAAAACTCCATAACCATGATCACATGCTAGGCGCACACACTCCTTAACCATGATCACATGCTAGGCGCTTACAAACTACTAGTATACAACCATGATCACATGCTAGGTGCACAAACTCCTTAACTATGATCACATGCTTAGCGCACAAAGTCCTTAACCATGATCACATGCTAGGCGCTAACAAACTCCATAACCATGATCACATGCTAGGTGCACAAACTCCACAAACTACTAGTATACAACCATGATCCCATGCTACAAAAATGTAGGCGCTAACACACTCCATAACCATGATCACATGCTAGGCGCTAACAAACTCCATAACCATGTTCACATGCTACGTACTACATGCAGCATATGATATAATCAAGTTCACGTGTTACGTGCTCACAAATTATAAAACCAAATCTAAATGATCTAGCGAACGAATATACAGCCAAGATCACATGTACAAATGTATAATCAAAGTTCAATGACACGCGGGGAAATCATGAAAACCTGTAGTCGGAGCCAAAGAAACACAATCAATTTCACACTATTTGAAGGAAGAATCAGCTCTCCTTACTGTTGGGCTTTAGATCACAACAGGATGATGGGTGTGATATTATCATTGCATGACTAGATAAATAATGAACCGCCATATATTGTTCTGTGAGCTGTAGGGAGACGTTATTTGACCGACTTAGTGCGATGACGCCCGACACTCTGGTTAATACCCCTAGCGCCATGAGGTTTTCTATGACGTCAAATCACTAATATCTTATTGTAAATTATCTGGATTTCTACATTTCTGCACAACTAGTGAACATTTTCGATGGGACCAAATCACAATTAAATACTCTCTTTTCTCTTTTAGCCTTACATTGGTTCTCCACAGGCACTCATTAATTAATACAAATATACAAATTAACTCATGGGATTAATTTAATACTCTCGGATGTTCCGTCTAACTTATAAATGTGGATACGGTACAGTAAGACACATCAGGAGTATGTTTTATCGTCCTTGTAGAGTAATAGTAGATAACTTCCAACACAGAGCGTAAGTGTGTGGAATCCTTGAAAATATCGAGAATGATGTTATCAACTCAATGATATACCGACCTGGTGGAATCAAATATTGACAGAGGGTGGTAACCCGAGGTCAACACCATACCGAATCAAAGGTCCTTAATTTTAATATTAGATATGAAACTCGTTTCCAAAAGACTGAAGTTGCAGAATACATATCTGGATCAAGCATAAAATTTACAGTGGGGCACTATAACGCCAAATGATTATGACGTCACAAACGCAATATTGACTCGGTGTTTCTAAAATTATCACAAAATAAAGACCTCCACGTAACCATATTTTAGCCAATAACATTTGAGGAAAGTCGGACCACATCTAATATATATACATATCATATGGCAAAACATAATTCAGAGTATGACGAATGCGCCGTTACTTGTCCCTTGTTCAGACTCTATAATTGGTTGACCTCGGGCAGTCGTGAAGGTTCCACGGGAGACATAAGTAACGAGTGTTACCGTGTGGAGGTGTAGTTATACTTTTTGTAAACCTCTTGTGTAACATTGATGAAGACATCTATGTTTAAAAACTGCCTCATTACGTAGCTTGTTTCCCTACATGGTCGATACAGCGGTCTTTTCGTTTTCATACATATGTATACGGGATTACTAGTTTATATTTTGGCCAGGTCATTATTGCTATTTTGGTATTAGTTTTGTGGTTTTCATGATGCTGCTGATGATGAGGAGGAGGAGGAGGAGGAGGAGGAGAAGGAGAGGAGGAGGAGGAGGATCGTTTAATGGATGCAACTTTCAAATTTCAAATCTAGACTTCATGTTATTGCGGGGGTAAATGGTGTTGGTGATAGGCTGGCAGCAGGATTAAACAATGGTTTGATGCATTGAACGTGTAACTGAAAGTCACTGGTGCAATAAGGTCGCCATGATCTGATTTAGTAATGTAGGCCGGGGCATCAAACGAAGGCGACGATGCGTGTGGAATACTGCTGGAAACTAAAGTACAATTCAATAAGACGACCGCTGACCGTTACCAACCCCAAAGACCGTCACTGACAATGATACACACTGTTTGTGAGCAGGGTTTATTCTTGAATTCAGTTGGTTGGTTTTGTTTTGATCGGCTTGTTTGTTATTCGTCCTATTAACATCTAAAATTGTATCATCCTTGATCCTATCTTTCGGGGTTTTTTTGCACACAGCGTTAGCGAGCGTTATCCCCGAGGTATCGAGGGGGAAACTTTATCAACTGTATGACATTAATAATAAATAAAGGGACTAATTTAAATGGATCACGAATGTCTTATAAATTAAATTATACAACTAACATACGCTGGTTAAACAAAGTAATATACCTATTATATATGTTATCATTTGGATAATTGTATTCATTAGCAAGGTCTTTACGTCCAATAACTAAATAGGAATAAACAGCACAAGGCCAGCTATCTTACCAAGAACTAACGGGAACGAACACTTGTGTACCAGGAAACCTGGCGAGTGCCAACACACACCCTGAAAACTGACAGACAGGGTCGAAAAAGTGATATAGATCCCCAACGTCAAGATCATTTGTTTTCTTCTGGCACTGAAACCAATAACATTGAGAAGCCAACGTACTAATGGAGTAATGTGACCAGTCGATCTTATGTTTTTATCAGAAATATAATTCAGATATCTTACATAGGACATGACATAGGAGTAGGCATATTGAATCTTACAAGACTACTTGTGATACACCGAGTCACCGTGTTATAAAGTCCTCTTCAGTAATCTAACACTTTGATGTAACGTTAAGTCAGTAATAGATCATGAACTTTACCTTTCTTTATAGTAACACTGGATTTTCATCACATAGCATACCAACAATGTTATTGTAGATGTTATCATACTTTCGACACATGATAAGGGGTAGGCTGGTGATTGGTTTCCAAGCATAGGTATTAATTATGACTTGGTAACCACCACGATCTCATTTTTAAATGGACGATTTAGACGAATTTCGACAATACGCAAATACACAGAATCCTGACCGTACACCATCGTTTGACATAAACATACTGCAAGGAAAAATCTCATTTTACACAAAAACCAATACAAAAAATAAAGTCCATGTGTTCTGAAATGGTAGGTGTCAGGTTCTTTATCGATGAAACCATAATATGAATCAAGGTTAGGCTAAAGTAATTCCAGTTCTTCCAACGGATAACGGGGTAGCGGGACTCAGAGATTTACCAATGGATATGTTTATATTGTTCTTCATTCCTTTCTCTTAATATCTAGATTTGTTTTACTTATGTTGATAAGTCGGTTAGCATAACAAGAACAACATAACACCCCCCCCCCTCTCTCTCTCTCTCTCTCTCTCTCTCTCTCTCTCTCTCTCTCTCCGTAACTAGAGCAGCATAACCCCTCCCCCACCCGTACCTAGAACAACAAACTTTCTCTCACCGACCGTAACTAACACAACAGACCCCCTCCCCAGTAAATAGAACAATATAACCCCTCCCCGTAACTAGAACAACAGACCTCCTCCTCCTCTGTGACCCGTGATCTACATCATTCACTTACATCAATAACGATGGCTGTTTACCGGTATGTCTTTGATACGCTCTATATTACCTGTAACAGATGGTACGTTGTAAGGTTTCGGTGACTTAGTTTATTCGGAAAGTCGATGTCTATCTTTGACCTAGAGATCAGTATGGCTACCTGCATGTGTGCTATCTATTACACCTTTAATTGGTCCTTCTGTTACACCTTTAATTAGTAAATACTAGCACTCCATCATCAATGTCCCGTATTGTTGTCCGTTTAATATTGCCGACACACTTTATTAAAACTACATGTAGATCTTTCATGTGTGACAACTTACATAAAAAAGATCCGGGTTCTCCCATGATTTTACGAGAATTGTCATTTTATTTGCATTCAAAATAAAAACAAACGAGAAGGATCTTATTTCATCCAATGGGAATGGACCTATTCTGAATATCGCACTCTGTTTATCTAATCACTCTTTTTACCAATTCAGTGAAGTTATTGGAAGCAATGGCATAAAATATATTTCAATTATCAGGCGTCATTAGAGAGTCAAATAACACCCGTATCATCAGAATCTGGCTATCAAAGTCATTTAAATATTGGACAGTTATACTTGTACTTGCGAGTTGGTATTTGGTATGGTAGTGTTCAGGGTGGAAAAATCAAATGAACGAAACACTTTTGAGAAGGGTTGCTTAAAACTTATCAGAAGAGCCTCCCGACTTTGGCACTCCTGGAGTATACTGTGTCACAATAAATCTGAAGCCCTAATTTATCGGTACTAAGAATGGTAATAAGACGTTTTGATAATGACTGGCTGAACAATCAGAAGAGCCAGCGATAAAACGTTGCCTTTTTTACAAGACGTTTCATGAATTAGTCGAACGTATATACCTTACTGAACTTGAGATTAATGGCTCAACAGACTCTCCTACATCAGCTTCTTACCTCGATCTTTACTTAAACAATGACCAACACGGGCAACCTACTACTAAGCTGTATGCTTAACGTGACTATTTCGATTCTTCGATCGTGAACTTTGTCTTTCTTGATAGTAACATCCCAGCTTTCCCAGTTTACATCACAGGGATTCGAGAGATACAGGTTGATGGAGACTATGGGCAAGTTTTATGGTCGCCATCTTTATCTCATCGAGAAATATTCTGTATATGTGTGTGATATGAAATGGACGTTTTTTGAGTTTGCTTATTAGTGTGCTTACTTGTTGTGATTGGTAATGATGACTCGGTTCTCATTTTGACGATTGATGCTTACTTGGATGTGACCAAGAGTTACATAGCGGGTGTCGTCCATGAAGCAGGAGACACTTACTCTTCCGGAACACCTGGTCTTATTCTCTTGCACTTTGACGAGAGTCTCCATGTAAATCTTTCCTATTTTGCCTCTTGTTTAATCGATTTTGAGTTCGAATTATGGTTTTGTTGACGCTTTGGTATTCTCTGATTTATAAGGATCATTGGCCGGTTTCTTGAAATATTGTAATACTAATGTATAGCTAGATGGTATTCATCTTTCGAAAAACCGGTCAATGTGTAAATATGGTTACCTTGGTTATGATAGCTCAATTGAACTCGTTTAATAAGTTCCATATTACATTGACAATCATGTAAGAATGTAAGATCCTGTATTTAACGTCAAACTACAAAAACAAACTATTGGTGTAACGAAGGGGAAAAGGGGCATGGAAAACTAAGTTTCCTATTTCTGGGAGGAGGACGTTTTAATAGCCACATGTGAATCTGATGCTCTATGTGTAGAAATGGTGCTCTATCATGACGTAATCCAGCTTTAAGCGGGGCAACGATTACTGCTGGTTCCGATAGAGGCAGTCTGCCGGTAAATGTCACCAACTAGTAAAGGCGAACCACAAGAAAGGATGTAATTATTCTATAAAAGATTACATATACTTGCTGCTATCACCTCCAAAATCGAACCTCGCGTAGATGTAATTGAAACTCTGCTCTCCGTCTCGCCTACACTTGATGAACATAAATAGATTTCCAAGTGTTTAATTTCAAACGTCTTTGTAACAATATTAAAACTTCATCTGATGACAAGTACATGTAATACCCACAGACTTTACGTGTCCTAATTTCTCTATTTTTATATATAACATCCAAAAGGGTAACATTTTTTTCGAAGACGAAGTGAAACATCGGAACTATCAACTATCATAATTGATGATGCAAATAGAAATAATTTATCACAAATGAGACGTACATTGCATTGCAGTTTCATCTCACTGTTATATATGTACTGTGTATACAGTATTTACTGTGTAGAGATATCTCATTATATATATATTAACTGTTTTTTAATCACGTAGAGTGAGATTTGTTTTACAGATCTTCTATGTAACGACAACACATACACAGTTCTGTACGACTGCGTAGCTATTTTACGTAAGTACTGATATCGCGTTATACTTGAGGCGTTGGAGATCCGAGGAAGGGTGTCGCTTACGTCTCATAATAACAGATTATTAAACCAATGACGCTCCCTACCCAATACGAGCATAGCTCTTACAAATACGTGTAAAATGTCTATAACAAAATGCGTTATATCTCACATAAACATCCTCTACAATTGTAACCCATGTTTATCATTTACATTATGTACATTATCATTACTGCATTACCATTATTTTTGTCGTGATAAGAAATATGAATAATTCAAATTGTTATTCACAGCGCATAGTATGAATATAGTGCGTGTATTTTAAGATATATGAAATTGCATTTTGTGTCATTTATTTAAATACCAACTTAGTTTTCGTATAGATGTGAAGTTAAATGTAGACATGACCGTATTTGTCAAACCTGACCCTGAGGTTCTTCAAACTTGACGTTTTTATTCATCACCACTCCTTAGCAAGACGCAATTGGGAAAACAAGTTTATCGAAAAACATGACCTGCTACTTTCTACAAGCATTTTTAAAGCCAAAATTGAATTATTTAAATGTAATCTAAAACCATATTACAAGCTATGATAAGATAACAAACAAAAAATCAGAGAGTATCGAAGTGTCAACAAAACCATTATCCGAACCCAAAATCGATTAAACTAGGAGAAAAAATGAAAAGAGGGAAATATTTACATGGAGAACCCTGTAAAAGTACAAAAGAATAAGACCAGGTGTTCCGGAATAGTAAGCGTTTTATGCTTCATTGACGACACATGCCATGTAAATCTTGGTTACATCCAAGTAAACATCAAGTCTTCGAAATGAGAACCGAGTCATTGTCAATCACAACAAGTAAGCAAACAAAATGAGCATATTCAAAAACGTCCATCTTCATATCACATAAAGAACACGTTTGCTATTAGAGTAATTTTACAACACTCTGAGGAAACATATACTTGCAACACGGGGATCACAGGCGTTCCTTACATATTGGAGATCAAGATGGTGACCATAAAATGACCTGTCCGAGTAATACAAAAATGTGTCGTAAAACTAGAAAGGGAGAAAAGCTTAGTTATCAGAGCAGAATATGCGCGTAATACTGCTTAAAATGTGTCGTAAAACTAGAAAGGGAGAAAAGCTTAGTTATCAGAGCAGAATATGCGCGTAATACTGCTTAAAATGTGTCGTAAAACTAGAAAGGGAGAAAAGCTTAGTTATCAGAGCAGAATATGCGCGTAATACTGCTTAAAATGTGTCGTAAAACTAGAAAGGGAGAAAAGCTTAGTTATCAGAGCAGAATATGCGCGTAATACTGCTTAAAATGTGTCGTAAAACTAGAAAGGGAGAAAAGCTTAGTTATCAGAGCAGAATATGCGCGTAATACTGCTTAAAATGTGTCGTAAAACTAGAAAGGGGGAAAAGCTTAGTTATCAGAGCAGAACATGCGCGTAATACTGCTTAAAATGTGTCGTAAAACTAGAAAGGGAGAAAAGCTTAGTTATCAGAGCAGAACATGCGCGTAATACTGCTTAAAATGTGTCGTAAAACTAGAAAGGGGGAAAAGCTTAGTTATCAGAGCAGAAAGAAAACAATCTGCACCAAACCTATTGGCCTTTCAATCTGTGACTACAAGGGTGGTTGCCCTTTTCCGCATGTGTTTCTGTTTCAGTTCTATTTAATCTAACTGTACCGTATCGTTTTTTCCTTACTAGGCTGATTCCCACAACACTATCATCCCACGCTCTCCCAGAATCTGTGAACTTCACGGAGCCCTGAATTACGTACCGACATGAGCTATGTGAAGATGGACAGACCAGGACTCCATCTTTACTCATCGTTAGGTAGTGTAAACTAGGCAATGGTCATTCTTGTTGAAACCGTTGTTTCAATCGAATCCTTAATTAACGATTATACGGAAATACATCAACACAAACAAACCAAAAACCTGTTAATACTGAAGAGTCAACAAAACCATAATCAAAACTCAAAAATAGATCCAACTGCCTATTTCAAATAAAAAAACTCATTTTAAACGTCACGTTCACAAAATCATGTTTGCTTTCTTTAAAAAATTACAAGACTTACATGATAGTACATATGTGTAAGTCGTATATGACAGCCAACAATGTGGAGTTTCGGAACTGCTTTTTTTACGCGGACTTACATCAAAATGATCGACAATGACGTTTACTAAAACAGTATTATAACATTATTTGTATGCCGACCTTCTCCACATGTTTTAAAACTGATATATTCTCGTCAATCACCAGAACCCATCCCCTAATGGTTGTATTTGAGTACTATTGTACAACATCGCAAGAATTTTCACAAGTTGGACTTAGAGAATGACGTGCACGTTAATAATTCCTCAAACCGCTGTGTATCATTGTTTAGGATTCACAAACGATCGAAGTGACAGGATGTTTATGACGGCAATACGTTTGTTTATACAACACCACCTTCAGTCGCTGGATAATCGTAGTCCTAATTAGCAGACGGATGCAACAAAGGTAATACAAAA
Source organism: Mimachlamys varia (assembly GCA_947623455.1). Taxonomy (NCBI): domain Eukaryota; kingdom Metazoa; phylum Mollusca; class Bivalvia; order Pectinida; family Pectinidae; genus Mimachlamys; species Mimachlamys varia. Next base: position 7,588,134 of record OX392535.1, read on the forward strand.
GTGTATATCGCATGCTGATGACGAGGATAAAACAGGGTAAAACTTGTCAGCGTTAGGGACATTCGTACCGACCGGGCGTCGCGCGCTATCACACAACACGGGCGACGGGGAGGCTCACGCGCGGACACTAGTTATACACATTAAAGTGATAAGGAAAAACATCCCGACCTAACTGAATCAGTCGATACAACTTGTTTCAGAAGTCCCAATCAATTAGAAGCAAGGATGACGCAGCATTGCATGTAACTACTCCCTAACCTTTGCGGTTTAAAAATAGAAAAAAAAGTGTATTGCATGGATTGGAATTGGCAGCCGTTTCCCTACGTCGATATTTATTACCTATATGTGGCACTGATCCGGGATAAAGCTTGGAGTAGTCACATTCTATACCGTACAAAGGATGGTTCAGCCGTCGTCCATATCCATGTCTGGTACACTTAGTCAATACGGGATCCTAACGATCCACACGCCATATTGGGTAATTGAAATGAACCCTATCATTAAGTCACGTCTCGTAAATCACAGCTGTAATCTCGCGAGATTTGAATTTAAACAAAATCTGGTGGTCGTCACGCCATTGAGGATGAGGTAACATCTCCTCTAAACCGATTGATACTAGCCTTCATTGGATCCTAGCGAACACTGACTGCCAACGCAATTATATTAATGATTACATCAAAAATATCATAGGTCGTTTTATATGTCCGCTGAACAATCTAAACTTAATAAAGAAAATGATATGTTTTTGGGTTTGAGGGAAATAAAAAAAGGGTCCTTATCAGCAAACAACGTGTCTACCCCCGGGATATAACACCATTCCCTGGCGAACTGAGATAAAGAATCATTCACGCTAGAGAAGGCCGTGCCAGTTTTGAGGTTGTATACCTCCCGGCCGTGCATGATCTCCGTAACAGGCACAGAAATAGAGCGACCTGCTTATTACGTCAGTGCGGGATACGTAGTATCAACTTTAACTTATCCAAACTTACAATCTACTTTGAAATTGCAATAGTGTTCAATAAAATTTTGGAAATAATTAAATAACTGAAACATCCGTTGCTTTTGAAGCAGGTTCAGGCCCAAAATGATAACGGAATATTGTGAAACTGTAATTGTGTTGGCAGCAAGGTTTAACATCCATGCGGCGTTAATAATTGCTATGCTTTTTAAAATATGATATTTCATTAACTTTAATTGCCCCTAATTGGCTAAACGGAGCCAGCGCCTGGCGGCAGAGCTGGCCGGGATTTGGTAAATTATAATGCTATTACCTCCAAAACACATGTTTACATACGAGTTGAATACCGGACGCCGCGAAGTCAATAGCAGGTTTACAAGACATTTGATCGCGCCACTTGAAATCATTACATGCGGTTCAAGAAGGCGAGAGTTGTTCAGCAAAGCAAAACTACTTCTAAATAGTGTAATGTTTATAAACGTAACCATGTTTACAAATAAACAGAGTTTTCGTGCAAACGTACAATATTTCTGATAACCCTTGTATAACTACATTTTAAAATACTATTCGTGTTATCGCAGCAGCAATAACCATCCTAAGAACGTCAAATCTGGTGTCCTCGAACATGTATGATGATAATATAAACACAACGCAAAACTATCATACGATCAAAACCAGGAATACCCTTAGTTTAATCAAAGCGTCATAAAACCCTGCCTCGACCTATATATTATTGTATTTGTAAAACCCAAGTACGATCGAAGCCTAAAATACTATCCTAAGATCAAACTTTCCTTAACATCATTATATCATTGTCGAACTAACAATAACGCTCGTACAGTCTCCGTCATCCTCCTTAACATCATTATATCATTGTCGAACTAACGATAACCCTCGTACAGTCTCCGTCATCCTCCTTAACATCATTATGTCATTGTCGAACTAACAATAACGCTCGTACAGTCTCCGTCATCCTCCTTAACATCATTATATCATTGTCGAACTAACGATAACCCTCGTACAGTCTACGTCATCCTCCTTAACATCATTATATCATTGTCGAACTAACGATAACCCTCGTACAGTCTCCGTCATCCTCCTTAACATTATTATATCATTGTCGAACTAACGATAGCCCTCGTACAGTCTCCGTCATCCTCCTTAACATCATTATATCATTGTCGAACTAACGATAACCCTCGTACAGTCTCCGTTATCCTCCTTAACATCATTATATCATTGTCGAACTAACGATAACCCTCGTACAGTCTCCGTCACCCTCCTTATATCATTATACCATTTTCAAACTAACGATAACCCTCGTACAGTCTCCGTCACCCTCCTTATATCATTATACCATTTTCAAACTAACGATAACCCTCGTACAGTCTCCGTCACCCTCCTTATATCATTATACCATTTTCAAACTAACGATAACCCTCGTACAGTCTCCGTTATCCTCCTTATATCATTATACCATTTTCAAACTAACGATAACCCTCGTACAGTCTCCGTCACCCTCCTTATATCATTATACCATTTTCAAACTAACGATAACCCTCGTACAGTCTCCGTTATCCTCATTATATCATTATACCATTTTCAAACTAACGATAACCCTCGTACAGTCTCCGTTATCCTCATTATATCATTATACCATTTTCAAACTAACGATAACCCTCGTACAGTCTCCGTCACCCTCCTTATATCATTATACCATTTTCAATCTAACGATAACCCCTCGTGCAGTCTCCGTTATCCTCCTTATATCATTATACCATTTTCAAACTAACGATAACCCTCGTACAGTCTCCGTCACCCTCCTTATATCATTATACCATTTTCAATCTAACGATAACCCCTCGTACAGTCTCCGTTATCCTCCTTACATAATAGCATTGTCAAACTATCAATTAAACCTCGTACAATCGAAGCCTCTGTATATAGGTTATATAGTATACACATCATACTACTTTTTATGTGTGTCCTGCATGTGTACCTAGGTTATATATTAATGACTAGGAAGCAAGGAAGTGATTGTTAACTTGATTAAAACCAATAGCACTGTAAGCAATTTATAGAATATGGTAAACAATCATTTAACTATGTATTTTACGATGAACACAAGTAAAAACAATATTCGACCAAATTTATTCGTGTGTTGTAAATTGGTAATATTGGGCATACGTTGCAAATGTATGAAAGTGTACAAAAATCGATCGATACAATGTACATCCGTTAACATAAGTAAAAAGCACACCTACATATAATGTCCCTTTTGCATTTTTCAACTTGTAATTCCAAAATTTTATTTATTTTTTTTTATTTTATTTTTGATAGATATTAAAATCCCTATATTGTGGCAATTTTTCTTTAATTTGGTGACTGGGACCATTACTGTTTAAATGCGGTTTTTTTTTATAAATAAAACAGGCTTACAACTGACATGACGTCACACGTGCGTTATACTAATTAATTGGGGCGTCCCATTCACAAACTTCACAAACATACACATGTAACATTTTTATCACGAACACATTGCATACGTAACAAGAAGATATGTGTTGATGTATTCTAAATCACCAAGTACATCCTACTCCTCTGGGGTTTGTCTAAATATAAACGTAGCCAAAATACCGCAAATTAAGTGTCGACATTGATATATATCGCATAAATAACTCTTATATTTAGGTAAGATAACGTTATAAACACGCAGTGACGTAATAGGTACAGTAAAAAGGTATGTTTAATTATGAATTTAAATAGGCGGTATTGTTTTAAACTTGACAGGTACAGGAAGGTATATACAATAAAATATGACCGAGAAACTGTCTTGTTACATGTATGGCGGTATACACAGACACGTGTTTAATGCATGTGCATGTCACAACTGACAGGTACAGTTAATCATAATTGTGTATAGGCCTCCAGTCCGGGTGTTGTATGGGGTGTCTTCTAACAAGTCCAGGTCAGATCATCATTGTGTATAGGCTTTAGTCCGGGTGTTGTCTGGGGTGTATTCTAACAAGTCCACGTCAAATCAAGATTACACTTGATTATATCATATTTCAAAATCTTAAAACAAAATATGTGCTTCCATGTTTCAGAATACTTATTCTCACTTGGCACACACGCCATAAGCAGATACAGGTACCTTCGAAAACTAAAAACGATCCGACTCCTGTCTTTAATTTTCTGCTTATAATATAGTGACCTTTAACCTTTCCTATCACCCGATTAGGGATGACTAGACACAGAACAGTGTTAAAACCCACTCCATTTTGTTTTTGCGTTAGACTCTGCATATTGATATAGTATGAGTAATATAGCTAGTTTAGTCAATTAAACTGATCGAATCGTGTGTCTACCCTTCGAATACACCTGTAATCATAAAATATTCTACTTGTTGATAGCGTCGACTTTGACACGCTTTATTTTCGGTCTCTGATTCACCTAATGTTTACCAGATTTTATCCCTGTTGTCGTATTATGTATACCTATTCCTACCTATAAAAGATTGGCAAGATTCGTTGATTAAAGGGAATAGCACACCCTCGGTCACACATATAAAATAACGTCTGGTTTTGTGAAGAGGTAGCCCAGAGTTCATATTTACAAGGGAAATTCAATTAACAGACTTACCCCAGCTCTCGCTGGGGAATGTTTTAACACCCCGCAGTTCATCTTTGGTGGTCATGATATTTAAAGTTAGATTTAGAAAGATGAAATAAGAATTCTAGTCTTTCCAGACCTGGACTGCTACTTGTGTTAGGTGAGAGTGTTTCAGCAGGTAATTGCCGTATCACATTACCTGTCATAAATGTCTGTTCAAGATTTCCAAGACGATACCAACATTCCCGCTACTTCACATCTTTGTGTTATATACATTTTAATATTCTCTGAAACTGTTTATATATTACACCTTTTTGTATCCTTTTTATACAAACTTATGCAAACATTAACACATTACACGAACAAACGAAGAGTAATATATTTAAATACCTTACCTTGTGTTAATGAGCAGTCATAGTCCGGGAACTTTCCGTCAAACGCCTGCAATAAAACCAGGTTTATGATTTCTCATGCAACACAAAACCTATGAATTCATGTTAAGTCCTGTACATCTCCAGAATGACAAAAAGTAGTGTTACGAGATTGGCCTTGATTACATGCTGAAGAATCTTCTTACGCGTGCATGATAAACCCCTCTCCGACTTCTTCTTATTAACTGTAGTCCGACTCGTTTATGTTGAGTGTTCTTTTCTACGTAGGGTTTCTGATAAGCCCTCTCCGAACTCTACCGATCTAACTACGGTTCCGTCAATCACCCTGCACCACCGTGCTATGTTAGCATACTGACGGCTACGGTCCGCTCCGTCACGTATACAGCCTCCCGAGACACCGTAACGTTGGACTTCTAATTATAGGTGTTGCGTGAACCGTGACGATTACAGAGAGCTAGAGCAGCGAAGTGTGGTAAGACAGTGCGATGTCTTACGTACGGTTGTGCTAGCACTATTATATATAGTACACAGTGTATACAAACTCTTCTACACCAATCACGGTTGAGTAAAACATGTTATGCTTACTCCTGTGACGATTGTCGCGGTCGCCTATATACTCATCAACCCTCGCTGTGACTCCCTCCATCTGTTTACTCGGCGTCGTTTAGAGGTGTCAAATGGATCGTACGTGAAAAACACATGCAAACTCTCGATCTGTAAACATTTTCTCTCCTTTCATGAGTCACACGCTCGCTTCTGATCGACAAATTGTGTTCTTGGCATCGGTCTTCATTTAAAACAGGCATACTAATGTAGACAATGATAAGGAACTTTTTTTTAATCTGTTCATCTCATCATTCATGTCCTAATGACTGCCAACTGAATTTGGTAGAGTTATATTGGGGCAATTTTATGTAATGGTTAATATGATGTGATGATACATGTATTAAAAGGTTTCTAAACAGGTTTTTAAAACTTTGTTTTCCAAAACGAATGAATCAAAAACCACATTTTCTAACACGATGTACAAATTGTCTTATGTGAATCACAGGGGGTTTGTAATTTGTCAAAGCTCTATTTTTGACACATACAGTGGTAAGGTTGTTACAAAAATAAGCTTTGATTTCTTAGGGTTTTCCCCTAGACATCTTTTAAAAAGCAGGGTGTTCTTGAATGGTATACAATGTACATTGCTAGTTTTCGATATATCAGTCCTCAGAAATTGAATTTTTTTAACAGCACCTGTTCTAGGAATTAGTTATTACGTAAACGATACTTAATATATTCTTCAATGTCCAAATTAATTGGGAGGGAATAATTTTAAGCATAGAAATTTAAGAGTTATTTAAGGATTAACCTTTGGTTTTGTTTAGTTTATGAGATCATAAATCCAATGGAGCACGAGGTAAATTGCGTAAACGCGAAGCGTTTACGTTAAATTTACCGACTGCTCCATTGGATTTATGATCTCATAAACTAAACAAAACCAAAGGTTAATTCTTATATTTACAGTATTTTCCTGTAAATGGTTCATAATTTTACTGTTCAATTTAGCCCAATCTGCAGATATTATTTCATTTCAAAACTTACAAACGTGAAAACAGTTCAATAAATGTAACAGCATGAAATTTGCATAAGCGGTAGCTAGCTCCCCCATGTTAATTGTTGATGACGTCATACAATTGTGATTCGAACGGGATAATTTGCATAGCTCCGCCCTCATGTATTGTTGTCGACGTCATAGAAATTTTGCACGTTCTCAAGTATAGTTATTGGAAAATAACACTAGTTTGCAGTACAATGGTTATCGAGTGAATATCAGTGTAGACTGTAAATATTCATATATATATTACTTTAATCGTATTTCTAAAAATGTTTAATTAAAAACTTAACACTTTCAAACTTTCTTTCCTTGGGAACAGCTTATCCACTAGACTAACATCATGTATGCATACATGCAATGGTAGTGAGATCTTATAAAAATCTTACTCCGCCCACACCCTTACTGTGTTTTGATTTGTTTCTAGGATATCGAACATTGTTTTCGTTCTATCATGTTGGACAAATCTTAATTGTAAGGTATAAACAATAAAAGGAAAGGAAACAAAACCAAGAAGTTATCACATGGCAGGAGTAGAAGGAAAAGAGGGAACCAGAAAATATAATATGGCAGGAGTAGAAGGAAAAGCGGGAACCAGAAAATATAATATGGCAGGCATAGAAGGAAAAGAGGGAACCAGAAAATATAATATGGCAGGAGTAGAAAGAAAAGAGGGAACCAGAAAATATAACATGGCAGGAGTAGAAGGAAAAGAGGGAACCAGAAAATATAATATGGCAGGCATAGAAGGAAAAGAGGGAACCAGAAAATATAACATGGCAGGAGTAGAAGGAAAAGAGGGAACCAGAAAATATAATATGGCAGGAGCAGAAGGAAAGAGGGAACCAGAAAATATAACATTTGAGAAGGACAAATGAGTTTGGATTGATACGGACTTCACTTTTTCCTCACACATACAGTTAGTAATATGTAAAGCAAACAGTATTATCGGCCTAATTGTAAGATCTTTCGCATACTTGGACAAAAACTATTTTATACAACTATTTGAGGCCCATACAAAGGGAACGATATAGAGCCATTCAGAAGAGCGCAAAGAAGGGCGACAAGGCTAGCTAGTTCCTGGTCTCAAAGATCTACAACAAAGCGACTGTCAGAAGAAGCTGGGGAATCCATCACTCGCATATATAGAAGACAGAGGGGAGATATGATAAACGTTTACGAAATTAAAAATTTCCATGATAACAAAGTTACCGATGGGGTAATCGACCACAGATAGGAGTCAGAACGAGAGGCAGCTAAGAATAAATACCGTCCATTGGTTTCCGAAAATGCTCTTTTTTGACTCAGAATTGTCGATTTATTAAACAGCCAACCAGGTTTGGTCGTACAGGGAACACCTATAAAATACTACGATAATTAATATATTTGACAACCATTGGAAATATTTGGAACTGACAATTGACCATCTTGCTAGAGTCTATCTATTACCGGAAGTGACTATTGATTTTAATAATTTAATGTGCTTATTGTTGCTATGAATATAGAGCCAAAGTAATGCCGGCGTCAATAGACATTAAATAGCTTCGCTAATCCAATTAAATTACGCTATTGCAAGTTAATGCAAATTTGCGATCATATATATTAGTAGTTTGGATTGTGTGCAACCTCGGAGCCGGAGGTGGGGTGGGTGGGTTGTGGGTAATTTCGCCATTATTAACATATCGCTCAATTGCGATCACATCAGCAGATAAAACTAGTTTTAACGCTAAAAATCGTTTCTACTTGATGTACAGGAAAACGCATGAATGAGTGATATAATTTTTTTAAACGTCATATATGCACATTAAACGTACTCTTCATCCGCTGGCATTATACCCCTTTCTTCATTACACACACCATTTCCGGGTTACAAAGTTTTCTCCAGTTATCGTGGCACCTTTTTATTACTTATGACACTCGTGATGTATGGGAGGCGTGGCTGTGTTTCGAGGTGTAGTAGAGGCGTGGCTGTGTTTCGAGGTGTAGTGGAGGCGTGGCTGTGTTTCGTGGTGTATGGTAGGCGTGGCTGTGTTTCGCGGTGTATGGGAGGCGAGGCTGTGTTTCGAGGTGTAGTAGAGGCGTGGCTGTGTTTCGAGGTGTAGTGGAGGCGTGGCTGTGTTTCGTGGTGCATGGTAGGCGTGGCTGTGTTTCGCGGTGTATGGGAGGCGAGGCTGTGTTTCGTGGTGTATGAGAGGCGTGGCTGTGTTTCGAGGTGTAGTGGAGGCGTGGCTGTGTTTCGTGGTGTATGGTAGGCGTGGCTGTGTTTCGTGTGGTATGGGAGGCATGGCTGTGTTTCGTGGTGTGTGGGAGGCGTGGCTGTGTTTCGTGGTGTATGGGAGGCGTGGCTGTGTTTCGTGTGGTATGGGAGGTGTGGCTGTGTTTCGTGGTGTATGTGAGGTGTGGCTGTGTTTCGTGGTGTATTCGAGGCTTGGCTAGTTTTCGTGGTGTATGTGAGGCGTGGCTGTGTTTCGAGGTGTATGGGGAGCGTGGCTGTGTTTCGTGGTGTATGGGAGGCGTGGCTGTGTTTCGTGGTGTATGGGAGGCGTGGCTGTGTTTTGTGGTGTATGGGAGGCATGACTGTGTTTCGTGGTGTACCTTCCATGACAAACACTGGAAGTGACCAGTGAATGGGGATGTTTATAGCTCCCCATCGCCACCCATACAGTATAAATCATTTCTATTTGATGTACAGGAAAACGCATGAATGAGTGATATAATTTTTTTAAACGTCATATATGCACATTAAACGTACTCTTCATCCGCTGGCATTATCCCCCTTTCTTCATTACACACACCATTTCCGGGTTACAAAGTTTTCTCCAGTTATCGTGGCACCTTTTTATTACTTATGACACTCGTGGTGTATGGGAGGCGTGGCTGTGTTTCGAGGTGTAGTAGAGGCGTGGCTGTGTTTCGAGGTGTAGTGGAGGCGTGGCTGTGTTTCGTGGTGTATGGTAGGCGTAGCTGTGTTTCGCGGTGTATGGGAGGCGAGGCTGTGTTTCGTGGTGTATGAGAGGCGTGGCTGTGTTTCGAGGTGTAGTGGAGGCGTGGCTGTGTTTCGTGGTGTATGGTAGGCGTGGCTGTGTTTCGTGTGGTATGGGAGGCATGGCTGTGTTTCGTGGTGTGTGGGAGGCGTGGCTGTGTTTCGAGGTGTAGTGGAGGCGTGGCAGTGTTTCGTGGTGTATGGGAGGCGTGGCTATGTTTCGTGTAGTATGGGAGGTGTGACTGTGTTTCGTGGTGTATGTGAGGTGTGGCTGTGTTTCTTGGTGTATTCGAGGCTTGGCTAGTTTTCGTGGTGTATGTGAGGCGTGGCTGTGTTTCGAGGTGTATGGGGAGCGTGGCTGTGTTTCGTGGTGTATGGGAGGCGTGGCTGTGTTTCGTGGTGTATGGGAGGCGTGGCTGTGTTTTGTGGTGTATGGGAGGCATGACTGTGTTTCGTGGTGTACCTTCCATGACAAACACTGGAAGTGACCAGTTAATGGGGATGTTTATAGCTCCCTATCGCCACCCAGACAGTATAAATCATTTCTATTTGATGTACAGGAAAATGCATGAATGAGTGATATAATTTTTTAAACGTCATATATGCACATTAAACGTACTCTTCATCCGCTGGCATGATCCCCCTTTCTTCATTACACATACCATTTCCAGGTTACAAAATTTTCTCCAGTCATCGTGGTACTTTTTTTTATTACTTATGACACTGACGCCATCGGCTGGTTATTGGGGTGTATGGGAGACGTGGCTGTGATTCGAGGTGTATGGGAGGCGTGGCTGTGTTTCGAGGTGTATGGGGAGCGTGGCTGTGTTTCGAGGTGTATGGGAGGCGTGGCTGTGATTCGAGGTGTATGGGAGGCGTGGCTGTGTTTCGAGGTGTATAGGGAGCGTGGCTGTGTTTCGAGGTGTATGAATTATGGAACTGGTTTAATGAATTCCCTATTTCATTTACATTCTTGCAAGTTCCTTCATGTATCATATTTCACGTGTATACATACTTGCAGATTGTAAATGACATTGCTCCATTAGCCGCTGATAACTTATACTAGCACTAACAGTGTTTATGCTTCAAATCAATAAAATTGCAAATAACCCTATTGACTTAAAGGCCGTTAAATCATAAATGTCAACAGAAAGCATTGTTTTAGGCCACAGTGTTCAGTTTTCTAAGTACACATACCATGCTTTTGTTTGCAAACTTTTGTTTACATAAAGGACCAAAGATCTTCTTACCAAATAGAGTCTATTTGAAAGTACATATTAGCTGCTATTTGAGTAAAATATTTACTACACTGTGCTTGAATCCAGTTCCTATTACCTTTCAGTTTGAATTGACAGGAAACAGAAATATATTACCAACCGAGGTCACGAAAACACTGACAGCATGACACGTGATATGTTTATTGGCATCTTTTTGAAAGCTTAGAAAAGATATGAAAACCGCAAATCTATTGAAAATACCCAAACAAAGGTTACAAAATCACATTTACTACCTGATATGAAATGAATGATAATAATAAAACACATCAACAGTGGCTTCAAACCATTAAGAACGAGAGAGTCGTTTGCCCAGGGTCACACATCCACAGAAAGTCACATCTAAAGGATTGACCAAGGCCGAAGTTACACCTAAAGGATTGACCAAGGCCGAAGGGTGGAAATTAATTAAGCATTAAATGCTATTGCAGGCCTATTTTCTAACTATATCGGAACACGTGATCGCCGCATAAATCATTTTGATGAATTATAACCCGGTGCTGAATATAGACTGAGTAATTGTGAGCGGGTTTACAACGTTACGTTCAGAATGTCCTTCACTAATTGTGTTTAAGTGCTACCTACCACCATCCATTTTCTCAGGCTTTTCTATTCATACACTCTATCTGCTTTTCGTCTCTCTTTATTATGTTTGTTACTTATGAGATTTTTATGGAGATCACGAACTAAACATTGGAAATCAATAGAGGCTTGTGCATCTATCGCGAAGAGGGAGTCGGAGTGTGATTGTGATCTACGCCGTATGCGGAGGGATCAATGCGCAGCACCACACCGGAACACGGCAAACAGTCCTACGTGACACAGACTGAGTTGCACAGTTTTGGTGATCTGAACGAAACTTTACTGCTATTTGTATTCCGACGTTGGCGGTGATTGTTTTTAGGGCAGCGGGACCGGATATGCTGCCAAAGAAAGTGATGAAGTAATTGTTTGTATCAGACTTCAAAGCGGGACATTGACCAATTAGTTATACAATTATCGCAATGACGAAAGTTATGCTCTAATAGCGGATATTGTCTTTTATTATCCGTGTAATAAATGTATACATACTGTATCTTTGACTAAATTTCAAAGGTGCAGCTCATGTGTGCGCGTTAGATTAATCTTTCGAATCTATATTATAAAAGGTTTAAAAGTTAGAATAATAAAATCAATCGAGCACCTTTACCAATAAGAAAATATATTGTAAATTTATATATTTACAATAATTTTCTTATGCAATGTTGTTATGTGTGTAAATACCCCAGTTATCACTCTGAGGACGTGATATTGACTTGGATGTGACCTAGATTAACATGGCGGTGTCGTCGACAAAGCAGAGGAGATGCTTACCCTTCCGAAACACCAAGCTTGTTTTAATATATTTTTAGAAGGGTTTCCGTATCAATCTTTCCATTGTTCATAAATTGTCCCTTGTTTTATCGATTTTGAGTTCGGAATACGGTTATGGAGACGATTTTATTATTCTATGATATTTTTTTGAATGGCCGACAGTTTACTGAGAGCGAGACAATTCTGCGTCAGGTATTCCGGTCTAACTTTCTGCTGATACTACAACTTATGTGCTTTATCTGCTAGGAGAAGTACATATAAATGTATAGAAGTTTTATTTTATATGAGACAGTGTTTCTAGAACGACTTTCTGACTGTCAGACTGAGTATGTATATACCTTGTTAACCTGTAAAAACGGTTTAGTTACACGACTGCAGGACTATTCGTCAACGTCTTAACGCTCACTAACCTTATCAAAAACCTTTAATATCTAGCATGGCTGGAAAATCTCATTATAAGGAAGTTGTTTTCGATACTTACGATCTACCGTAATGGTTTCGGTACGAATGCCAGGAAAGCACCACACCAGCACCCTAAAACAATCACCGACGATACTCAGAAAGGTACTTAGCAACTCAAAATAAGGATTGGTATATAAGAAAAAAGGAACGAACATTAAGGTAATGATACAACGAACATCTTGCAAGGAAATCATCAAGGACAAAAGTTGAAAACGCCTAAAACAGCTCCAAAAACCAAGACGGAGGGAACAATTAGCGAAACACAAGCCAAATCCAGCATGACACATTTCAGTTAACAGACGCAACATCTTCAGGACTAAATAAAGACATAACACGCTAGAGAAGGTTTGATCTTTCTTGTAAAACGCTTCCCTTACCGAACTTCAGCGAATACCAATGGAAGCTAATATAGAAAACAAAACAGAAAACTGAACTACGAGCACATCTGTAATAAGATACGAACTTCAACAGTGAGTATGTAGCCCAAGTAGGAAGCCTGTATTTCCAATATACGCGCATAGTTGTATGTGTAGAAAAAATGTAGACCAATCTCGTATCACAGACGCCTCTAGTGACACAAATCACTTAGCACGGTCATATCAAGTAATCCTTTAAACGGAAATGGAACACAGGGCAATATAAAGAAAACATCGGAGTAAGGTGATAGTAATCTGTGTGTTACCTAAACGGGGAAAATATTGGAAAGTAAAATCATGAAAATAGATAAGCCCCTGTGTAAAGATGTTAGCCAGTATTGTTTGACGACGCTGTGGTTGCAATGCTGGGTACGGTAATAAGGTTACAAAACTAGAAAATAGTTGTACGTTCTCCTTTAATTTACACACTTACAAAAAGGAGGGAATTATTATATTTAGGACACTTACCCCGTACATGGTTAGTAAATATCAAAAGGTTAGCTAATTTGTTTGATCTCACAATCGATATAACTCGAGCAAAATACAAAGATATAACTTTTCATATAAATACGTCTTTTCACAGAATGACATGTATATAAAACTAGGTCATTTACGCTACCCTCTTACGTAGTATGATTTGGTATATATCCTTACCTTTACAAAATTGTGTATAAATTATGTTCTCTATCCCCTATCTTTGTACACAGTGTCATATAAATTCTACATTCAACCCTTTATCTTTGTATACAGTACTATATAAGTTATATATTCGACCGTCTATCTATGTACAGTATTATATACATTCTATATTCGACCTTCTATCTCTGTTTACGGTAATATACATGTACATAACTATACTGTAATCAGAGAAACCTAGCCGTCATAGCCAGAACTCAAAATATATTACACTAGGGGTAGAATATGAAAAAGGAAATATTTAAATGGATACCCATATAATTACATTTGCGCTGCAACCCACTATATGAACATTACCAGCAAAAATGCCTTTTATAAAAACATGAAAGCAATGGTTCTCGAGACGTAGCACGTGGTTTAATTATGACGTCATAAATCAAACTTGTTCAATAAGAGTCTTGTCGCGCCGCTTCGAATAACATGGAGAATGCCCTTGCGTCAAACACGCAAATGATTCGTCATTATCATTGGCGCCAATTTCATTCAAACTGGGCTTTTCCGCCAATGTAGTTTAAATGACGACGCCTATACAAACGCGGCTTTAAAACTAATTATTTGGAAAAAAATATAACTGGAATTCAGTAACTGTGATAGAGTAAAAAAGTAATTATTTGGATTGAAAGTCATTTTTTTAACTTTTATAGTGCTATGAAAGGTCAGCCGTTTCATCCATATTTAACATGAAGCCCTAGAAACCGGATGCTGCGGGAGAGTAAGCGTCTTCTGATACATCGATAATACCCGCCATATAAAATCTTGATCACATCCAAGTACGCCAAGACCTCAAAAATGAGTTAGTTCTTTAATGAGCGTATTAAAAAAACCGTCCACACAAGGATAACAAAAATCCCAATGAGACCAATATGGTGACCATAAAACTCATATTCTTAATTTTGCTTAGTATGATAAATCTATGCCTTACCTCTCCTACATCAGCTTCTTACCTCGATCTTTACTTAAACTATGACCAACACGGGCAACTTACTACTAAGCTGTATGATAAACGTGACGATTTCGATTTTCCGACCGTGAACTTTCCCTTTCTTGATAGTAACATCCCTGCTTCTCCATCTTATGGTGTTTCGTTATTCTAGGGCTCGCTGTGAATATCGCGATTTTCGTGATAGATGTCAACTGCTGACGAACAAACTTACGGCACAAGGATTCGAGAAATGCAGTTTGATGAAGACAATGGGAAAGTTTTGTGGTCGCCATCTTGATATCATCGAGAATATTCTGTATCTTTGTGTGATATCAAGATGGACGTTTTTGAGTTTGCTTGTTAGTGTGTTTACTTATTGTGATGACAATGATGACACGGTTCTCATTTTGAGGATTGATGCTAACTTGGATGTGACCAAGATTTACATGGCGGGTGTCGTCGATGAAGCAGAAGACGCTTACTCTTCCGGAACACCTGGTCTTGTGCTTTTACGAGAGTCTCCATGTAAATCTTTCCTTTGTTCCTATTTTGCCCCTGTTTTAATCGATTTTGAGTTCGGATTATGGTTTTGTTGACGCTTTGGTATTCTCTGATTTTTTTTCTCAACCACTTTACTTAGCAGGACATGATATTCGTTTCCTATCCTCTAACCCTTTACATAGTATGGTATCATATCCATGTGCTACCTCTCTAACCTTCTACTTAACTTGATATGATATTTGTATCAAAACCTCTTACTCTTTACATACATTGTAGTATGATACCGTTGTCTACTCTTTGCCTGTGTACTTATATACATCGCCTATCATCGGTCATCCTTCTCAGCTAACGAATGATATTGGAGTCATAGGTGTGATGAGGAGGACGCTACATATAGCTGTTCCTCTGGATTAGGACTTATTGTGATTAGGTGAGAATATCATCTAGACATTATTGACACTTAATGATGTGTGTTATGTAAATGTCTATCAAATATATATTATCACACCATACATGTATTTTTATTTCATTTTAACAAGAAAAACAACAAGACGTATTCAACATGATCAACTTATATCACAGCTAGGGATGATATAAGAAATCGTGTATAATCACTAGTGATTCTTGTACTATTTTTTCATTGTCCAACGATAAAACATTTTTCTTAAAACGAACTATATCATACGGGGTATTCATATGTATATTCACTACGCCTTAGTTACTCTATCCGTATGATCTGTGACCACATTTTGAAAATTGAATAAGATACCTAAAAGCGCTTAAAGTAATCTCGAGAAAGTAGTAAAAAAACCGAAGGTTTCCCGTTTAAAATCAAGTGCATTTTACTCGTATGCCAGTCATATTTTTGATATCCATTGTAGTTGGAGTGTACATGTAACATACATTTGATTATCTACATATTTAACCGTATGCGCTAGCATTCTATTTGTAGGGACGTAAATGTATGTTACACACCAATGAATGTCAAAAATATGAAAGCAATCCTTAATAAATCATCCGCCACGGATGTAATTTTGGGGTTGTTTTTGATAATTTTCGTAATATGATATATTACGAAACCTCTTCTAAATAAAAAAAATCAGAGAATAAAATGTACCAAAGCGTCAACAAAACCATAATCCGAACTTAAAATCGATTAAACTAGAGGCAAAATAGGAGCACAAGAAAGATTTACATGGAAACTCTCGTAAAAGCACAAGAGAATAAGACCAGGTGTTCCGGAAGAGTAAGCGCCTTCTGCTTCACCAACGACACTCGCCATGTATACAAATAAACACCAAGTTCTCAAAACGAGAGCTGAGTATCATTTCACTTTTTGGCTTATATTATTATGTTCGAGTATCTTCCTAACAACCTTGATTTCAGCATGTGTACAGCTGTACCAACAAAGGTTCATTACATTTCCTATAGCAACATACTATCGATATTGTTTACTTCCGCAGTAAACTATTTAGGTTGTTAACCGACTACCGATATTAATTTCAATGTCATTTAAATACTGAAATCCCTTTATCAATTTTTCCCGATTCTTCTTCATTCTTCTTCGAACATTATTCAATTGAAGTCAATCTGTTATCGAATGACTCTTAATTGTGTCTTTCATTCATTAATTACTGACGTTCCCATTTCAGCTCCTTACTGTCCCTGTTAACAATTTCATTGAATGTTGAAGTCCCTTCAGCAACTGACTTCCTATCTTACCTCCATATCATTAGGATAACACGTACGAATGCCCACACCCCTCCCTACAAACATAAGATATAAAGATTATTAAAGTATAAGGAAAATAGCCTTTAACAAACCAAGTATGAGTACCATTATACCAGGAACACCAGGTCTTACTCTCATGTACTTTTACAAGGGTCTCCATGTTATTCTTCCTTTGTTCATATTTTGCCCCTGATTTAATCGATTTTGAGTTCGGATTATAATTTTGTTAACGCATCGATATTCTCTAATTTAATATTACCATTATATTTCTTATATTTATGTGTATTCAAATCAAATAAGAAAACAGCGACATTTGTTTTCACCTGATATATCGTAACGCCCTCGTTACACTCGGTGTCTGACAGTTGTACAATAACATCACAACTTGAAATAGGAGATGGTCACGTCACTAGTTATTGCTGTGTAATGTGTCAATGTATCATGTCTAAATAACGATAATTAACCACGGGTTATCACCTCCTGTAGGAGATGTTGATTGAAAGTTTTAATTAATTCGTGTTTAATTACATATCCCCATCAAATAGCAATAAATACCTGTCTTTGTGTTGAATTGTCATTGATTTACTACAATGAACAAAAAATTAAAATATTCATATGATCGACCTCTTATAATCTTGAAATATGTTTCAATTGCTACAATAATTGCGTTCTCAACATATTTATGCAAATACAGATTGACATCTAAAATCTAATGTATGACACAATATCAGAAATCAAACACAACAATAGTTCTTGTACGGTTTTGTTGACAAAATATCTCAACCAGGTAAACAATGATAACGGCACATATGATTACCTTGAAATGTAATCTGTATACACTTCTTGGCACAATATAATTTAGGATTCCATCATCCATTAATCCGTATACACCAATATGTATATTGTACTATCACTTCATTAAATGTGAATTATACATAAAAACAACATGTTGAATACATCAGAACACAATATACACGTTATGTTTCAGATGCTGCGACAACACAGTAAGATGAACAACACAAAAGACATGATGTGCACCGGAAGTTGTTTTTCACCACATTTGGCACCTGGCACGACGTTTCCTGTCATCTGCATTTACGCATTTAGGTTACTTGTTATCTAAAACAATAACTTCAGTCATCGTAGATAACATATAAATTTCACTAAAATGGAATCGTTACGTCAACCCTAAAACTTCTAGATATTTGATTAAAGCAACTAATATCGAATCCTTAGATTGTTTGTTTATTTAGATTTTCTAAATTGACGCACCCCGATAAATCCTCAAAATAGACCCTAAAGGAAGAGATTATCTTTAAGATATAAACTCTACTACAGATATAACTACTGAAGAGAGTTAATCTAGAGCTCTCAGTCGTCACGTCTCTAATGGAGCTAAATACTGAGGGGATCAATATCACCAAGGAATGGCGCCAAAGTGAAAGAGCATGTGATACCTTACGATTCAACTTTTTCGAAGATAAATGAGAAAAATCGAAATGTTTCTGATTCAAGGATAAATGGTGATTAATAAAACAAATTTAAAATTAAATCAGAACTGAATCTTGTTTCCTTATTAATTGGTGGTGTGTAAATTTATCTTCATTAGAGGACAAAAATAGATTTTTAAACTTTCAAAATGTATCCTCATTTCATAATATGGATAGGAAGAATATCTCTCCAAACTAAGTGACGAAAGCACGTAATCATGTTGTTTTTTTTTCTGGTGTGATTAAGACAATCGACATTGTGTTTTATTTGTCTGGTGTGATAAAAACAATTGACATTGTGTTTATTGTCTGGAATAATTAAGACAATTGACATTGTGTTTATTGTCTGATGTAATTAAGACAATTGCCATTGTGTTATATTTGTCCGGTGTGATCAAGACAATTAGCATTGTGTTTATTGTCTGGTGTAATTAAGACAATTGGCATTGTGTTTATTGTCTGGTGTAATTAAGACAATTGGCATTGTGTTTATTGTCTGATGTAATTAAGACAATTGGCATTGTGTTTATTGTCTGGTGTAATTAAGACAATTGCCATTGTGTTATATTTGTCCGGTGTAATTAAGACAATTGGTATTGTGTTTATTGTCTGGTGTAATTAAGACAATTGGTATTGTGTTTATTGTCTGATGTAATTAAGACAATTGGTATTGTGTTTATTGTCTGATGTAATTAAGACAATTGGCATTGTGTTTATTGTCTGATGTAATTAAGACAATTGGTATTGTGTTTATTGTCTTTTGTATTGTAATTAAGACAATTGACATTATGTTGTATTTGTCTGATGTGATTAAGACAATTGATATTGTGTTGTATTTGCTAGGTGGGATTAAGACAATTGACGTTGTGTTCTATTTGTCTGTTTTGATTAAGACAATTGATATTGTGTTCTATTTTCCGTTGTGATCAAGACAATTGACATTGTGGTTATTGTCTGGTGTGATTAAGACAATTGCCATTGTGTTGTATTTGTCTGGTATGCTTAAGATAAATAACATCATTTTCTATCTGTCGGGTGTGATTAAGATAAACAACATCATTTTCTATCTGTCTGTTGTTATCAAGACCGGCAACATAGCGCTCTAAATATGTATTAGTCTGATATGGTTAAGGCATGCACTTATATCTGTCTGGTTTTATTAAAACGAGTAACATTATGTTCAATGTGTCGTGTATCATCAAGACAAGTAACATCTATATGCCTGTCTGGTGTGTCTTGTGAACTTATCTACACATGTATTTTCGTTTTCAAGTTTAAGGTTGTCACGCAGAGGGACAATGTAAATGTTTTCAATATCAGGAAGTTACGAACCAGTTTAACAAGTCCGGACCTTTTGGCCTGGTTGTAACGTCATGGCTCAATTTCCTAAAGGTCTCGACTTCGCGCCCCGCTAGTCTCACTGGCTTCCTTTCTTCTTTTTCCCGTGAAATATTTTTTTGTGGTTTCTTATGGTGCTTGTGTTAACGATGACGTACACATACATATGCTGCACTTTTTAAATAACACCCCCTGGTTCCCATTTCGATTTTACGTCTGATGCCTCGTGCTTGGTCTAGTTAGAATTGTCTGTCACCTTTGTGTCTCATTCCGTCACAAGTGTAGCGTCGTTTGTAATAATGAGGGTTTGTCCAGGATGCCAGAGTGTGTCTGTAATTAATCTATGTTATTTTATAGAAGATCAAATCGCATTTAAGGAGTGAATGATCATATAGAAAGTGTCAAGACCTTGTATAGTTACGAGCCAGTTCAACTTGACCGGACCTTTGGCCTGGTGGTAATTTGGAAAATTTTGAATGCATGTTTCTTTGTCTAAACAGCAAAATTCACGTAAAATTACACTTGATGTCAATTTTATACTAGAAAAAATATGGACAAATAAAATATATTTCTTGGTTTTCTTTTTTTTTAATTATTTGCTATACCATGAACTTATTTTTTCAAAAAGTAACATTAGAAAAAATATCGTCAGAAAATTTTCACTTTTCCCAAGAGAGGATCCTTTAAAAATCAGAAAATACCGAAACGTGAACAAAACCATAATTCAAACTTGAAATCGATTAAACAAGGGGGGAAATATGAACAAAAGAAATATTTACACAGACCCTCTTGAAAAGTACAAGAGAAAAACACCAGATGATCCAAAAGAGTAAGCTTCATCGAAGACAACCGGTATATAAATCTTGATCACATCCTGGTTACCGTCATGTCCTCAAAGTGAAAACCGAGTAAGCATTCTCAATCACAAGTAAGTACACTTATAAAAAATGTATTAGCATATTCAAAAATATTCATCTTCATATCATACAAGGATACAAAATATTTCTTAATGAGACCAAGATTTAAATAAAAAAAAACTTCCTCATAGTCTTTGTCAACCTTCATTTGTCGAAGCCCTATCCCTATGTCCTAAGTTTGTTTGGTTTGTTTGGCCGACATCTATCACGCAAATCTCGATATTAAGGGCAAGCCGTAGAATAACGAATCAACTGCGTCATATTAACACCATAGATTGGAGCAGCAGGGAAGTTGTTATCAAGAAAGGGAAATGCCATGATCGAAATTCGAAATTGTCACGTACATCGTATAGCTTAGTGTAGAATTATGTATATGTTGGCCGCAGCTTAAGCAAGATTGATTGAAAAGGAAAACGTATTGAACCTTTGCCTCAATACAAAATCAATGTGCCTTGCAAGATAGTACATTTTAATCTGCTTCAATCTGCTATTTAATTGTTTCAATTATTCAGCTACAATAGAATAGTACTCTCCATTTTCACGAATCACAATCAATAATATCCATATATCATTCAATAAACAAGTACTTTAGTAAGCCATTCTTGATTTGTGTTTTAATTACAAACGAATGTCCCTGCAATAGTCTCGTACCTGGAAACACAACAACCAGTGACACATGAAGACGGTTGCCAGGGACACAACAACAGGGAGACATGAAGACGGTTGCCAGGGACACAACAACAGGGACACATGAAGACGGTTACCAACGACACAACAGCCAATGACACATACAGACGGTTGCTAGGGATGGGGGCACATCAGCCAGGGACACATGAAGACTGTTGCGAGGGACACGACAACAGGGACACATACAGACGGTTGCTAGGGGTGGGGGCACATCAGCCAGGGACACATGAAGACTTAGTAGACCACAGAAGAAACCCATGGTTTCTGTAAGACGTTCTACATAAGTCGCCTCTACCAGACACATGTGGGACTATCCTTAGTTCAATAACAGAACGAGACCTCGACATAACGCTTAGGAATATATCTCTTCTGGTGAGCGGGGGGTTTACTCACTAATTATCAGCTGTCAACTATCAACCTCTATCGTAATATTATAAATAATCACGTGACCAGCCGGACCTATACAACTCCCTTAACCGTGACAGTTACTTATGTGAAGCACCTCTATGATAGAAATATCTTATGATATGTAATGACATTGTCTTATTATTAAGTCTAACCAATTAAGTCGTACAATCGCATAAATTGGTAGTTAAAAGCACCGGTAATACATTAATAATGATAAGTAATAATTAGCTGAACCGAATATCATCGTGTTAGGGACATTCTAAAAGGGACTTGGCTCTCCCTGTTCAAAAAGGATCATCGATTTTCTCTGCTTTTTCCTTAATATTAATTCAAAAAATGCCAAATGACCAATAGTTTACTTCTGATATTATCAAAATATAGATCTGAAGTAATCATCTGACACCGTTTTTCGCAAGTTTGATTTGTTCATTCAAATCTTTTCAAGCTTATAAACGGTTATTTCTTAGACGAGATTTTTCCGTCAAATTTTAAAACCCTTATCTTCGAAGTTAGCCGAAATGATTATTGATAATGTCTGATATTTTTTATTTACATGATATTTATGAAAACAAACATGATTTCAAGAAACGCTTATAACACAAATCCTCACGAGTCAGTTTCTTTTTAACTGGGTCAATACACTTTAACTAGGTCAACATGCCTAACTAGGTCAACATGCCTATCTATGTTCACATGCCTAACAAGGTCAACATGCCTAACTAGGTCAACATACTTCACTAGGTCAACATCGAAACAAATAAAATTTGAGAAGACAAAAAATGTTACTTTAAATCGCCAATAGTTAATTGAAGTCTGATCAAATGTAACAGATCCATTAATTGTTCATTAAATGTCCTGAGTGAGTGGTATACAATGTCCTGAGTGAGTGGTATACAATGTCCTGAGTGAGTGGTATACAATGTCCTGAGTGAGTGGTATACCATGTCCTGTTGGAGTAATTAAAGCTACGACATGATGTGACTATAACACTGAGAATCAAATCTCCTACAACTCACCACGACACTAAAACAAGGCGACTACTGAAGGGTTTACTGCCAACCTTACGGATTCATTCCAGTTCAATTCCGTTTGATTTCTGTTTTATTTTTCTGGATGCAATTATTCCTTTGAAATTTAGTTATTTTATTTGTTAATTTGTCTCGGCCTTGATATAGCTTTGCTTTGTTTTCATTGAGAACACTGCTCTATTCTACGGATTAGGCAGAACGCAGGTTCACTGGACAAGGATCATCGAAGTCTTCAAATAATGTAGTCCTGTTACATGTATTTCACAAATAAGTATATAATCTTTTTTTATATACAAACTTCTGAAAATACCAATAAATTCATATTCCGAACTCAAAATCGATTTAACTTGGGACAAAATATGAAGAAAGGAAGAAAGAAGGAAGAGAACATTGTTCAATCGAAAAAGACTTCGTGTTCCGGAAGATTAAGCGTCTCCCGTTTCATCGACGAAACCATCGATTTAATTGTTGTCACATCCAAGTAAACGTCACAAGTACTCAAAGTGAGAACCATTTTCATTCACAATAAAAATAATACGAAGTTCACAATGACCGATTTGGTAGTATACATCTATGTGCATACAAATCCAAATAGTGTTAATACATTATACCGGGTACAATTACATGTATCGAAATTAAAAATGTGTCTTAATAAGATGTTTTTTTAAAATAATAAAATTGACTGCTAATCTGTTATACCCGATCTATGATCATTGGAATATTACGTTATTTCAGTATCCTGTGTTCCCCACCCCAAACACATGCTCTGTATGTATGGTTCCTGTGTTCCCCACCCCCAACACATGCTCTGTATGTATGGTTCCTGTGTTCCCCGCCCCCAGCACATGCTCTTTATGTATGGTTCCTGTGTGTCCCGCCCCCAACACATGCTCTGTATGTATGGTTCCTGTGTTCCCCACCCCCAACACATGCTCTGTATGTATGGCTCCTGTGTTCCCCACCCCAACACATGCTCTGTATGTATGGTTCCTGTGTTCCCCGCCCCCAGCACATGCTCTTTATGTATGGTTCCTGTGTGTCCCGCCCCCAACACATGCTCTTTATGCATGGTTCCTGTGTTCCCCACCCCCAACACATACTCTTTATATATGGTTCCTGTGTTCCCCACCCCCAACACATGCTCTGTATGTATGGTTCCTGTGTTCCCCACCCCCAACACATGCTCTTTATGTATGGTTCCTGTGTTCCCCGCCCCCAGCACATGCTCTTTATGTATGGTTCCTGTGTTCCCCACCCCCAACACATGCTCTTTATGTATGGTTCCTGTGTTCCCCGCCCCCAGCACATGCTCTTTATGTATGGTTCCTGTGTTCCCCACCCCCAACACATGCTCTTTATGTATGGTTCCTGTGTTCCCCACCCCCAACACATGCTCTGTATGTATGGTTCCTGTGTTCCCCACCCCCAACACATGCTCTGTATGTATGGTTCCTGTGTTCCCCGCCCCCAGCACATGCTCTTTATGTATGGTTCCTGTGTTCCCCACCCCCAACACATGCTCTGTATGTATGGTTCCTGTGTTCCCCGCCCCAGCACATGCTCTGTATGTATGGTTCCTGTGTTCCCCACCCCCAACACATGCTCTGTATGTATGGTTCCTGTGTTCCCCACCCCCAACACATGCTCTGTATGTATGGTTCCTGTGTTCCCCGCCCCCAACACATGCTCTGTATGTATGGTTCCTGTGTTCCCCACCCCCAACACATGCTCTTTATGTATGGTTCCTGATTAGGTTACAGCCTGATAAATTGCTTTGTCTGTAACCACAGACATTGTAAATGACAGACCATTTACGTCTTTACTTATATTCACTCTCATACATATTTATACACGGATTCCCTGAATTGTCTGTTGTTCACACCTCTTCCAAATTGCTATTTTACATTAGCTTACAGTCTGTACCTAGCAGAACCATAAGTAAATGGGGACGTCATAGTGCAAGAACAATAGCACAATGTTCTGTACGTGGTGCTCTATTGTCTACTATAAAGATTTATTAGGTGTTGGAATCCTAGTCTGTACGTCTGCCGTCTTTGTCAGTAGGTCAAGGAACACGTGTACTGTACATACATTTCTAATGAAACATCATACCAGTGGAAATTGTAACAGACTATTGATAGATAAAACTCCAACAAGATTGTAAGAAAATATCTACAAAGCCAACGGCAACATCAATACGGTTAGCTATGGTAATTGATTGGAGAAACAAACCTAGCATCATTTGATTTGGAAGCAATTTGTAGGATTGAAATGTTGTATCCAAAAATACCTATTCTATGTGGCCTGGTTCATTGAAACATATACGATTGGTATGTATTGATATTTCCTATCGTATTAACAGTGGAATAGCTCTCATTCTATGTTGTTGCTATTCTTGATGCAATTGCATATATGTAAGTAACAGAAATACTGTTAAGCATGAATATATTTTCAGATGCGAAATCACTACATCTCTGAAGTGTGTAACATTTTTTTTCATTTTTTAAATAATAATCAATAAACTTTCTTATCTTTAGCCTTTTAATGTCGCCATCATGAATAACTTAGCTAAAAACATAATTTCAATGTCAATTGCTATCATACTAATGTTTAACTTGCATGGCATTACCTCGGTTCTCACATTGAGGACGCCCCATTATTTGGAATTGACCAAGGTTTACAAAGACAATGTCGCCGACGAAGCAGGGGGAGGTCACTTTCCGGCAAATTGTTGAAGCCTAATGAAACATGATTACATCCGAATTGCGATACCAACCATAGATTCAGTTAGTAGTATTAAGTGTAATATAATGACGTTTGCTAGAACTTAACAGATATTAAGTATGTATTGATTAATACACCTGTAATTCAAAAAGTATACATACGTACATATTAAATATGTCATCTAAGATTACTTTTTATACCTCAATTTTGATTAATTCACAACATTATATAATCAAACGAAACATCATAACAGTGTTCCATTAAAGTTAAAATTGAAATGATTCATGAAATAGGAAATAGGGAGATATCGAGTAATTACAGTCATTTTAAAGTCTAGTGTAGCGTCTGTAGGTGTCAGGTACCAGTAACATCAATATGTCGCTGTAATAGTGCTGTAGATCAGCCACCTCTTAACGTGTTAGGTTTATATAGATGTACAGTACTGAGACTCGTAACCAGATTTAGCTAGAGTATTACATGGGAAATTTAATCAGAGGAAGACGAAGAGTACGGAGAAAATTAATTTAAATGCTTAAAACTCATCTATTCTTTACATCAGTCTATTGTAATCGGTGATACACACGTGTAGTTTATCTATATTTTATTGTGATCCTTTTTTAAGTCAGGATCTGGATGCCAATAGTACCCTGTACAGGTGGACAAACTAAGTACGTCGGATAGAAGTGGAGATCTGCTGTATCTACATGTACGTGTGCCTATCGGTCGATCAGACACTTGTTCGTGTAAGAGCTACATTATCGGCTCCCCAGGTGTGCCATATTATCTTAAAACACGTCAAATCTGTAGCAAATACGCAAGAAACCTTGCACAAGTGTGAGCAAGAAAAACTAGAAATTCTAAATCCAAAACATAAACAACCCCAACAGGATGACATTTTAACGTAATCAGTTATTTTAAGATATAGTTTTCTCTGGTCCTCCACCCATACCTGAGTACGCTAACCATACAACAGTTAATTTGGTATGTAACCGTGGGCTTTAAATATTATTTGGAGCAACGTTCTTCATTTTGTGGAAGGAAGATGATTTCCGAAATATGATATGACGTTCTATTGAATATATACACTTCTGTGTTAATTAAAACAAGCTTCACAAGACAAGGTGTATGTTTGTGGATGTAGTATGTTAGAGAAACTTAATCAAGAATTTCCACTTATAACTGGGTCATAGTTAAGTGTGGTGTTGGTGAGGAATTGTGTAACACTACAGATTTACAATCAATCATCAGACGAAAACAGAGCTGTTCCCTCTCCCGTAATCAACTTAACAACACAACGAAAATTAACTTAACTTCAGTTAATAGAAGCGTATATCATCGAAATGGGGAAAAGTTTATTTACTGTTCTGATGAAAATCTTAAACCTGAATGTTACGTATCAGGTAATTTGATTATTAACTCTTAATTGGTGATTAATTAGTGTTGTTAGGACAACTATAGCCCTAGGTGGGCCAATAAACAGCCTGTTGCTTACATAATAAACCACGGTCTGATGTCATACTGAAAGCGATTATGTACTGGTACCAAGCGATCGTGAGCACACATGTTGTTTGCTTAGATCATGCATAACAGGTTGAGGATACATTATAAACAGGTTGAGGATAAGTTATAGACAGGTTAAGGATGAGTTATAGACAGGTTGTGGATAAGTTATAGACAGGTTGTGGATCAGTTATAGACAGGTTGTGGATAAGTTATAGACAGAATGAGGATAAGTTATAGACAGGTTGAGGATAAGTTATAGACAGGTTGTCGATAAGTTATAGACAGGTTGAGGATAAGTTATAGACAGGTTGAGGATCAGTTATAGACAGGTTGTGGATCAGTTATAGACAGGTTGTGGATCAGTTATAGACAGCTTGTGGATCAGTTATAGACAGGTTGTGGATAAGCTATAGACAGGTTGTGGATCAGTTATAGACAGGTAGTGGATCAGTTATAGACAGGTTAAGGATTATAAGACTCTGTCATGACCAGGGATGTAAGATCAGGAAATTCAACCCGAGGGGTTTTCAAATTTGGTAAAACCCGCGGCTTTGCCGAGGGTTTTGCCAAATTTGAAAATCCCGAGGGTGGAATTTCCCTATCTTACACCTTTGGTCATGAAAGAGTATTTTTCTCTCATTTCAACTACCTGAATAAGCTCAAAAACCATGAAAATACTTTTGACTGGCCACCATTTTAAAAATATCAAATTTTTCCTTGAATTTTTTTGACGAAAAGAAATGATGCAGCGAGACCGAGCATACCCCAAATTTGCAAACATAGTTTGCGCAGATAAAAATAATCTCAGCTTTCTAATGTACACGATTAAAATATCGTGAAAGGTTTTAATTTCATCACGTAGCCATTTTTCTTTTTTTCGGCATCAGATTTTACCGAAATCGTGACATCACGACATTGTTGCGCCATTGTGACGTCACGCGGTGTCTGTATTGCATGGGTAGGGGTGTAATACAACCACAGCGATCATATGTGTATTGCCCTAGACAGGCCAGTATTACACACCTAGAAATGAGAGAAAAGTTATAGACAGGTTGAGGATAAGTTATAGACAGGTTGAGGATAAGTTATAGACAGGTTGAGGGAAAGTTATAGACAGGTTGTGGATAAGTTATAGACAGGTTGAGGATAAGTTATAGACAGGTTAAGGATGAGTTATAGACAGGTTGTGGATCAGTTATAGACAGGTTGTGGATAAGTTATAGACAGGCTGAGGATAAGTTATAGACAGGTTGAGCATAAGTTATATACAGGTTGAGCATAAGTTATAGACAGGTTGAGGATAAGTTATAGATAAGTTATAGACAGGTTATAGACAGGTTGAGGATAAGTTACAGACAGGTTATGTATATGTTATAGACAGGTGTTGGACAGATTGTGGACAGGTTGTGCATTGGTTTGAATAGATAGTGGACCAGTTGAAGATCGGTTGTGTATATGCTGTGTATTGTTGCCAGGTTGACAAAAGGTTAGGATATAGTGTAGGTATGTTATTGACATGTTGTAGACAGTTTGTAGATATGGTGTGGTTATATTGTGTATAAGTTGTGGGTATGTTGTGGATATGTTGTGGATAGATAATATAATAACGACTCTTTGAAAACAAACGATGTCAATGATCGACACCTGATTTTTCAGTTAGGCGGACTGTTTCATTTAAGACTATTTTATTGTTCAGATGTTATATGCAAATGAATAAGACAACATACAAATCCTAGAAGATCCCTCTCCTTAAAGTAATAAACATTTACAAACATGATATTATACATGTACATAGGCAAAGCTACGTACGAGTAAGTATACTATCAAAATTATTAATTGCATGTAAATTATTTAATTAAAGTTGTTACAAAGACTAAATATCACAAACCCACGTAACAAACCGACATACTGGAATACCATTCTTTACCTATAACGTTCCCAACAAAATAATGTCAATATATTGTTATATAAATAAGTGTAATCCTGCAGAAACGTCTTGGATCTCTAATGGATCTCTGAACTGTCTCTGGAACACTAATACTCGTATTGATATCAAGGCCTTCACACCCTTTAAGAAAATTGAAGGTATTATCAAAGAATAAAGAAAAGACCGTATTATCACAGACTGTAGATGATGGTGAAGTGATCATAGACGGAGTATAGACTTCTACCTAGGATCTTAATTATAAGCTCGACAATAGTGGTTAACTAGCTTTTTAATCAGGCTGTCGACAATAGTCGTTAACTAGCTTTGTAATCAGACGATCGACAATAGTGATTAACTAGTTTTGTAATCAGTAGATCAACAATGGTGGATCACTTGATTTTTAATCAGTAGATCGACATTAGTGGTTAACTAACTTTGTAATCAGAAGATCGACAATAGTGGTTAACTAGCTTTGTAATCAGACGGTCGACAATAGTGGTTAACTAGCTTTGTAATCAGAAGATCGACAATAGTGGTGAACTAGCTTTGTTATCAGAAGATCGACAATAGTGGTTAACTAGTATTGTAATCAGACGATCGACAACAGTGGTTAACTAGTTTTGTAATCGGAAGATCGACAAAAGGGGTTAACTAGCTTTGTAATCAGACTGTCGACAATAGTGGTTAACTAGTTTTGTAATCGGAAGATCGACAAAAGGGGTTAACTAGCTTTGTAATCAGACTGTCGACAATAGTGGTTAACTAGTTTTGTAATCGGAAGATCGACAATAGTGGTTAACTAGCTTTGTAATCAGACTGTCGACAATAGTGGTTAACTAGTTTTGTAATCGGAAGATCGACAAAAGGGGTTAACTAGCTTTGTAATCAGACTGTCGACAACAGTGGTTAACTAGCTTTGTAATCAGATGATCGACAACAGTGGTTAACTAGCTTTGTAATCAGAAGATCGACAATAGTGGTGAACTAGCTTTGTTATCAGAAGATCGACAATAGTGGTTAACTAGCTTTGTAATCAGACTGTCGACAACAGTGGTTAACTAGCTTTGTAATCAGATGATCGACAACAGTGGTTAACTAACTTTGTAATCAGACTGTCGACAATAGTGGTTAACTAACTTTGTAATCAGGAGAT
Organism: Mimachlamys varia; assembly: GCA_947623455.1. Classification (NCBI taxonomy): domain Eukaryota; kingdom Metazoa; phylum Mollusca; class Bivalvia; order Pectinida; family Pectinidae; genus Mimachlamys; species Mimachlamys varia. Next base: position 7,618,209 of record OX392535.1, read on the forward strand.
CGACAACAGTGGTTAACTAACTTTGTAAGCGAAAGGTCGACAACAGTGGTTAACTAGCTTTGTAATCGGAAGATCGACAACAGTGGTTAACTAACTTTGTAATCGGAAGGTCGACAACAGTGGTTACATATGTAACTAGTTTTGTAATGTAGTGGTTACATATGTAACTAGTTTTTGTAAGCAGGAGAGCGACAATAGTGATTACATATGTAACTAGTTTTGTAAGCAGGAGAGCGACAATAGTGATTACATATGTAACTAGTTTTGTAAGCAGGAGAGCGACAATAGTGATTACATATGTAACTAGTTTTGTAATGTAGTGGTTACATATGTAACTAGTTTTGTAAGCAGGAGAGCGACAATAGTGATTACATATGTAACTAGTTTTGTAAGCAGGAGAGCGACAATAGTGATTACATATGTAACTAGTTTTGTAAGCAGGAGAGCGACAATAGTGATTACATATGTAACTAGTTTTGTAATGTAGTGGTTACATATGTAACTAGTTTTGTAAGCAGGAGAGCGACAATAGTGATTACATATGTAACTAGTTTTGTAAGCAGGAGAGCGACAATAGTGATTACATATGTAACTAGTTTTGTAAGCAGGAGAGCGACAATAGTGATTACATATGTAACTAGTTTTGTAATGTAGTGGTTACATATGTAACTAGTTTTGTAAGCAGGAGAGCGACAATAGTGATTACATATGTAACTAGTTTTGTAAGCAGGAGAGCGACAATAGTGATTACATATGTAACTAGTTTTGTAAGCAGGAGAGCGACAATAGTGATTACATATGTAACTAGTTTTGTAAGCAGGAGAGCGACAATAGTGATTACATATGTAACTAGTTTTGTAAGCAGGAGAGCGACAATAGTGATTACATATGTAACTAGTTTTGTAAGCAGGAGAGCGACAATAGTGATTACATATGTAACTAGTTTTGTAATGTAGTGGTTACATATGTAACTAGTTTTGTAAGCAGGAGAGCGACAATAGTGATTACATATGTAACTAGTTTTGTAATGTAGTGGTTACATATGTAACTAGTTTTGTAAGCAGGAGAGCGACAATAGTGATTACATATGTAACTAGTTTTGTAAGCAGGAGAGCGACAATAGTGATTACATATGTAACTAGTTTTGTAAGCAGGAGAGCGACAATAGTGATTACATATGTAACTAGTTTTGTAATGTAGTGGTTACATATGTAACTAGTTTTGTAAGCAGGAGAGCGACAATAGTGATTACATATGTAACTAGTTTTGTAATGTAGTGATTACATATGTAACTAGTTTTGTAAGCAGGAGATCGACAATAGTGATTAACAAGTCTTGTAATCCGAAGCTCATTACAATTATCCTGTTAATGACTTAAAAGATGAAGTTCTATAAAGGAAATTACACCATAAATTAACTTTTTATGATTGCAAAGAAAGAAGTGCTTATAACTAAATAATACTTTGTAAATCAAAAATAAAATATTCATATTGTATTTTTTCCAAAATATAGACATTTCAATCAGAATCGATATAAATGACAGTTAAATACTTGCTTAAGTTTAGAACTAGATAAGTTTTCCGTCAATGTTCTGTTAAATAGACTACCCGTTATGTAATGTCTACATTGGCAGATCGCTTAGGTGTAAAACCTACAGAACTAAAAAAACATATATGTCGTTGGCGATGTCTTACCTGTGTTCCTAGCGAGAATTCCTCGTAACATGAATATCCGGCTTGAAGTGACATAAAAACCTACGCGTACACCACTTCAGTGTGAACTTCTATATCACTCGGCAGTAATGGCTTATCTAATAACGCCTATAAAAATGCATGTGCATTTGGTTTTCCACGTTAAATTCGTTTTGCAGTCTTATCAGGTATTTTGATAATTCAGCATCCGTCGAAATATACAGTCACGTGACCGCCGTAGAAAGATGCACGCCAATAACACGAAACTGTGTGCAATAATTAGATGTAACATGATTTGCTTCTTACCCTCAGTCACGTGACGAGTGCACGTCGCACTTACGAGTTACCAGGTACATTGATGTTTCTGATACATTGCTAGGAAACGTGAAGAGGCCAGCTTGTCCAGAGGACGACCGTATGTAGCTAACACGTGTTAAGTTTGCTTTATCAATGGTTGGTATGGTGTAATCTTTATAAAAAAATGTCTCTGTGTACATTTTGTAATTAAAGCTTTGTTAATCCAGGCATCACGATTGTCATCCCATCTTTTACAAATCCGGATGCCGTGTTATCCAAACCAATAAATCTGATTATTATTCTACCCAGGAATCGGTTGTCCGTCTCATATCCAGAAAAACTTTAACAGAATATGCCATGATCACTAATACAATTTTCCTATTATCTAGCCATCACTATTCAAGTTTTCCAATTATCCAGTTATTACTATTTCAGTTTCCCATTATCCAGTTATCACTATTTAAGTTTCCCATTATCTAGTTATCACTATTTCAGTTTCCCATTATCCAGCTATCCCTATTTAAGTTTCCCATTATCCAGTCATTACTATTTCAGTTTCCCATTATCCAGTCATTACTATTTCAGTTTCCCATTATCAAATCATCACTATTTCAGTTTCCCGTTATCCAGCTATCCCTATTTAAGTTTCCCATTATCCAGTTATCACTATTTTAGTTTCCCATTATCCAGTTTACACTATTTTAGTTTCACATTATCCAGTTATCACTATTTAAGTTTCCCATTATGTAGTCATCACTATTTAAGTTTCCCATTATGTAGTCATCACTATTTTAGTTTTCCATTATCCAGGTATCACTATTTCAGTTTCCTATTATCCAGTTATCACCATTTCAGTTTCACATTATCCAGTTATCACTATCAAAGTTTTTTCCATTATCCAGTTATCACTATTCAAGTTTTCCCATTATCCAGTCATCGCTGTTCAAGTTTTACCATTATCTAGTCATCACTATCAAAGTTTTTTCCATTATCTAGTCATCACTATTCAAGTTTTCCCATTATCCAGTCATCGCTGTTCAAGTTTTCCCATTATCCAGTCATCACTATCAAAGTTTTTTCCATTATATAGCCATCACTATTCAAGTTTTCCCATTATCCAGTCATCGCTGTTCAAGTTTTCCCATTATCCAGTCATCACTATTCAAGTTTTTCCATTATCTAGTCAACACTATTTAAGTTTTCCCATTTTCCAGTCATCACTATTCAAGTTTTTCCATTATCCAGTCATCACTATCAAAGTTTTTTCCATTATCCAGTTATCCCTTTTTCAGTTTCCCATTATCAAATTATCACTATTTCAGTTCCCATGATCCAGTTATCACTATTTCAGGTCCCCATTATCCAGTCATCACTATTCAAGTTTTCCCATTATCCAGTCATCACTATCAAAGTTTTTCCATTATCCAGTTATCACTATTTCAATTCCCATGATCCAGTTATCACTATTTCAGGTCCCCATTATCCAGTTATCCCTTTTTCAGTTTCCCATTATCAAATTATCACTATTTCAGTTCCCATGATCCAGTTATCACTATTTCAGGTCCCCATTATCCAGTCATCACTATTCAAGTTTTTCCATTATCCAGTCATCACTATCAAAGTTTTTTCCATTATCCAGTTATCCCTTTTTCAGTTTCCCATTATCAAGTTATCCCTTTTTCAGTTTCCCATTATCAAGTTATCACTATTTCAGTTTCCAATTATCCAGTTATCCCTTTTTCAGTTTCCCATTATCAAGTTATCCCTTTTTCAGTTTCCCATTATCAAGTTATCACTATTTCAGTCTCCTATTATCCAGTTATCCCTTTTTCAGTTTCCCATTATCCAGTTATCACTATTTAAGTTTCCAATTATCCAGTTATCACTATTTCAGTCTCCTATTATCCAGTTATCCCTTTTTCAGTTTCCCATTATCCAGTTATCACTATTTAAGTTTCCCATTATCCAGTTATCACTATTTGAGTTTCCCATTATCCAGTTATCACTATTTCAGTTTCACATTATCCAGTTATCACTATTTCAGTTTCCCATTATCAAGTTATCACTATTTAAGTTTCACATTACCCAGTTATCACTATTTCAGTTTCCCATTATCAAGTTATCACTATTTAAGTTTCACATTATCTATTCATCACTATTCAAGTTTTCCCATTATCCAGTCATCACTATTCAAGTTTTCCCACTATCTTGTCATCACTATTCAAGTTTTCCCATTATCCAGTTATCACTATTTCAGTTTCCTATTAACCAGTCTTCACTATTTCAGTTTCCCATTATCCAGTTATCACTATTTCAGTTTCCCATTACTCTTCCAATTTTCCCATGATCTGGTCATCTTTTATTTTGTTTTCCAATTATTTAGGCATAACTAATCCAATTTCCCTACTGATCCTTTCATTATTAATCCAGTTTCTCCATTATCCTTGATCACTTTTTCAGTTTCCCTCATTACCCAGTCTTCGATTATCCAGATCTCTTTTTCAAAGTCGATTAACTGGAGGACAAAGGAAATATGAAAAATACAAGAGTACTCGTATTCTGCGTCATTGACGACATTCGCAATGTAAATCTAGGTGACATCTAAGTAAATGTCACGTCCTCAAAGTGATATTTGAGGCATCATTCTCAATCACAAGTAGGCATACTAATGAGCATATTCAAAAAGATCCACATTCATAATACAAGAATACAATATATTTCTCAACGAGACCAAGATGGCGACCATAAAACTTGCCCATAGTCTTCATCAACTTGCATCTTTGAATCCCTGTGCCATTAGTTTGTTCCTAAGCAGCCGACATCTATCACGAAAAGTAACGAAAGCCCTAGAACAACAAATAACCTGCGACATGTAAACACCATAGGTCGTATAAATAGGATTATTACTATTAAGAAAGGGAAAGTTCACCAGTGGAAATTCACAATCGTCATAAAGATCGAGGTTAGCTTTGATTTAGCTTGGTTTATTTTTGTTTTACGTCATTTTAACTGGAGGTAAGCCGGAGTACCCGGAGAAAAACTACCATCCTACGGTCAGGACCTGGCAACTGGCATGGCCCACGTGGGATTCGAACTCGCAACTCAATGGTGGAGGGCTAGTGGTAGAATGTCGGCCCATCTTAACCACTCTGCCACCGCGGCCCCTTCTTAGAGAGATCAAACGCGCTTTTTTATTAGGAATGGTAGTCTACATAATGGAAAAGTTAAATGTTTTGATAGACGAAACATTTTTGAAGAGGGAGTGCTCAAGATCCGTCAAAAGATCTTTCAAGTTTCTCAAAATCCACTTCCTTATAATTCCATTTCTGGGGTATACTGTGTCACTGTAAGATTGTAACCCTGATGCCATGGTATTAAGAATGGTAGCAGGGCCAGCGATAATACGTCGCTTATAAATATCCTTGTGCAGTTTTCCCACACAAACAATTATTATTGATATTTTTCAGATCCAAATAATCCGGTTGTAATTATATCCTGGAGGATTACTTAGTATTCAGTAATCAATTTTCCGCTTACTCTACTCTTAAGCTTACATGCACTTATTGACATTGTATTGAGACTTAAATCTAAAAACGTAATTTCATGTATTCAGTCATTCTCCAAGTGTATTGATATCACTAATTACATATATAATCAAGTATCATTATAAAGCTGTACCACGGTAAATGACTCTATTGAAGGCGCTAGGCCATTCTGAACATTATTGATAAGAACTCTCTTTGGTTTGTTCGTAGTCTGAATTATTACTGAGAATTCTGTAGTTGCTGAAGTAAGTGATGTACACAGACAACACACAAGTGTACGTATAATTGAACTCGTCAAGAGTCTAGTATATTCCCAAGTATCAAATAAATGGGTTTTATAGAAAGAGTATGTAAATAACATAGAGTAATTACGTACTGAACAGTTACCGACATTCCTTATCTTGATAAAAGGATGGGCTGCTCTATTCACTTTGTTGTAATTACTTCTCGCTTCGTTAGCCCATTTGACGTAATTATAGTCCACTACAATCATATATTCCTCATAATAAAATGCTTCATAGATGTAAAACTGTATCACCACTGGTTTTGTTCATTTCATTATTATTTGTATGATGAATAAAATGATTTTTAAAGAGAAAGCATAGGAATGCCAAGTATACGTAAACAGTAGGTTCAAAACCATGGTAAAAAATGGCAAGGTAACTTTTGAAACGATCACCCGTAAAAATGTACAAGAATGATAGGCTTTGTTACTCGAATAAAATAAGCGTCATATAATTTTCATTGACAAGAGCCTTCGTGTAAATCTTGGTCTAATAATGTCACATTCTCAAAGGGAGAACTGGTAAAGCTCTTCCAAAATGATAATTTCCAATTTGAACAGGGGATAAGTATTGTCCTCAATAATGGTGACCATAAAACTTGTTTAAAAATACCATTCTTAGAAGTCCGCATCTGATACAGATTATGCATCAAGCATGTGACTGTCAAATTAAGAAGAACAGGAGGGGCAGCAGGTTCTACTAGCATTATGTGAGTGGTGTACAGTGGTGGGATCCCAGTATGGACCAATTGTATATTAACAAAAATAATCGTTAACGATATTTCTTTCTGCATAAATTAGTTTATTAGTTTCATTTTTAATGATGTTTCTTTCTGCCATAAATTAGTTTGTTAGTTTCGTTTTTAGTGATGTTTCTTTCTGCATCAATTAGTTTATTAGTTTCATTTTTAATGATGTTTCCTTCTGCATAAATTAATTGTTAGTTTCATTTTTAACGAAATACATAGACATGTTTTAACTTATTATACTGTATTTTATAAAATGTATTATCGAGTTGCTAAAATGTTTCTAAGAGAAACCTAAAACACACACACATGTGCTGCACCTTTTAAATTTAGTAAATATTTAGAGAGAAAAATGAATTACACTTCATCATATACTGTTTTATCTGTCTAGGCCTCGTCAGTGATGCTGGGGGCCAATGGGAGGGAACGAAATTGTCTACTACTGCAAAAGTTGCTAAAACCCATTTTATTCATGAACTTGAGAAGAAATGGGTTCTGTATTATTTCAAATCATATATAACGAAAGTGTGTATATCATGAACCGTGCCACTACTCAAATGGAATAACTGTGGCTATCAGGCCCCAGCAAACCACTGGGACTAAAACATCCGCTACCACTACCACCTGGTATCTTGAAAGATGAACCTAACATACACACACATATATATATGCTGCACCTTTTAAATTCAGTTATAGATACAGCTTGCCGAATACATGAATTACTCTGCATCATGCAACTGTTTCGTCCTTCTTACATTACACACATTACAGTGTCGGTCATGCAGGAATCCTTCATAGGAATTATGAAAATCGGATCATTATGCGGATACATCTACCTTGATAATTATAGCGTACGGATCTAAAGTGCATGCACAAAGAACCTCTGATCATATAATCAATATCAATCCGCGAATTAGACGTCGAAAGGTTCCGGTTCGTACCTGTCATCTCCTATGTCGCCGAACGTACTCCGGTACCTGCACCAACTTCATATAACAATGCTTAAAATCAAACCAAGAGGGCCGGGTTTTCTGTCTCTTATTGACAGGGAAATAATTTATCACATGCATGCACTTGGAATGAAGAGCTTACTCCAGCATTTTCTTTATACCTTAGGCGACAACCAAGTAACCCGGATGTCTAAATCTACAATTTGCCATTTCTTATAATGTCTCGACGTAACACAAGTCGATCGAGATAATCTGATGCTGTGTCGGTAGGTCTCATTGACAGCCCACGTACATTGTCACTGTCCAAGATGGTCGCCTGACACAAGATAGCACCGAAAAGTGTTCAGCATGGAGGAAGTTGTCGAAGCAAAAAGAAGACAAGAGTTTAGCACGAGACAAAAATCTAAACGAAAAACATGTGTGTAACTAGCTGTTTTTCTGAACGGATAAGGACAATTTCCAGGCCTTGTAAGGGGACATGGGGATTGGGACCGGCACAACAAGTGGAGATTTTGTTACAGAAGATTCGCCCAGATATAGGCCGCTATGTCTGATCACATGAGATCAAGTGTATTGACTGTGAAACACATGACGTTATTTCGGTTGCAATACTGTTGAAAGTCAGCTGGTAGCAATGACTACTGTCAAAAAACATCGTCTTTTTGCCAACTTGACGCATTTCTCAGGAAACACCTTTATTCATAATTGGAATTTCGATGCAGGAGGAAGAATTATTTCGATGAGGTGGTCTTACAACTGTTAATTGAACTCGTGTTCAGGGGCGTAGCTGTCATGTAAGCACATAAGCTCGTGCTTGCACATCATTTTCCCAAAGTATGGGTATTAAAGTCGAGATATTTCATAATTCGACTAATATTTTTAAGTCCACTGAATATGTTACTCATTTTAATCGACTCGTCAGATTAACAGACCAGACTGCAGGAAGTTTATTCGTACAATCACATGTCATATCGGGTTTTATCATATAACTGATCCGTTTAGTCATGTTATACGACCAAAGTCATGAATATGGTATCACACAATGTGATAACAACATTGTGACGCCGTAACAAATGACGTCTTCATGACGTTATATGACTGTCTTGGAAGTGAAATTTACCTTTTTTATCAAGAAATAAATTTGAGAGTTTTGGTGTATTTTCTGGTGAATGTAAGTTATGTTATCAATATAATCTAACACTCGTGTCATTGTTACGGTATAATTCAATATGTCACTCACCTAAAGGCTTGGGACATATTAAATTATCTTACTCGTTTAATAAATCCCATTTTACAGATTGACACTCATGCAAGATCCTCTATTTAGTGCATCTATATTAGAATGATATAAAGATTGCAAATTTTGGATATTGACTTTTCGGTCAGTTCGAATAAAATGACAGCAAAAATAATTGATGATGAGTTATGATGATTATGGGAAATTATGCTTAAGTAAATAAGCGAGATTTCTAACTACAGCTGTACCTGAGTTGAAAGCGGCAAAATCACATTGCATAATACATACTGACAGAGACGTGAATGTAACACAGATGGCTTTTATGTCTCTGTTATTACTTACTAACGAGTAAATGGAAACGTATATATATTAATTTTGTTTTCAAGGCATCATGGAAGTAAAACATATCATCGTATTTTATTTTTGCATCAATGATTTGTATAATGACACGAACAAATGGCACCATTTGAAGTAACTGCTAATAAACGCTCGCAGGGCTTGTACATTGAACCACCTCCAGCTACGCCCCTGGTGATTCTAACATAGAAATTGACCGTAAGGGGTCGTGTGAGCGTTTAAACATTTATTAACTCTGTATTTTCGTTAAGTTCTGAAAGATGAATATTAAAATAGAATAATATAGAATTTGTTTCAATTCAAAGGAAGGGATGGGACAGTTACTGCTTGGAAACATAATTTACAATGATCAATATCTGTCCAATGTGTCTCCACCACTGCCTGTGAAATACATGACGTTATTTCGGTCACAATACTGTTGAAAGTCAGCTGGATACAATGACTACTGTCAAAAACCATCCACGCAGATAGGAATACCTCGGGTAAAAAAAATGGGGTTTTTTTTTTGCGAACATGACGCATGACGCATTTCTCGGGAAACATCTTTATTCATAATTGAAATTCGATCCAGGAGGTAGAAATATTTCTATGAGGTGGTCAAGCTATTTGTTCCTTTTGTTGATATTTTGCCCCTACTTGAATCGATTTTCAGATTCTTTTTTTGTTGACGCTTCGGTATTCTCTGACTATTTTATTTATACAAGGTCTTGACAACAAATTCACCTTTCCCCTGAAGACCCTCTAAAGACGTGAAAGCTCAGAGAAAACTCTTCGTTATTTGTTTTCATATATTGTTTATATTTATCTGTATGATAGTTACACTTACCTTGTATAGTTATGTACTAAATGTCTTTTTGAATCCTTGCTAGTTCACACAACTGTTTTCTGTGAAAAGACAATGCTGGTTAATATAAGCTGTTCTCGATCACCCCTACAATACACGGGAAGCTGATTTGTTGACATAAGCCGGGTTTTCGCTACCAAGCATGACGTGGACTTTTACAATAATCTAAACCGTAATGTAGAATGGGCTTCTCTTGGAAATAAAACTAATTACAATGAACAATGGCAGCGGACCATCCCATTATTAGTAAATATACTTTTTTTTCAAAATCAACATATTTTTGTTACTTACCAAACGTAACATGACTAAATTGTCCTTTTAAATTAAATGTATCTGGTGTTTGGCAAAGTACATTTCATTGCGAAACAATCAGCGTGATATTGGTAAATTGAAGTTTTGCTACAGCAATGGTCCTATATATGCTGGTTTCAACTCTATTACACGGTGTTAACCATTCCTTAACCGGAATGTTTTAATATTAAACTAAGCAACGGTAAAAGCAAAGACAACTAGTCTTCCCATTTCATCAGCCTAACCCCGGATATCAAGGTGGGGGCTCTGTATAAATAAATAAATGCAAGGTCAGTCGTATTTTTTGATATATTCCGATATTATGTTAATTTACAAAATGTCTTCAACTTCATCAGCCAAAAAAAAATCTTTTATTACGTTCATGCTTTCCCTTCCTTAAACACGTATCATCACAGCATACCAAACACAAGATTTAATCATTCTCAAAGACATCGTCGGAAACCCACGGTACACCTCTCTAACGTTGAGTTTCTGTCAGTAAATCAAAAATATACACATATATATATGGAGCAGATCATTATTGAATTTAATATATTCTAATGGGCGGTTCTTTATATATATATTTAAAATAAAAATATTTTTTCAAAAATATACAGAGGCTACACAACGAGTGGCTGTTGGATATGGAATTTATTTCATTCGAGTTAATTATTTTTTAAAGTTACTCGAGTAAAATAAATTCCATGTCCAATAACCACGAGTCGTGTGACCTATTTCTACCACAGTGACATTAAGTCGCAGTGGCAGTGTTGTTTTCTGTGAACCGCGGAATATTTGCACGAAAACACAGCATCTCGTATATATTCCCGCCAACTTGTGAAAACCCCGAGGGTGAAATTTCCCTATCTTACATCCCTGGTCATGAAACAGTCTTATAATCTTTGTTCCTTCTGTTTTGTCATAATGTTACAGGGATTATGCAACAAGCATGTGACTATCAAATTAAGAAGGACAGGAGGGACAGCAGATTCTGCTAGCATTATGTGAGTGGTGTACAGTGGTGGGTCCCAATATGGACCAATTGTATATTAACAAAAATAATCGTTAATGGTATTTCTTTCTGCATAAATTAGTTTATTAGTTTCATTTTTAATGATGTTTCTTTCTGCATAAAATAGTTTATTAGTTTCATTTTTAGTGATGTTTCTTTCTCCATAAATTAGTTTATTAGTTTCATTTTTAATGATGTTTCTTTCTGCATAAATTAGTTTATTAGTTTCATTTTTAATGATGTTTCTTTCTCCATAAATTAGTTTATTAGTTTCATTTTTAATGAAATACATAGACATGTTTTAACTTATTATAATGTATTTTCCAAAATGTATTATCGAGTTGCTAAAATGTTTCTAAGATAAACCTAACACACACACACACACATGTGCTGCACCTTTTAAATTTAGTAAATATTTAGAGAAAAAATGAATTACACTTCAACAAACACCGTTTTATCTGTCTAGGACTCGTCAGTGATGCTGGGGGCCAATGGGAGGGGACTCGTCAGTGATGCTGGGGGCCAATTGGAGGGAATCGAAATTTTCTGCTACTGTAAAAGTTGCGTAAAACTATTTTATTTATAAAATTAAGAAAAAATGAGTTCTGTATTATTTCAAATCATATACTACGAAAGTGTGTATATCATGAACCGTGCCACTACTCAAATGAAATAACTGTGGCTATCAAGGCCCCAGCAAATCACTGGGACTAAAAAACATCCACTACCTCACATCTTGTATCTTGAAAGATGAACCTAACATACACATATACATATGCTGCACCTTTTAAATTCAGTTATAGATACAGCATGCCGAATACATGAATTATTCTGCATCATGCAACTGTTTCGTCCTTCTTACATTACACACATTACAGTGTCGGTCATGCAGGAATCCTTCATAGGAATTATGAAAATCGTATCATTATGCGGATACATCTACCTTGATAATTATAGCGTACGGATCTAAAGTGCATGCACAACGAACCTCTGATCATATAATCAATATCAATCCGCGAATTAGACGTCGAAAGGTTCCGGTTCGTACCTGTCATCTCCTATGTCGCCGAACGTACTCCGGTACCTGCACCAACTTCATATAACCATGCTTAAAATCAAACCACGAGGGCCGGGTTTTCTGTCTCTTATTGACAGGAAAGTAATTTATCACATGCATGCACTTGGAATGAAGAGCTTATTCCAGCATTTTCTTTATACCTTAGCCGACAACCAAGTAACCCGGATGTCTAAATCTACAATTTGCCATTTCTTATAATGTCTCGACGTAACACAAGTCGATCGAGACAATCTGATGCTGTGTCGGTAGGTCTCATTGACAGCCCACGTACATTGTCACTGTCCAAGACGGTCGCCTGACACAAGATAGCACCGAACAGTGTTCAGCACGGAGGAAGTCGTCGCCGATATCCTCCTGTAGTTACATAGGTTTCAAGAAAAAATGTAAAAGATCGAAGCGAAAAGAAGACAAGAGTTTAGCACGAGACAAAAATCTAAACGAAAAACATGTGTGTAACTAGCTGTTTTTCTGAATGGATAAGGACAATTTCCAGGCCTTGTAAGGGGACTTGGGGATTGGGACCGGCACAACAAGTGGAGATTGTGTTACAGAAGATTCGCCAGATATAGGCAGATATGTCTGATCACACGAGATCGACTGTATTGACTGTGAAATACATGACGTTATTTCGGTCGCAATACTGTTGAAAGTCAGCTGGTAACAATGACTACTGTAAAAAAATCGTCTTTTTGCCAACTTGACGCATTTCTCAGGAAACACCTTTATTCATAATTGGAAATTCGATGCAGGAGGAAGGATTATTTCGATGAGGTGGTCTGACAACCGTTAATTGAACTCGTGTTCAGGGGCGTAGCTGTCATGTAAGCACATAAGCCCGTGCTTGCACATCATTTTCCCAAAGTATGGGTATTAAAGTCGAGATATTTCATAATTCGACTAATATTCTTAAGTCCACTGAATATGTTACTTATTTTAATCGACTCGTCAGATTAACAGACCAGACTGCAGGAAGTTTATTTGTACAATCACATGTCATATCGGGTTTTATCATATAACTGATCCGTTTAGTCATGTCATACGACAAAAGTCATGAATATGGTATCACACAATGTGATAACAACATTGTGACGCCGTAACAAATGACGTCTTCATGACGTTATATGACTGTCTTGGAAGTGAAATTTACCTTTTTTATCAAGAAATAAATTTGAGAGTTTTGGTGTATTTTCTGATGAATATAAGTTATGTTATCAATAGAATCTAACACTCGTGTCAATGTTACGGTATAATTTAATATGTCACTCACCTAAAGGCTTGGGACATATTAAATTATCTTACTCGTTTAATAAATCCCATTTTACAGATTGACACTCATGCAATATCCTCTATTTAGTGCATCTATATTAGAATGATATAAAGATTGCAAATTTTGGATATTGACTTTTCGGTCAGTTCGAATAAAATGACAGCAAAAATAATTGATGATGAGTTATGATGATTATGGGAAATTATGCTTAAGTAAATAAGCGAGATTTCTAACTACAGCTGTACCTGAGTTGAAAGCGGCAAAATCACATTGCATAATACATACTGACAGAGACGTGAATGTAACACAGATGGCTTTTATGTCTCTGTTATTACTTACTAACGAGTAAATGGAAACGTATGTATATTAATTTTGCTTTCAAGGCATCATGGAAGTAAAACATATCATCGTATTTTATTTTTGCATCAATGATTTGTATAATGACACGAACAAATGGCAACATTTGAAGTAACTGCTAATAAACGCTCGCAGGGCTTGTACATTGAAACACCTCCAGCTACGCCCCTGGTGATTCTAACATAGAAATTGACCGTAAGGGGTCGTGTGAGCGTTTAAACATTTATTAACTCTGTATTTTCGTTAAGTTCTGAAAGATGAATATTAAAATAGAATAATATAGAATTTGTTTCAATTCAAAGGAAGGGATGGGACAGTTACTGCTTGGAAACATAATTTACAATGATCAATATCTGTCCAATGTGTCTCCACCACTGCCTGTGAAATACATGACGTTATTTCGGTCGCAATACTGTTGAAAGTCAGCTGGTAACAATGACTACTGTAAAAAAAACATCGTCTTTTTGCCAACTTGACGCATTTCTCGGGAAACACCTTTATTCATAATTGGAAATTCGATGCAGGAGGAAGAATTATTTCGATGAGGTGGTCTGACAACTGTTAATTGAACTCGTGTTCAGGGGTGTAGCTGTCATGTAAGCACATAAGCTCGTGCTTGCACATCATTTTCCCAAAGTATGGGTATTAAAGTCGAGATATTTCATAATTCGACTAATATTCTTAAGTCCACTGAATATGTTACTAATTTTTATCGACTCGTCAGATTAACAGACCAGACTGCAGGAAGTTTTTTTGTACAATCACATGTCATATCGGGTTTTATAATATAACTGATCCGTTCAGTCATGTCATACGACCAAAGTCATGAATGTGGTATCACACAATGTGATAACAACATTGTGACGCCGTAACAAATGACGTCTTCATGACGTTATATGACTGTCTTGGAAGTGAAATTTACCTTTTTTATCAAGAAATAAATTTGAGAGTTTTGGTGTATTTTCTGATGAATATAAGTTATGTTATCAATAGAATCTAACACTCGTGTCAATGTTACGGTATAATTTAATATGTCACTCACCTAAAGGCTTGGGACATATTAAATTATCTTACTCGTTTAATAAATCCCATTTTACAGATTGACACTCATGCAATATCCTCTATTTAGTGCATCTATATTAGAATGATATAAAGATTGCAAATTTTGGATATTGACTTTTCGGTCAGTTCGAATAAAATGACAGCAAAAATAATTGATGATGAGTTATGATGATTATGGGAAATTATGCTTAAGTAAATAAGCGAGATTTCTAACTACAGCTGTACCTGAGTTGAAAGCGGCAAAATCACATTGCATAATACATACTGACAGAGACGTGAATGTAACACAGATGGCTTTTATGTCTCTGTTATTACTTACTAACGAGTAAATGGAAACGTATGTATATTAATTTTGCTTTCAAGGCATCATGGAAGTAAAACATATCATCGTATTTTATTTTTGCATCAATGATTTGTATAATGACACGAACAAATGGCAACATTTGAAGTAACTGCTAATAAACGCTCGCAGGGCTTGTACATTGAAACACCTCCAGCTACGCCCCTGGTGATTCTAACATAGAAATTGACCGTAAGGGGTCGTGTGAGCGTTTAAACATTTATTAACTCTGTATTTTCGTTAAGTTCTGAAAGATGAATATTAAAATAGAATAATATAGAATTTGTTTCAATTCAAAGGAAGGGATGGGACAGTTACTGCTTGGAAACATAATTTACAATGATCAATATCTGTCCAATGTGTCTCCACCACTGCCTGTGAAATACATGACGTTATTTCGGTCACAATACTGTTGAAAGTCAGCTGGATACAATGACTACTGTCAAAAACCATCCACGCAGATAGGAATACCTCGGGTAAAAAAATGGGGTTTTTTTTTGCGAACATGACGCATGACGCATTTCTCGGGAAACATCTTTATTCATAATTGAAATTCGATCCAGGAGGTAGAAATATTTCTATGAGGTGGTCAAGCTATCTGTTCCTTTTGTTGATATTTTGCCCCTACTTGAATCGATTTTCAGATTATTTTTTTGTTGACGCTTCGGTATTCTCTGACTATTTTATATATACAAGGTCTTGACAACAAGTTTACCTTTCCCCTGAAGACCCTCTAAAGACGTGAAAGCTCAGAGAAAATTCTTCGTTATTTGTTTTCATATATTGTTTATATTTATCTGTATGAATAGTTACACTTACCTTATGTACTACATGTCTTTTTGAATCCTTGCTAGTTCACACAACTGTTTTCTGTGAAAAGACAATGCTGGTTAATATAAGCTGCTCCCGATCACCCCTACAATACACGGGAAGCTGATTTGTTGACATAAGCCGGGGTTTCGCTACCAAGCATGACGTGTACTTTTACAATAATCTAAACCGTAATGTAGAATGGGCTTCTCTTGGAAATAAAACTAATTACAATGAACAATGACAGCGGACCATCCCATTATTAGTAAATATATTTTTTTTCAAAATCAGTATATTTTTGTTACTTACCAAACGTAACATGACTAAATTGTCCTTTTAAATTAAATGTATCTGTTGTTTGGCAAAGTACATTTCATGGTGAAACAATCAGCGTGATATTGGTAAATTTAAGTTTTGTTACAGCGACGGTCCTATATATGCTGGTTTCAACTCTATTACACGGTGTTAACCATTCCTTAACCGGAATGTTTTAATATTAAACTAAGCAACGGTAAAAGCATGCTGTTTGAACAAAGATACTCTCATTGCTCTATGACAATAAAATACACTTCGTAAAAATTGCATTTGTCGGAACAACGAAGAGAAATTGCTTTGTTATTTACTCAGAGGAAGTCAAATTAGCAGCTGTCACGGTATTTCCTACCAGAGACAGAGTAGAATTCTCCACTGGGAGTGACTAGCAACCAATTTGTCATTGTATGCGGCATATACAGGTTAAGTACGAACCGCTTGATAAAGATTCGGCTTCTAGTTTTGAAATGTAGAAATAATTCTTAAACTATCTCTTGTCTGACGATACAATTGAAATTGTTGAGAGAATAAAAAACAGAAGAAAGCAATCAAGTCAAGCTGATGGTGGTTTTTGCACTTGAATCCACATTGGTAAAATTCCATCATTGCAATATAAACACATTTTGTTTAGTTAGAAATCTTAGATGTTTGTTTCCGTTTCTATGAATCATGATTGCGAACTATGCTGTTCGTACATCATTAATGTCAACTATAAACAGGGGTTACCAGGCTCAGTGATTAAAGTGTAATCACACAATCTCAGAACGTAGAATAACATGTTATTTTTAACGGAGGTCGTAAATCAAAATCCATGTTACAGACGGTATACTTGATGTCTCATCCCCTTATGACCCGGGGCAGATATCACGAGTAGGCCAACTTTGTACAAACCAAATCTCAAATCTGAATCAGTGCTAATGCGAAAGTGACGCTTATTAACTGTGCGAATTACAACTTAACGACACGGTTCAGAATTCCGAATGGTAGAATACAAGAATTCACCTATTTAAGACGGTCGCATTGGAAGCTGACCAGACATACCTTCCGGGATCTGTAAGATAACTTCTTCAGAATCGCACTTCAACGTCAGCCTTTGATGTTGGGAGCCCAAACTAACCTATCTTTATTGGTGTATGGCATTTTAATAAGCGTTTTAGCTTTAAGACTTAATGGTTTCACTTGACCTGATGGCACCGTCGGCCCCACCGAATCCTATCTGTACACTCTCTGTCCGCCATGCGACACGTTTTTAAATGGTTGGTTAGCTTAACTCATTACCATCAAACAATCAAAACATATTTCTTCTACATGTGCTTTGGCAATTACTTAATTTTGTTTTATAAAACTGCTGCGGGCAGATAACCTTGAAACTCTCAATTAACTGACTAGTTCACAGATTTGATAATATTAAATTAAAGAACATGTTTAACTTTAGTCAGACTGGATTACGGCACTGTACGTGTGTTCGCGATATTCTAAGAAACAAGATTAGAGCGGGCGTGTTGGATGGAGGACTGTGTTCGTTGTATATGGCTAGAGATAAGTTTTAATTACTTACCCTGAGGGAATGCTCGCGGCTTATCATTGAGTGCTGATGCCACGTTGAATTAGGCTAAGACTATATCACTTAAAATCAATTGAATAATTTCGGGATGACTACATTTAGGTAGACATTCATTGAGATTTTGGCAAGAGAAAAAAGTGTGTTAGCCGTACCATTGGATTTTTAAGGAAAGAATAATCAAATTCCCTAGATTTTTCCCTTAAGTTTAAATTTGATTTTACGAATCTATTTTTTGGTTTTATCACGTCTCCTGGTTCACTGCCGCGCTTCTGTAGGTCTACATTTTTTCTGCATCAAGAATAACATAATTCATAGTGTTACATTTCTCTGGTAACGGTCCTACCACATATTGCTACTGTACCGTGTAAACACTAATTGCTAATTCGATTATTGTTAACATCTTTATTTGTATTCTAGTACATGATTAAGAATAGCCTCAGTTTAGCCTTAGTCACCGTGACATATTCTCCGATTTAGCAGGATACAGTAACAACAAGTCACATGTAAACTCACATCCTTCTATTTGGCGCCTTTGAAAACAGACGGTGGACCTTAATCGACTGTAATACGAACAACTGTACCTACAAATACATGAAATGATTGAATTTCTCGCTTTTTTCATCGATTGACATTTACAAAGTTAAAGGATTTTACTTCTTTTAGCGACATAAAACAATTTGCCCGATTTGGAGTTTGTGATGTGCATATTTATATATTTTAAAAGTGAAAAGAAAATACAGTAATAGACAGTGGTATTATATTGTCTCTATGCCTCTTATGAGGTTCTTCATGAGACTTTATTTAAAGAATGTACGTGAAATAATCATGTCATCAATACTATGACATCATAAACAATATAAATTATGGGAAAAAAACAAATAGCAAGAACAAATTTCCTTTGGTTAATGGTCCTGGCATAACTGTTGGTTAAGCTTTTGCTTTTTGTTCAGCTTCGTACTAATAAGCGATTTCATTAAACATATTTCTAAAGCCCAAACTTTTGAAATGTGATATAATCCCTCGACGATTCAAAAGAACTCATTCATGTTCATAGGTCTAAAACCAAAAACAGAAAATACCGACGCGTTAACAAAATCATTATCCGAACTCAAAATTGATTGAACTTGTGGAAAAATATTAACAAAACAAAGATTGACATGGAGACTCTGGGACACTGGAAAAAGTAAAAGAGAATAAGACAAGGTGACCTGGATGATTAAGCGTTTTCTGCTTCATCGAAGACACCTGCCATGTAAATCTAGGCCATATCCAAATAAACGACAAATCCGCAAAGTGATATTTTTAATCACATCAAGTAAGCACACTAATGAGCATATTCGAGAACATCCTTCATGTACAAAGCTACAAAATAAAATAAGTCTTAATGAGACCAAGATGGCAACCATAAAACTTGCACAAAGTCTTCATCAACCTGCATCTCTTGAATTCTTGTGCCGTAAGTTTTGTTTCTCAACAGCCGACTTCTCTCACGAAAATCTCGATATTTAGAGCAAGCCCTAGAACAAAAAATCAACTACGACAAGTAAAAACACCATTTGTTATAGAAGCAGGGATGTTACGCACAAGAAAGGGAAAGTTCACGTTCGGAAAATCGAAATCGTCATGTTTATCGTAAAGCTCAGTATTCAGATGTCCATGTTGGTCATAGTTTAAGTAAAGCCAAAGGTAAGATGGTGCGATGAAAAATCGAAGAAGTTCTTTCAGTTTTGTATGAGGTATGGTGAACTACAAGGGGGGGGGGTCAAATGTTTTGATAGACGAAGTATTTTTGAGGAAGGGGTGCATTCAAGATCTATCAGAAGATCTTTCAAGTTTTTCAAAATCCACATCCCGTTAATTCTGGAGTATACGGTGTCCCAATAAGACAGCAGCCCTGATTTAACGGTACCAACAATGGTAGCAAGGCGTTTATATAGGCTTGATTGAGCATTTAGCAGAGCCAGATAGGCGTGATTAGTCAACGTCTTTCTCATTAACCAGTACCTCAACAGATTGACATACTGAAACATAATCAGATAATATTTCATCATTCGAGAAGTTGGTCAATGAGTGAGAGGATTATCTTGGTTAACAAGCAGGCCTAGCTCTCTTTGCAAACAATAAAGGTAATAGCGCTTGCAAACATACATTGATCAATTTATTAGATGTTCTGTCTGCAGACACAACCGCATAGCGTTGAGTTTTGAGACATTATTTAAGTTGAGACATTATCTGAGTTCTTTTTCGTCTGTTGTTCATTCTCGATATACAGGCGATATAAACAGTACTCTCACCTACGTTCTTTACAGCCCTGGAATATGTCCAAGCAAACCTGAAGGCACGAAGATCGACGTTTGATTGATCCCAGATAACCTTACAATCGCTGATGCCCGTTCTTTTGAAGTTTACAAAGAAGGGACACCCAACTCCAAACCCTGTCAATTCTTACCGTTACTTGACCGCGAGATTCTTTTGATGTTCATCTAAAGATCGAACTAGTCTTCCCATTTCATCAACAAAATGGCACACACTGAGGCTTCAGGTTTACCATGACATACTCCAGGGATGTAGATATCGTAGGTGAGCGAAACTCCTGGATATCGAGATGGGGGCTCTGTACATAAATAAAGACAAGTTTAGTCAAGTTTTATTTATGTATTTCGATATTTTGTACATTTTCAAAATGTCTAAAACTGTATCACGTTCATTCTTTTCCTTCCTTTAAACACGTATCACGGCATAACAAGCACAAGATTTAAATATTCTGAATTAAAGTCATCGTCAGAAACTCACGGAACACCACTTACGTTTTTGTACACACAGTTGCTTGAGTTCCTGTCAGTAAATAAAAAATATACATATATACATATGGAACAGCCCATTACAGAATATAATATATTCTATGATAGACGGTTGTGTGTACTCAAACGTTAGAGAGGTGTACCGTGGGTTTCAAACGATGACTTAAAGGCCCCATATACGTAACTTCAGGAAATTTTTCGGGATTCTGAAAAATTATGAACAAAAATCCAGTTGATAACCATGCAAAATTAAGTCTAAAGCGAAGTAAACCTGAGCGGTAACTAACCAGAAACTCTAGACAGAAAAATCCAAAGAATCGAAAATAGTTCAGGTGGGGCCCACTTCAACAACAAACCGAAGGTAGAAGACAGCTAGAAATGGACGCGTGTTTACAAATACTGTGTTTCAAGTGCTGCTGTACCGGTAACCGCGAAAAAGAATTCATCTTGAATATTGCTGATAACAGTTATTCTTAACTAAATCTATAAATATAATAAGTTATTACGCTTGATTTTCGCTTCAAGATTTTGCCAAAAGTTACGTATATTGGGCCTTTAAAGTATTTTTTGTCTTTTTATTCAGATAAAAAAACTTCTATTTTGTCACACAAGCTCTATATCAAGTGTCAGTCTATCCAAAGAACATGGTGGTGTGTTTAATTTATGTATTCCTTTCTTTTAGAAACGCAGATGTGTAGTTCGTTTTTCGCATTAATACCAGTTACCGGAATCATTAGGATACATTTCATTATAATGAGGGCACACGCACTTAAAAGACAGGATATAAATAAATACATACTCTTCAAAAGTTGATGTTTCATAAGAGTTGTTTCGACAAACGTACGTTCATGCTCCTATAGTTAACGTCGTTAATGGCATTGCAAAGTACACCGAATCTAGTCATACTGGTTGGTTTCGGCAGGTGTTATTCCCCGTTAGGCAATAGCTCGGCAGGAGTTATTCCCCGTTAGGCAATAGCTCGGCAGGAGTTATTCCCCGTTAGGCAATAGCTCGGCAGGAGTTATTCCCCGTTAGGCAATAGCTCGGCATGAGTTATTCCCCGTTAGGCAATAGCTAAAAGTATCTCAAAGTTATTGTTTTACTGAATCACTGAGGTGTCCATCGTTGAAAGTCAGTTCAGGTTTATGGAGATGTCTCATAGTGGTACACACTAACTTGTTTGTTTTTTTTCCTTTCCGATTGCGCACGATGAAAAAAATAGATCATGAAATATTGTTCTCGGTTTTTCAGTCTGGCCTAAAGCCTTTCGCCATTAATATCCAGTTGCCTTTGTCCTAATACGGTTGAATATCGTCTCTCGATCATGAATGCTTCCTATTCAACTGCTCTTTATTATAGCTACAACCGAGGAGTGACCAAACAAAGTCATTTCTTGATTAACCCTACATATTTGATATTCTTGCAATATTCCTCGATATAATATCAATTTGTTAAAGCAAAAACACATTCATATTGCTATCAGGTACGAGTAAAACTATAATGAAATTAATTCGACCATCAACAGTATCATATTCACATCATACAAAATGTTTCGCAAAACATGTAACCAATCCTACCAGGCACAAAAAAAAAGTAAATTAAACAAGCCTTCCACTTGAGACCTTACGATAGCCCCAGGGGTTACGTATACGCTCACCTATACGTTCTCTACACCAATGGAGTACGTCATAGCAAACTGGTAGGCGCTGTGTGTGCCAGGTCGTTTATAGGGAAAGAAGACATGTTCGATCATTTGATGTACATCAAAATAATCTCACGTCACATAACGGTAAAAATTGACAGGCTTTGGTGTCGGTTGTCGTTCCTTTGTAATCTTTAAAGTCAGACATCAGCTTAGCGACCGGTCAGGTTGTTTTGCCTGAGACCAAACAAACTACTGTCTTCGTTCCTTTGGTTTTGCCATGATGTTACAGGGGTGTAGAGAGCGTAGGTGAGTGTAATCCCTGGCTATCGAGGATGATTCCAGGGATGTAGAGAGCGTAGGTGAGTGTAATCCCTGGCTATCGAGGATGATTCCAGGGATGTAGAGAGCGTAGGTGAGTGTAAACCCTGGCTATCGAGGGTGATATTGTAAGTGCATTAAGTCATTGGTTCTCCAATCTGGCCACGGTTTCACCAACGTTCCTTAACTTAAGGAAACTCCTTAACTTAAAAATCTCCATAGGAAAGCATTACAGAATTTCAGGAAAGTTCCTTAACTAAGGAGTTTCTCCTTAAATTATATAATGATTTCCTATGGAGATTGTACAGTTAAGGAATTTCTTTAAGTTAAGGAACGTTGATGAAACCGGGGCCTGATCTAATCCTATCAACGCTTAAATTAAAGTCCGCTTAAAATAAGTTCTATACGAGTGTCATATCATAACGGAGCACATACTGGTGGACAGGATTCACAATGAAAATATATAATAATATTTACAGTCCACGCAATTTACCTCGTGCTCCATTGGATTTATGATCTCATAAACTAAACAAAATAAAAAGTTAGCGCGCTTCATTAAATTTGCCTTTGACCATTTGGCATTCATATAGCCTATGAATGCCAACTGAAAGCAGTTCGCTTAAATAAATACAATGGTCTGAGAGTGGAATAACACATGGTATTGTGGTAGGAATATCCAACAGTCAGTATGTTTTTACAATGGTCTGAGAGTGGAAAAACACAGGGTATTGTGGTAGGAATATCCAACAGTCAGTATGTTTATACAATGGTCTGAGAGTGGAATAACACACGGTATTGTGGTAGGAATAAGATCTACGTTACGTCACAATTAGAAGACATTACGATCATATAGTATATTGTACTGCAGTGTTCCGCACCTCTCGATATTACATTACATTAACCCCACCCCCCTTCCTGCCGGCCCTCTGCCTCTGAGCTATGATTTAGAGTAAAGTATCAGCTGGTTTCTATAAACCAGAAACATGTCATCTGAATCCGTATTTGATATCTTTCAAATCAATTTGTAAATTATTAATACATGTGTATGTTTTTCCAGGTGGGAAAGTTTTAAGTTTTCTATTCGCTCATTGAACTCGTAAACCTGTCATTCTTTCCGTTTTACATGTCGTTACATATCCCTTTGGATTCACAAAAGTCATATAAACTGGGGGAAGCCCTTCTATACTGACGTCACACACTGGTTTATACATTTTTAGACCTATTTATTACCCTTCGTACTGGGGAGGGACGGGTGGGGGTCTGAAAGCAGGACAGGAGACAATATATCATTTACAAAGCAGCAGAATTTGTAGAACGATATCAACGATAAGATTTCCTTGGCAATATGTTATGATGTATCTACATAAACTGTCTCTATGAATCAAGCCCCCGTTATTGGTGTGTGTGAGTCATTGTATAATTTAAGTCTTACTCTAGATCTGTTCCGGTGAGAAAGGCTCTAATCTACATATGTATGTGAATAGAAGTTGCTATGTACTTTCTCTCTTCTCTCGTTCTCCAACCTATGGTGTTTACATGTCGCAGTTGATTCGGTATTCCAGGGCTTGCTCTAAATATCGGGATTTTCGTGATCGATGTCGACTGCTGACAAACAAACTACAAATGTAACAACACAAGGATTCGAGAGATGCAGGTTGATCAGTACTATGGGCAAGTTTTATGGTCGCCATCTTTGTCTCATTGAGAAATATTCTGTATCTTTAAGTGATATGAAAATGGACGTTTTTGAGTATGCTCATTAGAGTGTTTACTTGTTGTGATTGACAATGATACTCGGTTCTAATTTTGAGAACTAGATGTTTATTTGGATGTGACAAAGACTTACATGGCGGGTGTCGTCGATGAAGCAGAAGACGCTTACTCTTCCGGAACACCTGGTCTTATTCTCTTGTTCTTTTGCAAGAGTCTCCATGTAAATCTTTCCTTTGTTCAAATTTTGCCCCTGGTTTAATCGATTTTGAGTTTGGATTATGATTATGTTGACGCTTCGGTATTCTCTTATTTTATTGATCTGTCTCTTCAGCTAGTTTTTTTAATTAATAAATATGTTTTCTAACATTCAATTAATTGGAGATAAGTTCTATTTTATTGAAGATAGGTCCAGTTATTTGTACCTATCTTTAATTATTTTTAAAAAAGTACAATTGAATTGAACCTATCTCTAATTGAATTGAACCTATCTCTAAATGAATTGTACCTATCTTCAATTGAATTGTACCTAGGTACAATTATACAAATAAAACTTATCATTAATTAAATTGCACCTTTCTTCAATATTCAATTGCACCTATCTTTTATTCAATTGAAGGGAGGGTCAATTAGATTAGAGATAGGTACAGTTCAATTAGAGATAGGTACAGTTCAATTAGAGATAGGTACAGTTCAATTAGAGATAGGTACAGCTCAATTAGAGATAGGTACAGCTCAATTAGAGATAGGTACAGTTCAATTAGAGATAGGTACAGCTCAATTAGAGATAGGTACAATTCAGTTGGAGATAGGTACAATTCAATTGGAGATAGGTACAATTCAGTTGGAGATAGGTACAATTCAATTGGAGATAGGTACAATTCAGTTGGAGATAGGTACAGCTCAATTAGAGATAGGTACAGCTCAATTAGAGAAAGGTACAGTTCAATTAGAGATAGGTACAGTTCAATTAGAGATAGGTACAGTTCAATTAGAGATAGGTACAGTTCAATTAGAGATAGGTATAGTTTAATTAGAGAAAGGTACAGTTCAATTAGATAGAGATAGGTACAGTTCAATTAGAGATAGGTACAGTTCAATTAGAGATAGGTACAGTTCAATTAGAGATAGGTACAGTTCAATAAGAGAAAGGTTCCATTTGTCTTATTTGAACCTTTCTTTAACAGAATTGTACCTATCTCCAATTGAATTGTACCTATCTCCAATTGAATTGTACCTATCTCCAATTGAATTGTACCCATCTCCAATTGAATTGTACCCATCTCCAATTGAATTGTACCCATCTCCAATTGAATTGTACCTATCTCCAATTGAATTGTACCCATCTCCAATTGAATTGTACCCATCTCCAATTGAATTGTACCCATCTCCAATTGAATTGTACCTATCTCCAATTGAATTGTACCTATCTCCAATTGAATTGTACTTATCTCCAATTGAATTGTTCCCATCTCCAATTGAATTGTACCCATCTCCAATTGAATTGTACCCATCTCCAATTGAATTGTACCCATCTCCAATTGAATTGTACCCATCTCCAATTGAATTGTACCTATCTCCAATTGAATTGTACCCATCTCCAATTGAATTGTACCTATCTCCAATTGAATCGTATGTATCTCCTATTGAATTGTACCTATTTGCAATTGAATTAAAGATAGGTGCATTGAATTCAAGATAATTGCAATTAATTGAAGATAGGTACAATTCAATTGAAGATATGTCTAATTATTTGTACCAATCTTTAATTAGTAAAGATAGGTGTAATTGAATTGAACCTATCTCCAATGGAATAGAATCTACGTACAAATATAACATATCCTAATTAAATTGAACCTATCTTCAATTCAATTGCGCCTATCTTTTAATTCAGTTTGAGATGGATTCAATCCAATTGGAGATAGGTTCAATTCGGTTTATTTGAACCTATCTTTAATAGAATTGTACCTATTTTCAATTGAAATGAACCTATCTTCAAAAATATCACATGTCTGAATATATTTTGCACTACACTGTATATCCGAGTTATCATACATGCCTTTGAAAAGGTGGGATTGTATCTGAATAAGGCTGTCCTATCCTAATTACAAAGATAGGTCATGTGATATTGACGTCTATGTTAACGTTATGAGGTGTACGTGTACGTTACGTCATCATTTGAAAACATGATAGCACCCCTCCCTCCCTACCTCCCCACCCAACCTGAATCTAGCGGGATGATCTAAAGAAAAAATAAGTCAGTCCATACCACTTAGCTACCTAACAGTTTGTTACAGGGCTTTTATCATGCCCATACCATTTAGCTACCTAACAGTTTGTTACAGGGCTTATATCATGTCCATACCATTTAGCTACCTAACAGTTTGTTACAGGGCTTATATCATGTCCATACCATTTAGCTACCTAACAGTTTGTTACAGGGCTTATATCATGTCAATTCATGTAGATATTATACAGTATTTTAATGGATTTGTTTGACATTTCTGTTCGCCCAGGGTTTTTTTTATAAATCTATCATAAGTTTTATTATAACTGACATTACATATCCCCTTCGACGTACTGTGATTAACAATGTATATTAAATACCAAAGAACACATCGTATGTTCACTGAGATACATCGTTAATTTCATGCAAATTACTGTTGTTGGGTGATGATGAATCAATTGTTCAAATGAAGAAATGCCCTAATTTTCTTCTTGTACTCCAAATTTCATTATCAGCTCCCGAAGATTTGAATGAGTTCTTTCTCTTCTGTTCTTCCATATTTCTATTTTTAGATATAGTCTTCCTGTCGTTTACAGTTACATGTTCATCCTCCACGTACTTAGCTGTTTACAATAACTGAATACAGATTAAATATTACATAATTCGCTGTTCATCATTACTAAATACAGTGTAAATCTGAGCAACTGTCTCTACTCTACTCTCTTTCCCTTCTCGTTTCCCTTTATCGTTAACATTTCATCACTCATTTTCCTTTTATACTCAACGTACCGTTAAATTTGGTTCTTTTTCTCAATATCATAATGAAATGTAGCCCTCAATTTTCAAGCGTAATTATTTCACTGGAGATGGATTAATATAAGTTGCAAAACTTGTTTCCAAATCCAATTTCAAAATTTGTGTATTCGCTCTTTACTATATATTGAATTGAAAAAGAAATAAAATAAATTTTATACTAAAGAACTCATCCGTGTTTGATGGAAGGAACGTATCTACTTGTATTCTGCTTATGAATCGAGTCTCTGTTGTGATTGTCGGCGAACATATGTGAGTCATCATACTGTATATATACACCGTTATCATGATAATATTAAAAAAGTAATTATTTCCGATCGAATTAAACATTTCATGGCTAAGGCGTATGTATAGAGTAAAAGCTAACGTTTCGAAAATCAAAAAGTTATTAAATAAATCAGTGAATACCGAAACGTCAATTTATTTTGAAGTTATTAAATAGGTATTTGTGAAATGATGATAATGTAATTGATTAGCTGTCCTAATCAACTCGTTATTAAATATGCCAACATTGATTGAACGTGGTAGGGGGTGGAGGTTAACGATTATTAAATCATCGATTGAGATTTTAAATGGCAATGAGTTACAATTTACCAAATATGCTTTGAAGTTTCATTTAGATCGAGTTTATGTGACAGCAAGAGATTTAAAAGATTGTTATAAGACTGTGATTATAC
This sequence comes from Mimachlamys varia, assembly GCA_947623455.1. Classification (NCBI taxonomy): domain Eukaryota; kingdom Metazoa; phylum Mollusca; class Bivalvia; order Pectinida; family Pectinidae; genus Mimachlamys; species Mimachlamys varia. The sequence goes on from OX392535.1 coordinate 7,646,443, forward strand.
GGGTTTTCCTCGTTGTATAAATATCATATTAAATGATACCCATGCATGATGTCTTTTGAAAAATCAACAACAACCAATAATAATGTTGTGCCTTTTTTAATGAAATGTTGATGCCACAGCATAACCCTATCCAATATAGAAACATATATTACAGACACTACAAGGTCAATAATGAGACACGCCCGCATGTATATATATAATGATATAATGTATTAACTAAATTGATAAATTAAAGACAATAGTTAAGTACAATATATGTGTTTGTATTGGTAAATGAAAGCAATATTTATGGATAGAAACTTGTACTTGTTTGCATCGTCGGAAACCAACGGTACACTTCTCTGACGTATGCAAAACGTCAGAGAATCGAACAGAAGTGTACCGTGGGTTTCCCACGATGTCTTGTTTGATGCAGTAAGAGAAATAGATACAATGTACTTGTTCGATCAATTAAGACAAATAGATAGATATACAAAATGTACAATGCACGTGTTCGATAAATAATGAGAAATATATAAATACAGTGAAATCAGTATACGATTCACTAAAATTCTATATTTTATTACATAGATTGTATGACATCACAATAGTTTTGTATTGGTTACACAATAGTTTACTCGTTCTTCAGGTATAACCCACGCGGCACGAATATATGACATTTCAGAATATTTAGAGGACTCTGTTTCCCAAAGTTTCAACGTGGAATTACCCGAAGAAAGACCGGAACCCACGAAAAACACAAATCACGGTTCGGATCGCCTGTTAATACAGGACTTTATGAATTTAAAGGAAAACACACGCCTTAATTGATACAAATGAAACTAAAGCTGAAACGCGAATCAGAGGTACGTGTAAAACCAGAGAATTATACCTTGATAATTGTACAGTGACAATCAATTTAATTTGAAGTGATCTGTTTTATTTGCACTAAAATAGCAAAAACACTGACCAAAGGTACGTTTGTACAGTGTCGCTCAATTTGAAGACATTTGTTATATTTGTGCAAAGGTGAATTGTCTATTGAGTTGGAAAAGCTGAAAATGTGTGTATATTTTTAAGGTTAGAAAATGTGTGTATTTGGTAAGGTTAATTAAATGTTGAGTTAGAAAAACTGAAAATGTGTGTATTGTTTTTTAAAAGTACATGACAACCTATTTTCGCTTGTTGTACAATGTATATATTTCAATGTACTTGGGGTCATTTTGCAACATTGTACAACTGCAACACCTGGGGAAATAGGTCGTGGTAAGAACCTATGTTCTTACTAGATAAGAACATGGGTTCTTACTGGGTGAGGTCAACTCTTCATAATATATTCCGCGGACGAGATGAAAGAAATATGACACATCTATGATACAAGTATTGGTTACACCATAGTTTACGAGTTCTTCAGGATATAACCCACAAGGCACGAAGTGCCGCGTGGGTTATACCTGAAGAACGAGTAAACTATTGTGTAACCTACTTGTATCATAGATGTGACATATTTCTTTCATCGAGAACAATGTTCATTTACCTACAATGTTAAAATGTATACTGAACTGGGGCAGGCGTGGGAATCACTGGACTGATTCTGTCAATCCTGGGTTGATGATGCTTACTTCAATTTGATTGGCTATTGATTCTGTCAATCCAGAGTTGATAATACACATAGGCACGCCTTTTTAAATATGATTGGTTATTTCTAAACCATTCCTGGGAATATTTTGGTTTTGGATTTATTATTGTTTTTATTAATTAGACAAGCCACCCACGCTCACTTTATTGCCAAGCATGCTATTTCAAAGTGTCAGATTTTGTAAAGAACTTTAAGACTTCCTGAAAAACATTGATGACTTGGACGAATTCACTGTTCCACAAGTTCTGGACAAGTATGACATTTCAGAATATTTAGAGGACTCTGTTTCCCAAAGTTTCAACGTGGAATTACCCGAAGAAAGACCGGAACCCACGAAAAACACAAATCACGGTTCGGATCGCCTGTTAATACAGGACTTTATGAATTTAAAGGAAAACACACGCCTTAATTGATACAAATGAAACTAAAGCTGAAACGCGAATCAGAGGTACGTGTAAAACCAGAGAATTATACCTTGATAATTGTACAGTGACAATCAATTTAATTTGAAGTGATCTGTTTTATTTGCACTAAAATAGCAAAAACACTGACCAAAGGTACGTTTGTACAGTGTCGCTCAATTTGAAGACATTTGTTATATTTGTGCAAAGGTGAATTGTCTATTGAGTTGGAAAAGCTGAAAATGTGTGTATATTTTTAAGGTTAGAAAATGTGTGTATTTGGTAAGGTTAATTAAATGTTGAGTTAGAAAAACTGAAAATGTGTGTATTGTTTTTTAAAAGTACATGACAACCTATTTTCGCTTGTTGTACAATGTATATATTTCAATGTACTTGGGGTCATTTTGCAACATTGTACAACTGCAACACCTGGGGAAATAGGTCGTGGTAAGAACCTATGTTCTTACTAGATAAGAACATGGGTTCTTACTGGGTGAGGTCAACTCTTCATAATATATTCCGCGGACGAGATGAAAGAAATATGACACATCTATGATACAATGAGAAATAGATAAATACAGTGAAATCAGTATACGATTCACTAAAATTCTATATTTTATTACATACATTGTATGACATCACAATAGTTTTCAACTGTTACAAAATTCATTTCTTTATTGTGCGTGCATTGTCTACTTTTTATAGGATGGTATTTCTGCATGGAAGTTACCTGTGTTGTACAAATACACCAGCACCAAAACGTTCTTGTAAAGCAGTTTAAAACTGATATGCATCAGCTTTGTGTATGTCTATGCAACTTGAAATAACTCTTGGTAAAATAGAAACATTTTTTTTCAACATAAAGGCAACAGTTATAATGGCGAACAGTCATTTTCATCAATATTCAATTTTCATTGCATTCTACATCCAAAATAACATTGTGTGGATCGACCTGAAAAAAAAAAAAAACATAACCAAACAAACAAATAAAATACATGTGCATATATCGTACATTTATTGAACAAATTTAGCACCTTGCAATCCTTCCTCTGTTCAAAAGACATTAAATGAAAAGCGCACTAAAGTTGCAGTTCATTAGTTGATAATAGCATTTGTATATTTTGTGTATCGGAAAAAACTAGCAAATATTTTATTTTTTGGAAAAAAAAGGATTTCCTGGGCAGGCCTAAGCCATTTAATTATCAGCTTTTATTTTACTTAAAAAAAATCCATAAAACACATTGAATGTTTTATTGGATATACTACGGTAACAAGTAAAGAGAATCATAGTTGCTTCCCTTACATCAGCTTGAAGCAGGTAAATAAACGGAACATCCTCGCTCGCGAACGGGTCAAGGGTTCCTCCACAACCACCAGACATGAAGCTACAGGGGAAAGTTGCAATAGTGACGGGAGGGGCCCAGGGATTAGGACGAGGATTTGCGGAATGTCTCCTTCGGAAAGGTGCAAAGGTCAGAATCTGAAGCCATCACCGATATAGGCCTGATAAAAAGATAAAAGTGTGCATATATACTGTCACGACACAAGACACATGTATATACAGTTACGTGCCAAAAGTCTTTCAATTTTTTTTTATTTTGCTATATATTCTTTGTATTTCCAACTTTTTTCAATGAATTTTCCTGACTTCGTTTATGGATGGATTTTGACAAATTTTTGTCATTTAGTAAAGAAATATTCAAGGTTTTCTCTGATAATATTTATTTTATTTTCCGTTGTGTATTTATGGAGCTATACAGAATTATATACACTGCTAATTTCCGTGTGACGCCATTTCTCTATATAACGTTACCAAAATGAGGTCAAAATGGCGTCCCGAAAATTGGATGTTGTAAATAAATTATGATTTCTCTAATTATACATAACGGAAAATAGGGAAAATATTATGAGATGAAAAAGGAAACAATTCTCTATAAGTACACAAAAATTCATTAAAAATGATCCCGAAACGAAGTCAGGAAAATTCATTGAAAAAAGTTGGAAATACAAAGAATATATAGCAAAATAAAAAAAATTGAAAGACTTATGGCACGTAACTTGTATATAGGCCTATATATACCAATATATACATGTACCTACAATGTAACTGTTAATTTGCCTGCACCTTGTTCAGGGGGTAGCATCAGGGACGTATATGTGAGAGGGATAGGTAACTGACCCATTTGGACGATGGTCTAGCGAGAGCTTTTGTACTTGTGCACCGAACCGTGAAGTTAGCGACAGCGGTTTTCCCCCAGTGTGCGCTTGCGCAGTAGCTCAACAGATTATTTCCGCTGTCATGTCAACACTCGTGTGTTGATTGCGTTTATCATTTCATACTGGGTATATATGATTAGATTGTGAATTAGTAGGTCTTCATTTATGATGTTGAATGATTATTGTTGCCACTGTGTCTAGGTATATTACTGTCTGGTAGATGTAGCTACCAAGTCATGATTTTGAATCATTATTAAAAGTCCGATTCTCGACTTGTCTACCACGGCAAATGATTCGGAATTCATGTCTTTGTACTAGATTTAGATTTTGAGAAAGATCCACCCAGTAACTAGTACTGTCCTTGAATTATCGATCATAAACAATTCACTCAAAATCCAAGATAGTCTCCCGTTAATTATAAATATCCAAGTTATAAAAATGAGTTTTTTGGTTTATTTTTTTTCTGAGCAAAGATTAAAACAGGGTGGTTAATGTTGTTCAACAGACATGCTGTCAATCTATGTGTGCTATATGGTTTTTATACATACCGGTAATCTAACTTAGGAGACCATGTTTATATATAAATCCCTGTTTAGGCAGATTGTATCATTTCTTTGCTTCCTTCAGTTTTATATATACGGTCCAAATTATTACATTAACCCGTGTAAAGTTATTTTAATTAATATCCGTATCCTTGTTGATGGTACATTTATGTTCAGGAATTTATACCAAAGGCTGCATGATATGATCAGATTAATTTTATAAAAAAAATAACAGAAACAGAATCTATATATCTATAATTTTAATTTTCTCAAATACATTCGAAATATGATAGTCATAATTCTCGCACTTCACTGAATATGTCTTTTAGTCACAAGCAGCGACAACAAACAGATGCTGGAGATTTAAATGATTGGAAGGTTCCTGAATCTGCCTGGGTCACATACCTGAAAATACATCAATAGATCAAGTTAAAGTTTAATGTCTACTAACCATTTCATCATATCAATGTTTAGACTCTCATTACAATAGATAACTCATATTGATACACATAATCTTAAAATCTTAATTGTTGATGGCAATGATACCCAGTAGTACAAATATCTAACAGGTGCTCCACTATACATGACATGTGCATTATGTATATATATTCTTTTTTTTTGTCAATCTTCTATTCTATAATGAGACTACAAGACAGCATGTGCCCAAGTATTTAGCAAGTGTCCTTTTGCGTGCATATAGCAGGGACTGTATATACATTACACAGATGCACAATTTACCAGTACATGTTAAGTTTTACAGGAGCTGTACTGCCCCAAATACATGTAAGTTACAGGGACTGTATAGGCCTATATACTCTACATATGTAGCCTACGTTCACTACAGAGGCTGGGCGGCCATGGTGTAAAATTGACAATCATCTGTGAAGTATTTAACTAGTTTCTACCATACACATTTGTCACAAACATGTAGTCATATATGTGAATAACACTCAGCTGTAAAATGGTTCAAAAATTAAATCGATTGGTCGAGTAGTTATTGAGATAATTGGTTTCAACCGGAGCAGGTATTTCAAAGACCCGTGTTATTTCCATTCACGAGTGGGCGGCAATGTTGTAAAATTGACAATCATCAATGAAATATTTAACTATTCTATATCATACAAATTTGTTACAAACATGTAGTAATACATGTGAGAATCACTCAGCTTTAAAATGGTTCAAAAATTAAATCGATTGGTCGAGTAGTTATTGAGATAATTGGTTTCAACCGGAGCAGGTATTTCAAAGACCCGTGTTATTTCCATTCACGAGTGGGCGGCCATGTTGTAAAATTGACAATCATCAATGAAATATTTAACTATTTTATATCATACAAATTTGTTACAAACATGTAGTAATACATGTGAGAATCACTCAGCTTTACAATGGTTCAAAAATATAATCGATTGGTCGAGTAGTTATTGAGATAATTGGTTTCAACCGGAGCAGGTATTTCAAAGACCCGTGTTATTTCTATTCACGAGTGGGCGGCCATGTTGTAAAATTGACAATCATCAATGAAATATTTAACTATTTTATATCATACAATTTTTTTACAAACATGTAGTAATACATGTGAAAATCACTCAGCTTTAAAATGGTTCAAAAATTAAATCGATTGGTCGAGTAGTTATTGAGATAATTGGTTTCAACCGGAGCAGGTATTTCAAAGACCCGTGTTATTTCCATTCACGAGTGGGCGGCCATGTTGTAAAATTGACAATCATCAATGAAATATTTAACTATTCTATATCATACAAATTTGTTACAAACATGTAGTAATACATGTGAGAATCACTCAGCTTTAAAATGGTTCAAAAATTAAATCGATTGGTCGAGTAGTTATTGAGATAATTGGTTTCAACCGGAGCAGGTATTTCAAAGACCCGTGTTATTTCCATTCACGAGTGGGCGGCCATGTTGTAAAATTGACAATCATCAATGAAATATTTAACTATTTTATATCATACAAATTTGTTACAAACATGTAGTAATACATGTGAGAATCACTCAGCTTTACAATGGTTCAAAAATATAATCGATTGGTCGAGTAGTTATTGAGAAAATTGGTTTCAACCGGAGCAGGTATTTCAAAGACCCGTGTTATTTCTATTCACGAGTGGGCGGCCATGTTGTAAAATTGACAATCATCAATGAAATATTTAACTATTTTATATCATACAATTTTTTTACAAACATGTAGTAATACATGTGAAAATCACTCAGCTTTAAAATGGTTCAAAAATTAAATCGATTGGTCGAGTAGTTATTGAGATAATTGGTTTCAACCGGAGCAGGTATTTCAAAGACCCGTGTTATTTCCATTCACGAATGGGCGGCCATGTTGTAAAATTGACAAACATCAATGAAATATTTAACTAGTTTATATCATACACATTTGTCACAAACAATGTAGTAATACAGGTATTTCAAAGACCCGTGTTATATCCATTCATGACAGGGCGGCCATTTTTTGGATCTCCATCTCCATGACTGCGAGAGAAACGAAAATATGACCAAAATCACAGGCGTCAACGCCATCCATACTGAAACAATTGTTAATAAAATGTTGTTTAAACAACTTGTATCAACAGTGAACCGTAATGATGGTGCAATACTTACTTCAAGTGGTCTGTTTTCACGGCAATTTCTTCGATCATCGAAGCGGCGTGGAAGCCATGCGGTAAACGCTAGAGGGCGCTAAAATCAGGGGAGGTAACTGTGAATTCATCTCGCTAGATATTTACAAGCAGATAGAGACAGTTACCTATCCCTCTCACATATACGTCCCTGGTAGCATGGACATTTCGTCCACAATTCAACAAACCCTTTGACGTTTGTTTGGCAGAGGAGTATGTAAAAATGGGGAATTAAACTGTTTAGTTCATGTTAAAGACCGGTATTGAAATAAAAAAAAAAAATTGTTGCTAAGATTTTGACATTTTTGGCAAGTATTAGAAGCACAGCTTTATTTATTTATTTAAAATAACTGAAAACAACATGATCTTCATGTGTTACCATCCTGGAATGGAAACTTATCTTCAAAAAATTATAATTGTGTCCCTATTTCACACATTTTACTTTCCTATGCACTTGTTAAGCTGACAAGGCTTTGTGTCTACTAGGCCTAAGAGCCAGTTTTACCTGTCCAAGGCTAGCTACATTGATTATGTGAACGTTAACTCGAGCAAGAGGTAGCGCTGTTGCTAAGGATCGAAACTGCAACTTTTGGCTCTCCAGCCTGATGCTCTATCACTGAGCTAAAAGAAAATTCCCTACAGCTCACGTCTGTAAGGCAACCTAAGTTTGTAAAGATAAAAAAAACTTCACCTCTATAAAATTTTGTCGTTTTTGTATTATAGGTTTGTATATGTGATGTAAATTCTACCACTGGACAAACTACGCTTACAGCCTGGGACAGACAGTTTGGGAAAGGGAACAGTATGTTTCTTAGGTGTGATGTCACCGACCATGATCAATTTGAAGGTAAAATATAAAGCTGCCCTTCTTCTGTAGATTAATTGAGTAAATTAAATTCCTCACGATTAGCCAAGTTTATCCTCCAACAGATGTCTTAGTCACAACAAATGGTAGAGAATTTTACAGTAAAAAAACAATTAGAATGAAAAACTTGAGGACTTACTTACTGTGACTAACCAAGTATGAGAGGGAAGACTGAGTTATCTCCCCTCAACAAAACAAATTTAGATTAGATATGTTTTTGTCTGTTATCGGTACGAGGGACGTCCCTGTCGGTACTATAAATGTTATACTAGTATACATATTTTGTACAGGAAACCAAGAAGCTTGAATAAACCTTTCACAAGATTTATCTCATAATTTAAGCCTATCATCAGCTGTTCAAATTTCCTTGTGGCTATCGTCCGTTCTTAAACTATTTTTGTTAAATTTACCATATTTCTTACGAAATAATTTCCCGATTTCTTTTGAAGGTTCCTGTTTGTCCCAAGTAATTGTGCCCTTTAGATTATCAGACTTATCAGAAAAACAAAATGATTGACAGATAGCCATATTTGCTTTTGACACATAAAGACAGTTATTTATTGCTATTTCTTAAAAGAAATTCTCAAGTTTGATATAGTCAAAATTAAATGTGTGTAAGAGCAAAGAAAAGGGAAAAGAGCTATTAAAGAGAACAAATTCAGATCATCAATGGTAGGCACCAAGATCACCCCGGTATCTGTTGTTTAACCATCATTACATCAAGACATTATGTTGAAAATTGACATGCAGTACTGTTTCTAAAGGTGTAATTATCTTACAGGTGTGGTAATCTTACAGGTGTGATAATCTTAAAGGTGTGATTATCTTACAGGTGTGATAATCTTACAGGTGTGATAATCTTTCAAGTGTAATGATCTTACAGGTGTGATTATCTTACAGATGTAATTATCTTACACGTGTGAGGTGTGAAAATCTTCAAGGTGTGATTATCTTATATGTGTGATGATCTTAGCGGTATGAAGATCTTACAGGTATGCTTATCTTACAGGTGTGATTAAAAAAGTTAGAAAGGAATTTGGTGGACTAGACATTCTTGTAAACAATGCCGGAGTAAATGGGGAAGAACCAGAGAAATGGAGGAGGACTATTCAGATTAACCTGGTAGGTCCTCGAGGGTAACCATGTCAGGGTTGAGGGGTGATGGGTGTCTACAGTGATGGGTCATACACTTCAGGGTAACCATGTCAGGGTTGAGAGGGGATGGGTGTGTACAGTGACGGGTCATACACTTCAGGGTTACCATGTCAGGGTTGAGGGGAGATGGGTGTGTACAGTGATGGGTAATACACTTTAGGGCTACCATGTCAGGGTTGAGGGGGATGGGTGTGTACAGTGATGGGTCATACACTTCAGGGTTACCATGTTAGGGTTGAGGGGGGATGGGTGTGTACAGTGATGGGTCATACACTTCAGGGTTACCATGTCAGGGTTGAGGGGGGATGGGTGTGTACAGTGAAGGGTCATACACTTCAGGGTTACCATGTCAGGGTTGAGGGGGATGGATGTGTACAGTGACGGGTCATGCATGCACTTTAGGGCTACCATGTCAGGGTTGAGGGGGGATGTGTACAGTGACGGGTCATACACTTCAGGCTTACCATGTCAGGGTTGAGGGGGGATGGATGTGTACAGTGATGGGTCATACACTTTAGGGTCACCATGTCCGGGTTGAGGGGGATGGATGTGTACAGTGACGGGTCATACATTTAGGGGTTACCCAAACCACGTAACAGGGATTATCCAGAATAATCTGGTAGGTCTTTAGGGGGTCACACTGTAAGAGGGGCTATCTAAAGTTATCTGGTAGAACCTTAGGCTTTAGGTTATGAAGGGAGGAGGAGAGTGATTCTCAACCACTTTGAAGGATATGAGGGATAGTCCATACATACAAATACATGATCTGTTGCCAACTTTTTGTACATTTATTTAGATTGGTGTGATTGAAGGAACAAGGCTGGCAGAAACCTATATGGACAGGACTGGTGGGGGACGAGGAGGACTTGTGGTGAACATTGCATCTACAGCAGGTTAAACAAAGGCTTTGGCTTCTATCTCCCCATACTGCAACACCCTGTCTTGAGAGTTACGTCCAGTGACTATAGTGATATAATTCTTTTGAAAACTGGAGTTTTTACTTCAATAATAAGATACAGATTTCTTTCAAATCTGCTAAATTGATTTTAAGCAGTTACAAGAAAACCATTAAAAGATACATCTTTGATCAGCACCTTCTTTAATTGAGCTTGTGATAAAATAATGTTCTTACTGTTTTGCCTGATCTTTCATTACAATCTTGTATAATGGAACCAATGTTGAGATTATCTGTGTGTAATGTATATAAACATGTTAAAGTTTATATTGAGATTATCTTAGCTGTCAACTCGATTATAAATAAGGTGTAGGGTTTTATATATTGCGGTTACAGGACTAACACCAATGTTCCTCGGCCCAGTCTACTCCGGGTCCAAGTACGGAGTAGTGGGATACACCCGGAGCATGGCAGTAAGTTGTTACCAGTTATTGTTGTGAATAATGATTTCTCCCCTGATGAACAAATTGTACTCATACAATATCTTCTCTTTACTTTTATTTTAGCATGGCTTCATTATTGCAATATTGTCGATTTTATGTGTGCATGGCTTCATTATTGCAATATTGTCAATTTTAGTTAATCAATTTTAGGAGAATAATAATATTTTTAAATGGAATCAATTAACAGAACAAAATAGGGACCATTTGTAATAATGACATAATGTACTACACACCACCACTTCTGGTAATTGCTGGTTCTGTAATGTATAATGTTTGTATACCTGTTCTGCTAGTTAAGGTATAAAGTTATAGTGAAACCAGTGATTTTTTTTTGCCCAGTTTTACAGCTGATATAAGGCTGTTTCCCCCAGTCAAAATTGTGTTATTTTCCCAAAATGAAGCAAAATTCAAGAATATTTTCCCAATTTACCTGAAAATCCTACTAAATTTTCCCAATTAAATAAGGCACAGATTGCTGCACAATCAAGGTTGCCAAAACACTGGAAAAACTCCCAGACTCAGTATAATAATTATACTTATGTATAAATTATGTTAATAGATTGTACTTTGTAGCTAACATCAAAGAGTATATAATGTTCCTGAAGGGTTGTAGTGCTCTAAAGGCTTTGAGATATAGCTTTCCTTCATGTACAATTTACATATATGGGTTGTGGAGTATGGGAACTGTGCCACTTCCCTGTGGCTATCATGTCTATACAAGATATTTTTTTACTTTTTCCTTTTTTAACTCACCTGGCCCGAAGGGCCAAGTGAGCTTATGTGATGGTGCAGCGTCCGTCGTCCGTCCGTCCGTCGTCCGTCCGTCCGTCCTGCGTCCGTCAACTTTTTCCTTTAAACAACTTCTTCTAAAATACTGAAAGGCCCAGTGACATGAAATTTGGCTGGTAGATTTCTTGGAAGGAGCTGAACAAAGTTTGCGAAATTTCAAGGTCACAGGGGTAAAAAATGTCGAAACCTTCAAACAACTTCTTCTAAAATACCGTCTGGCATAGAGACTTCATATTTGACCAGTAGCTTCCTTGGATGAAGCCAAATAAAGTTTGCGAGAAGAAACGACCTTGACCAATATTCAAGGTCACAGTGAGGTTAAATCTATTTTAACCTTTAAACAACTTCTTCTAAAATACAAAAAGCCCTGGAAGCATGATATTTGGCTGAAAGGTTCCTTGGATGAAGCCCGACAAAGTTTGCAAAAAGAAATGACCTTGACCTATAGTCAAGGTCACGGGTCAAATCTGTTAAAACCTTCGAACGACTTCTTCTGAAATACCAAAAGCCCTGGAAGCTTGATATTTGGCTGAAAGGTTCCTTGGATGAAGCCCGACAAAGTTTTCGAAAAGAAATGTCCTTGACCTATATTCAAGGTCACAGGGGTCAAATGTGTTAAAACCTTCAAATGACTTCTTCTGAAATACCAAAAGCTCCAGAAGCATGATATTTGGCTGAAAGGTTCCTTGGATGAAGCCCAACAAAGTTTGCGAAAAGAAATGTCCTTGATCTATATTCAAGGTCACAGGGGTCAAATCTGTTAAAACCTTTAAACAACTTTTTCTGAAATACCAAAAGCCCTAGAAGCATGACATTTGGCTGAAATGTTTCTGGGATGAAGCCCAACAAAGTTTGCGAAAAGAAATGACCTTGACTTATATTCAAGGTCACAGGAGTCAAATCTGTTTAAACCTTCAAATGACTTCTTCTGCAATACCAAAAGCCCTAGAAGCATAATATTTGGCTGAAATGTTTATTGGATGAAGCCCGACAAACTTTTCGAAAAGAAATGACCTTGACCTATATTCAAGGTCACAAGGGTCAAATCTGTTAAAACCTTTAAACGACTTCTTCTGAAATACCAAAAGCCCTAGAAGCATGACATTTGGCTGAAATGTTTCTTGGATAAAGCACGACAAGGTTTGCGAAAAGAAATGACCTTGACTTATATTCAAGGTCACAGGGGTCAAATCTGTTAAAACTTTTAAAAGACTTCTTCTGAAATACCAAAAGCCCTAGAAGCATTATATTTGGCTGAAAGGTTCCTTGGATGAAGCCTGACAAAGTTTGCAAATAGAAATGACCTTGACCTATATTCAAGGTCACAGGAGTCAAATATGTTAAAACATTCAAACGACTTCTTCTAAAATATCAAAAGCCCTAGAAGCATGACATTTGGCTGAAAAGATTCTTGGATGATGCCTGACAAAGTTTGCAAAAAGAGATGACCTTGATCTTTATTCAAGGTCACAGGGGTCAAATTTGTAAGAACCTTTAAACGACTTCTTCTGAAATACCAAAATCCCTAGAAACATAATATTTGGCTGAAATGTTCCTTGGATGAAGCCCGACAAAGTTTGCGAAAAGAAATGACCTTGACGTATATTCAAGGTCACAGGGTTTAAATCTATTAAAATCTTCCAACAACTTCTTCTGAAATATCAAAAGCCCTAGAAGCTTGATATTTGGCTGAAATGTTCCTTGGATGAAGCCTGACAAAGTTTGCGAAAAGAAATGACCTTGACCTATATTCAAGGTCACAGGGGTCAAATCTTTTAAAACCTTTAAACGACTTCTTGTGAAATACCAAAAGCCCTAGAAGCATGATATGTGGTTGAAAGGTTCCTTGTATGAAGCTTGACAAACTTTGGGAAGGAAAATGAGCTTGACCCATATTAAAGGTCACAGTGGTCAAATCAGTGTTTAAAAGCTTTGAGCGACTTCTTCTGATAAAGCAAAATGCCTAGAGACATGATACTTGGCTGGTAGCGTCCTGGGATGAAGCCAAACAAAATTTGAAAATGAAAATGATGTTGTCTTATAAGGTCACAGGGGTAAAATATGATTAAATCTTAAGATGTTCTTATAAATGTCTTACATTAAAAGATTTTAGGGGACTTAGGGTTACACTATAATATAAGTCAGAGATTGATACCAGGTGAGCGATGTAGGCCCATTGGGCCTCTTGTTTAATTCTGGGTAAATACTGGCATTCTCTACGAGGGACTTTATGTTGTAATTTTTGAAATACTTCCCCAAAATTCATAATTTTTTTTCACAAAATGTCTGTTATTTTCAGTGTCTGTTCATTAAATTATCTGCTTTAATACAATAATGGATATTTGTTGTACTTGTCATGCTGTATATATATTGGTTGTTATTTCCTTGGTTTTAAGGCAGACCCTAAGACTTCGGAGATGGGTGTAAGCTATGTGACACTATGTCCAGCGTTTACAGCTACTGAGCTATTTCAGGATTCGCTGGGAAATACCACACGTTCTGATATGGCAGCAAAACAAGTTGCTGATGCGGGGATACAAACGTGAGTGTTGACAGGATTACAGAAATTTATATCAGCTACATCAAACTGGAATGGCATCTGTTCGATTTGAAAGTTTGCTTTTTACAGTAATACATTATGTATTTTAATACCGATTATTTTTCATAAGATTGTTTTAATTATTACAGACATTTAACGTAAACAGATGTATCATCTGTTACCAATTCAAGATGAATTGATGTTATAAATAATTGAAAAATGAAATTCAAACTTGAAACATGCTGATTTGTTTGACCATACCATTTTTTTGAAATGCTATGGTCAAATGGTCAGTATTTGTTACATTTTATAAAATCTGTGATGTCTGCTTAATTATCCGTATAAAAATGTTACAAGTTCATACAAACTCCCTGAGTTAGGCCGGCACTATCAATTATGTAATTTGATTTTGATATCTTTTTGAAAACTTTAAAAGCCACAAGAAATACATGTATCTGACTTCTGAAGAGGAAACTGATTCTGTTACACTGAAGTTTGATATATCAATTCTGTTGTTTTCTCCAGGGTGGCAGATGTTGTGAATGCGTTTTTGCTGTTAGTGGAGGCTGATGATAATAATGGCTTTGTCATGGCTGTATCCAAACAAAAAGGAATCCAGTATTTACATGGACGCCATCGGAAACTTCGAGTCAATAAGCTGTAATCAGACCATGTGTATAGTGCCATAAAAAACTGTGATATGTTAAAATAACTGTAAATGAGAAACTAATATGCAGGAATAATGAAAGATGATTATACTGTTGTGTTAAAAGTAAGCGTTGTTGTGTTATTGTGACTGTTGGCTTTTGGTGCTACATCCTCAATATCTAGGGGATACTTGCACTCTCTACACTCAGTGAATATCTGAAGACTCATGTGTAATTGCCACCGTGCAGATGAGAGGAATAGACTACTGATATTGTGCTGTGTGTATGTGAAGAGCCATGTTCTACATGTATATATGTAATTGTTAGATGTAAACAAATATAATCAGGCTAAAGGTTTAAAGTTTCAAATTATAGAATTAGTCTTAGATATCATCCACCATGTATAGTAGGCATACTTAGATAGAATCTGTAGCAAAATGAAGTGGATTCATAATGTTTTGCCACAGTCAAACACTAACTTAAAAAAGGTAACATTTTGTACATTAATGTTGTCAGAATACCCCAGTTGATGGATAATTAGTGAAGTCAGAATATCCTAGTTGATGGATTATTACCGGTAAATGGAATTATCACTTTGAAATAGGAATCATAATTCATTGCCAGAATTGAATATTGAATTAATATTTGTAATGTGATTAAATCACAAGATAATGATGATTTTTGATGATTTATTAATTTGATGATATATTGTTGATTATTATACAGATTAATTTTTTTATTTTAATAAAGTATCTGTTTTATTTTTTTGTTTATTGTTGATTATTGAATAACTTTGTAAAACTTCATTTTGATTGTTTTGACATAAAATACAAGTTCCATTAAAAAAATATAAAAGCAAGAGACAGAGTTTAAAAGGTTTTGTTAGGTCATCTGAACCAAAGGGTCAGGATGACCTATAAGCCACCGTGCTTCATTCATTGTCATGTGCCGTACGCAGTGCATAAATTTTTCCTTCAAACAACTTCTTCTCAATAACCAAAAGGTCCAGGGTGTTGCATGCATGTAGCTTGCTGGGATGAAGAGCTTCCAAGCTTGTTAAAATGAATGACCTTGACCTACTTCCAAGGTCATGGGTCAAAAGTGTTAAAAATCATTCAATCATCATTTCGCTAACCAAAAAGCCGGGGGTTATGATATTTAATATGTAGCATGCTGACATGAAAGGCAACCAAGTTTGTGTGACCTTGACTCACTTACAAGGTCACAGGGGTCAAATTCTCAAAACCTCCAAGCATCTTCGATATTCTTAATAACTGAATAGCCAAAGGTACTGATATTTGGTCCGTAAAATACTTAGATGAAGGGCTAGAAAATGTGTTCAAACGGATGACCTTGACCTACTTTTAAAGTCACACGGGTCAAATGTGTTAAAAATCTTCAAGAAAGTTCTTCTCAATGACTAAAAGTCCCAGAGTACTGATGTTCATCTGTAGCATGCTGGAGTGAAGGGCTTCCAGGTTTGTAAAAATGAACGATCTTTGCCTACTTTCAAGGTCACAGAGGTAAAATGACTTTAAAACTTCAAGCAACATTTTCTCAATAATCAAAAAGCCTAGGATATTGCTGTTAGCATGCTGGGATGAAGGGCTACCAAGTTTGTTTAGATGATTGACCATGACCTACTTTCAAGGTTCAGGAGTCAATTGTCTTAAAATATTTTAAAAACTTCTCAGTAACTAAAGTTCCCAGTGTACTGTTATTTTGCTGGTATCATTGCTGCGATAAAGGAATACCACGTTTGTTCATTTAACCCTCGTAGGGGTCAAACATGGTAATATCTTTAATAGTGGATCTTAAACGAGTGTCGACGTAATAATGAATTTATTAAACGAGTTCAATAATTCAATATGTCACGAGCCTTAAGGCGAGTGACACATTAAATTATTCAATGAGTTTAATAAATTTCATATCACATTGACACGAGTGTAAGATTCTATTTATCACATAACTTATATTCATGAGAAAATACATTAGAACTCTCATTTATTCTCTATTAAACAGGCATTTCTACTTTGATGGTACGATTTTCACTACCGAAACAATCATATGACGTCATTAAGACGTCATTTCTTTATGGCGTCACAATAGTGTTATTACACGTGTGTAATCCCATATTTATGACATGACTGAACGGGTCAGTTATGTGATAAAAGTTCTCAGTTACCAACAAAATGTTCTATATATTGTCAGATGACCTTAAGGCCCATGGGGGCTCTTGTAAAATTATTATTTAACAAAACAGGTTTATTCATTACTTTCAGTTATATTTATTAAGAGACAGTAGTTTAATTGTCAGGGCTGAGCCAGGGTAGTAAATTGTAGTTTGGAATTATTACTTGACGGGGATGAATTTGCTTGAAAAAGGGGAAGATAAAAATAAAGAGAATTGAGTACCATTACATTATCGCATGTTGAAAAAGGGGAAGATAAAAATAAAGAGAATTGAGTACCATTACATTATCGCATGTGTCTGTTTAAGGTCATAGACAAAGGTAGGAAGAAGCACATATAATCTTTTAAAAAATCGAGGCGCATTGTTCATATACACACTTGAAGAATTACAAATTATCAAGAGAAATTTAAAAGAGGACAATACAGGCATTAGTTGTGCTGAAATGAGACGACTTAAAAATGCTACCAATATTAGCTCTAGGATATAGGCCCACCCTAAAAAACTTTTAAGTGATTTATTGGTATAATTTTACATGATTAGTTAAATTTGAAGGTGAATATACTGCAGCTGTGTGGCTCTTTTTCTTCTAAGAGCTGTTTATAATTAAGACTTCCTTTGAATTATTGTTATTCTGCATTGCTTATCGACCCTTTTGGGTTGCCTGTCTGAAAGCTTTTATTCTTTTCAAAAAATAAAATATATATATATAATTACTATAGCTATAAAAAAATGTATGTCAGCTAGCATCAATCATAAGACATTGTTGCCGCGAAATATACATAATCAGAGACGTATAAAGCCACACATGTATACGTCTCTATAACTTAATGCAAAATATATTTGATTTTTTTTTTAATTCATAATGTTCCTTATTTTTTAAACATATTTTTGCCTTTTATTGAATCCTTGAATTAGAATGCCACCTAAGTCAGTGACTGAATCTTTCCATGTGCTTATATGTGTTTATTTCCATCATTGATACTGCTGGCACACCAACGGCATATAATGGCGCTTTTTGGGATATAATCGGTAAAATTCCGGAATCTATAATTAACCATTTTGTTTATTAGTTTGGATTTGTTATCAGGGTCAGGTATACGTTTTAATGTACGGCCTCCCTTCTAGAAGAGCTTAAATGATACTGATGTATTGGATTTTCCATTTTCTACAGCGCCAAGTTTATTTTGGTAAATATTAAAGGTGTGCTACTCTTCAAGGACTTCTACCATATGACTTCTGCATGTAAGTCATATATAGGAATGGTCTTATTGATCTTATATAATCTACACCTACAAACTGTCAATTATCTGTAAATTGATAAAACTCTTGAATTTTCGACCCTTCAAACGAGTCAAACTTCTTCGTCTGAAAATGAAATATTGCTGAATGTGCAATCATCAGACCATTGGTCACGGTTTAATGAGTCTATTATTGTTTAAGTTGAAACAACATTGATGTGGTAACTTGAATTGGAAAGGCCTATGTCATGATCTCGGAAAAAATCTTTTTTTTTATCATACGTATGTAGTTGTAGTCATGATATATACACGTTTTTAGATGCGAGTAGCATTTTTCATTTACTAATAAATTTACATGTTTACCCTTAAAATAAGATAAGCTTTATTCTGTATGTGAACTATTTAAAGTCCTCTATTCCAGACTCACAACTTTAGACACATAAATAATTTACATTAAATACTTTATCTGGTATACATCTACATTGTTCTCTATATCTTTATGTTTGCTTTATAATTGAAAAAAAAATCTTGATTTTTTTCCAGTGATTATCTAACTTATTTTTAAAAGAGTTAACATTAATTGCTGACACTATATCTTCTGGCAGTTCATTCCAAATTGTTACTATTCTGATCAAAAAATATTTCTTTCTTAGCATGGTAATTATATAATTGATCGTTTAGGGAATATTCTTTTTGAGTGTTCCCTACAGCTGTGGTGATCCGATGCATCTTTTCAAAGTGATATGGCATTAAAACATTCATTATCATAAATATGACTTTTAATTTTGTACAGTTCGATCATATCACCCCTGGTTCTCCTAAGGGCTAGCGTTGGTAGCTTTAGTATCTCCAGCCTCTCAATGTAGGTCAGCTTCTTCATTCCCAGGAGACACTTTATTGCTTTTTGTCCGAAGGGTTCTGACTATCTGATATGCTTTAATATTTGGTGTTGTTTAATAGATTCAATAGCAACATAACATATTTAGGAGGATCAGATAATCAAAACCCTTCAGCCTGGTTCACCTTTAATAGTATGACTCCCCATATCAATATACATTGTATATCTGTGTTCCCACTGCATAAAACATTATGTTTCTGTCTGTAAAATAGAATTAATAATGGTCCTGGTTATAATAATAATATACAATATTTGATATAGTGCCCTATCTAGCTAACATAAGCCACTCTAAAGCGCTTTTCAGTACATACATGTAGATATACAATTCTTATACAATCAATACAATTAACACATACAGTTCTATAATATTCAAGTTCTATCATATACAATTCTGAGGAGTTCGCAGGAGCTGCCTTATCAGGCACTAACTACTTGTCCTATACCACCTGACTAATATATCCATATGTGTGTATGTGTGCGTGTGTGCTGGAGATGAATTGTGTTCTGTTTGTAGTGGGACCTTGTTTTCAACGACATCTTTTATAGTGCCACCTCACTTGAATGCTACATCAAAGATACTGCAACACCCACTCCAGACCATTTTTTACTCCACCTGGGTTGTTGCAGTTGTGTGGGCAGGAGAAAAACACTTTCTCTGAATGTTCCATGCGTATGACGATTACGGGAAGATGTCACGCTCTTTGCTAATTATATGACTGGTCTATTCAGGTTTAAGCCCAGTTCTTTTTGATAGAAATATAATTTTAAAGTTATAAATAGCATTTCAAATGTTTTTGATGATTAAACAATTTTCACACCCAATTGTACATGTGTTGTGGGAAGATTTAAATGCAAGACAATGGAACATTACATCAGATCTGGTTGACCAGGTAAGACTATCAACATCAAGTCAGGATTAACTTAAGGTCCATTTCAGTAATTAAATATCAGACTGTAATTTACAGAGTTGTGGCCCTTTATTAAGTTGACCATATACAACTTATAAATGAAATTTCATAGTCAGTTCATAAACTTATAAATAAAATTTCATAGTCAGTTTCATTGCCTTGAAAGCTGACACAAATCAATCAACTGCTATATATTGTTCAATTACAATTTAATGTTGAGTTACGACCCTTAAATACAAGATAATTGTGTATTTAATGTAAAGATGGGAGTATGATGGTCCGCTTTGACAGTACCCTAGTTTTTATTCGGTTGTTTAAAATGTATTTGCTTTTTTTATTTAGAAAATAAAATAAAATGAAACCTAAAGGGATAGGGAAAAGTCCGAAGAAATGGGGAAAACAAAAGCTGAACAAGTCGCCAACCCCAAAAGGTGTTCAGACAATAACAGCCATGTTTAAACAGCAGTCTGCGGGTTTGTCCAGGGGATCTACAAGTGGGACTTCTAATATAGGACAAGGCCATTCCAGAGTTAACTCGTATGATGATGATGATGATGATGTAACAGTAGTTAAAATAGAAAGTAAATATTTTGAAAAGACTGTATATAAAAATGATTCAAAAACAACTGTTCCTGAATCTTCGTCTCCATACTTTAACAAAATGAAATGTTCAAGACAATGCAGTAAGAAATATGTTTCAAAGAAAACAATAGAAGAGGAAGAAACTATGGAAGTTGACAGTGAAATAAAAACTGAAACAGCTGACAATGAGGAGTCTCCATCACAGAAAGAGAACACTCATAATATAAACTCGGATAAAGGAGAACCATCTCTTAAAGTCCGAAAGTCTTCACGGTTGTCTCGTGGGAAAAGGAAGTTCTCAGAGGATCTGGAAGATTTTGTCACAGAAGATAATAAAAGAAATGAGACTAAATTGTTAAAAAAGCATGGAATGAAAAAATATGAAACAAACACCAGTACATCTGTTGGTCATCGTAAAAGTGTGTCAGCGCACGAAACGAGAAAAATTAAGTCTGCAAAGAGCGGTAAATGTTCTAATGGATCTAAAGACGGAATAATTCCTATAAATGATCAGAAGTGTACGAGAAACACTGAAGTGAAGGACACATCAAATGAAGTTTGTGCAACTGGTTCTGAAAATAAAACTTCATCAAAAGATCTAACTGAGTCTACAGTAGAACATATTTCTCCATCTACTTCTTGTGAATCAATATCTAAAAAGTCGGACTATCAAAGCCAAATAAAAAAGAATGTTTCTGAAAAGCCAACTCAAATCAAGAAAACTAAGATTTCCAGCAGTAGAAAAGATCCAAAATTGGATATAAAGGAGAGCCAAACACAAGATTTTCCATCAATAGAAACTGACAGTCAGAGTGAAAGTCGGCTTGAAAACAGTCTGACAACGGACAGTCAGACAGACAGTCAGGCAACGGACAGTCAGACAGACGGTATGAGTGAGGATTTGAAGGAGAAGTACAGAACGCCATACTACCTTGAAAACTTTAAAGTGATCATGACTACAGTGCTTGGAGAGTCTGACTATGTACAACTTTTCGATGAAGAAGATATGAAGTTTATTGGAGAATTTCAAACATGTTCAGGTAATAATGATTCATTTTAGAAACCCCTAAAATACAACATTATATTTATTTGCATAGTTGCTTGCTCTAAGTGGTTAAATTTTCAAAGAAAAAAAACTATTTCAATGATCTTGCAAATATTTTTTTTTATCAAATAGTAATTAAATTGTACAATGCATTGTCTTCCTTGTTTGTCCTCTGTTTTCCAGAATCCGCCCAGAAGTTGTATATCCGTCTGTTCTCCAGGAAGTTGGCATGGCTGCCATTGACCAGAATAAAATACCCAGAAATAGAGGAGGATCTGACTCCAGTTGTGATAGAACTGTCCCAACATCACCTCGTCCAAACAGGTACACATCACTCTATCATTCCCAATCATCTCCTGTCCCAACATCACCTCGTCCAAACAGGTACGCATCACTCTATCACTCCCAATCATCTCCTGTCCCAACATCACCTCGTCCAAACAGGTACGCATCACTCTATGACTCCCAATCATCTCCTGTCCCAACATCACCTCGTCCAAACAGGTACGCATCACTCTATCACTCCCAATCATCTCCTGTCCCAACATCACCTCGTCCAAACAGGTACACTTCACTCTATCACTCCCAATCATCTCCTGTCCCAACATCACCTCGTCCAAACAGGTACGCATCACGCTATCACTCCCAATCATCTCCTGTCCCAACATCACCTCGTCCAAACAGGTACGCATCACTCTACCACTCCCAATCATCTCCTGTCCCAACATCACCTCGTCCAAACAGGTACACTCTATCACTCCCAATCATCTCCTGTCCCAACATCACCTCGTCCAAACAGGTACGCATCACTGTATCCCTCCCAATCATTTCCTGTCCCAACATCACCTCGTCCAAACAGGTACGCATCACTGTATCCCTCCCAATCATTTCCTGTCCCAACATCACCTCGTCCAAACAGGTACGCATCACTCTATCACTCCCAATCATCTCCTGTCCCAACATCACCTCGTCCAAACAGGTACGCATCACTCTATCACTCCCAATCATCTCCTGTCCTTCAAAAACCAAAAGAAATCTCTGTTCCATATTTACTCTATGTTTGTAATCACTGGTACTGTAACACTTAGCTTGGACACAGTTTTGGGTGTGGTCCCTCTTTAGGGACAGAAGGGTGGAATCAAAAAGGCGAAAATAGAGGTTTAACTGTTAAATCCTTCTTTTACATACTATTAGGTATTAAAATATTTCACTCAATATTAGTCTGGAAAATCTTTAGGCCAAGGCTTAGGGGGCAATATATATGTATAAACAATGGGTTTGATCCCTCACCCCAACCCCCACCCCTGTGGGACAGAAGGGTTGAGCTGAATAGGTCCTCTCTATATCTCTTAGATAAAATGGATAATTTTGGATGTTCATGCAATATCCCAACTTCATATCAATAACTTTAAACTATCTACATGTAGGTGTTTCTTGTACTCCTTTGATAAACCTGTATGATACACTGTAGGTTTTAGATTATGAATAGAATACCAGGTGAGTTATTAAGATCCCTGGGCCTCTTGTCACATAAGGTCAAAACTAGCCAACAATAAATCTCTGCTTATTGGTAAACACTTGAGTATGTTGCTAGTTGTAATATATAGTTTATAATATGTTGAGTGGTTGCATTTATAATATGTTAGTGGTTGCTGTGTTGTAGCTGAAAATCTGACTGACCTTCAAGTGACTTTGAACATCTTATCTGCCGGAGATTTGAAAACATTAGCTAAAACCTATCACATCAATGTGACCAATCAGAACAAGCCTGACATAATACAGCTGTTGATAAAGAAGAGTAAACAGAGCACGATTGGCTCCATGTTCAAGGTGGCGGGCTGTGGGGGCTCAAGTACCATGCTGAACAGGTGGGTCACAGTTAACCTCCATTTTATACTTCTACCTACATATTCATGCGCAAGCATATAAACATCAGAATGAAATTCTAAACCATGCCTACCAGGGGGTCACAGTGGCCAAGTGATAAAGGTGTCTGACATTATGCTACCATTAGCCTCTACCTTTGGGTCAGGGTGCCCAAGTGTTCATGTGTCTGACATTCTGCCACCACTAGCCCACCACCTTTGGGTCACAATGGCCAAGTGGTTAATGTGTCTGACATTCTGCCATACTAGCCCACCACCTTTGGGTCACAGTGGCCAAGTGGTTTATGTGTCTGACATTCTGCCACCACTAGCCCACCACCTTTGGGTCACAGTGGCCAAGTGGTTAATGTGTCTGACATTCTGCCACCACTAGCCCACCACCTTTGGGTCACAATGGCCAAGTGGTTCATGTGTCTGACATTCTGCCACCACTAGCCCACCACCTAAGGGTCACAGTGACCAAGTGGTTCATGTGTCTGACATTCTGCCACCACTAGCCCACCACCTTTGGGGCACGGTGGCCAAGTGGTTTATGTGTCTGACATTCTGCCACCACTAGCCCACCACCTAAGGGTCACAGTGACCAAGTGGTTCATGTGTCTGACATTCTGCCACCACTAGCCCACCACCTTTGGGTCACAATGGCCAAGTGGTTAATGTGTCTGACATTCTGCCACCACTAGCCCACCACCTTTGGGTCACAATGGCCAAGTGGTTAATGTGTCTGACATTCTGCCATACTAGCCCACCACCTTTGGGTCACAGTGGCCAAGTGGTTAATGTGTCTGACATTCTGCCATACTAGCCCACCACCTTTGGGTCACAGTGGCCAAGTGGTTTATGTGTCTGACATTCTATCACCACTAGCCCACCACCTTTGGGGCACAGTGGCCAAGTGGTAAAGATGTCTGATATTCTGCTACCACTAGCCCTCCACCTCTGGGTGGCAGACTAGAGGCCTACTTGGGAAAATTGCAAGATCCTGGCAGTATGTCAGTGTTTTCACTTTTCAGCAGGAATTCTGGTTTTCCTCCTCTGCCAATGCCTGGCAAGTCCTTTAATAACCGTAGTTGTTAAAAGGACATAAAACACAACCAAAACAAACTAAACCTTATATCATTGCATTTACAATTTCTGCACATATGTATGATCTAATTCATGAACATTAGAATAAGTATGCTCTACAGTCTTAACTGTATGAGATTTTTCTATGTATTCAAGTAACTTTAATGACTTGCTATTTTATGAAACTGTTGATAGTACTGTACTGGTCTAATATTTCCTTGACAGAGCTAAGAAGTTACTGGGTTACTGTTTACACTTGATGGAAGAGCCAAGAACCATATTCCTTAGGATGTTGATGCTGTTCTCTTTGAATGACACAATTCTTGATGAGGACAACGGAACTGGTAGTCAGGGGCAACAACTGTAAGTCTGTATAAGGTGACTTTCCACCCTATATCAGTCGTAAGTCTGTAGAAAGTGGCATCCCATCTTATATCGGTGGAAAATCTTTGTTAGTTATATAAAGCTGCATCAAAGTATTGTGTTACTACAGTATTGACCCACAATATTAAAGCATTTTACTGTAAACATTATACACAACTAGTAATATGTTGATCGGGTCCTAAAGGTTGTGGTACATATCGATACAATGTAGTATAATAGTGTAAAATCTTTGTTAAAAGATTATAGGAATATATCTCTTAGTTACAGTAAATAAAACTGCAAAACACTATTGTGATGCTACAATAGTGAAGACAAAATTTTGAACGAAATATAAATTGACAGAAATATTGATAATTTTGGGACACCTATTTGTTAATACATCTACATGTAAATGATGGTTTTCCAGGTTTCAGATGCTGCAAGTGAACATCGGGAGATTGGTGTATCCCGCCTACACTGTAAACAAGAGAACCAGTATATTTGGGGACAGAGATACGTTCCTCATGTTTGCTACTGCTGTAACCATGGAGAGTGACATCCTCACCAGGATGGAGAAACGGGACTTTGATAGAGCTTTTGATATCTACCAGTCAGCAGAAAAACAGTACGACAAGCTGTTACAGGATCCAGCTGTTCAAAGGTAGGCCATTAAACTTTTATACTTATTCGACACAGAAAAGTAAATGAAATAGGTCATAAAACGTTTATACTTGTGATTGGCCAACATAGAGAAGTACATGTTTAATGAAATAGGCTGTTGAACTCACTATCCTACATCACTGTACCTAAATCAGGACATGTTTTAGATAAATATTAATATTCTTTACATCATACATAGAGTCAGACCTAGTTATCTGGATGTCTGTGGGACCATGACAAAACTGTGAATCACCGAGAATTCAAGTTAAATGAGTTTGAATGATAAGTGTATGTTTGGTCGGGACCATCGAAATACTTCAAATTAAACAGGGTCTTCAAGTCACACGAGTCCAAGACAATGAGATTCGACCGTATAATTTCCAAAAATGTTTGTTCATTAAGAAACTGTTCAGGAAAGTTTTAGTTATCCCTGCCTTTAAATTGTCCAGGTAAAGATTATTAGCTATCAACAAAGCTTATATAAGCTTTTATTGTCAAAAAAGTGTTTTTCTTTAACAGACATGATGAGAGCCTGCCCGTTTTCCTCCGGTCCTACACGGCGTGTGGGGTGTTTGTGAGAGTGATGAACCAAGGTGTGGAGATACTTCAGCGCCGGAAGGACTACGTGAAGGCAGTCCAACTCCTGGAGAAACTGTTGAGTCAGCAGACCTACTGCGTCACTTATCGAGGCCATTGGTGGGAACGCCTCGCAATCAACTACGATGCTCACCTGAAACAGCCAGCTAAGGTATCAACAAACGCCAAGAGTGGTATTCAAAGGATGATTTTCTTCATTAATGACAAATTTTTCTTAGCAAAGAAACTTTTTTAAGAATTAATCAATTAGTTTCACTCAAGAGTTAGTGATAATTATAACGGTTTAAAGTTGTGATTTCAAATAATATATCTGTAGTAGGATGAAATCACCCTTGTAGATAATCTTCTAATTGATGCACATTTTTTACATATCTCCAAAATATTTGAATTATTGTAGTTGTATTCATAAAGTTTATATTTTTTCAAAGTGTCTCCTATAATTAGTTCCCCACTGAGGAGGGGGGTATAGTTTTGTATTGTGTCTGGCTGTCATTTTGCTCTCTTGTTGTCCGGCTTTATCACCTACACTGCAAGTCACTGGAACGTCATACTTAGGGTTTGGGTTCACCTTGAAGTTGATGTTAGGGTATGGGTTCACCTTGATGTTAGAGTATGGGTTCACCTTGGTGTTAGGGTATGGGTTCACCCTGATGTTAGGGTATGGGTTCACCTTGATGTTAGGGTATGGGTTCACCTTGATGTTAGGGTATGGGTTTACCTTTAAGTTAGGGTATGGGTTCACCTTGATGTTAGGGTATGGGTTCACCTTGATGTTAGAGTATGGGTTCACCTTGATGTTAGGTACTATGGGTTCACCTTGATGTTAGGGTATGGGTTCACCTTGATGTTAGGGTATGGGTTCACCTTGATGTTAGGGTATGGGTTCACCTTGATGTTAGGGTATGGGTTCACCTTGATGTAAGGGTACGGGTTCACCTTGATGTTAGGGTGTGGGTTCAACTTGATGTTAGGGTATGGGTTCACCTTGATGTTAGGGTATGGGTTCACCTTGATGTTAGGGTATGGGTTCACCTTGGTGTTAGGGTATGGGTTCACCTTGATGTAAGGGTACGGGTTCACCTTGATGTTAGGGTATGGGTTCACCTTGGTGTTAGGGTATGGGTTCACCTTGGTGTTAGGGTATGGGTTCACCTTGATGTTAGGGTATGGGTTCATCTTGATGTTAGGGTATGGATTCACCTTGATGTTTGGGTATGGGTTCACCTTGATGTTAGGGTATGGGTTCACCTTGATGTTAGGGTATGAGTTCGCCTTGATGTTAGGGTATGGGTTCACCTTGATGTTAGGGTATGGGTTCATCTTGATGTTAGGGTATGGGTTCACCTTGATGTTAGGGTATGGATTCACCTTGATGTTAGGGTATGGATTCACCTTGATGTTAGGGTATGGGTTCACCTTGATGTTAGAGTACGGGTTAACCTTGATGTTAGGGTATGGGTTCACCTTGATGTTAGGGTATGGGTTCACCTTGATGTTAGAGTGTGGGTTCACCTTGATGTTAGGGTGTGGGTTCACCTTGATGTTAGGGTATGGGTTCACCTTGATGTTAGGGTGTGGGTTCACCTTGATGTTAGGGTATGGGTTCACCTTGATGTTAGGGTGTGGGTTCACCTTGATGTTAGGTTATGGATTCACCTTGATGTTAGGGTATGGGTTCACCTTGATGTTAGGGTGTGGGTTCACCTTGATGTTAGGGTATGGGTTCACCTTGATGTTAGGGTGTGGGTTCACCTTGATGTTAGGGTATGGGTTCACCTTGATGTTAGGGTGTGGGTTCACCTTGATGTTAGGGTGTGGGTTCACCTTGATGTTAGGGTATGGGTTCACCTTGATGTAAGGGTACGGGTTCACCTTGAGGTGGTGTGTCATGTATTAAAAGTAGGTCACTACTCTGGTCTACATTTTGATCTATGACCTGCATCAAAGAAAACGTTTGTCATCTCATACAATATGAGTCACTGGTAAATTCATGCTTGGGAAATAGGTTTACATTGGTAAGACTGTCACAATTAGTGGAGGACTGTAATTCGCCGAATTGTGATGAAAGATTTATGTGAAATACTTTTGTAAACACAGTGATTTACATTTGACTGATTTGTTATTTCCCCGTGATACAGGCACTGAAGTGTATTGGGGAGGGCCTACTAGACCAGTACCTCCGTACCGGACACAGACTGGCCGTGTTCCAGAGAGCCGAGAAAATCTGTAACGCTCCCAAGTCCAAGTTCAAAGACCAGTTGCTCAGCTTTCACCATGAACCAGTCCTGGACTACCCTGAGGTGATTGGTCATACATATTTTCATTTAAAATAGGAAAAGTATGTGTTGTGCTAATATTAGCGGAAAACCAATGTAAATATTTAGGTTTGGCAAACTGGATCAAAATCATTAACCGGTTACTCGGAACATCAATATGAACAGTTAACTGGTTCATATTATATATTTTCCTATAGAAACACTAATTCATGCCAACATTGGCAATATCAGGCTTACACATCATATTATAAAAAGATCAAATAGAAATTTGTGTACAAAAATGAATTACAAACTCGTTATAGTGAATTACTTGATTATGTACGACGACCTTCTTCCAAACCATGTGCTCCAACTTTGAATAATAATCAAATTCAGAACAAAAACAATTTTGAACAGATGCTCATTTCGTTGTTACATTGTAACTAGCCTACTTTTGTGTTGAAGGATTTCATCAGAATGGCTTCGAAAAGCACCAGGTGTAATCTTATAAATAAATACATGATACTCAGAAACATAATAAGAATCTAGATCTATAGTTAAATATGGTTACAGTCGATTGAGCAAGTTATATGTTAATGTGTACACAATATTCTAACTTCAGGCGACTTTTTATCTTTTTAGATAGTTCATAAGTAGATTATCCGCTTAATTATCATCCTGACCTAATTACATGACGTAATGTAAGGAAGATAATCCAAGCGGAACTGTCAAACGAAATTGACGAATTAGATATAAAAACACGTACTGATGCAAACATTTGTAAAATACATGTATGTGATTGAGCGTTTACTGAATTAATATTTGGTTAGTTACATTATATGAACAGTTAACCCTATTAATGTTCAAATGTTTTAAATTATCCTTAGTATAGAGGATTCCACTTAATATCACCTCTGTTAATATCACATTCCTGTTTATGTCATGTTTTGTTTGAAAAATGCAACATGATATAAAGAGGAATGCACTGTATTTCCTGAAGTCTTCATTTTATATATTATATATTGATCATGTCGTTAAGGTGTTCCTAGATGGTAAAGTACTACCAGACAATGTACCTGGAGCACGGTTCCGATTCCTGATGTCTACTCCGGGGTCTGAGGGCGACCCTGATGACCTGACGTTTTGTGGAGTGGAGCAACTTGTAATGGATCACTATCTTCAAAATGGCTACACAGACGGTCAGCACTGTTTATCAGCACACTATTTTTATCATCAGCACACTAGATTTATCATCAACACTAGATTTATCATCAGCACACTAGATTTATCATCAACACACTAGATTTATCAGTACTGTAGGGGCTAGGTGTTGTCATATCACTGTACAAATATAAATTGATGTCTAATGTATTGTCTTCATCACATTTGTTATTGATCTAATCTGTTAAAATTTGGTTATGGGCTAAGATTTGTGCCAAAATAAGTATGTTAACAGTATAACAAGTAAGTATTTTCCTCGGTCCAGGTCTGCTAAACTCTTGCTATCTTACTTACTAAATCAAAGTTTAATCCCCAATTACTTCTGTCAGGTTTACATGCCGAGGGGTCTACAGTGAGCAGTCTTTTCACGCTGTTTTTCTGGGACGTGATTTACAGCGACATTTCAGATGCCTTCCACTCTAACTTCCAAGTTATGCCCCTTGACTTTCACAGTGACCACTTCTACGCCAGTCGCCAGGACAAGATTGACCAGCGACTGGACACTCTGAGACACAGCTCGGTGGAGGTTTGTGTACCTAGTGTCTGTGAAGTTTACACAACTCGTAAAAACTCATAATCTACAGCTTGTTGATATTTTATATATTTTAACATATCTATTAAAATATTCAAAATATGGCAGATTATATTTTGATTTATTTCCCTACACAAATAGAAGGAGATTACTTAATAAAAGTATTACATATCAGAAAACAAAATATGCATGCGAGTTTCTACTAAATATTGAAAAATTTTTGAAAAGAAAAAAAACATAATAAAAAAAAGCACAATAAATTTTTATTCCAAAATACTTTAAACATTGTGTAGAGCAACAGTATTTGTAAGGGAAATATGAGAGCAACATGTACAACCCTTTACTACTGTATCATACCAAATCCTGAAATATCATTGTCAGGAGCTGCACCAGATGGTGTCAGATGTCTGGGAACAACACCAGGGAGAAATGTGTGGCATGAATTGGGAACGTTTCTCGGGTGTCGACCATGCAAAGGTAGGCACCTTCATAGAGTATATAAAAACTTCCTAATATAGACATAATTGCCTGGATGTTACCTATTCCTAATGTAGACATAATTGCCCGGGTGTTACCGATTCCTAATGTAGACATAATTGCCCGGGTGTTACCGATTCCTAATGTAGACATAATTGTCTGGACGTTACCTATTCCTAATATAGACATAATTGCCTGGATGTTACCAATTCCTAATGTAGACATAATTGCCTGAATGTTACCGATTCCTAATGTAGACATAATTGCCTGGATGTTACCTATTCCTAATGTAGACATAATTGCCTGAATGTTACCTATTCCTAATGTAGACATAATTGCCTGGATGTTACCGATTCCTAATGTAGACATAATTGTCTGGATGTTACCGATTCCTAATGTAGACATAATTGCCTGGATGTTACCGATTCCTGATGTAGACATAATTGTCTGGATGTTACCTATTCCTAATGTAGACATAATTGCCCGGGTGTTACCTATTCCTAATGTAGACATAATTGCCTGGATGTTACCAATTCCTAATGTAGACATAATTGCCTGGATGTTACCTATTCCTAATGTAGACATAATTGCCTGGATGTTACCTATTCCTAATGTAGACATAATTGCCTGGATGTTACCTATTCCTAATGTAGACATAATTGCCCGGGTGTTACCTATTCCTAATGTAGACATAATTGCCTGGATGTTACCTATTCCTAATGTAGACATAATTGTCTGGATGTTACCTATTCCTAATGTAGACATAATTGCCCGGATGTTACCAATTCCTAATGTAGACATAATTGTCTGGATGTTACCTATTCCTAATGTAGACATAATTGCCTGGATGTTACCTATTCCTAATGTAGACACAATTGTCTGGATGTTACCTATTCCTTATGTAGACATAATTGCCTGGATGTTACCTATTCCTAATGTAGACATAATTGTCTGGATGTTACCTATTCCTAATGTAGACATAATTGCCTGGATGTTACCTATTCCTAATGTAGACATAATTGTCTGGATGTTACCTATTCCTAATGTAGACATAATTGTCTGGATGTTACCTATTCCTAATGTAGACATAATTGCCTGGATGTTACCTATTCCTAATGTAGACATAATTGTCTGGATGTTACCTATTCCTGATGTAGACATAATTGCCCGGTTGTTACCAATTCCTAATGTAGACATAATTGTCTGGATGTTACCAATTCCTAATGTAGACATAATTGTCTGGATGTTACCAATTCCTAATGTAGACATAATTGCCTGGATGTTACCTATTCCTAATGCAGACATAATTGCCTGGATGTTACCAACTCCTAATGTAGACATAATTGCCTGGATGTTACCAATTCCTAGTGTAGACTGTCAAATGTCAACTCCTGGGATAAAAGCTTTCTACTGTAACAAAGATACTTGTATTTGTTCATTGTGACAGATTTATATTTTCTTTATATGTCATGAATAGGAGTATATTTTCAAAATGTAGAAACAGAACTTTCTATGCAATTAATGTATCCTAGAAATGGTTCAACATGTCCTATTTGTGTTTTATAAGTTGAATATTTGTTATGTTGATGACAGGGTCTGGTTTCCTGTTTTGGAGGGAAGGTGATCGCAGGTATCCTAGAGAGGTACGCCCGCAACCCTCGACAGACCAGGGGTGGATTCCCAGATCTCACTCTGTGGAACACGGACAATAACACTGTCAAGGTTCGTTCTAAGAGATTGAAGTTTATCTGACTGCAAGTTAAATTTATCCTATTTGTTTTGCATTGGTGTAACTGATAAGAACAGGAAAACTAGAAGTTTTCCGGGTGTCGTTTCATCCAGTGTTTCATAGTCCATGTCAGAAGATCTGGGTGGCTGTAGATTTGATCACCTGTCTCACCTGGCAGTGCATCTTGTACAACTTTCGGGAACTTCTTTCCAATGTCCAGGTTAAGCACTCTTCAGTGAAATAGGAAAATGAGAAGGACATTACTGGAAAGCAGTTTAATTTTACAGGGTCAAAAGTTTTACCAAGTCCGAGCACTATGTGTGTGGGTCTCAAGTTTGCAATTTACCGTCTTCAGTTGTGGGTATGAACTGGGACAAAATGTTCACAGGGTGGGAGGAGATTAAAGGCTTGATCACGAATATAGCAAAATTAAAAACCCGCGGATATTACCTATTATACAGTATACCGTGGCTGTAAACATTCTGTGATATAACAGATCAATTTTGACTAAAGTGTGATATACAGATATTTTATTTAACTGTATTCTCCCACATTTTCTATGCTATATGAAATTGTTGAGTATCGTACCGTTTGCTTTCAGATCTGTGAAGTGAAAGGTCCAGGTGATCGCCTCTCTCACAAACAGATTCTGTGGCTAAGCTACCTGATAGGTCTAGGGGTAGACGCGGAGGTTTGCTATGTAAAAGGTAGGTCACACGTGTAGCAGCTACTGATGTAAATATTTCAAACCCCCGATAAAGTCATGTTGACTGGTTGCCAGGTAGAGCCCAAATATGGCAACTATCAATACACATTTATGAAATTCCAAAAAAAAAGAAATTCTAAGAGATTAACCATTGCTAGATTAATTGTCTTGTAAGTTGTAACTCCACTTATGCCACCATATTTCACTAGGTGGTATTCCTCAGTATATCATTACTCTATTGTTGTGTGGTGTACTGTTTATTTTTGGATGGCAAAGATAAATCGTATCTGTGCATGAATCATTACAAGCTAGCTCAATGTTCTCTAACACAATTTCAATCTTGTGACAATTTTGAGTCACATTCAGTCTGACAAAAACTATGTACCAATACAGGAAACAATTACTTATTTCTGTACTACTGTTATCAAAGTGTGATCATGAATTTTTAGGTCATCTGACCCAAAGGGTCAAGATGACCTATAGTCACCGTGCTTCGTCCGTCGTCGTCCGCCGTCCGCCGTGCGCCGTCCGCCGTGCGCCGTCCGCCGTCCGCCGTCCGTAAACTTTTCACATTTCAAACTTCTTCTCAAGTTCTACCACTGGGATTAAGCTTAAACTTGGCTGAAATGATCCTGAGATAGTCCTGACCAAGTGTTGTTATTTTTCGGGTCGGTCCGAAATCCAAGATGGCCGCCATAGCCGCCATCTTGAAAAACACATTTTCAACTTCTTCTCAAGTTCTACCAGTGGGATTAAGATGAAACTTAGCTGAAATGATCCTGAGATGGTCCTGACCAAGTGTTGTTATTTTTCGGGTCGGTCCGAAATCCAAGATGGCCGCCATAGCCGACATCTTGAAAAACACATATTAAACTTCTTCTACAGTTCCACTGGTACCTGTGAGCTGAAAATTGGTAGGGATGTTCAGGAAGGGCAGCCCATAAAATGTTGTTATTTTTCGGGTCCGAAAAACCCTTGACATTTGTGCCATGGCGGCCATTTTGTGACATGATTGCGCAATCACTGTTTTCCTGAACAACACCTATTTTAAACTTCTTCTTAAGTTCTACCACTGGGATTAAGCTGAAACTTGGCTGAAATGATCCTGAGATAGTCCTGACCAAGTGTTGTTATTTTTCGGGTCGGTCCGAAATCCAAGATGGCCGCCATAGCCGCCATCTTGAAAAACACATTTTCAACTTCTTCTCAAGTTCTACCAGTGGGATTAAGATGAAACTTAGCTGAAATGATCCTGAGATGGTCCTGACCAAGTGTTGTTATTTTTCGGGTCGGTCCGAAATCCAAGATGGCCGCCATAGCCGACATCTTGAAAAACACATATTAAACTTCTTCTACAGTTCCACTGGTACCTGTGAGCTGAAAATTGGTAGGGATGTTCAGGAAGGGCAGCCCATAAAATGTTGTTATTTTTCGGGTCCGAAAAACCCTTGACATTTGTGCCATGGCGGCCATTTTGTGACATGATTGCGCAATCACTGTTTTCCTGAACAACACCTATTTTAAACTTCTTCTTAAGTTCTACCACTGGGATTAAGCTGAAACTTGGCTGAAATGATCCTGAGATAGTCCTGACCAAGTGTTGTTATTTTTCGGGTCGGTCCGAAATCGAAGATGGCCGCCAGAGCCGCCATCTTGAAAAACACATTTTCAACTTCTTCTCAAGTTCTACCAGTGGGATTAAGATGAAACTTAGCTGAAATGATCCTGAGATGGTCCTGACCAAGTGTTGTTATTTTTCGGGTCGGTCCGAAATCCAAGATGGCCGCCATAGCCGACATCTTGAAAAACACATATTAAACTTCTTCTACAGTTCCACTGGTACCTGTGAGCTGAAAATTGGTAGGGATGTTCAGGAAGGGCAGCCCATAAAATGTTGTTATTTTTCGGGTCCGAAAAACTCTCGACATTTGTGCCATGGCGGCCTTTTTGTGACATGATTGCGCAATCACTGTTTTCCTGAACAACACCTATTTTAAACTTCTTCTTAAGTTCTACCACTGGGATTAAGCTTAAACTTGGCTGAAATGATCCTGAGATAGTCCTGACCAAGTGTTGTTATTTTTCGGGTCGGTCCGAAATCCAAGATGGCCGCCAGAGCCGCCATCTTGAAAAACACATTTTCAACTTCTTCTCAAGTTCTACCAGTGGGATTAAGATGAAACTTAGCTGAAATGATCCTGAGATGGTCCTGACCAAGTGTTGTTATTTTTTCGGGTCGGTCCGAAATCCAAGATGGCCGCCATAGCCGACATCTTGAAAAACACATATTAAACTTCTTCTACAGTTCCACTGGTACCTGTGAGCTGAAAATTGGTAGGGATGTTCAGGAAGGGCAGCCCATAAAATGTTGTTATTTTTCGGGTCCGAAAAACTCTCGACATTTGTGCCATGGCGGCCATTTTGTGACATGATTGCGCAATCACTGTTTTCCTGAACAACACCTATTTTAAACTTCTTCTTAAGTTCTACCACTGGGATTAAGCTTAAACTTGGCTGAAATGATCCTGAGATAGTCCTGACCAAGTGTTGTTATTTTTCGGGTCGGTCCGAAATCCAAGATGGCCGCCAGAGCCGCCATCTTGAAAAACACATTTTCAACTTTTTCTCAAGTTCTACCAGTGGGATTAAGATGAAACTTAGCTGAAATGATCCTGAGATGGTCCTGACCAAGTGTTGTTATTTTTTGGGTTGGTCCAAAATCCAAGATGGCCGCCAGAGCCGCCATTTTGAAAAACACATTTCCAAATTTCTCTCAAGTTTCACCTGTGGGATTAAGCTGAAACTTGGCTGAAATTATCCTGAGATGGTACTGACCATGAGTTGTTACTTTTCGGTCGGTTCGAAATCCAAGATGGCCGCCATGGCCGCCATCTTACAAAACACATTTCCAACTTCTTCTCAAGTTCTACCTGTGGGATTAAGCTAAACTTGGCTGAAGTGATTCTGAGATTGTCCTTACCAAGTGTTGTTATTTTTCAGGTTGGTCGGAAATCCAAGATGGCCGCCAGAGCCGCCATCTTGAAAAACACATTTCAAACTTGTTCTCAAGTTCTACCTGTGTGATTAAGCTGAAACTTGGCTGACATGATCCTGAGATGGTCCTGATCAAGTATTGTTACTTTTTGGGTCGGTCTGAAATCCAAGATGGCTGCCAGAGCCGCAATCTTGAAAAACACGTTTCCAACTTCTTATCAAGTTCTACCACTGGGATTAAGCTGAAAATTGGCTGACATGATCCTGAGATGGTCCTGACCAAGTGTTGTTACATTTTGGGTTGGTCCAAAATCCAAGATGGCCGCCAGATTCGCCATCTTGAAAAACAAAATTGCCGTCCGTAAACTTTTCACATTTTAAACTTCTTCTCAAGTTCAACTCCTTCTTTCTGTACACATGCGCAGTACATTATAACTAAAGTGTGTTCGGTTGAACTCTAGTAGACTACAGTAACTATAGTCGGCAATTGAACTCGCCCATTGTCACAAATCTAAGATGGCCGCCACATATGTCATTTTGAACTTCTCAAGTTCTACCAGTGACATTGAGCTGAACCTTGCAAAAATTATCCTCAGATAGTCCCAACCAAATGTTATTTATCGGGTCCGTCAGACATCCAAGATGGCTGCCACAGCCCCCATTTTGAATACACATTTAAAACTTTTCATAGAAAAATGATCCCCAGATAGTCCCAACCAAATGTTGTTATTTCTCCAGTCCGTCAGAGATCCAAGATGGCTGCAACAGCCCCCATTTTGCATCCACATCTAACACTTTCCATGATCTGAAACTTGCCTAAAATGATTCTGACCAAATGTTATTTTTCGCACTGTTCCGAAGAAATCCATGATCATCACCATCTTGAAAACCACATTTGTGTGGCATATTGTTACATGATTGTATTACTAATTCCTAGAGGAGAGGAATTTATATAAGCTATTAGCTTGTTTTCCAATCCTCACTATTTGTATAATTTCTATATATGTAATATACATGTACACTGATGGAAATAAAATATTGTTTAAACTAATTCCATAATGGTATCACAATTGGTAGTCAGATGACCGTTAAGGCCCTTGGGCCTCTTGTTCATCTTTTTGTAGCTGTGAGTACCAAGAAGCTGAAACATGTCATAGTGTGAGGACCTGGATGTTTGGAGAAGTCTATACTGTCTGTGATATATACAATCTCACTGCCATAATATATTACCTGTGTTGTTGATATTATCCAAGACAAATTACAGCATAGTGATAAATACTATCTCAAGGTCAAATTACAATATACATTATGTTCACTATTATGAAATAAATACAATGTCAAGGTCATGTTATGTTATGTCTTTAATAATACACTGCCAATGTCGTATTATATGTAGTGGTACTGAACTAATTACGCCTCCCAGGTTCAAACCTCAGTATGGCTGTGCATTTATTTTCTCTAGATTAACTTGCATGTAAAGAGTGTAATCTGAGATAAACACTGATATTATTTTTTGATATTTTGAAGTACTAAACCAATCAATTAATAGGTGGCAGGGACAAAATTTATTTTGTTTGATTTATTTAATCATTCTAAGTATATACTGTAAAGTCAAATTAAAATGCTTTCCATCTATAGCTTCATCAAAGAAAAGAACAAATACATTATTGTTCCTATGATTTTTTCCCCACTTCCCTAGCATTTAGAGTGACTTTTTTGTCAGTTTCATAAAATTGGAAGGTGTTGGGATGGTGAGCTGTTTTGCAATCAACATGTATCTAAGCTAACTCATGTAGTTCTAATCATGGGTTATCTCCATCACAGGGGGTGTAGAATTTAGCCTGTGCATGCGTTACTTTTTAGCCACTTCAGTTCTCAACAAAATTTCATGAAACTCCTTACAAGTGTTTCATATGGCATTGCCATGAGAAAGTTTGGGTTTCTGTGTAGATTAAGGTCACTGTAACAATTTTTAGAAAAGAAAAACTTTGTCATCACTCTAGCCACTTCCACATTCTTCAAACTACCAGGCAATTTCATGAATATTTATTCATTCAAGTGTTTGGTATGATATAATGCCTTGAGCACGTTAGCATTTCATGATTCTACATTAAAGGTCCAGTTCACTTTCTGTTTTCAGAAAAAGAATTCTTATACATATGTCCCACAATGTGTAAATGTAAGGAGATACAGAACACTTCTAATGCCTTGTTCTCCGTTAGATTCTGGTGAAACTTGACACACGTGTAGCGTATCTAGAATGGGTCGATCGTCGGCTACCTGATAGCTCAATTGGTTGAGCGTCCGTCTCGAGTTGGGAAGGTCGTGGGTTTGAATCCCAGTCTGGCCGTTCATTTTTCCTCTACTGTTACACATCTAGTCTGTACCAATGAGTGTTCAGTGCAATAATTGATGCTTCAGAAGTGACCATATTTCAAGTTCTGGCCCAAGTTTCACAAAAAAATTTTGAAGTACGTTCTCGTTCTCAAATTGGGGAATAACCAATCTGAAATGATGTGGTACAACGCGAAATCATGTTTCATTGGTGGTTCTTAAATCTAAGAATAGGAATGTTTGTGAAACTGGGGCGGGCCATGTGAAAAAGGCAGAAAACTGATTTATTTTAAACGGAATATTTCCTGTTTGAGTGAGAGTAGACATCTCTTGTAGACATTGCATTAGCATTTATTTATGTAAAGGTTATTTTACACAACCAGTAAATGTTTTATGTGACAGTTGACCGGTGCCATATTTACTTATAAATATACCACTTATAATTATAAATGAATTGTGATAACAAAGAAATGTTTTAGTGTAAATCATGTTTATTGGCATTATTTGGTTGTGTTATTTATTGTACTTCAAACAAATTTATACGAGGGTTAGAGTTTACACAATGACTAGGTATATAATACATTAATATATATATTGTTTGAAGTATGTTTGAGCTAAGTATACACTGCTTGTGAATTTACATGAAAGGTAATAGATACCTTTGTGTAACCTGAACGTTGTAATTTCGTCCTTTTGACTGATAGATCTGTTTTGTTTGTTCGTTTATTTTTTTTTTTGCATTTAACTTCTGAACAAAATAAGGGTTACTCCAGTAAAACATCTCCCTGACCCTGCGACTCCAAAACATAACACTTCTGTTGGGGATTGGATTATAAGTTTTATTACTCCAATGGAAATAATAAATAAAATGCTGATGGCGGTACCCCTAAACCTGAAGTCTCAGGGTGGATTATTTTACTGGAATAACTACAATTATTGATAACAAGTTTTTCAAATTATTTTCATAGAAATTTTATTATAAAGTTTTGACAATATTGTATATATTGAGCATCAAAATGATGATGTATGAATTATATACGCAACAACGGAGTAGAGACAATATATGATGAAACTTGTGTTATAACACACTGTATAGAAAACCCTGTACAAACAAGTGGTCCACATAAAAATAACACTTACAGAAATATGTACTTTCTTAATAAATATATTGCACAATGCCAACCATAGTTCTTTATTTGTAGTTCTACCACAATACCCTGTTATTCCACTCTCCGACCATTGTATAAATTTAAACGTGCTGACTGTTGGATAAATATATTATGTTATACCACTAGTGGAATATGACCTTCTGGACTTTTGATTGGTTGGGAAGTTGAACTTTGACTGGAAATCATGTGGTTCAATGCAATGTGCTGATTGTTGACATCGTCACAATTTGGCGTGTTCACAGAAAACAACACTGCCACTGCGACTTATATTATTATTATTGTGGTAGAAACAGGTCACACGACTCGTGGTTATTGGATATGGAATTTATTTCATTCTCTTAATTATTTTTTAAAAGTTACAAAAGAGACTCGCTAATGCTTGTGTAACTTTTAAAAATAATTAACTCAAGTGAAGTAAATTCCATATCCAACAACCACTCGCTGTGTAACCTCTATATCTCTTCCATTCAAAAATATTACATATCCAAAAATGTAAAAAGTGTACATTTCTGAGATGATTTGATAAAATTGGAAAACTTAACAAAACTGAGGGATAAAAATCAGTTTCAGAAATATGGTCCATGAAACTTTACACAATGCAACAGGACAAAAGGGCTTGTATCGCTCATCTGGATTAAGATTTCACTGGAAAATCTATATTACAAAATGGCCAAAGGATACTTTAGTTTCGATTCCTTCTTCTTTATGAAAATAGAAGAATTGTGAAGATCAACTACTGAAGAACAAATTTACTAAAATTCCACTCAGCTGTGTTGGATTTGAATGACTTGACGGAGAGGATTGAGGCAGTGCAGAGCGGTGAATGACTAACTCGTTGGCCCATTGACCAGGGTAAGCAAATAACACTTCAATGATACATGCATGTGTCTTATTACCAAACAACAAAAATATATCACAATAAGTGTAAAGTGTAATCTGAGACAACGTTCTGACTAGAATTAAGGTTGCTGTATGTAACTTTTGACTAGAATTAGGTTTTCTGTAGGTAACAGATTCATCAATTATTTGGTACACATTTGTATCGGCCATGTCATTGCTGACCATTATGAAGTTGTGATTATAAAATTTAATGTACTTGAAAAAAAGTATTCATGATATGGCAAGTGGAAAAAAAATAATATACTGATGAAAAGACCTGGTGACTTCATTATAATGAAGTTGTACTTATTTCAAGTTACTTAATATAATGACAACTCAAGCAAAAGTTAAATATCAAACCCAAATTCTCAAATTTATTTGAGGAAAACTACAGATTTTACTTTTGAACAAAGAGAACTTGAGGAAAATCTCGAGATTTGAGGAGGAAATTAAGAAATTTAGAATTGAAAGTTTTTGCAAGTCATTTTGAGGAATCTTAAATGATTTCAGGAAATCCTCAAAGACTTTAGAAAATCTCAACACTTAAGTAGTTTAATTTATACAAGCGGTGCCTGGTTAGTATCTTTGACGACAAGTTTGCATATAAAAGAAATATACTAAGTTTTGACATACTTTTGATATTTCACAACATAATAATTAATCAGTGTACCAATATTACACACTCATAAGTGTGTGTCTGCAATCGAGATTCTTCGCATTTCATATTTATCTACTTTGCTAGAAATTTCTGATATTTTGTCGGAGTCGAGACTATTGACATCACTAGCAGTATAACTGCCATCTGTCTTTAATGCGTACAGTAAATCATCAAAGTCTTTATCAGTGGTGGTGTCTCCGTCGTTGGACTGGATGAGGACAGGTGGTGTCACGTAAATGTTACCACTGGACGCCAGCTGTCGCTTCACCTTCATCGTACTCTTAGACATGGAATCCCGCTCCCAACTCTACAAAACATGATATAGAGTTTGAACAACTTTTAGTGCACAGCATAAAAACACTATTTAGCACTGAAACTGTAACACGAAGGAGTAAGGAAGAAAACTAGAAATGTCTATGGGACATCAATGCCCCGGACCCCATATGAAGTTAGTTCTTCATGCTAAATTATTTCGTATGCGATGTTTGATGACAATCGGATCAGTAGTTATTTAAATAAGCTGGTTACAGTACCATGGGACAGGACGGATGAAACGGAACAGGACAGACATGGGTAACACTATATGCCCCCCATTTCATGGCGCAGACGGGGGCATTAAAATCTGTCCCCATTAAGGTTTCAACTAGCAACTTAGTATTACAGGGCAAACAAAAACCTATTACCATTAGAATTGTTCCGTTAAAGAACTGAACAAATCTGTCCATTTGACTCACCTCATTCAGTAGAGAGGCCCGAGATCCCTTGAGGCTGCCGATCTCCACGGAAGCCATGTGGTGGCGAATGTCATCCCCACCGGACATTGTACCCGTGTTGGCATCAGCCGAGAAGGAGTACAACTGTTTTTGTGGCCCGAAGCACTGCTGTACACATGGGTTCCGTAGTATCGTGTACAGGACAAGGGCTAAAATACCCTGTAAACATCAAATAATGAAACTCTGTAAATAAAGTTATCTTGACTTAAAACCTCTATAATTATAACTTTAACCTAAAACTTCTATAATTATAACTTTAACCTAAAACCTCTATAATTATAACTTTAACCTAAAACCCCTATAATTATTACTTTACTAAGTCAATCATCAGATAAATCAATAAATAAATTGTTTGAGCATTCATCTAAGGGTTTGGAAAGTCCTGGGATCACCCACACAGTCTTGTCATGCATTAATTTTCCCTCTCCTGTTACACATATAATACCCATGCCTTGTTTGAACAATACCTGTTTTACATCACAACTTTCTATTGGCAGAGTGAATAATCTTAAAGCTGTCCACACAAAGGGTTAAATCAGATTATTTTCTTGACTTTTTATGAATTGAAGTAACACATACCAAAGCCTTTCCATATTCTCACCTGTAGTAAATTAAATATACAGAACATGACGAGCATCCAGAGTTGTCCGTACGCCATGTGTAGTCCCCCCCACAGCCAAGTCAGGCTGATCACAGCCCAGAACGACAGAAGTGTACGGATCTCTGTAAATAGTCAACCAGGTTTATATGTTGAGTAGAGTTCAGACATTATCCTAACTATATAATACCATACATACTTTAAAAGATACTTTTCTTACTGATGGAAAGTATATTTCAAATTGGTAATTAAGTTATATCATCTTTCTTCTGACCTGGAACAAATTAACAAAAGGATGGTTCTCAGTTTTGTTGTCTTTCTTAGAAGAAATTCCAGCTTATAATGTCCATTTTAGCAGTTCCACTTCGTTATTAGATTAGAAAAGTATTTTTGTTTACCAAACATGTATCTAGTATATATTTTGATAGCGAAATTATCAAAGACTTGAATAGTTGGTCAAAATCTCTAAGTAATGAAAAGTCATTAATTAAAAGTATATATTATTTAAAACCCAAATACCTAAGTATCTCCCAAAAAGTAACAACAAAGGGTTGTTACTTATAATGACTGATACTACAGTTGTGGTAACGCACAACGCACCAAAAACTGCGTGCGTTCATCGTGCATACATCGTGCACACATTGTTCGCCCATGGTGCGCACAACGGGGCGATCTAAAGATCGTGCGTGTATGTGTGCGATAGAATCGCACACACGCACCATTTGGTACAATTGGTTGATACATATTACGGAATGAAAAACATATGGAACCCTCTTGTCCAAAAACTATTTAAACTCGCATCATATTTATTGGGATTATGTCAATTTAACAATATACAGTAAACAACATTACAGTGACCATGAGACAGCCAAGTGCGGGTTTAGCTAACAGGTAACAGAATAGGTAAATAACATGCCAGAGTTTTACCTGTCCCGTGTGCGGCGATCCGCTCCGACAGCCATTACCGAGCGACCGTTATGAAAACAAACTGGACTCTTATAATTAGTTATTTGAAAACACCCTCCTCAACAATGTACAATCTGTACCTGTGTTTTCACACCTAGGCGAGTGTTGTAAGTGCCCCGGGCCAGAGACATCTACATATATTATCCATGTACAGGTGCAGTGTATAACTTGGTAAAAACTGGCAATATTTATTTGAATGAGAACTTGTCAATATGTGTTGAAAGTTTACATGTGTCTATTTGGTTTGTTTCAAAAACTACTGAAAGACTATTACTCATTTTATGAAATATATAGATAGAACTATCAGCTCATGTAAATAGTTACAACATAGAAATATGTTTAAAACATCTAGCGCAAAACCGTATATATTGTTAAACCATTTCTAAATTTATATCAACCACGATTGTCATCGCACAATGTAAGTTTATCGTGCGCCCACATGTGTGTTTGAAATTATCGCCCAGGATCGCATCGTTCGCACATCGTGCATACACCATTCGCCCATTATGCACCCACCGCACATCGTGTAACGTTGTGCGATCCCACGACTGTAAATTGTCATATAAAGGAGGATAATGAAAATATACAAAAATCGTCTGTCAAAATATTTCATTTGATATTAGAGCGTTACCACTCACCATTAATGTTATAGCGCCCCCTGTAAATATCGTCGTACGCCTGCCACTGTGGGGTGACCTGAAACGCCTTGACAAAGACCACACCCACCACTAACAGCATCAGTAGTACAGGGAGAATGACTCCCCCCAGGGCTGCATACGGATTGGTAATAAAACACCTGTAACATACAATGTCAAGGTCACTGGTAACACCCAGGGTACCATAAAACTTTACATACAGATTGGTGCTAAAACACCTGTAACATATATTACAATGTCAAGGTCACTGGTAACACCCAGGGCACCTTTAAACTTTACATATGGATTGGTGCTAAACCACCTGTAACA
This sequence comes from Mimachlamys varia, assembly GCA_947623455.1. NCBI lineage: Eukaryota > Metazoa > Mollusca > Bivalvia > Pectinida > Pectinidae > Mimachlamys > Mimachlamys varia. The sequence continues at coordinate 7,690,945 of OX392535.1, forward strand.
TACAATGTCAAGGTCACTGGTAAAACCCAGGGTATCTTTAAACTTTACATACAGATTGGTGATAAACACCTGTAACATACAATGTCAAGGTCACTGGTAACTCCCAGGGCACCTTTAAACTTTATATACAGATTGGTGATAAAACACCTGTAATATACAATGTCAAGGTCACTGGTAACACCCAGGGTACCTTTAAACTTTACATATGGATTGGTGATAAAACACCTGTAACATGCAATGTCAAGGTCACTGGTAACACCCAGGGTATCTTTAAACTTTACATACGGATTGGTGATAAAACACCTGTAACATACAATGTCAAGGTCACTGGTTACACCCAGGGTACCTTTAAACTTTACATACGGATTGGTGATAAAACTCCTGTAACAACTAACATACAATGTCAAGGTCAGTAATAACACCCAGGGCACCTTTAAACTTTACATACGGATTTGTGATAAAACATCTGTAACATACAATGTCAAGGTCACTGGCAACTCCCAGGGCACCTTTAAACTTTATATACAGATTGGTGATAAAAACACCTGTAACATACAATGTCAAGGCCACTTGTAACTCCCAGGGCACCTTTAAACTTTATACTTATGGTACACTTTCACTTTAACCTTGCTGATGACCAGCAAAAGTAAATCAGGTATAGAAATTGATAGGGGGAAGCTGTGGTTTTAATATGAACTATTCCTGTCTTGGGGTTCATACTCCCAAAGAGCATGTGGTCAACAGTGATTTCTGACCTTTAACCTTGACCAATGTCCACCAACACAATGTTATCACGGACATCTGACACACACATAGAGTAATTATGCTGTACATACCTTATTTAAGTTTGGGGGGGGGTTATATTTTAAAAGTTTGGGGGTATAATAAGGAAAAATATGTTTGTTTTTGTTAGAATGATTCCATACAGTTAATGTAGGAGTACTGTCATCCTGATTATAAGTTTCTTTGATTGAAAAGTGACTCAAGAAGTAAAATCAAAAGCAGATACCAGAAATATAGATTATTGTTAAAGTACACGTTTTGGTATTCTAGCAAACTTACATTTCACCGTTATTGTTGACATCTCCATAAATGAAATCCACTGGCATGTAGTACACATACTTATAAAGGTTGAATGCCACTACATAGAAAATGGCCAATATCACCACAGGTAGCCCTGTCAAACAAAATACATAGTCTTTTATTAGGCAGAAACTTTATTACCAGTACCAACATAAAACACGGTCTGAACAATTTGCATATAAAATTTATTTGGAATGTGTAATATAAAGAGGAAAATTAAGAAACTGATCTAATAGACCAATTGGCAGTCATGCAATATGGAAACAAAAGCGTTAAAATCTAAGTTAGAAGATTTGGGTTGGTATCAAAGTTTCATTATCATATTGAAATACAAATTTATATTTGTGAATGAATTGGTCTATATGAAACAGAACATATAACTCCTGTCTGTAAATCTCCTTAAATATTTTTAAGAGTGAATTTGGTCCCTTTCTTCAAGATCCTACCCCATCCAATGAGAAAGACTGTTGATAAACCACCCATCTAATGAGAAAGACTGTTGGTAACCTACCCCATCCGATGAGGAAGAACAGGACATATTTTCTGTCGGTATGTTCATCATTCAGCACTAGAATTTTCCAAAAGTTAATGGCCTGAATAACAAGAAATCATTAAATGTAAGCCATTCTCAGCATCATGATATTTCTTAAGATATATTGACTTGAAACATCCAAGTTCAATCTCGTTTGTCCACTTAAAATTTCAAAAACACGCTAATACATGCAGTCCGTTCTGATCAGCATTTATGACAGGATTGAATTTTTAACCTATATGTAGTTAATATTTTGTAAAGACTACAAATAACTTGATAACATATTAAACCATATCAGAATACCAGTAGAGATATATATTTGTTTTACCTGAGCCATGATCCAGGTGAACTGAGATAGGAAAAAGTAATGTAGAAACAGTCCCATCACAATACATCTGTAGTTGTCGTCACCAATGTTGTACACCAGTATCTCTGTAGGGCTAACATACGCTGCTACCACGTAACACAGCTACAAAGGGAGATAATCGGTTAACATGGACGCATGTTACCACCTAACACAGCTACAAAGGGAGGTAATCAATTAACATGGACGCATGCTACCACGTAACACAGCTACAAAGGGAGGTAATCAGTTAAATGGACGCATGTTACCACGTAACACAGCTACAAAGGGAGATAATTGGTTAACATGGATGCATGCTACCACGCAACACAGCTACAAAGGGAGGTAATCAGTTAAAACATGGATACATACTACCACGTAGCACAGCTACAAAGGGAGGTAATAAGTTTAAACATGGACACATGAAAATGAAATGTAACAAGAGTCCCAATGGGCTTGAATTGATCACCTAGTATTAATCCCACACTTTCAATCTTGAACTATGATAAGCAAAACCTACAGGCAAAATATCAGTGTGTGAGATTAAAAGAACCTACATTTGTATTATAAGATTTTAACAATTGATACATGTGCCCTTGAAAATGAGTCAAGGTCATTCATTCATGCATGCTACAGGCCCAATATCTGTAGCACCCTGATTCTTTTAGTTATTGAGAAGTTGTTCAAAGATTTTAAGACATTTGACATGTGACCCTGAAAGTGGGTCAAGGTCATTAATTTTATCAAACAACTTGGAACCCCTTCTTTCATCCTTAAATCCTAATATCAGTATTCTAGCCTTTTGGTAACTATAATCACATGATCAATCATTGTGAAATAACATCTCCGACATCATCATATTTTGTTAAGATACCTACTTGAGTCGCGAAGCATGCAAAGCACATGTGCACCAGCAGGTTGGCGGAAAACATGGCGTGTAAGTTGGCACAAATATGGTGGACCAGTATAGCCAGAGCCATTGCAACCTGTTAGAAAAAGTCAACAAATATATAACAGTAAACATTCAAATTGCATTTACACCACTATGAATGCAAAGGAAATAGGCTTATAACTGGTATGAGTTAGAAGCTCTTTGTTTACTGAATAAAGAGGAGCAACATGACTGTTCATGAATACAGAAAGCATTCAAATGATAAAAGAAATATATTAAGGAAAGGATGTATATTCAATTATTGCTACCACTACTAGTGTCCATAAAGCAATTGAAATGATTGGCTTTTGAATCATGCGGCTAAGAAGATATTTAGGGCAAATAAACCCTTATGACGACTATGAGTTTTTTGTTGTATGCTGTGCTGAGGTTATACCATGACAAAGAATGAGACGACGAAGAACCAGACAGAGTAGCCGACGAGTCCCGCGTCTAGAGGGGTGGCCTTGACTGCGTAGTGGGTGAGATGGTTACAGGAACAGTCGACGTAGTCGTCCGTTGCCAGCTCTAGGTTATTGGTGACCGAACATGTGGTACCCTGGGGGTTCACCCAGTCAGCCGTAGTCATGTCATAAAACACACACCTATGTAATTATACAGGAAAACATGTCATAAAACACACACCTACGTAATTATACAGGAAAACATGTCATAAAACACACACCTACGTAATTATACAGGAAAACATGTCATAAAACACACACCTACGTAATTATACAGGAAAACATGTCATAAAACATACACCTACGTAATTATACAGGTAAACATGTCATAAAACACACACCTACGTAATTATACAGGTAAACATGTCATAAAACACACACATACGTAATTATACAGGTAAACATGTCATAAAACACACACCTACGTAATTATACAGGTAAACATGTCATAAAACACACACCTACGTAATTATACAGGTAAACATGTCATAAAACACACACCTACATAATTATACAGGTAAACATGTCATAAAACACACACCTACGTAATTATACAGGTAAACATGTCATAAAACACACACCTACGTAATTATACAGGTAAACATGTCATAAAACACACACCTACGTAATTATACAGGTAAACATGTCATAAAACACACACCTACGTAATTATACAGGAAAACATGTCATAAAACACACACCTACGTAATTATACAGGTAAACATGTCATAAAACACACACCTACGTAATTATACAGGAAAACATGTGATAAAACACACACCTACGTAATTATACAGGAAAACATGTGATAAAACACACACCTACGTAATTATACAGGAAAACATGTGATAAAACACACACCTACGTAATTATACAGGAAAACATGTGATAAAACATACACCTACGTAATTATACAGGTAAACATGTCATAAAACATACACCTACGTAATTATACAGGTAAACATGTCATAAAACATACACCTACGTAATTATACACGAAAACATGTCATAAAACACACACCTACGTAATTATACAGGTAAACATGTCATAAAACACCTACATAATTATACAGGTAAACATGTCATAAAACATACACCTACGTAATTATACAGGAAAACATGTCATAAAACACACACCTACGTAATTATACAGGTAAACATGTCATAAAACACACACATACGTAATTATACAGGTAAACATGTCATAAAACACACACCTACGTAATTATACAGGTAAACATGTGATAAAACACACACCTACGTAATTATACAGGTAAACATGTCATAAAACATACACCTACGTAATTATACAGGTAAACATGTCATAAAACACACACCTACGTAATTATACAGGTAAACATGTCATAAAACATACACCTACGTAATTATACACGAAAACATGTCATAAAACACACACCTACGTAATTATACAGGTAAACATGTCATAAAACACACACCTACGTAATTATACAGGAAAACATGTCATAAAACACACACCTACGTAATTATACAGGTAAACATGTCATAAAACACACACCTACGTAATTATACAGGAAAACATGTGATAAAACACACACCTACGTAATTATACAGGAAAACATGTGATAAAACACACACCTACGTAATTATACAGGAAAACATGTGATAAAACACACACCTACGTAATTATACAGGAAAACATGTGATAAAACATACACCTACGTAATTATACAGGTAAACATGTCATAAAACATACACCTACGTAATTATACAGGTAAACATGTCATAAAACACACACCTACGTAATTATACAGGTAAACATGTCATAAAACACACACCTACGTAATTATACAGGTAAACATGTCATAAAACATACACCTACATAATTATACAGGTAAACATGTCATAAAACATACACCTACGTAATTATACACGAAAACATGTCATAAAACACACACCTACGTAATTATACAGGAAAACATGTGATAAAACATACACCTACGTAATTATACAGGTAAACATGTCATAAAACATACACCTACGTAATTATACAGGAAAACATGTCATAAAACATACACCTACGTAATTATACAGGTAAACATGTCATAAAACACACACCTACGTAATTATACAGGAAAACATGTCATAAAACACACACCTACGTAATTATACAGGAAAACATGTCATAAAACACCTACATAATTATACAGGAAAACACAAGTTAGAAAGCCTGTAAAGTTAATAAAAAATAAATCTTACATCAATATATCACATTCTGTACATATTTAACTAGATCCCACAGTTAGCACGTTTATACTATGGTCGGAGAGTGGAATAACACATGGTATTGTGGTAGAAACAGAGATTCAACACTCCTAGATATCCTTTGCTAATTTAGTGTCTATTATACTTTTTGTTCTACCGAATACAGTTACAAACACTCACCTGCTTACAGTAGTCAATCCCCCCCCCCCCCCTTCCCATCAAATACTACTTACTGTGCCCTGCGTGTGGCGATTCGGCGATCAGGTGTGTGTATTCGATAAGTTGCTGGAGACTCTGAATACGATGATTGTCTGTCTTTCATTCCAAAACCAATAATCTGTGCAAGTCAAAAACATATATATATGTTCGAAAGTCATTTTGAACTTTAAGATTTGTACAGTATATAATTGTAAACTTAGTAAACTGTGAATACCATTCTCTAGCCAATAGAATCCAAAGGCTTATAAATTACCAAAGCTCCATTAATCCAATTTCTGGTAAAAATACAGAGAACATATTACAATATACCAAATATAGATAACATACAAATTGGTTTGGGTGAACTTCGGACCATGATTTAATTTCACATTATATAATCACAAAAGATTAAAATAACAATAAGCAATATCATTATTTTTGTAGTTAAAATTTAAACTATGGTCCTCCAAATCACCCATCCATTAATACTGTACATGTTGCAGCACCTTTGCAGGAGAAACCATGACAAATTTACTGTGACTTCACCGACATTCTACCTCCTCCAAATTGTGAAAAGATCTTTATGTCGGGATGAAACCAGTTTGCACTAAAATGAATTTTTCACACATGTTATATATTGTTTAAGTTAATTTCATCTTTCAGATTACTCACCTTGTTACTTAGAAGTTCTGGACTGTCAGTTTTCATGAACCACTGCTCACTGCTGTACTCCATCAAGTGAAAGTCAAGGCACTGGACACAGTATAATAACCATAGTAGTCAACACAGTATAATACATACCACCATTAGCTAACACAGTATAATAGATACTACCATTAGCTAACACAGTATAATACATACCACCATTAGCTAACACAGTATAATACATACCACCATTAGCTAACACAGTATAATAGATACTACCATTAGCTAACACAGTATAATAGATACTACCATTAGCCAACACAGTATAATAGATACTACCATTAGCCAACACAGTATAATAGATACCACCATTAGCTAACACAGTATAATAGATACTACCATTAGCCAACACAGTATAATACATACCACCATTAGCTAACATAGTACAATAGATACCACCATTAGCTAACACAGTATAATAGATACTACCATTAGCTAACACAGTATAATATGTACCACCATTAGCCAACACAGTATAATAATTACCACCATTAGCCAACACAGTATAATATATACCACCATTAGCCAACACAGTATAATATATACCACCATTAGCCAACACAGTATAATATATACCACCATTAGCTAACACAGTATAATAGATACCACCATTAGCTAACACAGTATAATTGATACTACCATTAGCCAACACAGTATAATAATTACCACCATTAGCCAACACAGTATAATATATACCACCATTAGCCAACACAGTATAATATATACCACCATTAGCTAACACAGTATAATAGATACCACCATTAGCTAACACAGTATAATAGATAATACCATTAGCCAACACAGTATAATAATTACCACCATTAGCCAACACAGTATAATAGATACTACAATTAGCTAACACAGTATAATAGATACCACCATTAGCTAACACAGTATAATATGTACCACCATTAGCCAACACAGTATAATATATACCACCATTAGCCAACACAGTATAATATATACCACCATTAGCTAACACAGTATAATAGATACCACCATTAGCTAACACAGTATAATATGTACCACCATTAGCCAACACAGTATAATATATACCACCATTAGCCAACACAGTATAATATGTACTACAATTAGCCAACACAGTATAATACATACCACCATTAGCCAACACAGTATAATAGATACCACCATTAGCCAACACAGTATAATAGATACTACAATTAGCCAACACAGTATAATACATACCACAATTAGCCAACACAGTATAATATATACCACCATTAGCCAACACAGTATAATATATACCACCATTAGCTAACACAGTATAATAGATACCACCATTAGCTAACACAGTATAATATGTACCACCATTAGCCAACACAGTATAATATATACCACCATTAGCCAACACAGTATAATATGTACTACCATTAGCCAACACAGTATAATAGATACTACAATTAGCCAACACAGTATAATACATACCACAATTAGCCAACACAGTATAATTGATACTACCATTAGCCAACACAGTATAATAGATACTACCATTAGCCAACACAGTATAATAGATACTACAATTAGCCAACACAGTATAATAGATACTACCATTAGCTAACACAGTATAATAGATATTACCATTAGCCAACACAGTATAACAGATATTACTACCGTATTAGCCAAAACACAAACAAGTAACCAAAGTTTTAAGATATCAGGAAAATCTCCTCCAAACTAATTACTTTAAAATCTAAATTGTCCAATATTAAATGTCTGTAATACTTTAAGACACATGATAAGAGAGATAACTCTAGAGAATTGCACATGCTGGGACACAGACAATATATAGAGGTCAGTGTCTTCAATTATACCAAATATATTTCACGAGTGGGGCTAATATTTTATATGTATTCATATGAAAATCTACAGTGGCAGCTTCTGATTTTCCCAAACGTCATTTGTAAGCAGCGTTCTGATTGGTCAAATCAGAAAAAGTGAAAAATATCATTTTTAGTGAATGAAAATGTTTCAATATTTCACCGATATAAATGTTATATATATAACTCACATCATTGTCAGCTGGGAAAGGTGCATTCTCTACTTTTACAGGAACAGTGAAAGTGTCTAGTCTCCTGAAATACAAACAGGCATAATAAGAGACATATCCCAACACTAACGAAGGGTGCATGGATTATTAACTTCGGATGATAATTCTTTATTAAAATATTAACCTATATCAATTAATCTTCAGACTTAATTACATAGATACATGAAAACATTGAACACTTACTGTGCATTGTACTGGAAATTCTGTATTTTCTCCAGAGGCCATCGACCAGCTGACATTCTCATGTAGACACATTGTAAACTGGTGCTGTGAAATCGGTGTAAAACAAATCAAGTATTTAAGTAGAGTGTGACACATATATTGGTCTAAAACAACAAGAGGCCCAACGGGCCTTAACGGTCATCTGACTACCAATTGTAAAATCACTATGAAAATACGTGTAGTCATTAAATCAAGTTATAATATGCCTGTATAGATTGCCAAGTTCAAGATAGTGGCCTTCTTGGATTTCTGATGGGCTTGAAAAATAACAACACTTTGTTGGGACCATCTCAGGATATCATTTCTGGCAAGTTTCAGCTCAATTCCACTGGTAGAACTTGAGAAGTTTAGAATGTGTTTTCAAAATGGCCGCTGTGGAGGCCATCTTGGATTTTTGACTACACGAAAAATAACAACAGTTTTGTCAGGACCATCTCAGGAGAATTTCTGGCAAGTTTCAGCTTATTCCTAGTGAGTAAACTTGACAACAAACCCTTTTGGCCCCTGTGACCTTGAATGAATGTCAGGGTCATTTATTTAAACAAACTTGACACACCTTTATCTCAGCATGCCACAAGCCCAATATCACATCTCTGTGCCTTTTGGTTATTCAGAAAAAGTTGTTTTAAAGATTTTGACCCTTTTGGCCCCTGTGACCTTGAATGAACTTCAAGGTCATTTATTTGAACAAACTTGGTAGACCTTTATCCCAGCATGCCACAGCCCTAATATCAGGTCTCTGAGCCTTTTAGTTATTCAGAAGAAGTTGTTTAAAGATTATGACCGTTTTGGCCTCTGTGACCTTGAATGAAGGTCAAGGTCATTTCTTTGAACAAACTTGGTAGCCCTTTATCCCAGCATGCCACAGGCCCAATATCAGGTCTCTGGGCCTTTTGGTTATTCAGAAGAAAATGTTTAAATATTATGACCGTTTTGGCCCCTGTGACCTTGAATGAAAGTCAAGGTCATTTCTTTGAACAAACTTGGTAGCCTTTTATCCCAGCATGCCACAGGCCCAATATCAGGTCTCTGGGCCTTTTGGTTATTCAGAAGAAGTCGTTTAAAGATTATGACCGTTTTGGCCCCTGTGACCTTGAATGAAAGTCAAGGTCATTTCTTTGAACAAACTTGGTAGCCCTTTATCCCAGCATGCCACAGGCCCAATATTAGGTATCTGGGCCTTTTGGTTATTCAGAAGAAAATGTTTAAAGATTATGACCGTTTTGGCCCCAGTGACCTTGAATGAAAGTCAAGGTCATTTCTTTGAACAAACTTGGTAGCCCTTTATCCCAGCATGCCACAGGCCCAATATTAGATCTCTGGGCCTTTTGGTTATTCAGAAGAAAATGTTTAAAGATTATGACCGTTTTGGCCCCAGTGACCTTGAATGAAGGTCAAGGTCATTTCTTTGAACAAACTTGGTAGCCCTTTATCCCAGCATGCCACAGGCCCAATATCAGGTCTCTGGGCCTTTTGGTGATTCAGAAGAAGTTGTTTAAAAAGATTTAGACCTTTTTGGCCCCTGTGACCTTGAATGAAGGTCAAGGTCATTTGTTTGAACAAACTAGGTACCCCTTTATCCCAGCATAACACAGGCCCAATATCAGGTCTCTGTGCCTTTTGGTTATTCAGAAGAAGTCGTTTAAAAATTATGACCGTTTTGTCCCCTGTGACCTTGAATGAAGGTCAAGGTCATTTCTTTGAACAAACTTGGTAGCCCTTTATCTCAGCATAACACAGGACCAATATCAGGTCTCTGGGCCTTTTGGTTATTCAGAAGAAGTTGTTTAAAAAGATTTTGACCTTTTCGGCCCCTGTGACCTTGAATGAAGGTCAAGGTCATTTGTTTGAACAAACTTGGTACCCCTTTATCCCAGCAAAACACAGGCCCAATATCAGGTCTATGGGCCTTTTGGTTATTCAGAAGAAGTCGTTCAAAGATTTTGACCTTTTTGGCCCCTGTGACCTTGAATGAAGGTCAAGGTCATTTGTTTGAACAAACTTGGTACCCCTTCATCCCAGCATGGCACAAGCCCAATATTGGGTCTATGGGCCTTTTGGTTTATGAGAAGAAGATGTTTAAATGGAAAAGTTTACGGACGGCGCACGGCGCACGACGCACGGCGACGGACGAAGCATGATGACTATAGGTCATCCTGACCCTTCGGGTCAGATGACCTAAAAAGATGAACATTGAATTGCTGGGGTCTTAAAACCAAAGTATCAAATTCAAAATTATTTACCATATTCATCCCAATAACTACCCACGGTGCTAATTGTTCTTCCTGTCCTCTTTAATGACTTGGGTACAGTGAGAATGCAGGGCAGATAAGGATATAAAGAGAACTTCAGATTTGGCCCAAACCAAACGAAGGCCAATTCAAACGAAACCTAAATTTTCTTTCTACCTTTTTTAAATGACTTAATAACAGTAATTTCATACCCCAAAAAAATGTCTGGGTCTTTCTTCAATGATTCTCAGATTACTTTTAGAGAATGAAAACAATTAGGCTTTTGAACTTTCAGCCGAAAAAAGACGGTCCTTGTATGACATTAACAGTTAATAGGAGGTCAAACAAAAAGAAACTGTAAACTGACATAAGCATTTTCGGCTGGAACATCACAATTATTTCTGTTTAGCCCTAAAATATTTGTTTATTTTAAGGTTATATCCACACTATATGATAAAGTCCTACTCACAGTTCCGGGGGATCAGGGCTTGGACAGGGTTTCCCTGTCAGGGTCGTGTAGGCTAACTTCTCCATCAGGGTCGCTAGGGAGGAGCGCCGCCTGGTGGCATCATTCTTGGACGGATTCAGCATGTTACACAACACATTGACCATCTGGTTTATTATCTCTGGAGGTAATCTGTAAGGACATTTTTCAGTTTATCTTTAAAAGCAAACAACTTTACCTTAAAGTATCCCTATTAATTCAACGCATTAATGAATATGAATTGCTCCATCTTGACTTTGACTTATTTGAATTTGTTTAAGGACAATAAAGGATCAAAAATAAAATAGAGGCAAACAATCTTCTTTTTCCATATCTTTTTTGTATTGAATTGTCTTTAACAAAGCACTGACTGCCAGTTTCCTTAAATTGATGCCAATATGTATGACAGCACTAGGCATCACCAAAATCCAAGGGAGATAATCTCCCCCTTGGGTGGAAAAGAAGCAGATGGATAATGAAAGTGTGTGTACTTACTGCCGTTTGAGGCCTTCGTCTATGAAATCATTGAGAATGTTTTCTACAAGTGTCACCTCTGTCTGATCCATGTCAACCTTGGCAATGGTGTCCAAATTGGACAATGTCCTACAAACAGTCATGGTACCAGTATCACAAACCCATTAGGTCCTAATCCAGATATATTACTCTTTAGCTATGATACACCACTTATTGAGTGTTGCTCCACATCTATCCAACTTAGCCTGAACCCATAGAGATATCAAATATTATATCAATTTGTTTTAGTTAACTTCAAAAATATATGAACTGAGATTTTAATTACCATTCATACCCAAATATGAATTCAGTATTATAAGAAAAACATAAATCCTTGATGTTGCCACAGTTATATATCACAGTGGTATAACATACATCATACATGTACTTTATATATACTTATACACGACAAGAGGTGTAGGAATACCTTAGAATCTCAGAATCGTTGTAGTGCGGTCCTTTCTCTCTTTCACCGATGGCTATCCAGATTGGTAAATTCTTTTCCTCTACGATACGCACAGCTGCTCGGGACATCTTGGCATCAGGGTGGATACTACCAGTGCAAAGAAGTAATGTTTTATATCATAACATCAACTAATTGCTGGAAAGTCATAAAATCAAATATATGAAAGATTTGCCATTTATCAAACTTGACTTGTGATCAGGCAAATATTCAAATGTAAACTTACCTAGGTTTTGTATTTTGAATAGTATATCAATATCATAATTATAATGGTATGTAAGATTTGATACATAATAAGAGTTATGTGCCCTTACCTGGCCCCATTGCTAGGGTTTTTCAGCGTCACATAAAACTGTTTTGGTAGAGGGTTATTAGAAAGGATGGCTGGAGTTAGGTTGATTTCTATAGTCTCTAAATCCTGTGAACAGAGCAAGCATGAACAGATTTAATCAAGTTAGAATATATGATCACAGTATGCTGTATATCATGCTAGTAATTACGTACATCTGTAACATAACAACACATATCCCATCATAAACTAAACAATTACATTAACAATAGTCTTTGTTGCAGGGAAATACGTTTTTTGCTTGCCTAAGATTGATCATGCTTCACTAGGGAAAGAATATGAAACAACAGTACACATTGGTCAGGTTGACACACTCTTGTTGTAATCTGTGTCAGTCACTTTAGAATTCAGATGTGGTTCTTGCCCCATTTACTTTCATAAGGCTCTAAATAAGGGAAATATGATTCAAGAAATAAAGCACACGAAGCAAAAAAGTCCTGAATTCCCTGTCATGTGATCAACACAATCCAATCAGACACACTGTATAACTATGGTATTACATTATCTCTGTACATCTAATTCAATGATGGATAAATATGTAGAGTGTTACATGAAAATCAAATTCTATCTATAACAATTAAATCATTATTTCTATAATGAAACTGAACTTTAACTGATAATAATGTAATTATATAAGAAATGTTGGTACTTACCTGTCTGTTCTCCTGGAACAATAACATGCCCACTTTACTGCTGAAGTCCTCCTGTTCCAGGGCGGGATTGATGGTCACCCCGTACTCCGTCACCTGTGACGTCATCTGCATCGTCTCATACCCCACCTGTACTCGGTAACCTTGACCCATTTTACGCTCGACCTTCAGCAGCACTGTCCGGCTTGTATCTCCCACTGTCAGCAATCTGTTATCATAGCAATTTGAATGAAAATGTTTAATTAGTTATACAGCTATAATAAATTATGATCCTTTACAACAAGGACATGTGCCATTCACAACACTTGTTTACAAAAATTCTGTTTTAATTTCACATACATGTACATGCATTGTGTGTCATTATGAGACATAACCAACAAAATAAAAGAAGCACGGTGCTCTATTGGTAGGACGTCAGGCTCTTGATCAAATGGTTGCGAGTTCGAGTCCCGGTCACAGCATTTGTGTTGTATCCTTGAGCAAGATACTTTACTCGCTTGTTCCAGTCTACTCAGCTGTAAATGAGTATGTGCTTGGGCAGTGCTAGAAATTGTAGAATGCAAGCTGTGAGCGCTGAGATGGCAGCACCAGTTGTATGCTCCCCAGGGAGTTGAGAACGATATTGGCTGGTTGCTAAGGCCCTATAGCCATGGGTAATAATTTGTGAACCGCCTTGAGGCGACATTCAAGTTGTGATAAAGCGGTATAAAAGAACCTCAAATTATTAATATTATTAAAAGTTTTCTCTGCTGGCTCTATACCAACCAAACTGTCAACCTCCCATGATTGATTGACCAGCAGCAACCGTTACAAGGTACAAAATGTATATTAAATGTTATTTTCTGGGAGACACTTACCCATTTTGCCATGGAATGTTTGTAGAAAAAATGTTTTGCTTCTTTAGACAGATAATAGTTCACTGCTATAGTAATGTATATTGGCTGTTGACAATTTGATTCATTTCAGGCAAAACAACAGTAAAATATTACCAAAACTAATCTCAAATCTTATTGATGTGGATATTGAGGTGGTGATGCCTGAATTTTATGCATCCCGCATCCTGGGTTAAAAGGGAAATATTCAATTGGTAAACAATAACTGATTGGCTTCAAAATTGAACATAAAAAAATATTCTACAGTCAACTGACCTTGAATTTTCTGTGAATTGGAGCAGACCCCGAACATAATCACTGGAGTCTACCGTTACCGTGGAAACCAAACTACCGCTGTCCAGCTGGGCATCTCTTCTCACACTGACCAGCTTTATGATAAACGTATGCGCCTCCTCTGGAATCTGGAAAACGATTTCATGAACATTTAATACTGAAGTTATAATCAGTTCTTGGAAACTTGGATAAACAGATGTAAGCTTACATTTTGATTTATGGACACTTGAACAAACAGTGCTAAGCTAAGTACTGAGTTAAGCTTACAATTCATGGACATTTGGATAAACAGTGCTAAGCTCACAGTTCTTGAACACTTGGATGAACAGCCTTAAGCTAACAATTCTTGGACACTTAGATAAACAGAGCTCAGCTCACAATTCTTGAACACTCGGATAAACAGCCTTAAGCTAACAATTCTTGGACACTTAGATAAACAGAGCTCAGCTCACAATTCTTGGACACTTGGATAAACAGCCTTAAGCTTACAATTTTTGGACCTTTGGAAAAAACAGTAAAGTTTACGATTCTTGGACACTTGGATACACAGAGCTTAGCTCACAATTCTTAGACACTTGGATAAACTGAGCTAAGCTTACAAATTATTCTTGGACACTTGGATAAACAGTTTTAAGCTTATAATTCTTGGACACTTGGATAAACAGAGCTAAGATAATCATTCTTGGAATTCATGGTACTCAAATTGTCATAAGTTACACCGAGATACCAGCTAGGAGCTTTATGTAACATGGTACTCACGTTGTCGTTTCTGACGGTGACATTGAAGTGACAGGAAGCTTCACGAGCGGCACATATGACAGTACCAGCCGTCCTCATCAGCTGGCTGGCCAGTACAGCATCCTCAGCCTCGCTACTGTTTAGGGCTACCTTGGTCACCCACGACACCTGTACATATACCAACAAATATGTTTCTATCATTTACATAGGATCAGCTGGCTGGCCAGTACAGCATCCTCAGCCTCGCTACTGTTTAGGGCTACCTTGGTCACCCACGACACCTGTACATATACCCACAAATACATTTCTATCATTTACATAGGATCAGCTGGCTGGCCAGTACAGCATCCTCAGCCTCGCTACTGTTTAGGGCTACCTTGGTCACCCACGACACCTGTACATATACCCACAAATATGTTTCTATCATTTACATAGCATCAGCTGGCTGGCCAGTACAGCATCCTCAGCCTCGCTACTGTTTAGGGCTACCTTGGTCACCCACGACACCTGTACATATACCCACAAATACATTTCTATCATTTACATAGGAATGTGTCACAACCATTTACCCAACCTAAAAACTAAACTTTTTTCAATCCATATCAAACTTGATATGACATTGTTAACTTATTCAAATTGGCTGGAGTTCTGAACGTATTTGAATTATTGTGCTTAAAATATTGTATCTATCAGCTATAAACCTCCATATTAGCTGATTTATGATATTGATCACAAATGTATGCCATACATTATTTTACTTCACAATAACTGCTTTAAAGGGTACCGAGTACATACTGACCTACCTCCATCATGTAACTTAACTTCTAACAATTTACTTTGAAGTTTTATTTTATAGAAATGTTGGTCTTTTTAGTTTGGTATCAAGAGGTGATTTGTATTTGTCATGAGAAGGATCAGATTTGGAAGGTTGCACTGTATTGAGTCTCCTTGGTTAAGAATGTCCCAGACTTAATGAAACTTAATCTATCCAAACATGCTACAGGGCCAATATCATCAGTTAGGGCCTCCTGGTATTACAGAAGTTGTTTGAATGTATTACAAATCTGACCTCTGTGACCGTGAAAGTAAATAGAAGTAATACCTTTAAGAAAACTTTAGAGGATCCAGTTCAAAGTAGCTACAGGCCAAGTATCATTACTCTGGGCTTTCTTGTTAATCAAAGACGGTTGTTTTATTTCTAACATATTTAACCCTTGCGACCTTGAAAGCAGATCTAGAAGGTGCTGATTATACAAACTTTGGCTAAATCTCGCAGTTCTCACCTGTACTTCTCCATAGAAGGCATTTGTCCTGGCAAGTCGTAAATTCACAACATTAGCTGTGTCCTCACTGACCCTCATAACCTTTGAACTCTCTGCAAACCCAATGACCCCATTTGATAGGTCATTTTGCAGCAATGTGATCAGACAATATCCCTATAATGAAAATGTGAAATATCCTTTTAAACAAGGCAATACAGACCATACTAATACTCTTGCACTTCAACATAAAAAATACTAAGTGAAAAGAGATTTTTTTTTTTCATGAGTCGATATGCATCCATGATAAATGTAACTTAAATGATTGCATTGAAATTCTATTTATAGCAACAGTGACCTAGTTTTTGAACAAAAACTAGAAAAGTCTGTGAGACATAAATAACCTCGCCCCCATATGAAATCAGTTCTTCATGCTTATTATGTATGTGAAGTTTGATGACAATTGGATCAGTAGGCTGGTTACATTACCATGGGATGGGATGGGACGAGATGCGACGCGACGGACATGGGTAACACTATATCCTCCATTTCATGGCGGGGCATAAAAAACTGAAAAGCCAACTTGTACAAGATATATGAACACTTGTGTTAAGTTTCTTTTCAATCAGTTGCATGATCATGAGCTGAAGCCTGTTGAGTGGTGACATCAAATTTTTTGTCAATTTCAATATATATATATATAACGGTGACCTAGTTTTTGACCACAGAAGATTGAAATACGAACTCGTGAAGTTTCATGCCATTGGTTTGAGAAAGGCAGCCTGTGGAATGGTGGCGTCGTCAAGTTTGTACGTATCGGAGGCATCCATGTAAACCCTCAATGTTTCGATCATTGCAAGGGTATTGAAAAAAGTTTCAACTGA
Source organism: Mimachlamys varia (assembly GCA_947623455.1). Classification (NCBI taxonomy): domain Eukaryota; kingdom Metazoa; phylum Mollusca; class Bivalvia; order Pectinida; family Pectinidae; genus Mimachlamys; species Mimachlamys varia. Next base: position 7,708,472 of record OX392535.1, read on the forward strand.
TAAAATATACAGAAAATGTGCATTTTAACCACTTAAATACTTATACCAGTGAAACTTGATAATTGCATTGAAAATCCATTGAAATTTCTGTAGACTAAATCTAGGCGAACACACTCCACCAATGTGTACCTTTTTGCCCCCATCAGGTGCTCCCTCAGCTATCCTGGCCCCGGCTGTCGGCTGTGTGAGGTAGACTATAATGGACTCGTCAGGCTCTGCTGCGTTGTCTGCCAGCACTGTCACCAACACAAAAGCAGTCTGCTGGCCTTGCTACATGACAAAACACATAGCAAAGAAATTAAATCCCTACTTTAGCCGAGTATCAAGCAAAACATTAAAAATAACCCACGGTATCCAATTCTAACCTAACATTGGATTATAGTGTGAATTTGGGATCAAGTTACCTGTAATGTGACCTTGACCTTTGTGCACAATTACCTGTCATGTGACCTTGGTGCACAATTACTTGTAGTGTGACCTTGGTGCACAAGTACCTGTCATGAGACCTTGGTGTTAATTACCTGAAGTGTGACCTGGGTGTCACTAACCTGTAGTGTGACCTTGGTGTTAATTACCTGTAGAGTGACCTTGGTGTAAATTATCTCTAGTGTGACCTGGGTGTCACTTACCTGTAGTGTGACCTAGGTGTCACTTACCTGTAGTGTGACCTTGGTGTTAATTACCTGTAGTGTGACCTTGGTGTTAATTACCTGTAGTGTGACCTTGGTGTTAATTTCCTTAAGTGTGACCCTGGTGTTAATTACCTGAAGTGTGACCTTGGTATCCAGTACATCGTAGTCTTCACCACCCCGTGCCACATTGTAACTATGACGATTGCCCAGAATCTGTCGGATAGTATCGTTTGTGTCTCCGGGAGATGGAACAATCATTGATGTCCACATCTCTCCACCTCCAACTGTCCGCACCACCACAGAAACCGTACCAAACAGGCCTCCTACATATACAAGTACAAAACATATCTGTCAATCTTTGTCATAAAAGTTACAATAACAAGAGACCTACATTGCTCACCAGATAATCATCTCACATTTGTAACCTTAAAGTGGTCTAAAACCTAATTTAAGTTTAAGATTTAACATTTTTGACCCCTGTGACATTCAAGGTATGTCAATTTAGTTTTTCACTAAAAGATATTGCTCGGCACCTTCCAAGGAAGCTACCAGTCAATATGTACAAGAAAAAATGAATATTTTTTTAATTATATCAATACATATATTTATTTTCAACATTGGTCTGGACATTGGTATCATACAAATATACTCAAGAAACCAAATGAACGGTACAATGGACCATTTGAATCTGTTGTACTGGACATTACTGACCTGTCCTGACCACAGAGATGTTGACCTGTCTGTATTCCTCCTCCACGCTGAACTCTGACGGCTCCATACACAGGACACCGTAGGGGTCATTGCTCTCCTCTATATGGACCACGGAGTTGATGTAGAGGGAACTCAGGCGGGGCGAGATTCCTACATATACATATTGTCATATAGAACTCAGGCGGGGCGAGATTCTTACATATACAGATTGTCATATAGAACTCAGGCGGGGTGAGATTCTTACATATACAGATTGTCATATAGAACTCAGGCGGGGCGAGATCCCTACACACAGATTGTCATACAGAACTCAGGCGGGGCGAGATTCCTACATATACAGATTGTCATATAGAACTCAGGCGAGGCGAGATTCCTACACACAGATTGTCATATATAACTCAGCCGGGGCGAGATTCCTACACACAGATTGTTATATATAACTCAGGCGGGGCGAGATTCCTACATACAGATTGTCATATAGAACTCAGGCGGGGCGAGATCCCTACACACACAGATTGTCATATAGAACTCAGGCGAGGCAAGATTGTCATATAGAACTCAGGCGGGGTGAGATTCCTACACACACAGATTGTCATATAGAACTCAGGTTGGGCGAGATCCCTACACACACAGATTGTCATATAGAACTCAGGCTTGGCGAGATTCCTACACACACAGATTGTCATATAGAACTCAGGCGAGGCAAGATTCCTACACACACAGATTGTCATATAGAACTCAGGCGGGGTGAGATTCCTACACACACAGATTGTCATATAGAACTCAGCCGGGGCGAGATCCCTACACACACAGATTCTTATATATAACTCAGGCAGGGTGAGATTCCTACATACAGATTGTCATATAGAACTCAGGCGGGGCGAGATTCCTACACACACAGATTGTTATATATAACTCAGGCAGGGTATATTCCTACACACACAGATTGTCATATAGAACTCAGGCGGGGCGAGTTTCCTACACACACAGATTGTCATATATAACTCAGACGGGGCGTGATTCCTACACACACAGATTGTAATATAGAACTCAGGCGAGGCGAGATTCCTACACACAGATTGTCATATATAACTCAGCCGGGGCGAGATTCCTACACACAGATTGTTATATATAACTCAGGCGGGGCGAGATTCCTACATACAGATTGTCATATAGAACTCAGGCGAGGCAAGATTGTCATATAGAACTCAGGCGGGGTGAGATTCCTACACACACAGATTGTCATATAGAACTCAGGTGGGGCGAGATCCCTACACACACAGATTGTCATATAGAACTCAGGCTTGGCGAGATTCCTACACACACAGATTGTCATATAGAACTCAGGCGAGGCAAGATTCCTACACACACAGATTGTCATATAGAACTCAGGCGGGGTGAGATTCCTACACACACAGATTGTCATATAGAACTCAGCCGGGGCGAGATCCCTACACACACAGATTCTTATATATAACTCAGGCAGGGTGAGATTCCTACATACAGATTGTCATATAGAACTCAGGCGGGGCGAGATTCCTACACACACAGATTGTTATATATAACTCAGGCAGGGTGAGATTCCTACACACACAGATTGTCATATAGAACTCAGGCGGGGCGAGTTTCCTACACACACAGATTGTCATATATAACTCAGACGGGGCGCGATTCCTACACACACAGATTGTAATATAGAACTCAGGCGGGGCGAGATTCCTACACACAGATTGTCATATAGAACTCAGGCGGGGCGGAATCCCTACACACACAAACACACCCACACAGACAGAATGTCATCTATAACTCAATGTACTTCAGCAACATCAGTCAACATGTATACGTAAACTCACTTTTAATGAATGCTTTGCTGCCATGTGAAACTAGTTAAAATGTTTATACCGAAAATAGGAACGGGATTGACACGGGTAACTCTAAATTACAAACTCCCCATCCACCCCAAATCTTCAACAGCATGCACTAAAACTACATGGTAAAAGTACATGGTAATGATTTTATTCAGGCAATGATGCATGAAATTTCGATATATTATTCTCATCCCCAGTTTAATGTGTGTAAGATATGCTTTTGAATTAATTAATCAATACCTTGTTGACAGGCTAATGTCTTATTTACACACATAATAACCATGCAGGTAAATAAGCTGCTGAGGATATTAATTTGATTACATCATGATGTTTACTTCAAAGAGAATTTGTGTATACATTTTTGAAAATACCACATCATTGAACAAGACGACGTGGTACTTATTAAATTTTCATCACTAAAATAATGAAAATTAATCCAGTAAAGGTGGGAGTGGTGGGCATAAGCTATTATCAATTCAATACCCTGTACCAAGTTGTATATTTATACAGAACATATCTCATGATTCACTGCAACACCTATATATCTTCAAACTTCATATATGACTACTTGAAACCTTTGGAATTCTCTGTTTAGGGGGTATATTGTTTTCGGAAAAAACAACCCTTTGATTTGGTTTCATTATCTAGATTTCACTTTTCCCCCACTTCTATCCCAATGTAAAACATGATACTAGGTGTGATACAAGTTTTTGGCGACACCATCAGACTTACTTGGTGTTATTTCCGTTGGGTATTTCTCCACACGGGTGAGATTGTACTAAGTATGATACAATGTTTTTAGCAACACTATCAGACTTACTTGGTGTTATTTCCGTTGGGTATTTCTCCACACGGGTGAGATTGTACTAAGTATGATACAATGTTTTTAGCGACACTATCAGACTTACTTGGTGTTATTTCCGTTGGGTATTTCTCCACACGGGTGAGATTGTACTAAGTATGATACAATGTTTTTAGCGACACTATCAGACTTACTTGGTGTTATTTCCGTTGGGTATTTCTCCACACGGGTGAGATTGTACTAAGTATGATACAATGTTTTTAGCGACACTATCAGACTTACTTGGTGTTATTTCCGTTGGGTATTTCTCCACACGGGTGAGATTGTACTAAGTATGATACAAGTTTTTGGCGACACCTATTGGACTTACTTAGCGTTATTTCCGTTGGGTATTTCTCCACACGGGTGAGATTGTACTAAGTATGATACAATGTTTTTAGCGACACTATCAGACTTACTTGGCGTTATTTCCGTTGGGTATTTCTCCACACGGGTGAGATTGTACTAAGTATGATACAATGTTTTTAGCGACACTATCAGACTTACTTGGTGTTATTTCCGTTGGGTATTTCTCCACACGGGTGAGATTGTACTAAGTATGATACAATGTTTTTAGCGACACTATCAGACTTACTTGGTGTTATTTCCGTTGGGTATTTCTCCACACGGGTGAGATTGTACTAAGTATGATACAATGTTTTTAGCGACACTATCAGACTTACTTAGTGTTATTTCCGTTGGGTATTTCTCCACACGGGTGAAATTGTACTAAGTATGATACAAGTTTTTAGCGACACTATCAGACTTACTTGGCGTTATTTCCGTTTGGTATTTCTCCACACGGGTGAAATTGTACTAAGTATGATACAATGTTTTTAGGGACACTATCAGACTTACTTGGCGTTATTTCCGTTTGGTATTTCTCCACACGGGTGAAATTGTACTAAGTATGATACAATGTTTTTAGCGACACTATCAGACTTACTTGGCGTTATTTCCGTTTGGTATTTCTCCACACGGGTGAAATTGTACTAAGTATGATACAATGTTTTTAGGGACGCTATCAGACTTACTTGGTGTTATTTCCGTTTGGTATTTCTCCACACGGATGAGATTGTACTAAGTATGATACAAGTTTTTAGCGACACTATCAGACTTACTTGGTGTTATTTCCGTTGGGTATTTCTCCACACGGGTGAGATTGTACTAAGTATGATACAATGTTTTTAGCGACACTATCAGACTTACTTGGTGTTATTTCCGTTGGGTATTTCTCCACACGGGTGAAATTGTACTAAGTATGATACAATGTTTTTAGGGACGCTATCAGACTTACTTGGTGTTATTTCCGTTTGGTATTTCTCCACACGGGTGAAATTGTACTAAGTATGATACAATGTTTTTAGCGACACTATCAGACTTACTTGGTGTTATTTCCGTTGGGTATTTCTCTACACGAGTGAGATTGATGAACAGGGTTTCTTCCTCCTCCGGAATGTTATCTTGCAGCACCTACCAAAATGTCACCTTAAACTGCCTTTATCTGTTTAATTTGTTATATCATTATGATTTGATAATGTATCAATACCATCACAAAATGAATGGTATTGTTCAAGCCATTTTAACTTATATAAATTACCATCAATTAATTAAGAATCTCTTATTGACTTGTTGACAGATATCCAAATCAGAAAATATCAGCATACTGTTTACCTTTCTTCCCTATCTGAAGTCTAACATTAATAATGACAGAAGTACCCAACCCTACAGAAAGAGTTTAACATTGGACATGTTACAGCACTCTTACCTGACTCTTGTATTATCAAAGTATACTGACACTTGTACTATTACTGTAGACCATTAATACTCGACATATTCATCTTGATAGAAAAACCCTGATCTCAACAAAACCGGCCAAATATTTTGGTTTAAGTTTAGATACATTATACAGTACTTGTCAAACTCATCTCAAACAATTTCAGAAAAAACACTTCTTATAAACCATATACAGACTTTCAGAATAAGTACTTTCTAATATATTGTAAGCACTCAACACAATCATCTTGAAAGACAAATAATGATAATACAATTACCCTGATTTCAATCAGCCCCGAAGTCTGGCCTGGGTCCAGCATTACAGCATTGGTTTCCATAGTAATAAAGTCAATGCCCTTATCAGCGGTGACCTCTTCTGACCTGTAGACGACCTCTAACTTGCCCTCTGACCCATACAACCTTTGTACCATTAAGTAAATCTGAAAAATATATAGTGTAATATATTTTATTAAAGTGCAAATCACAATTTACAACAAATAATGGTGAATTAAAACATAAACTAGATTGACTGTTGCAATATAAAAGAATGGATGACATATGAATATTTCATGTTGATTTTTAGCAAATACTCTTCAACAAAACAGAGTTTAAAGTCTTATTTGATACCTTTCCTTCCATTTCAGAAATGCTTGGATTAGTAGAGTTGGCGGCGAAGCGTACGATGCCGTTCGGCTCTATCTGGACTTGGCGGGTGTTGGGCGCTAGTCGAGCTCCACCAGAGATGGTAGTGATGGGAGCCTGAGAAAGATGTAGAGAGAACAACTCGGGCTGGGCTGGCTTAGCTGTCAGCTGTACAAAAATCAGTTTATAAGTTACTCCACAATATCTCAACTCAAAAGTCTATATTCCTTGGTATACTTTTACAGGTATCCAACTGATGTTCCTGCAATACAGAGTTTTTGAATATTTATTGAGAAAGTTTTGAATATTTATCGAGAAAGCTTTGAATATTTATCGAGAAAGATTTGAAAATTTGATCTCCCAATTTTCCCCTGGAACAATGAAATGATTTTAATATTGGTACAGGATTAGCTTGTTCTTAAGGGGATACCATGGGTTTATCATGTTGGAAATATCTTACTTATTAATCAAGGGAGCTAACTCTGTCCTACCTGTACAGTGAAGTTTTTAGAGCTGACTCCATGAGCTACAGTGACACTGCCCTGCTCAGGGTTGACAGTACCCTCCACAAAGTTGTTAGGCAGGTTCCCTGGAACAAAGCCTGCCTTCCAAGGGATCTCCAGTGTGCCATAGGTACCATGCCTCACCAAGGTCAAGGTTGTTGTTGTGGTAACTGAAGAAGAAACATTATGAAAATGTGGATATTCATGCAAGTATACTAAATTTTTTGTATCATTTTCATCATAAGAAATTGATGACTATTAAACTTGAGAATTTTAATTTGTGTTATTAAGAAAAATTGTTATGTTTCCTCGACTGCACGAAGATCTGCACCCTCCCTGATACCTGTGTGATCCCAATGGTAATTAGTAGGTCCCTGGGTATATTTATTATACAAGCATTAATATGGTTTCTGTTGTCCTTTATACAAACCTTCATCTACAGCAGCGATGGTCACAGAGAAGCCGACCTCACTGTTGGCTGCAGCAGCTGGGACGATGACCTTGGCCTCCTTCTGCCCAATCTTAAATGCTGGCGGCTCTGTCACTGGTAAATACAAACATTTCCTTTGTTGATAATTGTTACCTGTTACTTAACGAGTAGAGGATCTTGATTGATCCTGTATCGGAAAATAAACTTAACTTAACAATGCAGAATAATTTGATCAATCTTGTCCCCTAGCTCCAAAAAACTTTGGTATCCAAGATTAGAAAAGAGCCGAAACTCTCTTTATTGTGGAGTACATGACTTAATTTCAAAGTCTACAATCTCCCGAAAATAGAAAATATACAACAAAGGGTGCTTTGGTATGCCTTAGACAAAATGACAAACAGACTTATAGAAAGAATGGACTGAAGTCACGTCTGGTAGTACAAGATTTTTAACCATAAAATTGATGTAAAGCAATCAACAAAACCATCAGCTGAAGTAGATCTAGAGTTCCTGCTACAACATTCTTTTATAATACTGTACTACAACAGAGGCGTCAGCATCCCTGTTCAATGTCTCATCAGAAAAAAGGAACACACACCCTGGACATCCACATGTGTCCATCATTACTCCTCATGACTTGCAGTGTGATAAATTTTGTTTGGCCATACTGTGAGTAATTGGTTTTTGAGCAAACATGTGAAATTTTTTGGCAAAGGATTATTAAATGAACTCAGCAAAACCTTTATGTTTCCCCATCTTAATATATTCTAATGATGCAATGATTTTCATCAAGCCAACATCAAATCTGAAGGCTCAATTGCCCAGTCTAAATGTCATACATAATAAAATAAGCAAGGCCTTAATATTCAATTTACTGAAACCTGATGCAACCAGGATGTTCCTCAATTGTTACCCAGGTAGTTAACATTTTGTTATTTGTCAAGAAGTTATTTTCTACTTCCTTTTGATAACTATCACATTTCTGTTCAGCCATGTAATTATAGTCTGTACAGAACACGCCTAAGACCATTTAGCTTTAACACATTAAGGATCTTTGCTGTTTAATCAATGTTCAACATCACATATTATTAGAAATGTTAATTTTATGTAATTGATACATCCAGTTTTCAATCAAAATTTGCAAAATATAATTTATTACTAGAGATTTATTAACACATACAATGTATCTTTAAACTAGTTTGTAAGGTAACATCCGGCACATATTTGAACATTTATAAAATTTGTGATTTTCGAGGTTCACTGATTTCAGGCTGGATTGTTATGTTTAATCTTCCAACCTTGAGGACATCTCGTATAGTAATGAACTGTTAAGTCAGTGGAGATCAGTCGATCAACAGATACCCTGTATTCCATTTCCCAGAGGACAATCGGCCCAGGTAAACAGCCATACAGGTTTTATTCAGGCCCTTTAATTTTTCCTAATTCAAACCTTAAAGCTTAAGACATATTCACCCTCGACAAAACTTGTACACACAAGTAGGATATAGGCGTCATAGCTACTTGCATGGACAATATTACACAAACTATCGTCAAATAACCTCATGCCCAGCGGTGTGGAAATTAGAAAGACCCAGACTCTATGATATGTTGTTAATCCCTAAGCAAACCAAGAAATAATGACTTATTCTTTAAGACTGTTTAACAGGGTGAGAATTGAACAACAATACATTTTACGTAATATTGTTGACTAGTTAACTAAATACACTTCCAAAACTACACTCAATGTGTGGACCATTTACTAGGGTACTGCCCCTCTATGTTATAGTTTGCCAATCACACAGGTAATGTGGGTGGACGTTTTACCCTGGGGCAATTATCACCTATTTTTAGACAAGCTGACGACTTTCCTTGTCATTCAATTCAACGTGAATGCATTGAAATAATTTGGGGAATGTAGCCATAGAGAGAAGGTGAAAATGTTTACAGGGACCGGTTATTTACTTAGAACTGTGGACCGAATTGTGACAGACACAAACCAACATAATGTTTGATTGTTTTTGCTTACACTATCTGTCAACATCAGAACTGGGAGACGTTGTGCATAAAGACATTAAAAATACATGTAACAATGCTACGGAGTAGTGAAGTGTTAACGTCTATACCTGACTGGTGTACCTACCCGGGAAGTAGGGCAGTCGTGTCACACATCACACTGCAGACATACACCAACCATGGGTATGCCTGAGTGAAGTTCACCGTGACCAACATCCTGCTGAGGAGGAGTTATAAATAATGCTTCATGTACAATGACGTTAGTCTGATGAATTAAAAACGGCAAAACACTATCAACATGTCTTAAAGAAATATCTACAATGTCGGGCATGGTGGCGTTCACAGTTCAGAGACCTCACACACGATGAACTGGACATTGTGTACAGGAGAAGACTTTTAACTGTGGATCACTTTACCAGGAATTACAGGTACAGAAAGCCAGATTTAAACTTTGTTATACGATGCATGTCACGCTAGATAGCTGCTCAAAACAAACACCAAGACACTGCATTATTTCTACAGTCACTGCTTGCCTGAAAATGGAGAGGGACAAAGACCGTAGCGGACTTTATTGATTTCAAACTTCTGTAACTTCAGAAGTGCCCAAGGTATTCAAATGTGACACAGTTCATCTATTGGAAAGTAGAGAAATGGGCACAAACGAAGTGCTGAATGGTTCGGACCTCTTTGTAAATGGCAGTGTCAACTACGACAATGTAAGTGTCTTGTCTAACTATTACGCTATTTGGCTGTACAACGAGAAACTGTTTGAGGCAAACAAACCTGTAATGAGTTTTCTCATTATCATGTCAATACTCGGAATGTTCGGGAATGGAACAGTGGTGTACATCTACAGCTGTCGGTTCAAAAAGAATACAATGAATTATTTCATTCTTTTGTTGGGAATATCCGACGTTATTGCTGCACTAACATTGAGTCTGGAGGCTGTGGACAGAAGATTCCCCATGTATTCCGGCAATATACCAGCCCTGTGCAAAACTGTGCGCTTTGTTGGAAATATTGTGAATATTTGGTCGGTTGGAATATTGGTTTGCATAGCATTTGATCGTTACTATAAGATCTGTTACCCAATGAGATCATTCACTATGAGTAAGGCCAAGAAATTGTGTGCTGTAGTGGTAATTGTAGGCTTTGTTGGTGCTTGGCCGATCAGTATCTTTCACGGACCAGAGATGGTGATGACTAAAATTCCTGGTGTGTACGGAATGGACTGTGCAGATGATGACAACTATAAAGATTTTTTAGTGAGGCCATTATATTTCATTGCTCTCCTGACAGGAAATCTTGTGGTTTTTATCATCATGGTTGTTTTGTATTCCTTGCTGTATAAAGAGATCTGGAAATGGAAGCACAAGAAAGTTGGGGAAGACCTCAATAAAATCAAGTCAAAGTCCGTCCGCAGCATCAGTAATGCTTCTATGGACAAGCATATACATTTCTCTGAGGCAGACGAGGTCTTTACAAACCATTCAGGCAGTGTCAAAGATTTCCAGTTATCAGATTTAAATGGGATAAGTCTTGGAATACCCGTAACCAACGATAATATTCTAAAACAGAATGGTGTTCAACACGGCAAAGGTCAACTTCTGGAGTCATCGAAGCACAACTTCTTGTCAGAAACATGTGAGAGCCTTAGCAGTAATGAAGATATGGACCAACAGGATGGGATGGAAATGCATCAACAGATGGAACACGGCTCACAAACATGTCTGAACAACAGTCATCAATGTGATGATGACGGCTCCCAGGGGAGTATGCATGAAGGAGGGCATCTAAACCTTACCTTCTCTTCATGTGAAAGTGACAAAACGGAAATTTCTGTGAAACAAAATGGAACATCACATATTTCCAACGGTCATCTTCAAAATGGTCATTTATATGTCACACATCTTACAGTACGGAATACATCCGATTCTTCGATACAAAGTTCTCCAAGAGAAACTGATACGATAAACAGTAAGAAATCTATCAGTGTGTCTGAAGAGGGAAGTTCCCCGAAACCTTACAGAAATGGATGCGTAATTTCTCATTTCTCATCGATTTCTAGCGTATTCAGAAAGAAACTGTCCCGTAACTCTAACAGCAGTATGAAGCAGCGAACACCTAAATCCACAGCAAGTCTTGCCCATAGTACGTTCTTGTTTGCTATCATCACCATAACCTTCATCCTCAGTTATGTCCCTTTCTTCATCGTGGAGTTATTAACCAGCACAGGTGCCTTAAACATGAATGGAGACCTTGCGCTGAGTCATAAACAAATGTTAAGGTTATGTAATTCCTCGTTCTGTGTGAACAGTGCCATCAATCCCATTATATACAGTATTCTCAATCCTGCATTTAAAAAACAGCTTAAAATCATCTTTGTTGGGGAGAGTACTACTCGTCCAAAGATAAGTGTTCGTGTCAAAGAAATACATTAGTGCCATATTAACCATCAAGTGATATTTACAGACTTTTATTCCAATAAATAAGCCTATCACAAGTAATGTTAATTTTTTTATTCCATCCAGTTTATCATGATCATTTAAACGGTGAACCATTTCAACAAGTTACAAATACTCATTTAAATCCCGACCTTCAACTCATTTATATGTAGTAAGAGGTTAGAACATCTGTATACTAGAGTTAATGTATTGGTATGTATTTTGTGTACATTGTGTTCATTTCATTTTTATTTTGAATTGTTAGAATTGCATTTTCTCCAATACCATCATCACAGCTTTCAGTATCAGATATAACAAAATTATGGTTTTATTGATGTCAAAACCTGAAGAAATCCATGGGAAACTGTTTTTTTCAGTAAAACTTACTTTAATATATAATTTTGAATCAATTCACAAACCTCTGACCATGCAGGATCTCAAAAGTCTGGCAAGAAAACTAAGAAAAAAGCAACATTAATATTAGCTAAGAAAATACAGCAATATTGCAAATATTGTTCAGAACATTGTGTATAGATATTATTCCCTTAAATTATAACATTGATACAGATGATGTATGGGAGATGCTTTTAAGTATATGATTACCTGTATTGGTACTCCAACAAAGTAAGGTGAACAGTGAGAATGTAAAGAGTGATTTTTTTACCTAAAAGTTCACCACAACCTGTCACAATAATATATACTGTAAAAGTGGAATTTTTCGTGGTGTGGAAATTTTCGCTTATCTCGCTGGTATTAAATCTATGCAAATATATCCACACGCAAAAATGTTTAATACCACTCAAACTAAACAGTGTTTGATAGTATTATAGGTATACAATGCTAAATAGCACGACCGACAGTGCGAACATTTCCACATCACGAACAGTTTTGAGGCTGACTACGCAACAAATTCCATGCATGAAAATATTGGCTTTTAGAGTAGTTTAACAGTTAATAATTTCTTCATTACTTTTACAAAATGTCACTAAAAAATCTCCTTAAAATTCAATATTTGGACATAAATTGTTCTTAAGGATTACCATTTTATTACAAGGAGTTTTGTGACAAGATTAGGAAAAAAACAACCTACTTTTTTATCTTGCATTGGTTAATTCAAACTCAAAGAATATTCTTAACTTCTGAATGAAAATTTGCACATGTTTTCTTTATTTTGCTCTGTACCCATGTAGCCCAAAAAAATTGAATGTGCATTTATTAATCGTATGTTAATGAGGTAGAAACGATATCAAACAATGTTTTTTATTGAGGACATTATAAAGTTTGTCACGTTTCTTACGTATGTATAAATCTGACTATTCTGTAGGGCTATAGGTATAAAGGCTACACACACATTACTTCCGTGTGTGTAACCTGATAACCATTTTACTGGGTAATCTTCACACCCATCTACAGGCACTGTATAAATTATACTCTTTGTAAGTGAGAGTTCAAGATAAACATCATACTTTTCATTGGTGCATAAAATAATTGTTTAAAAAAAATATAGACATTCCATCATTGCATCCGTAAGAACAAAAATAACTTTAATTTGAGATTCAAATAAATGCACACACCTACAGCAAATACTGGGAAAGCATAAAGCCCAAGGTGTTGTCAGAAAGTTTAGGGGACTTCCTTAATGTACTTATTTCTCCTGCTTATATATTTCTCCCAACTTCTTCAATCTTACTGCCATCATATATAAACTATGAGACACAGACATGTGTTATGACAAGTAATGGTTCACCTCATTAAGTCTTGTTAAAGTGATAATCATATTCTTCTATACATTGTTCATGTCATATTGACTACAAGCAGATTCTTTCGTGAAGAACAAACAACCATGATGAACATTAATATTGACTGTGCTAAATGAAAGGTATTCATTTTTTTTTCATTGATTTGTATAAATGTTTGAGGTTAAAATAAATTCCATCAAAAAACCTCAGAATTTTGAAAAATGATATCAAGAACATTCAATTAATATTATTACGTATCAACATTTGTTCACCTTCACTAGTCTTCATATGATCATGAATGCCATAACAAGTGTTTGGTCAAATAGAAGTGATGTCCATGAATTTTATTTTTAGTAAGAAAAGTGACCAACAACAAATTATAAGCTCAGGTTTTGTATTAAAGAGTATATCGTTTTCACATGATTTACCCAGGTCTGAGTGTCAGCTCCACATCTCCTATTCAAACAGAATGTGAGATGAAAATTTGTTTTAACACTACATCCTTGTGCCAACCCAGAGTTTCTAAAGATAATCTGTGGTATCATTTTTCCTACTTTCATGATTGCATTTAAGCATGAGTACATAAAACATTTACAGAAGCTTTAAGAAAGATGTATTCATCAATATTCAAGACTGATTCAATATATTTGTTCAAAGGATACCTAGCAATATTATACATTAATATAGGTACATGATGTGTATATTATTTTGTAAACAAAAGCCTGCTGTTCAGTGACTATATTGAGCATCTGGATCTTTAAAGTCATAAATCAAAAACCAAATACATATTCTATAAAATATTCTATCAATCTTTCCATCTTATTTATCAGTCACATCAAGTATCCACAGGATCATTTGTATAAAACTGATTTGCAGAAGATAATTGAATTTCAAAAGGCATTTAAAAGTCAACATAAAAACTCCACATAATGCACACACTAATACACACGAGGCGTACTTGACACCACTAAGGCACTTTCAATAAGCAAACTATATTTTATTGAAATGTTCTTCCTGTTTAACATATTAATAACAATAATTATTATCATGTTTATCTTATTCACCCCTACGGACACATATGAACTCTTCCGATTCAAAGGTTGGAATAGTTCATAACAAAACTTCAGGGGTGAATGAGTTAATGGTAAAACTGATGTAAAGCCGAGTGGATAACGATTACATTCTCATATTTACATCGTCATATTTTATAGTTACAATACGGAGGCTGAATAATCTGTAAAGGTTCTAAACAATTTCTTAAGATGTATATTCATATTTATTTTTCTGTGCTTAATTATTTCTATTTACAATTACGTTCAATCATATCGTGCAAATGAAATGTGCTATAAATTGCTAGCCATCAGAATAGATGACATCAATATGTGTGTGAGAAAGAACTGATTGGGTGTAATGATTATGGATAATGTGCTATTGTGTATGATCATGGTCTTCAATGGACAAGAAGATGATATCAAAACTTGATAAAAAGTACAAATATATAATATCATGTGTTGTTTTAATAATTGCAGTTTAATTTCAAGACATCGCTATTTGACCTTCCAGCCCTAATTATTGTCACGCCAATCCTACAACTACAAATACAAATAGATGGTTTTAATGGAGATTCTATACATTTTACATAATCTATAAAAAAAAACCACAGCATTATAATAAAAGGAAATACATGTAAGCAGGGTCGAGCTTGCTGACTCATCCACACCTGAAGACACAAGTAAGGGGTAATCTGTTTCAATCCAAAGACTGACATACATTATGTTTCAGAGGTGAATCACCCCACCTTACAGTGTGATTGACCAATGACCCTTTAAACTTGACCACCAAAGTTTTAACAGATGTAGATCTATAGAACTTTATGTTACCTACATCGGGTAAACAATAAACGTAATACATTGAGAGGTTTATGTGAGATACCTTTGAACTCCAAAAGAGGTCAAGTGTGACCTTGACCATTTCACCTTGACTGGTGACCACTAAAATCCAAACATTTTTACATGTAGAAGGTGGTTTAACACTACAATCATACCTCGTGAACACAAACTTATGTAACTCTAAAACCCCATTTAATTTGAAGTTTCTTATTGACCTCAGCCAAACTTCACACTTTACATTCAAACTCACAAGAACAAACTCACCTAGAAGTTTTCCCCAAGTCCTTCCGACTTCGAGAAACCCAGATTTGACTGGACTTTATATATTTACTATATACCCTATTTTATCAGATGGTGTAGAATTACTGATAAAACTAAAAGTTAAACAGAAGTTCATTTAGACTGTACCAAATACTGGTACGCTTTCTAGTTTGCAGGGTCTTGCAAATTAAAAGCTCCTTTAATTATGGCATAATTATATACAGTCGTTATAATTTCTGTATGTTACAAATGTGTTGTGATCGAGCAACCACCTGTTTATATTAGGACACTGCATTGCAGTTTGTAGATAGGACATGTTACCAATTAGTTTTATTTTACAAAAGGTATGAATACCAAAATGTGTTTAAGTACACGTATTATACCAATCTTTTCTTGTACTATAGCTGAACATAAAGGGTTTTGTGAGAAAACTCATGCAGTTGGGCAAATGACTCTGCACCTTTGATTATGGCATCCAATAAATTTAGAAGTCAAACTTCCAGCAGCGATTAAAAAAGGGAGTATAGCTAACAAACTCTATGAATTACATGTAATTATATGTGTTGCCTGCCCCGCTTTGTCATTATCATATGCATTTCACACATCCCACAATAAACCTATAATCCAAGTTTGGCTGATGTAGCTTTCATACATTTGTGAGAAACGTTGATTTTTCTTCTAAGTTGAGAAATTTGAGGTTTTTACCCAAAACATACAAAAATCATTGAAATACTAATAAAGACTGAGATGCATTCAGGTAAACAAACCAGGATACACCTATAACCTGAATTTGTCTACTCTAGCTTTTATACTTTGTGTGAGAACATTAATTTGGCTGCTCTAGCCAGTTTATGCTTTGTGTGAGAACATTAATTTTTCGTCTAAGTCCAGAAATTTGAGGTTTTAACCCCAAAAATACAAAAATCATCAAAGGCAACACAAAAACAGGAATCACTGTCCATTACCACACCTTGATCCAATAAAGTATACCTTTATCTTTATTGGTATGTTGTTTACCTGTTACATTTCACAGTTCTTGTTATGCTTATTAAACACCAGCTGTTGCTGCAGTGACAGTTCATTGTACACAAAGAAACGTAACAGATCTGTCTATCAGTACATCAACGGCTCTATACATATGATCTTTATCAACATATTGTATCATCAACATCAAACAACATGTATACATCTGATCGTAAAATCTTTCAACCTTCACATATTCCATTTCAAATTCTGATGTACTTCAATGCTAGACATGACATATATAAGCTGTTTTAATGTCAAATGTGGCACAAGTGTTACTTTTACATAGTGTTTTCATTTTTTAACCACCTGGTATAAACATGTTTTTGTTTTTGTAAAGGTTTCCACCAGCATACTTTAGAATGGGATAGGTAAAAAAGTAAACAACAAAATTGAGTTGGCAAATTAATTCATGCTCAAACACACACACACAAAAATTATAAACCATATAAACCCTAAGGACAAATTCCACTTCAGATGGCATGGTGTCTTTTGAATTATTTTTCAGATGAAATCATAAGCTTTTAGAAAATAGGAACAGTTTTAACAGATTTATTCGTTAAAATGTTAAAATTTTAGAGTTTAAAATCATGAGCTTCCCTCAAACGTAAATGAGATCCACCTAACACTGGCAAACCATACAGTACATTTCAAACAACATCACTGTAGATATCTGTCAGGCAGAAAGATGAGCTTACCAGCGGTTTGTTTTGATAATTGTCAAAAAAAAATTTCATTGGGTATTCACTGATTGATTTTCTCTCCAATACTGATACCAACCAGAACACTGACAGGTCAGCAAGGGCCCCGCTTTGGGGCTGGAACACCCTCCTTACCCCTATAGACACATATCCCCCTAAAGGAGATCGTGAGTTTTTGCGTGATATTCAATTAAGGGACATTCCTCATTTATTGTGAATAAGAAAACACTGTACGAAGTTTCAATTTAAGATCGGCCCAAGGAAACTTAAGTTATTGAATGGAAAAAAATGTGCCTACTGACAGACGGACAGGGTAACAACTATGGGGCACCTGCACGAAAATCGTGCAGGGCCCTAATTGCAATCATATAAAGCATACACTATTAATTCCTCAATTTATTATATACAAGTCTTCTCAAATGGGGAGATTTCATGTGCTCAAAATAAAAACCATAGACAAAATGTGGGAAACAATTACCTTTTCACATGACATATTTTGACATGTTTTCAGATGAAATGATATTAAATCTTAAAATAAGAAAGGTTCAGCAATTAAATTCACCAAACAGAAATAATACAAATAGAATGCTTATAATATCCCCTCCACGACTTTGTTCTGAGGGGTATTATAATACAGTCCATTCTGTCACAGACGTCATCTGTTTACAGTACTTCTGCACCTCTGATTAGAACTGTCAGAACTGGAAGTCATTAAGTATTAACAGTGACGTAACAAGCCTTAGAATCCCTACCTACCATATCCTGGACATACGACTCTGACACCCCGACGACACCCCGACACCCGTAGTAGGTAGGAGTAGGTGTTACATATCAAATAACAACGACGAGGTAAAGCTTCAATAGACCTGCTTCTTATTTCACGTAAAACTTAAGGTTGAAGCAGAGAATAGTTTGACGTATAAATTATTTACAAACAAGTCTAATACTGACGCACACATGCATTGATCTTTTCCCATTCGTTAGCATTTCTGTTTGTATACACTGTATATAGCAGGATATCATTCTGCACGCAATGCACTTTCAATAAAGGGTAAGAAAAAACTTAAGTCCTCATAAAGCTTATAACTTTTGAATACATTTGTGAAAAAGGATCTTGATTTCTTTGTATTCGGTTTTTCCAACAGACTCATTATTTTTTTTATTTTTATTTGTTGGCAAAATCCTATTTTCATTTCTTTATCCTTTCTTCAGTCAAGATAAAATTCAAATGCAACTTACATTTTCACTGAAGGTGAAAATATTTTACTTTTTGCCTGTAGTCATATCCTTGTAATTGATCTTGATAATTAGGGCCTGCATTTGAAAGAACTACCAAATACTCTGCCTGCTCCTGATACAATACTCACCAGCAAAAGTTAAGTCATTTACAAGTTAAGGCTAAGAAATCTGACCACTTGCCATGACTGACCTATTAGTACGACCCTAAATGTACACGTTATTTCACATTCTATCACATAGTCTGTCTGTGATAAACACATCAGTCTGTTAGATGTAAAAAGAAAACGTTCAGTCACTTAGGAGGCAATACAGAGGTCCTGGAACATCTGAATACATTAACAAAGTTTGAACCAGATAGACAAATAAAGTGACAGATATACACTAGACTGTGTTACTTCATACAGTATAAGGGACAGTGTATAATTGAAGCATAAAATTCTCCTGTCCCACAACACCATTAACATTTCTGTACCACTTGGTCCTAGATATTGTTTAAATATTCATACTGTTGACACATCCAACACTCTAGTGGTAACAGGAACATTGGGTACGTAAATTAATATCTGAATGTGTGTAGATAAAGTGTAAGTGATTTCTTCCGCTAACCTTTCTGAGGTTGAACAACACACACCTGAGGAGTCTATGACGTAAATCATGACAAAGGTAAAAACCACCACAATATTTCCCCGTTTGTACAGGTACTGGTACAAGAGCACTTGCTACAGTTCTAACTATCTTCATACTCCATTGGAATGTAGAACTGCTATTTTATGTCTGGTGTGTTTAGTCTCAGTTCATGTTTAGAAGAAAATAGTTCAATAATCTTTTTTCCATGTAAGTTATGTTAGTCAAACATCTATAAAGAAGTCATCCCACAGCTCCTGTCTCTAACCTTTCTAAGTTTACTTATACTGGTGGAGTGGAATGTGACCCCTCTATCACTTATCCCCTTATCCTTTCAGAGTACTGCATTGTCACAGTCATGGTTCATACAGATTTTTCATACCAAAATTCAAGAACATTTCCAGCAATTTTCAAGCATTTTTTTCTCAATTTTCAAAGTGTATTTTTTTCCAAACTTGCAAGGAAAAGGGGTATAATCGACAACTTTAATCTTTTAAATTTTATTCTTGATGTTTATTAAATTTTTGTAAATATAAAATCTAAAACAATTGCATGTTTACAGCTAGTATGTATGAATTCAAGCACTTTTCAAGCATTTGTGAGCAAATTCCAGCACTTTTCCATCACTGACCCCAATTCAAGCACTTTTCATCTTCTGTATGAGCCATGACAGTGTCTCCATCTGATCATTAGATAAGCTTAAATGTAGCAGTAACTAAATAGCAAACAATACACATTAAACAAACCTGCAGCTCCTGAAAGACGAACTTCAGTCAGGGTGACAGAGAAGCTTGAGTCCATCTCGAGGAATCCGTCTCCGGCCAGTGGGATATGTGTGATGACAGTGGCCTGTCCATCATCAAATGATACTGTCCCACCACTTTTAGACAGCAGCACACCAGTCTGTAGCTGTTCACACAAACAAATAATCAGTTTAACACTGGATAAATACTAACCAGAGGACAATGGTATAAGTCCCTAATACACAATTAATTGACATATGACCTCTCCAATCAAGATCTCTGATTTTATATCCAATTAACTCAATGAAATAACATATAACACATATTTTGCAGACTATTGCTCATATACTATATGGGATAACAGAGAAATCCTTTCCTACAGTGTGACAGAGAAATCCTACTCTATAGGGTGACAGAGAAATCCTTCCCTACAGGGTGACAGAGAAATCCTACCCTACAGGGTGACAGAGAAATCCTATGCTACAGGGTGACAGAGAAATCCTACCCTACAGGGTGACAGAGAAATCCTTCCCTACAGGGTGACAGAGAAATCCTACCCTACAGGGTGACAGAGAAATCCTACCCTACAGGGTGGACAGAGAAATCCTACCCTACAGGGTGACAGAGAAATCCTACCCTACAGGGTGACAGAGAAATCCTACCATACAGGGTGACAGAGAAATCCTACCCTACAGTGTGACAGAGAAATCCTACTCTATAGGGAGACAGAGAAATCCTACTCTACCGGGTGACAGAGAAATCCTACTCTACAGGGTGACAGAGAAATCCTTCCCTACAGGGTGACAGAGAAATCCTACCCTACAGGGTGACAGAGAAATCCTACCCTACAGGGTGATAGAGAAATCCTTCCCTACAGGGTGACAGAGAAATCCTACTCTATAGGGTGACAGAGAAATCCTACCCTACAGGGTGACAGAGAAATCCTACCCCACAGGGTGACAGAGAAATCCTACCCTACAGGGTGACAGAGAAATCCTACTCTACAGAGTGACAGAGAAATCCTTCCCTACAGGGTAACAGAGAAATCCTTCCCTACAGGGTGACAGAGAAATCCTACTCTACAGGGTGACAGAGAAATCCTACTCTACAGGGTGACAGAGAAATCCTTCCCTTCAGGGTGACAGAAATCCTACCCTACAGGGTAACAGAGAAATCCTACTCTACAGGGTGACAGAGAAATCCTACCCTACAGGGTGACAGAGAAATCCTTCCTTACAGGGTGACAGAGAAATCCTATGCTACAGGGTGACAGAGAAATCCTATGCTACAGGGTGACAGAGAAATTCTATCCTACAATGTGACAGAGAAATCCTACTCTACAGGATGACAGAGAAATCCTACCCTACAGGGTAACAGAGAAATCCTACCCTACAGGGTGACAGAGAAATCCTTCCCTACAGGGTGACAGAAATCCTACCCTACAGGGTGACAGAGAAATCCTTCTCTATAGGGTGACAGAGAAATCCTACCCTACAGGGTGACAGAGAAATCCTTCCCTACAGGGTGACAGAGAAATCCTACCCTACAGGGTGACAGAGAAATCCTATTCTACAGGGTGACAGAGAAATCCTTCCCTACAGGGTGACAGAGAAATCCTACCCTACAGGGTGACAGAGAAATCCTTCCCTACAGGGTGACAGAGAAATCCTACCCTACAGGGTAACAGAGAAATCCTTCCCTACAGGGTGACAGAGAAATCCTACCCTACAGGGTGACAGAGAAATCCTTCTCTATAGGGTGACAGAGAAATCCTATCATACAGGGTGACAGAGAAATCCTTCCCTACAGGGTGACAGAGAAATCCTACCCTACAGGGTGACAGAGAAATCCTATTCTACAGGGTGACAGAGAAATCCTTCCCTACAGGGTGACAGAGAAATCCTACCCTACAGGGTAACAGAGAAATCCTACCCTACAGGGTGACAGAGAAATCCTTCCCCACAGGGTGACAGAGAAATCCTACTCTACAGGGTGACAGAGACATCCTACCCTACAGGGTGACAGATACATCCTACCCTATACAGTGTGATAGAGAAATCCTACCCTACAGTGTGATAGAGAAATCCTTCCCTACAGGGTGATAGAGAAATCCTTCTCTACAGGGTGATAGAGAATTCCTTCCCTACAGGGTGACAGAGAAATCCTACCCTACAGTGTGATAGAAAAATCCTTCCCTACAGGGTGACAGAGAAATCCTACCCTACAGTGTGATACAGAAATCCTTCCCTACAGGCTGACAGAGAAATCCTACCCTACAGGGTGACAGAGAAATCCTATGCTACAGGGTGACAGAGAAATTCTATCCTAGAATGTGACAGAGAAATCCTACTCTACAGGGTGACAAAGAAATCCAATCCTACAGGGTGACAGAGAAATCTTACCCTACAGGGTGACAGAGAAATCCTTACCTACAGGGTGACAGAGAAATCCTTCCCTACAGGGTGACAGAGAAATCCTACTCTACAGGGTGACAGAGACATCCTACCCTACAGGGTGACAGATACATCCTACCCTATACAGTGTGATAGAGAAATCCTTCCCTACAGGGTGATAGAGAAATCCTTCTCTACAGGGTGACAGAGAAATCCTACCCTACAGGGTGACAGAGAAATCCTTCCCTACAGGGTGACAGAGAAATCCTACCCTACAGGGTGACAGAGAAATCCTATTCTACAGGGTGACAGAGAAATCCTTCCCTACAGGGTGACAGAGAAATCCTACTCTACAGGGTGACAGAGACATCCTTCTCTATAGGGTGACAGAGAAATCCTACCCTACAGGGTGACAGAGAAATCCTTCCCTACAGGGTGACAGAGAAATCCTACCCTACAGGGTGACAGAGAAATCCTACCCTTCAAGGTGACAGAGAAATCCTACCCTACAGGGTAACAGAGAAATCCTTCCCTACAGGGTGACAGAGAAATCCTTCTCTACAGGGTGACAGAGAAATCCTACCCTTCAAGGTGACAGAGAAATCCTACCCTACAGGGTAACAGAGAAATCCTACCCTACAGGGTGACAGAGAAATCCTTCCCTACAGGGTGACAGAGAAATCCTACTCTACAGGGTGACAGATACATCCTACCCTATACAGTGTGATAGAGAAATCCTTCCCTACAGGGTGATAGAGAAATCCTTCTCTACAGGGTGACAGAGAAATCCTATCCTACAGTGTGACAGAGAAATCCTATTCTACAGGGTGACAGAGAAATCCTTCCCTACAGGGTGACGGAGAAATCCTTCCCTACAGGGTGACAGAGAAATCCTACCCTGCAGTGTGATAGAGAAATCCTTCCCTACAGGGTGATAGAGAAATCCTTCTCTACAGGGTGATAGAGAAATCCTTCCCTACAGGGTGACAGAGAAATCCTACCATACAGTGTGATACAGAAATCCTTCCCTACAGGCTGACAGAGAAATCCTACCCTACAGGGTGACAGAGAAATCCTACGCTACAGGGTTGACAGAGAAATCCTACTCTACAGGGTGACAGAGAAATCCTAACCTACAGGCTGACAGAGAAATCCTACCCTACAGGGTGACAGAGAAATCCTACCCTGCAGGGTGACAGAGAAATCCTACTCTACAGGGTGACAGAGAAATCCTATCCTACAGGGTGACAGAGAAATCCTACTCTACAGGGTGATAGAGAAATCTTACCCTACAGTGTGACAGAGAATCCTACCCTACAGGGTGACAGAGAAATCCTACCCTACAGGGTGACAGAGAAATCCTACCCTACAGGGTGATAGAGAAATCCTATGCTACAGTGTGACAGAGAAATCCTACCCAACAGGATGACAGAGAAATCCTACTCTACAGGGTGACAGAGAAATCCTACTCTACAGGGTGACAGAGAAATCCTACCCTACAGGGTGACAGAGAAATCCTATCCTACAGGGTGATAGAGAAATCCTACCCTACAGGGTGACAGAGAAATCCTTCCCTACAGGGTGACAGAGAAATCCTACTCTACAGGGTGACAGATACATCCTACCCTATACAGTGTGACAGAGAAATCCTACTCTACAAGGTGACAGAAAAATCCTACTCTACAGGGTGACAGAGAAATCCTACCCTACAGGGTGACAGAGAAATGCTATCCTATAGGGTGACAGAGAAATCCTACCCTACAGGGTGACAGAGAAATCCTACCCTACAGGGTGACAGAGAAATCCTACTCTACAGAGTGACAGAGAAATCCTTCCCTACAGGGTGACAGAGAAATCCTATCATACAGGGTGACAGAGAAATCCTTCCCTACAGGGTGACAGAGAAATCCTTCCCTACAGGGTGACAGAGAAATCCTTCCCTACAGGGTGACAGAGAAATCCTTCCCTACAGGGTGACAGAGAAATCCTTCCCTACAGGGTGACAGAGAAATCCTATCATACAGGGTGACAGAGAAATCCTACCATATAGGGTGACAGAGAAATCCTACCCTACAGGGTGACAGAGAAATCCTTCCCTACAGGGTGACAGAGAAATCCTATCATACAGGGTGACAGAGAAATCCTTCCCTACAGGGTGACAGAGAAATCCTATCATACAGGGTGACAGAGAAATCCTACCATATAGGGTGACAGAGAAATCCTACCCTACAGGGTGACAGAGAAATCCTTCCCTATAGGGTGACAGAGAAATCCTACCCTACAGGGTGACAGAGAAATCCTTCCCTACAGGGTGACAGAGAAATCCTTCCCTACAGGGTGACAGAGAAATCCTTCCCTACAGGGTGACAGAGAAATCCTATCATACAGGGTGACAGAGAAATCCTACCATATAGGGTGACAGAGAAATCCTACCCTACAGGGTGACAGAGAAATCCTTCCCTACAGGGTGACAGAGAAATCCTTCCCTACAGGGTAACAGAGAAATCCTACCCTACAGGGTGACAGAAAAATCCTACCCATCTGGGTGAAGGAGAAATCGTACTCAAGGGTTGACAGAGGAATTATACCCTAAGGGCTTGCATATTAGAATCATAAATACTTGAAACAGAAGGAAATCTTGAGAATTAAAGATGAAAGTTACATGAAGGGTCCTAACACAAGTGTCATACTTAGAACCTTTCTGATGCATTCTGAAATAACATCCAACATAAAACAAAATGAGTAATTTGAAAAGGAAACAAAAGACTTTTATAACAGGATTATAATATTTGTACTTATTCTCATGAAATGTAATGAAGTCGTCTAAAAGTATATGTCCTCAGACCCACATTTTAAACACTTGTTCCTGTATACACTGTAAACACATGTTTTCTGTTTTAAGAAACCTAAACATCTGGCCTAAAATCTCTGTCAGAAACTCAATTAATTACAAAGGTCATCTGCTAAATGATCTAACTTCCAACATTCTCAATTTAAAGACCGATTATCAGAAATCAAGAAAGCCATAAATCATTTCCTGTTTGTCAGTACTTTCACTAATTAAATGAGCTGAGGATTCCTTTTGCATACTTTTAAATCCCTAGAGTTACACTCTGTTGGGTACACGGTAGGACAGTGTCGTACTTGATAGATTAAAAATCATCTGAAGTATTTCAGATAGTAAGTGATTTGACCTTTAACCTCAGTGATTCGACCTTTAACTTCTACGAAGACTTATTGATCAGCCTGATCGATGACCATGTTTTGTATGATATAAGACATATGTCCTGTATCACTGGCTTTTGACCTTAACTCATAGGTGTTATCCTTTGAAACCTCCAATGAGGGTGATCTCCCTCTTTCCATATTTCCAATGAGGGAGAAAAAGGGCGAAATACGGCTGAAACTGCATTGCTCAATTTGTCTTTTCTATTTTATGTATCCAAATAACATCAAAAAGTATTCATTTGATCCAAACACATCTGTTATGGTTATTACACACACCCTGCATTAAAAGCTTAACTATATTGTAGATTAATTTCTGTCAAGGTAAAGCTGGGCACATTTTACAGACAATGATGACCCAGTCTAACCCTTAAAATTTAAATGTGCCCTACTGTTATTAGTAAAACATTCCTTTTCACGTTTTAGGTTTGCTAACCAGACGACCTGTATATATACTGACATTTATTCATGTATTTATGTATTAAATCATTAAACAACCAAAGTGACCTTGCGATGGTTATAAATATTTAAAAAAAATTAAACAAACCCATATTTCCACAAGTGCTTTTGCTTGCTTTACCTAAGCAAGCGAAAGAGCACTGATATTATTATATTTTATGTATTAATATGCACATTGATATTATTATATTTTTTGTATTTATATGCACATTGATATTATTATATTTTTTGTATTTATATGCACATTGATATTATTATATTTTTTGTATTTATATGCACATTGATAGTATTATATTTTTTGTATTTATATGCACATTGATATTATTATATTTTTTGTATTTATATGCACATTGATATTATTATATTTTTTGTATTTATATGCACATTGATATTATTATATTTTTTGTATTTATATGCACATTGATATTATTATATTTTTTGTATTTATATGCACATTGATATTATTATATTTTTTGTATTTATATGCACATTGATATTATTATATTTTTTGTATTTATATGCACATTGATATTATTATATTTTAACTTAATGAATGATGGTGGTTGTAAGATCTACTTTATTGGTGCATTACAAGTAATATTATCATCCACACGTTGTGAAGCACGTTAGAGTAATTTTACAAACTATATAGTGTACTCCATAAAAGATTATGTTATCACCTTATTATTATTATAGTACAATATCCAACACAATTCTGAAGTGACTTAATTTGTCGTAAGCCTTTCTTATAGTGACAGTGTTTTATCCAATTTGTCCTATCTGAGAGTGTCCTATCCAACCAAACAGTTGATTTCTCCTCGGTAAAGTCAGATTACATTGTACAAATTGCAGCTGATATTCTGAACAGGATGTGCCTTCTTTTAAGACCTCATATATAAGATCAACCGATTTATTCAATGCATTTCTATAAAGGAAACATTTACAAGAAAACATATTTGACAAACACCTATTTCTCAACAACTTGATTATGATTGGATATCAGTCCACTGATATTGAGGCTAGCAATATAAGTAGTCCATCTAAATGTTTTGTTTTGTAATAGGATGTAGACTAGCTTGGCCATTTTATATAGATTACAAGAAAGATATAAAAAAAAACAAATTTTGTTTACGCTTGTTAAATAATTGAAAGCATTTTGCTCATGCTATTTCAAATCAACAGAAAGAATTGAATATGTTTAACTTTCAAGTTTTCATGATTTATTTTCGTTTTATTTTTTTTTAGTTCATGAAGTGCACCAGCTCCTTTATACAAATAATTGATTTTAAATGTAATTTCTGCACTGTATAAATAAAATGAACTATAGTGTACACTCCAGTAGAACGTATTACAGAAATGAATTAAGATCTGCAATCATCTGTTAAGCATGCAATATTCCACACAATATGCACTGTGGGCATTTAAAAAAGAACCACAATTTTTCTCAATTCTATGATTGAATATTTTTATTTCTCAATTCTATAATTGAATATTTTATGATGGTTTATATCTATTTTCTTACTCCAGTTCATCTACATGTCATTTTAATTTTGTTAAAATTTCCTAAACATGGATGTTATTAAGTGTGTTAGCAGAAGTCAACAGAAAAGTGCTCACTTATTCCTTAAAGTCATGGAGTCAATTAGTAACTCAATAAACATGTCCTCTGATAAGTCATAATAAGTCATAATTCCTGTAAGCTTTGCTGTACAGTCTTGGATAATTAACAAGAGGCCCAACGGGCCTTAACGGTCATCTGACTACCAATTGTAAAATCACTATGAAAATACGTGTAGTCATTAAATCAAGTTATAATATGCCTGTATAGATTGCCAAGTTCAAGATAGTGGCCTTCTACGATTTCTGATGGGCTTGAAAAATAACAACACTTTGTTGGGACCATCTCAGGATATCATTTCTGGCAAGTTTCAGCTCAATTCCACTGGTAGAACTTGAGAAGTTTAGAATGTGTTTTCAAAATGGCCGTTGTGGAGGCCATCTTGGATTTTTGACTACACGAAAAATAACAACAGTTTCGTTTTGGCCCCAGTGACCTTGAATGAAAGTCAAGGTCATTTCTTTGAACAAACTTGGTAGCCCTTTATCCCAGCATGCCACAGGCCCAATATCAGGTCTCTGGGCCTTTTGGTTATTCAGAAGAAGTCGTTTAAAGATTATGACCGTTTTGGCCCCTGTGACCTTGAATGAAAGTCAAGGTCATTTCTTTGAACAAACTTGGTAGCCCTTTATCCCAGCATGCCACAGGCCCAATATTAGATCTCTGGGCCTTTTGGTTATTCAGAAGAAAATGTTTAAAGATTATGACCGTTTTGGCCCCAGTGACCTTGAATGAAAGTCAAGGTCATTTCTTTGAACAAACTTGGTAGCCCTTTATCCCAGCATGTCACAGGCCCAATATCAGGTCTCTGGGCCTTTTGGTTATTCAGAAGAAGTTGTTTAAAGATTATGACCGTTTTGGCCCCTGTGACCTTGAATGAAAGTCAAGGTCATTTCTTTGAACAAACTTGGTAGCCCTTTATCCCAGCATGCCACAGGCCCAATATTAGGTCTCTGTGCCTTTTGGTTATTCAGAAGAAGTTGTTTAAAAAGATTTTGACCGTTTTGTCCCCTGTGACCTTGAATGAAGGTCAAGGTCATTTCTTTGAACAAACTTGGTAGCCCTTTATCTCAGCATAACACAGGACCAATATCAGGTCTCTGGGCCTTTTGGTTATTCAGAAGAAGTTGTTTAAAAAGATTTTGACCTTTTTTGCCCCTGTGACCTTGAATGAAGGTCAAGGTCATTTGTTTGAACAAACTTGGTACCACTTTATCCCAGCATAACACAGGCCCAATATCAGGTCTCTGGGCCTTTTGGTTATTCAGAAGAAGTCGTTCAAAGATTTTGACCTTTTTGGCCCCTGTGACCTTGAAAGTAGGTCAAGGTCATTGATATGAGGTAACTTTGTAGCACTCCATTCCAGGTACCTACTGGCCAAATATGATCACCCTTGGCCTTTTGGTTAGTGAGGAGAAGATTGTCAAACGTTTTTTTACATATCTGACCCCTGTGACCTTGAAAGTTAGTCAAGGTCATTGATATGAGGAAACTTTGTAGCACTCTTTCCCAGATACCTACTGGCCAAATATGATCACCCATGGCCTATTGGTTAGTGAGGAAAAGATTGTCAAACGCTTTTTTACATATTTGACCCCTGTGACCTTGAAAGTTAGACAAGGTCATCGATATGAGGAAACTTTGTAGCACTCTATCCCAGGTGCCTACTGGCCAAATATCATTACCCTAGACCTTTTGGTTACTGAGAAGAAGATTGTTAAAGGTTTTTACATATTTGACCCCTGTGACCTTGAAAACAGGTCAAGGTCATTGAAATGAGGAAACTTAGTAGCACTCAATCCCAGGTGCCTACTGGCCAAATATCAGCACCTAGAGCCTTTTGGTTACTAAGAAGAAGATTGTTAAAGGAAAAGTTTACGGACGGCGGACGGCGCACGGCGCACGACGACGGACGAAGCATGATGGCAATAGGTCATCTTGACCCTTCGGGTCAGATGACCTAAAAATCTACTTACCAAGTCGTACTTGATCTGGAATGTGAGGATGACGTTGCCAAACGTGCCGGCATAGCGAGTTAAGTTAAGTCTGACTGAGCGACTGAGGTCAGCTGGATTGACCACCACTGTCTGGTCACTCTGCACCACACCAAACAGACCATGAGGATTGTCATTAAACCTACAAATAAACAAAGGTCACTATGTACCACACCAAACAGACTTTAGAGTGAAAAGATTTGTTTCATATTTGGTCTGAAACATCCTTGGGTGAAGGGGATTAAATTTGGTATAAATGGTAGGTCTGACCCCCAAGGGGTCTGGGTAACAAGGTCAAATACGGGAAATAGAGCAAATTCTTCTTTAAAATCCTTCTTCTTCCATAAGAATTGGACTTCGCCCCCAAACAAAGTACAGTGAAGCCAACATTTGTCACCTTGCTCGCTATCAATATATTATTATACAAGAGGCCTAGAGGGTCTGTATTACTCACAGTTTAAAGCAATCATGGACATATTGGACAATACCTATCATTCCTTTCCAAGATTTTAAAGAATTTATAACATTTCCCAAATCACGCCCTACCTGAAATACTGTAGGAGGATATGCAGGTCCGCGCCCCCTCGGAACTGACCTACCTAATACTGAAGGAGGAGGTGTCGGTCCGCGCACCTCGGACCTGACCTACCTGATACTGAAGGAGGAGGTGTCGGTCCGCGCCCCTCGGACCTGACCTACCTGATACTGAAGGAGGAGGTGTCGGTCCGCGCCCCTCAGGCCTGACCTACCTGATACTGAAGGAGGAGGTGTCGGTCCGCGCCCCTCAGGCCTGACCTACCTGATACTGAAGGAGGAGGTGTCGGTCCGCGCCCCTCAGGCCTGACCTACCTGATACTGAAGGAGGAGGTGTCGTTCCGCGCCCCTCAGGCCTGACCTACCTGATACTGAAGGAGGAGGTGTCGGTTCGCGCCCCTCAGGCCTGACCTACCTGATACTGAAGGAGGAGGTGTCGGTCCGCGCCCCTCAGGCCTGACCTACCTGATACTGAAGGAGGAGGTGTCGTTCCGCGCCCCTCAGGCCTGACCTACCTGATACTGAAGGAGGAGGTGTTGGTCCGCGCCCCTCAGGCCTGACCTACCTGATACTGAAGGAGGAGGTGTTGGTCCGCGCCCCTCAGGCCTGACCTACCTGATACTGAAGGAGGAGGTGTCGGTCCGTGCCCCTCAGGCCTGACCTACCTGATACTGAAGGAGGAGGTGTTGTCCACTTTGGCTATCTCTGCTCCTCCTTCTACTCGCTCCAGGGAGAGTTGGTATCGTTCGGTAAGCTCGGGGACATCATCAGGAAGGACCTGTATGACAATGGCGGAGTCTCGCTGTCCTTCCCCTATCACGATGGAACCATTCCGCGGCTGGAAGTCTGCTGTACCGTCCATGGGCCCAGTTATAACCCAAAATACCTTAAGAATCAAACAACAAAGTAAAGGTTTATTCAAGAATACCATTAGAAGCAACATAAAACAATGGTTATACATTGATATAAATTTTACAAATTGCGAAAATTTCAAATTTATAACAATTTATCATTTCAAATGGATAGTTTAAAAAAATAGTATTGTTTCTTTAAGGTATCACAATCTCAAGTTCCTGACAATTTCCCGACCAGACATGAAAAGGTATGGGGTGATTAATATAAGTTTGATAATTTGTTTCGTGATTGTAGTAAAATAAATAAAGGTAATGAAAAAAACATTTTTTTACTGCATATCGCTCTCAATTTACTGGGTAAATATTTCACATTTTCATTTCACATTCTATTCACAGACATCCTAATAATTACCTGGAAACTGCTCAGTGCCTGTATCTCTATGACGCAACAACAGACATCCTTACCTGTACACTGTCCAGTATCCCTATGACAACTGACAGAGACAGCAAAAACAGACATCCCTACCTGTACACTGTCCACAGTGTCTCCATGACAACTGACAGAGTCAGCAACAACAGACATCCTTACCTGTAGTGTCTCCATGACAACTGAGAGAGAAAGCAACAGCAGACATCCTTACTTGTACACTGTCCGTATCCCCATGACAACTGATTGGGGAGGCTCCAACAGATAACATATATTTACCTGTATACTGCCCTGAGCACCTGTGCCTTTTCGACGACTGACAGGGAAGCGAAGATCTAGCATCCCTGTCCCCTCTGGCTCATCCACCATTTGTTCGGACTTTGCCACACCCCCAAACTCGATGATGCCATTCGGGTCTCCAAACTTCTCAATCTAAAGTCAAAAGATCTCAGAATGATCAAACAAGATTAACTTCACTGTTTGATGATACATTTTTCAATATCAGATATGTTTAGTTTCCTCAATTCTAACTGGCTAATCCTTGTTTTCAGGAACTCAATCTAAAGCATATTGACCCTCTATTTCTGTCTCACATGTGACCAGTTCAACCTCATGTTATACGATTGCTTCAGGTCCAAACAATTTGTTCCAAAACCAACCTTAATTATCACTATTCATATATATTATATCACATTAAGACATCATCTTGAAATTTAAGACTTCAGTCTAATTCAATAAGTGGTTATAATGGAACTGACAGAGGATGTGCACCCAGTCAATATCACTCTATCAGGTCCTTTAAACAAGGTACCAAAGACAAAGGTGTAAACCTTTGAAACCTCCAATGAGGGAGATCTCCCTCATTCCATATTTCCAACATATTTAGCAAGATTAATGTAAATGTTAGGATATGTACTAATGTACAGGTCACAAGGACCGGATACTTGCCTTTTATACGTCAAAGTAAAGGTCAAACAAGGTTAATATGTTGTGATACCAACAATGTGGGAAAGTATTTCTCCCTTGTCCCCATAACCCTGTACAGTCAAACCTGTATTAAGCGGCCACCCAAGGGACCGACAGATATTGGCTGCTTAAGACAGGTGGCTGCTTAAACCAGGTTGGCCAGAAACGGCCGAATGCTCATTTTTTTTTTTTTTTAAACAGTTAAATATTATAATGCATTTAATCATACACTAGTGTCTGTGGTTGTATGCGGAGATTATCCACGGATTATCGTAAACAAAACCAAATCATGTGACGATCAATAAAAATATCTGGTCATGTGATCATCGCAGATGTCTATTTCAGGACAAAATGGCTGCTTAATACAGGACAATACAACGACTTGGGGCAAATTTGTGTGGCCGTTGGCCGCGTTAGACAGGTGACCGCTTATCTAAGGTTCAATATATAGTGTTTTCCATCAGGCGGACCACAGACTGGCTGCTTAACGGAGGTGGCTGCTTATTCAAGATGGCCGTTAGAGCAGGTTTGACTGTGTTTGGAGGGAGTACATCATTTAAAGCCATGGTTACTATGACATCAGGCCCTTACCGTTAATACAACTTTGCCGGTAGCTGGTCCAATCTCTCCGTCCCCGATGCCCACTGGAAAGCCCTGTACTTTGTACAGCTCAATGATGAATATCTTCTGGATCTCCCAGGTGGTATAAGGTTCAACACGAAGCTGAAAGGTCTTCTCACCTGCCTCCTCATCAGCCCAGATCAGGGAGCCCTGGGTGGTCTGCGGACCATTCTCATTGTGACTGATGTCGTTGGTTTCCACTAAGACATTTCCGGGATTATTTGGACCCAAAATACGCCAGAAAACCTGAGTTAGCAAAAAAACAATGTTAACAGTATCAAATTACAGCAGAGAGGTTTTTAAAAATGTTTTACATCTCCCTATTTCTATTTCACTCTTTTTATTTTAAGGAACCTTTTGGAAGAGGTATACCTAAGCGGTTAGACTAAAGGAACCCGTCAGTGAGAAGCAAAAACAAAAAAATTGTTTAGAAAATCCTTGCATCTACCAACAGAAAGTACACGTACAGTCTGCTGTCCAGTCAATCCCCCGGTCCGCTTTATCGCCAGGGGCAGGTCCACTTGTCGGTCAGGGTTAGGCATGGTGATGGTCAACAGACCACTGAAGCCAAAGTTACCATTGGGATAGTCCGACTTGAGGATAGTGATTGTTGCAGCCCTGGCATCTCCCAATTTGGCACCACCTGACAAAAAAAAAAAAAGCAAAAAAATCTATGACAATAATGGTATTGTTATTTTGTTGACTAACAAAGAACTGCAAAACTTCTTTTGTCTAATTTGGAGCAACTTTGGACAACTTACAGAAAACATCACAGAACTGAACAACAATATACTGTAAACCAACTCTCCAATTTACAGCTGCAGCTTGCTTCTGAAATTTTGGCATCAGATCTAGTTCATGGCGAGGAACTTTCCAGAAACATGTGATATATATAGAACCAGTGGAGTATAGTTTATAGTCATAGTTCTTTAACAGGTAATTAACTTATGCAAATTTCATTTGGTCATGCAATTTACAAAGTAAATGGTATAGGAAAGGTGGATGGATTATCAATTGGGAATGAAGACGACTACCAGAACTGAATGGATTTATAATCTACAAGAAATAAAGGTGTCTAGATTATCTACTCAAAATGAAGATGGTTACGATTTTTAATATGTATACTGGAAATGAATTGTAACCCTGGTAAATACTAGCTGCAATACACCACTCGAGCTAGAGAGAAGATCTCTCTAGCCGAGCAATAACCGGTGTTGTTTATTATCTCATCTTGATTTTCATACTGAATCAGTCTGTATCATGGGTTAATTAACTTCTTCCTTTTTATAATTAGCACTCCATAATATTTGGTCAGGAAATAACTTTCAAAAACGAAAAATTTTAACATTGGACATTAGAATAAGTGAAAATAAGTATAAGTATTTATTATCTATACACCATAAGTGATGTGGGACGATATAGCTTCACTTTAATAATAACAGGTTCTATTTAGACATACATCACGTTACGGTTTACCCGGCAGCAAATCATGACACAAATTTTATTTAAATTCATCAACGTCACGGAAATCCCAGGTAAAAACTCTGAGGTACAAGGAAGTTTATAACAATAGGAGGGTGGATACTTCACAAACTTAACAGTCGTCAGGGTGATTAAAGGTACATGATGTTGTGGGTACATTATGTACAATGTTTACCTGTATGTTACAGGAAACTACCCAGTAAACCACACTTCAATGAGTCTTTCTATTACCTATTTACGTGTATACCTGTTTTGTAATGACGCAGCAATAACCTCAGGATAACCTCTCAATCCGATACATTTACTATTTTCACAACATTTTGATAGCATCAATTGACCCAAATCATGATTTTAAAGTCTATTTATGTAAGTACTTCAACAAGAGAAGAATTTATATTGCGTCAATTTTTTTGTGACAAAATACTGACGTATGAATTCCTATATATACAAACAAAGCTACCAGTCACGAATATATATTACGTACATTTTAAAATTTCATATACATGTACACATATCAGATTATCTATTATTAGATCTATGTCATATTTTGTTTATCCTCAAAAGTTAAAAATAGGTTGTTGTTTATTTTCAATTCCATATGAAAACACTGGAATTTATTTTAGTTATATTTTTTGTAAACAGAATATTCTCATGATCAAAAGATTTTCAGATACACAATTTTTTGTTTAACAGGAATGTGTTTTGGTGAACATAATTATGACCTACATTGTATACTTATATAATATATAAATCACATGAATGCCATGACTTGCAGTGAATATACCCATGTCATACTTTTGCTTAACATGACCCATCAGTCAATGTTTCAATTCTTAATGTGACGTCACACCTAGGTAAACTAGAACTGTAAGCTGATGGCTGACCAATACGACCCCGCTTGAGAAATGTTTAATCAGAAAACCTGTTTATAGTGACTGGTTACCATAGCAACCATAATATTAAGAAAAGACAAGTAGCATGCACATCTACACAAGTCATGGTCCTTTATGTTTGTGTGAAGTTTCATTAAAATTGGCCAAGTGGTTTTAGAAGATATGTCCGGACAATCTTCTTCTGCAGAAAACCTGTTAATAGTGACCAGTTACCATAGCAACCATAATTTTGAGAAAAGAAATATCGCATGCACATCTACACATGGTTTATATCTGTGTGAAGTGTCATTGAAAATGGGAAAGCGGTTTAAGAGGAGTTGTCCGGACAAAATGTTTCTACGGACAGACAAAGTGTTACTGTATTGCGAAGTGTTACTGTATTACAATGTGTCACTGTATTACAAAGTGTCGCATTAATACAAAGTGTACATTCTTCTTTCCTAATTCAATAAAATAAGAGCAAACAATTATCTTAAAGAAAATCATAACTCCGCAGTGTGTGATCAATAAGTAGTCTAGTCTGGCTGTGCTTATATAGTTGATCACAGTCCCGGTGGTGATCGAATGTCTAGGAAGAGTATTATTTATAGAAAACAATTAAGTAGGCTGATGGTTGGTTTCTGTATAAAGACCTATATACATATATATGTAATAATCAATTCCATTTCTCTTAGATGATTATTCTGATGACTTTCTACCCTAATAAGTTTCCAATCACAGCTACAATGAGACATTTTTAACATCTTTCAATAATGTTAAAAGTTTTGAATATCTGGTGTTAAGTCCTGAGTGGTTTAACAGGTGACTGCATAGCAATCTCAACAGTGATTGTTGTTTAGCCAGGAATAACAGTATTCCAGTTTTACTACCGTACTCTGTGTAATTTGCGCCCCTGCTCCTATAAGTGCTCCCACCACTTCTACGGAGGTATTAAAATTATATAAGCACCCCTTTTAATTGTGACACAGTGAAATATTATTCTATGTTACTGTGGGGTAAGCCTCACTGTGCGCATATTTACAAGAAAAAGACAAACATATATCGGTAATATGTATACAAATTATCTGAAATTGATGACAGTAATGTCACACATCATGAATACAATCCATTCTTGTCATAATATATCATAAATATTTATTTTATAAAAACAACATTTTTTGTTAAGACCTAGAAAGCGCCCCCATTGGAAATTTTTTTTAGGTGCTCTGGTGTTAATTACAGAGAATATGGTATTACTATTTGGTCAATGGAGTAGCAACCAGAACTATAAGCCAATGGCAAATACCCCCTCCTTACCACCATTTACAATAAACACTTGTATAAGGCAATGCTAAGGAGTTTTTATCATTGTAACCCTGGTAAATACTAGCTGCAATATACCGCTCGGCTAGGGAGATCTTCTCTTTAGCTCGATTGGTTGAGCGTAAGACTAGTAGCCAGAGGTTCCGGGTTCGACTCCTAGCGGAGGCAGTTAAATAAATATGACCTCTGTTACATATGGCGCCCACGTAGGGACCCGGGAATCATACCTATGGATACTTGTAAAGGAATCCCTATGACCCCCGGAAAACTCGGGACGAGTTCTTTCCTTGAGGGGGAGTATGTAACCCTGGTAAATACTAGCTGCAATATACCGCTCGGCTAGGGAGATCTTCTCTTTAGCTCGATTGGTTGAGCGTAAGACTAGTAGCCAGAGGTTCCGGGTTCGACTCCTAGCGGAGGCAGTTAAATAAATATGACCTCTGTTACATCATAGACATGCATGTCATGCCACAGGGTTTGCACAGTCATTTTAATAAAAAGGCCTTTTCGTGGAAAGAGGGCCAGTTCTACATAATTTTGAAATCATAACAATACATCCTTTTTCTGTACATATGCATTGATTGTCGCCTGGTTTTTACAAAATCCTGGACCCAGATGAGATGGAGGTGGTGGAGACATACAAAATTCTTGTTCCGATGTAATAGTCAATATTGTTCACAAGCACATGTTTTACAGGCAGTGACTGATGAAGCACCAGTGCTATAGGTTTGTCACTTCTTTTGAGCTATCCGTGCTAATTCTCTCATCTTTCAAAGAGCTAGAGCTCTTTTACACCATTTGCATATTACTTCATATTTGGATCTTTTGTCATATTTAAGGTCCATTTTTATATTTCAGGGCATTTTTGGCAAATTCAATGCCCTTTAGAACCTTTTCATCAGCTTTAGGTCTTTTCAAGGTAATTCCTTATTTTAAGGGTCTTTTCAAGGTCGGATATCAGTAACTGTTAGTACAGGTCTTTATAGTGTATTCTACCATCGTTTACAAGATTGCCATTTAATGTTCCAATAAATCAGGTGAACCAACGGCATTCCATAGTATATGTTCTTAAACTGTAACATGACCATAGGGCCTGTGTTACTGACCTTATATTTTTGCGATCATCGCAAATTATTCTCATTAACAAGATAATTCAACGAATTACAGTCCCCCACCGGGTTGTTATCTACAAAGTTATAATCCTTAATAGTGTAGGAGATAGAGCCCGGACAAGCTTTTACTTAAATGTAGGTCAGA
This sequence comes from Mimachlamys varia, assembly GCA_947623455.1. Classification (NCBI taxonomy): domain Eukaryota; kingdom Metazoa; phylum Mollusca; class Bivalvia; order Pectinida; family Pectinidae; genus Mimachlamys; species Mimachlamys varia. Next base: position 7,746,576 of record OX392535.1, read on the forward strand.
GGTCAAAATATAGCAAAATAAAGGTCACAGTGACCCAGTTTTGGTACTTGACACACCGCCTTCCCACAGGGAACTATACTATCAAGTATAAAGTTCTAATCCTTAATAGTGTAGGAGATAGAACCAGGACAAATTTTTCTTTCTTTAATGTAGGTCAGAGGTCAAAATATAGGTCACAGTGACCCGGTTTTGGTACACGACACACCGCCTTTCCACGGGGAACCATACTACCAAGTATTAAGTTCTAGTGCTTTATAGTGTAAGAGATAGAGCCCGGACAAACTTTTACTTTAATGTAGGTCAGAGGTCAAAATATAGCAAAATAAAGGCCACAGTGACCCGGTTTTGGTACGCGACACACCGCCTTCCCACAAGGAACCATACTACCAAGTATTAAGTTCTAGTCCTTTATAGTGTAGGAGATAGAGCCCGGACAAACTTTTACTTTAATGTAGGTCAGAGGTCAAAATATAGCAAAATAAAGGTCACAGTGACCCAGTTTTGGTACGCGACACACCGCCTTCCCACAGGGAACTATACTACCAAGTATAAAGTTCTAATCCTTAATAGTGTAGGAGATAGAACCTGGACAAATTTTTCTTTCTTTAATGTAGGTCAGAGGTCAAAATATAGGTCAAAGTGACCCGGTTTTTGTATGCGACACACCACCTTCCCACGGGGAACCATACTACCAAGTATTAAGTTCTAGTACTTTATAGTGTAGGAGATAGAGCCCGGACAAGCTTTTTCTTTAATGTAGGTCAGAGGTCAAAATATAGGTCACAGTGACCCGGTTTTTGTATGCGACACACCGCCTTCCCACAAGGAACCATACTACCAAGTATTAAGTTCTAGTCCTTTATAGTGTAGGAGATAGAGCCCGGACAAACTTTTACTTTAATGTAGGTCAGAGGTAAAAAAATAGCAAAATATAGGTCACATTGACCTGGTTTTTGTACGAGACACACTGCCTTCCCACAGAGAACAATACTACTAAGTATTAGGTTCTAGTGCTTTATAGTGTAGGAGATAGAGCCCGGACAAGCTTTTTCTTTAATGTAGGTCAGAGGTCAAAATATAGGTCACAGTGACCCGGTTTTTGTATGCGACACACCACCTTCCCACAGGGAACCCACACACTTAGTATGAAGTTCCAGTGTCTTATAGTATGGGAGATAGAGCCCGGACAAATAGTGTGCGGAAGGACGGACGGACGGACTGACGGACGGGCGGACGGACACAACGCAAACCTATAGTCCCCCCCGGATTCCGGTGGGGGACTAATAAAATAAAGTGTTGTAAATATTTTCTCATTTTGGAACAATTTATCTAGTCTAAAGGATGCTTTTATCAGATTTGTACAAGTTCACATACACAAAAATATCATTATAGGGATTACAATCTTTTACATGTAATGACCAGAGAAAAATTCCTTGTGGGAAGCCTAGATTCTTTGAACTGGTAGTTATATTGCTAATTTTAGGAATAAGATTCATCAGTTTGGTGTGAATGATATATACTGGTAGTACTGGTAGTGAGCTGATTTCAACAGTCAGAACACCGACACTCGGCTATTGTACTCTTTGCTTGACAAAGGAAACAGACGTTTTCGAAAGCTCGCAAATAAAGTTTTCAATTTCACAATCTCAGTATATATATTGCTTTTCCAAATCATGGTAAAGTGATACGGATCTCAACAAATTTGAAGTTACAACCCAAAGACAAATGTATTCCAATAACATTGATTGTAGTAACAATTAACCTGATGATTCATCAGATAATGCCAATCAAATTGTTAAAATATATCAAACTCAGCTACAATGACCTTGACAGAAGATGTCATCAATAGCAAAACAAGGCATCACAGATGATTCTAATACCCTCACCCTTTATCATTGAAAATACAAAGTGAAAAAAGAAATGTTGAGTGATTAGATGAGACATGTCGCGAGGGTATAGAAATATTCTATCCCAGCTTCCCTGTCATTTATACTTACCCACAATACTGTTGAGCATGATACTGAAGCGTTCTGCATGTTCCATCTCGGAATCATCATGGACAGTTATGTTGATGGTGGCGCGAGTCTGGCCCTGGTCAAACACGACCTCATGTCTAGGGACACTGTAGTCGATACCTTCTAGGGCTGTGGTATTATGGGTAGAAAAGATAACTGTCTGCTTCCCGTAGTCACCTCCAAGTCTCTCCAGAGGGATCTTTGCCGTGCCAATCTCTTCAACAACTGTGCAAGAGAAATATATTCAATGAAGTTCTTTAAGATGTTTTCTGTAAGAGTAAATCTTCACCTTAGTATTTTGGTATATGACTCCATGGTATCAGTACTGTATATGTAAATCACAGGTAAGAAATATTTCAATCACAATATTTCATCAGACATACACATATTCATCTTATCTACATTTTACTATGGACACAATTTATGGTAAATTATATATAAAATTTACAGTTCAATTATTGCTGAAAAAAACTTTAGGTATAAAAAAGTCTTCAGTAATAACAATAAAAAACAAAATATATCTATAAAATCTTTTGATTTTGATCAGGTAGTAGCAGAGGTAAAAAGATTTTAACACAGCTTTGCAGAATTTTGGCCACTTACTGGACATATCTTTAGCAGAGGGGTCAAACTGGATGGTGCCCTCAGCATTGTCGTTCTTGTTGATGACGATGGTTTTGACGTTGATGGAGCCGATGGCTGGGGCCATATCTAATTGTAGGTTGCCGACTTTGGTGTAATTGTTACTGCTGTAAGTTCAATGGTAATAAAATGTTACTAAATTTCACCAAAACACCACAGAAAATCAGATCAAAATGTCAAATTTCAATTAAAGTTTACAAGGTCTTTGAGATATAAGAAATTCAGTCAGAATAACATGATTGTAGCAATGGTATTGCTTATTTGTCTGTAAAATGATTTAGGCGTCAAATGATATTAACACAACTTTACCTTGGAGTGCGGAGCCTGGTGGAGGTCAGATTTACGTAGAACATCTCCGGGCCTTCTGGGAGGTCATCCTGTTGGACTCGTAGGGAGATAAGTTTCTGGTCGTCTCCGTGCTGGAACTCGAGGGTACCTGCTGCCGGGAAGAAGTCGAGGATGTTCTGGGCTGTTCCTGGTGTGGTAGTATACGACACCATCACTTGACTCTCCAGGCCCGACCGCCTCACCACCATCACCGTGAACTGGAAGGACAACGAGCCAAATAGTGCTGATTTAGATGTCATGATAATAATTTTCTTATATCTCTGATACAAAGTTATATTATTTCCTTTTACATATTCTTTTGCAATAAATTTCTACATGTCACAGAGGATAGTGTTTTTGATCCTTCATTCATTTAATGAATACACATCTCACTGAATGGAGAAAACGAAGACATTAAGCTGATGCCCTACCAGTTATTCAAAATAATGTCAAAATCAATCCTGTTTAGCCTGGCCATTATGTACATACATGATAAAACTGACAATGTAATTGTCTAGATATTGTATTTGAATTTACATTAACCACACCAAACTTTTTCATTTAATGTGAAGCGGGAAGTCAATAGTTCCTATATTATTTTTCATAATTATTTGGCAAAAATCAAACCAAAATTACTTTTTATTAGCGAATGTATTCATATTCCTGCACTTAAAATGAGAAGAAGTGCTCTCATACCGTGAAAACATCCTCCTCAACTAGTACAGTCTCCGGCAGGGTGAACTCAAACAGGCCATGGGGGTAGTCGCTAGCCACAAACACAATATCAGCGGAGGACTCCCCGAGGCCCTTACTTATGATAGCCCCACCGGTGGCCGAGTTAATCTGTAGGGTGTACACCCGACGTAGCTCAGCTCTGGTGTCGTCCTGGGCCTACAAATGTAAATACAAACTTTTCAATTGGGCAGAATATTTTTCTTCATTATACAGACTTATGATTCTCTGATGGAATATGGGAAATGGTGTTGAGCAACAGAGTGGTGAATGTAGTTTAAGAAAATATGGAGTTCAAAGATTTCTTTAAAACTGAAGCAATATAAATTTTCAAATTTCATTACCACAAAAATAATGACTTGATGAAAATTTGAGAACGTTTGAAAAATGTCGAACCTGGAGAGTAATTGTAGCTTTCTGTTGTAAGTCTGCAATCTGGACAGTGCCCTCTGACTGGAGAAAGGTTGACGTCTCCCGAGGTGTGACTGACCATGTGACAGATATGGCCCCGAATATACCCCGCCCCCTGGTGATAACGATCTGAAGCTGGCCGTTGTAGCTAGGACTGGATTCCCCTGGTTCTCCGATGTATACTTTCCTGAACTCTGGCAGGATGCTTATGGTACCACTAGCTCCAGGATCAGGGGAGATAATCACAGTGGCATCACCCTGACTATGTGAGATGTCTGCGTTGTTGTCAGCAGTTACCAGGGAGATGCGGAACCGCTCCTCTCCTTCCAATACTGAATCCATTTTTGTCCTCAGCACAATGGATCTGGTCTTTTGTCCCTATAATTGATTTCAAATCATTAAAAGCTGTTTGAACATCATTTTACATTATGTGTGGCTTCAATATAGATGAGAACAGCTAGACCATTTTGTATTTAATTTTTTCTTTATGGTGTTTTTAATGCCCTGATGATCACCCACACACACACTCAGACACTTCAAGTCATTAACCACAATGCCAGGTGATAAAAATAGAGAACAGCAACAAATGAGGGAACAAATCATTGTATTACAATGGATCAGCAGATCTCTGTAAATCTTTTTTACTTATCTTTAACAGAAGAAGGAAAAGAAGCAACTCCCCTCCTCCCATCCCATTTACCTTCCCCATTTCTGCTGTTTAGAGAGGCATGGAAATACCCGGTAAGATCAGTCAGCTGAACAGGAGACAGAGATGCCATACCTGAGCAAACTGAACAGGAGACGGAGAGATGCCATACCTGAGCAAACTGTAGAGATCCAGACTGAGGCTCATCAAAGTCGTAAGCAGCCTCCGCGCTTAGTCTCCAGCGCACATTGACTACGCCCTCCGACCCCTGAACTCGCTCTATCTGTAAGGTGACCTCACCTTCAGGGTCATCTACTGACCGGGACTCCTTCACTGTGGTCTGGAAGAGTAAATTGCAACATCAGATACATTCAGAAAACAATACGGGTTTGGAGCAATGAATGGCAGTATCAGTTACATACAGAAAACCATAAGGTCTGGAGCAATGAATGGCAGTATCAGATACATACAGAAAACCATAAGGTCTGGAGCAATGAATGGCAGTATCAGATACATACAGAAAACCATAAGGTCTGGAGCAATGAATGGCAGTATCAGATACATACAGAAAACCATAAGGTCTGGAGCAATGAATGGCAGTATCAGATACATACAGAAAACAATAAGGTCTAGAAGAGTGAATGGCAGTATCAGATACATACAGAAAACCATAAGGGTCTGGAGCAATGAATGACAGTATCAGATACATACAGAAAACAATAAGGGTCTGGAGCAATGAATGGCAGTATCAGATACATACAGAAAACCATAAGGGTCTGAAGCAATGAATGGCAGTATCAGATACATACAGAAAACCATAAGATCTGGAGCAATGAATGGCAGTATCAGTTACATACAGAAAACCATAAGGTCTGGAGCAATGAATGACAGTATCATATACATACAGAAAACCATAAGGTCTGGAGCAATGGATGGCAGTATCATATACATACAGAAAACCATAAGGGTCTGGAGCAATGAATGGCAGTATCAGATACATACAGAAAACCATAATGTCTGGAGTTATGAATGACAGTATCAGATACATACAGAAAACCATAAGGTCTGGAGTTATGAATGGCAGTATCAGATACATACATAAAACCATAAGGTATGGAGCAATGAATGGCAGTATCAGATACATACAGAAAACCATAAGGTCTGGAGCAATGAATGGCAGTATCAGATACATACAGCAAACCATAAGGTCTGGAGCAATGAATGGCAGTATCAGATACATAAAGAAAACAATAAGGTCTGGAGCAATGAATGGCAGTATCAGATACATACAGAAAACCATAAGGTCTGGAGCAATGAATGGCAGTATCAGATACATACAGAAAACCATAAGGTCTGGAGCAATGGATGGCAGTATCAGATACATACAGAAAACAATTAGGTCTGGAGCAATGAATGGCAGTATCAGATACATACAGAAAACAATAAGGTCTGGAGCAATGAATAGCAGTATCAGATACATACAGAAAACCATAAGGTTGGAGTAGTGAATGGCAGTATCAGATACATACAGAAAACCATAAGGTCTGGAGTTATGAATGGCAGTATCAGATACATACAGAAAACAATAAGGTCTGGAGCAATGAATGACAGTATGAGATACATACAGAAAACCATAAGGTCTGGAGCAATGAATGACAGTATCAGATACATACAGAAAACCATAAGGGTCTGGAGCAATGAATGACAGTATCAGATACATACAGAAATCAATAAGGTCTGGAGCAATGAATGGCAGTACAGCTAGAATTACGGCTAAGTATCCACTTTTTTTGAGACGAACGGAAGACGAACGCTTCCCGGACGGAGGCTTACCGCTGCACGACCGGAGAACGAACGCGAGCCGCACGGAATTACCTATTGGACCCACGCAGCTAAAACGGCCGATTCCCGAACGGAACGAACGCTAGCGGCCGATAACCTTGGCCGGCCGCTACCGGCCGATAACCATAGCCAGCCGCTACCGGCCGATAACCTGGGCGGCCGCTACCGGCCGATAAGCTGGCCCTGCCGCTACCGCACGATAAGTTCCATCTCGCGTATCGAACGAACGAACGAACCAACGAACTTTGCATCGTCCCGAATGGAACGAGCGGTACAATGTTATCGTCTGTAAAACCGAAACTACTCGATCAAGTGTGCATGCAAATCTGTGTATAATTATGAAATAGTTTTAGGCTATCTAGCTCGTAGCTGCGATAACGTACTCATGTACGACGATCCGTAGGAGGCCGGGTATTAATGTTTAGTATTAGTACTATCTATACATGTATTATAATTTGATTCCGTGAACTCATGCGTTCGTGTCTAAGCGTCGGTAATAAATCTGAAGGAAAACGAACAAATGTCTAGTAGACCTAATAATAGGCCTAGTGCCATCCAGTATAAGGAGCCATCCAGAACTAAATTTTAATCCGTAACTTGGAAGCCGTGTTGTTTAAATAGTGTTGATCTGATAGATCTACTGTACCCTTGAACATCTGGTTTTCGACGGGGTTATCAACCATCGCAAATAGCAAAAGAAACAATTGTGAATAAAATATCCCAATATTATTTATACAATAGTCTATCTTTTACCTTACCTGTACAATTGTTTGTCCGCAATTCGTTATTTACTCATTAAAAAACATTGGCTACTCAACTCTCTCTTATGTGGGGGAGAAGATCCATGTTTCTCCCATAATAATCGTTTAATATCAGTGCACAGTGCACAAGAGCAAACGACAATAAATGTATGTCTTGTAAGTAATTAACTGCATAACTTTATATATATACCCTTTAATATCTCAAAGGTCTTAAGAGAATGGAGGATGGGGGAATCGTCGGTTGGGATTGGCCCAACCACTTTTTCTCATTTCGCATTCTCAGGTGTTATAATATATCATGTAATTGTATATTGTTAAGCATATAGAGAAAGGTTGAGTGGCAAATGTTTATATATCGATATTCATTTTAATTAGCGTAATGCATTATTTTTTATTATTTGCATCTTTAAATAACGTGTCTAATAAGTCAATATGGCTGGACACATATTTTATTACAATTTGTATAGTTATGTTATTATGATTTTATGTGAAATATGTGTTTGACACGAAAATGAAATATTTGAACTTGAACTTGAACTCATTACAATGTCGGCACTTTCCTACTGCTACTCGCCATGACACTATATAGTGTTATCGACAGTAGTGCTCACTAGCGTTTAATAAACATTGAAGACCACACCAGTCGAATTTTGTAGCAGAGGAACATTTTCAAAAAACCAACATTTAAGTTTTAAATAATTATCCTTCAGAAAATGTCACATTTTGATATAAATAGCAAGTGTTATATTTGTCAACGGTAGTGATATCAGAACTTGCAAAAGTCAACATTTAGTTGTATAAATGTATGTTTAAAACACTGCATTGTCTGTCATTACATTCTTTTTATGGAAATCGTATACCATAGCACTTCACTGGGTCTGAAAACAACCATATTATTTCCCTTCTTATGATAAAATAAACTATAAAATATGCCCTTTCGTATCGTTTTATTCATACCACAACAAACATTTCGCGTTACTTCAATTGCAAAATTCATTGATATGTCGCTAAAAATCACATTCCCTTACCCGAACAATGTTTAAGAGTAACTGTAGTGCTGAACCATATTTAGTGTATGGAAAGACTGGTAAATAAGAAGTTAAAAAAAATAACGAAGTTTTTACCATTTTACTAAATTTCACACCTGAACGCAAATCCGAAAATCCCCGATTTTGCTATACGAGCGGAAGTGTCTTCACAACGGTAACCGCACTGATAGACTTAATTGAGTAGTCATTATATTAAACTTGTATGAATCGTATCGCGACTTGTTATTTGTAGAGAGCCCCATATTCAAGAATAAGACACTGATTATATATCAAGGCTGTACGGAGTTCATTAATGACCCTACTGTTAATTGCAAGGTATTATATGTCCAAGGGGACGGAAATTAGTGGGGAGGGGGCCCGGGTTTGGGAGTTCCACTGGTATATGTATGCGGCACACGTGGTCATGGTCACTCGACCATAAATCAATTACCACCGGGCTCGATAGCATGATCAAAAGGTTATTAGTTTGTGGAAAAACTGTAAGACTTCAAAACATACGCTTGATATGATTATGTATTAAGTTTCTCATGTTTTATTTCATATAACTCCGCTAAAACGGCGTGTGTATTCAATGCATGCACCAGGGACGTATATATATGTGTGAGACATATACGTCCTTGCATGTACACATCAGCAGGAACTGATCGTTACATCAGTAAAATGCACACTGACAAATATTTATGCATGTTGGTCGACTGTATAAATATAAAACTTCGTAGAAACAACCTCAAACAAACACAAGAAAAAGGATATTTGTGTTACTGTAGACCACGGACTTAGATATAATCTAATTCCGTGTAAGGACTATGAACTTCGAAAACCATATATTTTATTGGACTTCAAAGAAGAACATTTAATTACATCATATAGAATCATGAGACAATCCTTTTTATATCTACATGTACAATGTACGTATATCGGAAAAATAAAAATATGTAGATTTTATCAATGTTTTAGACCTGTATAACCTATTTTGAAGGGTATCACATTTCGACAACTTTTATATAAATATATAAAAACGCGAGGGGTCTTATTGTGGGAGAAAACCGGAGTACCCGGAGAAAACCCCACGTGATCGGGCAGGTGACACCCAATACCTTTTCACGTCTAGTCGGGGAATCGAATCCCGGCCGCCTTGGTGAAAGGCAAGTGGGCTATCCACTGCACTGCCCGACATCTTTTATCCTATGTTCGAGAAATTATACGTGTGTATTAAAGTTAACAGATTTCCATCCATTGATAATTATGTATGTCTATGCAGTATATATATATGTAAAAAAAAATAAAATCTATGCGTGAATATTGTAAAATAAAAGGAACATGAGCGAAATCCTGATGCTACATGTACCTGTCTTCAGGCATACTCATCGAAGTAGAAATCAAGAACAGTTTATTTGGAATTATGTTTGAGAAAAAATAAGATCATGTCTTTGAAAACCACTGTGTGTTGCTGACAAGAAATGAACATGGAACGTCTTTTGAAAATATGATGAGAAGATTAATTAATTGGTTTTAATCCGCATTTTATTCTTTATGTTAAAACAAAATATGAATGGTAACTGTGATACAGACATACAAATGTACCATGCAAGTTTTCAATAGAATTTGTCAAGTTGAATATAAGAGTTAAATTTGAAATTTAATAAAGTGACATGTACGTATGAACTTTGTGACTTGGCGGCGGGTTCTGGAGATTTCAAAAGGTACACTCGATAGTCTATGTTCCATTCAAAGTCGAGAAATAACTACAGATCTAGAGTACACATTTAGAAGTTATAAAGAGGGGGAAATTACCGCAACATACTAATAACAGTTAGTTTTAACTTTGATCGCGCAGATGGGTTCATTAAAATGAATTTGAACAGTCAATATCTAAACACTAAATTAAACAAAGGTATTTCAAGGACGATTTCAGCCCCCCCCCCCTCCCATAACATGGTACGTCACTTAATTTCACTGTATAATACATTTCGGATTAACAAATAATCAGACGTACATATATATAGAGAGAGATCGGATCCAATTTCTTGTGTTCCCGTTGTGACGTCACCAATATGTGAGAACAACTTTTAGCGGTTTGCTTGCGGTGCGCATAATTAGATTGTGGCAAAACAGGTAAAAAAAACAATCAACCTGTCGTAACTTTGTAATCGGTCGGCCGATTTCGATGCGGTTTTCGACAATGTATTAATGCCGGCACAACGAGTCTGATCATTTTAATTTCTATTTGCACTTCAGTTACTCTTTAGGTTATCATGGGTACAGTCAAGTTACAGATAATTATAAAGTGGCGTAGTCTAACGGCGTATATATACGCTTTTAGTCTACATATATTAAGCACGGTACAATTACGACAGGAAATTCAAATTTCAACCTTCGGATCAACAACACTAAGTGTATATGATACATTGTGTTTAATATATTATAAGTAACACGGAAACACAAATGACGAAGGAAGACAATTTTTTGACTCGTGCCCTATCCGGGCCTCGAACTCACGATCTCCGGCACCAAATCGCATAGCCAGAAAAACCTGTTGCAGTTACCACTGCGCCAACTCGACATCCCAAAAAGGATGTTTTGAAGTCGCAGTGATAGACGGTCCGGTATTCTGACATGATCATAGTGGAAATCGTCTATTATAGTGATGTGAACACCTGTATCGCAATGCATATACATACATGGATACGAATTGTACAACATTACATATATATTAAGCACGGTACAATTACGACAGGAAATTCATATTTTAACCTTCGGATCAACAACACTAAGTGTATATGATACATTGTGTTTAATATATTATAAGTAACACGGAAACACAAATGACGAAGGAAGACAATTTTTTGACTCGTGCCCTATCCGGGCCTCGAACTCACGATCTCCGGCACCAAATCGCATAGCCAGAAATAATTGCGGCCGTTACCATTGCGCCAACTCAACATCCCAAAATGGATGTTTTGAAGTCGCAGTGATAGACGGTTCGGTATTCTGACATGATCATAGTGGAAATCGTCTACGAAATAATTAGAAATTAAATTGACGTTATGACATTAAAAAAACCGTTCAGACTGAGTATGAAACAAACTACTCTCCATGATACACAAATGACTAATTAGTCCATCTATATGTTAACTATGAGATGCATGTGTCAATTATTTCTGTTTGTACCCTCTGATTTTCTTGCCGGTTTTTATATCTATATATATATTTATATGTAAAAATAAAAAACGACACAGACACATTACTTAGCGCTTTCGCTCCATCGGTGGGAGCTCTTCAGACTGTTTATTTAAATAATAAAATACATTTTATATTTTGTTTATTTTAATTTATTTTTATTTGTTTTATTTTGTTTAAATAAACAGTCTGAGGTGCTCCCACCGATGGAGCGAAAGCGCTAAGTTATGTGTCCGTGTCGTTTTTTATTTTTGCATATATTTTCTTCCGCAAGGACATTTCAATTTTATTATTTTATATATTTATATATCTATATTTAATATAGTTTAATTTGTAAATTTAACGTTTTCTATCCGATAACCCTTACCAACATCGTTGGTATCGCTAGTATTTCCGTTGATATAAATCTAACATTGAAGTTAGCACACAAGTAACTAAAGAGGAAAGTGGAACACTTGCACCCGAACATCTTTAGCATAATTTATTTTAAATTACAACAATACGTTCAGTTTTATTTAAAAGTAACTAACTGTACAAGGGCGAAAGGCTATGTTTGCACTGTTTTGGAAGTGTTCAGCATTAAACCATATACATATATGCTCCACCTTTTCGATGTACACATGTAGGAAGTATCTATGCGATTGAAATTTGGTGTAAACACAAAGCTGCAAATATTGAACAAGCGCTTTTTATATTTTTTTTTCAAGAAACTATTGAAAATGAAGAAATCTGTCAATAACAAGAAGGTATAAATTGAATTGGGTCGTTTACCTTTAATTAGGATGACAACAAAATAAAATGATAAAAAAAATATTTTTTAATGATTTTGAAATCTATCACATAAGGTTACATGTACATAATAACAGTGATAACGATGGTTTATTAGATGTGAGATTTCTTTGATGATTTATCGTCAATTGTCAAGTGCTAAGTGTATATGTCAAGTATTCATCAATTACTGCAACCTTCGAATTATTATTAAATATTTGTGTGTTTCATTGAATTTTCAATAATCCAATATGTAGAGCTAAATATTCTAAGTATGCTTTTTACTCTAGTATTTTTATTTAAAGCGCATATCATGCACAACGTATTTGAACTGATTGATGTAAATGTTCAGCACTAGTGTAATATCTGCATACATCAAGTATTGTAACACAAATCTTTCTTTCTCATAATATATTAATGGTCATATACTTCAAATGTTTTGTATTATGTCATGAAATGTATACATACATGTATAAACATTGCACTGTGCTGTTAATTTTAAAACAAAAACGATTTAAGCCTAAGAATTATAAATTCGGATGTTTTTAATTGAACTGTGTAAATGGAATCTTGAGTATATTATTATTACATTTAAAAGATAAAATATATTGTGATCTATAAAGTACATGTAACATAAATGACTGTTTAAACTGAAAATACAGGTAAATATCTACCTGTACATATGCACTTTCCCTGACCAGACTTTAATTGGTGTGCCATTGTTCTCAAGTGTTTATATAATTCTTTTGATCCTCAAAAAGTAGGAGACATGAGAAAAAAACATACTAATTTGCACTAACTAGAAACTTATTTAGTTAAGGACATTTGATAACGAGGATACGAGCATTACGGTAGTATGGCTTCCCTGTCAGACAAGACAAAGAAGTAGAGACGGTGACGGGTGGTCAGTCTCACAAGTGTTACAAGTAATGGCCCCGGGGGGTACGTGTCACACATGTACACCTGGTATACACAGTCAAATTATCACCATGGTCATCTAGATCTACAAGGCGGAACGTATTCACATTTCATTTTTACAATATATTTTTTCAAAATATTATGAAGATTACTCTAAATTAACAACTTGACCGGTATGTCATTTAAAAAATATATATATATTAAAATGATAAGAAAATGATAAAAAAAATATTACCATCGTATCCGTCCTTTTCATTGTACACAACGGAATAGCAGATATCACCATGACAATGTAGGTTAAAATTGTAAAATCACAGACTTATCTAATTCTGTGGTTAGATCCTTCTTTATTTTATTAAGAATCATACGTGTATTACGCATGACTTTTATGTATCTGGTTTGATTATCACTGATATGTTTTATAACTTAACGACATGCAGTACGGACAAATGGTCAAAATTTTGAAGCGTTACACGCCTTAGTCAAGACACAATAGCACACACGTTATATCACATACAACAGAAACGAATAAACGTCACGACATCAATGAAAAAGTTACCAATATAAATGCGTTCCCCAAAATAGATTGGACGGTTTAATTAGTAAAAACAAGGTGATGTTTAATTCACTTTATAACCTTGTTAAACCTTGTTAAAGATCTCAGTACATGCAGCGTTTACAAAGCTACTGAGCGTACATTGTATATATATATTTAATCTATTTTTTCTAGTTTGGGAACCCAGAGAAAGTCAGTACATTTCGGACCCACACTAAAAATGTAGACTAGTAATAATTGTGAAAAAATACAGAAAATAAACATAAATGCAACGAACACAAAAAGTCTTGGCACAGTGACGTATTATCAATATTATTTATATGATAAAACATTTTAATGTTAGTTAGTTCAGTTTCCCAATGTATCAATATGAGATGGATATTATAAAAGTATAATACATTTTCATGTTTTATTCTTGTTCGAAGGGCGTGTCGCTACAATCGAAATAAGTAACACCAACAAACTACAACATACTGAGATATCATTCTATCATTATATATATATATTATCTCATTTCAATAATATTTTGGCTCTTCATAACAGCCCAGTTTTGCTCGAACAAGGAAATTACGAATGGTAACGTCGACAAAGAGGATATTGTTATATTTTATCTGTGATAAGGAATTCCAATATGTATTACCACGGAATATATTCCGTGTCCAGGCCAGGAGTGCAGTTATGCGACTAGTGTAAGAATAAGATTCAAATAGCACTACTATCAATTTGTTGATACAAAGGATAGACGTTAATTTCTCTACTGTGTCTCCCTTTTTTATTCCTTCACTTCATACTTTACCGTTTCTACTCACTTTACCGAGCTACCTGTATTGTCGTAAAACCCACAGGGACCTGATAATTTGCTACAGATAGTTTTGGACCCTAACTGAGGTGTTTAGAGCAATTTTTAACTTTGGAAAGGTAACGTTCAATTTTCGAAAGAAAAATGTCTCATTAAGCCCCCCCCCCCCCACTCTCCCCCACCTCTCCTGTCTGTCCTTTATAATCGTTACCGAACCCCCCCCCCCCCCTTACACACACACACTTACTTTAGACCCAAAATAAGCTGCAACTAATCCTCATTTCCCTGTGGCAAAACCAACCAATTAATCAGCATATTTCCGATATGAGTATCGGTCAAATTACATAAAGAAGATAAAAATAAATAAACAAATAAATAAATCAACGTCATTTTGCAGGTATTTGAATTGCGTTACTTCTTGTAATTATATCGGTCGTCTTGTAATATCATCATGGTCAACATCTCCTTTTCACTGGAGAGTTGCGTTTTGTACACCCTTGGATTGCGAATACTCTGGCATAGCTTAGTTTTACCACTCTGGTATTACTTAGTTTTACCACTCTGGTATTACTTAAATGTACCACTCTGGTATTACTTAAATGTACCACTCTGGTATTACTTAGTTTACCACTCTGGTATTACTTAGTTTACCACTCTGGTATTACTTAGTTTACCACTCTGGTATTACTTAGTTTTACCACTCTGGTATTACTAAGTTTTACCACTCTGGTATTACTTAAATGTACCACTCTGGTATTACTTAAATGTACCACTCTGGTATTACTTAGTTTACCACTCTGGTATTACTTAGTTTACCACTCTGGTATTACTTAGTTTCACCACTCTGGTATTACTTAGTTTACCACTCTGGTATTAGTATTGGTTATATCATAGGAACCGAGCAATATGTCAGTTATTGTACGAGAGGGGCGGTGCTACTTCTCGAGCGCGGAGCGCGAGAGAAGTTAGCTCCGCCCCTCGAGTACGATAACTGACATATTGCGAGGTTCCTATGATGTAACCGACTTGTCCCATAAAGTGTCACGTAACGATTTCTTGTGAAAATTTTGTCAAATAAATTTAAAAAAAAAAAAACCCATTACAATTACAACATGTCGGACTTAGTCTTAGACCAGTTTTGACACATGATGACAGACGATCTGGACGATCAATCGAGTAATCGCCATGGACGTGACCCGAACCTAAAGTCCCACCGTTAACGGAATGTTTGACTTTTTTTACTATAACGGCGATCAAAGAAAAGCAGGGAATACCTATTATTACCGCTTCCCGGATTCCGTTCGAAGTAAGTCCGATATTTCCGAAAATGTGTTTAAACTGCCATGCATGTACCTTTTAATTTCAAAACGGTTCATACAGAAAGTTTACGTTACAATACGAAAAATGAACATGCCTGTAACACAGGGGCCTGAGAATTTGTTACAGATTTTTGGGGTTTTGATCGATTTTGTCGATAAAAATGTCCCCTCCCCATTTGTCATAAAGGCTATTTGAGGGGGCATATTTAAAATTGATCTACCACCCATCCCCCACCCCCCAAAAAAGTATAAAATTAATCTTAAATATCTTAGTTAAGTTCCAAAACTATCTGTATCAAATTGTCAGCTTCCTGTGGTCTGTATTGAATTGTTTGCAACAATGTTGCAGAACGTTTTGTAAGTCTGTGTACTTTTAGTTATTTCCCACGGTGTCCATTGGCCATGTTTCAATGACAAATGAGAGTTCCGAATTCTGTTGTACTCGGTCAAGGGGAGGAGCCTCACTAATACCATATGGTATTAGTAAAACTGTGGAAAATTAGTTGGTTATACCATAGCTAGATCACAGGAAAAGTGACACGTCTATGCGACAACTTAGTTTTATCACTCTGGTATTACTTAGTTTTACCACTCTGGTATAACTTGCGCAGGGGCCTTATCGGTTTGTTAATTTGGTGTATGCCTCACATCAGATCGTACTAGGTCCTACCTCAGGGGTAAATCACGACTTACATGTATAAATATGTGTACTTCGACCATTATAAGCATATAACATGTTAAACACGATTACTTTTGGTCCGACATTAATTTATAAAACAAAATACACTGATCCAACAGGGCTAACGATTTGTATATAAAGCGATCATTGTTATGCTAACTCCATGCTAGTAAAGCCTCCCTATTCCGTTTATTTATCTAAAAATTACATGTGGTATAGGAATTCATATAAACTGCAACGTTGGTGAATAAATACCGTTTTAAACTGAAATATTTTTGCATACAATATTTTTCCATTGTGTGGTCGATAGATTTCTTTATCTTTCCAACTCCGTAGCCTTTGTCACTAAGGAGGGGTTCTATTTTTTTCATTAAATTATTTTGCATTAACTGCGGGCCAACAAGAGTGATTAATAATATAAGTTGGATAACTTGTTTCATAATTGTTGTATAATAAATAAAGCTTATATCATATTAACTGCTATCTGAAAGGGAGGCATTGAGGTCACATACAAGGGGGTGTGGGGGATCTCCCCTAGACAATTTTGAGGGGATATACAACCTGTAGACAAAAAATCCTGCATTCTGACTATATCCCAGTAATTTTTTGTACTTAGATATTACCAAAAATTCTTCTCCTTTTTAAGGAAATTAACTATTTAAAATTTCACTGTGTGACTCCTGTCGGGAAGGGGTTTCGGCCCAAAGTGACAACTTCCATTATCTACTTGAATGTACAAAACTGTCTGCTTATAGAATGCTTTATAGATAAATACTATTGTTCAAGACCAAATGTTATTAAAGGCCCAATATGCGTAACTTTCGGCAAAACTTTTTATATTTATTGATTTAGTTAAGATTAAGTTAAATCAGCAATTTTAAAGATGAATTCTTATGCGGCTACTGGTACAGCAGCAGTTGAAACTCGGTATTTGTAAACACGCGTCCATTTTGAACTGACTTCTAACTTCGGCTTGTTGTTGGAAGTGGGCCCCACCTGAATTATTTTCAATTCTTTGGATTTTGCTGTGGAGAGTTTCTTGTTAGTAACCGCTCAGGTATACTTCGTTTCAGACTTATTTTTGCATGGTTATTACAGAGACGTATATATATATTTATTTATTTTAAGGATTTTTTTCAGAATTTTTCATAATTACGAAAAATTTCCTGAAGTTACGTATTTTGGGCCTTTAAGTTTCATGTATTGATGGATACAGCTAATATTAAAACATTGATGAAAATGTGTTATTTTATAAGAATGATTAACAACCTGATTTGTCCTCCTTGATACAAATGGAAATGAAATATTTTGAAACTGTGCTGTGTATCGACTACGAACACTACACTACATGTAATTGTATGTATTATCAGGGACGTATATGTCCCTGGTATTATATTGTACATAAATATATTTTCTCTATGCAATATCTTGTGAAAAAAAGGGAAATAAAATCAATTTGAATTTGGTATTGCTCCACCTGCCCCCAATCCCCCACCCCAACTCAGAAATTGTAGACACGAAAATTATACACTGTGACATTATTTCAGTAACATTTTATTCTTTAGACATTGTCAGACATGATTTTATTTAAGGGGAAAAAATATTGAATTTGTTTTGCTCGCAAGGAGGGTACGGGGTATCCGCAGAAAACTTAACTTTTAGATGCACAAACTTGCCTTCTGAGCATATTTCAGTGCTCAGTAAAATGTAGTGCTGATTGAGACTAACTGGAAAATCAAAGTAATATCAATTTCATCACAGACATAGGTAAATATAATTCCGTGTTTAATGGACATTTGCAAGGCTCTCAAATTCAGGTTATACAAGGCAAACTAATATATGTGAAATCAAGGACGTATATGTACGTCACTGGTGATATCACGGACTTAGATAGAACCTAGAATTAGACATTTTCTAAAAACAGACTATAGCCTTACCTGTAACAGACGTATACGTCTCTGCCTGTAATTAGTACCTATATTGTTCTCACCCTGTAACTACCTGTGCTCTGTACAAATACTAAAATAGGATATGTTGGCTGAGTGGGAATACGCTGGGCTGGGGATAGGATTATCACACCTGGATCACAAATAACAAAATGCTGTGGCTTTGGGGCACTATGAATGATTAGTCATGGGGCAAATATTACCTGTACTGGCTCTTACAACACAGGTAACATAATTAATTGTTGATGATGAGACAGGCTAGGCTTTTAGGCACTGTATAGACGGATTCATGAAACTATAAAATATGACTGTATATAATTCAAAATCTTGTTTTGTGTGTGAAAATGCTGGGGGGTTTCTGAAAACCCCTTGGATCCCCAACTGGCTCTCAACTCTGGAGGTAAGCGTGAGATCTTCTGTTACACAGCCATTTTAATTTTCGAGATAATAAACTGCGCGCGCATCTTCACTTAAAAAGACGGAACAGCCGAACTAAACGGCCGGACGAATGAACCGGACGGATTAACCGAACTAAACGGCCGGACGGAGCAGCCTGACGGGTAGCCGGACGGAGCAGCCGGTCGGAGATGCCGAATGAAAAAATAAAACGGGACGGACTGTCGGAACGAACGAACGGAACGGTTCAGCCGACACGGACGAAACAGACGCAAATGACGGACGGAGAACGAACGCTTCCCGAACGGTGGACTAACGATTACCGCACGCAGGCCGACCGCAGAACGAACGGAACCAAAGTGGATACTTGGCCGTAATTCTAACTGTATCAGATACATACAGAAAACCATAAGGTCTGGAGCAATGAATGGCAGTATGAGATACATTCAGAAAACCATAAGGGTCTGGAGCAATGAATAGCAGTATCAGATACATACAGAAAACAATAAGGTCTGGAGCAATGAATAGCAGTATCAGATACATACAGAAAACCATAAGGTTGGAGTAGTGAATGGCAGTATAAGATACATACAGAAAAACATAAGGTCTGGAGCAATGAATGACAGTATCAGATACATACAGAAAACCATAAGGTCTGGAGCAATGAATGGCAGTATCAGATACATACAGAAAACCATAAGGTATGTAGCAATGAATGGCAGTATCAGATACATACAGAAAACAATAAGGTCTGGAGCAATGAATAGCAGTATCAGATACATACAGAAAACCATAAGGTATGGAGTTATGAATAGCAGTATCAGATACATACAGAAAACAATAAGGTCTGGAGCAATGAATGGCAGTATCATATACATACAGAAAATCATAAGGGTATGGAGTTATGAATAGCAGTATCAGATACATACAGAAAACCATAAGGTCTGGAGCAATGAATGGCAACATCAGATACATTCAGAAAACCATAAGGTCTGGAGTTATGAATGGCAGTATCATATACATACAGAAAACCATAAGTGTCTGGAGCAATGAATGGCAACATCAGATACATACAGAAAACAATAAGGTCTGGAGCAATGAATGGCAGTATCATATACATACAGTAAACCATAAGTGTCTGGAGCAATGGATGGCAGTATCATATACATACAGAAAACAATAAGGTCTGGAGCAATGAATGGCAGTATGAGATACATACAGAAAACCATAAGGGTCTGTAGCAATGAATGGCAACATCAGATACATTCAGAAAACCATAAGGTCTGGAGCAATGAATAGCAGTATCAGATACATACAGAAAACCATAAGTGTCTGGAGCAATGAATGGCAGTATGAGATACATACAGAAAACCATAAGTGTCTGGAGCAATGAATGGCAACATCAGATACATTCAGAAAACCATAAGGTCTGGAGTTATGAATGACAGTATCAGATACATACAGGAAACCATAAGGTCTGGAGCAATAAATGGCAGTATGAGATACATACAGGAAACCATAAGGTCTGGAGCAATGAATGGCAGTATGAGATACATTCAGAAAATCATGAGTGATGCAGGGGAGACAACTGTTGTGAGGATAGTTTACAATATATAGAACAGAAGTATAATGACTCAATAAAATCAAAACTTTTTTGGCTTGAAAATTATTTACATGTTAAAAAAAGTTTGCAACATACTATACATGCATGTTTAAACTTGAGTTGTTTACATAATTCATATAACTAACTCACTAATTTTGGTTTCACCTCATTTCAACCAGAAAGCAATTAAAACGTATATGAGGTAGTATACAAGTGCAGTTTATGAACAAAGACAAACTTTCATCCATTTCATGCTTGTTTACATTAAGTATATCAAGTAATTTTCAGTACAGTATATTTGAAGCCTCATACTTCACTATATTATATAGCTGTATAGTTAGATCAGTACATGGTCTATATTTAGCTATCAGCTGCCCTATATATAGCTATACACACATACTTGTGTTGTGAGAACACGACTGTAACACGTGGTTAGTAAGTGGTCATTGGTCAGTCAAGTCACGTGACTGGTCAGTTGGTCAGCAGTTTTCTCGAGCATCAGTCAGTTTTATTTAGCACCAACAGTGTTTTTATCCGCCGCCACCCCACCACTCGACCAATACAGGTGATGCCTGTGGACTATAACAGCTTCTAAATTTTAAGGCACTTTAAACACTTGCCAGCTGTTTCCGAGCATGGACAAATCGTACCATCCCCCTTCCTTTAAGGGAGTTAGGGTTTTGGCACCCGGCTCTGCAGAAAAAAAGTGGGCATCTTACTTCATTATGTAATTTGTAAGTCCCCCAAGAATTCTTTTATCAAGCTTTTATTAAGAGGATATATTAGAGTAAATTCTATCGAGTCTTTGAACATTTAACTTACCTCAGTCTGCACAAACCTGAAGAGACCGTTCGGTGAGTCATTCTTCAGGATGGCCACTCGAACACTTCTGTTGGGTCCGAATTCCGAGCCACCACTTTTACTGATGAGCTTCACATCGAAGGTCTGGAAATCAAGGATTTCTGCCAAGTTTACATTTGTAAATAGTAGAAACATGTCGAAATTATTAAGTGTTAGATCAATTAAATTATTTAAGGAAGTGTAACAAATAGGTACTCTAAGATGTTCCCGTTGTAAAAATCCGGAACCTGGATCTACAACCTCAGTGCGGTCTTACTGGTGTAACACCTCCCTTTAAATCCTGATCCATCTTTTACCTTTTGTCTAATAATACAGGCAAACAAGGCAATATTCTTTCAGCTGTGTTACTTTACTACTGAAAAGAGGAAATACTTTACAGATAATAATTTTCCAGATATCTGAGGCCCATTCATACCTCCATTGCCTCTGGGATGGTGTCATCCAGTATGTAGATGATGATGTAGCCATCCATTTCACCATCCTCCAGTCGCAGTGTGCCACTGGATGGTGAGAAGTCAAGTATATTAGCCTCCCTTGGATCTCCCTGCCAGGTGATTGTGATGGGTCCTAGGGTACCTACTGTCCGACTGACCTTCAGCTTCACAGACACGTTCTTCCCAAACTCCTCATAAGTATCTATACGACCCTCAATGTTCTGGGGAAAGTAGGATATCAAAATTTCAATTTGTATCTCTAAAGATCTACTGAACAACTGATATATCATCAATGTCAACTTTCTTTCTGTTTGTGGAAGAATATGTTTCAACTACAACCTTTTGAAGTGGAACATGTGTCACATATGAAAAGACAAGAATTACAAAGAAATCATAGTATATGTATCATAAATAATTACATGCAGACAGATGGATGGATAATCGTTCTGTGTATAAAGAACTTACTGTGGTAACATTAAATTGCACGATTCCACGAGCATTGTCATTCTCTTGTATAGTGATTGACAGGAGGTTGCCGGGTACTTGTACACTTGGCTCCGCCCCTGGAGGTGGGGCAGGACCTGCTAAGGTCACGCCGGTGATGTTCACAAGGAAAGACTCGTCACCTTCAGGAAGAGCATCCTGTGGAAAAAAAAACACATAGTGTCCTAATCTTTTGCATTCAACAATGAGAACAGAATTATCTAAAACAACACAGTAGTTAAACCTTCATATCTAATAGATTTTCCTTCTGTTTTCGCTTTTCAAAATTTTACTTGATTCCGAATTTGTAGATATTCAGCCTTTGCCAGGAAATCTGTATTACCCACTCATGTTAAGTTTGCTCATCCTGTGTAATTGGTTTATATTATGACTTGTTATTTGCTGCTGTAGTACCTTGAATTGGAGGAGCTCAATGTGTTAACTCATTCATCCCTGAAAACACATTTGACTTAATTCTTCTTTTTCAAAGGTTGGAATCGTTCATTATGAGTTTCAGGGGTAAAAGATTTAACTGAATCTGTCATCCATGAGCTAAATCCTTCTCCAATCTATACTGAGCATCCAATTCTGATATAATTTTATGAGAGAATATTTATTCCAAAAGCAATAAATAAATAAATATCCATAAACAGCCATCTTAAAAAGTGTCAAATTTAAGGTCTCTCGGTCCGTTGATTATCGTTCTTGGCAAAAACATGGCCGCTTTGACGGATATCAAATTTATACCTATCGTGGGTAAGAAATTCACCGTACATACGCCGATGATCATGCAATTTGCAATCCGGCAAAGATCCAAGCGTCTGCTAGAATCAATGTAAACGCTAGAAGGTTAAGTTGGTTGCGTAATTATCGACTATATCAACCTGATCTTATGTAAACGTGTTGTGTAAACAATACAGTATGGTAAAGGGGAGGTAATTAGTAACTCCAATGTATTTGAGTTATTCCCATTTATCAGAAATCTGTTTATGTAAAACATACATTTTGGAGTGAATACAAGGACGTGGAACTAGTAACACGCTTTTGTGTTTTTATCTACAACGATGTCATGATTTGATTTTCATTATAAGCGAGTTCCCCACTCGCCCTCATTCATCTATATAGGCCTAAGCTAAGTAACGTAAACACCAAGACAACCTACATGTATATGTCCACTTCAATTCTTTACAACTGCATCATTAAAATAAACACAATGCTTTATATTTATTCGATATTTAATGCAACATGGTCTGATGATATCACTATTCAATTAATGTCATAAATGCTAGTTATAAACTATATTCTGTGTAATCTGATACCAGGCGAGCGGATACATTCAAATCAGGCTAAAGCAATCGATAAACCTAGTATCTCACTACTTTCAACGCATTATGTGATATGGGAAAATCTATACCTCCTACAATTAAGTCCAGTTGCAGTGAAAGGGGAGGCAATTGAAATAAAAAAAAACAATAATTCTGATTATTTTCCCCAAATTTTAAGTGAAATAATGTTTTTTGGTTCAATTTTTTCATGCTTTGTTAAATAAGGATTGTTTCTTCACAACATAACTTTAAAAAATCAGTTTTTCATCCACACAATGTTTTGATATTTGAAAATGTTGATGAAAAACATACATATAATTGTTTGTTTTGTTGAATAAAAGTTATACGAAACGTAAAATATTTGCCTTCTTTTCTATTTTATATGTATATATAAAGTTAGCATTGTAATACATCAAAAAGAAATATGTTAGTTGTTGATTTCGCTCTTCCTGGTGTTTTCCCTGCAAATATCAGTTTTTCACCCCAAAAAGATTTCTGCAGTTTTTCGGCCAATTACAACAAAAATACTTGTTCTTTATACACTAGTAAACATTTGAGTGAAATTTCATGAAATTCCTATGGATATTGACAAAGGAACCGAGTGACCTTAATATGGTCTGTATACAACTCTCTCAACTCAAACATTCTCACCTGTTTGACAACAATCTCTATGGGTTCCCTGGTAGCATTCTCACCTGTTTGACAACAATCTCTATGGGTACCCTTGTAGCATTCTCACATGTTTGACAACAATCTCTATGGGTACCCTGGTAGCATTCTCACCTGTTTGACAACAAGCTCTATGGGCACCCTTGTAGCATTCTCACCTGTTTGACAACAATCTCTATGGGTACCCTGGTAGCATTCTCACCTGTTTGACAACAATCTCTATGGGCACCCTCGTAGCATTCTCACCTGTTTGATAAAAATCTCTATGGGTACCCTGATAGCATTCTCACCAGTTTGACAACAATCTCTATGGGCACCCTTGTAGCATTCTCACCTGTTTGACAACAATCTCTATGGGTACCCTGGTAGCATTCTCACCTGTTTGACAACAATCTCTATGGGCACCCTCGTAGCATTCTCACCTGTTTGATAAAAATCTCTATGGGTACCCTGATAGCATTCTCACCAGTTTGACAAAAATCTCTATGGGCACCCTTGTAGCATTCTCACCTGTTTGACAACAAGCTCTATGGGCACCCTCGTAGCATTCTCACCTGTTTGACAACAATCTCTATGGGCACCCTTGTAGCATTCTCACCTGTTTGACAACAATCTCTATGGGCACCCTCGTAGCATTCTCACCTGTTTGACAACAATCTCTATGGGCACCCTGGTAGCATTCTCACCTGTTTGACAACAATCTCTATGGGTTCCCTGGTAGCATTCTCACCTGTTTGACAACAATCTCTATGGGCACCCTCGTAGCATTCTCCTGTAGGATTGCTACACTTTGCTTGGCCACGAAATCGTCACCTGACACTGCCCGTTTGTCCACCTCCACCCCAGTGTTAGCAGTTGTTCTTAAAATATAAAACAAATTTGTAACACTATCATAAGAATACAAAATCATAAAATAACTCAAATCAGCAACTTGTTATCTTTTATTTTTGCTTTGAGAATAAATGATTTTTAAAAATTTAATTCAATGCAGGTATTATACTTCAAGGCAGAGTTCAGTTTATATACCAGCAAAATGTCAAAAAGAATGTGTACAAATCAAAAAGACATACGCTCATTTCATATCAATTATTATACATACTGGTATGCCACTTGAAGCATTCCCATCATGCCCTGCTGTCGGAGGATGTAGGCGACCACGGTAAGGTCGGTGCCATTGGGTTCTCCCACAAACACGACTCCCTTTTCCCACAGCACCACCCCGTAGGGCGAGTCATTAGCCTGGACCACAACAGTGGCCACATTATTGTTTCCTGCAGAGTGAGACATCACAGATATTAAATGTTGATATTCACATTTTCTTCAAAACTTTACTCTGATTTTGTTTTTCCATCGAGACTTGCTTTCTTTGATATTTATATTTCCTTTATGTTCTGTTCATTTATCCATTCATCCAAAAATCTGAACAATAAATAGATCTGGCCTTGACCTTCAGCATAGTCTTCCACTCTCAGTGACACATTTCTGAGTTCAGGGACAAAGTTAACCGTGAAAGCACAACATACAGCGGTACACAGTAAATATGTTTATAGTCTTTCTTAACACCAACAGTACACTGATATCAACCAACCTATAGAGGCTCCCCTCCCTGGGAGGTCTGTTCCCGATACCATGACCTCTGTCAGTCGTATGTAGGTGACCTCTGGCAACTCAGCTAAGTTATCATTGAGAATGGTCAAGGTTATTGTAGCTACAGACTGTCCGTTGGTGAACTCGACCTACAGCACATTCAGTAAATGGTCAAGGTTATTGTAGCTACAGACTGTCTATTTTTGAGCCTGACCTTAAACACATTCAGTAACTGATCTTACAATCAGTAGATTGTTTTTCCTTTGTTTTTTTTTTTCTTTTGAATTTGTTTTTCCTTTGTTTTTTTTTTCCTTCTGAATTTGCAGTTAACAATTCAGTATGAATGTATACATGTGTAACAGTAGAGGAAAAATGCACGTCAAGACCGGGGTTCGAAACCTGGAACCTTCCAAACTCTAGAACAAAAGCTCAACCAATTGAGCTATCTGGTCGCAGACGATCTACCCAGTTTAGATCTGCTACATTTTCCCTCCTTAACAAAGTCTTTGACCCAGAAGACACACACAATACCCTAAACCATCTTCCGTGCATGTATTTAATTGGGCGCCAAATGAAACAGGAGAGGGAACATGTATGGCCAGTCCGGGTTCTAACCCAGGACCTTCTTATTTGACTTATTAAAAATACAGACATGTCAGAAAATTTCCTACACAGACAAATTACAAATTTTAACAAAGAGTTACCTGTCCTTGTAGTGGGGTGATGTCACTCAGGCCGTCCTGGTCACCAGACGCCACCCACTTGACCACGACACGGCCGAAGTAGCCGTGCTTCCTTATCACGTTGACTGGGATATCATTGTCTCGGCCATCCTCTTCCTGCACTCGAACCTCTAGGGAGTCCTGGTAATCAACACATTAAAAAGGCGTTTCAATTTTTTTTAACGGAAATTTCCAAACTGCTCTTAGACTTTTCCACATTTATACAACATCAAATTTCATGTGAACAAATAATAATTTTACTAACAACTATTCCCAGATAGATGCTACTCAAGTCCATCTGCAAAGGTTTACATTTTGTATACCTCAAGTATTCTTGCACCATTTTTTCAAATTATTAATTTTTGTTTTCTATCATGCTCATGATTCCAACATGTTGATATTGAAATTATAATACAGTAAATTGTTATACCCAGAAAATTCCTCTTCGAAAAAAACAAAATCGCAATCAAACTTTGTACCTCTGCTATCTCGATGACGCCGTGAGCATTATCATTGGAGAGGATGTTGATGGTGAGGGTGTTCTGTGGGCCAATGTCAGCGCCCCCGGACGGGTTAGTAAGGGACACGAAGAAAGTTTCAGTGTCCTCTGGAATTGTGTCCTGTAGGATGACGACAGATGTCTGTAACATGCGGCGCCCAGGTTCAAAGGTCATTGTCACTGTTCTACAGCATGGAATAGCACATCACATATAAGGAAACTTTCTGAGGATTCTTGTACACTTGGAAGATTATTATGTATTCAAATATTGAGAATCGTCTGCTGGGTAACCAAACCACTCAAACAAACAAAGGAAACAATTTTTCTTGAATCCAATTCCACTTATTAACATGAAAAGTCTTTGTCAATGCATCCAGGTGGATATAAGTTCGGGAGGTTACACTGCACACTGGAGTGTACATGTGTAGGTCCTTCTGGTGGGATTTTTTTGTTCACAGAAATATAGGTCTCTTTTACATTATTCTTGAAGAGTTTCTCTGTATCATTTGAATGGTAGGGTATGGTTATTTTACAGAGGTATAAATACCTGTTTTCTTAATTTTGTAAATATAAAGTTTCCCTGTATCTTGAAACAATATTGTACCATGTTTATTTATCATTGGGGAGCAACTTTTTTCAAACTTCTCTTCATTTCCTGCACTTATATTTTACAATTTCCCTTTTATACATGATATAATAGTAGCTATGAGTTACCTGGGAGCAAAGTCACTGTCCTTGACCTTAATAAACTGGTAGATAACGGACGAGGCCTGGGGATCTTTGTCGGCCACCAGCATCAGAGTGAGGGCCCCAGTAGTCTGGGGGATAACCCAGGGGTAAAAGCTCAAGGCCGGAGGGCCTGTCCACACGGAAACAAACTCCTGGTCTTGAACATCCCATGAGAACATCTCAGAGTTACCAATACCATTGGCTACTAGTAGGTACCCTGTAACAAGTTATAAACAGGTTAGAACAGTCTCCACCATGTTTGACAGCTCAACTGCTTCCTAGAATAAATAACTCATTTAGATCACTTGGTAACCAATATCATAAGCATTTTTGCTACAGAATGCAATCCCTTAACCAAGAACAATACATTTGCTACAGAATAAATTGTGTACAAAGACACAAGTGCAATAACCTTTGCATGCATTGTTTCTAATGTTGTTTTTTAAACTGAACTTTCTTTTCTTGTCTTTTTTTTTCTTAATGAAAAGATTGTGTTTATATCTACTCTGCAGCGTATTTACCTATACCATCTGCCCCGAGGAACATAGTGAGGCTCTCCACCCTGTAGGTCTGTAAGTCTGCGTCCCTGAAGAACCTCTGGGCTGTGGAGTCCCAGCGATAGACTGTGGATGTCTGCGGACTGCTGATGGCGTCACCACGATTGTTACCGAATACCAACAAGTGTAGTGATCGCACAGCCAAGTACGCAACATCCACAGCTCCCTCAGTCCTCATTCGCTGGTGCTCTGCAAACATCCCGTCTGTTCCAAACTTGTACACAATGGAACTGTAAACGAAAGGCTGCATGTGACATTTTCTGGGTTTAGTTTTTAAAAGTATAATGGTAATAAACTCAATTTCTTTTTAGGGTAAAACCCATTTTGAAATATATAATTAAATAGGAACATGCAATTTAAAAAGAATCATTGTATATCAAATCACACTAAATTCGATAATTAATATTGGAAACGGCAAGACATGATATTGAAACCACAGACCCAAATCACAGACTTACTCAACAATGTAGGTTTTACGCTCCGAGTCGTAATAATTGGCTACTGCCATGTACATGACCCCCTCTATCTCAAACACCTCAACGGCATGGGCGCCTAGGTTACTGAGGGATTGCCATGGTGATGCTGTAAACATCTTGGTATTCTCCTCCCACTTAAACACATCCACATCTATGACAGTGAGCCCGTTGTTGTCTACAGAATTAGCGAACACCAAGTAATGCTGGTTACTGTAGGAGAAAAACTTCACATCCATCGCTCCCTCAGTAACTATATCTTGTAACTGCAAATAAATAAGTAACTTAATAATGATATCAATATGTAAATATGAAACTGAATAAAACATTTAAGGAACAATGAGAAAAAAAGTTATGTTGCAGCTGAGTTGATACCAGTAAATATGCAACATACAATAGAGCCTCGTTATCATGTCACTCATATAACTCAAAGACCCTGTTTAATTCACAGTGTTTTGTTGGTCCTGGCAAAGCTTTACACTAACATTCAAACTTGCATCACTCGAATACTTAGAAAGTTTTCCTATGATGCCATAGACTTCGAGATAAGGAGGTTTGACAGTAATTAAGACTTACCACAAAGAGGCTGCCGTCAGTGTTTACTTTGTAGATTCTTGAAGTAGTTTTGTGTCTGCGAATGTTACCCTGGTTGGCCACAACCATGTAGTACATGCCACTGATAGAGAAGACGGTGGCTGCCGTGGCAGCATCAGTCTCTAGCGTCTAGTGAAAAGTTAAAATACAAGTAACAGTACATGTCAAGGGAATAGGTGTAAAAACAAATTATTTCATTAACATGCGTGACTTATATCAAAATACCAAACCCAGTGATAGCCCAATTACAGATTAATATAAAGGCATGCCATCTGATCTGCTTGAGAAAGCACCACGTTCAGTTATCCCCTCTCTTTATGAAGAAGCCATCATTTTACCATCCAGATAAACCAGTTTTCTTTTTCTTCAATTTAAACACCACACTCTGTATTAGTCCACTTCTGTACCTATTTACTTGTTCAAACTTATTTTTTCAAGCTGCCTGATCTGTATGGGTAGGAGCTCACTTTACCTGTATGGGTAGGAGCTGACCTTACCTGTATGGGTAGGAGCTCACTTTACCTGTATGGGTAGGAGCTGACCTTACCTGTATGGGTAGGAGCTCACTTTACCTGTATGGGTAGGAGCTCACTTTACCTGTATGGGTAGGAGCTGACCTTACCTGTATGGGTAGGAGCTGACCTTTCCTAATGGGAATGAGCTGACCTTACCTAATGGGTATGAGCTGACCTTACCTGTATGGGTAGGAGCTGACTTTACCTGTATGGGTAGGAGCTGACTTTACCTGTATAGGTAGGAGCTGACTTTACCTGTATGGGTAGGAGCTGACTGTACCTGTATAGGTAGGAGCTCACTTTACCTGTATAGGTAGGAGCTGACCTTACCTTTATGGGTAGGAGCTCACTTTACCTGTACTGGTAGGAGCTGACCTTACCTGTATGGGTAGGAGCCGATTTTAACTGTATAGGTAGGAGCTGACTTTACCTGTATAGGTAGGAGCTGACTTCACCTGTATGGGTAGGAGCTGACCTTACCTGTATGGGTAGGAGCAGACCTTACCTGTATGGGTAGTGACTAACCTTACCTGTATGGGTAATGACTAACCTTACCTGTATGTGTAGGACCTGACCTTACCTGTATGGGTAGCAGCCGA
Source organism: Mimachlamys varia (assembly GCA_947623455.1). Lineage (NCBI taxonomy): Eukaryota > Metazoa > Mollusca > Bivalvia > Pectinida > Pectinidae > Mimachlamys > Mimachlamys varia. The sequence continues at coordinate 7,777,212 of OX392535.1, forward strand.
CCTTACCTTTATGGGTAGGAGCTGAACTTACCTGTATGGGTAGGAGCTCACTTTACCTGTATGGGTAGCAGCTGACCTTTACCTGTATGGATAAGAGCTGACTTTACCTGTATGGGTAGGAGCTGACCTTACCGTTTTGGGTAGAAGCTGACCTTACCTGTATGGGTAGGAGCTGACCTTACCTGTATAGGTAGGAGCTGACCTTACCTGTACTGGTAGGAGCTGACCTTACCTGTATGGGTAGGAGCCGATTTTACCTGTATAGGTAGGAGCTGACTTTACCTGTATAGGTAGGAGCTGACTTCACCTGTATGGGTAGGAGCTGACCTTACCTGTATGGGTAGGAGCAGACCTTACCTGTATGGGTAGTGACTAACCTTACCTGTATGGGTAATGACTAACCTTACCTGTATGTGTAGGACCTGACCTTACCTGTATGGGTAGCAGCCGACCTTACCTTTATGGGTAGGAGCTGAACTTACCTGTATGGGTAGGAGTTGACCTTACCTGTATGGGTAGGAGCTGACCTTACCTGTATGGGTAGCAGCTGACCTTATCGGTATAGTTAGGAGCTGACCTTACCTGTATGGGTAGCAGCTGACCTTTACCTGCATTGGTATGAGCTGGCCTTTACCTGTATTGGTAGGAGCTGACCTTACCTGTATGGGTAGGAGCTAACCTTTACCTGTATGGATAAGAGCTGACCTTTACCTGTATGGATAAGAGCTGACTTTACCTGTATGGGTAGGAGCTGACCTTACCTTTATGGGTAGGAGCTGACCTTACCTGTATGGGTAGGAGCTGACCTTACCTGTATGGGTAGGAGCAGACCTTACCTGTATGGGTAGTGACTAACCTTACCTGTATGGGTAATGACTAACCTTACCTGTATGTGTAGGACCTGACCTTACCTGTATGGGTAGCAGCCGACCTTACCTTTATGGGTAGGAGCTGAACTTACCTGTATGGGTAAGAGCTGACCTTACCTGTATGGGTAGGAGCTCACCTTACCTGTATGGGTAGCAGCTGACCTTATCGGTATAGGTAGGAGCTGACCTTACCTGTATGAGTAGGAGCTGACCTTTACCTGTATTGGTATGAGCTGACCTTTACCTGTATTGGTAGGAGCTGACCTTACCTGTATGGGTAGGAGCTGACCTTACCTGTATTGGTAGGAGCTGACCTTACCTGTAAGGGTAGGAGCTGACCTTACCTGTATGGGTAGGAGCTGACCTTTACCTGTATTGGTAGGAGCTGACCTTACCTGTATGGGTAGGAGCTGACCTTACCTGTATTGGTAGGAGCTGACCTTACCTGTAAGGGTAGGAGCTGACCTTACCTGTATGGGTAGGAGCTGACCTTTCCACTTAAACAGTGTTGTCTGATAGAGGCGGTCCACATTAACAGGCACTGCAGACCCGTTACTGCCAGGAATGGTAGTCAGTTCTCCAACCCTGAAGTTGGTCAGCATCAGCACAAAGTGTGTTCCATTAACCATATAGCTAAACCAGGACCTGACCTGGGTCGTAGGAAGTTCCTGGTAGGGAGCTAGTGTCACGGAATTGACGTCAGAGATCACGACTGCGGTGTCGGGACGGGTGGTAACATCCACCATTGCTATACCATCAGCCCCCTGGGTCCTCTCCACATCTATGTACAGAATACCGATGTTCTCATCCATAGAAACAGTACTGTTCCTGAAATCAACCAAACAAAACTTGTTTTCTATAATTGAATATTACACCTTTTTCTTAATCTGAGATCAAAAGGTTTAAATTTGAACATTTCTTGAACTCCCCTTGTATTGAATCACTTGAATCCATAATTGTGAATATAGAGTTTGATTACCTGAAGCCTCTGACATACAGCTGCAGTAGACCGTTGGGCGAGTCGTTAGGGTTGATGATGACCAATCTCTCCTGGTACCGACCAAGTACAGCACTATTGTCCGCCTCCTTCAGCTTCACTGTAAACCGTTCTATCTGTTCAGGCTCGCTGTCATCCAGGGCCATCAACTCTATGTACACAGCACTCTAAACAGCCAAACAGTGTAACAAACAGGGAATGCTTAAAACATTTTACATTTGAACCCTAGTTTGTAACTACAAATGTACAAACATTTTTCAAGGTCATTTATTTGACGGAAACTGTATAGCAATACTCTGTACCAGGTACCTACTGGCCAAATATCATGGCCCTAGATGCTCCAGTTCTTAAGAAGAATTTATTTAAAGTTGACAGACGCCTGGCAACGGATTAACGATGGACGAGTAACACACCATACAGTAAGCTCAACTGGCACTTTGCGGTAATAGTTTGAAAAAGATTAAAAGTACCTGTTTGTCCTGAAACGTGGCATACCCCTTGACAGGAGACAAGTCATTGCTGTTTTCAGAAAACTCGGGTATAATTTCAAATGGTACATTGACCACACCATATACACCCGGCCCTCTGACCACCTTGAGTCTGGCTACACTGACAGAAGAGTTATCTCCCCCTGTCTCTTCAATCGTCACACTAGCATCGGTGTCAAACGAAACAATTCCACTGGAGCCATCATTGCCCAAAATTGTCACAGTGGCTGAAGCGACAAAATCAAAAAGAATTTGTGGCACAAACATTTATATCCTAATGACATCTTGTGAACAGAACATAACTGCATTGATTTATTTAGATTGGCTCAAATCACGAATAAAATAATGCATAGATTAAAAGAAATGATACAAATTTTCTTTTAAGAAATAAGCAAATTGTGTGAAAAACAGGAATTTAAGTGAGTCATATGTTTCAAATGGGAAGAACTATTCATTTAATCTGCAAACCATTTGATGCTGTCTTCCAGAGAATGTTTTGTAAATAATGTTTCCCTTAAAGTACATAAAAACAAGAAGGGTGTTCCTACCAGCAGTATATACCCGGGTAGATCACATAAATACCAGCTGAGTACCAACACAATAATTCTTACTGGGGAATCACAGACTTTGGGACATATTCTTTGTGCATGCATTCACCGATTTCTATAGGAACATATAAAACACTTTTTTAAGCTTTGGGTAAATGGAAAAATATTTTATGTAGTCACTGAAAATATGTGTAAGTTTCATAGATTCGTTGCTTTGTTAAAAAGGACACTCGAATCCAAAACCTTTCCCTGACTGAACTGACAAAATGTCAGCGACACTGTCTGGAAAAGATCAATTGTTTCAGCCTGTACCTCTGCTCTGGTTGCCCATCTGTAGACCGTTGGTCGGGTTAGACAGGATCACCTCGAACACCTCGTCAGGTTCTGGTATGTCGTCGTTGAGTATCTCTATTACAATCATCTTATTAGACTCTCCCTTGGCGAAGAACAGCTCCTGTACAAAACACACTTACAGCATTATATTCTCTAACCATCCTATACTATCAATGGGAAGCCCTGGTAATTTTATTTGTTTGTTCATCAGTATCAAAATAGTGTAATGAACATATCTATAACTAATTAAAACATTACAAGTTCACCATAATAAATTTGTTATCACCCAAATCTCAGAGGTCAGCCAAAAACAGCATTTCATGTTATTTCATTAAGTTGTTTTAATTTCAATAATGTTCATATTTCACTCTGGTATTTTCAACAAATTTTCAATAATTTTTCTTTTTAAACTAAAATCTCTAAATAAAACGGCAATGTAAGTTTCATTTGATGAAAATATAAAACAGCAAAGAGACAGAAATAAAAGTATTAATACAGTGATCAGATGAGAATACGAAGATTGTCAGAAATATCACCATCCCTATTTCCATAGAAAGTAGGTCAATGATATCACAGGACAATTATCTTTATATCATAATACAGTAACTGTAAACATGCAGGTTAAGTAAAGAGCTTTTTAGAATTGATCAGTTTTTAATTTGTCTTCAAGAGAGGTTGACTATATCAACAACTTTCCCTTAATCATCATTCATCGCATGTGGCATTTTTGATAAAATAACAATCTTCAATAATTGAATACAAATCTGAAAGATTCCAGATGATGATATTTCTGACTATAAATACCACACCATGAAGTCCTACCTGAATGAAGTGTTTCCTTCACCTATACAATAATCCTGGATTCAAATAAAAGTAAAGTTTGTGAAACAACATAACATCAAACATGCATCTACAACTCAAAACCACCTTAACCACAGAGGTCGTAACCAAGGTAACATAGCCAGATCCAAGGTAACTACAGAGGCTGTTACCCAAGGGGTGTAACTATGGTTACCAAAGAGGCTGTAACCAAGTTTACATAGTCAGACCCAAGGTAACTAAAGAGGCTGTTACCCAAGGGTCATAGCCATCAATATCACCAGCTAGGTTTCCATAGTAACCACCATTACCAAAGGGATCAAGGTTACCTGGGCCAAATGTGGCGTTTCTGTTATGATCTATGCGAGTATAAAATAACACACGGTGAAACAGGACAACATACAGTGTTTATATCTCAATTCCATAAAATGTCTATAATAAAATTAAAAATAAACTATATAACTTAAAGTAAGGAGTTTACAGAATTTCTCATCACCGCAAAATCAATGGCTATGGAGTTAAAGATAACATCATTTTCATATGACGGCACATTATTCTTTCTTATCCTCCTTCAACATTTAATAATTCAAAAAATGCATCAAATGTTTAACTAATCAATATAATAAACAAAACTGAAATAGTTCTATACAAAGGTTCTCAGTTTATGAATTCAAAGTTATATCAGGACAATATTTTCTAGAAATAGATATACTGGTACTTTTTTTTTAATGAAAGGACAAAATTTTATTAACCAAACTTTCCTTAAACTAATTTCAATGTAATATGTGAATTAACCAGCACAATGAAACACATCATCCACATGCATAAAATAACACATTCCAAAAAAGGTGAAAATATGTAGCTTGGAATACCCTGACCCCATAATGTAATATTTCTGAATAATATACATACAACACTTCTGTGCAATCAAGGTTTACCTTTGGGACAATTTTATAGTCGGTCCCCTGGGTAGTGCCCTCGACAATGCTCTGGGCATAATAGAACACAGACACGTCCCCAAATGTCCCTTTGTCTCGAAACACTGTCAGTGAAATATTTTTGGTTATTTCATCAACAGTCACACTGCAACAAAACCAAAACAAAACCATGCACATTTAAATTTATATGACAAAGATATTAAATGATGGCCATATAAAATTGAAATTTTACAATGCAAAGTTAATTTGTAAGTCAGTAATACTTTATCTAAATAAGAAATTAACACTAAGCTATCAAAGTTGGTATCAACAGGATGGTTAAATGATACGGTGGGCTTTAAAGCAGTACGCCCCAATTATCTGTTAGATTTTTTGAAAACGATAAACCATAGGTGTTAAACTCTGAACCCTCCAATGAGGGAGATCACACTCATTCCACATTCTCAATGAGGGAGAAAGTGAATGAAATACGACTGAAACTGAATTTGCTCAATTTGTCTTTCCCTTTTTATGTATCAGAAGTAACTTCAAAAGTATTCATTGGCTCCAGATACCTGTTACAGTCATTACACTCTCTCTCCAGTAATAAGAATATAATTTGACTACAGGATGTCGATTTTGAGTTTGTGGGAGTTTGGACTTAAATGAGGGAGATTTCGAGGGAGATTGGTCATGCAATTTTTTTTCAAAATGAGGAAGTCTCCCTCCTAATAAGGGAGGGTTATTAACAGTATGAAAAAACTATTTTAAATCTATACGATACATACTCTATAGAGTCCTGTGAGAACTGGATGACACCTTTCGTTCCATCGTTGGCGTCAATAATCACCTGTGCCACAGTTCCGAGTCCAGCTTCACATACAATATATAAAACTCAACATCATCAGGTGTTTCCAGTGTAACTTATCCCATTATCAAAACAAACCAATGTCTGAGGTATTGCTGTACCATTGTTTGTAAAAGAGTTTTCAAAGTCAAAATAAATAGTAAAAAGAAACAAAATCAACCATCATATTAATTTTGTGTCAATTAATAGTTTCTGAAATATTTGATTTCCTGATTAAAACCATGATGGAATTAATGATTTGTTTTCTTTGTTTTTTTGTACCTCAAAAATGAAAATTTGATCTCTGGCTAATCATGAAGAGTAAGCTTGGAATATTTGAAACTTTAACAATGAATTCAAATTAAATTACTTTACTGGCAAGAAGTTAATTGTTGGCAAAATAAATTAAAACAAAGCTTTAAAACTCTTTACACAATTTCAATGTTAAATAGCCAGTCGATCGGGACCAACATTTCTATACAAATACCAGAGAGACAAACTTCAGAAAATGAGCCAACACCACCCACAGTACCGACAGTTTAGTACAAAAAGCAGTATAATCAGTAAAAGTAATGTCTAGGAAAACAATCACTTGAACTTATCATAATCAGTAAACTATCATTATCAAGGTTATGTCAAGGAAAGTAATGAATTGAATTAATATCACAATGGAGAATTTTCTTTCCACAAATTCAAAAGAAATGAACACTTTAAAAAGATAAACGTTTAGTCGTAGATAAAGAACACCATTAGCGTTACATATATTACCCAGTTTGGGAGGGATGGCGATGTTGTCGGTGTCCATTAGAGTAACACCTGTCAGAGTAACCTTAAAAACCTCGTCAACTTCAGGTATTTCATCATCCTTGATCTGCACTTTTATTGACGCATCTGACACCCCATCTGCTATATCTACATATCCCTTGATGGGGACGAAGTCCTCATTGACGGAGGCTTCCACTAGTTCCGCTGTGGTAGGGCTCACAGACCCCTCTGTTATCTCATAGGATACTCGCACTATTCCTGTAGTTTGAAATAAATAAATGTAAAATATCTCTTCAGTTTTGGCAAAATGTGTTAGAATAATTATTCCTAAAATTAGTTTACCTAACTTTTCACTTATACATGAAAAATTGCTTGGCAACATTATCTTAAAATTCATCATCACAAACTAAGTGAGACTTTGGTTACAAAAATCATTAAAATCCGTGTTTGATGCTTAATGTAAGTCAAATGTTATCAATGCAAAACTTTTCATTTTGAAAACAGTCTATGCTAATAGATATTAACTGATAATTCAAATAAATATTTTTTCAAACTTCTAATTGAACAGTGTTGCCTTTTATGCTATGCAGTACTAATGCATTAATGCTGATTTCAAGTCATTATCAATATTTCTTTCACACAAAAAATGTTAGTTTTGACATACAAAATAAACTTTTCACTAATCATACATAATGCCCTGAATTTCTCTTTGACATATGAAGTGCTACACTTTTTACTTATCATACCTATTGCTCCAAATTTCCTGTCGACCTGCAGACTCAGCGTGTGCTCAGACTCCTGAACACGGATGTTTAGGGAGGTGGAGGCGAACTGGAGGACACCGTGGGGCTCGTTACTGCCCTGAATAGTGATGGCCGCCTCGTTAAACTGGGAGTCAATCTTTGCCGCTCCTGTTGTGCCGATACCTATTATACAAATAACATTAAATTTATTTAGCCTGATTTTATCTCATAGAAGTTTTGTTTTGACTTTTCTTTAATATCCTTTCAACTACTAAATGTCATTTAAGGATGTACATGTACTTCCATATGCTTCAAGAGCAATGTCTACATGTGTGCCAGAAACATGGCATGTGGGATCTGATGTATGGAAATATCATCAGTTACAGCTGTCCGACAGTTGATGACAGGTAAACATCATCATGCCCCAAACTCAACCAATACTTATCAGATGATTGAGAATTTTTCTTTCATTTTTTTTATTGATGATAAGAGTTTAAGCATAAATATTTAGTTTGATTTAAATTTCAAAATGCATCAGAGGAAGAGATTACCTTCAGTCCTGACATTAGTGAGGAAGATCTGGTACTCTTCGTTAGTTTCTGGCATCTCGTCAACCAACACATCCAAGTTTATGGTTCTAGACACATCTCCCTGTTAGTTACAAATAAAACATTTACACAATTAAATGTCAAATCAGAAAATGAGCTTGAGCTAAAAACTGCCACAAAGTTCCTTCTGAATAAAAATAAAATCAATACAAAATATTTTACAGGATTTTTTTTAATATTTCAAACCTTCCCAATACTCATCATGCTGCATTGTTTACTCCGCTCGAGTTTTACAACAGTCTTATACACACTGTATACATGAACCTGGGATAATTGCAATAGTCTTATCAAAACTGAGATGTTCTCAATGTTTTTCTTCATTTTGTGAAAATGTAGCCCATTTGTTGCTCGGTGAAGCAGTCTGTTATGTATTTACCTGTTGGTAGGTAAATGTTCCACTGTGGACACTGAACCCTTTGCCGGGGTCCAGTCCATCTTTACCCTGTATGTGCCAGTCCACGTGGACAATACCGTAGCTGGAGACTGACCGTGTCACGTTGATGGAGATAGAATCACCTTAAATAGAACACTTTGCTTATTTTTATACAGGTCATGTTTTATATTTGAAAATAATCTAAATGTACATGACATTTATTTTATAATGTTTCACATTTCCTCAATAGAATTTGACAGCATGTATTCTAACAACAGCTCGCCTGATTCCTAGATGTTACTTCAATTCCGAAACCTTTGAGCATTAATATAATTATGACAAAGTTGTTTATTTGAAAATATTTTAATACCCTTTGACCTAATAGCATGCAGGCAGATTAAACGGCCATAAGTCTTGTTGTACTGAAGAAGTCATTTGAAAGATGACCGACAGACAACAGATCTCAAGTCATAGCACAATATAGCATCACAAGAGTTGACATATAAAAGTCTTTACCTTCCTTGGCTAAAACAGATGTCGTATCAAATCCAAGGACACCAGCCACATAGTCGTTCTCCATAATAATAACCTTCACGTGAGCGTCTGGACTGACATCAGCACCGCCTTGTGGATTACGGAGCTGAACTGTCAGTGTCTCATTGAGCTCTGGAGCTGCATCCTCTAGTATTGTCAGGGTTATTACTGAAAAAGCAAGTTTTAGTTATCATGGATACTTTCCATAAAATTGAAATAAATTGGAATTCAGATCTAACAGGGAACAGAAATATAAAGTTTTTATGCATTGAGAAAGAATGAAATTCACAAGAACACATTTAGAATAATATACAAATATTAAATTACTTGTAAAAATAGCTCAAATAATTGAGATTTGGATGTCTCCTAATTTCTAAACCAGGGGGAGATAAGCTAGTAGTTATATATATATATATATATAAATGCAGTTGAGAAATTCTTGATAAAAACCGGTAACCAGACTTGGGAACAAATTACAATGTCAAATTTGACAGGATGTCAGAAATATTAGGTGTTAGATTATAAGACCGGTTTTGCTGCACAAGTTTTTTATTTATGTTTATGGTACTTAAAACATTGGGGCAAAAGGCACAAACAAAGCCTTAGTTGTATGTCTAGCATTACAGAAAATATTGATGTAAACTCACATATCCTAGTTTGTCCAGCAGCAAACTGTAGGGTGGCCCCGTCAGCCCTGTAATCCACGCCATTCTGGGCACTGGTCGCCGTCATGTTGATAAACCAATCCACCGCAACATCACCTACATTTCCTCCTGTAAGTTCAAGTAAGACATTTCTTGGAATAAAACAGTCAAACAAGTTTTTACTTATTTTTTACTACCCAGGTAGTTTGGAAAAAAATGTGTCATTAGTTATTCAAAGAATTTTTTAAATCATATCACATCAATTGTGCTTGGCTGTAGATTTAAAACTGACTTGAGATAAAGCCATTCTTATGACAAAGTTTGAACCATCTCACGCCAGCAACCATTGTTGCCTTGTTTATTACAGATTATGATCAACTTTTACACACTTTGGAGAACAAGTACTAAATGTACTGAATTTGCTAGCTATTAAGAGAGTATTACCCTGTCTCTCTACAATGAGGTCCACGGCATACTGGGGCTTCTCTTCCACAGGAAGATAGTGACCGCCATTTGTTCCCGCGGGACTGTCACTGAACACAGTAAATATCCCATATGCATTGTCATTCTTCAAAATATTCACAGTCGCCTTGTTCAGGGATCCGAGAGTAGGGGGATACTTGTTTGACCCTTCAGCAGATATGACCTCTACACGGGTCAATACGACCCTGAACTTTTCTCCTAGTTCTGGTAGAGTGTCTGCTAGAATGGTCAATGGAATGGCTCCTTCGTTTACTTGGTCATTGATGAGGACATAGCCATTGGTGACAACTCCAAAATCTTGACCAGGAGTTGCCCGCATCATCAGCAGCTCCTGTGTCTACATTATAAAAGAAACAGTTCTTTAATAACCATAATCGACACAGACTATTCAAACAACACAATATAATCTATGTCCTCAACTATTAACATCACTGAGAGAGGTTTGTTTATAACAACAGTGACACTGAGTAAATACATGGTACATTCGCATATGCAGCTGAAATAGTTGGACCTGTTGAACCTGAAAGAAAACATCTGATACATATTTACACCAAGGCTGGAAGCTGGTAAATCTGACAAGTGTAGATTGAGGGTTCCAGACGTACCAGACAGAAACTAACTGGCTGACTGTCGACAGTTTGCATTTTTTATTTTTAAGTGAATCAAGATGCAGCTATGAAGATATGATATATAATTTATTCGACGTGTGAAAGAATGATATGCTATTCTTGACATAACGTTCCATTCTCAGAAACTATGGATTTTAAGCTCTGCCTATGGTTCGGTCCAAGTACGTTCCTTTATCGTGGAATATTTCTGCCTGTCTTCAACTGAATGATCAGTATGTCATGTAGTTGTGCATCAGCATTTTTTATCTCAGATTTCGACCCCTTTTAATTAAGAGTGATAAAGCCCTTTATGGGAAAAACCTGTCCAGATAGATTTTGATGACAGTATGTTATGTAGTTGGGCATTAGCATTTTGATTTCAGATTTCGACCCCTTTTAATTAAGGGTGTTACAGCCCTTTATGTGCAATTGAATATGAACAATTTCTCATGAAAATTCCCATTTCTGTAAGTTGACTGTCAAGGCCAGTAAAGGTTTATAAACTACCAGCATCTGGGGGGGGGAGGGGTATTAGTTATCCTAGGGATGACAGTTTTAGTTGACAAAGTACCCCATTATAGCCAACACTGACCTTGACCTGGTTTTTGTTGTAGTACTTCACTCCTGCTTTAGCGATAAGCGGCTGGTCGGCGCGGGTGATGTACCACACACAGGTACTCTGGTTCCCATCCACCATAACCTCAAACGCCAGGCAAGCATCCACCTTCAGGCAGCTGGACGCACATTCCTAAATAAAGAGGACATCTTTTACCAATATGCTACCCAAATTGTTATTGACCAACATTGAGCCTTTCGGGTTAGTCACGAGAAATTCAAGGGTTGTAGAGAGCGAAAGTTGGCATAACACCTGGAGTAAAGAGGATACATTATCAAAAGGCTCTTCTATCCACATTGTTTTTTCTGTTTTCTTTTTTATATTTCATTTTATTTTATATATTCTTCAGAGAATGTAACTCAAAACTGGGAATAACGAGGCTTTGTGTTATAAGAATGGTCCGTGTCATACCATCAGAGGGTCATCCTTGTCCGCTACTTCTATATTACCCCCAGGGGTTACCCGACCCCCGTCTTGTGGGGAGTCAAAGTACATCAGCAGGGATCTCCCGTCTGCCATGGCTTCCTCCACAACGTTTATTTGTTCTGTGGTGTAGTAAACACGCAGAAGTCCGAATGTACCACCTCTGTAAATAGCAACATGAACAATTGGAACAATTCTTGTATTTTATGTATCATGTTCAGTGGATAATCAATTCCCTGGCCTGCACATTATGTGTACATGTGTGTATTACAAGGATTCTATGAGGATCACAGAGCTCTTAGGGTCTTCATTAGCACATTCTAAATTCGTTTTTCAAATTCTGAATACTTACTTTCAAATACTGACTTTTCCGTTTTTAATTATTAACCCCAACGACATCAATAATTGTTCGATACATGAATTTGTAAACATTGCTTGACACTTGTAAAAGCAAAAACTACATTTCTACTGATAAGTTGACATATATACATTTATCTGATTTTTGTCACTCTCTTTTCCTGAGACTTTATCTATTATATCAAATACATAATATAGAATTACAGGTTGAATTAATTTAAAACGATTATAATGATATATCAGTATTCAAGTGGTTTAGAGTTAAGGTCATATAAGGACATGCCAGGTTTAGGTGGTGGACAAAGAGTTCACAAAGAAAAACCACCGACCTGCGACCAGTACCTTGTACCTGTTCCATGCAGGCCTCGAACCCACGACTCAGAGGTGGAGGGTTAGTGGCAGTAGAATGTCAGACACCTTAACCACTAGGGCACCACAGCCTTCTTACAATACACAGCATACTTTGATAATTGCAACTGAAGCATTCGGCAAACATGAGTAATAGACCAGCAAAAGGTGAAATTCATTTTGTAGAAAGTTTTGAAATAACAAAGTCTATATTTTACAGAGCTTTCTCTACTTACAGCCTGGCCAGTCTGATGTACTGGACACTGCTGGTATCTCTCTCCTCCACACTGTAGTTATGGGCCGCAAACTGCACTGACCCGTGGGGGTTATCATTGGCCGCTATTGTGAAAATTAAGCTATTCCGCTCCCCAATACGTCCTTCATTGTTGGCATTTACAAGAGTGAACGTTATACCCTGAAATCAGAATCAATAGCTACTCAAAAGCATTTGATATGTTAAGCATTTACATGTAACAAACATTGGTAGAGTACTGCTCCTGAAGTTGTAAGTCTTGAACCAGAGATGGTGTCAAAGCCACAAATGCTTGCCTGTACACACATAATTTGTAATTTTTATTTACTGTGTAGTTTTTCTAGTCTGCAAGCATGGTCATTCAAGCGGAAAATATAAGTCCAATCCAGCATCTGAAGGTTCGCATGTGTTGTGTATCCTTAGACACACCAAGCTAGTAAGTTTGGTTGATGTAGGACTTATTGTTACTTCACAACAGACTCAATCATTCTTCTTAACCATTTTCACGCTGATGCTGATGCCGATGTCGACGCCGACCACGGGGGTATTGCAATAGCTCTCCCTACGAACAAGGGGCTAAAAACAGGTTTTATTCTGGCTATTCAAGTGATTTGTTACTCAATTTAGGCTTGACTTTAGATGAAATGGAATTCTACCAATTTCTCTGTCAGGTAAAAATTTCATCTTTGGCCAAAACAAGGCTTTATCACACCACAAGATCAATCCTTGTTCCTTAATCACTTCTTGGGCTCATCATTATAGATACAATGTACAAGCACTCTCATACTTGACCTTTGCATAAAATGGATTACAATCTCAGATTCTCTAAAGAAAATTTACTCAGAGCAATGATAGATACTGAGTAAGGATTGAAAGGACACAAGAAGACAGACATCAGCTACACTATATGGTCCCCTTTGAAAAGGTGAAAGGTGTAACAAAAGTGTCTTTGTGTGATAGTGTATTCTTTATTATACAGTTATGTTTGTGTAGACAATACCTACCTCGGGACCCTCTGGGACGTCGTCTGGTAGGACAGACACTCTTATATTTCTGCTGGCCTCATTACTGACGAAGTGTATAGATCCAGCTGTGGGTACCAAGTCAGTGTTGGGCGGCTGATCTGTAATTAAGTTCACATAGTGAGGACACCAACATAAGCGTATTTAACTTCTGCAAGGTAAAGGGTATGAACTGTTAACAGGCAATTTGCAAATGCACCTAGCTATTGTAGTCAATAATGGCTATTCTCATTATCCTCACCAGGGTAACAGTAGCCTTCTTCTACTGTTATCCCTTCCCTAGTGATCTTTGTATCTGGCCTGCTGACAGATTTACCTACCTTTGTATCTGGCCTGCTGACAGAGTTACCTACCTTTGTATCTGGCCTGCTGAAAGAGTCACCTACCTTTGTATCTGGCCTGCTGACAGAGTTACCTACCTTTGTATCTGGCCTGCTGAAAGAGTTACCTATCTTTGTATCTGGCCTGCCAGTCCACACTGACAACTCCCATGCTGACAGAGTCACCTACCTTTGTATCTGGCCTGCTGACAGAGTTACCTACCTTTGTATCTGGCCTGCTGAAAGAGTTACCTATCTTTGTATCTGGCCTGCCAGTCCACACTGACAACTCCCATGCTGACAGAGTCACCTACCTTTGTATCTGGCCTGCTGACAGAGTTACCTATCTTTGTATCTGGCCTGCTGATAGAGTTACCTATCTTTGTATCTGGCCTGCCAGTCCACACTGACAACTCCCATGCTGACAGAGTCACCTACCTTTGTATCTGGCCTGCTGACAGAGTTACCTACCTTTGTATCTGGCCTGCTGATAGAGTTACCTATCTTTGTATCTGGCCTGCCAGTCCACACTGACAACTCCCATGCTGACAGAGTCACCTACCTTTGTATCTGGCCTGCTGACAGAGTTACCTATCTTTGTATCTGGCCTGCCAGTCCACACTGACAACTCCCATGCTGACAGAGTTACCTACCTTTGTATCTGGCCTGCTGACAGAGTAACCTACCTTTGTATCTGGCCTGCTGACCTGCCAGTCCAACCTGACAACTCCCATGCTGACAGAGTTACCTACCTTTGTATCTGGCCAGAGTTACCTACCTTTGTATCTGGCCTGCTAGTCCACACTGACCACTCCCATGCTGACAGAGTTACCTACCTTTGTATCTGGCCTGCTGACCTGCCAGTCCAACCTGACCACTCCCATGCTGACAGAGTTACCTACCTTTGTATCTGGCCTGCTGACCTGCCAGTCCAACCTGACCACTCCTATGCTGACAGAGTTACCTACCTTTGTATCTGGCCTGCCAGTCCTCACTGACCACCCCCATACTGACAGAGTTACCTACCTTTGTATCTGACCTGCTGACAGAGTTACCTACCTTTGTATCTGACCTGCTGACAGAGTTACCTACCTTTGTATCTGACCTGCTGACAGAGTTACCTACCTTTGTATCTGGCCTGCGGACAGAGTTACCTACCTTTGTATCTGGCCTGCTGACAGAGTTACCTACCTTTGTATCTGACCTGCTGACAGAGTTACCTACCTTTGTATCTGACCTGCTGACAGAGTTACCTACCTTTGTATCTGGCCTGCCAGTCCACACTGACAACTCCCATACTGACAGAGTTACCTACCTTTGTATCTGGCCTGCTGACAGAGTAACCTAACTTTGTATCTGGCCTGCCAGTCCACATTGACCACTCCAATGCTGACAGAGTTACCTACCTTTGTATCTGGCCTGCCAGTCCACACTGACAACTCCCATACTGACAGATTTACCTACCTTTGTATCTGGCCTGCTGACAGAGTTACCTACCTTTGTATCTGGCCTGCTGACAGAGTTACCTACCTTTGTATCTGGCCTGCTGACAGAGTTACCTACCTTTGTATCTGGCCTGCTGACAGAGTTACCTACCTTTGTATCTGGCCTGCGGACAGAGTTACCTACCTTTGTATCTGGCCTGCCAGTCCACACTGACAACTCCCATACTGACAGAGTTACCTACCTTTGTATCTGGCCTGCTGACAGAGTTACCTACCTTTGTATCTGGCCTGCTGACAGAGTTACCTACCTTTGTATCTGGCCTGCTGACAGAGTTACCTAACTTTGTTTCTGGCCTGCCAGTCCACACTGACCACCCCCATGCTGACAGAGTTACCTACCTTTGTATCTGGCCTGCCAGTCCACACTGACCACTCCCATGCTGCCTCCTGTCCTTATCACTGTGACGTTGACCACAAACGGACTTCCATTCTCTGGTTCCTCTACTGATATCTCATTAACGGCAAATTCTGGAGATCAAATAGAATTAAGTAAAACTTTAAAATACCGGTATAGTTGCATGCTTAGAGCACAAATTAATGAATAAGATACAAATCGAAAATTCAATTACTTCTTCGAAGAAATTTCTCCTCCATTTTCAAATGAAAAATAAAGCTTGGTCATTGAATTAATTTTCAAGCCTTACATGACTCACTTTATCTAAACAGACTATTGATTCTATACTTCACAATGTCTACATTCTGAGGACACACTTATAATCTACAACGATAGCTGTCAAACAACTCTTCAGTTAATCACACAGCACTGCACGCCAAATGTTGGGATTTGTTGTAATCTTATGACACTGTAACAAACATCCTTTACATTAGCATATCTATCAAGTAAAGTTAAATACTTCAATCCACAGAAGTAACATCCACTTACCAAAGGCACCCGTGGGGTCATCAGAGGGCAGGATATTAACAACACAGTATGTGTTGGTGCCAAGGACTGCATCCCCTGTGATCTGATCCAGAATCTCTACATAGAATGTCTCCCTCTGCTCGGGAACCAAGTCCTCCCTAACAATGATCGGCAGGGCTTTACTTCTCTCACCATCTAGGAGAACCACAGTGTCTGACAACATCTCAAAGTCTAGGTGTTCTAGAGCTGTACCGTTCACCACTCGGAACTTCACAGATACCTAACAAAACCATTAAATACACAATGTGAGACGAGAGTTAATTACTTCATCTGCCTGCCTTGGGATATTGACATTTTTATTCCTATGTCCCAAAAGCCCCACCTACCCTTCCTAGTGAAACTTACCTCCCCAAAGGTTCCCCCCTTCCTGGTGACACTTACCTTCCCAAAGGTTCCCCCCTTCCTGGTGACCCTTACCTCCCCAAAGGTTCCCCCCTTCCTGGTGACACTTACCTCCCCAAAGGTTCCCCCACTTCCTAGTGACACTTACCTCCCCAAAGGTTCCCCCCTTCCTGGTGACACTTACCTCCCCAAAGGTTCCCCCCTTCCTGGTGACACTTACCTCCCCAAAGGTTCCCCCCTTCCTAGTGACGTTGACGTCTGGGTTGGACTTTGATTCCTCTGTAAATACAGACAGTGGTGTGATTTCGAGGACACCGTGAGCATTGTCGTTGATGTCTATGATGATCTGACCATATCTTTCGGCCGCAATACCAAGCATGGGAGAGTTGGGCACTGCAACAGGACAAAACAATCATTACTCTTTTACATAAATCACACGTTTGCTATTCATTGTTTCACAAAGCATTAAATTTACATGACTTTCGAACATTTAGCCTTTTTTTCTGAATAATTTATGGCCAATCATTCATGACACATCCTAAAGTTAGTTTACCTCTCTTTACCTGCTATTATGAATTTAGGATTGCTACCTGTATTGCACACCTTTTCCTACCCTAATTAACATATCTGGTGCCCTTACCTGGGTCAGCCTGAGCAGCAGTAACGATGCTGACTTGTGTTAGTTGTACAAACACAGACTCGTCACTTTCTGGTTCCTCGTCCTCCAGAATCAGAACCACAAAGGTTCCCTCCGACTGATCAGCAGCAAACCTGACCGTTCCCTCAGCTGCCCGAAAGTCCTTGTCACTCGCCCTAACAACCGTGCCAGAAATAAAGGGAGGCGACTCCAAGGGCGTCAGTGTTTTATAGCCAACATCCACAACACCAAATTGTCCTTGCTGCCTCTCTATGGTGATGGTTATGTCTGTAAGAGATCATTCGAATTGCAAATTCATAGTCTTTATATATTTATCAAAACATTATATCTGATTTTATGAATGCACCATTCTGATTTTTGTGTGAAACCTTACTTTTGAGAGCTTCTGTAACGATGACAGGGCGTTGGTCATTGGCGATGACAAACATTCCATAGGGGTTATCATTGGCTTTGATGACCAGCTTAGCTGTTATCAAATCTGGAGCAGCCAGACTTCCCTGTAATACGATATTATAAATATATGTAAGATGTACAACCAACTTCACCAACATCATTTATAATGTGTGTCCCATAAAACCATACTTATCTAAAGACATCGCTTATAGAGATGATGAATGGGTTCTGAACAATCACTGAAAAGTTACAATAAGTTATACACAGCATGGACCTCAATTAAATATTTTACACAAATATCATAATACATGTAAAAACTATTGAAATTTTACCATTTCTCAGGAAGAATTGTGAATTTCCCAATATTCAGCTTGACTTATTTTGCTCATGCAGACAGAACTTAAATCTTTGATAAAGAAATGTGATATTTTACACAATAACTCAGACAACAAACCCTGCTAGCTGCTGACAGCTGTATTTGGAAGAGTTCATCTAATTCTGGTACTGTATCCCCGCGAATTTTCACCTCGAATGTTGCCATGGTAACAGCATGATTAAAGGTCACATTTCCTGTGGTTTCTTTGACATCATTGTCAGGCTGACCTAGAATCTGCCACGTCACATTGGATGCTCCCAAGCTGCCCTGCTTGCGTATGATCTAACCAACATATGAAGTACAATGTTTTATGATGAAATTCTGATAAGAAAAATCAAAATGCTTTTCTTTCGAAATGTAAATCAGTTTTCAACATTTGGTCAATTATCAAACTTTTCACATCAGCAATAGGGCTCAGGTTACTGTTGGCACTGTTTTAACATATTTCTTAAACGGTAAATTGAGCAAACATAATTATCTGATAATCAAAATAAGATTTTATGAAAAAATTTCATGAAATAATGCTTACAGTACCAAGACTAACAACAAGAATGTGAAATGTTTTATATTCTACCTTTAGATCTAGAGTTACTATCAAAAATTCACAGAATTCCGCAGCAGTTGAAAATGAGAGTATACCCAGAAACCAGCTCCATTAAGGCTTTTCCATTATCTTTTTTCAGACTTTAATCATAATATATGTAAATAAAGGAGCACTAGAAAGTCACCTGTAGTATGACTGTGCTGAAACCCGAATCTCCAATCTCCTCCGTCTCTACATTTAGTGAGGATGTTCCGAATTCAAACACACCAAAGGCTCCATCCGAGTGGTTGATGGTGACGGTAATGGGGGAGGCCAACCCTACAGCAGCACCCCCTGTAGGGTTGAGCAGGTCCACATTGAAATACTTCTGGTCCTCCGGCAGATTGTTGTCCAGTATGGCTATGTTAATGAAGTCATATAACTGACCAGGCTGAAATGTCAGACGTCCAACTCCTGCCTGGAAATTAATTTTGGTATCTTATAATTAAGTCATACTCATCGAAAAAGAGCTACACTGAACCCCTCAGCAAGGGCCAGATCACATCATAAACCATAACCAAGTATACAGAACTAACACATCACAACTAGCTCTGACATTCATGTAATACATGTTTATTTTCACCTTTAATTTGTTTTTCTTTTATTTATCTTTGACATATTTGCCTGAAATAATAGATATCATTTTAAAAGTATAGAACAAATAGCACTAAATCCTTCCATTGTTTTACCTGGTAGAAGAAATAGAGAGTTGTCTCCCTTAGACTGACAGCTTACTTCATTTGCCTCAATATTATTATGGCATTTTGAAAAAATCCCAGAAATGTTTTAGAAATGCATTAACAAGACAAAGATGACAAGTAGTACATTAATTTTGAAGTATAGGTATGTATCTCCAGTATTCGAAGTGAATTACATTTCATATTATTCATTAAGATCTTTGCTGTAGTAAATGACAGACACCAAAACAGAATAAAAATTCTTCTTTTTCTTTTTCTTTCTTTTCTTCTTCCCCATTACTCTGCACAACCTCCTCTGGAGTATTTTCATAGATGATTTGTTTCACATGAGAAACAGTGCCGTTAAAAGAAACCATTAAAGCATTGAAAGAAGTTGAAACTCTCTACTGTTGGGGGTACAACATAGAGTGTTGGGGAGTATTTACCTTAAAGTCTTAAACACTCATAGTCAACAGATATCAAGAAACAGTTCATCCCTCCATGACAATCAATGCAATTTCTTTAAGTGATGGAAACATTTCAATTCTATCCTTTTACCCATTTTGCTATAAAGCTTATGATACAGAATTTTTCAACAATTCATTCAATGTTACAATCAAGCTACACCTAGATACATGGACAGGTCTAGGAGGGATTAAAGAATTACATTAAACTTTGACAGGTATTCAGTACTGGGCGACCATCACCTGTATTTATCGGTACACTGTATTGAACACCTTTACAACAGCGTACACTAGCAGTGTACACCCCCGTAACACACAACTCTATATAACTCTCTCTGTATAGGATTGACAGGTATTCAGTACTCGGCGACCACCACCTGTATTTAACAGTACACTGTATTGAACACCTTTACCTCAGTGTACACTAACAGTGTACACCCCTGTAACACACAACTCTATATAACTCTCTCTGTATAGGATTGTCAGGTATTCAGTACTCGGCGACCATCACCTGTATTTAACAGTACACTGTATTGAACACCTTTACCTCAGTGTACACTAACAGTGTACACCCCGTAACACACAACTCTATATAACTCTCTCTGTATAGGATTGACAGGTATTCAGAACTGGGCGACCACCACCTGTATTTATTGGTACACTGTATTGAACACCTTTACTAAAGCGTACACTTACAGTGTACACCCCCGTAACACACAACTCAATATAACTCTCTCTGTATAGGATTGTCAGGTATTCAGTACTGGGCGACCATCACCTGTATTTATTGGTACACTGTATTGAACACCTTTACTACAGCGTACATTAACAGTGTACCCCCCCCATAACACACAACTCTATATAACTCTCTCCGTATACGACACCATTGTCCTGGGATGTACCCCCCAATAACACACAACTCTATATAACTCTCTCTGTATAGGCCACCATTGTCCTGGGATGTACCCCTCCCCCCCCCGTAACACACAACTCTATATAACTCTCTCTGTATAGGCCACCATTGTCCTGGGATGTACACCCCCATAACACATAACTCTATATAACTCTCTCTGTATAGGACACCACTGTCCTGGGATGTACCCCCCCATAACACACAACTCTATATAACTCTCTCCGTATACGACACCATTGTCCTGGGATGTACCCCCCCATAACACACAACTCTATATAACTCTCTCTGTATAGGCCACCATTGTCCTGGGATGTACCCCCCCCCCCCCCCCCCCCGTAACACACAACTCTATATAACTCTCTCTGTATAGGCCACCATTGTCCTGGGATGTACACCCCCATAACACACAACTCTATATAACTCTCTCTGTATAGGATTGTCAGGTATTCAGTACTCGGCGACCATCACCTGTATTTATCGGTACACTGTATTGAACACCTTTACCTCAGTGTACACTAACAGTGTACACCCCCGTAACACACAACTCTATATAACTCTCTCTGTATACGACACCATTGTCCTGGGATGTACACCCCCGTAACACACAACTCTATATAACTCTCTCTGTATAGGATTGTCAGGTATTCAGTACTCGGCGACAATCACCTGTATTTATCGGTACACTGTATTGAACACCTTTACCTCAGTGTACACCCCCATAACACACAACTCTATATAACTCTCTCTGTATAGGATTGTCAAGTATTCAGTACTCGGCGACTATCACCTGTATTTATCGGTACACTGTATTGAACACCTTTACCTCAGTGTACACCCCCGTAACACACAACTCTATATAACTCTCTCTGTATACGACACCATTGTCCTGGGATGTACACCCCCGTAACACACAACTCTATATAACTCTCTCTGTATAGGATTGTCAGGTATTCAGTACTGGGCGACCATCACCTGTATTTATCGGTACACTGTATTGAACACCTTTACTACAGCGTACACTAGCAGTGTACACCCCCGTAACACACAACTCTATATAACTCTCTCTGTATAGGCCACCATTGTCCTGGGATGTACATCCCCGTAACACACAACTCTATATATCTCTCCCTATATGACACCATTGTCCTGGGATGTACCCCCCCCCCCCCCTTAACACACAACTCTATATAACTCTCTCTGTATAGGCCACTATTGTCCTGGGATGTACACCCCCGTAACACACAACTCTATATAACTCTCTCTGTATACGACACCATTGTCCTGGGATGTACACCCCCGTAACACACAACTCTATATAACTCTCTCTGTATAGGATTGTCAGGTATTCAGTACTCGGCGACCATCACCTGTATTTAACAGTACACTGTATTGAACACCTTTACCTCAGTGTACACCCCCGTAACACACAACTCTATATAACTCTCTCTGTATAGGATTGTCAGGTATTCAGTACTGGGCGACCATCACCTGTATTTATTAGTACACTGTATTGAACACCTTTACCTCAGTGTACACTAACAGTGTACACCCCCGTAACACACAACTCTATATAACTCTCTCTGTATAGGATTGTCAGGTATTCAATACTGGGCGACCATCACCTGTATTTATCAGTACACTGTTTTGAACACCTTTACTACAGCGTACACTAACAGTGTACACCCCCGTAACACACAACTCTATATAACTCTCTCTGTATAGGACACCATTGTCCTGGGATTATAGCCAGACTCCACTAATTTCATTCCGATGAGGAAATCATAGGGCCCTCTCATTCTTGTAACCACATACTGCACATAGTTCTGTATTTATTATTCTTTGGTCGTAAGTTTAAGAAATCACTTCCATTTTTAAGCATTTGTCATTTCGTTCAAATGCCAAACATGACAAAAGAAAGTTAAGGATAAACACTGTTTCCCTTACCGAGCCCTGTGAAAATTGGAAGTTAAGCTAACAGTGAATAAGATATGGTTTTATAAAGTCTTCACCGGAAGCAATTGAATCTCGTTTTGTGTGTATAGGTGCAGCACAGCATGAACCCAAACATGAAGATGTAAAGCCTCATAACATTTTTACAGACCTTCTTAACTGTATGATTTGTTGACAGTATAAAAGTGAAAACCTTTTCACAAATAACAAATACCCATGTTGGTTTTAAATTTTAGTAACATTCTTTGAGTCATTGACGCAATAAAGTAAAATATCCGTTCGAAGTTGCAGTCTCTATCTACAGTCTGGGAGGTATTCGTAGTTCATCAGGTGTACTTTGACAAATCTACATGCTTTAAAATGTGGATCCTTCTCTTCTTCACTTTGATACAATTTTCACAGCAGATACAAAATCCATTGTCATCCTGTCAACTTCAAGTCAATAATTGTCAGTACAGATTTACATTGACTGAGAGCTTTGGCGAAGGATGCCAAGAAACCAGTCCAGATAACTACTTCGGGAAATCAGAAAATGAAGGAACTGGAAGACGAAGGAAAAGGACTACATCTGACATAGAAACACACAATGTGTCTGTTGAACTTCACAAAATCAGGCGGCGCTTATTAAGAGCTCAGAGCAACCTGGTGAAATCAATGGGGGACTTGTCAAAACGGTTCCATAGAGGATTGCGCAGACTTGAGGACAAACTTGATAATCTTGACAGTAATGATCAGTCTAAGCTAGATGTCGAGGGTCGGGATGGCGGACTCAGATGCCCACATGGATTTGAGTTTGTTAAGAGCTGGGACTCATGTTATATGCTGTCAAACTTCAATGCTACCTGGTACGAGGCTCGTGACTACTGTGCCGCTCTGGAGAGTGAACTTGTCAGCCTCAAAAACGAGAAGGAACACAACCTGCTGGCTTTTATCATCAAAAACTCACCAGGTATGTCCAACCATATAGGTAACATGGTTATTGTCAACAACTTATGTATATATCTCCTTAAATTGATTAGTTTCATCCCCTTAAGTTTTTATAGACATAAACTTTATTTGTTTTATAAAGATTTTAGTTTTTAAAAGTTACATTAATTACTTTTGTTGGCAAGGATTTTAGCATAGAGGGTGTTTAAATTGGGGAGAAAACCAGATCTTCCCTTGAAAATACCCGAATGATCCAATATCTGTTTAAGTCCAACCCTTTCCCACCTTAGTGAAAGTCCAGTGTGCTATCAACTGAACCCCCTGCACTCTAAAAAAAGTATTACTTAGTAGTCGATTTTTACTTAAATAAAGTAGATATTTTACTTGCACATTACTTAGTATTACTAAGTTACGATTGGTCATTACTTGTTTTGCAGCGTATATTACTTAGTAATCCAAATCTACTTGTTTTAAGTAATATGCAGTAATGCTTTACTAGTTTTAAGTAGTGTGCTTACTTAGATAGTTATTTTAAATAATTGCTAAAATCAGATTACTTACTTTGAGCAATGTGATTACTTAAGTTACTGATGTTGATTATTCCCGAATTTAAAGTAGGTTTATATAGCTGCAATAAGCAATTTAACATATGTTTACTATCCGTGCATTATGCAAGCTGTGTTTCAATAACAAATTATTTTATTTTCATAATTTACGGGTTAAATTAAAATACCTGCATTTGTAATAGATGTTAACAACTCCTTCAAATGAGAAAATGTTTAAAATAAATGTGTAATCTGATGTTATACTATAACTATGTACTCAAATGTGATATGCTTTTCTTAAATAAATATTATTATTATTGGAACATGATGGATACACCTAGGCCTATATATACCTACATATCAATCCTTTTGTTAAATATAATATTATTTCAAATCCCCGCCATATTCTGAGTTTAAAAATTTGAGTTGTCCCCCCTTAAGAGCTCTCTATCGTTAACGGTAAAAATAGTACCAGCTTCCTGTTTAATTTCAAACCATGTGCGTTTGTCAGTTTCTTCGTGTTGAATCTAAATTCTGCTAAAGATTATACTCTTACAAGATGTTAATGTCACACAAAAAGGAGAAAAACACTGTGAAATACGCTACGGAATGTAGGAATGTGTGTTCAAATGCCTGAACCTTTCTGATACGGGATTGTCGCCGTGTTTGTCAGAAAAGTCTTGGAGTGGATAACGGTCGGCAAGTATGCCAAGCAACATTCAACGGGCCTTACTGACATCTCAGCTGTTAATTCACATAGGATCGTATACTCGTGCAGAACGTCTTTCTGTCGCCGGATAATGAGGGTAAGCAATAATAACTGTCTGTTATAACTTACTGAGTGTTTTGAATTAGAGTCGCATCTGCCCACGGTAAACTCGTCCAAAGTCACCACGGCCCACGGTAACCTCAGCCGAAGTTAGTCATCCCATGTGAATCTTGGACTCGTATTTTAAGATTTGTAATTGAATATTGTTTTAATGTGTCTTATTTAAATTTATTGCAATGTATTACGAAAATTGACTGTTACAACATTATTGCCAACTAAGTTCATAGCCATACAATTGCGTGTTTTGAATTAGCTTTATTTTTTTCAGGATACGTTCTAAGGAATCAAAGATATAGTTGAAAGAACACCAATCATGTGCCGATTCACAGATGAACAAGCTCATTGTGATACAATACCAAGTGTGGATGCACCAGGACTGCGGACGGGCAGATTGATGAAAACCAAGAATTAATATTCCAGCTGAAGAAATGTGTGAACATTGAATTTTATTACGGTGACCACTTCGGGAATAATCGCGACAATATTGATTTGCACATTATTTTGGTTATTTGTTTGTATTTAATGTTATTAAATGTACTATTTATGTCCTATATTTTCACAATAAAATGGAATTTGTTGTTAAATCTTATTTATCTCATACTTCCAGTAGAAATTATCCAACAATTACTACAAAATAAGTACTACATTTTTTACCAACTAAAACAATCATGTATTTTGTTTTATTAGGTGGGTGATCTAGTGTACATGTATGTACTTAAATAATTACTTATTTTTTAAGTGTTTTTTGCTTGAATTAAGTAATACAATTACTGTACTTGTTTTTAAGTATTATATTACTTAATGCAAGTAGAAAAAACTAAACTACTTATAAACAAGTAATTCAATTACTTAATTAAAGTAAAAAACTAGTTAATAAGTAGTAAAACTACTTGTTTTTAAGTAATATTAATACTTGAATTTAGTAATGTTATTACTTACAAATAGTAATATTAATACTTATTTTTAAGTAAGAATATTACTAGATTCAAGCAGAAAAGCTACTTAAAAAAATATTATATTACTTAATTTAAGTAGAATTATTGCTAAATTTAAGTTGAATTATTACTTAAATTTTACGTTTAAGTAGTATAATTACTTAAAACAAGTAAGTATTGTGTTTAGTTTAAGTAAGTATTTTGACTACTAAGTAATATATTACTTAGTAGTATGATTACTTAAAAATGATTACTAAGTATTACTTATCAGGATTATTGATTACTTAACCGTCTGACAACTTTTTCTACTTGTTTTAAGTAATAATATTGCTTGTTTTAATAATCCTAAGTAATATTTTTTTTAGAGTGTGACCTCTGACCCTTTCCCCCGGCCCTCGGTCACCCCAGTAGACTCTACCATACATTAACATGGATGAGTCCTTTATGACATAGTGGTGAAAGTGTTAAATTTTATTATATAAATTATAATGGTCGGGTGGTGGTGCAGCAGATAGCACACTTGCCTTTCACCAAGGTGGTCAGGGTTTGACTCCCAGACTGGTTGTGAAAAGGTATGGGATCACCTGCCTGACCACGTGGGTTTTCTCCTGGTACTCCGATTTCCTCCCACTATAAGACCCCTTGCGCGCTAACATCCGGGCCAACAAGAGTGATTTATATAAGTATGATAACTTGTTTATTTTTATAAATTAAAGATATAAAACTTCTTGCTGCTGACTGTCATGTAATGTCACTCTAGCATAATATCAAAGATAAAACAGACTGAAATGAATATATCTGTTTGATATATGTAGCATGTACACGTTAATAGCTTATGATGATTCAAAACTCAGAAAACAAGGCACATTGGATCATGAAATATCTTGGGGCAAATTATCTGTAAGTGCAATTTTGTCAGCAAACAATGCCATAAGTTAACAAGACTATGCAGTTCTTACATATCTCATAATTCTTTTTCCAACTAAACTGTATAATTGCATTACAGTGTACCAAAAGGTGCCTGGATGGTGGATGAGTGGAACATTCCACGACACCACTCGTCAGTGGATGTGGAAGTCAGAAACTTTGATGCAGCCTTTTGCGTTTATAAAGTGGGCACCGGACGAGCCTAACGAGGAGTCACTTCAGTGTGTGTTTATGGCGCGCGACTCCAACCATCTGTGGCATGATGCCATGTGTACCGAAACCAAAAACTTCATGTGTGAGATACCTAGACGTAAACCTCAGTAAACATCTCAACAAGGACGGAAACTACTCCATATAAAAACTTTATGTGTGAGATACCTAGACGTAAACCTCAGTAAATAACTCAACAGGGACGGAAACTACTCCATCCAAAAACTTCATGTGTGAGATACCTAGACGTAAATCTTAGTAAACATCGCAACAGGGACAAAAAACTACTCCATCCAAAATCTTCATGTGTGCGATACCTAGACGTAAATCTTAGTAAACATTAGGGACGGAAACTACTTCATCCAAAAACTTTATGTGTGAGATACCTAGACGTAAATCTTAGTAAACATTTCAACAGGGACGGAAACTACTCCATCCAAAAACTTTATGTGTGAGATACCTAGACGTAAACCTCAGTATGTCCAGCAAAGAGAACCAACCATGGACAGATGTGATTTATTTAAGAGTACCGAGGTCAGAAAGATTTTTACTGGAATAGCCCTTGATTTAAGAATCCACTTAATAGGTAAGAATAAAAGAGGAAATGTTTCCATCAGTTGTAACATGTTGAAAATATAGCACACTGCAACAAAAATAAAAACATTTTACAGAAAGTAATCTCTTCCATGTCAACAATTACTCCTTTTATGCCTTCTTTTGGCCTAAAACCCCAATACAGATCTCTCCTTCTCTTCGCGAAACGCCCCCCCCCCCTCCTCCACATTTCTCAGGAAGTGTTCATTAATCACTTCTTTACACGCTAAGATATCTATTGTATAGTATCAAAACCTGTTCAATTTCCCCCCCCCTTTAAACCCCTGTACTTACAGAGTAGTCCTGGCCGTTGAGGGCTGTTCCATCAGTGGCTCTCCACTCCACAGACACCAGACCCATGGCACCCTGCGCCCTTACAACCATTAAACTCACAATGCCAGACTCCTCTGATACAGTCACCTAAAATTATCATATAATAAAAGGCTTCAAAGGCTGCAAGGCACAATTAAACAAAACAATCAAATAAAATTTACGACCCAACTTCTGAAAGTGTACTTAAATAGTAATAGTTCACCAAAATAAAAGGCTCATTGGGCATGTATCACTTACCCGCTGAACGGAAAGAAAATTACAAGGCAAAACAGCACGGTTCAAGATTTAATAGACTCTATGATATCATTACCATATATGCATCTTAATTCATGTTTATTCAGAAGTTTTTAATATGTCCGACATATCTGACCTGCAAGACCTTGAATATAGGTCAAAGTTAATCATCTGAACAAACATACTAGCCTTTCATTACAGCATGTAACAGGCCCCAAATACCTAAGGTTTCCTGGTTATTAAAGTCTATTAAAGGTTTTTAATAGATTTTACTCCTGGGATCTTGATAATGAGGCAAGATCATTCACTAGAACGAACTTGGTAGGACATCACAACAGCATGTTACAAGCCATATGTCAGTATCCTAGGCCTTTTTGTTACTGTGAAGAAGTTGCATGAAAATTTAATACATTTGACATCTGTGACCTTGAAAGTCAGTAAAGATCAGTCATTAGAACAAATTTGGTAGCCCTTTAACAATTCATGCTACAGACCATGTATTGACATGTCAAACAGACCAAGATAGCGAATTGTTCACAATGATTAAAAAATCTCAATAATCTAAATAAATTCACAAGTTACCACATCCCAACCTTGTTATCTTGGCGGAACTTTGGAAAAACTTCAGAGTTATTACCACATCCCAACCTTGTTATCTTGGTGGAACTTTGGAAAAACTTCTGAGTTATTACCACATCCCAACCTTGTTATCTTGGAGAGACTTTGGAAAAACTTCTGAGTTATCCAAGTGTTCAAGCTAAGCGAATTTAAATGTTTGGTGAGGAGTTTGGCGGGGACCAACAAAATAATTTGGGTCGTGGTATTCAAGTTATACCAGTTTGAGATAATGAGGTTCTACTGCATTCGCAGTAAGGCAGACCTACCATTGGTTTGTCTGTAGCTGGTGGTATCACACCATCAGCTGGAGATGGTGGATTTGGCTCTGTGGAGAACTGGAACAACCCATAGGTGTAATCGTTTTCCTCTATGACAAAGTTGGAGACGGATGTTAATGGGTCGATGCTGGCACCGCTGGTGTTGGTCGTACCCGAAATACCGTCACCCGAGGTCACACCCACCAACTTAATGTGGAACGTCTCCTTCGACTCGGGTACCATGTCATCTCGCACCTCCAGATAAAACACCTGTACAATGTCAAGGTCATGCCTATTAGTAACATGTTACATAATCACCTGTACAATGTCAAGGTCACCTCTATCAGTTAAACACTTACACAATGGGAAGTAGACTTACTAAAGTTACTATCAAGACATTTACACAAAACATTTTACCTTGTCCAGCTCTCAAGCTTATCTTAGAACAGAACATTTTTGACCAAGCAATCTTGTGACTATGATCTCAAACCATTGGTATTTATATGAATAATTCTCAAAGCATACAAAATTTAATCTTCTGAAGGAACTTAATCAGATCTGTGACCTTGACATTTGACCTTAAGCCTCCGCAGCCTTCCTACTTCCCTACTCCTGTCATCATTGTAAATAATATTAATTATTTCATTTGCTATTCAGTGGTTTTAAAACCTATTTTCTGACTAGTAATCCTTCTTTTCAAAGGCGTTCATTTTTCCCTACATTTTATATAATCAATCAGGGGTCAATCTAGACCTTTTTTACTACCGTTTATGGGTAGTTTCCCCTCAGAATTTTTTTCCCTTTTCCCCCTCAGGATTGTGTTAAATTTACTGAAATGTTGAATTTTCCTTCATTTTTCACGTCAATATCTACCCAAATCCTTCAGATTTGTCTTTTTCTGATTATCGTTTGCTGTTTTCAGTTGAAAAATATGCTTTAAAGTTTAAAAGTGAAACTTTGTGATTATTAAAAATTCCCCTTTGAAGAGCTTTCCCCACCCCCTAAAGTACAAAAAGGTAGTTTCCCCTTAATCCTAGATTAACCCCGGTCAATGAAGCCTTCCTTTTTTTACATGTGCACTCTATCCCCTATACAAACATCCTTAAGGTTGAAAGTGAAAGTGAAAATTAAACAGAGCAGATATGAACAACATTTCCCAGTGTCTCTACCTTTGACTTTTCGCCTGGATAAAACGTTAGAACACCAGTACTGGCCATAAAGTCGTTGACGGCTTCAGCTTGGTTACCGCCCTGGAGAAGCTGGAACACGGTCCAGGTGACAACGACCGTCCCATCACTTCCTTTGCTACGGTCCACTGAACACAACACTGTGGCATTCTCGTAAGCAGCTACAGCAGGCACACATGACTGATTGAATCCAAACTGGCCATTGGCGTTGTCACTTTTGAGGACTAGAACCAAAGAATAACAACAAAAATAGAGTCTAACTCTTACCAATCTTGTTCTTCATACACTTTCTAATCATTTTCTGGTACATCTGATAACATCAGCTTGTTATAATGTGACACAGAACTGCACGTCTCGGTGATCATTTTCAAAACAGAAATAATTATTATATACCTTTTAACATGGAAAAGTAACAGAAGAAATATTCAAATTGAACAAATTTTTTTTAAAACATTCAAGCTCTAAAAGCAAATTAGACAATTTTCAGTGTGCAAATGATGACACAAAAATGCTCCAAACATTTGTTAGGCAAGGTGATTGTTTGAAACTGATGACAACACTTTATCAAAGGAGTAGACACTTTACTGGTTATTTGTGCAGAGTTTTCAGCCAGAGAAAGTAATGCTCCATTGCTGGCGCTGAGTAGCTTGATCTTGTACACTTCGTTCTGTTCATCTATGCTGTCCTGGACGGTCTGTATGGAAATGTCTTGTGAGCTCACTCCCTGACGGTACGTCATGTAACCAGAGACAGGGGTCAGGTCGGCAGCTGCCGGGGTGTTGTATAGCTCCATTACGTGGCTAAACGAGGAGAAAACGGCAAAGCGAAAACAGTACATTATAACGGTAACTTTATCATACTCTTAGGGTTCACTTTGGACAGTGTCACATGACCCAAAAATAATTTTATACATGGTGAGGTGTTTTCCTTTCCTATTATTCTACAAGGACATTAAATCAAAGGAAATCACAATTCCATCTGGGAGGGGGTAGGTATAATTATTTATCACTGAACCCTATAGGAGGAATCTAGGAGTGAATACTAAAGGACAGATATAGCATCTTTTTAACAATGTTAGCACCACATATTTGTGATTGTACTATTGATTAAAACAGCAAAGTGATGGGGTAGATGGTTTTGAAATACGCGATTACCTGGTTTTAAATATCAAGAGGTATTTTGATTAATATATTTTATTTAACATTTCAACTTGTATCTTTAAAATATCTGTCATATGAACAAATCTTAAGTAACATTAGAAATTTAATCTTTAATTTCATTTTGATCAAGACAATAAAACTTAGGTTTGATTAAGAATCCCTACCAAGCCTTTTAGTATTTTTGTTTTATTATTCCTTTTTGCTAGTAAGAGAAGATTTAAGCCTATAGTATTTTGGAACTGGTGGGGAATTGAGATTTGTGTGAAGTACCTTAAGTCGAGTTTGCCAGCATACAGCCGTACATCCTGTAGGTAGCCTATGAAATAGTCACTACCCTCAGCTCTAACTCCAATCAGCAGGATCCCTGTACTGTCTATCATCGACTGGGTACTCCCAATTAACCTGTAAGTTATTCAGATTTATCTAAAAGTCTACATACACAAAACACATCAAACATCTTTGATAATTAGCAAATAATTGTTTCAACATACTGATATCTGTTAACTCAAATTTAACAAACTCCAACTTTATTTCAACAGACTGATATCTGTTAACTCAAATTTAACAAACTCCAACTTTATTTCAACATGCTGATATCTGTTAACTCAAATTTAACAAACTCCAATTTTATTTCAACATACTGATATCTGTTATTTAAACTCAAATTTAACAAACTCCAACTTTATTTCACCAAGTCCCGAGAAAATTATAGATGGAGAGCACATAAAACTAGAACTGTAAGCCGATGGCTGACTAATACCCCCCCGGTGTCTGACATGTTTTTGAAAAAAACATGATGTAGTACAAGTTGTATATAACATGCATTATATAATGTCAACAGTCGGCAGAATTTTAAAAGCCGAACGGACAAATTTTAACCTGTGTATAGTAATCCTCAACATTACTTACTGCGAAGTTTCATTGAAAATGACCCAGTAGTTTAGAAGAAGTTGTCCAGACATCATGTTATTACGGAAACCTGTGTATAGTCACCTCATTACCATGGCAACCAAAATTTTGACAAACGAAACCCTGTATGCAAATCTATACATGGTCCCCAACAATACTGCCAAGTTTCACTGAAATTGATCCAGTAGTTTAGGAGGAGTTGTCCGGACAACACATTATAATGGAAACCTGTGTATAGTGACCTGGTTACCATGGCAACCAAAATTTTGACAAACAAAACTCTACATGCACATCTACACATGGTCCCCAACAATACTGCCAAGTCTCATTAAACTCGATCCAGTGGTTTATAGGAAGTTGTCCGGACAACACGTTATTACCGAAACCTGTGTATAGTGACCTGGTTACCATGGCAACCAAAATTTTGACAAACGAAACTCTGCATGCACATCTACACATGGTCCCCAACAATACTGCCAAGTTTTATTGAAATCGATCCAGTAGTTTAGGAGGAGTTGTCCGGACAACATTTTATTATGGAAACCTGTGTATAGTGACCTGGTTACCATGGCAACCAAAATTTTGACAAACAAAACCCTGTATGCAAATCTATACATGGTCCCCAACAATACTGCCAAGTTTCACTGAAATTGATCCAGTAGTTTAGGTGGAGTTGTCCGGACAACACATTATAATGGAAACCTGTGTATAGTGACCTGGTTACCATGGCAACCAAAATTTTGACAAACAAAACTCTGCATGCACATCTACACATGGTCCCCAACAATACTGCCAAGTTTCATTAAACTCGATCCAGTGGTTTATAGGAAGTTGTCCGGACAACACGTTATTACGGAAACCTGTGTATAGTGACCTGGTTACCATGGCAACCAAAATTTTGACAAACAAAACTCTGCATGCACATCTACACATGGTCCCCAACAATACTGCCAAGTTTTATTGAAATCGATCCAGTAGTTTAGGAGGAGTTGTCCGGACAACATTTTATTATGGAAACCTGTGTATAGTGACCTGGTTACCATGGCAACCAAAATTTTGACAAACAAAACCCTGCATGCACATCTACACATGGTCCCCAACAATACTGCCAAGTTTTATTGAAATCGATCCAGTAGTTTAGGAGGAGTTGTCCGGACAACATTTTTCTACGGACAGACGGACAGACAGACGGACAGACAGACGGACGGACAGACGGACAGACAGACAAGCTGATTCCAGTATACCCCCCCTAACTTCGTTGCGGGGGGGTATAAAAATGAGATAAATGCAGACAATCTCTCGAGATGGACACAACGTTTTTACATGTGTACCACTCACTTGGTATCAATAAGCCTAGTATCCAGATAGAAGAGGATTGTCCCTGAGTGAATGGACACCACCAGGTGGTGCCACCCTCCATCCTGTATGCTGGTCTCCGTGGTTACCGATACTTCCTGGTTGCTCTACAAAAGAACATTAACATTGAAATAAGTATTATCATACAGATACAGATACATTCTCTGTATATCTGTGTAACAAGAGAGGAAAAATACACAGCTAGGCGGGGGTCAATTCAATACATATCAATATTTTCTTTTGAAACAAGAAATGCTGAAATCTTTAAAGTTTTGTGTTTTATATGTCTCCCAAATTTGGCTTTATCGTCATACCTGTTTGAGTGACTGCTTTTAAGTACACCCATCCTAGTACACACGTACACTGCATGCCGACTCTACTGAGTCTAGACGCACAGAAACTCCGGGTATGCGTTTCGTAGTATGGCAGAAAAATATTGTCTGGAAGTTTCCTTTGCAGATATTGTAAGATGTTAGGTACATTGTGTAATGAATATTCATATTAGGCAAGTAAGGTAGTTTGGCTTGTGCATATTGCCGTGTCACGTGCAGTAGAGGTCACATGGTGTAGAGTAGTGGTACAGGTCGCTATAGGGTCCTTCTAGCCTTGGACGGGGACACTTACAGTCAGGTTACCTTTAGAAAGGTTGGGAACTTGTCCTTACATATTATTCATTTTTAGTGGATTCATGTATACGTTCAGTATGTATCATTTACAAGTAGTGTTTTGTGAGCTAAGTTTTCATGAGAATTCAGCTCATAGAGTTTATCTCTGGTTTTTAACCATATGCATGTGATATAGATTTCATTTTCACTGATCTAATTGATTTTTTATATGACTGTATTTATATGACTTATGATATTTTTATACAAGAGGTGAAAATCTGAAAAGAAAAGGATAAGAATACTTGATTAAATGCGAACTATAAGTCCAGCAGGCTTGACACATTTCTTGCGTTTGTGATTTGTTTTATGGAGGGGCGATTGTATCGTAGGAAATAGTCTAGACCAGACCTTCCTTATGGAGGGGCGATTGTATCGTAGGGAATAGTCTAGACCAGACCTTCCTTATGGAGGGGCGATTGTATCGTCGAGAATAGTCTAGACCAGACCTTCCTTATGGAGGGGGGTTTGTATCGTCGGAAATAGTCTAGACCAGACCTTCCTTATGGAGGGGCGATTGTATCGTCGGAAATAGTCTAGAACAGACTTTCCTTATGGAGGGGGGTTTGTATCAAAGGGAATAGTCTAGACCAGACCTTCCTTATGGAGGGGCGATTGTATCGTTGAGAATAGTCTAGAACAGACTTTCCTTATGGAGGGGGGTTTGTATCAAAGGCAATAGTCTAGACCAGACCTTCCTTATGGAGGGGCGATTGTATCGTCGGGAATAGTCACGACCAGACCTTCCTTATGGAGGGGCGATTGTATCGTCGGGAATAGTCTAAACCAGACCTTCCTTATGGAGGGGCGATTGTATCGTCAGGAATAGTCTAGACCAGACCTTCCTTATGGAGGGGCGATTGTATCGTCCGGAATAGTCTAGACCAGACCTTCCTTATGGAGGGGCGATTGTATCGTAGGGAATAGTCTAGACCAGACCTTCCTTATGGAGGGGAGATTGTATCGTAGGGAATAGTCTAGACCAGAGCTTCCTTATGGAGGGGCGATTGTATCGTCGGGAATAGTCTAGACCAGACCTTCCTTATGGAGGGGCGATTGTATCGTAGGGAATAGTCTCGACCAGACCTTCCTTATGGAGGGGCGATTGTATCGTAGTGAATATTCTAGACCAGATCTTCCTTGAGGTGGGATTAATAAACCAGGCATTATGTGATGTTTTCTCAGAAGATATATTCAAATGTGTTTGTTTAATTAACCTTCATTGACCTCAGGGTGATGATTGACCTTTCACCCATAGATTGACCTGTAACCTATAATAGTGATGTTCATCTCAGGGTGATGATTGACCTTTCACCTTTAGATTGACCTGTAACCTATAATAGTGATGTTCACCTCAGGGTGATGATTGACCTTTCACCTATAGATTGACCTGTAACCTATACTGTAATAGTGATGTTCACCTGAGGGTAATGATCGACCTTTAACCTGTAGATTGACATGTAACCTATAATAGTGATGTTCACCTCAGGGTGATGACTGACCTTTAACCTATAGATTGACCTGTAACCTATAATAGTGATGTTCACCTCAGGGTAATGATCGACCTTTAACCTATAGATTGACCTGTAACCTATGATAGTGATGTTCAACTCAGGGTGATGATTGACTTTTCACCTATCATTTTGTGATGTTGATCTTAAGTGATTTTTAACCTCTATATTGTGTTATTGTTTTGTTGATATTGAGATGATTACATTGACCTTTAACTCTTCGACCTTGAGGTGATGAGTTTAACGTGTAACTATCTGTTGACCTTTGGATAGAGATTATATGTGGTACTAACACTGTGCGTTAGTTAGATACTCACAGTTCCCCCTGTTAGTGAGAATCCCAGTCTAAAGATGGTTCCTCCCGGGGACGTCACTACCCGTAGTGTGTAGAAGAAGCGACTTCCGTCGGCAGTGGTCTTGGCCAGTATGTAGCTATTGATGCTGGAGAAGGGCTGTAACCAGACACTGATCGCAAACCCTGCCGATATTTCTGCTGCAGTGGGCTGTTGTTCTGTCGGCACCAACAGGTAGTTATCTATAAATAAATTAGTCAAGTTCACTGTATTTCAATAGGTAAATAATGTTATACCAAAATGCTCTTAAAACATATACTGCCCACAATGTGCTAACAGGACAATTTTACTGTATCTTAAATACAAATTCACCTATAGCTGTCCCGGAGAGGATTAATACCCCTGCATGCATAGCACTTTTTGTATGATTTCAAATTTGAACCCATTAAATTGATGGAATGCTCTAAGAATTTTCATTGTCAAGAGTAATACACTAATACAAATATTAAATGACTGGCAGTCCTTTTTTAGAAACTTGCAGTGGTATAAATTCATTTTACTACCTTTTCTCATGAATTTTCAACATATGCAGCTATACGGAAGTAGATAGTTACATCTGGCTGTTAATATTTTTTCTGATATGTATCAGTACTGACCGTCAACAATGAATGTGTTAGCAAATGTTGTTACAGTCCTATAACACACATTGCTATTGATGACAAACTTAATAAAGCCCGGTAGTTCGTCAGCAACAGCAATGTGTGTTATAGGACTGTAACAACATTTGCTAAAACATATGTTACTTATATTTTTACATTTTAATAGAATTCTTGTGCTTTATTTAGTAATTTGGAACAGTTTTTGAACAGGAAATAAAGTGTAGGCAACAAAAAAGAATGATGATGTCACAGTAGCAATGTAACAGTCTCATTTGCCTTCACAATGTATAACAATGGAGGGATGCAGAGCTAAGTAAATATTAACACTAACTGATAGCACCGGTGAAGTATATGACATCAGTCCCTGTTCTGTCACGTCGTTTACTTGGGGCCAATATCACTTCATTCCTTCTCGTAGACAACAGAATCAGGTCGTACACTTTAGGAAAGTTGTCAGCCATAGTGTTAGAGAGTATTTCCCATGATACCTGTAATACGATATCAACAGTTATCATTTCAGATAATCACCAATACAGCAATTTCAAACCAAAATATTAATTAAAGAGTGATTGCTTTCATTTTTATCAACAATTTATGTTCGGACAATTACCTGACAATCCCACAAACTTTTATTTTCACATTGCATACCTTGAAATTTTCACATTGCATACCTTGAAATTTTCACATTGCATACCTTGAAATTTTCACATTGCATACCTTGAAATTTTCACATTGCATACCTTGAAATTTTCACTTTGCATACCTTGAAATTTTCACTTTGCATACCTTGAAATTTTCACATTGCATACCTTGAAATTTTCACATTGCATACCTTGAAATTTTCACATTGCATACCTTGAAATTTTCACATTGCATACCTTGAAATTTTCACATTGCATACTTTGAAATTTTCACATTGCATACCTTGAAATTTTCACATTGCATACCTTGAAATTTTCACATTGCATACCTTGAAATTTTCACATTGCATACCTTGAAATGTCTTAAAATGCAAAAATATTTGTATTTCTAGCATTACAACAACATCCAGT
The DNA here is from genome assembly GCA_947623455.1 of Mimachlamys varia. NCBI lineage: Eukaryota > Metazoa > Mollusca > Bivalvia > Pectinida > Pectinidae > Mimachlamys > Mimachlamys varia. The sequence goes on from OX392535.1 coordinate 7,815,108, forward strand.
TTTACCATGACATCTCGAAATATTCCTTGTCTCCTCTCAACGGTGAGTACTGCCGTGGCTAGACTCTCCTGACCAGCATAGAAGTCTTCTGCTATTGTAACGTTTCTGGATGACATCTTGAAGCCAAATCGTCCATAGGGATCGTCGTTTGCCGCAATGGTCAACATAGCCTCATTAAAGGTATCTGAGATCCTTGTTAGTACCTCATCAGACCTTCCTTCAACAACTGTATTGTACAAGTAGGTTAACCTGTGAGCGATTAGCTGGCACACCAATCATAGTACAGTTCTCTATTTGCTAAACTGTGAGCGATTAGCTGGCACACCAATTATAGTTACGTTCTCTATCTGGAGAATATTAGATACAAAAAAAACTCTGCACCAAAATATAGGTTGCTTTAAAAAATACTGAATTCATCCAGGCCTCAGCTAAGTTGACATTTATCAGGTTGTTATTTTTAATGAAAATTATGAAATGACTGTAAAATTTACTTGATACTAATGACAGACTAGTAGTATATAAAGGTCAATTGTTTACCTATTGCTGATTGCAGCGAGACGCGAAACCTCTTGTCCAGTTCTGGCTCTCCATCGTGTCGAATTATGATGTGGATCACCTTGACTAGTTCATTCTCTTGGAATCGGACTGTTCCATTGGCAGTAACAAAATCTCCTCCATCTGGCAGAAGCTGATTTGAATCATAATCATAGATCTCCCAGTTGACATCCACTACACCAAACCGACCCTTTGTCCGTTTGACCCTACAGGAACATGATAACTCAACATTAACGCAAAACAATCATATGTTGGATTGAGTACAAAATAGAAATAAAATGTTAAGCAAGATCAGCAAAAGTTGACTTTTCACTGACCACCACGCTGAAAAAGTCAAGAGTTGTTGGTAAAAAGGCAACATGGTCAGTGAAAACCCGGTGGTCAGTGTAAAGTCAGCATTCCCAAGGAAATTAGAGTTTTGTGTTACTGCATGAAATCATACAATTAGAAATTACCAAACTTCAATAAGAAAGTGAATATGATGGTTCACATGACTGATTCATTTGTGCAGCTAGTCATTGTCAGGTTGGTATGAATCTTCACGATAGAATTTTAAGTGTTTGATGCCAGTAGAGGGCAACGAGAAAATGCTAGCAATACGCTATCAGCAGATACCGCACAAGCTTAAAAACTTCAAGTCAAACTAGCTGTTTTTTACCTACCTACATTAAACATTTGAAAAATAACATACTGTTTTATTGGTTTCATTCTATTTTATTTGTCTACACTATTTATAGTTCTATCATATGTAAGTACAGATTCTGTAAAACTAGTTGTCTTTTTTATTTCAGAAATGTTGGCTTCTATTGTAAGGGTTATAATTGATTTGTTCCTTATTTCATAGCACCAGGCATTTGTTGTTTAAAGGTAATAACTGGTTTGTTCCTTATTTCATAGCATCAGGCACCTGTTGTTTAAAATTAATAATTGGTTTGTTCCTTATTTCATAGTGTCAGGCACCTGTTGTTTAATTCTTTAAGTACAGTGATTCCGGTCCGGATTCCATACCGGAAGTCATTACTAGTCTCACCCGCAGACGTTTCGGCCAAAATGGTGTCTCTTTGTTGTGTTTGTGTAGTGGATATTTTGCCAAAATAATGCAGGTAAATGTAAACCAATGCTCTTTTCGGTTCTTCTATAGTTAGAAGATATACAGAGCTTTATTTTCGCAGCAATATTTGCGTCGGATGTGGTACCGCTATGTATAGCTAAAGCATTCGCCGTCATGATGTTTACGTTGGGGATGACACTTTGCAGTATCTCGTGGAAAATTCAATCTAAATGGGTCAAATGACAGAAAATGTGTACTTTATGCCAATCAAATTGTTTGTTATAAACTGATGCAGTCGATTTTGTGTAAAATGTTATTGGTCAACTCATCTGTCGGCTGCTGTACCCAGCTAATCAAAAAGTATGTAACATCAAGTATCTTGTTGTTTGTATACGACAACGGGGATGAGACGTCACGTTTGTTTGTCGTCTGTATACGACAACGGGGAGGAGACGTCACATTTTTTTGTCATCTATATAAGACAACGGTACAGAAAGAGTTAAAAGTAATATGTGGTTTGTTCCTATTTTCATAGTGTCAGGCACCTGTTGTTTAAAGGAAATAATTGGGTTTTTTCTTATTTCATGGCATCAATCATCTTTTGATGAAAGTCTAATTCATATATCTTCTGCATTTATTTCTTGGATATTTGGAAAATTTATCAAAAACGATTTTAAAGAATTTAATAGTATGACATTATTGCCATAGATAATTGTTACAATCTGAAAATTTGTTGTGTAAATATGAGTTAATGTTGAGGACTTACTCAAATCCCACTGTGCTGTTTTCTACTGCAATTTTTTCGTAAGGTGGATTGAAGATGAATTCTCCGTAAGCATCGTCATTGGCCAGTATAATAATGGTAGCATTTGGCGACTCAGTAAACACAAGGTCACCTGTAATAAACATAGGGGTTTTATTTCACTTTAGACAGGGTTGATGACCTCCAACAATAGGCCTAGAATGGTCTCATGATGACCAGTGTTTTAGGATATTGTTTAAACAAGCATGCAGTACATGTTTAATAATGACAGATGAAACAGCTATGCAAAGAATAAAACTAACATTACTGACTAGATACTTTCGTGGAAACTAGACTTGGACTAAAAAAAATGAAACTACAACTGTATGCCAATGGCTAACTTATGCCCCTGCGCCCCCACCCTTTGCACATTTTTATCTGCAGATACATCTACACATTGTCCCTAACATTCCTTTGTAGTTTCATTGAAATTGGTTTACAGGTATAGGAGAAGTTTTCAAGACTTTTTTTCTAACAAAAACCTGTTTATACAGACCTGATTACCATGGCAATGAAAAGTCTGCATAAAATGCATGCATTGCATATCTACACATGGTCCCTAACATTCATGTGAAGCTTAATTAAAATTTGTTGACTGGTTTAGGAGGAGGAGTCTTGTCAAAATGTACGAATAAAAACTTTTTTAAACGACCTGGTTACCACGGCAACCTAAATTTCAGGTAGAAAAAATTGCATGCATATCTACACATAGTTTCTTACATCCTTGAAATTGGTTCATATGTTAAGGAGTAGTTGCAAATTGTTCTGAAAAATTTGGTCACTGTGAACTGGTAAACATGGCAACCAAAATTTTTGCAGAAATTACCCTGCACCTGCATGCACTTATACACATGGTCCCTAACAATCCTGTGAAGTGGAATCGGTCCACAAGTTTATGAGGAGTTGTCTGGACAAAAATCTCCCCCCTCCCCCAACACACACAAAAACAAGTGCTAATTGTAATGGGGTACCATTACAGATGTCCCCCAAACTACCCCTTTGGTCGGAACTGATGAGCCCAATGAACTCACAATGGAAATATAGCTGACACCCCATATAGGAAATAGCGGCCATGTTGACGAATCACGAAACGGAGGTTACGACAATGTCCTTGGTGTCCTACTACAGTTATATATAAAATTTCATTGAAATCGGACAATATATAAATTTCGACCGATCAGAAGCCAGGAAATAGCGGCCATGTTGACGAATCACGAAACGGAGGTTGCGACAATGTTGTTGGTGTAATACTACACATATATATTAAATTTCATTGAAATCGGACAATATATAAATTTCGACCAATCAGAAGCCAGGAAATAGCGGCCATGTTGATGAATCATGAAACGGATGTGACGACAATGTTGTTGGTGTAATACTACATATATATATTAAATTTCATTGAAATCGGACAATATATAAATTTCGACCAATCAGAGGCCTCCATTTTCGTTTCGGTGGCAACCAAACTTTACGAACATGTTACCATGTTATTCAGCATCCCTTAAAACACCCATGTACCAATTTTTACTGAAATCGGAGACTGAATTTTGAAACCGGAAATTAGCTCTGGCGGCCATCTTGGACTTCCGGTCGCGAAAAAACAACCCGTTTTCACACACCCCGCTCCTAATGAGTATGTGTGTGAAGTTTCGTGAAGATCCGTCCAGTAGTTTTTGAGAAAACGATCGGAAACCTCCGCGGCGGAAGAAACAATAATAATAATAATAAGAAACCGAGCAAAAACAATATGTCCCCCCACTTCGTTTGGGGGACATAACTAAGTATAGAGATCTGGTTACTATGGCAACCACAAAATTTCAACCTGATATAGATTACACACATCTACAATGTATAAGGATTATTGCCATAATTATAAGAAATTAATATTAATAATCTCCCCTACCTTGAGAGTGTGACAAAGAAATCCCCAATCCAATCCGAGGGTTAGACAATCACCCTGAGGGTTTGAGATTTCTCTGTCACAACGTCAAGCTAGGAAGCAGATGTTTATTTTTCTCCCAACATTTTTTTTTTTTACAAATGTATCAATGCAACACAATGCTGACGTGACATGATTGAATAGCTGACTGGCATGATGGTATTATATTGTTGTCAGCTGGTGTTATCTGTCATACCCTAGGAGGTGACAGAGAAATCTTGAACAGGGAAAAGAGGAGAAAGATCTGTGAATGACGGGAGAATGCAGAAATCATGGTCATATCCAAGTGCCTAAACAACTAGAAGATGCTAGAAGATCTGACAGCATTTAAACTGAGGTGTGTAGGTAATTTTGTTTTTTTTTTGCTGTCTATTTGTCCAGTCATAGGTTGGAATGTAAAGTAAGTTAGTTAAAGAGTCAAATATGCGCTAGAACACTGACCTTGAATGTCGTAGAAGAGTACGTAGAATGTCTCGTTAGTTTCTGGCTCTGTATCCTGTAGAACCTCTATACTGATAACCTTCTCTATCTCACCTATGCCAAACACAAGGTTAGTCGGGGCAACAGACTTGTAGTCACCGCTAGCAACCGTGGCACTGCCGTCCAACGTGTGGTACTTCATGCTAGCCACATCTGCCCCGTCACCATCGCGACGGATTCGGATTGTCAGTACTGACGGTTCACCGGTATACACAATGGGATCTGAAATGATGAACAAATTCATATATTTACATTTGCCTTGCATTGCCACTATACAACACTACCATAAGGCCAGTTCTGTGTTATGAGACCATAACACTGGAGTGGTTTTTATGATGTCATTACGCTTGTGACGTCATAATGATAACATTGGAAATAGCTGGTCGATACTGGCTGTTAGCTTTTCCATTTACTAGAAATCTACCTTAAATTTTCAGAACAATTGTAGAATATAAATATAAATTAATTATAAAAACGCCAACACGTATTATTCATTTTGTCTGCAATCCTCTTCCATGTTATAGGACCATAACACGGAACAGAATGATGTTTGATGCTTAAATACAACAAGACACCCACAAAACCTGTGTCCCTTACCTGCATAGTTGTGCAATCGTGAGAAAATGTTTTTAATTATTGAGTATTTTGCAAATATTTGATATATTGAGTGTCAGTGGCTTTAGATCTTGAATGTTCCTGACTAAAAGAAGCTTAATACTACTCAATCTCAACAAGCTCCTGACCAATCATCATACCGGACTTGTGATATTGCTGAAGATATTTACATATATGACCCATGATTGTGAAAGTGGGTGGAAGTAATTTATTTCTGGAAACTTTAGACCACTCTCTCTAAAGTACCTACAGATCAAGACCAGGCATCATGTTCAGGAGAAGTTTTTTAAAGCTTTTAACGCTATTGACAATTGTGACCTTGTAAGTAGGTCAAGACCATTTGTTTGATAACATTCAGTTCCAAGTTACTTCTGGCAAAGTATCCATACTTTTAGTCTTCTGGTTTTTCAGAAGGAGTCTTTTAAAGGTTTTGAGAGTTTTTCCCTTGTGACCTTAAAAGAATTCAAGGTCATTTATTGGAGGAAAAGTCATAACAATTATTCAGAAGGAGCTGTTTAAATTATATTTTTTCAGGTTTGAACCCTGTGACCTAGAGAGTGGGTCAAGGCCTCCTACTTGATAAATCATATTGTACTCCATGCCAGGTAGTCACTTATGGTAATCTAGAGGAAAATTTATACTTTTAATTCTTTTTTTTTTTCGACCCTAGAGTAGATCAAGGTCATTTATTTAATCAGACCAGGTGATCTAAAAACAACTGGCTGATCACAAGCATACACAAATGTCTCTGAAATGTTAAAACTTGACAATGTTTTGTAAAACAAAACACAATTACATCATATTTTATGTTTTAAATTGAAAGAAAATTTGTTAAACTTTAAAATAGTAAAGGTACATACCATGTCTTCTGTTTATAAACAAAACTTAAACATTTTGCAATGATTTTAACAAAAAAAAAGAGTAAACATATAGTCTGTCTTTCTTTAAAGTGCTGCCTCATTTTTCCTGAATTGTGTTAATTATTAATAACTTAAGTGAATTTAATCCAATTCCACCATTGAAGAAATAAAAAAGTTTGAAGGCAAGATGAAGCAACCAATCCACAGCCACCACAAGGATCAATCAGGGGAGATAATTCTGACGACTCTTGACACCATATATACTCAACAGCCAGCAGAGGAGAGACTTTAATAAACGGTATAAAGGAAATGTTCCCGGCCCAAACAGCTTATATCTTTAAGGTGATCCCTTACCAAAGTTTACATCAGACCGTTTGGGACGATAGTGAATGACTGGGGTCAAAATCGCACTCATGTACAGAATGGACTCAAAACCCAACATAATAGCTGTGTAATAGAGAAAGGTAGAAACAAACACGGTAAGAAAGCTGGAAAATTGACAAACATTTACGCTGTTTGTTAAAATTTAATCTAAGATGACAGAACATGGATAAGGGATAAGTTTTGATACATTTTACTGGTTTCCTTTTAAAGATTTTCAACATTACATGTAAATTGTATCATCCATTTCATTGTAAAGTTCATTGCATTATAATTCATCAGTTTAATTTATCATGTAAAATGGTTGTGTCAGCGTTAACTTATTCTAAACTTTTCACATATTGTATAATGAACACCTTATAAAAACATGCATGTATAATAAATAGTTTTATTATTTTACTGTAAAAGTTAGAATCTTTGCATGGTATCAATAGATCTAATTTGATTAAATATCAAGGCGGCCCAAGCAGGCAGTTTTATAATACCTGTGACTGATTTATGTATGTTTGCACTTTAATGTTAAGTACATATTATTATAATCCTACTAAATTTTGACTTTGCTCATGCATGCCTTAAAGTGATAACATTTTTTTTCTAATGCATTATTTTATGTGACGAATAGCAATTATAAGGCAATAAATGCCATTTCAGAGTCTCTTCAGACTGAAATGTAGTCCAAAACTTTAAACATGTGGTTCTTGGAAATGTATAGAATGAAAATTAGACTAGATTACCTGCGATGTAGACAGGCTTGTCATTCTCCATGATAGTAACGGATACGGTGTCGTGAGCGCCAATCTTGGCCCCTCCCGTCACTGACACCAACTTAATTAGGAAAGATTCACTCTGCTCCGGGATCTTCAATGATACAATATCAACATCAGTATTATAATTGTAATTCAGACCGCACAAAGTCTACCCTGGCTACAAACATCATAATTTTCGATTGATTCATAATTGTAATCTATGCTGCACTGAGCAAAATAAAATTAATTGATTGCTTGGAACTTTCAATCAAATTTCCACTACTTTCAAATACATCATAATTCATACAGATGCATGTTCTCATATATCTAAATTGCTGAAATAGCAAACTATTGATATGAAATAGGAACTGTATGTAAAATACTGGCAAATGTGATGTCAAGCTAGGTATATGAGGGAGAAATACGGCCTAACTGGTGAGCTAGCTTTTCCAGCCATGCGGAATAACCCAGGGACCCGCTCAAGATAGCAACGGTGAGCGTGGTCAGTATTTGGATGGGTGACCTCCTGAATGTTACACAAGTATGTTTTATTTCTAATGCACAATCTAATCAGAATGGAGTCAAAATTGCATAAATTAATATTACTGATTTCCTTATTAGTTTTAATAATGAAAAACTGATGGATTGTCAAAATAAATCTTCTGATTCTGAACTAAGTTGTTATGATCGTGAAAGAATTTATGTAAGTTAAAACACATAAATTATCAAACAACACTTATATTACCTCATCAGGGACAGACTCCACCCTAATAAAGCCCTGGTTCTGTTCTTCACCGAAGGTTACAGAGCCTGCCGTGGGGATCAGGTCAGCATTGTCCATAGGATCAACCTTCCACATAACCACGATAGTACCAAACGTCCCACGGGCTCGCTCAACCGGGATAGACATCGCCTGTATGTTTGACACCTTGCTTTCACCTGTGCATGGGAAAGCTCACGATTTATTATCAGAACATTTCAATTCTATTACAAATGTACATCAGCTTAATAGAGACGAGATAAAGATAAGGCATCGCACATAGATTGCATCAGATTATACCACTATTGTCAGTAACTGCACTTTCCTTTCAATCCATAATTCATGGATTAAATCTTTATATGATATGCATTTCCATACACGAAAACATTTATATAACAGTAACATGTACTGCTAATGTTTGCATGACCGGTAACAAATATCTAATAGCTTCAAGTACATTTGTCTGAAACAAAAAATATAGATTCGAAAAAAGGAAATACCTATGACGAAGGTGTTGGAGTTATTTGGGAACTGTATGATACCAAAAGGATCGTCATTGGCCGAAATGTTGACCAGAATCCTTGACTTGTCTCCAATGGAGGCCGACACATTGCCGTAGGTCTGTAGTCGGAGAACATAACTCTCTAATTTCTGGAAAACAAGATAAATTTCTCTATTAATTGCACCAACTACATCCAGTATAGGACAGACAGAATCTATAGACAATTTGATTATGTCATAAATTCTTTTACTGGTAACTGGGGAACTACAAGTAGAATTTATACGAGAACAGTTTTGTCATATAAAAGATTTTTGTCAATTTTGTTAAAATAGAATAGTTCTGTGTTTACGATCCCGTCATTTTTTTGTAAATATTTTTTCAAAGAATATTTTGTACATGTATTATTCATCATACCATTTTAAACATCTAGGATTAAGAAACAGAATCATGTAACCACATAGTATTAATTAATTTCTCTATTCCCTGCTACATATTAAAGATATTTTGAGTTAGAATTTAGTACTTTTAGAACTAGAAATGTCTGTGAGACATAAATGCCCCCTTCCCCATATGAAATTAGTTCTTCACGCTTATTATGTAAGCAAAGTTTAATGACAATCAGATTAGTAGTTATTTTAATAAGCAGGTTACATTACCATGGGACGAGACGGGGGCATAAAAACAATCTGAACTGCTATACACAGTAGAAAGTTTAGCTTAAAATAACCTCTGCCTTTGAATCTGATGAAAATCATAACTTGTGTATTATCATGTTTCAAAAGACTATGCATGATTTGAGCACTTTGTTTCTGTTTTACGTCCTATTAACTGCTATAGTGGCCCACATGAGGAGACTCTGGAGGGCTAGTGGTAGCAGAATGTCAAACACCTTGACCAATTGACCACCAAAGCCTCTATTTCTGAACACCTATTTTTCAGAAGGCTTTACAGAATTTGAAGACTTGGGCCTGGAAAGCAAGAACTGGAGTATGGTACTCACCTCAGGGATATTATCCATCTTTGCCAGTAAAGTAGAATTCCTAAACCTAACACCAGGGTCGAACCGAAGAACATTGTTTGCTCCAAAGAATTCATCAGCACCAATGTCTAGACCATTAGACTCGACTGTGTACTGGACAAATCGTGTGATAAAGTCGCCGCCTGTCCGCTCGACGATCACGTCTATAGCGGCACTTCCCTCCTACAATATATCAGTACAGGACAAACTTACAGGCTGACGCATAGTCATCAAGTTCCACAGACATGAAAAGGCACTGTTTAAATAACTGCCTCCAATTATTACAAATGCAGAAAATTGTCACTGACATTATAAGTATTTTTCAATAGAAATAACATAAAGGATTGTTTGTAAACATATAGATATGGCAAAAATAAATGACACTGGAGTCAATACTCCAGAAGGTAAAGTTATAATATTAATCAAATGAGGGATGAACTCATTTACCCCTGAAAATTCAGAATGATCTATTCAAACCTTTGAATTGGAAGGGTTTAAATGTGACTCGGGGTTAAATGAGATTCCCTGTCCTTAAAACAATAGGTCAACATGCAAAATTATATGATCAAAAAGCACTTTTTATAAAGATGCTTTTCCATTAATTTCATGTTCTAATATTTTCAAATTTTCCTTTTATTTAAATAGGATTCATTTTCAATGCAAAATATCTTTTAATAAGTTATATTCTTTATCAAATACAACATTCAATGTCATGCAACAAAAGATTTCTTGTTCTAAATTTTCATTTTAAATTGTAACAAAATAAAATACACAGGATTCCAGCTAAGGAAGACAAAGAAAAACCTACAGGCAAGTACTTGTCAAAGCAGTTTAAATTTGTTCATGCTTAATTAATTTAAAAGAAGCATTCCTGAAATAAACATCAAACAAGAATTTATCTAAACCACTCACAGAATACAAAATCATAATTTATAGTAGTAATCTACTATGAAATCTATTTAAAGCTGAAAATATTGTTCAGAAACTACTGCAGGAAAGGCAACAAGCAATGCAAATATACAAGACACTGAAACAGTTTCCTTTGCTTTTACTATGGACTAAACTCTATAAATGAGGCTTTTAATATACAAGACACTGAACAGTTTCCTTTGCTTTTACTATAGACGAAACTCCATAAATAAGGCTTTTAAAATACAAACACTATCGCATAACAGTAAAGCCATATCCCAACAACCACAGCCTCAATATATTAGCTACATTAGAATGTTAGAGAGATTGTAATCCTCAGCCAGTACATACTCACCCTGTTACTACCTAATGTAAGCTCCTGGAATGGATGTGTGGTGAAACGTGTGTTAGACACATCGAGGTACATCAAGGTACTCACTTACCCAAAGAAGTTGCATGGAAATTACAGAATAATACAAACTTTCCTACATTCAATTCCACAGAATTCGAGACCAACATGTTTAAATTACAGGTAGAACAACAAATGGAACTGAAAAATTCTTACAATGTTAAAAAACATAAATAGAAACTGAATCAAAGTACTGAAAGCTAAGGCGAAAAACAGTTTAAATGATATTGTGGATGGAGTACAGAATAGATATTAAATGTTTAAAACATAAATGCTCCCACTGATATTTTATGCAATATGTCAAGTCATCGGAATACAGTGAAATGATTTACCTTTTAGAATTAACATGAGTAAAATGTCAAAGATGTTCCAGAATAAAAACATTAAAGTCTCTTTTGTCACTGTTACTAGACCTCCTAGAGTTGATATTTACATGTAAGAAGTGCCATGGCTTGGGGTTCAAGGTTTACATATAGACATGCTAGCAAAATGCTGGGTAACCAAGTGACTAGGTCGTGCTTGTTACATCATAATAACACACTATTAACTCATTCACCCCTGAAGACACATTTGACCTCTTCCACTTCAAAGGCTGGAACAGTTCATTGTGAAACATCAGGGGTGCATGAGTTAAAAGGATACAAATAGAACATATTGGTGCAAGTACATCTCTCGACAGTCTGATCAACAACACTGAAACTCAATTGTTAACAAAAAACACAATTTGTGCTCAAATAAAGAGTGATTTTACTGCCTACAACCAATGAGTACCTCAACAAGATAGGAACTTTGCATGGAAGCTGCAAACTGAAAGGTTCCACCAGGGTTGTCATTTTCTAGGATGACAATTTTGACCTGAGACGCCGTGTCCTTGAGTCGCTGTGTATCCGAGGGAGACACTGAGGTCAAGGTCACCAGGACTTCTTCCTCCAACTCTGGTTCATCGTCTGGCATTATAGGTATGATCAAAGTCACCTCCGATTTCCCTGGAAACACAAGGACATGAAAAGTAAAACTGAAGAGTTTGGTTAATTGTCTGGCATTATAGTTATAATCAAAGTCACCTCTGACTTCCCTGGAAACATATAAAAGGACAAGAAAATTACTAAACTTAAGAGAGTTCAATTAATTAATGCAATTATCTTTTTTTTTACTGACGCATATATTTGACAACATTAGCTCATGGGAGCTACTACTGCGACAAACAGAACACATCACATTGCTCTTGATCTTGTCAGGTGTGAGTCAAACATTCTTTATTTGTCTTACCACATTTACCTATGAAATTTTGTAATGAACTCGTCCAACATTTGAATTTGAAAAGTTTAATATGTGTTAAGCACCAAAAGAGTTTACCTAAGTGAATCTATAATGAATACAGGTGTAGGAACAAGGACAGCTCCACTATGGACATAATCAATAAGACCAAGGACATTAAAGTAAAGGATTAGGTGGAGAAAATGGACGAAAATCACAATGTCATGTCAATTGGAAATATAAATTTAATGTGGATTGATTCTTGGAAGTCTGGCTAAAAAATGCATCAAGTAATTGAAATTTTTGCACAATTTTTTGCAACTAACCACTCTCCATGACGATGGTTCCTGACATTGGCCCCGTGTCCGAAGCGGTCACTGAGGCTGACCCGGTCAGTGTCCAGGAAATGACAGCTTGACCACTCGTACCTTCCCTGGTTAGCTGTAGTAACACCTGTATCAAACAATAACATATGTTTTACCAACAGTTCTGTATTGAAAGCAACAATTCACACCTACATAAGCTAGCCAGCTTTACTGAAACAATTCACTTCACTGAACATCCAATTAATAATCACATTAAACATGGGATTCAATGAGATAATTATATGTTTATGCTTAATAACAAATGATGCATTTAGTTGCCAGCATTAAAGAAGAAACATCTCCATTTTCTTTTCATACATAACAACCTTAGCACTCTGGAGTGAAGAACTACACAAATGTAATACATTTGCAGCATTTATCCAAAAAATACACTCATGCTTAGTTATATCTTCTGTTGAATATCTGTACCGGAAGGTCGGGGGGACTATGAGAAAGAATTTAGTATGTACTTATTGAAGGAAATACAAGGTAACTTAATGTCAGAAGATAAATGTATGCATGTCTGCAATGGTAACTGTTGTCATACATACAATGACTAAGATCACTCAGTCCATGGCAATTGTTGTAATACATACAATGACTAAGTTCACCCAGTCCATGGCAATTGTTGTCATACATACAATGACTAAGTTCACCAAGTCCATGGCAACTGTAGTCAGATAATGACTAATTTCACCCAGTCTATGGTAAATGTTGTCAGACAATGACTAAGTTCACCAAGTCCATGGCAACTGTAGTCAGATAATGACTAAGTTCACCCAGTCCATGGTAATTGTTGTCAGACAATGACTAAGTTCACTCAGTCCATGGTAACTGTAGTCAGATAATGACTACTTAGTTCACTCAGTCAATGGCAACTGTAGTCAGATAATGACTAAGTTCACCCAGTCCATGGTAATTGTTGTCAGACAATGACTAAGTTCACTCAGTCCATGGGAACTGTAGTCAGATAATGACTAAGTTCACCCAGTCTATAGTAAATGTTGTCAGACAATGACTAAGTTCACTCAGTCCATGGTAACTGTTGTCAGACAATGACTAAGTTCACTCAGTCCATGGTAATTGTTGTCAGACAATGACTAAGTTCACTCAGTCCATGGCAACTGTAGTCAGATAATGACTACTAAGTTCACTCAGTCCATGGCAACTGTAGTCAGATAATGACTAAGTTCACCCAGTCCATGGTAGTTGTTGTCAGACAATGACTAAGTTCACTCAGTCCATGGCAACTGTAGTCAGATAATGACTAAGTTCACTCAGTCCATGGCAACTGTAGTCAGACAATGACTAAGTTCACCCATGCCCAGTCTATGGTAAATGTTGTCAGACAATGACTAAGTTCACCCAGTTCATGGTAATTGTTGTCAGACAATGACTAAGTTCACTCAGTCCATGGCAACTGTAGTCAGATAATGACTAAGTTCACCCAGTCCATGGTAATTGTTGTCAGACAATGACTAAGTTCACATAGTCCATGGTAACTGTTGTCAGACAATGACTAAGTTCACCTAATCCATGGTAACTGTTGTCCGACAATGCCTAAGTTCACTCAGGCTATGGTAACTGTTGTTAGACAATGCCTAAGTTTACTCAGTCAATGGTAACTGTTGTCAGACAATGACTAAGTTCACTCAGTTCATGGTAACTGTTGTCAGACAATGACTAAGTTCACCCAGTCCATGGTAACTGTTGTTAGACAATGACAAAGTTCACTCAGTCCATGGTAACTTTTGTTAGACAATGACTAAGTTCACTCAGTCCATGGTAACTGTTGTCAGACAATGACAAAGTTCACTCAGTCCATGGTAACTGTTGTCAGACAATGACTAAGTTCACTTAGTCCATGGTAACTGTTGTCAGACAATGACTAAGTTCACTTAGTCCATGGTAACTGTTGTCAGACAATGACTAATTTCACTCAGTCCATGGTAACTGTTGTCAGACAATGACTAATTTCACTCAGTCCATGGTAACTGTTGTCAGACAATGACTAAGTTCACTCAGTTCATGGTAACTGTTGTCAGACAATGACTAATTTCACTCAGTCCATGGTAACTGTAGTCAGATAATGACTACTAAGTTCACTCAGTCAATGGCAACTGTAGTCAGATAATGACTAAGTTCACCCAGTCCATGGTAATTGTTGTCAGACAATGACTAAGTTCACTCAGTCCATGGGAACTGTAGTCAGATAATGACTAAGTTCACCCAGTCTATAGTAAATGTTGTCAGACAATGACTAAGTTCACTCAGTCCATGGTAACTGTTGTCAGACAATGACTAAGTTCACTCAGTCCATGGTAATTGTTGTCAGACAATGACTAAGTTCACTCAGTCCATGGCAACTGTAGTCAGATAATGACTACTAAGTTCACTCAGTCCATGGCAACTGTAGTCAGATAATGACTAAGTTCACCCAGTCCATGGTAGTTGTTGTCAGACAATGACTAAGTTCACTCAGTCCATGGCAACTGTAGTCAGATAATGACTAAGTTCACTCAGTCCATGGCAACTGTAGTCAGACAATGACTAAGTTCACCCATGCCCAGTCTATGGTAAATGTTGTCAGACAATGACTTAGTTCACCCAGTTCATGGTAATTGTTGTCAGACAATGACTAAGTTCACTCAGTCCATGGCAACTGTAGTCAGATAATGACTAAGTTCACCCAGTCCATGGTAATTGTTGTCAGACAATGACTAAGTTCACATAGTCCATGGTAACTGTTGTCAGACAATGACTAAGTTCACCTAATCCATGGTAACTGTTGTCCGACAATGCCTAAGTTCACTCAGGCTATGGTAACTGTTGTTAGACAATGCCTAAGTTTACTCAGTCAATGGTAACTGTTGTCAGACAATGACTAAGTTCACTCAGTTCATGGTAACTGTTGTCAGACAATGACTAAGTTCACCCAGTCCATGGTAACTGTTGTTAGACAATGACAAAGTTCACTCAGTCCATGGTAACTTTTGTTAGACAATGACTAAGTTCACTCAGTCCATGGTAACTGTTGTCAGACAATGACAAAGTTCACTCAGTCCATGGTAACTGTTGTTAAGACAATGACAAAGTTCACTCAGTCCATGGTAACTGTTGTCAGACAATGACTAAGTTCACTTAGTCCATGGTAACTGTTGTCAGACAATGACTAAGTTCACTTAGTCCATGGTAACTGTTGTCAGACAATGACTAATTTCACTCAGTCCATGGTAACTGTTGTCAGACAATGACTAATTTCACTCAGTCCATGGTAACTGTTGTCAGACAATGACTAAGTTCACTCAGTTCATGGTAACTGTTGTCAGACAATGACTAATTTCACTCAGTTCATGGTATAACTGTTGTCAGACAATGACTAAGTTCACTTAGTCCATGGTAACTGTTGTCAGACAATGACTAATTTCACTCAGTCCATGGTAACTGTTGTCAGACAATGACTAATTTCACTCAGTCCATGGTAACTGTTGTCAGACAATGACTAAGTTCACTCAGTCCATGGTAACTGTTGTCTGACAATGACTAAGTTCACCCAGTCCATGGTAACTGTTGTTAGACAATGACTAAGTTCACTCAGTCCATGGTAACTGTTGTTAGACAATGACTAAGTTCATCTAGTCCATGGTAACTGTTGTCAGACAATGACTAAGTTCACTCAGTCCATGGTAACTGTTGTCTGACAATGACTAAGTTCACCCAGTCCATGGTAACTGTTGTTAGACAATGACTAAGTTCACTCAGTCCATGGTAACTGTTGTTAGACAATGACAAAGTTCACTCAGTCCATGATAACTATGATAATAATAACAATAAATGACTTATCAATGAGGTAAGGTATATCGGGTTATTTCCATGATGTGCAATTTTTGCATAAATGTCAAAATAGACCATTTCAATTTCTATGTTTAAGAAAATGGTAAATGCAAACTGTTCAAATAAACTCTCGGATCTTTCCGCGAAAAACCAAAAGAACACATTGTTAATCGTGTGGGGTTTCTCATTATAATACGGGTTTAATGCCTTGTGGATTTCAGCTCACTGAGTTCATTGTTATGTCAGCAATTTGATTAATGTTAGAAATGGGATTCGGAACACATTTTCCTACCTATTAATGCATGCCATCAAACAATAGAACAATAATTACACCTGTCATTAGACATGTGTTTGTTTACTCCGTTATTTCTCAGTGATCAGACCTGGTAAGGTGTCATGTCCGGTTCATTGATGGTCACTACGGCGGTGTTCTGGAACCCTATTTCCCCGTTGGCCTCATTGAGAGTGACTGGTATGTTCAGGTCAGTTCTGGACCCAAACACAGGACTGTTGTAAGCTCCCAGGCTAGGGACTGTATGGAGAAGAAAATTGAGTGAATCACTTTCATTTCATAATTATGTTGTTTATCTATTACAGATTATATTCTTCATAACTATTATTGCAACTACATGCTTAACAGCCAGTTAACACAAGAAAGGTAATTAGAACCAACAAATGGAGACCAAAAACAAACGCAAATAAAAACATTTAACAAATTTGAAGGTTAAAGACAATATTAATTGGAAAATTTGAAAGTGGCTTCAGAAACTCATACTTGATCAAAATGCCAAACAGCTTTCGGATAACCGAAAATTGTAGAGACAGTGAAAAAGAAAAATTTTAAACAAGTCCTCTCTAGAACAAATAGATTTTGTTAGGTTTGATAAGATACAGACCTGACTGGAGTTCTATCCTCCTCAGTCTGGCCACAAACACACCCCCGACCTGGAGGAAGGCAGTAGGTAGGAGTGGCACTTGTACAACACGGTTAGTCTGGCCCACGGCAAACTCTACTGTGTAGTCCGTCTTCTCTAGAACAGCTGTAAATATATCAACGAAATATCACAAAGGGGCCTGGCAATGTAAAATATATCACAGACAGGGAACCATCACAAAGGGGTCTGGAAATGTAAAATATATCACAGACAGGGAACCTTCACAAAGGGGTCTGGAAATGTATAGAAGCAGTACATCAGGAATATGTCAGAAGCAAAGAGATTAGAAAATACTGAAATTATATAACTTTCAGGTTGAAAAATTGTCTGTCACATTACATAACAAAACCCAAATCCTGAAGTCTAGTATCAAAGCTAATTTCACTTTCATTAACCAAGTAATGAGGCTGTGACATTTATCAGTGATATTCTTACCCAAGTTATTCCCAGGATCCCCAGTGTAGGTGACGGTGAGGTTGATGATCAGATTCCCCCTGTTTAGACCTGTCCTGGTTAGCATCAGTTGTAAGTGGCGCGGGCTGGTAGTCTGCAAGGGGAACACGAAACACTTCTTAGAAGAACTTGTTTGCCACTTAAAATATCATAACTTTTAATTCATTAACTTAATGCAAAGCAAAAAGCCAATAAAGATATATCTGTACTTAATCAAATTATATCAGATACATGTCTGCATACAAACTAGAAAATGTTTTGTTAAACATACATAATCCTGTGAATAAGAACTGAAGGTACTTTCACATGTGCAGATGAAACAGATGAAATGATTGAACCTGAAGAAAACACCAGGCACAGATTTGGACTGAGGCTTAACTTCAGAAAATCTGGCATGTGTGGTTTGTAGATATTAAGATATGTTACATAATACGTTAGGAAAGGCATTTTGTTCTTGATATGTTATTACTTATCCTCCAAAACCGTGGATTTTTATCTCTGCCTATAGTTCAGTCCAACTGCATTTATTTTTCGTAGAATATTTCTGTACCTCCTGTGCCCCTGTCACAACCTGTTACATGAATTCAGCCTAAATTTCAAACCTTCATTTGACACCAAACATTAGCTGAACAAAAAATAGCAGTATAGTAAAACTAATTTATGTAAAACAATTCTACTATTTTTATATCACAAACTAAATTAGCAGTTCATCACAGATAAATGTAAATATTACGTACAATGACGATTTTCTGATCCAAGTCTGATCCAAACTCCACAGTGCCGTAGTAGAAGTCACTGTCCTCAATGACCAGTACACCATAAGTAATGCCCTCGACACTAGCTCCGCCCGAAACACTGCCCGTTATCAGGTGTACCACAAATCTTTCCGTCGGTTCTGCAATCAGGTCCTGGTTCACCGTTATGTTTATGACTTGTTGAATTGAGCCCTCAGGGAACACAAGTACTCCGTCACTTGGAGTTATGTCCCCCTTAACGTCTCCAGTCTCGCTGTCATTTCTATACACTTCCCAGCGAACTGTCACTGTACCAAATGTACCAGCTGTTCGCAGAACATTGTAAACAGCAAAGGTAAAAAAACTATCCTCGTTAACTTTCACCTGAGGCGGAGTTAAGGAATCTGGCGAAAAGAATGTGAGAATGCCGTTGTGTTCATCGTTTGCATTGATGATGACCCTAATCTTAGTTGGAGGCATTAATACTACATCACCAACAGGGGTACTCAGAGTGATGTCAAAACTCTCCTCGACCTCCGGGTTACCGTCATCTAATATAATGATCTTGATTGTACCTTCTACTTCCCCGATCCCAAATACCACCTGACCACTTCCTCCGCGATAGTCCTCCTCGGCTCTGGCCGTGTCCGGGGTGATCATGTAGTCCACAGAGGCTATCGCACCAAACGACCCCACATTTGACCCGTCGCTATCAATGCCTCTATAAACTTGGATCATTATCTCTTTTTCTCCAGGTCCTTCCTTTACACGAATTTCACTCTGTTATATATAAAATAAAATAATAAGTGTACAAGATCAATTGTTATGCCTTTCTGCTTTCTTCACACAGACTTCATGTTTACTTGGCATTGTGGTTATGTGTAAATATACATATATCATTTTGTCAACATATAAATACAGCCATGCTATAATACCTGACACATCATTATACCTGTTTATCAGTTATCAATAGGTTATGACTTTGAATAATATTTTTATAAAGAATTTGATTAAATTGTATGCCCTTTATTGCTTTATTTAATTAAGATTTTAAAATGATCATTTTTCCTCACTTCTTTCTAAACTTAGACATAAAAGATGTACTAAGAAAAAAAGGTAAATATTCTCACCTGTTTAAATCGAATTGGAGCATCGTTAGCCATGATGATTACAGTCTGCGGAGTAGTGGACACTCGTGCATCCTGGGAAGCTTTCGTTAATTTCACCTCAAATGCCTCATCATTTTCCGGAAACTAAACTCATACAAGTGTATATCATTAAACAGAAATCTCAAGTTTAATCTCAAACCATTGCTATTTTACAACATTACCATAGTGTACTAAGTAAAAACATAGATGAGGATACATTTTCACATTGTATGACTTTGCAATGAACACTTCCATATAAATAACAACTGATCTGACCTAAAATATAGTGGATTTTTCACTTTATATTCTAACAATTTAGAATCAATAGATAATTGAAAAACTTTTTACATTAGCTTGATAGAACAGGGATCTTGATTTCCAACTTTGCCTGCCCTAATTTTGGCCTGTACGTTTTTAGTAAAGTATGCAATACAAAAAATAACTAGTAAACAGTAGCCATTCACAGACAGATTTTTGTTCTGTAATACTAAAATAGGTTTAATGTAAAGGTACACTCAGAAAATTTTAATTTGTTTACATGTCAGAAAGTATAATATACTCACGTTATCTGCCAATATGTCAAGTTTGATGTATTTCTTGGTCTCTCCGTCCTTGAACGAGATGGTGCCGGACCTTGGTATGACATCTTGTCCAGGCTGTGCGTTAATGTCGGAACTATTTATCTGTAAAACAGAGGGGCGTTAATGTCAAAACTATTTATCTGTAAATCAGAGGGGCGTTAATTTACTCTTTTGGGCTGTTCGAGAAGAGAGGGGCGGGAGGCACTTTTTCAGAGACCCATACCATACTTCTTCAGCTGGTATTAATGTGCCGGGCACCAAATTGGGCATTTTTTGAAACGACAGAGTAAAAGTTTGCTGTGGCATCAAATATTAGAAGAGATATATAAGGAATGTTAGGTAATCCTCAACCTGATCTATACAGTAAAACCTCACAAACTGAAACTCGTGGGGACCTGATCAATACAGTATAACCTCACTTACTGGAACTTGTGGGGACCTGATCAATACAGTTAAACCCCACAAACTGAAACTTGTGGGGACCTGATCAATACAGTATAACCTCACTTACTGGTACTTGTGGGGACCTGATCAATACAGTTAAACCCCACAAACTGAAACTCGTGGGGACCTGATCAATACAGTATAACCTCACTTACTGGAACTTGTGGGGACCTGATCAATACAGTAAAACCTGACTTACTGGAACTCGTGGGGACCTGATCAATACAGTATAACCTCACTTACTGGTACTTGTGGGGACCTGATCAATACAGTAAAATCTCACTTACTGGAACTCTTGGGGACCTGATCAATACAGTAAAACCCCACAAACTGAAACTTGTGGGGACCTGATCCATACTTCAAAGAAGACATGGTATTTGAGTAATCCTAGGTTGGTTAGGTTGGTGGACTCTGTACGAACTCGGACGGGACCAACCAAACTGTTCAACGAATGAGGGGTATTCGAGTAAAGAGGGTTCAAGTAAGTGGGGTTTTACTGTATGTCATTTTATGCGAGGACTTTTCTGATGATTTTGTGAATGTCACCACCACCATCTACTGTACTGTTAACAATATACCGCTCCTTCATGTCTCTATGGAGATTTCTTCAATATGAGGTTGGAAAATTCAATGATAATTGTCTTAGATAAGCTGATATTTTTGTTTTATTAAGGTAAGAAATTTGTACTCACTGAGTAGGAAACAATGATTTCGCCGTGAGAGCCGCGCGACCTGACAACGGCCAGATACACCTCTGTAGTAGCAGATATGTCCTCGGTTACCAACACTGGCGATTGCTGCGACAGAAAATGAAACAAAACTTGATGTCAACAAAACATTCGGTTAATGATTTCATCAATTCAAGAGTTCTTCAGGTATTGTTGAAACTAAATTATTTTCTCTTTTTCTTTTGAAATATGACATATTGAAGCAACATTAACCTATTTTTTTCGAAATTCACCGTTTTCCAAATGTATGTTTACTTGTTTTGTCAAAAAGCATTCACCAGGAGCTGCTAGAAAATATAATATCCGGAATCCTCTTCCTGGAAGCAAAATCTAGATACACATTTCTTCAAGGTAGACCTCAAATCATGGAAAAACACAAATATTTTTATATCCTCAAACCTTCTTACCAGATAATTTTCATATACCCTAATTAACTTCTAAAATATCATAATAAACAATATCATCATTGGCATTAGAAGAGTTTTAATTTGTTTTCGAGGGTCAAAGTTCATGTGATTCCTACAGTAAGACAGCCATCAGACTGTGTTTGTGTTCTGTAAATAACACAGGTATAACTTGTTTGGTGTTACACTTACATCCAGGAAGCTGAAGGCCCCGTAGGCATCATCGTTAGCGGCGATGGTGATGGCAGCCTTGCTGGGCTGTTGAACTGTGACCCCTGGGTTGACTACAGACAGCTGAAGGGTGAAGGTCTCCTCCACCTCTGGTATCGTATCATTGTTAACGGTGAAGATGACGGAGATGATGTTGGGACCCCCGGGGCTGAATGAACCTACGTGACTGCTTCCAATGAAATCCAGGTCTGTATCAGGAGCGGAAGATACCTAGAGGAAAAAAGTATCATGCATGTTATTTTACCATAACCGCTCATTCTACTGGTATAGTCTGTTAGTTATTTAACATTCATTTTGAGGATTAGGCATCAAGATTATACACTGCAGAAACTATCAGAACAGTAAATATCAGAGAGGATAATGCTTTACCCAAAAACAAAAATGTTTTTCAAACAAATCAAAATTCCTTCCTATAAATGGGTGATTGCCTCTTTTTCAGCTAGATCTCCGCACTTCAGTTCCCACCATGGCCATGAAACTTCTAGTAGGTAACACCCTACTCCAACAATGTTAGAGATTTAACACGGCCAGATACTTTTTAACAGGCGCTGTGTAACTACAAAAGAATCATCAATTAATCCAAACATTTTCCCCATTACAGTATAACTTGTCTATACCGGCCCCTGTCTAATCCAAATCCCTGTCTATTCCGGCCTTACAGTTCGGTCCCAGCATTTTCCTATAAACTCATATCAAACCTCTACAATCCGAACACCTGTACAGACAAGCAAACAAATTTGGCTTCAATGACATTCGGTTTAGACAACTTACACTGTACATATACAATATGTGCGTATACTTACCGCCACAATGACATAGAAAGTTGATTCAAAGTCGCCCGACCTGTTGACACGAATAGGGAATTGTTCACCTTCATGCACCATCAGGGCCGTGTCCATTAGACTGACCGTGGTCTGGCTGCTGATGCAGGGGATGGCTATAATGACCACTACACACAGTGTCAAACTGGTCATTATTGTCCTTCAGGGTAGACAACTAGGGAAAGGAAACACAACCATGAATTTCATGCATTAACATGGTACAGAGCTGGAATAGTTCTTAACATAAATAGTTATATAGTACCCTCAGGCTGAAAATAACCGTTTATTTTTATTTACAGGGACCCGATCAACCTGCACCTTTCTCTTCTACACTATCAGAGACAATAAAAAGAAAGCCATGCCTACCAGGAAATCTGAACATGCACTACCAGTAATAAGTTGATGAACATGTGATGGCATTACTTTGGCAAGCAACACAGATATACCCTCACATTATGTACCTACATGTACCTACCAAATTAGACATGATGACAAAAAACAATGGTCAGAGACAGGCATGGATGTTCACATGTAATACCCAGGTGTACCTTCAACTTTATTTAAGTATAAAACGTATGTGAAAGCACGCACATCAGTGTTTGTATGTGACTTTTCTTTTAAAACTGTTACATTCCATGCTAACAGGTTACCTCTTACAATTGGTTCCTCAAAAGAAGTCAATCGAGTTTTGTGTTGTCTGTATGTGACTTTTCTTTTAAAACTGTTACATTCCATGCTAACAGGTTACCTCTTACAATTGGTTCCTCAGAAGAAGTCAACCAAGTTTTGTTTTACAAATTAGACCCCTGTGACCTTAGTTATAACCAAAAGTCATTTCTGTTCACAAAATTGGTAGCTGCCTAAAGCAAGCGATGTCATGCAATTCAATTTATGACTCTAAATAGGGCTTTCAATTTACTAATGGCATTAAAAACAATTTCAAAATTCAAAAAGCATTTTCTCTTACAGTAATTTTGGAGAAATAAAATGTACATATATGTCAATCAGACATCAATAGTTAAGTTTTGAATTTTGATGGGTTTTTTTTCAAAAATATAGACGATGAAATCTTTCAATTAATAAAAAATGTTCATGAACCCCGGCGCTCAGGACTTAAAGTACTGAGATAATATTGGCCTGACAATTTAGGCATTAACACTGGTAATTGAATATGAGCTGGTACGAAGCTTGATGCAGTACACATTGATTTTTACAATAAATATTTAATATTCAGATTAAGAACAGCTGGAACCACAATTAGTAAACATAAGTAATCCTAACAATAGATCTGTCAGCGGTTCAACATTCATATATTCAAATCTTTTATGTAGATTTATATATAATGTATCCTCTTCATCTTCATTTTTGACAGATAATCATTATAGCTGTACAGTCATATGTGTATAAAATCAATGTTTAAGTACTCCTGATAATGGGCGTGGTACAATATACAAAATGTATTAATAATTAGAAAGAAAGAAATAATATATACAGACAAATTTATTGATTGCCTTATATAGTAATTTTCTTATCCTTTAAATATATTGGGGCCTGTAGGTACCTTTTCAATTGGGAAAATAAACAAGTATTTTCATCTGATTTGGATTTTTTCCTCAGTATTATAGAGAGCTTTTATGGCCATTTTCTCCATTTATCCATGTTTTAAGTGGCTGAAGATGTAAATGCTTATTCATACTTAAAAATAACATTTCTTCACTTCCATTGATGTGATACAGTTTAAATTTTTGATTAGGAAAATTGAATGCAAAATTGGGAAAATACAGCAAAAGTTCTCCAGGGGAAGGGCCTATATTCTGCCCCAAATTTATCCCTGAAAAATCACTGTGATCACCTCCAGTTCCTTTCCAGGGGTATAGATAGTTTACCTTTACCAACTGCAGTAAGATTTTGGCAAGTTTAAATTGAAATTAACTAAAACATGTTTAGGCTTGACCGATGGAAAGAGAACTTAAGACACTGAGTAGCCTGATGGAAAGAGAACTTAAGACACTGACTAGTGTAATACTCGCGTATAAACATGATAAGGTAGTGCATTAATAAAAATATAGGATCTAAATGTAGGACTATTTCAGTTCCTTTCAGAAAGCTAAATTATGCTACAGTCACAGTAAAATATCAATGCCATACCAAAACCTAACAGCATTGTAGTTAATTTTGTTTGTGTTTACATCATAGTAAACTACGTCAGGACCTGAGTCTACATCAAAAGCACACAGCAATGGTTTCTGGGAAGAGTTTGGTACACAGGTGTAACAGGTGAAAGAGAAAAGCAACATTTAGACCAGGGTTTGAATCTGGGACCCTCCAAACTCTACAGATCCTCTACTTATATTGAGCTACTCGGTTGCCCCGGATCATTTAAACAACACACTCTGGTATATGAAAGAGCAATAGAAGTGGACCCGTTCATAAAATCTCTTATATCCTATAATACAGTATACAGTACTGTGTATCACAGGGAAAACGCAACAGAAGACAGATCATATTGATTTAAATGTGGGACCTTTGGATCCATTGGCTCCGACCTCTAGATGGTCAATCAATTTTCAGCAAATGATAAAATGTCTAACGCATGAAAGTCTCCATATTTGATCTTACACACATCACAAATACCCACACTAGTGTTTCACCTGTGAGATATAAAATAATGAGATACAGAGTTAGATCAATCAATTATTAACACAATGCTCCCTTACGGAACTCTTGTCTATCCATACAATACAATCGTAAGAATTCGAAAACAGCCCAGGGAAACCTGATCATCATTTCCCAGTTAAGTGTAGCAACAGATGGGGCCAATATGTGTCTAGGCTGTGGGTACATGGCTGTAAACATCAAGTGTATGTAACACAGGTATTTTTACGTCCACCTGAACATTGATATATCGTATCACACTGTCCGGTGTTACCTAACAACAGGAATATACATATGTATGATGTGAACTTTAGTTTGTTATACAGCAGCTAAAGATTTATATACATGTATCAGATGTAGAATGTATATTAATATTGGCAAACACATAAACCAAACTTAAACTGCCGATAAATGCCCCTGTTGTTCTAGCATATTTACAACCTGGAATCCAATTCACTATGTTGTTTGCACCCTGTGCCTATAAAACTATTGATTTTTGTGGATGGTTTATTTTCCAGAACTTATGTATAATGTGGATATATTTTTTTTATTATAGTATACATGTATTTTGGTAACCAGTTTAATAGTTATAACAGAATTCTTGTATAAAGGAATAAGCTCAAACTGATAATTGATTTCTTTGTTTGATTTGTTCTGTTTGTGTCCCATCATCAGCAATCAGAATGTGCTACTGGTTTTAGTTATGGCGGAACACCAGAGTACCTGTAGAAAACCTAGACCTGCAGTCAGCACCTGGTCACTGACCTATGTTGTGACCTGCTGATGGAGGGCTAGTGATCAAAGGACACTAGTGACCTGCTGATGGAGGGCTAGTGATCAAAGGACACTTGTGACCTGGTGATGGAGGGCTAGTGATCAAAGGACACTTGTGACCTGGTGATGGAGGGCTAGTGATCAAAGGACACTTGTGACCTGGTGATGGAGGGCTAGTGATCAAAGGACACTTGTGACCTGGTGATGGAGGGCTAGTGATCAAAGGACACTTATGACCTGGTGATGGAGGGCTAGTGATCAAAGGACACTAGTGACCTGGTGATGGAGGGCTAGTGATCAAAGGACACTTGTGACCTGGTGATGGAGGGCTAGTGATCAAAGGACACTTATGACCTGGTGATGGAGGGCTAGTGATCAAAGGACACTTGTGACCTGGTGATGGAGGTCAAGTGATCAAAGGACACTTGTGACCTGGTGATGGAGGTCAAGTGATAAAAGGACACTTGTGACCTGGTGATGTACTGTTAATATAGCTTACTTTTAGCTTTTTCAAAAGCTAACCAAACCAGATAAAGGCGTTCCATTTCAATACATCAATAACTGAAGCAGTGGACCACTAAGGGAATATAAAAATGTTATCATGTAACTGTTACAATGGGAGAATTTAATATAATTCTGGACCCGCGCTGGTAATTAATATTAAACTGAAGATTTTGATTTCTGCTTTTAGGAGTCTCCCGTCGAATGATAACAAGACGCCGAGCAGTACACTGCAGGTTGTTAATATGATGGTATAATCATAGAATTACTTTACAGCTTTGTCACATCATCTATGTATTAAAGGAGATTGCCTACAATTTAGACAGGTATATCACATGGTATACCCTCCACTATGAATCATGCCAGTCTCCTCACCATCATGAGACAACATCTGGTACAGTACCCACCCATTGTACGTCTATACACAGTCAATAAACCATCAATGGATAATGAAGCAGGGTGTTGGCGCTAAAGTGAGTATCTGGTACAGGGTGTTCACAGCCGGCCTCACCTGTGGGTAAAGGCCAGGTGAGATCATCATATAGAATTGTGCAACCCCCACCCCTATACATAATAGAACACAATAGGTAGTGTAGGGAACACCTGGAATGTCTACTGAGGATCTCAATGGGAGTTGTCTTCTCCGACACACCAAAAGGGGGAGGGGGGCACCTGGAATGTCTACTGAAGATCTCAATGGGAGTGGTCTTCTCTAACACACCAAAGGGAGTGGAGGGAACACCTGGAATGTCTACTGAGGATGTCAATGGGAGAGGTCTTCTCTAACACACCAAAGGGAGTGGAGGGATCACCTGGAATGACCACTGAAGATCTCAATGGGAGAGGTCTTCTCTAACACACCAAAGGGAGTGGAGGGATCACCTGGAATGACCACTGAAGATCTCAATGGGAGTGGTCTTCTCTGACACACCAAAGGGAGTGGAGGGGACACCTGGAATAACCACTGAAGATCTCAATGGGAGTGGTCTTCTCTTACACACCAAAAGGAGTGGAGGGGACACCTGACACCTGGAATGTCTAGTGAAGATCTCAATGGGAGAGGTCTTCTCTAACACATCAAAGGGAGTGGATGGATCACCTGGAATGTCTAGTGAAGATCTCAATGGGAGTGGTCTTCTCTAACATACCAAAGGAAGTGGAGGGAACACCTGGAATGTCTACTGAGGATCTCAATGGGAGAGGTCTTCTCTAACACACCAAAGGGAGTGGAGGGATCACCTGGAATGACCACTGAAGATCTCAAGGGGAGAGGTCTTCTCTAACACACCAAAGGGAGTGGAGGGATCACCTGGAATAACCACTGAAGATCTCAATGGGAGTGGTCTTCTCTGACACACCAAAGGGAGTGGAGGGGACACCTGGAATGACCACTGATGGCCTCAATGGGAGTGGTCTTCTCTTACACACTAAAAGGAGTGGAGGGGACACCTGACACCTGGAATGTCTAGTGAAGGTCTCAATGGAGAGGTCTTCTCTAACACACCAAAGGGAGTGAAGAAGACACCTGGAATGACCACTGAAGATCTCAATGGGAGTGGTCTTCTCTAACACACCAAAGGGAGTGGAGGGGACACCTGGAATGACCACTGAAGATCTCAATGAGAGTAGTCTTCTCTAACACACCAAAGGGAGTGAAGAAGACACCTGGAATGACCACTGAAGATCTCAATGGGAGTGGTCTTCTCTGACACACCAAAGGGACTGGAGGGATCACCTGGAATGTCTAGTGAAGATCTCAATGGGAGTGGTCTTCTCTGACACACCAAAGGGACTGGAGGGATCACCTGGAATGGCCACTGAAGATCTCAATGGGAGAAGTCTTCTCTTACACACCAAAGGGAGTGGAGGGGACACCTGGAATGACCACTGAAGATCTCAATGGGAGAAGTCTTCTCTCACACACCAAAGGGAGTGGAGGGGGACACCTGGAATGTCTAGTGAAGATCTCAATGGGAGAGGTCTTCTCTGACACACCAAAGGGAGTGGGGGGGACACCTGAAGATTTCTTACACAATGTAAAATTCAAAAGTTATTTTTCAATGCATGAAGTGTTTGTAGGTACACATGTATTCCCAATTCCTCTACTAGTACGTATATTGGCGAATAACAACCAAAATATCACAAAACTATGCAAGTAGGTCAGAGCAATCATACTGGGAAATTGCCAAATATTTCTCATTATTTATATATTAATTAGACCTTACTTAGAGACTCTGTCCTGGAGGACTAGCAGCCTATTAATCCTATATTGATCACTACAAGGATTAATGTATTCCAGTGTTAAATAATGCTACTAAACCAATTTTGTAGGTGGGTCAATAAATGTACATAATAAGGAGGGTTTTTTTCAAAACAATCCTGTTCAGCTATATATATATTATTTCTTCTTAAACTGTTGTCGTAAATAAAGGGCTTTGAATCCCAGAACATAACCAAAAACATCACAAAGTTGTAGTTCATAAATTTTGAACACATAAGGAATATTATAATCAAGACATTTTTGCCTGCATTTGTCGGATAACTGATTTGTTTTCTATAGCAATGAGGCTGAACAAATAAAATAATTACATGAATATTACAGTTAATTATAAGTAATGCACTATTTACAGTAATATATATCAATTTGACCTTTTTATGGACAATACCTATACTGAAACAATCACACATACATCCATCAGTGAGTTATTTTAAATGCATAGTATTTTTCATGTTACTCTGAGAAGAAGTAAATTTCCATGTTCTTGTTATGTAGGAATACAATGTACATATAATCACAATAAAAGAAGTGTGATACACTGCACGTCGATGTTTATTGACTTTTTATGACACCTCCAGATGCCTAACAGGTTATAAACTAGGAACGTAAGCCAGATATATCAACTAGAACTGTACGCCTTTTGCTACCTAAATCCAGCAACACCATGTACCTTGCCTCAATGAATGATGTGAATTCAAAAGTTCACCCAATAAAAGTTACATGTACTTGCTTGTAAAGAAATTTTGATGTTCTTGATAATGGCTGTAAATGGCTTACAATAGTTTGTAAAAATCTGATATATATCTAGAGAAATAGTCAAGTAACCTAGCTCATTTTGGCCTTATGATAAAAGATGAATTAAAGAACTCTTTGAAACACAAAAAAAAATACAAAAATAATTTCTGCTTTTCTATCTTAAATTCCTTTCGTATTTATTTTTGTATGTATCCACATAATTAAACATTAACAAATGGAAACTCTTTTCCAAATACGAGACACCCCCCCCCCCCCCTCCCCCCTTCAGTGTTTCTGAGAAATTGTGTTAACAAACCTTATTGTCAAAATAGAAGATGGCTACCTGCAGGCCATTTTGTTTATCAGATCAGTCACAAAAGGAAACATAAACAACTTAGGCCAAGGAAACTTTCAAATCAAATTTAAGAAATATCCATTCCTTCCTTTCAGAAAATAGCAACAATAACAATACCCTGTTTTAGGACATAAGACGGCAAATGGATGGACAACTGCTGATGACTTGAATAGGCCATCAGCTGATAGTGGGCTAAAAATATATATTATGATTACAAAATTTTCTGAAATAGAATTGTGAAGTTTTTTGCATATTATACATTACAGCATAGTTCTTACAATGCTATGTTATTTAAGCTAAGATTACAGATGTAATTTTTTTATCAATTTTTAGAAACACCATCTAGATAAAAATTCAAATTCTATGAACTTCGGAATTACTACATACATGATACTGTTCTTTAACAAAAAAAGCCAAACTCTAACAATTCAACAAACTTATAACCTACCTTATACCCAGTATTAATCCAACTGTGATTTTGAATTGTTTAATAATTATCCTTTGAAATACAAGTTGCCAGCATCTTCATCACTACATGTACATCAATTGAGGAAATCCTGAATGCTTTCTTGAGTCCAGTGTAGACGCTACGCCACTGCCAAATTGATTGCTGATTCCTGCCCTAGCAGATGGTCATACCTATGATATAAGTCAGGTAAACATTGATTAACTTCCCAGGTACACAGGCACAGGGCTAACCTCATAAAATATTTACATATCATCCAGAACTGGTCGTTAAGGAATGCCAGGTAAATAATTAGATTTAGCTACCTTGATTAATTATGTATCTCAGGATACTACTATTTCTTTTCCTGCCACGATTCTTGGAAGTCAGGACCACTTTGTTACTGGTGATGTAACAGAAAGGATCTGGTCCAGTAAAGATCTGGACCAGCGAGGGTCTGGACCACATGTTACTGGTGTCATACAGGGTAACAGTAATGATTTGGTCCAGTAAATATTTGGACTAGTGAGGGTCTGGACCACATGTTACTGGTGATACAGGGTAACAGAAAGAACCTGGACAGTAAAGATCTGGACTAGCGAGGGTCTGGACCACATCTTACTGGTGATACAGGGTAACAGTTATGATCTGGTCCAGTAAAGATCTGGACCAGCAAGGGTCTGGACCACATCTTACTGGTGATACAGGGTAACAGTAATGATCTGATATAGTAGAGTGAAGATCTGGACCAGCGAGGGTCTGGACCACATGTAACTGGTGATACAGGGTAAAAGTAATGATCTGGTCCAGTGAAGATATGGACCAGCTAGGGTCTGGACCACTTGTAACTGGTGATATAGGGTAAAAGTAAAGATCTGGTCCAGTGAAGATATGGACCAGCTAGGGTCTGGACCACTTGTAACTGGTGATATAGGGTAACAGAAAGGATCTGGTATAGTAGTGAAGAGCTATGTCAAATATCTAGCTCAATTCTTCTAACCACAAACCTTAATTTTTAAACCAAAAGTCACTTACCAGGTAACAATTCCTATATAAATAAAAGAACAAGAAGATAAAGCTTAGTGTCAACTTACTGAAAGCTTCAATTCAATTATAACTTTTTATAAACACAACACAATACAATGGACTGCCAGCTGGTATACGCAGTTGGTCTACAAGCCACTAAACACTTACCTTTTTTGTTTTTAACTTTTTGTTATAATTATCCCGAATCTTGATATATTTTCCTCATTTTCTCCGAGACGCAGAAAACTTTAAATTCCTGTGTAAGTTTCTCTTCCTCAGCACAACATATTGACACAGATCCCTCTGGACACATTACATAAAGCTTTCAAACTTCTGTTGCCCAGACTTTCTATGGGAAATACCTAACATTGATTTTCATACAAACATTACCATGGAAATGTGCTCATGAATAACAGCACGGTACAGCTTCACCAGTTTTATCCAAGAGGCCGACCAAACAAAGGTGTCATTTGTTCTTTACATCTAACTAGCTGATCAATCGACCAGCTGTATCGGGAGTCGGTAACAGCTGGGAGGGACATTTCACGCCCGGCTGTCAAATAGTGGCATTACAACACCGTCATCTTAGAAATAGACTCTAGATCAGGCATTACAGTCAATAAATAATCTAATCCTCATTTTTTTTTAATTCATAAGAATATTATCTAAAGAGCTGTAATGAGCTGTTTATAAATTTATCTTTAATTTTTTTCCTTTTTTGTTCACCGGTAGTTTTATTTAGCTTATCTTATTCAGTTCACGAGTTTTTTTTTTCTTTTTAAAATTGATTTGTTTATAAACAGAATTCTATCAATTAATATTGAAATCCATTATTAATCACATTTTATTTCAATTCTATTTTTAACATACTGCATACAATTAGCGCTATCATGGTTTAGCTAAATATTTTCTGCATACTATGCTACTAGGAAACAAAATATACAAAACAAATTTGATAGCATCTTTTGCAACCGTTCAAGAATATATATAGACCAAGCGTTTTCAGGACACATACCCCCGTAATTTATTAACTGGCTTAATTACTGCATAATGAGTTTTGTGGTAACTGAAGGCAATAGTTCAAGCTAGGCTAATAATAAGTAATACCAATTTTTAAATGTCAACATAACTTGGGTCGCTCATATATCTGTGTATATACATGTATAATGGGGGATATATATATACTATAGTGAAACATTCAATGTTGGTACTGGGCCAGTTCTTATTTACAAAATATATATCCATTGATACAGGTAGGCTTAGCTATCAGGGGTTTATATAATTACTTATTTCAATATAAATGAAGCAAATTACTGATGATAAATACAGATAATTAATATAAATGATGATAGTCTAATTATCACACAATGTAAATGTTTTAGGCTTATTAAAAAAACAACATAATGTAATAGAGTGTCCCTGTAACCTCACAATGTTGACCAATTCACCAGTATAATCTCTATGACTATTAGTCAGACGGGGAAGCTTTTAAGCTCTCATTAAAACCTGGCTGACAAAACTGTTTAAACATCCAACTTGTCCACTGAAGGTCGTTAGCCATGTGAGGATGTAAAACTCTCAAAATAAATAAATAAATAGCAGCCAATCCGCATTCAGTTTACTTTCTGAAATCTATATCACCCCCCACCCACCGAGTCCATTTATGCTAATCGATGTCTAATAAAAACTTTATGCCCATGTCATACCTATTTAGATGAATACTTATAATGCATAAAATATACTCACCTGGACGAAATTTTATTTGGGATGAAAAATCTACCTAAAGTTCACTGCATTTATTCTTTACTTTTATTTTGATTGAAGTCATTTTGAGGAAAATTTAACATAAAAAGTACTCATATCTAGTTTGGCATTTCTTACCAATTTTCATGAGGATCAAAATGTGAATTACTGGATAACAACTCTGATACTGTTTTTTTCCCCCATTAAATTTTGATTTGAGTCAATATTTAATCTAACTTCAATTTTACATCAGTTTGAACCAACATAAAATATTATTCTGGTGTTTTTAGCTTTTGGTTACATTATATCAATTATGAGAAACTAACAAATATTTCCATAGCTAGTTTACAGTTGTACCAACAGTGGTATTGTACATATAAACAAAACAAAGGTGAAAAGCCAAAAACAATTACCTATTTAGTACTTGTAAACATTGCATGTGTATATGCACACGTATGGAAGAGCATTATTAATGATTTTTCAGATATTTAGAATTAGGCATAACGCAAGATACTCACAGACAGCTTTTGAAAAATAACATGTTGTTAATAAAATATTGTTTATTAACTCTATTAAAAATTGTTCTAGCTCAAGTTGTCTGACTATAGTGCAATTTTACCCTCCTGCCATAGTAATACAAACATTCTATTCCTCATATTGTTCATGCACATACATTTTTTGTATTCACACATTAACATATCGAGATATGCATATTATATGTAATATTTACTCATGCATGCCCAAATCAATAACTGTATCACATACTCTAATACTTCAAACAACAAACATCAACCTACCAGTAATTATGCAGGTGTATAGGAATTTAACCATGTTTAAAACTGGTTAGCTAAGTTGGTTCTGTAGTCCAGGTCTAGAGGTCTCAGTTCAAATCCAAGTCTTCCAATCATGCTTTTCCACTTGTGTTACAAACCAATAAAAGCTCAGTTCATGTCAACTGTTAGTCTCATCATGTCTTTAT
The DNA here is from genome assembly GCA_947623455.1 of Mimachlamys varia. NCBI lineage: Eukaryota > Metazoa > Mollusca > Bivalvia > Pectinida > Pectinidae > Mimachlamys > Mimachlamys varia. The sequence goes on from OX392535.1 coordinate 7,849,564, forward strand.
TATGGAATCCTGAAAATTAATTAACAAGTTTCAAATTAGACATCAAACAAAATATTAAGCCATTAATGTATTGATGTTTGTGTAATACATTCCCAAACAGGTTCACATCTGTGTAATACAGTTGAGTGTAAGCTAACCTTTACACCTAGTGCACTAGTAGTGCACTACGTTTAAACTAGTAGTGCACTACGTTTAAACTAGTAGTGCACTACATTTAAACTACAGGTAAACTAGTAGTGCACTACACTCTGAACCCCAAATAGGCTAAATACCCCTACAGGTAAATGGGCAGTCCCATCTACCTGTGATTATTACCTGTACCTCACCTGTGTAGTACTTATAGAAAGCTGGCCTTATCATAAGTTAATATTCATAACTTTAATATGTATAAATGTATATATGTTATGTAGTTATTTTTCTCAAATAATCTTCTTTCTTTCATTTTATAACTATAAATTTTGTCATCATGATAATTACTGTAAGAGTTGTCCTAAACATTTCTTGCATACAGGACATAAATAAAAAAAATGATAATAATTTAACTTACAATTTTGATGTCTTATATTTTGTAATTTGATAAACATCATTTACACCATTAATTTTTTTTTATATTTATTTACAAATTTACATTCAAGTATATTGAAAAATTGGAGCAATATCGATTAATAATTATTTGTTTAGGCTATATATATTCCCCTTGAAGAATTAATAATTACTTAATTAAACTAAATATATATTTTTATTAAATATATTCATCTCTCAGACCTGTATATTCATGGACGCGCTATAGAGTTTTGTCAATCTTTATTTTTATTTAATTTTCTATATATCTAGACCTGTATGTATATCACATGCAACAGTGTTGGTATATATATATATATAAGAATTTGGATTTGAGAAAAAAAGTAATACAACAAATTTTAATTTAGTGAGGTTTTTCAGTATGGGTCAGATGTTTTAATTTCAAGTTCAAGTTCATTTATTACCATTGGCCTTTCAGCCTCAGGCATCAGGTAATTACCTGACCTGTCTCAGCCTCATCTCGGAACACCTGCTGACGTACGTAAGCCTGTCAGTGACACAATTGAGGTGTGAATTCCTCACCTGACTATCACTGGTCAAATTTGAAACCAATTTGATTAAAGGGCTCAGTTAAAGATGACCAGGATCATATGATAATACATATTTTAAGTTTTGCTCAGGTTTAATAATTAAGTTTATAAACCAAATTCATGACATGAAATTAAAAATCATTGAAATTGTTTCATATTTTCATATTTCCATTTAAAAGTGGATATAATCTGTGGACTAGCTCAGATGAATTTTTGTTTTGTTTCATTCAAAACATTTAATAATACATTGATAGTAAATAGAATAAAATAAAATAATAATTTATTAGAAAACAATATAAGTTTATATCGGTCCTTACCAAATTCTGATTTTCTTAAATATTGTACTTAACACATATATATATACTTGTCAAATGAATACATGATGAAAAATTATCTACAGTTTATATTGGGCGAAATATTGTTACGCTCAGTCGCTAAATGCAGTTCGATAAACAATTAAACTAAAATTCATTATACTGAATTTTTTCTAATAATCAATATAAAAGAATTCAATTAAAAGAATTATGCATTCCCATATGTAGGCCTAAATATTGAAGACAATTACAGGGTGTATTAAATATGACTTGAAGGTTTATGTGTAAATGTAATATTTATTAAAAAAAAAAGAACAATTTAAAACCAGGTCAGTGTAATAGAATCATTTCATTTAATTATACATTCTAATTTCTAAGCATACAACCAGATACAACAAATAAATAATATGCGGTTAGATTAGCCTATATTAGAAATAAGAAACCTTATATGCCAGTCATATTAATTGTATTTTTAAATTAACTTAATGACTTATATGATATATTTGTCTCTAACTTAAAAGGGACAGATAGTGAACTACAGGTAGAATCATTTACCCTCCAGGCATAATTATGTACTTGACCTGCCTGGGCCACAGCCTCCCAGAGTTCAGGGGACACACCTGTAGGCTGGCTGTAGTTAGCCAGGTGTGAATTTCTCACCCCCTCTCCCCCAGGGCCATCACTGCATGGCCAAATCGCAAGTTTGATTATAGGCTAGGGCCCTAATTGATGAATGATGATCCAATTTAATAATTGATGATAACATTGTATAACAGTCAATTGGATTACATGTACATGTATAAATGTATATTAGTATTATGGTATGAAGAAGGAAATGGCTGTATATGTTTATTTGTACTTGAATGTATATATAATGAAACGAAATACCAATGTACAGGTAGAATCATTTACCCTCCAGACATAATTATGTACTTGACCTGCCTGCAGGGCCACAGCCTCCCAGAGTTCAGGGGACACACCTGTAGGCTGGCTGTAGTTAGCCAGGTGTGAATTTCTCACCCCCTCTCCCCCAGGGCCATCACTGCATGGCCAAATTGCAAGTTTGATTATAGGCTAGGGCCCTAATTGATGAATGATGATCCAATTTAATAATTGATGATAACATTGTATAACAGTCAATTGGATTACATGTACATGTATAAATGTATATTAGTATTATGGTATGAAGAAGGAAATGGCTGTATATGTTTATTTGTACTTGAATGTATATATAATGAAACGAAATACCAATGTACAGGTAGAATCATTTACCCTCCAGACATAATTATGTACTTGACCTGCCTGCAGGGCCACAGCCTCCCAGAGTTCAGGGGACACACCTGTAGGCTGGCTGTAGTTAGCCAGGTGTGAATTTCTCCCCCCCCTCTCCCCCAGGGCCATCACTGCATGGCCAAATTGCAAGTTTGATTATAGGCTAGGGCCCTAATTGATGAATGATGATCCAATTTAATAATTGATGATAACATTGTATATTTACATTCTGATTGTTTCTTCTCTATATGAACATACCAACTGAAAACAACAAACACTAGACTATGAATACATCATGAATACAGTATGAATACATCCATTCACGTGAATTACTTATGACGTAATATATTAGTCTTGTTCAATGGGAGTCTTACGGCTCCGCTTCGGATAACATGGAGAAGGCTCCCGCGTCAAACGTTCAAATGACTACGGTAGATTATTGGCACAAATTTTACCCAAATTATGGCTGTGCCGCCTTTTTCGTTTAAAGGACGGCGCAATAACAAACGCAGTTGATTAACCAGTTGTTCAATAACTAAGAAAATCAATTAGACAATTGTTCAGTAGTAAAAATGTAAATATATGAATTGAACGGCGTTGTTTTAATTTTCATGCCGGTATGAATGCAAATCGGTTACATCCATATTGACCATGAAGCCCTAGCGGGCTTCATGCAATACTGTAACCGCTTTGCATTCATACCGGCATGAAAATTAAAAAACGCCGTTCAATCCCTATATAACAGTCAATTGGATTACATGTACATGTATAAATGTATATTAGTATTATGGTATGAAGAAGGAAATGGCTTTATATGTTTATTTGTACATGAATGTATATATAATGAAACGAAATACCAATGTCAGTACATGTAGGTATTATTTCATGGCTTCTTAATGTCAAATTCATTAAAGTACTATACTATGTACAAAATATGTTATTCTTATGTCTGATCTTTTATTTTATCTGTTTTTACTTTATTTCTTTATACACTTTAAAAATTAACTTATATGTAAGTTAAAATTGTTTATTATATATATACTGAAGTATATATTTAATCTTGACATGCAGTGTATTAATTTAAAACAAGTTATTATGATGATCGAATATCATCCGGAATAAAATCAGAATTTTTCCTTCTTGTGCTTATATAAGTAACAAACTAAAGACTTCTTTGTTAGACATCTTCAATAGTATCAACATAAAATACAGGTAAATCATATAACATCTGTACAGGTAAGGGCACAGGTAGATATGGACACTCCCATTACCTGTATGGGGGTTTTTGAGATCACACCTGACTGGACGTAGTGCACTACTAGTTTACCTGTAGTTTAAATGTAGTGCACTACTAGTTTAAACGTAGTGCACTTCTAGTGCACTAGGGTGTAAAGGTTAGCTTACACTCAACTGTACCTGTACATGTGCACCAGGTAATGATTTCTATAGGCAGGACATGTTAACAAGTTTCATTGATAAAATCTATCATATCAACATTTGATGTACAATACATATCAGTTTATTACATTTATATATGCAATACATGTACAACATCAAGTAAAGTTTTTCATATAATTATAAAATGTTTACACTTTTATTAATTAAAATATGTTGCATCATGATCAACATTTAAAAAAAAATGATTCTGACACGGACTATTGTACCTATTTATTATCAAATATACAAGAACATCATCTTTAATAAAACGAACAGTATTTCGGATAATGAAAAAACAGAACAAATTAAAACACCAATTCTTCCAACACTTTACAGGAAAGTTAATCAAATTACTTTTATGGATTTTGAAAAGATTCATGTATGTCATGTAGCATTTCACAAAGTATAGGTGTTTTGACGTCTCAATGACATGTACACTGTACACTATATGTACATTTTTGTATGTCACCTTCGACAGGGTGACCGTATCAAGTATACACACCATATCAGTCATCAAAAATATGATTTTACTTTAAATTAATCTGATTTTTAATGTAAAAGATGTTCATTGATTAGGTTGCCTTACAAGTGTGAGCTGTAGGGAATTTCCCTTTTACTCAGAGGTGATAGCGCATCGGGCTGGAGAGCCAGGGGTCACGGGTTTAATCCAAGCAAGGACAATATCTTTATAACTTTTCCTCTTCCCATACCATGCATAAAACCACGGACTTAAATTATCCATCTATGTCCGTGATAAAACATAAAAAAATATTCCGAAATCTTTTTCTTTTTTAATTTTGTGGTTTGACAAAATAAATTTGTTGTATAATGTAAGATTGGTTGCTTAATCATTGCCATTGTTTCATAACTAACAGAACACATGTATTGTCTGTAAAATGTTGACATTGTAGCCTATATTAGTTTTTATAACAGTTGCCTCCCTTGTACTTACTTCTAAGGCAAAGACAGAAAATTTCTTGTGGCATTTTCACGTCACCTCGACCGTCTTTGAAAGGATGAACCTTTAAGTGACAGACCAACGAACGTAGAACGGATCACTCTTCTACTTCTCTTGATTTTGACTTGTTTCCTGAAGATGTTCACGTCTTGTCCAAAAGATCCCTTTATTCGAGGCGTCTCGGCCAAAAAACCTATGTAAGTTTTTACTTTTTAGTTACAGGTCGTACATACATCCAGATACGTATTATATATATAAGTCTCCGATACAGTAGTATCATACTTCTTTGCATTTTAAATCCACGACGTATTTTATTAATTAACACTTTTCAAAATGAGGGGTCGATTATCAAACTCGTCATTTTTTCGCGCCACCAAATTTGGCTCGTGTAGGATACTTATCTGGGTCATTCTCAGCTTGAGGTTTACAGATATTTCAGCTGTCGTGTCTAATTATCATATGAAGTATGTTTTGCTGACTTTAATAGACTTTGGAAGGAGATAACAAACTTTACTTAACGGAACTCATCATTTTACCGTTTCAAAACATCCGCCATCTTTTTCTAGGAATGCAGACTCAGCAACTCATCTTGATCACTCAAATGTTTGAACCCTCGTACATGATTATGATGCATTGTAGGTAATTTTTCAAGCGGACCTACAAATTTTCCAAATGCAGAGACGTAGGCTATATATATATACGTCTCTGCCAAATGGAAATGTTTTTGTTTTTATATTAAAACAAATTGTATTTGACTCATATTGTCTATGCTATTCGCACCATGTTGATAAATTTTTATATTATCACTGCGTTTTCTAATTTTCATCACAGGGACCCGATAATTTGTTACAGCACGGACTTAGATAATCTAACTCCGTGGTAACAATTAGCTACATAATTAGTTTTGGACCTAAACTAAGGTGTTTAGAGTAATTTTACTCTTTTGAGTGATTTAGATAAAGTTTCGATTAAAATGACCCCTTAAATTAGGGATGCTGATTACATATACAATGTATACGTCATTGCTGGTCAAAAAGGCCTTTATTGGCATTTGGGGTGGGGGTGGGGGGGCATTTTTATCGAAAATTGATCTAACCCCTCAAAAGTGTAAAGTTACTTTAAACATCCTGGTTTTGGTCCCAAACTACCTGAAACAATATCTCGGATACCTGTGATTTTCATTTCAGGAATGACGTAAAAAAAAACCTTTGTACATTTTTACAGTAAACACTGACAAACAAAAATGATACAGTGACTATCCCGAGACATGAACATATAATATTTCATTTAGTAAGAACAGTGACGTATATATATGAGACATATACGTCCCTAGTAAGAAATGAATATTATTATTGCCAACGCCACAATTCAAAATAGCTTTGAAACTGCTATTCATGGACGCAATCAGTCAAAAATATTTGTACCTCTCCCTCCAACGCCATTCACGACCTATCATACCCGTGTGTCTCAATACATCCAATTTCTCCCTCCAAGGTCACCCTAGCTTCAGTTATATATATACGTCTCAACATACACTGTTATCCCTGTCTTCCTCATCACCAAGTGCCGAGGTAACCTGACACCGCTATCCTCAATTCAACTTTTATCTCTATCATTTATCGAGTCTTTCATTGTTTTAAAGTTGACGTATGAAAAGCTGTATTTATATTTCACCTGTATACATACGGACTTAGAGAGCATCTAATTCCGTGGTATAAGCAATACCAGAAATATCATTCATTTGGAGTTCTATGAACGGTTAGTGGTCAGCGTAGAACGCTGGACAATCGTTATAAAATATTTTTATTTCAATAAATCCTATTAGCAATGACAGCACAGACTCCTCCCGGAATAAAAATTGAAATATGTACTGCACAGCTTGCATCAACGGCGAAAAAATGTTGCTTAATCCTCTATTATGATATGAAAGTACTAGAGAGCTCTGGGCCCGTATTCATGAAACCGTTCTCATGCTCAAGCATGGATTCTGTGCTCAAGCCAGCTTTCTTGAAACTCTCCTTAATCACGTCGAAGAGTCAAAAAGTCAATGTAAATGTTGAAAACAGTTTTTGGCTTCATGTTTCTTCAACTTTTTTCCAAAATTTTGACAAAGTTAGATTTTTTAAATAATTTATGGACAGAACAAGAAATAAGGCTTGAGCACGAAATCCATGCTTGAGCATGAGAACGGTTTCATTAATACGGGCCCTGGTGTTTTCTTCTGATATTCATGTTATACATTAGGCCTAGGTCAGGGACGTATTATGTGAGATGTCATATAAAATAGGGCAAGGTCATCACATGTAAACGTTTTCTTAATGTTCAAATACGGTATTGTTTTTGAAAATAATAACCTTCAGGCTAAAAAGTTATTGTATTATTTCGTTCCTGATTTTTTATGGACATATTGAACAAGTTCTATTTGGACCTCTTGTATGACGTGCATGAACACCATATCTTTTTTTAAATAACAAAACCGACTTGGACCTATACATGTATGACCGTAGTTGTCGACGGGCCGTTAAACGCAAAGAAACAAACAACAACGGAAGCATCATTATGTAAAATTTAAACACCTATTCGGAAAACGAAAACTTGTTGAGGTAAATAGTAGAAAGATTGACGAAAGGTTCGTTACTTTATTTATAGACAACAGACATGTATCTTTGTATGAAATAATGTTTAATAATCATAAAAATATATAAATTCAGTACATAATGTGACACATAATACACACAGATTCATAGTAAATAGCAGGCGTATGTTTGAATCAATAATATAATACAATGTTTAATGTATCAATGACATAAATATGTAGAAATCTAGTATATATTGTACATATCATGTATATGTTATATCAATAATATCACGTTTATTTTTGTAAATAATGTAAAAACAGTTTATTTTACATACCATAAACTAAGATGTTTGTAAATGATATAGAAATATAATATTGTATACACATGTATATATTGATCAGTAATGGAGGTATACACAAAGCTTCAGTAAGTTGTAGATTACGGTTATATCAATGTGTTGTTCGATTGTAAAATATCGAGCATATATCACACAGCATTAAAGCTTAATTATACATGAATATGGATAACATTTAAAAGTGTTCCAAAACTGTTATTTTTATGCATATTATATTTCGTTATATTTGATCATTGCGGCTAGCACTGACGTCTGCCTACGACTTGTAGTGACGTAATTCTACAATTTGTAGTGACGTCACTATACAACATGTACGGACATTAATAAACTACTTGTACCGACACCATATTCTACACTTGTACTGACGTCATTCTACAACTTGGTCTGACGTCAATCTTCGACTTGTACTGACGTCACTCTTCGATTTATTCGGACGTCATTCTACGATTAACACTGACGTTGTTCTGCAACTTGTACTGACGTCATTTTTTTACTTGGTCTGACGTCATCTCTACAACTTGTGCTGACGTCATTCTTACACCTTTGTTGTCGACTTTCTACGAATTGTTCTGACTTCATACTACAACTTGTCTTGACGATATTCTACGACTTGAACTGACGTCATTCTACGAATTGTACTGACGTCATTCTACGACTTGTACTGACGTCATTCTACGACTTTTACTGACGCCATTCTACGACTTGTACTGACGTCATTCTACGACTTTTACTGACGCCATTCCATGACTTGTACTGACGTCATTCTACGACTTGTATTGGCGTCATTCTACGACTTGTGCTGACGTCATTCTTCGACTTGTGCTGACGTTATTCTACGACCTGTCCTGACGTCATTCTACGAATTGTACTGACGTCATTCTACGAATTGTACTGACGTCATTCTACGACTTGTACTGACGTCATTCTACGACCTGTACTGACGTCATTCTACGACTTGTATTGACGTCATTCTACGACTTGTACTGACGTCATTCTACGACCTGTACTGACGTCATTCTACGACTTTTACTGACGCCATTCCACGACTTGTACTGACGTCATTCTACGTATTGTATTGACGCTTTTTTACAACGTGTACTGATATTATTTCACCATTAGAACTAATAGGTCCTTACGGCTTCACTAAGACGTCACATTTGACTTATGCTTGCGATATAAATATGCGTTCTGCACTAAATGACGTTCACGACTGAAGCATATATTAAGGAACGTTAAAATTGATTATCAAATGTGTATATATGAAGGTAACAAAATATATACCAATACAGTTTTGTACACAAAACTATACAAAAGATGGATAACTCAATGATAACTGACATACAAACTTTCATACAGGCTTTAACTGTCATACTGACTTTAACTTTAGACCATCACACATTACGTTACACATCACCTCTGAGAACATGACAGCGACATAGTACACGCGTGTGGAAGTACAAAAACATACATTTGTAGTTGATAAAAATCTCTTCACAATAAAGATTTCCAATCATGACCACGTGACTTAGTAACATGAAAAAAGTTTAAGTGGACAGGTAAAAACAGTGCAGTAGGTTTACAGGAATTTCATGTAGATCAAATGAAAGGCTGATAATCCGTTGCTTCACACTAAAATCATGCATGGTTTGCCTTCTGTTGATACAGACGGGGTATCCACTTAATGCTGGCGGTTACACACGTATTTCCGGTGGTCCTCTGTGACGTAATCATTCCGTATGTATATGTTGTACGTTGTGACGAGAGCAAATCATAATAAGGCCTACGCAAAACTTCATCCGATTGCTATGTATGACCGGAAGTATACTATTCCGCTTATGATGTAAGCATTTCAGTTGGACATTCGCGTGATGATGCACCATGGTACAAAACGTCATGTGGACAATCGTGTGATGACACTCCCTTGTCCAAAACGTCACGTGGACAATCGCGTGATGACGCTCCGTTGTTTAATACGTCATGCCTGTGATTCGTTGTTTTCCTCTACACGTCTCGTACAAAGTATACGGCGATGTTTCCGGACCACAAAGAAGATGCTTCCTGCTAACACAACACACAGCGCCCCGGCCAGGAAACCGACCACCAGTCCATGGTTACCATAGGTCGGAGATTCGGGGGAGTTCATTGATTCATCAGGCGTAGCCGTGGTCTCTCCGAGAATTTGATTTCCACTTCTATGTAGTGATTCGCCTAGGTAATCTGTAACAGTACATACGATAATATGTTTTTGTTGCCGTTTTTGTTTGATACAATTAATGACATACATCCGACTTGATTCTGATTGGTCCGATATCTTTATAGAAGAACTGAAGTTAAGATACATTATAAAAGATGACGTAACATACACATGTGCTGCACATTTTAAATTTAGTAATAGATACAGTATGCCCAAAAAAATAATTAAACTGCACTATACAGCTGTTTCGTCCTCCTAGGACTCTTCAGTGATGCCAAAAGGAGCCAAAAGGTAGGAATCCAAAATTTCTAAACTAATGTAGAAGCAGAAGGGTCAGGTGCGTAAAACCCCTTTAATTTATGAATTTAGAAGTAAAATTATATAAGGATCCCAACCTTCAGTGACCCTAGGAAAAGCCATGCTATATTAGCACCACGGTAGCTGGCCATATGGGGTATGCGCTAACCATGTATTTTATGTTTTGTTATCAAATGGAACGTATAAAACTCAATATTGTACGTCATCTTCGAGAAACATGTTCTCCCCGGATTCGACCACGGCCCAGGTGTTCAAAGGGTGATTAGCTTAATTACTCTTTAACGACATTTATCAACTTTTATATTTCTGTCAATATACAAGTTAAAATCTTAAAATTTTGTATAATAATTGACGTTACTAGGTATTTGATATCTACAAAGTTGTAAATAGAGGATTTTACACGAGTGTCAATGTAATATGGAATTTATTAAACGAATTGTATAATTTAATTTGTCACGAGCCTTTAGGCAAGTGACATATTAAATTATTTAACGAGTTTAATAAATTCCATATGACATTGACACGAGTGTAAGATTCTATTTATCACAAACTTATATTTATGAAGAAAATACACAAAAACTCTCAAATTGATTATCTATAATAAAGGCTTTTTACATATGTACATTGGCGGTACGATTTTCACTACCGAGACAATCATATGACGTCATAAAGACGTCATTTGTTTATGACATCACAATAGTGTTATTACACGTGTGTAGTACCATTTTTATGACAAGGCCGTATGACATGACTGAACGGGTCAGTTATGTGATAATTTAATTTAAGATTTCATTTTAAAGTTACATGATAATTAAAATGTGCGCTAATCTCTGATTAAACTAATCACCTGTTGAACAACTGGGCCCAGGTGTTAGATACGCTTGTGAGTGATGGAGGAAGTAGGTAAACCTGTACATTCGGGGATAAAACGCTTCCACACGGAATGTCTATTTCCTCTTCAATAGCTTACGCTTCAGTTATTGAAAACAGATTACTGGTCAGTATAAAACCTTTTTAATGTTTAATTTAGGATTTTTTTTTGTCCAAATTTTTATACTTCAACAATAGAGCTGCATCAGGTGTGTTTCTGATCATGCAATGTTAGTAAACTACCGATAGACCATAACACCGGAAGTATAATTCGAAAATTAATCAAATTGATAATGATATAAAACTGAAGCTAAAAGGAATATGTCATCAATGCCATTTTTCGCATTATTACCTTCCTGTAATGGCATTGCCTCAGCGTCATAATAGGAGGACTGGTAGTCACTTTGTTCGGACTGAAGGTGTTCCCAGGACGTGTTTTCACTTTGTTCGGACTGAAGGTGTTCCCAGGACTGGTTTTCACTTTGTTCGGACTGAAGGTGTTCCCAGGACTGGTTTTCACTTTGTTCGGACTGAAGGTGTTCCAAGGACTGGTTTTCACTTTGGTCGGACTGGAGTTGTTCCTCTTGTATTACCGACGTTCTCTCATTGAACGTCAGACAGTAGTAAGAACCATGTGTGTTTATACATACAGACACGCCCACTTCCGGTTCAGGACACGCGGTAGATTTGTCACACTCGTTTATATCTAAAAGAGAAGGACGGACATTTACATCAACCTATTTGAATACACTGATATACCAATAAAAGGAGGGATATACGAAACAGACCTAGGTAACTGAGTTGATACAAGTATCTCGCATTACCAGACATGCAACTTCATCAGAAGCGGAATCTCTTTATGTTTACTGATGGAAGGAAGTCGGTCTTGCAATCAAGGTTTAGCTGAACACTAGAACAACCATCACTTTAATGTTGTTGTGCAGAAATGACGACCAAAGGGATTATGTACAGAAAATATCAACTCGTGGGAATTATGTACAGAAAATCCACCTTCTAATAGTTGTGTTTTAGTAAATTTTGTGGGGTGGTGTTTTTGGTAGGAGTTGCAACGCCTTAAAGTATCAGACTAACTATTAGATTCCACTGTTTGTAAAAGGATCACTTGTATGATATACAGTATACCAAACTTAAAACGAAAAAATGTATTGGGAAGAGGAAATAGAAGCAAACTGATAGCTAAGAAATAAAATCCAAAGGGCAGAAGACAAGACAATAAACGCTTTTCACGTAGCTGTCATACTTTAACGTTTACAGCCAGTTCGTTGGATTTATCATATATATGTATATAGTTATATATCTCTAATGGATGTTCGTACCTTGACATGTCGTATTGTCTGTATCCAACATAAACCCGGAGTTACAGCCGCACGTGTACGTCCCGGGGGTGTTAGTACACGTCTGGTCACATGGTCCGTACTGCGTACACTCGTCCACGTCCGTACAGTTGTGTCCGTTATTGTGTAGTCTGTAGCCCACGTGACACAAACAGTAGTAGGCGCCATTCTTGTTAGCAACACAAACGTGTTCACATCCGCCATTGGTGCCGTCTGAGCATGCGTCAATAGCTGGAATAAGTAATCCTACCTTATACAAACAATACTAAACATTTTGAAGGTTTCATTAAGACACTTGGATTAAATCTAATCATGTATTCAATGTAATAAGTATTGTTCTGTACCCTGGCATATTAAGATTTTGGCTTTTCATTAATTTTGGGCAAGCTATATGACAAAAAACGCAACAAGGGTGGCGCCAGCTTCATAATTGGTGTTCTGAAAGACTGGACTAACTTGTTATCTTAGAAAAGACATGTCTACGTAGTCAATGCTCATTTTCCTCGATCCTTGTGAAGCTTTGTGGCACTTTTTAACGCCAAACATTCACTCAAAAATAAGTTCAAGGAGAAGAGTGTTAAAAATAATACATTTTCTGGACCATCTTTCTACAAGTGAGCCAAATCTTCACCATATCCTTGTTGTGTTTGCATGATTTGAGTAAACAAAACTTGCTGCTTAGATTAATATTAGGGAATACTGGACAAGTAGTTGAGGTTATAATTATACCTACGAAAAATTAAGGGAAAGGTAACTTAATGATAGAAGAAACAGCAACGAATAGGATTATTTAACATAAACGATGAATCGTTCTAGTTATATTGACTTAAACCTTGTTAAACCTTCATCCCAACAATATTCATAACGTTGTCAATAAACAAAACAACGGAAGTACTACACGCTAGAACTCCACTGAAACATGAAGGTTACAACTTACAAGCATACAGACTCAATTGTATAATGTAGACCCAATCTTCTTGTCGTACTAAGTATGTTTATAATATAGAAATATGATATGAATACATCGTAATTGTGATAATACAGGAATGATGATGTTTTCCAATGTGATATCAGCTAAAGCTACTTTATCCACTGGACAAGTGCTCCTATTTACAAGTTAGTTAGTGATTGTGGTATACGGTACGGGATCATTTACTTTATAAGGATCATACCTTCCCATCATTTGGCAGTTTACCTTCGTTCACGTGCCTTTCCATTCGAATAAATTTATAGAGTACAATGCATAGCTTATTGCACTCTTCATGTCTTAAAGTTCTTTTATTATAAAAATATGATATGATGAATACAACGAAGTTGTGATACTACAGGAATGAAATTGTCTTTCCAATGTGCCATAGCCTATATCTACTATATCCACTGTTCAGTTTTGTATTCTAAAAGACTTGTCTAACTTGTTATAGTAATGACATGTCTATTTAGTCAATGCTCATTTTCACGCATTGGAGTTAATCAGTCGTTGTGAGCTTAGTTACGGGATCCTTTAACTATTCTATATAAGGACCATACCCCTCACCACTCCACAGTATACTCCGTGTTACGTTACGTGGATTTGCTCCCCCAGCAGGGCTCCTTGTCACCCCTGTAAACGACTCACGGGGGTAAAGCAAGGAACCATTGGAAATGTCGGGGAAAGCCGTGAAAACGACTCTAAATTCACGTGCTATTACATTTCAGATTTTCATTGAATACAATTCATATGTTATTACACTAATCTTTGCTTTGTTTCATACCGTTACACGTGACGTTGTTTGCGTCCAGTATGTAGCCCTCCCAACAGCTGCACGTGTACGTCCCGGGGGTGTTGGTACACGTCTGGACACATGGTCCGTACTCCGTACACTCGTCCACGTCCGTACAGTTGTGTCCGTTACTGTCCAGCTTGTAACCATCGTGACACAAACAGTCGTAGGCGCCATTTCTTGTGGTAGCACACACGTGTTCACATCCGCCATTGGTGCCGTCTGAGCATGCGTCAATAGCTGGAAGTAATATAGTGATAGAAAGAACATCAACACGTGAGATGATTTAACATCAGCTATTACTCAGTCAATTTATATTAAATTAATCCCGATTACATTTCCATACCAACCATATATATTTGCAATCAATGGATAGAGATACAAATGAACAGGTCTTAGGTCTGTATCCCATGGGTGGATGGAATATGTCTTGGATAATGTATTTTAAATCCTCCAAAATTTATACAAGTTGAAAATACATTTAAGACAAGCCAACTTTTATTAATAATAATCATAGAATGGTCCTTACTACTCAAGTTACATATTCATACCATAATATATTATATATGTACTAAGTAATATCTTCATTGCATTGGAATTACTTAATTCTATTAAATTAGCAATTTTATATAATTATATATGTATATACACTTTGTTACAAGGAGATAACTTATATAGGCATATGCCTGTTGTTAAATCCTTTTCTCTATTGAATAAAATTTTGTGAAATTAAAATACAAATGAACAGAACAACATACTAGAATATCTATACACACATTGTCAAGACACCAGCACGTTACAACATACCGACTCAATCGTGTGATGCAGAAATTAATCTTTATGTCTTAAAATCATTTTGATACAATAGATAAATATTATATAAATAAACTACAGTAGTTATAATACAGGAACGAGATTGTCTTTCCGACACACACGTGTTCCCAACCGCCATTGGTGCCGTCTGAGCACGCGTCAAGAGCTTGAATTAGTAATCTTACCTTATACAAACAATACCAAACCGTCTGAAGGTTTTAGTGAAGACAGTTAGATTAAATTTAATATGTTCAATGTTATACAAATTGATATGTACCATAGTATATACAGCATTTTGATCGCTATATCCTTGTTGTGTTTGTATGCTTTGAGTAAACACAGCTGCTTAATAGTATTACTAGGGAGTACTGGTCAAGTAGTTGAGGTAATCATTACATACATATATGTACGAACAAGTGGGGAAAAAGTAATTTGATGATAGAAGGAACAGCAACGTATAAGGTGATTTAACATAAACGATCAATCGTTCTAGCTATAATAAATTAAACCTTGTTACACTTTCATCCAAACAATATTCATACAGTTGCAAATAAACAAAACAACGGAAGTACTATACCAAAGAACCCCACTGAAACATGAACGTTACAACTTACAACCATACCGACTCAATTATATAATGTAGACCCCAAACTTCATGTCGTACTAAGTATGTTTATAACATAGAAATATGATATGAATACATTGACGTTTTACAGGAATGAGATTGTCTTTCCATTGTGGCATCAGCTAAAGCTACTTTATCCACTGGACAAGTGTTCCTATTTACAAGTTAATTAGTGATTGTGGTATGCGTTACGGGATCCTTTACTATATAAGAATGATACTTTCCCACCATTTGGCAGTTTACCTTCGTTCACGTGCTTTTCCATTCGAATCAATTTATAGAGCACAATGAATAGGTTATTGCACTCAGCTTTGTTTTTGTGTCATGTCTTAAAATTCTTTTTATTATAAAATATGATATGAATACAACGAAGTTGTGATACTACAGGAATGAAATTGTCTTTCCAATGTGCCACTGCCTATATCTACTATATCCACTGTTCGGTTTTGTATTCCAAAAGACTTGTCTAACTTGTTATAGTAATGGCATGTCTATTTAGTCAATGCTTATTTTCACCTGTCCTTATGACGCATTTGAGTTAATCAGTGGTTGTGATATACGTTACGGAATCCTTTAAGTATTCTATTTAAGGACCATACCCCCTCACCACTCGACAGTATACCCCGTGTTACGTTACGTGGATTGGTTCCCTCAGGTAGGCTCCTTGTGACCCATGTAAACGACTCAAGGGGGGAAAGCAAGGAACCTTGGGAAATGTCGATGACGGCGGTGAAAAAAACGGCTCTAAATGCACACGCCTTTTCATTCGAATCAATATATTGAGCACAGTATATACATCTCAATTAACGAAGTTTTGTTTTGTTCATACCGTTACACGTGACGTTGTTTGCGTCCAGTATGTACCCCTCCCGACAGCCGCACGTGTACGTCCCGGGGGTGTTGGTACACGTCTGATCACATGGTCCGTACTCCGTACACTCGTCCACGTCCGTACAGTTGTGTCCGTTATTATCCAGTTTGTAACCATCGTAACACAAACAGTCGTAGGCGCCATTCTTGTTGGGGACACACACGTGTTCACATCCGCCATTGGTGCCGTCTGAGCATGCGTCAATAGCTGGAAGTAATATAGTGATAGAAGGAACATCAACACGTGAGATGCTTTAACATCAGCTATTACTCAGTCAAAATATATTAAATTAATCCTGATTATATTTCCATACCAACTATATACATGAACAATCAGTGGATAGAGATTCAAATGAACAAAACAACATACAAAAATGTACTAGTATATCTATGTACACAAGCATTGTCACGACACTTCAGTACGTTACAACATACCGACTCAATCGTATAATGCAGAAATCAATCTTTATGTCTTAAAATTATTTTGATGCAATAGATAAATATTATATAAATACATTGTAGTTGTGATACATTGTAATACAGGAATGAGATTGTCTTTCCGACACATTGTTCACATCTGCCATTGGTGCCGTCTGAGCATGCGTCAAGAGCTGGAATAAGTAATCTTACCTTCTACAGACAACACCAAACTGTGTAAAGGTTTTAGTGAAGACACTTAGATTTAATTCAATATGTTTAATGTTATACAAATTGATATGTACCATGGCATATACAGCATTTTGATCGCTATATCCTTGTTGTGTTTGTATGCTTTGAGTAAACACAGCTGCTTAATATTATTACTAGGGAGTACTGGTCAAGTAGTTGAGGTAATCATTACATACATATATGTACGAACAAGTGGGGAAAAAGTAATTTAATGATAGAAGGAACAGCAATGAATAGGATGATTTAATATAAACGATCAGTCGTTCTAGTTATATTATATTAAACCTTGCTAACGGCCATTCCAACAATATTCATAAAGTTGTCAACAAACAAAACAGCGGAAGTGCTGTACGCAAGGATTCCACTGAAACATGAACGTTACAACTTACAAACATACCGACTCAAGTTTATAATGTAGACCCAATATTCATGTCGTACAAAGTCTTTTATAATATAGAAATACGATATGAATACATTGTAGTTGTGATATTACAGGAATGAGATTGTCTTTCCAATGTGAAAATAATTATGGTTTTAGATGATTAATAAAATTGGAAAATTTAGTTGATATATATATTTTTTTTATTAAATTTCGCTATATGCAATATATTATTTATATAGATGGTTATTCTCCTGGCCACAAGTGCCTGTGTATACGATATGTCGTTGTAAATGTATTTACAGTACAACGATACATGTGTTCAACGTTCGCGCCCGTGTGATGGATGACAGCAGATTGAGATGTAGGGGGGGGGAACTTTAACGTCAAATCGTAGCTATAGAGTATACATAGATGGAAAGTAAACAGGGGCATCATTCTGAACGGTTATTGAACCTTGGTTATAAAGCTCTCGTCCATGTAACCGTAGATATATTCTTGGGACATTTGCATATTTCACACAACAGAAATAAATTGTCCACATACCTGTCTGTAAAATTGATTCCTCCTCCGCCTCCTCCTCCTCCTCCCCCGGGATGTCTGGAACCATCCCCGACGCCGACGCCACACAGTGGTAGCTCCCGTAGGAGTTGACACATGTCTGTCCTGTACACAGACTGGTGTCGGTACACTCATCAACGTCTACAACACAATAAGTAACACAAGCTATCGAATTTCGCCTCTTTAATACAATACTTCAGGTGGGTGTCATTCACGCCATCTATATTAGTCCCCTGCCAGTGAGGAGGCTATAGTTTTTGTCTCCGTCTGTCTTTCTGTCCGTCCGGCCGAATATTGGTATCCAGACGAAAACTAGAGAAAGGATTGGTGGATTTTGTTGAAACTTCGTACAAAGATAGCTTGTAATACACAGTGCGATTGAGGTTAGCGTTGAAAAGTCAACTACAAAGGTCACTGTTGCTAAAAATAGATATTTCTGTCAAATTTTCGTTTCCAGATGACAATTTCAGCAAGGATTGATGGATTTGGTTTAAATTTCATACAATGTTTACTTATGAGGTAAATTCTGTGTGGGATTGAGTTTGGGGTCGAAAGGTCAACTTCAAAGGTCAATGTCGCTAAAACAGTTATTTTTCCGTCAATTTTTGTTTCCAATATGATATCTTCAGAAAGGATTGATTGATTTCGTTTTAACTTCATAAAATGTTAGCTTATCAGGTAATATAAAGTGATGAGTGTGTGATTTACTGTTACACGTGATGGGTGTGATTTACCGTTACACGTGATGGGTGTGATTTACCGTTACACGTGATATGTGTGTGATTTACCGTTACACGTGATAGGTGTGTGATTTACCGTTACACGTGATGGGTGTGTGATTTACTGTTACACGTGATGTGTGTGTGATTTACCGTTACACGTGATGGGTGTGTGATTTACCGTTACACGTGATGTGTGTGTGATTTACCGTTACACGTGATGGGTGTGTGATTTACCGTTACACGTGATGGGTGTGTGATTTACTGTTACACGTGATGTGTGTGACGTACCGATACACCTGATGGGTGTGTGATTTACCGTTACACGTGATGGGTGTGTGACATACCGTTACACGTGACGGGTGTGTGATTTACCGTTACATGTGATGGGTGTGCAACATACTGTTACACGTGATGGGTGTGTGATTCACCGTTACACGTGATGGGTGTGTGACATACCGTTACAAGTGATGGGTGTGTGATATACCGTTACACGTGATGGATGTGTGACATACCGTTACACGTGATTGGTGTGTGATTTACTGTTACACGTGATGGGTCCGTACTTAACCGTTACACGTGATGGGTGTGAGATTTACCGTTACACATGATGGGTGTGTGATTTACCGTTACACGTGATATGTGTGTGATTTACCGTTACACGTGATAGGTGTGTGATTTACCGTTACACGTGATGGGTGTGTGATTAACTGTTACACGTGATGGGTGTGTGATTTACCGTTACACGTGATGGGTGTGTGATTTACCGTTACACGTGATGGGTGTGTCACTTACTGTTACACGTGATGGGTGTGTGATTTACCGTTACACGTGATGGGTGTGTGATTTACTGTTACACGTGATGGGTGTGTGATTTACCGTTACACGTGATGGGTGTGTGATTTACTGTTACACGTGATGGGTGTGTGATTTACCGTTACACGTGATGGGTGTGTCACTTACTGTTACACGTGATGGGTGTGTGATTTACCGTTACACGTGATGGGTGTGTGATTTACCGTTACACGTGATGGGTGTGCCACTTACTGTTACACGTGATGGTTGTGTGATTTACCGTTACACGTGATGGGTGTGTCACTTTCTGTTACACGTGATGGGTGTGTGATTTACCGTTACACGTGATGGGTGTGTGATTTACTGTTACACGTGATGGGTGTGTGATTTACCGTTACACGTGATGGGTGTGTGATTTACTGTTACACGTGATGGGTGTGTGATTTACCGTTACACGTGATGGGTGTGTCACTTTCTGTTACACGTGATGGGTGTGTGATTTACCGTTACACGTGATGGGTGTGTGATTTACTGTTACACGTGATGGGTGTGTGATTTACCGTTACACGTGATGGGTGTGTGATTTACCGTTACACGTGATGGTTGTGTGACATACCGTTACACGTGATGGGTGTGTGACATACCGTTACACGTGATGGCTATGTGATTTACCGTTACACGTGATGGATGTGTGATTTACCGTTAAACGTGATGGGTGTGTGACTTACCGTTACACTCGCTATTTGTGGTACTGTCCAGTGTGAACCCGGATCGACAGCTGCACTGGAAACTGCCCACTGTGTTTGTACAGGTTTGTTCACACGGGCCATACTCCGTGCACTCATTGACGTCTGTACAGGTGTGTCCGTCCGAATTAAGTCCATACCCGCTGTTGCAGAGACACACGTAGGCACCGTTTCTTGTGTCAACACACACGTGTTCACAACCGCCATTGGTACCGTCAGTACAGGCGTTAATATCTACAACAACGGGGAAATCTTACATCATGCTGCAGTAGTATAATATGACCAAGAGCAGAAAAACAAAACTTATCAGAATCAGTTCGATATATTCAGGTTCATTTTAATACATTTTGATCAGCGTAAAGGTCTTAAAAGACGCATCTATTACATCGACAAATTGTTAATGGTCACTGTGATGATATACATATTGTGTAAACTAGAATTGTCTGTGAGACACCAATGACCCCTTCTCCCATATGAAATAATTCTTCGTGCTTATGTAGCCGATCGTGGCTTACGGGTTCGTCATATATTATCAACAACCATGTGGGTTTCAATTGTTCTTTATTCCCTGGTCGAAAGACCCTCTTCAAAGGGAAGAGGGTCTCAATCCAGGGGCGACAACCTGTAGAGCTGCTGTGGACTTTGCTTTATGTTGAATTATTATGGTCTGCGGCCAAAAAGATCAACACCATGCAAATAATGAAATCCGTCCACACAGCTTGACAACTTGTACAGGTGTGAATAAAAGTTAACACTGACGCGACTAACTGCGCAGCCGCGCAGAGACTAGCCATTACAAAGAGTTTTAAAAATACATTAACCCCTGACCCTGTCGGACAGGTGTACATACAAACTAAAAATAGCTCACTGTCACATATATATATAATGTATGACAAGTGCACATATACAAGTTGCACTTACATATTGATTAAAAAACTAAACAATATAAACAATACCTTGTCAATAATGACACTGTTACATTCTCCCCTCCTTACAAAGAATATGTTTTCATATTCACTTAAG
Organism: Mimachlamys varia; assembly: GCA_947623455.1. Classification (NCBI taxonomy): domain Eukaryota; kingdom Metazoa; phylum Mollusca; class Bivalvia; order Pectinida; family Pectinidae; genus Mimachlamys; species Mimachlamys varia. Next base: position 7,871,288 of record OX392535.1, read on the forward strand.
GGTATATATACCAAAAAATATTCAAAAAGTCATTGCATATATAATGAAAACATATTTCACAGAGTACAAATAAAGATGATTTAGTATCTATAACTGTTGCAATTCATCAGTCATTACAAACTGGAGAAGTTGGGAAAAAAGTATTTTCACGATGGTACAAGCATAACCAAAAATGTACTACGCACCACAAATACGAAATATAAAAAAAATTAAGATTACTGCAACCTTATCCACTTCTCCCCCCTCCTTACAAAGAAGAGTTCCATGTCTTCTAACAAAAGGGTAACAGGTTACAAATGTATTAACAAAAACATTAAAAAAAATTGTAAAATTTGTAAAAAAAAACAGGTATTCCACCCAAGGTAGAAATCCATGTACGCATCTATACAGCTGTACTTTAAGACTTTAAAATTTGTAAAAGTGCATCACGGGCCATATCCGGCATGTTCCTAAATGCGTCACCTAACGTCACTTCCAGTAAGAATCTAGCCTTTTCAAGCCAATTGGAGGTCAAAGGAGGCAAAGTTGTCTGCTGTGAGCATACATACTCCCCTGATCTCATCCAAAATGGCTGCTGTCTCTGTCGACCCGACCTCCGAGGTGCAGGCGCTGGCGACTCTCTGGGACGCGTCGGTTGCTCAATATGTGACCTGCGAGGTCTATCCGGCGGGGCGGCATGTGGTATAGGAGAAGCAACAGGTGGCACATCTTCAGCCTCAAGAGCGTCTTCCAACAGGAAATCCTCATCTTCATCAGTTGTATCCTTCTGGTTATCCGATTCAGAATTGGGCTCCCCCATAGCTCCTGAACCTCTATCTGATATGGGTGGCCTCAGGATATAAGTTGGTATTCCATTTCCATGTCATCAGAACTGTCATCATCACTTGAAGATGCATGTACTTGTTCTAGTTCAGCTGCTTGGCCCCTCTGATTCCTACATGTCCTTGTCCGTGGCACTGGACGTGGACGAATCAGTTCAACAGGCTTCTCCTGGAAAGGCAATGAGCCCACAGGTAACAAGTGGTTCCTATGTAAGGTTCGAACCTTGCCCTCACCATTCTCCTTCCTGACTCTATACACAGGAATATCTTTGTTTTCCTGCCCAATTACGATGTAGACGTCCGACTCCCATCGATTGGCAAGCTTGTGACGGCCTTCAAAAGCTAAAATCTTGACCAGCACTCGGTCATCAATGTCTAACCATGCATGACGAGCCTTCAAGTCATACGTAACTTTCTGTCTATGCTGAGCCTCCTTCGCTTTCCTACTAGCCAAATCAAAAGACTGACTCATCCTTTTCCGAAGCGACTTCACATATTCTGGTATCCTAGTTGTACCTTCACTTTCACCAATACCAAACACAAGATCAACTGGTAACCTTGGCTGACGGCCAAACATCAACTGGAAAGGGGAGTAACCGGTTGAATCATGTCGCGTGCAATTGTATGCATAGGTGAGTGGCCCAAGGAAACGTTTCCAGTCCTTCTTCTGGGTTTCATCTAATGTCCCAAGCATGTTCATCAGAGTCCTATTAAAACGCTCGCAGGAACCATTACCACTGGGGTGATAAGGTGAAGTCCTAGTTTTGTCGATATGCAACATCTGGCACAAATATCGAATCACCTCCCCACAGAAATTGGCTCCCTGATCCGAGTGAAATCTGCGAGGTATACCATAATGTTGAATATAGCCTAGGAGCGCATCTGCTGTTGTCTTGGCAGACATGTTACGAGTCGGGTAAGCCTGGGTATACCGTGTGAAAAGGTCAGTCACTACAAGCACATACGAATAACCTCCTTTGCATGTTTCCAGGGTGAGGTAGTCCATAGAAACTATTTCCATGGGTTGTGTTGTCACTATGTTCACTAAAGGCACTCGCTGATTTGTCGGAGTCTTGCGTAGAATACAACGCGGACAGTTCTTAACCCAATTATCAACATCTTTAGACATTCCTGGCCAAAAAAATCTATCTTTCAATAAAGACAAAGTTCTGTCACGTCCAGGATGACCCACATGGTCATGAAGGTAGGTTAACACTTTCTCCTTAAAGCACTGTGGAAGCACAAGCTGATCCGTTACCAATCCATCCTGTTCCAGACAACGGTATAAAACACCTCGCTTCAGCTTTAAACTATCCCAAACTCTAGTGATGGTGGTTTTCTCAGGACTTGACTGAATGGTCTTTTTGCTTGGCTTCTCATTGCGTCGAAGATATGGTAACCATTGACTAATGAATGGATCTTGAGCTTGTAATTGTCTCCATACTTGTGGTGTCATGGCCTGGATATCCTGTACATCTTGCACGTCTTCATCCAGAACATCTACTGCATCAACTGATAAACAAACACTCTCCACTAAGGAATCATCACAACTAATCCCAGCTTTACAAAGAGCATGAACACCATCCACAGAAATTTGTTCGGTATGTGTCTGCACATCCTTGGTGGTGCTGTCACTGGGTTTAGGAAGTCTTGACATGGCATCTGCATCAGCGTTATGTTTACCCGGTCGATACTTAATATCAAAATCGTATGTTGCCAGAGCCGACAACCACCGATGTCCGGTTGCATCAAGCTTTGCTTTGGTTAAAATGTACGTCAACGGGTTGTTATCAGTAAACACAGTAAATATCCTCCCATACAGGTAATCATGGAACTTTTCTGTGATGGCCCACTTAAGTGCGAGAAATTCCAGTTTATGAGCTGGATAGTTTCGTTCCGCCTTGCTGACTCCTCTACTGGCAAAATATATAGGACGAAGCAAACCTTCCTGTTCTTGATACAGTACTGCTCCTAGTCCATTTCCTGAAGCGTCGACATGGAGCTCAAAAGGAAGGGTGTATTCCGGGTAACCCAAAACCACAGGACTGCAGAGGATATCCTTCAACTTCTGAAATGCCTCATCATGCTTCACACTCCACATCCACGGTTTTGTACTGGACATTAATGCCTTCTTGGACGACTTCCTAGTTCTGGTAGGTGGCAATAGATCATTCAGCGGCCTGGCAACCTGACTGAAATTCCTGACAAACTTGCGGTAATAGCCGGCGAAGCCTAAAAACTGTCTCAGTTCATCAGCATTGGAAGGTGTAGGCCAATCACGCACTTTCTCAATCTTGGTAGGATCTGGCTCTATTCCATTTGCCGAAACAACATGTCCAACATAAGTTACCTTGTCCTTGAAGAATTCACACTTCTTCGGTGATAACTTAAGATTGCTCTCCCTCAGTCTCTGGAATACTTTCTGCAATCTTTCCATGTGTTCGTCATAGGTTTCCGCAAAAATAATCAGGTCGTCGATGTAAACTAAACAAATAGTCAGGTTTAGATCTCCCATGCACTGCTCCATCATCCGTTGAAACGTGGCAGGTGCGTTCGTAAGACCGAATGGCATCCTGTTAAATTCAAAGAATCCCAACGGGCCAACCGTAAAAGCTGTACGCTCTTTGTGTTCCTCAGCAATGGGGATCTGGTGGTATCCAGACTTCAGGTCAAGTTTGGTAAAGTACCTTGATCCGGATAGGCACTCCAAAATGTCGTCAATTCGAGGCAAGGCATATGAGTCACGAATAGTTCCTCTATTTAGCTGTCTAAAATCAACACACATCCGCAAAGACCCGTCTTTCTTGCGTACCAAGACAATATTTGAAGCAAACGGTCCATGCGCCGGTCTAATTACTCCTGCTGATAGTAATTGTTGAAGATGTGTCCTAACCTCTTCATACATGGAAGGCGGTATCTTGCGATGACGCTGCTTAAATGGTTGTGGTTCCGACAACTCAATCCGGTGTTCCACTAAGTCAGTACAACCAAGGTCGTTATCATCATGAGAGAAAATGTCCTCAAACTCCTTAATCAACTGGATACCTCTCTGTAATTCCTCACCAGACACAACACTTTCACTAAAGTCAATCTTCTCCATAAACTGTGGTATTCTATCTTGTACGTCCACAGGCAGTTCTTGAACAGTCACTGGTTGAAGCTCACATAATATGGCTCCAGGAGGAATCACAAAAGTTTGTGTGGTGACATTGGACAACTGAACATCCACAGTTCCCTTACAGCATGCATCACAAGATATTAAAGCTGGTGCCACATCAATATCACTCGACAATGCAGATCTGGCTGATGGCTGTATAATGGCACAGGTAGCTGGGTATGGGACTCTCTGATTAACAAACCCTTTCATGGTCACTGTAGTGTTAGGCTTCAAGATGTAATTACCGGCAGCAGCATTCTTTACCAAAGCAATCACATTCTTGTTCCGAGCTAGTTCTCTGTTTCTGCAAGATAAACACCTAAATGCTAAGAACCATGGTGTAGATAACTTTCCATGTTGCGCATACCTCACACCATATTCCCTAACACAATCCTCCATCAAAGAGCTAAGGATGTTGGTGCCAATAAGAAAAGGTACAGTTGTGTTGTAGCTACTCTGAGGTACCACCAAAAACAAACAAGATATCTGCTTTGTATCACCAAGTCCCTCAAAAGTAACATCAGCTTCAACATATCCCATGTAGGGTAGCTGTTCACCATCTGCGCATTCCACATGCAGGAGCTTATCCAGTTTCTGCACTGGTAAATGTGATAAAAAATCATGATGAAACTTCTCGCTGATAGTAGAGACAGTAGCCCCTGTGTCCAATAAGGCCATGGCATTCACTCCGTCAACGCACACAACTACTTCATTTGGACTGCCAACTAGCTTGCTAGTCTGTACATTGTTGACAATGGGTGTAGGACCTGTTGTGTTCACACCTACTGCTGGTCCTTCCTGGTAGGTGTCTTGGCGTTTAAATCACCTGGCAACACAGTTTCACATCTAGCCTTGATATGTCCTGGTTGATGACATCTCCAACAAATGATATCGGCCCTCGGCTGGCTATTTCCATAACCACGCCCTCTTCCCCGGGAACTGCTACCTCGGTATCCATGGCGATCATCGCTATACCCCTGACTTGTTCCACGGTTTCCATCATTGTTGGATCTGTCACCAAACCTCTTCTCCAGACTCTTGATGGCTGCAGTTAACTGGTTAAGTGTTGCCTTCAATTCATCTTTCTGCTCCCCCTCGGGTGAAGTCACTGTCAACTTTGCTGTAGCTGGCTTGACCCTGGATTCACTGATGGTACTTGTCTTCTCACGTGCCCTCTCGATGGATCTAATAGCAATACACAACTCCTCATAGTTGTCGATAGCATCCGCTTTATGACCCGACACTTCACGAAGATCCTGTTTAAGTCCAGACCAGAACTTATTGTGAAGTCTCCTATTCCTCTCCCCTGATGACAGAGATGAGTCAGCACGAGTTAACAATCCCTCCAATCTGCAAGCCCAATCTGTCACATTCTCATCTGCCAACTGATGTGCAGCATAGAAATTTTCCAGTAAAGTTTCTTGGTCATCTACTACTCCATACAAACTGCGAAGTTTAGTAATAATCTGAGCTGGAGTTGCCTGGGGTCCTAATGTCATCATCACATTTGCAGCAACACCCCTCAAGGATCGTCTAATGGACTGTCCAATCAAATCCATATGCTTCCGAGCATTAATCAAACACTGCACCTCAAACTTCCAAAGCTCAAAGGAAACATCACTTTTCCCTCCTTCACCAGAAAAAGATGGCAACTTATAAAACCTAGTGTCCATGTTCGATGAAGTTGAAGTTCCAGATGTTGAAGTGTTTACAACACTGTCACTGTTGGCAACACTAGTAGTTGAAGCACTACTGATGGTATGAACAACACTTGCTGTAGAAACCATACTACTGGCCGCACCACCCAACTGCTCTGATTTCACTGTCAAGGTTGGGAGACCACCTGTGGCAGCCAAAAATTCCACCATTTGCTTCTGTAAACCCTGCAACTCCTCCCCTTCAGCTTTACCACCCTTTGACATCTTGTTGAAAAACTCTGCCAAAATCCTAAAATGATCAGTACCCTCCTCCTCAGTAGCATGGGATTTAGGAAGACTCAGGTCGTCCTTCGAATCTGTCATGTTGATGGATTTTACACTTAACAAAAAATAATTTGCATGTGATCTACCGTATGTCACAACAAAAGTGTAAAATGTTTCAATATAGTACAAAAATGTATGATATTTATCAGAATATACTATCTGACTGGCTGTATGTTATACGATACAGTAATTAGTATAACAAAATGACAACATTACAGGAATGTAATGCATAAATTTGAGAAATCATGTAATACTGGTTCACCGGTAAGTTATGAAAACCAAATGTTATCAAAAAGGCACATGGAAAATACCATCTAATACCAAAGTGGTTTTTTTCCAGAATGAGCAAATAAATGCCAGAAAATGTAAAAAAAATATTACAAGGTTTGATATATCTCAGTGAAATCAAAAATATGTTTCGTACAATGTGTCTAATATCATAAAGTGTACAGAAATTAATTATGGCATCAGAAAAACCAAATCGGTATATATAGCCAACAGCTGATAAATGTCAACAAGACACCGGAAGTAACAAAAACACAAATAGTGTAAACCGGAAGTACGGAATTTCACATGTTCAAATCACAAAATGGTATTTAAAGTGTAAAGTCAAAATATCATCAGAAGCAGCATGTTTATCATCAACACAGCAGTTCATTGGTACTCAACTGACAGAATTACACAGTCTCAAGTCCAGCATACAGTCTACTTTCAACACAAAATGTCACTTCGAGAAGCAGTCATCATCTCACACGCGTGGTTCATCAGAATGGAATGTCCTTTCCAAAAGGGATGATCAGGTTGTTGAAAAAACATCTACGTGGGCGCCAAATGTAGCCGATCGTGGCTTACGGGTTCGTCATATATTATCAACAACCATGTGGGTTTCAATTGTTCTTTATTCCCTGGTCGAAAGACCCTCTTCAAAGGGAAGAGGGTCTCAATCCAGGGGCGACAACCTGTAGAGCTGCTGTGGACTTTGCTTTATGTTGAATTATTATGGTCTGCGGCCAAAAAGATCAACACCATGCAAATAATGAAATCCGTCCACACAGCTTGACAACTTGTACAGGTGTGAATAAAAGTTAACACTGACGCGACTAACTGCGCAGCCGCGCAGAGACTAGCCATTACAAAGAGTTTTAAAAATACATTAACCCCTGACCCTGTCGGACAGGTGTACATACAAACTAAAAATAGCTCACTGTCACATATATATATAATGTATGACAAGTGCACATATACAAGTTGCACTTACATATTGATTAAAAAACTAAACAATATAAACAATACCTTGTCAATAATGACACTGTTACACTTATTAGGTATGCGAAGTTTGATGTCAATCGGATCAGTAGTTATTTTTTAAATTAAGCTGGTTACATTACCATGGGACAGGACGGGACGGTCATGGGTAACACTATATGACCTTCCACCCCCCATTTCATTCCAGGGGCATCAAAATTATTAAAACGTGGAAATACATGATATATTTGTACTGATAAAAAGATATACAATATATGTACGTAGATCACGTGAAACCACTATACTCTGTAACATTTATGATTATAGCAAGGTACTTACAAGTAGGTGCTGGTCCTGTACTACCTGTCAATGAAAGTATACAATCATTTGTTTGTGTGTCAAATGTAGTAAAGAACATCAATAACAACGACGATTATTACACATCAACAGGAAGATTTCAAAACAACAAATCTGTTCAAAAATAAAAGTACATAAATATGTCTGCTATTTCCTACCATCAGCTCCCGTAACGCCAGTGACACCCACTGCTCCCGTACTGCCAGTCAATCCCTGTGTTCCCGTACTGCCAGTCAAGCCCTGTTGTCCCGTACTGCCGGCGATACCATCTGCTCCCGTACTACCGGTGATACCATCTGCTCCTGTACTGCCGGCGACACCATCCGCTCCCGTAACGCCAGTGACACCCACTGCTCCCGTACTGCCAGTCAATCCCTGTGTTCCCGTACTGCCAGTCAAGCCCTGTTGTCCCGTACTGCCGGCGATACCATCTGCTCCCGTACTACCGGTGATACCATCTGCTCCTGTACTGCCGGCGACACCATCCGCTCCCGTAACGCCAGTGACACCCACTGCTCCCGTACTGCCAGTCAATCCCTGTGTTCCCGTACTGCCAGTCAAGCCCTGTTGTCCCGTACTGCCGGCGATACCATCTGCTCCCGTACTACCGGTGATACCATCTGCTCCTGTACTGCCGGCGACACCATCCGCTCCCGTAACGCCAGTGACACCCACTGCTCCCGTACTGCCAGTCAATCCCTGTGTTCCCGTACTGCCAGTCAAGCCCTGTTGTCCCGTACTGCCGGCGATACCATCTGCTCCCGTACTACCGGTGATACCATCTGCTCCTGTACTGCCGGCGACACCATCCGCTCCCGTAACGCCAGTGACACCCACTGCTCCCGTACTGCCAGTCAATCCCTGTGTTCCCGTACTGCCAGTCAAGCCCTGTTGTCCCGTACTGCCGGCGATACCATCTGCTCCCGTACTACCGGTGATACCATCTGCTCCTGTACTGCCGGCGACACCATCCGCTCCCGTAACGCCAGTGACACCCACTGCTCCCGTACTGCCAGTCAATCCCTGTGTTCCCGTACTGCCAGTCAAGCCCTGTTGTCCCGTACTGCCGGCGATACCATCTGCTCCCGTACTACCGGTGATACCATCTGCTCCTGTACTGCCGGCGACACCATCCGCTCCCGTAACGCCAGTGACACCCACTGCTCCCGTACTGCCAGTCAATCCCTGTGTTCCCGTACTGCCAGTCAAGCCCTGTTGTCCCGTACTGCCGGCGATACCATCTGCTCCCGTACTACCGGTGATACCATCTGCTCCTGTACTGCCGGCGACACCATCCGCTCCCGTAACGCCAGTGACACCCACTGCTCCCGTACTGCCAGTCAATCCCTGTGTTCCCGTACTGCCAGTCAAGCCCTGTTGTCCCGTACTGCCGGCGATACCATCTGCTCCCGTACTACCGGTGATACCATCTGCTCCTGTACTGCCGGCGACACCATCCGCTCCCGTAACGCCAGTGACACCCACTGCTCCCGTACTGCCAGTCAATCCCTGTGTTCCCGTACTGCCAGTCAAGCCCTGTTGTCCCGTACTGCCGGCGATACCATCTGCTCCCGTACTACCGGTGATACCATCTGCTCCTGTACTGCCGGCGACACCATCCGCTCCCGTAACGCCAGTGACACCCACTGCTCCCGTACTGCCAGTCAATCCCTGTGTTCCCGTACTGCCAGTCAAGCCCTGTTGTCCCGTACTGCCGGCGATACCATCTGCTCCCGTACTACCGGTGATACCATCTGCTCCTGTACTGCCGGCGACACCATCCGCTCCCGTAACGCCAGTGACACCCACTGCTCCCGTACTGCCAGTCAATCCCTGTGTTCCCGTACTGCCAGTCAAGCCCTGTTGTCCCGTACTGCCGGCGATACCATCTGCTCCCGTACTACCGGTGATACCATCTGCTCCTGTACTGCCGGCGACACCATCCGCTCCCGTAACGCCAGTGACACCCACTGCTCCCGTACTGCCAGTCAATCCCTGTGTTCCCGTACTGCCAGTCAAGCCCTGTTGTCCCGTACTGCCGGCGATACCATCTGCTCCCGTACTACCGGTGATACCATCTGCTCCTGTACTGCCGGCGACACCATCCGCTCCCGTAACGCCAGTGACACCCACTGCTCCCGTACTGCCAGTCAATCCCTGTGTTCCCGTACTGCCAGTCAAGCCCTGTTGTCCCGTACTGCCGGCGATACCATCTGCTCCCGTACTACCGGTGATACCATCTGCTCCTGTACTGCCGGCGACACCATCCGCTCCCGTAACGCCAGTGACACCCACTGCTCCCGTACTGCCAGTCAATCCCTGTGTTCCCGTACTGCCAGTCAAGCCCTGTTGTCCCGTACTGCCGGCGATACCATCTGCTCCCGTACTACCGGTGATACCATCTGCTCCTGTACTGCCGGCGACACCATCCGCTCCCGTAACGCCAGTGACACCCACTGCTCCCGTACTGCCAGTCAATCCCTGTGTTCCCGTACTGCCAGTCAAGCCCTGTTGTCCCGTACTGCCGGCGATACCATCTGCTCCCGTACTACCGGTGATACCATCTGCTCCTGTACTGCCGGCGACACCATCCGCTCCCGTAACGCCAGTGACACCCACTGCTCCCGTACTGCCAGTCAATCCCTGTGTTCCCGTACTGCCAGTCAAGCCCTGTTGTCCCGTACTGCCGGCGATACCATCTGCTCCCGTACTACCGGTGATACCATCTGCTCCTGTACTGCCGGCGACACCATCCGCTCCCGTAACGCCAGTGACACCCACTGCTCCCGTACTGCCAGTCAATCCCTGTGTTCCCGTACTGCCAGTCAAGCCCTGTTGTCCCGTACTGCCGGCGATACCATCTGCTCCCGTACTACCGGTGATACCATCTGCTCCTGTACTGCCGGCGACACCATCCGCTCCCGTAACGCCAGTGACACCCACTGCTCCCGTACTGCCAGTCAATCCCTGTGTTCCCGTACTGCCAGTCAAGCCCTGTTGTCCCGTACTGCCGGCGATACCATCTGCTCCCGTACTACCGGTGATACCATCTGCTCCTGTACTGCCGGCGACACCATCCGCTCCCGTAACGCCAGTGACACCCACTGCTCCCGTACTGCCAGTCAATCCCTGTGTTCCCGTACTGCCAGTCAAGCCCTGTTGTCCCGTACTGCCGGCGATACCATCTGCTCCCGTACTACCGGTGATACCATCTGCTCCTGTACTGCCGGCGACACCATCCGCTCCCGTAACGCCAGTGACACCCACTGCTCCCGTACTGCCAGTCAATCCCTGTGTTCCCGTACTGCCAGTCAAGCCCTGTTGTCCCGTACTGCCGGCGATACCATCTGCTCCCGTACTACCGGTGATACCATCTGCTCCTGTACTGCCGGCGACACCATCCGCTCCCGTAACGCCAGTGACACCCACTGCTCCCGTACTGCCAGTCAATCCCTGTGTTCCCGTACTGCCAGTCAAGCCCTGTTGTCCCGTACTGCCGGCGATACCATCTGCTCCCGTACTACCGGTGATACCATCTGCTCCTGTACTGCCGGCGACACCATCCGCTCCCGTAACGCCAGTGACACCCACTGCTCCCGTACTGCCAGTCAATCCCTGTGTTCCCGTACTGCCAGTCAAGCCCTGTTGTCCCGTACTGCCGGCGATACCATCTGCTCCCGTACTACCGGTGATACCATCTGCTCCTGTACTGCCGGCGACACCATCCGCTCCCGTAACGCCAGTGACACCCACTGCTCCCGTACTGCCAGTCAATCCCTGTGTTCCCGTACTGCCAGTCAAGCCCTGTTGTCCCGTACTGCCGGCGATACCATCTGCTCCCGTACTACCGGTGATACCATCTGCTCCTGTACTGCCGGCGACACCATCCGCTCCCGTAACGCCAGTGACACCCACTGCTCCCGTACTGCCAGTCAATCCCTGTGTTCCCGTACTGCCAGTCAAGCCCTGTTGTCCCGTACTGCCGGCGATACCATCTGCTCCCGTACTACCGGTGATACCATCTGCTCCTGTACTGCCGGCGACACCATCCGCTCCCGTAACGCCAGTGACACCCACTGCTCCCGTACTGCCAGTCAATCCCTGTGTTCCCGTACTGCCAGTCAAGCCCTGTTGTCCCGTACTGCCGGCGATACCATCTGCTCCCGTACTACCGGTGATACCATCTGCTCCTGTACTGCCGGCGACACCATCCGCTCCCGTAACGCCAGTGACACCCACTGCTCCCGTACTGCCAGTCAATCCCTGTGTTCCCGTACTGCCAGTCAAGCCCTGTTGTCCCGTACTGCCGGCGATACCATCTGCTCCCGTACTACCGGTGATACCATCTGCTCCTGTACTGCCGGCGACACCATCCGCTCCCGTAACGCCAGTGACACCCACTGCTCCCGTACTGCCAGTCAATCCCTGTGTTCCCGTACTGCCAGTCAAGCCCTGTTGTCCCGTACTGCCGGCGATACCATCTGCTCCCGTACTACCGGTGATACCATCTGCTCCTGTACTGCCGGCGACACCATCCGCTCCCGTAACGCCAGTGACACCCACTGCTCCCGTACTGCCAGTCAATCCCTGTGTTCCCGTACTGCCAGTCAAGCCCTGTTGTCCCGTACTGCCGGCGATACCATCTGCTCCCGTACTACCGGTGATACCATCTGCTCCTGTACTGCCGGCGACACCATCCGCTCCCGTAACGCCAGTGACACCCACTGCTCCCGTACTGCCAGTCAATCCCTGTGTTCCCGTACTGCCAGTCAAGCCCTGTTGTCCCGTACTGCCGGCGATACCATCTGCTCCCGTACTACCGGTGATACCATCTGCTCCTGTACTGCCGGCGACACCATCCGCTCCCGTAACGCCAGTGACACCCACTGCTCCCGTACTGCCAGTCAATCCCTGTGTTCCCGTACTGCCAGTCAAGCCCTGTTGTCCCGTACTGCCGGCGATACCATCTGCTCCCGTACTACCGGTGATACCATCTGCTCCTGTACTGCCGGCGACACCATCCGCTCCCGTAACGCCAGTGACACCCACTGCTCCCGTACTGCCAGTCAATCCCTGTGTTCCCGTACTGCCAGTCAAGCCCTGTTGTCCCGTACTGCCGGCGATACCATCTGCTCCCGTACTACCGGTGATACCATCTGCTCCTGTACTGCCGGCGACACCATCCGCTCCCGTAACGCCAGTGACACCCACTGCTCCCGTACTGCCAGTCAATCCCTGTGTTCCCGTACTGCCAGTCAAGCCCTGTTGTCCCGTACTGCCGGCGATACCATCTGCTCCCGTACTACCGGTGATACCATCTGCTCCTGTACTGCCGGCGACACCATCCGCTCCCGTAACGCCAGTGACACCCACTGCTCCCGTACTGCCAGTCAATCCCTGTGTTCCCGTACTGCCAGTCAAGCCCTGTTGTCCCGTACTGCCGGCGATACCATCTGCTCCCGTACTACCGGTGATACCATCTGCTCCTGTACTGCCGGCGACACCATCCGCTCCCGTAACGCCAGTGACACCCACTGCTCCCGTACTGCCAGTCAATCCCTGTGTTCCCGTACTGCCAGTCAAGCCCTGTTGTCCCGTACTGCCGGCGATACCATCTGCTCCCGTACTACCGGTGATACCATCTGCTCCTGTACTGCCGGCGACACCATCCGCTCCCGTAACGCCAGTGACACCCACTGCTCCCGTACTGCCAGTCAATCCCTGTGTTCCCGTACTGCCAGTCAAGCCCTGTTGTCCCGTACTGCCGGCGATACCATCTGCTCCCGTACTACCGGTGATACCATCTGCTCCTGTACTGCCGGCGACACCATCCGCTCCCGTAACGCCAGTGACACCCACTGCTCCCGTACTGCCAGTCAATCCCTGTGTTCCCGTACTGCCAGTCAAGCCCTGTTGTCCCGTACTGCCGGCGATACCATCTGCTCCCGTACTACCGGTGATACCATCTGCTCCTGTACTGCCGGCGACACCATCCGCTCCCGTAACGCCAGTGACACCCACTGCTCCCGTACTGCCAGTCAATCCCTGTGTTCCCGTACTGCCAGTCAAGCCCTGTTGTCCCGTACTGCCGGCGATACCATCTGCTCCCGTACTACCGGTGATACCATCTGCTCCTGTACTGCCGGCGACACCATCCGCTCCCGTAACGCCAGTGACACCCACTGCTCCCGTACTGCCAGTCAATCCCTGTGTTCCCGTACTGCCAGTCAAGCCCTGTTGTCCCGTACTGCCGGCGATACCATCTGCTCCCGTACTACCGGTGATACCATCTGCTCCTGTACTGCCGGCGACACCATCCGCTCCCGTAACGCCAGTGACACCCACTGCTCCCGTACTGCCAGTCAATCCCTGTGTTCCCGTACTGCCAGTCAAGCCCTGTTGTCCCGTACTGCCGGCGATACCATCTGCTCCCGTACTACCGGTGATACCATCTGCTCCTGTACTGCCGGCGACACCATCCGCTCCCGTAACGCCAGTGACACCCACTGCTCCCGTACTGCCAGTCAATCCCTGTGTTCCCGTACTGCCAGTCAAGCCCTGTTGTCCCGTACTGCCGGCGATACCATCTGCTCCCGTACTACCGGTGATACCATCTGCTCCTGTACTGCCGGCGACACCATCCGCTCCCGTAACGCCAGTGACACCCACTGCTCCCGTACTGCCAGTCAATCCCTGTGTTCCCGTACTGCCAGTCAAGCCCTGTTGTCCCGTACTGCCGGCGATACCATCTGCTCCCGTACTACCGGTGATACCATCTGCTCCTGTACTGCCGGCGACACCATCCGCTCCCGTAACGCCAGTGACACCCACTGCTCCCGTACTGCCAGTCAATCCCTGTGTTCCCGTACTGCCAGTCAAGCCCTGTTGTCCCGTACTGCCGGCGATACCATCTGCTCCCGTACTACCGGTGATACCATCTGCTCCTGTACTGCCGGCGACACCATCCGCTCCCGTAACGCCAGTGACACCCACTGCTCCCGTACTGCCAGTCAATCCCTGTGTTCCCGTACTGCCAGTCAAGCCCTGTTGTCCCGTACTGCCGGCGATACCATCTGCTCCCGTACTGCCGGTGATACCATCTGCTCCTGTACTGCCGGCGACACCATCCGCTCCCGTAACGCCAGTGACACCCACTGCTCCCGTACTGCCAGTCAATCCCTGTGTTCCCGTACTGCCAGTCAAGCCCTGTTGTCCCGTACTGCCGGCGATACCATCTGCTCCCGTACTGCCGGTGATACCATCTGCTCCTGTACTGCCGGCGACACCATCCGCTCCCGTAACGCCAGTGACACCCACTGCTCCCGTACTGCCAGTCAATCCCTGTGTTCCCGTACTGCCAGTCAAGCCCTGTTGTCCCGTACTGCCGGCGATACCATCTGCTCCCGTACTGCCGGTGATACCATCTGCTCCTGTACTGCCGGCGACACCATCCGCTCCCGTAACGCCAGTGACACCCACTGCTCCCGTACTGCCAGTCAATCCCTGTGTTCCCGTACTGCCAGTCAAGCCCTGTTGTCCCGTACTGCCGGCGATACCATCTGCTCCCGTACTGCCGGTGATACCATCTGCTCCTGTACTGCCGGCGACACCATCCGCTCCCGTAACGCCAGTGACACCCACTGCTCCCGTACTGCCAGTCAATCCCTGTGTTCCCGTACTGCCAGTCAAGCCCTGTTGTCCCGTACTGCCGGCGATACCATCTGCTCCCGTACTACCGGTGATACCATCTGCTCCTGTACTGCCGGCGACACCATCCGCTCCCGTAACGCCAGTGACACCCACTGCTCCCGTACTGCCAGTCAATCCCTGTGTTCCCGTACTGCCAGTCAAGCCCTGTTGTCCCGTACTGCCGGCGATACCATCTGCTCCCGTACTACCGGTGATACCATCTGCTCCTGTACTGCCGGCGACACCATCCGCTCCCGTAACGCCAGTGACACCCACTGCTCCCGTACTGCCAGTCAATCCCTGTGTTCCCGTACTGCCAGTCAAGCCCTGTTGTCCCGTACTGCCGGCGATACCATCTGCTCCCGTACTACCGGTGATACCATCTGCTCCTGTACTGCCGGCGACACCATCCGCTCCCGTAACGCCAGTGACACCCACTGCTCCCGTACTGCCAGTCAATCCCTGTGTTCCCGTACTGCCAGTCAAGCCCTGTTGTCCCGTACTGCCGGCGATACCATCTGCTCCCGTACTACCGGTGATACCATCTGCTCCTGTACTGCCGGCGACACCATCCGCTCCCGTAACGCCAGTGACACCCACTGCTCCCGTACTGCCAGTCAATCCCTGTGTTCCCGTACTGCCAGTCAAGCCCTGTTGTCCCGTACTGCCGGCGATACCATCTGCTCCCGTACTACCGGTGATACCATCTGCTCCTGTACTGCCGGCGACACCATCCGCTCCCGTAACGCCAGTGACACCCACTGCTCCCGTACTGCCAGTCAATCCCTGTGTTCCCGTACTGCCAGTCAAGCCCTGTTGTCCCGTACTGCCGGCGATACCATCTGCTCCCGTACTACCGGTGATACCATCTGCTCCTGTACTGCCGGCGACACCATCCGCTCCCGTAACGCCAGTGACACCCACTGCTCCCGTACTGCCAGTCAATCCCTGTGTTCCCGTACTGCCAGTCAAGCCCTGTTGTCCCGTACTGCCGGCGATACCATCTGCTCCCGTACTACCGGTGATACCATCTGCTCCTGTACTGCCGGCGACACCATCCGCTCCCGTAACGCCAGTGACACCCACTGCTCCCGTACTGCCAGTCAATCCCTGTGTTCCCGTACTGCCAGTCAAGCCCTGTTGTCCCGTACTGCCGGCGATACCATCTGCTCCCGTACTACCGGTGATACCATCTGCTCCTGTACTGCCGGCGACACCATCCGCTCCCGTAACGCCAGTGACACCCACTGCTCCCGTACTGCCAGTCAATCCCTGTGTTCCCGTACTGCCAGTCAAGCCCTGTTGTCCCGTACTGCCGGCGATACCATCTGCTCCCGTACTACCGGTGATACCATCTGCTCCTGTACTGCCGGCGACACCATCCGCTCCCGTAACGCCAGTGACACCCACTGCTCCCGTACTGCCAGTCAATCCCTGTGTTCCCGTACTGCCAGTCAAGCCCTGTTGTCCCGTACTGCCGGCGATACCATCTGCTCCCGTACTACCGGTGATACCATCTGCTCCTGTACTGCCGGCGACACCATCCGCTCCCGTAACGCCAGTGACACCCACTGCTCCCGTACTGCCAGTCAATCCCTGTGTTCCCGTACTGCCAGTCAAGCCCTGTTGTCCCGTACTGCCGGCGATACCATCTGCTCCCGTACTACCGGTGATACCATCTGCTCCTGTACTGCCGGCGACACCATCCGCTCCCGTAACGCCAGTGACACCCACTGCTCCCGTACTGCCAGTCAATCCCTGTGTTCCCGTACTGCCAGTCAAGCCCTGTTGTCCCGTACTGCCGGCGATACCATCTGCTCCCGTACTACCGGTGATACCATCTGCTCCTGTACTGCCGGCGACACCATCCGCTCCCGTAACGCCAGTGACACCCACTGCTCCCGTACTGCCAGTCAATCCCTGTGTTCCCGTACTGCCAGTCAAGCCCTGTTGTCCCGTACTGCCGGCGATACCATCTGCTCCCGTACTACCGGTGATACCATCTGCTCCTGTACTGCCGGCGACACCATCCGCTCCCGTAACGCCAGTGACACCCACTGCTCCCGTACTGCCAGTCAATCCCTGTGTTCCCGTACTGCCAGTCAAGCCCTGTTGTCCCGTACTGCCGGCGATACCATCTGCTCCCGTACTACCGGTGATACCATCTGCTCCTGTACTGCCGGCGACACCATCCGCTCCCGTAACGCCAGTGACACCCACTGCTCCCGTACTGCCAGTCAATCCCTGTGTTCCCGTACTGCCAGTCAAGCCCTGTTGTCCCGTACTGCCGGCGATACCATCTGCTCCCGTACTACCGGTGATACCATCTGCTCCTGTACTGCCGGCGACACCATCCGCTCCCGTAACGCCAGTGACACCCACTGCTCCCGTACTGCCAGTCAATCCCTGTGTTCCCGTACTGCCAGTCAAGCCCTGTTGTCCCGTACTGCCGGCGATACCATCTGCTCCCGTACTACCGGTGATACCATCTGCTCCTGTACTGCCGGCGACACCATCCGCTCCCGTAACGCCAGTGACACCCACTGCTCCCGTACTGCCAGTCAATCCCTGTGTTCCCGTACTGCCAGTCAAGCCCTGTTGTCCCGTACTGCCGGCGATACCATCTGCTCCCGTACTACCGGTGATACCATCTGCTCCTGTACTGCCGGCGACACCATCCGCTCCCGTAACGCCAGTGACACCCACTGCTCCCGTACTGCCAGTCAATCCCTGTGTTCCCGTACTGCCAGTCAAGCCCTGTTGTCCCGTACTGCCGGCGATACCATCTGCTCCCGTACTACCGGTGATACCATCTGCTCCTGTACTGCCGGCGACACCATCCGCTCCCGTAACGCCAGTGACACCCACTGCTCCCGTACTGCCAGTCAATCCCTGTGTTCCCGTACTGCCAGTCAAGCCCTGTTGTCCCGTACTGCCGGCGATACCATCTGCTCCCGTACTACCGGTGATACCATCTGCTCCTGTACTGCCGGCGACACCATCCGCTCCCGTAACGCCAGTGACACCCACTGCTCCCGTACTGCCAGTCAATCCCTGTGTTCCCGTACTGCCAGTCAAGCCCTGTTGTCCCGTACTGCCGGCGATACCATCTGCTCCCGTACTACCGGTGATACCATCTGCTCCTGTACTGCCGGCGACACCATCCGCTCCCGTAACGCCAGTGACACCCACTGCTCCCGTACTGCCAGTCAATCCCTGTGTTCCCGTACTGCCAGTCAAGCCCTGTTGTCCCGTACTGCCGGCGATACCATCTGCTCCCGTACTACCGGTGATACCATCTGCTCCTGTACTGCCGGCGACACCATCCGCTCCCGTAACGCCAGTGACACCCACTGCTCCCGTACTGCCAGTCAATCCCTGTGTTCCCGTACTGCCAGTCAAGCCCTGTTGTCCCGTACTGCCGGCGATACCATCTGCTCCCGTACTACCGGTGATACCATCTGCTCCTGTACTGCCGGCGACACCATCCGCTCCCGTAACGCCAGTGACACCCACTGCTCCCGTACTGCCAGTCAATCCCTGTGTTCCCGTACTGCCAGTCAAGCCCTGTTGTCCCGTACTGCCGGCGATACCATCTGCTCCCGTACTACCGGTGATACCATCTGCTCCTGTACTGCCGGCGACACCATCCGCTCCCGTAACGCCAGTGACACCCACTGCTCCCGTACTGCCAGTCAATCCCTGTGTTCCCGTACTGCCAGTCAAGCCCTGTTGTCCCGTACTGCCGGCGATACCATCTGCTCCCGTACTACCGGTGATACCATCTGCTCCTGTACTGCCGGCGACACCATCCGCTCCCGTAACGCCAGTGACACCCACTGCTCCCGTACTGCCAGTCAATCCCTGTGTTCCCGTACTGCCAGTCAAGCCCTGTTGTCCCGTACTGCCGGCGATACCATCTGCTCCCGTACTACCGGTGATACCATCTGCTCCTGTACTGCCGGCGACACCATCCGCTCCCGTAACGCCAGTGACACCCACTGCTCCCGTACTGCCAGTCAATCCCTGTGTTCCCGTACTGCCAGTCAAGCCCTGTTGTCCCGTACTGCCGGCGATACCATCTGCTCCCGTACTACCGGTGATACCATCTGCTCCTGTACTGCCGGCGACACCATCCGCTCCCGTAACGCCAGTGACACCCACTGCTCCCGTACTGCCAGTCAATCCCTGTGTTCCCGTACTGCCAGTCAAGCCCTGTTGTCCCGTACTGCCGGCGATACCATCTGCTCCCGTACTACCGGTGATACCATCTGCTCCTGTACTGCCGGCGACACCATCCGCTCCCGTAACGCCAGTGACACCCACTGCTCCCGTACTGCCAGTCAATCCCTGTGTTCCCGTACTGCCAGTCAAGCCCTGTTGTCCCGTACTGCCGGCGATACCATCTGCTCCCGTACTACCGGTGATACCATCTGCTCCTGTACTGCCGGCGACACCATCCGCTCCCGTAACGCCAGTGACACCCACTGCTCCCGTACTGCCAGTCAATCCCTGTGTTCCCGTACTGCCAGTCAAGCCCTGTTGTCCCGTACTGCCGGCGATACCATCTGCTCCCGTACTACCGGTGATACCATCTGCTCCTGTACTGCCGGCGACACCATCCGCTCCCGTAACGCCAGTGACACCCACTGCTCCCGTACTGCCAGTCAATCCCTGTGTTCCCGTACTGCCAGTCAAGCCCTGTTGTCCCGTACTGCCGGCGATACCATCTGCTCCCGTACTACCGGTGATACCATCTGCTCCTGTACTGCCGGCGACACCATCCGCTCCCGTAACGCCAGTGACACCCACTGCTCCCGTACTGCCAGTCAATCCCTGTGTTCCCGTACTGCCAGTCAAGCCCTGTTGTCCCGTACTGCCGGCGATACCATCTGCTCCCGTACTACCGGTGATACCATCTGCTCCTGTACTGCCGGCGACACCATCCGCTCCCGTAACGCCAGTGACACCCACTGCTCCCGTACTGCCAGTCAATCCCTGTGTTCCCGTACTGCCAGTCAAGCCCTGTTGTCCCGTACTGCCGGCGATACCATCTGCTCCCGTACTACCGGTGATACCATCTGCTCCTGTACTGCCGGCGACACCATCTGCTCCTGTACTGCCGGCGACACCATCCGCTCCCGTAACGCCAGTGACACCCACTGCTCCCGTACTGCCAGTCAATCCCTGTGTTCCCGTACTGCCAGTCAAGCCCTGTTGTCCCGTACTGCCGGCGATACCATCTGCTCCCGTACTACCGGTGATACCATCTGCTCCTGTACTGCCGGCGACACCATCCGCTCCCGTAACGCCAGTGACACCCACTGCTCCCGTACTGCCAGTCAATCCCTGTGTTCCCGTACTGCCAGTCAAGCCCTGTTGTCCCGTACTGCCGGCGATACCATCTGCTCCCGTACTACCGGTGATACCATCTGCTCCTGTACTGCCGGCGACACCATCCGCTCCCGTAACGCCAGTGACACCCACTGCTCCCGTACTGCCAGTCAATCCCTGTGTTCCCGTACTGCCAGTCAAGCCCTGTTGTCCCGTACTGCCGGCGATACCATCTGCTCCCGTACTACCGGTGATACCATCTGCTCCTGTACTGCCGGCGACACCATCCGCTCCCGTAACGCCAGTGACACCCACTGCTCCCGTACTGCCAGTCAATCCCTGTGTTCCCGTACTGCCAGTCAAGCCCTGTTGTCCCGTACTGCCGGCGATACCATCTGCTCCCGTACTACCGGTGATACCATCTGCTCCTGTACTGCCGGCGACACCATCCGCTCCCGTAACGCCAGTGACACCCACTGCTCCCGTACTGCCAGTCAATCCCTGTGTTCCCGTACTGCCAGTCAAGCCCTGTTGTCCCGTACTGCCGGCGATACCATCTGCTCCCGTACTACCGGTGATACCATCTGCTCCTGTACTGCCGGCGACACCATCCGCTCCCGTAACGCCAGTGACACCCACTGCTCCCGTACTGCCAGTCAATCCCTGTGTTCCCGTACTGCCAGTCAAGCCCTGTTGTCCCGTACTGCCGGCGATACCATCTGCTCCCGTACTACCGGTGATACCATCTGCTCCTGTACTGCCGGCGACACCATCCGCTCCCGTAACGCCAGTGACACCCACTGCTCCCGTACTGCCAGTCAATCCCTGTGTTCCCGTACTGCCAGTCAAGCCCTGTTGTCCCGTACTGCCGGCGATACCATCTGCTCCCGTACTACCGGTGATACCATCTGCTCCTGTACTGCCGGCGACACCATCCGCTCCCGTAACGCCAGTGACACCCACTGCTCCCGTACTGCCAGTCAATCCCTGTGTTCCCGTACTGCCAGTCAAGCCCTGTTGTCCCGTACTGCCGGCGATACCATCTGCTCCCGTACTACCGGTGATACCATCTGCTCCTGTACTGCCGGCGACACCATCCGCTCCCGTAACGCCAGTGACACCCACTGCTCCCGTACTGCCAGTCAATCCCTGTGTTCCCGTACTGCCAGTCAAGCCCTGTTGTCCCGTACTGCCGGCGATACCATCTGCTCCCGTACTACCGGTGATACCATCTGCTCCTGTACTGCCGGCGACACCATCCGCTCCCGTAACGCCAGTGACACCCACTGCTCCCGTACTGCCAGTCAATCCCTGTGTTCCCGTACTGCCAGTCAAGCCCTGTTGTCCCGTACTGCCGGCGATACCATCTGCTCCCGTACTACCGGTGATACCATCTGCTCCTGTACTGCCGGCGACACCATCCGCTCCCGTAACGCCAGTGACACCCACTGCTCCCGTACTGCCAGTCAATCCCTGTGTTCCCGTACTGCCAGTCAAGCCCTGTTGTCCCGTACTGCCGGCGATACCATCTGCTCCCGTACTACCGGTGATACCATCTGCTCCTGTACTGCCGGCGACACCATCCGCTCCCGTAACGCCAGTGACACCCACTGCTCCCGTACTGCCAGTCAATCCCTGTGTTCCCGTACTGCCAGTCAAGCCCTGTTGTCCCGTACTGCCGGCGATACCATCTGCTCCCGTACTACCGGTGATACCATCTGCTCCTGTACTGCCGGCGACACCATCCGCTCCCGTAACGCCAGTGACACCCACTGCTCCCGTACTGCCAGTCAATCCCTGTGTTCCCGTACTGCCAGTCAAGCCCTGTTGTCCCGTACTGCCGGCGATACCATCTGCTCCCGTACTACCGGTGATACCATCTGCTCCTGTACTGCCGGCGACACCATCCGCTCCCGTAACGCCAGTGACACCCACTGCTCCCGTACTGCCAGTCAATCCCTGTGTTCCCGTACTGCCAGTCAAGCCCTGTTGTCCCGTACTGCCGGCGATACCATCTGCTCCCGTACTACCGGTGATACCATCTGCTCCTGTACTGCCGGCGACACCATCCGCTCCCGTAACGCCAGTGACACCCACTGCTCCCGTACTGCCAGTCAATCCCTGTGTTCCCGTACTGCCAGTCAAGCCCTGTTGTCCCGTACTGCCGGCGATACCATCTGCTCCCGTACTACCGGTGATACCATCTGCTCCTGTACTGCCGGCGACACCATCCGCTCCCGTAACGCCAGTGACACCCACTGCTCCCGTACTGCCAGTCAATCCCTGTGTTCCCGTACTGCCAGTCAAGCCCTGTTGTCCCGTACTGCCGGCGATACCATCTGCTCCCGTACTACCGGTGATACCATCTGCTCCTGTACTGCCGGCGACACCATCCGCTCCCGTAACGCCAGTGACACCCACTGCTCCCGTACTGCCAGTCAATCCCTGTGTTCCCGTACTGCCAGTCAAGCCCTGTTGTCCCGTACTGCCGGCGATACCATCTGCTCCCGTACTACCGGTGATACCATCTGCTCCTGTACTGCCGGCGACACCATCCGCTCCCGTAACGCCAGTGACACCCACTGCTCCCGTACTGCCAGTCAATCCCTGTGTTCCCGTACTGCCAGTCAAGCCCTGTTGTCCCGTACTGCCGGCGATACCATCTGCTCCCGTACTACCGGTGATACCATCTGCTCCTGTACTGCCGGCGACACCATCCGCTCCCGTAACGCCAGTGACACCCACTGCTCCCGTACTGCCAGTCAATCCCTGTGTTCCCGTACCGCCAGTCAAGCCCTGTTGTCCCGTACTGCCGGCGATACCATCTGCTCCCGTACTACCGGTGATACCATCTGCTCCTGTACTGCCGGCGACACCATCCGCTCCCGTAACGCCAGTGACACCCACTGCTCCCGTACTGCCAGTCAATCCCTGTGTTCCCGTACTGCCAGTCAAGCCCTGTTGTCCCGTACTGCCGGCGATACCATCTGCTCCCGTACTACCGGTGATACCATCTGCTCCTGTACTGCCGGCGACACCATCCGCTCCCGTAACGCCAGTGACACCCACTGCTCCCGTACTGCCAGTCAATCCCTGTGTTCCCGTACTGCCAGTCAAGCCCTGTTGTCCCGTACTTCCAGTTAGTCCCGTTAAACCTTGTAATCCGATTGGTCCCGTAGGACCACGTGGTCCCAGCCCTGGCACTGTTTTCAATATTATAATAAAATATGACAATTGTAAGAACGCAAGCTGACAGTTAGTTTCTCATGCAACACACGTCCCCTGCCGTCAATGAATTTTTCAAAACAACATACACCTTAACAGCATTGAACAGATATGTCATTTTAACAATCATTTCTTAGCTGTTTTACGAGCCTGAGCGTAAAAAGAAACATGGTGACCTTTTGACCAAACACTCAATCCCACTCTATATTACCTGATAAGCTATCATTCGATAAAGTTACAACCAAATTAATAAATCTTTTCTGAAGTTTTCACCAGGATATCTAAAAATATGCGGTTATCATCAGGAAACCAGGATTCGATGAAAATATATCTATTTTTTAGCAACAGTGACCTTTAAAGTAGACCTTTCAACCCCAAACTCAATCCCATTCTTTATTAAATATACACCTCATCAGCTAACATTGTATTAAGTTTCAACAATATCCGTCCATCCTTTCTCAAGTTATCGTCTGGAAACAAACGTCCGGCCAGACAGACAGACGGAGACAAACACTATAGTCACTTCCGGTTTCACCGGAAGGGACTTAAAATTAACTAATATATTGACTTTTACTTCAATTCAATTTCTGCAATAAAATTCAGAGCCTATAGTTGAATCATACGTAACGATTGATAATGTTGTTTATTAATCATTGGTAGTTTAAAATATATGAACTTCATTTAAAGTGCTTTCGGTATTCCAAAGCCATGTGATTTGTTTAAGAACATGGCGAGGAAAATGAAGGGGAATGGAGAGGAGGAGATGTCGTACCATTCCATTGTTAATGTCGAAGTCCTAAAGATAAATTAGAGAATACCAAAGCGTTAACAAAATCATAATCCAAACTCAAAATCGATTAAACAAAGGGCAAAATATGAACAAAGGAAATATTTCATCAATAAAGCTTCTGTAGAAGATATGTCGGATACACTAACATACAACAAGAGGCACAAAGGGCCTGGATCGCTCACTGGAATACATTGGTATCTAGATAGCCATGGTAAAATGTTTTCCAAAAAGATTTCATGGACAGGGACAGACCCTTAATACTTATCCTTAAAGCATATCTTTATAAATTAAAGTTTGGTTAATGGGTGGGTATGTCAACTATTTTTAAGTTATGCTGAGTTCGCACTCCGTGACCCTACATGTCATTTGAATGTTCCGCACTCCGTGACCCTACATGTCGTTTGAATGTTCCGCACTACGTGACCCT
This sequence comes from Mimachlamys varia, assembly GCA_947623455.1. NCBI lineage: Eukaryota > Metazoa > Mollusca > Bivalvia > Pectinida > Pectinidae > Mimachlamys > Mimachlamys varia. The sequence continues at coordinate 7,896,315 of OX392535.1, forward strand.
ACATGTCATTTGAATGTTTCGCACACCGGAACTCCACATGTCGTTTTAATGTTCCGCACTCCGTGACCCTACCTGTCATTTGAATATTTCACACTACGTGACCCTACATGTTTCTTGAATGTTTCGCACACCGGAACTCCGCATGTCGTTTTAATGTTCCGCACTACGTGACCCTACATGTCATTTGAATATTTCGCACTCCGTGACTCTACATGTCGTTTGAATACTAGTTTTTCGCACTCCGTGACCCTACATGTCATTTAAATGTTTCGCATTCCGTGACCCTACATGTCGTTTGAATACTAGTTTTTCGCACTCCGTGACCCTACATGTCGTTTGAATACTAGTTTTTCGCATTCCGTGACTCTACATGTCGTTTGAATACTAGTTTTTCGCATTCCGTGACCCTACATGTCATTTAAATGTTTCGCACTCCGTGACCCTACATGTCACTTGAATGTATTGCACTCCGTGACCCTACATTTTGTTTGAATACTAGTATTTCGCCCTACGTGATCCTACATGTCATTTAAATGTTTCGCATTCCGTGTACATGTCGTTCGGATATTCTGCACTCCGTGACCCTACATGTCGTTCCATGTCATTTAAATGTTTCGCATTCCGTGACCCTACATGTCATTTAAATGTTTCGCATTCCGTGACCCTACATGTCGTTCGGATATTCTGCACTCCGTGACCCTATATGTCATTTGAATGTTCCGCACTCCGTGACCCTATATGTCATTTGAATATTCCGCACTCCGTGACCATATATGTCATTTAAATGTTCCGCACTCCGTGACCCTACATGTCGTTCGGATATTCCGCACTCCGTGACCCTACATGTCGTTCGGATATTCCGCACTCCGTGACCCTACATGTCATTTAAATGTTTCGCATTCCGTGACCCTACATGTCATTTAAATGTTTCGCATTCCGTGACCCTACATGTCGTTCGGATATTCTGCACTCCGTGACCCTATATGTCACTTGAATGTATTGCACTCCGTGACCCTACATTTTGTTTGAATACTAGTATTTCGCCCTACGTGATCCTACATGTCATTTAAATGTTTCGCATTCCGTGTACATATCGTTCGGATATTCTGCACTCCGTGACCCTACATGTCGTTCGGATATTCCGCACTCCGTGACCCTACATGTCATTTAAATGTTTCGCATTCCGTGACCCTACATGTCATTTAAATGTTTCGCATTCCGTGACCCTACATGTCGTTCGGATATTCTGCACTCCGTGACCCTATATGTCATTTGAATGTTCCGCACTCCGTGACCCTATATGTCATTTGAATATTCCGCACTCCGTGACCATATATGTCATTTAAATGTTCCGCACTCCGTGACCCTACATGTCGTTCGGATATTCCGCACTCCGTGACCCTACATGTCGTTCGGATATTCCGCACTCCGTGACCCTACATGTCATTTAAATGTTTCGCATTCCGTGACCCTACATGTCATTTAAATGTTTCGCATTCCGTGACCCTACATGTCGTTCGGATATTCTGCACTCCGTGACCCTATATGTCATTTGAATGTTCCGCACTCCGTGACCCTATATGTCATTTGAATATTCCGCACTCCGTGACCATATATGTCATTTAAATGTTCCGCACTCCGTGACCCTACATGTCGTTCGGATATTCCGCACTCCGTGACCCTACATGTCGTTCGGATATTCTGCACTCCGTGACCCTATATGTCATTTGAATGTTCCGCACTCCGTGACCCTATGTCATTTGAATATTCCGCACTCCGTGACCCTATATGTCATTTAAATGTTCCGCACTCCGTGACCCTACATGTCGTTCGGATATTCTGCACTCCGTGACCCTACATGTCGTTCGGATATTCTGCACTCCGTGACCCTATATGTCATTTAAATGTTCCGCACTCCGTGACCCTACATGTCGTTCGGATATTCCGCACTCCGTGACCCTACATATCATTTAAATGTTCCGCACACCGTGACCCTACATGTCGTTCGAATATTCCGCACTCCGTGACCCTACAGGTCATTTAAATGTTTCGCATTCTGTGTACATGTCGTTCGGATATTCTGCACTCCGTGACCCTACATGTCATTTAAATGTTCCGCACTCCGTGACCCTAAATGCCATTCAAATGTTTCGCATTCCGTGTACATGTCGTTCGGATATTCTGCACTCCGTGACCCTACATGTCATTTAAATGTTCCGCACTCCGTGACCCTACATGTCGTTCGGATATTCCGCACTCCGTGACCCTACATGTCATTTAAATGTTCCGCACTCCGTGACCCTACATGCCATTTAAATGTTTCGCATTTCGTGTACATGTCGTTCGGATATTCTGCACTCCGTGACCCTACATGTCATTTAAATGTTCCGCACTCCGTGACCCTACATGTCGTTCGGATATTCCGCACTCCGTGACCCTACATGTCATTTAAATGTTCCGCACTCCGTGACCCTACATGCCATTTAAATGTTTCGCATTTCGTGTACATGTCGTTCGGATATTCTGCACTCCGTGACCCTACATGTCGTTCGGATATTCCGCACTCCGTGACCCTACATGGCATTTAAATGTTTCGCATTCCGTGTACATGTCGTTCGGATATTCTGCACTCCGTGACCCTACATGTCGTTCGGATATTCCGCACTCCGTGACCCTACATTGCATTTGAATGTTTCGCATTCCGTGTACATGTCGTTCGGATATTCTGCACTCCGTGACCCTACATGTCGTTCGGATATTCCGCACTCCGTGACCCTACATGTCATTTAAATGTTTCGCATTCCGTTACCCTACATGCCATTTAAATGTTTCGCATTCCGTTACCCTACATGCCATTTAAATGTTTCGCATTCCGTGACCCTACATGTCATTTAAATGTTTCGCATTCCGTGACCCTACATGTCGTTCGGATAATCTGCACTCCGTGACCCTACATGTCGTTCGGATATTATGCACTCCGTGACCCTACAAGTCGTTCGGATATTATGCACTCCGTGACCCTACAAGTCGTTCGGATATTATGCACTCCGTGACCCTACATGTCGTTCGGATAATCTGCACTCCGTGACCCTACAAGTCGTTCGGATATTATGCACTCCGTGACCCTACATGTCATTTGAATGCTAGAATTTCGCACTCCGTGACCCTACATGTCGTTTGAATGATCCCCACTCAGTGACCCTAAATTTCAATTGAATATTTCGCACTCCGTGACTCTACATGTCGTTTGAATACTAGTATTTCGCACTCCGTGACCCTACATATCATTTAAATATTTTGCACTACGTGACCCTACATGTCATTTGAATATTTCGCACTCCGTGACTCTACATGTCGTTTGAATACTAGTTTTTCGCACTCCGTGACCCTACATGTCATTTAAATGTTTCGCATTCCGTGACCCTACATGTCACTTGAATGTTCGCACTACGTGAACTTACATGTCATTTAAATGTTTTGCACTCCGTGACCCTACATTTTGTTTGAATACTAGTATTTCGCCCTACGTGATCCTACATGTCATTTAAATGTTTCGCATTCCGTGTACATGTCTTTCGGATATTCTGCACTCTGTGACCCTACATGTCGTTCGGATATTCCGCACTCCGTGACCCTACATGTCATTTAAATGTTTCGCATTCCGTAACCCTACATGTCGTTCGGATATTCCGCACTCCGTGACCCTATATGTCATTTGAATGTTCCGAACTCCGTGACCCTATATGTCATTTGAATATTCCGCACTCCGTGACCCTATATGTCATTTGAATGTTCCGCACTCCGTGACCCTATATGTCATTTGAATATTCCGCACTCCGTGACCCTATATGTCATTTAAATGTTCCGCACTCCGTGACCCTACATGTCGTTCGGATATTCTGCACTCCGTGACCCTACATGTCGTTCGGATATTCTGCACTCCGTGACCCTATATGTCATTTAAATGTTCCGCACTCCGTGACCCTACATGTCGTTCGGATATTCTGCACTCCGTGACCCTACATGTCATTTAAATGTTCCGCACTCCGTGACCCTACATGTCGTTCGGATATTCCGCACTCCGTGACCCTACATGTCATTTAAATGTTCCGCACTCCGTGGCCCTACATGTCGTTCGGATATTCCGCACTCCGTGACCTTACATGTCGTTCGAATATTCCCCACTCCGTGACCCTACATTGCATTTAAATGTTTCGCATTCCGTGTACATGTCGTTCGGATATTCTGCACTCCGTGACCCTACATGTCGTTCGGATATTCCGCACTCCGTGACCCTACATGTCATTTAAATGTTTCGCATTCCGTGACCCTACATGCCATTTAAATGTTTCGCATTCCGTGACCCTACATGTCGTTCGGATAATCTGCACTCCGTGACCCTACATGTCGTTCGGATATTATGCACTCCGTGACCCTACATGTCGTTCGGATATTCTGCACTCCGTGACCCTACATGTCACTTGGATCTTCCGCACTCCGTGACCCTACATGTCATTTGAATGCTAGAATTTCGCACTCCGTGACCCTACATGTCGTTTGAATGTTCCGCACTACGTGACACTACATGTCGTTTGAATGATCCCCACTCAGTGACCCTACATGTCGTTTGAATGATCCCCACTCAGTGACCCCACATGTCATTTGAATATTTCGCACACCGGGACTCTACATGTCATTTAAATATTTTGCACTACGTGACCCTACATAATTATCATTTAAATATTTTGCACTACGTGACCCTACATGTCATTTGAATATTTCGCACTCCGTGACTCTACATGTCGTTTGAATACTAGTATTTCGCACTCCGTGACCCTACATATCATTTTAATTGTTTCGTCCTACGTGATCCTACATGTCATTTAAATGTTTCGCATTCCGTGACCCTATATGTCATTTGAATGTTCCGCACTCCGTGACCCTACATGTCGTTTGAATATTCCGCATTCCGTGACCCTATATGTCATTTGAATGTTCCGCACTCCGTGAACCTACATGTCATTTGAATATTCCGCATTCCGTGACCCTATATGTCATTTGAATGTTCCGCACTCCGTGACCCTACATGACATTTAAATGTTTCGCATTCCGTGACCCTACATGTCGTTCGGATATTCCGCACTTCGTGACCCTACATGTCGTTCGGATATTCTGCACTCCGTGACCCTACATGTCGTTCGGATATTCTGCACTCCGCGACCCTACATGTCGTTCGGATATTCTGCACTCCGTGACACTACATGTCGTTCGGATATTCTGCACTCCGTGACCCTACATGTCGTTCGGATATTCTGCACTCCGTGACCCTACATGTCATTTAAATGTTTCGCATTCCGTGACCCTACATGTCATTTAATGTTTCGCATTCCGTGACCCTACATGTCGTTCGGATATTCTGCACTCCGTGACCCTACATGTCGTTCGGATATTCCTCACTCCGTGACCGTACATGTCATTTAAATGTTTCGCATTTCGTGACACTACATGTCATTTGAATATTCCACACTCCGTTACCCTACATGTCGTTTTGATGTTCCGCAGTCCGTGACCCTACATGTCATTTGAATATTTCGCACTCCATGACCCTACATATCAATTGAATATTTCGCCCTACGTGACCCTATATGTCATTTGAATATTTCGCATTCCGTGACCTTACATGTCATTTGAATATTTCGCACTCCGTGACCCTACATGTCAATTGAATATTTCGTTCTACGTGACCCTATATGTCATTTGAATATTTCGCATTCCGTGACCTTACATGTCATTTGAATATTTCGCACTCCGTGACCCTATATGTCATTTTAATGTTTCCAACTAATGTTTCCATAAGACTTAACGGTCGTCCGAGTTCTAATGTTCTAATACCAATAGCTTTTGCTGTTGTGTCCTTTCACTGAAATTATCATTTATTACAACCAAGTTTGAGTTAGAACACTGACAAGTTGGCCAGGGCCCTGTATAAGGCAATTTATCTCCAACAAGAGGTCAATGGGTCTTAACGGCCCTTTGGCTATTGGTTACTGCCAAGTTATTTAAGATATTAACATATTTGACCATCGTGAACTAAGAGGGTCAATGAACAAATCAAGTATCCATTCAAGAATTAAAGATAATTGATCGCAATGACCTTGAAAGTATGTCAAGGTCGTTCATTTGCACAAACTTGGAAGCCCTTCATCCCAGCATGCTCAGGCCAAATATCGGTACCCTGTGACTTTCGGTTATTGAGAAGAAATTGTTGGAAGATTTTCAGATATTTGACCCATGTGACTCTGAATGAAGGTCAAGATAATTTATTTGAACAAACTAGGTAACCATTTAGACCAGCATGCTACACATCCAATATCATGAACTTAAAGTCTTGTGGTTATTGAGAAGAAGTTGTAAATGTAAATTGTTTGCAACGAACGACGGACGACACACAACACCGGACAAAAGGCGATCTGAGACTTCGTCTCAGGTGACTTAAAATGAACGACTTTCTCAAAGGATGACACTCGACAAGGTTAAATTTCAACTCTAAGAAGTCAAAATTAAGGGAACTACACCATGTTTGATTTAAGTACGCATTACGAATTCCATAAATGAATAGAAAAGTAAAATGTATTAAAGAATGGTTTGTAAAAGACAGTCTGAATCGAGGAATCCTATAGTTGTTATTGTTCTGTAAGTCAGAAAGTTGTTTTCTCCAGACAACGGCGGCGAAAGATGCTTGAAGTAATCAGGAGTTGATTTTTCCGCGATTAAATAAAGTTTCAAGACCAGTTTCATAATATAGAGTATTAATAGGGGTAATAAATATATGTATTGCAACACACTCACCCGTCGGCTGTAGAGTGGTAGTAGTAGGCGTGGTCGTTGTTCTGAGCGTGGTGGAAGTGGGCGTAGTCGTAGTAGTGGGCGTGGTGGTGGTAGTGGGCGTGGTCGTTGTTGTAGTTGGGATAACAGGATCTGCGGTGGAGAAAAACAAAAATGCTTGTCAATACTTCTGGCCCGCTAAAAACCTTTCAACGTTGAACTGAACTAAGTAATATGTTCCACTGCAGAATAAATTGTAATCCTCAAATTTAAACTTTACCAGAAAATTTCAATCTGTATATACAGTCATGCAAAGTTCACTGATGAGGTACCACGTCTGTTTAAAACATTGTCGTCTAAATAAACTTGTTCATTGGCGGATCCAGGAGAAGTAACCGAGTCAGAGACATGTCTACATACCTAAAATCTTTCCAAAATATCATGTAAGCCCTTTTAATTTTAAAGAAGATGTTTGAATATATGATATGAGAACAAGTGCAATCACTTTATTCATTTTATAAAATCGATGACGTTTATTGGTATAATAGAACATTTTTCATACAAAATTGAAAAGTAAAATGTCACCATTTTGACTCCAGAACGGAAGTTAATGACGTCAGGTAAATGTACTAGGAATGACGTCACGATAAGATTTTTTTTTTTTAATGATTTGAATATATTTATGAAAGACTTACTCAAGTCTACAGTGGCCTGGATGGAGAAGAAGAAGGGCTTGACGATGTAGAAGAAGTAGGCCTGACCGACCACTAGTTGACCTCCCCCGATATATGACACCAGACTCCCGTTCCGTGACGAGGTCGCGTAGTTAAAGCTGATTGGACCAGTGGACTGGTCATAGCTCCAGCCCAAGTAGGTACGGGGAGTAAGGAGGAGGGGTGCTCCCACGATGTCCACCTAGTACACACAATATCTATATTTAGTCGGTGTCTTCTCACTCAGCCAACATATTCTATTTTAGCATAGGGCACAGGTAGTGTTGTTACAGGGTGAGAACATTAGGCACTAATTACAGGTAAGGCTATAGCCTGTTTTAAGAAAGTGATCAATTCTCAGGTAAAAAATTACCTGTGAAATTATTTCATACAGAGATACGGATATACATTTAGTCTTAGTTGTGACGTAACACTGTGAAACCAACACGAGTGAAATAAGAAATTACACATTAACTGATATATATAATACATTAATCGTAATATATTTAGTGTCAACATCAGCTATACGATGAGGTATGAGCTTACTATATAGACGTTCAGTACAGATCTCTAACTACTTATCAGTGAAATTACAAAACGTCCATTCGATTAGATAGATATTGATGTAGTAGATTCTGGTGTTCTAAAAATTACTCGTGATTAAATTAATTTGTGTCACTTCAATAGTATCTTGTCCGATTCTATCAGTCTCCTTACTAACGATCTGGATACCAACGGTGACATTACATACATATATCTTAGGTGCAATTATACTCATGCTTTATATTTTTTGTAAAGTGAAACAAGTCTAATAAAAGGCCCAATATACGTAACTTTCGGCAAAAAATTGAAGCAAAAATCAAGATTAACTGATATCAGCAATATTCCAGGTGAATTCTTACACAGTTACCGGTACAGCAGCAGTTGAAACTCGGTATTTGTAAACACGCGTCCATTTTGAACGGTCTTCTAACTTCGGCTTGTTGTAGAAGTAGCCCCCACCTGAATTATTTTCAATTCTTTGGATTTTTCCGTCAAGAGTTTCTTGTTAGATTCCGCTCAGGTTTACTTTGTTTTAGGCCTATTTTTGCATGGTTATCAACCGATTTTTTTTAATAATTTTTCAGAATACCAACAAATTTTCTGAAGTTACGTATATTGGGCCTTTAAAATAACCTGTCTGGTTCATCAAACTTTTTCCACTGGATGTCAGAAAACACTGGTCTTATTTGTTTGTTGTTTATTTTTATGAAGGGATCATTGCTGTATGCCGAATGTGGCACTCTCTAGATGTTCAGATTAGACAGGTGTGTGGCATATCCTAAAGGGTCAGATTAGACAGGTATGTGGCACATTCTGAAGGGTCAGATTAGACAGGTGTGTGGCACATTCTGAAGAGTCAGATTAGACAGGTGTGTGGCACATTCTGAAGGGTCAGATTAGACAAGTATGTGGCACATTCTGTAGGGTCAGATTAGACAGGTATGTGGCACATTCTGAAGGGTCAGATTAGACAGGTATGTGGCACATTCTGAAGGGTCAGATTAGACAGGTATGTGGCACATTCTGAAGGGTCAGATTAGACAGGTGTGTGGCACTCTCTGGATGTTCAGATTAGACAGGTGTGTGGCACATCCTGAAGGGTCAGATTAGACAGGTGTGTGGCACTCTCTGGGTGTTCAGATTGGACAGGTGTGTGGCACATCCTGAAGGGTCAGATAAGACAGGTGTGTGGCACATTCTGAAGGGTCAGATTAGACAGGTGTGTGCCACTTTCTGAAGGGTCAGATAAGACAGATGTGTGGCACATCCTGAAGGGTCAGATTAGACAGGTGTGTGCCACATTCTGAAGGATCAGATTAGACAGGTGTGTGCCACATTATGATGGTCAGATTAGACAGATGTGTGCCACTTTCTGAAGGGTCAGATTAGACAGATGTGTGGCACATTCTGAAAGGTCAAATTAGACAGATGTGTGCAACTTTCTGAAGGGTCAGATTAGACAGATGTGTGGCACATTCTCAAGGGTCAGATTAGACAGATGTGTGGCACATTCTCAAGGGTCAGATTAGACAGATGTGTGCCACATTCTGAAGGGTCAGATTAGACAGATGTGTGGCACATTCTGAAGGGTCAGATTAGACAGGTGTGTGCCACATTATGAAGGTCAGATTAGACAGGTGTGTGGCACATTCTGAAGGGTCAGATTAGACCGATGTTTGCCACATTCTGAAGGGTCAGATAAGGCAGGTCTTCATTGGAATTGACCAACAATAACCGCCTACATGTATATATATGTATATGTGGCCTAATATAAAATACTGATATGCCATATACTAGATGGAGCCACGTATTGAACTCATTACTACAGCTGTGATAAAGAATAGAGATACTTTAATGAAAAACATAATAAAGATGGACCGATACAAACCTTTCGCTGCCAGTGTTAAATGAGCTTCCACTTTACCTTGTGCGTTACAGACACTTAACTGTATGTCTAAATCAAAGTGACTTTACTTTATAAACAAAGACTCCCAAAGGAAACTTAAATTATCTCACGGATCTTTTTGCATAGACGTCAGTTATAAAAATAGTAGCTTTTGACCTTGATCTTTGACCTTCAGACATGAAGAGAAACCCCAAGCAAGAACTTTCAGTTAGGAAGCAATGTATGACGTTTGAGAGGACCAATGAAAATCAAGTTAACCCGCGGAGACTTGTGTTTGAACGTCTATTCTTTTTAAAGTAGCAGTGACCTTGACCTGTGACCTTCAGACATCCAGAGAGAAATCCGAATCCTTGTTCAGTCGATTTATAGTAACAGTGACGCTGATCTTTGACTTAAAAACCGGACGAGTAATCTTAAACAAGGAAGCTGGGGTTTTCAGCAAGGAAGCACTGTTTGAAGCTGGGATTTGAAAGGCCTACATGAACTCTACGTCATTACAGGGCAACCTTTGTTTGGATGACACAATCGACGACGCCGACAAAGTCATTCCTACATACGTCACTTGTCCGACGTCACAAAACATTTCGAAGTAGATCTCCAGGAGGTAGGTTTACTTACCATAGTGTACATTGACTTACCGTCTGTAAACTCCCTACCGTACACACTTACCAGGTGGTAGGTTTACTTACCATAGTGTACATTGACTTACCGTCTGTAAACTCCCTACCGTACACACTTACCAGGTGGTAGGTTTACTTACCATAGTGTACATTGACTTACCGTCTGTAAACTCCCTACCGTACACACTTACCAGGTGGTAGGTTTACTTACCATAGTGTAAATTGACTTACCGTCTGTAAACTCCCTACCGTACACACCTACCAGGAGGTAGGTTTACTTACCATAGTGTACATTGACTTACCGTCTGTAAACTCCCTACCGTACACACCTACCAGGTGGTAGGTTTACTTACCATAGTATACATTGACTTACCGTCTGTAAACTCCCTACCGTACACACTTACCAGGTGGTAGGTTTACTTACAATAGTGTACATTGACTTACCGTCTGTAAACTCCCTACCGTACACACTTACCAGGTGGTAGGTTTACTTACCATAGTGTACATTGACTTACCGTCTGTAAACTCCCTACCGTACACACAGGATGTTTAGAGTAATTTTACACATTTGGGGGGAGTTAAGATCAATTTTCGATAAAAATGCCCCCCTCAATGGTCATAAAAGCTAAAGGGTGGAAAGCTTTCCAGATCGAAAAATCGACTCCACCTACCTTTCTTGCATCAAAAATCATATTTCTAGTTGAGGTACGAAAAAACGCTTGGTACCGTTGGAAAGATGGATAATTTTTATTTTATAAACCTCTTAAATGCAAGTCAAAAGTATCCTCCTTCCGCAGAAATAATCTCCATTTCCTCCAAAATCACGCAAAATGTCCGTGTCTCAAAGTTCTCGGCGGCTTGCCGGCCATTTCGTTACATATTCATTAGGTTGACGTCACAGCACGTGGAGGCCTTACGCTGTCAATGGATGGCGCTCTTCCTTAAAATTTAGCCATTCAATGACAGCAAAAGACCAGCACGCTGGGTGACGTCAACCTAATAAATATGTAACGAAATGGCCGGCAAGCCGCCGATAACTTTGAGACACGGACATTTTGCGTGATTTTGGAGGAAATGGAGATTATTTGTGTAAAATTACTCTAAACATCCTATTTTAGGTCCAAAACTAGCTGTAACAAATTCTCAGGTCCCTGTGACCGTAAACACCTACCAGGTGGTAGGTTTACTTACCATAGTATACACTGACTTACCGTCTGGATCCCGGCAGTGGCGTCATACTGGAAGGGCTGCTGAAACACCAGCGTGTACAGATTTCCAGATAAATCCACTTCCCAGAGCAGGATTCTACCGGTTAAACCCGTACCAAGGTTTATGTGGTTGTAGAACTGCACCTGTGTCAGGTTGGAGGGAGAAGGCAAGGGGAAGGCGAAGTTGATCCAGGCGGAAGGTTCGTTCTGGGGTTCCTGGTAGTAAGAATATCCGGGAGAGATGCCTGCCCCTACCGTACCTAGCAGGGTTTCTGTAAGTCCAATAATATACAGTTAATTCATGCCCTTGCAATCAAGGGTCAAATTTGTTACCCGACTCTCTTTATCCAAAATTATTCAATAAAGACTATGTTCCAGGTTAATCCAATACATTTCATATACACGTACAACCATGATTAAGTTAAACTTACACGTTTCCTTAGAAACGAACGCGCCAAAGCGTTTATGTGATCTTGATTAAAGCATTTCGTTTATATGCAGACGATATTTCTGACAATCGGTCAGAACGCGAAGCTGTTTCGAGATGTTCGTGTAACACAGGGAACGTGATCAATGCAAGAGTAAGAATCATTATGAAGCAAAAGGATTTACGATGATGGACTCAGAAACTAGTGATGAACTCGACGAACTTTGTGAAATATTTCCTAAGGCCTTAGGTCTTGGGATATATTGCACCAGGTTGGTTCGAACGCCGAGTGGAAACTAGTTTGGCTATTGACTGAAAGACCATGACTTAAGTGTTTTGTAAATTTCAATTATTTGTATTTATCACTCATTTATAAGTCATCATAAATCCCTGTCCGTCACGATATGTCTGACTGTTGCATTTATCACGTTCTTTGGGATCAGTGAATCTAACCAGGAAAATAGTTAAACTTGTTGAATATCTGTTCATATGGAGAATATTACAGAGCCAGGTAATTCTTTGATCATGGACATGTAAAGATCCTGTCGACCTAAACATGTAACGACACTGGCAGTGAAATATGAAACGAACATGGTGGTCCCAACGCAAAACGAACCCAGAGGTCAAACGCATTTATAATGACCTTGGCGATCCCAACACAACACGAACCCAGAGACCAAACACATAACGACTGTGGTGGTTCAAACGCATAACGACCCCGGTAGTTCTAATGCAAAACGAACCCAGACGACAAACACATAACGCTCATGGCGATCCCAAAGCAAAACGAACCAAGCGGTCAAACGCATAACGACCATGGCGGTCCCAACGCAGACGACATGTGACGACTGTGACACTGGATTTATGTCCGCATCACTATCAAGTAGCTCGGATATCCAGCAGATTAAGAAGAAATCGAAAATAAGAAGAATGGTCAAGAATGGGGTGAAAGGAATTGGACAGGATGTTAGAGAAGAGAAAATTCTATTTGTGTAAGGCGACGAACCCTATCTAACATATACTTACTTACAAGAATTACGCGTAATAATACGTTTCGTTTTTCATACTAAGAAAAGTGAGTTCAATGCAAATTTTCAAAATGCATTTAAGCACTGATGACAAGTTTTTTTTTAGTTTCATTGGGGTATGAAACAAATTTTGTTTGCAAACTGTATGAATCCGCGTAGTTTTGAAACTTATTTTCAAATTTAAAACATGTTTATGTACAATTTGACTGCTCTAACAACGGATTCCTTTTTAAAAATCAATACACAACGTCATTTGTCGCATTGTGACGTCACATTTTTCTCAAAGAGTTATGAAATGAAAATCTCAATCAATCAGATAGCCGCATTCTGCAATCAATAAATAGAAAATTAATTATATGCTTATACTCCAAAATACCAAAACCTGTAAAACAATTTTCTGTAAATTTAGCCAATGTGTTGATTCTGACACTACGAGTAATGTGACCAAATATTTCAAATGCAATCGCATAACAATAACTCTAAAAATTGAACTGTGATGCAGATTATCAAAATCCAACAAATCAGTTTTGTGGATGCTGACATGTCATCTTACTGAACGTATACGTGTCTTCACACTTTCGCCGAGACTGACGACTTGCAAACGGGTCACAAATCTAAAGTTATCTAACAATGCCACGTGATTATTCTTTTTCGTTAATAAATCGAAACTATAGGTAGTGAAACTACACAAACACTTCTTTACAGATAACAGAGAATACCATCGAAACCTAAACACGTATAAAGGAGATTGCTCTATTTGTATGCGGCAAATAATTACAAGACTTTCCTTATATATCTTTACCAAATTGTAGCACAGCAAAATAGTATCCTAAATTACCACATGTTTTTTAATAAGACAACCACTTCAGAGAAGAAAAACTTACGCGCATCTGAACTGTGTAAGCCTTGATAAACAAAGACCAAAATCAAGGTCACCCAAACGTCTGGCATGGAGCGGCGACCTACAACAAAGTAATGACATGTATACAATAAATGTATCAACACATTTTTTCTTTTATCATAACTATGACGAGGTAAGCACATACATTTAGTGAATACACTATCGTTTTGATGATGTTAATACAATACAAATGTAATAAGCAACTCTAATGCGCTTTGCTGTGCATTGATATACAATTTATACCATCGATACAATTAGTGTATACAGTACTTTTAAATATACAATCGGAAGATTTTTGTTCTTTTAGGCGCCAACTGATAGTCCTTTGCCACCTGGCTAATATCTCCATATGTGTGAGTCTACGTGTGCGCTGGGATGTGTTGTATTCAGGTTGTGTGGTAACGTACTTCTAACGGTATTAATTATAGCGCTATCTCACTTGAATGTCACAGCACAGATACCCCAGGTACCGCAACACCCACCCAAGACCTCTCCTTCATGACACAGGACGAATTCACTAGAAAAAAATACACCATCGTGTTTCCCGACCACAAGGGCAATGAGTATATGAATAACACAATAGAATATTTCATCTGATTCAGTAACTGAGAACTCTGGTATCAAACTGGAGTGTCACCGATCACAGGGGCTAGGCACGGACCTATGTCACTATGAAATGATTGTCAGATATTTTTTTTACCTTTCTCGAATATAGCCCCCCCCCCCCCACTACTATATATCTATTAAATGATTGTCAGATTTTTTTTTACCTTTCTCGAATATAGCCCCTCCCACTACTATATATATGTGACAGATAAACGAAACTTTCCCAGTATACAGTTAGGTAACAATTTTCTATTATGCACGTTGATTTGGTCCGTAAATGAAGAATTTAACAGATCTATTTAAAAGCGTCATATTTATAATATTTACCATTGAATGGCATTGCCACTATATATCCCTACCAAATTCAGTTGGCATTCATCAGGCCATGAATGCCAATGACCGATTGTTGACGTCATCATTATTATGACGTCATAACTGTTACGTTGGATACCATTGACCGTCCCCGGGCGATGGCTGTTCTTTTCATTGAACAAGCATATGCGACAAATATTGAGCTAAATGCTGAGAAATAAAATGTGTTATTGATTGTATTCTGACATGAGCAGATTCTAAAAATGGTAAATATAAGGCAAATCCAACATGAAGCGCTAGCGCGCTTCATTGAATTTGCCTTTGACCATTTGGCATTCATATAGCCTATGAATGCCAACTGAAAGCAGTTCAATGCTTAAATATTTATCAATAAAAAAAATATCTGACAATCATTTCATAGTGACATAGGTCCGTGCCTAGCCCCTGTGTCGCCGATTAAATGAAATATTGCCACGGTAACACCAGCGCCTAATAGTGACACTGTGTATTATTTTCGCGTCATGTGATCAGTATAATCCAGTCAGACACACTGTTATAAACAGTACAAAAGCTGAATATAACTTTTCAAACAAATTGCTAAGGTGAATACAGTTTTGAGTTGAATACTAAAACAATTAAATTAAATAGAATGTGTCACAACACTGAAAACGCATTCCTAATTTTTTTCCATGGGATGTTATCTTAATTGTTTGCAGCCAAACCATTATGGGTAACATACCGTCCGTTTTACAAAAGGACTTTTAATTGTAATTACTAATTTATAAAATAAAGTTTGATGATAGCCTCCACAGAACGACCACCTTGACCTTGATACATATCGGTATCTGATTAAATACCGTCTTGTCTGCTCGGATAACGATCATGGCACGTGTCTCTAACGATCATGGCACGTGTCTCTAACGATCATGGCACGTGTCTCTACCGATCATGGCACGTGTCTCTAACGATCATGGCACGTGTCTCTAACGATCATGGCACGTGTCTCTACCGATCATGGCACGTGTCTCTAACGATCATGGCACGTGTCTCTACCGATCATGGCACGTGTCTCTAACGATCATGGCACGTGTCCCTAACGATCATGGCACGTGTCTCTGCCGATCATGGCACGTGTCTCTAACGATCATGGCACGTGTCTCTAACGATCATGGCACGTGTCTCGTCAAACGAAACTTTCCCAGTATACAGTTTGATAGCACTTTTCTATTATGCACGTTGATTTGGTCCGTAAATGAAGAATTTAACAGATTTAAAAGCGTCACATTTATAATATTTATCAATTATGGTGGGGATCAAGATGGATTATAAACTGATGTGTTCCTTCATATTTGAAAATTAGATACGAAAACTCATGGGCCAAGTTCCCCAGTTGGAAAGCCAGAATCATTGGTAGATTTTACACTCTGGACTCCTGGTGAATCAGTTATAGGATGGGGTCAGATCCGCCAAGTCCTCTAGGGTGTGAGCTAGAGTCCATGCTTTGTAGATTTGATGCATACGTCACACATTGTACAATTTGTGTAATTTTAATGATTTTCAAGTAGGCCGTTAGACCTCTGTACTCAGGTCTAGATCCGATTTTTTACCGTTATGTAGTCACTCTTGCCTGATGTTATACTTGACGTATTGTCAAAAGCTGGTACGCTGTACATCCTTTCTTATGTTATGAGTTACTGGACATTGTCAATTGGGTGGGGGCTAGTCCTAGGGAAACTGGGGGAGCATGTACGATTGTTTACTATACTAAGGAGACCTCTCCCATTTCCGAGTTATGACCGAATTTCCTATTGGACCATACGGTGGCGGGGAAACGTCCCATTGTGTGAAATATTCTGGTAGCATATGAATGCCTTTGACAGATTTAACTGGCTAATGTCGGGTATAGGTATATATTGAATTAGGGTGGGACTTATCTAACACATATAGAAGGGGTAGGATTTCAAAGATCAATTCTTATTCCTCCGATCACACAAATCATGCATATGTTTCTCTGAAGAAATTCATCAGCTACAGACAAGCAAATGGTAGGGGAGCATATTCAAGTAATGCGGAGTGATAGGGAAGGTATTCCAAGACTGGCCAGGGAGAATGTCAGTCACTTTCACCAGGACCGATGTAACGTATCAAAGCGACGACCAGTCAGGTCCATAAGGACACATAAGTACGTTATATATATCACGTCACTCACCTTGTTTGTTTGCCATGATTCTGTTCAGTAGATGACGTCTATTCCGGACATCCTCACATGACTTCCACTGTAGCGGTACTCACACACCCGTCGCCATGTTTTATAAATAGAACACGTACATATGTACATACTTGGTAACCCGTTGACACGTGCCAGGTACCCGGATGTAAAGCAGTGCGTGCGCCTGTACTGAATCCAGTACGTGTGGATGACACGTGAGTGAGTAGTTTCGGTCTCGAGTGCAACTTACAGTAACCGTGAATCGAGACAAGGGGTTACTCTCCTTGTGGTGTCGTCAGCATTTCTGTTCAACTCAAAACTTTGTTTAATTTTAAGTGCTTTCATCACCAATCCTGCTTAATTTTATAAATGAGCAAAAACATCTAAGTACATGTTTTCAATCAAGATTTAACAAAGCTATAATTGATGTGTTCATGCTTTGCGTTCACCATTTCAATTTGAATTCCAACTCACTGTACTTTAATATAATATTTAATAAGACAAACTTAAAAAGCAATTATTAGTGGCATAAAACTGATACACATTCACATCAAGATCATAATGCATTGTCAAGTAGTTTAAGTAAAACATTTCAATTAATAATTCAATATATTTAATAATTTCTTCTGAAAATAGTTTTCAATATTAACACACTATGTCTCCAAAATTATTTCTCTCCAAGTACAAAAGCTATGATAGCAAAACTTGGAATATGCTTATACATATATAAGATATGAATTTCATGGAAACAGGGATGGAGTCGAAACAGACACGGAATTGAGTTTTAGCAAGGATAGAGTTTAAATAGACATCGAGGTGGTTGTAACAGGAAGCTACTGTAGATGTGTAGCTTCAGATTTGGTGGCGGATAACTGGACACATCTTTATTTGATATTGATGCCCCATGTAGGACCCTGTGTTGATTAATTCACGGGACTTTGCTCATTTAAAGATATCCTCTCTCTTTTTCTTACATGGCATTTACAGTTAAGTCATCTGAATATACCGTTATAAGGTGTGACAATTCCAATCCCTGGTTTGGTTTGCACATAATAATTTATTTATGAAATTCCGGGTACATATTCGATTTTCTGCTTCATGTTTCAATCTGATTAAAACGCAGATCCTTGATATCACTGTTACATAATGTAAGGATCTGACAACATCCCACAAGAGGTCATGCTCTGATGACCTTTGCCCCCTTTATAGTTCACAGTTCACACTCTAGTCAAGTGTCTTATTGACGCTGTCATTTGCAGCAATTCATCAAGCATTGAACTTCATTCTGTTTCGGGTTATAGGCAATATGAACGCCCATTGCATTACAGGAAAATAGCAGGAAGTGCACTAGGCTCTAATCTTGGAACAGCAGAGTTTCTTGTTGTTTATCAATGAAATAGCAGATATTCTTGTCTTATGGAGGCGATACATCCTAATTAAAGTTATCATCATCTAATCTAGAATTTCAATAAACTTTATATATAGACCTAGATATTCTTCATACTTGGTAAAAAACTTGGTCGGATGATTAACATATGTATTTTTTTTTTCATTTCTAGTTCTGTTGATGTTGACGATTACTTACTCATCGCTGTAGTTCCCTCTCTAGAGTCTTATCACTACAGAACAACAAATGGGACACTCCAAAAAACATTTTAAAAAAACACAAAGGAAACAACAGGGACTTCTTTGGCAGTGATGTGACTGACCCGTGGAACTCTTTATCTGAGGAGGTGGTATCAGCACCAACCCTAAACTGTTTCAAAGAACGATTTAACAAGTGCTGGAGAAACCATTCCAGAAAATACACAGCTTCGTTTTGGTAACAGACAACCCATATACACTGTAAATAGTTATCCAGTTGGCAAATTCATTTCCTTTACCCAATAATATTTAGTCTACCGTGAAAAAAGAGACACTAACATTGCTTTTTAAGCGTTACGTTTTGAACCCGTGACTGAACCATTGACTAGAGTTTTATCATCAGTGTTAATATATACCAGTATAAGAAGTGAACTAATTTATCGCGCGCAACCGGAAAGGAAAAACAACAAGTTAGTCTGTACCACCATGAGCCTGAACTGGATTCCAACGATGGACACTTCAGTGAGTGATGAATGCCAACTTGATAAATGCAAATCTGACATGAAGCGCTTCTTTGAATTTGCCTTTGTTCAGTAGGTATTCATAACGCATATGAATGCCAACTTGGTTCTTTTCTATATATAAAATATCGTTCTGAAGGCTTTCGCTCTTGTATTTTACTCACGTTTTACATGTGAGCCTTGACCTATTCCAACTAGTACTTGTTGTTTATGTAACAACCTCGGTTTCGCTTCTTCATAATACATTGCATCATCAAATCACAGCTCATGTGTAGTATTTAATCAATCAATCAATCAATCGATTAATCAGTCAATCGAAACCATATCAGGAAACAATACACACTAATTAAAGGTTTTCTTCTCCTGTTACAGTTTATTCCCCGTACTATACATTTCTGATCATTTTACAGGTAATTGTATCATGATATATTCCAACTATCTCCTGTGGTTCATTTTACAGGTAATTATACCTTTGCACTTCCCATGACCTCAATCGACCCTGCCCACGGTACTGACTTTGTTTACCGATCTTCATTAATCTTGATTATATATTTTTAAATTTTATCTTTAAACGAGTTTTCAATCACACCTTATTTCATCTTCGCCATTTTTACATCACATATCGATCCGTGCGTTCTCCCGACAGCGTGTAGATCTGCGCGTTAAATAGCCGCTCCGCCTTAGGTGATAAATACCATTCTGTTTTCCAATAAATTTGTATCAAAATAGATTATTATACTTTCTACGAGTGGAACCATTGGCGTCATCCACAGAAAAAGGACAAAAGCAAGTTGATCCATTTCGTCGTTTTGATACATTGAGGGTGGGGTTTGCTGTGTTTGGCTGTTTTCGTATATCTGCATGACGACGTTCTAAGGACTTCCTTGACTAACTTCAATAACTACGATAGTGCTAAGATTTACCTGACCAGCTGGAGACAAGAAGGGGATGACCACTGAGGTCAACGTGACCACTCCCGGTCAGATCTTCACGCCCGATGGCCATAACGTTAACAGCGTACGTGACGATCCCGTGCGGTCACATGACGACGCCACGTGGATTTTGACCAGTGCTTTTATCATCTTTACTATGCAATCAGGTATGCTGTCTATTCGAACCAGAATCGAGTCTGTAATAATCTATTCATAATTAATTTTCCATTGATTGTATGCAGAATGCGGCTTTCTGATTGGTTGAGATTTTCTTTTCATACCTCTATGAAAAAAAAAAAATCCGAAAATGGCGCGAAAAATGTGACGTCACAATGCGGCGATTGACGTTGCGTATTGATTTGTAAAAAAGAATCTGTTGTTAGATTAGTCAAATTGTACATAAGCATGTTTTAAATTTGAAAAATAAGGTTAAAAAATTAAGTATAAGCGTGGATGTCAATTATTTTTTAGTTTCATAGGGTTATGAAAAAAAAATTTGCTTGCAAACAATTTTTTTTCATACCCCAATGAAACTAAAAACAATTGTCATCAATGCTTAAATCATTTGTGTTGTTATTGAAAATATCTCCCGTTGACAGTAAATACTACGGCAGACTTATGGCTTATTGTAAGGACACCAGTTACGATGTAGGTTGTGATATCAGACGACAGCAAATAACAGTAAAGACGTTCTATAATTAAGTAAGTCAATGTTCATTCGTTATACCATCTGATTTTATGGAGTGTAATTTATTAGTCTGACTTGTATTATGTTGATATTCAACATGGCTTGAAAAAAAAAAAAACACTTTGTTAACTTCCGGGGGAAATGCGTGAAATTCTTCTGGGAAATTGAGGCCGCATAAACTGATAAAAGTCAAATTTCGGTTTAGGTGGAGAGACGGTTTAATAAGTGGATGTGTGTTTTTTCCCTTGTAACATACGTTACGGTATGTACTGGATACATAATTGGCATACTTTCTGTTTGAATACGGAACAACTGCAGTAAGCAACCAATTATTGTCCAAACAGATATTTGTAAAAGTCGCGACATATCTGGATGATATTTAAAAAAATGAAAACAACTTCCAGTGTACGTGATCTATTCCTCGTTGTTGTTGTAGGTCGGTCTGTGAGTGATCTGGTGTCCAGCAATATTGCTGTATTTTCGTGTGTCTCTGATAAGACCCCCTACAACGATATATATATATTTAATAAATGTCCAGATAGCTCTAATAGTTGAGCGTCCGCCTAAAGCTTGAAAGGTCCTGGGTTCGAACCCCAGTCTGGCCGTGCATTTTCCCTCTCGCATTTATATAAATGTCGGTGTTACATCCCATATTATAGGCCATCTATTGATACATTTTCTCCGAGCAATGTAATTCTTTTCCGGTGTTACTGACCGTGCATTTCTCTTGAAAGTAAACAACTCTTAATTTCTATATCTGTTTTCTGGTCAATTATTGTTTATAACAACAGCTCATTCTAGATCTCGTGTGGGTAATTAGGTTATATAATCACGTGCTAGGAAAATAAAGAATGATATTTCCGTCTCCCTCCCGCTGGAGTTTTCCACTTATATTGCTTTCTTTGTCGAGCCTGTTAGAAACAATAAGGAAGAGCATCACAGATGAGACCCGAGTGAATAAAGCAAATGATAACAATGTAGTATGTTTGTGATAGGAAACAAATACATTTCCTTTCAGGTAGGACCGTGTATATTGTGTCTCATCATTTAATTAAAGGATCGTGTCGTGTAAAATAACAAACAGCCTGAAACTATAATAAACTGAATTCTTAATGATCATAATTCAATATTTACAGCCACGAAAAGTATATGAGAAGGCATGTCGGAACGACTTAAGTAATATGACAATTACTCACCAATTACGTAATTCAACGGGTAATTATTTACAAGCTTAGCTCAAATGTCCACAAGTTGAACTAATTTTCTGCGTAGTTCTTTATTGCTTCATTTGAAATTAATCCCATTTAAGCCTTTAAATGAATATGACTGTTTCTTTGTGATAATACATGGAACAAATCAATATTCTATCGAAATTGTTTTGATTTATTGATAAACTGTTGGCTGTACTTTGACTATCAGGAAATGAAATGTTCTTCAAGTTTTCAGCTTTTGATGTAAGTTAGAGTGTTTGTGCTATGTAACTTCCGGCCTACCGCTGTCGCAATGGCCATTAGTGGTACAAGGCGTGCGTTCATTGATCTGTGAATGCAGGGAAAGGCCGTGCACTCTCAGCTATTATCGTTCTGTGACAAGCGTGACATTGTGGCGACATCGTTCGAGTATAAATTACCGTCAGTCTTTTACAGTTCTTTTGATACTGAAGTTCAACTTGTTCTCCTTTATCTTCAAGCTTTTTTCTTCTTTGAACATCAAAGGAAGACCAACGTCATGGTTTTCCCGGATGTGTGAAAATATCCCTAGAAGTGACAACAATTAAGATGTCGTTTTATTGAAGCAGATCATTACAGAATGGTTTTAATGTATAATTGAAGATTCGTCATTAGTCTTGGATTGTCGCCTTCAGGGTAATGTGTATACGTGATAGATACCAGGAATATATTATCGAACCATTGACAACATACAATGC
Organism: Mimachlamys varia; assembly: GCA_947623455.1. Classification (NCBI taxonomy): domain Eukaryota; kingdom Metazoa; phylum Mollusca; class Bivalvia; order Pectinida; family Pectinidae; genus Mimachlamys; species Mimachlamys varia. Next base: position 7,919,265 of record OX392535.1, read on the forward strand.
TTTCAGCGAAGTACAACCTACTCTACCTTTGTGTAAGATCCTGTTCATTTTATTATTACATCTTAGTGTCACGTCCTATTCTGCATTGGTGTCACTTCCTATTCTGCATTGGTGTCACTTCCTATTCTGCATTGGTGTCACTTCCTATTCTGCATTGGTGTCACTTCCTATTCAACATTGTTCTCGGTTCCTATTCTGCATTGTTGTCACTTCCTATTCTGCATTGGTGTCACTTCCTATTCAACATTGTTCTCGGTTCCTATTCTGCATTGTTGTCACTTCCTATTCTGCATTGGTGTCACTTCCTATTCAACATTGTTCTCGGTTCCTATTCTACATTGATGTTACTTCCTATTCTAAATCTGTGTCACTTCCTATTCTACAATGATGTCACTTCCTATTCTGCATTGGTGTCACTTCCTATTCAACATTGTTCTCGGTTCCTATTCTACATTGATGTTACTTCCTATTCTAAATCTGTGTCACTTCCTATTCTACAATGATGTCACTTCCTATTCTGCATTGGTGTCACTTCCTATTCAACATTGTTCTCGGTTCCTATTCTACATTGATGTCACGTCATATTTTTCATTGGTGTCACTTTCTACATCGGGGTCACTTGCTATTCTACATTGTTGTCATGTCCTATTCCACATTGATGTCATGTCCTATTCTGCATCGGTGTCACTTCCTATTCTACATTGGTGTCACTTCCTATTCTACATTGGTGTCATGTCCTATTCTACATTGGTGTCATGTCCTATTCTACATTGGTGTCATGTCCTATTCTACATTGGTGTCACTTCCTATTCTACATTGGTGTCACGTCCTATTCTACATTGGTGTCATGTCCTATTCTACATTGGTGTCACTTCCTATTCTACATTGGTGTCACGTCCTATTCTACATCGGTGTCATGTCCTATTCTATATCAGTGTCACGTCCTATTCTACATTGGTGTCACGTCCTATTCTATATTGTTGTCATGTCCTATTCTACATTGGTGTCACTTCCTATTCTACATTGGTGTCACGTCCTATTCTACATTGGTGTCATGTCCTATTCTACATTGGTGTCACGTCCTATTCTATATTGGTGTCACGCCCTATTCTACATTGATGTCATATCCAATTCTACATTGTTGTCATGTCCTATTCTACATCGGGGTCACTTCCTATTCTACATTGTTGTCATATCCTATTCTACATTGGTGTCACTTCCTGTTCCACATTGATGTCACGTCATATTCTACAATGATGTCACTTCCTATTCTACATTGGTGTCACTTCCTGTTCCACATTGATGTCACGTCATATTCTACAATGATGTCACTTCCTATTCTACATTGGTGTCACTTCCTATTTTATATTAGTGTCACTTCCTATTCTACAAAGATATATATGCCTACATATAGTGTATTGTTACTAAGACGGGATATATATATATATATACATACATATGGTGTATTGTTACTAAGACGGGATATATATATACATACATATGGTGTATTGTTACTGAGACGGGATATATATATACATACATATAGTGTTTTGTTACTGAGACGGGATATATATATACATACATATAGTGTATTGTTACTGAGACGGGATATATATATACATACATATGGTGTATTGTTACTGAGACGGGATATATATATACATACATATGGTGTATTGCTCCTTATTTTCAGACTTTTACGTCCTCACATGGCCTAACGACCTATGTTGTGAGGCATATATACCTACATACAGTGTATTGTTACTGAGATGTGAGATATATATACCTACATACAGTGTATTGTTACTGAGAGGTGATACATATATACCTACATACAGTGTATTGTTACTGAGAGGTGTCACATATATACCTACATACAGTGTATTGTTACTGAGAGGTGAGATATATATACCTACATACAGTGTATTGTTACTGAGAGGTGAGACATATATACCTACATACAGTGTATTGTTACTGAGAGGTGAGATATATATACCTACATACAGTGTATTGTTAATGAGAGGTGAGACATATATACCTACATACAGTGTATTGTTACTGAGAGGTGAGACATATATACCTACATACAGTGTATTGTTACTGAGAGGTGAGACATATATACCTACATACAGTGTATTGTTACTGAGAGGTGAGACATATATACCTACATACAGTGTATTGTTACTGAAAGGTGTCACATATATACCTACATACAGTGTATTGTTACTGAGAGGTGAGACATATATACCTACATACAGTGTATTGTTATTGAGAGGTGAGACATATATACCTACATACAGTGTATTGTTATTGAGAGGTGAGACATATATACCTACATACAGTGTATTGTTACTGAGAGGTGAGACATATATACCTACATACAGTGTATTGTTACTGAGAGGTGATACATATATACCTACATACAGTGTATTGTTACTGAGAGATGAGACATATATACCTACATACAGTATATTGTAACTGAGAGGTGTCACATATATACCTATATACAGTGTATTGTTACTGAGATGTGTCACATATATACCTACATACAGTGTATTGTTACTGAGAGATGAGACATATATACCTACATACAGTGTATTGTTACTGAGAGATGAGACATATATACCTACATACAGTGTATTGTTACTGAGAGGTGTCACATATATACATACATACAGTGTATTGTTACTGAGAGGTGAGACATATATACCTACATACAGTGTATTGTTACTGAGATGTGAGATATATATATACCTACATACAGTGTATTGTTACTGAGAGGTGAGACATATATACCTACATACAGTGTATTGTTACTGAGAGGTGAGACATATATACCTACATACAGTGTATTGTTACTGAGAGGCGAGATATATATACCTACATCTAGTGTATTGTTACTGAGAGGTGAGACATATATACCTACATCTAGTGTATTGTTACTGAGAGGTGAGATATATATACCTACATACAGTGTATTGTTACTGAGAGGTGTCACATATATACCTACATACAGTGTATTGTTACTGAGAGGTGAGACATATATACCTACATACATACAGTGTATTGTTACTGAGAGGTGAGACATATATACCTACATACAGTGTATTGTTACTGAGAGGTGAGACATATATACCTACATACAGTGTATTGTTACTGAGAGGTGAGACATATATACCTACATACAGTGTATTTTTACTGAGAGGTGAGATATATATACCTACATACAGTGTATTGTTGCTGAGAGGTGTGACATATATACCTACATACAGTGTATTGTTACTGAAAGGTGTGACATATATACCTACATCTAGTGTATTGTTACTGAGAGGTGAGACATATATACCTACATACAGTGTATTGTTACTGAGAGGTGAGATATATATACCTACATACAGTGTATTGTTGCTGAGAGGTGAGATATATATACCTACATCTAGTGTATTGTTACTGAGAGGTGAGATATATATACCTACACTCAGTGTATTGTTACTGAGAGGTGAGACATATATACCTACATACAGTGTATTGTTACTGAGAGGTGAGACATATATACCTACATACAGTGTATTGTTACTGAGAGGTGAGACATATAGACATACATACAGTGTATTGTTACTGAGAGGTGTCACATATATACCTACATCTAGTGTATTGTTACTGAGAGGTGAGATATATATACCTACATACAGTGTATTGTTACTGAGAGGTGTCACATATATACTTACATACAGTGTATTGTTACTGAGAGGTGTCACATATATACCTACATACAGTGTATTGTTACTGAGAGGTGAGACATATATACCTACATACAGTGTATTGTTACTGAGAGGTGTCACATATATACCTACATACAGTGTATTGTTACTGAGAGGTGAGACATATATACCTACATACAGTGTATTGTTACTGAGAGGTGGGACATATATACCTACATCTAGTGTATTGTTACTGAGAGGTGAGACATATATACTTACATACAGTGTATTGTTACTGAGAGGTGAGATATATATACCTACATACAGTGTATTGTTACTGAGAGATGAGACATATATACCTACATACAGTGTATTGTTACTGAGAGGTGTCGCATATATACTTACATACAGTGTATTGTTACTGAGAGATGAGACATATATACCTACATGCAGTGTATTGTTACTGAGAGGTGAGATATATATACCTACATACAGTGTATTGTTACTGAGAGGTGTCACATATATACCTACATACAGTGTATTGTAACTGAGAGGTGAGACATATATACCTACATACAGTGTATTGTTACTGAGAGATGAGACATATATACCTACATACAGTGTATTGTTACTGAGAGGTGTCACATATATACCTACATACAGTGTATTGTTACTGAGAGGTGAGACATATATACCTACATACAGTGTATTGTTACTGAGAGATGAGACATATATACCTACATACAGTGTATTGATATTGAGAGGTGAGACATATATACCTACATACAGTGGATTGTTATTGAGAGGTGAGACATATATACCTACATACAGTGTATTGTTACTGCGAGGTGAGACATATATACCTACACACAGTGTATTGTTACTGAGAGGTGAGATATATATACCTACACACAGTGTATTGTTACTGAGAGGTGAGACATATATACCTACATACAGTGTATTGTTACTGAGAGGTGAGACATATATACCTACACACAGTGTATTGTTACTGAGAGGTGAGACATATATACCTACATACAGTGTATTGTTACTGAGAGGTGACACATATATACCTACATACAGTGTATTGTTACTGCGAGGTGAGACATATATACCTACATACAGTGTATTGTTACTGAGAGGTGAGACATATATACCTAAATACAGTGTATTGTTATTGAGAGGTGTCACATATATACCTACATACAGTGTATTGTTACTGAGAGGTGTCACATATATACCTACATACAGTGTACTGTTACTGAGAGGTGTCACATATATACCTACATACAGTGTACTGTTACTGAGAGGTGTCACATATATACCTACATACAGTGTACTGTTACTGAGAGGTGAGACATATATACCTACATACAGTGTATTGTTACTGAGAGGTGAGACATATATACCTACATACAGTGTATTGTTACTGACAGATGAGACATATATACCTACATACAGTGTATTGTAACTGAGAGGTGAGACATATATACCTACATACAGTGTATTGTTACTGAGAGGTGTCACATATATACCTACATACAGTGTATTGTTACTGAGAGGTGTCACATATATACCTACATACAGTGTATTGTTACTGAGAGGTGTCACATATATACCTACATACAGTGTATTGTTACTGAGAAGTGAGACATATATACCTACATACAGTGTATTGTTACTGAGAGGTGTCACATATATACCTACATACAGTGTACTGTTACTGAGAGGTGAGATATATATACTTACATACAGTGTATTGTTACTGAGAGGTGAGACATATATACCTACATACAGTGTATTGTTACTGAGAGGTGAGATATATACCTTCATACAGTGTATTGTTACTGAGAGGTATGACATATATACCTACATACAGTGTATTGTTACTGAGAGGTATGACATATATACCTACATACAGTGTATTGTTACTGAGAGGTGTCACATATATACCTACATACAGTGTATTGTTACTGAGAGGTGAGACATATATACCTACATGCAGTGTATTGTTACTGAGAGGTGTCACATATATACTTACATACAGTGTATTGTTACTGAGAGGTGTCACATATATACATACATACAGTGTATTGTTACTGAGAGGTGAGACATATATACCTACATACAGTGTATTGTTACTGAGAGGTGAGACATATATACCTACATACAGTGTATTGTTACTGAGAGGTGAGATATATATACCTACATACAGTGTATTGTTACTGAGAGGTGAGATATATATACCTACATACAGTGTATTGTTACTGAGAGGTGAGATATATATACCTACATACAGTGTATTGTTACTGAGAGGTGAGATATATATACATACATATATGTATTGTTACTGAGATGTGAGACATATATACCTACATACAGTGTATTGTTACTGAAAGGTGAGATATATATACCTACTTACAGTGTATTGTTACTGAAATGTGAGACATGCATACCTACATACAGTGTATTGTTACTGAGAGGTGAGATATATATACATACATATATGTATTGTTACTGAGATGTGAGACATGCATACCTACATACAGTGTATTGTTACTGCGAGGTGAGACATATATACCTACATACAGTGTATTGTTACTGAGAGGTGAGATATATATACCTACTTACAGTGTATTGTTACTGAGATGTGAGACATGCATACCTACATACAGTGTATTGTTACTGAGAGGTGAGATATATATACATACATATATGTATTGTTACTGAGAGGTGAGATATATATACCTACATACAGTGTATTGTTACTGAGAGGTGAGACATATATACCTACATACAGTGTATTGTTACTGAGATGTGAGATATATATACCTACATACAGTGTATTGTTACTGAGAGGTGAGACATATATACCTACATACAGTGTATTGTTACTGAGATGTGAGACATACATACATACATGCAGTGTATTGTTACTGAGAGGTATGACATATATACCTACATACAGTGTATTGTTACTGAGAGGTGTCACATATATACCTACATACAGTGTATTGTTACTGAGAGGTGAGACATATATACCTACATGCAGTGTATTGTTACTGAGAGGTGTCACATATATACTTACATACAGTGTATTGTTACTGAGAGGTGTCACATATATACATACATACAGTGTATTGTTACTGAGAGGTGAGACATATATACCTACATACAGTGTATTGTTACTGAGAGGTGAGACATATATACCTACATACAGTGTATTGTTACTGAGAGGTGAGATATATATACCTACATACAGTGTTTTGTTACTGAGAGGTGAGATATATATACCTACATACAGTGTATTGTTACTGAGAGGTGAGATATATATACCTACATACAGTGTATTGTTACTGAGAGGTGAGATATATATACATACATATATGTATTGTTACTGAGATGTGAGACATATATACCTACATACAGTGTATTGTTACTGAAAGGTGAGATATATATACCTACTTACAGTGTATTGTTACTGAAATGTGAGACATGCATACCTACATACAGTGTATTGTTACTGAGAGGTGAGATATATATACCTACATACAGTGTATTGTTACTGAGAGGTGAGATATATATACCTACATACAGTGTATTGTTACTGAGAGGTGAGATATATATACATACATATATGTATTGTTACTGAGATGTGAGACATATATACCTACATACAGTGTATTGTTACTGAAAGGTGAGATATATATACCTACTTACAGTGTATTGTTACTGAAATGTGAGACATGCATACCTACATACAGTGTATTGTTACTGAGAGGTGAGATATATATACATACATATATGTATTGTTACTGATATGTGAGACATGCATACCTACATACAGTGTATTGTTACTGCGAGGTGAGACATATATACCTACATACAGTGTATTGTTACTGAGACGTGAGATATATATACCTACATACAGTGTATTGTTACTGAGAGGTGAGATATATATACTTACATACAGTGTATTGTTACTGAGAGGTGGGACATATATACCTACATACAGTGTATTGTTACTGAGAGGTGAGATATATATACCTACATACAGTGTATTGTTACTGAGAGGTGAGATATATATACCTACATACAGTGTATTGTTACTGAGAGGTGAGATATATATACCTACATACAGTGTATTGTTACTGAGAGGTGAGATATATATACCTACATACAGTGTATTGTTACTGAGAGGTGAGATATATATACCTACATACAGTGTATTGTTACTGAGAGGTGAGATATATATACCTACATACAGTGTATTGCTCCTGAGGGGTGAGATATATATACCTACATACAGTGTATTGTTACTGAGAGGTGAGATATATATACCTACATACAGTGTATTGTTACTGAGATGTGAGACATACATACATACATGCAGTGTATTGCTCCTGAGTTGAGACATACACAGTGTGTCTTTCCCTACAGAGTGCCTTTCCGTTCACGTTGTGTCTATAACCTACATGTAACATACCGGGTAGCGATGTAACCTATAACGATGACCCTATTTCCACCCTACTGAATTGTAATTGTTATTTTTGTCTCTTTATTGGCAATGACCTGGGAGGGATAACCGGAGTGAGGGGCGTTCAGCTAATTAATGTACAGAAGGTAATAAAGAAAGATTGAGAACTTGACCTTATTCTCCACGGGCAAATACTGGAGTACATTACAGAAACGTTGGATTAAAATTAATCTATGAGATTGCTTATTATGCCTTAAAACAATGTCGACTAATAGAAAAAGCTCCCAATGGTACAACTCGTGACCTGAAGGTTTGGCCGGGCGTCATTACAGTGGTGACCTAATAATAGAGGCTTACTCTGGCGTCAAAGTGAGACGAGTGTCAGAGTGCATTACGTTACCGGTAATAATGACGTCCTCATGGAGTCATGGCGACGGAACTCGCGGTACAGATGTATTCAGGCACAGAAAACAAGCCAGGCATGTGATGACCTGAACAAAGACCAGGACTCTTAGTTCATGTTCATATTAACACTACGGAAGTGACGTAAGTGTCAAAATGTAGAAGGGACCGATAATAAAAAAGGATGTGACGTTGAATATGGCCAATAGACTTATCGATCAATGCACAAGAAGTGGCGTATTGTTAAGTGAAAGTTGCTGGGTGACAAAGCTGAATGCATGTTAATATTAATTAGCCGATGTGTACAGGTAGGTTAAGTGATCAACACAAAGAACCTAGTGTCACAGGAAGAGACATGGATGATTGCTTTACAGTCCCGCGTGACACAACGGAAGTGACGTATTTGTTCGATACGTGAAACCGAGCAAGATGACAAAATAGACTTTTAATGCTAAACTAAACGATTCCAAACGACCACTTAGAGACGATATATCGGAAAATCGTGAATTCCAGATACCGAACAATACAACAAAAGTGAACATGTTCAATTTAAGGGTATCGAGTAAATCAGTATAGTTGGTAAAAGGACGGAATTTCAACGCAAGGAAAGCCTTTACTTTATAGATAATACCCTGGTTATATTCACCGTTGTTGGGCGTACTGCTCTGTCTGAGTACTACGTGTCATTATTCCAATGAGACGGATTTTACATCTTGTGCGGAGACACCCATTGGAAAAAAGTGTCCAGTAAACATATACTAACAACATTCTTATATGGACATATTTCGTCACTTGACTTCCGTGTTATTGTTTAGAATTATGAATATGGAGAACGCGACATCAGTAATCACGGGTAATGAATTTGCCGATCCTCAAACAGACAGTATATGGATTTTATCCAGCACTTTCATCATCTTCTCTATGCAGTCAGGTTGGTACAATTGTCTAACGGTCTCGTGTGCTTTCTGTTTGCTTTGATATCATTACCTGACCATAACCGGGATCTGTAAGTGTTACGTCACAGCGGTCGAGAACTTCCTGTACAACTTATCTATGTACGTCATCCCTAAAATCGTATTAATTGGTTGATAGTCTGTTTATAGAAAACGACAGTAAAAAGTCATCACTCAATTAAATCATATAACCCGAGAGACATTAAAATTATGAGATATGAATTCCTTATTCCTTTTGAAAGAATATGTATATTTGAGGTGTCACTATACCAACAGGGGTTAATTTTGCAATGAATTGAAATAGAGAGACAAACTCGATTGTTGTTTTGGATTTGAGAATGAAACACTACATGTAACTTATACCCTAAAGGTCTGATCGTTATGTATCCATTAAAGAAGCTAATAGACGGACAGAAATATTCGTCATTTTAACAACTTTTTCATACATTTTTTTCTAACGTATGAAACACAATAATCCTGCCGTTTATTTAACCCTACATATAGTACAGATTATCGAAATAACATGTAAAAGGTTCACACTTTCATTGCAATTATTGAAAACAGCATGTGCGCCCAACTTAACTTCAGAAACAATGCTGATGAAATGCAGTGAAATGTTTTTGAAATGAAATAAATCTTATAAAACCTGATAAAACGCTGGAATTGATTCCATTAGAAGTAATTGGGATGATTCTGTAGCGGCCGTGGAGAATGATACGAAGGCTATGGGTTCGGTCGTCGTTGATCTATTATCTATTTTATTGTTAATAATTCGGATCTATGTATTACAGCGTTTGATCGCTGTTAACAGACCATGGAAGGGAAACTATTTTATTTTACAAAATTCTGGTATGTCTGCAATTATGATGCCAATACCTTTATTAAAAATCGGTGTATATAAAGCCTTCTGTTAAAGATTTTAAGAATTTGCTTTGTTTGGTGTGCTCAGATTGTTTTGATTTCTGTTTACATGTCTATACAACTATGATCGTGTACATATAACGCTACATATCTCAATACAAATTGATTGCCAACTATTAATGATAAATATGAGGTACATAATTGTGGAATGCGAGGTTTATGGAGCGATGAACGCTATTTCGTGATCATAATAAGCTCATTACTGTAGACAAGGCCAGTCCATATCTAGAATATGTAGAAGTGTATTTTATCTACGAAATCTGTAAATTAGTTCTGACGCATCGACAATTGAAGAAAATAAATAATTAACAAACAAACAAATAACAACAAACATAGACTTCGAATATAGTATGAATACATTCATTCACATGGATTACTTATGGCGTAATATATTAATCGTGCTCAGTGCGAGTCTTGTCCATCCGCTTCGGATAACATGGAGAACGCCCCTGCGTCAAACGCTCAAATGACCACGAGTAATTATTGGCGCTAGTTTTACTCATATTTGGGCTCTTACGCCAATGTCGTTTGGATGACGACGAAAACCAAACACAATTAATTGATTAATTATTTAAAAATAATAAATTAAATGAAAATTGTTCAATAGTAAAAACGTAAATATATAGAAATTGAACGGCGTTTTTCAATGTCCATGCCGATATGAATGAACAGTGGTTAGATCCATATTGCATGAAGCCCACAAGGGTTTGATGTTAGTAATCAGATTAATATTAGAACCAGTAAACCTGCTATTTTACACGAGTTTAATGTAAGCAGTCAGATTAATACCAGAACCAGTAAACCTGCTATTTTACACGAGTTTAATGTAAGAAGTTAGATTAATACCTGAACCAGTAAACCTGCTATTTTACACGAGTTTAATGTAAGAAGTCAGGTTAATATCAGAACCAGTAAACCTGCTATTTTACACGAGTTTAATGTAAGAAGTCAGGTTAATATCAGAACCAGTAAACTTGCTATTTTACACGAGTTTAATGTAAGAAGTCAGACTAATATCAGAACCAGTAAACCTGCTATTTTACACGGGTTTAATGTTAGTAACCAGATAAATATCTGAACCAGTGAATTTGCTATTTTACACTATATAAATTATATATATATATATTGCTGATTTTGAGTTTAAACTCTATAGAATTATATTTCAGGTGACCGTAAAGGACCATTGGTGTCTTGATTATTTTGAGCATTTTAATAACAAGCTACATGCTGTAGCGATGTTAGAAACTTAGAAAGTATTAAGTCATACCATTGGAATAATTTATTATGTATAAAGTTTTTTTTAATGTGTAACTAGGAGTACAGATAACCGAAGATAAAACATCATAAAATACTATTTAATCAAGCTTCTAAAACCATGATGCAAATATGGGTCACATCAGTTTTCTCGCGAGTAGGAGCAATATGTCATGTGTTTTTATTTAATTTCTTTTTGAAATTAATCCATTATCAGTTTTCATTTATTCGTGGAAGTGAGGATTCGATATGTCAATGCCTGTCGTCTTTAGGTAACATTCAACATGTACACAAAACATTAAAGGCTTGTTGGATCTTTCCTCATTCTTCGCGACTCCTGCTGAAAGTTTAAGCTGTTAATGACAGGATACCGGATACGTTGGAGAAAAAGCGATAATTTCAATTAGACATTCTTATTTATTCTGCTACATATCTCGAACAATATCAATATCTGTATGATCAGCTGTTGAATCCGTGTTCAATAGAAAATCTTTGTACAAGCGCTGGGCTGCGTCTATAATTGGCCCGATTCGCTGGGACGAGGAAACAATGCTGATAATCTGAGAGTTTAGAGTCTAGAAGCCACACTTTTCCCGGAACTACAAGTTTAACACGTAACATTTATTTATCGGATCTAGTTGGTTGATGTCAATCTCCATTACAAAGTCCGTCTAAAGGTAGCATTTTATCATGTTTACAATTATCTCCCTTTACATTGTGTCGGGTTTGTTTAAAAATCCAATCGTCGCACGGGTGAAATGAGTTTAAAATCTCACAGAAAAAAGAACATTTCATTGTTTATTTACGATGTTTAAGTTGTAGTACTCGCTTGCTTTGGTGTTTGTTTAAATGATGTTTTGGGGCTTCGTGACGTCCTCGATAACAATTAGTCATATTATGGATCAGAGTTATCTTCTGTGTTTATAGACTGGTCGCACAATACTGCGACATATCTCGAACATTCTAGGTAGATTAAATATATAATTTACAATTCCGTGGGCAGACGAATGGTGCTATAGTACATTTTTGTATAACGATGTCTTCTATATCTTGATGTACTTTACTGTGCATTGCGGTTATATGGTGGGTGGGTTTGGGGGGGGGGGGTAGAAAATCAATCAATAGCGTGATTTATTACAGTTTTACCAGGGAAATAAAGAAAAAAAATCATTCATAATAAAAGTGGGTTCTTTTCAAAAGTGAGAAATATGATATTTTCACTTGATCCCATTTTCAGATCAGACTAATCAAAACACTGCTTACAAACAACAAGTTGTCCGGTAGTATAAACAGAATATCTAACAGTATCTTCTGTACGCTTCATCTGCTTCACGATGATAGATAGAGCCAACATCGAAGGATCCTAAAGCAACGACGCTATGCCACAAGACAGTAACTGTTATCCCTGTGGTAACTTTTCTGACACCTCTTGCTTAAAACTCTTAAAGTCAAAAGGACCGATAGGCCATGCTTTCACGGTCTGTTTTCGTACTGAAAATCAAGCGCTATATAAATGTTGTATATTATTATTATTATTATAAAATCAAGCTGAAGATCTGTATTTAATCAGTTTTCAATCATTGCTAAGTACTGATCTATCCACATCTTTTGGTGTATTGTCCTTCAGGCACGCCTCGCCAGCGAATCTTTCCGAACTGTTGAACATGTCGGACAATTGCCATGTGTTACTTCAATGAATTCCACTTCCACTTTTGTATTTTTTGTCTCTAACGAATTTGTTCAGTTTGAATGATTGCCAAGTGTGACATACGTGAACCATGTTTGGGAGATATGTGGATTTAACATACAGTGGCTATAGCGCTGCCGTTTGTCGATACGCCATTCCTATTCATAGTGATCACATCAGAGGGTGTTGTCTTGTACTGTATGACTCAATTGCACCCAGCAAGACGTCTCTAATTAGTATGTCGTTAATCTCGGCGAGCTGTTCGTCTATTTACCAGAACAAAAACAGAATTTTCGTCTATTTACCTGAACAAAGACAAAATGTTCGTCTAGTTACCTGGACAAAGACAAAATGTTCGTCTATTACCTGGACACAGACAAAATGTTCGTCTATTTACCCGGACAAAGACAGAATGTCCGTCTATTTACCTGGACAAAGACAAAATGTTCGTCTATTTACCCGGACAAAGACAAAATGTTCGTCTATTTACCCGGACAAAGACAAAATGTTCGTCTATTTACCAGGACAAAGACAAAATGTTCGTCTATTTACCTGGACAAAGACAAAATGTTCGTCTATTTACCCGGACAAAGACAGAATGTCCGTCTATTTACCTGGACAAAGACAAAATGTTCGTCTATTTACCCGGACAAAGACAGAATGTCCGTCTATTTACCTGGACAAAGACAAAATGTTCGTCTATTTACCCGGACAAAGACAGAATGTCCGTCTATTTACTTGGACAAAGACAAAATGTTCGTCTATTTACCTGGACAAAGACAAAATGTTCGTCTATTTACCCGGACAAAGACAAAATGTTCGTCTATTTACCCGGACAAAGACAAAATGTTCGTCTATTTACCCGGACAAAGACAAAATGTTCGTCTATTTAACCGGACAAAAACAGAATGTCCGTCTATTTACCTGGACAAAGACAAAATGTTCGTCTATTTACCTGGACAAAGACAAAATGTTCGTCTATTTACCTGGACAAAGACAAAATGTTCGTCTATTTACCCGGACAAAGACAGAATGTCCGTCTATTTACCTGGACAAAGACAAAATGTTCGTCTATTTACCTGGACAAAGACAAAATGTTCGTCTAGTTACCTGAACAAAGACAGAATGTTCGTCTATTTACCTGGACAAAGACAAAATGTTCGTCTATTTACCTGGACAAAGACAGAATGTTCGTCTAGTTACCTGAACAAAGACAAAATGTTCGTCTATTTACCTGGACAAAGACAAAATGTTCGTCTAGTTACCTGAACAAAGACAGAATGTCCGTCTATTTACCAGGACAAAGACAAAATGTTCGTCTATTTACCTGGACAAAGACAAAATGTTCGTCTATTTACCTGGACAAAGACAGAATGTTCGTCTGTTTACCCGGACAAAGACAAAATGTTCGTCTATTTACCCGGACAAAGACAGAATGTTCGTCTATTTACCTGGACAAAGACAGAATGTTCGTCTATTTACCCGGACAAAGACAGAATATTTGTCCCGATCAAGCATCCCAAACGATTGATCACACATGGAAACCTAGGCAAAACTGTGACTGCTTAACATGGCGCTATGGAAAATAGTCGTAGTAACTGTTATCTTTCCAATGAATGGTTAGTTTTGATTTATAAATTATGTTTTGTACGTTTTTTCTGTTCTTCATATTACGAGAACTCTTTTAAATTCCATGATATCCGCATAATTTCTAAGCTGAATTCACCTGTTAATATCTTCACGGAAAATGTCTCTTTCGGATTATGATTCCTCCCGGAGTGTGATGTTACAAGACTACGGCATTACAGATAACTATAAGGTTTTGTGCGGCGTCTGTGTACGTTTCCGGTAAAGTCATTCAGACATCCGGAAACGTGTGTGATTTGTGAGGAACCTAGGGCTCTTCATCATATGTGTTTGAACTAAGACACGTGGGTCTCTGAATTGTTACAAACATTCCAGTACAGTACAGACATGATGGTTTTTCGTCGTAAGTAAAGACGCTGTTGATTGGTCAGATTCGTTATTAATTAAGATAGTCTAAAATGACAAAGTGTTCAAGACCCGGGTCGAAACCCCTTAAAGGGGCATCCCGGGGAAGTCTACAATGAAGTTCTTGAATGTACATGCTGTCTGCACTACCAGATACATTTTCCTGTTATTTCAATATTCAAAGCCCACTCAAAATGTGTTTATTAGCCACTTGAAAAATTGCATTCCTCGGGAAAGCCCGATAAAAATAGCGCTGATCACGCGTCAATCAGGTGACTATTTTGTCGCAAGTCGACGAGGGGCCCAAAGGGAGGGGACACGTAATGTATAGGTCCGATAATGAACCAGACACAAAATCCGTGTATACATTTTTTGAATCATATTCACATTAATAATCAGACGTTAATTACACACGATAATCATATGAAGAAATTTATGTCGACATCTATGCATCATTTATCGACATCAGTACCTGACTGAAACAGGATACAACCATGTATCGCCAGACTGCACTCTTACATTGTACGTTTAACAGTGTCATGTGAGTTTCCGACGATGACAACCATAGGGCAATCCTTAATTTCTGTAAAAAGTTATCTTCACCAATCCTCATTTAGAACCATTTCACAAAAGTTGTGCATGCATTTTAAAGTACAAAAATAAAATGAAATGATTCCGATTTTTTTTATACAACTCGATGTCTTGAAGATTTTTTTTCAGACTATCTATATATTCATCTAAAATCTATCCAACTTTCAGCGTCAACATACTTTAACACTTACAATTATGTATCAGGGAAGTCCGTACACTCATATGACGCACCACGCACTAAACATGTAGAACACATGTATAATATATATATCAAATTTGGAACTTGTCGAGAAGATAATTGTCCAATACTTAATCCATTTGTATATGTTATGATAGCTCCGTTTTCATTTTACTTTTTTTTATGTAAATTTAAAGGTTCGTTAACATTTTCAACACAACTGCAGACATGGGACATACATGTATATGATTTTTTTTTTTTAATAAATTAATGACTTCACTTATATATTGCATATATTTTGATTCATATCAAATTCACTACCGGGGTCCAAACCCGATACTATTTGTACAATCCGTATTTTATAGATTAGGTATGACAAGCATTTTTTATCCGTACAGGATGACATAAATTTATTCATTTTGTCCAAATTGAATCTGTATGTAATTATACATTAAACTCAATCGCACCTATATCGGCGTTTTACAACGTAACCTCCTCCTCCACCCCCTCCACCCCCCCCCATACGGGTTTTCTTGTATGTGAAAAGGTCTTTCTCTTCAGCGATATAATTCAATTATGCCGTTTTACTGAAATATTATAAAGGGAATATTGCAAAACACGCTTTTAAGTTTTACACACGCATTTCATGTAACAGAGGAATGAAAGAGTTATCCCTTGGGAGGCCCCAAAACCAAATCAAAACTGTGTCACCGGCTATCCAGAAGAAAACTGTAACATGCAAACAATATGGCTGTTAGTTTCTCCCTTGAATACTTCCCATCCCTCATTATGCTTCCGTAATATAATCCTTACGTTGAAGTTTGACCATACGGCCACTTTTCGCTTGGTAGATACATGTAGGTCACGCGGATCGCCATTTTTTTGTTTACCGATGTAGCTTGTTATGCGCATGCGTTATCATATGTGACGAAAAAAAAATCAAAGTACTGAAAGTACTGAAACGCTAAAACTTCTAACAAAAGTATGTATTTTTTAACAGCTATTGAAGTGATTTTGTTGCGTGGGTTACTAAGTTTCGATATCAGAAGGTTTCAGAATAGGGATTAGGTTAGTAAGTATTTAGAGTAAACATAATTTACACGCAAATTGTTTAGATTGACGAGTTGTTTTCAATGTACATGTACAATTTAGTGCAGTGCTTTTACAATTTGAATAAAATATCTTTTTTTTTTTATTTTGAAATGAATGTTGATCAATTTACAGGGAAGCGAATGTGTTTCTTTTAATATATGCATTGAAATAAACGGTATTAGTTTGTTAGACACAAAATGAAGCTTTATTTCATAAACCTTCCCTGCAACACTTAAAACAATTTTAGCAAAAAATCACACTTGAGTTCCAGTTGGAAATGCAAGATGAGGATTAATTACGGGAGCAATGGCAGATCAAAGTTGAAACGACATATACTGGTTTGATTTGATAATAAAATGTTTGTTTGTAAGGTAATAACAGTTTGCATTATGAAGTAGACATATCATACCAACCTCCTAAAAGTACGATTAATGAAAACGGATGTAATGAAGCAATTTAAACATTTCGTTTCATTTCATTCTATATCATACATATGTACATGTATATCTCATAAAAGATTTAAGATGTGATGTCGTTTGTAGAAAACTAAATGCGACATTAACTTTAGAACATATATATCAACTATTAAGTCTTATAAACATTTAAGACATCGGATAAAGAATATCCCGTGCATCAGAGACACTAACGTATTCACATACATAGTAAGTCAAACATATCTGTATGAACATTAAACGATAGGTCCCAGAAGGATCTTAGTACCCACCATAGACTATCTTATTTGTTTTAAAAAAAAGTTGGATTTTTTCCTTTCTTTTTTCTTCTTAAGAAAAGGCATTATCAACTGAAAGATGGTATTCTGTGAGCTAAATGTCCAAGATGGCCTTCGGTCAGAAATCAAATCAAAACCAGGACTGTTGGCTAGGAAGCGATTACATAATCAAAGTTTAATACAAATTGCATGACAGTACACACGCACCTGTTAGCGATGTGTCTGGGACATACCACGATCCGTACATACGAGTGTATATATAGCACCGATCGCGAGAGCTCGAGGTTATATATGGTGTGTGTAGCTATACACCGAGAGTAGAGGTTATGTATACACAGATGGGTCAAACTAAGAACAGAGACGTAATATTTAAATGAGCTGTGGGAGTGAAAAATTGAATTCTTTGTTACAAATTGCATATGGATGATTTAAGTCATCATAATTATCAACAATACCATGGGAACATCATTTTCTTTAATGTTCAGGCTTTCAAATAGTTCATATATCATGCGATTGGTAGTTATTCAAGCTTTCCCGGAGCGGGAGGGGAAAAAATGACATGGGTCAAAAGGTCACAGAATAGTGGCAGCAATAGACGCCAAAACTACTCGTAGTTTTAGCGCTAATTACATGTCCAAATCGTTGATCAACGAATAGTGATTCCCTTTTTTAATTATTAATTGAAGTTTTTGGGAACATATTTCAGCGTAAATCGCCCATTAATTTTCCACAAGATTATACGTTTAATTCATGTATACAATAATTCTAAATAAGCATAAAAAATATAGTTTTACCGTGATGCCTCTTTAAAAGTCCATGATATTTTGCTGAACTAATGACTAATGACGCTACAATAGAAACTGATGGCGTAACGATAGAGACTGATGACGTTACAATAGAGACTAATGACGTCTAAATAGCAATGTTGTTATAGTCGCATTACAACATTTACCTTATACAGTTTTGCATTTGTTTTATTTCCATTTGCTCTGCCACCCACTAAATGAACAAATACTTTTCATTCGAGTATGAATGCTAAGGTTCTCGAGACGTAACAAGTTGCTTACTTGTGACGTCACAGATCAACATTGTTCAATGAGAATTATCGTTGCTTCGTCTCAGTAAGATGTAAAATATTTTATATATTATAGTTAGCTGTCAGATGATTAACACTCTGTAATATACATGAAAATCGTAAGATCATGACCGCCGCTATCTTGGTCTACCACCACTTTCGCCCTATAAATACCCAAAATAATGACGTCGTATGTCAAGGTATGTCACGATATCAACACCCCTAGGAACATTTAAGAGAATTCGTTACATCTTCGTTGGTAGGAAGATTGTGACGTGGGCGTTGGTGATGTAGGATACAGTTTACCGTGTATATTTAACAGCAAGGGTTAGATATGTTCGTATGCAGGCTTATGTTAATAGTGGTTTAACAATGCTGTCTGCCCAGTGCACGCTTTTCTGGATTTTCTTAGTTTGTGGGACAATGGTTATCGAGTACAAGTCAGTGTAGACTGTAAATATTGATTTGGTGATAGACCACAACTGCACTGCTGTGTAATGGATCAGATATGATTACACGTACAAATTACATGTACCGGTAAAAATAGACGACTTTCATCCGCCGCCAGTTGAGATTGGACAGAAATCTTGATCAAAGTTGACTTTTAACAAACATGTTCGATAATGGTAGGAAACAATACAATTAAATAAATCACATCATGCACTTCAAAAACTAGATTGCGAAAAACTTTAATTTGAAATCGCAAATATACGAATCTCTAGCGGAAGTGCTCCAGAGTAAATTCATGAATTACCCACAATGAATTATAACCAACTGAAGCTTGACAATTTGAAGAACTGGGTTTTGGACGCCATCTTGGCCAACGCGCACCATGGAAAATTTTCGTTTCCAACTGCGGGCATACTACCGTATACACAGTCGAAATGAGGTACAATCCTTATTTACGAAGCTGAGAAAGCGATTTTGACCTATACAAATTGTCAATATCCAAATCCCCACACATTTATTCAATTGATTGTTATATAATTATACTCAGTAATTATATCTAATAATGATTGTTATATAATTATACTCAGTAATTATATTTAATATTGATAGTTATATAGCTATACTCAGTAATTATATTTAATATTGATAGTTATATAGCTATACTCAGTAATTATATTTAATATTGATAGTTATATAGCTATACTCAGTAATTATATTTAATATTGATAGTTATATAGCTATACTCAGTAATTATATTTAATATTGATAGTTATATAGCTATACTCAGTAATTATATTTAATATTGATAGTTATATAGCTATACTCAGTAATTATATTTAATATTGATAGTTATATAATTATACTCAGTAATTATATCTAATATTGATAGTTATATAATTATACTCAGTAATTATATTTAATATTGATAGTTATATAATTATACTCAGTAATTATATCTAATATTGATAGTTATATAATTATACTCAGTAATTATATCTAATATTGATAGTTATATAATTATACTCAGTAATTATATCTAATATTGATAGTTATATAATTATACTCAGTAATTATATCTAATATTGATAGTTATATAATTATACTCAGTAATTATATCTAATATTGATAGTTATATAATTATACTCAGTAATTATATCTAATATTGATAGTTATATAGTTATACTCAGTAATTATATCTAATATTGATAGTTATATAGTTATACTCAGTAATTATATCTAATATTGATAGTTATATAATTATACTCAGTAATTATATCTAATATTGATAGTTATATAATTATACTCAGTAATTATATCTAATATTGATAGTTATATAGTTATACTCAGTAATTATATCTAATATTGATAGTTATATAGTTATACTCAGTAATTATATCTAATATTGATAGTTATATAATTATACTCAGTAATTATATCTAATATTGATAGTTATATAGTTATACTCAGTAATTATATCTAATATTGATAGTTATATAGTTATTCTCAGTATATTATTTAATTTGTTATATAATGATTTCTTTAGGTTTCGGACTGCTCGAGAGTGGGTCAGTGTCGGTGAAGAACGAAGCCAACATCATGGTGAAGAACGCCGTAGACGTCATATTTGGGGGACTCACGTTCTGGGCGTTCGGGTACGCGTTTGCGTTCGGCGAGGATGGTAACTCCTTCTGTGGATGGGGTCATTTCTTCGTGAATGCCAACGAGGAAAATATCGGCTGGGTGTATTCTAAGTTCTTCTTTCAAGCGTCATTCGCCACCACAGCCACAACTATCGTGTCAGGTGAGGGTTTTAATTGAATATTATATTTACAATAATTTTATGACGTTTCCTTTCCTGTTTGTTTTTGTCAATTTTTTTCTCCTATTCATATTTGCTCGTCATGTATTGTCATTTTTGTGTCAATGGTAGCTGACTTCTACGTCTGTGTGTCACGGTAGGATGCGTCGTACATGGTATATTTAATATCAAGCCAATGATAGTTAAAGGTGAGATACATGCCTTCCGACGAGTAAGTCTTTAGATAAAAACTATAAAATTTTTAATATCATGATCTAGAACTTACTGACACGCCTTTTTATTGGATATTATTTAAACGAGAGTTTGCCTGTTTCAGGGTCGATGGCTGAGCGAACAAGACTGGAGGCGTATATGGTTTTCTCAATGGTCAACACCTTCATTTTCTGTTTGCCCGCCCACTGGGTGTGGGCTTCGAATGGCTGGCTCAGGAATATGGGCGTGGTCGACATTGCAGGGGCGGGACCTGTTCACATTGTAGGCGGGGTAACAGGTCTCGTGGCAACACTGATGTTAAAACCGCGTCATAATAGGTTCATCACACCCGAGAAGGTGACCGTGATGGGATCTCCTACTAACGCGATTCTTGGAATGTTCATGCTTTGGTACGTATGTGAATTATATATATTCAAGACATCAATCTACTGACGTCATATGTAAATACCACAATAGTCAAATGGAAATATCACACAGTAATTGTTTACTCCTTATTGTATGTATCAAATGGTTATATTGTGATGAAATGTATGTAAATAGGTGTGAATAATGTTAGTTGCTATGCAAAAAGTCTTGTTGCTATGGTCAAAATCAACAATTTTTCTTTTTTTTTCTTTCAATAAATAAATATAAACTGTAAAACTGTTATAATAATAATGTAATATTTATTAAAGAAACGTATAATGGATAGTTCAGAATGTTGTTACATAATGTATAATCATCAAATGTTGTCTATTGAACCCTAAGATGATTATGGTACTTTGACCCGTTGCTATGGCCCGGTGCTATGGAATACCATCAATAAACATTTAAGATTTAACTGAAATTGTTTGTTTGTGTTCTGCACTTTTAATTGTTAGAAGAATAAGGAGAAAATGCGTGGGGCCAAAAACACCCCTTAGTGCATTATAGTCCTTTGTATATTGTCTGTCCATTTGTATCAAGTTAGGTACAACTTGGTACAAGGAAGTGTTATATTGGCAATCTGGTAATTCTTAAAATTCGTCACCCCACACTGACATTTATCATGTGTTGTATAATAATGTCGGCCTATTGAATCAAATACGATTAAACAATCTATTCATGCCATCGTTACCTTACAGTTGAATGACAGATATAGAGTACTACGTATACACGTGACGTATGTTTCTATCTCCCTAGGTGGGGCTGGCTCGGGTTCAACTGTGGCAGTACGTTTGGTATATCTGGGGTCAAATGGGTGTTGGCAGCAAGGTAAGAATACAATTGGTATTACAATGGATATTGTATATTTTACGTGTGGTACTAGATACATGTTACTTAGAACATCATTTACTGATAAGGTAAAATCACGTATCACAGTGTAGATTGATCACACTCTTTATCGACTCCTGAAGGTTGGGCGTATTCACTGTATCCCTCAGTATTTAACTTTGAGCTTCAAAACTTTTCTGCATCAACTAATATATATCTTTAATTCGCTGATGTAGTTCACGACCTTGTTGAAGACAATTCGAACAAACATACATGCCCTAACGAAGTTGAAAAATCTATTAAGGGTCGTGAAATATAAGTCATGTTTACGGAACAGATGGTATGTTTTCTCATTTTCCAGGTCCGCTGTTTCGACTGTCACAGCCTCAGTAGCGGGAGGAAGTGTGGGGCTGATGATGAGGTAAGGTGCATAGCTACGGCACGTGGTAATTGTCAGGTAAGAACTGTTATATTAATACCAAATTAAAAGGGTCAGGGTAATGGTCAGTATTGAACTGTGAAATCGATCAAGTGGTAAGGGTCAGTATTGAGTTGTGATATTGATGACGTGGTAATGGTCAGTATTGAACTGTGAGATTGATGACGTGGTAAGGGTCAGTATTGAACTGTGATATTGATGACGTGGTAATGGTCAGTATTGAACTGTGAGATTGATGACGTGGTAAGGGTCAGTATTGAACTGTGAGATTGATGACGTGGTAAGGGTCAGTATTGAACTGTTACATCAATGACGTGGTAAGGGTCAGTATTGAACTATGAGATTGATGACGTGGTAAGGGTCAGTATTGAACTGTGAGATTGATGACGTGGTAAGGGTTAGTATTAAACTGTGAGATTGGTGAAGTGGTAAGGGTCAGTATTGAACTGTGAGATTGATGACGTGGTAAGGGTCAGTATTGACCTGTGAGATTGATAACGTGGTAAGGGTCAGTATTGAGCTGTGAGATTGATGACGTGGTAAGGGTCAGTATTGAACTGTTACATTTATGACGTGGAAAATGCAATGTCCAGAGTATTTGCGTTACTCATAATTATATATGTAGATTCCGTATAATATAATTATGTAACCGGAAACCGGAAGTATGGGATACTAAAATTGTATTCAGCACGACGGCTTAAAGCTTGAACAGTGTGTTATCTCTTCGGTTATCATTGCAATACTTAATCGCCAATAGATCCCAATAATAAGAGTCAGTATTGAACTATGAGATTGATGATGTGGTAAGGGTCAGTATTGAACTGTGGTAATGTTGGCGTAGTAACGGCCTGTATTGGACTTTGAGATTGATGACGTGGTAAGGGTCAGTATTGAACTGTGGTTATGTTGGCGTAGTAACGGCCTGTATTGGACTTTGAGATTGATGACGTGGTAAGGGTCAGTATTGAACTGTGGTTATGTTGGCGTAGTAACGGCCTGTATTGGACTTTGAGATTGATGACGTGGTAAGGGTCAGTATTGAACTTTGGTTATGTTGGCGTAGTAACGGCCTTTATTGGACTTTGAGATTGATGACGTGGTAAGGGTCAGTATTGAACTGTGGTTATGTTGGCGTAGTAACGGCCTGTATTGGACTTTGAGATTGGTTTTGTTGCACTATCACATATGAAAATTAAGTAGTTTTCTTTGTTTTCGTTTAAGTTACGTGATAAAGCAGCGCCGGTTTGATATATCGTACATGATCAATGGTGTCCTGGGCGCACTGGTCGGGATAACGGGTATGTATTGATATCTCGTACATGATCAATGGTGTCCAGGGCACACTGGTCGGGATAACGGGTATGTATTGATATCTCGTACATGATCAATGGTATCCTGGGCGCACTGGTCGGGATAACGGGTATGTATTGATATCTCGTACATGATCAATGGTGTCCAGGGCACACTGGTCGGGATAACGGGTATGTATTGATATCTCGTACATGGTCAATGGTGTCCTTGGCGCACTGGTCGGGATAACGGGTATGTATTGATATCTCGTACTTGATCAATGGTGTCCTGTGCGTACTGGTCGGGATAACGGGTATGTATTGATATCTCGTACATGATCAGTGGTGTCCTGGGCGCACTGGCCGGGATAACGGGTATGTATTGATATCTCGTACATGATCAATGGTGTCCTGGGCGCACTGGTCGGGATAACGGGTATATATTGATATATCGTACATGATCAATGGTGTCCTGGGCGCACTGGTCGGGATAACGGGTATATATTGATATATCGTACATGATCAATGCTGTCCTGGGCGCACTGGTGGGGATAACGGGTATGTATTGATATCTCGTACATGATCAATGGTGTCCTGGGCGCACTGTTCGGGATAACGGGTATGTATTGATATCTCGTACATGACTAACTGTTTCCTTGGCCCACTGTTCGGGATAACGGGTATACATTTCAATGTTGATAAACGACCAGACCCCTGATCATGAAATGATCTTAAGTTTGAATTTATCTTCCGTTTGAGTCAGCCAAAAAATGTTTTGCTTAGAAAACACGTAAGTCTAAGATTGTTTGGTTATCTCGAGGTAAGATCGTCAGCTTGTAAGTTGTATACAAAATAAAGTAACGTATTCGAATAGTCGACTTCAATTTAAAAAAAAAAAAACAACAGAGAAGTTTTTCTAAATATTGCGTTGAAACACAGCTTTAAAAGCTTTCTTTGATGTCTCCAGAATGTTTTTTTTCTGATTCGTGAATCTCCATTTAGATACCTTTCCCCGAATAAACTGATATCTCACACAATGTACTTCACCTCACACACATGCTAAAAGCTAATGCTGAGACTCGACGTCCAGCATCCGTAACTTTTGTGTGTGAAGCGCACCTTGGCAATATTAGTTGCTATGTTACTGCCATGTCGTTTCAAGAATAATCATTAAAAAAAAACAATATCTGTGTGCGAAATTTATTTTTTCTACACATCCTGTCGTGGTCATGTGTTGTGGTTAAGTAAAATGCATTCGTGACAATGATCCGTGTGCCTCTGTTACAGCTAATTGCGCCATAGCTGAGCCCTGGGAGGGGTTGCTGATCGGAGTGATCGGAGCGCTTATCACCAACCTTACTGTGGAGCTGATCATTAAGCTGAAAATAGACGACCCCGTCGGTAGGTTAAGGGTCTTCCATGTAGCACATCTATACTTTTCAAGCTTATTAGAAATTATTTGGGACCAATTTAACAGAAGTAAGTTGATCGATTGTTCGTATGTATCATGGCTAACCATTGACCTTGGTTTTGACATGTAATTTTCCAAGGTATTTGCTTATTTTGGCAAAACGTGCGAAAAAAACACATGTTCCAGAGCATAGATCAAGCATGTTGCACGACACAACAATGCACTCTCAACTGTCTATAGAACACGATAGGACATTTCTTGACTTGATATGGCTCTCTCAACTGTCAATAGCACAGGATAGGACATTTCCTGAATGGATATGGTTCTCTCAACTGTCTAGAGTTCACGATAGGACATTTAATGACTTGATATGGCTCTCTCAACTGTCTGTAGCACAGGATAGGACATTTCTTGACTGGATATGGCTCTATCAACTGTCTGTAGCACAGGATAGGACATTTCTTGACTGGATATGGCTCTATCAACTGTCTGTAGCACAGGATAGGACATTTCTTGACTGGATATGGCTCTATCAACTGTCTGTAGCACAGGATAGGACATTTAATGACTTGATATGGCTCTCTCAACTGTCTGTAGCACAGGATAGGACATTTCTTGACTGGATATGGCTCTATCAACTGTCTGTAGCACAGGATAGGACATTTCTTGACTGGATATGGCTCTATCAACTGTCTATAGTTCGCGATAGGAAATTTTTCGACTGCAAATGGCTCTATCAACTGTTTATAGCACAGGATAGGACATGTTTCGACTGGATATGGTTCTCTGAACTGTCTATAGTTCACGATAGGACATTTTGACTGGATATGGCTCTATCAAAGCGAAGACATTGCTTTGGTTTGACTATGTATTGCAAATGCCGACTATAAACGTTTTGCTCAAATATGCATACATGGAGGTATTTTAATTGGTACCATTAATAGTTCTGAATAAAGTGGGAGAATGTTTTCAAGGCAAATGTTAAAACTGTGGAGTTTGAGACTTTTTTTTTATGAAATCTGAATATCGTACCTTAAACTCGGAGGTTAAACTATTTGTCGTAAATTCAATCTTTTTGTTATGTTTAGAAGTCTTGATCGCCCCAATATTAATGGGTTTTTTTGTGTGCTGTTGTTCAAAGCCGCCATTTCCATTTTTCAACGTCAAAACAAAATCAATGTGTACGCTTTAAAAGAGCCATATCTAGTCACAAACATATGTCCATATTGTGTGCTATAGACACTTAAAGTACAACAAAGTTGTTTTTTATGGTTTCATATATTGTGTAACGTTATTCCATAATGCATCTTGCCACAAAATCACTTTATTCAAGAATCTCTTATCATATACAGCTTTAAAATACTATTGAATATATCGGGAGGTCCATGTAATCATAAACATTTTGGTATATAACATGACTGTATGTGTACCATACTTTTTAGTTTTCTGTTGTTTTAAAATAAACATGATTTAGACGACCCATCGATCGTCTAATGGATACGTTCCAGCAAATATTCCATATGGGTTTGTATAATTCGCTTTGACTATCAACGTACCATCCTCGATATCGAAGATGTCACATAACAAACCAGCGGCGAGTCCGAAAAAAAAAACATTCAAAGGGAAGTAACTCCTTCTTTATTTCAAAAATGACTGGGGAAATTCGTTTAGTGACCAAACTCTTATTAAATGTTCCTTCTTGTATTTCCTTGACAGGATGTGTAGGTACGCATGCGTGCTCGGGTGTGTGGAGCCTTTTGTCGGCCGGCCTCGTTACGAAGCCTGATAACCTCTCGGACGCCATGCAGTTAAACAATGTCCGACAGGGATTGTTCCACGTACGTATCCGGGCTCCTGGCTACGTCGCTGTATTTCTCTTATATTTTCTGAGAAGATGATAATGGGTTGAAGTCTGGCTTCATTTTGTTTGTCTCTAAACTAGAGGTTTTTTTGTAGTCTATGAAGTAGTTTTCTATCCAGAAGAGGATGAAACATGAAACGGAATCCCGAGGTCACCGAACGGTAAAAATCACAGGTTTTGGAGTCGGTTGTCGCTCTTTTATAATCTTCAAACGACAAGTGTCAGTCTTATTTTGATAAAATCCCGATATCATTTCACTCAAACTTCTCCGAATTTCCCTGTCAATCTTCAAAAATTCCTAGCCAACATATTTAGTCTATTTTACGTTGACAATGTCTTTAGAAAAAAAAAACGGTTAACTCACTTCTTCCTGATACATTGTACTAGTAGTTTGGCAACATATTGTGCTTTTCGTCCAATCTCGATCAAACTTACAATGATTTTTTTTTCTCATCTCGTCAATTCCTTCCCGCTATTTCACAACGCATTAACAGCTGTTTACCGGACGATATAAGTACTTCCGGTACACTTCCGGATGTAGCTAACTCTCTTCGACTGTTTATACGTATAATGTATAAAAATGCTTTTCGAACAAATTAACTGTCTTTAACAATTTTAGGCTATCTGAAAGCTGTTTTTTTAAATAAAAGTCACCATGGCAACTTTCATATTTAAACTAACTTCGTCCTTTACTTTTGAGTTTGTTTGATGTTTTTATTTCGTGTTTGTATTTGCCGGCCATTTCTTCTCCCTAATGTTCTATCCTGGTATGAATACTATTTTATTGGAGACGTTTATATTACACTTCCCACATGTTATTGAATTTCTGCTCATTCATATTTTTGGTCTACAGTCGTACGAGATGTTTACAGTATAACTTGTCTAGACCGGAAGTCAATGATACCAAGTTATTAGGCCGGTTTACCCAGGTATCAGGATTGTAAAGGTCGGACATTTGTAAAATCTGGAATTGTTTTGATTTTGTTTAAACGTATTTGCATATGTCGATGAAAGGCAACCTTTTTGTTTTCAGGGGGGTGATTTTTACCAGTTAGGGATCCAGACACTGGCCGCCCTGTCAATCATCGCCTGGACGATCGTGAACGCCTTTTTCTGGCTAAAGTTGATCGACATAACTATTGGTATTCGTGTGCCTCTGAAGGAGGAGATACTTGGGGCAGATATTGTCGAGCACGCCGTGGGAGGGGTCATCTACAGCAAGAAGGATAGGGTCATCGTGCATTCCCCGGACATCGACTCGGTTCCGTCATCCGGGGACAATGATCTAGGTGACACGGAGATAAACACCGCGAGGCAGAGGGGCCGACGTCACAGTCTTGGTCTCCGCATAGGCCAGTGGCGCAGCAGATACGAAAACACACACGATTCCAATAAAAGTAAAAAGAGTAAAAAGATACGAACTAGATTCGCAAAACTACTTAAGAAACCAAAATTTGACATCAATCAGAATGGAGATGGATTGAGAGAAACACCACTGGAGGATATTTACAGTGTAAATGGGAACATGTGTTTCAGGACGAACTGTGCTTTACCGAGGTACTTCAATGACGAAGGGACATTTACAATCGATGGATTCACACCGGAAACGGAAACAGAACTAGGAGTTGGGAATGGACATAACTCCATACTGCAACATCGAAATGGCATCAGCCATACTCCAAAAAGCAAAATTGTTACGTATCTGTAAAGGTTGGATGTCCGTGGTGACTATTCAATGTTATAAGGAACTCCAACGTGGTTGTGACGTATTTTTTGTGAAATACATGTGACCTGCATGGTACAATATACATGGTTTATGCTCATTCGTCCTACGTATATGTACAATTCGTGTTTTTGACTATTACGTACTCTTTAACTTGTGTCTTGTGACGTATTTGTGATGAGACGTGTTTGAATCAGAGAGTACACTTTTTTGGCGGGAGCGTAACTATTTGAAGCGAGCTGTGTTTCGATAGAGAATATAATTTGTGTCTTGTTGTGACGTAATGTGACAGTCCATTAGACCCGTTTGAATCTGAACCAGGTACAAATTGTCTGACTGTAGCTTTTTTGAAGCAAGTTTCGTTCGTTTGGTTCAGAGAGTAAAATTTGTGTCTGTCTGTGACGTATTTGTAATTATAACTGTTTGGATCGGAGACAGACACAGATTTGTAGCGAGTCGTGTTTGGATCAGGGAAGATGATTTATCATTGTTGTGAGAGATGTGTGAACTAGGGACGGAAGGGGGGGGGAGGGGGTGCACTTCAGGGTTGGTCTGATATATTGCCTTAAATACCGTGGACGTGCATATGAACCTCGCCTTACTTAATAACAATGCAAAAATGCTTCACGATAACGATATGTACTTGTTGTGGTATATACACCTCAGCCAACTATATGTACTTGTTGTGGTATATACACCTCCGCCAACTATATGTACTTGTTGTGGTATATACACCTCAGCCAACTATATGTACTTGTTGTGGTATATACACCTCAGCCAACTATATGTACTTGTTGTGGTATATACACCTCAGCCGACTATATGTACTTGTTGTGGTATATACACCTTAGCCGACTATATGTACTTGTTGTGGTATATACACCTCAGCCGACTATATGTACTTGTTGTGGTATATACACCTCAGCCTACTATATGTACTTGTTGTGGTATATACACCTCAGCCTACTATATGTACTTGTTGTGGTATATACACCTCAGCCAACTATATGTACTTGTTGTGGTATATACACCTCCGCCAACTATATGTACTTGTTGTGGTATATACACCTCAGCCAACTATATGTACTTGTTGTGGTATATACACCTCAGCCTACTATATGTACTTGTTGTGGTATATACACCTCAGCCAACTATATGTACTTGTTGTGGTATATACACCTCAGCCTACTATATGTACTTGTTGTGGTATATACACCTCAGCCTACTATATGTACTTGTTGTGGTATATACACCTCAGCCAACTATATGTACTTGTTGTGGTATATACACCTCAGCCAACTATATGTACTTGTTGTGGTATATACACCTCAGCCAACTATATGTACTTGTTGTGGTATATACACCTCAGCCAACTATATGTACTTGTTGTGGTATATACACCTCAGCCTACTATATGTACTTGTTGTGGTATATACACCTCAGCCTACTCTATGTACTTGTTGTGGTATATACACCTCAGCCAACTATATGTACTTGTTGTGGTATATACACCTCAGCCAACTATATGTACTTGTTGTGGTATATACACCTCAGCCTACTATATGTACTTGTTGTGGTATATACACCTCAGCCTACTATATGTACTTGTTGTGGTATATACACCTCAGCCAACTATATGTACTTGTTGTGGTATATACACCTCAGCCAACTATATGTACTTGTTGTGGTATATACACCTCAGCCAACTATATGTACTTGTTGTGGTATATACACCTCAGCCAACTATATGTACTTGTTGTGGTATATACACCTCAGCCGACTATATGTACTTGTTGTGGTATATACACCTCAGCCGACTATATGTACTTGTTGTGGCATATACACCTCAGCCGACTATATGTACTTGTTGTGGCATATACACCTCAGCCGACTATATGTACTTGTTGTGGTATATACACCTCAGCCAACTATATGTACTTGTTGTGGTATATACACCTCAGCCAACTATATGTACTTGTTGTGGTATATACACCTCAGCCTACTATATGTACTTGTTGTGGTATATACACCTCAGCCAACTATATGTACTTGTTGTGGTATATACACCTCAGCCTACTATATGTACTTGTTGTGGTATATACACCTCAGCCAACTATATGTACTTGTTGTGGTATATACACCTCAGCCAACTATATGTACTTGTTGTGGTATATACACCTCAGCCAACTATATGTACTTGTTGTGGTATATACACCTCAGCCTACTATATGTACTTGTTGTGGTATATACACCTCAGCCTACTATATGTACTTGTTGTGGTATATACACCTCAGCCAACTATATGTACTTGTTGTGGTATATACACCTCAGCTAATTATATGTACTTGTTGTGGTATATACACCTCAGCCAACTATATGTACTTGTTGTGGTATATACACCTCAGCCAACTATATGTACTTGTTGTGGTATATACACCTCCGCCAACTATATGTACTTGTTGTGGTATATACACCTCAGCTACATGTAACTATATGTACTTGTTGTGGTATATACACCTCAGCTACATGTAACTATATGTACTTGTTGTGGTATATACACCTCAGCCAACTATATGTACTTGTTGTGGTATATACACCTCAGCCTACTATATGTACTTGTTGTGGTATATACACCTCAGCCAACTATATGTACTTGTTGTGGTATATACACCTCAGCCTACTCTATGTACTTGTTGTGGTATATACACTTCAGCCAACTATATGTACTTGTTGTGGTATATACACCTCAGCCAACTATATGTACTTGTTGTGGTATATACACCTCAGCCTTCTATATGTACTTGTTGTGGTATATACACCTCAGCCTACTATATGTACTTGTTGTGGTATATACACCTCAGCCAACTATATGTACTTGTTGTGGTATATACACCTCAGCCAACTATATGTACTTGTTGTGGTATATACACCTCAGCCTTCTATATGTACTTGTTGTGGTATATACACCTCAGCCTTCTATATGTACTTGTTGTGGTATATACACCTCAGCCTTCTATATGTACTTGTTGTGGTATATACACCTCAGCCAACTATATGTACTTGTTGTGGTATATACACCTCAGCCAACTATATGTACTTGTTGTGGTATATACACCTCAGCCTTCTATATGTACTTGTTGTGGTATATACACCTCAGCCTTCTATATGTACTTGTTGTGGTATATACACCTCAGCCTACTATATGTACTTGTTGTGGTATATACACCTCAGCCAACTATATGTACTTGTTGTGGTATATACACCTCAGCCAACTATATGTACTTGTTGTGGTATATACACCTCAGCCTTCTATATGTACTTGTTGTGGTATATACACCTCAGCCTTCTATATGTACTTGTTGTGGTATATACACCTCAGCCAACTATATGTACTTGTTGTGGTATATACACCTCAGCCAACTATATGTACTTGTTGTGGTATATACACCTCAGCCTTCTATATGTACTTGTTGTGGTATATACACCTCAGCCTTCTATATGTACTTGTTGTGGTATATACACCTCAGCCAACTATATGTACTTGTTGTGGTATATACACCTCAGCCAACTATATGTACTTGTTGTGGTATATACACCTCAGCCTACTATATGTACTTGTTGTGGTATATACACCTCAGCCAAATATATGTACTTGTTGTGGTATATACACCTCAGCCAACTATATGTACTTGTTGTGGTATATACACCTCAGCTAACTATATGTACTTGTTGTGGTATATACACCTCAGTCGACTATATGTACTTGTTGTGGTATATACACCTCAGCCTACTATATGTACTTGTTGTGGTATATACACCTCAGCCTACTATATGTACTTGTTGTGGTATATACACCTCAGCCTTCTATATGTACTTGTTGTGGTATATACACCTCAGCCGACTATATGTACTTGTTGTGGTATATACACCTCAGCCAACTATATGTACTTGTTGTGGTATATACACCTCAGCCAACTATATGTACTTGTTGTGGTATATACACCTCAGCCAACTATATGTACTTGTTGTGGTATATACACCTCAGCCTACTATATGTACTTGTTGTGGTATATACACCTCAGCCAACTATATGTACTTGTTGTGGTATATACACCTCAGCCAACTATATGTACTTGTTGTGGTATATACACCTCAGCCAACTATATGTACTTGTTGTGGTATATACACCTCAGCCAACTATATGTACTTGTTGTGGTATATACACCTCAGCCAACTATATGTACTTGTTGTGGTATATACACCTCAGCCTACTATATGTACTTGTTGTGGTATATACACCTCAGCCAACTATATGTACTTGTTGTGGTATATACACCTCAGCCAACTATATGTACTTGTTGTGGTATATACACCTCAGCCAACTATATGTACTTGTTGTGGTATATACACCTCAGCCGACTATATGTACTTGTTGTGGTATATACACCTCAGCCAACTATATGTACTTGTTGTGGTATATACACCTCAGCCGACTATATGTACTTGTTGTGGTATATACACCTCAGCCAACTATATGTACTTGTTGTGGTATATACACCTCAGCCGACTATATGTACTTGTTGTGGTATATACACCTCAGCCAACTATATGTACTTGTTGTGGTATATACACCTCAGCCAACTATATGTACTTGTTGTGGTATATACACCTCCGCCAACTATATGTACTTGTTGTGGTATATACACCTCAGCCTACTATATGTACTTGTTGTGGTATATACACCTCAGCCTTCTTTTACGTAAACAAGCACAATAAAGATGATTAAATAATTTAACTTTTTAATCATCCTTGATATACATAGCATACAAGGTTAGTCACTTCGGGTTAAGTACAAAGGCATAGCCATTCATTGTCATTGAATATTAATGCATACAATTAAATATCAAGGAAACACAATAATGAGCATGAATCTGTTCAATCAATACTTGACACGATCATGTCTACAAAGAGGTTTTTTGTATCATGCATCACGTACAATATATTCAAATATAAGTAAGACTTTAAGTTTCTAGTTTGCTAATTTATTGATGACGTCAAATGAATGGCGTTAAAGTTGTCGGGAATAAATTACGTCCAAAAACTGTTTTATTTAATCTAAATTGCGGATGTCATTTTTATCTGAAGTAAATTGATAGTTCGGTAGAGAGAATTAACGTACGTCAAGTTTATTCAAGAAAGTACTCGCTGGTTTGGAGAAAAAGAATTGCGAAACTGCAGGTGTTTCTCAAACGTCAAAAATCTCTGTTTTGAAACCCAACAAAAAGGTGTCTTCAAACTGAAAAGATCTAAATTCATTCAACAAAATTAACAGTGAAAGGAATCCAGATCCAAATAGTAATCTGCAATGAAACGGTAATTACTTACGATACCGAACTAACAAGTAGTAGTTTGTATTTAAAATATTTCGTAAAATGTCATGTTCCGATCCTTCCTTGATACTCCAGGGCAAGCCACTTTCGCCTTTTGCATCCCTAGAATATATCATAGTGAAATTGAAGAGCATGATTCTTTTCAGGTAAAAACTGACTGACCAATCGCTCGGCCTATAGCGTTTCTTTGACAATTACAGAGGAACGACGTTAAAGTTCAAAGCTTATCAACGTTACAGTGACGTTACCGTGATATTCCTTTGGTAACCACCGAGAAGTGAAACAAGTCTTCTCGTTTCACACCAAGTCTTCGATGGGTGGTGCGCAGAGCTACAGTTAACACATAACCAGTAGAGTATCGAGGGAGATTCAAACCTGTCGAGTATCGAGGGAGATTCAAACCTGTAGAGTATCGAGGGAGATTTAAACCTGTAGAGTATCGAGGGAGATTTAAACCTGTCGAGCATCTCATCAAAACCCAACTCGACCAGTTTCCAATATTGTATGCCTGGCTGCATTCTTAGGTTGGCCGGAATCCTTCCAATATTCTTCTATACAAATGGAATAGCCATATCTTTTCTCGACGTTCAAATTGTATTGCAAATGTTTTGATAAATATATATATACATATTATGATCGGTAGGATTTCTATTGGTCGTCCTAAAGACCGTAAGTTTCCGTCACTGAGTTCAACATTCAACATACATACACAGTCGCTACGATTTTCACTTTATCTGAAATAATGATTTTTCTAGCCGACCTACGTTATTTTTGCGGCTATTGGTAGTTCTAAAATGTATCACAGAACAGCATGTGCTATAATGACGTAGAAATGTTTCGCTATTATTTCGGGTTACCTCTTCGTCATATCTGTCACGTGTGAAAACCTGGTGTTCTACAAGTTCTCGTTACTTTCGGCACTTTTTCCGTACTTGTATGTACGTAGGAAATACACATTTATTGGAATATTCTTTGATAAGATATCCCGACCTCACTCGCATGTACACATCTCAGACGCACAGAACTCTGAGTTGCAGTTGGTTGCGCACCAGGTGTCCATGGCGGCGTCCGTCCAGCCCGGAATACCTCTACACCGACTGTTCATCGCTCTGAAGTTAGGGTTCAGCTGATGAAGGACGTTGACAGGGCACGTACACCCGCAAATGGCGCTAGGACAGACTCCGGACGGGCACATGGACTGACACCATTTCCCAATGGCGGGCAATTTGTTCCAAGACGGAAGTGAAGAACACGTGGGTTTGGTATAGCCGTCTTGGCAGGCTTCAAAGTTGGCGTTATCGTTGCCGTCGGGAATGGTGTTGGCGTAAGATAAGATGGTAGCGGTAAGGGCACGAGGGTCGGTGGGCAGCTTGACCGACGCAGTTTGTGCCGAGGTCTGTGATGGCTGGGAATAGTGTATCTGGGGTCGGGGTATGGGTGTGGTGGGCGGGGCGGGCTGCGGTCGAACCGATCCCATCGCCATATTCATATAACCCATATCACCGTCAAACATACTACTAAACATACGCTGCATAGTATTACTGTGCATTCCAAATCCAGCAGGGAAGACCTGGCGAGAGATTTGCGTGAACATATTTTGTGTTGGAGTCGGCGCTGGGGCGGGATCTGTCGGGCGCGAAGGAGCGCTGTAGAGAGCCGCCGTGTTCTTGCTTGAGGACTTGATTTCGTATGATACGGCGCTAGACACATCCGGTTTGAGCGCCTTGAACCTGACTACGGCTCCGCCGGACGAGGCGCGGGTTAAGGGCAGAGGCGAGGTCTGGTAGGGGCTTATAGATACATCTGCACAGTTGATAAAGTGTTCCTGAGGTCCACAGCCGAAACATTCCCCGCCTTTGCCGTCAGGACCACGGTTTTGTGCTGAAAAAAATGCAAATAAATAATAATAATTATTTAAAGTGACGAAAATAAACGATACAACACATTACTAATGCTTTCTTGTTGCTTTTTTATTAGACAATACGAGCGCTCACTGTAAGTAACAGTTGCCACGGTGAATATACAACCATCTGTTCCCGCGAGCATTTCGCCTTATAATATGGATACATTTCTGAAAAGTTAATTCGGGGCATGACTGTCATTCTGATGTTCAATTTTCATATTTATCGTGACGGCGGGTAAACATATCATACATATTGACTCGTGAATGATTAAAATATCAATTTTCAGTCGTGTTTGAAACAACATGATGAAACAATAAAATATAATGTAAGTTATCCATCAAAAAAAGCGTTGAGTGGAGTTGGCCGGTTTGGGTAATTGTTGGTATTTATCGAGTCAGCCACACCTAAACACCCAAACAAACAGCCCATTTCAACAGAGAGGGGAAAAGAATGAGAAAACAATTTACCTGCCCGCCACTTCCACTGCAGGACACAATTCGTACAGCTGACGCCCGGGGGTAGTTCTAACAGGAGGTCGATGAAGACGTTAGAGTCAGGGGCGTCTATATGGTACTTGGTACCTAGTCCCACTATCCTTAACAGGTATTGGTCAAAACACTGCTGAGTCACGCGTAACTGGCCGTTGTTGTTTGGACACAATCGAAATTCAAAGTAGCCCTTGTGATTGCTGGTGAGCTGGACCGTGACGTTGATGGTCTGACCAGATGCGTACTGTCTCGTGATCATCCCAATGGAGTATTTCCCGCCAGCCTCGTTTTCACGAGGACCCTGCCAAGGGTCTCCACACGGCCCGCACCGCCCGCCCTGGCGCATCATGTTCTGAAATGAAACAGGAAGTTGCATGAGTTGGAATCTTTAGAAGCATTCATGAACAGTTAGTAATTATAGTCAATAATTATGTAAGATTCAAGATATATTTGTCTCTATCACAAACACATGTTTAAATACATTGGACTCTCCCTTCTTGAAGAATATGTAATAATAAACAGTTTTACTTGTCGCCTTAAGTCGGGGGTACATTTTGTTTTATTGGTAAATTGTCGGATAAGCCCGCTAAATGCTCCATAAATTCCAAAGAAAGTATTTATCCTAAAAAGACAAAAAATATATATGAAGATTGAAACCGTTGGTGAGTAGACATGTGGATTTATACATGTTCATATATCCCTGCTAAGTGTAAACTATTTCGTAAACTTAAAGCGAAACTTAAGCGTCTCATAAGCCTTGAGACACTTGTTTTTTTTAATTCTCCGAATGAAGAATTTGTGTGGTGTTTTGCCATATATATGACCCAGATATAGATGACCCAGATATAGATGACCCAGTATTCGACCATAATTTAATGGGGAGCTAACAGCGTATATAACTAAACCAGAGTTTGTCTTCTATATAACGACATCTGGTAAGTTATAATTTACATTACACAGAACCAGTATACCGGAAAAGACTTTTATATAACTTATATTACAAAGACTATTTCCCCTGTGATCTTTAGTTCACGGTCCACCATTATTTACGTACCGAGTGTCCAGTGTGAGCCGGACCACACATAATAAGAACACGTATTTCCTATTTGTCACACCAAGGTATTACACATCCGAGGACATAGCTGACGCTCTCGTGCAGTTATTAATCATAACGCTTCATATAATTACATTGTTTCGTGTATATATTGGTAAATATAATTATACATCGGGGACTTCCCCGAACACCAACTCTGCCTATAAAAACATGTTTACTTAGATGGTCGGTTGTGATGATAGTGAGTTATAGTCTATAGCAGAAATGTTGTACAGGTAAATTACACAGGTAAATCAATCTCTGGTAACTAATCAGATACTCAATAACTAATGATATTTGAATAATAAATGATAAATAGCACTGCATAAAACAGCTGCACATCTTGGAAAAGTATGTCAGTGATTTCCTATTCACTGCTGGACGTTACTCCAGGTCAGTCAGGTTTAGACATACAATGGTCATCATCATGTTACCTGTACTCATCAATCACAGGTGTGCAGTACAGGTAGATCAACACAGTAAGGTGTTACTAATACACAAAGGTGTGCAGTACAGGTATATCAACACAGTAAGGTGTTACTAATACGTATAGGTTATTGCATGGTTTTCAAGTAACAAGGGATTTATAAGTCCCGAGTGACGAGAAATCATGCAATAACTGACTTACTGCATGCTTTCCAACTCGAAAACACAACATGTGTTAGTGAGCACTAATTAACCCCAGGTAGTTCTCAGGTAAGATCAAAATTACAATGTAAGTTCCCTATAAACAGTCTTAGTGTGTCTTTCACAATGGATGCAAGTGTTTTTTCTGGATGATGATTTTGGAAGTTTTGCATTGGCACCATCACAAAGTCACCCAGATATTTT
The DNA here is from genome assembly GCA_947623455.1 of Mimachlamys varia. Taxonomy (NCBI): domain Eukaryota; kingdom Metazoa; phylum Mollusca; class Bivalvia; order Pectinida; family Pectinidae; genus Mimachlamys; species Mimachlamys varia. The sequence continues at coordinate 7,958,462 of OX392535.1, forward strand.
GGATATAAGTACCAAAACTCTGTACTTTGAAGGCATACCAAAGAACAGAGTTTCGCGGCCCCTGTGTCAGACAAAGATATTTAAAGATCTTTTTAGCAGCAGTATAAAAATACCAAAAGTAACAATACTTGGGAGACAGGTATGTGGAATAGTTTTTTTTTAAATATAAAGAACGAATGATTTTTGAAACAGTTGATTCATTAATTAATTCTAATTTATTCATAATGGATTAATTGACTAATTAATAAATCAATTATATCATAATACTAGTTAAGAATTTCTCATTTTTTCTTTTAGAAACTTTCACCAAGTCTTTTGTAAAACATTGAAATATGTATAATTTGCATTTACTGTTGTTTCAATTATGGCTCTTATTTAATCCTTTGTTGTCACAGTCTACGGCACACATGGCCAGCCCCTTTCATGGCCACACAATCCTGATTGGTCATGAAAAGGGGATTATGGAATTTTGTGTGCAGTGGACTGTGGCAACAAGCGATTTATTGTCCACACTTTTCTTTTGTGAGAGTTGGGAAGTATGCAGTAAACAAAGGTGTCACTGGAACTTATAGTCTCTAGGTATACAATACACAGGATATACGTGAATAAATAAATATACAATCTCACAAAAAATGGTTTGATACATGTAAGTTCATTCGACAGACTGATACACAAAAAGATGAACATATGCATGTACATTCTTGTCATCTAAAAATATTAGGACGTTGCTTAGATAAGGTAATTATTTACGATACGCTACATCTGAAAGAAAAACTCTCGTGCCGTGAAAATGTTTATTAGATATATAAATGTATTCCTTTATGTGTGTGCATTGCTTACTATATGGAATTGTCCTCGGCTAGCTTGTGAAGTGCAATGTTTTATTTTGGACTAAGTATTAAAGTTACCTATATGCAGGATTGCATTTGGAAATAAAACAACCTGAAAACTTGAACCCGCCAACGCCAAAAGACGAAGAGGCGCAAGCCTTATCGAAAGGGTATAGAAAGTCAACAGGGTTCAAATTATGTGGTTAGTTTCTCATTCCTTACTTGCAATTCCTAATTTCTAACATCAAGAATGATAACATTTCGAATTTTGACCCCATTGACTTTTTGTAAAAGGGAAGAGTCATATTACAGCGGTGCTGTATTTTGAGTTAGATTTAGGTCAGTCGCTGTTTGCGACATATGATGTACGAATTTAACAGTTGTTAATAATATTGTAGACATTTACAAATCTTACAGGAAAGTTGGAGAGACAAGCCATTACTTTTCCACTGTTCTCCCGGAAATAATGCATTACATGTCCCGATTACAAAATGGTCCGACACGCCATACTTGAAAACCAAATCCACAAAGCAGATTTCTTTTATAGCTCTTAGCGTAACAATAACTCTAAACATTGAAAACATATGTTTATAGAGAAAACAAAGAATTCACAACTATTTAAATACTAAAAGAATGCAATTATACATGTACATAATAATCTAACTTTGGTTTGTTGTTGAAGTGGGCCACACCTGACTTATTTTCAATTCTTTGGATTTTTCTGTCAAGAGTTTCTTGTTAGTTGCCGCTCAGATTTACTTCGTTTTAGATTTTATCATATTGTATTAAAATAATTATACAATAAATCCTGATAATGCCATCACCGTTGGAACCTGAATACCGGAAGTATAAGACGGATAGTCGTGATAATGTTGGAATGACGGACATTATTTCCGGATAATAATAATTTAGTAGAATCAAAGCCGATCTTGGTATGTGACAGAGTGATGACGCACAATCTGGTCGTAACATGTCCCGTGTTACAACATCTAGCACATCTATAACACATCTAACACATCTATAATACATCTATAACAAAGTCAGGTCGCTGTTCCCGAACATGACGGTGTCCTGTACCGACGATTGCCCACGCAGGCGCACAGGTATGTGTTTTAATTGTCTGTTTATTGCACGGCCATGTATGTGTACACGTCACCCCGAGGGTATCTGTACTGACGAGTACGCGGTCACTAAAATACCTAATAATACCTACTGCAATTTTAGAAAATGTCATTTTAAAGGCCCAATATACGTAACTTCAGGGATATTTTCGTGATTCTGAAAAAATTCTGAAAAAATTCCAGTTGATAACCATGCAAAAATAGTCCTAAAACGAAGTAAAGCTGAGCGGTAACTAACAAGAAACTCTTGACAAAAAAATCCAAAGAATTGAAAATAATTCAGGTGGAAGGTAGAAGACGGTTCGAAGTGGACGCGTGTTTACAAATACCGTGTTTCAACTGCTCCTGTACCGGTAACCCCGAAAGAATTCATTTTGAATATCGCTGATACAGTTAATCTTAACTAAATCTATAAATATAGTTATTAGGCTTGCTTTTCGCTTCAAGTTTTGCCGAAAGTTACGTATATTGGGCCTTTAATGTATTGACTACGTACTCGCAGAGAAAAAGTTAATCATATACATTATTCAATTACAATAAACAGGCAAAATGTCTTCAGGTCAAAATCTTGACCTGAAATTTACCTGAAATTTACCTGAAAATGACCTGAAATTCAGGTCAATTTCACCTGAAAATTTTGACCTGAAATTTACCTGAAATTGACTTGAATTGACATCAAGAAATTTTGCCTGTGTGCGCTCGTCATAAAAAAACCCCGTCTATGCTACGGAGAAATTATCGTTAGATGAAACGAAACTAAATTAGCTATCTAAGTCCGTATATTAGGATGTTCACGTCTGAGAAGTCACAATTTTCCTGTATTAATTTTTTTCTCATAAAATTTTTTTGAAAAGGGAGTTCATAGCATGGCAGAAAATGCAAAGATAATGATATGTCAGCGTGCTCATTTTTGTGCTATGATCGGTCAAAAATACCAATATGACAAAATAAGTGAGTTTAAGTTTTGACCAATTGCATGAAATCTTCATATAATATCTTCCGAATTTGTAATCCAAAATGTATAAATGTTAGCAGAAATGACAAAAATAGGATTTTCTTTTACGTTATGGAAGCTTAATTTCTCTAACTTAATATTTTAACTATGGAAGTGATTTGGGAAAGAGAAAAAAAAATGAATGTAGGAAAATTTTGACTTTTCAGAAGAATACATCCTTAATATAAATCATCGAATCATGAATGTGATATTATGTAAACATTAATCACTGAACCATGAATGTGATATTATGTAAACATAATCACCGAACCATGAATGTGATATTATGTAAACATGAATCACCGAACCATGAATGTGATATTATGTAAACATAATCACCGAACCATGAATGTGATATTATGTAAACATGAATCACCGAACCATGAATGTGATATTATGTAAACATAATCACCGAACCATGAATGTGATATTATGTAAACATGAATCACCGAACCATGAATGTGATATTATGTAAACATAATCACCGAACCATGAATGTATACTCGGACAAACTGCAGTCAGTGGACTAAGAAGTGGGCCATGAACCACAACAAACATATCTGAAAAAAAGTGACAAAAGCCCGCGAAAAAAATAGTAGCAGTGTTAATGTACAAGGAATGTGTGTCGAGAGCAGTGAAGGTGACAGGATACAGTCAAGCGAGTTATGACGAAAAAATACAACAAGGTGTCCAGAAAGCAGTGGACTGACAGAGACAGACAAATGTGTGAACGCGATAAGGCAACAAGGTACAGCCAAGCGTAAAGAAAGGAATAGCTTAATGAAGATAGGGAAGGAAACTAGAGACAAAAATACAGAGCCATTCCCAAGGGCGTCCATAGAGTATACAGGGGGACAAGATACAGCCAAGCGTGTAGACAAAAATACAAAGTCATTCCCCAGGGCGTCCATAGAGTATACAGGGACAAGATACAGCCAAGTGTGTAGACAAAAATACAAAGCCATTCCCCAGGGCGTCTACAGAGTACACAGAGGAACAAGATACAACCAAGTGTGTAGACGACAAAACGACTAGAATCGGGCATGCTCAAAGATCAATAATGGTGATGCACCAAGATATTCTCACAGCAATGAACAAAGACATGGGACGAAGACTTCTTAAAGAAGATACAAGATGTAACCAATGGGGAAAACAACAGTTCAAGAGGCTTGGGGTTTGGAGATTGGCGGGAATACAGGACATGGTTGTATGAACAAGGAAAACAACTGTTAGATTCAAATAAATGTACATTACAACATATCATGAGATTCTTACTAACCATTAAGTGGGTTAACACGACTATCTGTATGTTAATACAGCAACGGGGTTCTCCAACATTGACCGAACCCCCATTAATTATGACGTTACGATGAAAGGTAATACACAGAACGCACGTTAACACCCATTACCTGTGATTAGTAAACCGTCACCTGAGTTATACACGTGATTGATTTAGGGTGACAACAACGGCTCGTGAAGTCGGCCCGTCGACAGGTGAGACTTAAATCTGACACACCTGTCCAACTACCTGTAACTCTAGTTATCATCTGCCGAGGTGATGTAGGGATTCTAAGGTGCTTACTCTTATGTATACACATTATAATTCCTTCAAATATCACCATGGATGTAGAGACATACAGTGATAAAAGTCTTTTATTTTTCGCTTCGTATACTTTGTTTTTACATGGACGTATATTTACGTCCCTGGTATTTCTTTTTTTCAATGAATGTTATGGCTTTGTCTATGGACCATTTCGAATGAACTTCTGTACACTTTAGGAGAATGGTTTCCCATTTCATCTCATATATTTTCACTGTTTGTATGACCAGGGAAATCATAACATATTTGAAACACCTTTTGTTTCGACGCCATTCTAACGCATTTGATAGCGTTATATAGAGAAATGGCGTCACACGGAAATTAGCAGTCTAGATAATTCTGCATTGTTCCAGTATTACACAACGAAACATAAATAAATATTAAAAAAACTATGGGCCTTTTTATAGATATAATGACCAAATATTGTCAAATCAATCCATGAAAATAGCCAGGAAAATTCATTTAAAAAACTTGTTAATACAAAGAATATATAGCAAAAGAATAACAACTTGAAAAACGTTTGGCACGTCACTGTATATTGAATATACGTCTCAAGTAGCTGTAGCGTATACAATCATGTACCACTCAATTTTATAATACACAATACCAAATACCAATATCATTAAAAAAAATGATAGTTTCGCTCATAAAGAGTGTTGCATGATTCTCGATAAAACGACATATTGATCGAATGTGAAAATAAAATGGTAAAAATGTTGGTTGGCAGAGAGTTTCTAAGAAATAGATCATTGCAATCAATTACAATATTTATGCAAAACAAATACTTGGATTGAAAGTTGGCATTTAACTTGTACATATTGATGTTTGTTTGTTACATCTAGACAGGCATATTATATTGATTTACAATACTTACGTATGTAAATATATACTGCGTGTTTTTCTTCTTTCATTACAATTAAGAAAATTGGTCATATCATTAACCGAAACGAAAAATGTCATCCTATCAAAGTTATATTAGCCTTTTTATTTCGGTCAATACATGGTTTTAATAACCCTAGAAAATATATCAATCTCGGACTTCGTCCTCGGTCGCTATTGCTGTCTTAAGAAGAACAATCCATTTCTCGACCTCAACAAAAGAGGCTCATTAGTGTGTTTACTTGTTGTGATTGACAATGATACTCGCTTTGAGAACTTGATGTTTACATGGATGTAACAAAGATTTACATGGCGGGTGTCGTCGATGAAGCAGAAGACGCTTACTCTTCCGGAACACCTGGTCTTATTCTTTTGTGCTTTTACGAGAGTCACCATGTAAATATTTCCTTTGTTCCTATTTTGGCTCTAGTGTAATCGATTTTGGGTTCGGATTATGGTTTTGTTGACGCGTCGATATTCTCTGATTATTTTTTTATTGTATAATATATGTGACAAATACCATAAACTTTATAAAATACGATACCAATATCACCTTAGGTATTTCTCACTGTAATTTACAATATATACATGACAAATACCACAAACATCATCTTAGGTTTCTAAACCAAACTTTATAATACACAGATATTATATCTTATGTAGTGTATAATGAAACTTTCACTAGCGTAGGTAAGTCACATTGAAATTTACGATAACCCCTAGATATTACACTGAAGTTATATGGACTTTGTTGTAAGTAAACCATTCAAATACATAAACAAACAAAGATGAGTACTTATAAGATACATAAATATATCTGTAGAGCTGATAACTCAGAGTTTTAAGATTGTTCGTCTCTAACAGTATAAATTCTTGTATAAATTATTTTAGTCAGAACATTTTTTCATAAACAGGCAAAGTTATACATGTCACTTCAAAGTGATTGGAAACAAGCTAAGAACATATATTAAATCCTTTTACAATTATGTATTGTACGTCATCATGTGACATAGAAACATAATTATTTATTAAACATATATATTTTTGTGGATGACGTGGTATACAAAAGGGTACCAGTGTTAGGAACAATGGCATATTTACAAGCCATTCCGGTATGACAATGTGTACGATAATTACACCAATCAATGAATATCCTATTGGTTTTTTATTTGTTGATAGATGTTAATTATCGGGGCCATTGCTTTATAATAACCCAGACACAAAGACCCACTAGACACAGTGACCTGCCCATGTCAATACAGGTAGAGACGTGACGTATTCATATCAAATCTCTTCGATCACATGTCGTAACTTTGACATGCAATAATGAATTACTGACATGACCTTGACTTAATTTCTGTTAACCAGGAACCTAATTTTCGTGTTTTGTCCTATCCTATGACAAGTTTTTTCTTTAAATCAACATAAGATCCCGTTACGGTTTTGTATCTTCAGTCGCCTTTTAGGCTTCACGTTTTAGGCCCTAGCATTACCGACGAGTCCTAGAAGGACTTTGATTTATTATTTTGCTCGATTGTATCAACGGAATTTTTAGATTATGCTATATAAGTCCGTGATTGTATCTTGTCCTTAATTTTAAAGGCGATATTCCCGTTTGTGTCTTTTAAACACTTATAATACAAACAATACATGTTTTACCCATTCGAGTTTATTCTGTTGGAAAATGACATCATACGTTTAGGTACTTAAATCAATCTAAGCTATTTGCATTACATATACATGATAATGTAAGAGGCATTTTTATTGGCTAAGAAATTTGTGTTAACACCTCATAATTTAAAATATGACGTCACCAGATACAACAGCGTAACGATTTTTGAGAGGAAGGAGTCCACAATAAAAGAGAATTTTCATAGGGGTTATGTAAAAAAAACAATTATAAGGATTAACCTCAATCTATGATGTTATCGAGCCATAACAAACACAAAAAACGGAGTGTACTTTCATCATAAACCACGATTAAGAGTACACTCCGTTATCTAAACATTGATACGTCAAGCCTTAAAATTAATTTTTAAAAAGGCAAATATATCAAACAAATGGAGCAACGTTGAACGACATGAAGTGATGGATGTTATTTCTCAAACATTAAATCATTGGATAATTACCAAAACATCATGTTGTACCCATTATTAACCAGTTTAATTTAAAAAAATGGTAAAAGATTTGTTAAAAGTACAATAGTTCAATACTTAATTTGTAATATGAATGCAAATGTTTCGTGAACCATTGAATTGCAACATACTTTTTACAAAAACTCTTTTTTCAATATCAGGAGCCCAATGTATACTCCATACTTTGAGGTGTAAGCACTAGGGATGTAGGCAGACACGTTTTGCTATTTGTTGTGTATTGTGTACTTATATCGGTATAATCAAACCTTTAGACAACATACTAAACAATGGACACCCCACTATTATGAGTGCTATAATGGTTCCTCGCCGAAAACGAGATACATTTCAAAGGGATGGCATAGTAGCGGTGAATTTGCCTGATCTGTCTCATGTATGTGACGGCCAATTGAAAAGCCATAAGGCGAATTATCCATCCCATATCGAATATGCCTACAACAATGTTCTGTTATGTTTTGCTTACAAGCAAGTAGCCAACAAAACGGTTGCTATTTATCATACGACAAATTATAACATTTCATTTTAACGTGCACATGTTTATATAACAGATTACACCAAGAACATCATAACTGCTAACGTAAAGACTTATTTTACAGAGAAACTTAATGTTCAGTACCTTGTCTTCTAATTAATGCCTTTAATATATACCCTCTTCAAGTGAATTGCGTATTTCTGTTGTTTTTGTAGTGTTTTTTTACACATCATAATATAAAGACCCCTTTTACACAGAAACTTAATGTTCAGTACAGACTGTTACTAATTAATGCCTTTACATATATCCCATTCAAGTGAATTGCGTATTTCTGCTTTTTCTGCACATCATAGTTGCTAACATAAAGACCCCTTTTACACAGAAATTTAATGTAGAGTAATTAAATACTGATGTGCCTGTCTGCCAGACTTGACTCTAGGCCACGGACTATTACCCTGTCTTCCAGTTAATGCCTCAACACATCACCTTCAAGTGAGTGGCGTATTTCTGTTGTTTCTGTTGTATTTTTTTCTGCACATCATCCTTGGCTAAATACTGGGGCAACAATAAATGAGGAACCGTACGATAACCTCTCGGAACGCCGTATCACCAGGCAAACCGTCAGTAGGGCAGTCGACCTTAGCTGTCGTAATATAAAGGACATCTGTACGCTTGTTTTTGCCTTCTAATGGCATTATCGACACTGATCATTACCTCCTAGGTTTTCATCTCAGGAAACACAAATGTTTGTCCTTATTGCATGACTGAGTTCCGTGGCATTAAAACATTACCGATTTTCCATTAATGTTTATCAACACAACAAGTATTTAAACAATATATACACTGACCAACATGGGTAGATGCTGGATTTATATTGAAACACATTACAACCTCAACATTTTACACATATCTCAAAGTTAATAATGTTTTCATGGGTATATATGCATTCAACTAGCTTATTAACAAACATTAAAAAAGAATCCAATCAACAAAATATCAAAATGAAAAATATCAATCAACAACCATCGAAATGAAAATATACACCAACAACTACATACATCCAAATACATTGCATCGATATTGGCGTAAATCACATCTACAAAGGACAGTATGAAATTACAAGTAACGTTTAAACTTACCGGTATTATAACCAACTTTACACTTTCGAGGTTAAGAGAAGTACAAAGTCTCGCAACGTGATACCAATAATAGCAAAATATTTATAAATATCTTCAATGAAGAAGCAATATCGTGACAAAATAAATCACTAGAAGTAGAAATGGCCTGTATTGTCACCATTACCACAAACACCTGAAAGCATCACTTTGAGAAGCAAAACTGAGCAATAATGGCGACCTAAATTCGACGCAATCGTTGAACTCATTATTCAACAGAAAGTTGTTAATTTTCTTGTGTAGTTTAAGTGATATGTGATATAAATTTCCTTGTCTCCTTTCCTTAATTTTAATTACACACAAGGAAAACTTACCGGAAATCCGCCACAATTCAGCTCGTTGTCGTTGTAATTTTTCGGTGTTGGAAATCCGTACCTCCAAGCAGAAGATCGCATTGGCGGTTCTATAAGTCTACCATGGCCGTGAACCGTCGGAATCCAGTAACACAGAACAAACACCATAAAACACCATACATTGAGCCCCTCCATGTCGAGATTATAGGACTACCTAAAACGAGTTGTAAATTTCCAAATTCCTTTTAAGCAATTCCAGAACCTCTCGACCTACTGAGTTGTAGTTCCTGTCCGAAAGTATGGTGTCGACCTGGTATCGCAGCCTTCCAAGCGTACAACTGTCAAACAGACCTCCCCGCCGCTATATACATGATGCACCGCCGGGTCGTTAATGTCGCGAGGGTCAGCGGGGATCACATACGTATGAACGGCATATACAAGGTGAAGCGCGACACAACTAGCTACCTGATTACCGCAGCAATTAGTGTTATAAGTAGTTCAAAACGAAGCTTACTTCTAAAATGAAGCTGCGTTTTTACTCGACATGTTTAATTGTTTCTGAGAAATATTTGACAAATGCTTTGTATTATATTTCTGTGACACAATTGTAACGGAATATACTGTGAGGAAAGAACTTAATTAAAGAAGTGTTTTCCACCATTTAGATCAAACGCTTGTCTATTACTATGGTTGACATACGATTTATAAACTAAGAAAACTATTGATACACCGACCGAAATAAATTCTACTTGTTCTTCAATGCTAATTTAAATTACATGTTCTTATTTTGCGGATCAAACGTGCATTCAGTTTCACTGAAGATTGATATTAAGAAACACTCATTCTATGGTTAAATTAATCTTACCAGGCTATTTAGGTTGATTCCTCTGTTATAAACTGTAACTGTTTGCTTTATTAGCAAAGAAAATAAATTAAAGAATATCGAAGCGTTAACAAAATCATAATCAAAAATCAAAATCGATTAAGCCAGGGGAAAAATATGAACAAAGGAAAGATTTACTTGGAAACTCTTGTAAAAGTACAAGAAAATAAGACCAGGGCCCGTATTCATGAAACCGTTCTCATGCTCAAGCATGGATTCTGTGCTCAAGCCAGCTTTCTTGAAACTCTCCTTAATCATGTCGAAGAGTAAAAAAAGTCAATGTAAATGTTGAAAACAGTTTTTGGCTTCGTCTCTCTTCTACTTTTTCCCAAAACTTTGACAAAGTTAGATTTTTTAAATAATCTATGGCCAAAACAAGAAATAAGGCTTGAGCACGAAATCCATGCTTGAGCATGAAAACGGTTTCATGAATACGGGCCCATGTGTTCCGGAAGAGTAAGCGTCTTCTGCTTCATCGACGACACCCGCCATATGAATCTTTGTCACATCCATGTAAACATCAAGTTCTCAAAATGAGAACCGAGTATCATTGTCAATCACAACAAGTAAACACACTAATGAGCATAGTCAAAAACGTCCATCTTCATATCACTTAAAGATACAGAATATTTCTCAATGAGACAAAGATGGCGACCATAAAACTTGCTCATAGCTCATTTTCATTTCGTTTTCACTCCATCCTTCCATTCTGTACGGGCAACTACATATGCATCGCTTCACAAAAGGGAAGGAGTACCAAAACTGGATAATGAAAGTAGAGCATACCGAAGCGTCAACAAATCCATAATCAGAACTCAAAATCGATTGAACAGGGGAAAAAATGTAAACAAATGAAAGATTTACAAGGAAAATCTTGGACAAGTACAAGATAATAAGACCATGTTTTCGGAAAAGTAAGTGCCGTCTGCTTCATCGACGACATCCGCCGTGTAAATCTAAGTCAAATCCAAGTAAATGCTATGGCCTCATTTCAGGAATCGGGTCATATTAGTCATATTACAATGTGATATAGTGGATTATATAAACGCATTTTCGAAAGATTTGTTATTCTTACTATGAATAATACATTGTAAGTAAATTTCTTACGGTACATTTCTATAAATAATGCAGAATATAACTGTCAAACGGTGTGATAGTGTATCATACAATGTAGCTCAAAATCGGCCGTGTGTTTTATGATACCATGTACATTATTAACTAACTTATATATTAAACGATTAACTTGAATCTATTTTTTATGTTATGGAGGTATAACACACACAAAAACCGGAGTGTACTCTAAATAAACCACGAAGCGGTTTATGATGAGAGCACAGTCCGGTTTTTTTGTGTTATAACCCCATAACATAAAAATTAGATTCAAGTTAATCCTTTTAATTTAATTGATACCCTGTGAAAATTCACTTTATTGATGGACTCTTTTCTCTTACAAATTAATACGCTGCTGCATCAGCCAATCAAAAGCGACGTTATAAACGGCGACGTCTTTTTTACGTTATTACATTGTAGCTGATAACATAAATGTTTAAACCAATGGAAAAGCTTGTTTCAAACAAAATTAAATTATTTACTGATAGTAACGCGATATCGGTCGCGACATGTACATTGATTTTGTTTATTAGAGTACTGTTCATTTTTCATAACATAACTTGATATTGCACATCCTTATTGTATCACTGGTATAGTTTTACTACGTGATAGATTCTCTTAATGTACCTTGGCATCACGTTTGAATCGTGATGATTACTTAATGTAGGTACATGTACGAGTGTTTAGGAAGCTCCTAGGAATCGTGATCATAGATATGGGGAACTACGTCATATCCTGCGTCATACACGTCATACAGTTGTGTGCACGCTGTTGTAGATGTTATGCAGTTTGATGTACACACCGCGGCGTTTTATGGTCACACATTGTCACCAACACTCGTTAACAGGACGTTATATCTGGTTTATATTCAGTACCTGACACAAGCTACTCTATACACGATCACAAACGATTACAATGAGTTTTAAAGGGACACGATTAACATTAAGGATTGGTTTTCAACAGAAAGTGCAACAGTGGCTAGACAGTTTCTGGAGAATTATTCTATTTGTCAACCAAAAACTACATGTACAAATTCAATTCTTTTCTATCATGTTCCTGTATTAAGATAAGTGGGATACTTTCAAAGAAAGTTTCTTGATGGCGTAACAGCCGTTTACACGAATTTCCTTTCTTTATACATATACGTACAAAGGATTTGGCACAATTTATTTTTTCTAATCCACAAAATCGTTTATTTATACAGATGTACAAGTGATGGCAAGGATAAATACAAATTCGACTATTTAACTAAACGCTCTCCCAGCTAAGGTCACAAGTTTTAATGTAAGGCAGGAAAGTTTGTTTCGTGCTTAATAAATATTGTATCAATACATATACATGCGCTCCTTGTGTGGATGCATGTCGTTATGGTCCATTAGTAAATGCCATCTTTTTGAAACAGGGCATATTTCCTAACAAATCTGCGAACAGTTTTAGTTATGACTAGTAAATGCAAACCTCTTGAGGGCAATGTTCGTTTTGACTATTTAAATGTTATTCTCTTTTCAGACCGACGTTCGCCGATGATCAGTCAATGAAATCTTTCAGAAGACAACTTCCCGTATGACCAGTCAATGTGATCTTTCAGAAGACAACTTCCCGTATGCTCAGTCAATGTGATCTTTCAGAAGACAACTTCCCGTATGACCAGTCAATGTGGTCCTTTTAATGGCAATGTTCATTTTAACCGGTAAATGTGATTCGTTCCGACTGATGTTCGCTATGGTTATTTCATTTATCTTTCAGGAGGCAATTTTCGTTTAGGAAAAATTGATAATACAATGTAACAAACTACATGAATTTATAGTTTCACGAACTAAATCGAATGATTTTATATGTCGTTTCTATGGAGAATATATATGTTGCTATGGTAATTCGGGTTTAATGTATTTCACAGAATATTATACATCTCAAATTCGTCACCCCACTCCCTATACATGCAATATAATTTTATGTAATGTAGGTTCATGTTGTCACGGTGTGAAGTCACGAGGACGGTACACCTAAACGTATTTTGTATATTGTATACCTATAGTTAGGTCGTAGTAAACAAAGGCCCGAGTGCTACACCAATCATGATTGGACAAAACTGACCTTTGATTGGCAGATAACATAAAAACTGTCACTCAATCCCGATCTGATCACCGGCCAATCTATTTTTGGACAGGTGTGTTATACAAGGGTCCAGGTAAGTATAATTACAGGATAGGTGTGTAAGGGCGACTTCCTCTACGTGTGAAGTAATACGACAATTGTTATACAATGTATCGTTTTTACATTATAAAGGTATTCTTTTTATCTAATTCTGTGATAATATGTACTATAAATCTCTGGCGTTGTACATTGCCAGAGACGTATATCATACACGTCTCTGACATTCCCAGCTGTTTCAATTAAATAACAATAAAATTTTACCTTAATTGAAATGTAACAATATTAAACAGCATTTATAAAATGATAATTAAAAATAATTAGTATGTATTGAGTCATATGCACGATAACTAATAAGAATCACATTGATGTTAGGTACACGTATTAATTAGTATACGTCAAATGACGTATTAATTAGTATACATCAAATGACGTATTAATTAGTATACGTCAAATGACGTATTAATTAGTATACGTCAAATGACGTATTAATTAGTATACGTCAAATGACATAATATGATTACTGATGAGTACCCTTTGAGATGATATGTATGATTTGTAAAAAGTACACATGTAAAGCAATGCTTGATAGATGTATGTCAAAAACTCTCATTTTGAAGTTCAAGTATGTCATAAAATACAGACGCTTTGTTCAACTCACAATTGAAAGTTTTATATCATTATTTCAAATATGTCACGTGGTATTAGGGATTTCCATTAAATGTCAGTTGTTTTCGTTATGTTTATGACCGTTATCAACTGAAGACAGCACATTTTATATTGATAAAGACAGGACCATACAGTTTACAATAACAAAATAAGAATAATTAACAACTACACACATTTCACAAAAATGTGTATTTTTTTTATTTAACACAAGGTAAGTAGTGTGTACGTAGTATATTTAACATTTACTTTGTCGGTTATATCAATATACGTTTAAATAAAGAAAGTACCACGAATACTTTACAGCAACTTATTGAACACTGTGACATACAGTGGTATACTTGTTTACTTAAGAATCATTAGCTGTATAGTAGCTGTATAGATTCTGGACATTTTGTAGACATTAACCACATATGTAATTCTAAAGTCTTCCACATTCGTTATTCCAAACCGAAGCATACATATGTACTTCACTTCCAAGAAGATGATAATGATTTCATCTGTATACGTACACACTAAATGTCAGCGCCATTTCCGCACCACATCTCTCGCGAACTCAGCCATGATAGCTTATCTGTAATAGTATTTGTAAAATCATATCGTAATTTAACATGTTTTGTTTGCTCTTGGTTTAGAGCTCTAAAAAATTGTGACAAAGATTAACAGCTCTACGAAATATTATAATATACTCGTTATTTAGTATATACAATCTCTGTGTAAAGAGTATTACTGCGATCCTAATCATAAAACCAAAGTCAATGTTAGTCTGTACTGCATGCACTCACCTGATAATTATTTTAATAGCGAGGACCTCATTGGAAATAATTCTTCGGACTTTCATGAGCTGCCCTTGGCTATAAGTTATACAAAATTTATAATCGTGGTATTATTTAACAAATATTCCTCTTGATATTATTTTCTTGAAAATGACATTTTCATCTTAGCTAGCTAAATTACAATTTGTAAATTCATGCACATATATGAACAAGTACTTCAGAATTATTTGTAAAAAATCTGCACAAAATCTCTGCTTTTTCATCAACAATTTTTATCTATCAATGGAACTGGTGCAATAAATCTATTCAAAGATATCTGAAATGGTGTAAGTATTCCTGTTTATTCTTCACAACAGTTCAACACACAGTAATGGCTCGACATCAATAATATTCTGTATGGATGACCATCCTATTAGACTCCAGCACATATCGGTACGAGTTCTTCATTTAAAACTCTGACATCAATAATATTCTATATGACCATCCTATTAGACTCTAGCACATATCGGTACGAGTTCTTCATTTAAAACTCTGACATCAATAATATTCTATATGACCATCCTATTAGACTCCAGCACATATCGATACGAGTTCTTCATTTAAAACTCTGACATCAATAATATTCTATATGACCATCCTATTAGACTCCAGCACACATCGGTACGAGTTCTTCATTTAAAACTCTGACATCAATAATATTCTATATGACCATCCTATTAGACTCCAGCACACATCGGTACGAGTTCTTCATTTAAAACTCTGACATCAATAATATTCTATATGACCATCCTATTAGACTCCAGCACATATCGATACGAGTTTTTCATTTAAAACCCTGTATACATTTTATTACAATGCTGTGAACTCGTTCTAACGTAAGCTTTTCTGTACGTCGCATTTGGTTGGTATTTCAAGGATCGAATATGGTTTGTCGCGTTACACTTCTACAGTATAATCAAGTACAAACTATAATGCGTATATTATACAAAAGTTTATTTCACTGTTGACAATCGTTGCGTTGCGTAGCATCAGGCGAGAACGTAAGTTATACAATGTAATACGTCGATAAAGGAGAGTCTTTTGCAGAAGACGCTTACTCTTCCGGAACACCTGGTCTTATTCTCTTGTGCTTTTCCGAGAGTCTCCATGTTAATCTTTCCTTTGTTCCTATTTTGCCCCTAGTTTAATCGATTTTGAGTTCGGATTATGGTTTTGTTGACGCTTTGGTATTCTCTGATATTTTTTTAACGACTCGGTATTTTATTTCATCTGTTTGGAGAGACAATTTCGCTCACAAATATACATTTGTACATGTACCGTATAACCTTTTTGTAGATCAACAATTCGTCACTAATACATCAAACTTCACCACTAATAATGTGTTGGTGACTCTCCACAACTCGACAGGGTTAATGGCGGCCGTATAAGTACATTTGTAAACACACGTTGACAGAGATTACGGACAAGATGAAACTGTAATACAAGTGTATCCAGTCCGCGCCTGCTTTATCATTATAAAACATTATACGGTCAAAGACCGCAATAGGAATAGTTTCGTAGTGACTGTTTTGTCCTCTAGCTATATATCTATATATTACGGGACAGTTACCTCTAGTTTTACGTATTTATTTACTTATTCACTAGTACGTCTTGTGATAAGTTTCTGGTTCGCGTGTCGTTTGGGGTTAAAACAACGCCATTATTGGTTCCGCTAGCTATGTACATCGGAGCTCCCTCCCCATGTTCGGGGATAGGGTCGGCCCGCTGTACCCCTCCCCATGTTCGGGGATAGGGTCGGCCCGCTGTACCCATCCCCATGTTTTTTGCACGATTTGGGGCAAGAGGGACTCCCGACAATCGGGGATTGCATTATTTCATCTCTGCTTAGGGAAAATTCAAGAAACTGAAGTTGATCTGCTGTCTTGGTAATCAGGACCCAGTAAATGTCCTAAAACGGTTACCCGTGGAGGCCAGTCTATGGAAGAGGACGTCACACACACATGTGCTGCACCTTATAAATTTAGTAATAGATACAGTATGCCGAAAAAATGAATTACACTGCATAAAAAAACTTAGAAAACAAAGAAGAAAAGGCAAGATATTTACAACTTCAATGGAACGACTCCTGTCAGTGTATTTCAGGGAGAGGTGAGGGCTCCCAAATCTAAAGGCCTCCTAACCTCTGTCAGTGGTGACATTATTTCATGCTATAATTATGGTAGAGTTATTTCAAACTCTAAAGTTGGTTGTGAAACATTCAATGAATATTGTGTCATTGTTATTAAAGCATTAGAGTGAATCTTAAAGATGTTCATTTAAGGAATCACTGTACCTTTAAACCTGAAGATAAGAATGTTTTTACTAATTATAACTTGTGTTCTTTCACAAAAGTTAATAGGTTATGTCAATAACACGATTTAAAAACTACAAGTGAAATAAATAAGCAGGTGTTGACAGCAATTCTATAAGGGTTCTCACATCATGTGTAAATCCTGCAAGTGGGGTATAATAAACTTGTATTTCTCAGTCGGACAGTCTCGTCTGAGAAGGGTGATCTACTCAATATAAATGAGTATACTCCCTAGCATTCCAATATCCAAAAGAGATGTTCCACCATCAAGAGAGATGTTCTACCATCAAGAGAGATGTTCCACCATTAGCTTTCGGCGTGTCATGGTACCTAAAGGTCGGACTTCTGTTGCCAGATCGAGGCATTGGATAAAAAAGTAGAGAATACCGAAGTGTCAACAGGATCGATTTCAAAATCGATTAAACTATGGGCAAAATATGAACAAAGGAAAAAGACCAAGTGTTCATGAAGAGTATAAGTATTTTCTTCTTCCTCGACGACACCTGCCATATAAGGCGACCATAAACTTGCGCTTAATGCTCATCAACCTGCATCTCTCGAATCCCTGTGTAGAACTGTAAGTTTGTTTGTCAGAAGTCGACATCTATCACGAAAGTCTCGATATTTAGAGCAAGCCCTATAATAACGAGTCAACTGCGACATGAAAACACTATAGGTTGGAGAAGAAGGGATGTTACTATCCAGAAAGTGAAAGTTCACAATTGGAAAATTGAAATCGTAACGTTTATATCAATTACAGAGAAAATAAGAGTGGGAAGGTCAGGCTGGGGTATCGGGGTTAGAGGCTACGTCTCATTGCTAAAGGGAGTCCCTCAGACTCAATATTGGGTCCGTGATTTTTAGCATTTCTATTTATGATTTATGTCCATATGCTAAATGTTCATACCTGATAATTTTGAAGATGCTTAACAACAAGTCGTACAGGATATAATATCTAAACTTCCAGGTTGGTGACTTCCGGTGTCAGGAGAGGACCAGCGTACGTAAACACAGGTGGTAAAAATATGAAATTCTTTCTAGCCATCGATGTGATTGGGTCCAAATATTTTCATCAGCGGCATGGTTTAGCTATTTATCTTATTCTAAACCAAGTCAGAACTTTATTATTCTGAATATGTGAACTGACCACTGTGAACTACCTGTTCCGCCGCCATATGCATTCCGAACATTCCATTACCTGGTCTACGTTTACCTTTGTGTAACGATATACACCCATCTATATGCCGAGTATAACAACATCTTATTATACCTTTTGAACATATATATTGACAATAATGGTTCCAACATTCGACAAAGTGTGCGAGTAATCACTGAACTTAGTGACCCGTCAGTTATTAATGAAGTTGTCGGTTAGCTGATGAACAATTCGTTATTTAAAGAGTCATTGTTTTCTCAACTAGGCATTCCTAGTCTTACTGAGAAAATTGGAGCCTTAGAATCCATGACTGACGTCATGGAACAGTATTCGAGGCGCACATGTCTTAAGTTTAGAAGTATACCCGAGTCTGAAGGTATAGACACAGATGAACTTGTGATTAAAACATGTAATGAAACTCTTGGTGTCATGGTTACTATTAATGACATTAGTAGATCCCATCTTGTTGGTCCAGCTAACAAGAAACACCCTTGGGACATCATCGTGCGTTTCTTATCATATCGCACTAGAGCGTCTGTGTATGATGCCAGATTCAGTCTTTTCCCTAAGAAAGATGGATCTTTCAGTACGTCATCTCCGCCTGCTTCCAAGGCTGGTAATCAGAGCAGCTCAGCATCCCATCTTCCTCTTCTCCTCACGCTCTTCGTCTGTACGTCAACGAGGCTCTCACCAAGCAACGGGCCCATGTGTATTCCAAAGCTAGGTATCTCAAATACGAGGGTTACATTTTTGGCACGTGGACAAACGACGGTCGTATTGTGATTCGTAAGTCTAATGGTGACCGCTTCCAGGTAACGAGACTTATTGAATTGTAATCCTACCCTGATCCCAACATGCCATCTCGCGATCGTGATTCTGGGGACCCTCGTACCTCACAGCGTGATTCAGGTGCTGTCAGAGGACGTGGTGGTAATAACCGTGGCAGGAGACGCGCAACTCCTCATCACCGCTCTGGTACCCAGACCAGCAACCTCTTTGAGCCACTGCAGCCTCGACCTGAAACTGAATGACCTATGACTTATGCATATTTTATGCGATCTATATGACTGTCTCATTAATGTTTATGCATCATAATTGTATGTATACAGTACACTTTTTTTCTAATTATATCTATGTTTATGGCATGATTCCATCATGAACCTAACTTGTCACGAAAAAAACCCCAAGTAACCTGTTTTTCTCCTATCCACGTTTTTTTTTAAATGTACTGATAGATCTATATGGTCTAAGTCATAGTTCACATAAAGTTTACATAATAAATAGTAATGTGACATAACCCTCATTTACATCCTGACATCACCCCATCTACCTTACATAGACCCATACAGCTGCATGTCCATTTATATGCCGATAGGCATGCGACCACTTGTGTTTGTGGTCAACGCACATGTACATATGCCTATATATGATCCTGGTCGTTTCAATACACAATGTGTATATACATGTTAGTATAAAAATATGCATAAAATCTCAGTCTAATCACACATGCATAAATATATTGATGACAATAATGATACACTATATAGCGGTATGGGAAGGATCTCTATCAATTTCAAACATACAACGTATGGAGGTTTTCTCCATTCAAATTCAATTGTTTATCTTGTGTAGTTCGACCAGACGTGCAAAAACTCATGAGTTTGGTTTTAAGAACCTTAACTGTCACGGAGAAGATATTATAATTGTCACTAACGTAAAAATAATGGAAGCGTGTACGAAATGGCCAATAAATTTAAATATGTGTCGCTTTCTGGATTGTCACAAACCAAAGTTTACATAAAAAGTTGGCAGTTGCTGTGTGAAATGTGTTATAAGTAATTAGTCTAAATGTGTATGCGTCCCGCTAGGGCCGTTACTGTCTAAACAATGCAGACATTTAACATGATTCCATAAGCTTTATGTCCTCAGCATGTTAACACCATCACACCGTGACTTACACTTTATGTTGTAAAACCAAGACGTGTACCAGATTCCGGTACAAGACTCTTCCTCGACTGAAGTCATTAGTTAAACTAAGCTGAGTTTTAAGTTATCATCCGAACGATGGATACTCTTGTTACAATATGGCCGGCGTATTCGATGGCTGATCTAAGTTTTCCAAATGCTTGATCATGATGATTTAATATTAAAAGAGTCGTTCACCCCTTGTGGGTGAGACAGGGGAATCTCAACCCGAGGGGTAAGATTCTTAAGTTGCCAAACACGAGGCTTGCTGAGTGTTTGGTAACTTAGGAATCTTACTTCGAGGGCTGAGATCCCCTGTCTCAATACCCAGTGTGTGAATGGTTATTTTTCTCTCACCCTGTTAAACCTCATCATATTTATCTGATACTGAAGTTGCATCAATGCAAGACAATGCTGATGTGATGTGTTTGAGTTGTCGACGTGACGTCATTGTAATGTTGCCGTGACATCATGACATTGTTTCTAAGACGTCACACAATTGTTGAGAACGTGCAAAAAGCACGTGTAGCTTGTCTCAACTCTAGGTTGAGATAAGAAGATCTCACACCGGTAAAAGTGCGGACATCCCTGTCCAGCGTAAGAGAAAAGTTTGTTGTTCGGACTTTGAGTTGAGATATATCTTCTGTCGCAATATAAGTGTTCGAATGTAAATATCGTGACCAGTTTAGCAATCGATGGTCATTACATGTAAAACAAACGTAAAAACTACAAGACGAATCGACAGGCACTGTTAACTATCGAGTGACAGATACATTTGTAACTTGATCATAGATATCAGAGTATAGTATAGGACTATTGGTCCGCTAAGTGGTGATATCATAGATATCAGAGTATAGTATAGGACTATTGGTCCGCTAAGTGGTGATATCAGAGATATCAGAGTATAGTATAGGACTATTGGTCCGCTAAGTGGTGATATCAGAGATATCAGAGTATAGTATAGGACTATTGGTCCGCTAAGTGGTGTTGTTGTGGGAGGATCGATGGTCAGAAGACCTCTCTGTACATTGTATATAAAAACACGAAATTTTAATCGTCGACGGGATTAAGTAATATTATAACATTCTAATTTCTCTCTCTCTATTTTTTTTTATCAATTCAAATCATATATCAATGGAAAGAACAGATATGTTTCTACTAACTGATACATGTAATCAAGTCTCAGAAGGTTGTTCACGAAATGTCGCCACCCATGTTCAAAAATATTCACCAGTCTCCAACACCATTTTCTAAAAAAAGTCGCCGTCTAAATTCACACGATCTGAAAGTAACACTTCACAGAATACCACTTGCGAGATCCCGTAACGGTGTCTATTCACATTATATTCACACAGAGTGAACCATTCGTCCCAATCCTAAAATGTCGAGCGCCTCGTTTGGAGTAGCTACTACTTTTTTTAGACTCTGGTATGACCAGGCCATGGTACAGAACCAAAAGCTTTCTTCACAGGGGCGAGCCCTCAACTCCATGGTACAGAACCCAAAGCCTTCTTCACAGGGGCGAGCCCTCAACTCCATGGTACAGAACCCAAAGCCTTCTTCACAGGGGCGAACGCTCAACTCCATGGTACAGAACCCAAAGCCTTCTTCACAGGGGCGAACGCTCAACTCCATGGTACAGAACCCAAAGCCTTCTTACAGGGGCGAACCCTCAACTCCATGGTACAGAACCAAAAGCCTTCTTCACAGGGGCGAGCCCTCAACTCCATGGTACAGAATCAAAAGCCTTCTTCACAGGGGAGAGCCCTCAACTCCATGGTACAGAACCAAAAGCCTTCTTCACAGGGGCGAACGCTCAACTCCATGGTACAGAACCCAAAGCCTTCTTACAGGGGCGAACCCTCAACTCCATGGTACAGAACCAAAAGCCTTCTTCACAGGGGCGAGCCCTCAACTCCATGGTACAGAACCAAAAGCCTTCTTACAGGGGCGAGCCCTCAACTCCATGGTACAGAACCAAAAGCCTTCTTCACAGGGGCGAACGCTCAACTCCATGGTACAGAACCCAAAGCCTTCTTCACAGAGGCGAACCCTCAACTCCATGGTACAGAACCAAAAGCCTTCTTCACAGGGGAGAGCGTTCAACTCCATGGTACAGAACCCAAAGCCTTATTCACAGGGGAGAGCGTTCAACTCCATGGTACAGAACCAAAAGCCTTCTTCACAGGGGCGAGCCCTCAACTCCATGGTACAGAACCCAAAGCCTTCTTCACAGAGGCGAACCCTCAACTCCATGGTACAGAACCAAAAGCCTTCTTCACAGGGGCGAACGCTCAACTCAATGGTACAGAACCCAAAGCCTTCTTAATAGGGGCGAATGCTAAACTCCATAGTACAGAACCAAAAGCCTTCTTCACAGGGGCGAACGCTCAACTCCATGGTACATAACCCATAGCCTTCTTCACAGGGGCGAACGCTCAACTCCATGGTACATAACCTAAAGCTTTCTTCACGGTACATACAATGTAACCAAAGGCCCAAGTTTTCAACCTATCAGTGCCTTGTCCTCGTATGCAGTACATAATAATATTTACATCATAACATTTAACAAGGCAAACCTGTTCACATTTAATACATTTTAAAACTTTCAGCTGGATTTGATGAAAAGTTGCACGTACAGTGTATCTGTAAACCTCTGTGTAAACGAACAGCTCGTTGCCAAATAAAAACATATTTAAATCTAAATTAACTGAATATATCTTCACTGAATGTGAAAAAAAGTTAAACATCCTGCTATATTTTAAAGCTTGCATTTTCAGCAATCGTTACACAGAACAAATCATATTTCAAAGAGCTGCACTGATGCCAGTGTCTCCTGTGTAATATATTTGAATAACGTTCGCCAAAATTATAATAAGATGGTAGAGACGAATACGCACCATTTCACATAGAAGAATTTGAGGCTATTTAAAAAATGGTAGTTTTTTATTCCATTGTATTGCTGCTTAAATCTGAAGTTATTCAAATTAATCAGATTTGCCCCTCAAACTTCATAAGTTTACACCAAAACAAAGAACACAATATTTTATAATTCATGACAAAGTTGTTGTTGTTGATGAACCTGAAGACTTTTTCATGCTTGATTTTTATAATATATGAAAATCACATTGCATATGTATTATACACAACCAACTGTTTACAAATACCATAAATATTATTAATAGCAGAGACGTCTCCGGTTTAGTGTAAAGCCTTAAGGACTAGGTACAGCCATTTTGGTTGTTACCTGGATGAAAATGGTAATATTGAAATTTTAATGTTTCCTTCCAATACATGGCATAAGCTTTATCCCATTATGTTAAATATTGATATAAAATGCAGTTAAGCCCCCAACATTAAAAAAATCTGTACTTAGGAAAAAAATATTTAGTAAATAATATCGAAATGGGAGTGCGCAAATATGTTTCATATAATTATTTGAAACATTTAAAAAAAATAATACAAAGTTACTACAATGCTCATAGAATGATAACCCAGTGTTAAAATTTCGATTTTATTCTGTAAATCAGAGTATCAGGGAGAAATACACAGGTACCCCCTCTAAAAAATGTCGTCCATTGCATGCTGTTTTCAGTTCAGGTAAAAGTAGTTACCTGTATCTCGTGGGGGCAATATAGGGGCATTATTTTATATTGAATAGGTCATTTGTCATGTAAATGTAAGTTTCGTGTCAAAAAAGGTTTACAATTAAAATAATAACACTGACATAACGTAATTTACATTTACGATACGGTTACCTAATTACTAATTAAGTTTGAGAAATTTAGTTTGATACCAATGTGCCTCAACTGCCACACATGTTTACGATGGCAACAATTTACGCTAGCGATGTTTGACAGGTGCGAAGCCGAGAACGAATCGGTATAATCAGTGAGTTAATAATGTCCGATCCACGCGGAAGGGTATAATATATACGAATTCCATCAGAATTTATACAACACAAATTAAACTTTGTTGACAATTCTTTTAAAATCATTTAATTACCTAAAAAACACTGCCGGAAGTGCCGAACAACATCTTTTCACGTGCTATACATTCGCCTAAAAATGGAAAACTGGCAATCGCTAAACACAATTTATCGTGATAGGAACGGGCTGTTTCTGCTTTGTGACGATATACCAAGTAACAATTACCTTTACTGCATGCTTGAATCCAATTTAATTGTTAATTTTGTCGGGGTTTCACCATGCCTCTAAGTAAGGCGTATGAATATCTAAAACAGTAAATAGTTCAAAATGGAGGGCATAGGATAATTTTTCGCTACATGCTACGGGAAGATGTTTGATTTAAGAGATCTGACATAATGTCATAACTCATCATACCGCAGACGGTAAGATTTTTGTTTTGGCTATGCGGCGTGCCACATAAATTTGCCGATCGGCGATGGAAACTTTAAAAATTTGATCCAGATGTAATCGGTGTCCTGAATGTACGTAAATTGCCATTCATGTGACGAGTACGTTCTCTTATTCTGCGGTTTTCAATTGAAAGAGAGATTTATTCAAAAATCGAAGGCTCGTCTATCATTCTGTGTATATTAAAGTAACAAAAAATGATATTCATTGTTTTTATTATCTTTCGCAGTATTCTGCAAACGTGCACGCGTTTTTAGACATATAACATCAAATATTAGAAAAACCACCAAACGTACCAAAATATGGTTGAAATGATCGATTCTCCATCACAAAATGTACTTTGTGGTCTATTTTGGTCATGTATTTTGCAGTATTTAATAAAATAACAAGTTTTGGTAAAACACCTCCGCCATATTGAATTGTCCTGTACCTAGTCCTTAACTAAACAGGCCCAAATATGTGATGTTTCTTCTATAGTCAAAGGGAAATAACTCTAAATAACAAAGTAAAATACATTGATAGCTAAAATTTTCAGATTCCACAAACCAGTTTTTGTTTGTGATTTATATAATTAGACTCTTTGTGACATAAATTAACACATTGTAACTTCAGTCATCTTTAATGTGACGTCAGCAATTCAATTTGCAACTGACAGCATCTGCTTTCTGGTTCAAAACAGTTCAAAATAACTAAATAAAGCATAGCTTCTCTACCAAACAATAAAAAAAAATATATGAATATTTTAGCAAATATTGTTATAATTCTATAACATATATATCTATTGCTGTCACTCAATAGCAATGTGTGTTACATGACCATAACGACATTTACTAAATTATTCGTTGTTTAAGGAAACCACACGTCACAGATATGTTGACCTATGGTATTTAAATTGCTCACTTAAGCTGTACAACTAAACTAGAAAAACTATCATGAACTAAAATAACTAAACTTAACACTAGAAGCAATAAGTACATTTGTGAACAGACTGATCATGTGGTGTTGCTCCTAATTGACTTTTCCTTATTTGGTTGTTCATACCCGTGTAAGTGTACAATTAAAACCTGGAGAGCAGATTAAAATAATTCGTCAAAGAGAAGTGTTTAAGTCGGTATTACACTAATCTGGGCCTCGTTACAATAGCCGAGTGTCGTTCACCACATCTGTGTATTAGGGTATTTAGAATTGGACACTGTCGTGATCGCAGGTATTTTACAGGTAATTTACAGGTAATTTACCGGTACTACCAGGTGATTACTGCATACCTGTATATTGTATCTCAATGTATACATTAGTTATTTAAACAACGAAGGACATATTAGCGGGCCTATATCGCTGTAGTTTTTTTTCTTAAAAATCTTAATGTGTTTGTCATGTGTAAAAGGGAAAACAAACAGTGTCGATACACATAGCGTGTCTGTGTGTCGGACAGAGTGGGGGTCGTATCTACCGACAGATCTAGAGGCGCGGGAGGTCTGGCGATAGTACTGGATCATGTACGTATTACTCTAGAGGTCTGTGGACTATGGTACAATTCCACTGATTTCCACCTGACTCAGAAACGTATGTGTTGTGAACATTGGGATAAGGAGAACTAACTGATCATTTATATATCAGTATTGTGAACTACATCGTGTCTGTGTTGATTTGGCATTGGGGTCCAGGTTTAATTTGTTATCAACAATTCGGTACTAGATGACATAACAGCTCCGTAAGGGATACAAACCGGTCTGTCTGTGTAACTGTTTAAGTTTCACCAAGGTCACCAATGCTATTGTCATGTAGTGATATTTTACTGGTGTTGGAATACCGCTTCTATTTGTTCCGTGTACAACATTTAGGCTGTGAAACTTTCCAGACTATCAACATCTGAGAACATGTATGTCACAGTAGTCAGTGGCTCTAACAGTGAAGGATAGTAACATACATGTATGTCACAGTAGTCAGTGGCTCTAACAGTGAAGGATAGTAACATACATGTATGTCACAATAGTCGGTGGCTCTAACAGTGAAGGATAGTAACATACATGTATGTCACAATAGTCGGTGGCTCTATACAGTGAAGGATAGTAACATACATGTATGTCAAAATAGTCGGTGGCTCTATACAGTGAACGATAGTAACATACATGTATGTCAAAATAGTCAGTGGCTCTAACAGTGAACGATAGTAACATACATGTATGTCAAAATAGTCGGTGGCTCTATACAGTGAACGATAGTAACATACATGTATGCCACAATAGTCGGTGGCTCTATACAGTGAACGATAGTAACATACATGTATGTCACAATAGTCGGTGGCTCTATACAGTGAACGATAGTAACATACATGTATGTCAAAATAGTCGGTGGCTCTATACAGTGAAGGATAATAACATACATGTATGCCACAATACCGGAAGTCGGTGGCTCAATACAGCGCAGGATAATAACGTAATAGTCGGTGGCTCTATACAGTGAACGATAGTAACATACATGTATGTCACAATAGTCGGTGGCTCTATACAGTGAAGGATAGTAACATACATGTATGTCACAATAGTCGGTGGCTCTAACAGTGAACGATAGTAACATACATGTATGTCACAATAGTCGGTGGCTCTATACAGTGAAGGATAGTAACATACATGTATGTCACAATAGTCGGTGGCTCTATACAGTGAACGATACTAACATACATGTATGTCACAATAGTCGGTGGCTCTATACAGTGAACGATAGTAACATACATGTATGTCACAATAGTCGGTGGCTCTATACAGTGAAGAGGGAACCAAGAAGTTCCGGAAACAGCCGCCATGGTTCGTCTTCGTGATACCCGGATGTACAAAATTCTGGCGGACGGAAGTCTGGCTGAGATATCTTCAGAATGCATTCAGCACGTGCAGAGTGGTAAGGACATTAACCTCCGTGACGAGAATACTGGCGAGACGTACCTACACCTAATGGCCGATTATATAGACCGTTTCCGGTGTCCCCAGGGCGCCGCCGTCATCTACGTCATGGCCTGTAAGGGCGTCGACCTCGACATCCTTGACAACAAGGGCGACGCGTTCCTCCACAGGATCATGCGCAGACCCTATACGTACCGGGCCGTGGTCGCAGTGATCAGGTGAGTTACGTCATATTGGTATGTAGATTACCATGTGGGATGGAGTGACGGAGTTCATGACGTCACGTTGCTTGGTAAAGGATAAAATAAGATTGAGTGAGGTAGTTCATGACGTCACGTTGCTTGGTAAAGGATACAATAAGATAGAGTGAGGTAGGACCTAGTTCATGACGCCACGTTGCTTGGTAAAGGATAAAATAAGATAGAGTGAGGTAGGACCTAGTTCATGACGTCACGTTGCTTGGTAAAGGATAAAATAAGATAGAGTGAGGAAGAACCTAGTTCATGACGTCACGTTGCTTGGTAAAGGATAAAATAAGATAGAGTGAGGTAGTTCATGACGTCACGTTGCTTGGTAAAGGATAAAATAAGATAGAGAGAGGTAGGACCTAGTTCATGACGTCACGCTGCTTGGTAAAGGATAAAATAAGATAGCGTGTGGTACTTCTAGACGTCACGTTGCTTGGTAAAGGATAAAATAAGATAGAGTGAGGTAGTTCATGACGTCACGTTGCTTGGTAAAGTATAAAATAAGATAGAGTGAGGTAGGAGCTAGTTCATGACGTCACGTTGCTTGGTAAAGGATAAAATAAGATAGAGTGAGGTAGGACCTATTTAATGACGTCACGTTGCTTGGTAAAGGATAAAATAAGATTGAGTGAGGTAGAACCTAGTTCATGACGTCACGTTGCTTGGTAAAGGATAAAATAAGATAGAGTGAGGTAGTTCATGACGTCACGTTGCTTGGTAAAGGATAAAATAAGATAGAGTGTGGTAGTCCATGACGTCACGTTGCTTGGTAAAGGATAAAATAAGATAGAGTGAAGTAGGACCTAGTTCAAGACGTCACGTTGCTTTGTAAAGGATAAAATAAGATAGAGTGAGGTAGGACCTAGTTCATGACGTCACGTTGCTTGGTAAAGGATAAAATAAGATAGCGTGTGGTAGTCCATGACGTCACGTTGCTTGGTAAAGGATAAAATAAGATTGAGTGAGGTAGGACCTAGTTCATGACGTCACGTTGCTTGGTAAGGTTAAAATAAGATAGAGTGAGGTAGGACCTAGTTCATGACGTCACGTTGCTTGGTAAAGGATAAAATAAGATAGAGTGAGGTAGGACCTAGTTCCTGACGTCACGTTGCTTGGTAAAGGATAAAATAAGATAGAGTGAGGTAGGACCTTGTTCATGACGTCACGTTGCTTTGTAAAGGATAAAATAAAATAGAGTGAGGTAGTTCATGACGTCACGTTGCTTGGTAAAGGATAAAATAAGATAGAGTGAGGTAGTTCATGACGTCACGTTGCTTGGTAAAGGATAAAATAAGATAGAGAGAGGTAGGACCTAGTTCATGACGTCACGCTGCTTGGTAAAGGATAAAATAAGATAGCGTGTGGTACTTCTAGACGTCACGTTGCTTGGTAAAGGATAAAATAAGATAGAGTGAGGTAGTTCATGACGTCACGTTGCTTGGTAAAGTATAAAATAAGATAGAGTGAGGTAGGAGCTAGTTCATGACGTCACGTTGCTTGGTAAAGGATAAAATAAGATAGAGTGAGGTAGGACCTATTTAATGACGTCACGTTGCTTGGTAAAGGATAAAATAAGATTGAGTGAGGTAGAACCTAGTTCATGACGTCACGTTGCTTGGTAAAGGATAAAATAAGATAGAGTGAGGTAGTTCATGACGTCACGTTGCTTGGTAAAGGATAAAATAAGATAGAGTGTGGTAGTCCATGACGTCACGTTGCTTGGTAAAGGATAAAATAAGATAGAGTGAAGTAGGACCTAGTTCAAGACGTCACGTTGCTTTGTAAAGGATAAAATAAGATAGAGTGAGGTAGGACCTAGTTCATGACGTCACGTTGCTTGGTAAAGGATAAAATAAGATAGCGTGTGGTAGTCCATGACGTCACGTTGCTTGGTAAAGGATAAAATAAGATTGAGTGAGGTAGGACCTAGTTCATGACGTCACGTTGCTTGGTAAGGTTAAAATAAGATAGAGTGAGGTAGGACCTAGTTCATGACGTCACGTTGCTTGGTAAAGGATAAAATAAGATAGAGTGAGGTAGGACCTAGTTCCTGACGTCACGTTGCTTGGTAAAGGATAAAATAAGATAGAGTGAGGTAGGACCTTGTTCATGACGTCACGTTGCTTTGTAAAGGATAAAATAAAATAGAGTGAGGTAGTTCATGACGTCACGTTGCTTGGTAAAGGATAAAATAAGATAGAGTGAGGTAGTTCATGACGTCACGTTGCTTGGTAAAGGATAAAATAAGATAGAGTGAGGTAGGACCTAGTTCATGACGTCACGTTGCTTTGTAAAGGATAAAATAAGATAGAGTGAGGTAGTTCATGACGTCACGTTGCTTGGTAAAGGATAACATAAGATAGCGTGCGGTAGTTCATGACGTCACGTTGCTTGGTAAAGGATAAAATAAGATAGGGTGAGGTAGGACCTAGTTCATGACGTCACGTTGCTTGGTAAAGGATAAAATAAGATAGAGTGAGGTAGGAGCTAGTTCATGACGTCACATTGCTTAATGTATCTTAGGACTAAGTAGGATTAAGCGGTAAGTATAGAACTTTGGAGGGTGAATGCAAGGGAGGAAGAATGGAGTATAAATTGGCCAGACATTCGTGGTAGATATGTCCATTTTGTGTTTATCTTTATTTCGTTCTGGTGAAAAGGCAGTGTTTTATTGAGAACATCATTGTCCATTAGGGCTTATTACTATGCACCAACTTTAACGTAACCGACATCGATGCCATCATCACATTTTGATTTTGACGATTGGCCGTGATACCGTAGTATAGTAGTAACACAGTCACTATAGTACGGAAGTACAGACAATCGCTAGGAATGTACAAGTACGTTATTATACCACTTATAATCTTCTTGATGAGATTATCTAAATTCTTGATTTATTCTTGATAATCCAATTACGTCTAATTTACTATAAATAAAAACTCACTTGATACACCTGTAAGTGGCCAGGCCACTTATTCTTCTGGTTTATAATAGAAATAGTTGATCTTACGTTGAAGTATCAACACATCTACTACTAGTGCCTTTTCATGGTTCGTCAAAACACCCGATACGGATTGGACGAATTTACGTCAACACTTGAAAGATGAAGTAACACAAACATATGCTGCACCTTTTAAATTTAGTAATAGATACAGTATGCCAAAAAAGAAAAGAATTTAACTGCATCATACAGGTATTTCGTTCTCATAAGACTCTTCAATGATACCAGGGGCCAAACGTTAGGAATTGAACATTTCTAAACTATTGTAGAAGCAGAAGGGTCAGGTGCGTAAAACCCAATTAATTGATGAATTTAGAATAACAATTAAATAAGTAAATGTACAGTACAATTTTAAATCGTATACTACGAATCCACGATTAAAACCGGCTAATTTAAAGTGATAATTCAAAAATTAAGAAAGGCAACGTGCCATGCAGAGTAAAAATATGAACATTTGATTGTATTGAGGTGCGGCGCCGACCCATTGGTAAAAAACAAGGAAGGCCTGACCCCCAGGGACGTTCTATTGCAGACCAAACCCGAGGGTTGGGAGGAGACACTTCACTGGTTCGACAAGTTCACGCCAGGTAACCGGTACATTACAAGTTCACGCCAGGTAACCGGTACATTACAAGTACACGCCAGGTAACCGATAATGTAAATAACAGTACAAATATACACCAGGTAACCGGTACATTACAAGTTCACGCCAGGTAACCGGTACATTACAAGTTCACGCCAGGTAACCGGTACTTTACAAGTTCACGCCAGGTAACCGGTACATTACAAGTTCACGCCAGGTAACCGGTACTGTAAATAACAGTACAAATATACACCAGGTAACCGGTACATTATAAGTTCACGCCAGGTAACCGGTACATTACAAGTTCATGCCAGGTAACCGGTACATTACAAGTTCACGCCAGTTTACCGGTACATTACAAGTTCACGCCAGGTAACCGGTACATTACAAGTTCACGCCAGGTAACCGGTACTGTAAATAACAGTACAAATATACACCAGGTAACCGGTACATTATAAGTTCACGCCAGGTAACCGGTACATTACAAGTTCATGCCAGGTAACCGGTACATTACAAGTTCACGCCAGTTTACCGGTACATTACAAGTTCACGCCAGGTAACCGGTACATTACAAGTTCACGCCAGGTAACCGGTACTGTAAATAACAGTACAAATATACACCAGGTAACCGGTACATTATAAGTTCACGCCAGGTAACCGGTACTGTAAATAACAGTACAAATATACACCAGGTAACCGGTAGATTGAAAATTCATGTCAGATAACCGGTACATAACATGTTCACGCCAGGTAACCGGTATATTACAAGTTCACGCCAGGTAACCGGTTCATTAAATGTTCACGCCAGGTAACAGGTACATGACATGTTCACGCCAGGTAACCGGTACATTACAAGTTCACGCAAAGTAACCGGTACATTATAAGTTCACGCCAGGTAATCGGTACATTACAAGTGCACGCCAGGTAACCCGTACATTACAAATTCACGCCAGGTAACCGGTACATTACATGTTCACGCCAGGTAGCCGGCACATTACAAGTTCACGCCAGGTAGCCGGTACATTACAAGTTCACGCCGGGTAACCGGTACAGTACATGTTCACGCCAGGTAACCGGTACATTACAAGTTCACGCCAGGTAAACGGTACATTACATGTTCACGCCAGGTAACCGGTTCATTAAATGTTCACGCCAGGTAACCGGTACATTGCATGTTCACGCCAGGTAACCGGTACATTACATGTTCACGCCAGGTAACCGGTTCATTAAATGTTCACGCCAGGTAACCGGTACATTGCATGTTTTCGCCAGGTAACCGTTACATTGCATGTTCACGCCATGCAACCGGTACATTATAAGTTCACGCCAGGTAACCGGTACATGTATTGAAGTATTTTTTCTCATTTCTATTTATCTGTCACCCAAATCGTATTCATATTGACTGGTAACAGTTCAGTGTTTATATTTTCATTACGGATAATTTTAAAATATGTCTGTATTTCTTTCTTTGGGATAAAGTCGGTAAACGTTATCCCCTTTTCCGTGTGTGTTCCTTTACTAGAAGAGCCTGATTTAAATCAATGTCATCTGAGCCATTGACTCAAAGCCATTAGACATGTTATCTTAGGCGGAGTGCGAAGTTTTGATATTACGTAGTCTAACATGGCATCAGAAATAACGTCATGTGATGTGGATTACAAATTGTAGTATACAGTGTGATATATTACAATTTGGTTTAGTAATGATACATAGGGGGAGGCAACACAAAATGTCAATGTAGTCGATATGAATACAATATCGGTGATAGAGAAATAATCATGTCGCCCTAACGCGGATTTATGAAGAGGGCACTAATTTTTTCGGTTTATACAATACCTTAATTTTTTTCATCATTCCATAAATAGATACGTGTATGATATCAGGATATAAATACGTGTATGATATCGAGATATAAATACGTGTATGATATTGGGATATAAATACGTGTTTGATATCGGGATATAAATACGTGTATGATATTGGGATATAAATATGTGTATGGTATCGGGATATAAATACGTGTATGATATCCGGATAAAAATACGTGTATGGTATCGGTATATAAATACGTGTATGATATAGGATATAAATACGTGTATGATATCGGGATATAAATACGTGTATGATATCGGGATATAAATACCTGTATGATATCGGGATATAAATACGTGTATGATATCGGAATATATATACGTGTATGATATCGGGATATAGATATATGTATGATATCGGGATATAAATACGTGTATGATATCGGGATATAAATACGTGTATGATATAGGATATAAATACGTGTATGATATCGGGATATAGATATATGTATGATATCGGGATATATATACTTGTATGGTATCGGGATATAAATACGTGTATGGTATCGGGATATAAATACGTGTATGATATAGGATATAAATACGTGTATGATATAGGATATAAATACGTGTATGATATAGGATATAAATACGTGTATGATATCGGGATATAAATACGTGTATGATATCGGGATATAAATACGTGTATGATATTGGGATATAAATACGTGTTTGATATCGGGATATAAATACGTGTATGATATCGGGAGATAAATATGTGTATGGTATCGGGATATAAATACGTGTATGATATCCGGATATAAATACGTGTATGGTATCGGTATATAAATACGTGTATGATATAGGATATAAATACGTGTATGATATCGGGATATAAATACGTGTATGATATCGGGATATAAATACCTGTATGATATCGGGATATAAATACGTGTATGATATCGGGACATAGATACGTGTATGATATCGGGATATAGATATATGTATGATATCGGGATATATATACTTGTATGGTATCGGGATATAAATACGTGTATGATATAGGATATAAATACGTGTATGATATAGGATATAAATACGTGTATGATATCGGGATATAAATACGTGTATGATATAGGATATAAATACGTGTATGGTATCGGGATATAAATACGTGTATGATATAGGATATAAATACGTGTATGATATAGGATATAATACGTGTATGATATCGGGATATAAATATGTGTATGATATCGGGATATAAATACGTGTATGATATCGGTATATATATATACTTGTATGGTATCGGTATATAAATACGTGTATGATATTGGGATATAAATACGTGTATGATATTGGGATATAAATACGTGTATGATATCGGGATATAAATACGTGTATGATATCGGGATATAAATACGTGTATGATATAGGATATAAATACGTGTATGATATCGTGATATAAATACGTGTATGATATCGTGATATAAATATGTGTATGATATCGGGATATAAATATGTGTATGATATCGGGATAAAAATACGTGTATGATATCGTGATAAAAATACGTGTATGATATCGGGATATAAATACGTGTATGATATCGGGACATAAATACGTGTATGATATAGGATATAAATACGTGTATGATATAGGATATAAATACGTGTATGATATCGGGATATAAATACGTGTATGATATAGGATATAAATACGTGTATGGTATCGGGATATAAATACGTGTATGATATAGGATATAAATACGTGTATGATATAGGATATAAATACGTGTATGATATCGGGATATAAATATGTGTATGATATCGGGATATAAATACGTGTATGATATCGGTATATATATATACTTGTATGGTATCGGTATATAAATACGTGTATGATATTGGGATATAAATACGTGTATGATATTGGGATATAAATACGTGTATGATATCGGGATATAAATACGTGTATGATATCGGGATATAAATACGTGTATGATATAGGATATAAATACGTGTATGATATCGGGATATAAATACGTGTATGATATAGGATATAAATACGTGTATGGTATCGGGATATAAATACGTGTATGATATAGGATATAAATACGTGTATGATATAGGATATAATACGTGTATGATATCGGGATATAAATATGTGTATGATATCGGGATATAAATACGTGTATGATATCGGTATATATATATACTTGTATGGTATCGGTATATAAATACGTGTATGATATTGGGATATAAATACGTGTATGATATTGGGATATAAATACGTGTATGATATCGGGATATAAATACGTGTATGATATCGGGATATAAATACGTGTATGATATAGGATATAAATACGTGTATGATATCGTGATATAAATACGTGTATGATATCGTGATATAAATATGTGTATGATATCGGGATATAAATATGTGTATGATATCGGGATAAAAATACGTGTATGATATCGTGATAAAAATACGTGTATGATATCGGGATATAAATACGTGTATGATATCGGGACATAAATACGTGTATGATATAGGATATAAATACGTGTATGATATAGGATATAAATACGTGTATGATATCGGGATATAAATACGTGTATGATATAGGATATAAATACGTGTATGGTATCGGGATATAAATACGTGTATGATATAGGATATAAATACGTGTATGATATAGGATATAAATACGTGTATGATATCGGGATATAAATATGTGTATGATATCGGGATATAAATACGTGTATGATATCGGTATATATATATACTTGTATGGTATCGGTATATAAATACGTGTATGATATTGGGATATAAATACGTGTATGATATTGGGATATAAATACGTGTATGATATCGGGATATAAATACGTGTATGATATCGGGATATAAATACGTGTATGATATAGGATATAAATACGTGTATGATATCGTGATATAAATACGTGTATGATATCGTGATATAAATATGTGTATGATATCGGGATATAAATATGTGTATGATATCGGGATAAAAATACGTGTATGATATCGTGATAAAAATACGTGTATGATATCGGGATATAAATACGTGTATGATATCGGGATATAAATACGTGTATGATATCGTGATATAAATATGTGTATGATATCGGGATATAAATATGTGTATGATATCGGGATAAAAATACGTGTATGATATCGTGATAAAAATACGTGTATGATATCGGGATATAAATACGTGTATGATATCGGGATATAAATACGTGTATGATATCGGGATATAAATACGTGTATGATATCGGGATATAAATATGTGTATGATATCGGGATATAAATACGTGTATGATATCGGGATATAAATACGTGTATGATATCGGGATATAAATACGTGTATGGTATCGGGATATAAATACGTGTATGATATCGGGATAAAAATACGTGTATGATATCGGGATATGAATACGTGTATGATATCGGGATATAAATACGTGTATGATATCGGGAGATAAATACGTGTTTGGTATCGGGATATAAATATGTGTATGATATCGGGATATAAATACGTGTATGATATCGGGATATAAATACGTGTATGATATCGGGTAATAGATATGTGTATGATATCGGGATATAAATACGTGTATGATATCGGGATATAAATACGTGTATGATATCGGGATATAAATATGTGTATGGTATCGGGATATAAATACGTGTATGATATAGGATATAAATACGTGTATGATATAGGATATAATACGTGTATGATATCGGGATATAAATATGTGTATGATATCGGGATATAAATACGTGTATGATATCGGTATATATATATACTTGTATGGTATCGGTATATAAATACGTGTATGATATTGGGATATAAATACGTGTATGATATTGGGATATAAATACGTGTATGATATCGGGATATAAATACGTGTATGATATCGGGATATAAATACGTGTATGATATAGGATATAAATACGTGTATGATATCGTGATATAAATACGTGTATGATATCGTGATATAAATATGTGTATGATATCGGGATATAAATATGTGTATGATATCGGGATAAAAATACGTGTATGATATCGTGATAAAAATACGTGTATGATATCGGGATATAAATACGTGTATGATATCGGGACATAAATACGTGTATGATATAGGATATAAATACGTGTATGATATCGTGATATAAATACGTGTATGATATAGGATATAAATACGTGTATGGTATCGGGATATAAATACGTGTATGATATAGGATATAAATACGTGTATGATATAGGATATAAATACGTGTATGATATCGGGATATAAATATGTGTATGATATCGGGATATAAATACGTGTATGATATCGGTATATAAATACGTGTATGGTATCGGTATATAAATACGTGTATGATATTGGGATATAAATATGTGTATGGTATAGGATATAAATACGTGTATGATATAGGATATAAATACGTGTATGATATCGGTATATAAATACGTGTATGATATAGGATATAAATACGTGTATGATATAGGATATAAATACGTGTATGATATCGGGATATAAATACGTGTATGATATCGGGATATAAATACGTGTATGATATAGGATATAAATACGTGTATGGTATCGGGATATAAATACGTGTATGATATAGGATATAAATACGTGTATGATAT
The DNA here is from genome assembly GCA_947623455.1 of Mimachlamys varia. Taxonomy (NCBI): domain Eukaryota; kingdom Metazoa; phylum Mollusca; class Bivalvia; order Pectinida; family Pectinidae; genus Mimachlamys; species Mimachlamys varia. Next base: position 7,996,637 of record OX392535.1, read on the forward strand.
AGGATATAAATACGTGTATGATATCGGGATATAAATATGTGTATGATATCGGGATATAAATACGTGTATGATATCGGTATATATATATACTTGTATGGTATCGGTATATAAATACGTGTATGATATTGGGATATAAATACGTGTATGATATTGGGATATAAATACGTGTATGATATCGGGATATAAATACGTGTATGATATCGGGATATAAATACGTGTATGATATAGGATATAAATACGTGTATGATATCGTGATATAAATACGTGTATGATATCGTGATATAAATATGTGTATGATATCGGGATATAAATATGTGTATGATATCGGGATAAAAATACGTGTATGATATCGTGATAAAAATACGTGTATGATATCGGGATATAAATACGTGTATGATATCGGGATATAAATACGTGTATGATATCGTGATATAAATATGTGTATGATATCGGGATATAAATATGTGTATGATATCGGGATAAAAATACGTGTATGATATCGTGATAAAAATACGTGTATGATATCGGGATATAAATACGTGTATGATATCGGGATATAAATACGTGTATGATATCGGGATATAAATACGTGTATGATATCGGGATATAAATATGTGTATGATATCGGGATATAAATACGTGTATGATATCGGGATATAAATACGTGTATGATATCGGGATATAAATACGTGTATGGTATCGGGATATAAATACGTGTATGATATCGGGATAAAAATACGTGTATGATATCGGGATATGAATACGTGTATGATATCGGGATATAAATACGTGTATGATATCGGGAGATAAATACGTGTTTGGTATCGGGATATAAATATGTGTATGATATCGGGATATAAATACGTGTATGATATCGGGATATAAATACGTGTATGATATCGGGTAATAGATATGTGTATGATATCGGGATATAAATACGTGTATGATATCGGGATATAAATACGTGTATGATATCGGGATATAAATATGTGTATGGTATCGGGATATATATACGTGTATGATATAGGATATAAATACGTGTATGTATGATACAGGATATAAATACGTGTATGGTATCGGGATATAAATACGTGCATGATGTCGGGATATAAATACGTGTATGATATAGGATATGAATACGTGTATGTTATCGGGATATAAATACATAATGTACGTGTATGGTATCGGGATATAAATACGTGTATGTATGATATCGGGATATAAATACGTGTATGTTATCGGGATATAAATACGTGTATGTTATCGGGATATAAATATATGTATAATATCAGGATATAAATACGTGTATGTTATCGGGATATAAATATATGTATAATATCAGGATATAAATACGTGTACATATATGTATGATATCGGGTTTAAATGCTATCGGGGGGATGATGCCGATATTTTACACAGTTTCTGTACTTTGTGCTTATAAGTTATCGTTACTGTTTTGAAATTCCAGGTTTATACAGGGCAGTGATCGAGGAGAAACCAGACAAGGCGCTTGTGGAGAAATTACTCAAATATCTATGTCGGACAAGTGTTGTGAAAAACGAGAAACTAGTCTGTCTCAAAACAATCGCCAAACAGAACAGCTGGAATCTCGATCTGATGGAACTCCTGGAGAAATACGAAAATACCGTAGAGTTTGCTTTGGCTCTTTTGACTGGCAAGGAACAGGCCGTACGTCAATTCTTCAGGGATGGTGGGTATCTCCTTAATTGATGTTATGTTGCCCGTACGTCAATTCTTCAGGGATGGTGGGTATCTCCTTAATTATTGTTATGTTAAAATAAATACATATTGATACAAGTCCAAGCGTTAATATTTATCAGCACTTCAATGGTCACTACTTAGCTGAGGGCAGGGACGAAATCTTCAATGAAGACAATATAGAAATTGAATTTACAAGATCATAATTGGCTTCATGTATATATACCTATAGTTCCTTTTTTGATATTCCGGCAGTTCACTTGGTTGAATATGTTCACGACCTGTAGATATATTTTTTCGTTTTAATTTCAGTGCCAAACGCGATGGAAAACATTGATATCAACATCACTGACCACAGCTATCAGTACCGATATCCAGATTACCCTGAAATTTCCCTTCCGATTCTCGCGGCATTGTGGGAAGGCAACATGGAGGAAAACGTTGCTGTTCTAATAGAAATGGGAGTTGACTCGTCCGTTTTGTTTTCGTATAACCCGGATGTTGAGCCCCAGAAACCACTGTTCTTCCAGGTATTGCTATTGTTTCGTTTGTTGCTGACATTTCCATAAAACTATATACGGTAAATAAAGTAAATATATTGTTATATATAGTAAATCGTTTCATGATTCGTAAACATATTTTGATGTATTCTGTGAAATACACCAACGTTGTTTGTTTATATTGACTTTACTTAAGATATACTTATGATAATTAAACTTGCTGTTGATTTCCTTATCATTTGTAAGTGTTTAGTAACTCGTTAACGTTTCTGTTGTCTACTCTAGGTACTGAGTGACGTGGTCACGCCTTCGGACTCTATAGTACACCAGGTGCTAGAAGCTTCAGACATGTCCGTCCGAAATCAGGATGGACAGACAATTGTGTACGAGGTGATAGCACAAGATTATCCTGACAATTTCATTATCAGTCTTTTTAAATATGGCGTCAATATCGCCTCACGAGACAAGTATGGCCGCACAGCACGTGACTTCGCCGAGGTTATTGAGAAGCCGCGTTATTGTAGACTTATAGACACGTGCGTGGTGGAGATGGTCAAGGAGTGTAATCTAGAGGGTGTGGAGAACCTCCTCAGGCACGGGTACGACCACCTCCTGGACGTCCGAGACAGACACACGGACAACTCCGTCATCCACATTGGGAGGTGTCGGTCATCAGCCATGGGCGACCTCCTGGGGAAGGTGGACGCGGTCAAGGTCAGATTCTAAAGTATCAGATATTATCGGTAGATCAACAAAATGCCTTAATTCTCATTATATAAAGATTGGTTATGTTAAAAAAAACATTAAATATCCAATAAGTGGTTAACACTTCTTTTAGTTTTTGACATAAAGATGTGCCTTTTTTTCAAATCGGGAACACTGAAATAATAGACATGTATATTGTACGTACGGCGTCATATATTTTCATAACCGTCACGCGATCAGTAGAAGTAAGAAAAAGTTTCAACTTTTATTAAGAAAACTCTGCTAAATTGGAATTATCTCACAGGAGCACATCTGCAAGATGTTCCAGAAGACGGAGTCCGGGAGTCTGGGAGAGTTACGGCGCCTGATGGGTAGGAAGTACGCGGCGGCTGTTGACCGCTGTGGAAGGACCGTTCTACATATCGCCATTTTCAACGGGAAGAATGACGTCATAAACTACCTTATTAATAACTTCTCACAACTCCTAAACGCACAGGATAATGTACGTACTTATATCTCTTAAATACAACGGAAAACTTAACAAACGATGTAATACACAGGACAATGTATGTAATACACAGGATAATGCATTACACAGGACAATGTAATACACAGGACAATGTTATATACAGCACAATGTAATACACAGGACAATATTATATACAGCACAATGTAATACACAGGACAATGTTATATACAGCACAATGTAATACACAGGACAATGTAATACACAGTCAATGTAATACACAGGATAATGCAATACACAGGACAATGTAATACACAGGATAATGCAATACACAGGACAATGTAATACACAGGACAATGTAATACGCAGGACAACGTTATACACAGGATAATGCAATACACAGGACAATGTAATACACAGGATAATGCAAAACACAGGACAATGTAATACACAGGACAATGTAATACACAGAATAATGCAATACACAGGACAACGTAATACACAGGAGAATGCAATACACAGGACAATGTTAAATACAGCACAATGTAATACACAGGACAATGTAATACACAGGATAATGCAATACACAGGACAACGTTATACACAGGATAATGTAATACACAGGGCAATGTAATACACAGGACAATGTTATATACAGCACAATGTTATATACAGCACAATGTAATACACAGGACAATGTAATACACAGGACAACGTAATACACAGGACAATGTAATACACAAGACAACGTAATACACAGGACAATGTAATACACAGGACAATGTAATACACAGGACAATGTAATACACATGACAATGTTATATACAGCACAATGTTATATACAGCACAATGTAATACACAGGACAATGTAATACACAGGATAATGTAATACACAGGACAATGTAATACAAAGCACAATGTAGTACACAGGACAATGTAATACACATGAAACTGCAATACACAGGACAATGTAATACACAGGATAATGCAATACACATGACAATGTAATACACAGGACAATGCAATACACAGGACAATGTAATACACAGGACAATGTAATACACAGGACAATGTAATACACAGGACAATACAATACACAGGACAATGTTATATACAGCACAATGTAATACACAGGACAATGTAGTACACAGGACAATGTAATACACAGGATAATGCAATACATAGGACAATGTAATACACAGGATAATGCAATACACAGGACAATGTAATACACTGGACAATACAATACACAGGGCAATGTTATATACAGCACAATGTAATACACAGGACAATGTAATACACAGGACAATGCAATACACAGGATAATGCAATACACATGACAATGTAATACACATGAAAATGCAATACACAGGACAATGTAATACACAGGATAATGCAACACACAGGACAATGTAATACACAGGACAATACAATACACAGGACAATATTATATACAGCACAATGTAATACACAGGACAATGTAATACACAGGACAACGTTATACACAGGATAATGCAAAACACAGGACAACGTAATACACAGGACAACGTAATACACAGGACAATACAATACACAGGACAATATTATTTACAGCACAATGTAATACACAGGACAATGTAATACACAGGACAATGTTATACACAGGATAATGCAAAACACAGGACAACGTAATACACAGGACAACGTAATACACAGGACAACGTAATACACAGGACAATACAATACACAGGACAATATTATATACAGCACAATGTAATACACAGGACAATGCAATACACAGGACAATATTATATACAGCGCAATGTAATACATAGGACAATGTAATACACAGGATAATGCAATACACAGGACAACGTTATACACAGGATAATGCAATACACAGGACAATGTAATACACAGGACAATGTAATACGCAGGACAACGTTATACACAGGATAATGCAATACACAGGACAATGTAATACACAGGATAATGCAATACACAGGACAATGTAATACACAGGATAATGCAAAACACAGGACAATGTAATACACAGGACAATGTAATACACAGAATAATGCAATACACAGGACAACGTAATACACAGGAGAATGTAATACACAGGACAATGTTAAATACAGCACAATGTAATACACAGGACAATGTAGTACACAGGATAATGTTATAAACAGCACAATGTTATATACAGCACAATGTAATACACAGGACAATGTAATACACAGGACAACGTAATACACAGGACAATGTAATACACAAGACAACGTAATACACAGGACAATGTAATACACAGGACAATGTAATACACAGGACAATGTAATACACATGACAATGTTATATACAGCACAATGTTATATACAGCACAATGTAATACACAGGACAATGTAATACACAGGATAATGTAATACACAGGACAATGTAATACAAAGCACAATGTAGTACACAGGACAATGTAATACACATGAAAATGCAATACACAGGACAATGTAATACACAGGATAATGCAATACACATGACAATGTAATACACAGGACAATGCAATACACAGGACAATGTAATACACAGGACAATGTAATACACAGGACAATGTAATACACAGGACAATACAATACACAGGACAATGTTATATACAGCACAATGTAATACACAGGACAATGTAGTACACAGGACAATGTAATACACAGGATAATGCAATACATAGGACAATGTAATACACAGGATAATGCAATACACAGGACAATGTAATACACTGGACAATACAATACACAGGACAATGGTATATACAGCACAATGTAATACACAGGATAATGCAATACACAGGACAATGCAATACACAGGATAATGCAATACACATGACAATGTAATACACATGAAAATGCAATACACAGGACAATGTAATACACAGGATAATGCAACACACAGGACAATGTAATACACAGGACAATACAATACACAGGACAATATTATATACAGCACAATGTAATACACAGGACAATGTAATACACAGGACAATGCAATACACAGGACAATGTAATACACAGGACAATGTAATACACAGGACAATACAATACACAGGACAATGTTATATACAGCACAATGTAATACACAGGACAATGTAGTACACAGGACAATGTAATACACAGGATAATGCAATACATAGGACAATGTAATACACAGGATAATGCAATACACAGGACAACGTTATACACAGGATAATGCAATACACAGGACAATGTAATACACAGGACAATGTAATACACAGGACAACGTAATACACAGGATAATGCAATACACAGGACAATGTAATACACAAGACAACGTTATACACAGGATAATGCAAAACACAGAACAATGTAATACACAGGATAATGCAAAACACAGGACAATGTAATACACAGGACAATGTAATACACAGAATAATGCAATACACAGGACAACGTAATACACAGGAGAATGTAATACACAGGACAATGTTAAATACAGCACTATGTAATACACAGGACAATGTAATACACAGGATAATGCAATACACAGGACAACGTTATACACAGGATAATGTAATACACAGGACAATGTAATACACAGGATAATGTAATACACAGGACAATGTTATATACAGCACAATGCTATATACAGCACAATGTAATACACAGGACAATGTAATACACAGGACAATGCAATACACAGGACAATGCTATACACAGGACAACGTAATACACAGGACAATGTAATACACAGGACAACGTAATACACAGGACAATGTAATACACAGGACAATGTAATACACAGGACAATGTAATACACAGGACAATGTTATATACAGCACAATGTTATATACAGCACAATGTTATATACAGCACAATGTAATACACAGGATAATGTAATACACAGGACAATGTAATACACAGCACAATGCAATACACAGGACAATGTAGTACACAGGACAATGTAATACACAGGACAATGTAATACACAGGACAATGTAATACACAGGACAACGTAATACACAGGACAATGCAATACACAGGACAATGTAATACACAGGACAATACAATACACAGGACAATATTATATACAGCACAATGTAATACACATGATAATGTAATACACAGGACAATGTAATACACAGGATAATGCAATACATAGGACAATGTAATACACAGGATAATGCAATACACAGGACAACGTTATACACAGGATAATGCAATACACAGGACAATGTAATACACAGGACAATGTAATACACAGGACAATGTAATACACAGGATAATGCAATACACAGGACAATGTAATACACAGGATAATGTAATACACAGGATAATGCAATACACAGGACAACGTTATACACAGGATAATGCAATACACAGGACAATGTAATACACAGGACAATGTAATACACAGGACAACGTAATACACAGGATAATGCAATACACAGGACAATGTAATACACAGGACAACGTTATACACAGGATAATGCAAAACACAGGACAATGTAATACACAGGATTATGCAAAACACAGGACAATGTAATACACAGGACAATGTAATACACAGAATAATGCAATACACAGGACAACGTAATACACAGGAGAATGTAATACACAGGACAATGTTAAATACAGCACTATGTAATACACAGGACAATGTAATACACAGGATAATGCAATACACAGGACAACGTTATACACAGGATAATGTAATACACAGGACAATGTAATACACCGGATAATGTAATACACAGGACAATGTTATATACAGCACAATGCTATATACAGCACAATGTAATACACAGGACAATGTAATACACAGGACAATGCAATACACAGGACAATGCTATACACAGGACAACGTAATACACAGGACAATGTAATACACAAGACAAAGTAATACACAGGACAATGTAATACACAGGACAATGTAATACACAGGACAATGTTATATACAGCACAATGTAATATACAGCACAATGTAATACACAGGATAATGTTATATACAGCACAATGTAATACACAGCACAATGCAATACACAGGACAATGTAGTACACAGGACAATGTAATACACAGGACAATGTAATACACAGGACAATGTAATACACAGGACAACGTAATACACAGGACAATGCAATACACAGGACAATGTAATACACAGGACAACACAATACACAGGACAATATTATATACAGCACAATGTAATACACATGACAATGTAATACACAGGACAATGCAATACACAGGATAATGCAATACACATGACAATGTAATACACAGGACAATGCAATACACAGGACAATGTAATACACAGGACAATGTAATACACAGGACAATACAATACACAGGACAATACAATACACAGGACAATGTAATACACAGGACAATGTAATACACAGGACAATGTAATACACAGGACAATGCAATACACAGGAGAATGCAATACACAGGACAATGCAATACACAGGATAATGCAATACACATGACAATGTAATACACAGGACAATGCAATACACAGGACAATGTAATACACAGGACAATGTTATACACAGGACAATACAATACACAGGACAATGTTATATACAGCACAATGTAATACACAGGACAATGTAGTACACAGGACAATGTAATACACAGGATAATGCAATACACAGGACAATGTAATACACTGGACAATACAATACACAGGACCATGTTATATACAGCACAATGTAATACACAGGACAATGTAATACACAGGACAATGCAATACATAGGACAATACAATACACATGACAATGTAATACACAGGACAATGCAATACACAGGACAATGTAATACACAGGACAATGTAATACACAGGACAATACAATACACAGGATAATGTTATATACAGCACAATGTAATACACAGGACAATGTAATACACAGGACAATGTAATACACAGGACAATGCAATACACAGGATAATGCAATACACAGGACAAGGTAATACACAGGATAATGTAATACACAGGACAACGTAATACACAGGACAATGCAATACACAGGATAATGTAATACACAGGACAATGTAATACACAGGACAACGTAATACACCGGACAATGTAATACACCGGACAATGTTATACACAGGACAATGCAATACACAGGATAATGTAATACACAGGACAATGTAATACACAGGACAACGTAATACACAGGACAATGTAATACACAGGAAAATGTAATACACAGGACAATGCAATACACAGGATAATGTATCAGACAGGACAATGCAATACACAGGATAATGTAATACACCGGACAATGTAATACACAGGATAATGTAATACACCGGACAATGTAATACACAGGACAATGCAATACACAGGACAATGTAATACACAGGACAATGTTATACACAGGACAATACAATACACAGGACAATGTTATATACAGCACAATGTAATACACAGGACAATGTAGTACACAGGACAATGTAATACACAGGATAATGCAATACACAGGACAATGTAATACACTGGACAATACAATACACAGGACCATGTTATATACAGCACAATGTAATACACAGGACAATGTAATACACAGGACAATGCAATACATAGGACAATACAATACACATGACAATGTAATACACAGGACAATGCAATACACAGGACAATGTAATACACAGGACAATGTAATACACAGGACAATACAATACACAGGATAATGTTATATACAGCACAATGTAATACACAGGACAATGTAATACACAGGACAATGTAATACACAGGACAATGCAATACACAGGATAATGCAATACACAGGACAAGGTAATACACAGGATAATGTAATACACAGGACAACGTAATACACAGGACAATGCAATACACAGGATAATGTAATACACAGGACAATGTAATACACAGGACAACGTAATACACAGGACAATGTAATACACAGGAAAATGTAATACACACGACAATGCAATACACAGGATAATGTATCAGACAGGACAATGCAATACACAGGATAATGTAATACACCGGACAATGTAATACACCGGACAATGTTATACACAGGACAATGCAATACACGGGATAATGTAATACACAGGACAATGTAATACACAGCACAATGCAATACACAGGACAATGTAGTACACAGGACAATGTAATACACAGGACAATGTAATACACAGGACAATGTAATACACAGGACAACGTAATACACAGGACAATGCAATACACAGGACAATGTAATACACAGGACAATACAATACACAGGACAATATTATATACAGCACAATGTAATACACATGATAATGTAATACACAGGACAATGTAATACACAGGATAATGCAATACATAGGACAATGTAATACACAGGATAATGCAATACACAGGACAACGTTATACACAGGATAATGCAATACACAGGACAATGTAATACACAGGACAATGTAATACACAGGACAATGTAATACACAGGATAATGCAATACACAGGACAATGTAATACACAGGATAATGTAATACACAGGATAATGCAATACACAGGACAACGTTATACACAGGATAATGCAATACACAGGACAATGTAATACACAGGACAATGTAATACACAGGACAACGTAATACACAGGATAATGCAATACACAGGACAATGTAATACACAGGACAACGTTATACACAGGATAATGCAAAACACAGGACAATGTAATACACAGGATTATGCAAAACACAGGACAATGTAATACACAGGACAATGTAATACACAGAATAATGCAATACACAGGACAACGTAATACACAGGAGAATGTAATACACAGGACAATGTTAAATACAGCACTATGTAATACACAGGACAATGTAATACACAGGATAATGCAATACACAGGACAACGTTATACACAGGATAATGTAATACACAGGACAATGTAATACACCGGATAATGTAATACACAGGACAATGTTATATACAGCACAATGCTATATACAGCACAATGTAATACACAGGACAATGTAATACACAGGACAATGCAATACACAGGACAATGCTATACACAGGACAACGTAATACACAGGACAATGTAATACACAAGACAAAGTAATACACAGGACAATGTAATACACAGGACAATGTAATACACAGGACAATGTTATATACAGCACAATGTAATATACAGCACAATGTAATACACAGGATAATGTTATATACAGCACAATGTAATACACAGCACAATGCAATACACAGGACAATGTAGTACACAGGACAATGTAATACACAGGACAATGTAATACACAGGACAATGTAATACACAGGACAACGTAATACACAGGACAATGCAATACACAGGACAATGTAATACACAGGACAACACAATACACAGGACAATATTATATACAGCACAATGTAATACACATGACAATGTAATACACAGGACAATGCAATACACAGGATAATGCAATACACATGACAATGTAATACACAGGACAATGCAATACACAGGACAATGTAATACACAGGACAATGTAATACACAGGACAATACAATACACAGGACAATACAATACACAGGACAATGTAATACACAGGACAATGTAATACACAGGACAATGTAATACACAGGACAATGCAATACACAGGAGAATGCAATACACAGGACAATGCAATACACAGGATAATGCAATACACATGACAATGTAATACACAGGACAATGCAATACACAGGACAATGTAATACACAGGACAATGTTATACACAGGACAATACAATACACAGGACAATGTTATATACAGCACAATGTAATACACAGGACAATGTAGTACACAGGACAATGTAATACACAGGATAATGCAATACACAGGACAATGTAATACACTGGACAATACAATACACAGGACCATGTTATATACAGCACAATGTAATACACAGGACAATGTAATACACAGGACAATGCAATACATAGGACAATACAATACACATGACAATGTAATACACAGGACAATGCAATACACAGGACAATGTAATACACAGGACAATGTAATACACAGGACAATACAATACACAGGATAATGTTATATACAGCACAATGTAATACACAGGACAATGTAATACACAGGACAATGTAATACACAGGACAATGCAATACACAGGATAATGCAATACACAGGACAAGGTAATACACAGGATAATGTAATACACAGGACAACGTAATACACAGGACAATGCAATACACAGGATAATGTAATACACAGGACAATGTAATACACAGGACAACGTAATACACCGGACAATGTAATACACCGGACAATGTTATACACAGGACAATGCAATACACAGGATAATGTAATACACAGGACAATGTAATACACAGGACAACGTAATACACAGGACAATGTAATACACAGGAAAATGTAATACACAGGACAATGCAATACACAGGATAATGTATCAGACAGGACAATGCAATACACAGGATAATGTAATACACCGGACAATGTAATACACAGGATAATGTAATACACCGGACAATGTAATACACAGGACAATGCAATACACAGGACAATGTAATACACAGGACAATGTTATACACAGGACAATACAATACACTGGACAATGTTATATACAGCACAATGTAATACACAGGACAATGTAGTACACAGGACAATGTAATACACAGGATAATGCAATACACAGGACAATGTAATACACTGGACAATACAATACACAGGACCATGTTATATACAGCACAATGTAATACACAGGACAATGTAATACACAGGACAATGCAATACATAGGACAATACAATACACATGACAATGTAATACACAGGACAATGCAATACACAGGACAATGTAATACACAGGACAATGTAATACACAGGACAATACAATACACAGGATAATGTTATATACAGCACAATGTAATACACAGGACAATGTAATACACAGGACAATGTAATACACAGGACAATGCAATACACAGGATAATGCAATACACAGGACAAGGTAATACACAGGATAATGTAATACACAGGACAACGTAATACACAGGACAATGCAATACACAGGATAATGTAATACACAGGACAATGTAATACACAGGACAACGTAATACACAGGACAATGTAATACACAGGAAAATGTAATACACACGACAATGCAATACACAGGATAATGTATCAGACAGGACAATGCAATACACAGGATAATGTAATACACCGGACAATGTAATACACCGGACAATGTTATACACAGGACAATGCAATACACGGGATAATGTAATACACAGGACAATGTAATACACAGGACAACGTAATACACAGGACAATGTAATACACAGGAAAATGTAATACACAGGACAATGCAATACACAGGATAATGTATCAGACAGGACAATGCAATACACAGGATAATGTAATACACCGGACAATGTAATACACAGGATAATGTTATACACCGGACAATGTAATACACAGGACAATTGATTTTTGCAGTCAAGTATATTATGAAATAAAGCCTTAACCCTGGCCCATAGCTATTCTTTCCTACTCCATGACATATTACGTAGATGAGATAATGTATGTTAGACGGAATCGATAACTCGCTGCGAATGGTTGCCGAGGTTAGAGTGATACATAAGGCGAGTTCAAAGTGAAATTCTCACTTAGAAAAAGATTTTCCAATACTTAATCAAACGATAATAATTATATTCACTTTCACATCCACAAAGATACAAAATCTGAACACAAACGTTTTAAAATAACACTTTAGTAAGGTTTGGATTTCGTTGATTACCTCCCCTTTGTTTTATTTTTTTTTTTTAGTTTGGGAGGACACCCCTCCACTACGCACAATTGTTCATGGAGGGCGACCAACTCTTGTCCACCATCAACAGACTCGGGGACATGCGCATTAGAGACGTGGTAAGTCTTCCTCGGTAACGTCATGACAGTAAAGGAAGACGGTATATTTATTTTGTCGTATACTTTGTTATGATCGCTAAGTTGATCAAATGACGTGCTTGCAGGATTTTTGAAAATATAAACAATTGGGAAAACAAATCTTTTTCAAATAGTTAATTGGGTGTGCTATCAGCATTAAACGAATAGGTCCTATTATCTAAAATCGTTAATAAATCAAATTATATTAGATTGGTGCCGTGTTACAAGAGTTATAGCTATACCTACTATAACGATCACACTTTCAGCAAGGCCGGACAGCCCACCAGTACAGACCCGAGGTGTGTGGGGAGCGTACCTACGCCATACTGAAGAAAGCGGTCCAGGAGATGGCCATGGAGGTGTTCTTAAGTCAAACACAGTTCAATAAGTCAATGAAGGCAGCAATACAGGTAAGGGAAGGCAGACAAAAATTAGAGAGGGAACAAAAAATGGTAGAAGGGGAATAACTCCCATTCTTTTCATAATATCCAATACCAAAGTGACACCTGCCATTAATGAAGTCTTTTATTGATATCTGCCTGATCTGTTTTTTAATTACATCATATTTTGAACTGGTATTTCTATTACAGAAGGAGGATCTGGTGAGGATACATCGTCTGTTTCGAGGTTTACGGGTTCACGGAGACATTTCCCGACACAGTGCACTTTTGTTTTCCTGTATCGAGTGGGGCAAGGAAAACGCTGCTATACAGCTCATCCGGGAGGGACTCTGCACCGACATTTTCAAACAGGTAATAATGGGGTGGGGGTTACCTATTTGAAAATGTGACGTAGAAGGTATAGCACGTGGCCGAATATGATTCAAACATATTTTATAGTTCTTTAATTTGTGAAGCGATAGATAACATCTGAAGTACACTTGTCTTGCTGTACACGTGCCTTGTGATTTATATTGTGATGTATATTAAGAGGCTATAATATATGACGTCATTAAATTGTATCACACGAGACTGATATTTCCACAGTACAAGAAATGTGACCCCAGCAATACAGAATGTGCCTTGTGTGAATGTAGTCACACGGTGACGTCATTTCGCGAAAAGGCTG
Source organism: Mimachlamys varia (assembly GCA_947623455.1). Taxonomy (NCBI): domain Eukaryota; kingdom Metazoa; phylum Mollusca; class Bivalvia; order Pectinida; family Pectinidae; genus Mimachlamys; species Mimachlamys varia. Next base: position 8,011,993 of record OX392535.1, read on the forward strand.
TGGAGCTGAAGAGAGGGCGTGTTTTACAATTACTGAACCAGATACAGACGGCCACTGACTTAAAGGTAGGTATATCTGGTCACCAGATACAGACGGCCACTGACTTAAAGGTAGGTATAACTGGTCACCAGATACAGACGGCCACTGACTTAAAGGTAGGTATAACTGGTCACCAGATACAGACGGCCACTGACTTAAAGGTAGGTATATCTGGTCACCAGATACAGACGGCCACTGACTTAAAGGTAGGTAGATAAAACTGTAAATTTGCAGGGTCGTCAATTAATAGACATAATGGTTGTACATTTTTGTTGTTCATTACGTTTTCAACAAATGCAAGCCTGCTTTCTTCAGTGAGATATTTCATTATTGAGGAACCCGGGTACTTGGCTGGTCATATATAGACAGGTACTTTACCAACATTTCAAAGATAGACAATAAACCAGGCATCTTCCTCTTTGTAGAAGTTGTAACATACTAGAAGACGAAATTCATTTTAGTTCATTGTACTTACAATGCTAACATAAGAAAACTGTTTTTCGAAATATATTAAACAGGATAAGTGACCAAATTTTAGGGGTTTGGGGCTGGTAGAGCTAAAACGATTCCCAGGCAACTTCGTCTCAGTAAAAGTTGCAACATTTTAGAAGACGAAATTCATTTTATTCTTCACTGTGCTTAAAACTCTAACAGAAAAATACTTAATAGATAAAAGTGTTCCCGACAATCTAACAAATATAAACTTTTGCTCGATATCGGCTTCTTGATTAAAATTCTTTTGAACCTAGGAAGTAAGGTTTGTAATGTCTCAGTTTGTTCAATACTATATATATACACATGTATTTTATGTTTGTTTGGATGTTTGGTTATATCATTTGCAGCTGATATTGTTAAAGCTTGCTTGTATATTTGTAAACTAATATTATAGACAGTCACTGTCAGACATATACGTGTATATGTAAGTATATGTGTAAAAGAATGACAAGACGTTATTTTCAAACTCAGATGAACTAATTATAAACATGTTTTTTTTTTTGTAAAACAGAAAGACCCCCTGTCTCCAAGGGCAACACCTGATGTCAGCAACTTCGAAAAGTTTGGACATGTGTGACGCAGACTTCCTTGATCAAATCACAGTTAGGCACACCTGATAGTCAAAACTTCGAAACAAATCACAGGTGAGGCACACCTGTTTGTCAAAACTTCGAAACAAATCACAGGTGAGGCACACCTGTTTGTCAAAACTTCGAAACAAATAACAGGTGAGGCACACCTGTTTGTCAAAACTTCGAAACAAATCACAGGTGAGGCACACCTGATAGTCAAAACTTCGAAACAATTCACAGGTGAGGCACACCTGATAGTCAAAACTTCGAAACAAATCCTCCTGTTTCAACTTTGGAACAACCCTCCTAATTCTTTGGAAAAAGTAAGCAGGCCGACATCAACCTCTATGACAATAAGTGTATGCATGCTGCATTAACCTTTCTGATGTCCACACAAAACCTCCTGATTCCTGAAGTATTGGACGGCCAAGTGATTGGACAATAAACATTAGCAACTTTCCACCAACCAGTGAGGTATACCTAGAACGTGATTGTACAGTTGTTGATATTCCCGGTCCGTATCGTACAGCACTGTGACACCGGATGGTGAACTGAGATCGATAATGGAGAAGAAGGGACATGAAGCATCACAGCTATGTTATTCATTATATCATATACATATTTACGTACTGTTAAAGTGCTGAGATACCTTTATGTAACTGTTGTCAGTGTTCTGTTGGTACCTCGGATCATTGTTAACTTACTTCACTCTGATATCTTAAGTTATATCATGCTATGTTTGAAGGTCCCGGTTACAGGTATAGCAATATACACTCGATATATCTAACATTCGACTGTTATAGTAACATTTATAGGCATAGGTATTTAAATAATTTTAGTTTGGATAACCTAATTAGTTTGCTGTTAGAAATATTGTAAAGCGAATCTTGAGAATGTAGTGGCTTGCCAAGCTGAATACATGTAATTCTGCGGCTTTTTTATAAAATAAATCCCAATTGAATTGGACAATATTATATTGATTTCCTTACTGAAGTAAAAAAAAAAAAACAACATTTCAATGTTATATATAAAGAGTGACGTTTTACACGACTAAATAACACGATAATGTGATATTTTTATCTGCGTTTACATCTTATATGAGATTTATGAAACTTTTACTAATTGTTCGATTTTTTTCTCAATTTTTCGTAGGCTCGCACATTTAAAATATTAACACTCGTTTCATAAATCCCATATGAATATATTACTTCAATAAGTATTATCATACAACAATAAGTATATATTTTGCAACAAGAAGTCCGTGTATGTTATTTAACGTGGTTTTTTTGTCTTGATAAAGGGGCGGATAGCCTTGAAAATTTGACAACTTTTTGTCCGTACTTTCGCTATTATTTAAACGGTCATTCGTATATTTAATACAACAAGGTTATTAATAACCCTTTCTCAAATCAGAAGTTACTTTTGAAAGCCAGTACAAAAATAAAAACATTATTTACAATATAATTATATTGGCAAAGACACCTATCATGTTAAACATTCTATTTCACTTTAACACTGTTTACTGGTCATTTAATGTATTACAATGTAAGTAATATTCGATAAATAAACTGATAATTATTTTATGTTTTATTGAGTAAATGCTGCTAAAATCTCTGTTTTGTTTTATCTTAATATTTATAACAAAGCAGGCGTTCTCTGTGTATCTGTAAGCTGAGTTTAAAGCTTAATGTTTTTACTGTTGAATATTTACATTTTGTATGACGGCTTCCTATTACCTCAGTGTTATCTGGACTGGATTTACAGTAGTATAGATGCAGTTCATACCACCAGACAATAACCTGACGTCATGTAGGCGCCATGTTGACCTACGTTACGCCAACGCTTTGTATGTCGCCTCAGATAACACGCATTATAGCTGTACGTTAATGATTAAGGTGATGGTGATGTTCAAAAAGCTCTTCCAGTATGTTAACATACAAGGACAGAAAACTTAATAAAATTGCAAACATGGCATGTTTATATATAACAAAATATCTTAAAATGTAAATATAACCATTCCTAACGGATGTCATTCTATTTATCTTGCACCCAGATTACATTCATATTGACAATAAATACAATCTGACGGACGTTCAATAGTAAAATAATATTTAACAAAGTTACATAATAGAACAGTTATGGATATATTAATTCAGAATTGTTTTTTAGTTAACGTACTAATAGTTAGTTAATGTACTAATGTTTAGTTAAGGTATTCTATTCAGTTAAGGCATGAATGTTAAGGGCAGGTATATTATTTAGTTAAGGTATGACTGTTTAGGCAGGTTTATTATTTAATTAAGGTATCAATGTTAGGTTACATGTAAGGTTTGAATGTTAAATTGAGATATGATGTTTAGTTTATCAGTATTTATTTATAGAAACAATTAACGGCATTTGGAGACTAAACACGTGAGGACTACACACGCGTCAACGCGTGAGAAGGATATTAGTAACATATACAAAATCATAAACATGTTTGATAAGACCATGATATGTTGTTTCATGTTTTGATAAAACATGACTGGTCTATCTAGGCTGAACTCGTTGTTCAATCCTATCGAATTATCATCTGGAATAAAATTTAATGAAAAGAACAAAGAAATGGCTTGTGTGATCTCTGTTTACGGAACATAGACAAGATAAAGATAGTCTCGGGCGACAATATACAAGACATCCCCGTAATAGATATTGTACCCTAATAGATAGTGTACCCTAATATATAATGTACATTTAATAGATACTAACGCGATACTAAGAATTAACGTACGAATATGTTAATCACCCATATAGATTGGACGAAGTATTAATGACAACTTTAGAATATTACTGTCATTATTCTTGTATGGCATGGACAAATAAACGACCTGTAAGCTATTTTAGTTTAGTTTAAACCATATTTATTCATGACAAATGATATTGGAGCCTAGACAACAGTGGCAAACTGATTGAAGTCATTGACATCGCATACATTCTTATAGTGTTCTAGGCAAATACGCCGAGACTTAGTCTTCCCTGTCCGTGTTTGTACACTGCTCTCATTATAGAAACGACAAGATTAGTCTAACTGCATGGCATGTTACGGGCCATAAACGGCAAATTATGTATAATTAGATCGTTGACCTTCAGAAGATAATTTCGTTAATGATATAACAAGTCTTAACTCTAGACTCCAGACTATAGCTACCTTATGACTGTTAGCCTGTTCAGGCGATAGTATCAATTGTACCCAGCACATCTCATCTTCTATCTGATATCTGAATATCGCATTTCCTTTTGTTTAAAGTCCGTTTCTTTAACTTGTTTTTATTGGCAGTTATGACGCTTGTGCCCTAGATTTTTATTCAATTGAGAAACATTAAATACTTTATTTCCAAATCAACAATGGGGCATTTTCATTTAATTTAAGGAATTTGAAGTCATAATTCCAAACTCGTGTTTTGATATCGGAACAGATATCACAATTTTCACTTTTTTTTACATAATTATATATGAGATCTTTGACTTTCATTGAAACGTCATACATTGCTGTTGTCGTTTTTACATCACTAAAAGAGCATTTTATCTTAAAGTCATTGTGTAATTATTGTTACATTATAGAAAAAGAAAATATCTTATTTGTAAACATTTTCTTCATGTCGAAATAAACTTTACATCAATAGAAAATATCACGTTTAGCGTTCTGCTTTAAGATCGTTTAATGCTTGTTCAGTGATTATCTCCCTTTGTTACGTTTCTGTTTCATTTGTTCAGTCGATTTACTTTCGTACAGCATCTTTACAATGTTTTAAATCATATTGATCATAATCACAAACATTAAAATTATACTAAATTGACACGTAGTTCGTGTTTTATTGTTACATACTATAGTAGATACTTCACTGAGATAAATTTCCCAATTTCACTTGAATTACTGCTGTTTTTGGATGGTGATGTGTCAAGTGAAGAAAATGCGTTATAATGTAGTTTCTTTTGTACTCAACATTTCATTACCAGCTCTCGAAAATTTGAATGAGATATTTGTCTTCTGTTTTCTGTTTTATGTTTGGATGTATACCTGTCGTTTACAGTGATATTCTCCACGTACTTAGTTGATAACATCTATTAAATACTGAGTAAATCTGAGCAAATCTCTCTTCTCCCTTTCCCCTGTCCTTCTAACCTTCCCCACTGATTTTCCTTTTACGATCAACGCATCGTTAAACTTGATTTCCTTTCTCAGATTTTTTAGTGAAAGTATGGTCCTTAATTGCCTCATGCAATTCTTTCACTGGAGAAAGACTTATGCGAGTTGAAAACTTGTTTCCATGTCCAATTATATGCATTATATGTACTTATCTAAAATGAAACAATAATGAAATCAATTTTATATTAAATGAAAACATTGCACGTGTGGACAACGGTAACAAAAATCCTTACAATTCACAAACTCCATCATTCACTTTTATTTTTTCTTCTTTCACAACATTAAAAATGAACAGGGAAAAACAATGTGCAACAGACGTTGATCATTTACATAGTCGTCGTCGTATATGTTTTCATTTATATGAACATTATGAGCATATTATAAATACGATCATCTACATTATTTAGACTTACAACAGCATCACGTTAAAAGAAGATAAGGAACAAGGATAAAAATATACAACTTTAACACTCTGGATATCCAGTGTTTTGTCACTATCATCACTGATGAGTCATGGAAGTGTGGTACATTTAGTTGTGGCCTGCTGTAATAGAACGTAATTGTTAAGGATCATCACACCCGATACGTTCATCACACTGTGTTTGTTTAGTTCATACAAACCAAGAAGTTTGGTAATCATGTTTAACCCAACAGTGATTTATAAAACTTCGAATCAGACCGTTCAGGTTTACGTAAGCATTCATTACCCATCATAAGCATCGATATACTGCCATGAGTTTCACAATTTTATTAATAACAGAAATTTGTTTCCTGGAAATGTTTAATGTTCTACCTTCCGTATATCATGCATAGTTTTGATGGTTTTCAAAGCATTATTAAAAGAACACGTATGCAGGTTAAATTGTATACAGTGTTTTATCAAGATTTAATAGACCGTACACCGTTAATAGACCATACACCGTTACTCCAGGCATTATAGTTTCACACACATTGTCCCTCTACCATAGCATTTATGAACACTTCTCTTCGTCAGGTATCTTTTACAAAATAGAAGCAAACAATAATGACAATATTTACACCAATATCAACGTTCAATTTCTAACGTATTACAACAACAAAGTGATTCAACTTCAGCTAATTTTGTTTATCATCTGATATTATGATGGTACCATTATAATACAGAAAAGCCCCGAACATGCTTAACCCATGGCTTACACACTTAGACTGCCTTCATTGGTTCTAAACTTAATGGCCATTGTAGCATTTAAATGTTTGCTTTATAATCTTTCCTGTGATAGTTTTTTTTCTATTTGGCAATATATATTAGAAAAAAAAAATACAAATATGTCTTGAGCTATGCATATTCGGAATCCGTTTAACATTTAATAAAATTAGAGTAAATGAAATTGCCCGAGCTAAAACTAGAGATTGTGATATTTTCAAACGTCTTACATGTACTAGATTTTTTATCAGGCTCAAGTACGTATAAAAAGTTTCATTGGTAAGCATTTGGTAATCAAAAAGTCAACCCTGTCGGATTCAGGAATACAATCGTGAACCATATACATAATTATATCTGTTAAGTTCTCAAGTAATTGAGAACATAAGATTTGTTCACCTTACATGGAGGCATTTAACACAAAGATTCGGGAGATGCAGGTTGATCAGAACTTAGGGCAAGTTTTATGGTCATCATCTTTGTCTCATTGAGAAATATTTTGTATTTTTAAGTGAAGTGAAGATGGACGTTATTAAGTATGCTCATTAGTGTGTTTACTTGTTGTGATTGACAATGATACTCAGTTCTCGTTTTGAGAACTTGGTATTTACTCGGATGTGACAAAGATTTATATGGCTGGTGCCGTCGATTAAAGGGGCATCCCGCGAAAGTAAGTTTTTTTTCATATTTTTTTTTCAAAATATTACATACACATATCCAGTGCGTATTCTTATGGACTACGACGATCGGATTTTGCTGATATGTATTCATAAAATAAATCATTTCAAAATAACTAGTGGAATTCCAAAACGTCTGGCCAGACGTTCTGATTTGGGATTTCCACCTACCAACGCATGCGCAGCGAGCGCCATTTCCATTGTAAACACTCTATATTGTTTACCGTTACACCGCTATAAGGCCTAACTACTAAGCGAAAAGTTGCCGAATGGTCAAAATATGACGCAAGACTGCGTTACGGAATCATATTGAGAGATGGGAAGTATTCAAAGGAGAAACTACCTGCTCTATTGTGTGTATGTTACATATTTCTTTTGAGTAACGGTAACATGCACAAATAAAGCTTTGATTTGGTTTTGAGGCTACCCAAGGGGAAACTGTTTCAGTCTTCTGTTGCATAAAATGCGTGTGTAATATTAAACTTAAAAGAGTGTTTTATAATATTCCCTTTATAAAATCTTATGTTCCAGTAAAACAGTATGAGCTAATTATATTGCTGGATAGAAAGACATTTTCAAATGCAATATATACCATAACAGAAAAAGTCGTTTGATTACGTTGTAAAACGGGACGTGCGACCGAGGTACATACGACTTCAATTTGGACAAAAGGAATGAAAAAAAAAAAAAATGTTTTCACGCGTAAAAAAAAGTGATATTCATACTTAATCTATAAATAAGTGAATGTACAAATATCACTGGGTTGCGACCCCGGTATTGAATTTGATACAAAAATATAAACATAACGCGGAAAAAAAATTAAAAAACCCAACAAAGTTATACAACATATACCTATCTGTATATTCCATTCCTGCAGGTTTTTTAAAAAAGGCACCGTCCCTTTACAAGACGACAAAAAAAAATGTAAAAAGAAAGCGGAATTATCATAACATATTCATAACGGGTAGTTATAATTAAGTATTTCCACAGTTCCAAATCTGATATACACGGTAGTCATGCTAAGAGTATGGTGCGTTATATGAGTGTATGGACTTAAATGTTCGCATTCCGTGATACGTGTTAACGTGTGAAGACGCTGAAAGTTGGATAGATTTTAAATGAATATGAATGTACATTGTATATATAGATAGTCTGAAAATAAATCCTCAAGACATTGAGTTGTAAAAAAATCGCAAACAGTTCATGTCATTTTATTTTCGTACTTTTCAATGCATGCTACCTAAATTTTACAAAATCATCTGAAAAGCTGGGTTCGTGAATATTACCTTTTACATAAATTAAGGTTTGTACCATGGCCGTATTCCGTACCCATGTGTACCGGCCTCGGTCAGGTAAATATAATATAGATAATTACTGGTGTCGATATATGGTGCCGATATGCCGACAAGTATTCTTCATTTGAATATCGGTATGTGTGCAATTGATGTCTATTTTTAAAGTGAATGTGATTCAATTCGTTTATACACGGACTTTGTCTCTGTTTCATCAGCCGTATACATTACGCGTCCCCTCCCTTATGGCCCCTTCCGTCAAACCGATCAGGGAAATTGCGGTACACCTGTCACGCTGCGTCATCCCCGCTATTTTCATCTGGGCTTCCCCGAGTAATGCGATTTTGCAAGTGGTCATTATAGACATTTTGAGTGGACTTTGAATATGGGAATAACAGGAAAGTATAATTAGTAGTGCAGACGCCATGTATATTCAAGAACAGGCATTTAGGCTTTCGCGGGATACCCCTTTAAGCAGAAGACGCTAACTCATCCGGAACATCTGGTCTTATTCTCTTGTGCTTTTACGAGAGTCTCCAAGTAAATCTTTCTTTTGTTCCTATTTTGCCTCTAGTTTAATTGATTTTGAGTTCGAATTGTGGTTTTGTTTTTACGCTTTTGTATTCTCTGATATTTTTTCAGCACTTGATATTTATTCTGTGGTTGCTATTTACTTCTTTTCGTATCCTTTGACTTTGCGTGTTAAATTATGTGGTACTTACGAAAGTAATATCTTTGAAATCGTTCGCTATAGATACATTATGACATAATTATATGGTATTTATTGGCAGACAATCATAAGCAGACAAAAATGATATTGTCAGAATTATGATCTGATCATCAACAATATTACTACTATACTTAATATTTTGTTTATTACTCACTTAATTATTGATATGTATACGGCTGTTTTCGTCCTCTCTAGGGATATCGTTGTCCACGGTAACACAGCATAGTGTATTATAGGGCGTCATCTAGCTGTACAGTATACATAACGTTAATCAATGAATACACACGCTTACATCAGATGTGATACGCTTGATCACATGTGTCAACACACGGGGTGTGGAATTTGTGTATAATTTCCACGCCCAGTGCCGTATTAGACAGAACACATACCAAATCATATGTTCCGCATTTAATTATACCATTTACGTTCAGGTTTAACACATTCCCCATTCAAAAATATAGTTTTGGCTACGGCTATTAAAGAGCAGTGTCGAACATATGTGCATTGAAATTTGATATCGGATATGTTCGTGTATTGTAAGAAATTTTGTATGCATGAAAGTGTATGGTATATCATATATCGTAATTGTATACCACATTCTTTCTTTAATTTGCAATAAAAAATAATAATATATAAATTTATATTATAAATGTTATAATAGAAGAAAAATCTTAAACCAACGTTTATATATAAGACAAAACATTTTTGAAATAATTCAAACGACATCTTAAATAAAGTATCAATACCATAAATTTACAATATCTCTTAAAAATATTAAAATCATTTAAATTTGTATTTATCATATCTTTTAACAGAGAGCTTAGGTTTTAGAAGATCAACACATTATGATAAATAGTTATAAATGACACATAATATAACAAAGTTCTAATTAAATATCTAAAACACTTTTTAAAAAGTCCCAAAACACAGGTTACACTATACACAATATATCAATCAAAGAATATTTTAGAACACTGAATAAATATTAAGCCAGCTTTTAATCTTACCTTAAAATGCTGAAAGAAAATTATATATAACATATTGAAAAAAAACAACACTTTGGTGAATATTTGTTTTTTTTTTAACAAAATCGAAGAAAGATAATTTCATGGTACAAGAATACAATTATCTAAATTTAAAAGGAGCTTATATCTTCTCCTAACCGGAGTGAGTCATGTCGTGCATCACTGAACAACGCCAGTCCGGCGGACAGTGACCTTTAGGCCTTCGCTTGGTCTGTAAACCTCGTCACCATAAGGCGATGTTAATGACCCGACTTATCAGGTGATGATCTCACTAACGTTGTATTCGTTATAAGCCACATACCTCACACACTTCTTCCCCTCCGGCAGACGAGGCTGGAAAACGTCATGTCAGCAGGTGTGACGGACTAACCTAGCATTCTAAGAGACTAGCAAATGAAATGGTTTACCATGTTTTATCTTTCCAACATGCAATTGCATTTCTTAGCTCCTGCTGTTATCAACTGAACACTCATGTTGTTGTCTTCCTATATATGGTCACTGTACCTTTGTTCTTGTGTCCTTATATACGTGGCCCTTCCGACGTCCGATTCGTTCTTTCTGATGTCTCTATAGCTTATATCAGTGTCACTTGATCACCCGGTGTCTCCTTATCTCCATTTATGTGTCTCCTTATCTCCATTTATGTGTCTCATTATCTCCATTTATGTGTCTCCTTAACTCCATTTATGTGTCTCCTTATCTCCATTTATGTGTCTCCTTAACTCCATTTATGTGTCTCCTTATCTCCATTTATGTGTCTCCTTAACTCCATTTATGTGTCTCCTTATCTCCATTTATGTGTCTCCTTATCTCCATTTATGTGTCTCCTTATCTCCATTTATGTGTCTCCTTATCTCCATTTATGTGTCTCCTTATCTCCATTTATTTGTCTTCTTATTTTCCATTTGTGCATCCTTGTTATCTTCTGTTAGTGTTTCGTTTTATGTTTTATTGTTGTCCCCTAAGCGTATGTTGGCGTCTCTCTCAAAACCCCTGTCTGGATCTCCTTATTAACCTTTGTCTGCGTCTCTTTCATAGACCCAGTTTGTATCTCATTAATTAACCAAAGTTGGCATTTCCTAATTCTTGTTTGTGCCTTTGAATTCATGTTTAGTCCATATTCGTAATTGAAAGTGTATATTTTGCACATAACAATTTTTCGCTCGCCTCCATATATTTCAATGGAAATAGACGGGTACGCAAAGTTGCATCTGATGACATAATAAAGCAAGTGTTTGTCTGCTTTAAAACTCTACTCAAAATAAGGCGCTACAAAAAGGTACTATGTATGAAAACACGAACATACACTGAAACACACCAATACATGGAATTAATGTTTGTCATTAAGTTATCGGTAGTAGCTCTTCAATAAACGAAATGTTTCAAATATATGAAAAAACAGAACCGAATCAAAATCAGAAAAGTAAAACATAAGAATGCATTATTGACTTTGAACAGAATTGTAGTACATTTTTTAAGATACTTTGCTTATATAAACACATAAATATAAAGCCGGACAAATAACAAAACCCGGAATTTCCTAAAAAAAATAAAATTTAGATCAAGCCTTATTATTAACATTGTATTTACTTACACTGTGAAAGCAATATTATGAAAAAAGGAGTAACTATTTATTTATTTTGATATAAGGTATTTACTTAATGTTGAAAGATGTAATATAAGATGTAAATGTACGTATATATGTATGGAATGGAATGTGATTGATGGGGAAAAAAAGATACTTTGCTTTGACATAAAACTAATTTCATTATGAATGTATATATTTAGACGAAAGTTGAGTTTTTATATTCTAGTGGGAGCTGTTGCAATGAAAGATTTAAAGAAACTTTTTATCAAATGTAAAAAAGTAGGTTTATCAGAAGTAAACTAGAGAAACTGTATACACATGTGACATACCAAGCATTAACAACATAGATATAGACACAAACAGCAACATCAAGGCTGACGATTTAGATACTAGAGTAAGCGTGATGAAAACTACAAACAAAAGTGATAAAAACTGAAAATCACGCGAATCAAGGCAAAGATAGTTAGCACAGATACGATGTTTCAACTCAAAGCGCAAAATGATCTAAAAACTTCAACAACGTTTTAATCGAACATATCTATTTTCAAACCAATATATCAAAACCGAGAGTCTGTGGATGCCATTGTTGTCTTGTGCTCGTCTCTTCTGCTAAAGGATCGACTGCATGGTCCTGGATTACGTGGTCTCATTGAGAAATATTCTGTATCCCTGTATGGTATGATGGTGGATGTTTCTTTAATATGCTCATTAGTATGTCTATTTGTTGTGATTTATTATGATGCCTCAGTTTTAACTCTAATGATATACAATTTACTTGGATGTGATGTAGATTTACATGGCGGGTATCGTTGATGAAGCAGAAGACGCTTCCTCTTCTGGAACACTTTATCTCAATCTTTTTTACTTCATCAAGGGCCTCAGTGTAAATATTTTTTTATTTTTATTTTGTCACTAGTTTATTCGATTTTGAGTTCTGATTATGATTTTGTTGACGCTTCGGTATTTTCTGATTTTTTTTCTGTATCTGTGCTAGATGAGTAAGTGAGATTACCAGACAAGTGATATAAAAAAGCATGTCGACAAAAATGTGGTTTGTAAAACTCTCCTACTGGTAGAAACAAAGAAGAAATTACAGCGAGAAAACATGATGTTATGACTGATGTGATCTAGAAAATCATCTACATACACGTACAAAATCAGAGAATACCGTCGCGTCAATATATCCATAATCCGAACTCAATATCGATTAAACTAGGGGCAAAACATGAACAAAGAAAAGTTTTACATGGTGACCCTTGTAAGCGTTCAGGATACTAACATCATCGACAATATGCAATCAAGTCTACGAGGCTATACTGCAACATGATAAGGTCATCGTGATTTGAAATTATCACTTTTCATTTACAAATACCGGGTATACTTAAAGTCTTACACAGTAACAAAATATATCACAACGTCAACACATAACAACATGTTAAGTTTTGAATATCAACTTAGTGCAGTTAAAAAAACTTGTTAGAGTTTCAGAAATAATAATTAGTTAATGTGCCTGAAATCTAGGTCAATCGATTTGATTTCTTTATTTGCTAAAGGTGTGATAACTACATGTAGTAACTATAGACACGAAGGAGCCTTGTATACTAGGTCAGGTACGATCAGAAACCCAGCTCTTCTCCAAATAGAAATACGGATATATGAATACAGAATTCAGGAACATTGTACATGTTATGTTTTGGAACGGCTTACTATCAGATTATTTAATTGGTTGGTAAGATAGAACACGTAACCACTTGTCTGCTGAACTTTAATGTTTACTTTTCTTTCGTCTTGTTGTGCTTTATAACATATTTCTTTATGTTTTAATAATCCTTTGTGTATTTTAATCATGGCCAGAAGAATCGATAGGTAGGGATGTCTTTCTGTTGTCTTATTAGTTGAACACCTGTTGTGCTTTAAATATTTTGTTTTGTTATATTTTTTGTAATTTACACATTCCCATTCTTTGGTTTATTATGACCAGAGCCCCTAACAACTAGTGGTTATCCTATTTGTGTTTGTTCAGCGGTAAAATCAATCATTTTCTTTGAGTTGGTAAGTATGGATTGTGAACCGAACTGTTTATTTACATTAACTTTTACATTTTGAGGACTTTGAAGACTTTTCACCTCGAAAAAGTCAATTACAGTTTAAATGTTTTTACAGAGTACTTAGTACTTACACTTACAAATTTATTTTAAGAGTGAGAATTACCATGTTTAAGTAAATTTAAAAGGTTCAGCATATGTGTGTGCAACGCTCAATGAAATTTCGTTTTGATCCCCTGGTCATCACGTGCCTGTTTTCGTTACTGTAGTGTACCGATTCCTTAGAGGGACAATGATTTCCCATCAGCGTATCAGTTGTAGAGGACAAAGTTTTCGCTGGTTTGATATCGCAGTAGAACACCAGCTGTCCAGCTACCTGTCAATGCAACACTACAGTGTACTATATATATGATGAAAAATGACGTAATATACACATATGCTGAACCTTTTGAATTTAGTAATAGATACAGTATGCCGACAAAATGAATTAAACTGTATCATACAGCTGTTTCGTCCTCCTAGGACTCTTCAGTGATGCTAGGGGCCAAAATGTAGGAACCCAAAATTTCTAAACTGCTGTAGAAGCAGAAGGGTCAGGTGCGTAAAACCCCTTTAATTTATTAATTTAGAAGTAAAATTAAACTAGTTCTGTATAATTTCAATATAACAGTTACACTGAATCAATACCTGTTTGTGGAAATCTGTAATGTAAAATGTACTTAGTAATACAAGCCTATATTCATGCTTAGTTCATCTATCATGTTGGATTTTACAACATTGTTTGTTTTAGATGTTACATTAGCGCTGCATTGTATTTCTTTATACAATGTCGGATATCCCTTATGATAAATGAACTAGATCGATAAAGTGAGATGTACACCTTGCATTGACACCGACCTCATTAATTCCAAAGACGAATGCTGTAAGCACACTTTTTATGTACGTTTTGACAAACACATAAATGGTTTCGGTATATGTTTTATGTTTTATTTTTGTTTCATTGTTGTCTTGGTTATTGGCGATAATATGTTCCGCTAGTGATGATGATATACTAAGCCGTCGAAAAACTAGGTTTCTGCCAAGTCGTCTCTTATTGTGTTTTGTCTGTGAAGAATTGGTTACAGGGTAGTTGACCCAGACCGGGTATTCATTCTGGCACGGTTTAGATGGAATTCTGGTTTAAGGATGAATGTATTGCATGTAAAAAGTAGATATATCAATTCGGAATAGATGTGTGAAATGTTCACTTATGTGTATATGTATATACATTCATTATGGAACACGGAATCATCAACGCCTTCTCAAAACCATAAAAATCAAACATAAATTACAATGTAACAGTTAATTTTCTTGTTTAACATTAGAACATGTGATGAGTTCCCATTGCACGAACTTATCATTGGAGAAATGAGCTTAGATGGAGGCGACGTGAACGACAAAACATAAACTAAGAAGATATATTAGGGAAAGACAAAATATCAATTAAGGGGACATATCAGGAAAAGACAAACATAGATCAGGGGGATATATAAGGGAAAGACAAATATAAATCAGGGGGATATATAAGGGTAAGGCAAACATAAATCAGGGGGATATATAAGGGAAAGACAAAATATAAACTAAGGGGATATATGGGGAAAGACAAAATATAAATTAAGGGGACATATAAAGGAAAGACAAAACATAAATCAGGGGGATATATAAGGGAAAGACAAATATAAATCAGGGGGATATATAAGGGAAAGACAAAACATAAATTAAGGGGACATATAAGGGAAAGACAAAATATAAATCAGGGGAATATATAAGGGAAAGACAAATATAAATCAGGGGGATATATAAGGGAAAGACAAATATAAATCAGGGGGATATATAAGGGAAAGACAAACATAAATCAGGGGGGATATATAAGGGAAAGACAAAACATATATTAAGGGGACATATAAGGGAAAGACAAACATAAATCAGGGGGATATATAAGGGAAAGACAAAACATATATTAAGGGGACATATAAGGGAAAGACAAACATAAATCAGGGGGATATATAAGGGAAAGACAAAACATAAATTAAGGGGACATATAAGGGAAAGACAAAACATAAATTAAGGGAACATATAAGGGAAAGACAAAATATAAATTAAGGGGACATATAAGGGAAAGACAAACATAAATGAAGGGTTATATAAGGGTAAGGCAAAACATAAACTAAGCGGATATATCTGTAGATTTTGTATATCGGAAAAACTAGTATCTATTTATATTTTTCGGTTAGCGTTTCGGTTCTTGGGTAAGCGTTGTAAGTACAGTGAATAATAAAATGAATTTCGTCATTTAGTATGTTGCAATTTTTCAGAGACGAAGTTGTCTGGGAATCTTTTTAGTTTATTAATTTGAATCCCTTAAATATGGTTACTTATTTTCATTTTTGCTAACAGTTATCTGTGCTCATAATTAAGCAATGGTAAATAGGATTCGTTACCAAATTGTTTCTTAATTTTACTGTATAGATATAGTAAGTATTGATTCACATTTCCTCCAAGCGAGTTGCACATTGTTATAAACACGATTTTGGATCAATTTAAAAAGTAATTTTGGCAGGCCTGTTTTTTTTTTATTTATATACAGACCCTTCAGACGATTTACATTAGGATTAAGATTCAACCAAAAATTGAGCAAGGTATTTGGAATAAATTTTTCTGTTTTTAAATATACTGTAAATGTACACTACGAAACCTCATGATAACTGAAAGAAAAAAAATGATTTAAAGCAATGTTGTATGTAGTTTGTAGAAAATCTGTTTGTTTAATGGGACCGCTGGCAAAACTAATAAACTAATTGAACGTTAATTAAGGTATAGTATGCGACATTGTGATCACTTTGGAATTATCACACGTTGAAAAGGAGTGTTGTTGTCCAAGAATTTCTCCCGAAGAAGAAATTATCTAATAAATCATAACGTTGACTTCTATATTAGAATTTGGTCGATCAAAGTCATTGTTTAAAATTTAAAAGCATTTTTACTATATCCGTCAATATTTCAGTAAAATACAATGATGTTATCAATAAAAATAAATACTAAGTTTGAATTCTTCTTTAACTATACGACTTGTCCCTAGAAAATTCTTTGATATTGTTTCATCCCTGATGTAAAACTAGTAAAATGTTAATTGAAATGCCATGCGTATTTTGATATGACAGACAATCGTTAACTTACCATTTGAGGGAAAACATGAAAAGCATTGTTTCTTATCGTTGCTTTGCTGAAGTAGATAAATTGATTTAATATTTTTGTCTGCTTCATAGTGAAAATCATTTCATCATATTAATCATCACAAATTAATACAATATTATACAGGGTTATAGCATTGCGTTCCAAGGCCCTCTAAATTAGATCGCTAAACTGTCTTTAATAAATTGACTATTGCATAATTATAATACACGTATTTATATGCAAAGTGTAACCTTGATAAGATGTATCTGTATCACTACAAAAACAAAACTGGAATTTGGTTGGGATCAAATACAATAAAAAGGAGATACACGAGCTGTGATTAATATCATAGTATTCTTACAGAGATTATAATGTCTATTGACAGATAAGAACACTTTTTAATTGTAAGATAATTATCATTTTGATGTTATACATATTATTCATATATCATTAAGACAATTATACTAATTGTGAAAGAAATATGTTGTTAACAGAATATATAACACTCGTTCACTTCGTTTCTATATATAGCTCTGGTCATCTCCACTATACTATACCCGTACTAACTATATTAGACTTCTTTTTAATTATTGCTCGTTCTCTATAGATTTAGTCGAGTCTTATTTCACCAAATTCACAAGAAGGTATTAGTCTGTATAAGAAAACTATTAAATAATTACTTTGAAGCGAGAAAACCTCAAAGTTGTGAGGAGTTGAATGTTGTTTACGTGTACGAGTCCTGGCGCCCCGTCCTGGCCCAGCCCGTGTTTACGCTGCGGTTTGTGGTGGTTTTCTTTTCAATTAAGCCAAGTTCTGTGGTTGAGGGTATCTATTTGCATACTTTAGATCATGAACGTTGTATTTGCTCATTAAGAAAGCTGAAAATTATTTAGAAACACATGTTTCGAAAAAAATTTCCATAGCTTGAATGATAGATATACTACATAAAATGGCGGAAACTAGAAAAGCTGTGTTTCCTACGCTTTAGTAAAACTGTCGCTATAAAAGCACCAGTTGATGGAACACAGTTTAATTTTTATTTGCCAACTTTCAATATCTTTTTGAACAAAAATTAACAAAAAGTTGATGAACGGAACGGATCATATCATAATGATATCTGTTTAAAGTTGAACTTTTTGGGCACGGCTTCATAAACTTTGTCTTATTTCTTGTTTATTATGAAACATTTGAATGGGAAATATAAAAATATTGGTACCAAAATGAAGCTTTATTTATGGTTATTCAAAAACAAGTCGGTTCAGGGGGATAATATGAGTAGTTATTTGTTAAAACATGGTGTTTTGTAGTCAAGAAACACAAATGTTTGTACTATCGCGAAAACATAGGATTCAGACTTGTTGTTGTAGGGGGTGTCTTCGACGAGGTGCGAGTAAAATTTATATATTACCAGGCGTTAACGGCCGGTAACCCAGTTTGAATCATTTACTTCATTCCGTACTAGCAGAACGTAACGTATTCCAAACAAAAGTCATGTCTGCAGCAGCTCCAGCCACTAAGGTGAAGAAGGCAGCAAAGCCTAAGAAGCCTACAACCCATCCTTCATTCAAAGATATGGTCAAGGCGGCTATTTCCTCCATGAAGGAAAGGGGAGGCTCATCCAGGCCAAAGATCAAGAAATATATACAGACCAACTACAAAGTTAGTGAAGATTCCCTGAACAAAGGCATCAAAATCGCCATCAGGAAGGGGCTCGCTGCCAAGACCATTGTTCAGAATAAGGGAAGCTTCAAGTTAGGAACGGTTGTCGAGAAAAAACCTAAGGCCAAAAAACCTACCAAGTCTACCAAGCCAAAGGCAAAGAAAGCAACAAAGCCAAAGAAGACCGGAGAGAAGAAAGCTAAGCCTGCAGCAAAGAAACCTAAGAAGCCCAAGACACCAAAGAAGAAGACTGCAAAATCCCCAGCAAAGAAGGCAGCGAAACCCAAGGCAGCAAAGAAATCTCCAAAGAAAGCAGCAAAGAAGTCTCCCAAAAAGACCGCAAAGAAAGCAGCAGCGAAAAAGTAAAATGTGAATTTAACTTTTAACATACATTACTGAGTGTTAAATTCGTTGGATTTCTTCGTAAGGCAGCATTCTATGTGACTCGTGTTGGACACTGAATTAACAATGCTCCAGTGAATGTTTGTGTTCGCCGACACATGGGCATTTCCAATTCAATGCCGTAGTTGACCGGACACTTCGGACCCTAGGGGACGACGCGGGACGTCTACAGTGCTGGAGTGTTGACTCATGGTTCGGTGCATTTCATTGACATTACTCATTAATTCATTGAATCACATCATTCTGACGTTCATTTCATTGTCATTTTCATTCAATCCATTTTGACATTTTCATTCATATCCATTCATCATCGTCATTTTATTCATGATCAGTTTTAGCGGTTAAATGAATGGCAATGTTTCAACCCGAACTGCTTAGTGCTGTTTGTTTTATCTCGTTAGTTGTTTCTTCTGTGAAGATATTTATTTGTAGATATTGTCATATTTTTAACATAAAATAATGCATATAAAATTTGAAAAAACCTTCATTAGCATTTGTGTTTTATTTGCATGGGTTTGTACGCTCTACTAGAGTTATTGTCGTAAACAGATATTCAACAATATTCTGGTAACTGTCGGCTTCTTTCGTACCAATAATGTCGGGGGGAAAAAACTAGAAATGTTGAATGTCTGTTTATAAATTAGAGTTATCTCGCCTTGGACGATATGATTTGGCATTCGCAATGCCAGACTATAACCACAGGTGCTAGGACATTGTTTTGGACTTCCAGGAGTTTTAACACAGGTGCTTGGGGTTATATATTGTATATGTACTGTATAGGCTCTTGCTACTAAATAAAATAGAGACAGCAATAAGTGGCTATATAGTACATATGCAATTTATAATATCTAACGGTACCCCAAGCACCTGTGGGTTTTAAGGCAATTTTTCACTTATTTTGTAAACTAGATCGATTTTGGGGTCCGAAACTAGCTGCAATAAATTCTGCCCCTGTGGAAGGACACTTATCTTTGACTAAAACCTAATTATTGGTAGTTTTCCAGAACAAAGACGTGAACAGAATTAATCACTTAGACATTACACAATGATACCTCTTTACAAAAAAAGGCTTGGATGACCAATTTCAGTACGGGCTCGTGTCTAAGTTAAATCAAGGAAAGGGGTCAGACCTTGAATACAATCCTGCACCCAACTAGCAGGTTTATGTTCCCGTGATTGCTGTGCCTTGTTTATGTTTTATGTTCCTAGCCTAGTCGAAAGTAGCCTTTGACAACACAAGCGAAATAGTTACCTACCTTGATAGTTCAGCACTTGCAGACTTTAAGTTGGTTTTGTTTATTTTTACGGGGGAGGGGAGGGGCATGACCTAGCTGTTCAAAGTGAAGACAATGTAAGTATTACGCTAGCTGTTCAAGGTGAAGGAAATGTAAGTATTACGACCTTTTTATTTGTAACGGCCGAGCTGGTTGTGATAAAAACATAGGTAGGTTCGCATGTAAAAATACAAGTGTGGTCGACTACGTAAAATGATCATCCAGTCTTGTAAAATACATACAAGATTTTGAAGTCGTAGAGTTAAATTCCCTGTTCTCTGATGTACACTGTCCTATCGCACTAGCTTTACGATTTCAAAATCATGTTTGTGTAACGAAAAACAAAACTCTTTACAAGAGACCTCAACTATTTAATTTTCAAGAGACATTCATAATTTAATTTCAGTTACCTGTACTAGGTGTACGTGTACAATGATAACCAATCCTGTCCTAGGTACGTGTACAATGATAACCGAACCAATACTGTCCTAGGTGTACGTGTACAATGATAACCGAACCAATACTGTCCTAGGTGTACATGTACAATGATAACCGAACCAATACTGTCCTAGGTGTACGTGTACACTGATAACCGAACCAATACTGTCCTAGGTGTACGTGTACACTGATAACCGAACCAATACTGTCCTAGGTGTACGTGTACACTGATAACCGAACCAATACTGTCCTAGGTGTACGTGTACACTGATAACCGAACCAATACTGTCCTAGGTGTACGTGTACACTGATAACCGAACCAATACTGTCCTAGGTGTACGTGTACAATGATAACCGAACCAATACTGTCCTAGGTGTACGTGTACACTGATAACCGAACCAATACTGTCCTAGGTGTACGTGTACAATGATAACCGAACCAATACTGTCCTAGGTGTACGTGTACAATGATAACCGAACCAATACTGTCCTAGGTGTACGTGTACAATGATAACCGAACCAATACTGTCCTAGGTGTACGTGTACAATGATAACCGAACCAATACTGTCCTAGGTGTACGTGTACAATGATAACCGAACCAATACTGTCCTAGGTGTACGTGTACAATGATAACCGAACCAATACTGTCCTAGGTGTACGTGTACAATGATAACCGAACCAATACTGTCCTAGGTGTACGTGTACAATGATAACCGAACCAATACTGTCCTAGGTGTACGTGTACAATGATAACCGAACCAATACTGTCCTAGGTGTACGTGTACAATGATAACCGAACCAATACTGTCCTAGGTATACGTGTACAATGATAACCGAACCAATACTGTCCTAGGTGTACGTGTACAATGATAACCGAACCAATACTGTCCTAGGTGTACGTGTACAATGATAACCGAACCAATACTGTCCTAGGTGTACGTGTACAATGATAACCGAACCAATACTGTCCTAGGTGTACGTGTACAATGATAACATAACCAATACTGTCCTAGGTGTACGTGTACAATGATAACCAATCCTTCCTAGGTGTACGTGTACAATGATAACCGAACCAATACTGTCCTAGGTGTACGTGTACAATGATAACCGAACCAATACTGTCCTAGGTGTACGTGTACAATGATAACCGAACCAATACTGTCCTAGGTGTACGTGTACAATGATAACATAACCAATACTGTCCTAGGTGTACGTGTACAATGATAACATAACCAATACAGTCCTAGGTGTACGTGTACAATGATAACCGAACCAATACTGTCCTAGGTGTACGTGTACAATGATAACATAACCAATACTGTCCTAGGTGTACGTGTACAATGATAACCAATCCTTCCTAGGTGTACGTGTACAATGATAACCGAACCAATACTGTCCTAGGTGTACGTACACACTGATAACCGAACCAATACTGTCCTAGGTGTACGTGTACAATGATAACCGAACCAATACTGTCCTAGGTGTACGTGTACAATGATAACCGAACCAATACTGTCCTAGGTGTACGTGTACAATGATAACATAACCAATACTGTCCTAGGTGTACGTGTACAATGATAACCAATCCTTCCTAGGTGTACGTGTACAATGATAACCGAACCAATACTGTCCTAGGTGTACGTGTACAATGATAACCGAACCAATACTGTCCTAGGTGTACGTACACACTGATAACCGAACCAATACTGTCCTAGGTGTACGTGTACAATGATAACCGAACCAATACTGTCCTAGGTATACGAGTACAATGATAACCGAACCAATACTGTCCTAGGTGTACGTGTACAATGATAACCGAACCAATACTGTCCTAGGTGTACGTGTACACTGATAACCGAACCAATACTGTCCTAGGTGTACGTGTACAATGATAACCGAACCAATACAGTCCTAGGTGTACGTGTACAATGATAACCCAACCAATACTGTCCTAGGTGTACGTGTATAATGATAACCGAACCAATACTGTCCTAGGTGTACGTGTATAATGATAACCGAACCAATACTGTCCTAGGTGTACGTGTATAATGATAACCGAACCAATACTGTCCTAGGTGTACGTGTACAATGATAACCGAACCAATACTGTCCTAGGTATACGAGTACAATGATAACCGAACCAATACTGTCCTAGGTGTACGTGTACAATGATAACCGAACCAATACTGTCCTAGGTGTACGTGTACACTGATAACCGAACCAATACTGTCCTAGGTGTACGTGTACAATGATAACCGAACCAATACAGTCCTAGGTGTACGTGTACAATGATAACCCAACCAATACTGTCCTAGGTGTACGTGTATAATGATAACCGAACCAATACTGTCCTAGGTGTACGTGTATAATGATAACCGAACCAATACTATCCTAGGTGTACGTGTACAATGATAACCCAACCAATACTGTCCTAGGTGTACGTGTATAATGATAACCGAACCAATACTGTCCTAGGTGTACGTGTACGATGATAACCGAACCAATACTGTCCTAGGTATACGAGTGCAATGATAACCGAACCAATACTGTCCTAGGTGTACGTGTACAATGATAACCGAACCAATACTGTCCTAGGTGTACGTGTACAATGATAACCGAACCAATACTGTCCTAGGTGTACGTGTACAATGATAACCGAACCAATACAGTCCTAGGTGTACGTGTACAATGATAACCGAACCAATACTGTCCTAGGTGTATGTGTACAATGATAACCGAACCAATACTGTCCTAGGTATACGTGTACAATGATAACCGAACCAATACTGTCCTAGGTACGTGTACAATGATAACCGAACCAATACTGTCCTAGGTATACGTGTACAATGATAACCGAACCAATACTGTCCTAGGTATACGTGTACAATGATAACCCAACCAATACTGTCCTAGGTATACGTGTACACTGATAACCGAACCAATACTGTCCTAGGTATACGTGTACAATGATAACATAACCAATACTGTCCTAGGTGTACGTGTACACTGATAACCGAACCAATACAGTCTAGGTGTACGTGTACAATGATAACCGAACCAATACTGTCCTAGGTGTACGTGTACAATGATAACCGAACCAATACTGTCCTAGGTGTACGTGTACAATGATAACCGAACCAATACAGTCCTAGGTGTACGTGTACAATGATAACATAACCAATACTGTCCTAGGTGTACGTGTACAATGATAACATAACCAATACTGTCCTAGGTGTACGTGTACAATGATAACCGAACCAATACTGTCCTAGGTGTACGTGTACAATGATAACCGAACCAATACTGTCCTAGGTGTACGTGTACAATGATAACATAACCAATACTGTCCTAGGTGTACGTGTACAATGATAACCGAACCAATACTGTCCTAGGTGTACGTGTACACTGATAACCGAACCAATACTGTCCTAGGTATACGTGTACAATGATAACCGAACCAATACTGTCCTAGGTGTACGTGTACAATGATAACCGAACCAATACTGTCCTAGGTGTACGTGAACAATGATAACCGAACCAATACTGTCCTAGGTGTACGTGTACAATGATAACCGAACCAATACTGTCCTAGGTACGTGTACAATGATAACCGAACCAATACAGTCCTAGGTGTACGTGTACACTGATAACCGAACCAATACAGTCCTAGGTGTACGTACACACTGATAACCGAACCAATACTGTCCTAGGTGTACGTGTACAATGATAACCGAACCAATACTGTCCTAGGTATACGTGTACAATGATAACCGAACCAATACTGTCCTAGGTGTACGTACACACTGATAACCGAACCAATACTGTCCTAGGTGTACGTGTACAATGATAACCAATCCTTCCTAGGTGTACGTGTACAATGATAACCGAACCAATACTGTCCTAGGTGTACGTGTACAATGATAACCGAACCAATACTGTCCTAGGTGTACGTGTACAATGATAACCGAACCAATACTGTCCTAGGTATACGTGTACAATGATAACCGAACCAATACTGTCCTAGGTGTACGTGTACAATGATAACCGAACCAATACTGTCCTAGGTATACGTGTACAATGATAACCGAACCAATACTGTCCTAGGTGTACATGTACAATGATAACCAATCCTTCCTAGGTGTACGTGTACAATGATAACCGAACCAATACTGTCCTAGGTGTACGTGTACAATGATAACCGAACCAATACTGTCCTAGGTGTACATGTACAATGATAACCAATCCTTCCTAGGTGTACGTGTACAATGATAACCGAACCAATACTGTCCTAGGTGTACGTGTACAATGATAACCGAACCAATACTGTCCTAGGTGTACGTGTACAATGATAACCGAACCAATACTGTCCTAGGTGTACGTGTACAATGATAACCGAACCAATACTGTCCTAGGTGTACGTGTACAATGATAACCGAACCAATACTGTCCTAGGTATACGTGTACAATGATAACCGAACCAATACTGTCCTAGGTGTACGTGTACAATGATAACCGAACCAATACTGTCCTAGGTATACGTGTACAATGATAACCGAACCAATACTGTCCTAGGTGTACGTGAACAATGATAACCGAACCAATACTGTCCTAGGTGTACGTGTACAATGATAACCGAACCAATACTGTCCTAGGTGTACGTGTACAATGATAACCGAACCAATACTGTCCTAGGTGTACGTGTACAATGATAACCGAACCAATACTGTCCTAGGTGTACGTGTACAATGATAACCGAACCAATACTGTCCTAGGTGTACGTGTACAATGATAACCGAACCAATACTGTCCTAGGTGTACGTGTACAATGATAACCGAACCAATACTGTCCTAGGTGTACGTGTACAATGATAACCGAACCAATACTGTCCTAGGTGTACGTGTACAATGATAACATAACCAATACTGTCCTAGGTGTACGTGTACAATGATAACCGAACCAATACTGTCCTAGGTGTACGTGTACAATGATAACCGAACCAATACTGTCCTAGGTGTACGTGTACAATGATAACATAACCAATACTGTCCTAGGTGTACGTGTACAATGATAACCGAACCAATACTGTCCTAGGTGTACGTGTACAATGATAACCGAACCAATACTGTCCTAGGTGTACGTGTACAATGATAACCGAACCAATACTGTCCTAGGTGTACATGTACAATGATAACCAATCCTTCCTAGGTGTACGTGTACAATAATAACCGAACCAATACTGTCCTAGGTATACGAGTACAATGATAACCGAACCAATACTGTCCTAGGTGTACGTGTACAATGATAACCGAACCAATACTGTCCTAGGTGTACGTGTACGATGATAACCGAACCAATACTGTCCTAGGTGTACGTGTACGATGATAACCGAACCAATACTGTCCTAGGTGTACGTGTACGATGATAACCGAACCAATACTGTCCTAGGTGTACGTGGACACTGGTAACCGAACCAATACTGTCCTAGGTGTACGTACACAATGGTAACCGAACCAATACTGTCCTAGGTGTACGTACAATATGATAACCGAACCAATACTGTCCTTGGTGTACGTACACACTGATAACCGAACCAATACTGTCCTAGGTGTACGTGTACAATGATAACCGAACCAATACTGTCCTTGGTGTACGTGTACAATGATAACCGAACCAATACTGTCCTAGGTGTACGTGTACAATGATAACCAATACTGTCCTAGGTATACGTGTACAATGATAACCGAACCAATACTGTCCTAGGTGTACGTGGACACTGGTAACCGAACCAATACTGTCCTAGGTGTACGTACACAATGATAACCGAACCAATACTGTCCTAGGTGTACGTGTACAATGATAACCCAACCAATACTGTCCTAGGTGTACGTGTACAATGATAACCGAACCAATACTGTCCTAGGTGTACGTGTACAATGATAACCGAACCAATACTGTCCTAGGTGTACGTGTACAATGATAACCGAACCAATACTGTCCTAGGTGTACGTGTACAATGATAACCGAACCAATACTGTCCTAGGTGTACGTGTACAATGATAACCGAACCAAAACTGTCCTAGGTAGGTGTACAATGATAACCGAACCAATACTGTCCTAGGTGTACGTGTACAATGATAACCGAACCAATATTGTCCTAGGTATACGTGTACAATGATAACCGAACCAATACTGTCCTAGGTGTACGTGTACAATGATAACCGAACCAATACTGTCCTAGGTGTACGTGTACGATGATAACCGAACCAATACTGTCCTAGGTGTATGTGTACAATGATAACCGAACCAATACAGTCCTAGGTGTACGTGTACAATGATAACCGAACCAATACTGTCCTAGGTGTACGTGTACAATGATAACCGAACCAATACTGTCCTAGGTGTACGTGTACAATGATAACCGAACCAATACTGTCCTAGGTGTACGTGTACAATGATAACCGAACCAATACTGTCCTAGGTGTACGTGTACAATGATAGCCGAACCAATACTGTCCTAGGTGTACGTGTACAATGATAACCGAACCAATACTGTCCTAGGTGTACGTGTACAATGATAACCGAACCAATACTGTCCTAGGTGTACGTGTACAATGATAGCCGAACCAATACTGTCCTAGGTATACGTGTACAATGATAACCGAACCAATACTGTCCTAGGTGTACGTGTACAATGATAACCGAACCAATACTGTCCTAGGTGTACGTGTACAATGATAACCGAACCAATACTGTCCTAGGTGTACGTGTACAATGATAACCGAACCAATACTGTCCTAGGTGTACGTGTACAATGATAACCGAACCAATACTGTCCTAGGTGTACGTGTACAATGATAACCGAACCAATACTGTCCTTGGTGTACGTGTACAATGATAACCGAACCAATACTGTCCTAGGTGTACGTGTACACTGATAACCGAACCAATACTGTCCTTGGTGTACGTGTACAATGATAACCGAACCAATACTGTCCTAGGTGTACGTGTACACTGATAACCGAACCAATACTGTCCTAGGTGTACGTGTACACTGATAACCGAACCAATACTGTCCTAGGTGTACGTGTACACTGATAACCGAACCAATACTGTCCTTGGTGTACGTGTACAATGATAACCGAACCAATACTGTCCTAGGTGTACGTGTACAATGATAACCGAACCAATACTGTCCTAGGTACGTGTACAATGATAACCGAACCAATACTGTCCTAGGTGTACGTGTACAATGATAACCGAACCAATACTGTCCTAGGTGTACGTGTACAATGATAACCGAACCAATACTGTCCTAGGTGTACGTGAACAATGATAACCGAACCAATACTGTCCTAGGTGTACGTGTACAATGATAACCGAACCAATACTGTCCTAGGTATGTGTACAATGATAACCGAACCAATACTGTCCTATGTGTACGTGTACAATGATAACCGAACCAATACTGTCCTAGGTGTACGTGTACAATGATAACCGAACCAATACTGTCCTAGGTACGTGTACAATGATAACCGAACCAATACTGTCCTAGGTGTACGTGTACAATGATAACCGAACCAATACTGTCCTAGGTGTACGTGTACAATGATAACCGAACCAATACT
The DNA here is from genome assembly GCA_947623455.1 of Mimachlamys varia. Taxonomy (NCBI): domain Eukaryota; kingdom Metazoa; phylum Mollusca; class Bivalvia; order Pectinida; family Pectinidae; genus Mimachlamys; species Mimachlamys varia. The sequence goes on from OX392535.1 coordinate 8,040,435, forward strand.
GTCCTAGGTGTACGTGTACAATGATAACCGAACCAATACTGTCCTAGGTGTACGTGTACAATGATAACCGAACCAATACAGTCCTAGGTGTACGTGTACAATGATAACCGAACCAATACTGTCCTAGGTGTACGTGTACAATGATAACCGAACCAATACTGTCCTAGGTGTACGTGTACAATGATAACCGAACCAATACTGTCCTAGGTGTACGTGTACGATGATAACCGAACCAATACTGTCCTAGGTGTACGTGTATAATGATAACCAATACTGTCCTAGGTGTACGTGTACGATGATAACCGAACCAATACTGTCCTAGGTGTACGTGTACAATGATAACCGAACCAATACTGTCCTAGGTGTACGTGTACAATGATAACCGAACCAATACTGTCCTAGGTGTACGTGTACAATGATAACCGAACCAATACTGTCCTAGGTGTACATGTACAATGATAACCGAACCAATACTGTCCTAGGTGTACGTGTACACTGATAACCGAACCAATACTGTCCTAGGTGTACGTGTACACTGATAACCGAACCAATACTGTCCTAGGTGTACGTGTACACTGATAACCGAACCAATACTGTCCTAGGTGTACGTGTACACTGATAACCGAACCAATACTGTCCTAGGTGTACGTGTACACTGATAACCGAACCAATACTGTCCTAGGTGTACGTGTACACTGATAACCGAACCAATACTGTCCTAGGTGTACGTGTACAATGATAACCGAACCAATACTGTCCTAGGTGTACGTGTACACTGATAACCGAACCAATACTGTCCTAGGTGTACGTGTACAATGATAACCGAACCAATACTGTCCTAGGTGTACGTGTACAATGATAACCGAACCAATACTGTCCTAGGTGTACGTGTACAATGATAACCGAACCAATACTGTCCTAGGTGTACGTGTACAATGATAACCGAACCAATACTGTCCTAGGTGTACGTGTACAATGATAACCGAACCAATACTGTCCTAGGTGTACGTGTACAATGATAACCGAACCAATACTGTCCTAGGTGTACGTGTACAATGATAACCGAACCAATACTGTCCTAGGTGTACGTGTACAATGATAACCGAACCAATACTGTCCTAGGTGTACGTGTACAATGATAACCGAACCAATACTGTCCTAGGTGTACGTGTACAATGATAACCGAACCAATACTGTCCTAGGTATACGTGTACAATGATAACCGAACCAATACTGTCCTAGGTGTACGTGTACAATGATAACCGAACCAATACTGTCCTAGGTGTACGTGTACAATGATAACCGAACCAATACTGTCCTAGGTGTACGTGTACAATGATAACCGAACCAATACTGTCCTAGGTGTACGTGTACAATGATAACATAACCAATACTGTCCTAGGTGTACGTGTACAATGATAACCAATCCTTCCTAGGTGTACGTGTACAATGATAACCGAACCAATACTGTCCTAGGTGTACGTGTACAATGATAACCGAACCAATACTGTCCTAGGTGTACGTGTACAATGATAACCGAACCAATACTGTCCTAGGTGTACGTGTACAATGATAACATAACCAATACTGTCCTAGGTGTACGTGTACAATGATAACATAACCAATACAGTCCTAGGTGTACGTGTACAATGATAACCGAACCAATACTGTCCTAGGTGTACGTGTACAATGATAACATAACCAATACTGTCCTAGGTGTACGTGTACAATGATAACCAATCCTTCCTAGGTGTACGTGTACAATGATAACCGAACCAATACTGTCCTAGGTGTACGTACACACTGATAACCGAACCAATACTGTCCTAGGTGTACGTGTACAATGATAACCGAACCAATACTGTCCTAGGTGTACGTGTACAATGATAACCGAACCAATACTGTCCTAGGTGTACGTGTACAATGATAACATAACCAATACTGTCCTAGGTGTACGTGTACAATGATAACCAATCCTTCCTAGGTGTACGTGTACAATGATAACCGAACCAATACTGTCCTAGGTGTACGTGTACAATGATAACCGAACCAATACTGTCCTAGGTGTACGTACACACTGATAACCGAACCAATACTGTCCTAGGTGTACGTGTACAATGATAACCGAACCAATACTGTCCTAGGTATACGAGTACAATGATAACCGAACCAATACTGTCCTAGGTGTACGTGTACAATGATAACCGAACCAATACTGTCCTAGGTGTACGTGTACACTGATAACCGAACCAATACTGTCCTAGGTGTACGTGTACAATGATAACCGAACCAATACAGTCCTAGGTGTACGTGTACAATGATAACCCAACCAATACTGTCCTAGGTGTACGTGTATAATGATAACCGAACCAATACTGTCCTAGGTGTACGTGTATAATGATAACCGAACCAATACTGTCCTAGGTGTACGTGTATAATGATAACCGAACCAATACTGTCCTAGGTGTACGTGTACAATGATAACCGAACCAATACTGTCCTAGGTATACGAGTACAATGATAACCGAACCAATACTGTCCTAGGTGTACGTGTACAATGATAACCGAACCAATACTGTCCTAGGTGTACGTGTACACTGATAACCGAACCAATACTGTCCTAGGTGTACGTGTACAATGATAACCGAACCAATACAGTCCTAGGTGTACGTGTACAATGATAACCCAACCAATACTGTCCTAGGTGTACGTGTATAATGATAACCGAACCAATACTGTCCTAGGTGTACGTGTATAATGATAACCGAACCAATACTATCCTAGGTGTACGTGTACAATGATAACCCAACCAATACTGTCCTAGGTGTACGTGTATAATGATAACCGAACCAATACTGTCCTAGGTACGTGTACAATGATAACCGAACCAATACTGTCCTAGGTGTACGTGTACAATGATAACCGAACCAATACTGTCCTAGGTATACGTGTACAATGATAACCGAACCAATACTGTCCTAGGTGTACGTGTACAATGATAACCGAACCAATACTGTCCTAGGTGTACGTGTACGATGATAACCGAACCAATACTGTCCTAGGTATACGAGTACAATGATAACCGAACCAATACTGTCCTAGGTGTACGTGTACAATGATAACCGAACCAATACTGTCCTAGGTGTACGTGTACAATGATAACCGAACCAATACTGTCCTAGGTGTACGTGTACAATGATAACCGAACCAATACAGTCCTAGGTGTACGTGTACAATGATAACCGAACCAATACTGTCCTAGGTGTATGTGTACAATGATAACCGAACCAATACTGTCCTAGGTATACGTGTACAATGATAACCGAACCAATACTGTCCTAGGTACGTGTACAATGATAACCGAACCAATACTGTCCTAGGTATACGTGTACAATGATAACCGAACCAATACTGTCCTAGGTATACGTGTACAATGATAACCCAACCAATACTGTCCTAGGTATACGTGTACACTGATAACCGAACCAATACTGTCCTAGGTGTACGTGTACAATGATAACATAACCAATACTGTCCTAGGTGTACGTGTACACTGATAACCGAACCAATACAGTCTAGGTGTACGTGTACAATGATAACCGAACCAAAACTGTCCTAGGTGTACGTGTACAATGATAACCGAACCAATACTGTCCTAGGTGTACGTGTACAATGATAACCGAACCAATACAGTCCTAGGTGTACGTGTACAATGATAACATAACCAATACTGTCCTAGGTGTACGTGTACAATGATAACATAACCAATACTGTCCTAGGTGTACGTGTACAATGATAACCGAACCAATACTGTCCTAGGTGTACGTGTACAATGATAACCGAACCAATACTGTCCTAGGTGTACGTGTACAATGATAACATAACCAATACTGTCCTAGGTGTACGTGTACAATGATAACCGAACCAATACTGTCCTAGGTGTACGTGTACACTGATAACCGAACCAATACTGTCCTAGGTATACGTGTACAATGATAACCGAACCAATACTGTCCTAGGTGTACGTGTACAATGATAACCGAACCAATACTGTCCTAGGTGTACGTGAACAATGATAACCGAACCAATACTGTCCTAGGTGTACGTGTACAATGATAACCGAACCAATACTGTCCTAGGTACGTGTACAATGATAACCGAACCAATACAGTCCTAGGTGTACGTGTACACTGATAACCGAACCAATACAGTCCTAGGTGTACGTACACACTGATAACCGAACCAATACTGTCCTAGGTGTACGTGTACAATGATAACCGAACCAATACTGTCCTAGGTATACGTGTACAATGATAACCGAACCAATACTGTCCTAGGTGTACGTACACACTGATAACCGAACCAATACTGTCCTAGGTGTACGTGTACAATGATAACCAATCCTTCCTAGGTGTACGTGTACAATGATAACCGAACCAATACTGTCCTAGGTGTACGTGTACAATGATAACCGAACCAATACTGTCCTAGGTGTACGTGTACAATGATAACCGAACCAATACTGTCCTAGGTATACGTGTACAATGATAACCGAACCAATACTGTCCTAGGTGTACGTGTACAATGATAACCGAACCAATACTGTCCTAGGTATACGTGTACAATGATAACCGAACCAATACTGTCCTAGGTGTACATGTACAATGATAACCAATCCTTCCTAGGTGTACGTGTACAATGATAACCGAACCAATACTGTCCTAGGTGTACGTGTACAATGATAACCGAACCAATACTGTCCTAGGTGTACGTGTACAATGATAACCGAACCAATACTGTCCTAGGTGTACGTGTACAATGATAACCGAACCAATACTGTCCTAGGTGTACGTGTACAATGATAACCGAACCAATACTGTCCTAGGTGTACGTGTACAATGATAACCGAACCAATACTGTCCTAGGTGTACGTGTACAATGATAACCGAACCAATACTGTCCTAGGTGTACGTGTACAATGATAACCGAACCAATACTGTCCTAGGTGTACGTGTACAATGATAACCGAACCAATACTGTCCTAGGTGTACGTGTACAATGATAACCGAACCAATACTGTCCTAGGTATACGTGTACAATGATAACCGAACCAATACTGTCCTAGGTGTACGTGTACAATGATAACCGAACCAATACTGTCCTAGGTATACGTGTACAATGATAACCGAACCAATACTGTCCTAGGTGTACGTGAACAATGATAACCGAACCAATACTGTCCTAGGTGTACGTGTACAATGATAACCGAACCAATACTGTCCTAGGTGTACGTGTACAATGATAACCGAACCAATACTGTCCTAGGTGTACGTGTACAATGATAACCGAACCAATACTGTCCTAGGTGTACGTGTACAATGATAACCGAACCAATACTGTCCTAGGTGTACGTGTACAATGATAACCGAACCAATACTGTCCTAGGTGTACGTGTACAATGATAACCGAACCAATACTGTCCTAGGTGTACGTGTACAATGATAACCGAACCAATACTGTCCTAGGTGTACGTGTACAATGATAACATAACCAATACTGTCCTAGGTGTACGTGTACAATGATAACCGAACCAATACTGTCCTAGGTGTACGTGTACAATGATAACCGAACCAATACTGTCCTAGGTGTACGTGTACAATGATAACATAACCAATACTGTCCTAGGTGTACGTGTACAATGATAACCGAACCAATACTGTCCTAGGTGTACGTGTACAATGATAACCGAACCAATACTGTCCTAGGTGTACGTGTACAATGATAACCGAACCAATACTGTCCTAGGTGTACATGTACAATGATAACCAATCCTTCCTAGGTGTACGTGTACAATAATAACCGAACCAATACTGTCCTAGGTATACGAGTACAATGATAACCGAACCAATACTGTCCTAGGTGTACGTGTACAATGATAACCGAACCAATACTGTCCTAGGTGTACGTGTACGATGATAACCGAACCAATACTGTCCTAGGTGTACGTGTACGATGATAACCGAACCAATACTGTCCTAGGTGTACGTGTACGATGATAACCGAACCAATACTGTCCTAGGTGTACGTGGACACTGGTAACCGAACCAATACTGTCCTAGGTGTACGTACACAATGGTAACCGAACCAATACTGTCCTAGGTGTACGTACAATATGATAACCGAACCAATACTGTCCTTGGTGTACGTACACACTGATAACCGAACCAATACTGTCCTAGGTGTACGTGTACAATGATAACCGAACCAATACTGTCCTTGGTGTACGTGTACAATGATAACCGAACCAATACTGTCCTAGGTGTACGTGTACAATGATAACCAATACTGTCCTAGGTATACGTGTACAATGATAACCGAACCAATACTGTCCTAGGTGTACGTGGACACTGGTAACCGAACCAATACTGTCCTAGGTGTACGTACACAATGATAACCGAACCAATACTGTCCTAGGTGTACGTGTACAATGATAACCCAACCAATACTGTCCTAGGTGTACGTGTACAATGATAACCGAACCAATACTGTCCTAGGTGTACGTGTACAATGATAACCGAACCAATACTGTCCTAGGTGTACGTGTACAATGATAACCGAACCAATACTGTCCTAGGTGTACGTGTACAATGATAACCGAACCAATACTGTCCTAGGTGTACGTGTACAATGATAACCGAACCAAAACTGTCCTAGGTAGGTGTACAATGATAACCGAACCAATACTGTCCTAGGTGTACGTGTACAATGATAACCGAACCAATATTGTCCTAGGTATACGTGTACAATGATAACCGAACCAATACTGTCCTAGGTGTACGTGTACAATGATAACCGAACCAATACTGTCCTAGGTGTACGTGTACGATGATAACCGAACCAATACTGTCCTAGGTGTATGTGTACAATGATAACCGAACCAATACAGTCCTAGGTGTACGTGTACAATGATAACCGAACCAATACTGTCCTAGGTGTACGTGTACAATGATAACCGAACCAATACTGTCCTAGGTGTACGTGTACAATGATAACCGAACCAATACTGTCCTAGGTGTACGTGTACAATGATAACCGAACCAATACTGTCCTAGGTGTACGTGTACAATGATAGCCGAACCAATACTGTCCTAGGTGTACGTGTACAATGATAACCGAACCAATACTGTCCTAGGTGTACGTGTACAATGATAACCGAACCAATACTGTCCTAGGTGTACGTGTACAATGATAGCCGAACCAATACTGTCCTAGGTATACGTGTACAATGATAACCGAACCAATACTGTCCTAGGTGTACGTGTACAATGATAACCGAACCAATACTGTCCTAGGTGTACGTGTACAATGATAACCGAACCAATACTGTCCTAGGTGTACGTGTACAATGATAACCGAACCAATACTGTCCTAGGTGTACGTGTACAATGATAACCGAACCAATACTGTCCTAGGTGTACGTGTACAATGATAACCGAACCAATACTGTCCTTGGTGTACGTGTACAATGATAACCGAACCAATACTGTCCTAGGTGTACGTGTACACTGATAACCGAACCAATACTGTCCTTGGTGTACGTGTACAATGATAACCGAACCAATACTGTCCTAGGTGTACGTGTACACTGATAACCGAACCAATACTGTCCTAGGTGTACGTGTACACTGATAACCGAACCAATACTGTCCTAGGTGTACGTGTACACTGATAACCGAACCAATACTGTCCTTGGTGTACGTGTACAATGATAACCGAACCAATACTGTCCTAGGTGTACGTGTACAATGATAACCGAACCAATACTGTCCTAGGTACGTGTACAATGATAACCGAACCAATACTGTCCTAGGTGTACGTGTACAATGATAACATAACCAATACTGTCCTAGGTGTACGTGTACAATGATAACCGAACCAATACTGTCCTAGGTGTACGTGAACAATGATAACCGAACCAATACTGTCCTAGGTGTACGTGTACAATGATAACCGAACCAATACTGTCCTAGGTATGTGTACAATGATAACCGAACCAATACTGTCCTAGGTGTACGTGTACAATGATAACCGAACCAATACTGTCCTAGGTGTACGTGTACAATGATAACCGAACCAATACTGTCCTAGGTACGTGTACAATGATAACCGAACCAATACTGTCCTAGGTGTACGTGTACAATGATAACCGAACCAATACTGTCCTAGGTGTACGTGTACAATGATAACCGAACCAATACTGTCCTAGGTGTACGTGTACAATGATAACCGAACCAATACTGTCCTAGGTGTACGTGTACAATGATAACCGAACCAATACAGTCCTAGGTGTACGTGTACAATGATAACCGAACCAATACTGTCCTAGGTGTACGTGTACAATGATAACCGAACCAATACTGTCCTAGGTGTACGTGTACAATGATAACCGAACCAATACTGTCCTATGTGTACGTGTACGATGATAACCGAACCAATACTGTCCTAAGTGTACGTGTATAATGATAACCAATACTGTCCTAGGTGTACGTGTACGATGATAACCGAACCAATACTGTCCTAGGTGTACGTGTACAATGATAACCGAACCAATACTGTCCTAGGTGTACGTGTACAATGATAACCGAACCAATACTGTCCTAGGTGTACGTGTACAATGATAACCGAACCAATACTGTCCTAGGTGTACGTGTACAATGATAACCGAACCAATACTGTCCTAGGTGTACGTGTACAATGATAACCGAACCAATACTGTCCTAGGCACGTGTACAATGATAACCGAACCAATACTGTCCTAGGTGTACGTGTACAATGATAACCGAACCAATACTGTCCTAGGTGTACGTGTACAATGATAACCGAACCAATACTGTCCTAGGTGTACGTGTACAATGATAACCGAACCAATACTGTCCTAGGTGTACGTGTACAATGATAACCGAACCAATACTGTCCTAGGTGTACGTGTACAATGATAACCGAACCAATACTGTCCTAGGTGTACGTGTACAATGATAACCGAACCAATACTGTCCTAGGTACGTGTACAATGATAACCGAACCAATACTGTCCTAGGTGTACGTGTACAATGATAACCGAACCAATACTGTCCTAGGTGTACGTACACACTGATAACCGAACCAATAGCATCAAGCCCTATCAATGAATTAAATCAGAAAATGTTCCTCCTCCGAAAATATTAAACCGCTAGTGCACAAAAAGTCAGTTACGAGTTTAAGTGTATATGGTAACTTTGTTACAGCATGGGCGATATACAGAACATGGGGAAGTAATGCTACGACAAACATGGCCTATTCTGAACGGAATTGTTGGTTTTTTTTAAACTATGATACCTCCTTTGATTTACACTTTTTTTTACTTATGATGTTTTTACTTGTGTTGATTATTTTCATTGAGAAATATTGACTTCAAAATAATTTTTGATTTGGATCACTGGTTTTTTATGACTACGGGATTTAACAATAAAGAAATTGTTTTGTTAAGAGACAGGATGTTAGGTTAACTTTAACACTTGATTGAAGGCTTCGATATTTTAAGGTATTGGATTGGTTGGTTAACGGGTAATAGGCGCCGTTTCAATGGGAGACAAGTCCGACAGCCATTGAAGTTTCTTATCTATGTACGAGTTATCGTTCTTATACCAAAAAAGATGTTCGACTATGACGAGCAAAACTGTATAAACTCGACCGGGGATAGGTCTTGCTTCACCTCATTTTTACAACCATTTTAACAAGGAATATAAAAGTCTAGTTTACAAGTAGAGTATAATTCCTCAGGCATCGGAAACGAACGAATGACTCCAGCTTGTAATTCTTTAACCGTTCACTTCTACGGTAATACTTTCTAATACTAGACTTAGTAAAACAGTATTTCTCCTCCAACTTCTCGCTTGTGACTTTGAAAAAAATAATACATGTTATTGCGAATTCACAAGTAAATGAATAATTTCATGGTACATATGTACCGTAAAATTTAACCAAGAAAATATCTGAAGATTTCAGCGAAAGGTTTGGACTTACAACGGTTAATTTAAAACAGTTGGGGAAACCGGTACCGACCCTGTACTCCCGAGGGTGACTGGTACCGACCCCGTACACCCGAAGATGACCGGTACCCACCCTGTAGTCACGGGGGTGACCGGTATCGACCCTGTAGTCCCGAGGGTGACCGGTACCGACCCTGTACTCCCGAGGGTAATCTTTCAATATATTATAGTATTAGAACCAAGTTTGACGTGATTGCGTTGTTACCCGACTCTGCCCTGTACAACATCTATTTCCCTTTTTATAACAATACGAGATGTGTGTGAATTGGGATGATTGATGCTAGGTCCCTAGACAACTTCACTCGTCTTGCGTGATGGACCAAATATTGTATACGGAATTCGAAGGTCATTTGGCTGCATATTGCATGTTTATATAGTGGGGTTTCATATTTCAAAAAGCGCGTGAATCCGTTGCATAAATTATTTATCATAATACGGAAGACACCGCAGACTATTTACCCCACTTTTATGATATGGACTGATTTTCTTGGAAGACACGGGTTATCATGGTGGCTTCATTTAATGACAGTTTCATCTACAGGAATTTTAGTCATGTGTGGTTTGTAAATTTTGTCAATATGAACCTTTTGAAATATTATAATATATAAACAATCATTGCTGCTGTCTGTTATAAATGTTACATCGATGTATTACACTGTGTTTATTACCAATGCTGATAGGCCCTGTCAAGGTATGCCCATTTTGCTAGCACTTTTATGCCCGCATTTGACTGATTGGTATGCCCACATTGCTTTGACTGATGGGTATGCCCACTTTTCTATCACTTTTTATACCCGTAATTAACTGATTGGTATGCCCACATTGCTTTGACTGATGGGTATGCCCACGTTTCTATCACTTTTTATACCCGTAATTGACTGGAAGCATGCCCTCTCAAACCCCCTGTACGTTTTGTTAATTGTTAACTTTAGGGTGTCCTTTAATCCATTACTACGTTCTGCTTTCTATATATTTTTTTCTGACACAATAACAAACTTACCGTGTTGTTGATGATCGGGAATATACAACCCCTATTGATCTAGATATAACTTATTATCGTGAGATATAGCGACGTAGCAGCGGGAATACTTTACAAACAAACGCGTGTTGTGTACATGCTGGACTGGTCACGTACACAAGGCCGGTCGACTACTTTCATTTATTGTCACATTAATGTTTCATGTATTTTGACAAGGCTGCCGGGTTATGGACAATGGCGGCGCTAAGGTCAAGGTTGTTGTCGAGGTAGCAGCTAGGGCAGGCTGGGTAAAAAGTTCACACCGTGCTAGTAAACAAATCTAACGCTGATTGGAATAGAGCCTAGAGCCATGTGTGATTATTAGACAATCATTTCGAAGGTCACTTGGAATATTTGCATACCCTTTATAAGAGTGCAATCTTCCTTTCCCCGTGACCTGAAACCCGACCATATTCAGATTTCTCTGGGCTTTTCAATATTTCTGTAGCACCAGCATATTTCTGTAGAATCGTCCGTGGAAAGGAGGTGACAGGTGATGAGTTACACTATCGGTTTATCTGTCAATATGTAGCAAACAAATACTAAATAGCCAATAGATACTTTACCAAGTACTAATATGCTTTTCCAGGCTTTATAGAAGTTGAACGGTTATCTACCTTTTACAATCACTTTAAAATACTAGTAAATTCTTAGAAAGACTAGAAACACCTTGCAATATAGATACATAAATTTATGATGTGTAGCTAGGATCTTTAAATGGAATGATGTCTATCAGGTACAATAAATGATATACATATATTGAAATATACTTTATATGTCTGAGAGTAATACACTCCTGAAAACAGGACAAGTCTGATCACGTATGGGCGGAATTTCTCCTGCCATTGCGAAAATGTGGAACTCTGTATAGAATATCCCCTGCTCATCCGTCCTGCCCGAACTGCTTGTTGGTCACTTATGGTATAGAATACCCCCGTCCTCCCCGAACTACTTGTTGGTCACTTATGGTATAGAATACCCCCGTCCTCCCCGAACTACTTGTTGGTCACTTATGGTATATAATACCCCTCGTCCTCCCCGAACTACTTGTTGGTCACTTATGGTATAGAATACCCCTCGTCCTCCCCGAACTACTTGTTGGTCACTGATGGTATAGAATACCCCTCGTCCTCCCCGAACTACTTGTTGGTCACTTATGGTACAGAATACCCCTCGTCCTCCCCGAACTACTTGTTGGTCACTTCTGGTATAGAATACCCCTCGTCCTCCCCGAACTACTTGTTGGTCACTTATGGTATAGAATACCCCTCGTCCTCCCCGAACTACTTGTTGGTCACTTATGGTATAGAATACCCCCGTCCTCCCCGAACTACTTGTTGGTCACTGATGGTATAGAATACCCCCGTCCTCCCCGAACTACTTGTTGGTCCCTTATGGTATAGAATACCCCCGTCCTCCCCGAACTACTTGTTGGTCCCTTATGGTATAGAATACCCCCGTCCTCCCCGAACTACTTGTTGGTCCCTTATGGTATAGAATACCCCCGTCTTCCCCGAACTACTTGTTGGTCACTTATGGTATAGAATACCCCCGTCCTCCCCGAACTACTTGTTGGTCACTTATGGTACAGAATACCCCCGTCCTCCCCGAACTACTTGTTGGTCACTTATGGTATAGAATACCCCCGTCCTCCCCGAACTAATTGTTGGTCACTTATGGTATAGAATACCATTCGTCCTCCCCGAACTAATTGTTGGTCACTTATGGTATAGAATACCCCCGTCCTCCCCGAACTAATTGTTGGTCACTTATGGTATAGAATACCCCTCGTCCTCCCCGAACTACTTGTTGGTCACTTATGGTATAGAATACCCCCGTCCTCCCCGAACTAATTGTTGGTCACTTATGGTATAGAATACCCCCGTCCTCCCCGAACTAATTGTTGGTCACTTATGGTATAGAATACCCCCCGTCTTCCCCGAACTACTTGTTGGTCCCTTATGGTATAGAATACCCCCGTCCTCCCCGAACTACTTGTTGGTCCCTTATGGTATAGAATACCCCCGTCCTCCCCGAACTACTTGTTGGTCACTTATGGTACAGAATACCCTCGTCCTCCCCGAACTACTTGTTGGTCCCTTATGGTATAGAATACCCCCGTCCTCCCCGAACTAATTGTTGGTCACTTATGGTATAGAATACCCCTCGTCTTCCCCGAACTACTTGTTGGTCACTGATGGTATAGAATACCCCCGTCCTCCCCGAACTACTTGTTGGTCCCTTATGGTATAGAATACCCCCGTCCTCCACGAACTACTTGTTGGTCACTTATGGTATAGAATACCCCCGTCCTCCCCGAACTACTTGTTGGTCCCTTATGGTATAGAATACCCTCGTCATCCCCGAACTACTTGTTGGTCACTTATGGTACAGAATACCCTCGTCATCCCCGAACTACTTGTTGGTCCCTTATGGTACAGAATACCCCCCGTCTTCCCCGAACTACTTGTTGGTCACTTATGGTATAGAATACCCCTCGTCCTCCCCGAACTACTTGTTGGTCACTTATGGTACAGAATACCCCCGTCCTCCCCGAACTACTTGTTGGTCACTTATGGTATAGAATACCCCCGTCCTCCCCGAACTAATTGTTGGTCACTTATGGTATAGAATACCCCTCGTCCCCCCCCCCGAACTACTTGTTGGTCCCTTATGGTACAGAATACCCCTCGTCCTCCCCGAACTACTTGTTGGTCCCTTATGGTACAGAATACCCCTCGTCCTCCCCGAACTACTTGTTGGTCACTTATGGTATAGAATACCCCTCGTCATCCCCGAACTACTTGTTGGTCACTTATGGTACAGAATACCCCCGTCCTCCCCGAACTACTTGTTGGTCACTTATGGTATATAATACCCCTCGTCCTCCCCGAACTACTTGTTGGTCACTTATGGTACAGAATACCCCCGTCCTCCCCGAACTAATTGTTGGTCACTTATGGTATAGAATACCCCTCGTCCTCCCCGAACTACTTGTTGGTCACTTATGGTACAGAATACCCCCGTCCTCCCCGAACTACTTGTTGGTCACTTATGGTATAGAATACCCCCGTCCTCCCCGAACTAATTGTTGGTCACTTATGGTATAGAATACCCCTCGTCCCCCCCCCCCCCCCCGAACTACTTGTTGGTCCCTTATGGTACAGAATACCCCTCGTCCTCCCCGAACTACTTGTTGGTCCCTTATGGTACAGAATACCCCTCGTCCTCCCCGAACTACTTGTTGGTAACTTATGGTATAGAATACCCCTCGTCCTCCCCGAACTACTTGTTGGTCACTTATGGTACAGAATACCCCCGTCCTCCCCGAACTACTTGTTGGTCACTTATGGTATAGAATACCCCCGTCCTCCCCGAACTAATTGTTGGTCACTTATGGTATAGAATACCCCTCGTCCCCCCCCCCCCCCCCCGAACTACTTGTTGGTCCCTTATGGTACAGAATACCCCTCGTCCTCCCCGAACTACTTGTTGGTCACTTATGGTATGGAATACCCCTCGTCCTCCCCGAACTACTTGTTGGTCACTTATGGTATAGAATACCCCTCGTCCTCCCCGAACTACTTGTTGGTCACTTATGGTATAGAATACCCCCGTCCTCCCCGAACTACTTGTTGGTCACTTATGGTATAGAATACCCCCGTCCTCCCCTAACTACTTGTTGGTCACTTATGGTATAGAATACCCCTCGTCATCCCCGAACTACTTGTTGGTCACTTATGGTACAGAATACCCCTCGTCCTCCCCGAACTACTTGTTGGTCACTTATGGTATAGAATACCCCCGTCCTCCCCGAACTAATTGTTGGTCACTTATGGTATAGAATACCCCTCGTCCTCCCCGAACTACTTGTTGGTCACTTATGGTATAGAATACCCCCGTCCTCCCCGAACTAATTGTTGGTCACTTATGGTATAGAATACCCCTCGTCCTCCCCGAACTAATTGTTGGTCACTTATGGTATAGAATACCCCAGTCCTCCCCGAACTAATTGTTGGTCACTTATGGTATAGAATAACCCCGTCCTCCCCGAACTAATTGTTGGTCACTTATGGTATAGAATACCCCCCGTCTTCCCCGAACTACTTGTTGGTCCCTTATGGTATAGAATACCCCTCGTCCTCCCCGAACTACTTGTTGGTCCCTTATGGTATAGAATACCCTCGTCATCCCCGAACTACTTGTTGGTCACTTATGGTACAGAATACCCTCGTCATCCCCGAACTACTTGTTGGTCCCTTATGGTATAGAATACCCCCGTCCTCCCCGAACTACTTGTTGGTCCCTTATGGTATAGAATACCCTCGTCATCCCCGAACTACTTGTTGGTCACTGATGGTATAGAATACCCCTCGTCCTCCCCGAACTACTTGTTGGTCACTTATGGTACAGAATACCCCCGTCCTCCCCGAACTACTTGTTGGTCACTTATGGTATAGAATACCCCCGTCCTCCCCGAACTAATTGTTGGTCACTTATGGTATAGAATACCCCTCGTCCCCCCCCCCCGAACTACTTGTTGGTCCCTTATGGTACAGAATACCCCTCGTCCTCCCCGAACTACTTGTTGGTCCCTTATGGTACAGAATACCCCTCGTCCTCCCCGAACTACTTGTTGGTAACTTATGGTACAGAATACCCCTCGTCCTCCCCAAACTTCCTGTTGGTCACTTATGGTATGGAATACCCCTCGTCCTCCCCGAACTACTTGTTGGTCACTTATGGTATAGAATACCCCTCGTCCTCCCCGAACTACTTGTTGGTCACTTATGGTATAGAATACCCCGTCCTCCCCGAACTACTTGTTGGTCACTTATGGTATAGAATACCCCCGTCCTCCCCTAACTACTTGTTGGTCACTTATGGTATAGAATACCCCTCGTCATCCCCGAACTACTTGTTGGTCACTTATGGTACAGAATACCCCTCGTCCTCCCCGAACTACTTGTTGGTCACTTATGGTATAGAATACCCCCGTCCTCCCCGAACTAATTGTTGGTCACTTATGGTATAGAATACCCCTCGTCCTCCCCGAACTACTTGTTGGTCACTTATGGTATAGAATACCCCCGTCCTCCCCGAACTAATTGTTGGTCACTTATGGTATAGAATACCCCTCGTCCTCCCCGAACTAATTGTTGGTCACTTATGGTATAGAATACCCCCGTCCTCCCCGAACTAATTGTTGGTCCCTTATGGTATAGAATACCCCCGTCCTCCCCGAACTACTTGTTGGTCACTTATGGTATAGAATACCCCCGTCCTCCCCGAACTAATTGTTGGTCACTTATGGTATAGAATACCCCCGTCCTCCCCGAACTAATTGTTGGTCACTTATGGTATAGAATACCCCTCGTCTTCCCCGAACTACTTGTTGGTCACTTATGGTATAGAATACCCCTCGTCCTCCCCGAACTACTTGTTGGTCACTTATGGTATAGAATACCCCTCGTCCTCCACGAACTACTTGTTGGTCACTTATGGTATAGAATACCCCCGTCCTCCCCGAACTACTTGTTGGTCCCTTATGGTATAGAATACCCTCGTCATCCCCGAACTACTTGTTGGTCACTTATGGTACAGAATACCCTCGTCATCCCCGAACTACTTGTTGGTCCCTTATGGTATAGAATACCCCCGTCCTCCCCGAACTACTTGTTGGTCCCTTATGGTATAGAATACCCTCGTCATCCCCGAACTACTTGTTGGTCACTTATGGTACAGAATACCCTCGTCATCCCCGAACTACTTGTTGGTCCCTTATGGTATAGAATACCCCCGTCCTCCCCGAACTACTTGTTGGTCCCTTATGGTATAGAATACCCTCGTCATCCCCGAACTACTTGTTGGTCACTGATGGTATAGAATACCCCCGTCCTCCCCGAACTACTTGTTGGTCCCTTATGGTATAGAATACCCCCGTCCTCCCCGAACTACTTGTTGGTCCCTTATGGTATAGAATACCCTCGTCATCCCCGAACTACTTGTTGGTCACTTATGGTACAGAATACCCCCCGTCTTCCCCGAACTACTTGTTGGTCACTTATGGTACAGAATACACCTCGTCATCCCCGAACTACTTGTTGGTCACTTATGGTACAGAATACCCTCGTCATCCCCGAACTACTTGTTGGTCCCTTATGGTATAGAATACCCCCGTCCTCCCCGAACTTCTTGTTGGTCCCTTATGGTATAGAATACCCTCGTCATCCCCGAACTACTTGTTGGTCACTGATGGTATAGAATACCCCTCGTCCTCCCCGAACTACTTGTTGGTCACTTATGGTACAGAATACCCCCGTCCTCCCCGAACTACTTGTTGGTCACTTATGGTATAGAATACCCCCGTCCTCCCCGAACTAATTGTTGGTCACTTATGGTATAGAATACCCCTCGTCCCCCCCCCCCCCCGAACTACTTGTTGGTCCCTTATGGTACAGAATACCCCTCGTCCTCCCCGAACTACTTGTTGGTCCCTTATGGTACAGAATACCCCTCGTCCTCCCCGAACTACTTGTTGGTAACTTATGGTACAGAATACCCCTCGTCCTCCCCAAACTTCCTGTTGGTCACTTATGGTATGGAATACCCCTCGTCCTCCCCGAACTACTTGTTGGTCACTTATGGTATAGAATACCCCTCGTCCTCCCCGAACTACTTGTTGGTCACTTATGGTATAGAATACCCCCGTCCTCCCCGAACTACTTGTTGGTCACTTATGGTATAGAATACCCCCGTCCTCCCCTAACTACTTGTTGGTCACTTATGGTATAGAATACCCCTCGTCATCCCCGAACTACTTGTTGGTCACTTATGGTACAGAATACCCCTCGTCCTCCCCGAACTACTTGTTGGTCACTTATGGTATAGAATACCCCCGTCCTCCCCGAACTAATTGTTGGTCACTTATGGTATAGAATACCCCTCGTCCTCCCCGAACTACTTGTTGGTCACTTATGGTATAGAATACCCCCGTCCTCCCCGAACTAATTGTTGGTCACTTATGGTATAGAATACCCCTCGTCCTCCCCGAACTAATTGTTGGTCACTTATGGTATAGAATACCCCCGTCCTCCCCGAACTAATTGTTGGTCCCTTATGGTATAGAATACCCCCGTCCTCCCCGAACTACTTGTTGGTCACTTATGGTATAGAATACCCCCGTCCTCCCCGAACTAATTGTTGGTCACTTATGGTATAGAATACCCCCGTCCTCCCCGAACTAATTGTTGGTCACTTATGGTATAGAATACCCCTCGTCTTCCCCGAACTACTTGTTGGTCACTTATGGTATAGAATACCCCTCGTCCTCCCCGAACTACTTGTTGGTCACTTATGGTATAGAATACCCCTCGTCCTCCACGAACTACTTGTTGGTCACTTATGGTATAGAATACCCCCGTCCTCCCCGAACTACTTGTTGGTCCCTTATGGTATAGAATACCCTCGTCATCCCCGAACTACTTGTTGGTCACTTATGGTACAGAATACCCTCGTCATCCCCGAACTACTTGTTGGTCCCTTATGGTATAGAATACCCCCGTCCTCCCCGAACTACTTGTTGGTCCCTTATGGTATAGAATACCCTCGTCATCCCCGAACTAATTGTTGGTCACTTATGGTATAGAATACCCCCGTCCTCCCCGAACTAATTGTTGGTCACTTATGGTATAGAATACCCCCCGTCTTCCCCGAACTACTTGTTGGTCCCTTATGGTATAGAATACCCCTCGTCCTCCCCGAACTACTTGTTGGTCCCTTATGGTATAGAATACCCTCGTCATCCCCGAACTACTTGTTGGTCACTTATGGTACAGAATACCCTCGTCATCCCCGAACTACTTGTTGGTCCCTTATGGTATAGAATACCCCCGTCCTCCCCGAACTACTTGTTGGTCCCTTATGGTATAGAATACCCTCGTCATCCCCGAACTACTTGTTGGTCACTGATGGTATAGAATACCCCCGTCCTCCCTGAACTACTTGTTGGTCCCTTATGGTATAGAATACCCCCGTCCTCCCCGAACTACTTGTTGGTCCCTTATGGTATAGAATACCCTCGTCATCCCCGAACTACTTGTTGGTCACTTATGGTACAGAATACCCCCCGTCTTCCCCGAACTACTTGTTGGTCACTTATGGTACAGAATACCCCTCGTCATCCCCGAACTACTTGTTGGTCACTTATGGTACAGAATACCCCCCGTCTTCCCCGAACTACTTGTTGGTCACTTATGGTACAGAATACCCCCGTCTTCCCCGAACTACTTGTTGGTCACTTATGGTATAGAATACCCCCGTCCTCCCCGAACTACTTGTTGGTCACTTATGGTACAGAATACCCCTCGTCCTCCCCTAACTACTTGTTGGTCACTTATGGTATAGAATACCCCTCGTCATCCCCGAACTACTTGTTGGTCACTTATGGTACAGAATACCCCCGTCCTCCCCGAACTACTTGTTGGTCACTTATGGTATAGAATACCCCTCGTCCTACCCGAAGTACTTGTTGGTCACTTATGGTACAGAATACCCCCGTCCTTCCCGAACTAATTGTTGGTCACTTATGGTATAGAATACCCCTCGTCCTCCCCGAACTACTTGTTGGTCACTTATGGTACAGAATACCCCCGTCCTCCCCGAACTACTTGTTGGTCACTTATGATATAGAATACCCCCGTCCTCCCCGAACTAATTGTTGGTCACTTATGGTATAGAATACCCCTCGTCCCCCCCCCCCCCCGAACTACTTGTTGGTCCCTTATGGTACAGAATACCCCTCGTCCTCCCCGAACTACTTGTTGGTCCCTTATGGTACAGAATACCCCTCGTCCTCCCCGAACTACTTGTTGGTAACTTATGGTATAGAATACCCTCGTCCTCCCGGAACTACTTGTTGGTCACTTATGGTACAGAATACCCCTCGTCCTCCCCAAACTTCCTGTTGGTCACTAATGGTATGGAATACCCCTCGTCCTCCCCGAACTACTTGTTGGTCACTTATGGTATAGAATACCCCCGTCCTCCCCGAACTAATTGTTGGTCACTTATGGTATAGAATACCCCCCGTCTTCCCCGAACTACTTGTTGGTCCCTTATGGTATAGAATACCCTCGTCATCCCCGAACTACTTGTTGGTCACTTATGGTACAGAATACCCTCGTCATCCCCGAACTACTTGTTGGTCCCTTATGGTATAGAATACCCCCGTCCTCCCCGAACTACTTGTTGGTCCCTTATGGTATAGAATACCCTCGTCATCCCCGAACTACTTGTTGGTCACTGATGGTATAGAATACCCCCGTCCTCCCTGAACTACTTGTTGGTCCCTTATGGTATAGAATACCCCCGTCCTCCCCGAACTACTTGTTGGTCCCTTATGGTATAGAATACCCTCGTCATCCCCGAACTACTTGTTGGTCACTTATGGTACAGAATACCCCCCGTCTTCCCCGAACTACTTGTTGGTCACTTATGGTACAGAATACCCCTCGTCATCCCCGAACTACTTGTTGGTCACTTATGGTACAGAATACCCCCCGTCTTCCCCGAACTACTTGTTGGTCACTTATGGTACAGAATACCCCCGTCTTCCCCGAACTACTTGTTGGTCACTTATGGTATAGAATACCCCCGTCCTCCCCGAACTACTTGTTGGTCACTTATGGTACAGAATACCCCTCGTCCTCCCCTAACTACTTGTTGGTCACTTATGGTATAGAATACCCCTCGTCATCCCCGAACTACTTGTTGGTCACTTATGGTACAGAATACCCCCGTCCTCCCCGAACTACTTGTTGGTCACTTATGGTATAGAATACCCCTCGTCCTCCCCGAAGTACTTGTTGGTCACTTATGGTACAGAATACCCCCGTCCTTCCCGAACTAATTGTTGGTCACTTATGGTATAGAATACCCCTCGTCCTCCCCGAACTACTTGTTGGTCACTTATGGTACAGAATACCCCCGTCCTCCCCGAACTACTTGTTGGTCACTTATGATATAGAATACCCCCGTCCTCCCCGAACTAATTGTTGGTCACTTATGGTATAGAATACCCCTCGCCCCCCCCCCCCCGAACTACTTGTTGGTCCCTTATGGTACAGAATACCCCTCGTCCTCCCCGAACTACTTGTTGGTCCCTTATGGTACAGAATACCCCTCGTCCTCCCCGAACTACTTGTTGGTAACTTATGGTATAGAATACCCTCGTCCTCCCGGAACTACTTGTTGGTCACTTATGGTACAGAATACCCCTCGTCCTCCCCAAACTTCCTGTTGGTCACTAATGGTATGGAATACCCCTCGTCCTCCCCGAACTACTTGTTGGTCACTTATGGTATAGAATACCCCCGTCCTCCCCGAACTAATTGTTGGTCACTTATGGTATAGAATACCCCCCGTCTTCCCCGAACTACTTGTTGGTCCCTTATGGTATAGAATACCCCTCGTCCTCCCCGAACTACTTGTTGGTCCCTTATGGTATAGAATACCCTCGTCATCCCCGAACTACTTGTTGGTCACTTATGGTACAGAATACCCTCGTCATCCCCGAACTACTTGTTGGTCCCTTATGGTATAGAATACCCCCGTCCTCCCCGAACTACTTGTTGGTCCCTTATGGTATAGAATACCCTCGTCATCCCCGAACTACTTGTTGGTCACTGATGGTATAGAATACCCCCGTCCTCCCTGAACTACTTGTTGGTCCCTTATGGTATAGAATACCCCCGTCCTCCCCGAACTACTTGTTGGTCCCTTATGGTATAGAATACCCTCGTCATCCCCGAACTACTTGTTGGTCACTTATGGTACAGAATACCCCCCGTCTTCCCCGAACTACTTGTTGGTCACTTATGGTACAGAATACCCCTCGTCATCCCCGAACTACTTGTTGGTCACTTATGGTACAGAATACCCCCCGTCTTCCCCGAACTACTTGTTGGTCACTTATGGTACAGAATACCCCCGTCTTCCCCGAACTACTTGTTGGTCACTTATGGTATAGAATACCCCCGTCCTCCCCGAACTACTTGTTGGTCACTTATGGTACAGAATACCCCTCGTCCTCCCCTAACTACTTGTTGGTCACTTATGGTATAGAATACCCCTCGTCATCCCCGAACTACTTGTTGGTCACTTATGGTACAGAATACCCCCGTCCTCCCCGAACTACTTGTTGGTCACTTATGGTATAGAATACCCCTCGTCCTCCCCGAAGTACTTGTTGGTCACTTATGGTACAGAATACCCCCGTCCTTCCCGAACTAATTGTTGGTCACTTATGGTATAGAATACCCCTCGTCCTCCCCGAACTACTTGTTGGTCACTTATGGTACAGAATACCCCCGTCCTCCCCGAACTACTTGTTGGTCACTTATGATATAGAATACCCCCGTCCTCCCCGAACTAATTGTTGGTCACTTATGGTATAGAATACCCCTCGTCCCCCCCCCCCCCCCCCCGAACTACTTGTTGGTCCCTTATGGTACAGAATACCCCTCGTCCTCCCCGAACTACTTGTTGGTCCCTTATGGTACAGAATACCCCTCGTCCTCCCCGAACTACTTGTTGGTAACTTATAGTATAGAATACCCTCGTCTTCCCGGAACTACTTGTTGGTCACTTATGGTACAGAATACCCCTCGTCCTCCCCAAACTTCCTGTTGGTCACTAATGGTATGGAATACCCCTCGTCCTCCCCGAACTACTTGTTGGTCACTTATGGTATAGAATACCCCTCGTCCTCCCCGAACTACTTGTTGGTCACTTATGGTATAGAATACCCCCGTCCTCCCCGAACTACTTGTTGGTCACTTATGGTACAGAATACCCCTCGTCCTCCCCTAACTACTTGTTGGTCACTTATGGTATAGAATACCCCTCGTCATCCCCGAACTACTTGTTGGTCACTTATGGTACAGAATACCCCTCGTCCTCCCCGAACTACTTGTTGGTCACTTATGGTATAGAATACCCCCGTCCTCCCCGAACTAATTGTTGGTCACTTATGGTATAGAATACCCCTCGTCCTCCCCGAACTACTTGTTGGTCACTTATGGTATAGAATACCCCCGTCCTCCCCGAACTAATTGTTGGTCACTTATGGTATAGAATACCCCTCGTCCTCCCCGAACTACTTGTTGGTCACTTATGGTATAGAATACCCCTCGTCTTCCCCGAACTACTTGTTGGTCACTTATGGTATAGAATACCCCTCGTCCTCCCCGAACTACTTGTTGGTCACTTATGGTATAGAATACCCCTCGTCCTCCACGAACTACTTGTTGGTCACTTATGGTATAGAATACCCCCGTCCTCCCCGACCTACTTGTTGGTCCCTTATGGTATAGAATACCCTCGTCATCCCCGAACTACTTGTTGGTCACTTATGGTACAGAATACCCTCGTCATCCCCGAACTACTTGTTGGTCCCTTATGGTATAGAATACCCCCGTCCTCCCCGAACTACTTGTTGGTCCCTTATGGTATAGAATACCCTCGTCATCCCCGAACTAATTGTTGGTCACTTATGGTATAGAATACCCCCGTCCTCCCCGAACTAATTGTTGGTCACTTATGGTATAGAATACCCCCCGTCTTCCCCGAACTACTTGTTGGTCCCTTATGGTATAGAATACCCCTCGTCCTCCCCGAACTACTTGTTGGTCCCTTATGGTATAGAATACCCTCGTCATCCCCGAACTACTTGTTGGTCACTTATGGTACAGAATACCCTCGTCATCCCCGAACTACTTGTTGGTCCCTTATGGTATAGAATACCCCCGTCCTCCCCGAACTACTTGTTGGTCCCTTATGGTATAGAATACCCTCGTCATCCCCGAACTACTTGTTGGTCACTGATGGTATAGAATACCCCTCGTCCTCCCCGAACTACTTGTTGGTCACTTATGGTACAGAATACCCCCGTCCTCCCCGAACTACTTGTTGGTCACTTATGGTATAGAATACCCCCGTCCTCCCCGAACTAATTGTTGGTCACTTATGGTATAGAATACCCCTCGTCCCCCCCCCCCCCCGAACTACTTGTTGGTCCCTTATGGTACAGAATACCCCTCGTCCTCCCCGAACTACTTGTTGGTCCCTTATGGTACAGAATACCCCTCGTCCTCCCCGAACTACTTGTTGGTCACTTATGGTACAGAATACCCCTCGTCCTCCCAAAACTTCCTGTTGGTCACTTATGGTATGGAATACCCCTCGTCCTCCCCGAACTACTTGTTGGTCACTTATGGTATAGAATACCCCTCGTCCTCCCCGAACTACTTGTTGGTCACTTATGGTATAGAATACCCCCGTCCTCCCCGAACTACTTGTTGGTCACTTATGGTATAGAATACCCCCGTCCTCCCCTAACTACTTGTTGGTCACTTATGGTATAGAATACCCCTCGTCATCCCCGAACTACTTGTTGGTCACTTATGGTACAGAATACCCCTCGTCCTCCCCGAACTACTTGTTGGTCACTTATGGTATAGAATACCCCCGTCCTCCCCGAACTAATTGTTGGTCACTTATGGTATAGAATACCCCTCGTCCTCCCCGAACTACTTGTTGGTCACTTATGGTATAGAATACCCCCGTCCTCCCCGAACTAATTGTTGGTCACTTATGGTATAGAATACCCCTCGTCCTCCCCGAACTAATTGTTGGTCACTTATGGTATAGAATACCCCCGTCCTCCCCGAACTAATTGTTGGTCCCTTATGGTATAGAATACCCCCGTCCTCCCCGAACTACTTGTTGGTCACTTATGGTATAGAATACCCCCGTCCTCCCCGAACTAATTGTTGGTCACTTATGGTATAGAATACCCCCGTCCTCCCCGAACTAATTGTTGGTCACTTATGGTATAGAATACCCCTCGTCTTCCCCGAACTACTTGTTGGTCACTTATGGTATAGAATACCCCTCGTCCTCCCCGAACTACTTGTTGGTCACTTATGGTATAGAATACCCCTCGTCCTCCACGAACTACTTGTTGGTCACTTATGGTATAGAATACCCCCGTCCTCCCCGAACTACTTGTTGGTCCCTTATGGTATAGAATACCCTCGTCATCCCCGAACTACTTGTTGGTCACTTATGGTACAGAATACCCTCGTCATCCCCGAACTACTTGTTGGTCCCTTATGGTATAGAATACCCCCGTCCTCCCCGAACTACTTGTTGGTCCCTTATGGTATAGAATACCCTCGTCATCCCCGAACTAATTGTTGGTCACTTATGGTATAGAATACCCCCGTCCTCCCCGAACTAATTGTTGGTCACTTATGGTATAGAATACCCCCCGTCTTCCCCGAACTACTTGTTGGTCCCTTATGGTATAGAATACCCCTCGTCCTCCCCGAACTACTTGTTGGTCCCTTATGGTATAGAATACCCTCGTCATCCCCGAACTACTTGTTGGTCACTTTTGGTACAGAATACCCTCGTCATCCCCGAACTACTTGTTGGTCCCTTATGGTATAGAATACCCCCGTCCTCCCCGAACTACTTGTTGGTCCCTTATGGTATAGAATACCCTCGTCATCCCCGAACTACTTGTTGGTCACTGATGGTATAGAATACCCCTCGTCCTCCCCGAACTACTTGTTGGTCACTTATGGTACAGAATACCCCCGTCCTCCCCGAACTACTTGTTGGTCACTTATGGTATAGAATACCCCCGTCCTCCCCGAACTAATTGTTGGTCACTTATGGTATAGAATACCCCTCGTCCCCCCCCCGAACTACTTGTTGGTCCCTTATGGTACAGAATACCCCTCGTCCTCCCCGAACTACTTGTTGGTCCCTTATGGTACAGAATACCCCTCGTCCTCCCCGAACTACTTGTTGGTAACTTATGGTACAGAATACCCCTCGTCCTCCCCAAACTTCCTGTTGGTCACTTATGGTATGGAATACCCCTCGTCCTCCCCGAACTACTTGTTGGTCACTTATGGTATAGAATACCCCTCGTCCTCCCCGAACTACTTGTTGGTCACTTATGGTATAGAATACCCCCGTCCTCCCCGAACTACTTGTTGGTCACTTATGGTATAGAATACCCCCGTCCTCCCCTAACTACTTGTTGGTCACTTATGGTATAGAATACCCCTCGTCATCCCCGAACTACTTGTTGGTCACTTATGGTACAGAATACCCCTCGTCCTCCCCGAACTACTTGTTGGTCACTTATGGTATAGAATACCCCCGTCCTCCCCGAACTAATTGTTGGTCACTTATGGTATAGAATACCCCTCGTCCTCCCCGAACTACTTGTTGGTCACTTATGGTATAGAATACCCCCGTCCTCCCCGAACTAATTGTTGGTCACTTATGGTATAGAATACCCCTCGTCCTCCCCGAACTAATTGTTGGTCACTTATGGTATAGAATACCCCCGTCCTCCCCGAACTAATTGTTGGTCCCTTATGGTATAGAATACCCCCGTCCTCCCCGAACTACTTGTTGGTCACTTATGGTATAGAATACCCCCGTCCTCCCCGAACTAATTGTTGGTCACTTATGGTATAGAATACCCCCGTCCTCCCCGAACTAATTGTTGGTCACTTATGGTATAGAATACCCCTCGTCTTCCCCGAACTACTTGTTGGTCACTTATGGTATAGAATACCCCTCGTCCTCCCCGAACTACTTGTTGGTCACTTATGGTATAGAATACCCCTCGTCCTCCACGAACTACTTGTTGGTCACTTATGGTATAGAATACCCCCGTCCTCCCCGAACTACTTGTTGGTCCCTTATGGTATAGAATACCCTCGTCATCCCCGAACTACTTGTTGGTCACTTATGGTACAGAATACCCTCGTCATCCCCGAACTACTTGTTGGTCACTTATGGTATAGAATACCCCCGTCCTCCCCGAACTACTTGTTGGTCCCTTATGGTATAGAATACCCTCGTCATCCCCGAACTACTTGTTGGTCACTGATGGTATAGAATACCCCCGTCCTCCCCGAACTACTTGTTGGTCCCTTATGGTATAGAATACCCCCGTCCTCCCCGAACTACTTGTTGGTCCCTTATGGTATAGAATACCCTCGTCATCCCCGAACTACTTGTTGGTCACTTATGGTACAGAATACCCCCCGTCTTCCCCGAACTACTTGTTGGTCACTTATGGTACAGAATACCCCTCGTCATCCCCGAACTACTTGTTGGTCACTTATGGTACAGAATACCCCCCGTCTTCCCCGAACTACTTGTTGGTCACTTATGGTACAGAATACCCTCGTCTTCCCCGAACTACTTGTTGGTCACTTATGGTATAGAATACCCCCGTCCTCCCCGAACTACTTGTTGGTCCCTTATGGTATAGAATACCCCTCGTCCTCCCCGAACTACTTGTTGGTCCCTTATGGTATAGAATACCCTCGTCATCCCCGAACTACTTGTTGGTCACTTATGGTACAGAATACCCTCGTCATCCCCGAACTACTTGTTGGTCCCTTATGGTATAGAATACCCCCGTCCTCCCCGAACTACTTGTTGGTCCCTTATGGTATAGAATACCCTCGTCATCCCCGAACTACTTGTTGGTCACTGATGGTATAGAATACCCCTCGTCCTCCCCGAACTACTTGTTGGTCACTTATGGTACAGAATACCCCCGTCCTCCCCGAACTACTTGTTGGTCACTTATGGTATAGAATACCCCCGTCCTCCCCGAACTAATTGTTGGTCACTTATGGTATAGAATACCCCTCGTCCCCCCCCCCCGAACTACTTGTTGGTCCCTTATGGTACAGAATACCCCTCGTCCTCCCCGAACTACTTGTTGGTCCCTTATGGTACAGAATACCCCTCGTCCTCCCCGAACTACTTGTTGGTAACTTATGGTACAGAATACCCCTCGTCCTCCCCAAACTTCCTGTTGGTCACTTATGGTATGGAATACCCCTCGTCCTCCCCGAACTACTTGTTGGTCACTTATGGTATAGAATACCCCTCGTCCTCCCCGAACTACTTGTTGGTCACTTATGGTATAGAATACCCCCGTCCTCCCCGAACTACTTGTTGGTCACTTATGGTATAGAATACCCCCGTCCTCCCCTAACTACTTGTTGGTCACTTATGGTATAGAATACCCCTCGTCATCCCCGAACTACTTGTTGGTCACTTATGGTACAGAATACCCCTCGTCCTCCCCGAACTACTTGTTGGTCACTTATGGTATAGAATACCCCCGTCCTCCCCGAACTAATTGTTGGTCACTTATGGTATAGAATACCCCTCGTCCTCCCCGAACTACTTGTTGGTCACTTATGGTATAGAATACCCCCGTCCTCCCCGAACTAATTGTTGGTCACTTATGGTATAGAATACCCCTCGTCCTCCCCGAACTAATTGTTGGTCACTTATGGTATAGAATACCCCCGTCCTCCCCGAACTAATTGTTGGTCC
Source organism: Mimachlamys varia (assembly GCA_947623455.1). NCBI lineage: Eukaryota > Metazoa > Mollusca > Bivalvia > Pectinida > Pectinidae > Mimachlamys > Mimachlamys varia. The sequence continues at coordinate 8,068,992 of OX392535.1, forward strand.
CTTATGGTATAGAATACCCCCGTCCTCCCCGAACTACTTGTTGGTCACTTATGGTATAGAATACCCCCGTCCTCCCCGAACTAATTGTTGGTCACTTATGGTATAGAATACCCCCGTCCTCCCCGAACTAATTGTTGGTCACTTATGGTATAGAATACCCCTCGTCTTCCCCGAACTACTTGTTGGTCACTTATGGTATAGAATACCCCTCGTCCTCCCCGAACTACTTGTTGGTCACTTATGGTATAGAATACCCCTCGTCCTCCACGAACTACTTGTTGGTCACTTATGGTATAGAATACCCCTCGTCCTCCCCGAACTACTTGTTGGTCCCTTATGGTATAGAATACCCTCGTCATCCCCGAACTACTTGTTGGTCACTTATGGTACAGAATACCCTCGTCATCCCCGAACTACTTGTTGGTCCCTTATGGTATAGAATACCCCCGTCCTCCCCGAACTACTTGTTGGTCCCTTATGGTATAGAATACCCTCGTCATCCCCGAACTAATTGTTGGTCACTTATGGTATAGAATACCCCCGTCCTCCCCGAACTAATTGTTGGTCACTTATGGTATAGAATACCCCTCGTCCTCCGCGAACTACTTGTTGGTCCCTTATGGTATAGAATACCCTCGTCATCCCCGAACTACTTGTTGGTCACTTATGGTACAGAATACCCTCGTCATCCCCGAACTACTTGTTGGTCCCTTATGGTATAGAATACCCCCGTCCTCCCCGAACTACTTGTTGGTCCCTTATGGTATAGAATACCCTCGTCATCCCCGAACTACTTGTTGGTCACTGATGGTATAGAATACCCCCGTCCTCCCCGAACTACTTGTTGGTCCCTTATGGTATAGAATACCCCCGTCCTCCCCGAACTACTTGTTGGTCCCTTATGGTATAGAATACCCTCGTCATCCCCGAACTACTTGTTGGTCACTTATGGTACAGAATACCCCCCGTCTTCCCCGAACTACTTGTTGGTCACTTATGGTACAGAATACCCCTCGTCATCCCCGAACTACTTGTTGGTCAATTATGGTACAGAATACCCCCCGTCTTCCCCGAACTACTTGTTGGTCACTTATGGTACAGAATACCCCCGTCTTCCCCGAACTACTTGTTGGTCACTTATGGTATAGAATACCCCCGTCCTCCCCGAACTACTTGTTGGTCACTTATGGTACAGAATACCCCTCGTCCTCCCCTAACTACTTGTTGGTCACTTATGGTATAGAATACCCCTCGTCATCCCCGAACTACTTGTTGGTCACTTATGGTACAGAATACCCCCGTCCTCCCCGAACTACTTGTTGGTCACTTATGGTATAGAATACCCCTCGTCCTCCCCGAAGTACTTGTTGGTCACTTATGGTACAGAATACCCCCGTCCTTCCCGAACTAATTGTTGGTCACTTATGGTATAGAATACCCCTCGTCCTCCCCGAACTACTTGTTGGTCACTTATGGTACAGAATACCCCCGTCCTCCCCGAACTACTTGTTGGTCACTTATGATATAGAATACCCCCGTCTTCCCCGAACTAATTGTTGGTCACTTATGGTATAGAATACCCCTCGTCCCCCCCCCCCGAACTACTTGTTGGTCCCTTATGGTACAGAATACCCCTCGTCCTCCCCGAACTACTTGTTGGTCCCTTATGGTACAGAATACCCCTCGTCCTCCCCGAACTACTTGTTGGTAACTTATGGTATAGAATACCCTCGTCCTCCCGGAACTACTTGTTGGTCACTTATGGTACAGAATACCCCTCGTCCTCCCCAAACTTCCTGTTGGTCACTAATGGTATGGAATACCCCTCGTCCTCCCCGAACTACTTGTTGGTCACTTATGGTATAGAATACCCCTCGTCCTCCCCGAACTACTTGTTGGTCACTTATGGTATAGAATACCCCCGTCCTCCCCGAACTACTTGTTGGTCACTTATGGTACAGAATACCCCTCGTCCTCCCCTAACTACTTGTTGGTCACTTATGGTATAGAATACCCCTCGTCATCCCCGAACTACTTGTTGGTCACTTATGGTACAGAATACCCCTCGTCCTCCCCGAACTACTTGTTGGTCACTTATGGTATAGAATACCCCCGTCCTCCCCGAACTAATTGTTGGTCACTTATGGTATAGAATACCCCTCGTCCTCCCCGAACTACTTGTTGGTCACTTATGGTATAGAATACCCCCGTCCTCCCCGAACTAATTGTTGGTCACTTATGGTATAGAATACCCCTCGTCCTCCCCGAACTAATTGTTGGTCACTTATGGTATAGAATACCCCCGTCCTCCCCGAACTAATTGTTGGTCACTTATGGTATAGAATACCCCCGTCCTCCCCGAACTACTTGTTGGTCACTTATGGTACAGAATACCCCTCGTCCTCCCCGAACTACTTGTTGGTCACTTATGGTATAGAATACCCCCGTCCTCCCCGAACTAATTGTTGGTCACTTATGGTGTAGAATACCCCTCGTCCTCCCCGAACTACTTGTTGGTCACTTATGGTATAGAATACCCCCGTCCTCCCCGAACTAATTGTTGGTCACTTATGGTATAGAATACCCCTCGTCCTCCCCGAACTAATTGTTGGTCACTTATGGTATAGAATACCCCCGTCCTCCCCGAACTAATTGTTGGTCCCTTATGGTATAGAATACCCCCGTCCTCCCCGAACTACTTGTTGGTCACTTATGGTATAGAATACCCCCGTCCTCCCCGAACTAATTGTTGGTCACTTATGGTATAGAATACCCCCGTCCTCCCCGAACTAATTGTTGGTCACTTATGGTATAGAATACCCCTCGTCTTCCCCGAACTACTTGTTGGTCACTTATGGTATAGAATACCCCTCGTCCTCCCCGAACTACTTGTTGGTCACTTATGGTATAGAATACCCCTCGTCCTCCACGAACTACTTGTTGGTCACTTATGGTATAGAATACCCCCGTCCTCCCCGAACTACTTGTTGGTCCCTTATGGTATAGAATACCCTCGTCATCCCCGAACTACTTGTTGGTCACTTATGGTACAGAATACCCTCGTCATCCCCGAACTACTTGTTGGTCCCTTATGGTATAGAATACCCCCGTCCTCCCCGAACTACTTGTTGGTCCCTTATGGTATAGAATACCCTCGTCATCCCCGAACTAATTGTTGGTCACTTATGGTATAGAATACCCCCGTCCTCCCCGAACTAATTGTTGGTCACTTATGGTATAGAATACCCCCCGTCTTCCCCGAACTACTTGTTGGTCCCTTATGGTATAGAATACCCCTCGTCCTCCCCGAACTACTTGTTGGTCCCTTATGGTATAGAATACCCTCGTCATCCCCGAACTACTTGTTGGTCACTTATGGTACAGAATACCCTCGTCATCCCCGAACTACTTGTTGGTCCCTTATGGTATAGAATACCCCCGTCCTCCCCGAACTACTTGTTGGTCCCTTATGGTATAGAATACCCTCGTCATCCCCGAACTACTTGTTGGTCACTGATGGTATAGAATACCCCCGTCCTCCCCGAACTACTTGTTGGTCCCTTATGGTATAGAATACCCTCGTCCTCCCCGAACTACTTGTTGGTCCCTTATGGTATAGAATACCCTCGTCATCCCCGAACTACTTGTTGGTCACTTATGGTACAGAATACCCCCCGTCTTCCCCGAACTACTTGTTGGTCACTTATGGTACAGAATACCCCTCGTCATCCCCGAACTACTTGTTGGTCACTTATGGTACAGAATACCCCCCGTCTTCCCCGAACTACTTGTTGGTCACTTATGGTACAGAATACCCCCGTCTTCCCCGAACTACTTGTTGGTCACTTATGGTATAGAATACCCCCGTCCTCCCCGAACTACTTGTTGGTCACTTATGGTACAGAATACCCCTCGTCCTCCCCTAACTACTTGTTGGTCACTTATGGTATAGAATACCCCTCGTCATCCCCGAACTACTTGTTGGTCACTTATGGTACAGAATACCCCCGTCCTCCCCGAACTACTTGTTGGTCACTTATGGTATAGAATACCCCTCGTCCTCCCCGAAGTACTTGTTGGTCACTTATGGTACAGAATACCCCCGTCCTTCCCGAACTAATTGTTGGTCACTTATGGTATAGAATACCCCTCGTCCTCCCCGAACTACTTGTTGGTCACTTATGGTACAGAATACCCCCGTCCTCCCCGAACTACTTGTTGGTCACTTATGATATAGAATACCCCCGTCCTCCCCGAACTAATTGTTGGTCACTTATGGTATAGAATACCCCTCGTCCCCCCCCCCCCCCCCCGAACTACTTGTTGGTCCCTTATGGTACAGAATACCCCTCGTCCTCCCCAAACTACTTGTTGGTCCCTTATGGTACAGAATACCCCTCGTCCTCCCCGAACTACTTGTTGGTAACTTATGGTATAGAATACCCTCGTCCTCCCGGAACTACTTGTTGGTCACTTATGGTACAGAATACCCCTCGTCCTCCCCAAACTTCCTGTTGGTCACTAATGGTATGGAATACCCCTCGTCCTCCCCGAACTACTTGTTGGTCACTTATGGTATAGAATACCCCTCGTCCTCCCCGAACTACTTGTTGGTCACTTATGGTATAGAATACCCCCGTCCTCCCCGAACTACTTGTTGGTCACTTATGGTACAGAATACCCCTCGTCCTCCCCTAACTACTTGTTGGTCACTTATGGTATAGAATACCCCTCGTCATCCCCGAACTACTTGTTGGTCACTTATGGTACAGAATACCCCTCGTCCTCCCTGAACTACTTGTTGGTCACTTATGGTATAGAATACCCCCGTCCTCCCCGAACTAATTGTTGGTCACTTATGGTATAGAATACCCCTCGTCCTCCCCGAACTACTTGTTGGTCACTTATGGTATAGAATACCCCCGTCCTCCCCGAACTAATTGTTGGTCACTTATGGTATAGAATACCCCTCGTCCTCCCCGAACTAATTGTTGGTCACTTATGGTATAGAATACCCCCGTCCTCCCCGAACTAATTGTTGGTCACTTATGGTATAGAATACCCCCGTCCTCCCCGAACTACTTGTTGGTCACTTATGGTATAGAATACCCCCGTCCTCCCCGAACTAATTGTTGGTCACTTATGGTATAGAATACCCCCGTCCTCCCCGAACTAATTGTTGGTCACTTATGGTATAGAATACCCCTCGTCTTCCCCGAACTACTTGTTGGTCACTTATGGTATAGAATACCCCCGTCCTCCCCGAACTAATTGTTGGTCACTTATGGTATAGAATACCCCTCGTCCTCCACGAACTACTTGTTGGTCACTTATGGTATAGAATACCCCCGTCCTCCCCGAACTACTTGTTGGTCCCTTATGGTATAGAATACCCTCGTCATCCCCGAACTACTTGTTGGTCACTTATGGTACAGAATACCCTCGTCATCCCCGAACTACTTGTTGGTCCCTTATGGTATAGAATACCCCCGTCCTCCCCGAACTACTTGTTGGTCCCTTATGGTATAGAATACCCTCGTCATCCCCGAACTACTTGTTGGTCCCTTATGGTATAGAATACCCCCGTCCTCCCCGAACTACTTGTTGGTCCCTTATGGTATAGAATACCCCCGTCTTCCCCGAACTAATTGTTGGTCACTTATGGTATAGAATACCCCTCGTCCTCCACGAACTACTTGTTGGTCACTTATGGTATAGAATACCCCCGTCCTCCCCGAACTATTTGTTGGTCCCTTATGGTATAGAATACCCTCGTCATCCCCGAACTACTTGTTGGTCACTTATGGTACAGAATACCCTCGTCATCCCCGAACTACTTGTTGGTCCCTTATGGTATAGAATACCCCCGTCCTCCCCGAACTACTTGTTGGTCCCTTATGGTATAGAATACCCTCGTCATCCCCGAACTACTTGTTGGTCCCTTATGGTATAGAATACCCCCGTCCTCCCCGAACTACTTGTTGGTCCCTTATGGTATAGAATACCCCCGTCTTCCCCGAACTACTTGTTGGTCACTTATGGTATAGAATACCCCCGTCCTCCCCGAACTACTTGTTGGTCACTTATGGTACAGAATACCCCCGTCCTCCCCGAACTACTTGTTGGTCACTTATGGTATAGAATACCCCCGTCCTCCCCGAACTACTTGTTGGTCACTTATGGTATAGAATACCCCCGTCCTCCCCGAACTACTTGTTGGTCACTTATGGTATAGAATACCCCTCGTCCTCCACGAACTACTTGTTGGTCCCTTATGGTATAGAATACCCCCGTCCTCCCCGAACTACTTGTTGGTCACTTATGGTATAGAATACCCCTCGTCCTCCCCGAACTACTTGTTGGTCACTGATGGTATAGAATACCCCCGTCCTCCCCGAACTACTTGTTGGTCCCTTATGGTATAGAATACCCCCGTCCTCCCCGAACTACTTGTTGGTCCCTTATGGTATAGAATACCCCCGTCCTCCCCGAACTACTTGTTGGTCACTTATGGTACAGAATACCCCCCGTCTTCCCCGAACTACTTGTTGGTCACTTATGGTACAGAATACCCCCGTCCTCCACGAACTACTTGTTGGTCACTTATGGTATAGAATACCCCCGTCCTCCCCGAACTAATTGTTTGTCACTTATGGTATAGAATACCATTCGTCCTCCCCGAACTAATTGTTGGTCACTTATGGTATAGAATACCCCCGTCCTCCCCGAACTAATTGTTGGTCACTTATGGTATAGAATACCCCTCGTCCTCCCCGAACTACTTGTTGGTCACTTATGGTATAGAATACCCCCGTCCTCCCCGAACTAATTGTTGGTCACTTATGGTATAGAATACCCCCGTCCTCCCCGAACTAATTGTTGGTCCCTTATGGTACAGAATACCCACCGTCTTCCCCGAACTACTTGTTGGTCACTTATGGTATAGAATACCCCCGTCCTCCCCGAACTTCTTGTTGGTCACTTATGGTATAGAATACCCCTCGTCCTCCACAAACTACTTGTTGGTCCCTTATGGTATAGAATACCCCTCGTCCTCTCCGAACTACTTGTTGGTCCCTTATGGTATAGAATACCCCCGTCCTCCCCGAACTACTTGTTGGTCCCTTATGGTATAGAATACCCCCGTCTTCCCCGAACTACTTGTTGGTCACTTATGGTATAGAATACCCCCGTCCTCCCCGAACTACTTGTTGGTCACTTATGGTACAGAATACCCCCGTCCTCCCCGAACTACTTGTTGGTCACTTATGGTATAGAATATCCCCGTCCTCCCCGAACTAATTGTTGGTCACTTATGGTATAGAATACCATTCGTCCTCCCCGAACTAATTGTTGGTCACTTATGGTATAGAATACCCCCGTCCTCCCCGAACTAATTGTTGGTCACTTATGGTATAGAATACCCCTCGTCCTCCCCGAACTACTTGTTGGTCACTTATGGTATAGAATACCCCTCGTCCTCCCCGAACTAATTGTTGGTCACTTATGGTATAGAATACCCCCGTCCTCCCCGAACTAATTGTTGGTCCCTGATCGTACAGAATACCCCCCGTCTTCCCCGAACTACTTGTTGGTCACTTATGGTATAGAATACCCCCGTCCTCCCCGAACTACTTGTTGGTCACTTCTGGTATAGAATACCCCTCGTCCTCCACGAACTACTTGTTGGTCCCTTATGGTATAGAATACCCCCGTCCTCCCCGAACTACTTGTTGGTCCCTTATGGTATAGAATACCCTCGTCATCCCCGAACTACTTGTTGGTCACTTATGGTACAGAATACCCTCGTCATCCCCGAACTACTTGTTGGTCCCTTATGGTATAGAATACCCCCGTCCTCCCCGAACTACTTGTTGGTCCCTTATGGTATAGAATACCCTCGTCATCCCCGAACTACTTGTTGGTCACTGATGGTATAGAATACCCCCGTCCTCCCCGAACTACTTGTTGGTCCCTTATGGTATAGAATACCCCCGTCCTCCCCGAACTACTTGTTGGTCCCTTATGGTATAGAATACCCTCGTCATCCCCGAACTACTTGTTGGTCACTTATGGTACAGAATACCCCCCGTCTTCCCCGAACTACTTGTTGGTCACTTATGGTACAGAATACCCCTCGTCATCCCCGAACTACTTGTTGGTCACTTATGGTACAGAATACCCCCCGTCTTCCCCGAACTACTTGTTGGTCACTTATGGTACAGAATACCCCCGTCTTCCCCGAACTACTTGTTGGTCCCTTATGGTATAGAATACCCTCGTCATCCCCGAACTACTTGTTGGTCACTGATGGTATAGAATACCCCCGTCCTCCCCGAACTACTTGTTGGTCCCTTATGGTATAGAATACCCCCGTCCTCCCCGAACTACTTGTTGGTCCCTTATGGTATAGAATACCCCTCGTCATCCCCGAACTACTTGTTGGTCACTTATGGTACAGAATACCCCCCGTCTTCCCCGAACTACTTGTTGGTCACTTATGGTACAGAATACCCCTCGTCATCCCCGAACTACTTGTTGGTCACTTATGGTACAGAATACCCCCCGTCTTCCCCGAACTACTTGTTGGTCACTTATGGTACAGAATACCCCCGTCTTCCCCGAACTACTTGTTGGTCACTTATGGTATAGAATACCCCCGTCCTCCCCGAACTACTTGTTGGTCACTTATGGTACAGAATACCCCTCGTCCTCCCCTAACTACTTGTTGGTCACTTATGGTATAGAATACCCCTCGTCATCCCCGAACTGCTTGTTGGTCACTTATGGTACAGAATACCCCCGTCCTCCCCGAACTACTTGTTGGTCACTTATGGTATAGAATACCCCTCGTCCTCCCCGAACTACTTGTTGGTCACTTATGGTACAGAATACCCCCGTCCTCCCCGAACTAATTGTTGGTCACTTATGGTATAGAATACCCCTCGTCCTCCCCGAACTACTTGTTGATCACTTATGGTACAGAATACCCCCGTCCTCCCCGAACTACTTGTTGGTCACTTATGGTATAGAATACCCCCGTCCTCCCCGAACTAATTGTTGGTCACTTATGGTATAGAATACCCCTCGTCCCCCCCCCCCCGAACTACTTGTTGGTCCCTTATGGTACAGAATACCCCTCGTCCTCCCCGAACTACTTGTTGGTCCCTTATGGTACAGAATACCCCTCGTCCTCCCCGAACTACTTGTTGGTCACTTATGGTATAGAATACCCTCGTCCTCCCGGAACTACTTGTTGGTCACTTATGGTACAGAATACCCCTCGTCCTCCCCAAACTTCCTGTTGGTCACTTATGGTATGGAATACCCCTCGTCCTCCCCGAACTACTTGTTGGTCACTTATGGTATAGAATACCCCTCGTCCTCCCCGAACTACTTGTTGGTCACTTATGGTATAGAATACCCCCGTCCTCCCCGAACTACTTGTTGGTCACTTATGGTACAGAATACCCCTCGTCCTCCCCTAACTACTTGTTGGTCACTTATGGTATAGAATACCCCTCGTCATCCCCGAACTACGTGTTGGTCACTTATGGTACAGAATACCCCCGTCCTCCCCGAACTACTTGTTGGTCACTTATGGTATAGAATACCCCTCGTCCTCCCCGAACTACTTGTTGGTCACTTATGGTACAGAATACCCCCGTCCTCCCCGAACTAATTGTTGGTCACTTATGATATAGAATACCCCTCGTCCTCCCCGAACTACTTGTTGGTCACTTATGGTACAGAATACCCCCGTCCTCCCCGAACTACTTGTTGGTCACTTATGGTATAGAATACCCCCGTCCTCCCCGAACTAATTGTTGGTCACTTATGTTATAGAATACCCCTCGTCCTCCCCGAACTAATTGTTGGTCACTTATGGTATAGAATACCCCCGTCCTCCCCGAACTAATTGTTGGTCACTTATGGTATAGAATACCCCTCGTCCTCCCCGAACTACTTGTTGGTCACTTATGGTACAGAATACCCCCCGTCTTCCCCGAACTACTTGTTGGTCACTTATGGTACAGAATACCCCTCGTCATCCCCGAACTACTTGTTGGTCACTTATGGTACAGAATACCCCCCGTCTTCCCCGAACTACTTGTTGGTCACTTATGGTACAGAATACCCCCGTCTTCCCCGAACTACTTGTTGGTCACTTATGGTATAGAATACCCCCGTCCTCCCCGAACTACTTGTTGGTCACTTATGGTACAGAATACCCCTCGTCCTCCCCTAACTACTTGTTGGTCACTTATGGTATAGAATACCCCTCGTCATCCCCGAACTGCTTGTTGGTCACTTATGGTACAGAATTCCCCCGTCCTCCCCGAACTACTTGTTGGTCACTTATGGTATAGAATACCCCTCGTCCTCCCCGAACTACTTGTTGGTCACTTATGGTACAGAATACCCCCGTCCTCCCCGAACTAATTGTTGGTCACTTATGGTATAGAATACCCCTCGTCCTCCCCGAACTACTTGTTGATCACTTATGGTACAGAATACCCCCGTCCTCCCCGAACTACTTGTTGGTCACTTATGGTATAGAATACCCCCGTCCTCCCCGAACTAATTGTTGGTCACTTATGGTATAGAATACCCCTCGTCCCCCCCCCCCCCCCCGAACTACTTGTTGGTCCCTTATGGTACAGAATACCCCTCGTCCTCCCCGAACTACTTGTTGGTCACTTATGGTATAGAATACCCTCGTCCTCCCGGAACTTCTTGTTGGTCACTTATGGTACAGAATACCCCTCGTCCTCCCCAAACTTCCTGTTGGTCACTTATGGTATGGAATACCCCTCGTCCTCCCCGAACTACTTGTTGGTCACTTATGGTATAGAATACCCCTCGTCCTCCCCGAACTACTTGTTGGTCACTTATGGTATAGAATACCCCCGTCCTCCCCGAACTACTTGTTGGTCACTTATGGTACAGAATACCCCTCGTCCTCCCCTAACTACTTGTTGGTCACTTATGGTATAGAATACCCCTCGTCATCCCCGAACTACGTGTTGGTCACTTATGGTACAGAATACCCCCGTCCTCCCCGAACTACTTGTTGGTCACTTATGGTATAGAATACCCCTCGTCCTCCCCGAACTACTTGTTGGTCACTTATGGTACAGAATACCCCCGTCCTCCCCGAACTAATTGTTGGTCACTTATGATATAGAATACCCCTCGTCCTCCCCGAACTACTTGTTGGTCACTTATGGTACAGAATACCCCCGTCCTCCCCGAACTACTTGTTGGTCACTTATGGTATAGAATACCCCCGTCCTCCCCGAACTAATTGTTGGTCACTTATGGTATAGAATACCCCTCGTCCTCCCCGAACTAATTGTTGGTCACTTATGGTATAGAATACCCCCGTCCTCCCCGAACTAATTGTTGGTCACTTATGGTATAGAATACCCCTCGTCCTCCCCGAACTACTTGTTGGTCACTTATGGTATAGAATACCCCCGTCCTCCCCGAACTAATTGTTGGTCACTTATGGTATAGAATACCCCCGTCCTCCCCGAACTAATTGTTGGTCAATTATGGTATAGAATACCCCCCGTCTTCCCCGAACTACTTGTTGGTCACTTATGGTATAGAATACCCCCGTCCTCCCCGAACTACTTGTTGGTCACTTATGGTATAGAATACCCCTCGTCCTCCCCGAACTACTTGTTGGTCCCTTATGGTATAGAATACCCCCGTCCTCCCCGAACTACTTGTTGGTCCCTTATGGTATAGAATACCCTCGTCATCCCCGAACTACTTGTTGGTCACTTATGGTACAGAATACCCTCGTCATCCCCGAACTACTTGTTGGTCCCTTATGGTATAGAATACCCCCGTCCTCCCCGAACTACTTGTTGGTCCCTTATGGTATAGAATACCCTCGTCATCCCCGAACTACTTGTTGGTCACTGATGGTATAGAATACCCCCGTCCTCCCCGAACTACTTGTTGGTCCCTTATGGTATAGAATACCCCCGTCCTCCCCGAACTACTTGTTGGTCCCTTATGGTATAGAATACCCTCGTCATCCCCGAACTACTTGTTGGTCACTTATGGTACAGAATACCCCCCGTCTTCCCCGAACTACTTGTTGGTCACTTATGGTACAGAATACCCCTCGTCATCCCCGAACTACTTGTTGGTCACTTATGGTACAGAATACCCCCCGTCTTCCCCGAACTACTTGTTGGTCACTTATGGTACAGAATACCCCCGTCTTCCCCGAACTACTTGTTGGTCACTTATGGTACAGAATACCCCCGTCTTCCCCGAACTACTTGTTGGTCACTTATGGTACAGAATACCCCCGTCTTCCCCGAACTACTTGTTGGTCACTTATGGTACAGAATACCCCCGTCCTCCCCGAACTACTTGTTGGTCACTTATGGTACACAATACCCCCGTCTTCCCCGAACTACTTGTTGGTCACTTATGGTACAGAATACCCCCGTCTTCCCCGAACTACTTGTTGGTCCCTTATGGTACAGAATACCCCCGTCTTCCCCGAACTACTTGTTGGTCACTTATGGTACAGAATACCCCCGTCTTCCCCGAACTACTTGTTGGTGACTTATGGTACAGAATACCCCCGTCTTCCCCGAACTACTTGTTGGTCCCTTATGGTACAGAATACCCCTCGTCCTCCCCGAACTACTTGTTGGTGACTTATGGTACAGAATACCCCCGTCTTCCCCGAACTACTTGTTGGTCCCTTATGGTACAGAATACCCCTCGTCCTCCCCGAACTACTTGTTGGTCCCTTATGGTACAGAATACCCCCGTCTTCCCCGAACTACTTGTTGGTCCCTTATGGTACAGAATACCCCTCGTCCTCCCCGAACTTCTTGTTGTTCACTTATGGTACAGGATACCCCCCGTCCTCCCCGAAATACTTGTTGGTCACTTATGGTATAGAATACCCCTCGTCCTCCCCGAACTACTTGTTGGTCACTTATGGTATAGAATACCCCTCGTCCTCCCCGAACTACTTGTTGGTCCCTTATGGTATAGAATACCCCCCGTCTTCCCCGAACTACTTGTTGGTCCCTTATGGTATAGAATACCCCTCGTCCTCCCCGAACTAATTGTTGGTCACTTATGGTATAGAATACCCCTCGTCCTCCCCGAACTAATTGTTGGTCACTTATGGTATAGAATACCCCTCGTCCTCCCCAAACTTCTTGTTGGTCCCTTATGGTATAGAATACCCCTCGTCCTCCCCGAACTAATTGTTGGTCACTTATGGTATAGAATATCCCTCGTCCTCCCCGAACTAATTGTTGGTCCCTTATGGTATAGAATACCCCTCGTCCTCCCCGAACTAATTGTTGGTCACTTATGGTATAGAATACCCCTCGTCCTCCCCGAACTACTTGTTGGTCTCTTATGGTATAGAATACCCCTCGTCCTCCCCGAACTAATTGTTGGTCACTTATTGTACAGAATACCCCCGTCCTCCCCGAACTACTTGTTGGTCACTTATGGTATAGAATACCCCTCGTCCTCCCCGAACTACTTGTTGGTCACTTATGGTATAGAATACCCCTCGTCCTTCCCGAACTACTTGTTGGTCACTTATGGTACAGAATACCCCCGTCCTCCCCGAACTACTTGTTGGTCACTTATGGTACAGAATACCCCCGTCCTCCCCGAACTACTTGTTGGTCACTTATGGTATATAATACCCCTCGTCCTCCCCGAACTAATTGTTTGTCACTTATGGTATAGAATACCCCCCGTCCTCCCCGAACTAATTGTTGGTCCCTTATGGTACAGAATACCCCTCGTCCTCCCCGAACTACTTGTTGGTCACTTATGGTACAGAATACCCCTCGTCCTCCCCGAACTACTTGTTGGTCACTTATGGTACAGAATACCCCTCGTCCTCCCCAAACTTCCTGTTGGTCACTTATGGTATGGAATACCCCTCGTCCTCCCCGAACTACTTGTTGGTCACTTATGGTATAGAATACCCCTCGTCCTCCCCGAACTAATTGTTGGTCACTTATGGTACAGAATACTCCTCGTCCTCCCCGAACTAATTGTTGGTCACTTATGGTATAGAATACCCCCCGTCCTCCCCGAACTACTTGTTGGTCACTTATGGTATAGAATACCCCCGTCCTCCCCGAAGTAATTGTTGGTCACTTATGGTATAGAATACCCCTCGTCCCCCCCCCCGAACTACTTGTTGGTCCCTTATGGTACAGAATACCCCTCGTCCTCCCCGAACTACTTGTTGGTCCCTTATGGTACAGAATACCCCTCGTCCTCCCGGAACTACTTGTTGGTCACTTATGGTACAGAATACCCCTCGTCCTCCCCAAACTTCCTGTTGGTCACTTATGGTATGGAATACCCCTCGTCCTCCCCGAACTACTTGTTGGTCACTTATGGTATAGAATACCCCTCGTCCTCCCCGAACTACTTGTTGGTCACTTATGGTATAGAATACCCCCGTCCTCCCCGAACTACTTGTTGGTCACTTATGGTACAGAATACCCCTCGTCCTCCCCTAACTACTTGTTGGTCACTTATGGTATAGAATACCCCTCGTCATCCCCGAACTACGTGTTGGTCACTTATGGTACAGAATACCCCCGTCCTCCCCGAACTACTTGTTGGTCACTTATGGTATAGAATACCCCTCGTCCTCCCCGAACTACTTGTTGGTCACTTATGGTACAGAATACCCCCGTCCTCCCCGAACTAATTGTTGGTCACTTATGATATAGAATACCCCTCGTCCTCCCCGAACTACTTGTTGGTCACTTATGGTACAGAATACCCCCGTCCTCCCCGAACTACTTGTTGGTCACTTATGGTATAGAATACCCCCGTCCTCCCCGAACTAATTGTTGGTCACTTATGGTATAGAATACCCCTCGTCCTCCCCGAACTAATTGTTGGTCACTTATGGTATAGAATACCCCCGTCCTCCCCGAACTAATTGTTGGTCACTTATGGTATAGAATACCCCTCGTCCTCCCCGAACTACTTGTTGGTCACTTATGGTATAGAATACCCCCGTCCTCCCCGAACTAATTGTTGGTCACTTATGGTATAGAATACCCCCGTCCTCCCCGAACTAATTGTTGGTCACTTATGGTATAGAATACCCCCCGTCTTCCCCGAACTTCTTGTTGGTCCCTTATGGTATAGAATACCCCCGTCCTCCCCGAACTACTTGTTGGTCACTTATGGTATAGAATACCCCTCGTCCTCCCCGAACTACTTGTTGGTCCCTTATGGTATAGAATACCCCCGTCCTCCCCGAACTACTTGTTGGTCCCTTATGGTATAGAATACCCTCGTCATCCCCGAACTACTTGTTGGTCACTTATGGTACAGAATACCCTCGTCATCCCCGAACTACTTGTTGGTCCCTTATGGTATAGAATACCCCCGTCCTCCCCGAACTACTTGTTGGTCTCTTATGGTATAGAATACCCTCGTCATCCCCGAACTACTTGTTGGTCACTGATGGTATAGAATACCCCCGTCCTCCCAGAACTACTTGTTGGTCCCTTATGGTATAGAATACCCCCGTCCTCCCCGAACTACTTGTTGGTCCCTTATGGTATAGAATACCCTCGTCATCCCCGAACTTCTTGTTGGTCACTTATGGTACAGAATACCCCCCGTCTTCCCCGAACTACTTGTTGGTCACTTATGGTACAGAATACCCCTCGTCATCCCCGAACTACTTGTTGGTCACTTATGGTACAGAATACCCCCCGTCTTCCCCGAACTACTTGTTGGTCACTTATGGTACAGAATACCCCCGTCTTCCCCGAACTACTTGTTGGTCACTTATGGTACAGAATACCCCCGTCTTCCCCGAACTACTTGTTGGTCACTTATGGTACAGAATACCCCCCGTCTTCCCCGAACTACTTGTTGGTCCCTTATGGTACAGAATACCCCCGTCTTCCCCGAACTACTTGTTGGTCACTTATGGTACAGAATACCCCCGTCTTCCCCGAACTACTTGTTGGTGACTTATGGTACAGAATACCCCCGTCTTCCCCGAACTACTTGTTGGTCCCTTATGGTACAGAATACCCCTTGTCCTCCCCGAACTACTTGTTGGTGACTTATGGTACAGAATACCCCCGTCTTCCCCGAACTACTTGTTGGTCCCTTATGGTACAGAATACCCCTCGTCCTCCCCGAACTACTTGTTGGTCCCTTATGGTACAGAATACCCCCGTCTTCCCCGAACTACTTGTTGGTCCCTTATGGTACAGAATACCCCTCGTCCTCCCCGAACTTCTTGTTGTTCACTTATGGTACAGGATACCCCCCGTCCTCCCCGAACTACTTGTTGGTCACTTATGGTATAGAATACCCCTCGTCCTCCCCGAACTACTTGTTGGTCACTTATGGTATAGAATACCCCTCGTCCTCCCCGAACTACTTGTTGGTCCCTTATGGTATAGAATACCCCCCGTCTTCCCCGAACTACTTGTTGGTCCCTTATGGTATAGAATACCCCTCGTCCTCCCCGAACTAATTGTTGGTCACTTATGGTATAGAATACCCCTCGTCCTCCCCGAACTAATTGTTGGTCACTTATGGTATAGAATACCCCTCGTCCTCCCCAAACTTCTTGTTGGTCCCTTATGGTATAGAATACCCCTCGTCCTCCCCGAACTAATTGTTGGTCACTTATGGTATAGAATATCCCTCGTCCTCCCCGAACTAATTGTTGGTCCCTTATGGTATAGAATACCCCTCGTCCTCCCCGAACTAATTGTTGGTCACTTATGGTATAGAATACCCCTCGTCCTCCCCGAACTAATTGTTGGTCACTTATTGTACAGAATACCCCCGTCCTCCCCGAACTACTTGTTGGTCACTTATGGTATAGAATACCCCTCGTCCTCCCCGAACTACTTGTTGGTCACTTATGGTATAGAATACCCCTCGTCCTCCCCGAACTACTTGTTGGTCACTTATGGTACAGAATACCCCCGTCCTCCCCGAACTACTTGTTGGTCACTTATGGTACAGAATACCCCCGTCCTCCCCGAACTACTTGTTGGTCACTTATGGTATATAATACCCCTCGTCCTCCCCGAACTAATTGTTTGTCACTTATGCTATAGAATACCCCCCGTCCTCCCCGAACTAATTGTTGGTCACTTATGGTACAGAATACTCCTCGTCCTCCCCGAACTAATTGTTGGTCACTTATGGTATAGAATACCCCCCGTCTTCCCCGAACTACTTGTTGGTCACTTATGGTATAGAATACCCCTCGTCCTCCCCGAACTACTTGTTGGTCCCTTATGGTATAGAATACCCCCGTCTTCCCCGAACTACTTGTTGGTCACTTATGGTATAGAATACCCTCGTCCTCCCCGAACTACTTGTTGGTCCCTTATGGTATAGAATACCCCCGTCCTCCCCGAACTACTTGTTAGTCACTTATGGTATAGAATACCCTCGTCCTCCCCGAACTACTTGTTGGTCACTTATGGTACAGAATACCCTCGTCCTCCCCGAACTACTTGTTGGTCACTTATGGTATAGAATACCCCTCGTCCTCCCCGAACTACTTGTTGGTCACTTATGGTACAGAATACTCCTCGTCCTCCCCGAACTACTTGTTGGTCACTTATGGTACAGAATACCCCTCGTCCTCCCCGAACTAATTGTTGGTCACTTATGGTATAGAATACCCCCGTCCTCCCCGAACTAATTGTTGGTCACTTATGGTATAGAATACCCCCCGTCTTCCCCGAACTTCTTGTTGGTCCCTTATGGTATAGAATACCCCCGTCCTCCCCGAACTACTTGTTGGTCACTTATGGTATAGAATACCCCTCGTCCTCCCCGAACTACTTGTTGGTCCCTTATGGTATAGAATACCCCCGTCCTCCCCGAACTACTTGTTGGTCCCTTATGGTAAAGAATACCCTCGTCATCCCCGAACTACTTGTTGGTCACTTATGGTACAGAATACCCTCGTCATCCCCGAACTACTTGTTGGTCCCTTATGGTATAGAATACCCCCGTCCTCCCCGAACTACTTGTTGGTCTCTTATGGTATAGAATACCCTCGTCATCCCCGAACTACTTGTTGGTCACTGATGGTATAGAATACCCCCGTCCTCCCAGAACTACTTGTTGGTCCCTTATGGTATAGAATACCCCCGTCCTCCCCGAACTACTTGTTGGTCCCTTATGGTATAGAATACCCTCGTCATCCCCGAACTTCTTGTTGGTCACTTATGGTACAGAATACCCCCCGTCTTCCCCGAACTACTTGTTGGTCACTTATGGTACAGAATACCCCTCGTCATCCCCGAACTACTTGTTGGTCACTTATGGTACAGAATACCCCCCGTCTTCCCCGAACTACTTGTTGGTCACTTATGGTACAGAATACCCCCGTCTTCCCCGAACTACTTGTTGGTCACTTATGGTACAGAATACCCCCGTCTTCCCCGAACTACTTGTTGGTCACTTATGGTACAGAATACCCCCGTCTTCCCCGAACTACTTGTTGGTCCCTTATGGTACAGAATACCCCCGTCTTCCCCGAACTACTTGTTGGTCACTTATGGTACAGAATACCCCCGTCTTCCCCGAACTACTTGTTGGTGACTTATGGTACAGAATACCCCCGTCTTCCCCGAACTACTTGTTGGTCCCTTATGGTACAGAATACCCCTTGTCCTCCCCGAACTACTTGTTGGTGACTTATGGTACAGAATACCCCCGTCTTCCCCGAACTACTTGTTGGTCCCTTATGGTACAGAATACCCCTCGTCCTCCCCGAACTACTTGTTGGTCCCTTATGGTACAGAATACCCCCGTCTTCCCCGAACTACTTGTTGGTCCCTTATGGTACAGAATACCCCTCGTCCTCCCCGAACTTCTTGTTGTTCACTTATGGTACAGGATACCCCCCGTCCTCCCCGAACTACTTGTTGGTCACTTATGGTATAGAATACCCCTCGTCCTCCCCGAACTACTTGTTGGTCACTTATGGTATAGAATACCCCTCGTCCTCCCCGAACTACTTGTTGGTCCCTTATGGTATAGAATACCCCCCGTCTTCCCCGAACTACTTGTTGGTCCCTTATGGTATAGAATACCCCTCGTCCTCCCCGAACTAATTGTTGGTCACTTATGGTATAGAATACCCCTCGTCCTCCCCGAACTAATTGTTGGTCACTTATGGTATAGAATACCCCTCGTCCTCCCCAAACTTCTTGTTGGTCCCTTATGGTATAGAATACCCCTCGTCCTCCCCGAACTAATTGTTGGTCACTTATGGTATAGAATATCCCTCGTCCTCCCCGAACTAATTGTTGGTCCCTTATGGTATAGAATACCCCTCGTCCTCCCCGAACTAATTGTTGGTCACTTATGGTATAGAATACCCCTCGTCCTCCCCGAACTAATTGTTGGTCACTTATTGTACAGAATACCCCCGTCCTCCCCGAACTACTTGTTGGTCACTTATGGTATAGAATACCCCTCGTCCTCCCCGAACTACTTGTTGGTCACTTATGGTATAGAATACCCCTCGTCCTCCCCGAACTACTTGTTGGTCACTTATGGTACAGAATACCCCCGTCCTCCCCGAACTACTTGTTGGTCACTTATGGTACAGAATACCCCCGTCCTCCCCGAACTACTTGTTGGTCACTTATGGTATATAATACCCCTCGTCCTCCCCGAACTAATTGTTTGTCACTTATGCTATAGAATACCCCCCGTCCTCCCCGAACTAATTGTTGGTCACTTATGGTACAGAATACTCCTCGTCCTCCCCGAACTAATTGTTGGTCACTTATGGTATAGAATACCCCCCGTCTTCCCCGAACTACTTGTTGGTCACTTATGGTATAGAATACCCCTCGTCCTCCCCGAACTACTTGTTGGTCCCTTATGGTATAGAATACCCCCGTCTTCCCCGAACTACTTGTTGGTCACTTATGGTATAGAATACCCTCGTCCTCCCCGAACTACTTGTTGGTCCCTTATGGTATAGAATACCCCCGTCCTCCCCGAACTACTTGTTAGTCACTTATGGTATAGAATACCCTCGTCCTCCCCGAACTACTTGTTGGTCACTTATGGTACAGAATACCCTCGTCCTCCCCGAACTACTTGTTGGTCACTTATGGTATAGAATACCCCTCGTCCTCCCCGAACTACTTGTTGGTCACTTATGGTACAGAATACTCCTCGTCCTCCCCGAACTACTTGTTGGTCACTTATGGTACAGAATACCCCTCGTCCTCCCCGAACTACTTGTTGGTCACTTATGGTACAGAATACCCCTCGTCCTCCCCGAACTACTTGTTGGTCACTTATGGTATAGAATATCCCTCGTCCTCCCCGAACTAATTGTTGGTCACTTATGGTACAGAATACCCCTCGTCCTCCCCAAACTTCTTGTTGGTCACTTATGGTATAGAATACCCCTCGTCCTCCCCGAACTACTTGTTGGTCACTTATGGTACAGAATACCCCTCGTCATCCCCGAACTACTTGTTGGTCACTTATGGTATAGAATACCCCTCGTCCTCCCCGAACTACTTGTTGGTCACTTATGGTACAGAATACCCCTCGTCCTCCCCGAACTACTTGTTGGTCACTTATGGTACAGAATACCCCTCGTCCTCCCCGAACTACTTGTTGGTCACTTATGGTACAGAATACCCCTCGTCCTCCCCGAACTACTTGTTGGTCACTTATGGTATAGAATACCCCCGTCCTCCCCGAACTACTTGTTGGTCACTTATGGTATAGAATACCCCTCGTCCTCCCCGAACTACTTGTTGGTCCCTTATGGTATAGAATACCCCTCGTCCTCCCCGAACTACTTGTTGGTCCCTTATGGTATAGAATACCCCTCGTCCTCCCCGAACTACTTGTTGGTCACTTATGGTATAGAATACCCCTCGTCCTCCCCGAACTGCTTGTTGGTCCCTTATGGTATAGAATACCCCTCGTCCTCCCCGAACTACTTGTTGGTCCCTTATGGTATAGAATACCCCTCGTCCTCCCCGAACTTCTTCCCATTAGTAATACCCATTAGTATAAACTTTATTTTATTTCTGTTTCAATTCAATACATAGTGAAGAGCGAAAACACAAATTTTGAAATTGGATTTGGAAACAAGATTTGCAACTTATATTAATCCATCTCCAATAATACCCATTGCCTTTCTAGCAATGTTTGTCCCCTCTTCAGTTTTCGTTGAAGGACCGTGATGTTATTTTTGGTTTTGTTTAAATTGTAAACAACAGTTGATTTGAATGATAAAATCAAGTCGTGATTTTAAAAAATCTTTATAGAAATCGTTGTAGGATTCCAACTAAATGGTCTTTTCATTTATATGTCCTATTTGACACATTCATGTATAGGGCATTCCTGAAAAGCGCACTTGTAATCTTCGTCTGCAGTATCGATATCATAGGAAATATGTCATTCTATTGTAAAATCGTTGTAGTAAAATGAAATATGATTTTGAGAAACTCTCCAGGAATGCGGGTAGAATCGTACCTGTCTGTAGCTACTCGTTGTGGTATGTGTACGACACCAAGTGTACGGGACTGAACTTGAGTGTAGTACGTACATTGTGTATGTAATAGAAGATGTGTCTATTGATCCCCTCCCAGTAACACACAAACCGACCCCCTTTCTACATCACCAGGCAGGGATATCTCCACGTTTTATTCGTTAGATGTACGTTACTGATAGTGAAATGTGGAATTTCATTCATACTTTTTTAACAGTTCACACGCGAAGTGAGTCCATGGCTTTATACGTCTCTGGTCCATCCCATTCTCAAAGTGAGGTCTGTGACTTCTGTGTATCGTATTTTTTATGAATGGACAAGGAAGGTACCCTAATGGCTGAGTCGCCTATTTCTGTACACTATTGTGCGGTTTTGCTTTAATCAAGTCATCAATGTCCCAGGATTGGTATGTTGATGGACTTAATGTCTATAATTATGAATAAATCGTCATATAAAAATAGATTTGCGTAATTTCCATTTCATATAAATATGTATCGTGATGCTATCTGATCGCTACATCATCCGTTTGTCATACTGAACAGCCTCCAGCAGCTTCAGAACCTAGCGAGGGAGTATTTAACGACATCATATGCGATAAAATCGACGATCTGCCTCCTGGACATACTTCCACTTCAAGTGCCTTGTCATTTATCCCCGCCTTCTAAACATATTAAACGAGGGAAATAGTTTGTACTGGTGACGTATTGTACTGATCGACCTCTATACAACCTTGTAACGTTGACGTGTTGCACTGCTTGACCTCTATATAACCCTGTTCTTATGACATGTTGTATCGCACGACCTCTATATAACCTTGTTCTGGTGACGAGTTGTACTGATCGAACTCTATATAACCCTGTTCTGGTGACATGTTGTATCGCTCGACCTCTATATAACCTTGACCGGTTACGTGTTGTACCGCTCGACCTCTATATAACCTTGTACCGTTTACGTGTTGTACTGTTTGACCTCTATATAACATTGTACCGGTGACGTGTTGTACTGTTTGACCTCTATATAACCTTGTACCGTTGACGTGTTGTACTGTTTGACTTCTATATAACCTTGTACCGGTGACGTGTTGTACTGTTTGACCTCTATATAACCTTGTACCGTTGACGTGTTGTACTGTTTGACTTCTATATAACCTTGTACCGGTGACGTATTGTACTGATCGACCTCTATAAAACCTTGCAACGTTGACGTGTTGTACTGTTTGACCTCTATATAACATTGTACCGGTGACGTGTTGTACTGCTCGACCTCTATATTACCTTGACCGGTGACGCGTTGTACCGCTTGACCTCTATATAACCTTATACGGTGACGTGTTGTACCGCTCGATCTCTATATAACCTTATACGGTGACGTGTTGTACCGCTCGACCTCTATATAATCTTGTACTGGTGACGTGTTGTACCACTCGACCTCTATATAACCTTGACCGGTGACGTGTTGTACTGCTCGACCTCTATGTTACCTTGTTCTGATGACATGTTGTATCGCTCGACCTCTATATTACCTTGTACCGGTGACGAGTTGTACTGTTCGACCTCTGTATAACCTTGTACCGGTGACGTATTGTACAGATCGACCTTTATATAACCTTGACCGGTAACGTGTTGTACCGCTCGACCTCTATGTTATCTTGTACTGGTGACTGTTGTACTGATCGACCTCTTTATGAATATGTATTGATTTCTTTTCTTTGTGTGAATTATTATTCTTATATGGCTTGATACGACAATCGGTTGTAAAACAAAGACGGTCATTAGGATAGACAGTTGATTGGATAGCTCAATGACTTAGTTCACTTGCACCAGGCCACACGTGCACAGGGGCCCACTTTTCGGGGCGTGCGTTGCCGTATTTCCCTCGGCTTACCGGAGTAACACGAGGAATGTTTCAATAATTTCAGGACACGACATATCGGGTGGTGCCTATTCAACCCCTTCACGACTGTCAATAGCTGGAATTCGCTGGCAAGGCAGTTGTTTGAATACAAACGTTTTTATTACGACTTAATTAAATTTTGAACGTAACTTACAATATTGCTGTACATTGTACATCACATTAGAATAATATTAAATCGCGACATGCTCAGGATAAAACATGCAGTAAACATCCTGATGGCTTTGAGGCCATGTCACTACGGGATTAACGTAATTACACATGGACACTGGAGAATTCCGGGGTGGGGCTGGCATCGTCTTACCTCCCCAGCCAGATCGCCTGTCTGACCACGCCCTATCGAGGACAGCGATCACGCTAACAGGCAGACTTCTGTTTTTGCACGTGTGCCCATGCGGACTTACTTTGAGTGTTACAACCTGTATTGTACTATGAAATCAAAGTAGCTAATCATGAAACCAAATTTATTTAAGAGTTAATTGGGATGCATCGAATTTCATCACAACATGTAGAATTAGGGTTGGTAAGGTTAAACTGCAGCACCCGGTTCATTGTTAACATATAATGGTTCATTCTCTGAAGTACTATTACTTTTTTCAATTAAACCTTATACAAAGGTGAAACAACACAAGCTTAAAAAGGTCGTGTTTCCTTGTTCAAAGGTCGAGGCCATTTTTTATATTTTCGGCATTTTCTAGTTTTCAATCAATTTCGAATACTCAATTAAATTTAAGAATCAAGCAAACGATTCTTTTATTTTTGAACACGCATCAAATGTTTTTATATGACGATACTCCGAGACACTACTGTTGATACTCCGAGACAGTACTGTTGATAATGGCGATACTCCGAGACACTACTGTTGATAATGACGATACTCCGAGACACTACTGTTGATAATGGCGATACTCCGAGACACTACTGTAGATAATGACGATATTCCGAGACACTACTGTTGATAATGATGATACTCCGAGACACTACTGTTGATAATGACGATACTCCGAGACACTACTGTTGATAATGACGATACTCCGAGACACTACTGTTGATAATGACGATACTCCGAGACATTACTGTAAATAATGACGATACTCCGAGACACTACTGTTAATAATGATGATACTCCGAGACACTACTGTTGATAATGACGATACTCCGAGACACTACTGTTGATAATGACTATACTCCGAGACATTACTGTTGATACTCCGAGACACTACTGTTGATAATGACGATACTCCGAGACACTACTGTTGATACTCCGAGACACTACTGTTGATAATGACTATACTCCGAGACACTACTGTTGATAATGACGATACTCCGAGACACTACTGTCGATAATGACGATACTCCGAGACACTACTGTAGATAATGACGATACTCCGAGACACTACTGTTGATAATGGCGATACTCCGAGACACTACTGTTGATAATGACGATACTCCGAGACACTACTGTTGATAATGACGATACTCCGAGACACTACTGTTGATAATGACGATACTCCGAGACATTACTGTTGATAATGGCGATACTCCGAGACACTACTGTTGATAATGATGATACTCCGAGACAGAACTGTTCATAATGACGATACTCCGAGACAGTACTGTTGATAATGACGATACTCCGAGACACTACTGTTGATAATGACGATACTCCGAGACAGTACTGTTGATAATCCGATACAGTACTGTTGATAATGACGATACTCCGAGACAGTACTGTTGATAATGACGATACTCCGAGACAGTACTGTTGATAATGACGATACTCCGAGACACTACTGTTGATAATGACGATACTCCGAGACACTACTGTTGATACTCCGAGACAGTACTGTCGATAATGGCGATACTCCGAGACAGTACTGTTGATAATGACGATACTCCGAGACACTACTGTTGATAATGGCGATACTCCGAAACACTACTGTTGATAATGACGATACTTCGAGACACTACTGTTGATAATGACGATACTCCGAGACAGTACTGTTGATACTCCGAGACAGTACTGTTGATACTCCGAGACAGTACTGTTGATACTCCGAGACAGTACTGTTGATAATGACGATACTCCGAGACAGTACTGTTGATAATGACGATACTCCGAGACAGTACTGTTGATAATGACGATACTCCGAGACACTACTGTCGATAATGACGATACTCCGAGACACTACTGTTGATAATGACGATACTCCGAGACACTACTGTTGATACTCCGAGACAGTACTGTCGATAATGGCGATACTCCGAGACAGTACTGTTGATAATGACGATACTCCGAGACACTACTATTGATAATGGCGATACTCCATGACACTACTGTTGATAATGGCGATACTCCGAG
Organism: Mimachlamys varia; assembly: GCA_947623455.1. Taxonomy (NCBI): domain Eukaryota; kingdom Metazoa; phylum Mollusca; class Bivalvia; order Pectinida; family Pectinidae; genus Mimachlamys; species Mimachlamys varia. Next base: position 8,094,836 of record OX392535.1, read on the forward strand.
ACACTACTGTTGATAATGGCGATACTCCGAGACACTACTATTGAAAATGGCGATACTCCATGACACTACTGTTGATAATGGCGATACTCCGAGACACTACTGTTGATAATGACGATACTCCGAGACACTACTGTTGATAATGGCGATACTCCGAAACACTACTGTTGATAATGACGATACTTCGAGACACTACTGTTGATAATGACGATACTCCGAGACAGTACTGTTGATACTCCGAGACAGTACTGTTGATACTCCGAGACACTACTGTTGATACTCCGAGAGAGTACTGTTGATACTCCGAGACACTACTGTTGATAATGCCGATACTCCGAGACACTACTGTTGATAATGACGATACTCCGAGACACTACTGTTGATAATGGCGATGCTCCGAGACACTACTGTTCATAATGCCGATACTCCGAGACAGTACTGTTGATAATGGCGATACTCCGAGACAGTACTGTTGATAATGACGATACTCCGAGACACTACTGTTGATACTCCGAGACAGTACTGTTGATACTCCGAGACAGTACTGTTGATACTCCGAGACAGTACTGTTGATACTCCGAGACACTACTGTTGATACTCCGAGACAGTACTGTTGATAATGACGATACTCCGAGACACTACTGTTGATACTCCGAGACAGTACTGTTGATACTCCGAGACACAACTGTTGATACTCCGAGACAGTACTGTTGATACTCCGAGACAGTACTGTTGATACTCCGAGACAGTACTGTTGATACTCCGAGACAGTACTGTTGATACTCCGAGACAGTACTGTTGATACTCCGAGACAGTACTGTTGATACTCCGAGACAGTACTGTTGATACTCCGAGACAGTACTGTTGATAATGACGATACTCCGAGACAGTACTGTTGATAATGACGATACTCCGAGACACTACTGTCGATAATGACGATACTCCGAGACACTACTGTTGATAATGACGATACTCCGAGAGAGTACTGTTGATAATGACGATACTCCGAGACACTACTGTTGATAATGACGATACTCCGAGACACTACTGTTGATAATGACGATACTCCGAGACACTACTGTTGATACTCCGAGACACTACTGTTGATACTCCGAGAGAGTACTGTTGATACTCCGAGACACTACTGTTGATAATGACGATACTCCGAGACAGTACTGTTGATAATGACGATACTCCGAAACACTACTGTTGATAATGACGATACTCCGAGACACTACTGTTGATAATGACGATACTCCGAAACACTACTGTTGATAATGACGATACTCCGAGACACTACTGTTGATAATGACGATACTCCGAAACACTACTGTTGATAATGACGATACTCCGAGACACTACTGTTGATAACGACGATACTCCGAGACAGTACTGTTGATAATGACGATACTCCGAGACACTACTGTCGATAATGGCGATACTCCGAGACACTACTGTTGATAATGACGATACTCCGAAACACTACTGTTGATAATGACGATACTCCGAGACAGTACTGTTGATAATGACGATACTCCGAGACACTACTGTTGATAACGACGATACTCCGAGACACTACTGTCGATAATGACGATACTCCGAGACACTACTGTTGATAATGACGATACTCCGAGACACTACTGTTGATAATGACGATACTCCGAAACACTACTGTTGATAATGACGATACTCCGAGACACTACTGTTGATAATGACGATACTCCGAGACAGTACTGTTGATACTCCGAGACAGTACTGTTGATACTCCGAGACAGTACTGTTGATACTCCGAGACAGTACTGTTGATACTCCGAGACAGTACTGTTGATACTCCGAGACAGTACTGTTGATAATGACGATACTCCGAGACAGTACTGTTGATAATGACGATACTCCGAGACACTACTGTTGATAATGACCATACTCCGAGACACTACTATTGATAATGACGATACTCCAAGACAGTACTGTTGATAATGACGATACTCCGAGACACTACTATTGATAATGACGATACTCCGAGAGAGTACTGTTGATAATGACGATACTCCGAGACACTACTGTTGATAATGGCGATACTCCGAGACACTACTGTTGATAATGACGATACTCCGAGACACTACTGTTGATAATGACGATACTCCGAGACACTACTGTTGATAATGACGATACTCCGAGACACTACTGTTGATAATGACGATACTCCGAGACACTACTATTGATAATGGCGATACTCCGAGAGAGTACTGTTGATAATGGCGATACTCCGAGACAGTACTGTTGATAATGGCGATACTCCGAGACAGTACTGTTGATACTCCAAGACAGTACTGTTGATAATGACGATACTCCGAGACACTACTGTTGATAATGGCGATACTCCGAGACACTACTGTTGATAATGACGATACTCCGAGACAGTACTGTTGATAATGACGATACTCCGAGACATTACTGTCGATAATGACGATACTCCGAGACACTACTATTGATAATGGCGATACTCCGAGAGAGTACTGTTGATAATGGCGATACTCCGAGACAGTACTGTTGATAATGACGATACTCCGAGACACTACTGTTGATAATGACGATACTCCGAGACAGTACTGTTGATAATGACGATACTCCGAGACATTACTGTCGATAATGACGATACTCCGAGACACTACTATTGATAATGGCGATACTCCATGACACTACTGTCGATAATGACGATACTCCGAGACACTACTGTCGATAATGACGATACTCCGAGACACTACTGTTGATAATGACGATACTCCGAGACACTACTGTTGATAATGACGATACTCCGAGACACTACTGTTGATAATGACGATACTCCGAGACACTACTGTTGATAATGGCGATACTCCGAGACACTACTGTTGATAACGACCATACTCCGAGACACTACTGTTGATAATGGCGATACTCCGAGACACTACTGTTGATAATGACGATACTCCGAGACACTACTGTTGATAATGACGATACTCCGAGACACTACTGTCGATACTCCGAGACACTACTGTTGATAATGGCGATACTCCGAGACACTACTGTTGATAATAACGATACTCCGAGACACTACTGTTGATAATGATGATACTCCGAGACACTACTGTTGATAATGGCGATACTCCGAGACACTACTGTTGATACTCCGAGACACTACTGTTGATAATGACGATACTCCGAGACACTACTGTTGATAATGGCGATACTCCGAGACACTACTGTTGATAATGACGATACTCCGAGACACTACTGTAGATAATGACGATACTCCGAGACAGAACTGTTGATAATGACGATACTCCGAGACAGTACTGTTGATAATGACGATACTCCGAGACACTACTGTTGATAATGACGATACTCCGAGACACTACTATTGATAATGGCGATACTCCATGACACTACTGTTGATAATGGCGATACTCCGAGACACTACTGTTGATAATGGCGATACTCCGAGACACTACTATTGAAAATGGCGATACTCCATGACACTACTGTTGATAATGGCGATACTCCGAGACACTACTGTTGATAATGACGATACTCCGAGACACTACTGTCGATAATGGCGATACTCCGAGACACTACTGTTGATAATGACGATACTCCGAGACACTACTGTTGATAATGGCGATACTCCGAGACACTACTGTTGATAATGACGATACTCCGAGACACTACTATTGATAATGGCGATACTCCGAGACACTACTCTTGATAATGGCGATACTCTGAGACACTACTGTTGATAATGGCGATACTCCAAGATACTACTGTTGATAATGGCGATACTCCAAGATACTATTGTCGATAATGACGATACTCCGAGACACTACTGTTGATAATGGCGATACTCTGAGACACTACTGTTGATAATGACGATAATTGTTTTACTCTGAAATGGAAAGATTGTGATTGCTTTTGTAAGATTGAGAACGGCAAGTAAACGAAAAATTTCCTTAGTCAGTCTAATTTCAACCTAGGAATTGTGTACATCAATAAGCTTCCTTGTGTGGGTTGTTCATGGTTTGAAGGAGATTTGAATATGTAGACCGTTTTCACAACGGTCTAGACTTTTTGTGAAAGGGACACTAATATGTTCTGTTGTTCTCCCCTGACTTCATCAGCTGGTCCAAATAGAACCTTTTTCGCCGTAGCCATTGTCGGCATTATGTTTTTTTTAGTCATAATGTCATGTTTACAACCGTTCTAATCCAACTTTTGTTGACTGGGACCCAGAGAATTTTGTACCTCTTAAACGTACCAGCTGTAGTATCGGGGTAAGAAATTTAGAACTACATCAAACGTGAAATGTTATGTGAAAAAATGATGCTAATATAAACCGGAACCGGAAGTGGCGACATTGCTGAGTAATGATATTACTTTTTATTCAAGTTCATTTTATTACCGTGGGCCTTTCGGCCCATAAGTGGAAGTAACAACATGTGATTAAATTGGATAACATGCATCATACAACATACACTCTATCTAATCTTTGTTATTAAGAAATACAGGCAACATACTTATATAATAATGTTAATAATTACACTTTGGCTTTGTTGGCTTCATATACATATCTTGCTAATTTACGAATTTCGCTAATATTTTTAACACATAGTAGTTGAATCAGTTTGCACATTGACGGTTTGCGCCAGTAAAAAGGTTTTATATATATTTTTCTTAAAGCCTTAAAACTTTTGCATACTAAAATGAAATGATACTCATCTTCTACATCTTGATGACAGTTAGCACAAAGTCTTTGTTCTCTTGGTATTTTATTATATCTGCCTGTCTCGACAGCTAATTTATGAGCAGACAGACGTAATTTAGTAAGACAGATTCGATATTTCACAGGTATATACTTGGTCAAATAAAACTGCATAGTAAAATTATCAGTCACATATTTATAAAGTACGCATTTTGACGAGGTGTCAAGTGAACCTCTGAGATATTGCTGATCAAAAATTCTTTGTTTTATCAGTAAAAGTATGTTTTTACAATTATAAGAATGGTGTTCCCATACATCACCAAAGCCAAGAGAAAAAAGACATTGTTTAACATGGCGAGCCCAGTTGAAACGATTCCCAGTATTGTTTTGACATAAATAGGAGTAGGCAGTGTTTAAAATACAATTGTTCGAGTTCATTAAGTTGAACCAGTACTTAATCATTCTATATTTTCTAATACATTCCAATGGGTATCGCCCAAGTTCAAAATAAACCATGACATTGCAAGTCGATTTTTTAACTTTAAGAATATTTTTTACAAAACATTAGATGTACTCTTTCAATGTCCATCGCCTTAGATGATCCCCAAACTTCACAAGCGTAATTCATTATGCTACAAACATATGTATCAAACAGATTCAATAGGGTTGTGCAATTAAAACTCATATTGGAACAACTGGAAAGGAGCGCAAACATAGCCTTCCGACCTTGGTCAGCTAATTGTTTTTGCAAATCGTTAAATTTATTATTAAATTTTAACTTAACTCCCAAATAGCTGAAAAAGTCTACAATTTCTACTGCTTTACCATTATATGACCAGGTTTCATTCTCTTTTATGTGACCCCCATTTCTAAATACTACTATTTTCGTTTTTTCTGTATTTACAGTTAATTTCCACTTGATTGAATAGTCATACAGATTATCTAAAAGACTCTGCAATCCTCCACTGTTTCAGAAAAAATAACAAGATCATCTGCATACATAAGGAGAAATAAGGATAATTCCCCGAAGTCATAAGCTGTAGCACCTTTTTCAATAAAAGAAGTTTCGAAGTCGGAAACAAAAAGTGAAAACAAAAGAGGTGATAAAATTTCCCCTTACATTAAACCGACATTGTTTTCAAAGTAATTAGAATGTTAACCCTTAAGGGAAACGCAGGATTTGACCGATTTATAAAGCGACTTAATTACCTGTAAAATTTTACCTCGAATGCCAAGCCTAGACAACTTACGCCTTAAACTTAATCTATCTACAAAGTCAAACGCTTTTTTGAAATCTACAAAACAACAGTACAAACGTTTCTTAGAAGATAACGTTTTGGTTATAATTGAATGTATAGCATAAATAGCATCAATAGTGCTCATTCCAGGCCGAAAACCGAATTGGGCATAGGTTAAAATTTCGTTTTTTGTACAGACATCATATAGGCGTTTATTAAGAACAGAAGTGAACAGTTTACAAAGACAACTAATCAAACTAATTCCACGAAAATTATTTGGATCGTTACAAGCTCCTTTCTTATGAACAGGAATAATTATAGCTGATGCCCAATTAGTGGGGAAACAACCAGCAGCAAATATATTGTTAAACAACATCGCCAACACCGGCATAAGCAAATCTTCGCAATATATAAAACATTCATTAAGTATACCGTCAGGTCCGTGTGCTTTATCACACTTCAGGTTTTTAATAGCAGAACGAATTTCACTCAAAGTAATTGGGGCATCTAACTCTTCAAATATAGTATCAGAATTTGTAGAATGTATGTCCACGTATGGGTCTGACTCAGGATCTAATTGTACAGCAGACAGATTTTTAAAATGCTCATACAGTTGATTCCCATTAAACTGTGGCGATTTGACTTTCCTTTTATTAAAGTTTGCATAAAAGGACCTTGGGTTATGCTTCCTCATATACTCTAACATATCACCTTCCGTACTCATATAGCGTTTTTTAGCCTTAGATTCCACAATTTTGTACTTCTTTTTCTTTCTCACCAGAACTGCATGAGTGTCGTGGCATTTATTATTATTAAAAGAATGCAACGCATCTAGGTATTGTTTACGAAACGATTTAACACTATCGTCGAACCAGGGGTTGTCATGACAGCTGTAACGAGTATTGGACAATTGTGTTATTACACAACGCATATTTTATAAGTGTGTTTCTCAAATCAACAGCACATGCATTCACAACATAATTATGACGGACACAAGACTCGAGGTTAACCTACACAAAAATCGAGGCTGACTTACACAAACTCGAGGTTAACTAACACAAAATTTGAGGCTGACTAACGCAAAACTCGAGGTCAGCTAACACAAACCTAGAGGTTAACCTACACAAAACTCGAGGCTGACTTACACAAACTCGAGGTTAACTAACACAAAATTTGAGGCTGACTAACGCAAAACTCGAGGTCAGCTAACACAAACCTAGAGGTTAACCTACACAAAACTCGAGGCTGACTTACACAAACTCGAGGTTAACTAACACAAAATTTGAGGCTGACTAACGCAAAACTCGAGGTCAGCTAACACAAACCTAGAGGTTAACCTACACAAAACTCGGGACTGACTACAATGTAAAACAAAACTCGAGGCTGTCTAACGCAAAACTCGGGTTTGACTAACACAAAACTCGAGGTTAATTAACACAAAACTCGAGGTTAATTAACACAAAATCCGAGGCTGACTTACAGGTTTGCTAATTGACTTACACAAAATTCAGATAGACTAACACGAAACGCATGCTTTCGTGTAGGCGATACATTTTGTTTCAATGACATTCGTGTCTAAACGATAATAGCCAGTGCACTGGGAAACGTTACAACACTATGTGTCACGTGATAGTTAACATACAGACCTGGAGTCATATCAGAAACACTTCAAGCAGCACATGTAAGAATATAATTTGTTTCATTAATTCATATTCATAGATGAAAGTTAGACATGCGCGATGATAACAGGTCCGTGTCAGGTTTTGCCAGACGTTTTATTACCATTCATTGATAGTGATGATACTAGGGTGAAATAAGGCTGAAGAAGCTCGGTATGAGGGACTAGACACATCGATACACTAACAAATTAGCTCGGTATGAGGGACTAGACACACCGATACACTAACAAATTAGCTCGGTATGAGGGACGAGACACACCTGTACACTAACAAATTAGCTCGGTATGAGGGACTAAACACACCAATTCACTAACAAATTAGCTCGGTATGGGGGACTAGACACATCGATACACTAACAAATTAGCTCGGTATGAGGGACTAGACACACCGATACACTAACAAATTAGCTCGGTATGAGGGACTAAACACCGATACACTAACAAATTAGCTCGGTATGAGGGACTAGACACACCGATACACTTACAAATTAGTTCGGTATGAGGGACTAAACACACCAATACACTAACAAATTAGTTCGGTATGAGGGACTAAACACACCAATACACTAACAAATTAGTTCGGTATGAGGGACTAGACACACCGATACACTGACAAATTAGCTCGGTATGAGGGACTAGACACACCGATACACTAACAAATTAGCTCGGTATGAGGGACTAGACACACCGATACACAAACAAATTAGCTCGGTATGAGGGACTAGACACTACGATACACTAACAAATTAGCTCGGTATGAGGGACTAGACACACCGATACACTAACAAATTAGCTCGGTATGAGGGACTAGACATACCGATACACTAACAAATTAGCTCGGTATGAGGGACTAGACACACCGATACACAAACAAATTAGCTCGGTATGAGGGACTAGACACATCGATACACTAACAAATTAGCTCGGTATGAGGGACTAGACACTACGATACACTAACAAATTAGCTCTGCATGAGGGACTAGACACCGATACACTAACAAATTAGCTCGGTATGAGGGACTAGACACACCGATACACTAACAAATTAGCTCGGTATGAGGGACTAAACACACCAATACACTAACAAATTAGCTCGGTATGAGGGACTTAACACACCAATACACTAACAAATTAGCTCGGTATGAGGGACTAGACACACCGATACACTAACAAATTAGCTCGGTATGAGGGACTAGACACCCGATACACTAACAAAATAGCTCGGTATGATGAACTAGACACTCCGATACACTGACAAATTAGCTCGGTATGAGGGACTAGACACACCGATACACTAACAAATTAGCTCTGCATGAGGGACTAGACACCGATACACTAAAATATAAGCTCGGTATGAGGGACTAGACACACCGATACACTAACAAATTAGCTCTGCATGAGGGACTAGACACCGATACACTAAAAAATTAGCTCGGTATGAGGGACTAGACACACCAATACACTAACAAATTAGCTCGGTATGAGGGACTAGACACATCGATACACTGACAAATTAGCTCGGTATGAGGGACTAGACACACCGATACACACACAAATTAGCTCGGTATGAGGGACTACACACACCGATACACAAACAAATTAGCTCGGTATGAAGGACTAAACACACCAATACTCTAACAAATTAGCTCGGTATGAGGGACTAGACAGACCGATACACTAACAAATTAGCTCAGTATGAGGGACTAGACACACCGATACACTGACAAATTAGCTCGGTATGAGGGACTAGACACCCGATACACTAACAAATTAGCTCGGTATGAGGGACTAGACACACCGATACACTAACAAATTAGCTCGGTATGAGGGACTAAACACACCGATACACTAACAAATTAGCTCGGTATGAGGGACTAGACACACCGATACACTGACAAATTAGCTCGGTATGAGGGACCAGACACATCGATACACTTACACATTAGCTCGGTATGAGGGACTAGACACACCGATACACTTACAAATTAGCTCGGTATGAGGGACTAGACACAACGATACACTAACAAATTAGCTCGGTATGAGGGACTAGACACATCGATACACTTACACATTAGCTCGGTATGAGGGACTAGACACACCGATACACTTACAAATTAGCTCGGTATGAGGGACTAGACACAACGATACACTAACAAATTAGCTCGGTATGAGGGACTAGACACACCGATACACTAACAAATTAGCTCAGTATGAGGGACTAGACACACCGATACACTAACAAATTAGCTCGGTATGAGGGACTAGACACACCAATACACTAACAAATTAGCTCGGTATGAGGGACTACACACACCGATACACTAACAAATTAGCTCGGTATGAGGGACTAGACACCGATACACTAAAAATTAGCTCGGTATGAGGGACTAAACACACCAATACACTAACAAATTAGCTCGGTATGAAGGACTAAACACACCAATACTCTAACAAATTAGCTCGGTATGAGGGACTAGACAGACCGATACACTAACAAATTAGCTCGGTATGAGGGACTAGACACACAGATACACTAACAAATTAGCTCGGTATGAGGGACTAGACACACAGATACACTAACAAATTAGCTCGGTATGAAGGACTAAACACACCAATACTCTAACAAATTAGCTCGGTATGAGGGACTAGACAGACCGATACACTAACAAATTAGCTCGGTATGAGGGACTAGACACACCGATACTCTAACAAATTAGCTCGGTATGAGGGACTAAACACACCAATACACTAACAAATTAGCTCGGTATGAGGGACTAGACACATCGATACACTAACAAATTAGCTCGGTATGAGGGACTAGACACACCGATACACTAACAAATTAGCTCGGTATGAGGGACTAAACACCGATACACTAACAAATTAGCTCGGTATGAGGGACTAGACACACCAATACTCTAACAAATTAACTCGGTATGATAGACTAGACACACCAATACTCTAACAAATTAACTCGGTATGAGGGACTAGACACACCGATACACTAACAAATTAGCTCGGTATGAGGGACTAGACACACAGATACACTAACAAATTAGCTGGGTATGAAGGACTAAACACACCAATACTCTAACAAATTAGCTCGGTATGAGGGACTAGACAGACCGATACACTAACAAATTAGCTCGGTATGAGGGACTAGACACATCGATACACTAACACATTAGCTCGTTATGAGGGACTAGACACACCGATACACTAACAAATTAGCTCGTTATGAGGGACTAGACACACCGATACACTGACAAATTAGCTCGTTATGAGGGACTAGACACACCGATACACTGACAAATTAGCTCGGTATGAGGGACTAGACACACCAATACACTAACAAAGTAGCTCGTTATGAGGGACTAGACACACCGATACACTAACAAATTAGCTCGTTATGAGGGACTAGACACACCGATACACTAACAAATTAGCTCGTTATGAGGGACTAGACAGACCGATACACTAACAAATTAGCTCGTTATGAGGGACTAGACACACCGATACACTGACAAATTAGCTCGGTATGAGGGACTAGACACACCAATACACTAACAAATTAGCTCGGTATGAGGGACTAGACACACCGATACACTAACAAATTAGCTCGGTATGAGGGACTAGACACACCGATACACTAACAAATTAGTTCGGTATGAGGGACTAGACACACCGATACTCTAACAAATTAGCTCGGTATGAAGGACTAAACACACCAATACTCTAACAAATTAGCTCGGTATGAGGGACTAGACACACCGATACACTAACAAATTAGCTCTGCATGAGGGACTAGACACCGATACACTAAAAAATTAGCTCGGTATGAGGGACTAGACACACCAATACACTAACAAATTAGCTCGGTATGAGGGACTAGACACATCGATACACTGACAAATTAGCTCGGTATGAGGGACTAGACACACCGATACACACACAAATTAGCTCGGTATGAGGGACTACACACACCGATACACAAACAAATTAGCTCGGTATGAAGGACTAAACACACCAATACTCTAACAAATTAGCTCGGTATGAGGGACTAGACAGACCGATACACTAACAAATTGGCTCAGTATGAGGGACTAGACACACCGATACACTGACAAATTAGCTCGGTATGAGGGACTAGACACCCGATACACTAACAAATTAGCTCGGTATGAGGGACTAGACACACCGATACACTAACAAATTAGCTCGGTATGAGGGACTAGACACACCGATACACTGACAAATTAGCTCGGTATGAGGGACTAGACACACCAATACACTAACAAATTAGCTCGGTATGAGGGACTAGACACACCGATACACTAACAAATTAGCTCGGTATGAGGGACTAGACACACCGATACACTAACAAATTAGCTCGGTATGAGGGACTAGACACACCGATACACTAACAAATTAGTTCGGTATGAGGGACTAGACACACCTGTACACTAACAAATTAGTTCGGTATGAGGGACTAGACACACCGATACTCTAACAAATTAGCTCGGTATGAAGGACTAAACACACCAATACTCTAACAAATTAGCTCGGTATGAGGGACTAGACACACCGATACACTAACAAATTAGCTCTGCATGAGGGACTAGACACCGATACACTAAAAAATTAGCTCGGTATGAGGGACTAGACACACCAATACACTAACAAATTAGCTCGGTATGAGGGACTAGACACATCGATACACTGACAAATTAGCTCGGTATGAGGGACTAGACACACCGATACACTTACAAATTAGCTCGGTATGAGGGACTAAACACACCAATACTCTAACAAATTAGCTCGGTATGAGGGACTAGACACTACGATACACTAACAAATTAGCTCGGTATGAGGGACTAAACACACCAATACACTAACAAATTAGCTCGGTATGAGGGACTAGACACACCAATGCACTAACAAATTAGCTCGGTATGAGGGACTAGACACTACGATACACTAACAAATTAGCTCGGTATGAGGGACTTAACACACCAATACACTAACAAATTAGCTCGGTATGAGGGACTAGACACAACGATACACTAACAAATTAGCTCGGTATGAGGGACTAGACACACCGATACACTAACAAATTAGCTCGGTATGAGGGACTAGACACCCGATACACTAACAAATTAGCTCGACATGAGGGACTAGACATACCGATACACTAACAAATAAGTTCGGTATGAGGGACTAGACACACCGATACACTAACAAATTAGCTCGGTATGAGGGACTAGACACACCGATACATTAACAAATTAGCTCGGTATGAGGGACTAGACACACCAATACACTAACAAATTAGCTCGACATGAGGGACTAGACATACCGATACACTAACAAATTAGCTCGGTATGAGGGACTAGACACACCGATACACTAACAAATTAGCTCGACATGAGGGACTAGACACACCGATACACAAACAAATTAGCTCGGTATGAGGGAATGGACACACCGATACAATAACAAATTAGCTCGGTATGAGGGACTAGACACCCGATACAATAACAAATTAGCTCAGTATGAGGGACTAGACACCGATACACTAAACAAAATAGCTCGGTATGAGGGACTAGACACTATGATACACTAACAAATTAGCTCGGTATGAGGGACTAGACACACCAATACACTAACAAATTAGCTCGGTATGAGGGACTAGACTTACCGATACACTAACAAATTATCTCGGTATGAGGGACTAGACACTACGATACAATAACAAATTAGCTCGGTATGAGGGACTACACACACCGATACACTAACAAATTAGCTCGATATGAGGGACTACACACACCGATACACTAACAAATTAGCTCGGTATGAGGGACTAGACACTACGATACACTAACAAATTAGCTCGGTATGAGGGACTAGACACTACGATACACTAACAAATTAGCTCGGTATGAGGGACTAGACACACCGATACACTAACAAATTAGCTCGGTATGAGGGACTAGACACACCGATACAATAACAAATTAGCTCGGTATGAGGGACTAGACACATCGATACACTAACAAATTAGCTCGGTATGAGGGACTAAACACACCGATACACTAACAAATTAGCTCGTTATGAGGGACGAGACACACCTGTACACTAACAAATGAACTCGATATGAGGGACTAGACACACCTGTACACTAACAAATGAGCTCGGTAAGAGGGACTAGACATCCGATACACTAACAAATTAACTCGGTATGAGGGACTAGACACACCGATACACTAACAAATGAACTCGATATGAGGGACGAGACACACCTGTACACTAACAAATGAACTCGATATGAGGGACTAGACACACCTGTACACTAACAAATGAACTCGATATGAGGGACGAGACACACCTGTACACTAACAAATGAACTCGGTATGAGGGACGAGACACACCTGTACACTAACAAATGAACTCGATATGAGGGACTAGACACACCTGTACACTAACAAATGAACTCGATATGAGGGACTAGACACACCTGTACACTAACAAATGAACTCGATATGAGGGACGAGACACACCTGTACACTAACAAATGAACTCGATATGAGGGACGAGACACACCTGTACACTAACAAATGAACTCGGTATGAGGGACGAGACACACCTGTACACTAACAAATGAACTCGATATGAGGGACTAGACACACCTGTACACTAACAAATGAACTCGATATGAGGGACTAGACACACCTGTACACTAACAAATGAACTCGATATGAGGGACGAGACACACCTGTACACTAACAAATGAACTCGATATGTGGGACGAGACACACCTGTACACTAACAAATGAACTCGATATGAGGGACGAGACACACCTGTACACTAACAAATTAACTCGGTATGAGGGACGAGACACACCTGTACACTAACAAATTAACTCGGTATGAGGGACGAGACACACCTGTACACTAACAAATTAACTCGGTATGAGGGACGAGACACACCTGTACACTAACAAATTAACTCGGTATGAGGGACGAGACACACCTGTACACTAACAAATTAACTCGGTATGAGGGACGAGACACACCTGTACACTAACAAATTAACTCGGTATGAGGGACTAGACACATCGATACACTAACAAATTAGCTGGATATGAGGGACTAGACACACCGATACACTAACAAATTAGCTCGGTATGAGGGACTAGACACACCGATACACTAACAAATGAGCTCGGTATGAGGGACTAGACACACCGATACACTAACAAATTAGTTCGGTATGAGGGACTAGACACACCGATACACTAACAAATTAGCTCGGTATGAGGGACTAGACACACCGATACACTAACAAATTAGCTCGGTATGAGGGACTAGACACACCAATACACTAAAAAATTAGTTCGGTATTAGGGACTAGACACACCGATACACTAACAAATTAGCTCGGTATGAGGGACTAGACACACCGATACACTAACAAATTAGTTCGGTATTAGGGACTAGACACACCGATACACTAACAAATTAGCTCGGTATGAGGGACTAGACATACCGATACACTAACAAATTAGCTCGGTATGATAGACTAGACACGCCGATACACTAACAAATTAGCTCGGTATGAGGGACTAGACATACCGATACACTAACAAATTAGCTCTGTATGAGGGACTAGACACACCGATACACTAACAAATTAGCTCGGTATGATGAACTAGACACACCGATACACTAACAAATTAGTTCGGTATGAGGGACTAGACACACCGATATACTAACAAATAAGCTCAGTATGAGGGACTAGACACACCGATACACTAACAAATTAGCTCGGTATGATGGACTAGACACACCGATACACTAACAAATTAGCTCTGTATGATGGACTGGACACACCGATACACTAACAAATTAGCTCTGTATGATGGACTGGACACACCGATACACTAACAAATTAGCTCGGTATGATGGACTAGACACACCGATACACTAACAAATTAGCTCTGTATGATGGACTGGACACACCGATACACTAACAAATTAGCTCGGTATGAGGGACTAGACACACCGATATACTAACAAATTAGCTCAACATGAGGGACTAGACATTACGATACACTAACAAATTAGTTCGGTATGAGGGACTAGACACTACGATACACTAGCAAATTAGTTCTGTATGAGGGACTAGACACACAGATACACTAACAAATTAGCTCTGTATGATGGACTAGACACACCGATACACTAACAAATTAGCTCGGTATGATGGACTAGACACACCGATACACTAACAAATTAGCTCGGTATGATGGACTAGACACACCGATACACTAACAAATTAGCTCTGTATGATGGACTGGACACACCGATACACTTACAAATTAGCTCGGTATGAGGGACTAGACACACCGATACACTAACAAATTAGCTCTGTATGAGGGACTAGACATACCGATACACTTACAAATTAGCTCGGTATGAGGGACTAGACACACCGATACACTAACAAATTAGCTCTGTATGAGGGACTAGACACACCGATACACTAACAAATTAGCTCGGTATGATGAACTAGACACACCGATACACTAACAAATTAGCTCGGTATGATGAACTAGACACACCGATACACTAACAAATTAGCTCGGTATGATGAACTAGACACACCGATACACTAACAAATTAGCTCGGTATGATGAACTAGACACACCGATACACTAACAAATTAGTTCGGTATGAGGGACTAGACACACAGATACACTAACAAATTAGCTCGGTATGATGAACTAGACACACCGATACACTAACAAATTAGCTCGGTATGAGGGACTAGACACACCGACATACTAACAAATTAGCTCGGTATGAGGACTAGACACACCAATACACTAACAAATTAGCTCGGTATTAGGGACTAGACATACCGATACACTAACAAATTAGCTCGGTATGATGGACTAGACACACCGATACACTAACAAATTAGCTCTGTATGATGGACTGGACACACCGATACACTAACAAATTAGCTCGGTATGAGGGACTAGACACACCGATACACTAACAAATTAGCTCTGTATGAGGGACTAGACATACCGATACACTAACAAATTAGCTCGGTATGAGGGACTAGACATACCGATACACTAACAAATTAGCTCGGTATGAGGGACTAGACATACCGATACACTAACAAATTAGCTCTGTATGAGGGACTGGACACACCAATGCACTAACAAATTAGCTCGGTATGAGGGACTAGACATACCGATACACTAACAAATTAGCTCGGTATGAGGGACTAGACACTACGATACACTAACAAATTAGCTCGGTATGAGGTACTAGACACACCGATATACTAACAAATTAGCTCGGTATGAGGGACTAGACACTACGATACACTAACAAATTAGCTCGGTATTAGGGACTAGACATACCGATACACTAACAAATTAGCTCGGTATGAGGGACTAGACACTACGATACACTAACAAATTAGTTCGGTATGAGGGACTAGACACTACGATACACTAACAAATTAGTTCTGTATGATGGACTAGACACACCGATACACTAACAAATTAGCTCGGTATGAGGGACTAGACACACCGATACACTAACAAATTAGTTCGGTATGATGGACTAGACACACAGATACACTAACAAATTAGCTCGGTATGAGGGACTAGACACACCGATACACTAAGAAATTAGCTCGGTATGAGGGACTAGACACACCGATACACTAACAAATTAGCTCGGTATGAGGGACTAGACACCCGATACACTAACAAATTAGCTCGGTATGAGGGACTAGACACACAGATACAATAACAAATTATCTCGGTATGAGGGACTACACACACCGATACACTAACACATTAGCTCGGTATGAGGGACTAGACACCCAATACACTAACAAATTAGCTCGGTATGAGGGACTAGACATCCGATACACTAACAAATTAGCTCGGTATGAGGGACTAGACACACCGATACACTAAGAAATTAGCTCGGTATGAGGGACTAGACATCCGATACACTAACAAATTAGCTCGGTATGAGGGACTAGACACCCAATACACTAACAAATTAGCTCGGTATGAGGGACTAGACACCCAATACACTAACAAATTAGCTCGGTATGAGGGACTAGACACCCAATACACTAACAAATTAGCTCGGTATGAGGGACTAGACATCCGATACACTAACAAATTAGCTCGGTATGAGGGACTAGACATCCGATACACTAACAAATTATCTCGGTATGAGGGACTAGACACCCAATACACTAACAAATTAGCTCGGTATGAGGGACTAGACACACCGATACACTAACAAATTAGCTCGACATGAGGGACTAGACATACCAATACACTAACAAATTAGCTCGGTATGAGGGACTAGACACACCGATACACTAACAAATTAGCTCGGTATGAGGGACTAGACACACCGATACACTAACAAATTAGCTCGGTATGAGGGACTAAACACACCGATACACTAACAAATTAGCTCGATATGAGGGACTAGACACCCAATACACTAACAAATTAGCTCGGTATGAGGGACTAGACATCCGATACACCAACAAATTAGCTCGGTATGAGGGACTGGACACACAGATACACTAACAAATTAGCTCGGTATGAGGGACTAGACATCCGATAAACTAACAAATTAGCTCGGTATGAGGGACTAGACATACCGATACACTAACAAATTAGCTCGGTATGAGGGACTAGACACCGATACACTAACAAATTAGCTCGGTATGAGTGACTAGACACACCGATACACTAACAAATTAGCTCGGTATGAGGGACTAGACACACCAATACACTAACAAATTAGTTCGGTATGAGGGACTAAACACACCGATACACTAACAAATTAGCTCGATATGAGGGACTAGACACCGATACACTAACAAATTAGCTCGGTATGAGGGACTAGACATACCGATACACTAACAAATTAGCTCGGTATGAGGGACTAGACACACCGATACACTAACAAATTAGCTCGGTATGAGGGACTAGACACACCGATACACTGACAAATTAGCTCGGTATGAGGGACTAGACATACCGATACACTAACAAATTAGCTCGGTATGAGGGACTAGACATACCGATACACTAACAAATTAGCTCGGTATGAGGGACTAGACATACCGATACACTAACAAATTAGCTCGGTATGAGGGACTAGACATACCAATACACTAACAAATTAGCTCGGTAAGAGGGACTAGACACACCGATACACTGACAAATTAGCTCGGTATGAGGGACTAGACATACCGATACACTTAGTATCAATTAGTATACATTTCATTATCCACACTAAACATCAGCAATCACCGACAAAATCAACAGCGAGTAATTCTTTAAACTGATCTCAATATCACGAACACATTATGGACATTCAGCAGTTTCCTAATTTGATATCACGTTAAATAAATAGAGGATATTCAATGGTTTGTCCTATGTTCAACGTCAGCCCAATATCAAGAACAGGTGAAAGAATTCTCAGTGTAATGACACACACACAGAGAAGTATTTTAACTACATTGTATTAACGATTGCACTCTTTACAACAAATAACTGTCTATTGTCTATCGTTTAGTATATGTAGCAGGTATCAGACTTACTCTCAGAATACCTATCAAATATAGTGTCAATGACATGCGATTTTAAGGTATATTTATCATGCAGTTTTCTTTTTAGGATACAGGAAGTACATCATCGTAATGATTTGTCAATGTGATGAACAACTTTCTTGGCGATCTATTATCGGTTATATAAGTAAACATGCCACCATTGATTTGTTCCTGTGAAACAATGAGTTGTTAGAATACCGATAATAATAATATTATATATATCAGTAGAGTGACGAGAGTACCTACATGTATAATGTACCAAACAAGCGATCAATTAGCTGTAAATATTGCAAACAAATAATTATTGTTATAGCGAACTAATAGCTTTAAAATAACAAACAATATATTGCCGATAGAATAAATAAGAACTTGTCAGTATATAGCGCACAATTCACAGTCAATATTGTGAACTAATAATTGGCGGGTATAACGAACAATTAATTGTCAGTATAGCGAACAATTCGCTGCCAGAATTGCAGAAAAAATTATTGGCCGGTATAGCGAACAACTAATTTTCAGTATACAGCGCACAATTCACAGTCAGTATATAGCAAACAACAGTATAGTGAACACGTTACTGGCCAGCATAGCGAACAGTTCATTGCCAGTATAGTGAGAAATACACTGTCATTAATGCAAACAAGCCACTGTCAGTATAGCAAACAATTAACTGCCAGTATAGCACAAAATTTACTGTTTGAAGCATGGCAAGTTTATGCATTACAATATAAACAAGTATTAACTGCAATGGGGGCCATTACTGAAGTCCCTCAAACCCCCGCAGTTCGGTTCGCAGTGCTGGAATACACGTGCAAACTCCATTTCATGAAAATCGTACGATATTGAAATTTCGACATATCAAAGGCCAGGATAAACTGCGGTCATTTTGTTGAATGTTAAACACAAGTTACGGTGTTGTTTTGTAGAGTCATAATACACCAACATATCAAATTTGAGCGAAATCGAATAATATTTAAAATTCTACCACTCAAAAGCCAGTATTTGGCGGCCATTTTTTTCGATCACGAAACCAAAGCTATGATGTTTTTTATATAGTGCTATATTTACATATCTAAAATAGTAAATTGTCTCTCCTTTGCTCTCTGTCTCCCCTTTCTCTCTCTTTCTCGTCATGTCTGTGAACATATGATGTTGTAAATATGTATTATGTCAAATGCCATCTTTTAAATATGTATATTGTCAAATACAATTGGGAAAGGGCTTAATATATTCAGTTGGTAAACCTGTGCCCAATCCCACTGTATAATTATATTGAAACAAATAAAAAAATGTTTAAATTAAATACCGCGAAACCAAACTTACAGTGTTGTTTGTGAAGTCATAACACCCCTACATACCAAATTTGAGCGAAATAGGACAATTATAGCCATTTTCGACCAATCAGAAGCTAGTTTATGGCAGCCATTTTAGATGCGTAACTGCGCAAAAAGGTCATTCAACGACCGACAAGAATCCCATCTAAAGTTGGAAATAAAGAATAACAATATTATGGTTTCCCTTTTCTGTACTTAAAACTAAAAAAAATAAATAGTTTAATATCAATCACTAGTATATATTATAAAATGAAAATAAAATATATGAGTAGGTGACTTTCGATGGGCATGTAAATTATTTTCAGTGGGATTTTTTTCAAGTAAAAATCCATCTACAAAAGGGAAATGTTGCATTTGAATTACCACTGATACTTCCAACCCTACAGCAAGCTCTATGCAGCATTTTCTGTTCTGACACAGCCTGCAAGTTCTTTATACGCATAACTTACATAATAAGCCGCCGAGTGTTAGCCAATCGTCTCATTAAGCTATCAATATAACATGGTGTACGGCACTGCCATATTTGGCACGGCGGCACGCGACCTTTCCATACCGACGATGTATAAGGTTTTGTAACAATGGCACAGACAATACAATTGCAGCATTACCGCTAGGCAACATCCATCTCACAGGCACGCATTAAGTTTGGCATTGGTTGCAAATTGAATTTTCTCCACCTCTTGTGCCCCTGAAGGAATTTGTGGGCGGCCAGGTTTAGTGGTGTCTGTTAATACTAATTGCGGTAAGGACTAATCAGACACAAGATAAAGAGAATAGGAAGCCATCCTAGTAAGAAGGTTGTTCGTCCTCGTGGTAGCAAGGGCGCTTTAGGGTCTGGGGGGTCAATCCCATAATAGGACTTTTTATATAAGAGTTCAACGGCTTTACCGTAAGAGGCTGTTAAAGTATCAAACCTCATTGTACTGAAAGTCTATTAGAACAATTAAAGCTCGTTATGCTAAATTTAATTAAAAATTACGTCGTTGAACCACATAACAACGGGGTCATTTGACCAGTTCTATCTCGTTATCCGAAGGGGCTATACGACGGTTTTATCTCAATAACTGATTAACTATTGGAACAGATTGTGTTGTTAAACAAAGTGGTTATTACTAGATCTATGTCGTTAAAATCATATTACGTTGAACAATCAGAAATTTACAATCGTGGAGTAGTGAATATCCACGAATATTAAATATCCAACTAAAATAAAGTCTATATCTCTATGACAAAAATCTCGACACCTTTCTCTATGTCTTGTCTGACGGGAGATAACAGAGAAATAATGGAGCGGCTTCACATAACCAACCCCAGAGACGGGAGATGACAGAGAAATAACGGAGCGGCTTCACATAACCAACCCCAGAGACGGGAGATGACAGAGAAATAACGGAGCGGCTTCACATAACCAACCCCAGAGACGGGAGATGACAGAGAAATAACGGAGAGGCTTTACATAACCAACCCCAGAGACGGGAGATAACAGAGAGTTAACGGAGCGGCTTTACATAACCAACCCCAGAGCCGGGAGATAACTGAGAGTTAACGTAGAAGCTTTACATAACCAACCCCAGAGACGGGAGATAACAGAGAGTTAACGTAGAAGCTTTACATAACCAACCCCAGGGACGGGAGATAACAGAGAGCTAACGGAGAGGCTTTACATAACCAACCCCAGAGACGGGAGATAACTGAGAGTTAACGTAGAAGCTTTACATAACCAACCCCAGAGACGGGAGATAACAGAGAGTTAACGTAGAAGCTTTACATAACCAACCCCAGGGACGGGAGATAACAGAGAGCTAACGGAGAGGCTTTACATAACCAACCCCAGAGACGGGAGATAACAGAGAACTAACGGAGAGGCTTTACATAACCAACCCTAGAGACGGGAGATAACAGAGAACTAACGGAGAGGCTTTACATAACCAACCCCAGAGACGGGAGATAACAGAGAACTAACGGAGAGGCTTTACATAACCAACCCCAGAGACGGGAGATAACAGAGAACTAACGGAGAGGCTTTACATAACCAACCCCAGAGACGGGAGATAACAGAGTGTTAACGGAGAGGCTTTACATAACCAACCCCAGAGACGGGAGATAACAGAGAGTTAACGGAGAGGCTTTACATAACCAACCCCAGAGACGGGAGATAACAGAGTGTTAACGGAGAGGCTTTACATAACCAACCCCAGAGACGGGAGATAACAGAGAGTTAACGGAGAGGCTTTACATAACCAACCCCAGAGACGGGAGATAACAGAGAGTTAACGGAGAGGCTTTACATAACCAACACCAGAGACGGGAGATAACAGAGAGTTAACGGAGAGGCTTTACATAACTAACCCCAGAGACGGGGATAACAGAGAACTAACGGAGAGGCTTTACATAACCAACCCCAGAGACGGGAGATAACAGAGAGTTAACGGAGAGGCTTTACATAACCAACCCCAGAGACGGGAGATAACAGAGAGCTAACGGAGAGGCTTTACATAACCAACCCCAGGGACGGGAGATAACAGAGAACTAACGGAGAGGCTTTACATAACAAACCCCAGAGACGGGAGATAACAGAGAGTTAACGGAGAGGCTTTACATAACCAACCCCAGAGACGGGAGATAACAGAGAGTTAACGGAGAGGCTTTACATAACCAACCCCAGAGACGGGGATAACAGAGAACTAACGGAGAGGCTTTACATAACCAACCCCAGAGACGGGCGATAACAGAGAGCTAACGGAGAGGCTTTACATAACCAACCCCAGGGACGGGAGATAACAGAGAGTTAACGGAGAGGCTTTACATAACCAACCCCAGAGACGGGAGATAAGAGAGAACTAACGGAGAGGCTTTACATAACCAACCCCAGGGACGGGAGATAAGAGAGAACTAACGGAGAGGCTTTACATAACCAACCCCAGAGACGGGAGATAACTGAGAGTTAACGTAGAAGCTTTACATAACCAACCAAAGAGACGGGAGATAACAGAGAACTAACGGAGAGGCTTTACATAACCAACCCCAGGGACGGGAGATAAGAGAGAACTAACGGAGAGGCTTTACATAACCTACCCCAGATACGGGAGATAACAGAGAACTAACGGAGAGGCTTTACATAACCAACCCCAGGGACGGGAGATAAGAGAGAACTAACGGAGAGGCTTTACATAACCTACCCCAGATACGGGAGATAACAGAGAACTAACGGAGAGGCTTTACATAACCAACCCCAGGGACGGGAGATAAGAGAGAACTAACGGAGAGGCTTTACATAACCAACCCCAGGGACGGGAGATAACAGAGAACTAACGGAGAGGCTTTACATAACCTACCCCAGATACGGGAGATAACAGAGAACTAACGGAGAGGCTTTACATAACCAACCCCAGGGACGGGAGATAAGAGAGAACTAACGGAGAGGCTTTACATAACCAACCCCAGAGACGGGAGATAACTGAGAGTTAACGTAGAAGCTTTACATAACCAACCCAAGAGACGGGAGATAACAGAGAGTTAACGTAGAAGCTTTACATAACCAACCCCAGGGACGGGAGATAACAGAGAGCTAACGGAGAGGCTTTACATAACCAACCCCAGAGACGGGAGATAACTGAGAGTTAACGTAGAAGCTTTACATAACCAACCCCAGAGACGGGAGATAACAGAGAGTTAACGTAGAAGCTTTACATAACCAACCCCAGAGACGGGAGATAACAGAGAGTTAACGGAGAGGCTTTACATAACCAACCCCAGAGACGGGAGATAACAGAGAGTTAACGGAGAGGCTTTACATAACTAACCCCAGAGACGGGGATAACAGAGAACTAACGGAGAGGCTTTACATAACCAACCCCAGAGACGGGGATAACAGAGAACTAACGGAGAGGCTTTACATAACAAACCCCAGAGACGGGAGATAACAGAGAGTTAACGGAGAGGCTTTACATAACCAACCCCAGAGACGGGAGATAACAGAGAGTTAACGGAGAGGCTTTACATAACCAACCCCAGAGACGGGGATAACAGAGAACTAACGGAGAGGCTTTACATAACCAACCCCAGAGACGGGAGATAACAGAGAGCTAACGGAGAGGCTTTACATAACCAACCCCAGGGACGGGAGATAACAGAGAGTTAACGGAGAGGCTTTACATAACCAACCCCAGAGACGGGAGATAACAGAGAACTAACGGAGAGGCTTTACATAACCAACCCCAGATACGGGAGATAACAGAGTGTTAACGGAGAGGCTTTACATAACCAACCCCAGAGACGGGAGATAACAGAGAGTTAACGGAGAGGCTTTACATAACCAACCCCAGAGACGGGAGATAACAGAGTGTTAACGGAGAGGCTTTACATAACCAACCCCAGAGACGGGAGATAACAGAGAGTTAACGGAGAGGCTTTACATAACCAACCCCAGAGACGGGAGATAACTGAGAGTTAACGGAGAGGCTTTACATAACCAACACCAGAGACGGGAGATAACAGAGAGTTAACGGAGAGGCTTTACATAACTAACCCCAGAGACGGGGATAACAGAGAACTAACGGAGAGGCTTTACATAACAAACCCCAGAGACGGGAGATAACAGAGAGTTAACGGAGAGGCTTTACATAACCAACCCCAGAGACGGGGATAACAGAGAACTAACGGAGAGGCTTTACATAACCAACCCCAGAGACGGGAGATAACAGAGAGCTAACGGAGAGGCTTTACATAACCAACCCCAGGGACGGGAGATAACAGAGAGTTAACGGAGAGGCTTTACATAACCAACCCCAGATACGGGAGATAACAGAGAACTAACGGAGAGGCTTTACATAACCAACCCCAGGGACGGGAGATAAGAGAGAACTAACGGAGAGGCTTTACATAACCAACCCCAGAGACGGGAGATAACTGAGAGTTAACGTAGAAGCTTTACATAACCAACCCCAGAGACGGGAGATAACAGAGAGTTAACGTAGAAGCTTTACATAACCAACCCCAGGGACGGGAGATAACAGAGAGCTAACGGAGAGGCTTTACATAACCAACCCCAGAGACGGGAGATAACTGAGAGTTAACGTAGAAGCTTTACATAACCAACCCCAGAGACGGGAGATAACAGAGAGTTAACGTAGAAGCTTTACATAACCAACCCCAGAGACGGGAGATAACAGAGAGTTAACGGAGAGGCTTTACATAACCAACCCCAGAGACGGGAGATAACAGAGAGTTAACGGAGAGGCTTTACATAACCAACCCCAGAGACGGGGATAACAGAGAACTAACGGAGAGGCTTTACATAACCAACCCCAGAGACGGGGATAACAGAGAACTAACGGAGAGGCTTTACATAACAAACCCCAGAGACGGGAGATAACAGAGAGTTAACGGAGAGGCTTTACATAACCAACCCCAGAGACGGGAGATAACAGAGAGTTAACGGAGAGGCTTTACATAACCAACCCCAGAGACGGGGATAACAGAGAACTAACGGAGAGGCTTTACATAACCAACCCCAGAGACGGGAGATAACAGAGAGCTAACGGAGAGGCTTTACATAACCAACCCCAGGGACGGGAGATAACAGAGAGTTAACGGAGAGGCTTTACATAACCAACCCCAGAGACGGGAGATAACAGAGAACTAACGGAGAGGCTTTACATAACCAACCCCAGATACGGGAGATAACAGAGAACTAACGGAGAGGCTTTACATAACCAACCCCAGGGACGGGAGATAAGAGAGAACTAACGGAGAGGCTTTACATAACCAACCCCAGAGACGGGAGATAACTGAGAGTTAACGTAGAAGCTTTACATAACCAACCCCAGAGACGGGAGATAACAGAGAGTTAACGTAGAAGCTTTACATAACCAACCCCAGGGACGGGAGATAACAGAGAGCTAACGGAGAGGCTTTACATAACCAACCCCAGAGACGGGAGATAACTGAGAGTTAACGTAGAAGCTTTACATAACCAACCCCAGAGACGGGAGATAACAGAGAGTTAACGTAGAAGCTTTACATAACCAACCCCAGGGACGGGAGATAACAGAGAGCTAACGGAGAGGCTTTACATAACCAACCCCAGAGACGGGAGATAACAGAGAGTTAACGGAGAGGCTTTACATAACTAACCCCCAGAGACGGGAGATCATTATTCGAAACACGCCCCAGCTGTTTTTTTATGGAACGCCCGTTACTTAAGATGTAGGCCGATTTTTCATTATGAGTTAGAATAACATTCCAAAATGCGTTCTTGATTTTTCAACGAACTAGATAACCTTATAACAGGTTAATGACAACCAGTGTGGTACTCTATTGATGTTACAGTATACGTGTAGCGGCCGAATTCTGATTTTGTTTTTCTTCGTTCATCATCCGTACAAAAGTCATTTCGTATCGATGTTATAGCCCTGATAACATAAAGCAGACACATTTGCGACAATTGAATAAGGTAGTATGATTCTGATCCAGCGATTCCGTTATAAATAAATCTAGGTGAAAAGAAGTAAGTGACTTATCTGTACTGAATACCTTATCGGGTACAGCAGTATTATTTGCTATACACCTATCTGGAGCATAACGAGTCCAGAACATATCCAGTACACTTTAGTATCACCGAACAACATATTGCAGATATCAGTAAGATAATAATAGAAATATTGTAATAATCATAAAACATTAAATAATAATGATAACATTGTAATGATCATAAAACATTAAATAATAATAATAACATTGTAATAATCATAAAACATTAAATAATAATAATAACATTGTAATGATCATAAAACATTAAATAATAATAATAACATTGTAATGATCATAAAACATAAAATAATAATAATAACATTGTAATAATCATAAAACATTAAATAATAATAATAACATTGTAATGATCATAAAACATTAAATAATGATAATAACATTGTAATGATCATAAAACATTAAATAATGATAATAACATTGTAATGATCATAAAACATTAAATAATGATAATAACAATAACTTGAGGTCCTTATATAATGCTTTATCACAGACTAGTGTAAAGGTATTCTCAGATCGGTTTACAAATAATTGTCCGTGGGCATAGGTCCTTACAAAGCACCACATTTCGTTCTCAACACTTTGCAAAGCATAAAACAGGTGCTGTCATTTCGGCGCTCACAGCTGGCATTCTACAACTTCTAACACTTCCAAACCACGTGCTCATTTACAGCTCTGTAGACTAGAACAAAGAAAATAACACAAGTGCCATGACCGTGACTCGAACCCAAACCTCTTCGGTCACGAACCCGGCGGCCTTTCAGTTGACCAAAGTGTGTACTTAACAATACCAGAATTATCCTCTATCTACTGAGGCCCAATTATCTGGTAGGATACACTACATACTACGACCCTATTACAGGTATCGGTACGGTACACTACTTACTACGTCCCTATTACAGGTATCGGTACGGTACACTACTTACTACGGCCCTATTACAGGTATCGGTACGGTACACTACTTACTACGGCCCTATTACAGGTATCGGTATAATACACTACTTACTACGGTCCTATTACAGGTATTGGTATGATACACTACTTATTACGGCCCTATTACAGGTATCGGTACGGTACACTACTTACTACGGCCCTATTACAGGTATCGGTATTGTACACTACTTACTACGGCCCTATTACAGGTATCGGTATTGTACACTACTTACTACGGCCCTATTACAGGTATCGGTATGATACACTACTTACTACGGCCCTATTACAGGTATCGGTACGGTACACTACTTACTACGGCCTATTACAGGTATCGGTACGGTACACTACTTACTACGGCCCTATTACAGGTATCGGTATTGTACACTACTTACTACGGCCCTATTACAGGTATCGGTATGATAAACTACTTACTACGGCCCTATTACAGGTATCGGTATGATACACTACTTACTACGGCCCTATTACAGGTATCGGTACGGTACACTACTTACTACGGCCCTATTACAGGTATCGGTATTGTACACTACTTACTACGGCCCTATTACAGGTATCGGTATGATACACTACTTACTACGGCCCTATTACAGGTATCGGTACGGTACACTACTTACTACGTCCCTATTACAGGTATCGGTACGGTACACTACTTACTACGGCCCTATTACAGGTATCGGTACGGTACACTACTTACTACGGCCCTATTACAGGTATCGGTATAATACACTACTTACTACGGTCCTATTACAGGTATTGGTATGATACACTACTTATTACGGCCCTATTACAGGTATCGGTACGGTACACTACTTACTACGGCCCTATTACAGGTATCGGTATTGTACACTACTTACTACGGCCCTATTACAGGTATCGGTATTGTACACTACTTACTACGGCCCTATTACAGGTATCGGTATGATACACTACTTACTACGGCCCTATTACAGGTATCGGTACGGTACACTACTTACTACGGCCTATTACAGGTATCGGTACGGTACACTACTTACTACGGCCCTATTACAGGTATCGGTATTGTACACTACTTACTACGGCCCTATTACAGGTATCGGTATGATAAACTACTTACTACGGCCCTATTACAGGTATCGGTATGATACACTACTTACTACGGCCCTATTACAGGTATCGGTACGGTACACTACTTACTACGGCCCTATTACAGGTATCGGTATTGTACACTACTTACTACGGCCCTATTACAGGTATCGGTATGATACACTACTTACTACGGCCCTATTACAGGTATCGGTATAATACACTACTTACTACGGCCCTATTACAGGTATCGGTACGATACACTACTTACTACGGCCCTATTACAGGTATCGGTACGGTACACTACTTACTACGGCCCTATTACAGGTATCGGTATGATACACTACTTACTACGGCCCTATTACAGGTATCGGTATGATACACTACTTACTACGGCCCTATTACAGGTATCGGTATGATACACTACTTACTACGGCCCTATTACAGGTATCGGTATGATACACTACTTACTACGTCCCTATTACAGGTATCGGTATGATACACTACTTACTACGGCCCTATTACAGGTATCGGTACGGTACACTACTTACTACGGCCCTATTACAGGTATCGGTATGATACACTACTTACTACGGACCTATTACAGGTATCGGTATGATACACTACTTACTACGGACCTATTACAGGTATCGGTATGATACACTACTTACTACGTCCCTATTACAGGTATCGGTATGATAAACTACTTACTACGGCCCTATTACAGGTATCGGTATGATACACTACTTACTACGGCCCTATTACAGGTATCGGTACGATACACTACTTACTACGGCCCTATTACAGATATCGGTATGATACACTACTTACTACGTCCCTATTACAGGTATCGGTATGATACACTACTTACTACGGCCCTATTACAGGTATCGGTACGGTACACTACTTACTACGGCCCTATTACAGGTATCGGTATGATACACTACTTACTACGGACCTATTACAGGTATCGGTATGATACACTACTTACTACGGACCTATTACAGGTATCGGTATGATACACTACTTACTACGTCCCTATTACAGGTATCGGTATGATAAACTACTTACTACGGCCCTATTACAGGTATCGGTATGATACACTACTTACTACGGCCCTATTACAGGTATCGGTATGATACACTACTTACTACGGCCCTATTACAGGTATCGGTACGGTACACTACTTACTACGGCCCTATTACAGGTATCGGTACGGTACACTACTTACTACGGCCCTATTACAGGTATCGGTACGGTACACTACTTACTACGGCCCTATTACAGGTAACGGTACGGTACACTACTTACTACGGCCCTATTACAGGTATCGGTATGATACACTACTTACTACGTCCCTATTACAGGTATCGGTATGATACACTACTTACTACGGCCCTATTACAGGTATCGGTATGATACACTACTTACTACGGCCCTATTACAGGTATCGGTACGGTACACTACTTACTACGTCCCTATTACAGGTATCGGTATGATACACTACTTACTACGTCCCTATTACAGGTATCGGTATGATACACTACTTACTACGGCCCTATTACAGGTATCGGTACGGTACACTACTTACTACGGCCCTATTACAGGTATCGGTATGGTACACTACTTACTACGGCCCTATTACAGGTATCGGTACGATACACTACTTACTACGGCCCTATTACAGGTATCGGTACGGTACACTACTTACTACGGCCCTATTACAGGTATCGGTATGATACACTGCTTACTACAGTTGTGGTATCGCACAACGCACCAAAAACTGCGTGCGTTCATCGTGCATACATCGTGCACCCATCGTTCGCCCATGGTGCGCACAACGGGGCGATCTAATTATAACATAAAGATCTTGCGTTTATGTGTGCGATAGAATCGCACACACGCATCATTTGGTACAATTGGTCGATACATATTACGGAATGAAAAACATATGGAACCCTCTTGTCCAAAAACGATTTAAATTCGCATCATATTTATTGGGATTATGTCAATTTAACAATATACAGTAAACAGTTTTACAGTGACCATGAGACAGCCAAGTGCGGGTTTAGCTTACAGGTAACAGAATAGGTAAATAACATGCCAGAGTTTTACCTGTCCCGTGTGCGGCGATCCGCTCCGGGGATCCGAGAGCCATTACCGAGCGACCGTTATGAAAACAAACTGGACTCTTATAATTAGTTATTTGAAAACCCCCTCCCCAACAATTTACCTGTGTTTTCACACCTAGGCGAGTGCTGTAAGTGCCCCGGGCCAGAGACATCTACATATATTGTCCTTGTACAGGTGCAGTGTATAACTTGGTAAAAACTGGCAATATTTACTTGAATGGGAACTTGGCAATATGTGTTGAAAGTTTACATGTGTCTATTTGGTTTGTTTCAAAAACTACAGAAAGACTATTACTAATTTTATGAAATATATAGATAGAACTATCAGCTCATGTAAATAGTTACAATATAGAAATATATTAAAAACATCTAGCGCGAAACCGTATATATTGTTAAACCATTTCTAAATTTATATCAACCACGATTGTCATCGCACAATGTTAGTTTATCGTGCGCCCACATGTGCGTTAGAAATTATCGCCAAGGATCGCATCGTTCGCACATCGTGCATACACCGTTCGCCCATCGTGCGCCCACCGCACATCGTGTAACGTTGTGCGATCCCAAAACTGTACGTCCCTATTACAGGTATCGGTACGATACACTACTTACTACGTCCCTATTACAGGTATCGGTATGATACACTACTTACTACGTCCCTATTACAGGTATCGGTATGATACACTACTTACTACGGCCCTATTACAGGTATCGGTACGGTACACTACTTACTACGACCCTATTACAGGTATCGGTATGATACACTACTTACTACGGCCCTATTACAGGTATCGGTACGATACACTACTTACTACGTCCCTATTACAGGTATCGGTACGATACACTACTTACTACGTCCCTATTACAGGTATCGGTACGATACACTACTTACTACGTCCCTATTACAGGTATCGGTACGATACACTACTTACTACGTCCCTATTACAGGTATCGGTACGATACACTACTTACTACGTCCCTATTACAGGTATCGGTATGATACACTACTTACTACGGCCCTATTACAGGTATCGGTACGGAACACTACTTACTACGTCCCTATTACAGGTATCGGTATGGTACACTACTTACTACGGCCCTATTACAGGTATCGGTACGATACACTACTTACTACGGCCCTATTACAGGTATCGGTATGATACACTACTTACTACGGCCCTATTACAGGTATCGGTACGGTACACTACTTACTACGTCCCTATTACAGGTATCGGTATGATACACTACTTACTACGGCCCTATTACAGGTATCGGTACGGTACACTACTTACTACGGCCCTATTACAGGTATCGGTACGGTACACTACTTACTACGGCCCTATTACAGGTATCGGTATGATACACTACTTACTATGGCCCTATTACAGGTATCGGTACGGTACACTACTTACTACGGCCCTATTACAGGTATCGGTACGGTACACTACTTACTACGACCCTATTACAGGTATCGGTATGATACACTACTTACTACGGCCCTATTACAGGTATCGGTATGATACACTACTTACTACGGCCCTATTACAGGTATCGGTATGATACACTACTTACTACGGCCCTATTACAGGTATCGGTATGGTACACTACTTACTACGGCCCTATTACAGGTATCGGTACGGTACACTACTTACTACAGCCCTATTACAGGTATCGGTACGGTACACTACTTACTACGGCCCTATTACAGGTATCGGTATGATACACTACTTACTACGGCCCTATTACAGGTATCGGTATGATACACTACTTACTACGGCCCTATTACAGGTATCGGTATGGTACACTACTTACTACGGCCCTATTACAGGTATCGGTACGGTACACTACTTACTACGGCCCTATTACAGGTATCGGTATGGTACACTACTTACTACGGCCCTATTACAGGTATCGGTATGGTACACTACTTACTACGGCCCTATTACAGGTATCGGTATGGTACACTACTTACTACGGCCCTATTACAGGTATCGGTACGGTACACTACTTACTACGGCCCTATTACAGGTATCGGTATGGTACACTACTTACTACGGCCCTATTACAGGTATCGGTATGGTACACTACTTACTACGGCCCTATTACAGGTATCGGTATGGTACACTACTTACTACGGCCCTATTACAGGTATCGGTATGGTACACTACTTACTACGGCCCTATTACAGGTATCGGTATGATACACTACTTACTACGGCCCTATTACAGGTATCGGTACGGTACACTACTTACTACGTCCCTATTACAGGTATCGGTATGATACACTACTTACTACGTCCCTATTACAGGTATCGGTATGATACACTACTTACTACGGCCCTATTACAGGTATCGGTATGATACACTACTTACTACGGCCCTATTACAGGTATCGGTATGGTACACTCCTTACTACGTCCCTATTACAGGTATCGGTATGATACACTCCTTACTACGGCCCTATTACAGGTATCGGTACGGTACACTACTTACTACGGCCCTATTACAGGTATCGGTATGGTACACTACTTACTACGGCCCTATTACAGGTATCGGTATGATACACTACTTACTACGGCCCTATTACAGGTATTGGTATGGTACACTACTTACTAAGTCACTATTACAGGTATCGGTATGATACACTACTTACTACGTCACTATTACAGGTATCGGTATGATACACTACTTACTACGACCCTATTACAGGTATCGGTATTGTACACTCCTTACTACGGCCCTATTACAGGTATCGGTATGATACACTACTTACTACGGCCCTATTACAGGTATCGGTATGATACACTACTTACTACGGCCCTATTACAGGTATCGGTACGATACACTACTTACTACGGCCCTATTACAGGTATCGGTATTGTACACTCCTTACTACTGCCCTATTACAGGTATCGGTATGATACACTACTTACTACGGCCCTATTACAGGTATCGGTATGGTACACTACTTACTACGGCCCTATTACAGGTATCGGTATGATACACTACTTACTACGGCCCTATTACAGGTATCGGTATGATACACTACTTACTACGGCCCTATTACAGGTATCGGTATGGTACACTACTTACTACGGCCCTATTACAGGTATCGGTATGATACACTACTTACTACGGCCCTATTACAGGTATCGGTATGATACACTACTTACTACGGCCCTATTACAGGTATCGGTATGGTACACTACTTACTACGGCCCTATTACAGGTATCGGTATGGTACACTACTTACTACGGCCCTATTACAGGTATCGGTACGATACACTACTTACTACGGCCCTATTACAGGTATCGGTACGGTACACTACTTACTACGTCCCTATTACATGTATCGGTATGATACACTACTTACTACGGCCCTATTACAGGTATCGGTACGGTACACTACTTACTACGTCCCTATTACAGGTATCGGTATGATACACTACTTACTACGTCCCTATTACAGGTATCGGTACGATACACTACTTACTACGTCCCTATTACAGGTATCGGTATGATACACTACTTACTACGGACCTATTACAGGTATCGGTATGATACACTACTTACTACGTCCCTATTACAGGTATCGGTATGATACACTACTTACTACGGCCCTATTACAGGTATCGGTACGGTACACTACTTACTACGGCCCTATTACAGGTATCGGTATGATACACTACTTACTACGGCCCTATTACAGGTATCGGTATGGTACACTCCTTACTACGTCCCTATTACAGGTATCGGTATGATACACTCCTTACTACGGCCCTATTACAGGTATCGGTACGGTACACTACTTACTACGGCCCTATTACAGGTATCGGTATGGTACACTACTTACTACGACCCTATTACAGGTATCGGTATGATACACTACTTACTACGGCCCTATTACAGGTATCGGTATGATACACTACTTACTACGGCCCTATTACAGGTATCGGTATGATACACTACTTACTACGGCCCTATTACAGGTATCGGTACGGTACACTACTTACTACGGCCCTATTACAGGTATCGGTATGATACACTACTTACTACGGCCCTATTACAGGTATCGGTATGATACACTACTTACTACGGCCCTATTACAGGTATCGGTATGATACACTACTTACTACGGCCCTATTACAGGTATCGGTATGATACACTACTTACTACGGCCCTATTACAGGTATCGGTATGATACACTACTTACTACGGCCCTATTACAGGTATCGGTATGATACACTACTTACTACGGCCCTATTACAGGTATCGGTACGGTACACTACTTACTACGGCCCTATTACAGGTATCGGTACGGTACACTACTTACTACGGCCCTATTACAGGTATCGGTACGGTACACTACTTACTACGGCCCTATTACAGGTATCGGTACGGTACACTACTTACTACGTCCCTATTACAGGTATCGGTACGGTACACTACTTTCTACGGCCCTATTACAGGTATCGGTATGATACACTACTTACTACGACCCTATTACAGGTATCGGTACGGTACACTACTTACTACGGCCCTATTAAAAGTATCGGTACGGTACACTACTTACTACGGCCCTATTACAGGTATCGGTATGGTACACTACTTACTACGGCCCTATTAAAAGTATCGGTATGGTACACTACTTACTACGGCCCTATTAAAAGTATCGGTATGGTACACTACTTACTACGGCCCTATTAAAAGTATCGGTATGGTACACTACTTACTACGGCCCTATTAAAAGTATCGGTACGGTACACTACTTACTACGGCCATATTACAGGTATCGGTACGGTACACTACTTACTACGGCCCTATTACAGGTATCGGTACGGTACACTACTTACTACGGCCCTATTACAGGTATCGGTATGATACACTACTTACTACGTCCCTATTACAGGTATCGGTATTGTACACTACTTAGTACGGCCCTATTACAGGTATCGGTACGGTACACTACTTACTACGGCCCTATTACAGGTATCGGTATGATACACTACTTACTACGTCCCTATTACAGGTATCGGTATTGTACACTACTTACTACGGCCCTATTACAGGTATCGGTACGGTACACTACTTACTACGGCCCTATTACAGGTATCGGTATGATACACTACTTACTACGACCCTATTACAGGTATCGGTATGATACACTACTTACTACGGCCCTATTACAGGTATCGGTATGATACACTACTTACTACGGCCCTATTACAGGTATCGGTATGATACACTACTTACTACGGCCCTATTACAGGTATCGGTATGATACACTACTTACTACGGCCCTATTACAGGTATCGGTATGATACACTACTTACTACGGCCCTATTACAGGTATCGGTACGGTACACTACTTACTACGACCCTATTACAGGTATCGGTATGGTACACTACTTACTACGGCCCTATTACAGGTATCGGTATGATACACTACTTACTACGGTCTTATAACAGGTATCGGTATGAAACACTACTTACTACGGCCCTATTACAGGTATCGGTATGATACACTACTTACTACGGCCCTATTACAGGTATCGGTATGATACACTACTTACTACGGCCCTATTACAGGTATCGGTACGGTACACTACTTACTACGTCCCTATTACAGGTATCGGTATTGTACACTACTTACTACGGCCCTATTACAGGTATCGGTATGATACACTACTTACTACGGCCCTATTACAGGTATCGGTACGGTACACTACTTACTACGTCCCTATTACAGGTATCGGTACGGTACACTACTTACTACGGCCCTATTACAGGTATCGGTACGGTACACTACTTACTACGGCCCTATTACAGGTATCGGTATTATACACTACTTACTACGGTCCTATTACAGGTATTGGTATGATACACTACTTATTACGGCCCTATTACAGGTATCGGTACGGTACACTACTTACTACGGCCCTATTACAGGTATCGGTATTGTACACTACTTACTACGGCCCTATTACAGGTATCGGTATTGTACACTACTTACTACGGCCCTATTACAGGTATCGGTATGATACACTACTTACTACGGCCCTATTACAGGTATCGGTACGGTACACTACTTACTACGGCCTATTACAGGTATCGGTACGGTACACTACTTACTACGGCCCTATTACAGGTATCGGTATTGTACACTACTTACTACGGCCCTATTACAGGTATCGGTATGATAAACTACTTACTACGGCCCTATTACAGGTATCGGTATGATACACTACTTACTACGGCCCTATTACAGGTATCGGTACGGTACACTACTTACTACGGCCCTATTACAGGTATCGGTATTGTACACTACTTACTACGGCCCTATTACAGGTATCGGTATAATACACTACTTACTACGGCCCTATTACAGGTATCGGTACGATACACTACTTACTACGGCCCTATTACAGGTATCGGTACGGTACACTACTTACTACGGCCCTATTACAGGTATCGGTATGATACACTACTTACTACGGCCCTATTACAGGTATCGGTACGGTACACTACTTACTACGGCCCTATTACAGGTATCGGTATTGTACACTACTTACTACGGCCCTATTACAGGTATCGGTATAATACACTACTTACTACGGCCCTATTACAGGTATCGGTACGATACACTACTTACTACGGCCCTATTACAGGTATCGGTACGGTACACTACTTACTACGGCCCTATTACAGGTATCGGTATGATACACTACTTACTACGGCCCTATTACAGGTATCGGTACGATACACTACTTACTACGGCCCTATTACAGGTATCGGTATTGTACACTACTTACTACGGCCCTATTACAGGTATCGGTATGATACACTACTTACTACGGCCCTATTACAGGTATCGGTACGGTACACTACTTACTACGGCCCTATTACAGGTATCGGTATTGTACACTACTTACTACGGCCCTATTACAGGTATCGGTATGATAAACTACTTACTACGGCCCTATTACAGGTATCGGTATGATACACTACTTACTACGGCCCTATTACAGGTATCGGTACGGTACACTACTTACTACGGCCCTATTACAGGTATCGGTATTGTACACTACTTACTACGGCCCTATTACAGGTATCGGTATAATACACTACTTACTACGGCCCTATTACAGGTATCGGTACGATACACTACTTACTACGGCCCTATTACAGGTATCGGTACGGTACACTACTTACTACGGCCCTATTACAGGTATCGGTATGATACACTACTTACTACGGCCCTATTACAGGTATCGGTACGGTACACTACTTACTACGGCCCTATTACAGGTATCGGTATTGTACACTACTTACTACGGCCCTATTACAGGTATCGGTATAATACACTACTTACTACGGCCCTATTACAGGTATCGGTACGATACACTACTTACTACGGCCCTATTACAGGTATCGGTACGGTACACTACTTACTACGGCCCTATTACAGGTATCGGTATGATACACTACTTACTACGGCCCTATTACAGGTATCGGTATGATAAACTACTTACTACGGCCCTATTACAGGTATCGGTATGATACACTACTTACTACGGCCCTATTACAGGTATCGGTATGATACACTACTTACTACGGCCCTATTACAGGTATCGGTACGGTACACTACTTACTACGGCCCTATTACAGGTATCGGTACGGTACACTACTTACTACGGCCCTATTACAGGTATCGGTACGGTACACTACTTACTACGGCCCTATTACAGGTAACGGTACGGTACACTACTTACTACGGCCCTATTACAGGTATCGGTATGATACACTACTTACTACGTCCCTATTACAGGTATCGGTATGATACACTACTTACTACGGCCCTATTACAGGTATCGGTATGATACACTACTTACTACGGCCCTATTACAGGTATCGGTACGGTACACTACTTACTACGTCCCTATTACAGGTATCGGTATGATACACTACTTACTACGGCCCTATTACAGGTATCGGTACGGTACACTACTTACTACGGCCCTATTACAGGTATCGG
The DNA here is from genome assembly GCA_947623455.1 of Mimachlamys varia. Classification (NCBI taxonomy): domain Eukaryota; kingdom Metazoa; phylum Mollusca; class Bivalvia; order Pectinida; family Pectinidae; genus Mimachlamys; species Mimachlamys varia. The sequence goes on from OX392535.1 coordinate 8,134,214, forward strand.
TATGGTACACTACTTACTACGGCCCTATTACAGGTATCGGTACGATACACTACTTACTACGTCCCTATTACAGGTATCGGTATGATACACTACTTACTACGGCCCTATTACAGGTATCGGTACGATACACTACTTACTACGGCCCTATTACAGGTATCGGTACGGTACACTACTTACTACGGCCCTATTACAGGTATCGGTATGATACACTGCTTACTACAGTTGTGGTATCGCACAACGCACCAAAAACTGCGTGCGTTCATCGTGCATACATCGTGCACCCATCGTTCGCCCATGGTGCGCACAACGGGGCGATCTAATTATAACATAAAGATCTTGCGTTTATGTGTGCGATAGAATCGCACACACGCATCATTTGGTACAATTGGTCGATACATATTACGGAATGAAAAACATATGGAACCCTCTTGTCCAAAAACGATTTAAATTCGCATCATATTTATTGGGATTATGTCAATTTAACAATATACAGTAAACAGTTTTACAGTGACCATGAGACAGCCAAGTGCGGGTTTAGCTTACAGGTAACAGAATAGGTAAATAACATGCCAGAGTTTTACCTGTCCCGTGTGCGGCGATCCGCTCCGGGGATCCGAGAGCCATTACCGAGCGACCGTTATGAAAACAAACTGGACTCTTATAATTAGTTATTTGAAAACCCCCTCCCCAACAATTTACCTGTGTTTTCACACCTAGGCGAGTGCTGTAAGTGCCCCGGGCCAGAGACATCTACATATATTGTCCTTGTACAGGTGCAGTGTATAACTTGGTAAAAACTGGCAATATTTACTTGAATGGGAACTTGGCAATATGTGTTGAAAGTTTACATGTGTCTATTTGGTTTGTTTCAAAAACTACAGAAAGACTATTACTAATTTTATGAAATATATAGATAGAACTATCAGCTCATGTAAATAGTTACAATATAGAAATATATTAAAAACATCTAGCGCGAAACCGTATATATTGTTAAACCATTTCTAAATTTATATCAACCACGATTGTCATCGCACAATGTTAGTTTATCGTGCGCCCACATGTGCGTTAGAAATTATCGCCAAGGATCGCATCGTTCGCACATCGTGCATACACCGTTCGCCCATCGTGCGCCCACCGCACATCGTGTAACGTTGTGCGATCCCACAACTGTACGTCCCTATTACAGGTATCGGTACGATACACTACTTACTACGTCCCTATTACAGGTATCGGTATGATACACTACTTACTACGGCCCTATTACAGGTATCGGTACGGTACACTACTTACTACGGCCCTATTACAGGTATCGGTATGGTACACTACTTACTACGTCCCTATTACAGGTATCGGTATGATACACTACTTACTACGGCCCTATTACAGGTATCGGTACGGTACACTACTTACTACGACCCTATTACAGGTATCGGTATGATACACTACTTACTACGGCCCTATTACAGGTATCGGTACGATACACTACTTACTACGTCCCTATTACAGGTATCGGTACGATACACTACTTACTACGTCCCTATTACAGGTATCGGTACGATACACTACTTACTACGTCCCTATTACAGGTATCGGTACGATACACTACTTACTACGTCCCTATTACAGGTATCGGTATGATACACTACTTACTACGGCCCTATTACAGGTATCGGTACGGAACACTACTTACTACGTCCCTATTACAGGTATCGGTATGGTACACTACTTACTACGGCCCTATTACAGGTATCGGTACGATACACTACTTACTACGGCCCTATTACAGGTATCGGTATGATACACTACTTACTACGGCCCTATTACAGGTATCGGTACGGTACACTACTTACTACGTCCCTATTACAGGTATCGGTATGATACACTACTTACTACGGCCCTATTACAGGTATCGGTACGGTACACTACTTACTACGGCCCTATTACAGGTATCGGTACGGTACACTACTTACTACGGCCCTATTACAGGTATCGGTATGATACACTACTTACTATGGCCCTATTACAGGTATCGGTACGGTACACTACTTACTACGGCCCTATTACAGGTATCGGTACGGTACACTACTTACTACGACCCTATTACAGGTATCGGTATGATACACTACTTACTACGGCCCTATTACAGGTATCGGTATGATACACTACTTACTACGGCCCTATTACAGGTATCGGTATGATACACTACTTACTACGGCCCTATTACAGGTATCGGTACGGTACACTACTTACTACGGCCCTATTACAGGTATCGGTACGGTACACTACTTACTACGGCCCTATTACAGGTATCGGTATGATACACTACTTACTATGGCCCTATTACAGGTATCGGTATGATACACTACTTACTACGGTCCTATTACAGGTATCGGTATGATACACTACTTACTACGGCCCTATTACAGGTATCGGTATGGTACACTACTTACTACGGCCCTATTACAGGTATCGGTATGGAACACTACTTACTACGGCCCTATTACAGGTATCGGTATGGTACACTACTTACTACGGCCCTATTACAGGTATCGGTATGATACACTACTTACTACGGCCCTATTACAGGTATCGGTATGGAACACTACTTACTACGGCCCTATTACAGGTATCGGTATGGTACACTACTTACTACGGCCCTATTACAGGTATCGGTATGATACACTACTTACTACGGCCCTATTACAGGTATCGGTATGATACACTACTTACTACGGCCCTATTACAGGTATCGGTATGATACACTACTTACTACGGCCCTATTACAGGTATCGGTATGATACACTACTTACTACGGCCCTATTACAGGTATCGGTATGATACACTACTTACTACGGCCCTATTACAGGTATCGGTACGGTACACTACTTACTACGGCCCTATTACAGGTATCGGTACGGTACACTACTTACTACGGCCCTATTACAGGTATCGGTACGGTACACTACTTACTACGGCCCTATTACAGGTATCGGTACGGTACCCTACTTACTACGTCCCTATTACAGGTATCGGTACGGTACACTACTTTCTACGGCCCTATTACAGGTATCGGTATGATACACTACTTACTACGGCCCTATTACAGGTATCGGTACGGAACACTACTTACTACGTCCCTATTACAGGTATCGGTACGGTACACTACTTTCTACGGCCCTATTACAGGTATCGGTATGATACACTACTTACTACGGCCCTATTACAGGTATCGGTACGGAACACTACTTACTACGGCCCTATTACAGGTATCGGTACGGAACACTACTTACTACGTCCCTATTACAGGTATCGGTATGATACACTACTTACTACGACCCTATTACAGGTATCGGTACGGTACACTACTTACTACGGCCCTATTAAAAGTATCGGTACGGTACACTACTTACTACGGCCCTATTACAGGTATCGGTATGGTACACTACTTACTACGGCCCTATTACAGGTATCGGTATGGTACACTACTTACTACGGCCCTATTAAAAGTATCGGTATGGTACACTACTTACTACGGCCCTATTAAAAGTATCGGTATGGTACACTACTTACTACGGCCCTATTAAAAGTATCGGTACGGTACACTACTTACTACGGCCATATTACAGGTATCGGTACGGTACACTACTTACTACGGCCCTATTACAGGTATCGGTACGGTACACTACTTACTACGGCCCTATTACAGGTATCGGTATGATACACTACTTACTACGTCCCTATTACAGGTATCGGTATTGTACACTACTTAGTACGGCCCTATTACAGGTATCGGTACGGTACACTACTTACTACGGCCCTATTACAGGTATCGGTATGATACACTACTTACTACGTCCCTATTACAGGTATCGGTATTGTACACTACTTACTACGGCCCTATTACAGGTATCGGTACGGTACACTACTTACTACGGCCCTATTACAGGTATCGGTATGATACACTACTTACTACGACCCTATTACAGGTATCGGTATGATACACTACTTACTACGGCCCTATTACAGGTATCGGTATGATACACTACTTACTACGGCCCTATTACAGGTATCGGTACGGTACACTACTTACTACGGCCCTATTACAGGTATCGGTACGATACACTACTTACTACGGCCCTATTACAGTTATCGGTATGATACACTACTTACTACGGCCCTATTACAGGTATCGGTATGATACACTACTTACTACGGCCCTATTACAGGTATCGGTATGATACACTACTTACTACGGTCCTATAACAGGTATCGGTATGATACACTACTTACTACGGCCCTATTACAGGTATCGGTACGGTACACTACTTACTACGGCCCTATTACAGGTATCGGTATGGTACACTACTTACTACGTCCCTATTACAGGTATCGGTATGATAAACTACTTACTACGACCCTATTACAGGTATCGGTATGATACACTACTTACTACGTCCCTATTACAGGTATCGGTATGATAAACTACTTACTACGGCCCTATTACAGGTATCGGTATGGTACACTACTTACTACGTCCCTATTACAGGTATCGGTACGGTACACTACTTAATACGGCCCTATTACAGGTATCGGTACGGTACACTACTTACTACGGCCCTATTACAGGTATCGGTATGATACACTACTTACTACGGCCCTATTACAGGTATCGGTATGATACACTACTTACTACGGCCCTATTACAGGTATCGGTACGGTACACTACTTACTACGGCCTATTACAGGTATCGGTATGATACACTACTTACTACGTCCCTATTACAGGTATCGGTACGGTACACTACTTACTACGGCCCTATTACAGGTATCGGTACGATACACTACTTACTACGACCCTATTACAGGTATCGGTATGATACACTACTTACTACGTCCCTATTACAGGTATCGGTATGATACACTACTTACTACGGCCCTATTACAGGTATCGGTACGGTACACTACTTACTACGGCCCTATTACAGGTATCGGTATGATACACTACTTACTACGGTCCTATTACAGGTATCGGTACGATACACTACTTACTACGGCCCTATTACAGGTATCGGTATGATACACTACTTACTACGGTCCTATTACAGGTATCGGTATGATACACTACTTACTACGGCCCTATTACAGGTATCGGTATGGTACACTACTTACTACGGCCCTATTACAGGTATCGGTATGATACACTACTTACTACGGCCCTATTACAGGTATCGGTATGATACACTACTTACTACGGCCCTATTACAGGTATCGGTACGGTACACTACTTACTACGGCCCTATTACAGGTATCGGTATGATACACTACTTACTACGGCCTATTACAGGTATCGGTATGATACACTACTTACTACGGCCCTATTACAGGTATCGGTACGGTACACTACTTACTACGGCCCTATTACAGGTATCGGTATGATACACTACTTACTACGTCCCTATTACAGGTATCGGTACGGTACACTACTTACTACGGCCCTATTACAGGTATCGGTATGATACACTACTTACTACGGCCTATTACAGGTATCGGTATGATACACTACTTACTACGGCCTATTACAGGTATCGGTATGATACACTACTTACTACGGCCCTATTACAGGTATCGGTATTGTACACTACTTAGTACGGCCCTATTACAGGTATCGGTACGGTACACTACTTACTACGGCCCTATTACAGGTATCGGTATGATACACTACTTACTACGGCCCTATTACAGGTATCGGTATTGTACACTACTTACTACGGCCCTATTACAGGTATCGGTACGGTACACTACTTACTACGGCCCTATTACAGGTATCGGTATGATACACTACTTACTACGGCCCTATTACAGGTATCGGTATGATACACTACTTACTACGGCCCTATTACAGGTATCGGTATGATACACTACTTACTACGGCCCTATTACAGGTATCGGTATGATACACTACTTACTACGGTCCTATAACAGGTATCGGTATGAAACACTACTTACTACGGTCCTATAACAGGTATCGGTATGATACACTACTTACTACGGCCCTATTACAGGTATCGGTACGGTACACTACTTACTACGGCCCTATTACAGGTATCGGTATGGTACACTACTTACTACGTCCCTATTACAGGTATCGGTATGATAAACTACTTACTACGACCCTATTACAGGTATCGGTATGATACACTACTTACTACGTCCCTATTACAGGTATCGGTATGATAAACTACTTACTACGGCCCTATTACAGGTATCGGTATGGTACACTACTTACTACGTCCCTATTACAGGTATCGGTACGGTACACTACTTACTACGGCCCTATTACAGGTATCGGTACGGTACACTACTTACTACGGCCCTATTACAGGTATCGGTATGATACACTACTTACTACGGCCTATTACAGGTATCGGTATGATACACTACTTACTACGGCCCTATTACAGGTATCGGTATGATACACTACCTACTACGGCCCTATTACAGGTATCGGTATGATACACTACTTACTACGGCCCTATTACAGGTATCGGTATGATACACTACCTACTACGGCCCTATTACAGGTATCGGTATGATACACTACTTACTACGGCCCTATTACAGGTATCGGTATGATACACTACTTACTACGGCCCTATTACAGGTATCGGTATGATACACTACTTACTACGGCCCTATTACAGGTATCGGTACGGTACACTACTTACTACGGCCCTATTACAGGTATCGGTACGGTACACTACTTACTACGTCCCTATTACAGGTATCGGTACGGTACACTACTTACTACGGCCCTATTACAGGTATCGGTATGATACACTACTTACTACGGCCCTATTACAGGTATTGGTATGATACACTACTTACTACGGCCCTATTACAGGTATCGATATGATACACTACTTACTACGGCCCTATTACAGGTATCGGTACGGTACACTACTTACTACGGCCCTATTACAGGTATCGGTACGGTACACTACTTACTACGGCCCTATTACAGGTATCGGTATGGTACACTACTTACTACGGCCCTATTACAGGTATCGGTATGGTACACTACTTACTACGGCCCTATTACAGGTATCGGTATGATAAACTACTTACTACGGCCCTATTACAGGTATCGGTACGGTACACTACTTACTACGTCCCTATTACAGGTATCGGTACGATACCTACTTACTACGGCCCTATTACAGGTATCGGTACGGTACACTACTTACTACGGCCCTATTACAGGTATCGGTATGATACACTACTTACTACGGCCCTATTACAGGTATCGGTATTGTACACTACTTACTACGTCCCTATTACAGGTATCGGTATGATACACTACTTACTACGGCCCTATTACAGGTATCGGTATGATACACTACTTACTACGGCCCTATTACAGGTATCGGTATGATACACTACTTACTACGGCCCTATTACAGGTATCGGTACGGTACACTACTTACTACGGCCCTATTACAGGTATCGGTATGATACACTACTTACTACGGCCCTATTACAGGTATCGGTACGGTACACTACTTACTACGGCCCTATTACAGGTATCGGTATGATACACTACTTACTACGGCCCTATTACAGGTATCGGTATGATACACTACTTACTACGGCCCTATTACAGGTATCGGTATGATACACTACTTACTACGGCCCTATTACAGGTATCGGTATGATACACTACTTACTACGGCCCTATTACAGGTATCGGTATGGTACACTACTTACTACGGCCCTATTACAGGTATCGGTATGGTACACTACTTACTACGGCCCTATTACAGGTATCGGTATGATACACTACTTACTACGGCCCTATTACAGGTATCGGTATGATACACTACTTACTACGGCCCTATTACAGGTATCGGTATGATAAACTACTTACTACGGCCCTATTACAGGTATCGGTACGGTACACTACTTACTACGGCCTATTACAGGTATCGGTATGATACACTACTTACTACGGCCCTATTACAGGTATCGGTATGATAAACTACTTACTACGGCCCTATTACAGGTATCGGTATGATACACTACTTACTACGGCCCTATTACAGGTATCGGTACGATACACTACTTACTACGGTCCTATTACAGGTATCGGTACGATACACTACTTACTACGGCCCTATTACAGGTATCGGTACGATAAACTACTTACTACGGCCCTATTACAGGTATCGGTACGGTACACTACTTACTACGGCCCTATTACAGGTATCGGTATGATACACTACTTACTACGGCCCTATTACAGGTATCGGTACGGTACACTACTTACTACGGCCCTATTACAGGTATCGGTACGGTGCACTACTTACTACGGCCCTATTACAGGTATCGGTATGATACACTACTTACTACGGCCCTATTACAGGTATCGGTACGATACACTACTTACTACGGCCCTATTACAGGTATCGGTATGATACACTACTTACTACGGCCCTATTACAGGTATCGGTATGATAAACTACTTACTACGGCCCTATTACAGGTATCGGTACGGTACACTACTTACTACGGCCTATTACAGGTATCGGTACGATACACTACTTACTACGGCCCTATTACAGGTATCGGTATGATACACTACTTACTACGGCCCTATTACAGGTATCGGTATGATACACTACTTACTACGGCCCTATTACAGGTATCGGTATGATACACTACTTACTACGGCCCTATTACAGGTATCGGTACGGAACACTACTTACTACGTCCCTATTACAGGTATCGGTATGATACACTACTTACTACGGCCCTATTACAGGTATCGGTACGGTACACTACTTACTACGTCCCTATTACAGGTATCGGTACGGTACACTACTTACTACGGCCCTATTACAGGTATCGGTATGATACACTACTTACTACGGCCCTATTACAGGTATTGGTATGATACACTACTTACTACGGCCCTATTACAGGTATCGGTATGGTACACTACTTACTACGGCCCTATTACAGGTATCGGTACGGTGCTCTATCGCCAGTCTGATATAACTGAACAATACGGCGCTATCGTAGGTTACAGACGGGACACTATTTTGTATGGCTTGGTGTATGAGAGGTATCAGACAGTACACTACTGACAACGGCCCTATACGTTTAAAGTATTACTACGGAGCTACTACACTTGATCGGTGGCTGCGTGCGAAAACACATTAATCAAAAGTTCTTCGCAATTGTTATGTTAATTATATATCTTAATCGAACGCACCGTTAGAGCCCAGGTAGAACTGTCGCTGGTTAGGTCCCTCCTCCCTGTCCCGTCATGTGATGCCAATATAACTTATATACAGACGAGGCCTAATAATCACTTCATTCATGTTCGTCATAGGCGTAGTACACTCGTAGTATGGCAAAGCAACGTGCTTTTGGCAGACGATATCGGCCTTGTGTTTATTTACCGTACATAACCTGTACATTTATGTCAGTCGCCCTACCCCCGGGCATCTAAACCTTATATACAACTGTGTGCCTGGACAATACTGAGTGTAACACGTGTCTACATGTGTGTGCTATGGGATGATTCTGTGTGTTGGACTCATGGATACATATACAACCTGTCATCATTCAATACATCTGATTCTGCTTCTGTCCTGGGCTGGATATGTTTCAGGTAAGTGCCCTGTCAAATACATACCTTAGGTAGGTACATTCAGCACTCGTATCTAACACACGTGTAGGACTACAAACTATCACACGCACGTGTCGGCTGATATCACGCTGGTGACGAAGGATAAGACGCACGTGTCGGCAGATATCACATTGGTGACGTAATATAAAACGCACGTGACGTAGTGTCAAACGAACGTGTCAGCTGATATCATTTTGACGTAGTATCAAACGCACGTGCATGCTGATATAACGCTGGTGACGTGAGATAAAACGCACTTGTCGGCTGATTTAACGGTGACGTAGTGTCACACGTACATGTCAGCTGATATCATGCTGGTGTCATAGCGCAGACGACATATAAGTGAGCATAAGTGTTCTGTTAATATCACGCTGGTGACGTAGGATAAGACGCACGTGTCGGCTGATAACACGCTAGTGACGTATTTCATAGTGCACGTGTACACTGATGTCGTGCTAGTGGCGTAGTATCAAGCACATGTGTCGGCTGGTATCATGCTGGTCCCAAAGCGTCTGACGACATATTAGTAAACATAAGTTTTGTATAGCGGTACTGATTGCGTTCGGGAAATAATGGTCTCAACCGAACGTTTGTCGGACTCACCAGGACTAGAGGACCAATATAACAAAACAATATAGTATGATAATAATGAACATAATGTAATAATACTATAATAAACACAAGTAAAATGGCATTCAACTTTCCTGTCCCGGAATTATTACACTCGGGTAAAATAGTATTTTAACACTCCAGCCGCGGAATAAAAAAATATCAAATGCAACTGTCGGAGAATAAATGAAAATAAAGAATAGCAATAGGTATACTCATACTCGGGAATTATTTACAAACAAACAAATATCAAACATACCGGGAAATGATCACAACTTTATGGGAATTATTTACAAACAAACAAATATAAAACATACCGGGAAATGATCACATCTTTATAAGAATATTTACTTACAAACAAATATCAAACATACCGGGAGATGATCACAGATTTATGAGAAAATTTACACACAAACAAATATCAAACATACCGGGAGATGATCACAGATTTATGAGAAAATTTACACACAAACAAATATCAAACATATCGAGATATGATCACAGTGTAATGGGAAAATTTACACACAAACAAATATCAAACATACCGGAAGATGATCACAACTTAAGGGGAAAATTAACACACAAACAATTATTAAATATATGTGTTTAAAATAAAAACACGCATTGACATAGTATATCGGACAACACCTTTCAAGATACGATTGCACTCAAGTGAATTAAAATCCAAATAAAAAACTCCTTTCAAGAATTAATGAAGCCTATAGTTGAACACTATTATACTAGGCTACCAAAGGATAAATGTACACAGGAAATATACAATTAGTAAGTCATAAGTGAGTAAATAGTTTATTCGAGTGTCACATGTTACAATACAATTCATAAAACACAATTAACCAATATCATTAAAACTCTTGGCCGATTTTGATTCGTGAGACAATTTATAATACCGTTTTACATTCTATGAAATGTAAGAATATACATACATTCGTATATACCATGTATTATTTATATAATTCTAAATATATACAAACAATCTTAATTTTGAAATGATCCGCGAAATCCCCCGAGGAATAATGACAAATAATGCTAATCTTTAAACATTCAGCGAAATCCCTCGAGGAATAATGACAAATAATCTTAATTTTGAAATATTCAGCGAAATCCCTCGAAGAATAATGACAAATAATCTCAATTTTGAAATATTCAGAGAAATCCCTCGAAGAATAATGACAATTTTTTTTTAAACATTCAGCAAAATCCCTCGAGGAATAATGACAAATAATCTTCATTTTGAAATATATAGCGAAATCCCTGGAGGAATAATGATAAATAATCTTAATTTTGAAACATTCAGCGAAATCCCTGGAGGAATAATGACATTAGGTTAAATAACGTTCAGACATCAGTTAAGAAAAATATATTGAGATAAATCAATTTCAGAGATAACTGTTGCAAAATTATTTTAGTCAAGTAAAATAATAACAGTTTAACACACTTGAGGTGGAGTAATCACAGGTAAACGAGATAAACGGTATCAAACACACATACAGAAAAATGATGTATCAAGCCTCCCTTTGGGAACGTATTGCGCTAAGTTGAAATAAAATAAAGAACGCCATTTACGGAATAATTACACTTGGGTAAACTTGTATTTGACATACCTGCCGGGAGCTAATTACACTCCGGTAAGATAATCCCAATCCTATCACGGAATATTTACACTGGGATAACAATTTTACAAATTCGTATAACGGACATTATTCTTCACTGGTAAAATATTCTCCACATGTAAAATTATATACTGGTCAATAAAGTCGAAGTCTGATAACTTTCCGCTAAATGCTAACAACACCTATCGCGAAATAATCGCATTTTACATTACTCTGTGTAAATAGTTACATTCGGGTGAAATAATCATTATCGTTAAAACTTTTAAAACAAAAGTGTTGTTTTTCGGAAAAAAAGTTATTGTTTATCCAGGTGAAATAATCAATATTGTTTAAAAATTTAATGACGGGAAATTTAATCTGGTCCTTTGGGGAAAAGTTGCAGCAAGGTAAAATAGTAACAAGTCATAACTTTCGAATATCGATTTTTTTTCTGCGATTATATAATGTCACACACCTGCAGGTAACCAGTTTCGAAATAATTGCACTCATGTAAAAACATTAATATCACATAAGACAAACATCATTATTGAGATAACTTATTTACATTTTTTTTTCATGTACATGTAACATGTAACACATTGTGTTTGAGTGATGGTAATAAAATATGAAAAAAACACAAATCAGAAATACTTACACATAAGTACCCGGTATAGTAATAGATAATTTACACCCGGTATAGTGACCGACAAATTACTCCCGGTATAGTAACAGACAAATTACACCCGGTATAGTAACAGACAAATTACACCCGGTATAGTAACAGATAATTTACACCCGGTATAGTAACAGATAATTTACACCCGGTATAGTAACCGACAAATTACACCAGGTATAGTAACAGATAGTTTACACCCGGTATAGTAACAGACAAATTACACCCGGTATAGTAACAGACAAATTACACCCGGTATAGTAACAGATAATTTACACCCGGTATAGTAACCGACAAATTACACCCGGTATAGTAACAGATAATTTACACCCGGTATAGTAACAGACAAATTACACCCGGTATAGTAACAGACAAATTACACCCGGTATAGTAACCGGCAAATTACACCCGGTATAGTAACCGACAAATTACACCCGGTATAGTAACCGACAAATTACACCCGGTATAGTAACTGACAAATTACACCAGGTATAGTAACCGACAAAGTATACCGGTATAGTAACCGACAAATTACACCCTGTATAGTAACCGACAAATTATACCGGTATAGTAACCGACAAATTACACCCGGTATAGTAACCGACAAATTACACCCGGAATAGTAACCGACAAATTTCACCCGGTATAGTAACAGACAAAGTATACCGGTATAGTAACCGACAAATTACACCCGGTATAGTAACAGACAAATTATACCGGTATAGTAATAGACAAATTACTCCCGGTATAGTTACAGACAGATTACACCCGGTATAGTAACAGATAATTCATACCCGGTATAGTAACCGACAAATTACTCCCGGTATAGTAACAAACAAATTACACCCGGTATAGTAACCGACAAATTACACCCGGTATAATAACAGACAAAGTATACCGGTATAGTAACCGACAAATTATACCGGTATAATAACAGACAAATTACTCCCGGTATAGTAACAGACAAATTACACCCGGTATAGTAACAGACAAATTACACCCGGTATAGTTACAGACAAATTACTCCCGGTATAGTAACAGACAAATTACACCCGGTATAGTAACAGACAAATTACACCCGGTATAGTAACAGACAAATTACACCCGGTATAGTAACAGATAATTCATACCCGGTATAGTAACCGACAAAGTATACCGGTATAGTAACAGACAAATTACACCCGGTATAGTTACAGACAAATTACTCCCGGTATAGTAACAGACAAATTACACCCGGTATAGTAACAGACAAATTACACCCGGTATAGTAACAGACAAATTACACCCGGTATAGTAACCGACAAATTACTCCCGGTATAGTAACAGACAAATTACACCCGGTATAGTAACAGACAAATTACACCCGGTATAGTAACAGACAAATTACACCCGGTATAGTAACAGACAAATTACACCCGGTATAGTAACAGACAAATTACACCCGGTATAGTAACAGACAAATTACACCCGGTATAGTAACAGACAAATTACTCCCGGTATAGTAACAGACAAATTACACCCGGTATAGTAACAGACAAATTACACCCGGTATAGTAACAGACAAATTACACCCGGTATAGTAACAGATAATTCATACCCGGTATAGTAACCGACAAATTACTCCAGGTAAAGTTACAGGCAAGTTACACCCGGTATAGTAACATACACTTATAATCAGGTAGATTTCATCAAATACATTGTACAATCTACACTAAGTGAAATAATATTTTGATATATACCAGACATAGATACACGTGTAGTGTAATAGGGTTAAACGGAACTGTCCGAAATAACTCACCCTCAACAAAAATACTTTACACTCAGACAAACTAGACTTAAACACCAGTGTCGATAATACTTACAGTCTAGTGTAATACTATTAGACACACCTTTTCAGAACTAATTACACTCAGACAAACTAGTCGGTAATCGGTAATTTTCACACCTGGTGGAACTAAATACACTTTTGAAGAATATTCAATTACACATCTTCAAATGTGCATATAGTAATCAAATATGTAAATAATTGTAAATAAACTTACTGATGCATACCCATATCCAGCAACTGGTATATACCTATACATGTATATAATAGACCACAGTACTGACGGAGTTTCGGGGTTGGGGGTTCGGTCGAAGGGATGAGCAACCATTTTTAAAATACGGAGTATGACGTGAACTGTTGTTTTTTTCTCTAGAATATTCTCACCAAAATATATTTATGTCATATAGCATAAGGACAAATTTAATTGAAGAACGAAGTTGTACGAGTACACTACGTCAGTATAAACTGGACCGAGATATAGGCACCTGTTACGTCATAGCTACGTAAGATATAGGCACCTGTTACATAGCTACGTAAGATATAGGCACCTGTTACATAGCTACGTAAGATATAGGCACCTGTTACGTCTATAGCTACGTAAGATATAGGCACCTGTTACGTCTATAGCTACGTAAGATATAGGCACCTGTTACGTTTATAGCTACGTAAGATATAGGCACCTGTTACATAGCTACGTAAGATATAGGCACCTGTTACATAGCTACGTAAGATATAGGTACCTGTTACGTCTATAGCTACGTAAGATATAGGTACCTGTTACGTCCATAGCTACGTAAGATATAGGCACCTGTTACGTCTATAGCTACGTAAGATATAGGCACCTGTTACATAACTACGTAAGATATAGGCACCTGTTACGTCTATAGCTACGTAAGATATAGGCACCTGTTACGTCAATAGCTACGTAAGATATAAGCACCTGTTACGTCTATAGCTACGTAAGATATAGGCACCTGTTACGTCTATAGCTACGTAAGATATAGGCACCTGTTACGTCTATAGCTACGTAAGATATAAGCACCTGTTACGTCTATAGCTACGTAAGATATAGGCACCTGTTACGTCCATAGCTACGTAAGATATAGGTACCTGTTACGTCTATAGCTACGTAAGATATAGGCACCTGTTACGTCTATAGCTACGTAAGATATAGGTACCTGTTACGTCCATAGCTACGTAAGATATAGGCACCTGTTACATAGCTACGGAAGATATAGGCACCTGTTACGTCTATAGCTACGTAAGATATAGGCACCTGTTACATAGCTACGTAAGATATAGGCACCTGTTACGTCCATAGCTACGTAAGATATAGGTACCTGTTACGTCTATAACTACGTAAGATATAGGCACCTGTTACGTCAATAGCTACGTAAGATATAGGCACCTGTTACGTCTATAGCTACGTAAGGTATAGGCACCTGTTACATCCATAGCTACGTAAGATATAGGTACCTGTTACGTCTATAGCTACGTACGATATAGGCACCTGTTACATAGCTACGTAAGATATAGGCACCTGTTACATAGCTACGTAAGATATAGGCACCTGTTACGTCTATAGCTACGTAAGATATAAGCACCTGTTACGTCTATAGCTACGTAAGATATAGGCACCTGTTACGTCCATAGCTACGTAAGATATAGGCACCTGTTACATAGCTACGGAAGATATAGGCACCTGTTACGTCTTTGGTACGTAAGATATAGGCACCTGTTACATAGCTACGTAAGCTATAGGCACCTGTTACGTCTATAGCTACGTAAGATATAGGCACCTGTTACGTCTATAGCTACGTAAGATATAGGTACCTGTTACGTCTATAGCTACGTAAGATATAGGCACCTGTTACGTCTATAGCTACGTAAGATATAGGCACCTGTTACGTCTATAGCTACGTAAGATATAGGCACCTGTTACATCCATAGCTATGTAAGATATAGGCACCTGTTACGTCCATAACTACGTAAGATATAGGCGCCTGTTACATAGCCACGTAAGATATAGGTACCTGTTACGTCTATAGCTACGTAAGATATAGGCACCTGTTACGTCTATAGCTACGTAAGATATAGGCACCTGTTACGTCTATAGCTACGTAAGATATAGGCACCTGTTACGTCTATAGCTACGTAAGATATAGGCACCTGTTACGTCCATAGCTACGTAAGATATAGGCACCTGTTACGTCCATAGCTACGTAAGATATAGGCACCTGTTACGTCCATAGCTACGTAAGATATAGGCACCTGTTACGTCTATAGCTACGTAAGATATAGACACCTGTTACATAGCTACGTAAGATATAGACACCTGTTACGTCTATATCTACGTAAGATATAGACACCTGTTACATAGCTACGTAAGATATAGGCACCTGTTACATAGCTACGTAAGATATAGGCACCTATTACGTCTATAGCTACGTAATATATAGGCACCTGTTACGTCTATATCTACGTAAGATATAGGCACCTGTTACGTCAATAGCTACGTAAGATATAGGTACCTGTTACATAGCTACGTAAGGTATAGGCACCTGTTACGTCCATAGCTACGTAAGATATTGGCACCTGTTACGTCTATAGCTACGTAAGATATTGACACCTGTTACATAGCCACGAAAGATATTGACACCTGTTACATAGCTACGTAAGATATTGACACCTGTTACATAGCTACGTAAGATATAGGTACCTGTTACATAGCTACGTAAGGTATAGGCACCTGTTACGTCTATAGCTACGTAAGATATAGGCACCTGTTACGTCTATAGCTACGTAAGATATTGACACCTGTTACATAGCTACGTAAGGTATAGGCACATGTAACGTCTATAGCTACGTAAGGTATAGGTACCTGTTACGTCTATAGCTACGTAAGGTATAGGTACCTGTTACGTCTATAGCTACGTAAGATATAGGTACCTGTTACGTCTATAGCTACGTAAGGTATAGGCACCTGTTACGTCTATAGCTACGTAAGATATAGGTACCTGTTACGTCTATAGCTACGTAAGGTATAGGTACCTGTTACGTCTATAGCTACGTAAGGTATAGGCACCTGTTACGTCTATAGCTACGTAAGGTATAGGCACCTGTTACGTCCATAGCTACGTAAGGTATAGGCACATGTAACGTCTATAGCTACGTAAGATATACGCACCTGTTACGTCTATAGCTACGTAAGGTATAGGTACCTGTTACGTCTATAGCTACGTAAGGTATAGGCACCTGTTACGTCCATAGCTACGTAAGGTATAGGCACCTGTTACGTCCATAGCTACGTAAGATATAGGCACCTGTTACATAGCTACGTAAGATATAGGCACCTGTTACGTCTATAGCTACGTAAGATATAGGTACCTGTTACGTCTATAGCTACGTAAGATATAGGCACCTGTTACATATCTACGTAAGATATAGGCACCTGTTACGTCTATAGCTACATAAGATAAAGGCACTTGTTACGTCTATAGCTACGTAAGATATAGGCACCTGTTACATAGCCACGTAAGATATAGGCACCTGTTACGTCTATAGCTACGTTAGATATAGGCACCTGTTACGTCTATAGCTACGTAAGATATAGGCACCTGTTACGTCTATAACTACGTAAGATATAGGCACCTGTTACGTCTATAGCTACGTAAGATATAGGCACCTGTTACGTCCATAGCTTCGTAAGATATAGGCGCCTGTTACGTCTATAGCTACGTAAGATATACGCACCTGTTACGTCTATAGCTACGTAAGATATAGGCACCTGTTACGTCCATATCTACGTAAGATATAGGCACCTGTTACGTCCATAGCTACGTAAGATATAGGCACCTGTTACGTCCATAGCTACGTAAGATATAGGCACCTGTTACGTCCATAGCTTCGTAAGATATACGCACCTGTTACGTCTATAGCTACGTAAGATATAGGCACCTGTTACGTCTATAGCTACGTAAGATATAGGCACCTGTTACGTCAATAGCTACGTAAGATATAGGCACCTGTTACGTCTATAGCTACGTAAGGTATACGCACCTGTTACGTCTATAGCTACGTAAGGTATAGGCACCTGTTACGTCTATAGCTACGTAAGATATAGGCACCTGTTACGTCTATAGCTACGTAAGGTATACGCACCTGTTACGTCTATAGCTACGTAAGGTATAGGCACCTGTTACGTCTATAGCTACGTAAGATATAGGCACCTGTTACGTCCATAGCTACGTAAGATATAGGCACCTGTTACGTCTATAGCTACGTAAGATATAGGCACCTGTTACGTCTATAGCTACGTAAGATATAGGCATCTGTTACGTCTATAGCTACGTAAGATATAGGCACCTGTTACGTCTATAGCTACGTAAGATATAGGCACCTGTTACGTCAATAGCTACGTAAGATATAGGCACCTGTTACGTCAATAGCTACGTAAGATATAGGCGCCTGTTACGTCTATAGCTACGTTAGATATAGGCACCTGTTACGTCTATAGCTACGTAAGATATAGGCACCTGTTACGTCAATAGCTACGTAAGATATAGGCACCTGTTACGTCAATAGCTACGTAAGATATAGGCACCTGTTACGTTTATAGCTACGTAAGGTATAGGCACCTGTTACGTTCATAGCTACGTAAGATATAGGCACCTGTTACGTCTATAGCTACGTAAGATATAGGCACCTGTTACGTCTATAGCTACGTAAGATATAGGCACCTGTTACGTCTATAGCTACGTAAGATATAGGCACCTGTTACGTCTATAGCTACGTAAGATATAGGCACCTGTTACGTCTATAGCTACGTAAGGTATAGGCACCTGTTACGACCATAGCTAGGTAAGATATAGGCACCTGTTACGTCTATAGCTACGTAAGATATAGGTACCTGTTACATAGCTACGTAAGATATAGGCACCTGTTACGTTTATAGCTACGTAAGATATAGGCACCTGTTACGTCTATAGCTACGTAAGGTATAGGCACCTGTTACGTTTATAGCTACGTAAGGTATAGGCACCTGTTACGTTCATAGCTACGTAAGATATAGGCACCTGTTACGTCTATAGCTACGTAAGATATAGGCACCTGTTACGTCTATAGCTACGTAAGATATAGGCACCTGTTACGTTTATAGCTACGTAAGGTATAGGCACCTGTTACGTTCATAGCTACGTAAGATATAGGCACCTGTTACGTCTATAGCTACGTAAGATATAGGCACCTGTTACGTCTATAGCTACGTAAGATATAGGCACCTGTTACGTCTATAGCTACGTAAGATATAGGCACCTGTTACGTCTATAGCTACGTAAGATATAGGCACCTGTTACGTCTATAGCTACGTAAGGTATAGGCACCTGTTACGACCATAGCTATGTAAGATATAGGCACCTGTTACGTCTATAGCTACGTAAGATATAGGTACCTGTTACATAGCTACGTAAGATATAGGCACCTGTTACGTTTATAGCTACGTAAGATATAGGCACCTGTTACGTCTATAGCTACGTAAGGTATAGGCACCTGTTACATATCTACGTAAGATATAGGCACCTGTTACGTCTATAGCTACGTAAGATATAGGCACCTGTTACGTCTATAGCTACGTAAGATATAGGTACCTGTTACATAGCTACGTAAGATATAGGCACCTGTTACGTCCATAGCTACGTAAGATATAGGCACCTGTTACGTTCATAGCTACGTAAGATATAGGCACCTGTTACGTCTATAGCTACATAAGATATAGGCACCTGTTACGTCTATAGCTACGTAAGATATAGGCACCTGTTACATAGCTACGTAAGATATAGGCACCTGTTACGTCTATAGCTACGTAAGATATAGGCACCTGTTACGTCTATAGCTACGTAAGATATAGGCACCTGTTACGTCTATAGCTACGTAATATATAGGCACCTGTTACATAGCTACGTAAGATATAGGCACCTGTTACGTCCATAGCTACGTAAGATATAGGCATCTGTTACATAGCTACGTAAGATATAGGCACCTGTTACGTCTATAGCTACGTAAGGTATAGGCACCTGTTACGTCTATAGCTACGTAAGATATAGGCACCTGTTACGTCCATAGCTACGTAAGATATACGCACCTGTTACGTCTATAGCTACGTACGATATAGGCGCCTGTTACGTCTATAGCTACGTAAGATATAGGCACCTGTTACGTCTATAGCTACGTAAGATATAGGCACCTGTTACGTCTATAGCTACGTAAGATATACGCACCTGTTACGTCTATAGCTACGTAAGATATAGGCACCTGTTACGTCTATAGCTACGTACGATATAGGCGCCTGTTACGTCTATAGCTACGTAAGATATAGGCACCTGTTACGTCTATAGCTACGTACGATATAGGCGCCTGTTACGTCTATAGCTACTTGCTAATTTATATGTCCACACACATTTCGAAAATTATGTTATCCAAAACTGAAATTAATAATATCGTTTTTTATTTCTCTATCTTTGTAAAGAATGCACAGGGTTTTAAATATTAATGATTAAATGTTTTATTAACAATGAGCACAAAGCCCTGCTATACTTGAAACTGACCAAGGGGAAACCTTTGATTTATTCCCCCTTCCCCTGGAGGGCACCACCAAAACAAATCCAAATCCCGTATGAGAAACAAATGGCCAAATGCAACGTCAAAGGAAAGTACAGTTGTTTGTATTTTCTTATTACGCTAATTTTCCTACATAGTTTGAATAGAAATAAGTTCAAAACTGCAGGAGAAAATATCCTGATAATAACTACATTGTAGATTGTGAAATATGTAAGCGGCAATTATTCCAAATATAGTCCAATCGAAGCGATTTTCAGGAAAAACCACAATTTCATGCCATGGTGAATAATACACAAAGTTTGAAAAAGATCGGTTTGAAACTGTGGGAGGAGATCTCCGGACAATACTTAGATTGTGAAATAAATGTACAAAGTTTGAAGGCGTGAAAATTGTGAGAGGAGATATCAGGACAAAGAAAAGTTTCCAACGGACGGACGGACGAACAACGCCATACCATAGATAAATGTACGTCCCATTAATTTTGACGGGCATATAAAAATGAAATATTATCAGCACAACATGTGGTCGTAGTCCGTACATTGTCGTCTCTAACTTATACTCCCTAACATAGCCCTCTTACAGTCAATCGTCTTCAAAGAAAGATGGATTTGGATCAAAATGATTCATTCACCAAAAACGTTTACATGTACATACATACAACGTATGTCTATCAAATTCAACTCTTTTTAATAAGTTATACATAACATGTTATCATACGTGTGTAATAAACATGCTAGTCCGACTTATCAACATACGTAATGATTGACAGAGAAATCAATCACGACTGAACGAGAGACAAGTTGAAAAGACTAGGGAACAATCGTGTGACTACAGTCCGGTACAGCTAGTGATCATATTGATTGATCAGCTGTTAAAAACAGTTAACTATGACTAAGTGTTCATTCACATGCATTGCATGTTCGATAGCTGTACATCAAGTGTAATGATATTTGACATACACTGATACGTAGTAAAACGTCTGACGTGTGACTAGAACGTAAACTTTACACAGATGCGCAGTAAAACGTCTGACGTGTTACTAGAACGTAAACTTTTTACAGATGCCAAGTAAAAAGTCTGACGTGTTACTAGAACGTAAACTTTTTACAGATGCCAAGTAAAACGTCTGACGTGTTACCAGGACGTAAACCTTACACAGATACGTAGTAAAACGTCTGACGTGTTACTAGAACGTAAACTTTACACAGATGCGCAGTAAAACGTCTGACGTGTTACTAGAACGTAAACTTTACACAGATACGTAGTAAAACGTCTGACGTGTTACTAGAACGTAAACTTTACACAGATGCCAAGTAAAACGTCTGACGTGTTACTAGAACGTAAACTTTACACAGATGCGCAGTAAAACGTCTGACGTGTTACTAGAACGTAAACTTTACACAGATACGTAGTAAAACGTCTGACGTGTTACTAAAACGTAAACTTTACACAGATGCGCAGTAAAACGTCTGAAGTGTTACTAGAACGTAAACTTTACACAGATACGTAGTAAAACGTCTGACGTGTTACTAGAACGTAAACCTTACACAGATACGTAGTAAAACGTCTGACGTGTTACTAGAACGTGGACTTAAGGCAGATGTGTAGTAAAACGTTTGACGTGTTACTCGACGTAAACCTTACACAGATGCGTAGTAAAACGTCTGCCGTGTGACTAGAACGTAAACTTTACACAGATGCGCAGTAAAACGTCTGGCGTGTAACTAGAACGTAAACTTTACACAGATACGTAGTAAAACGTCTGACGTGTTACTAGAACGTAAACTTTTTACAGATGCCAAGTAAAAAGTCTGACGTGTTACTAGAACGTAAACTTTTTACAGATGCCAAGTAAAACGTCTGACGTGTTACCAGGACGTAAACCTTACACAGATACGTAGTAAAACGTCTGACGTGTTACTAGAACGTAAACTTTACACAGATGCGCAGTAAAACGTCTGACGTGTTACTAGAACGTAAACTTTACACAGATACGTAGTAAAACGTCTGACGTGTTACTAGAACGTAAACTTTACACAGATGCCAAGTAAAACGTCTGACGTGTTACTAGAACGTAAACTTTACACAGATGCGCAGTAAAACGTCTGACGTGTTACTAGAACGTAAACTTTACACAGATACGTAGTAAAACGTCTGACGTGTTACTAAAACGTAAACTTTACACAGATGCGCAGTAAAACGTCTGAAGTGTTACTAGAACGTAAACTTTACACAGATACGTAGTAAAACGTCTGACGTGTTACTAGAACGTAAACCTTACACAGATACGTAGTAAAACGTCTGACGTGTTACTAGAACGTGGACTTAAGGCAGATGTGTAGTAAAACGTTTGACGTGTTACTCGACGTAAACCTTACACAGATGCGTAGTAAAACGTCTGCCGTGTGACTAGAACGTAAACTTTACACAGATGCGCAGTAAAACGTCTGGCGTGTAACTAGAACGTAAACTTTACACAGATACGTAGTAAAAAGTCTGACGTGTTACTAGAACGTAAAATTTTTACAGATGCCAAGTAAAAAGTCTGACGTGTTACTAGAACGTAAACTTTTTACAGATGCGTAGTAAAACGTCTGACGTGTTACTAGAACGTAAACCTTACACAGATGCGCAGTAAAACGTCTGACGTGTTACTAGAACGTAAACTTCACACAGATATGAAGTAAAACGTCTGTCGTGTTACTAGAACGTAAACTTTTTACAGATGCGTAGTAAAACGTCTGACGTGTTACTAGAACGTAAACCTTACACAGATGCGTAGTAAAACGTCTAACGTGTTACTAGAACGTAAACTTCACACAGATATGAAGTAAAACGTCTGTCGTGTTACTAGAACGTAAACTTTTACAGATGTGTAGTAAAACGTCTGACGTGTTACTAGAACGTAAACTTTACACAGATACGTTATAAAACGTCTGGCGTGTTACTAGAACGGGAACCTTACACAGATGCGCAGTAAAACGTCTGACGTGTTACTAGAACGTAAACTTTACATAGATACGTAGTTAAACGTCTCACGTGTTACTTGAACGTAAACTTTACATAGATATGTAGTAAAACGTCTGACGTGTTACTAGAACGTAAACTTTATACAGATGTGTAGTAAAACGTCTGACGTGTTACTAGAACGTGAACTTAACATAGATACGTAGTAAAACGTCTGGCGTGTTCCTAGAACGTAAACCTTACACAGATATGTAGTAAAACGTCTGACGTGTTACTAGAACGTAAACTTTACATAGATACATTTGTACGTAATAAAACGTCTGACGTGTTACTAGAACGTAAACTTTACATAGATATGTAGTAAAACGTCTGACGTGTTACTAGAACGTGGACTTAAGACAGATGTGTAGTAAAACGTTTGACGTGTTACTCGACGTAAACTTAACACAGATGTGTAGTAAAACGTTTGACGTGTTACTAGAACGTAAACTTTACACAGATACGTAGTAAAACGTCTGGCGTGTTACTAGAACGTAAACCTTACACAGATGCGTAATAAAACGTCTGGCGTGTTACTAGAACGTAAACCTTACACAGATGCGTAATAAAACGTCTGACGTGTTACTAGAACGTAAACTTTACACAGATGCGCAGTAAAACGTCTGACGTGTTACTAGAACGTAAACTTTACACAGATACGTAATATAACGCCTGGCGTGTTGCTAGAACGTTAACTTTACACAGATACGTAATAAAACGTCTGGCGTGTTGCTAGAACGTTAACTTTACACAGATGCGTACTGAATACGTTCACCAACACTCACTAAAAGAGTAATCTAAGCTGATTTATATAAATTAAACATACATAATTACGTAAAAAGAAAGTACATATATATTAGTCAACAACGTAAACTTTTACATAAACAGAAAAATTTAATAAATTTGATATTTAACAGCGTTAATGATAATGATCAGATAATACGAACCAAGACTGAATTAGGCCGTGTTATAGATATATAATCGAATTACATTGTATGGTTATTTTGGAATTGATACCAATAATGAGCATTAGAAATGAAAGTAAAGTTACGAACCAAAGTAGCTCGAAAAACGCACATATATTGTACATGGATATGTCACGTAATATACGCACAGCTAGAACATGTCACACACTGTTTGTCACATAACATACACATACATGTATAAAACAGCATACGCACATATGTATGAAACAGCATACGCACACCTGTATGAAACAGCATACGTACACCTGTATGAAACAGCATACGCACACATGTATGAAACATTATACGTACACCTGTATGAAACAGCATACGCGCACCTGTATGAAACAGCATACGCGCACCTGTATGAAACAACATACGTACACCTGTATGAAACAGCATACACACACCTGTATGAAACATTATACGTACACTTGTATGAAACAGCATACGCGCACCTGTATGAAACAGCATACGCGCACCTGTATGAAACAACATACGCGCACCTGTATGAAACAGCATACACACACCTGTATGAAACAGCATACGCACACCTGTATGAAACAGCATACGCACACCTGTATAAAACAACATACGCGCACCTGTATGAAACATTATACGTACACATGCATGAAACAACATACGTACATCTGTATGAAACAGCATACGCACACCTG
Source organism: Mimachlamys varia (assembly GCA_947623455.1). Lineage (NCBI taxonomy): Eukaryota > Metazoa > Mollusca > Bivalvia > Pectinida > Pectinidae > Mimachlamys > Mimachlamys varia. The sequence continues at coordinate 8,159,885 of OX392535.1, forward strand.
TATGAAACAGCATACGCACACCTGTATGAAACAAAATACGCGCACCTGTATGAAACATTATACGCACACCTATATGAAATATTACATTGACACACCTGTATCAGTTGTAATACTCGTGTAGGATTGTGTGTGCGCTAATTCTACGTATATGGTAATAAAGAGATGATATGCTAACGCCATTAGATGTCAATTAAGATGAAATATGCTGATTTAGTCATACGTAGATTTCACATTTCAGTAAATTTAAAAGAAAAAATGCACACTAGTAACTGTGTTACGCTGTAGCAATGACATTTTCCAAAAGTAATTAGCGTTTTCCAGATTCTTACAAAATATTACACCCCCACAATGTTTACAGGAAACAAGCGATAGCGCCAGACGCCATGTGATACTTGGATTCCGGTAAACTGTCAAACCATTAACACCAGGAATAAGTCGTCATTATGTATAGCACGTTTTATTTTTGCCTTTAGTTTCCAGCTTAGGATATCACATAGACAAGTTAAATATACATGTATCTCATTAATTAACAAGAGGCCCAGAGGGCCTGTATCGCTCACCTGGATACATTCGTACCTAGGTAATCATGGTAAAATATTTTCTTTCCCCGCCCCTCAGTCCCCTGTTGGGGGAGGGGGGATCAGTCCCACCATTAGTAAAATTTTGAATCCTGAGCACCTAGGAATGCTTCCTACCAAATATGGCTGATTTCCAATCGGTGAGTCGCTTAAAACATGATATAGCTAAATAACCCTTTTTGACCCTGACCCTCAGCCCCCTAAGGGGTCAGCTAGTCCCACCATGAGTAAAATTTGAATCCTGAGCACCTAGGGATGCTTCCTGCCAAATAAGGCTGATTTCCAATCAGTGGTTATGGAGAAGAAGTCGCTTAAACCAATATAGCTAAATAACCCTTTTTAGCCCCGCCTTCAGCCCCCTAGGGGGTCAGTCCCACCATGAGTACAATTTTGAATCCTGAGCACCTAGGGATGCTTTCTGCCAAATAAGGTTGATTTCCAATCAGTGGTTATGGAGAAAAGTAACTAATATAAATATAGCTAAATAATTATTTATAGCCCCACCCCTCAGCCTCCTAGAGGGTTAGTTCAACCATAAATACAATTTTGAATCCTGAGCACCTAGGGATGCTTTCTGCCAAATAAGGCTGATTTCCAATCAGTGGTTATGGAGAAGAAGTCACTTAAACCAATATAGCTAAATAACCCTTTTTAGCCCCGCCCTAAGCCCCCTAGGGGGTCGGTCCCACCATTAGTACAATTTTGAATCCTGAGCACCTAAGGATGCTTCCTGCCAAATAAGGTTGATTTCCATTCAGTGGTTATGGAGAAAAGTAACTAATATAAATATAGCTAAATAATTATTTATGGCCCCACCCCTCAGCCTCCTAGAGGGTTAGTTCAACCATAAATACAATTTTGAATCCTGAGCATCTAAGGATGCTTCCTACCAAATAAGGCTGATTTCCATTCAGTGGTTATGGAGAAGAAGTCGCTTAAACCAATATAGCTAAATAACCCTTTTTAGCCCCGCCCTCAGCCCCCTAGGGGGTCGGTCCCACCATGAGTACAATTTTGAATCCTGAGCACCTAAGGATGCTTCCTGCCAAATAAGGTTGATTTCCAATCAGTGGTTATGGAGAAAAGTAACTAATATAAATATAGCTAAATAATTATTTATGGCCCCACCCCTCAGCCTCCTAGAGGGTTAGTTCAACCATAAATACAATTTTGAATCCTGAGCATCTAAGGATGCTTCCTACCAAATAAGGCTGATTTCCATTCAGTGGTTATGGAGAAGAAGTCGCTTAAACCAATATAGCTAAATAACCCTTTTTAGCCCCGCCTTCAGCCCCCTAGGGGGTCAGTCCCACCATGAGTACAATTTTGAATCCTGAGCACCTAGGGATGCTTTCTGCCAAATAAGGCTGATTTCCAATCAGTGGTTATGGAGAAGAAGTCACTTAAACCAATAAAGCTAAATAACCCTTTTTAGCCCCGCCCTAAGCCCCCTAGGGGGTCAGTCCCACCATGAGTACAATTTTGAATCCTGAGCACCTAAGAATGCTTCCTGCCAAATAAGGTTGATTTCCAATCAGTGGTTATGGAGAAAAGTAACTAATATAGATATAGCTAAATAATTATTTATGGCCCCACCCCTCAGCCTCCTAGAGGGTTAGTTCAACCATAAATACAATTTTGAATCCTGAGCACCTAGGGATGCTTCCTGCCAAATAAGGCTGATTTCCAATCAGTGGTTATGGAGAAGAAGTCACTTAAACCAATATAGCTAAATAACCCTTTTTAGCCCCGCCCTAAGCCCCCTAGTGGGTCGGTCCCACCATTAGTACAATTTTGAATCCTGAGCACCTAAGGATGCTTCCTGCCAAATAAGGTTGATTTCCAATCAGTGGTTATGGAGAAAAGTAACTAATATAAATATAGCTAAATAATTATTTATGGCCCCACCCCTCAGCCTCCTAGAGGGTTAGTTCAACCATAAATACAATTTTGAATCCTGAGCATCTAAGGATGCTTCCTACCAAATAAGGCTGATTTCCATTCAGTGGTTATGGAGAAGAAGTCGCTTAAACCAATATAGCTAAATAACCCTTTTTAGCCCCGCCTTCAGCCCCCTAGGGGGTCAGTCCCACCATGAGTACAATTTTGAATCCTGAGCACCTAAGGATACTTCATACCAAATAAGGCTGATTTCCAATCAGTGGTTATGGAGAAGAAGTCGCTTAAACCAATAAAGCTAAATAACCATTTTTGGCCCAACCACTCAGCCCCCTAGGGGGTCAGTCCCACCATTAGTACAATTTTGAATCTAAGGCACCTAAGGGTGCTTCCTGCCAAATTAGGTTGATTTCCTATCAGTGGTTATGGAGAAGAAGTCGTTTGAAAAATGTTGACGGACGACGGACGGACGACGGACGCCACGGTATGGCATAAGCTCACCTCGGTCCTTCGGATCCGGTGAGCTAAAAATGTGCGACTTCATATTTTGATTATAATGACCATTTTAGATAGTGTTTGCGATTAAAACAGACAAACGCTCTTCAGTATAATTCCCAGGAACTTAACAAATTCACAAATGCCTCGTATTCATAGTTGCACTGTGTCTGTTTGTTCCATTAAGACAGCAACTCACAATATTGGAGCGTGTGACGTCATTTCATCACAGTTTGATGATGTCATACACATTGAAATAGAGAAACGGAAAGCGTGGCATATCCTCATGATAAGATGTATCCGGAAACGCAATTTTGAATTTCTTACTGTTAGCTTCCATGGTAAAAACTGCACAACAAATATAAAACCACGCCAATAGCAATGGACACAACTATAAGGGCACAAACCTACATTTGTAATACGTAAACGGTTTTCTAGTTTTTACCTTAAAAAGCCTCTTTGACGGACGAACAGACGGACGAACTAGCTTTAATGGGTTGCAAAAATGGTTTAAAATCCATCAGGTTCCGGTTCATTCTGTTGCTAAAAAGTACATACATGTACGAATTGAAAAAGTTGAACAAATGACCGTTTTGTGTATGAACTCGTAAGACATGATTTTACCTCAAACACGTTTTACACAGGTGAACTCATGTTCATGTTAACCCGTGTAACACCATATGGTAACCCGTGTAACACCATATGGTAACCCGTGTAACACCATATGGTAACTCGTGTAACACCATATGGTAACCTGTGTAACACCATATGGTAACCCGTGTAACACCATATGGTAACCCATGTAACACCATATGGTAACTCGTGTAACACCATATGGTAACTCGTGTAACACCATATGGTAACCCGTGTAACACCATATGGTAACCCGTGTAACACCATATGATAACCCGTGTAACACAATATGGTAACCCGTGTAACACCATATGGTAACCCGTGTAACACCATATGGTAACCCGTGTAACACCATATGGTAACCCGTGTAACACCATATGGTAACCGTGTATCACCATATTTCACAAGTGAACACATGGATGAATATCTGCTAGTATTGTTAAAGATATGCTAACGATAATTAAATTGATGATGAAGTAAATTATTACATACTGTCACCTCAGCTGTACAGGAACAGTTATTATGTCCGACTGAATACAGTTAATACAATGGACCGGTGTAATTGTAAGATTTCAGTTTCAGACAATAATATAATTGATGGTCTCAGCTCCCTAGGATCTGATTTAGCCAAATTGCAGCTAATCATTACAATAGAGCACTCCTGCTCAGACCTTAAAGTTAATATCCTTTTGACATAAAATTGATTTTTTTCGTATAATACTTCTGCTACGGTGTCCATTATAATTTCTGATATGTTCTATCTTGGAGTACAAGTGAATAGCAAATACTCTATAGGTACATGTCCCTGCAAATATTACATATCATATGACTTTCCTCAATTGGCTAAAATTTGATCACGTGGAGGTCCATATTTTGTGATATTAACCCCTGATCTTTCTACTTTTAGAAACACCGAGTCAATATTGCCTTCATGACGCCATACTCATTTTGACGTCACAATCACCCCGACTGTAAAATTAATGCTTTATCAAGAAAGGATCTATATAATGCAATTTCATTATTTTGCAAACATGTTCTATATCTAATACATGTAGAACAATTAAGGACCTTTGATTCGGTTAATATGGTGTTAAACCAACCAGGAAGAATATAAAATATTAACCTCGGGCGAAGCCCTCGGTTGGTTAATATTTTAGATTCTGTTTGGTTGTTGTAACACCATATTAACCGAATCAAAGGTCCATAATTGATAAATAAACACTAGTATTCATATATAAGTACTTCGACACCTAATCCCTCATGTTTAATACAATGAGGTGTAGGTAACTTTTTCTGTAGCAACACGTGATCCGATTGCTTAGTCTCTAGCTGTAAATGTAAATATATTAATTAGTGTTTTAAATCAGCTAATGATCGCATCGAATTATTTGTAAAGTACACATGACTTAATTATACAAAAAATACATATGTGGTATTTAATTTATTTTGGATAATCTTGCGAGTGCTATCTGATACGGTTGCCGTAAAGTACACGACACCTGTGGGCGTCTAATATCGTATATACAGGTGCTACCTACAACTTATAATCCTCGTATGTCCTCAGAGGATCCGATAGCCTCCTGTACGTACTTCTGGTCTATATAATTGATTTTTAACTGGGGAGGTCGGATGAGCTGTGGAATATGTAACTTCAGCCACCCGCCGAGTCAATTAGTTACCCCACCTCGTACACGTGGGGTAGACTTACACACAATGAAGAGTAACACTCCCCCGGGTAACAAGTGTAGAGTTCCTGCCCGACTCACTTATACATATACACGGTTACTGGAATATTGGTACAGAAATTAAAAACCGCTTATATAAGTTCATGGTTTCAAATTTTAGTTTCCAAAAATTAGGAAACAGATTTTCTTTCAAAATAATAAAAATGTGGCGTCAGAAGCTCATTCGCTCTGGCCGCTGAACTCGGGGAATTGATGAAATATATGTACCATACTGTACCACTGAGGTGATGAATTGCTATAGTATACACACCTTGTATTATTTAGGCGTTGCACGTGAGTGCTATAAAGGAACATATGAAAAGGATTCCTCTTGCAACTCCACATTTTACTCCGGAAACCGGAGGGACACAACTAAATAAGCATCTAGAGACGGAATATACAAAACGCAACACTCATTGGCTTCTTCCGGATAGACCATTATGTTTATGAATGCTCAAAAACAAACGAATTTCTTTTGATAGTCGACTGACGTGTTATACCATAACCGCGCTTCTAAACCCACAGACATTTTTGCAATACATGGCAAGTTTAGAATGTCAAAGGTTACAGTCACCGTTTAGAAAGTATGATTCGACGAAAGTAAGGTAGTCCGAGATATTGCTGCCTGTGGTCCGAAAGGTTGGGGTGTTTATTGGGCACTTAGACGCATGTTCAGCAGGAAAGGATGCATGCATGCGCAGCTCAATAAATCATTCGTTTATTTAAAGCTCGGTTGTCCTCCGGAGGGCGGGCTAGACCAGTCTGGGTGCGAGTTCAAGACATATATGTAGGCCAGTACCCAGGCAATGACAGCAGGTTGGTGGGGTTTCTCAGGATTTCCGTAAAACACAAAAACCTGGCTTGCGCTGAAATAACAATTATTGGACGTAAAGCAAAACAAACATATCAGTATTTGTATATGCATATGTTAATGCCTTTACTTTAATAGTTCTTTATCCTACGAATACCTGCGTTTCCTTTATTGTCACCTTAGCGTGAGGGATGGTAAGTCTGCATGTTTGTGTGTTATCGCAGTGGGTTTTACCGGCCTACCATATCAGTGTAAGTCTGTGGTCAGTTCTAGACAGTAGACGGCGAAGAACAGTTAAGGAAGTCTCCACCAAGCCTGCACTATACATCACCTTACCGGCTGTCGCCTGCAAACGCCGACACTTTCCACACATTTGTAATCTGAAATCGGGTACTACTTCCATATATGTACAACATGCCATTTGTATCGCGGTTTTGTTGGAGGTGGTGCGAACTGTCGTCTGGCCTCTGAATCAATTGTCTTAGCAAGGTAACGAGAAAGGAGGGAGAAGGGCGAGGACAATAATGGTGGGGAGGGGGGAAAGGGCGAGGACAAGAATGGTGGGGGAGGGGGAAAAGGGCGAGGACAAAAATGGTGGGGAGAGGGAGAAGGGCGAGGACAATAATGGTGGGGAGGGGGGAAAGGGCAAGGACAAGAATGGTGGGGAGGGGGGAGAGGGCGAGGACAAGAATGGTGGGTAGGGGGGAGAGGGCGAGGACAAGAATGGTGGGGAGGGGGAGAAGGGCTAGGACAGAAATGGTGGGGAGGGGGGAAAGGACGAGGACAAGAATGGTGGGAAGGGGGGAAAGGGCGAGGACCAGAATGGTGGGGAGAGGGAGAAGGGTTAGGACAATAATGGTGGGGAGGGGGAAAGTGCGAGGACAATTATGGTGGGGAGGGGGGGGCGAGGGCAATAATGGTGGGGAGGGGGGAAAGGGCGAGGACAAGAATGGTGGGGAGGGGGGCAAGGGCGAGGACAATAATGGTGGGGAGGGGAAGAGGGACGAGGACAAGAATGGTGGGGAGGGGGGAAAGGGCGAGGACAAGAATGGTGGGGAGGGGGAGAAGGGCTAGGACAATAATGGTGGGGAGGGGCAAGGGCGAGGACAATAATGGTGGGGAGGGGGAAAAGGGCGAGGACAATTATGGTGAGGAGGGGGGCAAGGGCGAGGACAATAATGGTGAGGAGGGGGGCAAGGGCGAGGACAATAAAGGTGAGGAGAGGGGCAAGGGCGAGGACAATAATGATTGGGAGGGGGCAAGGGCGAGGACAATAATGATTGGGAGGGGGCAAGGGCGAGGACAATAATGGTGAGGAGGGGGGAAGGGGCGAGGGCAATAATGGTGGGGAGGGGGCAAGGACGAGGACAATAATGGTGGGGAGGGGGGCAAGGGCGAGGACAATAATGGTAAGGAGGGGGGAAAGAGCGAGGGCAATAATGGTGGGGATGGGGGCAAGGGCGAGGACAATAATGGTGGGGAGGGGGAAAGGGGGAGGACAAGAATGGTGGGGAGGGGGAGAAGGGCTAGGACAATAATGGTGGGGAGAGGGAGAAGGGCGAGGACAAGAATGGTGGGGAGGGGAGAAGGGCAAGGACAGAAATGGTGGGGAGGGGGAGAAGGACGAGACGGTGGGGGGATAAGGGCGAGGACAAGAATTGTAGAGAGTGGGGAAAGAGCGATGACGAGAAGGGGGATGGGGAAAAGGACGAGACGAAGGGGGGGGCGAGGACAAGAAGGAGGGGAGGAAAAGGGCGAGGACGGATGGAGCGGGGAGGTAAGAACGAAACGTGTTACATTGTAACTTTTAAGTAAATGACCACAATAAAATATTCATCACTCAGTAAGAAACCTGTGAAATATCAAACCTTTCCGTTACTTACTTCCTTGTCGTCTAAGAATACAATGGTTATTCGTCATCATCATTCAAACATAATTACTACCTTGTCATCGGGTCTGATTTTACAGCAATATTAATCAAAATTTATCATACACGTAAAACTGCGGTATATTACAATTCCTACCACAATACCCTGTGTTATTCCACTCTCAGACCATTGTATAAACGTGCTGACTGTTGGATATTTCTACCACAATACCCTGTGTTATTCCACTCTCAGACCATTGTATAAACATACTGACTGTTGGATATTTCTACCACAATACCCTGTGTTATTCCACTCTCAGACCATTGTATAAACATGCTGACTGTTGGATATTTCTACATGTACCTCAATACCCTGTGTTATTCCACTCTCAGACCATTGTATAAACGTGCTGACTGATGGATATTCCTACCACAACACCCTGTGTTATTCCACTCTCACTCATTGTATAAACATTCTGACTGTTGGATATTCCTACCACAATACCCTGTGTTATTCCACTATTAGACCATTGTATAAACGTGCTGACTGTTGGATTAATATATTTTCTACACAATACAATGAGTTATTCCACTCTCAAACCATTGTATAAACGTGCTGACTGTTGGATATTCCTACCACAACACCCTGTGTTATTCCACTCTCAGACCATTGTATAAACATGCTGACTGTTGAATAAATATATGTTATATACCACAAGTGGAATATGACCATCTGGGCTTTTGATTGGTTGAGAAGTTGAACTTTGACCGGAAATCACGTGGGTCAATGCAACGTGCTGTTTGTTGACGTCGTCACAATTTGGCGGGAATATATAGGAGATGATGCGTTTTCGCGCAAATGTCATCTGTGGTTTACAGAAAACAACACTACTGCTGCGGCTTAATAGTATTGTGGTAGAAACAGGTCACACGACTCGTGGTTATTGGATATGAAACGCTCACTTTTAAAAAATACTGAACCCGAGTGAAATAAATTCCGTATTCAACAACCACTCGTTGTACAGTGTGGTATAGGCCACACCACAAACCTGTGTACAGTGTGGTATAGGCCACACCACAAAACTGTGGTACAAATATATATACTATCCGTTACTGTAATATTACGTAAACGTGCGCAGTTCAGCTATATTGTGTACGCCGTATACTTCGGTAAAGGGATGAGAACTCTGAAATGTTCACTCGGCATTGTCGCATTTTGATGCAATGCGTTAAACTGTCTTTAAAAATACTTTTAGAGGGTTAGTGGAAGCGGCTAATTACCCGGCCCAGACGCCGGCATTGATTCCGCCCCGCTCTGACACCAGCTTTCTGATCGTCGCGATATCAGCCCTAGGCAGTACCGCAACTTTACAAGGAATACAAACTTCAATATTTTAAAGATAAAAAATATAAAGATAAATGGTTAAGATTAGTTCTAATTTTGTATTTGTTAAATAAATCGTTTGTGCTTTGTCGACAAATACACTGGAATGGATCGAACGCCAAGATCAAAGTAAATATAGGCAACTAAATTATATATAAACAGCCTCAGTTCTGGTTCATCATAAAGCCAGAACAACCAAAGCTGATGATGAATGACAAGTGAAACATTCACACAGACATGGCAGCAGAACGAGTATATAGGTCAGAGAGAAGTCGATGTAAAATGAAACAATATATAGGTAAGAGAAAAGTCTATGTTAATTGTACAATATATAGGTCAAAGAGAAGTCTCGTGTTAACGAGACAATATAAAAGTCAGAGAGTAGTCTCCTGGTAACAGGACAACATATAGTATATAGTATATAGGTCAGACAAAAGCCTTATGACAATGGGCCAATATGTAGGTCAGAGAGAAGCCTCATGGTAACAGGCAATATGTAGGTCAGAGGAATCCTATTGGTAACAGGACAATATATAGGTCAGAGAGAAGCCTCATGGTAACGGGACAATATATACGTGAGAGAGAAGATTCTTGGTAATGGGACAATATAAAGGTCAGAGAGAAGCCTGATGGTAACGGGACAATATATAGGTCAGAGAGAAGCCTGATGGTAATGGGACAATATATAGGTCAGAGAGAAGACTCATGGTAACAGGGCAACATATAGGTCAGAGAGAAGCCTGATGGTAAAGGGACAATATATAGGTCAGAGAGAAGACTCATGGTAACAGGACAATATATAGGTCAGAGAGAAGCCTGATGGTAATGGGACAATATATAGGTCAGAGAGAAGCCTCATGGTTACAGAACAATATATAGGTAGGAGATAAGCATCATGGTAACATGGCAATATGTTGGTCAGAGAGAAGCCTCATGGTTACAGGACAATATATAGGTCCGAGGGAAGCCTCGTGGTAACGGGACAATATATAGGTCAGAGAGAAGCCTCATGGTAACAGGGCAATATATAGGTCAGAGAGAAGGTGCTTAATAACGGGACAATATATAGGTCAGAGAGAAGCTTCGTGTTAACGGGACAATATATAGGTCAGAGAGAAGCTTCGTGTTAACGGGACAATATATAGGTCAGAGAGAAGCTTCGTGTTAACGGGACAATATATAGGTCAGAGAGAAGCCTCGTGTTAACGGGACAATATATAGGTCAGAGAGAAGCCTCGTGTTAACGGTACAATGTAAATGTCATGATAGAAGCCATATGATGAATTGACGATACATGCCTTGGAAAAGCTTAAATTGTAAAAATAGCAATTTTTATGGAGAAGCCAGGCATTCGCTCCGTGTTTCGTTTATTCTGGGCTTTAAATTGCAACTTCAGCATCTACGATATTCCTTACAGTTGTTGTGTGTTCCCGAAACTGAGTGGACTTCTCCGTCTCGTAAGATATAACCAAGTTATATAAAGAAGTCGACGCTCGCTGATCTTGGTGAATACTCTTGCTAGCACACAATGTGGCGCTCTAGTGTTTGCGGGGTTTCCCGTATGCCAATGTCATTCACAGTGCTTAATTTAGATGCGACGGAGAATTGTCGAAGCGCTCTTTATGTCTCCACACAAGCCATCTGACAGAAACGGACTTTAAATCTTGCACACCAGACAAACTCAATCATAACATTTTATCTTAATTTACTCTGCAAGTATGTGTCGTCTGCCCCGCTCCCGCCTCTGTCGTATGGCGGGGTACTCAGACGCTGCAAATCCAATAGAGGACCCGGCTGTCGGGAATTCACTTTGAAGTATGTAACACTTACCTCGGTGTTTAATAGATTTCATCTTCATTCTTCGCTGATTGGATTTTTTGGTCTGCTGGCATGTCACAGTCACACGTAGAGAGATAATTGATTGGGAACTGCCATTAAGAGGCAATGCTGTCTCAAGTTTGTGCTTACGAAGAGGAAACATGGCTGGTGACGCGTACGCTACCTAATAATCAATTATACTTTCCTCCTGATACAGAGTGGAGATGAAATGTCTGCTTCGATCCTCCTGTCCGTCCTTAAGCCGTGAACTCTTGTCTCAACCTTCCGTTCATCGACTCCCTGTTTTCTTCCCTCCTTTGCATTTCTCTCTCTACAATGTGCATTTAACATTTCCTCTCTCTCTCCTTGTTAGTCTCTTCTGTTCGCCCGTCTGCGTTCCGGCCTACCCATTATACAAAATAAAATTGAAGCAGTACGTAGAAAAAAATAATAACGCGTAACAAAGTTTACTGATGAATTCAAGGGAACAGGAAAGTCATAGAAATGTTGTGCAAAGTATTTCTTGATTTTAAATCTAATGATGCTATACGCACTACTCTCAAACAGACATTATTAACATGTAGTACTTGACGTGCGTGCTATTCGCTATCAAACGGTGCACAATTGTTTCATTGGTACTGGGGAACAGTCAAATCATTTGCCCGAGGTAGGAGGGAAGACCTAAGGAACTGTTGTCCCAGACGGAAGGCCGACGTCTTCCCTGCTATGTATCGAGGGGCAATGATTTGACTGTTCCCACAGTACCAATGAAACAAATGATTTATTACCGGATTTCTATTCAAGGAACTACTTCCTAATTTGTACAAACAAAACATCAAAAAGAAAATGAATGTATTTCTGGAACTAAAAAGTAAACATGCTCAGACTTCTTGGCGTACAAACGTAGAATTTGCAAAGAAACTCGTTTCATAATTCTCATCAATAATTTTTACATCGATGTCTTTCTCGTCGCAGTATTTCTAAGAAAGTCAACATTGCCTTGGATCATGTTTTAATACATCTATCAATGAGTACGACTGGGCGTTGGACGTGCGCTCCATGCGCTATCAAACAGTATGGTTGGACGTACGCTCTGTGCGCTATCAAGCAGTACGGTTGGACGTGCGCTCTGTGCGCTATTAAGCAGTACGGTTGGACGGGCGCTCTGTGCGCTATTAAGCAGTACGGTTAGACGTGCGCTCTGTGTGCTATCAAACAGTACGGTTAGACGTGTGCTCTGTGTGCTATCAAACAGTACGGTTAGACGTGCGCTCTGTGCGCTATCAAACAGTACGGTTGGACGTGCGCTCTGTGCGCTATCAAGCAGTACCGTTAGACGTGCGCTCTGTGCGCTATCAAACAGTACGGTTGGACGTGCGCTCTGTGTGCTATCAAACAGTACGGTTGGACGTGCGCTCTGTGTGCTATCAAAAAGTACGGTTGGACTTGCGCTCTGTGCGCTATCAAACAGTACGGTTAGACGTGCGCTCTGTGCGCTATCAAACAGTACGGTTGGACGTGCGCTCTGTGCGCTATCAAGCAGTACCGTTAGACGTGCGCTCTTTTCGCTATTAAGCAGTACGGTTAGACGTGCGCTCTGTGTGCTATCAAACAGTACGGTTGGACGTGCGCTCTGTGTGCTATCAAGCAGTACGGTTGGACGTGCGCTCTGTGTGCTATCAAGCAGTACGGTTAGACGTGCGCTCTGTGCGCTATCAATCAGTACGGTTGGACGTGCGCTCTGTGTGCTATCAAGCAGTACGGTTAGACGTGCGCTCTGTGTGATATCAAGCAGTACGGTTAGACGTGCGCTCTGTGTGCTATCAAACAGTACGGTTGGACGTGCGCTCTGTGCGCTATCAAACAGTACGGTTGGACGTGCGCTCTGTGTGCTATCAAACAGTACGGTTGGACATGCGCTCTGTGTGCTATCAAACAGTACGGTTAGACGTGCGCTCTGTGCGCTATCAAACAGTACGGTTAGACGTGCGCTCTGTGTGCTATCAAACAGTACGGTTGGACGTGCGCTCTGTGTGCTATCAAGCAGTACGGTTGGACGTGCGCTCTGTGTGCTATCAAAAAGTACGGTTGGACTTGCGCTCTGTGCGCTATCAAACAGTACGGTTAGACGTGCGCTCTGTGCGCTATCAAGCAGTACGGTTGGACGTGCGCTCTGTGTGCTATCAAGCAGTACGGTTAGACGTGCGCTCTGTGTGCTATCAAACAGTACGGTTGGACTTGCGCTCTGTGCGCTATCAAGCAGTACGGTTAGACGTGCGCTCTGTGTGCTATCAAACAGTACGGTTGGACGTGCGCTCTGTGTGCTATCAAGCAGTACGGTTGGACATGCGCTCTGTGTGCTATCAAACAGTACGGTTAGACGTGCGCTCTGTGCGCTATCAAGCAGTACGGTTAGACGTGCGCTCTGTGTGCTATCAAACAGTACGGTTGGACGTGCGCTCTGTGCGCTATCAAACAGTACGGTTGGACGTGTGCTCTGTGCGCTATCAAACAGTACGGTTGGACGTGCGCTCTGTGCGCTATCAAACAGTACGGTTGGACGTGCGCTCTGTGCGCTATCAAACAGTACGGTTGGACGTGCGCTCTGTGCGCTATCAAACAGTACGGTTGGACGTGCGCTCTGTGTGCTATCAAACAGTACGGTTGGACGTGCGCTCTGTGTGCTATCAAACAGTACGGTTGGACGTGTGCTCTGTGTGCTATCAAACAGTACGGTTGAACGTGCGCTCTGTGCGCTATCAAACAGTTCGGTTGGACGTGCGCTCTGTGCGCTATCAAACAGTACGGTTAGACGTGCGCTCTGTGTGCTATCAAACAGTACGGTTAGACGTGCGCTCTGTGTGCTATCAAACAGTACGGTTGGACGTGCGCTCTGTGTGCTATCAAGCAGTACGGTTGGACGTGCGCTCTGTGTGCTATCAAAAAGTACGGTTGGACTTGCGCTCTGTGCGCTATCAAACAGTACGGTTAGACGTGCGCTCTGTGCGCTATCAAGCAGTACGGTTGGACGTGCGCTCTGTGTGCTATCAAGCAGTACGGTTAGACGTGCGCTCTGTGTGCTATCAAACAGTACGGTTGGACTTGCGCTCTGTGCGCTATCAAGCAGTACGGTTAGACGTGCGCTCTGTGTGCTATCAAACAGTACGGTTGGACGTGCGCTCTGTGTGCTATCAAGCAGTACGGTTGGACATGCGCTCTGTGTGCTATCAAACAGTACGGTTAGACGTGCGCTCTGTGCGCTATCAAGCAGTACGGTTAGACGTGCGCTCTGTGTGCTATCAAACAGTACGGTTGGACGTGCGCTCTGTGCGCTATCAAACAGTACGGTTGGACGTGTGCTCTGTGCGCTATCAAACAGTACGGTTGGACGTGCGCTCTGTGCGCTATCAAACAGTACGGTTGGACGTGCGCTCTGTGCGCTATCAAACAGTACGGTTGGACGTGCGCTCTGTGCGCTATCAAACAGTACGGTTGGACGTGCGCTCTGTGTGCTATCAAACAGTACGGTTGGACGTGCGCTCTGTGTGCTATCAAACAGTACGGTTGGACGTGTGCTCTGTGTGCTATCAAACAGTACGGTTGAACGTGCGCTCTGTGCGCTATCAAACAGTTCGGTTGGACGTGCGCTCTGTGCGCTATCAAACAGTACGGTTAGACGTGCGCTCTGTGTGCTATCAAACAGTACGGTTAGACGTGCGCTCTGTGTGCTATCAAACAGTACGGTTAGACGTGCGCTCTGTGCGCTATCAAACAGTACGGTTGGACGTGCGCTCTGTGTGCTATCAAGCAGTACCGTTAGACGTGCGCTCTGTGTGCTATCAAACAGTACGGTTGGACGTGCGCTCTGTGTGTTATCAAACAGTATGGTTAGACGTGTGCTCTGTGCGCTATCAAACAGTACGGTTGGACGTGCGCTCTGTGTGCTATCAAACAGTACGGTTGGACGTGCGCTCTGTGTGCTATCAAACAGTACGGTTAGACGTGCGCTCTGTGCGCTATCAAACAGTACGGTTAGACGTGCGCTCTGTGTGCTATCAAACAGTACGATTAGACGTGCGCTCTGTGCGCTATCAAAAAGTACGGTTGAACGTGCGCTCTGTGTGTTATCAAACAGTACGGTTGGACGTGCGCTCTGTGTGCTATCAAGCAGTACCGTTAGACGTGCGCTCTGTGTGCTATCAAGCAGTACGGTTAGACGTGCGCTCTGTGCGCTATCAAACAGTACGGTTGGACGTGCGCTCTGTGTGCTATCAAACAGTACGGTTGGACGTGCGCTCTGTGCGCTATCAAACAGTACGGTTGGACGTGCGCTCTGTGTGCTATCAAACAGTACGGTTGGACGTGCGCTCTGTGTGCTATCAAACAGTACGGTTGGACGTGCGCTCTGTGCGCTATCAAACAGTACGGTTGGACGTGCGCTCTGTGTGCTATCAAACAGTACGGTTGGACGTGCGCTCTGTGTGTTATCAAACAGTATGGTTAGACGTGTGCTCTGTGCGCTATCAAACAGTACGGTTGGACGTGCGCTCTGTGTGCTATCAAACAGTACGGTTGGACGTGCGCTCTGTGTGCTATCAAACAGTACGGTTAGACGTGCGCTCTGTGCGCTATCAAACAGTACGGTTAGACGTGCGTTCTGTGCGCTATCAAACAGTACGGTTAGACGTGCGCTCTGTGCGCTATCAAACAGTACGAAACACCATATCTTCGACAGTCCAGCAAACAAAACATGAAAAGTCTTGATTCTTTACATTCGACACAGTTTTCCCCTTCCTAAAGAACGGCACTGGTTCTATTGGGGCTTACATGTACTTTTGATTGAATTAGAATGTTTAACATGTTTTTGTATCGTACTCGTAACATACAAATAAAACACTTTGGTTGAACGACTGAATACTTTTGTCTGAAAAAAATAGCTGTATTATTATCAGCAAAGGTCAAAACAATGGAATATTTCAGGCGACGAAATATGATTTCTTAATTAACTTCTGGACTATCGTGATGTTGTGACAGAGAAATCCCCTGCTGACGTGACGTGATTGAATTGTTGACTGGCATGATGGTTTTGTTTGGTGACGTCATTATATTGTTGTGATGTCATTACATTTTTTTCAGCTCGTGTTATCTGTCATTCCCAAGGAGGTGACAGAGAAATTTGAACAGGTAAAAGTGCAGAAAAACCTGTGAATGATGGGAGAATATAACACCATTTAATACAGTGATACAGTGATGTTCGAGTGTGAGGACAAGCGTCAAAATGACGCTGATCACACGTGTCTTCTGGATGTTGAGATAGAAAGGAGTGGACTTTTAGCGGAGGTAATCTGATATTTGGCATGAATAGATAATGTGGCTGCCGGTGGGGGTGGGGGGGGGGGGGCAGGTTCCTTCATTATAATTAATAATATTTACACCTCTCCCTTCTTGAGCTTAGTAAACTCTGACTGCGAATACATTAGTGTATACGCAATGAAAAAAGGCTCAGCGGATTGATATTTGTTCAAACATGGCGTCGTTCACGCTTCAGAACAATAAATATTCGCTGACGGTCATAGTTTGGTTCTTTCAAGAATTTGAAACATGGAATATATATGGAATCCATTTCCTCTGACTATACAATAAAAGATTTCTGGAAAACTATTGATTCCAATGGATGTGCATTCGAAATTCTTTGACGGTAACGCAAACATGGCGGCGCCCAGCAGTTGTGACGTCCTACGTCGGACCGCGTCACAACCAGATCACTGTGTCAATGCGTGTACATAACGACCGTTATAAATAAATAAATAAATTCGAAGTGCTAGTAATATCATTTAATACCAAATTTGCAAATGATGTAATGAAGAAAAATAGTGTTGTTCACTGTGTATTTTTTAAACTTAGCAATATATCGATGAAGATTCAGTGGGACTATAATATCTTACATGTAGCAACCACGGTCATCATAGTTACCAGCATAGCAACCCGCTTCGAATGTTTTTTCTTCATATAACATTTGAAAATGTATAATGATGTAAATATAAGGATTGTACCTCATTTTGACTGCGTATACGGTAGCTAACGCGCACCATAGAATATGTTCGTTGCCAACTGCGGGCATACTACAAATGTACCGTATACGCAGTCAAAATGAGGTACAATCCTTATTTATATTTACTATTGCCGATACAAGATCACTTAAACCTCCTGTAATAATCATCTTTCACATGCTTGATCTAAAATCTCCTATCTACCACTGATTGTAACTTTAAATCTCATGTCAAACAGGTTGAGTCGAGCGTGCAGGTGTACAAGGCTAATTAAGCCGGGTTAGGGTAGGAGACTTAGGGTCTGTTTGTACCAGTACAGTCGACACACATTAGTCTTTGTACTGTTGGAATGCATCTAAAATGGTTCATTCACGTAAACCTGGACTGCAGACAGACAGCATGTGTTACACCTACGAACGAACAAGGTCCGTACACATGTCCATGTTTATAAACGTGCTAGTGTATTAACATGGAATGCCCTTGATTGGCAGATCGGGGAGTAATACTGTAAAATAGAACAAGGTCTGTGTATCAGATCACATGTAGACTACTGGAAAACGTATTTACTTCAATTTCCTAAGTTAGGGTAAATTCTAATTCAATCAAAAGTACATGTAAGCTCATTTCTTGGGCGCCTGACAGCTGTTTCATTCTAGGTAACTTATATTTCGGCCGTAACATTTTTACTTCACTCGGTATATATGTTCAGCTATTCGTACATGTATGTCATTTTATAAAGGCAAATCTGTGTGGAGTTAAAACCCATTTCGTGGGGTCTGGGTTGGGGTAAGGGTGGGGTCTTGTTTGGGGTGAGTGTGGGGCTGGTTTGGGGGAGGGCGGGGCTAGTTTCGGGTGTGGGGTGGGGGCTGGTTTGAGATGAGGATGGGAGCTGGTTTGGGGTGAAGGGTGGGGCTGGTTGGGGGCGAGGGATGGGGGGCTGGTTTGGGGTGAGGTTTGGGCTTGTTTAGGGTGAGGGTGGGGGCTGGTTTGGTTTGGGGTGATGGTAGGGGCTGTTTTGGGGTGAGGTTGGGGCTGGTTTAGGGTGAGGGATGGCGGCTGATTTGGGGGATATGTTAAGTTGGGTTGTGTTAGGACTGGTCACAATGTTTAAAGGCCCAATATACGTAACTTCAGGAATTTTTTCGGGTTTCTGAAAAATTATGAAAAAAAAAATCCAGTTGATAACCATGCAAAAATAAGTCTAAAACGAAGTAAACCGGAGCGGTAACTAACAAGAAACTATTGACAAAAAATTCCAAAGAATTGAAAAATATTCAGGAGTTGCCCACTTCAACAACAAACCAAAGGTAGAAGACAGCTCAGAACGGACGCGTGTTTACCAATACCAAGTTTTAACTGCCGCTGTACCGGTAACCGCGTCAGAATTCATCTTGAATATTGCTGATATCAGTTAATCTTAGCTAAATCTATAAATATAATAAGTTATTAGGCTTAATTTTCGCTTCAAGTTTTGCGGAAAGTTACATATATTTGGCCTTTAAGCTATCTATCGCTGGTTATTAAAGAGAAACCTGTTATATTGTTATACTTGTTTTTTGATGACTAGAGTTGCATGTAATTGATAACCAGATAAATCTGTCGAACTGACAATAAGACCCCCGGATAAAATGAACGTATAGTCTGTTTATAGAAGTACACGTTAAAATATTCCCTGGCATCGTTCTTTATACAGAGTGTAACGCTGTAACGTTACAGTCCTTGGTAGACGTTTAAACTGGAACGATCAACTCCCAAATTAGTTCAAAATTCTGCAGGAATTATCTAGAGAAATGATATACATTCGACCAAAGTTATACAGACCTTCACTCTACAATAATTATCTAGAGAGATGATATACGTTCGACCAAAGTTATACAGACCTTTACTCTACAGGTATTATCTAGAGATGATATACATTCGACCAAAGTTATACAGACCTTTACTCTACAGGTATTATCTAGAGATGATATACATTCGACCAAAGTTATACAGACCTTTACTCAACAAGATTGATCTAGAGAGATGATATACGTTCGACCAAAGTTATACAGACCTTTACTCTACAGGTATTATCTAGAGATGATATACATTCGACCAAAGTTATACAGACCTTTACTCTACAGGTATTATCTAGAGATGATATACGTTCGACCAAAGTTATACAGACCTTTACTCTACAGGTATTATCTAGAGAGATGATATGCATTCGACCAAAGTTATACAGACCTTTACTCTACATGTATTATCTAGAGAGATGATATACATTCGACCAAAGTTATACAGACCTTTACTCTACAGGTATTATCTAGAGATGATATACATTCGACCAAAGTTATACAGACCTTTACTCTACAGGTATTATCTAGAGATGATATACATTCGACCAAAGTTATACAGACCTTTACTCTACAGGTATTATCTAGAGATGATATACATTCGACCAAAGTTATACAGACCTTTACTCTACAGGTATTATCTAGAGATGATATACATTCGACCAAAGTTATACAGACCTTCACTCTACAAGAATTATCTAGAGATGATATACGTTCGACCAAAGTTATACAGACCTTTACTCTACAAGATTGATCTAGAGAGATGATATACGTTCGACCAAAGTTATACAGACCTTTACTCTACAGGTATTATCTAGAGATGATATACATTCGACCAAAGTTATACAGACCTTTAATCTACAAGATTGATCTAGAGAGATGATATACGTTCGACCAAAGTTATACAGACCTTTACTCTACAAGATTGATCTAGAGATGATATACGTTCGACCAAAGTTATACAGACCTTTACTCTACAGGTATTATCTAGAGAGATGATATGCATTCGACCAAAGTTATACAGACCTTTACTCTACATGTATTATCTAGAGAGATGATATACATTCGACCAAAGTTATACAGACCTTTACTCTACAGGTATTATCTAGAGAGATGATATACATTCGACCAAAGTTATACAGACCTTTACTCTACAAGAATTATCTAGAGATGATATACATTCGACCAAAGTTATACAGACCTTTACTCTACAGGTATTATCTAGAGATGATATACATTCGACCAAAGTTATACAGACCTTTACTCTACAGGTATTATCTAGAGATGATATACATTCGACCAAAGTTATACAGACCTTTACTCTACAGGTATTATCTAGAGATGATATACATTCGACCAAAGTTATACAGACCTTTACTCTTTAATGACCATAGGTGTGAGATAGAGAAAGTCCACTCTCGAGATGTTCAAATTTGGCAAAACCCTCGGCAAAGCCTGGGGGTTTACCAAAGAAAACCAATTCAGTTGGAATTTCCCTATCCTACACCCCACGTCATGAGAGAGTATTATACTATAGATACCTTATATGTTTGTAGGAAACTAGACATTCCATATGTGTAGCCGAAATTATCCAAAACATTCTTATTGTAGTTACACTCGATTTTGTACCTGGTAAGTCAAATCACAAGCTACGGTCAATCAGGGCCCACCATGATTTTGGTGGTAGAGGGAAACTGGAGTACGAACACTAACCTGCAGCCGTTACTTAGCAACAGCCACAGCTTGTACCCACTCGACCACCTTGGCTAATTTCTCCATTCTTAATCGATTATCTTTGCATCCCATATTGTCGCCTTTGCAATTAGAGACTTATATCAATATATTCTATATATGATATATATGAAAGAAAAAATGAAAATAAAGATTCGTGCCTTCGGGTACTCCGGTTTCCTCCCACAATAAGACCCTCCGCTAACATCCAGGTCAACAAAGGTGATTAATGTAAGTTGGATAATTGGTTTCATAATTGTTGTAAAATAAATAAAGTTTATATTTGAGAAGCCGATTAGGACTGCGACAGTATGGTATCACCAGGCCGTATGTGTACCTGTCCTATAACGGGCGTGACCGGTATAGGTAGAAGAGGAGGATCATTCTGTAGGTGGTTAGATAGCTTGTGTATGAGTACCTCCCCACTCCCCCTCCTCTGTCCCGGGGTATTTTTGGCAGACTGGTCTGGATATATTGTAGTCCCCGTAATGCCCTGGTTTGTACGCTATCAATGCTACAGCTGATATTTGTGATGTGTGTATACAGGAGTACCGGGAGACCCGGAGTCAATTCGGTGAAAGGCGATCAAGTTATAGACGGGATATGCTCCCACTTTTAACTGAGTTGTTTGTTCTGTTTGTTTATGGTTTACGTCTGATTTTAGTGATGCAGGATAGCCGGAGTTCCCGGTAAAAACCACTGACCTACGGCCAGTACCTGGCACTGCCTAAGGTAGGCCTCAAACCCACAACACAGCTACCCCTTATGTGGAGAGCTAATGGAAACAGACGGCATTTACCTGTTCAAGTTTGTATTACCATTTAAAAAATATATGTTCGGTCATTTTTGACTGTTTCTGGCTTTTCGTCCAGTTCAGCTGTACCGGCAAAAAACAATGAAAACCGTGTTGCTGGTCAGAGCGAACTGTTACCAGAGGCGTAGAATGCGATGCGCAGAAATCTCTCCACAACCGTTCAAGCGTCTCCGTGACCGCAATTCAATGTTGCTTACGCAGCAACGAATGGGCTTGAGGGCATTGCTTTGAATTTTAATTATGAAATTTATTAAGAACGCATGTTTCCGGTTTAACGTTTACGTCATGTAGGGCATAACGATGACATTTACTTCCGGTTCATTGTCTTTTTTGAGTTTTCATTTTACGTTTATTTTACTTTAGGTGTAAAATGTTGAACTAACGTTTACTGTACTTACTTCCGGTGTAGTGTTAAAAAGCTGTGGATGGTATATTATTTGCTATTACTTGCGGTGTATTGTGAAAGAGATGTGGATGGTATAATGTTTACTATTACTTCCGGTATATTGGTAAAGAACTGTGGATAGTATAATATTTATTTTAGTTTTGGTGTTTTGAATTAGAAATGTGGATGGCGTGACTTTTATTTACCTTTCGGTATGTTGTTAAATAACTGTGGATGGTATAGTGTTTACTATTACGTCCTGTGTATTGTTGAAAAACGGTCGATGGTATGGCATTTATTTATTTATTTATTTATTTTACTTCCGGTGTATTGCTGACGAACTGTGGATGGTGTTGGTCCAGGTAGAGCGTAAGATTGTACCTGCTTTCCCCTTACTTATTGCAGGAGTCGTAAGAGGCGACAAAATTGGGGATCTTAGTTTCTTCTTCCTAATGTCCCTAGACTGCGCCTGACATCGAGTCTTTAGTTGAGCGTTTGCCTCGGTGAGCAAGGCTATGGGTTTAGTCATCTTGGCGAGACACACCAGAGTCTAAAAATGTTGGTTACTACTCCCTGTAGTGTTAGAGGTTCAGCATTGCGGGAGTGGAACAACTGGTTCACCCGTTGTCAGTCTGTGACCGGCTGGATGATCTGCTGGGGGCCTTCGGCAGTATACTTCAGTGTGGTAGCACTTTAAATTGGCAAAAGATGCGGACTATCGCAATAAAACTTAAACGGACATAGCGCAGCCTCCCAAATACACACGCAATCAGCACATACACTCAGGTCGCATACACCGGGAGTCCTTTAATTACCTTAGCGGTAAATAGAACCAAATAGGTAAAACCAAATTAAACCATAATTCTACTTTACTTCCGGTGTGTTGTTGGAAGAACTATGGAAAACATCACGTTTACTTCCAGGTAGCTGTTTTAAGAAATATGGTTAATTTACCAGCGTTATCCGGATCTTAAAGTGTCGGTCGTTTTATTATTATCATTCTCCTTTTTTTGGGGGGGGGGGGAGGAGGGGTTATTATAAACATTTATAAAAGAAAATGAAAAGATAAGACCTAGATGCCACTGGCCCCACAGTTATCGATAGTAAAACGTCCATGGTAATTTGGCTGTCTTCTGCTTCCTCTCGGGCCTTAAAATGGTAATTGGTGACACGCCCATGTTTCATTCATATTTAAGGTGTATACTATTGGTAGACTTAAACTAATACTGTTTACAACTAAACAACATGTGAATGATATACTTTGCACGTGCGTCATGCATTGCATTAAATGAAGAGATATCACCAGAATCGTGTGTCTGATGAGTCAGTCGGAGAAAAGCCAGTTTACACTCCGTCATTCATCTATTTGAAAAGGCGTGTTGTGGGAGATTTTAAGATGCCTTGGGTTATTTGCAGCATAATACGTACGTATAAATGGGGGAGTTTTGTGATAAACCGTGTAATTTCACTGACAGTTATATATGCATTACGGGCCTGACGTAATGGATCACGTGACACATGAATTATGTTGTGTTTACAAAACAGTGTTCATTGATAATGTTTGTGACCTGATTTCTGTGCTCCAGAAAGGTAACAATCATAAACCTTGGTAATAGTTACACCCCTTAGTTCCATGCACATCGCTTTTAAACATCAACAAAATATATATTCTTTTCTATCTTTTTTAAATAATGCAATGAAATGAAAATTTCCAAAATTATGAAAGCCATCGCCTGATCATACTTATTGATCGTTGTAGTTGATTCTCGGGACCAGTAGTGTATACTACAGACGTCCCCACTAGTCCCGGGACCAGTAGTGTATACTACAGACGTCCCCACTAGTCCCGGGACCAGAAGTGTATACTACAGACGTCCCCACTAGTCCCGGGACCAGTGGTGTATACTACAGACGTCCCCACTAGTCCCGGGACCAGTGATGTATACTACAGACGTCCCGGGACCAGTAGTGTATACTACAGACCTCCCCACTAGTCCCGGGACCAGAAGTATATACTACAGACGTCCCCACTAGTCCCGGGACCAGTGGTGTATACTACAGACGTCCCCACTAGTCCCGGGACCAGTAGTGTATACTACAGACGTCCCCACTAGTCCCGGGACCAGTGATGTATACTACAGACGTCCCCACTAGTCCCGGGACCAGTGGTGTATACTACAGACGTCCCCACTAGTCCCGGGACCAGTGGTGTATACTACAGACGTCCCCACTAGTCCCGGGACCAGTGATGTATACTACAGACGTCCCCACTAGTCCCGGGACCAGTAGTGTATACTACAGACGTCCCCACTAGTCCCGGGACCAGTAGTGTATACTACAGACGTCCCCACTAGTCCCGGGACCAGTGGTGTATACTACAGACGTCCCCACTAGTCCCGGGACCAGTAGTGTATACTACAGACGTCCCCACTAGTCCCGGGACCAGTGGTGTATACTACAGACGTCCCCACTAGTCCCGGGACCAGTGGTGTATACTACAGACGTCCCCACTGGTCCCGGGACCAGTGGTGTATACTACAGACGTCCCCACTAGTCCCGGGACCAGTGGTGTATACTACAGACGTCCCCACTAGTCCCGGGACCAGTGGTGTATACTACAGACGTCCCCACTGGTCCCGGGACCAGTGGTGTATACTACAGACGTCCCCACTAGTCCCGGGACCAGTAGTGTATACTACAGACGTCCCCACTAGTCCCGGGACCATTGATGTATACTAAAGAAGTCCCCACTAGTCCCGGGACCAGTAGTGTATACTACAGACGTCCCCACTAGTCCCGGGACCAGTGGTGTATACTACAGACGTCCCCACTAGTCCCGGGACCAGTAGTGTATACTAAAGAAGTCCTCACTAGTCCCGGGACCAGTAGTGTATACTACAGACGTCCCCACTAGTCCCGGGACCAGTAGTGTATACTACAGACGTCCCCACTAGTCCCGGGACCAGTAGTGTATACTACAGACGTCCCCACTAGTCCCGGAACCAGTGGTGTATACTACAGACGTCCCCACTGGTCCCGTGACCAGTGGTGTATACTACAGACGTCCCCACTAGTCCCGGAACCAGTGGTGTATACTACAGACGTCCCCACTGGTCCCGTGACCAGTGGTGTATACTACAGACGTCCCCAATAGTCCCGGGACCAGTGATGTATACTACAGACGTCCCCACTAGTCCCGGAACCAGTGGTGTATACTACAGACGTCCCCACTAGTCCCGGAACCAGTGGTGTATACTACAGACGTCCCCACTGGTCCCGTGACCAGTGGTGTATACTACAGACGTCCCCACTAGTCCCGGGATTAGTAGTGTATACTACAGACGTCCCCACTAGTCCCGGGACCAGTAGTGTATACTACAGACGTCCCCACTGGTCCCGTGACCAGTGATGTATACTACAGACGTCCCCAATAGTCCCGGAACCAGTGGTGTATACTACAGACGTCCCCACTGGTCCCGTGACCAGTGGTGTATACTACAGACGTCCCCACTAGTCCCGGGATTAGTAGTGTATACTACAGACGTCCCCACTTGTCCCGGGACCAGTAGTGTATACTACAGACGTCCCCACTAGTCCCGGGACCAGAAGTGTATACTACAGACGTCCCCACTAGTCCCGTGACCAGTGGTGTATACTACAGACGTCCCCACTAGTCCCGGAACCAGTGGTGTATACTACAGACGTCCCCACTGGTCCCGTGACCAGTGGTGTATACTACAGACGTCCCCACTAGTCCCGGGACCAGTGGTGTATACTACAGACGTCCCCACTAGTCCCGGGACCAGTGGTGTATACTACAGACGTCCCCACTAGTCCCGGGACCAGTGATGTATACTAAAGAAGTCCTCACTAGTCCCGGGACCAGTGATGTATACTAAAGAAGTCCTCACTAGTCCCGGGACCAGTGGTGTATACTACAGACGTCCCCACTAGTCCCGGGACCAGTGATGTATACTAAAGAAGTCCTCACTAGTCCCGGGACCAGTGGTGTATACTACAGACGTCCCCACTAGTCCCGGGACCATTGGTGTATACTACAGACGTCCCCACTAGTCCCGGGACCAGTGATGTATACTACAGACGTCCCCACTAGTCCCGGGACCAGTGATGTATACTACAGACGTCCCCACTAGTCCCGGGACCAGTGGTGTATACTACAGACGTCCCCACTAGTCCCGGGACCAGTGGTGTATACTACAGACGTCCCCACTAGTCCCGGGACCAGTGGTGTATACTACAGACGTCCTCACTAGTCCCGGAACCAGTGGTGTATACTACAGACGTCCCCACTAGTCCCGGGACCAGTAGTGTATACTACAGACGTCCCCACTGGTCCCGTGACCAGTAGTGTATACTACAGACGTCCCCACTAGTCCCGGGACCAGTAGTGTATACTACAGACGTCCCCACTAGTCCCGGGACCAGTAGTGTATACTACAGACGTCCCCACTAGTCCCGGGACCAGTGGTGTATACTACAGACGTCCCCACTAGTCCCGGGACCAGTGGTGTATACTACAGACGTCCCCACTAGTCCCGGGACCAGTGGTGTATACTACAGACGTCCCCACTAGTCCCGGGACCAGTGGTGTATACTACAGACGTCCCCACTAGTCCCGGGACCAGTGGTGTATACTACAGACGTCCCCACTAGTCCCGGGACCAGTGGTGTATACTACAGACGTCCCCACTAGTCCCGGGACCAGTGGTGTATACTACAGACGTCCCCACTAGTCCCGGGACCAGTGATGTATACTACAGAAGTCCCCACTAGTCCCGGGACCAGTAGTGTATACTACAGACGTCCCCACTAGTCCCGGGACCAGTAGTGTTTACTACAGAAGTCCCCCTGGTCGGCTGATTGTTGCTGTTCTCGGGCATAGAATACACCTGCCATCTTAATCTCTTGAAATATATTATATATTTCTTTACATAATAAGTCGTTTACATAATTGTATTTGATTGGTGAACAGCGCGCAGTAGGACACAATAGTCTGGAATGTCTCGCCGAGGAGCATGGCGCAGTTTCCCGTAATTAGGACAATTACATCGATGTGATAAAGTCGCTCCGTGTTTGAAATATTTTTATACTACTTATCAAGGTCTGTTAGCCTGAGAAATGCGTTCCTATTTTTAGCTGATTATATCTCAAATAGAATTAAACGTTGCTGGGAATAGCATAGTTCGTATGTTTAAATATCTTACCTGAATTTCTTATCCCTAGATTTGGAAGCTTATTCTGTATATGCGATTGGTATCTCCAACCAAACCCAAATAATATGCTTCATGTTTTATCAATCATCAACCCTACATTGACGAGACAGTGTGAACACCTTTACGACGGTTATTTCAAATTACTTATGAAAAAAATTATGGTTTTAAACAAGAATTTTTTCTTTATTAGAATTGGAGAATACTTTAACTGTCATATGTGAGGGAGCGTTAGAAAATCGGATTGGCTCCCTTATAATTATCAAGGGTTTTTCCTAAATAATGATAAAAACATTTAACTACATCTAAAAGTTACCTTTATCTTACAATTATTAGTACATCCCGCGATCATACAATGTACCTACACCTTATTATATAAAATAATCCTACCTATACTGACAACTTAACCTACAACTAACAATTCTAACCACGACTAAGTTTTACATATAACTAACAATTTTACCCACAAATAACAGCTTTACCTACAACTAATTATATATAATAATCCTATCTATGCTGACAATTTTCCCACAACTTACAATTCTACATACAACGGAAACTTTTACCTACAACTACATGTATTTAGAAATATACATGTACATCTGGCAATCCTACATGTACCTGCAACTGACAATTTTACCTATACCTGACAATTCTACCTATATCTGACAATTCTACCTATACCTGATAATTCTAACTATGCCTGACAATTCTACCTATATCTAACAATTCTATCTATACCTGATAATTCTACCTATAGCTGAATGTCCTGCGTACACCTGACTAGTATACCTATTACTTTTCACAGCTGAATCAATTGATTACCGAACTGTAGTGATAAATGACCACGTCCTTTATTTAGACCAGCCCTTGATGTTAATGTCATTACGAGTGACTTTCTATTACAACACGATATAACAGATAGCCGTTACATCACAGATAAAGAGAAATGTGACCTGTATGTTAACACAAATTAATTAGGATTAAAAGTTAACCTTTAAAACCACATAATGAGTGACGAGAGTTTACAATGACGAATGGCGTCATTATGTCAACATAAACAAACCTGTAGTTTGAACGTAAATGAAAACAGTTAGTAAACCAATCCAAGTCTATATTTGACATTTAGAATATATTCATCATGGCGTCTAATAGAATGTTTTATTTATCAAAATAAACGATCTACCAAGCTGGTAATCGATGCATATACAATATACATAAAATGACGTTTTATTATGAAATGAGATGTGTATATCTATCAATATTATACATGTACCTCATTAATTTACGTGCCTATACAATTCTAGTAGTTGCTCCGGTCAATATTATACAGTTAATTCATGCCCTTTCAGTCAACAGTCAAAACTGTTTCCCAAAGGGGTTGGGACCAACCTCGTGAACTCTTTCCCAAGGCCGGAGGCTCGTGAAAAATATCAAAATATTAGCCCCACTCGTGAAATATATTTCGTATTACTGAATACACTGTTAGATATCCTCTATATTTGGCCCAGAGTCAAGGACTTCGGTAGACGCTATATATTTTGACGTCATGATTGCAGGATGACGTTACATACAATGTGGTGACGGCATTATTCCAGACAATGAGAAAAATGGCATCTGGCCTGATGGTTTGTTGTTTTATTGCATATTATGTGGTCGTGTTGGGTAGAAACGTGACATGCAATATTTGTTATATATAACATTCTGAAAGTGTTGACCTCTGTATCATGACCCACTTGTTCAAAAGATGATTAGAGTAATTACCAGTTAACAATGTTATTCACCCTTTTATATTTCTGACAGTATACAAGGTGCAGCCTCACAATTTTGCGTGTCAACTGACTGTACTGGATATTTGATATCTGGAAAGATGTAACTAAATCTATGGTTTAATTTTAAAGTTATACATTGTAGGATAATTAAAATTCGCACTAATCACTGATTTAGCTAATCACATTTTTGAATAACTGGGCCCGGATGTTTTGTTGTTTTATTTGGTTTCGGTTGGTTCCTCATGTGAATCTTTATTTATTACAGGGGGCCTTTGCTGGGCCAACATCTCGCCGTCCAACACGTGTAGTAACTTGTATAGAGCTAACATTACCCAGGAGGACTGCTGTCGTCGGACTTTCTCCCCCTCCCTCGGGTGGTCACCCTCCGACTTTCTCACTAATGGACAGGTGTTTTACTGGAAGGCGCTGATTAGGGGTATTTCTAATTGTCATCGCTGTCATAGTAAGTACGGGGGATGTGGGCGACTGGGTGTTATCATCAAACATTTGTCTGATAAAAGCAATATCGCGATGTGAAACAAACAATCTCATACAAAAATATTTCAATGATAATACAACAGACAAGAAAGAACATCTGATTATGGTAGGTGTTCTACAATCGTCGCTTCAAATGACGATGCACCACAATGGTTAAAAAATGTCGTGTGATCTAACTGTTCAAGTATGTCAGTATATGAAAATGGTTCATTTCTTGTGTTTATTTGGAACCCCTCTCATGTTTTCATCCTTCCTCCTAGATAGCTGTGCCAACATCCGATGTGCTCCGGGACGTGAGTGCCGGATGCGGAAGGGCGTGCCTAAGTGTGTGTGTCGCCCCCGGTGTACGAACGAGATGCGAAAACGCGGTGCCCTGTGTGGTACCGATAGTGTTAATTATAAAAACTTTTGTCACATGCTCAAAAGAAACTGCAGAAAGAACCAGCAGACTAACATCGCTTACTTCGGCAAGTGTAAACGTGAGTTGTTTATGTTATCTCGGACATGTTTCCAAATCGTCCATCGAGCCAAACGACCTTCAAATAAAACCAAATTCTAAATAAGCCATTTAAACTCAGGATATCCTAACACAAACAAGGTCATACAGGACACAAGGAAGTGTAACGTCCCTCCACAAACAATGTCATAGAGGACACAAGGTTGTGTAACGTCACAACACAAACAAAGTCATACAGGACACAAGGTAGTGTTACGTCACAACACAAACAAGGTCATACAGGACACAAGGTAGTGTTACGTCACAACACAAACAAGGTCATACAGGACACAAGGTAGTGTTACGTCACAACACAAACAAGGCCATACCGGACACAAGGTAGTGTTACGTCACAACACAAACAAGGCCATACCGGACACAAGGTAGTGTAACCTCACAACACAAACAAGGTCATACAGGACACAAGGTAGTGTAACGTCACAACACAAACAATTTCATACAGGACAAAAGGTAGTGTAACGTCACAACACAAACAAGGTCATACAGGACCACAAGGTAGTGTAACGTCCCTACACAAAAAATGTCATAGAGGACACAAGGTTGTGTAACGTCCCTCCACAAACAAGGTCATACAGGACCACAAGGTAGTGTAACGTCCCTACACAAACAATGTCATAGAGGACACAAGGTTGTGTAACGTCCCTACACAAACAATGTCATAGAGGACACAAGGTTGTGTAACGTCCCTACACAAACAATGTCATAGAGGACACAAGGTAGTGTTACGTCACAACACAAACAAGGTCATACAGGACACAAGGTAGTGTAACGTCACAATACAAACAAGGTCATACAGGACCACAAGGTAGTGTAACGTCCCTTCACAAACAATGTCATACAGGACACAAGGTTGTGTAACGTCCCTACACAAACAAGGTCATACAGGACAAAAGGTAGTGTAACGTCACTACACAAACAAGGTCATACAGGACACAAGGTAGTGTAACGTCACAACACAAACAAGGTCATACAGGACACAAGGTAGTGTAACGTCACAACACAACACAAACAAGGTCATACAGGACACAAGGTAGTGTAACCTCACAACACAAACAAGGTCATACAGGACACAAGGTAGTGTAACGTCCCTATACAAACAAGGTCATACAGGACACAAGGTAGTGTAACGTCCCTACACAAACAAGATCATACAGGATACAAGGTAGTGTAACGTCCCTACACAAACAAGGTCATACAGGACACAAGGTAGTGTAACGTCACTACACAAACAAGGTCATACAGGACACAAGGTAGTGTAACGTCCCTACACAAACAAGGTCATACAGGACACAAGGTTGTGTAACGTCACTACACAAACAAAGTCATAGTGGACACGCGGTAGTGTAACGTTACAACACAAACAAGGTCATACAGGACACAAGGTAGTGTAACGTCACTACACAACCAAGGTCATACAGGACCACAGGGTATTGTAACGTCACAACACAAACAATTTCATACAGGACCACAGGGTAGTGAAACGTCACTACACAAACCATGTCATACAGGACCACAGGGTAGTGTAACGTCACTACACAAACAAGGTCATACAGGATACAAGGTTGTGTAACGTCACAACAGAAACAAGGTCATACAGGACAAATAGGGATTGAACGGCGTTTTTTAATTTTCATGCCGGTATGAATGCAAAGCGGTTACATCCATATTGCATGAAGCCCGCTAGGGCTTCATGGTCAATATGGATGTAACCGCTTTGCATTCATACCGGCATGAAAATTAAAACAACGCCGTTCAATTCATATATTTACAATTTTACTACTGAACAATTGTCTAATTTATTTTCTTATTTATTGAACAACTGGTTAATCAACTGCGTTTGTTATTGCGCCGTCCTTTAAACGAAAAAGGCGGAACAGCCATAATTTGCGTAAAATTGGCGCCAATAATCTACCGTAGTCATTTGAACGTTTGCCACGGGGGCGTTCTCCATGTTATCCGAAGCGGAGCCGTAAGACTCCCATTGAACAAGACTAATATATTACGTCATAAGTAATTCACGTGAATGGATGTATTCATACTGTATTCATAATGTATTCATAGTCTAGTGTTTGTTGTTTTCAGTTGGTATGTTCATATAGAGAAGAAACAATCAGAATGTAAATATAAGGTAGTGTAACGTCACAACACAAACAAGGTCATACAGGACACAAGGCAGTGTGACGTCACAACACAAACAAGGTCATACAGGACACAAGGCAGTGTAACGTCACAACACAAACAAGGTCATACAGGACACAAGGTAGTGTAACGTCACAACACAAACAATGTCACACAGGACCACAGAGTAGTGTAACGTCACTACACAAACAAGGTCATACAGGATACAAGATTGTGTAACGTCACAACACAAACAAGGTCATACAGGACACAAGGTAGTGTAACGTCACAACACAAACAAGGTCATACAGGACACAAGGTTGTGTAACGTCACAACACAAACAAGGTCATACAGGACACAAGGTAGTGTAACGTCACAACACAAACAAGGTCATACAGGACACAAGGTAGTGTAACGTCACAACACAAACTAGGTCATACAGGACACAAGGTAGTGTAACGTCACAACACAAACAATGTCATACAGGACCACAAGGTAGTGTAACGTCCCTATACAAACAAAGTCACACAGGACACAAGGTAGTGTAACCTCACAACACAAACAAGGTCATACAGTACACAAGGTAGTGTAACGTCACAACACAAACAAGGTCATACAGGACCACAAGGTAGTGTAACGTCCCTACACAAACAAGGTCATACAGGACACAAGGCAGTGTAACGTCTCTACATAAACAAGGTCATACAGGACCACAAGGTAGTGTAACGTACCTATACAAACAAGGTCATAGATGTCCACACGGTAGTGTAACGTCACAACACAAACAAGGTCATACAGGACCACAAAGTAGTGTAACGTCACAACACAAACAAGGTCATACAGGACACAAGGTAGTGTAACGTCACAACACAAACAAGGTCATACGGGACCACAAAGTAGTGTAACGTCACAACACAAACAAGGTCATACAGGACCACAAAGTAGTGTAACGTCACAACACAAACAAGGTCATACAGGACACAAGGTAGTGTAACGTCACAACACAAACAATGCCATACAGGACCACAAGGTAGTGTAACGTCACAACACAAACAATGTCATAGAGGACACAAGGTAGTGTAACGTCATTACACAAACAAGGTCATACAGGACACAAGGTAGTGTAACGTCACAACACAAACAAGGTCATACAGGACCACAAGGTAGTGTAACGTCACTACACAAACAAGGTCATACAGGACCACAAGGAAGTGTAACGTCTCTACACAAACAAGGTCATACAGGACATAAGGTATTGTAACGTCACAACACAAACAAGGTCATACAGGATACAAGGTAGTGTAACGTCACAACACAAACAAGGTCATACAGGACCACACGTAGTGTAACGTCACAACACAAACAAGGTCATACAGTACACAACGTAGTGTAACGTCACAACACAAACAAGGTCATACACGACACCAGATAGTGTAACGTCCCTATACAAACAAGGTCATACAGGACACAAGGTTGTGTAACGTCACTACACAAACAAAGTCATAGTGGACACGCGGTAGTGTAACGTTACAACACAAACAAGGTCATACAGGACACAAGGTAGTGTAACGTCACTACACAACCAAGGTCACACTGGACACAAGATAGTGTAACGTCACTACACAAACAAGGTCATACAGGACCACACGTAGTGTAACGTCACAACACAAACAAGGTCATACAGTACACAACGTAGTGTAACGTCACAACACAAACAATGTCATACACGACACAAGATAGTGTTACGTCCCTATACAAACAAGGTCATACAGGACACAAGGTTGTGAAACGTCCCTACACAAACAAGGCCATGCAGTACACAAGGTTGTGTAACGTCCCTACACAAACAAGGTCATACAGGACACAAGATAGTGTAACGTCACAACACAAACAAGGTCATACAGGATCACAAGATAGTGTAAAGTTACAACACAAACAAGGTCATACAGGACCACAAGGTAGTGTAACGTCAGCACACAAACTAGGTCATACGAAACCACAAGGTAGTGTAACGTCATTACACAAACAAGGTCATACAGGACCACAGAGTAGTGTAACGTTACAACACAAACAAGGTCATACAGGACACAAGGTAGTGTAACGTCACAACACGAACAATGTCATACAGGACAAAAGGTAGTGTAACGTCACAACACAAACAAGGTCATACAGTACACAACGTAGTGTAACGTCACAACACAAACAAGGTCATACAGGACACAAGGTAGTGTAACGGCACTACACAACCAAGGTCATAATGGACACAAGGAAGTGTAACGTCCCTACACAAACAAGGTCATACAGGACACAAGGTAGTGTAACGTCACAACACAAACAATGTCATACAGGACACAAGATAGTGTAACGTCCCTATACAAACAAGGTCATACAGGACCTCAAGGTAGTGTAACGTCACAACACAAACAAGGTCATACAGGACCACTGTAGTGTAACGTCACAACACAAACAAGATCATACAGGACACAAGGTTGTGTAACGTCATTACACAAACAAGGTCATACAGGACCACAACGTAGTGTAACGTTACAACACAAACAAGGTCATACAGGACACAAGGTAGTGTAACGTCACAACACGAACAATGTCATACAGGAACACAAAGTAGTGTAACGTCACAACACAAACAAGGTCATACAGGACCACAAGGTAGTGTAACGTCACTACACAAACAAGGTCATACAGGACCACAACGTAGTGTAACGTCACAACACAAACAAGGTCATACAGTACACAACGTAGTGTAACGTCACAACACAAACAAGGTCATACAGGACACAAGGTAGTGTAACGGCACTACACAACCAAGGTCATAATGGACACAAGGAAGTGTAACGTCCCTACACAAACAAGGTCATACAGGACACAAGGTAGTGTAACGTCACAACACAAACAATGTCATACACGACACAAGATAGTGTAACGTCCCTATACAAACAAGGTCATACAGGAAACAAGGTTGTGTAACGTCCCTACACAAACAAGGTCATACAGGACCACAAGGTAGTGTAACGTCACTACACAAACAAGGTCATACAGGACCACAAGGTAGTGTAACGTCACAACACAAACAAGGTCATACAGGATACAAAGTAGTGTAACGTCACAACACAAACAATGTCATACAGTACACAACGTAGTGTAACGTCACAACACAAACAAGGTCATACACGACACCAGATAGTGTAACGTCCCTATACAAACAAGGTCATACAGGACACAAGGTTGTGTAACGTCACTACACAAACAAAGTCATAGTGGACACGCGGTAGTGTAACGTTACAACACAAACAAGGTCATACAGGACACAAGGTAGTGTAACGTCACTACACAACCAAGGTCATACTGGACACAAGATAGTGTAACGTCACTACACAAACAAGGTCATACAGGACCACACGTAGTGTAACGTCACAACACAAACAATGTCATACACGACACAAGATAGTGTTACGTCCCTATTCAAACAAGGTCATACAGGACACAAGGTTGTGAAACGTCCTTACACAAACAAGGTCATGCAGTACACAAGGTTGTGTAACGTCCCTACACAAACAAGGTCATACAGGACACAAGATAGTGTAACGTCACAACACAAACAAGGTCATACAGGATCACAAGATAGTGTAAAGTTACAACACAAACAAGGTCATACAGGACCACAAGGTAGTGTAACGTCAGCACATAAACTAGGTCATACGGAACCACAAGGTAGTGTAACGTCATTACACAAACAAGGTCATACAGGACCACAACGTAGTGTAACGTTACAACACAAACAAGGTCATACAGGACACAAGGTAGTGTAACGGCACTACACAACCAAGGTCATAATGGACACAAGGAAGTGTAACGTCCCTACACAAACAAGGTCATACAGGACACAAGGTAGTGTAACGTCACAACACAAACAATGTCATACAGGACACAAGATAGTGTAACGTCCCTATACAAACAAGGTCATACAGGACCTCAAGGTAGTGTAACGTCACAACACAAACAAGGTCATACAGGACCAATGTAGTGTAACGTCACAACACAAACAAGATCATACAGGACACAAGGTTGTGTAACGTCATTACACAAACAAGGTCATACAGGACCACAACGTAGTGTAACGTTACAACACAAACAAGGTCATATAGGACACAAGGTAGTGTAACGTCAC
Organism: Mimachlamys varia; assembly: GCA_947623455.1. Classification (NCBI taxonomy): domain Eukaryota; kingdom Metazoa; phylum Mollusca; class Bivalvia; order Pectinida; family Pectinidae; genus Mimachlamys; species Mimachlamys varia. Next base: position 8,196,232 of record OX392535.1, read on the forward strand.
AACACGAACAATGTCATACAGGACCACAAAGTGGTGTAACGTCACAACACAAACAAGGTCATACAGGACCACAAGGTAGTGTAATGTCACTACACAAACAAGGTCATACAGGACCACAACGTAGTGTAACGTCACAACACAAACAAGGTCATACAGTACACAACGTAGTGTAACGTCACAACACAAACAAGGTCATACAGGACACAAGGTAGTGTAACGGCACTACACAACCAAGGTCATAATGGACACAAGGAAGTGTAACGTCCCTACACAAACAAGGTCATACAGGACACAAGGTAGTGTAACGTCACAACACAAACAATGTCATACACGACACAAGATAGTGTAACGTCCCTATACAAACAAGGTTATACAGGAAACAAGGTTGTGTAACGTCCCTACACAAACAAGGTCATACAGTACACAAGGTTGTGTAACGTCCCTACACAAACAAAGTCATAGTGGACACGCGGTGGTGTAACGTCACAACACAAACAAGGTCATACAGGACACAAGGTAGTGTAACGTCACAACACAAACAAGGTCATACAGGATCACAAGGTAGTGTAACGTTACAACACAAACAAGGTCATACAGGACCACAAGGTTGTGTAACGTCACAACACAAACAAGGTCATACAGGACACAAGGTAGTGTAACGTCACAACACAAACAAGGTCAAACAGGACCACAAGGTAGTGTAACGTCAGCACACAAACTAGGTCATACAGAACCACAAGGCAGTGTAACGTCATTACACACACAAGGTCATACAGGACCACTGTAGTGTAACGTCACAACACAAACAAGATCATACAGGACACAAGGTTGTGTAACGTCATTACACAAACAAGGTCATACAGGACCACAACGTAGTGTAACGTTACAACACAAACAAGGTCATACAGGACACAAGGTAGTGTAACGTCACAACACGAACAATGTCATACATGACCACAAAGTAGTGTAACGTCACTACACAAACAAGGTCATACAGGACCACAAGGTAGTGTAACGTCACAACACAAACAAGGTCTTACAGGACCACAAGGTAGTGTAACGTCACAACACAAACAAAGTCATAGAGGACACAAGGTAGTGTAACGTCACTACACAAACAAGGTCATACAGGACCACACGTAGTGTAACGTCACATCACAAACAAGGTCATACAGTACACAAGGTAGTGTAACGTCACAACACAAACAAAGTCATACAGGACACAAGGTAGTGTAACGTCACAACACAAAAAAGGTCATACAGGACACAAGGTAGTGTAACGTCACAACACAAACAAGGTTATACAGGATAAAAGGTAGTGTAACATCACAGCACAAACAAGGTCAAACAGGACAAAAGGTAGTGTAACGTCACAACACAAACAAGGTCATACAGGACAAAAGGTAGTGTAACGTCACAACACAAACAAGGTCAAACAGGACACAAGGTTGTGTAACGTCACAACACAAACAATGTCATACAGGACACAAGGTTGTGTAACGTCACAACCCAAACAAGGTTATACAGGACACAAGGTAGTGTAACGTCACAACACAAACAATGCCATACAGGACCACAACGTAGTGTAACGGAACAACACAAACAAGGTCATACAGGACCACACGGTAGTGTAACGTCACAACACAAACAATGCCATACAGGACCACAAGGTAGTGTAACGGAACAACAAAAACAAAGACATACAGGACACAAGGTTGTGTAACGTCACAACACAAACAATGCCATACAGGACCACAAGGTTGTGTAACGGAACAACACAAACAAGGTCATACAGGACACAAGGTAGTATAACGGAACAACACAAACAAAAACATACAGGACACAAGGTTGTGTAACGTCACAACACAAACAAGGTCAAACAGGACACAAGGTAGTGTAACGGAACAACACAAACAAAGACATACAGGACACAAGGTTGTGTAACGGAACAACACAAACAATGTCATACAGGACCACAACGTAGTGTAACGGAACAACACAAACAAGGTCATACAGGACAAAAGGTAGTGTAACGTCACAACACAAACAAGGTCATACAGGACACAAGGTTGTGTAACGTCACAACACAAACAATGTCATACAGGACCACAAGGTAGTGTAACGTCCACATTAGATTAGAGATATTTTACAATCGGGTGCATTTAAGGTCGGTCGCGTTGTAGCTACAATCGTACCAGTAAAACTCATGCTAAATATTCATACATTTCACAAATAGAACGTTTTTGAAAAAGAACTACCATACCAAATGTAAACAGTATTCATTGTAAATCTAAAGTTTTCTGTTGGTAGGGGCGTGTAAGAGAGTGAAGTGTCTGGCCGGAACTCGGTGCCTGGAGGACCAGAATGGACTTCCCCATTGTGTCCGATGTCGGTCAGTGTGTCCACCGGTCACTAACCCTAACTACGTGTGTGCAGATGACCAAAAGTCGTACCCCAACGTCTGTCACGTGCGGGCGGCCATATGTGTTCGCCAGACGTCAATACGTATCGCTTATGGAGGCAGATGTAGAGGTGAGGCACTATCACATTTACAACTGTAGTACTCCACAATCCGAACACTGTAGTACCCGACAATCCGGACACTGTACTACTTCACAATCCGAATACTGTAATACTTCACAATCTTAACACTGTAGTACACCACAATCCGTACACTGTAGTACTCCACAATCCGAACCCTGTAGTACTCCACAATCCGAACACTGTAGTACTCCACAATCCGAACACTGTAGTACTCCACAATCTGAACACCGTAGTACTCCACAAACCGAACACTGTAGTACTCCACAATCCGAACACTATAGTACTCCACAATCCGAACACTGTAGTACTCCACAATCCGAACACTGTAGTACTCCACAATCCGAACACTGTAGTACTCCACAATCCGAACACTATAGTACTCCACAATCCGAACACTGTAGTACTCCACAATCCGAACACTGTAGTACTCCACAATCCGAACACTATAGTACTCCACAATCCGAACACTGTAGTACTCCACAATCCGAACACTGTAGTACCCAACAATCCGGACACTGTACTACTTCACAATCCGAACGCTGTAGTACTCCACAATCCGAACACCGTAGTACTCCACAATCCGAACACTGTAGTACTCCACAATCCGAACGCTGTAGTACTCCACAATCCGAACACTGTAGTACTCCACAATCCGAACGCTGTAGTACTCCACAATCCGAACACCGTAGTACTTCACAATCCGAACACTGTAGTACTTCATAATCCGAACACTTTAGTACTCCACAATCCGAACACCGTAGTACTTCACAATCCGAACACTGTAGTACTCCACAATCCGAACACTATAGTACTCCACAATCCGAACACTGTAGTACTCCACAATCCGAACACCGTAGTACTTCACAATCCGAACACTGTAGTACTCCACAATCCGAACACTGTAGTACTCCACAATCCGAACACTGTAGTACTCCACAATCCGAACACTGTAGTACTCCACAATCCGAACACTGTAGTACTTCACAATCCGAACACTGTAGTACTCCACAATCCGAACGCTGTAGTACTCCACAATCCGAACACCGTAGTACTTCATAATCCGAACACTGTAGTACTTCACAATCCGAACACTGTACTACTTCATAATCCGAACCCTGTAGTACTCCACAATCCGAACACTATAGTACTTCATAATCCGAACCCTGTAGTACTCCACAATCCGAACACTATAGTACTTCATAATCCGAACACTGTTGTACTTCACAATCCGAACACTGTACTACTTCATAATCCGAACCCTGTAGTACTCCACAATCCGAACACCGTAGTACTTCATAATCCGAACACTGTAGTACTTCACAATCCGAACACTATAGTACTTCATAATCCGAACCTTGTAGTACTCCACAATCCGAACACTATAGTACTCCACAATCCGAACACTGTAGTACCCCACAATCCGAACACTGTAGTACCCCACAATCCGGACACTGTACTACTTCACAATCTTAACACTGTAGTACTCCACAATCCGAACACTGTAGTACCCCACAATCCGGACACTGTACTACTTAACAATCCGAACACTGTGATACTTCACAATCCGAACACTGTAGTACTCCACAATCCGAACACTGTAGTACTTCACAATCCGAACACTGTAGTACTCCACAATCCGAACACTGTAGTACTTCATAATCCGAACACTGTAGTACTCCACAATCCGAACATTGTAGTACTTCATAATCCGAACACTGTAGTACTCCACAATCCGAACACTGTAGTACTCCACAATCCGAACACTGTAGCACCTCAAATCCGAACACTGTAGTACTTCACAATCTGAACACTGTAGTACTCCACAATCCGAACACTATAGAACTCCACAATCCGAACACTGTAGTACTCCACAATCCGAACACTGTAGTACCCCACAATCCGAACACTGTAGTACCCCACAATCCGGACACTGTACTACTTCACAATCTTAACACTGTAGTACTCCACAATCCGAACACTGTAGTACCCCACAATCCGGACACTGTACTACTTAACAATCCGAACACTGTGATACTTCACAATCCGAACACTGTAGTACTCCACAATCCGAACACTGTAGTACTTCACAATCCGAACACTGTAGTACTCCACAATCCGAACACTGTAGCACCTCAAATCCGAACACTGTAGTACTTCACAATCTGAACACTGTAGTACTCCACAATCCGAACACTATAGAACTCCACAATCCGAACACTGTAGTACTCCACAATCCGAACACTGAAGTACTTCACAATCCGAACACTGTAGTACTTCACAATCCGAACACTGTAGTACTCCACAATCCGAACACTGTAGTAAGCGGGATATGCCATATAAGTTGTAGCCGGTGGCCATTATTGTAAGTATATAAGTTTAACTCGGAATTGTCAGTTCAACCCCGGTAAACTCCAAATTGAACGATGTTATAAACTAAAACTCTTTCCGTACGGGACTGACGTGGGTTAAATAAAACTCGGATTCCTTTATATTCCAGTATGCCTAACGTGTTATATTATATGCACGCCATTCGTAGATTTTAAAGAAGTTGCTCACACATATATGAAAACTGTTCAACGTATCACTTTCATACACATCTGGATCTGTTGAGTATCCATGTTTCTGATAATCTATTAAAAAGGTTGATATCTCGTACTTTCGTAGGTTGAATAAACAATTAAAAGGCGACTTTGATCTAGGTCATCCCCTTCATCACCCGTGTCTCGTGGTATCTCAATTTCTGTCCTATCGGCACAGAAGGTCTAAAGTACAGAGACAAGTATCCCTAAACGTATAAAATCACTGTTTAACGTGGTTAATAAAAGCGTAGGCGTAGGTACTCGAGCGAAGCTCTTGAATGGTAACATATGGTTGCGTTAGCAGAGTTGAGTTGCTTCCCCTTGCTACATGTTTTTCGTCCAGAAGTAACCCTTCAGTGGGGAAACCGGAAACACGTCACATAATTATGTCACACTCGGCCTTCTTAGGTTATTTGCCGAAGGTTGAAAAACAACCTGAATATATCTCTTTGTCGTTGCTTAAGATTTTTTCTCGGTATTATGTAAATCTTATCTCTTAATGAATTAGTAAATTTCATCATAAATAGTTTTAAGAAGATATAATAGACTGGTGATAGCTACGCTTTATAAGGCTTTCCTTTTCAGTTGATCAGGTCTCTGTGGTCTATAGTACCTATTCACTGTAGTTGTTCGTATACACAGTAACCTCCCCTTAAGTTTGTTATTGGTTAGGTTGCTCGTTCGGTTTCTATAGAATATGTCATTTTCTTCATTTAACCTGCGGAGTATCTTCAATTATGAAATAGTTTTAATAATAAAATACTTTCATTTTCATTTAGAGAACGCAACGTGTTCTGACACTATGTGCCCAGAAAACTATCAGTGTTTGGTGAACAGAAATACTCTCCAGCCTCTGTGTGTAAACTGCCGTATGAAGTGTTCGCCGATGTCGACCGTGCCGGTGTGTGGTACGGACGGGGTCAGCTATGACAACTACTGTCAACTGTTCCGCACCGCGTGTGAATCCGGAGTGTTCATCACGACCAAACACAGTGGTCACTGTCACAATCGTAAGTAATCCAAACACAATGGTCACTGTCACGATCGTAAGTAATACGGACACAGTGGTCACTGTCACAGTCGTAAGTAATCCAAACAGTGGTCACTGTCACAGTCGTAAGTAATCCAAACACAGTGGTCACTGTCACAGTCGTAAGTAATACGGACACAGTGGTCACTGTCACGGTCGTAAGTAATACGGACACAATGGTCACTGTCACAGTCGTAAGTAATACGGACACAGTGGTCACAGTCGTAAGTAATACGGACACAGTGGTCACTTTCACGGTCGTAAGTAATACGGACACAATGGTCACTGTCACAGTCGTAAGTAATACGGACACAGTGGTCACAGTCGTAAGTAATACGGACACAGTGGTCACTTTCACAGTCGTAAGTAATACGGACAAAGTGGTCACTGTCACAGTCGTAAGTAATACGGACACAGTGGTCACTGTCACAATCGTAAGTAATCCAAACACAGTGGTCACTGTCACAGTCGTAAGTAATACGGACACAGTGGTCACTGTCACGGTCGTAAGTATTACGGACACAATGGTCACTGTCACAGTCGTAAGTAATACGGACACAGTGGTCACAGTCGTAAGTAATACGGACACAGTGGTCACTTTCACAGTCGTAAGTAATACGGACAAAGTGGTCACTGTCACAGTCGTAAGTAATACGGACACAATGGTCACTGTCACAGTCGTAAGTAATACGGACACAGTGGTCACAGTCGTAAGTAATACGGACACAGTGGTCACTTTCACAGTCGTAAGTAATACGGACAAAGTGGTCACTGTCACAGTCGTAAGTAATACGGACACAGTGGTCACTGTTACAGTCGTAAGTAATACGGACACAGTGGTCACTGTCACAGTCGTAAGCAATACGGACACGGTGGTCAATGTCACAGTCCTAAGTAATACGGACACAGTGGTCACTGTCACAGTCGTAAGTAATCCAAACACAGTGGTCACTGTCACAGTCGTAAGTAATACGGACACAGTGGTCACTGTCATAGCAGTAAGTAATACGGACCAAGTGGTCACTGTCACAGTCGTAAGTAATACGGACCCAGTGGTCACTGTCACAGTCGTAAGTAATACGGACACAGTGGTCACTGTCACAGTCGTAAGTAATACGGACCCAGTGGTCACTGTCACAGTCGTAAGTAATACGGACACACATGTCACTGTCATAGTAGTAAGTAATACGGACACAGTGGTCACTGTCACAGTCGTAAGTAATCCAAACAGTGGTCACTTTCACAGTCGTAAGTAATACGGACACAGTGGTCACTGTCACAGTCGTAAGTAATCCAAACAGTAGTCACTGTCACAGTCGTAAGTAATACGGACACAGTGGTCACTGTCACAGTCGTAAGTAATACGGACACAGTGGTCACTGTCACAGTCGTAAGTGATTCAAACAGTGGTCACTGTCACAGTCGTAAGTAATACGGACACGGTGGTCACTGTCACAGTCGTAAGTAATACGGACACAGTGGTCACTGTCACAGTCGTAAGTAATACGGACACAGTGGTCACTGTCACAGTCGTAAGTAATACGGACACAATGGTCACTGTCACAGTCGTAAGTAATACGGACACAGTGGTCACTGTCACAGTCGTAAGTTATACGGACACAGTGGTCACTGTCACAGTCGTAAGTAATACGGACACAGTGGTCACTGTCACAGTCGTAAGTAATACGGACACAGTGGTCACTGTCACCGTCGTAAGTTATACGGACACAGTGGTCACTGTCACAGTCGTAAGTAATACGGACACAGTGGTCACTGTCATAGTAGTAAGTAATACGGACACAGTGGTCACTGTCATAGTAGTAAGTAATACGGACACAGTGGTCACTGTCACCGTCGTAAGTTATACGGACACAGTGGTCAATGTCACAGTCCTAAGTAATACGGACACAGTGGTCAGTGTCACAGTCGTAAGTAATACGGACACAGTGGTCACTGTCATAGTAGTAAGTAATACGGACACAGTGGTCACTGTCACAGTCGTAAGTAATACGGACACAGTGGTCAATGTCACAGTCGTAAGTAATACTGACACAGTGGTCAGTGTCACAGTCGTAAGTAATACGGACACAGTGGTCACTGTCACAGTCGTAAGTAATACGGACACAGTGGTCACTGTCACAGTCGTAAGTAATACGGACACAGTGGTCACTGTCACAGTCGTAAGTAATACGGACACAATGGTCACTGTCACAGTCGTAAGTAATACGGACACAGTGGTCACTGTCACAGTCGTAAGTAATACGGACCCAGTGGTCACTGTCACAGTCGTAAGTAATACGGACACAGTGGTCACTGTCACAATCGTAAGTAATACGGACACAGTGGTCACTGTCACAGTCGTAAGTAATACGGACACAGTGGTCACTGTCACATTCGTAAGTAATACGGACACAGTGGTCACTGTCACAGTCGTAAGTAATACGGACACAATGGTCACTGTCACAGTCGTAAGTAATACGGACACAGTGGTCACTGTCACAGTCGTAAGTAATACGGACCCAGTGGTCACTGTCACAGTCGTAAGTAATACGGACCCAGTGGTCACTGTCACAGTCGTAAGTAATACGGACACAGTGGTCACTGTCACAGTCGTAAGTAATACGGACACAATGGTCACTGTCACAGTCGTAAGTAATACGGACACAGTGGTCACTGTCACAGTCGTAAGTAATACGGACCCAGTGGTCACTGTCACAGTCGTAAGTAATACGGACCCAGTGGTCACTGTCACAGTCGTAAGTAATACGGACACAGTGGTCACTGTCACAGTCGTAAGTAATACGGACCCAGTGGTCACTGTCACAGTCGTAAGTAATACGGACACAGTGGTCAATGTCATAGTCGTCAGTAGTACGGACACACATGTCACTGTCATAGTAGTAAGTAATACGGACACAGTGGTCACTGTCACAGTCGTAAGTAATCCAAACAGTGGTCACTTTCACAGTCGTAAGTAATACGGACACAGTGGTCACTGTCACAGTCGTAAGTAATACGGACACAGTGGTCACTGTCACAGTCGTAAGTAATACGGACACAGTGGTCACTGTCACAGTCGTAAGTAATTCGGACACAATGGTCACTGTAACAGTCGTAAGTAATCCAAACAGTGGTCACTGTCACAGTCGTAAGTAATACGGACACAGTGGTCAATGTCATAGTCGTCAGTAGTACGGACACACATGTCACTGTCACAGTCGTAAGTAATACGGACCCAGTGGTCACTGTCACAGTCGTAAGTAATACGGACACAGTGGTCAATGTCATAGTCGTCAGTAGTACGGACACACATGTCACTGTCATAGTAGTAAGTAATACGGACACAGTGGTCACTGTCACAGTCGTAAGTAATCCAAACAGTGGTCACTTTCACAGTCGTAAGTAATACGGACACAGTGGTCACTGTCACAGTCGTAAGTAATACGGACACAGTGGTCACTGTCACAGTCGTAAGTAATACGGACACAGTGGTCACTGTCACAGTCGTAAGTAATTCGGACACAATGGTCACTGTAACAGTCGTAAGTAATCCAAACAGTGGTCACTGTCACAGTCGTAAGTAATCCAAACAGTGGTCACTGTCACAGTCGTAAGTAATTCGGACACAATGGTCACTGTAACAGTCGTAAGTAATCCAAACAGTGGTCACTGTCACAGTCGTAAGTAATACAATGACAGTCGTAGTCGTAGGTAAAAATGAAAATACAGTCGAACAATTATTTATCTAACTGCCGTTAACTTTAGTTTCGTACTGCAATCGTCCGTAAAAAAGACATAGTCGCAAAAATGGATGTAGAGGTCTTACGGCGAAAGTGTAAGTAACAAATTACAATGACTGTCATAAAATCCAATGTATGTCATCAAATACAATGTATGTCATAGGTTACAATGTCAGTCATAAAATACAATGTCTGTCATCAAATACAATGTCAGTCATCAAATACAATGTCTGTAATCAAATACAATGCATGTCATAGGTTACAATGTCAGTCATCAAATACAATGCATGTCATAGGTTACAATGTATATCATAGGTTACAATGTATGTCATAGGTTACATTGTCTGTCATAGGTTACAATTTCAGTCATAAAATACAATGTATGTCTTAGGTTACAATGTATATCATAGGTTACAATGTATATCATAAGTTACAATGCATGTCATAGGTTACAATGTATATCATAGGTTACAATGTCAGTCACTATAGAAATATCACTAACAGGCGTAATATGTAGTAGCATTAGTAGGTAAGAATGTTATAGTAGTTACATTAAAGTCTTAAGTTACAGTGTAAGTCGTTTTACTGAGTTTCTATCTGTCCCAATCTCCAATTCATTGTACTGAAAAATATGTATTAATCAGTCGTTATGACCACGGACAAGACCTCAATTATCCAATCAATATATCGATACCCTTCCTTTATTTACTGCAACCTCGATTTTATATTTGTATCGTAGTTTTCAAGTTTTGATAAGGCTGAATTGTGTAAACCCTCTGTGTGTAGTGTAAACGAGTTATATGCTGTGTGACATGACCCATTGACGAAAATGACATCTACATTTAGACAACACATGTGACCTGATCACATTGCACATTGATAGTGTTAGGCCGCATTATGTAATGCAAGCGGTTTGTTGTGAAGCTGCAATTACAATTGTTAAATGCATGCTGACGACAACAATAAGAACATATTTTGGGTCATAGCCATATGTACAGTTCGTTGTCGTCCGCCGTGCGTAAACATTCCCTTTAAGCAACTTCTTCTCCATAACCGAAAGGCCCTAGGTGCTGGTATTATGCATGTAACATGCTTGTATAAAGGGCTACCAAGTTTGTTAAAATGAATGACCTTGATCTTCTTTCAAGGTCACAGGGGTCAAATATGTGAAAATATATTAACAACTTCTTCTCATTAACCGAAAGGCCCTGGGTTCTGATATTTGTCCTGTTAGATGCTGGAATGAAGGGCTACATGTACCATTTTTTTCAAATTAATGACCTCGACCTCCTTCAAGGTTATCGGAGTCGAATGTCTTGACAACTTTTCAAACAACTTTTTCTCAGTAACTTTAAGGCCTATGGTGCTGATATTATACATGTAGCCTGCTGGGATGAAGGGCTACCACCTTGTTAAAATGAATGACATTGACCCACTTTCATGGTCACGGGGTCAAATATGTTAATAACTTCAAGCAACTTCTTCTCAATAACCGAAAAGCCCAGGGTACTGATATTTGGCCTATTGCATGCTGGGATAAAGGGCTACAAAGTTTGTGGGAATGAATTACCTCGACCCAATTTCGAGGTCACGGGGGTAAAATGTTACAAAAATCTTCGAGAAACTTCTTCTCAACACCCGAAACGTCCAGGGTACTGATATTTGGCCCGTAGCATTCTTAAATGAATCGCCGCTACCAAGTTTGTTAAAATGAATGATCTTGACCTTCTTTCAAGGCCACATGGGTCAAATATGTTAACATCATAACCGACTTAAATTATGTATAGTCAGATGACAGTTAAGGTCCTTTGGGCCTCTTGTTTATATATCCGTGTACTATTCTACAGATAATTATAGCTCATTTGATTCGGTGTTGTCCGTCGTCCGTTTTCCGCCACTGATTGGCATCTTCTTCAGAACTGAGTACCCCAGTGTAATTATATTTGGCCAGTCGTACCTGGGACAGAGTGCATTTCCTGTCACAGGGGTCAAAGATGTAAAATAAAATATAAACATCTTCTGATAAACGAGGAGGCCCAGAGTACTGATACTTGGTCAGTGGTACCTGGCACGAAGAACTACACCGTCCCCAAACAAATAGTCTTGACCTAATTTTCAAGGTCACAAGGTTAAAATGTGTTCAAAATTTGAAAACATCTTCTGAATAACCAGAAAGCCAAGGGAAATAATACTTGGCTGGTATATACAAATGCAACTCGCATGAAGTACTATAAAATGTCCTCCAATTGATGGCGATTCAAGATCAACGGGTCATAATATATGCGTAGATAAAGAAGGAAAATGCTGCATTTCATGTATTGCTGATTTTGACACATTATTAATCGTAGACATAGATATTGATTAAATGACTGATTTGATGGGTTGGGTTTTTTTTTCAGGAAAAAGAGCTTTTAACAGAACATGCAAGAAATGCAAGAGAAAAAGAAGAAAACATCGACGACGGCAACACAGACGATATAAGACCAGCGTAGGGTATTACAAAGTAAATGTTTACAGTACGTATATAACACATACCGTAGTAGTTGAGAGTTTGTATATAACACAAACCTTAGTAGTGGAGAGTCTGCATATAACACATACCGTAGTAGTGGAGAGTCTGTATATAACACATACCGTAGTAGTGGAGAGTCTGTATATAACACATACCGTACTTAGTGGAGAGTATCTATATAACACATACCGTAGTAGTGGAGAGTCTGTATATAACACATACCGTACTTAGTGGAGAGTATCTATATAACACATACCGTAGTAGTGGAGAGTCTGTATATAACACATACCGTAGTAGTGGAGAGTCTGTATATAACACATACCGTAGTAGTGGAGAGTCTGTATATAACACATACCGTAGTAGTGGAGAGTCTGTATATAACACATACCGTAGTAGTGGAGAGTCTGTATTTAACACATACCGTAGTAGTGGAGAGTCTGTATATAACACATACCGTAGTAGTGGAGAGTCTGTATAACACATACCGTAGTAGTGGAGAGTCTGTATATAACACATACCGTAGTAGTGGAGAGTCTGCATATAACACATACCGTAGTAGTAAAGAGTATCTATATAACACATACCGTAGTAGTAAAGAGTATCTATATAACACATACCGTAGTAGTAAAGAGTATCTATATAACACATACCGTAGTAGTAAAGAGTATCTATATAACACATACCGTAGTAGTGGAGAGTCTGCATATAACACATACCGTAGTAGTAAAGAGTATCTATATAACACATACCGTAGTAGTGGAGAGTCTGCATATAACACATACCGTAGTAGTAAAGAGTCTGTATATAACACATACCGTAGTCGTGGAGAGTCTGCATATAACACATACCGTAGTAGTAAAGAGTATCTATATAACACATACCGTAGTAGTGGTGAGTCTGTATATAACACATACCGTAGTAGTGGAGAGTCTGTATATAACACATACCGTAGTAGTGGAGAGTCTGTATATAACACATACCGTAGTAGTGGGGAGTCTGTATATAGCACATACCGTAGTAGTGGAGAGTTTGTATATAACACATACCGTAGTAGTGGAGAGTCTGTGTATAACACATACCGTAGTAGTGGAGAGTATCTTTATAACACATACCGTAGTAGTGGTGAGTCTGTATATAACACATACCGTAGTAGTGGTGAGTCTGTGTATAACACATACCGTAGTAGTGGTGAGTTTGTATATAACACATACCGTAGTAGTGGAGAGTCTGTGTATAACACATACCGTAGTAGTGGAGAGTCTGTATATAACACATACCGTAGTAGTGGTGAGTCTGTATATAACACATACCGTAGTAGTGGTGAGTCTGTATATAACACATATCCTAGTAGTGGAGAGTTTGTATATAACACATACATATACCGTAGTCGTGGAGAGTATCTTTATAACACATACCGTAGTAGTGGAGAGTCTGTATAGTTGTGATTGTTATTTCGACGTGTTTTTTTTATATTTTTGTTACTTCGACGGTATGATTTAGTTATTTTACGATATTGAATTGTTGTTATTTTAATATCTTCGACTGTATTGTATTGTTTGAAGAGATGGTTTGATATAATTGCTTTATTTTAATTGTTATTTGACGGTATTTTATTACTGTAATTGTTATTTTGACGTTATTGTATTATTGTGATTGTTATTGGAAGGTTTTTAATTTGTAATTGGTATTTTGATGGTATAGTATTGTTTTAGAGGTGGTTGAGTAGAATCGTTTTGTTGTCATTGTTGTTTTGACGGTATTTGTTTTTAGCTCACCTGGCCCGAAGGGCCAAGTGAGCTTATGTGATGGTGCAGCGTCCGTCGTCCGTCCGTCCGTCCGTCCGTCCGTCCGTCCGTCGTCCGTCCGTCCGTCCGTCCTGCGTCCGTCAACTTTTTCCTTTAAACGACTTCTTCTAAAATACTGAAAGGCCCAGTGACATGAAATTTGGCTGGTAGATTTCTTGGGAGGAGCTGAACAAAGTTTGCGAAAAAAAATCACTTTGACCTAATGTCAAGGTCACAGGGGTCAAAAATGTCGAAACCTTCAAACAACTTCTTCTAAAATACCGTCAGGCATAGAGACTTCATATTTGACCAGTAGCTTCCTTAGATGAAGCCAAATAAAGTTTGCGAAAAGAAATGACCTACCAATATTCAAGGTCACCGTGAGGTTAAATCTATTTTAACCTTTAAACGACTTCTTCTGAAATACCAAAAGCCCTAGAAACATGATATTTGGCTGACATGTCCCTTGGATGAAGCCCGACAAAGTTTGCGAAAAGAAATGACCTTGACTTATATTCAAGGTCACAGGGGTCAAATCTGTTAAAACCTTTAAACGACTTCTTCTGAAATACCAAAAGCCCTAGAAGCATGATATTTGGCTGAAAGGTTCCTTGGATGAAGCCGGACAAAGTTTGCGAAAAGAAATGACCTTGACTTATATTCAAGGTCACAGGAGTCAAATCTGTTAAAACCTGCAAACGACTTCTTCTGAAATACCAAAAGCCCTAGAAGCATGATATTAGGCTGAAAGGTTCCTTGGATGAAGCCCGAGAAAGTTTGCGAAAAGAAATGACCTTGACCTATATTCAAGGTCACAGGGGTCAAATCTGTTAAAACCTTTAAACGACTTCTTCTGAAATACCAAAAGCCCTAGAAGCATGATATTTGGCTGAAAGGTTCCTTGGATGAAGCCGGACAAAGTTTGCGAAAAGAAATGACCTTGACCTATATTCAAGGTCACAGGAGTCAAATCTGTTAAAACCTTTAAACGACTTCTTCTGAAATACCAAAAGCCCTAGAAACATGATATTTGGCTGAAATGTCCCTTGGATGAAGCCCGACAAAGTTTGCGAAAAGAAATGACCTTGACTTATATTCAAGGTCACAGGAGTCAAATCTGTTAAAACCTTTAAACGACTTCTTCTGAAATACCAAAAGCCCTAGAAGCATGATATTTGGCTGAAAGGTTCCTTGGATGAAGCCGGACAAAGTTTGCGAAAAGAAATGACCTTGACCTATATTCAAGGTCACAGGAGTCAAATCTGTTAAAACCTTTAAACGACTTCTTCTGAAATACCAAAAGCCCTAGAAGCATGATATTTGGCTGAAAGGTTCCTTGGATGAAGCCCAACAAAGTTTGCGAAAAGAAATGACCTTGACCTATATTCAAGGTCACAGGGGTCAAATCTGTTAAAACCTTTAAACGACTTTTTCTGAAATACCAAAAGCCCTAGAAGCATGATATTTGGCTGAAAGGTTTCTTGGATGAAGCCGGACAAAGTTTGCGAAAAGAAATGACCTTGACTTATATTCAAGGTCACAGGGGTCAAATCTGTTAAAACATTTAAACGACTTCTTCTGAAATACCAAAAGCCCTAGAAGCATGATATTTGGCTGAAACGTTCTTGGATGAAGCCGGACAAAGTTTGCAAAAAGAAATGACCTTGACCTATATTCAAGGTCACAGGAGTCAAATCTGTTAAAACCTTTAAACGACTTCTTCTGAAATACCAAAAGCCCTAGAAGCATGATATTTAACTGAAAGGTTCCTTGGATCAAGCCGGTCAAAGTTTGCGAAAAGAAATGACCTTGACTTATATTCAAGGTCACAGGGGTCAAATCTGTTAAATACTTTTAAATGACTTCTTCTGAACTACCAAAAGCCCTAGAAGCATGATATTTGGCTGAAAGGTTCCTTGGATGAAGCCGGACAAAGTTTGCGAAAAGAAATGACCTTGACCTATATTCAAGGTCACAGGAGTCAAATCTGTTAAAACCTTTAAACGACTTCTTCTGAAATACCAAAAGCCCTAGAAGCATGATATTTGGCTGAAAGGTTCCTTGGATGAAGCCGGACAAAGTTTGCGAAAAGAAATGACCTTGACTTATATTCAAGGTCACAGGGGTCAAATCTGTTAAAACCTTTAAACGACTTTTTCTGAAATACCAAAAGCCCTAGAAGCATGATATTTGGCTGAAAGGTTCCTTGGATGAAGCCGGACAAAGTTTGCGAAAAGAAATGACCCTGATATATATTCAAGGTCACAGGAGTCAAATCTGTTGAAACCTGCAAACGACTTCTTCTGAAATACCAAAAGCCCTAGAAGCATGATATTTGGCTGAAAGTTTCCCTGGATGAAGCCCGACAAAGTTTGTGAAAAGAAATGACCTTGACCTATATTCAATGTCACAGGGGATAAATCTTTTAAAACCTTTAAACGACTTCTTCTGAAATACCAAAAGCCCTAGAAGCATGATATTTGGCTGAAAGGTTCCTTGGATGAAGCCGGACAAAGTTTGCGAAAAGAAATGACCTTGACCTTTATTCAGGGTCACAGGGGTCAAATCTGTTAAAACCTTTAAACGACTTCTTCTGAAATACCAAAAGCCCTAGAAGCATGATATTTGGCTGAAAGGTTCCTTGGATGAAGCCCGAGAAAGTTTGCGAAAAGAAATTACCCTGACCTATATTCAAGGTCACAGGGGTCAAATCTGTTAAAACCTTTAAACGACTTCTTCTGAAATACCAAAAGCCCTAGAAGCATGATATTTGGCTGAAAGGTTCCTTGGATGAAGCCCGACAAAGTTTGCGAAAAGAAATGACCCTGACCTATATTCAATGTCACAGGGGTCAAATCTTTTAAAACCTTTAAACGACTTCTTCTGAAATACCAAAAGCCCTAGAAGCATGATATTTGGCTGAAAGGTTCCTTGGATGAAGCCGGACAAAGTTTGCGAAAAGAAATGACCTTGACCTATATTCAAGGTCACAGGGGTCAAATCTGTTAAAACATTCAAACAACTTCTTCTGAAGTACCAAAAGCCCTAGAGGCATGACATTTGGCTGAAAGGTTTCTTGGATGAAGCCGGACAAAGTTTGCAAAAAGAAATGACCTTGATCTTGATTTGCCTAGAGACATGATATTTGGCTGGTAGCGTCCTGGGATGAAGCCAAACAAAATTTGAAAATGAAAATGATGTTGTCTTATAAGGTCACAGGGGTAAAATATGTTTAAATCTTAAGATGTTCTTCTAAATGTCTTACATTAAAAGATTTTAGAGGACTTTAGGGTTACACTATAATATAAGTCAGAGATTGATACCAGGTGAGCGATGCAGGCCCATTGGGCCTCTTGTTTATATATATTGGTTTGATGGTGGTTACTTATTTAAATGTTAGGGTTATGTTTAGGGTTAGTGCGATGTAATGTTGTTTAAGTCTTGATTATTTCTAAATAATGTTTGAATTATGACCCGGATATGCTTGAATAACAAAAAGTATAGATAGGAAGTATCAAAATGTGAATTTCATGGCCGCAGACTGCACGTTCTCATCTGGGAGATAACGGCTTGATATTGGGAAACTTTTGACTCTTGCCAACCCCTGGAGCTGTGGGTAGGGGCTCAAATAGGCCAAACTGTGTAAATTTCAAACAAACTTCTTCTTTAGACCCCTATATGCTGGAATGAAATCTTAATATAATCACATTCCCCCCGAGTAGGGATAAAATGTGTTATCTTTTTATAACATTTCGGTTAAAATTAGGGCCCTGCATCAGAGTTACATGCAATTTTGTCAAAAGGTTCAGTAAACAACCAAGGTCTAAGGTCTGGGTCACTTGGTTAAAGGTCAAGGTCAAATTTTGTAAAAGTGATCAAGGTCACTGGTTCAAATGTCAAAGAAAAGTTTGTAGCTTTTCGCTTTTAAGAGGTAATTTTAACCCCAAAATAAAAGAGCTTGGTTTGATCTTTGGACTCATTTCTATGTGTGTTCTGTTCAACAAGTCTGTATCAACGTACATTGTACTATCATAACAGTCTTGGCTGTCATCGAAATCGCTATCGTCACATCATCTACATGATGGTCACGGTATTGACTCGGGAATTGCTTTTTTGGTGACAAGCGCAAAAGTTGTGTCGTGTGATTGGTCAACCAAGAGTTTGTGTCGTGTGACTGGTTAAACAACAGTTGTGTCATGTGACTTGTTAAACAACAGTTGTGTCGTGTGACTGGTTAAACAACAGCTGTGTCGTGTGACTGGTTAAACAACAGTTGTGTCGTGTGACTGGTTAAACAACAGTTGTGTCATGTGACTGGTTAAACAACAGTTGTGTCGTATGACTAGTTAAACAACAGTTGTGTCGTGTGACTGGTTAAACAACAGTTGTGTCATGTGACTGGTTAAACAACAGTTGTGTCGTATGACTAGTTAAACAACAGTTGTGTCGTGTGACTGGTTAAACAACAGTTGTGTCGTGTGACTGGCTAAACAACAGTTGTGTCGTGGGACTGGTTAAACAACAGTTGTGTCGTGTGACTGGTTAAACAACAGTTAGTCGTGTGACTGGTTAAACAACAGTTGTGTCGTGTGACTGATTAAATAACAGCTGTGTCGTGTGACTGGTTAAACAACAGTTGTGTCGTGTGACTGGCTAAACAACAGTTGTGTCGTGTGACTGGTTAAACAACAGTTGTGTCGTGTGACTGGTTAAACAACAGTTAGTCGTGTGACTGGCTAAACAACAGCTGTGTCGTGTGACTGATTAAACAACAGTTGTGTCGTGTGACTGGTTAAACAACAGTTGTGTCGTGTGACTGGCTAAACAACAGCTGTGTCGTGTGACTGGTTAAACAACAGCTGTGTCGTGTGACTGGTTAAACAACAGTTGTGTCGTGTGACTGGTTAAACAACAGTTGTGTCGTGTGACTGGTTAGGACACCAAATTTCGATGTAACGACACAAAAACAAAAGATATGTTTACTAGTATATCAAACCTCAGTTGACGGTCTAGGCCCATGGGCCTCTTGTTTGTTTAACGAGTTCAACGCATCAATGTATAAGAGAATATTTTCTTGATTTTAGACCCACAGAAGTCCGGAAAATCGGAGCGGGTCCTGAAACTGCGAATTATTCCTGGTCCGGAGGGTTTGTCCCGAGATGTAAGCTGACCCTATGCTTGAGCGAGTGACAATAGGAGGTCATTGAGTGCATTCCGAACGAAGAACTGTACGACAGGGATGTTGGTCTGTGATGCTACGGCTTTCTGTGTACTCTATAGTATGTGGTGGCTTATATACCAGAGGAGGATCCTGGCGACTTCAGCTAGGGAGACGTCACAGATATACCAAATACAAGACATGGGCTTCAAAAGGCCTCAGACAAGGGAGTGTACTATCTAAAGCAGTTTATATACGGCTATTGCTAATTTATTGTTTTTGTTTCATTTGATATTATTTCTCAACAATAAAATGTCATTACTCTCTAAATCTCATAGATACATCGTGTGTGTGAATGAAATACTACATTTCTGTTTGTGTTCTGATCAAAACAAATCTGTATCACATTATACTATCATAACAATCTGTACTGTTATCGAAATCGTTATTATCACCTCATCATCTACATGATGGTCACGTTATCGATCCGGGAATTGCTTTTTTTGTGACAAACGCAAGAGTTGTGTCATGTGATTGGCCAAACAAGAGTTTGTGTCGTGTGACTAAATAACAGTTGCGCCATGTAACTGGTCAAACAAGAGTTGTGTCGTGTGACTGGTCAAACAACAGTTGTACTATGTGACATATCCGATAAGAGTTGTGTTAGGTGTCTTTTAACATAGCGCTGTCCCGTTCCAGAAGATGGCGGGCTTGGCTAATGTCGGTGGTGATTGTGAATGTGTACACATGTATATCATAGTAATGCACGTACATGTTAGTAGGTTACATAACTAGGCCACAGACATGGCGTGTTATTTCAGTTTCTCTTACTGTCTATCATTAGATGGTGGTAATTAAAATAAGACATTAAACGTGTATATTACGTGTCTGCCTTTCTGCACTCAGCAAGATAGCCACGGTTTTCTTGGCCTCGACACGTTTCCAGGATCAGATAGTGTAAAGGAAGCCCGTTTGTCACTTAGGAACGTGATAAAAACGTCTACTGCGAGTGTGCCAGAGATGTACTGCCGGAACGTCAGGAGGACAAACTTGGTGAGATAAGGCTGGACACGTTCACTGTACTATCTAGCGTGGCTGCGGATAGCAAGGCGAACACGTCATATGTTCGGACATACCAGCCAACTTACACCAATAGCATAACTCTAATCAGAACGCCTTCAATTAAAAATATCATAATAAATGTGGACGAATACTTACAACAAAGAAGATGTTGTCGATACAAAAACGTTTTTTCTATGTGAAATAGCGAAAACAACTGAACAATAATCAGCGTATCTAATAACATGTAATCTCGGGTCGTAGCTTTAAAGAACTCACACAACTAAATCAGCCTATCACGAAGTGTTTCATACGTTTGTAGTCCCTACCGAAAATTTGTTCCGGCTTAGTACAGTGATTCTGAATAATCTAAATAGATAATTGTTGACATATTCTGCATTGAAGGAAATCTATAGATATTTAACTTGACAAAAATGTATACTTTTGGTAGATTTTGATATGTGATGACGGAATGATATGGGGACAAAAGTCAGAGGGTGTTCCCGTCCCATTTCACTGGTTTGCCATGTAAATTTCCGGTTGTCCGAAGCAGACGCCCGTAGCGATCTAAAATGCCACAAAACTCCTGATAAAATGCCATTTGAAGTCTTTGCCATGTATGTATCTGTGAATCAAGGCAGTTGTCACTAGTGTTGAACTTCAAATATTCAAGTTATTAGCTCTAAAGCTTAGTAATAACACATAGTAAATTATTTAGTTGTGTGAGTCCTTTAATTGTGTATGGATATATTTACATTTCTTCCTTTCTGCAGGCAAGTAAACTCTGACTGCGTATAAATAAGCGTTTACACAATGTAAAAAGGCGCGGCGGATTTATTTCTGTTTCAAATACGGCGCCGTTCACGCTTCATAATAATAACTATTCGATGATAGTCGTTGTTTGGTTCCTTCAACATCTTGAAAAATGGAACATATTTCGGATCTATAACGCGGGATTATTCAATAAATTGATAGTTGTAAAATTCTTACTCCACTGAGGCACATTCAAAATTCCTTGACGGTTATGTTAAAAATGGCGGCTTACTGTTGCGACGTCCAATCGCATCACTACTATACCAGATCATTTTGCCAATGCGTGTACATACTTATAACGACCGTTGTAAGTGAAAAAGTATGTTCGGAATACAAATAATAATATTTCATTAGAAATTTACATGTGTTGAGAATGTCATTAGAGTGTGAAGAATATTGTGTCATGTGTCTGCCGTGTAAGGTCAGTAGAGTGTGACGTATTTTGTGTCATGTATCTGCCGTGTAAGGTCAGTAGAGTGTGACGTATTTTGTGTCATGTATCTGCCGTGTAAGATTAGTAGAGTGTGACGTATTTTGTGTCATGTATCTTCCGTGTAAGGTTAGTAGAGTGTGACGTATTTTGTGTCATGTATCTGCCGTGTAAGGTTAGTAGAGTGTGACGTATTTTGTGCCATGTATCTGCCGTGTAAGGTTAGTAGAGTGTGACGTATTTTGTGCCATGTATCTGCCGTGTAAGGTTAGTAGAGTGTGACGAATATTGTGTCATGTATCTGCCGTGTAAGGTCAGTAGAGTGTGACGTATTTTGTGTCATGTATCTGCCGTGTAAGATTAGTAGAGTGTGACGAATATTGTGTCATGTATCTGCCGTGTAAGGTCAGTAGAGTGTGACGTATTTTGTGTCATGTATCTGCCGTGTAAGGTCAGTAGAGTGTGACGTATTTTGTGCCATGTATCTGCCGTGTAAGGTTAGTAGAGTGTGACGTATTTTGTGTCATGTATCTGCCGTGTAAGGTCAGTAGAGTGTGACGTATTTTGTGTCATGTATCTGCCGTGTAAGGTTAGTAGAGTGTGACGTAATTTGTGTCATATCTCTGCCGTGTAAGGTCAGTAAAGTGTGACGTATTTTGTGTCGCGTCAATGGTGTACGCTCCATGTACAGCCAGTAGAGTGTGACGTAATTTGTGTCATATCTCTGCCGTGTAAGGTCAGTAAAGTGTGACGTATTTTGTGTCGCGTCATTGGTGTACGCGCCATGTACAGCCAGTAGAGTGTGGCGTATTTTGTGTCGCGTCATTGGTGTACGCGCCATGTACAGCCAGTAGAGTGTGACGTATTTTGTGTCGCGTCATTGGTGTACGCGCCATGTACAGCCAGTAGAGTGTGACGTATTTTGTGTCGCGTCATTGGTGTACGCGCCATGTACAGCCAGTAGAGTGTGACGTATTTTGTGTCGCGTCATTGGTGTACGCGCCATGTACAGCCAGTAGAGTGTGACGTATTTTGTGTCGCGTCATTGGTGTACGTGCCATGTACAGCCAGTAGAGTGTGACGTAAGCTGGTTTACGTCTCAGTCTGTCATTAATTTCTGAAATGCGTGTTCATCTTCTTTCTTCTTAATTCAGTTCTTTTATCTTAATGTGTCATCTTTATCATCGTCATTTTCTTTATTTTATTTATGTTTCATTAAAAGCAGAATTTGTTTTGATTGTATTTGTTATTTCCTATTTCACATTTGCACGATCCTGTATCAGGGCCGCTAAAGACCTAGAGCTAAGGACATCTCGATCACGTGATTGGACCGATAATTTCAGCTTTAAATGCATACAGTCATCATATTTATATTTATCTCATAACTGACCCGTTCAGTCATGTCATACGGACATGTCATAGATATGGTATTACACACGTGTAATTACACTAGAGTGACGTCATATGATTGTCTTGGTAGTGAAAATCGTACCGTTAAAGAAGAAATTTGCCTTTCTTATAGAGAATGAAGTTGAGAGTTTTGGTGTATTTTCTCATAAATACAAGTTATGTGATAAATAGAATCTTACACTCGTGTCAATGTTATATGGAATTTATTAAATTCGTTAAACAATTTAATATGTCACTCGCCTAAAGGCTCGTGACATATTGAATTATTGAACTCATTTAATTAATTCCATATTACATCGACACTCATGTAAGATCCTCTATATATATCATATTGATCAAATAAAAAAGGGAAATTCTTGCTCAAGCGAGTCATGAAGCAAGGTCATTATGAATTGGGAAGATTATTTTACGCTTGGAGGCTGAAATGTTCGTTGTATCACGTGACCAACATGCCGGCTTTTTAATTCCATACCATACCCAAAACATTATATGATATTTCTGTGTTAGGAGCTGTTGACTATGTCTGGACACGGATATATCAAAATCATATTTGTTGCTTCAGCACAAGTGAAGTGGTCATGTTGTTTTCTCCACTGGCCGAGTGTTAACGTAGTTCCGTTACCAAGTTAAACCTTTCCTGACACCCCTCATGACTCCTCCTCCTGACGAAGCATCAGGTTTAACACCTGTAGTACCAATGTTGTGACATTTTGATTGCAGACCAATGAAGCAGTGACTTGTTACATACAAACTGTCACCTAAAACATATGTTATAGTCTTCACAGCACCTACTTGCTTCTATAATCAACGAATACATTAAGTGGTAAAAAGGCGTGAAAACCCCGTCAAAATCGATCACTTATCACTTACACTGACAGAGAGATCCTTTTAGCATTGATGGACGGCCGTCCTGCTTTGATGTTTAGTGTTTTTGGATTTATTTCTGTTTAGTCCTTTCTGTCTGAAGAAAGCTGGGGGGAGGAAGGTATTTTGAACAATGCCGGAAGATCGAGACGATTTCTCCGACAGTAAACAGTCGATACGGAGACACTATCGCGACTAGACATATTGTGTCCCGGTTATCTGTAGAGAGCATTGTAAAGGGGCTGGGAAAATATGCGTTACAATTGCACAATTATTTTAGCTTGTAAAACCTGGACAATAACGAAGTTACCGACATAGACTGTTTAAATATTGCACATAGTATGCTGAAGGTCAAGGCTGAAGTCAACGATATCGCCTAAATTGGCCACTTCCCGTGAGAAGCTATTCAACACGTATTCATTTTTAACTCACCTGGCCCTCTTCGGGCCAGGTCCATATTAGCTTATACCGTGGCACGGCGTCCGTCAGTTCGACGTCCGGCGTCAAGTTTTTTAAACAACTTCTTCCCAATAACCAAAGGCAAAGAAGCATGAAAGCTTTTTTGGACAAAGTCCGAAACAGTTTGCGAAAAGGAATTACCTTGACCCTAATTCAAGGCCACATGTGACAAATCTGTTAAAAGAGTATTGATTCTTGCGATTAGCCAAAGGCCTAAAATTATGATATTTGGCTGCAAGGTTCATTGGATGAAGCCCGACAAAGTTTGCGAAAAGAAATGATGTTGAGTCTTATTCAGGTTCAAAGGGGTCAAATCTGCTAAAACTTCAAACGACTTCTTCTGATTAACCAAAAGGCATAGAAGCATGCTACATTTTTTTGTATTTGACTGAAAGTCTCCTGGAATGAAGCCCGACAACGTTTGCTTAAAATGTGACCTTGAACCGTATCCAAGGTCTCAGGGGTCAAATCTGTTAAAATCTATAAACGACATCTTCATATTAACCAAGAGACATAGATGCATGGTATTTGGCTAAAAGGTTCCTTGGATGAAGCACGACAAAGTTTACGGAAAAAAATTGACCAAAATCCAAAGTCACAGGGGTCAAATTTGTCAAAAACCTCCAAATGACTTCTTCTGAAATACCAAAAGCCTAGAGACATGCTATTTGGCCGGTAGTTTCTTTGGAAGGAACTGAACAAAGATTGTCAATGAAAATGACCTTATCTTACTTTCAAGGTCGCATAGGTAAACTATGTTTCAATCTTGAAATCTTCTTCTGAAAGTCTTACAGATACCAATCTTAGGCACCTTGAGGGTTACAATTGAGAGAGGGATACCAGGTGGTTGACGCAGGCCCATTTGGCCTCTTAAGAAACAATCAATACGGTTTTGAAACGTCGGAGTTCTGGCGAAAAAATATAGAAAACGTAAAGTAAGATATCTGTTACTAAGAGTCTAACGAGCAAAGTGTCAGATATTAGGAGTATAGCGAGCAATATGTCTGATTTGACAGTGTGTTTGGGAGCAATTTATCCCATAATATACATCGGTGTTCCGTAGCGAGCAACATATCTGATACGTTGTACGTAAAAGTTTCAGTGAGCAATATGTTGTGAGTTGGCAAAGTTTTCTAGAACAATACATTTGATACATAATAATTATCATAGTTCTAGCCAGCTTTATTTCGAAAACATTTGATACTTAACAAGTTCCCGACGACCGGCCGAAGTTGAAGTACGTATATATATAAACCACAGACAGGTGATCCCCTAGGGTAGATAAGGACCGATATCTATAACGGGTTGATTTTAACGGTAAGCTACTAGATTAGATACAAATTAGAACTCGTGGGATTATGAAATGTTACACCTTAGGCTTTTCTAAAATTGATTGAAAATACTCGAAATCGGAGCTAGCTATATGGGCGTGAGTACATTTTGTTAATGGGGAGATGAAATCGTAAGATACATACTGAACATGAAATTTCCTGAAAAATTATCGGTTAACCAGTTTTAATGATTTAGCATAATATGTGAAAATAACTTATCATGTTGCAAAACTCTCTATATTCTTTATATATTTTATAGAATCAACACGTCTCTCCAAGATAATGTCACATATTGTATAAAACATCAAATTTAACCGATTTCATACAAAACTACAACGATTCCATACAGGTTATATAATGGTAGTGAGGAACATAGGTGACCTATATTGTATTTACCGCCGGAATATCGGAGCTAGAAACCATGACGTCAGCCAGACCCTGATATGTTGTACAGCGTCCTATTGCAATTCAAAAATAGGCAATTAATTTGTTAATTGTCACGCAATGTACATGTATGTCTTTCTGTTTCAAAAGAAAATCATGTTTTCCTTATAAAAAGTCAGACTATCGAATTTAGAATAATATAATAAATACCTTACAAGCAAATATCACTATAACAGCATCCTTCTCCAGGTACTGTATAGTATGGCGACACTTTAAATATGTAAACGACGATTTTATCAGCACCTCATTCAAAAGAAAATAATTAAAGGAAAAAGAGTTAAGTTCGCGTTCCTATCGGCGCAGTCAGGTTAGGCTTTACCAGCTTACATGTACCTCGGACCGAGATATAGACTGGCCGCAAATATGTAGACACCGAAATTGTAATTAGGGTATTAAAATCACCGTGATTATGATATTTAAATCCCAGAAATAATATAAATATATACACAAGTAATACTATTTCAAACATAAGTCTGTTTGCCGCATGCTTGTTTTTCATCACTCGAGAATTTTGAGTGTTCCTGTAGAATGACAGACTCGAATTTAGATGTTTTTGATCCAGGTTCTGTCTATATCAGAGAAATCAAGCCCAGTGAGCCTCCTTTTATCGACAGCGGGTTTTACTAGTTTTAAGTGCGTTATTAAGGAACAAATTTATCACCAAGATTATCAAGATATACGTTTAATGCTAGTATATGTTTCACACAAAAGGAACCTTGCGAGAGACAGTAGAAGTGACTAGCGTTATCACCGTGATTTATGTATATTTAATGAGGAGGAACCGTGGAAAGGCGTGGCTGACTCGCAAACATAACTACTACCCAGATACCAGGCTGGGGACTGAGATACATACATGTAGGGCAGTATAACCACCACCCAGACATCAGGCCGGGGACTGAGATACATACATGTAGGACAGTATAACCACCACCCAGATAACAGGCCGGGGACTGAGATACATACATGTAGGACAGTATAACCACCACCCAGACATCAGGCCGGGGACTGAGATACATAAAGGGCAGTATAACCACCACCCAGACATCAGGCCGGGGACTGAGATACATACATGTAGGACAGTATAACCACCACCCAGATAACAGGCCGGGGACTGAGATACATACATGTAGGGCAGTATAACCACCACCCAGATAACAGGCCGGGGACTGAGATACATACATGTAGGGCAGTATAACCACCACCCAGATAACAGGCCGGGGACTGAGATACATAAAGGGCAGTATAACCACCACCCAGACATCAGGCCGGGGACTGAGATACATACATGTAGGGCAGTATAACTACCACCCAGATATCAGGCCGGGGACTGAGATACATAAAGGGCAGCATAACCACCACCCAGACATCAGGCCGGGGACTGAGATACATACATGTAGGACAGTATAACCACCACCCAGATAGCAGGCCGGGGACTGAGATACATACATGTAGGGCAGTATAACCACCACCCAGATAACAGGCCGGGGACTGAGATACATACATGTAGGGTAGTATAACTACCACCCAGATATCAGTCCGGGGACTGAGATACATACATGTAGGGCAGTATAACCACCACCCAGACATCAGGCCGGGGACAGAGATACATACATGTAGGGTAGTATAACCACCACCCAGACATCAGGCCGGGGACTGAGATACATACATGTAGGACAGTATAACCACCACCCAGATATCAGGCTGGGGACTGAGATACATAAAGGGCAGTATAACCACCACCCAGACATCAGGCCGGGGACTGAGATACATACATGTAGGACAGTATAACCACCACCCAGATATCAGGCTGGGGACTGAGATACATACATGTAGGACAGTATACACCCAGATATCAGGCCGGGGACTGAGATACATACATGTAGGGAAGTATAACCACCACCCAGATAGCAGGCCGGGGACTGAGATACATAAAGGGCAGTATAACCACCACCCAGACATCAGGCCGGGGACTGAGATACATACATGTAGGACAGTATAACCACCACCCAGATATCAGGCTGGGGACTGAGATACATACATGTAGGACAGTATACACCCAGATATCAGGCCGGGGACTGAGATACATACATGTAGGGAAGTATAACCACCACCCAGATATCAGGCCGGGGACTGAGATACATAAAGGGCAGTATAACCACCACCCAGACATCAGGCCGGGGACTGAGATACATACATGTAGGACAGTATAACCACCACCCAGATATCAGGCTGGGGACTGAGATACATACATGTAGGACAGTATACACCCAGATATCAGGCCGGGGACTGAGATACATACATGTAGGCCAGTATAACCACCACCCAGACATCAGGCCGGGGACTGAGATACATACATGTAGGACAGTATAACTACCACCCAGATATCAGTCCGGGGACTGAGATACATACATGTAGGGCAGTATAACCACCACCCAGATACCAGGCTGGGGACTGAGATACATACATGTAGGACAGTATAACCACCACCCAGACATCAGGCCGGGGACTGAGATACATACATGTAGGACAGTATAACCACCACCCAGATATCAGGCTGGGGACTGAGATACATACATGTAGGACAGTATACACCCAGATATCAGGCCGGGGACTGAGATACATACATGTAGGCCAGTATAACCACCACCCAGACATCAGGCCGGGGACTGAGATACATACATGTAGGACAGTATAACTACCACCCAGATATCAGGCCGGGGACTGAGATACATACATGTAGGACAGTATAACCACCACCCAGATATCAGGCCGGGGACTGAGATACATACATGTAGGACAGTATAACCACCACCCAGACATCAGGCCGGGGACTGAGATACATACATGTAGGACAGTATAACCACCACCCAGATATCAGGCCGGGGACTGAGATACATACATGTAGGACAGTATAACCACCACCCAGATATCAGGCCGGGGACTGAGATACATACATGTAGGGCGGTATAACCACCACCCAGATAGCAGGCCGGGGACTGAGATACATAAAGGGCAGTATAACCACCACCCAGATAACAGGCCGGGGACTGAGATACATACATGTAGGACAGTATAACCACCACCCAGATAGCAGGCCGGGGACTGAGATACATAAAGGGCAGTATAACCACCACCCAGATACCAGGCCGGGGACTGAGATACATAAAGGGCAGTATAACTACCACCCAGATATCAGGCCGGGGACTGAGATACATACATGTAGGGAAGTATAACTACCACCCAGATAACAGGCCGGGGACTGAGATACATACATGTAGGACAGTATAACCACCACCCAGATATCAGGCCGGGGACTGAGATACATAAAGGGCAGTATAACCACCACCCAGATATCAGGCCGGGGACTGAGATACATACATGTAGGGCAGTATAACCACCACCCAGACATCAGGCCGGGGACTGAGATACATACATGTAGGGCAGTATAACCACCACCCAGATATCAGGCCGGGGACTGAGATACATACATGTAGGACAGTATAACCACCGCCCAGATATCAGGCCGGGGACTGAGATACATACATGTAGGACAGTATAACCACCACCCAGATATCAGGCCGGGGACTGAGATACATAAAGGGCAGTATAACTACCACCCAGATATCAGGCCGGGGACTGAGATACATACATGTAGGGAAGTATAACTACCACCCAGACATCAGGCCGGGGACTGAGATACATACATGTAGGGCAGTATAACTACCACCCAGATATCAGGCCGGGGACTGAGATACATACATGTAGGGCAGTATAACCACCGCCCAGACATCAGGCCGGGGACTGAGATACATACATGTAGGGCAGTATAACAACCACCCAGATATCAGGCCGGGGACAGAGATACATACATGTAGGACAATATACACCCAGATATCAGGCCGGGGACTGAGATACATACATGTAGGGAAGTATAACCACCGCCCAGATATCAGGCCGGGGACTGAGATACATACATGTAGGACAGTATAACCACCACCCAGATATCAGGCCGGGGACTGAGATACATACATGTAGGGTAGTATAACCACCGCACAGATATCAGGCCGGGGACTGAGATACATACATGTAGGGCGGTATAACCACCACCCAGATATCAGGCCGGGGACTGAGATACATACATGTAGGGTAGTATAACCACCGCACAGATATCAGGCCGGGGACTGAGATACATACATGTAGGACAGTATAACCACCACCCAGATAGCAGGCCGGGGACTGAGATACATAAAGGGCAGTATAACCACCACCCAGATACCAGGCCGGGGACTGAGATACATAAAGGGCAGTATAACTACCACCCAGATATCAGGCCGGGGACTGAGATACATACATGTAGGGAAGTATAACTACCACCCAGATATCAGGCCGGGGACTGAGATACATACATGTAGGGAAGTATAACTACCACCCAGATATCAGGCCGGGGACTGAGATACATACATGTAGGGCAGTATAACCACCACCCAGATAACAGGCCGGGGACTGAGATACATACATAAAGGGCAGTATAACCACCACCCAGATATCAGGCCGGGGACTGAGATACATACATGTAGGGCAGTATAACCACCACCCAGATATCAGGCCGGGGACTGAGATACATACATGTAGGGCAGTATAACCACCACCCAGATAACAGGCCGGGGACTGAGATACATACATGTAGGGCAGTATAACCACCACCCAGACATCAGGCCGGGGACTGAGATACATACATGTAGGGCAGTATAACCACCACCCAGATAACAGGCCGGGGACTGAGATACATACATGTAGGACAATATACACCCAGATATCAGGCCTGGGACTGAGATACATACATGTAGGACAGTATACACCCAGATATCAGGCCGGGGACTGAGATACATACATGTAGGGTAGTATAACCACCGCCCAGATATCAGGCCTGGGACTGAGATACATACATGTAGGACAATATACACCCAGATATCAGGCCTGGGACTGAGATACATACATGTAGGACAGTATAACCACCACCCAGATATCAGGCCGGGGACTGAGATACATACATGTAGGGCGGTATAACCAAGATTACTCACGATCATCAGTTGCCAAGCACTAGGCGTTGGTCATTATTTCCTCGGGTGCTCCGACTCACCTAAACAGCAAAACCTGACAAGTCCTTAGAAAATTCCAATGTATTTCCTATGGGAAAAAACTCGGCAAAAGCCATTTACAGATTCCGACCCAAGATCTTTCACAGCTCCTGACCAAATACATTTCACAGATCCCGGTTAAAGAAATTTCACAGATCCCGGCGAAAGACATTTCACAGATCCAAAACCCAAGACTTTTCACAGATCCCGGCTAAGGACGTTTTCACAGATCCCGGCCAAAGACATTTACAGATCCCATCCCAAGACCAGGAAATCCCAATCCTGTTAGAGGACATGCAAAAATCCAAGAACAGTAAACGTCACGAGTCGCGACCCTAATTCTTTAAAAATCCCCGGCCAGGACCTCGATCTTTAAATGCTACAATATATAAGAAAGCCCAAGACAAGGCTCAAGATCTTTAAACACCTAACAATAGAAAGTCCCGGACCAGGCCCCAGATCTTTAAACACCCAACAATAGAAAGTCCCACACAATGCCCCAGATCTTTAAACACCCAACAATAGAAAGTCCCACACAATGCCCCAGATCTTTAAACACCCAACAATAGAAAGTCCCACACAATGCCCCAGATCTTTAAACACCCAACAATAGAAAGTCCCACACAATGCCCCAGATCTTTAAATATGCATTACAATAGAAAGTCCCGGACCAGGCCATAGATCTTTAAACACCCAACAATAGAAAGTCCCACACCAGGCCATAGATCTTTAAACACCCAACAATAGAAAGTTACGGATCAGGCCCTAGTTCTTTAAACACCCAACAATAGAAAGTCCCACACCAGGCCATAGATCTTTAAACACCCAACAATAGAAAGTTACGGATCAGGCCATAGATCTTTAAACACCCAACAATAGAAAGTCCCACACCAGGCCATAGATCTTTAAACACCCAACAATAGAAAGTCCCGGACCAGGCCCCAGATCTTTAAACACCCAAAAATAGAAAGTCCCATACCAGGCCATAGATCTTTAAACACCCAACAATAGAAAGTCCCACACCAGGCCCCAGATCTTTAAACACCCAACAATAGAAAGTCCCACACCAGGCCCCAGATCTTTAAACACCCAACAATAGAAAGTTACGGATCAGGCCCTAGTTCTTTAAACACCCAACAATAGAAAGTCCCACACAATGCCCCAGATCTTTAAATATGCATTACAATAGAAAGTCCCGGACCAGGCCATAGATCTTTAAACACCCAACAATAGAAAGTCCCACACCAGGCCATAGATCTTTAAACACCCAACAATAGAAAGTTACGGATCAGGCCATAGTTCTTTAAACACCCAGGAATAGAAAGTCCCACACCAGGCCATAGATCTTTAAACACCCAACAATAGAAAGTCCCACACCAGGCCATAGATCTTTAAACACCCAGGAATAGAAAGTCCCACACCAGGCCATAGATCTTTAAACACCCAACAATAGAAAGTTACGGATCAGGCCCTAGTTCTTTAAACACCCAACAATAGAAAGTCCCACACCAGGCCATAGATCTTTAAACACCCAACAATAGAAAGTTACGGATCAGGCCCTAGTTCTTTAAACACCCAGGAATAGAAAGTCCCACACCAGGCCATAGATCTTTAAACACCCAACAATAGAAAGTCCCACACCAGGCCATAGATCTTTAAACACCCAACAATAGAAAGTTACGGATCAGGCCCTAGTTCTTTAAACACCCAGGAATAGAAAGTCCCACACCAGGCAATAGATCTTTAAACACCCAACAATAGAAAGTTACGGATCAGGTCCTAGTTCTTTAAACACCCAGGAATAGAAAGTCCCACACCAGGCCATAGATCTTTAAACACCCAACAATAGAAAGTCCCGGACCAGGCCCCAGATCTTTAAACACCCAACAATAGAAAGTCCCACACCAGGCCATAGATCTTTAAACACCCAACAATAGAAAGTTACGGATCAGGCCATAGATCTTTAAACACCCAACAATAGAAAGTCCCACACCAGGCCATAGATCTTTAAACACCCAACAATAGAAAGTCCCGGACCAGGCCCCAGATCTTTAAACACCCAAAAATAGAAAGTCCCATACCAGGCCATAGATCTTTAAACACCCAACAATAGAAAGTCCCACACCAGGCCCCAGATCTTTAAACACCCAACAATAGAAAGTCCCACACCAGGCCATAGATCTTTAAACACCCAACAATAGAAAGTCCCACACCAGGCCATAGATCTTTAAACACCCAACAATAGAAAGTCCCGGACCAGGCCCCAGATCTTTAAACACCCAACAATAGAAAGTCCCACACAATGCCCCAGATCTGTAAACACCCAACAATAGAAAGTCCCACACCAGGCCATAGATCTTTAAACACCCAACAATAGAAAGTTACGGATCAGGCCCTAGTTCTTTAAACACCCAGGAATAGAAAGTCCCACACCAGGCCATAGATCTTTAAACACCCAACAATAGAAAGTTACGGATCAGGCCATAGATCTTTAAACACCCAGGAATAGAAAGTCCCACACCAGGCAATAGATCTTTAAACACCCAACAATAGAAAGTTACGGATCAGGCCCTAGTTCTTTAAACACCCAGGAATAGAAAGTCCCACACCAGGCCATAGATCTTTAAACACCCAACAATAGAAAGTTACGGATCAGGCCCTAGTTCTTTAAACACCCAACAATAGAAAGTCCCACACCAGGCAATAGATCTTTGCTTGCTCACCAATACAGGGGGAACATTTCAGACCGTGGACCACGACTTTTCTTAAATCAAAAACATGAAGTAACGACTGAACAGTAGAACAAGATACAAGATACAAGAATTTTTATTTAAAGCCGCATATTTAAAACAATAAACATTAGCACTGTAGTGCTATTATTGCGACAAACTACATGATACAAACTTATAGATAAGATGACATGGATATCAAGCATGCAGGTAAAGCAAGATGAGTAACAGTAAGCAAATATCACAGATATTAGAAACTAAGAACAACGAGAAATTTGATGTAGCTGGGAAAAAATTGAAGTCTCAGATCCAGTAAAAAGTATATGAGGATGTTTAAGTAAAGTCGTGTTATGTAACAGAGTTGTCGCGAGAGGAAATAACCCATTCACAGATCCTACTTAATACTGGTGTCTGGAATAGTTTTTTCCCACTTGTCTGACAAAATATTTACACAACACAATAACCAATACATTGAGAGATTGTCGTGTCAATATTGATACGTGTATTACACGACATTAGGTCGGCCGCCTGTGTCTACTGTTACCACTTTAAGGTATTTACACAGTCAAGTGTGTACACAAGGAACTAACCAACGAAGCGGGAAAACAGTAGCTGTTTACACCTTGCACTAGATGACCCGAACATCAGTCTCCTTATAGTAACACGTACATCAGTCTCCTTACAGTAACCCGTACACAAGTCTCCTTACAGTAACACGTACATCAGTCTCATTACAGTAACACGTACATCAGTCTCCTTACAGTAACACGTACACCATTCTCCTTTTAGTAACCCGTACATCAGTCTCCTTACAGTAACACGTGCACCAGTCTCCTTACAGTAACACGTACATCAGTCTCCTTACAGTAACCCGTACACCAGTCTCCTTACAGTAACACGTACATCAGTGTCCTTACAGTAACACGTACATCAGTCTCCTTACAGTAACACGTACACCATTCTCCTTTTAGTAACCCGTACATCAGTCTCCTTACAGTAACACATGCACCAGTCTCCTTACAGTAACACGTACATCAGTCTCATTACAGTAACACGTACATCAGTCTCCTTACAGTAACCGTACATCAGTCTCCTTACAGTAACACGTACATCAATATCCTTACAGTAACACGTACACCAGTCTCCTTACAGTAACACGTACATCAGTCTCATTACAGTAACACGTACATCAGTCTCCTCACAGTAACACGTACACCAGTCTCCTTACAGTAACACGTACACCAGTCTCCTTACAGTAACACGTACACCAGTCTCCTTACAGTAACCCGTACATCAGTCTCCTTACAGTAACACGTACATCAGTCTCCTTACAGTAACACGTACATCAGTCTCCTTACAGTAACCGTACATCAGTCTCCTTATAGTAACCCGTACATCAGTCTCCATACAGTAACCCGTACATCAGTCTCCTTACAGTAACACGTACATCAGTCTCCTTACAGTAACACGTACATCAGTCTCCTTACAGTAACCGTACATCAGTCTCCTTATAGTAACCCGTACATCAGTCTCCATACAGTAACCCGTACATCAGTCTCCTTACAGTAACACGTACATCAGTCTCCTTACAGTAACCGTACATCAGTCTCCTTACAGTAACCCGTACATCAGTCTCCTTACAGTAACCCGTACATCAGTCTCTTTACAGTAACCCGTACATCAATCTCCTCACAGTAACCCGTATATCAATCTCCTTACAGTAACACGTACACCAGTCTCCTTACAGTAACCCGTACATCAGTCTCCTTACAGTAACACGTATATCAGTCTCCTTACAGTAACCCGTACATCAGTCTCCTTACAGTAACAGGTACATCAGTCTCCTTACAGTAACCCGTACATCAGTCTCCTTACAGTAACACGTACATGTACATCAGTCTCCTTACAGTAACACGTACATCAGTCTACTTACAGTAACACGTACATCAGTTTCCTTACAGTAACACGTACATCAGTATCCTTACAGTAACACGTACATCAGTCTCCTTACAGTAACCCGTACAACAGTCTCCTTATAGTAACACGTACATCAGTCTCCTTATAGTAACACGTACATCAATCTTCTTACCGTAACCCGTATATCAGTCTCCTTACAGTAACCCGTACACCAGTCTCCTTACAGTAACACGTAAAACAGTCTCCTTACAGTAACACGTACACCAGTCTCCTTACAATAACCCGTACATCAGTCTCCTTACAGTAACACGTACATCAGTCTCCTTACAGTAACACGTACATCAGCCTCCTTACAGTAACACGTACACCAGTCTCCTTACAGTAACACGTACATCAGTCTCCTTACAGTAACACGTACATCAGTCTCCTTACAGTAACACGTACATCAGTCTCCTTACAGTAACACGTACATCAGTCTCCTTACAGTAACACGTACATCAGTCTCCTTACAGTAACACGTATATCAGTATACTTACAGTAACACGTACATCAGTCTCCTTACAGTAACACGTACATCAGTCTCCTTACAGTAACACGTACAACAGTATCCTTACAGTAACACGTACATCAGTCTCCTTACAGTAACCCGTACACCAGTCTCCTTACAGTAACACGTACATCAGTCTCCTTAAAGTAACCCGTACATCAGTCTCCTTACAGTAACACGTACATCAGTCTCCTTACAGTAACCCGTACATCAGTCTCCTTACAGTAACATGTACATCAGTCTCCTTAAAGTAACCCGTACATCAGTCTCCTTACAGTAACACGTACATCAGTCTCCTTACAGTAACCCGTACATCAGTCTCCTTACAGTAACACGTACAACAGTCTCCTTACAGTAACACGTACATCAGTCTCCTTACAGTAACCCGTACATCAGTCTCCTTACAGTAACACGTACATCAGTCTTCCTACAGCAACACGTACATCAGTCTCCTTACAGTAACCCGTACATCAGTCTCCTTAAAGTAACACGTACATCGGTCTCCTTACATTAACACGTATATCAATCTTCTTACAGTAACACGTACATCAGTCTCCTCACAGTAACACGTACATCAGTCTCCTTACAGTAACACGTACATCAGTCTCCTTACAGTAACAAGTACACCATTCTCCTTTCAGTAACCCGTACACCAGTCTCCTTACAGTAACCCGTACACCAGTCTCCTTACAGTAACCCGTATATCAATCTTCTTACAGTAACACGTACATCAGTGTCCTTACAGTAGCACGTACAACAGTATCCTTACAGTAACACGTACACCAGTATCCTTACAGTAACACGTACAACAGTATCCTTACAGTAACACGTACACCAGTCTCCTTACAGTAACACGTACAACAGTATCCTTACAGTAACACGTACAACAGTATCCTTACAGTAACACGTACACCAGTCTCCTTACAGTAACACGTAAAACAGTCTCCTTACAGTAACACGTACACCAGTCTCCTTACAGTAACACGTACATCAGTCTCCTTACAGTAACCCGTACACCAGTCTCCTTACAGTAACACGTACACCAGTCTCCTTACAGTAACCCGTACACCAGTCTCCTCACAGTAACACGTACATCAGTCTCCTTACAGTAATCCGTACATCAGTCTCCTTACAGTAACACGTACATCAGTCTCCTTACAGTAACACGTACATCAGTCTCCTTACAGTAACACGTACATCAGTCTCCTTACAGTAACACGTACATCAGTCTCCTTACAGTAACACGTACATCAGTCTCCTTACAGTAATCCGTACATCAGTCTCCTTACAGTAACACGTACAGCAGTCTCCTTACAGTAACACGTACATCAGTCTCCTTACAGTAACACGTACAGCAGTCTCCTTACAGTAACCCGTACACCAGTCTCCTTACAGTAACACGTACACCAGTCTCCTTACAGTAATCCGTACACCAGTCTCCTCACAGTAACACGTACATCAGTCTCCTTACAGTAATCCGTACATCAGTCTCCTTACAGTAACACGTACATCAGTCTCCTTACAGTAACACGTACATCAGTCTCCTTACAGTAACACGTACATCAGTCTCCTTACAGTAACACGTACATCAGTCTCCTTACAGTAACACGTACATCAGTCTCCTTACAGTAATCCGTACATCAGTCTCCTTACAGTAACACGTACATCAGTCTCCTTACAGTAACCCGTACATCAGTCACCCTACAGTAACCCGTACATCAGTCTCCTTACAGTAACACGTACATCAGTCCCCTTACAGTAACCCGTACATCAGTCACCTACAGTAACACGTACACAAGTTTTCTTACGGTAACCCGTACATCAGTCTCCTTAC
The DNA here is from genome assembly GCA_947623455.1 of Mimachlamys varia. NCBI lineage: Eukaryota > Metazoa > Mollusca > Bivalvia > Pectinida > Pectinidae > Mimachlamys > Mimachlamys varia. The sequence goes on from OX392535.1 coordinate 8,234,554, forward strand.
AGTAACACGTACACCGGTCTCCTTACAGTAACCCGTTCATCAGTCACCCTACAGTAACACGTACACAAGTTTTCTTACCGTAACACGTACATCAGTCTCCTTACAGTAACACGTACATCAGTCCCCTTACAGTAACCCGTACATCAGTCACCTACAGTAACACGTACACCAGTCTCCTTACAGTAACACGTACACCAGTCTCCTTACAGTAACACGTACATCAGTCTCCTTACAGTAACACGTACATCAGTCACCCTACAGTAACACGTACACCAGTCTCCTAACAGTAACCCGTACATCAGTCACCCTACAGTAACACGTACACCAGTCTCCTAACAGTAACACGTACATCAGTCACCCTACAGTAACACGTACATCAGTCTCCTTACAGTAACCCGTTCATCAGTCACCCTACAGTAACACGTACACAAGTTTTCTTACAGTAACACGTACACCAGTCTCCTTACAGTAACACGTACAACGGTCTCGTTACAGTAACACGTACATCAGTCACCCTACAGTAACACGTACACCAGTATCCTAACAGTAACCCGTACATCAGTCACCCTACAGTAACACGTACACAAGTTTTCTTACAGTAACACGTACACCAGTCTCCTTACAGTAACACGTACAACAGTCTCGTTACAGTAACCCGTTCATCAGTCACCCTACAGTAACACGTACACCAGTCTCCTTAGAGTAACACCTACATCAGTCTCCTTACAGTAACACGTACACAAGTTTTCTTACGGTAACCCGTACATCAGTCTCCTTACAGTAACCGTACATCAGTCTCCTCACAGTAACACGTACACCAGTCTCCTTACAGTAACCCGTACATCAGTCTCCTCACAGTAACACGTACACCAGTCTCCTTACAGTAACCTGTACATCAGTCTCCTTACAGTAATCCGTACACCAGTCTCCTTACAGTAACCCGTACACCAGTCTCCTTACAGAAACCGTACATTAGTCTCCTTACAGTAACACGTACACAAGTTTTCTTACGGTAACCCGTACATCAGTCTCCTCACAGTAACACGTACACCAGTCTCCTTACAGTAACCCGTACATCAGTCTCCTCACAGTAACACGTACACCAGTCTCCTTACAGTAACATGTACATCAGTCTCCTTACAGTAATCCGTACACCAGTCTCCTTACAGAAACCGTACATTAGTCTCCTTACAGTAACACGTACACAAGTTTTCTTACGGTAACCCGTACATCAGTCTCCTTACAGTAACACGTACACCGGTCTCCTTACAGTAACCCGTTCATCAGTCACCCTACAGTAACACGTACACAAGTTTTCTTACCGTAACACGTACACCAGTCTCCTTACAGTAACCCGTACACCAGTCCCCTTACAGTAACCCGTACATCAGTCACCTACAGTAACACGTACACAAGTTTTCTTACGGTAACCCGTACATCAGTCTCCTTACAGTAACACGTACACCGGTCTCCTTACAGTAACCCGTTCATCAGTCACCCTACAGTAACACGTACACAAGTTTTCTTACCGTAACACGTACACCAGTCTCCTTACAGTAACCCGTACACCAGTCTCCTTACAGTAACCCGTACATCAGTCTCCTCACAGTAACACGTACACCAGTCTCCTTACAGTAACATGTACATCAGTCTCCTTACAGTAACACGTACACCAGTCTCCTTACAGTAACACGTACACCAGTCTCCTTACAGTAACCCGTACACCAGTATCCTAACAGTAACCCGTACACCAGTCTCCTTACAGTAACACGTACACCAGTCTCCTTACAGTAACCCGTACATCAGTCTCCTTACAGTAACACGTACACCAGTCTCCTTACAGTAACCGTACACCAGTCTCCTTACAGTAACACGTACACCAGTCTCCTTACAGTAACCCGTACACCAGTATCCTAACAGTAACCCGTACACCAGTCTCCTTACAGTAACACGTACACCAGTCTCCTCACAGTAACATGTACATCAGTCTCCTCACAGTAACACGTACACCAGTCTCCTTACAGTAACCCGTACACCAGTCTCCTTACAGTAACACGTACATCAGTCTCCTTACAGTAACCGTACACCAGTCTCCCTACAGTAACACGTACATCAGTCTCCTCACAGTAACACGTACATCAGTTTCCTTACAGTAACCCGTACATCAGTCTCCTTACAGTAACCGTACACCAGTCTCCTTACAGTAACACGTACATCAGTCTCCTTACAGTAACATGTACAACAATCTTGTTAAATACACTCTACTTACTAAATAACTTTCGTTTGAGTTTAAGGATTATAGATTTCATTCTTAATATAGCAATGTAGGTAATATCCATGGTTATTAATCTTTGACTGATAACAGGCTGACAATATAAAACGATTTATTACTCAAACACTCTTTTTCGTAAAATTAGTTCACTCAAAGATTAGTGTACTGCTGGATCATACTCGTACCTTTAAGATTTTAGGAAGAAAATAATACATTAGTGCCCTAAAAAGAACTGGAGTTAAAAAACCGGTCACACAGCTTCTATTTGATATTTATATAAGGCAGCAATTCCACGAACATCCTTTTGAGGTATGTTTTGTTCCGTAAAGCACCTATCATTATCATAGTCTAAGCAAACATTAAAATCGTTCATATTCTTATTTCGTAGAGGGATTTTCGATACGATTTAAGTCCATAAAATGTCAATTCTGTGAAATAATTTGATTATATGCGCTCTTCGTCACGTATAAATTATGCGGAAGCAAATTTGATACAAACAGAATTTCTGACAAATCAATGTCTAGACAAGGGTTTTGTAATATTGCAGAAGAAGCATGTTACTAGGGGATGTTTTCTTGAGCGATTCAAAATATATTGTTTCAACATTTACATCAATAGACACTAGAGATAGATACAGTAAATATTCTCAGCTGTTTACTTAACACCCCAACCGGAAACCTAATCGTACACGATTTTCGTCAGTAGTTTTTAAGACTTACAAACAAAGAGTGTTGAGATATATGGATTGTGCGTCCCAAAGTGACTAGATATACCTATATACGAGGTGGGATGATAATATTCTGACATGCTTTTATTATTTACATTGTAATATATACCGACATTCACACAGAAAGTAGCATTATCTCGCTCGGAAACAAATAATAATTGAGTCACACTTTGAAAAACACAAGGATCCGGTTCGAATTTCAAAGCAGGCCAAAGTATCGGCGTGTAAACAATTTGTGTGGTGTGTATCTGATGGTATGTTGGACACCTCACAAACTCAGATTGATGTTCTTCCTCATGCAATATGCGCATTTGGACACAATAGGGTACGGGTGTCTCTTTACCTCCCTCAATCATCTCGTGTTCCCGTACACCCGGGCACACAATGTTCGCATACAGTATATGGAAGGGAAGTACACACAGGGTCGAGTCGTAGATCTACCCAGCCATGATGTATAGGCTGAGGTAAGTAATATATCTCACCACTAATTGGGTGTGTCGTCCACTGTCTCAACTTATACTCGTAGTTTATGCCGTGCGAATTGTCAGTGATGAGGGTTTTAACAAAGATACAACTGACCTGCTTTACATCTAGGCACATCTGTTGAAAACGCTAATTCCATTCACCTTTCCAAAAACAAAAATGGATAATGTACATGTATCAAAACCTTCCAGGGATACTTTTTGTCAGTAATACTGTCTTCAAATTAACTCCTACCCATCCTCTGGCATCAACGTCATTATATGAACAATTATAATATCTTATATCAAACCACATTTGGTTACAATCCATGTAGCCATTCAGGATAAGTAAGATTGTGGAACGAAGTTATGGACGTGATACATGTACTTGATCCCGGATCTTACAGGCGCGTAGCTGCCTTGTAAGTATATAAACCTGTTCATGTCCATAATCTTCATGAAAAACATGTAATAAAATATTATTCAAAATAATCCTGATTTTATTTAAATACTTCATTGTATCTTGTTCTCAAAACAAATCATTTGAATATCGACATTTTTATATAAATCAATACATTATAATCAGCATTAAAGAATATAACTTCAGTGATAACACCAAACTGCAATACCAATGTACCCGTTAGCTTGTCTGACTTGATTGTCCGGATCTAGTGGAATTCTATAGAATTGGGCGTGAATAAACAAGGAACTCTTTTTCTCTATAAGATGACTTCACCTATAAAAACCTTAAAATCGACCACAAATTATCAAGTACCGGTAACATGTCTGTATCACCACTTAACTTGTCCAGGCTGTAGGTGTACGATGTGTGCGGACGATACCCCCCGGGGGGGGGGGGGGGGGGCGGGGATGTAGGGAAGCCGGACCAATGTCGCCGTATCTGCTAGCATGATTGTCAGAACAGATCGCGCGAGGTTACACAGACTACGAGATTGAAAGATATAATACAGATAGAAAGGACATCTTATTTGCACGATGTTATCACCCGACTGTACCCGGTTATCACTATGATAACTATGTAGACCAGAGTGTGCAATTCATCTCTTTGGATTATAGTGCGGTTATGGACCCTGTCCCGACACAGAATTCCTGTGTAGTTTTTATAAATAGTTACCTCCCCTTTATTTAGCTTCAGACGAACCTGTGGTGTACGTACAGGGCCCCGAGAGCTTGTTACAGATATATTGGATCTAAACAAAGAACATTCTTACACGTTTTAGGATTTAAGGTCGGGTTTCGATAAAATTACATCTTAATGATCATATACTTTTCTGACATCGAGAGTTATCCGCCCTTCTCATATATTAAATGCCCATTAGAGTTGTGAGTTTGATCGAAAGTCGACTGTGACCACTTAAACATGTCAACTTACTCGTTTTACTTAGGTCCATATATAGCTTTAACAAGTTATCTGATCCTTGTGGTTTAAAAGAACAACGTACTAAACACTGCTTAGGTAAACCCAATCGTTACCAAGATACTAAACAAGAACTGTCCCTTCTTTAAAAGTGTTAGTACGGGCAGTGCAGGTTAATTCGTGTTACGTACACTGCTGTTGCAATCGGGAACCGTCGGCACTTTCCGTAAACGAACATTTTTCTCATTTACGGAAAGAGTCGTCTGTTTCCGATTGTGTGAGCAATATTTTGAGCATTCTCTGGTGTCATAATCAAGTCGAAAATTTTAGCTTGCCGTTTTTTTACTTCTTCCATTTTTATAAATGTGTTTGGTAATTTTTCGAAGTAAATGACATTTCTTGAAAACATTTTAAGCGAAATTATAACATGGGCTGATGTAATCATCTTTACCGAGGAAGCCGAAGCAGAGTAAATAAAAATTATACCACGATTAGAACTGTGAAATAACGAAGCTTAATTTTAAAAATTCAGCTGAATATACAAGGAACAAAAGATGAGAAACCAACAAAGAAAAACTCAGGAATGAGCATTCTAAACAGTACACTAAAGAGCTAAATTTTTACTTGATCTTATATAACAACAATAGAGCAACACAACAATAGAGCAACACAACAATAGAGCAACATAACAATAGAGCAACACAACAATAGAGCGACACAACAATAGAGCAACACAACAATAGAGCGACACAACAATAGAGCAACACAACAATAGAGCAACACAACAATAGAGCAACACAACAATAGAGCAACACAACAATAGAGCAACACAACAATAGAGCGACACAACAATAGAGCAACACAACAATAGAGCGACACAACAATAGAGCAACACAACAATAGAGCAACACAACAATAGAGCAACACAACAATAGAGCAACACAACAATAGAGCAACACAACAATAGAGCGACACAACAATAGAGCGACACAACAATAGAGCAACACAACAATAGAGCAACACAACAATAGAGCAACACAACAATAGAGCGACACAACAATAGAGCGACACAACAATAGAGCTACACAACAATAGAGCGACACAACAATAGAGCAACACAACAATAGAGCGACACAACAATAGAGCGACACAACAATAGAGCGACACAACAATAGAGCAACACAACAATAGAGCAACACAACAATAGAGCAACACAACAATAGAGCAACACAACAATAGAGCGACACAACAATAGAGCGACACAACAATAGAGCAACACAACAATAGAGCAACACAACAATAGAGCAACACAACAATAGAGCGACACAACAATAGAGCAACACAACAATAGAGCAACACAACAATAGAGCGACACAACAATAGAGCGACACAACAATAAAGCTACACAACAATAGAGCAACACAACAATAGAGCAACACAACAATAGAGCGACACAACAATAGAGCGACACAACAATAGAGCAACACAACAATAGAGCAACACAACAATAGAGCAACACAACAATAGAGCAACACAACAATAGAGCAACACAACAATAGAGCGACACAACAATAGAGCGACACAACAATAGAGCAACACAACAATAGAGCAACACAACAATAGAGCAACACAACAATAGAGCGACACAACAATAGATCGACACAACAATAGAGCAACACAACAATAGAGCAACACAACAATAGAGCAACACAACAATAGAGCAACACAACAATAGAGCGACACAACAATAGAGCGACACAACAATAGAGCGACACAACAATAGAGCAACACAACAATAGAGCAACACAACAATAGAGCAACACAACAATAGAGCAACACAACAATAGAGCAACACAACAATAGAGCGACACAACAATAGAGCAACACAACAATAGAGCAACACAACAATAGAGCAACACAACAATAGAGCGACACAACAATAGAGCGACACAACAATAGAGCAACACAACAATAGAGCAACACAACAATAGAGCAACACAACAATAGAGCGACACAACAATAGAGCGACACAACAATAGAGCGACACAACAATAGAGCGACACAACAATAGAGCAACACAACAATAGAACAACACAACAATAGAGCAACACAACAATAGAGCAACACAACAATAGAGCAACACAACAATAGAGCGACACAACAATAGAGCAACACAACAATAGAGCGACACAACAATAGAGCAACACAACAATAGAGCAACACAACAATAGAGCAACACTAACTTACATGATACGTTGTAATCAGAAATGTGAAATCAGACAAGAAATAAGAATAAAAAGTTAGAAGTGTGGCCCTTTTAACACTCCAAATATTCCTTATCTGATCTCCTTGTTTTTTTTTTTTTTATAATTTCGGACCGTATTAAATTAGTTTTATCTCTTTAATAGTTTTATTAAAATTGTACGATTTTTCAAAATTAAAGTGATATAGAAGGAAACGATTCCTTTTTGTAGTTATTATGGTTACCTATTTAGGTAGAGAAACTTAATCCTTAAAATGTGCACCTACCTGAGTTTACACACTGCTAAACTGTATATCATTTCCTAATCTTACCGAACAGTTTGCCACTATTTTAAATTTAAGCCAACTGTTCAATTGTCTGGTATAATTTTTGGAAGCGCTTAGACATACGTCTGATTTATGCTTAGTTTTATGGCTTACCCTGGCGTCTTCAATCATAATCCATTGTTTAATTGTTCCGACGACATCCCGCGGTATCTCTCTGTATTAATAATTCCATAGTTAAGCTGTAAGCTTGCTGTCAGATCTCTATTTTACTATGAATTATTGTATGTTTATTGATGTTATAACTGAATAAAATATTGTTAAACTAAATATTTCATGGTAAGTTATGTAGACGGCGCGTTCGTTTCTACCGAGGCCCTGTTTTGGAGGCATTAGTCATCGTGTTCCACATTGATTACAAATTTGATTTAAGAAACTACATGTACGTAGTTATATTAGGCGACGAAAGAAAGTATTCTATGTATTTGTTGAATTATGACCTTTTTTGTTTACTTTTAAAGTTATTATAATTGCATATAAAATATACACATTTTATTTTGTAAAAGCCTTTCCGTCTGAAATGGAGTTGCTCCACACTCGATGTATTCTTTTGAGAAGTCAAAACTTTCCTGTATTCAACTTTTTTTCTTATATACATTTTTGGAAAACGGAGTTCATGGTATGGCAGAATATGCAAAGATAACGATATGTCAGCGTGCTCGTTTCTGTGCTATGCTCGGTCAAAGATACCAATATAACATAATAAGTGATTTTAAGTGAATTTTGCAGTTTTGACCAATTGCAGGATATCTTCATACAATATCTTCCGAATTCGTAATCCAAAATGCATGAATGTTTGCAGAAATGACAAAAACACTATTTTCTTTTAAGTTATTGAAGTAAAATTTCTCTAGCTTAATATTTTAACTCATTTTTTAATGAGAAAATCCACATTTTTCACTATTTGTTGCAGATGTAACGCTAAATAACAAAGTTCTGCAATAAAACTTTTTTTATATTTAGCAGATGAAAAGAAAATGGGTTTTCTCTGTTTAAAACCGTCATGAAAAAAGGGGGTTAGCGTGCTTCATTTTTTCTTCCGTTACTATTTGTGTTATTTTTCACAATTTCGAGTTCAAAAATAAAAAGTGCTCCAGTTACACTTAAAATATGAAAAAAATACAAAAAGTATAGAATTTTTACACTTTGTTGCGTAATATTTTTATTTAATTGAACATTATAAAATTGTACAGCAAACATTAGCTTGCTATGATTAAAAATGACAAAACACTGATGTTTTTAAGAGATCAATCCAACATCAAAAGGAGAAATTCCGGCCTTTCCCGAAGCTCAAAATATACACCGAAATACGCATTTTCAAAATGGCCGCCGAATTGGTAATTTTTTTGATACATATACGCTATCAAAATTGATCAAAATTTCCTAAATATAATGTAAATGTGTAAATGAAATAAAACGAGACTTGAACGTGACTGAAACCTCAGAAGAATACATTAATTACATGGTCCTTTCAATGGCTGATCAACACCAACTCGGCCCTCGACATCTTTCACTGGCTGATCAACACCATCTCGGCCCTCGACATCTTTCAATGGCTGATCAACACAATCTCAGCCCTCGACATCTTTCACTACACTGTAGCTGATCAACCACAACTCGACCCTCGACCTGACACTTTCACTGGCTGGTCAACACCATCTCGGCCCTCGACCTGACACTTTCACTGGCTGATCAACATCAACTCGGCCCTCGACCTGACACTTTCACTAGCTGATCAACACCATCTCAGCCCTCGACCTGACACTTACACTGGCTGATCAACACCATCTCGGCCCTCGACCTGACACTTACACTGGCTGATCAACATCAACTCGACCCTCGACCTGACACTTTCACTGGCTGGTCAACACCGACTCGGCCCTCGACCTGACACTTTCACTGGCTGGTCAACACCATCTCAGCCCTCGACCTGACACTTACACTGGCTGATCAACACCATCTCGACCCTCGACCTGACACTTTCACTGGCTGATCAACATCAACTCGGCCATTGACCTGACACTTTCGCTTGCTGATAAACACCATCTCGGCCCTCGACCTGACACTTTCACTTGCTGATCAACATCAACTCGGCCATTGACCTGACACTTTCGCTTGCTGATAAACACCATCTCGGCCCTCGACCTGACACTTTCACTTGCTGAACAACATCAACTCGGCCATTGACCTGACACTTTCGCTTGCTGATAAACACCATCTCGGCCCTCGACCTGACACTTTCACTGGCTGATCAATACCAACTCGGCCCTCGACCTGACACTTTCACTGGCTGATTAACCAAAACTCGGCCCTCGACCTGACACTTTCACTGGCTGATCAACCAAAACTCGGCCCACGACCTGACACTTTCACTGGCTGATCAACGCCATCTCGGCCCTCGATATCTTTCACTACACTGTAGCTGATTAACCACAACTCGGCCCTCGACCGGACACTTTCACTGGCTGGTCAACACCGACTCGGCCCTCGACCTGGCACTTTCACTGGCTGATCAACACCATCTCGGCCCTCGACATCTTTCACTACACTGTAGCTGATCAACATCAACTCGGTCCCCGACCTGACACTTTCACTGGCTGATCAACACCATCTCGGCCCTCGACATCTTTCCCTAGCTGTTCAACACCATTTCGGCCCTCGACCTGACACTTTCACTGGCTGATCAACACCATCTCGGCCCTCGACATCTTTCACTAGTTGTTCAACACCATTCCGGCCCTCGACCGGACACTTTCACTGGCTGATCAACACTATCTCGGCCCTCGACATATTTCACTAGTTGATAAACACCAACTCGGCCCTCGACTTCTCGTGACACTCGGTTAGATCATTTTACTTTGGTATGTTTCTGAAGGTATGGCACCGATGTCAGTGTCCGGTAAGACTTATTGTCCCGTATGTTGCTCAAATACCCACAGGTTTTCTTGTCAGGCGATGTTGCCGCCATGTTAGTTTGTATTATATGGATATCTAAAACGGGATATCTCGGTCGGATGTACAAGTGTAACCACGGATGGAAGAAGCGATATGATTGGCTACTAGTTTTAGTACGAAACCAGAGTCTCCGTCTGTTCTAGAACACGGGACAAAAATTAAGAGCAGTGTCACGTGGGTTCCGACGTGGCCTTGACATGGATATCCAACAAACTATAATGCTATTCTTGCGACAACTAGTGTTGTTTTATGTTTTACATCTAAACAATACATGGCCATTTACACGCTAATAAATACATATTAGTTAATAAGACAAGCTAAGACTATAGAAATCATCACGTTTTTAGTAATGGTTGACCACATAACGCCAACAAAACGGCCAAAGACTTACAGGTACATCACATACATATCGTAATAATTTCTCGAAATACATAAATAATAAAGAAGAGATTGACAGCACGGTATGCAAACAAACTGTTCAATTATACACATATGGTAATACTGAACTAACATATTGTAATGATACATGTATGTACATCAATATATTACATAAGCCAATGTGTATAATGGTTACATGCTACCTTACATCTTAATCTCTAATAGTAGCCTCCCTTTATGATGTAGTAAGATGCGCATGCCTAGGGAACCGGCGTGGTGGTAAAATAAAGAGGTAATTACGCCCCTTGAATGCTTAAGTTAATCATTTTCCTAAAAACGCTCTAACATTATTTGTATCAAAGAGTTGTATAAATGGCCGGAGATAGGAGAAATATCAGAGGGTTGCCAATAACACACGTCCTGAAATATCTGCTGGAACATCTACCCGAGACCCTAATAGGCTGTAATAATACGTTAATTATACGGTAATCGTCTTATTATTATAACATAGAGATCACGATAGAATGGCAGATAACCAACCCGCCATCGGCATGTTCCGACAGCTCAATCAGTTTGTCACAGCTTCAAAGAATTACAGGTCGTGTGGGCAGGATAATCACCGAAACATGAAAAAACTGAAGAAGAGAATGTAAAAAAATGTTAAAAACATATTGGACATAATTGGATATTGGCATTAATGATGTTCTTAATAGGAATAAAACAATGCGCAATTGAGTCCTTTCCTGATATAGAACAGCGATAACAGTGAAGCTTGATGCTGCTGAAGACGAAGCCGAATGTCGATGACGAATTCGAAGGTAAATGTAAAAAAAAACGTGACTATTAAATGCAGAACCGTAGTGGCACATACCACTGTAAACTGTAGATATGTTAAATTAATCCAAGCCCTAACACTAACCTTAGATCTAACCCTTATTGGATACAGAGGAAAACGCAAAATCAGACAAAACATTTATAGTTTGATGTTACAAAAAGATTAAAACGTTTGAGGCAGTACAAGAATCACAGGAATAATAGAAATAGGACACCCAGAATAGGTAAAAATGTAGTAACAGGACACACAGTATAGGTAAAAATGTAGTAACAGGACACACAGTATAGGTAAAAATGTAGTAACAGGACACACAGTATAGGTAAAAATGTAGTAACAGGACACACAGTATAGGTAGCGACAGGACACACATGATAGGTAGTAACAGGACACACAGGATAGGTAGTAACAGGACACACAAGATAGGTAGTAACAGGACACACAGGATAGGTAGTAACAGGACACACAAGATAGGTAGTAACAGGACACACAGGATAGGTAGTAACAGGACACACAGGATAGGTAGTAACAGGACACACATGATAGGTAGTAACAGGACGCCCAGGATAGGTAGTAACAGGACACACATGATAGGTAGTAACAGGACACACAGGATAGGTAGCGACAGGACACCCAGGATAGGTAGTAACAGGACACACAGGATAGGTAGTAACAGGACACCCAGGATAGGTAGTAACAGGACACACAGGATAGGTAGTAACAGGACACCCAGGATAGGTAGTAACAGGACACACAGGATAGGTGGTAGTAACAGGACACACAGGATAGGTAGTAACAGGACACACAGGATAGGTAGTAACAGGACACACATGATAGGTAGGAACAGGACACACATGATAGGTAGTAACAGGACACCCAGGATAGGTAGAACAGGACACACATGATAGGTAGTAACAGGACACACAGGATAGGTAGTAACAGGACACACAGGATAGGTAGTAACAGGACACACAGGATAGGTAGTAACAGGACACACAAGATAGGTAGTAACAGGACACACAGGATAGATAGTAACAGGATGCCCAGGGTAGGTAGTAACAGGACACCCGGGATTGATCTCAACATATTTCGGTTTGTTAGGTATTACACGAGTTAACTTCAATCAGGAACCATCGTCACATTCAGTAAAAATATGTAGATCAGGAAAATTAACATAATTATTTTCATCTGTTAAAGTTAATACTGATCGACGTTCCCTATAACAATTTACAATCCTCTACTTTGTTTTCAGTAGTAACGAAAATTACGGAGCGACGAAAGTTTGGCACTAATCAGCAGATGAAAAAATCACAAAGTGTCATTTTACAAATCGGTTTCATAACGGGAACGGAAGTGATCTGTCAATCTCTTTTAATTTGCGCATACGAGGTAGCTAGAGTGGATGTATCTGTCTGAACAGTAAACGTTTACACTACTGGTGTTTTGACGCTTTGGCGGGAATCGTTTCTGTCCGCTCAGATCTTTCCGGAAGTAAACGATATCAAAGCAGTTGCCTTTACTAGCACGCGCTTGCCATTTCCGGTGATGTCACTTTGCCAAGGCTTTGATTGAAATAATCATGTAAAACATTTTGCCACTGAACTTGAAATCTACTTGTATGCTTCTTGCACAGTAGAGGATGTTTTATTGTCATTTAACTAAAGTTACGCTCATTAAATGAAAAGCTGACAGGTTTCACTGTGTGAATGACGGCGGGGTTTTATTAGACCATGTTTCTCCAGTCTTTGTCAAGCTTATATACGCCATGTTACGTCTTGTTGGAATATAACATGTATGATGTTAACCATGCAGGTATTCGATAAAAAAAGTTCACACACAATAGAAATATCATATGTTGTGAATAAGTTAATTGTACACCGACAATACGTCGAAGCGTAAACTTCAAAACTTCGCGTGAAAATCATGTGAAATGTGGTAAAAAGTGAATTTCATGTTAGCCACGTGACAATAAAAAACACGCGAAGAACCATTGGCTTGTGTATCATTTGCCCGACTTCCATTTACGTCATTTAACACGAAACTATCGCGATCTTTTCTTTTGTACGTACAAAATAAAACTCAAAGATACCTATACCCAAAGTCTTTATGACCGGGGTTAGAAGTTCGTATGATTATGTAGACGGATAGTTGACAATGAAGTTCGTATAATTATGTAGACGGACAGTTGACAGTGAAGTCCGTATGGTTATGTAGACGGACAGTTGATAGTGAAGTCCGTATGGTTATGTAGACGGACAGTTGACAGTGAAGTCCGTATGGGAATGTAGACGGACAGTTGACAGTGAAGTTCGTATGGTTATGTAGACGGACAGTTGACAGTGAAGTCCGTATGATTATGTAGACGGACAAGTTGACAGTGAAGTCCGTATGGTTATGTAGACGGACAGTTGACAGTGAAGTCCGTATGGTTATGTAGACGGACAGTTGACAGTGAAGTTCGTATGGTTATGTAGACGGACAGTTGACAGTGAAGTCCGTATGGTTATGTAGACGGACAGTTGACAGTGAAGTCCGTATGGTTATGTAGACGGACAGTTGACAGTGAAGTTCGTATGGTTATGTAGACGGACATTTGACAGTGAAGTCCGTATGTTTATGTAGACGGACAGTTGACAGTGAAGTTCGTATGGTTATGTAGACGGACAGTTGACAGTGAAGTCCGTATGTTTATGTAGACGGACAGTTGACAATGAAGTTCGTTTGATTATGTAGACGGACAGTTGACAGTGAAGTTCGTATGAGTACGCAGACGGACAGTTGACAGTGTATAAGATAAGACAAATAATATAATTAATTCATGTTCAAAAAATAAACATCGAATCATCCTCACGCGCTACAGTTGCCCTTTACAAATACTATTCTTCGGGAAAAAACAAGGACTCGTGCTTTGTTACATGTACAAGACATTCAAAGCATGTTACAGTAAATATTTTCACCAAAATTTATCGTGTAAAACATGTGACCGAGTTATTTTACGCGAGTCCGGTTCTTACGAGCGTAGTAGTCAGGGTGACTAGGTGTAAACCACAGCAATAACATCGTAGTTTCGTTTTAAAATAAACAAGCATGGTTGGATTGGTAGCATTCCGCCACATTTACCAAACATGACCGATTCACCGACTTCCGGTCCGTGCATGTGCCGAGACTTTGATACGCCGTCCTATATATAACACCCACCATACATTTACAATGTTATTTTGAACATAGAATTTCTGTCAATATCTAAGATATCCGTTGCGCGTGCCGCCAATACGGTCTAATCTGGATTAAATGTTTAAACGATGAACCGTGCCTTGCCTGCCATTAAACTGTTTTGTTCCGGTGTCCTTGACGGGGTGGGTAGGGTCGATGCGGGGACAGACAGAAAGCCTGGTTGATGTGAAGGTGAGCTAGGAATTATATCATCGGGACAACTATGTAAACAAACAAAAGACTATCCGCGCCTAAGTCAGTTGAAACGACATGCACGTTAACTCGACATTCCTGATGGTGCAATTTATTTCTGTGCGTCCTTTTGAAGTAGAATATATTTGTTCATCAAACCATGAACATTGTCTGCCAAACGCTTCGAACTCGGGAAACAGGATCTAGGCACTAATGAGAAATGACTATAATCTGTCTCCTACGACGTTTGTTTTACACTCCCACCAATCACGCATTCTCTTCCTCGAATTTCCAGTTGGTCCAACCTGACCGAATTGTTCTGGCTAGAGTTTCATAATCTTGTCAACAAAATAAAAGTCTTTGATACAAGCGACTACGGGAAGACTTTTATAGCTCTTATTCAGCCCTCACAGCTCTTTAACAGGGCAGAGTTACAACTAATTGACATTAAGATTTACGCCAAATTAGAGTTGTAATACTTTACATAAACATATACTAACATGTACAGTAAACAATCAAATCACTTCGTCACGATTATATTGCAGATTGCCTAGCAGGAGGTACATACCAGTGTTTCAGGGGAGATAATCGATCGTAATAGTTAATGACGTATCACCATGAGACACTCATTTGGTGTTTACAATCAATTGATACATAATTCATAAACAATATCCCAGCTACCAAAATATGTATAATTGATTAAGCTGTTTCGAAGCGTTCAGTGTGTCAGAGAAGTATGATTTAAAGTATCTAAGGAGGATGACGTGAAAGTAAAAGACTTCTACAGTCTGCACTGAATAATGTCGCCCTCTTTAAGCAGCACTCGCTCTGAAGTCTGTTACAATGTTTAAACACAGTGTCGAATGAAGATAGAGTCATTAAGGGTCTCCATGTTATCTATCATTTTTGTCCATATTTGGCCCCTGGTTTATCGACTTTTACTTCGGGTTATAATTTTGTTGACGCGGTGTTCTGGGATTATTTTTATTTTCTATTTTTTATGGACCCGGACATTACCTCTATGTCAAGTAAATAGTTAATTTGTACGTTCTTTTTTCTGTTACTTTGGTGGCTCTGAGAGTATATAAAAAAATGGAGGTTGTTTATCATGATTGATATTCAGAGTGTTTTTTTTTTATAATTTAGAACTAACCATGATAATCATCCCTCACCAGTTATAGTACCTTCGGAACAAATAACCATCCCAAGTTATATGACCTTCGGGACAAATAACCATCCCAGGTTATAGGACCTTCGGGACAAATAGCCATTGCCAGTTATAGGACCTTCGGGACAAATAGCAATCCTAAGTTATAGGACTTTCGGGACAACAGCCATCGCCAGATAAAAGACCTTCGGGACAAATAGCCATCCCAAGTTATATGACATTCGGGACGAATGGCCATCGCCAGTTAAAGGACCTTCGGGACGAATAGCCATCCCCAGTTATGGGACCTTCGGGACATATAGCCATCCCCAATTATAGGACTTTCGGGACAAATAGCCATCGCCAGTTATAGGACCTTCGGGACAAATAGCCATCCTAAGTTATAGGACTTTCGGGACAAAAGCCATCGCCAGATAAAAGACCTTCGGGACAAATAGCCATCCCAAGTTATATGACCTTCGGGACGAATGGCCATCGCCAGTTAAAGGACCTCCGGGACGAATAGCCATCCCCAGTTATGGGACCTTCGGGACAAATAGCCTTCCCCAATTATAGGACTTTCGGGACAAATAGCCATCGCCAGTTATAGGACCTTCGGGATAAATTAATGTTGTATATCGGAATATTGTATGCTTTGTATGCAATAGTAGCCAAATTGGTGAAGTGTCACGGGGAATCAAATCCACCAACACAAAACCCTTATACCGCGGTAGAGGGAAACCGAGTTAACCCACTTATACACCGAAAACCAATCAGATGGTTGGATTCATGTCACAAGATCAAACCAAATGTATATATACTTCTTGAATGATTTTTGCTCGGAACACTGTGGTCTAACCATCCCACCCTTGTGCTCAATCCTTTTGGCTACAATGTACATGTAATATCCAGATATTGTTTTTTTTTGTATACCATATCTGCCATGTTATTCGTCATTTAATAAAATTACATTTACTGGATACAGTTCTTCTCTGTTGTTCTTGACATATATATGTGAAGCCAGAAACAAAGCTTAAGTCGTGACCGAGTTATCATGATGGAGATTTTTAACACGAATAGATTTGCATGCGCGATGAATGGCAATGCAAAAACATGGCGGCTCACTATTTTGCACCGTTATACACACTTGACTGTCACAAATGTTAGAGCGTTTGGAATCACACTTTTTCCATTGACTAATGTGACAGTGTGGACTGAACGATTTGTCTTAGAATTGTTTCGTGATGTCACACCCTGATATCATAATCTTCGGTGACTTTATGGCATGACAATCGCCATCACATCTTCTTGTATTTACCTCGTCGTTCGAAATCGTGAGTTCGGTGTACTGTAAGGTGCAATGTCCGCAACACTTCCCAATCAGAAACACCCCGTTGGCTGAAACTGCTTTCGTGTTTACAGTTAAAACCAAATATGTAAAAGGTCTATTTTCTAAAATCTTGATTTAAAGTACAGTAAGTGCTTTACATGCGAATCACGTGTCACGAGTCTGTATGTTAGAGTTGTACCCAATGACCCCAGTCGCTCGAACGTTTGTCAGGTAATATGTGTTATAAATAGAACACGGACAGTGTTATTATACACACATTCACTTTGATGGGTATCCAATATCAACCAAAATTACTTCAAATCCAAAACAACAAATCGTCCATTTTT
Source organism: Mimachlamys varia (assembly GCA_947623455.1). Classification (NCBI taxonomy): domain Eukaryota; kingdom Metazoa; phylum Mollusca; class Bivalvia; order Pectinida; family Pectinidae; genus Mimachlamys; species Mimachlamys varia. The sequence goes on from OX392535.1 coordinate 8,252,372, forward strand.
ATGAAAATTGAGAAAAAAATGCGACTATACTATTTCAATGTTTGTGTGTGTGGTATATCACAAAGAGGCTGTTATTACTCGAGATCGCTGGGCCAAAGTAATCTCCCACTACGCGAACACCTGTCCCGGGAAACCATTCGTGGAGGTCTTGTAAACTCTTTCATCTGTGTTGTGAGATGGCGTTGAACGGAAGCACCGTTGTCACAGCGCCTGCTCGGGGCTGATAGTGCCACCATACTTCCGGCGCCCAATCACAGCCCTCCATCGGAGTCGGGCAAGGCAGACCGTACAAGCACGGCCTACCTTCAATCGAGTAGTTCTTACAGCCCTTATACCTAGACGAAGGGTATCAAATTATCTTTTTTGTCAATATTTAACTTCAATGGTTCTAATTAGTTTATCGGTATGTAAATGGCGTCTTAATTACAAGTACCTTAGTGCACGCAATTGCAGCCGACTTGGACTTGACCGACTTCGTTTTGTAGAGAGCGACGTATATGCATCTCTCACGGACGGTTGGTTGGTTTTGATATGGTAGCAGACACCGCCACAGGGTATATAGAAACATCACAAGTCACAGAACGGGTTATGTTCGGGTTCAAAATCACACAGTAACTCGGCTACAACAAGTAAGAAGTTCCGATCTCGGCTAATATCAACCTCATAATGCCTAGGTCACACATTCACGGATCTGACGCCGGATTAGCTACGGATATGATCCGGCATCATTCGTGGCAATCCATATTGTGTCGTAATTTTGTGTATTATAGCCGTGTTGTACCGTAACAATCCGTGTCACTCATGTACGCTCCTTACAAAACCGTATTAGAACGTACTGATCCGTTTTATTCCCTATTAATCCGTACTTATCAGTAGTACTAGTTACATCACGTTTTTGCGTATAAGGATACAATGCGGTTTGTTTCGATTTTTTTTTCACGGAACGGCGCGATCTCATTTCGTTGCATTTTGGATCGCTCCGTAGCGGTTCGTATTAGACCGTTCTTATACCGTAGCAAATTGCAGTTTATCCAGTGCAAACGCCCTGACACGTGTCGTTCCGCATAAAACTGTGTTATTTCCATATTAAACCGTGTTGTACCGTAACAATCTGCGTCACTCATGTACGCAAATGGTCCTTTTCCTACAGTATCCATGGAAGATAGGTCAACAAGCGTAGTCATACCGTCGTGCATTCGTAAATGGGCATTTCCGGTATCATCCGTGAGATTTATAATCCGTAGTAGAACCAGCGAGGTGATCCGTGAATGTGTGACCTATCTATAACTCAGCTAGTTAAAAGTCTTGGCTATGTTAGTATCAGGCAGTCATTCCGTTCGGAGTCCTGCTGCAACATTAACTCTACTAGGGTAAGCTATTCGGGATGTTCGGAGGCAAATACCAATATGGCCATTTCGGGCCGTTCGGAGCTCTGTCCGTACAACCATCTGATGCAAGATACATGTACAACCATATAAGTTCCTACCGTTGTGTGTCCTGGTCGTCCCTGTAAAACAAGTCGGTCTGTTTGACACTCGCCGTCACATGGTCTCCATTCCAGTTGTCATCATAAACAATACATGTCAACGTCATCTTGTCGTCGTCAGCAAAGCCTGCATACTTTTACTGATAATCCTATAAATTAGGACTCCTCGATCAGTACCAGTCTTTACCAGTTCCATGTGTGACGTAAAACAGCTAACTTTCAAAGTTTTAACAGGCCAACAAGAGCGGTTCAATGTTTACATTTTATATATAAGCACAACTATTCGTCTAACTTCACTTGTTGCACATGTTACGAGATATGCATGTAAATGAAATCTTAAACAGTACAGAAACACGGCCTTATTGTCGATTCGCAGGTCATCTATTGTTCTGTTATTATCTGTCCGTGTTTGAACAATTACATAATGTTGGACATTTTAATAGCACCTTGATACACGAAATTACAAATTTCATTTTGATAGTGAATCTACATGCATAGCATCAGATATCTCAAATTGGACTACGCATGGACTTCTAACGTGAAAGGTGGAGGTCATAAAGAAAGTTAACAGGTAAAGGTGAAGGTCACAAAGAAAGTTAACAGGTAAAGGTGAAGGTCACAAATAAAGTTAACAGGTAAAGGTGAAGGTCACAAAGAAAGTTAATAGATAAAGGTGAAGGTCACAAACAAAGTTAATAGGTGAAAGTGAAGGTCACAAAGAAAGTTAACAGGTAAAGGTGAAGGTCACAAACAAAGTTAATGGGTACAGGTGAAGGTCACAAAGAAAGTTAACAGGTAAAAGTGCAAGTCACAAACAAAGTTAACAGGTAAAAGTGGTGAAGGTCATAAAGAAAATTACGGTTCAAATAGTGCACAAATCTGAACAGGCTGGCACCGATACGATGGTATTCACTCTGACGGTTAGAGTCGATCCGTACCAGCAAGCACCTTCTCCAATTCGGAAGGGCCATTTTTGTACCCGTTGCTTCCGGTAATAAAATTATTTTTTAAAGAATATCTTTTACTTCAACTGTTAACACTACCTGTCCTCGAGTTTCACTCTTACTAGGTCTTAAACAAAAACGAATGCTGTATCGCCTCTTCGGAACGGGACATTTGCGGAGGTCGCCATATTATTACATTGTATTATAAGCATGCTACTACAGCAGGCCAAGTGTTGGGCGTGACACAATGACATGACACGTGCAGCCGTCCATTCTACATGTATCACTATAGGCACTAGGATCGTCTAACTAATTACCGAATCGCATGCTGTACCACGGACCGCCAGCGTCCACACCCGACACCTCGCCTTGTAAACGATACACCAGACTGACAGCTGGGCAGCCGTATATACCTATGTAATTAATAGTGTACTTTGTTAATCTTAAAGGCAAACTTTGGAAAAAAGTTCTGATAAATGTCAAAACATCTTTGATGGTGGTTTTGTAACTTAAGTGCAAAGTATAAATATATCTTTATATATTTACGTCGCCCTGTAAACAAAATCAATACGTTTGTATGATCGTGCGCAATTAAAAATGTTCGTGTTTTTATCCGGGAGGTGTTATGGCGCTATAGATTACCTCCTTATATTAATGGCGTGAGGTGTGATGGCGCTATAGATTACCTCCTTATATTAATGGTGTGGGGTGTGATGGGGCTATAGATTAACTCCCTATATTAATGGTGTGAGTTGTGATGGCGCTATAGATTAACTCCCTATAGTAATGGTGTGAGGTGTGATAGCGCTATAGACTAACTCCCTATGTTAATGATGTGATGGCGCTATAAATTAACACTTTATATAAATGGTGTGAGGTGTCATGGCGCTATAGATTAACTCCCTTTATTAGTGGTGTGAGGTGTGATTGCGCTATAGACTAACTCCTTATATTAATGGTGTGAGGTATGATGGCGCTATAGACTAACTCCCTATGTTAATGGTGTGAGGTGTGATGGCGCTATAGACTAACTCCCTATATTAATGGTGTGAGGTGTGATGGCGCTATAGACTAACTCCGTATATTAATGGTGTGAGGTATGATGGCGCTATAGACTAACTCCCTACGTTAATGGTGTGAGGTGTGATGGCGCTATAGACTAGCTCCCTATATTAATGGTGTGAGGTGTGATGGCGCTATAGACTAACTCCCTATATTAATGGTGTGAGGTATGATGGCGCTATAGACTAACTCCCTATGTTAATGGTGTGAGGTGTGATGGCGCTATAGACTAACTCCCTATATTAATGGTGTGAGGTGTGATGGCGCTATAGACTAACTCCCTATATTAATGGTGTGAGGTGTGATGGCGCTATAGACTAACCCCCTATGTTAATGGTCTGAGGTATGATGGCGCTATAGACTTACTCCTTATATTAATGGTGTGAGGTATGATGGCGCTATAGACTAACTCCCTATGTTAATGGTGTGAGGTGTGATGGCGCTATAGACTAACTCCCTATATTAATGGTGTGAGGTGTGATGGCGCTATAGACTAACTCCGTATATTAATGGTGTGAGGTATGATGGCGCTATAGACTAACTCCCTACGTTAATGATGTGAGGTGTGATGGCGCTATAGACTAACCCCCTATGTTAATGGTCTGAGGTATGATGGCGCTATAGACTTACTCCTTATATTAATAGTTTGAGGTGTTATGGCGCTATTGACTAACTCCCTATGTTAATGGTGTGAGGTGTGATGGCGTTATAGATTAACTCCCTATATTAATGGTGTGAGGTGTGATGGCGCTATAGATTAACTCCTTATATTAATGGAGTAAGGTGTGATGGCGCTATAGACTAACTTCCTGTATTAATGGTGTGTGGTGTGATGGCGCTATAGATTAACTCCCTTTATTAGTGGTGTGAGGTGTGATTGCGCTATAGACTAACTCCCTATGTTAATGGTGTGAGGTATGATGGCGCTATAGACTAACTCCCTACGTTAATGATGTGAGGTGTGATGGCGCTATAGACTAACTCCCTATGTTAATGATGTGAGGTGTGATGGCGCTATAGACTAACCCCCTATGTTAATGGTCTGAGGTATGATGGCGCTATAGACTTACTCCTTATATTAATAGTTTGAGGTGTTATGGCGCTATAGACTAACTCCCTATGTTAATGGTGTGAGGTGTGATGGCGTTATAGATTAACTCCCTATATTAATGGTGTGAGGTGTGATGGCGCTATAGACTAACTCCGTATATTAATGGTGTGAGGTATGATGGCGCTATAGACTAACTCCCTACGTTAATGATGTGAGGTGTGATGGCGCTATAGACTTACTCCTTATATTAATAGTTTGAGGTGTTATGGCGCTATAGACTAACTCCCTATGTTAATGGTGTGAGGTGTGATGGCGCTATAGATTAACTCCTTATATTAATGGAGTAAGGTGTGATGGCGCTATAGACTAACTTCCTGTATTAATGGTGTGTGGTGTGATGGCGCTATAGATTAACTCCCTTTATTAGTGGTGTGAGGTGTGATTGCGCTATAGACTAACTCCCTATGTTAATGGTGTGAGGTATGATGGCGCTATAGACTAACTCCCTACGTTAATGATGTGAGGTGTGATGGCGCTATAGACTAACTCCCTATGTTAATGATGTGAGGTGTGATGGCGCTATAGACTAACCCCCTATGTTAATGGTCTGAGGTATGATGGCGCTATAGACTTACTCCTTATATCAATAGTTTGAGGTGTTATGGCGCTATAGACTAACTCTCTATGTTAATGGTGTGAGGTGTGATGGCGTTATAGATTAACTCCCTATATTAATGGTGTGAGGTGTGATGGCGCTATAGATTAACTCCTTATATTAATGGAGTAAGGTGTGATGGCGCTTTAGACTAACTTCCTGTATTAATGGTGTGTGGTGTGATGGCGCTATAGATTAACTCCCTTTATTAGTGGTGTGAGGTGTGATTACGCTATAGACTAACTCCCTATGTTAATGGTGTGAGGTATGATGGCGCTATAGACTAACTCCCTACGTTAATGATGTGAGGTGTGATGGCGCTATAGACTAACTCCCTATGTTAATGATGTGAGGTGTGATGGCGCTATAGATTAACCCCCTATATTAATGGTGTGAGGTGTGATGGCGCTATAGACTAACTCCCTATATTAATGGTGTGAGGTGTGATGGCTCTATAGATTAACTGCTTATATTAATGGTGTGAGGTGTGATGGCGCTATAGACTAACTCCTTTTATCAATGGTGTGAGTTGTGATGGCGTTATAGATTAACTGCTTATATTAATGGTGTGAGGTGTGATGGCGCTATAGATTAACTCCTTATATTAATGGAGTAAGGTGTGATGGCGCTATAGACTAACTTCCTGTATTAATGGTGTGAGGTGTGATGGCGCTATAGACTAACTTCCTATGTTAATGGAGTGAGGTGTGATGGCGCTATAGATTAACTCCCTTTATTAGTGGTGTGAGGTGTGATTGCGCTATAGACTAACTCCTTATATTAATGTTGTGAGGTATGATGGCGATATAGACTAACTCCTTAAGTTAGAGGTGTGAGGTATGGTGGCGCTATAGACTAACTCCTTAAGTTAATGGTGTGAGGTATGGTGGCGCTATAGACTAGCTCCCTATACTAATGGTGTGGGGTGTCATGGCGCTATAGACTAACTCCCTATATTAATGGTGTGAGGTATGATGGCGCTATAGACTAACTCCCTATATTAATGGTGTGAGGTGTGATGGCGCTATAGACTAACTCCCTATATTAATGGTCTGAGGTGTGATGGCGCTATAGACTAACTCCCTATGTTAATGGTGTGATGGCTCTATAGATTAACTCTTTATATTAATGGTGTGAGGTGTGATGGCGTTATAGATTAACTGCTTATATTAATCGTGTGAGGTGTGATGGCGCTATAGACTAACTCCTTTTATCAATGGTGTGAGGTGTGATGGCGCTATAGATTAACTCCTTATATTAATGGAGTAAGGTGTAATGGCGCTATGGACTAACTTCCTGTATTAATGGTGTGTGGTGTGATGGCGCTATAGACTAACTTCCTGTATTAATGGTGTGAGGTGTGATGGCGCTATAGACTAACTTCCTATGTTAATGGAGTGAGGTGTGATGGCGCTATAGATTAACTCCCTTTATTAGTGGTGTGAGGTGTGATTGCGCTATAGACTAACTCCCTATATTAATGGTGTGAGGTATGATGGCGCTATAGATTAACTCCCTATATTAATGGTGTGAGGTATGATGGCGCTATAGACTAACTCCCTATATTAATGGAGTGAGGTGTGATGGCGCTATAGATTAACTCCCTATATTAATGGAGTGAGGTGTGATGGCGCTATAGATTAACTCCCTATATTAATGGAGTGAGGTGTGATGGCGCTATAGATTAACTCCCTTTATTAGTGGTGTGAGGTGTGATTGCGCTATAGACTAACTCCCTATATTAATGGAGTGAGGTATGATGGCGCTATAGATTAACTCCCTATATTAATGGAGTGAGGTGTGATGGCGCTATAGATTAACTCCCTTTATTAGTGGTGTGAGGTGTGATTGCGCTATAGACTAACTCCCTATGTTAATGGAGTGAGGTGTGATGGCGCTATAGACTAACTCCCTATGTTAATGGTGTGAGGTATGATGGCGCTATAGACTAACTCCCTATATTAATGGTGTGAGGTATGATAGCGCTATAGACTAACTCCCTATGTTAATGGTGTGAGGTGTGATGGCGTTATAGATTAACTCTTTATATTAATGGTGTGAGGTGTGATGGCGCTATAGACTAACTCCCTATGTTAATGGTGTGATGGCTCTATAGATTAACTCTTTATATTAATGGTGTGAGGTGTGATGGCGTTATAGATTACCTGCTTATATTAATGGTGTGAGGTGTGATGGCGCTATAGACTAACTCCTTATATTAATGGAATGAGGTGTGATGGCGCTATAGACTAACTTCCTGTATTAATGGTGTGAGGTGTGATGGCGCTATAGACTAACTTCCTATGTTAATGGAGTGAGGTGTGATGGCGCTATAGATTAACTCCCTGTATTAATGGTGTGGGCAGTGATGGCGCTATAGACTAACTCCTTATATTAATGGAGTGAGGTGTGATGGCGCTATAGACTAACTTCCTGTATTAATGGTGTAGGGTGTTGTACATACCACATCCACAACTTTGAGGCTGCACATGGTGATAGTGAATATTGTAATTAATGCGCATGGTAGCTCGTTTACATCTAATCTTCTACAGGTGTGTTTGAGAGGCTCTTAAACAAAATGTATATAATCCATGAATCAGGAGCAATGGCTGTGCAAATCGGTACTCCTTAAACACCATGATATCGGTCATACAACTAAATAAACGGCTGATTTTACATGATTATTTTTAAGCTAATGAGTAACCTATCACAGGCTTCGATAGCCGCCATCTTTGATTGTACTTCAGCTGAGTGGGCAGACTCAAAATACCATTAACTGTCAATGTAAGTATCACAGTATTTATATACGACTTAATTAAGGATTAACTTTCTATTTTGTTTAGGTTATCGGGGATGACTACAATGGAACACGGGTTAATTCAATAACCGGCGAAATGTATAATTTACCCGTTTTCTATTGTAGTTACCGTATCCCCCGATAACCTAAACACAATAGAAAGTTTATCCTTATATTTACAGTATCTTTCTGTGAAATGTTCGTAACTATTTTGTTCATTATAGTCCCATCTTCGGACACAAATTTCATTTCAAAACTAATAAACTTGAGAATGGTTCAATAAATGAACAGCATGAAATTTGGATAACTCGTTGTTAGCTCCGCCCAAGTTTATTGTTGGTGACGTCGTACAATTGTGTTTCAAACTTGGGGATTTGCACAGCTTAGCCCACATGTATTATTGTCGACGTCATAGAATTTCGGAACGTGTTTGAGTACAGTTATGAGGTGATAATGATATGTAGCTATGTTAGTATAACTAAAAGACTCTTCTAGTGCTAATGATGACTCAAATGGAACTGTCTGAAAGTTAAGGAAATGGATAAATCATCAATTTCTCTATTACAAGACAGCTTGTATTAAAATATACAAGAGGTTACTAGACTCTTGTGATAACCATGACTTTTCTAAAAGTTATGGAAATCGATGAAACATTTCTGTCCTTGCTTCATATAAACGACATGCTGATCTAACTGGAGATGACAAACATTGGAGCGAAAGTACAATCTGTCGAATGTGGTAATCCATGTCTAGCAGACGTCGGAGGGTTAGTACAATCTGTCGAATGTGGTAATCCATGTCTAGCAGACATTGGAGGGTTAGTACAATCTGTCGAATGTGGTAATCCATGTCTAGCAGACGTTGGAGGTTTAGTACAATCTGTCAAATGTGGTAATCCATGTCTAGCAGACGTCGGAGGGTTAGTACACTCTGTCGAATGTGGTAATCCATGTCTAACAGACGTCGGAGGGTTAGTACAATCTGTCGAATGTGGTAATCCATGTCTAGCAGACGTTGGAGGTTTAGTACAATCTGTCAAATGTGGTAATCCATGTCTAGCAGACGTCGGAGGGTTAGTACACTCTGTCGAATGTGGTAATCCATGTCTAACAGACGTCGGAGGGTTAGTACAATCTGTCGAATGTGGTAATCCATGTCTAGCAGACGTCGGAGGGTTAGTACAATCTGTCGAATGTGGTAATCCATGTCTAGCAGACGTTTGAGGTTTAGTCCAATCTGTCGAATGTGGTAATCCATGTCTAGTAGACGTTGAAGGGTTAGTACAATCTGTCGAATGTGGTAATCCATGTCTAACAGACGTCGGAGGGTTAGTACAATCTGTCGAATGTGGTAATCCATGTCTAGCAGACATTGGAGGGTTAGTACAATCTGTCGAATGTGGTAATCCATGTCTAGCAGACGTTTGAGGTTTAGTCCAATCTGTCGAATGTGGTAATCCATGTCTAGTAGACGTTGAAGGGTTAGTACAATCTGTCGAATGTGGTAATCCATGTCTAACAGACATTGGAGGGTTAGTACAATCTGTCGAATGTGGTAATCCATGTCTAGCAGACGTTGGAGGTTTCGTCCAATCTGTCGAATGTGGTAATCCATGTCTAGCAGACATTGAAGGGTTAGTACAATCTGTCGAATGTGGTAATCCATGTCTAGCAGACGTCGGAGGGTTAGTACATTCTGTCAAATGTGGTAATCCATGTCTAACAGACGTCGGAGGGTTAGTACAATCTGTCGAATGTGGTAATCCATGTCTAGCAGACGTCGGAGGGTTAGTACAATCTGTCGAATGTGGTAATCCATGTCTAGCAGACATTGGAGGGTTAGTACAATCTGTCGAATGTGGTAATCCATGTCTAGCAGACGTTGGAGGTTTAGTACAATCTGTCAAATGTGGTAATCCATGTCTAACAGACGTCGGAGGGTTAGTACACTCTGTCGAATGTGGTAATCCATGTCTAACAGACGTCGGAGGGTTAGTACAATCTGTCGAATGTGGTAATCCATGTCTAGCAGACGTCGGAGGGTTAGTACAATCTGTCGAATGTGGTAATCCATGTCTAGCAGACATTGGAGGGTTAGTACAATCTGTCGAATGTGGTAATCCATGTCTAGCAGACGTTTAAGGTTTAGTCCAATCTGTCGAATGTGGTAATCCATGTCTAGTAGACGTTGAAGGGTTAGTACAATCTGTCGAATGTGGTAATCCATGTCTAGCAGACATTGGAGGGTTAGTACAATCTGTCGAATGTGGTAATCCATGTCTAGCAGACGTTGGAGGTTTCGTCCAATCTGTCGAATGTGGTAATCCATGTCAAGCAGACATTGAAGGGTTAGTACAATCTGTCGAATGTGGTAATCCATGTCTAGCAGACGTCGGAGGGTTAGTACATTCTGTCGAATGTGGTAATCCATGTCTAACAGACGTCGGAGGGTTAGTACAATCTGTCGAATGTGGTAATCCACGTCTAGCAGACGTCGGAGGGTTAGTACAATCTGTCGAATGTGGTAATCCATGTCTAGCAGACATTGGAGGGTTAGTACAATCTGTCGAATGTGGTAATCCATGTCTAACAGACGTCGGAGGGTTAGTACAATCTGTCGAATGTGGTAATCCATGTCTAGCAGACGTCGGAGGGTTAGTACAATCTGTCGAATGTGGTAATCCATGTCTAGCAGACGTTGGAGGTTTAGTCCAATCTGTCGAATGTGGTAATCCATGTCTAGTAGACATTGGAGGTTTAGTCCAATCTGTCGAATGTGGTAATCCATGTCTAGCAGACATTGAAGGGTTAGTACAATCTGTCGAATGTGGTAATCCATGTCTAGCAGATGAGGTTGCTCTTATTGGTACTAGTCCTAAAGCTTTACATATTACAATAAAATATTTTTTATGTTATATACCTTGATGCTTAGACAAGACAGACCAGTTCTATTTTGTCACAAGTTAAGGTTCCCTGCCCCGACCACCGTGTTATTTTCTAACATAGAGTGATTTCCCCTTAACACCCGTATCTGAAGTCCATGAATGAGGAACGACCTATTTGTCTGTTTCTAAGCGCTATTTTGGGGGATTGCAAATCCTGGTGGACTTGCAAATGTTGAAACTAGCCTTGGAAGACCTTATTTCATAAACGAATATCACTGGTCCAACCGTTTGTATTGCGTATAAACAGCAGCCGGGTCGGTACGGTATAAAGGCCCTTAAACAGTTTAGAGGTGATGGCCTCAGAGATAAAGAGTATTCAGTTTACTGTGACGTACTGTCATTCATAGTTTATTGCACTCGATCAGTGTAATACTTTCGAGACAAACATAAAGACTCTTTTGTCGGTAAGAGACCGGAATGGCGGAATATCACGAAAATGAGCGTGGATTTCCGATAGAAAGCTGACATCAGACTGCAGGCATTTCCGGAAATGTTCGGCATTTTCCGATGACCTGCTTTTGGAGGTCAAGAATCGTCTCCCGTGATATCAATTGTCAAGCTATTTCCAACCACAACTTTGCTCTCGGTATTCAAATTAGTAAGCGAAACAAACAAGAAAAAACGCGCATGATAAAATCCTGTTTGGGATTTCAATGTAGCGACCAATGTTTGATATTTTCCAGGGATGTTCGTGTTATATTACTTATTATAACCATTGACTTGGTTTCATCAATCGACTTTTTACTTGATGCGAATTCACGTCGTAATACTTGTTTTTAATATTAAAATGTTGATAATTGCTTGATTTCAGGATAGTTATAATTTTATGATCCTTGTTTTAGATTTCGATTGATGATATTGTTTTAGAGTTGAGTTTGTAGTAATTACAATGTATTTTCGTTTTTTAAAACCTTTTCTTTGTGATCTTTGTTTTGGATTTCCCTTGATGATATGCTTTGGAACATAAATTGCCTCGATCCAAGGTGGAGTTCTGGGCCCGTGTTCGTAAAATCGTTCTCATGCCAAAATACAGATTTTTTAATTCCTACTTGAGCATGATAATGGTTTTATAATTTTATAAGTTCGTATAGGAGAATCATATTTGAAGGTTCAGTAAACCTTTGTAAAATCAAAGGATACTACATGAATTTGGAAAAAGTTTGTTTAAAATCAAACTTGATTCGTCAGCTGCAAACAGCCAAACAAATGACAATATCCGTGTAACATTTCACGTTACGGACGGTATATCGAACGGAACAAAAAGTACAGAGCTGATATGGCTTAGCGAATCAGAGGCTGAAGCAACCATGTTTGTCGTCCGATTCCAGAAATTGAGATACAGCCCATCAATGTTCATTTCGATTGTATTCATTCACAAATGAACGAAAAAGACAATTTAGCGATTTATCGAGTTTTCCCCTTTTTGTTCTATTAAAAAATAAAACATAATATATATATACATAAAAACAAATGTTTACAGACGAACAATACATATTTGAATAAGGTATTTAAGTACTATTTATAATAATGCAATTGGTGGGATTTTCATGGAACTGCTCTAATGGTGTCTAATTGTGTACCCCTCTGAAATAAAATACACACAGACTTGTTCAGGATAATTGAAGGGTGTGTGCTGTATACTATAATTCACTAGACTCACTACTATTTTGATTTTAAACCTAGTTTTCCGACTTCTGCCGGTGTCGCGGATCAGCGCGGGAATTAGCGCGCGCGTGTACTGGATCACGCGCTCATTAACAATACATCGCTGTAATGAACAAGCGAGTGTAGACTGCAGTCTAAAATTCCTGCTTATGCGAAATAAATTATGGATGAAGAGACGAAATTCTGAACGGAAATGCATATCAAACTTTGATGCGAAAATAACAAAAATGTACTTATAATTAACAGGTGCAGACCTATAAATCAGTTTTTAAGTTTCTTGCAAAGTATCGACCAACTTTTGATCAGGGATAATTTCTCTACAAAAGTGAGTTTATAAAGAGTATGTTTAAAGGAACAAGTGTTGGGCGTTCCTCGCCACACAAAGCTGTGTAACAGGGATCGTTAGACCTGACAACGGTACTGGCTCATTACAATTACCGCGCCGGACTAATCGGCACTTCTAATCCGACAATTCTAATGGAAATGGTCTCTAATTAGGTTTATAGTACACGTTTGTCTAGCTTCTAAAGAAAACAACAACAGAAACCTGGAATGTTTATCTGTTTTATTGGGAAGGTCAACGAAAGGCAGATAATATCAAACAAATAGATGTACGTAACACGGAAGCGTGTCAGATAATGATATGTGTTGTCCTGAAATTGTATTTTAAAAATATACATTTTAAAAGAGGGGGAAAATCTCAATTAAAATGAGAAATGTAAAGTGGCATGGTGCATTCACTTTGCTAGTTTCGATTTGATTCCATATATATAATCATATAATCAGTAGCGTGACGAAAATGTATGTACAGTCCATGAGAAAAGGTGCACTAAATACTCTGTGTTGAGAAATACGTCCTGATTTCCGAAATAATTGTTGTTAAATGAACAATTTCTGTTCTGAAATGATTTAAGAAATACTTGCTCTTTATTACAAAAGCTATGTTCTTCGGAGAAAAACTATAAAAATGGCTATAAATTGGGTACATTTTGATAAAATAACTTCTTTTTATTACAAACTAATTCATTTAAACCTTTTGCCATCGTATAAAAGTTCACATTTTTCTGTCACAGCTTTATAAAAAAGGGCAAATTATGAAACATCTTAAGAATGTTAGTTTGAACTGGACAAGGTATCAAGCGGTGTGTGACCTACAGCGACCACACAAAGTGAACACACGATATACTATATATCAAAGGACTGTCATCTACACCTATCGTTTTCTCAACCATCATCGTCATCATCATTTATCATCGCATTCACAAATCGCTGAACTTGTCCTACAGCTGTCGGAGTCAAAAAGCGGATCATTGTTTAGTACTCATTTCGTTATTAGTTACCAAGTCCCATTTCCTGTTTTCGTCGCGTACGTTTTAGCATGTTACCAGATCAGATAAAGTAAACCTTTCGTCGGAACAGTGCCTCATCTATAAACTGACACAATGGCTATCTCTAATACACTATCGTCGACATTTATCTCACCAAAATCATCATCTATCTTCGCACCCTTCAGTACACCCGGGTGTAACCATGTACCGGGCCACATCCGGCGATTATTGAAATAAAATAGTCCCTCTCCTTTGTAACAAGTATGGTAAATAAAGATAAAATCATAAACTTCTATTAAAGAAGCACGTTTTTTTTTCAAAACACATGAAAATTGTTTTTGATATTAATAAGGCGTAATGAGTTGAGTGTGAAAATAGAAACAGTTCGTGAGGATACAATAATTCTTAACACACAACCGTCCCCCACCTTTAACCATACGACTGGTGATCCCCCTTCCCACCCCTTTCAGCCGGTCGAGAAGGGAAGGTGATCGTATTGTTAACAGACTATTTTATGTTAAATAAAGGGTAATTAGCGAAGCGTTCCGAACTCCATACGTCGTGTAACTCGCGCTTCCACACGGTGTGTCTACACGTGCTTTGGTAATAAGGAGGAGGATGCGCAGGGTTACTAGGGGTCCGTGCTCGGGAGGGAGGACGGAAAAAGGCACATCAGTTTTAGGGTACTCTCCTATTCATGTTCAATGTGTACTTGATTATACTGACGAGTAGGCTGTTCAGGGTTACGATCAAACAAGGAATGGTAGTAAGGCGTAACTGACAGTTCTATATACAATATAATACGGCCTATGGTTAAGCTTTTCGTGCTTTCCAAATAAACTTATTTTTTTCAATTCCAAAATCCGCCTTATACAAGTCTGAAAAACGCCGGTTTTTATGATATTACTCTGGAGAGGAATGCTTTGTTGGAATGGCACCGGTCCTCGGTCGGTGTTTCTGATGCTGTCCTCATGTTCAAACTCGGATGCTCTGCTAGAGCCCATTGTTCTAGTGATAAGTAAATTAAAAATCACCGTTTGTCCGTGGGTTAGAAGAATTTTGGAAATACTTCAAACGAAAAACTATAAAAAAAAAAAAAGTCTATTGATATCTTTAATGTGGCCATGTTAAGTGAATTAGAAATAACTGGTTATAGCACATAATACATGCTTCAGCATGAAAACAGTTTCATAAATGTAGGTCGTGTTGTCCCGACGTAGCGACGGATTTCAAATGTTTTGGGTTTTGTCAAGTGACCTGGTACATTGTACTGGTGATGTTAGAGAAAACACATCTATTATTAGTAAAGACAAGTAAGACGACTTAAGTTTATCACTGGTGACGTCAGAGGACTAGTACTGGTGATGTCAGAGGACTTAAGTTTATCACTGGTGACGTCAGAGGACTACAGTCTAGTACTGGTGATGTCAGGGGACTACAGTCTAGTACTGGTGATGTCAGGGGACTACAGTCTAGTACTGGTGATGTCAGAGGACTTCACCTTAGTCCTGGTGATGTCAAGGGACTACAGTCTAGTACCGGTGATGTCAGAGGACTAGTACTGGTGATGTCAGAGGACTTAAGTTTATCACTGGTGACGTCAGAGGACTTCTGACAAGTACCGGTGATGTCAAGGGACTACAGTCTAGTACTGGTGATGTCAGAGGACTAGTACTGGTGATGTCAGAGGACTACAGTCTAGTACTGGTGATGTCAGGGGACTACAGTCTAGTACTGGTGATGTCAGAGGACTTCACCTTAGTCCTGGTGATGTCAAGGGACTACAGTCTAGTACCGGTGATGTCAGAGGACTAGTACTGGTGATGTCAGAGGACTTAAGTTTATCACTGGTGACGTCAGAGGACTTCTGACAAGTACCGGTGATGTCAAGGGACTACAGTCTAGTACTGGTGATGTCAGAGGACTAGTACTGGTGATGTCAGAGGACTTCAGTCTAGTACTGGTGATGTCAGAGGACTTCAGTCTAGTACTGGTGACGTAAGAGGACTTCAGTCTAGTACTGGTGATGTCAGAGGACTACAGTCTAGTACCGGTGACGTCAGAGGAGTACAGTCTAGTACCGGTGATGTCAGATAGTATAGTACTGGTGAAGTCAGAGGACTTGAGTCTAGTACTGGTGATGTCAGAGGACTTCAGTCTCGTACTGGTGATGTCAGAGGACTTCAGTCTAGTACTGGTGATGTCAGAGGACTAGTACTGGTGATGTCAGAGGACTTCAGTCTAGTACCGGTGATGTCAGAGGACTAGTTCTGGTGATGTCAGAGGACTTAAGTTTATCACTGGTGACGTCAGAGGACTACTGACAGGTACCGGTGAAGTCAGAGGACTACAGTCTAGTACTGGTGATGTCAGAGGACTTCAGTCTAGTACTAGTGATGTCAGAGGACTTCAGTCTAGTACCGGTGACGTCAGAGGACTACAGTCTAGTACCGGTGATGTCAAAAGACTTCAGTCTAGTACTGGTGATGTCAGAGGACTTCAGTCTAGTACTGGTGACGTAAGAGGACTTCAGTCTAATGCTGGTGATGTCAGAGGACTACAGTCTCGTGATGTCAGAGGACTTCAGTCTAGTACTGGTGATGTCAGAGGACTTCAGTCTAGTACTGGTGATGTCAGAGGACTTCAGTCTAGTACTGGTGATGTCAGAGGACTTCAGTCTAGTACCGGTGATGTCAGAGGACTACAGTCTAGTACTGGTGATGTCAGAGGACTTCAGTCTAGTACTGGTGATGTCAGAGGACTTCAATCTAGTACTGGTGATGTCTGAGGACTACAGTCTAGTACTGGTGATATCAGATAGTCTAGTACTGGTGATGTCAGATAGTCTAGTACTGGTGATGTCAGAGGACTTCATTCTAGTACCGGTGATGTCAGATAGTCTAGTACTGGTGAAGTCAGAGGACTTCAGTCTAGTACTGGTGATGTCAGAGGACTTCAGTCTAGTACCGGTGATGTCAGAGGACTACAGTCTAGTACTGGTGATGTCAGAGGACTTCAGTCTAGTACTGGTGATGTCAGAGGACTTCAATCTAGTACTGGTGATGTCTGAGGACTACAGTCTAGTACTGGTGATATCAGATAGTCTAGTACTGGTGATGTCAGATAGTCTAGTACTGGTGATGTCAGAGGACTTCAGTCTAGTACTGGTGATGTCAGAGAACTTCAGTCTAGTACTGGTGATGTCAGAGGACTTCAGTCTAGTACTGGTGACGTCAGAGGACTTCAGTCTAGTACCGGTGTTGTCGGAGGACTACAGTCTAGTACTGGTGATGTCAGATAGTCTAGTACTGGTGATGTCAGATAGTCTAGTACTGGTGAAGTCAGAGGACTTCAGTCTAGTACTGGTGATGTCAGAGGACTTCAGTCTAGTACCGGTGATGTCAGAGGACTACAGTCTCGTGATGTCAGAGGACTTAAGTCTAGTACTGGTGATGTCAGAGGACTACAGTCTAGTACTGGTGATGTAAGATAGTCTAGTACTGGTGATGTCAGATAGTCTAGTACTGGTGAAGTCAGAGGACTTCAGTCTAGTACTGGTGATGTCAGAGGACTTCAGTCTAGTACCGGTGATGTCAGAGGACTACAGTCTCGTGATGTCAGAGGACTTAAGTCTAGTACTGGTGATGTCAGAGGACTACAGTCTAGTACCGGTGATGTCAGAGGACTACAGTCTAGTACTGGTGATGTCAGAGGACTTCAGTCTAGTACTGGTGATGTCAGAGGACTTCAGTCTAGTACAGGTGATGTCAGAGGACTTCAGTCTAGTACAGGTGATGTCAGAGGACTTCAGTCTAGTACTGGTGATGTCAGAGGACTTCAGTCTAGTACAGGTGATGTCAGATAGTCTAGTACTGGTGATGTCAGAGGACTTCAGTCTAGTACAGGTGATGTCAGAGGACTTCAGTCTAGTACAGGTGATGTCAGAGGACTTCAGTCTAGTACTGGTGATGTCAGAGGACTTCAGTCTAGTACAGGTGATGTCAGATAGTCTAGTACTGGTGATGTCAGAGGACTTCAGTCTAGTACCGGTGATGTCAGAGGACTTCAGTCTAGTACTGGTGATGTCAGAGGACTTCAGTCTAGTACTGGTGATGTCAGAGGACTTCAGTGTAGTACCGGTGATGTCAGAGGACTACAGTCTCGTGATGTCAGAGGACTTCAGTCTAGTACTGGTGACGTCAGAGGACTTCAGTCTAGTACTGGTGATGTCAGAGTACTACAGTCTAGTACTGGTGATGTCAGATAGTTTAGTACTTGTGATGTCAGATAGTCTAGTACTGGTGAAGTCAGAGGACTTCAGTCTAGTACTGGTGATGTCAGAGGACTTCAGTCTAGTACCGGTGATGTCAGAGGACTACAGTCTCGTGATGTCAGAGGACTTCAGTCTAGTACTGGTGACGTCAGAGGACTTCAGTCTAGTACTGGTGATGTCAGATAGTCTAGTACTGGTGATGTCAGATAGTCTAGTACTGGTGATGTCAGATAGTCTAGTACTGGTGAAGTCAGAGGACTTCAGTCTAGTACTGGTGATGTCAGAAGACTTCAGTCTAGTACCGTTGATGTCAGAGGACTACAGTCTCGTGATGTCAGATGACTTCAGTCTAGTACTGGTGACGTCAAAGGACTTCAGTCTAGTACTGGTGATGTCTGAGGACTACAGTCTAGTACTGGTGATGTCAGATAGTCTAGTACTGGTAATGTCAGATAGTCTAGTACTGGTGACGTCAGATGACTTCAGTCTAGTACTGGTGATGTCAGAGGAATTTAGTCTAGTACCGGTGATGTCAGAGGACTACGGTCTATTACTGGTGATGTCAGATAGTCTAGTACTGGTGATGTCAGATAGTCTAGTACTGGTGACGTCAGAGGACTTCAGTCTAGTACTGGTGATGTCAGAGGATTTCAGTCTAGTACTGGTGATGTCTGAGGACTACAGTCTAGTACTGGTGATGTCAGATAGTCTAGTACTGGTAATGTCAGATAGTCTAGTACTGGTGACGTCAGATGACTTCAGTCTAGTACTGGTGATGTCAGAGGAATTTAGTCTAGTACCGGTGATGTCAGAGGACTACGGTCTATTACTGGTGATGTCAGATAGTCTAGTACTGGTGATGTCAGATAGTCTAGTACTGGTGACGTCAGAGGACTTCAGTCTAGTACTGGTGATGTCAGAGGATTTCAGTCTAGTACTGGTGATGTCAGAGGACTTCAGTCTAGTATTGGTGATGTCAGAGGATTTCAGTCTAGTACTGGTGATGCCAGAGGACTTCAGTCTAGTACTGGTGATGTCTGAGGACTACAGTCTAGTACTGGTGATGTCAGCGGACTACAGTCTAGCACTGGTGATGTCAGAAGACTACAGTCTAGAAGTGGTGATGTCAGAGGACTTCAGTCTAGTACTGGTGATGTCAGAGGACTACAGTCTAGTACTGGTGATGTCAGAGGACTACAGTCTAGTACTGGTGATGTCAGAGGACTTCAGTCTAGTACTGGTGATGTCAGAGGACTTAAGTCTAGTACTGGTGATGTCAGAGGACTACAGTCTAGTACTGGTGATGTCAGAGGACTTCAGTCTAGTACTGGTGATGTCAGAGGACTTAAGTCTTGTACTAGTGATGTCTGAGGACTACAGTCTCGTGATGTCAGAGGACTTCAGTCTAGTACTGGTGACGTCAGAGGATTTCAGTCTAGTACTGGTGATGCCAGAGATTTTAAGTCTAGTAGTGCTGACGTCAGATTAGTTAATTTAGTACTAGTGATATCAGATGACGTCACTCTAGCACTTGCTTTTTTAGCACTCCAAAGTAGTAGTGATTTCAGAGGATAAAAAAGATATGTTTTGTTTTTTTGTCGAAACAACATCTTCTCAGTTTGCTTAATACAAGACGATTTTTCCCTATTTGAGCAAAACTGTTCATTTGCCACACTCATTTAATTTATTGTACACGTGTTCACTTTATAATACCTTTTTTTAATCTTCCTAACATACCTACAGTGTATAAGTTTCTACACTTTTGAACCGGAAGTTGACCTTTCCACTTCCTGGTCAGTTACAATTGATGATGCAGTAATTTACATATATTCCAACAAGACACCTTAATAATTGTTTGGTCAGGTGAGAATCCTGGTGCTGGTCAGGTGAGAATCCATGTATACAAGTTTGGCTTACCTGCCTGTCAGCAATGTACGTGGTAATGCACACTATCTACATCGGGCAGACAGGTGCATTGTGGGAGTTAAATTGGCGTTGAAGATGTCGGCGCGACAAGCACGGTTGGTTAAAAGGAAGTTTATATTGTATTGTTAACGGGACAGACAGCCATCTTTTGATGTCTCGTTAACGGCTGTGAGACAGGGACGGTACCTTTGTAGGTGTGGTGAGCGCCACTGCACACCTATTAACAGGGTATCGCGTTCCTAGATCTGGCGATAGCATAGCGCCTTTATTTCCACGCGAAGGTGCAATTTATTGCAGGTATTTGTGAAATGGCCGCGATTCCAGATCCTGAACTCATTTACATTATTCTTTACTCACATTTTGTTTTAGCTGTCGAACACTGTGACATATTTTGAAATGTTAACAGGCGCACCGTAAATTGTTATATATATACTTCTTCATGGTACTCTCTGGTTGTCACGTAGAGAATAATTGTTTTCGTCACTGAGTGAAACAGTGTCCTTTGTATCTGTACGTACTACTGTTGACTAGATTGCAAAAAGTCGAGGGAAATTTTATGGTTTTGAAAAGTCAACGCATTCAAGACAATTGTCCCTTGAAAGAAATTACGTATAACAAGATGTCCAAAGGGCCTGCAGTGTTTACCTTGTATCACTCCCACACTTGTAATCCTAAACGTGGACTAAAATAAAGATACAGGGGAAATATCATTGTCTGATTTAAAAGGAGCTAAACCAATAACCTGTGATTCTTAGTTTATTATTCAAGAGGAATCGTTAAAATGTCTAACATGTTAACAAATATCTAAATTTTAATCCTTAGACCTAACTATATAGGTTCAAGGTCTATCATCTGAACGTACTAACACTTCATTGCAGCAGGTAACTGGCCAGATAGTATTACCCTGGTATTTTTGGTAATTGAGAAAAAGCAGATTTTTAGGTTTTTATATTGGATTCCCGTGACCTTGAATATGAGTCAAGGTAATTCATTTCAATAAATTTTCCAACTCGTCATTCGAGCGTGCTACTGGCCAAATGTCATTATCCTATGCCTTTCGGTTATTAAGGAGAGGTTGTTTAAACATCATAAACATATTTGACCCCGTTTACCTTGATAAGGCAAATTCATACTTGTGAACAACGATAGTAGCCATTCATCCAAGCGTGCCAATATAGTCAGTATATGTCATCAGCTTAGGCCTTTTCTAGAGGCTTTTAAGATTGTAATATATTTAACTCCTATGACATTGAATGTGGGTCAAGGTCATTAATTTGAACAAGCTTGGTACATATGAAGCCATTCATCTCAACTAGATTTTGGCTCAATACAATGTATCTGTACCCTGTGTCTTTTTGTTACTGAGAAGTTGTTTGAAAACTACGACCTATGTGACCTTGAAAATAGGTCAAGGTCGTTAATTTGAACAAACTTGATAGCCCTTCATCCCAGCATAATACAGGCCCAGTATCAGTGTCATTTGGTTAGTGAGAAGATGTTGTTTGAAGTTAAACATTGACGCTGGACGCCGCACTAAGTCATAAACTCGCCTTCCTTAGGGTTTTCTGAAGTAAACATACTGTTGAGGTTATACGTGGTGCAGTGAAATTATTATGATAAACAACGCTCAAAGATATGCGTTTGCGGTATGAAATACGGGAGTAAACACGGAAAAGGTGCTGCCACCGATATATGGTCCATATTTCAAGCAACCTACCGAAACTGTTTTCGATTGCGTGCAATAAATGTAGAAGGAAGGTGATGGAGTACACAACGCAGTGCTTTGCCCCTAGTCTGGTACAGCGACACACCTGTATTCTGTCTGTCCACGCCAGTGACGCCAAACCCACTGGCTTCCTGACACACAAACATCGACATATGGCGTTCCATAATTTGCATTTACGCATCACCTTCTTACTGCGGCAATCCCATCGACAACATGCTTACAGTTTTTTTTTCATGAAGTTTAGTTTTAGTTGAAATCGGAAACGAAAAACTGGAAGTTAAACAATGATCGGGTTGTCTAAGATTATTTCATATGCTTACAAAAGAAAGCTGGGGGTCTCCAAGAAGAACGACTAGGCGTGCTTCAGTATTTAAAAAATATAACGTGTTTCAGGCAAATCGTCGATGCAACGACATTTTTTTCAGTGTCAGAAGACGTTGTTTCTTCTGTTAAGTAACTTCATTTTTCCAGTTCTAAAGGTTCGTTGTATTTTCTGCAATGGTCTCAAGCAATGTGTTTAGAAAACATGAGATTTTGGTGTAACTGTGTTCGTTCGGTTTTCCAATGATATAATCTATGCCGCTTTCATCAAAGAATGATTTGATAACCCCCGTTTGAAGCTAGAGTTATAAAATATATCCCCATGCTCATGTATGTATGTCTATTTCAGCAGATCTTTTTATATGAACGTTGATGTTTGTTTCAGCGTAACCGACAAATATTGTGTAGCCATTAAAGTGGGTTTTTTTTTTACATTAAAAGTTGTCCCACTTTATGACGAATGACTCCCAACCCTGAAAATAGATTTTTTTTACGGTGGGATTGAGAGAGGAATCATTAATGTACTATTTTAAAACATCAATGGATAGTGCACGTATTGTGTTAAAACAAGGGTACAGTGCATTTTTATTTTTCCAGTGAGAAGTGACGCGCACTCCTTAATGTGTCGCCTGCTTGGCCAATAATAGGAAGATTACAACGAGACAGATACTCTTTAATTAAGAAATATTTTTTTTCAAAATAACTTAATATCGAAGAAGCCGAAGGGAACTGAAGTTATCGCACAAAAAACTTTTGTTCTGATGTCGGTTCTATTTATTGTAACTGTGACCTTGATCTTTAACCTTAAGACCTGAAGAGCAATTCCCGAGCAATGCGTTGGAGTTTTAAGGAAACTAAAGTGAATAATAGAACGGCATGTAACGTTGCGGGAAAATTATGAAATCGAAATAATAATTTGTAAAAAATATTGACCATGTTCAATACACGTGGCGAGTTTATATTCACGGTTTAATTTTCTTACTGTTCTTTCGAATGAGCTGGCAGGTCGTGAAAAACCCAAGGTACTGTTTGTCGATTGTTTTAGGTTAGATTATTTCAGCAGCCAGAAGATAGCCAAAAAATGTATTATTGCATTACTGAACAAGTCGAAAGTATTCGAACCTTTAATAAATTATCTTTACTTTACCTTTGTAGTGTTGTGTATAAAGATACATCAACCATTCTCAGGCGTAAATCGCACAGACCAGAACACTAGTGCCCAAGGGCATTTTGTTCTCAAAATCCAAATCTACAGTCACAGTTCAGGAGTGTTAGGGTTGTCCAGTGAACCATATATTATATAGGTTGTTTCTTGTACTTCAGGACAGTCGGCATACCTTATTACAGCACACCGTGAAATATCGGCATTTGTATCGGTAAACCTACTCCAATCAACAAGTGGAGCTTGTAATTCAATTATGTCTCTTGAAATCGCAAGCGACTTTTATTTCTCTATAAATTATAATTCGGATTAAATGTATATTGAAGACTAAATACGTGTACCACTCTTCGAGTCATTTGCTTTTCAAGTACACTTGCCAGAACGTCGCAAAAAGTGCAAACAGATGGTTTGTGTGTATCGTTATGAATTGTCTCCCAAATGGTCAGCTAATTAATTTGTTTGTTTATAACAGTAAACTTCCGATATATAAACAAATTCGGGTGTTTAACAAAGCATCGGCAATACACTGGTTATCATGTAAACATATTTACAGTCTGCCTAACCGTCGTGTCTGGCCCGTAAACCTCATTGGACTACTCGGATCGATGGTACCTTAAACTCGTGTCGGATTACTGGGGACGCTGGTTAACATACATTGTATACAATATATATAATACAGTAACGCGCACGTGCTGGACTGATCACAACAACCTGTCAACGTATCACCGACCCCCCTCCATCCGACGGCAGATGGAGGAAAGGGGTCAAATGTTACACGTACTCTTAAGCGATTTCCTTTGATGAGTTCGGTCTTAATTTGTTTTCAATATGTTTTAATTTTTAGTTACGCATACAAGTACATCTTCATCAAGTTGGGACCGACATCAAAACGCACGTTCTTTCAAACTACAGACTGCGTTATCAACTATGAACATGCCAAATTACAGAGAAATCAAAACAAGATGTTTGAATTAGTGCGAGAAAACGAACACCCATTGATATGCAGGTGAGTTTACTGTAACATAACTGGGTAAAATCCCTTCTGATCCAGTTATACTTTATTTTGTTTTAGAATCATCTTTCTGAAGAAACGATGCGTTGGTGTGGTCGAAACTCATCAGTCAGGATAGAAGAGGTGCATTAGCAAGTATTGACGATAGCGACATCCCTCCAATACCGTACCAAAGACATTACACTGTAGTCGAGAATAAAATCCAGCATCATAATAAAATACATGGTAATGTACTACAAGAATGCGCAGTTCGTGTTCATGAAATTGGTGTTGGCTTGAGCGTGGCGTTTGAACTCGGGCGAAATTTCTTGACCGAATTAATTTTTAAAATACTGTTTTTCACGCTTCACATCGAAGCCAGATACTCAACCTGACCACACGATCTAAGAACACAGTCCCATATCCTCATGGACAGCTGATGTAGAACATAGCATGGTCACCACAGACATAGCCTCTATCCTTTAGATGGAAACAACTCAAGTGACACTGATCACTTGTCAGATCGGCTCAGGTCCTGTGAATGTACTAAGTAACCTTATTACAGAGATCGAGACTGGTAAAAAGGATTACTCTCCAACTTCGTCTCTTGAAGTTGTAACACTAGAAGACGATATTCATTTGAATTTTCACGGTACTGACAACGTTAACCTAAGAAAACTGTTTTTCGGAAATTTTAATTAGATACTAATTTTTGCGATCTACAAGGTCTTCAATCACATAACGAACTTTAACTTTTGTGCGATATTGGTCTCTTCATTAAGAGTCTTCTGATTTAAGGAAAGCAGGCTTGCAATGTGCTGAAGTTTTTCAATACTAAATGCCATGTAAACACATGTATTTTATATGTTGTATAATGTTTGGTTATATCATTGGCAGCTCGATCCACACAAAGTTATTTGGATTCCAGATCGGTAATATCTTACGAATTTTTTTATGTTTGTCGGTTCAACAATTGTTCTGTCTGTAAATTAACTTCTATTCTTTGATTTTATGCCTTAAATGCTTCTTAACTATTGCCACTAAAACATAAAGGTAAAACGTGTTATGAAAGCGTTTACGTAATTGCTTGTTTATTAGGGATTTAATCGATCTCACAGAAAGGAATATATATATACAACCACGTGACAAACATAATGAACAGAATGTTGACCCTGCAGAGATGTATTTGATTCCGTTCAGTGGCGGAAATGACTCGACAGAAAGGGAGCACGTACGTCTCCTTCAGTCCGGCGGAACGTGACTTTTTCTCCATCAGAACTCTTCAGGAATATCGCCGCCCCCGCCATTGTCGGTATGTTTGTTGTCACGTGCACAAGGTGGCACACAGACATGTCTCGCCCATACCGGACGGACAGTAATGTCAATATATCGTTTTCAATTAATTCCTTATCATTACTGCTATATTAAAATACGATATTCATGTCATGCTGTCCACAGACACTTTCTATAAACGGAGTAACTGAACTAAATACTTTATATAACACGATGTGACAACAACAGATGAGACCAAGCACCAGGGTATAGGGTGGTCGGGTGACCATAGCCTAATCGCCTGTTTTTATGAGATAGCTGTGGTTTGATTTCCTTATCAATGACGACCTGACAACGGCATTCGACTTAGATGTAATAGGTCTTCAATAATGTATCTGTGTTAAAATGTCCTCTTCCGACGACAACAGCATGAAAGGTCCCAAGGACAACTCCCAGCCACGTTGACTTTCTTGGGTATCACCACATGGAGACCCTCTACCGGTTTCATCGGAGACACCAAGGTCCATTAATTTGTTTCATAATTGGCGTCAAATAAAATAAAGATATATGTTTCATAATCATCTTTTAAGGATTAAGCACAATGTGAGACAAGTATGTACACCCTACAAAACTTCGAGTCTAAAACAGAAAGCTTAAAACTTGTCTGTGGCAATAAATTTCATACGACACGCGTGCAGGAAGCAAAAGAATCCCTGTGATTCCCCGATCCCCATGGTACAATTCAAAGCAACATTTGTTTAAATAATACAATTATACAATCCACTCTGTACATGGGTACTGAGGATGCTTATTACAAAAGTTTAATTTTATTGCAGTTGACCAGGACAAATCACTCGGAGAGAGCTGGGACAAATCTTGGTACAGGTACATTGTAGTACATTATGGTGATTTTTGCCTAGTAATGATATACGTGTATAAGGTTACATGATAGAGGTCCCAACTGTTTCATTGGATTGCTCTGGGACTACTGAGAAGGCCCCAGGGGCAGGGTTGGGCCCAGGACAAATCTGGGTAGCATGATCTCCATCTTAACGTTTTTTTTTCTATTAGGAGATATACACTCTCAGTCTTGGGTATGAGGATCTCAATGTGTCCAGTTACAATTTAATATACTGGTGATATATTCCCAAGCACAGCTAATATGGAACAAAACATATACTAGTGTCATTTTTCCCTATAAAAGAACATAATTTTATTAACCAAATATATTTTTTCATTAAAAAATCATCTGCGATTTTTTGTTTTTCTTCAATTTCTATCTCTATACACACTTAAAATCAGTCAACACCCATTTTTTGTAAATAACTTTTTTATTTCCAGCATTTTTGATAAGCTGTTTGTTATAATGTTGTTAACATGCACAAATGACTTACACTGAAGTGGTAAGCCACCTGTTAAAGTTTTCTGACTGGAGGAAAACAAGGAGGGCTGGTTAATATGCACGTAGACGCATAGCCCCTTAGAGCTGGTACATACCTAGGATTAAGCCGAAGGGTTTTATTTGATCCACTAAATATTGGGACGGTCAAATATCCCAATTTTTAGGGGATCAGACACTAAGAACCCTTCCAACTATCATAGGACTGACCAAGAAATGGCTGTTAAATAAGAGATGTAGTTGGACCTCCACCTGGTCAGTCATGGTCACCTATAGGCTGGTCAAAGGCTCTTGGACAACATCTTGGACAGACATGGCCGCCATGGTAACCAAAGACATAGTAAGATAGACTTGGGGTTCATTATGTCACTACAACTTACAGATTTTATAGCAGTTGTAACCACAATTTAAAGGCCCAATATACGTAACTTTGGCAAAACTTGAAGCGAAAATCAAGCCTTATAACTTATTATATTTATAGATTTAGTTAACATTAACTGATATCAGCAATAATCAAGATGAATTCTTTCGCTGTTACAGGTACTGCAGCAGTTGAAACACGCTATTTGTAAACATGCGTCCATTTCGAACCGTCTTCTACCTTCGGTTTGTTGTTGAAAAGGGCCCCACCTGAATTATTTTCAATTCTCTGGATTTTTTTGTCCAGTGTTTCTTGTTAGTTACCGCTCAGGTTTACTTCGTTTTAGGCTTATTTTTGCATGGTTATCAACTGGATTTCTTTTTTATTATTTTTCAGAATCACGAAAAATTTCCTGAAGTTACATATATTGGGCCTTTAATGGTACATGTAGCTTATGTCAGGTGTACCTTGCGGGTTGATCAGTGGGGTGATTCACTTGGAGTATGTGGGGATCTCAACAATAGAAGTTACTGACCAATCAGTGGGGAGATTCACTTGGAGTATGTGGGGATCTCAACTATAGAAGTTACTGACCAATCAGTGGGGCGATTCACTTGGAGTATGTGGGGATCTCAACTACAGAAGTTACTGACCAATCAGTGGGGCGATTCACTTGGAGTATGTGGGGATCTCAACCATAGAAGTTACTGACCAATCAGTGGGGAGATTCACTTGGAGTATGTGGGGATCTCAACCATAGAAGTTACTGACCAATCAGTGGGGCGATTCACTTGGAGTATGTGGGGATCTCAACTATAGAAGTTACTGACCAATCAGTGGGGAGATTCACTTGGAGTATGTGGGGATCTCAACTATAGAAGTTACTGACCAATCAGTGGGGAGATTCACCTGGAGTATGTGGGGATCTCAACTATAGAAGTTACTGACCAATCAGTGGGGAGATTCACCTGGAGTATGTGGGGATCTCAACTATAGAAGTTACTGACCAATCAGTGGGGAGATTTACCTGGAGTATGTGGGGATCTCAACTATAGAAGTTACTGACCAATCAGTGGGGCGATTCACTTGGAGTATGTGGGGATCTCAACTATAGAAGTTACTGACCAATCAGTGGGGAGATTCACGTGGAGTATGTGGGGATCTCTACTATAGAAGTTACTGACCCAGGGGTAATGCTTTCAAGATTGGAATAGACCCTAACTAAACAGCTATCAGGTAGGAATCTCAACTGTTTCCAAGTTGTGACTCATAAACTAGGCCCTTTCGGTTGAGGCCAGACCCTTGATTCAATGCTTACAGATGACAGACAACTGACTGACGGACGCCAGACACCACAGTATGACATAAGGTCAGTGGTCCAGACACCACAGTATGACATAAGGTCAGTGGTCCAGACACCACAGTATGACATAAGGTCAGTGGTCCAGACACCACAGTATGACATAAGGTCAGTGGTACTGACGGACACCAGAACCACAGTATGACATAAGGCCAGTGGTCCAGACACCACAGTATGACATAAGGTCAGTGGTCCAGACACCACAGTATGACATAAGGTCAGTGGTACTGACGGACGCCAGACACCACAGTCTGACATAAGGTCAGTGGTACTGACGGACGCCAGACACCACAGTATGACATAAGGCCAGTGGTCCAGACACCACAGTATGACATAAGGTCAGTGGTCCAGACACCACAGTATGACATAAGGTCAGTGGTACTGACGGACACCAGAACCACAGTATGACATAAGGCCAGTGGTCCAGACACCACAGTATGACATAAGGTCAGTGGTCCAGACACCACAGTATGACATAAGGTCAGTGGTACTGACGGACGCCAGACACCACAGTATGACATAAGGTCAGTGGTACAGACACCACAGTATGACATAAGGTCAGTGGTCCAGACACCACAGTCTGACATAAGGTCAGTGGTACTGACGGACGCCAGACACCACAGTATGACATAAGGTCAGTGGTACAGACACCACAGTATGACATAAGGTCAGTGGTACAGACACCACAGTATGACATAAGGTCAGTGGTCCAGACACCACAGTATGACATAAGGTCAGTGGTACTGACGGACGCCAGACACCACAGTATGACATAAGGTCAGTGGTACTGACAGACGCCAGACACCACAGTATGACATAAGGTCAGTGGTCCTTTCGGTTAGTTAAGTGAGCTAAAAATCAGAAGAAATAATCCAGAAATAATCAACATAATGAATTGTTTGATCATTTACTAAAATCTTTAACAAATGTCTGATAAATTCTGCTTCAGCAGAAACATGGCTGTACGATATAATTTATAATACAAGATGTCTATTTGTGTATCACAATATAGTCAGACTGTATATCCAAATATAAATGTCCTTTCATCTCACTTCTACGAACAACATCGGTTGGTTTGAGCTGCTACCTCTGGGCACAGAGATTCAGCTATACATACAAAGTTTTCCTTCTCCACTCCTCTGTTATCAGGAAGTTTCAGTTTCCTCCATAAAGGAAATCTACTCCCCCTCCCAATGTTTTACAATGGAAATCTCATCTACATAGAAAATGCTACCATTTAATTCACAGAAATGGTGAGGAAGCTCTTTTAGCCAATCTTAACAGGAACGCTGATCACACACTAACCACGACATAAAAACACAAGGATGGATGTTAAAACACCTGCTCTCTAGTTTTCTCTCCACAATAGACAGTCTATCTTTATCCCTTATCTTCATTAATAGGAAATATCACATAATTTATCTTTATGGTCAACAGATAGGTTTGGCCTAACAGACGTTTTGCCCTCATCATACAAAGGAACTATCTATCCACTAGCCCTCAGTCTCCCCAAGCCCTTCTCATTATTATTCACAGGAAGTTCTCATCTCCAGTGCAAAGGAAGTCTCCCTTAGCCCTCCTCATATTCACAGGAAGTCTCCCCTAGCCCTCCTCATATTCACAGGAAGTCTCCCTTAGCCCTCCT
Source organism: Mimachlamys varia (assembly GCA_947623455.1). Taxonomy (NCBI): domain Eukaryota; kingdom Metazoa; phylum Mollusca; class Bivalvia; order Pectinida; family Pectinidae; genus Mimachlamys; species Mimachlamys varia. The sequence continues at coordinate 8,282,740 of OX392535.1, forward strand.
CATTTTCACAGGAAGTCTCCCCTAGCCCTCCTCATTTTCACAGGAAGTCTCCCTTAGCCCTCCTCATATTCACAGGAAGTCTCCCTTAGCCCTCCTCATTTTCACAGTAAGTCTCCCCTAGCCCTCCTCATTTTTACAGAAAATCTCCCCTAGCCCTCCTCATTTTTACAGGAAGTCTCCCCTAGCCCTCCTCATTTTCACAGGAAGTCTCCCCTAGCCCTCCTCATTTAATATTCACAGGAAGTCTCCCCTAGCCCTCCTCATTTAATATTCACAAGAAGTCTCCCCTAGCCCTCCTCATTTACTATTCACAGGAAGTCTTCCCTAGCCCTCCTCATTTAATATTCACAGGAAGTCTCCCCTAGCCCTCCTCATTTTCACAGGAAGTCTCCCCCTAGCCCTCCTCATTTTTACAGGAAGTCTCCCCCTAGCCCTCCTCATTTTTACAGGAAGTCTCCCCTAGCCCTCCTCATTTTCACAGGAAGTCTCCCTTAGTCCTCCTCATATAATATTCACAGGAAGTCTCCCCTAGCCCTCCTCATTTAATATTCACAGGAAGTCTCCCCTAGCCCTCCTCATTTACTATTCACAGGAAGTCTCCCCTACCCCTCCTCATTTAATATTAACAGGAAGTCTCCCCTAGCCCTCCTCATTTTCACAGGAAGTCTCCCATGGCCCTCCTCATTTTCACAGAAAGTCTCCCCTAGCCCTCCTCATTTTCACAGGAAGTCTCCCCTAGCCCTCCTCATTTTCACAGAAAGTCTCCCATGGCCATCCTCATTTTCACAGAAAGTCTCCCCTAGCCCTCCTCATTTTCACAGAAAGTCTCCCATGGCCATCCTCATTTTCACAGAAAGTCTCCCTTAGCCCTCCTCATTTTCACAGGAAGTCTCCCCTAGCCCTCCTCATTTTCACAGGAAGTCTCCCCTAGCCTGCCTCATTTTCACAGGAAGTCTCCCCTAGCCTGCCTCATTTTCACAGGAAGTCTCCCCTAGCCTGCCTCATTTTCACAGGAAGTCTCCCCTGGCCCTCCTCATTATGGAGAGTGAAGTGAGCACACCTCCCCCACATTGAACCACCTCCATATAATCAGAAGTATTTCCTATCCTGCCTTATTATTCACAGGAAGTCTTGCATGTCCCTCCTCATTATTTTAAGGATGTGTCCCCCAGCCATTCTCTATATTCACAGGAAGATCTCCTATCCCTCCTCAATGTTTACGAGATGACTCAATACCCTGACATGAAATCTACCCCAGTCCTTTATCACTTTGCCGACTGTTATGAAGTTTCAGCCCTCCTGTGTCTCGCCTTGTACCCATTTAGGAGTAGTCAAAGTTTTCTTATCACGACCTCCACTGCCAGACTCTACATCATCCTGATCCATTTTGTTGTAGCGTCGCTGCACCTCCATCCATTTTTGTCTCCGACTTAAATCTCCCACTTCCTCCACTGACCCTTCTCCTGCCCCGCCTGATCCCAGTCCAGCCGACTTGTTGGCACGAAACTTGACAGAGATCTACAACGGAAACGGAACAAAGACACATGTGAAACACTGAATATCTGTTAACAAGCCTCCTCTCTACCCTCCTTACTTAATATCTTATAAACCTGTAAAACATTAATAAGCAGACTTGGCAGTCGTGTGTATTTGTGTGCCATGTATAAAGATGGGGCTCTATCACTGCTGCCCGACTTTTCCATGTTGCATGTTTATTTCTCATCTAATATGCAGAAATTATGTCGAATACATCAATACATTTGTTGGCAGGGCTGATAATGTGTTTAATGATCAAGTGTCAAGTGTACACTTCCTACGTACAGCTTTTATGTCTAATTTCTATACTAATGATAAATGATGTAGAACACCTTGTTAAGTTGTCAGACATTTGTTTATGTCTATGCCAGACACACAAATGATGGCTCTGCCAGAACCACAAACCTCAGCATAACCTGAAGGCTTCTACAGCCAAAACCTGGCTTGGTGCACATTCTGTATACTGTCTTTAAAGGACTGGATCAGCGAGAACTAACAACAGCTTGTTCCACTAAATAGCAGACTGAAACTTATACACAAAAACCTCCTTGTGCCCCCTAGGACATACTGGGTCATGGACACCAATGCCAACTAGTCCCTTCTAGCTAGGGCATGGTTGGCATGGACACCAATGCCAACTAGTCCTGGGACTTCTAGCTAGGGCATGGTTGGCATGGACACCAATGCCAACTAGTCCCTTCTAGCTAGGGCATGGTTGGCATGGACACCAATGCCAACTAGTCCCTTCTAGCTAGGGCATGGTTGGCATGGACACCAATGCCAACTAGTCCCTTCTAGCTAGGGCATGGTTGGCATGGACACCAATGCCAACTAGTCCCTTCTAGCTAGGGCATGGTTGGCATTGACACCAATGTCAATTTTTCCCAATATAAGAATACTAGGACACAAAACCAAAAACCAACTGCAACCCCTCCCCAGGATATGTACTCTACCAGAACATTGAGGTGCTTGCTAAGGGCAAGAGGACTAAAATTGTCCTAGTTTAACCATATTTGACCCCTGTGACCTTGAAAGTTGGTCAAGGTTATCTATAAGATGATTGGTAATGGCACCTTATCCTGGGACACTGTTTGTCAAAAAGCACAGGGGGGGGGGATGTAACAATCCATAACCCTATAAAAGTAAGAGTAAGGCTCACTATCAAATAGATGACGGGAATATTCCTTACAGAAATATGCTGATATTATAAATGTGATATATAAAACTAATAATATTTTTGCAAGTTTATCAAATATATAATTTATATGATTCATATCCAAAACCATGAATAATATATGTGTGACATACTTATAATTTGCAGTAACAGTACATGTACCTCATGGTTATCAGGCTTTTACTAATTATTCTGTCGACGGGTACATTTGTTATAGAATAAATATAGGTCAAGGTCATTTTTTGTTGTTGCAAACTTTGTCGGGCTTCATCCAAGAAACATTTCAGCCAAATATCAAGCTTCTAGGGCTTTTGATATTTCAGAAGAAGTCGTTTAAAGGTTTTAACAGATTTGACCCCTGTGACCTTGAATATAGATCAAGGTCATTTCTTTTCCCAAACTTTGTCGGGCTTTATCCATGGAACCTTTCAGCCAAATATCATGCTTCTAGCTAGGGCTTTTGGTATTTCAGAAGAAGTTGTTTAAAGGTTTTAACAGATTTGACCCCGGTGACCTTGAATATAGGTCAAGGCCATTTCTTTTCTCAAACTTTGTCGGGCTTAATCCAAGGAACCTTTCAGCCAAATATCATGCTTCCAGGGCTTTTGGTATTTCAGAAGAAGTCGTTTGAAGGTTTTAACAGATTTGACCCTTGTGACCTTGAATATAGGTCAAGGTCATTTTGTTTCGCAAACTTTGTTGGGCTTTATCCAAGGAACCTTTCAGCCAAATGCCATGTTTCTAGGGCTTTTTGTATTTCAGAATAAGTCGTTTAAAGGTTAAAACAGATTTAACCTCACTGTGACCTTGAATATTGGTCAAGGTAATTTCTTTTCGCAAACTTTATTTGGCTTCATCCAAGGAAGCTACTGGTCAAATATGAAGTCTCTACGCCTGACGGTATTTTAGAAGAAGTTGTTTGAAGGTTTCGACATTTTTGACCCCTGTGACCTTGAAATTAAGTCAAAGTGATTTTTTTTCGCAAACTTTGTTCAACTCCTTCCAAGAAATCTACCAGCCAAATTTCATGTCACTGGGCCTTTCAGTATTTTAGAAGAAGTCGTTTAAAGGAAAAAGTTGACGGACGCAGGACGGACGGACGGACGGACTGACGACGGACGCTGCACCATCACATAAGCTCACTTGGCCCTTCGGGCCAGGTGAGCTAATAAAAATTAGATAAATGAGTTAAAATCACAATTAACTATGAACTTCACAGAAAGTGTTGTCTATTTAAATTCCAATATGAGAAATGTTACCTTATGGTTGCTTTTAGGGGGTTATTTGAGGTAACAAAATACATGTACAATGTATACAGTTCTAAATATCTTTAATAACTGATATTTCTATATAAATTTTAATGTGGAGTCATGCAAAGTGTACCCATTGTTTCTGAAATATATTGTTAGACCGCAAATCATCATAAAATACTTCATTTTATCGTCTTAATGTAACAGAATATATTTCAAGGCATAAGATCTTATGTCTATTTATTGAACGTTTAAATGAGTGTGTGACATTATGATGATTGGGTGATCTATCAGTTCTATATTTAGGTAGATAATACAAGTATTTCCCCCTGGAATGACACAGCTATTTTACCTGAGAGCCACTTGGTATGAAACATTACGGGTACAAGACAAGTCAATGAAGTGAGAGTCTAAAGTAGGTGTATCAGCGACAGATATGTCAGATCACCGTCTACCGTAAAGTCTATATCCATGTTTACTGGGCGTCTTTGTTTGACAAGCTTATAAGAGAACTAGGGTCCTGATCAAAAACTCGATGGCAGGACATTTAGATATTCTGGACTAGTAGTCTACATCATTGTCAAGTATCTGTAATAGCCGTCCCCATTGTTTTATATCTATCTATAACGGTTGGATATGAAGTGAGTCGGTGTAAAGAATGTAAGAGAAAGGAATGCAACAGTGCTACACCATTATATAAACTTTGTTGTAAAACATCACAATAGTCCTTGTCAGCACGTACCAGGATAAAATAATAATATAAATTCTATACGTCGTTCATTTAGGATTGCCAAGAAATTTTGGTGTACTGCCTGCCACTAAATACATTGAATTGAAATCTTGGAATGTACATCATTTAGCTAATGTCATGTAGCAGCATTGTTCCTGCACGCCCGGGGACATAAATTCTCTTGTTCAACATTCTTTGGTTCATACAATTTCTTCCTAACAAACTTGTGTATGTTCGTGACAATGAATTGTCTTCATTAACAATAAACGACCTAATTAACAATCTTACCAAGCTTCCAGATGTTAATGGCCAGTATTAATGAACATCTACTGACAAGATATACTTTCACTCATTATTCAGGATTTGATCACTCTGATTTTTTAAAAATGTTTAAGGTAAATCACGAACTGCTGATAATTGCAATGGTTTTTACATTAACTGTGACATAATGTCAGTAATAGATCTTGTAGCAAAGGACAGGGAAAAAGCTTAATGAAGTGAATCAAATTAGATTACTAGAGTCTTACACGTGTTTGGTCTGTTAACAATGCCCTAGAAATCTCAACCCTGGGTTAGGAAATTACATGGTTATGCAGCAGTATTTCCCTATCATACACCCCTGGTCATGCCTTGCCTTATATTCTCCCATGCTTCAAAACTCAAGTGTCAATATTCGACACAAGCTCATATTGCTTGTATCCGATGACAGGTCACATGACTACAATGATGATCCTTTCATAGGAGTGATGCAACAGCATCAACTCGTTTAGATGCAGGTTTAGGACAGATGAACTTATTAAAGCCTGTGCAAAAATGCCAGAGAGTTCTCCTGGCATTTGTGTGATGTGTTATTTGAAAAAGATGCATCCTTTGACAGTCTGAAGAAAGAAAATATAAGAGATCCCTGAAATATCATTAATGCTGCTGAGATGTGTGTTCTTTAATCTTTACCTCTCTGCTCTCTTCTAAATATCATGTTCATTAAGTTGCAACATATTGCGGTTGGGGTGGGGGTTGTCCTATAATGCATGAAAATATAATAACAATGGTAGTCATGGGTATATGAACAAAGTTGTACAGTGATTCCTATGATACTTTTGTGTAGCAGGTTCCGCTGTAGTATTACACACCGCGCTATGTACTTGGTCACCCCTACAAGGCCACCACGTTCACTCTATAAATAATTCAGCACATCTTACCATCAATAAAGCATATATGCACTTCACATTAATTATATCATTAAAGCTCTATAGCACCGCCTGTGACATCTCCCATCAGCTACGACTGTTATATGCATATAAACGCCATCAATCATTGTTCCGTATTGGATCAATCTACTATTGATCCACGAGAGGTTTGTGAAGGGCCCAGTACTCATAACACGATCCTTTTGTTTGTGGCAAAAAAAACCCCAAAACGCTGTGCTGCATACATTTACATACCTGTTGAGGATCACATTAAGATGACAACTTCCTCCTTACTTTTATAAACATCAAAAGGACACAAGTTTAATTGGATGTTCATGTTTATTGGTAAATTATATTCATAGATGCAGTTTTAAGTCATCAGCTACCATTAAGATCAAGTGCACATATCGCAATTATTGTAAACATCCTGTATGTCTAATTTCCCCATCAAACAAGTGAACTACATATATATTAACAACCTTTAATAAACATACCTAAATACAGTATGTATTTTTGGCTGGAAGTTAATCAACAAAACTAACAGACAGACAAATGATGTTGGTCAGTTGGTATAAGACTGTATTTATTCTTCACAACAATTTAGGACACAGCCTCCACAAAATTGATCCTTTACAAGTAAAGGTAAATAACCTTAATCAATAAAAGGTCAAGGGGTCAGGTACCATTCACCTGGATAATAAAGCGATCACTCATGTGGAGGATAGATAGAATCGGACATTCTAGTATGATGTACAACAACAAGCGGTTCCTGGAGAATTTCACTACTGATCTATCTGCTGAGAGTAAATAAATTTAGAATTTTTCTCTCCCTCATATTATCACACCTTACTCTTAAATTATTTTGGGATGCAGAAATATACCTGAAAATCAGTCAATTTGGTACTTAACTTTCACTTCCTATTCGGGATTAAGAAAAATAAAGGAGTTTTCCATACAGGGATGAACAGGTGTAGTTGAAAGAGTTGGTTGTTCCCATACAGGGATGAACAGGTGTAGTTGATAGAGTTGGTTGTTCCCATACAGGGATGAACAGGTGTACTTTGATAGAGTTGGTTGTTCCCATACAGGGATGAACAGGTGTAGTTGATAGAGTTGGTTGTTCCCATACAGGGATGAACAGGTGTAGTTGATAGAGTTGGTTGTTCCCATACAGGGATGAACAGGTGTAGTTGATAGAGTTGGTTGTTCCCATACAGGGATGAACAGGTGTAGTTGATAGAGTTGGTTGTTCCCATACAGGGATGAACAGGTGTAGTTGATAGAGTTGGTTGTTCCCATACAGGGATGAACAGGTGTAGTTGATAGAGTTGGTTGTTCCCATACAGGGATGAACAGGTGTAGTTGATAGAGTTGGTTGTTCCCATACAGGGATGAACAGGTGTAGTTGATAGAGTTGGTTGTAGGATGTGGGACACATATATCTTACATAATATCTCAGTGATATGTGTGGGTGTAGGACAGACCTGTACTTTACCAAGAAAACATGGCACATTATCAGAATGAACAAATACAGTTAAACAAAAGGCCAATCAGGCCTGCATTGCTGGTCCTGTATTTTCTATGAAATAATACCTATTGAAAACCATTTGAAGTGACATAAAGAGAGTAAGTCAAGGTTATTTGGTTTCCAAGTTGATAGACTATTTTTTGCTTCCTTTTTTTTAATAACAATTTCTCTCTTTGTACATATATTGCAACCAATTATACCTGAGTGCCTTCAAGCAAAGTAAGTTACGTATCAAATATCATGGCCCAAAGCTCTGACTCTAAAGAAGAACTTATTGAAAATGTTTAAAACACATTCAATTCCTGTGGTCCAGGTAATTCATTTTTGCAATGTTATACTCCATCATCATGCAAGGTCTTGGAACACTTAAAGGACCCTTGATCTCTTAGTTCATTAGAACAGGCCATCTAAAGACTATACAAATCTGAAAATGTGTGTCAAAGTAATTAATTAAAACAACTTGGATAGCAATCCATTTCAACAATCCACAGGACATATACCACTAATCTAGACCTTACATATCTTTAAAAGTTGACAACAATTCTAATGCATATTACAAAGGCTTTTTCATCAATGATCAAATATCAGAGATGTCATTAAAAGTAAGTTGCTGGATAAGAATTTCATAGTGTGGACAACAGTAGACAAATCATAACAAGAAAGAACACTTTATAATCAAGACATATGTTTTATTAATGAACAAGAATTAGAGGGCCCAAGGTAACTCAACTCATCTTACAGAAACCTCAGATTTATTTATAGTAATAATGACCTTGATTTTCGACCTTCAGACCTGAAGATCAATCCCAACCAAGGACTTACAGTAAGGGAGCACAGTGAATGTTGAGTTTGATAGGTCCAAGAGAACTCAAGTTATTGCATGGAAAACATAGTCCAGACGCTGATTCTATTTCTTGTGACAGTGACCTTGATCTTTGATCTTCGGAACTGAAGATTAATTCCAAGCAATGATTTTCAGTAAGCACTATAATTATGAAGTTCAAGGTCGACAGTGCTTGGAACTCAAGTTACCCTATGGAAACCTTCGTCCAGATGCTGCTTCTATTTCGGTGACCTTGATCTTTGACCTTCAGGCCTTAAGATCAATCCCAAGCGAGGACTTTCAGAAAGGAAACACTATATCAAGTTAAAGTTTGACAGGTCCAAAGGAAGTCAAGTTATCCCATGAAAACCTATGTTTGGACGACACGACCGCTGCTGACATATAGTGATCCCTACAAAATTGTCCCTTCCTCAGGCGACACAGACACAGCTTACTAACAATTCTCCACTTTGATCCGGCTAATTTTATGTTAATATACCATGCATTTATTTTAATCATAAACTAACCACCTGTATTCAAAAGTATTGACATTAAATAACATGAGCCACGTTCCGCAAGAAGTATCAATGATCTTAATTAGATCACCCTCGTGAATCTGTGTAACAGTTAAACTGCTGACTACAATAAACATTTTGTTCGGTGATAAGAAATGGTAAACACAGCCACACACACACTGCCGAAAGCTTGACCACTATACGCAGCCACACACACACTGCCGAAAGCTTGACCACTATACACAGCAACATATACACCACCAAAAGCTTGACCACTGTACACAGCCACACACACACCGCCGAAAGCTTGACCACTATACGCAGCCACATACACACCACTGAAAGCTTGACCACTATACACAGCCACACACACACCGCCGAAAGCTTGACCACTATACACAGCCACATAAACAACAAAAGCTTGACCACTATATGCAGCCACATACACCACCGAAAGCTTGACCACTAAACACAGCCACATACACCACCGAAAGCTTTACCACTAAACGTAGCCACATACACCACCGAAAGCTTGACCACTAAGCGCAGCCACATATACACCACCGAAAGCTTGACCACTATACACAGCCACATACACACCATCAAAAGCTTGACCACTATACGCAGCAACATACACACCATCAAAAGCTTGACCACTATACACAGCCACATGCACACCACCGAAAGCTTGACCACTATACACAGCCATATACACACCGAAAGCTTGACCACTAAACTATCTTGTGTAGCCTCTGTTGGACATGGCTTTAATTGTGTCCCTTCACCAGTCATTGATGCCAGAGACTGAAGGCTGGTAAAGAAACCTTTCTGTCATCAAAACCACACTTCTCACATGGTGTTTGGGGCAGTGTGGGGATATTTGTTGATCATTAAACATGTGTGAGGAATATCAATTTGTGGACAACTTGGGACTACAAATTTCCTTGTATGGAATTCCCACGTAACCCACACCTACATTATAATTAAAAGTTTAAATGCTATCTCAGTTTTAATAATTGCATCACTTCCTTAACATAACATTAGTCAGATATAAAGAATTTTGTCCTATGCAGCAGAACAAATTATGCAATGCACGATGATTCATGTCAATTGGTATTTTTAAAAAAATCTTTTATTCCAAGGATTCTACAGAAAAAGGAAAATTGCAGTCGGGTATCAATACTGGGTAGCTGTATTGTTTCAAACTAACGATTATCACAAATATGTATGAGTGGGTGTACAGAATTTCAAAACATTGACTCAACATGCTGAGACAACCTGGTTATTCTAACACACACTCAAAGGTCAGGGAATACATGCAGATCATTTTCCAAATACTTTTACCCAGAACTGTTATATAATAATATTGTGAACACCCAAGGCATGGATTTATTTGCCTAAGTTCTTAAGTTTGAAGTAAATCTCACCACCCCAGATTGAGCATATTTGCAAAGATTGATTTAATTGAGTAGACAGGGTATAGGAGGCTATAACTATGTAAGACAGGGGCCTAGTCGTGTCTGCTACCTATACTTCAGACCACTCTCAATGCTGTATCCCTCTCGGTTTTAACCTGTGTCACTGGTTGTGGCTCCAGATTAGCCCCACCCAGGGGGGAAATCCATCCCAAGTGTGGCCCTGGATTACCCTCCTCTAGGGGAGGCAATCGAAAATGTGACCCCATTATAGTCCTTCCAGGGTTGGGGGGAAAATCCAGGTGTGATGTGTCCCAGTATTAGCCCTTCCTAGGGTGAGGGGACAAACCAGGTGCAAGGCCCTAAATCATTACCTCACTGGTATGTCAGTAAGCTGGTTAGTGTCTATATACAGACAATAGTCTTCAGTGTGACTGATTTGAGCTGCAGACATCTGGTTATTGGTAGATACATGACTGGACCAATCACCATAAGGTATTAAGGTCAAGTCAGACCAGAAACAGGACTGACTGGACCAATCACCATAAGGTGAGGTCAAGTCAGACCAGACACAGGACCGACTGGACCAATCACCATAAGGTAAGGTCAAGTCAGATCAGACACGGGACCAACTGGACCAATCAACATAAGGTGAGGTCAAGTCAGACCAGACACAGGACTGACTGGACCAATCACCATAAGGTAAGGTCAAGTCAGACCAGAAACAGGACTGACTGGACCAATCACCATAAGGTAAGGTCAAGTCAGACCAGAAACAGGACTGACTGGACCAATCACCATAAGGTGAGGTCAAGTCAGACCAGACACAGGACCGACTGGACCAATCACCATAAGGTGAGGTCAAGTCAGACCAGACACAGGACCGACTGGACCAATCACCATAAGGTAAGGTCGAGTCAGACCAGACACAGGACCGACTGGACCAATCACCATAAGGTGAGGTCAAGTCAGACCAGACACAGGACTGACTGGACCAATCACCATAAGGTGAGGTCAAGTCAGACCAGACACAGGACCGACTGGACCAATCACCATAAGGTGAGGTCAAGTCAGACCAGACACAGGACCGACTGGACCAATCACCATAAGGTAAGGTCAAGTCAGACCAGACACATGACTGATTGGACCAATCACCATAAGGTAAAGTCAAGTCAGACCAGTCACATGACCGACTGGACCAATCACCATAAGGTGAGGTCAAGTCAGACCAGACACAGGACTGACTGAACCAATCACCATAAGGTAAGGTCAAGTCAGACCAGGCACGGGACCGGCTGGACCAATCCCCATAAGGTAAGGTCAAGTCAGACCAAACAGCATTAAAAAGGTAAACATCCAAAGAGTTACAGCATATAATGGAAGGAAGAATATGGGAAAATGAGCTAATTGCATGCAATACCCTGCTATACACATGGATTTGGTTAAGGTCTATCCTGTATGTATTGATAAGTCACACCAAGAACAAGGCAAAATTTGCAAATACAATTCTTTCACAAGTGGGCTGAAGAATATATTAATAGTGTCATTTCATTCTTACCAACAGTACAGAAATAGTTTAAGGCATTCTTATACATGTACCAATAAAAAACTCATTTAAGGTATTACATGAAATTTGATTTTAATGTGCAGGAAATGAAGCTGTATAATTACATCAGAAATGACAACAACTTTGACCTTGACCTTGTCACCTTTATCAATAGTGACTTTGACCTTGACCTTGGCACTGACAGTTACACACTCATCCACAATATCCCATGCATAAGCAGCATAGCCATAATGAAAATGATTTTTTTCAAAATCCATGCTGGAATGGAGTTGCTGGAATGTTGACCTTGACCTTGAGCAGTTGAAGCACACATTCACTGGAAGGTTGATTCTCATATCAAGTTTGATTGAAATCTATGCAAGAACGAAGTTGCTATAGCAAAGGCATAAGGAAAAAATAATTTATCTACTAAACTAGAACTTGGATTTCAACAACTCACCACCTGATGATTGGTCGGTGACAATACACCAGACCTTGACATAGACATTCAGTGCTCCTGTTTTTATTTTCCTCTGTCCTGACCATGCGGTTTTATAACTTCATTGACAGAGGTTTTTCATGTGTTAGCTTGTTGCTTTGTAAATTTTCAATAAAAATATCAAATAAATGAAAAACATCTGGTGAAATGTTTTCTACCCTATCACCAATGGGGGCCCCAGATATCTCTCTCTACTCACCATTCCGTGGGTGAAATGTCAGCTACAAAACACTGTCTGTCAACACCACGGTCCCAATAGGTTCCATGACACCTCACAAACATCAGGTCATCACACAGACTCAACTTTTACACCCTACACATTCCCACAAGGATAATTCTATGGAGTATGACAACTATTTTGCTATTGAGCAGCCTAACTTTTGTGTCTGTCACTAGTAATGATAGACGGGAGGAACTTCAAAGGAAGCTAGTGATAATGTAAACATTGTATTTTAACTATTTAAGTCAAAATTGTATTGATCGTTTAAGGCCTAAAATAACTCAATAATAATCCACTACTTCAATCTGTTTTATGTTATAATACCATCTTACATAATGTAGTTTACAAAAAGGACAAGATCATTATAGTCTAGCTTTGACAAGAATGAAACTTTAAGGGAAACTCATTTTTCTCAAATGAGAAATGGATTTAGATAATGATCTATACCATATTGCTAATGTATGGCAAAGATGATTGTATATACAGTCAAACCTGCTCTAACGGCCACATTGAATAAGTGGCCACCTCCGTTAAGCGGCCAGTCAGTGGTCCGCCCGATGGAAAACACTATATATTGAACCTTAAATAAGCGGTCACCTGTCTAACGTGGCCAACGGCCACACAGATTTGCCCCAATTCGTTGTATCGTCCTGTATTAAGCAGCCATTTTGTTCGGAAATAGACATCTACGATGATCACATGACCCTTAAGCTATAGATGTGAAACAAAAACTGCATGAAATTAAGTCATTTTATTGCCAGAAAGGATACACAGAAATGCTAACAGCTTAATTATGAAAGCCGAGACTATACATGACGAATTGTATGTGAACTGTACAAGCAAGCAGACTACAATTGCTGATTTCTTAAGAAACACTAAATTCATCAAAACTTTGATCTTCTCTGGCCAACCTGGTTTAAGGAGCCACCTGTCTTAAGCAGCCAATATCTGTCGGTCCCTTGGGTGGCTGCTTAATACAGGTTTGACTGTACTTACTTGTGTGAGAAAATTTGAAAATATAGGCTTGAATTGCTTGTCATAATAATCCTATTACAAATTACTGACACTCAAACGTTAACTTGGATTTTTGACGTAAAATTTGGATTTTTGATGAAAAAATGTGTAAGTCCAAAACAGGGCATTTTTTTTTTAAACCAAATGCTTGCCAAACCTCTTAACAAACTTAATTGGCCCAATACAACAACTAAACAATTGTCTGTGACTGTAACAATGGACAATTCCCTGTCTCTGTACCAATAAACATTTCACTGTCTCTGTAGCAATAAACAATTCCCTGTGTCTGTACCAATAAACAATTCCCTGTCCCTGTACCAATAAACAATTCCCTGTCTCTGTACCAATAAACAATTCCCTGTCTCTGTACCAATAAACAATTCCCTGTCTCTGTACCAATAAACAATTCCCTGTCTCTGTACCAATAAACAATTCCCTGTCTCTGCATGTACCAATAAACATTTCACTGTCTCTGTAGCAATAAACAATTCCCTGTGTCTGTACCAATAAACAATTCCCTGTCTCTGTACCAATAAACAATTCCCTGTCTCTGTACCAATAAACAATTCCCTGTCTCTGTACCAATAAACAATTCCCTGTCTCTGTACCAATAAACAATTCCCTGTGTCTGTACCAATAAACAATTCCCTGTGTCTGTACCAATAAACAATTCCCTGTCTCTGTACCAATAAACAATTCCCTGTCTCTGTAGCAATAAACAATTCCCTGTGTCTGTACCAATAAACAATTCCCTGTCTTTGTACCAATAAACAATTCCCTGTGTCTGTACCAATAAACAATTCCCTGTCTCTGTACCAATAAACAATTCCCTGTCTCTGTACCAATAAACAATTCCCTGTCTCTGTACCAATAAACAATTCCCTGTCTCTGTACCAATAAACAATTCCCTGTCTCTGCATGTACCAATAAACATTTCACTGTCTCTGTAGCAATAAACAATTCCCTGTGTCTGTACCAATAAACAATTCCCTGTCTCTGTACCAATAAACAATTCCCTGTCTCTGTACCAATAAACAATTCCCTGTCTCTGTACCAATAAACAATTCCCTGTCTCTGTACCAATAAACAATTCCCTGTCTCTGTACCAATAAACAATTCCCTGTCTCTGTACCAATAAACAATTCCCTGTCTCTGCATGTACCAATAAACATTTCACTGTCTCTGTAGCAATAAACAATTCCCTGTGTCTGTACCAATAAACAATTCCCTGTCTCTGTACCAATAAACAATTCCCTGTCTCTGTACCAATAAACAATTCCCTGTCTCTGTACCAATAAACAATTCCCTGTCTCTGTACCAATAAACAATTCCCTGTGTCTGTACCAATAAACAATTCCCTGTGTCTGTACCAATAAACAATTCCCTGTCTCTGTACCAATAAACAATTCCCTGTCTCTGTAGCAATAAACAATTCCCTGTGTCTGTACCAATAAACAATTCCCTGTCTTTGTACCAATAAACAATTCCCTGTGTCTGTACCAATAAACAATTCCCTGTCTCTGTACCAATAAACAATTCCCTGTCTTTGTACCAATACACAATTCCCTGTCTCTGTACCAATACACATTTCCCTGTCTCTGTACCAATAAACAATTCCCTGTCTCTGTACCAATAAACAATTCCCTGTCTCTGTACCAATAAACAATTCCCTGTCTCTGTACCAATAAACAATTCCCTGTCTTTGTACCAATAAACATTTCCCTGTCTCTGTACCAATAAACAATTCCCTGTCTCTGTACCAATAAACAATTCCCTGTCTCTGCATCAATAAACATTTCCCTGTCTCTGTATCAATAAACATTTCCCTGTCTATATATGTACCAATAAACAATTCCCTGTGTCTGTATCAATAAACAATTCACTGTCTCTGTATCAATAAACAATTCCCTGTGTCTGTACCAATAAACAATTCCCTGTCTCTGTACCAATAAACAATTCCCTGTGTCTGTACCAATAAACAATTCCCTGTGTCTGTACCAATAAACAATTCCCTGTCTCTGTATCAATAAACAATTCCCTGTCTTTGTACCAATAAACAATTCCCTGTCTTGGTCTGTTACTTATTTATGAAAATTCCTGAACTTTTTATCAAACATTGTTCTACCTTTGTGAACTAAAATGATCAATTTTTCATCTGCTTGTAATTGTGACCAATATTTAAGCCATATGCACTGATTAACAATTTCTCAGCTTCTATGGCAGTAAGGAATGGTATTTCTCCTGTGAACCACTCCCCTATTTGTACTGATGTACCAGGCCTGACCTGTTTGTACTTGTTGGAGCTGCATCATTAAGTCACTTGATGGATATTTACGGAGACAGAAGAAACTCTAGACGTTATATAAATGTCTAGCAGAGATATCAATAATTAGGCTCAGATTAATTGCATTCAAGAACCTTAGACATCTTTTTATTCTACTTTTTTGCTCATTCATACCAGACAATGATTAAACCAAATTGCACTTGTTTTTCTCCCTGTACATCAATGAAGTTATCCAAACATCATTGTCCTTGTGCATGTACAGTGTAATGCAATCTATTTTGATACCGGGTATATATTTCATGCATTTTGACAAAATTTCAGTCTTTGTGCATGTACAGTGTAGTGCAATATATTTTGATACCGGGTATATATATTTCATGCATTTTGACAAAATTTCAGTAAATTTTAATGACATTGTTTTTCAATAGATTTTCCTGAAATTCCAAACACAAGTTGAGAATGATAGCTCTTTCATCTGATGCATTTCAATCCTTTTTCAGTGCTTAGATTAGTTACTTTTAGATTAATTACTATATGACTGTGACATTACTACTTCTTTCTAATAAAATGTTAAGTGGCTGTGTTTGCTTGTAGGTAGGGGAGACCCAATCACTTGCTTAGTACACATGTCATCTGCCATTTATTACTATCTGTGATGATTTTTACACAGATAAGCATTATCATTATTATCATTGCTACTACTGTAGTGTTATAATGGGTCAAGTGGCGATAACCAGACCAGACTTCGCTGATAGGGGATCCCCAATCCTTAGAAAACTCGATCTGCACTACTTTAAAAAAAAACTCTGGCTGTGCCACATCACACTACTTCAGTTGAAATATGTCCTTATATCAATTTTTATGTACCTACTCATTAAACTATATGCCAGTCTCTTATATAATATTGATCTTAATTTCAGTGCTTTAATTTAATGTTCATTAATTTATGTATAAACAAATCAGAGAGTACCAAAGCGTCAACAAAATCATAATCCGAACTCAAAATCGATTAAACAAGGGGCAAAATAGGAACAAAGGAATGATTAACATGGAGACTCTTGTAAAAGCACAAGAGCATAAGACCAGATGTTCCGGTATAAGTATGTTTATATTGCCTTTTACTTAAATAGATATCTATTACCATTGCTATGAACTGTAATAAATTTATTCTGTACAATACTGATATTTTTACATCGCTAAACATGCTTGTACAATATGTGTTTGTATATCCTTTTTTTATAATCATTTTTATATTAATGTGGTCGATTGTAAAAGCCAGAAAGGCTCGTGTTGCCATGTTTATATATGTACCGACTTTAAATAAAGATTACTTGACTTGACTTAGTTTTCACACAATAGGCAAATATATGTACAGTAACAAAAGTGTGATGTCGTTTTGTTCTTTATTCTTATTCAATATAATACCATTGCAGAAATACATGCAATATTTATCTCTTAAAATCGGCTACAGAAAATTATACAAATGTGGGAGGAATGAGCAATTTATTCTCCACATATTAAACATAATGTGAAATTTCAATAAAATCGAGGGAAAAACAAAGTCATGAAAAATCATTGAAAATTTGGCAAAATGCATGAAATGTATAATGAAAATATTGTGTCTGAATATATACTGCACTACAATGTACATGTACATTAACTTTATTGACATCACACGGATGTAGAATAATATTTTTCACTGGTAAACAAAAATAACACTTTTTAATCTCATTAAGCAACCAAACAGGACAGTATGCCATGTCTACAGCAGCTACATGTATACACCTTGGTAGTAGGCTGTCTATAAGATTAATATGTCAGAAAATTATATAATAGCTATATTGCTTTCTATATCAAACAAAAATTTGTTATAAATGTAAATATACTTTTTTCATTTCTCTATGACAAAATAAGTGAATTTTTACTTTTTAAGAAAAAAAATATAAAACTGACTGATCATTACCGGACACATCCTGTGGTGTTTGATTCGTTTAACTTCGTATTTTGTTTTCTAAAATAACTAGCACTTTCCAAGCTTCAGAACTCTACAAATAGCTAGAACTTCTTCATTGACATTATTTTGCACTTAGCCAATCATATTTATCATCTTCCAATATATCTGCAGTATAGAGGTGTCCTGAGACAACCTGTTGGTGTGGAGACCAGAAAAGTACAGATTCCCAACACTCATCAAACCATCCAAGAATATAGTACAGATTCCTACCACTCATCAAACCACCCCAGAATTACAGATCCCCACCACTCATCAAACCATCCCAGAATTACAGATACCCATCACTCATCAAACCATCCCAGAATAGTACAGATCCCTACCACTCATCAAACCACCCCAGAATTACAGATCTCCACCACTCATCAAACCATCCCAGAATTACAGATCCCCATCACTCATCAAACCATCCCAGAATAGTATAGATCCCTACCACTCATCAAACCACCCCAGAATTACAGATCCCCACCACTCATCAAACCATCCCAGAATTACAGATCCCCACCATTCATCAAACCATCCCAGAATTACAGATCACCATCACTCATCAAACCATCCCAGAATAGTATAGATCCCTACCACTCATCAAACCACCCCAGAATTACAGATCCCCACCACTCATCAAACCATCCCAGAATAGTATAGATCCCTACCACTCATCAAACCATCCCAGAAAAGTACAGATCCTCACCACTCATCAAACCATCCCAGAATAGTACAGATCCCTACCACTCATCAAACCACCCCAGAATAGTACAGATCCCCACCACTCATCAAACCATCCCAGAATAGTACAGATCCCCACCACTCATCAAACCATCCCAGAATAGTACAGATCTCCACCACTCATCAAACCATCCCAGAATAGTACAGATCCCCACAACTCATCAAACCATCCAAGAATAGTACAGATCCCCATCACTCATCAAACCATCCCAGAATAGTACAGATCCCCACCACTCATCAAACCATCCCAGAATAGTACAGATCCTTACCACTCATCAAACCATCCCAGAATAGTACAGATCCTTACCACTCATCAAACCATCACAGAATAGTACAGATCCCCACCACTCATCAAACCATCCCAGAATAGTAACAGATCCCCACCACTCATCAAACCATCCCAGAATTACAGATCCCCACCACTCATCAAACCATCCCAGAATAGTACAGATCCCCACCACTCATCAAACCATCCCAGAATAGTACAGATCCCTACCACTCATCAAACCACCCCAGAATAGTACAGACCCCCACCACTCATCAAACCATCCCAGAATAGTACAGATCCCCACCACTCATCAAACCATCCCAGAATAGTACAGATCCCCACAACTCATCAAACCATCACAGAATAGTACAGATTCCCACCACTCATCAAACCATCCCAGAATAGTACAGATCCCCACCACTCATCAAACCATCCCAGAATAGTACAGATCCCCACAACTCATCAAACCATCACAGAATAGTACAGATTCCCACCACTCATCAAACCATCCCAGAATAGTACAGATCCCCACAACTCATCAAACCATCCCAGAATAGTACAGATCCCCACCACTCATCAAACCATCCCAGAATAGTACAGATCCCAACCACTCATCAAACCATCCCAGAATAGTACAGATCCCCACCACTCATCAAACCATCCCAGAATAGTACAGATCCTTACCACTCATCAAACCATCACAGAATAGTACAGATCCCCACCACTCATCAAACCATCCCAGAATAGTACAGATCTCCACCACTCATCAAACCATCCCAGAATAGTACAGATCCCCACGACTCATCAAACCATCCTAGAATAGTACAGATCCCTACCACTCATCAAACCATCCCAGAATAGTACAGATCCCCACTACTCATCAAACCATCCAAGAATAGTACAGATCCCCATCACTCATCAAACCATCCCAGAATAGTACAGATCCCCACCACTCATCAAACCATCCCAGAATAGTAAAGATCTCCACCACTCTTCAAACCATCCCAGAATAGTACAGATCTCCATCACTCATCAAACCATCCCAGAATAGTACAGATCCCCACCACTCATTAAACTATCCCAGAATAGTACAGATCCCCACCACTCATCAAACCATCCCAGAATAGTACAGATCCCTACCACTCATCAAACCATCCCAGAATAGTACAGATCCTTACCACTCATCAAACCATCCCAGAATAGTACAGATCTCCACCACTCATCAAACCATCCTAGAATAGTACAGATCCCTACCACTCATCAAACCATCCCAGAATAGTACAGATCCCCACCACTCATCAAACCATCCAAGAATAGTACAGATCCCCATCACTCATCAAACCATCCCAGAATAGTACAGATCCCCATCACTCATCAAACCAACCCAGAATAGTACAGATCCCCACCACTCATCAAACCATCCCAGAATAGTACAGATCTCCACCACTCATCAAACCATCCCAGAATAGTACAGATCCCCATCACTCATCAAACCAACCCAGAATAGTACAGATCCCCACCACTCATCAAACCATCCCAGAATAGTACAGATCCCCACCACTCATCAAACCATCCCAGAATAGTACAGATCTCCACCACTCATCAAACCATCCCAGAATAGTACAGATCCCCACAACTCATCAAACCATCTCAGAATAGTACAGATCCCTACCACTCATCAAACCATCCCAGAATTACAGATCCCCACCACTCATCAAACCATCCCAGAATAGTATAGATCCCTACCACTCATCAAACCATCCCAGAATAGTACAGATCCTCACCACTCATCAAACCATCCCAGAATAGTACAGATCCCTACCACTCATCAAACCACCCCAGAATAGTACAGATCCCCACCACTCATCAAACCATCCCAGAATAGTACAGATCCCCACCACTCATCAAACCATCCCAGGATAATACAGATCTCCACCACTCATCAAACCATCCCAGAATAGTACAGATCCCCACAACTCATCAAACCATCCTAGAATAGTACAGATCCCCATCACTCATCAAACCATCCCAGAATAGTACAGATCCCCACCACTCATCAAACCATCCCAGAATAGTACAGATCCTTACCACTCATCAAACCATCCCAGAATAGTACAGATCCTTACCACTCATCAAACCATCTCAGAATAGTACAGATCCCCACCACTCATCAAACCATCCCAGAATTACAGATCCCCACCACTCATCAAACCATCCTGAGGTCATACACACCAAATTTGCAAGTGCATCTTCTAAATCTTCAAATTCTCGGTGCAAACAGGCTAGGTTGTGGTGTACTTATAAGGTTCATTGAACACTTTGGAGAATTTAATTAAGTTGTTGTGTTGAAATATAAAGTCTCGCCACAATCGATGTTTCATCATTCCAGCAGAATCAATAAGAACATCTCTACCGAGGGCTACACGGTTTCTCAGTAAACCAATAACCATGTTTAATACATGTATGATAACCTTCCAACTTGACTGCCTCGGTACTGTAACAATATACAAGTCAACTCAGTCCAATCTAATTAGTCACTATATCTGTAGACTAATCATATTTTAGTGCCGTAAACATCAAACTCAAAATTTATTTCCACACTATATAAAAATAAAACTCCCCTAAAACTCTCAAGTTCATAACTGATTTGCTGTCTCTACAACAGCTTGACTTTAATACACAACAATTAGAGATGAAAATAAAATGTACAACCTTTAAGTGTGGCGCACGAACAGACAGAAGATAATGAAGCAAAAAATACATTGCTTCATCACAGCCACCTCCAAGTTTACCTACCTAAAATAAATCATTCCCAAACATCATTTTAGCTCAGAAAATCTAGTTTTATTTTACCTGTAACTTTCTTGGTTTTTACCAGTAAATCAAAATATTATATTTAAAGTGTTATTCTACCTGTAGCTTATAATTTAATTAACACATTAATTCTGAGTGAATTTACCTGTAATCAAGCAAATTAAAATTGGTGTGAAATTACCTGTTATCAATCAAATTGACTATGATGTGAATTTACCTGTAATTTAATACATCAATTCAGTGTAAATATCCTTAACTTCCATTACATGGAAGGTACATAATGTAAATAATCTTTGACAGGAAGATTGACAGACAGCAATAGATATTTCACAACAACATAAGCTCACTTGCTATGGGTCATGTGATGGTATGTAGACATTAATTAAATATGGGAAGCACTCAGTAAACTTAACGCCTGTCTGTATGTCAATTTGTGTGATATGCATGTACACAACAATAAATCTCTATCATAAAAACCTAGCAAGAGAGGTATGTTTTGTTAGTGTCACCATCGTTACAAATTTTCTCAGCATTTCAGATCTATTTTGAAATGTGAAAATGCACTTTATCTCTCAATGATGTAATTTCGTTATTTTGAAGATGTATTTTTATAGGGATAAGCTCCGAGGATAAATATAAATTCTTTATTATTCACATTCCTGTACGGAGTTCTGACAAAGCCACTAAAACAGCTGAAATGTGCATAACAGAAAATTAGATTGTGAAGTTACAACTCAATTCAATAAACTGACGTTTCGTTTCCAGAAAATGTTATATTCTTTGCACAAGTTTTTAGAACCAGAAATGATGTAGTGAAAGTTGATACACAGCTATCATCCCTAGACAATTTTATTATGTCTGGAATACCACAGCGACCCTGAACCGAATGTCAAGGTCAAATGGTTATTATTCCTGTCCACTCCTCAAACTTCAAACTCCCTGACTCATGTATCAAAGTTAGTGTGAAGTTTAGCCGTATTGATCACCTGATTGGGTCCTCCCTCCCCGACAAAAATCCTGATTCCACCGACACACGCCAACAGGAAGTCACCCCTTCTCTCCCCGACAAAAATCCTGATTCCACCGACACACGCCAACAGGAAGTCACCCCTTCTCTCCCCGACAAAAATCCTAATTCCACCGACACACCCATTAACAGGAAGCCACCCCTATTTTGTACATGTGCAGCAACACGTGTCAATATACGAAGACATTAGGGAGGTTTTTGTAGAACATCTCATCTGTCATAACTATCTTGAAGTATTTTCTTTATGATGAATATACATTGAGATATAAGTACACTACTATGATATCTTTGGACAGAATTTTGGATTGCTCTAAAGTGAAAATTATCTTGTGGTTATAATTTATCCAGAAACTGTCTCCTCAAAGTGAGTTACAGCAGCAGGTCAGCAGCAATTTATATTTATTATGTAATATAAGAACTCAGTAAATAAACATGAAGATATTTCAACTTTTCCACCATGCAGGTATATGATCAAAACTGTGCAATTCATAACATCATAGAAACAAATGTTAAGAAAAACACCAACATTCTTTCACTAATGCATTCATCTAGTATTTGAATTAAATATGATTATTTTTTGTTTGTTTTCTAACCCTAAATCTATCTACATTTCTAAAACTATCACAAAATATTTTCAGAATTGGTTTTAAGTATGATAAGTGTTAATTTTGGTACAGTTTGACTATTTGTTAATACACTCTCATATTAGAAGGAATCATATACATTGTAGCTAATGTATTGTGACCCAAGCCTTATTATTGAGTGGGCTATAGTTAATATATTATATCTCCTGCTTCATTACTGACAAATCAAAAGCTCCCTGTCTCATTGTTGGGGATATCTATGCAATAGCTATTTTTTCATGGTTCTAAAGTGAAAGCTAATATACCTTCTTCAGACTCACCATGGCAGACAGTGAAAATTGTGACTCTAAGCCTTGCTAGTGGACAAAACAGAAAATCTGGTAGCACCTCACAGGAAGCTGAAGGGAGATTAATATTAAAACATGTCAGAAATAAAAGTGTTGAGATCTGTTTTATAACCATTCAACATGTACATTTCCAGTAAAATGGTTATTTTAATACATCCCCAGATTTCTGCTTGGGGGTATTTGTATAGTGTCATTACAAGCCATTATTATACCAGGCCTGTAGCTAACACTGTTGGTAAAGGCATTTTTATGGCAATTCAGAAATCCTGTACCATCACAAGCAACAAGGCACAGCTTTGTGTAAAACCCTACCAAGATATGCACGGAAAGAAACAGAAATAGGGCCCCATCTATGAAACTTTATGGCATACTTGAATGTTCCCCGTGGTGCAGTCAGGTAATTTACAGATGCAAATTCTTCTTTAATTGTACCAAATGTATATCTAGATGTTTCCTACCACAATCATTCTCTATTGAATCAAAAGACAGGAAGTGGGCAGCAGCGATCCTTGGCTGGAGCTCCAGGACTTCTCAAACAGCTAATTGCCAATGCCTCATTGCCAGTAAGTTGAGGCTAGGCCCTGTGTGCAGTGACATGGGTTAAGTTCAACGTGACAACTAGCACCAGGTTTAAGCTCTGTTAAAGCCAAACAAGCATAATCGGTTTATGTTTACAAAATGCTGACCTCTGTGGTCGCACTGCTACATTTACAATGATTTAATTTCCCATCTTTAACACATGTAAGGTGAGGAAAAAAAGAAACCCACTGAAGCTGTAACAACTTCACAAAACACCCAGCCCATACATCATGATAGGCAATTAGATGTAATTTACAAGGTAGTGACTGACAGAAGCGACAGATTAACTCGGCTGTGATTTATGATTGCTTTCGTCTGTTGTCAGTGATGTGGAAACCTACTATTGATGTAATAAAGAAATGTTTCAATTGTAAATTCCTAATGCATTTTACTGGCAAAATAATCTTCAGAAAAAACCCCCCAGAAATTATGAAACTTAACTACAACAATGAACATTCCTGACATACAATATCTGCACCCATTTCACACAGTGGTGCACTTATATCTATAGCTTCAACCCATTTCTTAACATATCAAAATTGACAGCATTTTACAGACATCTAATTTAATATCTGTAAATGAATCCAACTTTTCTTTCTAATCCTATATGTTAGTTTTGTAGCGTTGGCTCTGCTTCAGACAGCTATATGTCGAGATGTCTCTGTGTGACGCAGTTCACTTAGATCGCCAGAACAGCTAGTGGACCAACAACAGCCAGTTTGCGTCATCAAAACTTTCTATTAAATGTTAAGTTTTTAGCTCATTTCGTATTGGGAAAAGAAATCTTCAACTTCAATCATGAATTCATAACATTTGCCAATGTCTCATGTACCTATGGTAGTACTCTTTGAATTTTTGAAATTCCATGAACTGTGGAAAAAGAAAATCATTTCCTTTTCATTTAGTTCTGACATTTTTCCAAATGCAATTATTGTTCAGTTTTGCTGAGTCTGACAAACTAAAAACACATTATTCATGTTCAAGTTGATCCATTTTGTTACAAAATAAATTGATTTCTAACTTGCACTACCAGGGATAATTCTGGCTCTTAAAACCTATGGGAGATTTTAAGGGATTTTGTGAGATTAGTAAAATTTCTATGAGATTTATCTATATAAACTAATACTTTTTTGAAATTTTAATGAGATTTTCAGGAAAAATGTGGGTAAAAGTCGCACAATCTCCCCCCAGAGTGATCCATGCACTACCAGTAAGTTAGGTTTGTAGATATTTAATGCTATCTTACTCTCAAAGGCATAGTTGGCAGTTTTGTTCATAAATAAACATTTCAAAAGACTCTGTAATAATTAATAAAACCATTCCACAAGTTTTATATCTGAAATAAAATCATCAATAAATTATTGATATCCTATATATTATAACTGTGTAGGTTAATAAATATATAAGCTTTATACTTCTGTAAAATGCTTCCTAAGTAAAGAAATTCAAAATTGTATATTTTTCACAAAATCAAATGCGATGTCACAATCAGCATGTAGAATTAACTTTGCCTCTTTTGTTTGTGAGGATACTTACAGCTAGCTAACATATATAATGTGAGATATTTAGTACCAAGGGGCAAACACATAAATGTTTTACCTCATTAACAGACCAGTAGGGAGCATAAAACAACAGTCTAGATTTGAATGCCCTTTGCTAAAAAAAAATTATAAGAGCAAAATTAAGTGGACATATAATGATTCAAAATATGTGGGTTTGATGCCCTCAAATTTCCTCATTAATTAAAAAATATAGAAGTCAGTTGTATTTTTTTACATCATTTTCTCTTAATTTTTTATATTTTTGTTTGACTAAATAATTTCTTTTGTTTACAGCTAACCAGTTTAAATAAATTAATGGCTTTTGTGGGGGTTATTTATTTCACCTTTTCTTATTTCAGTGCAGGCAACACAAAATTCTAGAAATTGTCACATCTTTGTTACTCTATCCTATAGGGCTGGGCGGTTTTACCGGTATACCGTGGTATAAAGTTGTGATGGTACGTACCGTGGTACATTAGTCCTGTACCGGTTTTTTTAGGGCTTTCATTTAACCTATCAAAGAACTATTTATTACATTGATCAATTGGAATTCCAATGTGGTTTAATCAAAATTTTCAATAAGTTTGCTGATCAACTATATATATAGCTAGGACAGACATAGCTTCACTCAAACAATATTAGAGGATAACCCAAAGAGAAACTTGACAGGCCACTTGTTGATTAGCTTCAGAACAAAAACAGCCAGAGACCTTTAGCTTGCTCAAACATTCAATCAAGGTGGTATACCGTGGTACGTACCGCAGTATTTGCCTAAATACCGTGGTATACCGTGGTACTTTTGATTTTGTGGTACCCAGCTCTACTATCCTAAAACATGACATGCATGGGCATCTTACCGTCTCCAAAGAGTTTCATGTTTTATTAAACTGTCATGAAACCAGTTGTGTTACTCACTTATTAATCATCATCATCATAAAAAGATGTAATCCACGTATCAGCTGCTGTTCCCTATACAGAACCTTTGTAAATTTCCTTTGCATATCAGATTCATCAATTAAGATTTATAAAATATATTCACATCAGAAAGCCCCTTGCTCTGGCTCCTACATCTTATGGCCTTCAGCACGACCTTGACTGGTGTCAGGATGCCCAACCCAAACAAACACATAAATCACTTTAGTAATCCCCCTGGTAAATATAAATGAAAACTCCACAAATTTCTGATGAAATTGTAACATATTTACGATATTATATTTCAAGAATTTTTGCATATTTTGTTAAAAACACACTTTATCAGTCAAAATATTATTTATCTTCCCTCCCCTGTCTCCATCATGATCTGACAATCTCATCCTTGTCAGCCTCCATGCTCAAGATCAAACCTTGTGACCATGATAGAAAATAACACTCCCTTTTTGTTGTGTTGAGATTTAGGATTTTGGATAACATGTATAAAAGAATTTATTATACACTGTAGTAATATTTTGGCAAATTCATTTGATAAAAATATTATGATTTAATGTCCCGAATCCCGAGTCTAATAGGAATAGTTGACAAGCACAGACCTGTAACATTATCACTTTGTTATCATTTAATGACATCCCTGTATGTCATATCACACAAGTACAAAGGTTAATACTATTTTTACTGGAAAATATATTGACACGTAAAAACCTCCTCCTACACCATATTAAAGACACTGACATGATCAGCAAGACAATTTATTCCAAACCAACTTACCCCATAAAACACATTTAAATTCCTCAAATTCAAAGGTAGGAATAGTTCATATAAAATTGGGGTAAACGATTTAACTCACACAGGTGTAGCAACATTTTGATAAGTACTTATACTTGACCAGATTTCTCATCTGACAGTTGAAGAATTTGTGTCAAACAAAAAACTAGTTGAAATTGAGGTTAATTATTTCAATGTAATGAGTGACTTAAATAAATCTGTCAATATATGTACTGATAAGTACTGACTGATATCCTGGCGACCCTGCTGGCTGTACATAACACATCCTGTGGAATGTAGGATAGAATGTAAGCTATGTAGGCCATTCATGGGACAAGTTGTACACATCAATGTTATCTACTGATGGTTTATCAGGGCCAAGCTAACGCTCAGCTACAGTAATTAGCTAGTTCTGTCAGCACCACAACCATACTACATTTGCTTGCATAAAAAAAATGTAGGTTACATAGTGAGTGGTTGTCGGATATGGTATTTATTTCAATTGAGTTGGTTAATTTTTCAAAAGTTACAAAGGACACAAGTTGGTAAATTTTTTAAAAGTTACAAAGGACACAAGCTAAAGCAAGTGTCTTTTGTAACTTTTGAAAATTAACTAACGAGAGTGAAATAAATACTATATCCAACAACCACCTTTTGACCTGATTCTACCACAATTTCAGCTGCAAACAGCAGTACTTTGTTGTATTAAATATAGAAGAACAGCGGACAATATGGGTGTAAGCATATCGGATCATATTTTTGACATTGTTCCAGTCAAAGTTCACCATGTCAGCCAATCAAAATGGGTTTTAGAGTTTATTCCATGTGTGGTATAAACAGAAATGTTATTCAACAGTTGTAATTTGTATTTGATACTCTCAGAGTTGGTAGAAATAACATTTATTAATTTTTGTTTGTTTGAATTCTTAACATCTGAACAGGAACTTTTTCTTTCTTTCTGTAGCTTTATGTCTGCTAGGGAATTCGAAGCAGATGAAATGGATAAGCTAAAAAAAAACCATAACTTTATTAAGAAATTGAATGTATGTCTGATGAAATATAAGTGGTAATTAAGAGATCAAGAAATTTCCTAAGTATGCAAGCTTTCATATATTCTTCAATTTGTTCCTGAAAATATGTGGCAGTTGAATTTGTATCTTTAAGCTCAAGTTTCAATCTTCATATTGTATCCTAAACACAATCTCGGATCCATAATATTGATATCAGTATTCATTACATAACTTTTTTAAGAACATATTAATGAGCTTATTTGGATGGCCAATGAATCATTTTCTTCATTTCTTTTTCAAATATGTCTTTCATGTAATTTTTCAAAAATATTTCCCTTCATTCCAAAATTCATAATCCAAGATTTACCATACCATAACTCTCAATTATTATTATACCATAACTTCTGAAGCAATACAGGTAGAGTTTACTGTGTTTCATGAGACTGTTCATCTACTGTACCATATTTCAATTGAGCAGGGATCTGTGTTTTTAGGAATTTGGTTTAATTAAAATGATTGTGAAATTATCAAAAATTAAGAGGCCCAAGGACCTTAATGGTCAACTGAATTTTGATGTTCTAGTACCAATAACTGCATATCTGGGTCTTTAAAGAAAAGATTGTTAAAATTTTAGCCAATTTGACCCCTCCCCAGTGCCCCAGGTGTAGGCCTGAATCAAAAATTTTCAACATCAAACTGTCAACTCCTGGTTATAATTCCAACCAAGTTTCAATTATCTCCAACTGAAAATTTACAAATATATCCAAAAGTGTCATTTTTCTTTATAAACTACTGTATAACTTCACCTCCTCCTCAAGGGGGGAATGTGAAGTTCAGGGGCATGAAATTCACAATTCTGATAAAGTACCTTATAATTAAGACCTTCCTATTTATGAAGAGTACCAGGTATTTGATTCTAGCACATCTGGTTCTGAAGAGGAAGATCTTTCAAATTTTTACAATTTTGGCCCCTTTTGGCCCCTCCCTCCAGCTCCTAGGGGGTTAGGACCATATAATTCGCAAATTTCATATTGGTGCATCTTTGGCTAGGGAAAGTTCCTGCTAAATTTCATTAAAATTGGTGAAGGAGTTTTTGAGAAGAAGTGGAAATTGTAAATTGTTAAGGGACGCACGACGACAGACAAAAGACAGTTAGAATACGTCACTTGAGATTTGGTCTCAGGTGAACTAAAAATCTCTGAAAATAGCAATACATGCACATATTAATGGAATTTTTGTTTGGATGAAATCAGAAGGATCAGAAAATTATTGTTGGCTGAATATGGGAAACAAAACCATTATATACTCTTTCATTCCTATATTTGTCAACTCATGATCAGGCCGTGGTCCCCTTTTGATTTGTTAAGATGCAAATGTGACTTTTGAGATGGATGGTTAAAGTAGATAAACACAGTAAGTATACAGTCTTAAAGGATTTGTGCAACGAAAAATGGAAATTTTATATTTGGTAAAAGTCGTGTTTTAAAACCATATTCAAACACCCAATCTTGCAAGCGTGGTCTGGTTACTTTGTGTTGACACGATTATAAGGTCATTTTCGCCGACCTCTAAATTATGCATATTTTGTGACCCAGAACGAGGCCACTCCCCCTGTGACGTCATCTTAGTCCAGGAAAATCAAGCTATCGCCATATCACACTGTTTGCTTACATAAACATTGTATATGTATAACGTGTATAACGGCAAATATTGTTGTGATAGTTACATACTGATACATACAATACGTATAATATACTTTTTAAAACGAAAGTCCATGCATACTTTTTACTTGTATTGGCCAAAAAGGTGTTTTGTGGGGCATTTGAATGCTAATTTCGTTCGTCATCCCGAAGAATATAGTAGTCAAGAGATCGACATCTTGTCGAAACATTACAAATCACGGGCGTGCCACTCACAGGGGATTAGTGATCTAACACAGGCGTGACACTAATTAGTTGATTGGTCAGTGAATTCACCTGGATAAGACAGGTAGATGGTAACATTTTACCTTTATACTGATATATATACTGACATCAGTCAGGACGACGAAACCCGTACACGAGTCATAAATACGATACACACGTACACCAGGCAACCAACTTTATATTTATACCAATTTGACGAAAATAACCAAAATTAATGTTTATCTCCAAATTATTTTCGCATTTTACGGTACGTGTAAAATGGTATGTAATCGGGGCCTAATTTGAACTTGTACTGTGTATTGATAAATTCCACGAAGAAGATTCCGAAAATAGGATGAAATGTAAATCCAACATTATTTTATTTAGTTTAGTGTTCAAATGTATCGCGGAATTGGATTAGATTTTGCTCTCTAGGTCCGTGTTTGTATGTTTATATGTGGGTTATAGCAAGCAAAATGACCGAATAATAACTTTTAAGGGTTGGGGTGGGGGGGTCGATCGGAACGTCAAGGGTGGCTATATCCGAGTTACAATAATAAACCTTTTTTTAATATTATCATTAATGTGAGCTTTAGATATTTCATAAATTTTTCAGCTTCATCTTTGCTAGTTACCTAATGCAAATAACTCCTGAGGTCATCACAGGTGTGAAATGACTTACCTGTGATATCAAAGGGATGCGCGGCGGCCGGTAGAGGTAAAAAGACGATCGGTACGTACTTCTGGTCAATTAACACATTAAGAAAGGTATAAAATAGCTTGACACCCAGTCAAATTCTCTCAGATAATAATTCAATGCACATTGCTATGTACATTATTACGCCCACTATACATATATTTTGTATTCACTGGAAAAAATATGAATTAGAAAAAAAAAAACGTTGGTAGTGCAATCGTTGCGATGGATAGGTAAAAACTGTCACCGACATGGAGCTTATATTATTAATAAAGAAGCGATATTTCCTTCTTCAAATTCCCGAATTATCCCACGCAGAGATCGACAAGGGAATACTATCGAAAGTCCGGTTTTTCTGAAGCAAATCGAAGATGGGAATGTTCCGTACCACAACTAAAATAATCGCATCTTAAAATTGTTTGCATTTCTGAGCTGACGTAAAATACATGAAAATAAATACTTTCGTATTAACATTTATCTAGCGTGATCCCGACCTTGTAATTTACTGATTCCGTAAAAAGACATGATACATATTATTATTCATGTTGTGAATTCCCTGTCATAATTGTACCGTGTTAATATATACATGATGTAATATATAATGTATATTTATGGGGTCCTGGTTTCGTTTGTTCGTATTTAAACCGAATACATATAAAATTTACAATATCATTTTTAGATAGTTAGATTGTATTTCACATTTTTTCGAATCGAAGTAACATATGCGTGTTGACAATGTCTTCTATGCTGATGTCGCTTTCCCTGGTATGTCTACTTGTCCGTCTCTGAAAGCGACAAATAATTCTGTAGCTCTATAAGATGGTTTTTTTTATGTGGATAAAATATCAAGGTAAACTCTAATACCAACTACATCACTATATGTAAATGGCATGCTGAATGTTGCTAAAATTACAGTATTTTAGGTCGGTAATCAGCGGACCTAATATAAGAATGTAACCAGGTAAGGTTAGATTGAGGAGTCCTTGGACTAAGATGACGTCACGCGATCACGTGACCGACAAACTCATTATCTCTAGTTTCGCTTGAGAGGTCCAAGGCGTATGACCCGAATTTCGTGTCAATGCAAGAAAACCAGATCCTGCGCGATCGTCAGGGCATGTTATTATGGTTTTACAATAATACTTTTATCAAATATAAAACTTTCATTTTTCGTTGCACAAATCCTTTAAGCTATTGTTCTCCCTTTGTTCAATGCTTCATCAACTTACACTAAAACATATATACTTTCTTTTCAGTTCCATGATTTGTAAAATGTGCTCCTTGTAAATAATACATACAGTTAACAATACTTTCACCAGATATGATTTTCAGGTAATTTATCACCTGTGAAAAGATGAAAATGTTTAAGTATATATTACGGTACTGATTTCAGTGTCCTTTGTGATATGGCAGGTTTAACTGTTTGTAGGCTCTGATTCTATTCCGTTGGGTGTTATAAGTTTGCAATCCCACCCTTAATGAAAACTACATGAATATGAATCGGCTGTGGGAATCTTAATTAGATGAGCGGATTCAAAATAAACATTAAGATGATTTTGACCCTATGACACTTGAAATTTGTTGATAATTTGTTTGAATTCAAGAGGAAAATGTCTTCTAATAATCTCCTTCAACCTTCGAATATAAGTAAGACAATACACTGCTGTGTGTCTACACTGAAATGCCTTCCAGTAAGTGATAGGGGGTGGATCCAGAAATTAATTCAGTGTTTATTTCAACATCAAGGGATTTTCTAAATTATTTATTTGTTAAAAATTGCATGATGTACACACATTTCCTCTAAAATACATGAAAGGATTATTTTTAACATCTACAAACAGGCTCGATGTTGTCATCTACATGGTAGACAATGATATACAAATATTTGTAATCAAGCCCTTTTGTGATTATAAATTTGAATTGCAAATTGTGTCGACAACAAAACAAGAACACGGCGGAATGATACGTCTCGCCTGCTCTTCCCCTTTGACCTTAGATGTATGTATTAATAACATCAAGATAAAGAAGATAGAAATTAACATACCGTATCTTTAATCCCTACTGCTGATGGTGTTACCGTCACAGGCAAGACAAAAATTAGGCCAACCAATTCTTTTTTTTACCAAAATTGCTGTTTTTTTTAAAACTCATGGTTCATATGTTTCTTGATTGTAAATTTTGTGGTGTTAAAGGGACAATTTAGTCAACTTAGGTTTTTTTCAGTTCAACCAAAATCAGTAATACTAGTACATGATTATATCCAGATGAAAGAATCCATACTTGTTAATTAGATACATGTACCATGTAACCAATGTCCGAAGTGGTCAGTTTAATTATTGGGAAAGCCTGTGTCAAATATAGCAACATGAAATACCACGTCCCCTGATGCGAACACGTGTAAAATGTACATGCTTGTCTTGTAAACAAACACTTAGTTTGATTTCACACATACTTCTTTCTGAAGATTCAGATTTTACAAAATACGTTGCAAACAATTATGATATGTATTATGACTTATGAGTAATAGAACCCACAAGAAATTGTTTTACACTGTATTATATTTCAAATCAACCAAAAAACAGATATCACTGACAGTTCGCACACAAAGTGACCCCTCTTATGGTGAATTTAACGAACTGAGCATGTGTTGGTCTGTATGATTCTGGTAGTGTTGCATGAAATGAAGATTGTCACAAAATCAGCTAAACAGACGACCTGAAGAAAGTGCAATAAATTCAGGAATTCATGATGTGTTTAAAACTTAATGAGAAAATAGTAATATTCTCACGTTATACATCTTGATAGCTCTATATATACCCATTAGACAGGTCTGTGCATGCTCGTGAGGTCAAAATGCTCAGAGATGTTAGACATCTATCTATTTTGTATATTTCTTAGTATGCTTACAATGAAAATGGAAGAACAATTTCACAAAATTCACATCTGACTATCAATTCAAGTAATGTGGTTGTAATACGTATATATCTGTCATGATAAACAGTTTACACTGCAATATCATAACGTATTTCTTACAAAACATTTTTAAGTAGAACAGGTATGATTTATCTACTTGGAAAAATGTTCTTTTTTCCAACCACTTACTTCACTTGTCCATAAAACACAGGAAACCTGATGGCTGTCAAAATATTAGCTTCTACCACTACATGCTGTGAACTCAAAACTATTATAATACAGCAATGTAATTAGTTTTTTTTCTGTGGGGAGGGGGGGGGGGAATCTCATCTGTTTCAAAGGAATGACTCTATGGTCAAGTCTCAAAGAGTGGGGTAGGCCCTGGGGGCCTTTCTGGAAAAAAAAATGTGAATTCATCTCTTTATATTCAGCAACAAGTTCAATACTTTAATATGTCCTCAGCATTTAGGCGAGTGACATATTAAATTATTTAACAAGTTTAATAAATTTCATACCCGGTTTAATATGGACAAGATTGTAAGATTCTATTTATTACACAACTTGAGAAAATATGAGAAAATACATCAAAACTCTCAAATTCATTCTCAATACGAAAGGCAAATTTCTACTATGACAGTACGATTTTCACTACCGAGACAATCATGTTATTACACATGTGTAATACTATATCCCTTAGGCCAAGTCCCGTCAGGTGATAATTTCCATCACAGTTTTTGTTTTTAGTTTTTACCCCATCATCACATTTTTTGTATAAAATGTGATAACCCCTTTTTCAAACTGAATTTCCCCATTTCCCTCTTAAATACCTCCAGTTTTGGAACAAACTCCTACAAGGAACCAGATCCCCTAGAATTCTCCAGACTTCAAATCATTTCCTAGAATTCTCCAGACTAAAAATCATTTCATAGAATTCTCCAGGCTACAAATCATTTTAATTGTTATTGGAGAACAGAAAATCATTGTACCTCTTCCACTTACCAGGTTCCTATATTTAATCTAGCTAGCATTTACTATTAACTGTCTTACTAACTTTCCTCTACCACAAGATCTCAGCTGAAGAAAAGACACCACAATGAAATATTGTGTCCGACAGCAGTTAAAGGGAAGTAATTCATAGTCACTATCTGAATCACTTCCGTTCAAATCTTTGAAATTATAAACTGGTAGTTATATTTTACAGATCCCCTTACTCATTCTCCAAACCAACCTCCTTAACTGATTAAATGATAATGAACAACTTGGCTACATAAATCTGTCTCAATGAAAGACATATACTTACAGGTTGTCTAATTCCTTCATTATCTTTTCCAAGACTTTCCCCTTCTGTCCATCCTAACTTCTTCAGCATCTTGTGACCTTTGTTTTCTTCAGAAATAGGTCTGTAAAAATACATCAGGACACAAAGAATTGAAAACACTAACAAAATACTTTCAGATACACAATTTTCAGGTAATGATTCCAATCACTTTCCTTTTGTCGTTGTCCATCGTGTGCAAACTTTTTACATTTTCAACTTCTTCTCCAGACCAAAGGATGGAATCTTTTCAAACTTAGCCAAAATGATCCTTAGTTGATGAAGATACAGATTTATAAAATTCGGATTCCTGCCCCTACCCCAGGGCCAAAGGCGGGGCTCCAAAGGGAAAATTATCCTATATTTCAAAAATTTTCTTCTCCCGACTCAGAGGTACTACAGCCTATTTCTTATTCATGGATAGGAAGATCATCAGGGGCTTCGTGTAATTTGCAAAATTCAGTGCCCCGGGCTATCCGTTCCCCCCTCGGGGAGGGGTAAAGTTTACAATAGTTTATATAAGGAAATATCACTTTTGGATATATTTTGTAAATTTTAAATAGATTATTCCTACCATATCTGGGGCCTCATCAGGATTCAGTAAGGAATGGGTATAAATAATGATACATAATGACTGTTGTACCTGTGTACAGAGGCTGGGGCCTCATCAGGATTCAGTAAGGAATGGATATAAATAATGATACATAATGACTGCTGTACCTGTGTACAGAAGCTGGGGCCCCTTCAGGTTTGTCAGGGTTCAGTCAGGCTAGGGTATAAATAATGATACATAATGACTGTTGTACCTGTGTACAGAAGCTGGGGCCCCATCAGGTTTGTCAGGGTTCAGTAAGGCTAAGGTATAAATAATGATACATAATGACTGTTGTACCTGTGTACAGAAGCTGGGGCCCCTTTAGGTTTGTCAGGGTTCAGTAAGGCTAGGGTATAAATAATGATACATAATGACTGTTGTACCTGTGTACAGAGGCTGGGGCCGCATCAGGTTTGTCAGGGTCCAGTAAGGCTAGGGTATAAATAATGATACATAATGACTGCTGTACCTGTGTACAGAAGCTGGGGCACCCTTCAGGTTTGTCAGGGTTCAGTCAGGCTAGGGTATAAATAATGATACATAATGACTGTTGTACCTGTGTACAGAGGCTGGGGCCCCATCAGGTTTGTCAGGGTTCAGTAAGGCTAGGGTATAAATAACAAGATAATTCAACGAATTACAGTCCCCCACCGGGTTGTTATCTCGAGATCCAATAGCAATGAGTGTGAATCTCGAGATGCAATAAGGTCATGTATTTTCTTCAATGTATTGAAAGGTGAAGATGTAGTTTACAGAGACCCGCTTCTATACAGGAACCATCCCATTCTCACTAAATACATGTACACTGTAGGTATACTCTATAAATGATCTCTATATAAAGGACACAAGTCTATGAAGGACACCTTTAGTTTTTCTATTGGGTATCCTTTATAGACAGGTTTTACTGCAATAGACATGAAATTGTAATAATAATAACAAGATGTTGTTTGTTATGCTTACATTGAATTCAACAGTACTGTATATTGATTAAATGGTGATCTGAGAAGAACACAGGTTTGTTTGTCACTGGGAATAATTTGGATGTGAAGACCAAGTCAAGAATTCCTCCAAGGCAATGGGTAGGCGTGGTCAGTTGTTGGTGAAGTTTACAAGATTTTTGAAGGCTGTCCATCTTTGCGAAGTCCATGTTGAAATCTCCAACAATAAGAATGTTTGTAAACTTATGTAACTTTGCTTGTGTTGTGCATAGCTTGAATAACTGTCGAAATAAATGTCACAGTGACCCAGTTTTGGTACACGACACACCATCTTCCCACGGGGAACCATACTTCCAAGTATTAAGTTCTAGTGCTTTATAGTGTAGGAGATAGAGCCCGGACAAGGTATTTGTGTAACGTAGGTCAGAGGTCAAAATATAGGTCACTGTGACCCGGTTTTGTTATGCGACACACCGCCTTCCCATAGGGAACTATACTACCAAGTACAAAGTTATAATCCTTAATAGTGTAGGAGATAGAGCCCGGACAAACTTTTACTTTAATGTAGGTCAGAGGTCAAAATATAGCAAACTAAAGGTCACAGTGACCCAGTTTTGGTACGCGACACACCGCCTTCCCACAGAGAACTATACTACCAAGTATAAAGTTCTAATCCTTAATAGTGTAGGAGATAGAACCTGGACAAATTTTTCTTTCTTTAATGTAGGTCAGAGGTCAAAATATAGGTCACAGTGACCCGGTTTTGGTATGGACACACCACCTTCCCACGGGGAACCATACTACCAAGTATTAAGTTCTAGTGCTTTATAGTGTAGGAGATAGAGCCCGGACAAGCTTTCTCTTTAATGTAGGTCAGAGGTCAAAATATAGGTCACAATGACCCGGTTTTTGTACGCGACACACCGCCTTCCCAAAAGGAACCATACTACCAAGTATTAAGTTCTAGTCCTTTATAGTGTAGGAGATAGAGCCCGGACAAACTTTTACTTTAATGTAGGTCAGAGGTCAAAATATAGCAAAATAAAGGTCACATTGACCCGGTTTTTGTACGCGACACACTGCCTTCCCACAGAAAACAATACTACTAAGTATTAAGTTCTAGTGCTTTATAGTGTAGGAGATAGAGCCCGGACAAGCTTTTTCTTTAATGTAGGTCAGAGGTCAAAATATAGGTCACTGTGACCCGGTTTTTATACGCGACACACCGCCTTCCTACAAGGAACCATACTACCAAGTATTAAGTTCTAGTGCTTTATAGTGTAGGAGATAGAGCCCGGACAAGCTTTTTCTTTAATGTAGGTCAGAGGTCAAAATATAGGTCACTGTGACCCGGTTTTTGTACGCGACAGTATTAAGTTCTAGTGCTTTATAGTGTAGGAGATAGAGCCCGGACAAGCTTTTTCTTTAATGTAGGTCAGAGGTCAAAATATAGGTCACAGTGACCCGGTTTTTGTATGCGACACACCGCCTTCCCACAGGGAACCCACACACTTAGTATGAAGTTCCAGTGTCTTATAGTATGGGAGATAGAGCCCGGACAAATAGTGTGCGGAAGGACGGACGGACGGACGGACGGACGGACGGACGGACACAACGCAAACCTATAGTCCCCCCCGGATTCCGGTGGGGGACTAATGATACATAATGACTGTTGTACCTGTGTACAGAGGCTGGGGCCGCATCAGGTTTGTCAGGGTCCAGTAAGGCTAGGGTATAAATAATGATACATTATGACTGTTGTACCTGTGTACAGAAGCTGGGGCCCCTTCAGGTTTGTCAGGGTTCAGTAAGGCTAGGGTATAAATAATGATACATAATGACTGTTGTACCTGTGTACAGAGGCTGGGGTTTCATCAGGTTTGTCAGGGTTCAGTAAGGCTAGGGTATAAATAATGATACATAATGACTGCTATACCTGTGTACAGAAGCTGGGGCCTCATCTGGGTTCAGTAAGGCTAGGGTATAAATAATGATACATAATGACTGTTGTACCTGTGTACAGAGGCTGGGGCCCCATCAGGTTTGTCAGGGTTCAGTAAGGCTAGGGTATAAATAATGATACATAATAACTGTTGTACCTGTGTACAGAGGCTGGGGCCCCACAAGGGTTCAGTAAGGAGTGGGTATAAATAATGATACATAATAACTGTTGTTCCTGTGTACGTCAAGGTTCAGTAAGGCTAGGGTATAAATAATGATACATAATGACTGTTGTACCTGTGTACAGAGGCTGGGGCCCCATCAGGTTTGTCAGGGTTCAGTAAGGCTAGGGTATAAATAATGATACATAATAACTGTTGTACCTGTGTACAGAGGCTGGGGCCCATTCAGGTTTGTCAGGGTTCAGTAAGGCTAAGGTATAAATAATGATACATAATGACTGTTGTACCTGTGTACAGACGCTGGGGCCCCTTTAAGTTTGTCAGGGTTCAGTAAGGCTAGGGTATAAATAATGATACATAATGACTGTTGTACCTGTGTACAGAGGCTGGGGCCCCATCAGGTTTGTCAGGGTCCAGTAAGGCTAGGGTATAAATAATGATACATAATGACTGTTGTACCTGTGTACAGAAGCTGGGGCCCCATCAGGTTTGTCAGAGTTCAGTAAGGCTAGGGTATAAATAATGATACATAATGACTGTTGTACCTGTGTACAGAAGCTGGGGCCCCATCAGGTTTGTCAGGGTTCAGTAAGGCTAGGGTATAAATAATGATACATAATGACTGTTGTACCTGTGTACAGAGGCTTGGGCCCCATCAGGTTTGTCAGGGTTCAGTAAGGCTAGGGTATAAATAATGATACACAATAACTGTTGTACCTGTGTACAGAGGCTTGGGCCCCATCAGGTTTGTCAGGGTTCAGTAAGGCTAGGGTATAAATAATGATACATAATGACTGTTGTACCTGTGTACAGAGGCTGGGGCCGCATCAGGTTTGTCAGGGTCCAGTAAGGCTAGGGTATAAATAATGATACATTATGACTGTTGTACCTGTGTACAGAAGCTGGGGCCCCATCAGGTTTGTCAGGGTTCAGTAAGGCTAGGGTATAAATAATGATACATAATGACTGTTGTACCTGTGTACAGAGGCTGGGGTTTCATCAGGTTTGTCAGGGTTCAGTAAGGCTAGGGTATAAATAATGATACATAATGACTGTTATACCTGTGTACAGAAGCTGGGGCCTCATCAGGGTTCAGTAAGGCTAGGGTATAAATAATGATACATAATGACTGTTGTACCTGTGTACAGAGGCTGGGGCCCCATCAGGTTTGTCAGGGTTCAGTAAGGCTAGGGTATAAATAATGATACATAATAACTGTTGTACCTGTGTCCAGAGGCTGGGGCCCCACAAGGGTTCAGTAAGGAGTGGGTATAAATAATGATACATAATAACTGTTGTTCCTGTGTACGTCAAGGTTCAGTAAGGCTAGGGTATAAATAATGATACATAATGACTGTTGTACCTGTGTACAGAGGCTGGGGCCCCATCAGGTTTGTCAGGGTCCAGTAAGGCTAGGGTATAAATAATGATACATAATGACTGTTGTACCTGTGTACAGAAGCTGGGGCCCCATCAGGTTTGTCAGGGTTCAGTAAGGCTAGGGTATAAATAATGATACATAATGACTGTTGTACCTGTGTACAGAAGCTGGGGCCCCATCAGGTTTGTCAGGGTTCAGTAAGGCTAGGGTATAAATAATGATACATAATGACTGTTGTACCTGTGTACAGAGGCTGGGGCCCCATCAGGTTTGTCAGGGTTCAGTAAGGCTAGGGTATAAATAATGATACACAATAACTGTTGTACCTGTGTACAGAGGCTGGGGCCCCATCAGGTTTGTCAGGGTTCAGGAAGGCTAGGGTATAAATAATGATACATAATGACTGTTGTACCTGTGTACAGAGGCTGGGGCCGCATCAGGTTTGTCAGGGTCCAGTAAGGCTAGGGTATAAATAATGATACATTATGACTGTCGTACCTGTGTACAGAAGCTGGGGCCCCATCAGGTTTGTCAGGGTTCAGTAAGGCTAGGGTATAAATAATGATACATAATGACTGTTGTACCTGTGTACAGAGGCTGGGGTTTCATCAGGTTTGTCAGGGTTCAGTAAGGCTAGGGTATAAATAATGATACATAATGACTGTTGTACCTGTGTACAGAGGCTGGGGCCCCATCAGGTTTGTCAGGGTTCAGTAAGGCTAGGGTATAAATAATGATACATAATAACTGTTGTACCTGTGTCCAGAGGCTGGGGCCCCACAAGGGTTCAGTAAGGAGTGGGTATAAATAATGATACATAATAACTGTTGTTCCTGTGTACGTCAAGGTTCAGTAAGGCTAGGGTATAAATAATGATACATAATGACTGTTGTACCTGTGTACAGAGGCTGGGGCCCCATCAGGTTTGTCAGGGTTCAGTAAGGCTAGGGTATAAATAATGATACATAATAACTGTTGTACCTGTGTACAGA
Organism: Mimachlamys varia; assembly: GCA_947623455.1. NCBI lineage: Eukaryota > Metazoa > Mollusca > Bivalvia > Pectinida > Pectinidae > Mimachlamys > Mimachlamys varia. The sequence goes on from OX392535.1 coordinate 8,323,924, forward strand.
AGATGGGGCCTCATCAGGCTGGTAAGGATTATCACTGCCGACTGTTTTCCTCCGTTCATCAGCCTTATCTTTATACGCTGGGTTGTTGATCGCCCTCTCATTGTTGACATAAGCAGAATTCTGGAAAAAACAAAATATCATTTTAGTTTCCTCTTGTCTAAAACAGAAAGTGAAAATGTTTCTCTCCTTGTTTAAATTTTCATTTTCAAAATTGAAAGTTAAGTTGACCAAATCTTTAAGATTGAAACCTGAAACATGACCTTTTTTAGCTAGTGTATGACATATACGTTTTTCAACAATTGATAATTTGCTTGTATTTTTCTATTTTTTTTTTCAAATATTAAACAAGAATGTGAATATGGAAAGCATGTCTCCTAGACAGTGACATGTGATGTCAGTATTTCGTAGTAATCAACGTTGTTAGTCTTTATTTAGAGTTAACAAAAAGTGACAGAAGTTTTATAGATATGACAACACATGGCGTTGATGAACTCTTATAACTTGTGACTAATCCCTTCTATACTCTCGGAAAAAAAATATTTTAAAACTTAACCGAGACATCATTGTTTAAAGTGAAAACCAACATTTCCTGTCTATAAGTTTGCTTCACATAATTAAAAGCTACATAGGACACCATTGTCTAAAGCGATTCAATACCTTCAATCCATATTTCTTTTTTATCTTCTTCAGCTCTTGTCTTTGTTGCTTCAATTTTTCCTCCTTACTCAGAATAACAATTTCTATGGATAGAAAACAATGCAACAATGGCTAAAATGGGTGAAATATTGCCCAGTGTCATTTAATGTACAAATCATTCTAGTGTGTATACTCTGTTCAAATATTTCAAACATCTCCAGATGGATACAAAATGTTAAGTCCTCTGAAGATTCCTTTCATAAAATATATCCCAAGAGAACTTTGAGAAAATTGATTAATTAATCGCTTTTTCTAATTATTTAATTTGAGGCCCCAACCTTCTCCAAAAACCAGATAAATGAAAATTATAGTAAAATGTTCCACGGTTCCTCAATGATCCTCTATTCAATGAATAACGAGATGTTCCCAGTTACAACAAATCAACTTTTCTGGAAACCCTTCACAGAAATTAACACTGATGTGGCTCATCCTTGGGACCAGCAGAGACTCTACAGGTACCTGTATACACGTACCTACAGGTACCAGTGTACAGTCTGTACTGGCACCTACAGGTACCTGTATACACGTACCTACAGGTACCAGTGTACAGTCTGTACTGGCACCTACAGGTACCTGTATACACGTACCTACAGGTACCAGTGTACAGTATGTACTGGCACCTACAGGTACCTGTATACACGTACCTACAGGTACCAGTGTACAGTCTGTACAGGCACCTGAATACACGTACCTACAGGTACCAGTGTACAGTCTGTACAGGCACCTACAGGTACCAGTGTACAGTCTGTACAGGCACCTACAGGTACCAGTGTACAGTCTGTACAGGCACCTACAGGTACCAGTGTACAGTCTGTACTGGCACCTACAGGTACTAGTGTACAGTCTGTACAGGCACCTACAGGTACCAGTGTACAGTCTGTACTGGCACCTACAGGTACCAGTGTACAGTCTGTACAGTCACCTACAGGTACCAGTGTACAGTCTGTACTGGCACCTACAGGTACCAGTGTGCAGTCTTTAATGATGTTGGTTCATTCTTACCTTTCGCTGGCTGGTTCTGGGCCTGTAGTTGAGCTTGTACTTGTCCAGGCTCACACTCATCACAAGTATCTGTGCCGTCATGGATGTGTAGAAGTAGGCGAGTACAGCCGAACTGTAGAGTATCACCATGGCTCAGGACCTTAGGCTTACTCTTAACCTTAGGCTGATAATCAAAACAGTAAAAGTTTTTAAGTCATTGATTACTATAAATATTCTAGAGTCATTGGTTACTACTGGTATACAGTCACATTCTAGGTTACTACCGGGTATATATATTTTAAGTGGAATGATGTTGGTGAATATGTACCACATAATAAATATAAGATGCTTTCATTCCATATGAATTTTAAAAAACAAACATTCCCAATTGTTATCTAAGTGATGTTCTGTCAAGCTAAAGAGAAAACAAATTTGGACATAAATTCAGAATCAAAAGGAAATGACATCAGGATCCTCTTAATTACAAGACAATTATAGTCAAGAATATGTTTGCTCTGACCCTGAATAGGTATATCTGTCAACCCTCCTTCATTAGGAGGGAGATTCCCTCATTTTACCCAAAATTTACCAATCTCCCTCATTTAAGTCCAAACCCACAATAACTCAAAATCTACCTCTTGTGGTCAAATGAGATCCATGTCATTGTTTAGATTTGTATACACCATATAATTTGGCTTCAGTATAACATCATATTGATGTCTGCTGTTTCCACACTGATGTCCCAATGGCTGTGGTTTATGACGTTCAACCCGGGTTATGTGTTAGTCATATGTGGATACATCCACTTCACAAGATTGTAGTCATACATTAAGGTCCCATCTTACCTTGGACACACGCTCCTCGTTAAGGAAGGTGCCATTCTGACTAGCTTACCTCAGACACACGCTCCTCGTTAAGGAAGGTGCCATTCTGACTAGCTTACCTCGGACACACGCTCCTCGTTAAGGAAAGTGCCATTCTGACTAGCTTACCTCGGTCACACGCTCCTCGTTAAGGAAAGTGCCATTCTGACTAGCTTACCTTGGTCACACACTCCTCGTTAAGGAAAGTGCCATTCTGACTAGCTTACCTCGGACACACGCTCCTCGTTAAGGAAGGTGCCATTCTGACTAGCTTACCTCGGTCACATGCTCCTCGTTAAGGAAAGTGCCATTCTGACTAGCTTACCTCGGACACACGCTCCTCGTTAAGGAAGGTGCCATTCTGACTAGCTTACCTCGGTCACATGCTCCTCGTTAAGGAAAGTGCCATTCTGACTAGCTTACCTCGGACACACGCTCCTCGTTAAGGAAGGTGCCATTCTGACTAGCTTACCTCGGTCACATGCTCCTCGTTAAGGAAAGTGCCATTCTGACTAGCTTACCTTGGTCACACACTCCTCGTTAAGGAAGGTGCCATTCTGACTAGCTTACCTCAGACACACGCTCCTCGTTAAGGAAGGTGCCATTCTGACTAGCTTACCTCAGACACACGCTCCTCGTTAAGGAAGGTGCCATTCTGACTAGCTTACCTCAGACACACGCTCCTCGTTAAGGAAGGTGCCATTCTGACTAGCTTACCTCGGACACACGCTCCTCGTTAAGGAAGGTGCCATTCTGACTAGCTTACCTCGGACACACGCTCCTCGTTAAGGAAAGTGCCATTCTGACTAGCTTACCTCGGACACACGCTCCTCGTTAAGGAAAGTGCCATTCTGACTAGCTTACCTCGGACACACGCTCCTCGTTAAGGAAGGTGCCATTCTGACTAGCTTACCTCGGTCACACGCTCCTCGTTAAGGAAGGTGCCATTCTGACTAGCTTACCTCGGACACACGCTCCTCGTTAAGGAAGGTGCCATTCTGACTAGCTTACCTCGGACACATGCTCCTCGTTAAGGAAAGTGCCATTCTGACTAGCTTACCTCGGTCACACGCTCCTCGTTAAGGAAGGTGCCATTCTGACTAGCTAAGTCTGTAAGGTAGTAGTGATACTCTTTCTCATCAAACTGGATTTCTGCATGAGCCTGGAACAAAGAATTAATGCTACATCTGTTTTCAAGTACAAAAACAATATTATAAAACTGCTCACAATAATAATGATTTGGATATTTATAGACTGCATAAATTATTTTTGGTTTGCCTGTGCCAAACAATGCATGCAAAAACATCAATTGCCACATGCATGCTGCTATATGGCAAAAACAAAACAAAATCTGATTTGTTACTGATAACATGAGTTGCTAGTTTCTGCAAAAAGATGTAGGTTTGCAAGACATGTTACCATAATTAATACTGCAAGACATTTTGTAAGCTGTGTCTTGGGAAGTTACCACAGTACCAGCAAGGAAGTTACACAGTGGGATCCATCAATGTCAACACATGTACAGTGGTCTCCCAGGAAGTTACCACAACATTTCCCTAGGAACTTACCACAGACTTCCAATATATAGTTACCACAGTGGTCCTTCCAAATATGTAATAGTGCACCAAGAAGAGTGGTATAATATGGACTACACACCTTGCTGACATTGATGTCGGGTATAAGGATGGTGTGGCCCATCTCTTTCTCTCTGCCTACTGTGGCTCCAGTACAGGTGATGATGAACAGATTCCCAGGATCAATGGTGTCCGAGTCTGTTACAATCACACGGATGCATGGCGGCCATTTACTTACCAATTCTGTAAACAAAGTACAATGGTATATCAGGAATAAATACAAATTATTGTTTACAACCTGGCAGACACATCTCAAATTGTACAAAGAGCATTTTATTCTTCAGTGATTAGTTAAAATGTCTACTTTGTTATAACATTGTAGTAATATAATACGTAGAATATGCATATCCATATTTAATATTACACATTGCCTAAAGAATGCATGTCCTCTGCTATGACAAATTATGACTATTCACAAAACACTATATCTCTTACCACAACATATTGGTATTTTTCAATACACATCCTTACACCTTTGATGTCAAGATCAAGGGGCTATGCCCATATACACTCTAGAAAGTGTTGGTGAGTGTAACCCCTGGATATTGAGATGCAAAATTTCAAAGATGACTTCTTGCTTACTTTTGATTTGAATTAATCAAGTTGTACATGACATAATGTAACATAAATCATACATTATCTGTAAAGATTCATAAAAACATTGACATCTACAAGTTACTATATATCTGTATCACAGAAATGACACACATTGTAAGTAAATATCCATCTCTTTTTAAACAAAATACAGGCATCAATGTATGTTTTGCCATTTAGATCAACATAAACTGTTCAGGATTGATATGTATACCTTCCTCAGCCATAATAACATCGTTTGTGTGACTTTCTCCGTACACTTCCTGGCTATCCTCGTAATCATCACACTGCATAGGAACGGGTTCCTCCTCCGAACTACTGGTGATCTCCCCTGATTCCAGCTCCGACTCACCAGTACACACACTATTACTACTCTCACTGTAGCTATCACTTTCCGATGAAAACACTTGCTTCCGTGATTTCCCAGATGTTTTTCTGACACTTTCGCGCCTACTAGATGCTGACCTACTGGATGCTGACCTACTGGACGTTGACCTGCTGGACGTTGACCTTCTGGTTTGCTTACTTGACTTTCTTCTGTGCGTTTTACCTGATGTTTCATCGATGTAAATGTCTTGGTTTTCACCAGATGTTTCCTCAGACTTACCAAGATGTTTACTGTGTTTGTCACTTGACTGTTTATGAGGCCTAGCATCTTCATGTCTGCCTAAACTGACTGCTATGCGTGTTTTAGGTTGGTGTTCTTCAGAAATAGTTGGTTTTTTCTTGTGTCTAATATCTGCATCCCGATTCTTTGTTTCGTGATGTTTTGACTTTCTGCTATGAGTAGTATCACTATCAGAAGAACGATCTTTTTCCCTGAGTTTTCTTTCAGTATTACAAGAACTGTCTTTAGAACTTTGTGTCTTGTGTGAATACTTTGTGGTTTTATGGTCACTATTACTGATGTCACCAGATGGGTGGATTGACCTAGCTGATATTTCACTGTGTGTAGTTTTGCTATCACTACATTTTGTTGGAGAATGATCCGTATTGGAGTTATTGTTTAAACCCTTATTTAGATAATCCTCTGTACTCCCAGCTGGTGAAACATCATCTCCAGACTGAGACTTTCTGGCACTTTTGTCATCATCCAAATCATCATATAAATCATCTATCACAGAATCTTCCTCAGAAGTCACTTCATCATTGCTTTTCTCGTTGAAACTTCCATAGAGTTCATCCATGTAGGTCTTCCCTTCTAAATCATAACTTTCCATATTCTCATCACCACTGTTTTCCTTGCTGTCAACATTGTTTTCATTGCTGTCATCGTCTCTTTCTTTACTATCATTTGACCTGACTTCGCCGTCCTCAGATCCTTCTCTGCTCTCCTTTCTCTTGGTGTCATCTGAATGTTGCTTCTCACTTTTCACTGAGGTTTTATCTCTCCTTTTCTCTTTGGAAGATTTCTTCTTCTTCTTCTTTTTATCTTTATCTTTCTTCTTTTTCTTCCGTTTGCGATATTCCTGAAATAAAATGTGACTGTTAGAAAAATAAAATATTAAAGTATATATAATCAAATATTTACCGAGCGCTGTTTCCTTGGCTGTTTTGATTGTTAGACCTTCTAGGGCTGAAACTACTCCCTCATATTCTTCCTTATCCTAATGAAAAAGGTAAAACACATTTATCATTCATCATCTGTAGATGTTGAAATGGTTTATAAAGATTTATTTCTACAATACTGACAACTACTTTTTACCTTTAATATGAATATTGAAATTCTTTATTGTAAATAAACTAAAATAAAAATACTAATATTTAAGTATGAGATATTTTTAGCTAGCAATTCTATGGAACCATAACTGTTTGTGTCGTGCAATGATGTGCATCACAAAATACTTCGCATTCTCAGGTTCAGGATGGTCAAAGGGAAGTAACTGAGCGAAAAACATACAATGTGTATGACCACATGGTTTATTTTTGTATTTATTCAGAATTTAAAAAACTGACATTTCTCAAAGTTTTAACAGTTTTTCACAAATTTCATTTCTACATTATTTTCATTTTATTGTGTGTGAAAAATGAGCTTCATAATAAAATGTAAACAAAGAAAACTTTTAATGCAGAATAGTGCTAAACATACCATTTCATCTGAATGCAGCCGTTTGGTCTGTTTTTTTCTGCTGCTTCCCGTTCTACTAGATCCTTCCCTGTCCCTCCTCTGGGAGGATACGTGGCGATCGTGCTCTACACACGACTTGCTTGCTCTAGGTGACTCCCGGTCTCTCCTTGGTAGTGGTCGGTGATACTGGTCATACCCAGAATCATTGTATCTGTGGCTAGAATGGGCGTGGTAATCTTTCCTGGGCGTGTCATAATTACCTCCCCTGCCACTGGAGTAGCGGTCCTGCTGATGTAACTGACTATAAAAGTTGCTATACTGTTGGGTATCCTGGCCTGTGCTGTATTGTGACAAATCTACTTGGGAGTGAAAATCATATTTACCAGTCTCGGAGTTGTAGTAAAAATATGTACCTGTATTAGGGTCATAGTACAATGCCTTTTCCTGGAAAAAAACAAACATTTCTTATCAAAGAAATACAGCAGTAATTTGATATCTGTTTGTCTATATAAACGAGAAAGGGACAAGTATTATATTGTTTTGTTTGTCTATATAAACGAGAAAGGGACAAGTATTATATTGTTTTGTTTGTCTATATAAACGAGAAAGGGACAAGTATTATATTGTTTTGCAGCACATTAACACAGATATGCATCTTCTAATAATTATCACAAGGCAATATCAAATACATGTTTGAATATTATTAAAACTTAAATATTAAAAGCGACCAATGAAATGTATTGAATGTTTTACTCTTTTATCTGACATCATGGAAAACCAAATATTACAGTTATTTACTCAGTACTTTTGATCTACTTATATTTCACGTTTAATTTACCACAGCAGGCATGTGTCAGGTTTTGGTTTTTAATGATATTTCAGTCAATCAGAGCCCAGAAATGTATGTCCTTACTGCATTGTAGTAGTATCCACTATTGTAATCGTAGTAGAGTCCCGAGTTTTCGTCATATACATAGCCAGTCTGTTGTACAGCTGCCTCGGCTGTAGCTCTAAGTTCATCAGCCAGTGATTTACTGGAAACTTGTTCCTCTCCTGGTTTGGTCACCTTCTTTTCTACTTTAGCCTCATCTTCCATTTTATCATCATCTTTTTCTGTATTATTGTCCATGGAATCACTTTCCTCTACTTTACCATCTTCGCCTACTTTACCCATGTCTGTTTTAGCACTATCTTCGGTGTTAATACTCTCCTGTATTTTAGTATCTTTTGTTGTCTTAACAACTCCATCTGTTTTATCTTCATTACCCTGGAAATGAGAAAAACAACACCTCTATCTATAATTCTGTCAAAACTAACACACATGGTTCACCAGTACTGGCTGGACACAATTTATCAGTTTCGCTGGAATTCAGTTGTCTAGTGATCTTAATTGAAGACCCTTTATACAAAGAATATCAATATGTTTAAACTCCCCAAAGTGAGTTTAACACTCTAATGTGTTTTGACCTTGACAATTTCAGGGGAATTTCAACTGAACCTTCTGAAACCATTATTTTCATATTTACATCACGTTATTATCGGCAACCTTTTGACAATTTTTAACAATCACATGCCTTTGTCAGGCTGATTACTGCTGTTAATTCTGATCACTGTTTTTTGTCATCATAGAGAATCAAAGCGTATTGACTTATTCTAACATTCAAATTTTACAATCACGAATATATACCTACCTCGTTTATGGAATCATTAATCACTATGGCTTGATCTTGAGATAATCCATCCCTTTCAGTGGAAATATCTAAAGAAAGAAAACAAAGTCAGTCATTAAAAGTGTAATTATACAACTGTTAAGGGATCACTTTACTGTACAGTGTAAGTGTTGTATACCAGTAATTAAAATCGGAAAGAGGGGAACCTTGTATTTGGGTCTGTTAAAGATATGGAAAAGTGATTCTATTTTTATCACCTTCAAACTTATATTCGTGAAAAATAGGATTACTGCAGAGTAAGAGGGCAGACAGTTTTTTAAATAATTTTTAATAAGCTGTTTTACATTTTGTTACTTCAACTCACGAGTGTCGATGTAATATGGAATTTATTAAACAAATTCAATAATTTAATATGTCATAAGCCGTTATCAATTCTTTATCACGTAACTTATATTTATGAGAAAATAATCCCAAACTCTCAAGTTCATTCTTTAAAAGAAAGTCTTTTCTACATTGACGGTAGTACTTTCACTACTGAGACAATCATATGATGTCATTTGTTTATAACGTCACAATAGTTTAGTTACACATTCGCGTGTGTAATACCATATTTATGAAATAGCTGTATGACATATGACTGAATGGGTCAGTTATGTGATAAATATATTTAAGGTGCCCCAAGATAAGTAGCCATGATTGCTGAATCACTGTGTGCAATATTAATCAAGCAGGGTAATTATGAGCTCTAGACCACTCTGACTCTAGATATCATTCGAAAGAATTTCTGTGCGATCTCCATTCTGTGGTGGTGAAAAAAAAAGAGAGTGAAGTCTGAAAGGGTTAGTTATATTTTTTTGCTGAGTTAAATTTCGTGACATCATCAAAGGAAAAAAATTGTTATTGCCAATTCAATAGCAAACAAATTAATCCCTCTGTATAAATTACAATGATAAATATATTCAAAAAATTGCATGAAGAAAAAAAACAGTGCCCATATACTTTATTCAATCGATATCTTATTAAAAAAAGAACTGCCTGTGTCAACAACTTTATCAGATATTACAATTACACAATAACAAATTAAAGCACCTTGTTGATAATCTGTCTGTGTCTCAGCATCAGCCCTATTCTCTCTTGCAACCCTTTTTAGAGTGTGAAGCTCTGAACTCAACAGGTCCAGCTCACCACGCAAGTCTTCATTATATGCATTTGCCTTCTCTAGCTGTCTCTCAGTCTTGGTCAATTTTTCCTTCACTGTATTTAGTTCCTGCTGACATTGTTCTAACAATTTTGTGTGAAGCATTGCCTTATCACCATCAGTTGGAATATCAGTATTTTCTGTTTCCGTTTCTTCATTGTTCTGACTACAATCTTTGACCTGTATTTCGTCTTTCTCGACTTTAATGTTTTCTTCAGTAGACATATCGTCTCCTGTCACTGAACTTTTCAATGGAACTGCACTCATTTTGCGCTGGAACACAGCTGTCGATATTCACACATGTGGTTTCTACGGCCCGCCTCTCGCAAGCACTTAACCTATATATGTAACCTACTTAAACAATAAATATTTTTGCTGATAGTCGAATAAGACTCAATTTCAATAGTACACATGCTTGACATGCACAAGAAATTGCGTGATTTGAACATTTATGCTATTTGTTAACGAAAACCTCGTTCATCCAACAAATTCGTCTGCATTGTCCACCATCTTTGATTTTGAAGGTGGCGCTATTAACGGGGAGCTGTTATAAATTCAAATGTCGAAAGGCAATATATATGGGAATAAATTCCAATAAAATATTGTATTCTTGGGCAGTGGTATATATATTTTATAAAATGAAACCATACATTTTAATTATATAGGTTTAATATGCATTCATTAAAAACTATTACATTACCTTTACAATGACTTCTCCCAAAATATGGTCATGTGATCTAAAAATGGCGATCTGAGAAAAAATATGAAAACATGGAGAAAGATTGTCTGCAAAACCTGAGGTGTTACTTATACAAATTCCACAAACAATTAGATTTAACAGATATACAACAGATACATGCACATCTCAGATATCGCTTTCTCGCTCTCCATTCCAAAAGTGGAATTGTGAATTTCTTGAAAATTTCACACACGAAAAGGAAAGATCAGGAAGCACCGACTCTCACCAATATTACAGCGTAAGTATGTAACGTGAGCTTCAAAGTATTGCAATTTTTCTATTTAAAAACTCCTAAATCATTAACATATAATGATCGCATTAATATTGCCTAATTTGCTAAAATGGCCAACAGTTCTCAAATTCCAAGAATTCTGGATAATAAAGTGAAACATAAAAAGCACATGAAGTTCACTCACTGTGACTCACATTAGAATGATCCAATAACACATCAATGATATAATAAAAGCATTATGTCCCATTAAAAAATTCAAAGACTGAGCATTCTGTTACAGAGGTCATCGATCGCGAATACCCTTATTATATTGATATTGCATTGATTGTAAATGTCTATGTACATCTACCTGGATCGATCTACATTGCATGTATACCTTGCATCGGTCTGTTGTAGGCATTTCCGTCTCTGGATCACCTTTATAGTTATCTCTTCTTGTCTTAATGTTACGCCTGTTCCTCTATGTTTTCTTCACTTAATATTTTATAAAAGTTTTTTGGTCTCGGACTCTATTTACATTTTAAAAACATCTTCTTCATCTTAATTCTTCTTTTTTTTTTTTTTTTTTTAAATTACATTGTCACATATGTTATGGCACTTCTCATATTGCAATATTTTGCCCAGATCTGCACATACTGCTTATTAACACACACTAGTTGATCTGATTTATTGTCACATATGTATACATGTACAACTCGGATGACATTTGATTGGTAGAGATTTCCAGTGTTGATTCAGCCGATATTTAAATTGATTGTACATTTCCCTTTAAAGATTCCAGTGGCTATATGATAGAAAGTCATCATCAATTAAAGATCAGGGAGTTGCCAGATTTGTTGCACTTTGTGAGAATGGAGAAATATTGGCAGGTAGATTTACTGGAGAAACATTAAGCACAGATGTACAGCAAGTCATATCGGATATTGTCAAGGAAAAGGGTATGATATACAATATATACTTTTATATTATTATACAAACAAGGTAGTAGAAATATCTTGTTGCAGGCATATGCCATTATATAAACTACATGTAAGGTAGCTTATAGCATAGCAGTATATATACTATGAAAGGCTTAAATCTTTCTCTTTTATGTTTGTGTATAAGATGTAAGTCATTGCCAGGAAACAGGTTTTTTATCCTTATTAAAATGATATATAAAGGCTGATTAAATGATAATAGCTTGTTTTGGATGATAATTTATTGATTTTGTTTACGAAAATAATCTTATAAAATGTCTAACCAATTCAATTAAAAAAAAATCTATTAAGCATGTTTTACTAGAGGTTAGGATTATAGACTACAACAGATTTTCTAAAAGTGATTTCATCAAAATAGTATTATGAGTATGTTGCAGTAAAGGATTTTTACAAGAGTTATGTTTTGTTGGACAGATCTTTCTCCTGAAGATTGTCGGAGTGTACAGCTGGTATCTGGAGAAGGAGAACATGTTGTTTTGGCCACACCTTCCCACCTGATATGCCTCCAGTTCAGAGACACACAAAGTATTAAAACGGTCAGCACCATCCCTTTAGCGGCGAGTAATGATGACACCCAGCAGTGTCTACAGGTCCTTGGCAGTGTCGCTGCTATATTCAACTGGAACAGAAACACACTCTGTATCTTTTACAGTCATTAGTAACTGTGTCATTCTCGAGATGTAAGGGAACAGAACTCATTATTCACTATAAGTACGTGATGAAGAACAGGTGATCTATATATAGATCTAGTCATCTAGCTCTCTGTTGAGCCAATTAAGGTTCCCCATACCACTTCCAAAAAAATTTGAAACTGCAATGAAAAATAAGAAAGATAAATTGAATGAACAAAATAATGATATAAATTGGTTTGAATAACATCAACTGTAGGTTCAAATTCTCGCATATAAATTGTAGGCCAGGGTAGTTGTGTCATTCGGTTGACTGTTGTTATATGCAGTGTTTTTGTTGATTATGCATGATTCCTTAAATATTTACAGATTTCTATGAAATTGAAACTGGTAATTTATTTTGCCAAGTAGATCTTCAAAGGACAAATGTAGAACCGGATCGTCTGATAAAATGGCAGGTATCATGTGACCTGCAAACTCTGATGTTTGTGGAGAACACTTTGTCCCTGACTGTGGTGGACTTAGAACAATATGCTCGAGACAATCCTGCCTGTGTGGAGACTGTTGCTTCCACAGACACCACAGGTGGGGACACCTGTCAGAGCACCACAAGTGGGGACACCAGTCAGGGCTCCTGTCTCACTTGTGATGTCGGGGATGTGGTGTGGAGGGAGAAATTAATGACACTTCACGGACAGCATAGCGAAGCAAAGAGCATTCCCTGGTATACAGCCAAACACAATGTAAAAGCAGGGAATTATAATGTCACCAAAAAGCTTTGGAAAGTTTCTGGATTTCTCAGAAAGTCCAATGTTCAAGAAAGTAAAAAGAAATCTTTTTTGATTGGAAAAGTATTTTTGCCGCCCTCTCTACAGAATATGTCGATTGTTGACACAACCCTTGGTAAATCGGTAGTTTCACTGGTGTTTCATTCGGACAAGGAAAACGTCCTGTGTGTGTGTGACACTGGCACCTCCACAGTAACAACAGAAAGGTAGGATTCATTCTGTATCACTTAGTTATGTATACTTTAAAAAAAAACTCGTTCGTTTGAAATATCTGACATTATATAGTACACGTATACGTAGTAAGATTTGAAAAAAAGATACAAACATAAAAAGTCAAGAAAATCTGAAGATTTAATTGTTGATGAAAGAGCATGATTTATTATTTTCTATGAATACAGACATTATGTTTACTAGCCCATTTAAATCATTTTCAATATTTTGCCCAGTTTTCAAAAATTTTTCTTTTGTGATACATATGTATGTACATGTGTAAAAGATGTGAATTGATTAGGTTATCTTACAAGCGTGAGAGTAGGGAATTTCCCTTTAGCTCAGTCGGTAGAGCATCACGCTTGAGAGCCAAGAGTTGCGGGTTCGAGCTCCAGGGACGGCACTATCTTTATCACTTTTCCTCATCCTATTACAAACTGGTGCTGACGACCCTCCCAGTTTCAAGGAGGAAAATCCTTGCCGGGAAGTCAAAGAACCTGGGTTGGAGATTTAGAAAAAGGGGGGAATAGTGTAAAAGATGTGCATTGATTAGGTTGTCTTACAAGCGTGAGCTGTAGGGAATTTCCCTTTAGCTCAGTTGGTAGAGCATCAGGCTGGAGAGTCAAGGGTTGAGGGTTCGAGCCCCAGGGACAGCACTATCTTTATCACTTTTCCTCATCCTATTACACATGTTAGTAAAAGTTGCCATCATAATGTAAATTGTAAAAATTAAACAATTTTGATATCTCCTTTCCTCACAATTCTGCCTGTGTTTTATTATATTGTACTGATATACCCCATTGTGTATGTTGTATGTGTATGCAGACTGTGTACCCAGAGTCGGGTGATTCTATCCCGGGACCCAAACTTCCCCCACTTTATTACCACACCGACCCATCTGATGGGCGTCGTCATGGACCAGACTGTTAGACAGGAGGACTTTGTTATCAAGGTAATGGAATTACATTCTGTATTGTGTTCTTTTCTGATATCAGGGTTCATCTCCGTACTACAAGGTTCATTTCCGTGCTACAGGGTTCATCACTGGACTACAGGGTTCATCTTTGGACTACAGGGTTCATCTCCAGACTACAAGGTTCATCTCTGGACTTCATGATTCATCTCCGGACTTCATGATTCATCTCTGGATTTCAGAGTTTCATATCCAGGCTACAAAGTTCATCTCCAGACTACAGGGTTCATCTCCGGACCGCAGACTGAAATTTAGGTGGACAATACGATAGTGCTGAACAACTCTTTTCTTTTGATCTAGTCTAGACTTAAATATTACATGGTATTAATCTGTAAATATTTGATTGCAATAAATAGTTTGGCTTTCCTTAAAGATGGTGTTTTGGGATTGCTGAAATGCAGTAAAAACATCATCTTAATGACTTGCACATCAGAAAATGCTTTCTGGTATCTTTTCTTACAGGTGGTGGTGTATGACTTATCTCCCTTTACATATGGTGGTATATAATGAATTATCCCCCCTTACAGATGATTGTGTATAATTATTTATTGTATACTTAGTAATAAATACAGTTTTTTTGCATATGCATTATGGCGCCAAAACTACCAACCTGTAATCGTCACCAATGCATTATTGATTCAGTAATGCACCCCAAAACCCGTATTGGCCCTCTTCGCGGAACACCTCAAGATTTTACGTCGCATCAAACCATTCGGGTCTCTCGGGTTTTGACCTAGCTGCTTTAATTGGTTACAAACAAAACGGGAACAAAAACATGTCGTCACGAAGACGAACAGATCAAGATATGGGAGAGAAAGTTTTGAATTCCTTAACAGCAAGATTGTTAGATTTATAATACCTAACAGATAAAGAAAGAATGATAGCAGAGGGAATAGAAAATTCTCGCTTCACAGTAGAAGTATATTTTTATGATAATCTAGTCTATTCTTCTGGATGATCGGTGACAATCACATGATAGAAAAAAACATTTTGTAAAGGACGTTAGTGTTAAAAGTTATTGTTTATATGACAAAAATGTACATTACATTTAATGTAAAACTTAGATAGACTTTAAACACTTAGATAATTTAAAATAAATAAGCGTTTGTTTTCAAATTTGTTGCATTTAATGAAAAATAAAGTTCATTCTTCAATAAATTAAAACATTAGAATTATTTATTCTTTTAAAATTATATATTTTTCTGTGATTTATTACTAAGTATACAATAAACTGAATAAAACATACCATTTTCCATATCGGATCCAATATTGGCCCCTCGACCCAAATATTGGCCCTGAGTCTCGGGGCCAATATTGGGTCCGATATGGAAAATGGTATGTATTATTCTCTATATATCTCCCCTTACAGGTGCGTATCATGACTTATAATGACGTATCTCCCTTTACAGGTGATGGTGTATTAAGACTTATAATGACATATCTCCCTTAATGATGATGGGGTATAATGATTTATCTCCCCTTACTGGTGATGTATCATGACTTATCTCCTTTTACAGATGATGGTGTATATTGAATTGTCTCCCCTTACAGATGATGGTGTATAATGAATTGTCTCCCCTTACAGATGATGGTGTATAATGAATTGTCTCTCCTTACAGATGATGGTGTATGCAGGAGCGAGTGTAGCAGACACTCTCTGCCATATAAACAAGTGGGGGCGCTGCTCGATCCCAATCCATACCCTGGAGATAGGGCTGAAACAACGACAGCTAGACACGGTGGTCTTTTTCCTCAAAAGCAAAGAAAATTGTAAGATCACAGTAAATTCAATGAACTTGATTATAATTTCTTTTGATATTTGAGTTTGTTTGTTACCTTGTACTTTGGCATTTTAAAAATAAGATATTCCCATTTGCTATTTTTCTACATTACTGATCATGACGTGGGTAATTAAATTGGAAACTGTTTTTATGAGATTGATTTGTAAGAAATAGGCTCAGGAAAAAAAACACTCATTAATCGCAGTATAATGCATTTACAAGGGAACACAGCATTGAACCTATGCTAGAAATGTTTGATTTCCAATGTTTCCAGTATGATAACATAGAAGACAATATACTTGGCAAAGGGAACCTTATGAAATGTCACACATTTTAAGAAATTTGAATTAATGTAAAACTTGCAAGTGTAAACAGAGTGTTAGGTTTAGTTTCTCTTCAGTTTTTTCCAGCTCCAAACTGGCTACACCAACCTCTCCTGGAGTAACCTCCCCTTCTTGGTCTTTGTCCTCAAATCACCATGATAACCTTATGCAGCTGGAGCCAGCTCTACAGCTGTTAATAGAAACTATAAAAGCACATCTAGCAGACAAAGGATCAGAAAGATTCTCTAAGAAACTGGCCGAAATCTTGCTTGACTTTCTGTATGAACTGCTTCACGATGGACTTAACTTACTTGATCGAGTGAAGGAATCATATGGACACGAAGAAGAAGTGAAGAGCTTAAGTATGGCAATAGAGAAACTGCTGGATCTCATTGGAGAGGTCAGAGGTTGTATAGACAAACAGCTTCCTCAAAGTTCAGGGTGGAGTGGGATGTCGGAGACTACAGATCGCGTGCCTGGGGTTGGTACTCCAGCTAGTGAGTGGTCCGGCATGTCACAACAGGTAGGTACCGTTCAGATGTATTATACTATGTATTATATTTCAGGCTGTGATAGAGAGTGGAGTGACTAGGAACTGTATTCCTTCCCTACAGACCTACCTGTGTGAGCAGGGACATGGGGCTGACCTTATAATTACCTGTAGTATATTTCAGGCTGTGATAGAGAGTTGAGTGGCCCAGAACTGTATCCCTGCCCTACAGACCTACTTGTGTGAGCAGGGACACAGGGCTGACCTTATCTGTAATATATTTCAGGCTGTGATAGGGAGTGGAGTGACAAGGAACTGTATCCCTGCCCTACAGACCTACCTGTGTGAGCAGGGACACGGGGCTGACCTTACCTGTAATATATTTCAGGCTGTGATAGAGAGTGGAGTGACTAGGAACTGTATTTCTGCCCTATAGACCTACCTGTGTGAGCGGGGACATGGGGCTGACCTTACCTGTAATATATTTCAGGCTGTGATAGAGAGTGGAGTGACAAGGAACTGTATTCCTTCCCTACAGACCTACCTGTGTGAGCAGGGACACAGGGCTGACCTTACCTGTAATATATTTCAGGCTGTGATAGAGAGTGGAGTGACGAGGAACTGTATCCCTGCCCTACAGACCTACCTGTGTGAGCAAGGACACGGGGCTGACCTTACCTGTATTATATTTCAGGGTATCTTGGGGTGTGATAGAGAGTTGAGTGGCCCAGAACTGTATCCCTGCCCTAAAGACCTACCTGTGTGAGCAGGGATACGGGGCTGATCTTACCTGTAATATATTTCAGGCTGTGATAGAGAGTGGACTGACAAGGAACTGTATCCCTGCCCTACAGACCTACCTGTGTGAGCAGGGACACAGGGCTGACCTTACCTGTAATATATTTCAGGCTGTGATAGAGAGTGGAGTGACTAGGAACTGTATTCCTGCCCTACAGACCTACCTGTTTGAGCAGGGACACGGGGCTGACCTTACCTGTAATATATTTCAGGCTGTGATAGAGAGTGGAGTGACTAGGAACTGTATTCCTGCCCTACAGACCTACCTGTGTAAGCAGGGACACAGGGCTGACCTTACCTGTAATATATTTCAGGCTGTGATAGAGAGTGGAGTGACGAGGAACTGTATCCCTGCCCTACAGACCTACCTGTGTGAGCAGGGACACGGGGCTGACCTTACCTGTATTATCAGAGCCAGCCTGAACAGAACCCTTCAGTACCTGTCGCAGCAACAGACCAAACCAGCCCTCCTCATCCTGGCAAACCTGGTAATGTTAACGGATCCGGTATACCAGGATAAGGCCAGACTGTTAAGTGTTTTATTGAATCCTATAAATGAAAATCTGCAAAATTTGTATGTTTCACTTTATTTGTACTGATGGTTTTATGATAGTGTATATAATCTACATGTACATCAACCTCATACAGACTTAATTCTCATCTGATGTACAGGCGAACCTCATTATCTAGAAGTTGGTGGAACGGTGGTAAAACATCTACTAGTTATCTGAGTATTCAAGTTAAATAAGTTCAAATGTTTGTCCCAGACCAACTTCAAATTAAAGGTGTCTTTGAGTTATACGAGTTCAAGGTTATTTATAATTATAATTAAAAACAACTTTTTGAAATTTTAAATGCAATTTCATACATAATTCGTGAACAAGTATTATGTTCTACAGAAATTGATTTCTTTATAACTTACTAAAAAAACTTGTTCGTGTTGTTATAGGGCCTCAATATTGATGACACGTTATGGGAAATAGCTCTGATGACCGTGAAAAAATCTACACGTGACTTCATTATCAAAGAGCTACGATCACGGGCACCACTCACACAAGAACAGGATGACCTTGTGACCTTTTGTGACTCCCTGTCTAAACAGTACCCATGTCAGTCATATAGAGCCGCCGTGGCTGGCCTACAGCAACAGGGCGCGCCAGAAATGTAAGTATCAGCAGGGCGCGCTAGAAATGTACATATCAACATTTATAGTTTAATCCACATATTTCTTTTACTGAATGATTCATTTGATATCTCTAATTTTCTCATTTTCACTTTTAGTTTCTGTTCCTATGAATGTAGAGCTACTTCAAATATTTCATGGTTGATTAACTAAAATTTGCGATAATTTGGCATCACGAAATAGTTTCAATCAGTATGCCAACTGTAGGAGTACTGTACTGAACAAAGGTTTTAAGACCGTGATCTACTAAACACTGTGTGTACGGTGAGTTACTAAACATAAACATTGTATGATGAGCAACTAGACACTGTATGATGAGCTACTAGACACTGTATGATGAGCTACTAGAAACTGTATGGTGAGCTTCTAAAGACTGTATGGTGAGCTACTAAAGACTGTATGCTGAGCTACTAAACACTGTATGGTGAGCTTCTAAACACTGTATGGTGAGCTACTAAACACTGTATGGTGAGCTACTAAACACTGTATGGTGAGCTACTAAACACTATATGGTGAGCTACTAAACACTGTATGGTGAGCTACTAAACACTGTATGTTGAGCTACTAAACACTGTATGGTGAGCTACAAAACACTGTATGGTGAGCTACTAAACACTGTATGGTGAGCTACTAAACACTGTATGGTGAGCTACTAAACACTGTATGGTGAGCTACTAAACACTTTATGGTGAGCTACTAAACACTGTATGGTGAGCTACTAAACACTTTATGGTGAGCTACTAAACACTTTATGGTGAGCTACTAGACACTGTATGGTGAGCTACTAAACACTGTATGATGAGCTACTAAACACTGTATGGTGAGCTACTAAACTCTATATGGTGAGCTACTAAACACTGTATGGTGAGCTACTAAACACTGTATGGTGAGCTACTAAACACTGTATGGTGAGCTACTAAACACTGTATGGTGAGCTACTAAACACTGTATGGTGAGCTACTAGACACTGTATGGTGAGCTACTAAACACTGTATGATGAGCTACTAAACACTGTATGTTGAGCTACTAAACACTGTATGGTGAGATACTAAACACTGTATGATGAGCTACTAAACACTGTATGGTGAGCTACAAAACACTGTATGGTGAGCTATTAAACACTGTATGATGAGCTACTAAACACTGTATGGTGAGCTACTAGACACTGTATGGTGAGCTACTAAACACTGTATGTTGAGCTACTAAACACTGTATGGTGAGCTACTTATCACTTTATGGTGAGCTACTAAACACTGTATGTTGAGCTACTAAACACTGTATGGTGAGCTACTTATCACTTTATGGTGAGCTACTCAACACTGTATGGTGAGCTACTAAACACTGTATGGTGAGCTACTAAACACTGTATGGTGAGCTACTAGACACTGTATGATGAGCTACTAAACACTGTATGGTGAGCTACTAAACACTGTATGGTGAGCTACTTATCACTTTATGGTGAGCTACTAGACACTGTATGGTGAGCTACTAAACACTGTATGGTGAGCTACTAAACACTGTATGGTGAGCTACTAGACACTGTATGATGAGCTACTAAACACTGTATGGTGAGCTACTAAACACTGTATGGTGAGCTACTAAACACTGTATAATGAGCTACTTAACACTGTATGGTGAGCTATTAAACACTGTATGGTGAGCTATTAAACACTGTATGATGAGCTACTAAACACTGTATGGTGAGCTACTAAACACTGTATGGTGAGCTACTAAACACTGTATGGTGAGCTACTAAACACTGTATGGTGAGCTACTAAACACTGTATGGTGAGCTACTAAACACTGTATAATGAGCTACTTAACACTGTATGGTGAGCTATTAAACACTGTATGGTGAGCTACTAAACACTGTATGGTGAGCTACTAGACACTGTATGATGAGCTACTAAACACTGTATGGTGAGCTACTAAACACTGTATGGTGAGCTACTTATCACTTTATGGTGAGCTACTAGACACTGTATGGTGAGCTACTAAACACTGTATGGTGAGCTACTAAACACTGTATGGTGAGCTACTAGACACTGTATGATGAGCTACTAAACACTGTATGGTGAGCTACTAAACACTGTATGGTGAGCTACTAAACACTGTATAATGAGCTACTTAACACTGTATGGTGAGCTATTAAACACTGCATGGTGAGCTATTAAACACTGTATGATGAGCTACTAAACACTGTATGATGAGCTACTAAACACTGTATGGTGAGCTACTAAACACTGTATGGTGAGCTACTAAACACTGTATGATGAGCTACTAAACACTGTATGGTGAGCTACTAAACACTGTATGATGAGCTACTAAACACTGTATGGTGAGCTACTAAACACTGTATGGTGAGCTACTAAACACTGTATAGTGAGCTACTAAACACTATGGTGAACTCTTAAATACTTGATGGTGAGCTACTAACACTGTATGGTGAGCTACTAAACACTATGGTGAACTCTTAAATACTTTATGGTGAGCTACTAACACTGTATGGTGAGCTACTAAACACTGTATGGTGAGCTACTTATCACTATATGGTGAGATACTAAACACTGTATGGTGAGGTACTAAACACTGTATGGTGAGCTACTAAACACTGAATGGTGAGCTACTAAACACTGAATGGTGAGCTACTAAACACTGTATGGTGAGCTACTAAACACTGTATGGTGAACTACTGAACACTGTATGGTGAGATACTAAACACTGTATGGTGAACTACTAAACACTGTATGGTGAGATACTAAACACTGTATGGGGAATTACTAAACACTGTATGGTGAACTACTAAACACTGTATGGTGAGCTACTAAACACTGGAATGTGAGCTACTAAACACTGTATGGTGAGCTACTAAACACTGTATGGTGAGCTACTAAACACTGTATGATGAGCTACTAAACACTGTATGGTGAGATACTAAACACTATATGGTGAACTACTAAACACTGTATGGTGAGATACTAAACACTGTATGGGGAACTACTAAACACTGTATGGTGAGATACTAAACACTGTATGGTGAACTACTAAACACTGTATGGTGAGATACTAAACACTGTATGGGGAACTACTAAACACTGTATGGTGAACTACTAAACACTGTATGGTGAGCTACTAAACACTGTATGGTGAGCTACTAAACACTGTATGGTGAGCTACTAAACACTGTATGGTGAGCTACTAAACACTGTATGATGAGCTACTAAACACTGTATGGTGAGCTACTAAACACTGTATGGTGAACTACTAAACACTGTATGGTGAGCTACTAAACACTGTATGATGAGCTACTAAACACTGTATGGTGAACTACTAACCACTGTATGGTGAACTACTAAACACTGTATGGTGAACTACTAAACTCTGTGTATATTCAATGATTTCACTTGGATGACTGAATAATCTAATACACTAATGTATATATTGCCGGTGTGTCTCTGTAACAGTGTGTGTCTCTGTAACAGTATGTGTCTCTGTAACAGTGTGTGTCTCTGTAACAGTGTGTGTCTCTGTAACAGTGTGTGTATTCTCTGTAACAGTGTGTGTCTCTGTAACAGTGTGTGTCTCTGTAACAGTATGTGTCTCTGTAACAGTGTGTGTCTCTGTAACAGTGTGTGTCTCTGTAACAGTGTGTGTCTCTGAAACAGTGTGTGTATTCTCTGTAACAGTGTGTGTCTCTGTAACAGTGTGTGTCTCTGTAACAGTGTGTGTCTCTGTAACAGTGTGTGTCTCTGTAACAGTGTGTGTCTCTGTAACAGTGTGTGTATTCTCTGTAACAGTGTGTGTCTCTGTAACAGTGTGTGTCTCTGTAACAGTGTGTGTCTCTGTAACAGTGTGTGTCTCTGTAACACTGTGTGTCTCTGTAACACTGTGTGTCTCTGTAACACTGTGTGACTCTGTAACAGTGTGGTTTCTGTGTAGGTCACCTCTACAGAGAGGCTGTGGAATTCAGCTGACTGACAATAAATACGACCTTTCTGAGGAGTGTGGGGAGATAGACAGTGTACTTGATGATTCCAAGGAGGGAATGAAACACCAATCTGGTCACTACTCCGATGTGCTACTGGACTGGTTACAATGGTGGGATCAAGATACCCAACAGATGGTCTTACTGGACACAAGGATGGGGGACAAAGTCTGGAGGGGTAAGTTCTGGACACTACGATAGGGGACAAAATCTGGAGGGGTAAGTACAGGACACTACGATAGGGGACCAGGTCTGGAGGGGTAAGTACTGGACACAAGGATAGGGGACAAAGTCTGGAGGGGTAAGTACTGGACACAAGGATAGGGGACAAAGTCTGGAGGGGTAAGTACTGAATACAAGGATAGGGGACAAAGTCCGGAGGGGTAAGTACTGGACACAAGGATTGGGGATAAAGTCTGGAGGGGTAAGTACTGGACACAAAGATAGGGGACAAAGTCTGGAGGTGTAAGTACTGGACACAAAGATAGGGGACAAAGTCTGGAGGGGTAAGTACTGGACACAAGGATAGGGGACAGAACCTGGAGGGGTTAGTACTGGATACTAGGATAGTGAACAAAGTCTGGAGGGGTAAGTACTGGACACAAGGAGAGGGGACAAAGTCTGGAGGGGTAAGAACTGGACACAAGGATAGGGGACAAAGTCTGGAGGGGTTAGTACTGGATACTAGGATAGGGGACAAAGTCTGGAGGGGTTAGAACTGGACACAAAGATAGGGGACAAAGTCTGGAGGGGTAAGTACTGGACACAAGGAGAGGGGACAAAGTCTGGAGGTGTAAGTACTGGACACAAAGATAGGGGACAAAGTCTGGAGAGGTAAGTACTGGACACTAGGTTAGGGGACAAAGTCTGGAGGGGTAAGTACTGAATACAAGGACAGGGACAAAGTCTGGAGGGGAAAGTACTGGACACTAGGATTGGGGACCAGGTCTGGAGGGGTAAGTACTGAATGCAAGGATAGGGACAAAGTCTGGAGGGGAAAGTACTGTTCAGTCCTACTAGAGGGTAGAGAAATAGTATGAATAACTTGATGTCTGAAAGCCTCTTTTCCAGCTTATTTTGAGGAATGGTAATTTTGCATCATGTTTGTTGCTTCCCACTTTTTCCATGGCATCTTTCAGATGAAGTACTTTGTATTACAGAGGAGCTGAAATGTCGCCTTGAACTAGTGGTGGATTACCTCGCTCGGCACAACAAACTGGACGTGCTGAAAGACCTTATTGATCAGGCGGCTGAGTCGGGTAACCACGCTATCGCCCAGGAAATACACAATCAGGCCAGAAAGATGACCGCCTTCACATTCCTACAGGTCACTCAGTACTGTGTTCAGTAAGTAGAAGTCTTTTTATATCTCCCACTCATGAAAGGGGGGTATAAAGTAATCTCTCTGTCTGTGTTTCAATTGGGCCACGGTGCCCGAGTGGTTAAGGTGTTCCAACTTTCAACCACTAGCTCTCCACCTCTGGGTTGCGAGTTCAAATCCCATGTCGGGCAGTTGCCAGGTACTGACCGTAGTTGGATTAAAGAGGAACTCAATTGATGTAATTTTCCCCATGGCACAAAACTAGTAAAAGCAAAGGGTTTGTGCTCAAAATGAACATCTTATTATGTTTTGCTGCCCTTTTACCTGTTAGACCTTAGATATTAATTAGACTAAAATCTATGCATTTCATTTTGTAAATTTGTTTTTAAAAAATAGATATTTATGGTCAGTATTGAATGGTTATGCTGTTACATGAAATTCTAGGTGACAACTTCGCTGTAGAGAGGACCAATGTATTTTTACAAAGAATTATATAAAGACATTACCTTAAAAATGTGTAAAGGTTCTGTTGTGACTAATTCATATAAGACAGAAACAAGCTATACATAGACCATACTTAACAATCTGTTTTGACGACCTTTGACAGAAACAAACTATACCTGGACAAGTTGGACTTCCCCGTGTTACTGGACCAGCTGAGATACGTCGGTGGTCCGTTAGTGGTGCCACACCTGCTAGCCTGCTCCCCCAACCACGTCCAGGAGAGGTTTCATCAGGACTTCACCCAGTACTGTGTACACAACAATCTGCCAAGTCT
This sequence comes from Mimachlamys varia, assembly GCA_947623455.1. Lineage (NCBI taxonomy): Eukaryota > Metazoa > Mollusca > Bivalvia > Pectinida > Pectinidae > Mimachlamys > Mimachlamys varia. The sequence continues at coordinate 8,348,835 of OX392535.1, forward strand.
CCTCTGGCAGTACTGCTTCCTTCACAGGTAAATAAGGACTGTTTTAAAATTAACGATATGGGAGGGGTGCATGGCAATTTTTATATAGAACCCCATCATCAATCAAAAAGTTATTTGATATAAGGAATGGTAAGCAGATCTGGTTTTAACCCCACCACCATGATATATTAATACAGGGGCTGCTGTAATTTACTCAAAATCCTGTGAAACGTACTGAAATATATAAACTCTTGAGAAAAGTAACAGGTGGTCATTTCCGAGTGCATTTTTTTGCTTTCAACTTTTTCGCTGATATAAATTTATCATGATCATAAAGATTTAATTGATTGATAATTTCAAATATTATCAATTGTTCTAATTTGTGCTCTTTATTGGTATTTCTTTGCAACAAAAGTCAGTGGGAAAATGTTGAAAGACTATCTCTATGTCATCTATGATAGACCTGGTTGCCACGATATGGATAGACTTATACCTTTATCTACAATTACAAGGTTCTTTGTGTAGGCTGTTACCCAAATTTTAAGATCTGACCTACAATGTACTTTGGACCAAAGCACTGTTCTGTATAGATAACCACTAGCTTACCTGTTATAAGGTGATTCCATTCTTTCTCATTGATAACCTTATTTAAAGCCCACTTTGTTATGTAACTCGTTCACCCCCGAAATTCCATAATGAACTATTCCAACATTGATAAAGTTTGCATCAAACAAGTCCAAACAAAGTGAATTTTTGTGCTCCATCATACAAGGAATAGATATTTTGTTGATTCATTATGAGATATGGCAGAACGTATAAAAACTTTCTTCTAAGCTTTGCCAATGTTTCTTGCCATTCTTTGAGACAAGATTAACACATTTTTGAATGCTGTCTTTGTTGTCTGTTTACAGGGTCCAGTCCGACGTCCTGTCCCGAGTGGCCCAGGCCTCCAGTGACCACCAGTGGCTGGACTTCTTTGTCCACATGTACTCCGTTGCTACCAATCCCCACAGTAGGTATTGTTTGGTCTAGGTATGAAAATAGATAATTATGTTCTTTATTTTAACTTCAGTTTTTAACAGCAAATTAGCCCCAATCCCTAATGAAACGAAATTGAACACTAGGACTTGGTTTAAGTATACTACTAGTTTTATCTTTAATGACTTTTGTTCATGTTTTGAAGATAAAGTAAATTTTTCTCCTAAACAAATTCTTGGCATCTCTCATCTACTGTGGAGTTTTCAAAGGTTGTTAAGAAAGATGTTGAGACTATCGTTTCTGAAAGTATGTACATCACCAGGCCTATTATTAGTGCTAAGTGGTTGTCACAGACAACACGAGGGATGTATGTACATCCCTATTATTAGTGCTAAGTGGTTGTCACAGACAACACGAGGGATGTATGTACATCACCTATTATTAGTGCTAAGTGGTTGTCACAGACAACACGAGGGATGTATGTACATCACCTATTACTAGTGCTAAGTGGTTGTCACAGACAACACGAGGGATGTATGTACATCACCTATTATAAGTGCTAAGTGGTTGTCACAGACAACACGAGGGATGTATGTACATCCCTATTATTGGTGCTAAGTGGTTGTCACAGACAACACAAGGGATGTATGTACATCACCTATTATTAGTGCTAAGTGGTTGTCACAGACAACACGAGGGATGTATGTACATCCCTATTATTAGTGCTAAGTGGTTGTCACAGACAACACGAGGGATGTATGTACATCACCTATTATTAGTGCTAAGTGGTTGTCACAGACAACACGAGGGATGTATGTACATCCCTATTATTAGTGCTAAGTGGTTGTCACAGACAACACGAGGGATGTATGTACATCACCTATTATTAGTGCTAAGTGGTTGTCACAGACAACACGAGGGATGTATGTACATCCCTATTATTAGTGCTAAGTGGTTGTCACAGACAACACGAGGGATGTATGTACATCCCTTTTATTAGTGCTAAGTGGTTGTCACAGACAACAGGAGGGATGTATGTACACCACCTATTATAAGTGCTAAGTGGTTGTCACAGACAACAGGAGGGATGTGTGTACATCACCTATTATTAGTGCTAAGTGGTTGTCACAGACAACAGAAGAGGTGTATGAACATCACCTATTATTAGTGCTAAGTGGTTGTCATAGACAATACGAGGGATGTATGTACATCACCTATTATTGGTGCTAAGTGGTTGTCACAGACAACACGAGGGATGTATGTACATCACCTAATATTAGTGCTAAGTGGTTGTCACAGACAACAGAAGAGGTATATGTACATCACCTATTATTAGTGCTAAGTGGTTGTCACAGTGAACAGAAGAGGTGTATGTACATCACCTATTACAAGTGCTAAGTGGTTGTCACAGACAACAGGAGGGATGTATGTACATCACCTATTATTAGTGCTAAGTGGTTGTCACAGACAATACGAGGGATGTATGTACATCACCTATTACTAGTGCTAAGTGGTTGTCACAGACAACACGAGGGATGTATGTACATCACCTATTACTAGTGCTAAGTGGTTGTCACAGACAACACGAGGGATGTATGTACATCACCTATTATTAGTGCTAAGTGGTTGTCACAGACAATACGAGGGATGTATGTACATCACCTATTATTGGTGCTAAGTGGTTGTCACAGACAACACGAGGGATGTATGTACATCACCTATTATTAGTGCTAAGTGGTTGTCACAGACAACAGAAGAGGTGTATGTACATCACCTATTATTAGTGCTAAGTGGTTGTCACAGACAACACGAAGGATGTATGTACATCACCTATTATTAGTGCTAAGTGGTTGTCACAGACAACACGAGGGATGTATGTACATCACCTAATATTAGTGCTAAGTGGTTGTCACAGACAACAGAAGAGGTGTATGTACATCACCTATTATTAGTGCTAAGTGGTTGTCACAGACAACAGAAGAGGTGTATGTACATCACCTATTATTAGTGCTAAGTGGTTGTCACAGACAATACGAGGGATGTATGTACATCACCTATTATTAGTGCTAAGTGGTTGTCACAGACAATACGAGGGATGTATGTACATCACCTATTATTAGTGCTAAGTGGTTGTCACAGACAACACGAGGGATGTATGTACATCACCTATTATTGGTGCTAAGTGGTTGTCACAGACAACACGAGGGATGTATGTACATCACCTAATATTAGTGCTAAGTGGTTGTCACAGACAACAGAAGAGGTGTATGTACATCACCTATTATTAGTGCTAAGTGGTTGTCACAGACAACAGAAGAGGTGTATGTACATCACCTATTATTAGTGCTAAGTGGTTGTCACAGACAACAGAAGAGGTGTATGTACATCACCTATTATTAGTGCTAAGTGGTTGTCACAGACAACACGAGGGGTGTATGTACATCACCTATTATTAGTGCTAAGTGGTTGTCACAGACAACAAGAGGGGTGTATGTACATCACCTATTATTAGTGCTAAGTGGTTGTCACAGACAACACGAGGGACGCTGCACCCTCACGGTTTACACCTATATGAAGATATTTAAAACATTTAAAGTTTTATGAATAAATGGAGGTATCAACAGATTTTGTAATAAAAGAAACTTGCTTGATGACATATGGAAACTATACATTTATTGCCAATTATATGTTTGTTGATTTTTTAATCTGTTACTATAGATACGATCAGTATTTGTGAAGCCAGTGTAGCCAATGCTGCCCTCACCTGGTCACTAGATGGTGCTGTCATTCCTGCTCTGATTGGTCAGGGAGAGGTCCTAACAGCCCTGGCAACACTAATATACTCACCACATACCTTACAACAGGTAAGTCTGTCATCCCTGCTCTGATTGGTCAGGGAGAGATCCTAACACTTAAATACTCACCATATACCCCACAATAGATAATTAAGTCTTGTATTCCTCAGATTTGTTTGCACAGAGTTCACAAAGTACTTGTTCTGGAAGTGATGTTTAAAACAGGTTTTATTCATAAAAGTATTGAGATACAGAAAGGACATATCAATTTGGAGATTTTTTCCAGTGAGAATAGTTTTTAGTCAATATTAAGTCAATTGGGCTGTTTCAGATTACCCCTGGGACGGACATGACCCCAATGTTTGGTGGACTCAGCATGGAGGCTCTGGAGCAGGCCCTACAGCCATACCCTAAACTCCATGTGGCTCTGTTTCCCACGTCCACCATTGACAAACCCCAGAACGATGTCACCATTTATCAACTACTAAAGGTGTGTATGGACCACTACTACAGTACTCTCAACACTTTCATTTTCTAAGTCTGACAATTTTGTTTGAGTTTTCACATCCATTTTACTTGCCTACGGTAAAATATTTAAGATGTGATAATTGGAGTTTGAACATATTTGACTCCTTTGATTTGTTTTTATGGGAAGTTTGGTTATCTTAGTGTTGAAGACAGCTATATTTACATGTTTGAGCAGTAAAGTTTTTGGTTTGATACTTCATATAGAATCTGACGTGCGAATGATTTCATACCTATGAAAATGCAGTTGCATGAAGTGTTTCCCACCCTATACCACAGATATAAGATTTACATATAAATACAAAAGAAAAGTCAAATGATGTTTGTATTATGTTGAAATATTTTGGTTTTACAGGACAATGCACCGTTTAGTCCGAGTCGCCTTTTTGGTTGGCAGTCTATGAATCGTCCTTCAGGAGAAGGTTTGTATGGTTATTTTTGCAGGTTGGAATTATCACAATTTTTACTCCAAACAAAATGAGAAGTTTCATCTATAATAAATTCTGGGCACATTCTCCGTTCTCATTATGATACAGTCTGTATTATTTTATATGTTGTGACACCTGTCCCATCAGTCACATGACTGACATGTGACAGAGACTTATGACATGTAACTCCTCCCTATAGACTCCCTGCGACAGCTGCCCCACTTCTCAATGTCGGAGCTGGTGAACAGATTTGCCTACACGGAGAGGATTAGATACACGTACTACCTACGTCAGGGCAGACCCTCCTTTGCCTTCGCCTCATTTTTGGCAGAACAGCTTGACACTGACCCTACAACACTGTCTAACAAAAGGTGATTATACGACCCCTCCATAACCAGGGGTGTAGGATAGAGATTGGTAAATCTTGACCCTACAACACTGTCTAACAAAAGGTGATTATACGACTCATCCATAACCAGGGGTGTAGGGTAGAGATTGGTAACCCTTGACCCTACAACACTGTCTAACAAAAGGTGATTATACGACTCCTCCATAAACAGGGGTGTAGGATAGTGATTGGTAACCCTTGACCCTACAACACTGTCTAACAAAAGGTGATTATACGTCTCCTCCATAACCAGGGGTGTAGGATAGGGATTGGTAAACCTTGACCCTACAACACTGTCTAACAAAAGGTGATTATACGACTCATCCATAACCAGGGGTGTAGGATAGTGATTGGTAACCCTTGACCCTACAACACTGTCTAACAAAAGGTGATTATACGTCACCTCCATAACCAGGGATGTAGGATAGGGATTGGTAACCCTTGACCCTACAACACTGTCTAACAAAAAGGGATTATACGACCCCTTCATAACCAGGGGTGTAGGATAGAGATTGGTAAACCTTGACCCTACAACACTGTCTAACAAAAGGTAATTATACGACCCCTCCATAACCAGGGGTGTAGGATAGAGATTGGTAAACCTTGACCCTACAACACTGTCTAACAAAAGGTGATTATACGACTCCTCCATAACCAGGGGTGTAGGATAGGGATTGGTAACCCTTGACTCTACAACACTGTCTAACAAAAGGTAATTATACGATTCCTCCATAACCAGGGGTGTAGGATAGGGATTGGTAACCCTTGACCCTACAACACTGTCTAACAAAAGGTAATTATACGATTCCTCCATAACCAGGGGTGTAGGATAGAGATTGGTAAACCTTGACCCTACAACACTGTCTAACAAAAGGTGATTATACGACCCCTCCATAACCAGGGGTGTAGGATAGTGATTGGTAACCCTTGACCCTACAACACTGTCTAATAAAAGGTGATTATACGACCCCTTCATAACCAGGGGTGTAGGATAGAGATTGGTAAACCTTGACCCTACAACACTGTCTAACAAAAGGTGATTATACGACTCCTCCATAACCAGGGGTGTAGGATAGAGATTGGTAACCCTTGACCCTACAACACTGTCTAACAAAAGGTAATTATACGATTCCTCCATAACCAGGGGTGTAGGATAGAGATTGGTAAACCTTGACCCTACAACACTGTCTAACAAAAGGTGATTATACGACCCCTCCATAACCAGGGGTGTAGGATAGTGATTGGTAACCCTTGACCCTACAACACTGTCTAATAAAAGGTGATTATACGACCCCTTCATAACCAGGGGTGTAGGATAGTGATTGGTAAACATTGACCCTACAACACTGTCTAACAAAAGGTGATTATACGACCCCTCCATAACCAGGGGTGTAGGATAGTGATTGGTAAACCTCGACCCTACAACACTGTCTAACAAAAGGTGATTATACCTCTCCTCCATAACCAGGGGTGTAGTATAGAGATTGGTAAACCTTGACCCTACAACACTGTCTAACAAAAGGTGATTATACGTCTCCTCCATAACCAGGGGTGTAGGATAGTGATTGGTAAACCTTGACCCTACAACACTGTCTAACAAAAGGTGATTATACGACCCCTCCATAACCAGGGGTGTAGGATAGTGATTGGTAAACCTTGACTCTACAACACTGTCTAACAAAAGGTGATTATACGACCCCTCCATAACCAGGGGTGTAGGATAGGGTTTGGTAGACCTTGACCCTACAACACTGTCTAACAAAAGGTGATTATACGACCCCTCCATAACCAGGGGTGTAGGATAGAGATTGGTAAACCTTGACTCTACAACACTGTCTAACAAAAGGTGATTATACCTCTCCTCCATAACCAGGGGTGTAGGATAGGGATTGGTAAACCTTGACCCTACAACACTGTCTAACAAAAGGTGATTATACGACCCCTCCATAACCAGGGGTGTAGGATAGTGATTGGTAAACCTTGACCCTACAACACTGTCTAACAAAAGGTGATTATACGACTCCTCCATAACCAGGGGTGTAGGATAGGGATTGGTAACCCTTGACTCTACAACACTGTCTAACAAAAGGTGATTATACGACTCCTCCATAACCAGGGGTGTAGGATAGAGATTGGTAAACCTTGACTCTACAACACTGTCTAACAAAAGGTGATTATACGTCTCCTCCATAACCAGGGGTGTAGGATAGGGATTGGTAACCCTTGACCCTACAACACTGTCTAACAAAAGGTAATTATACGACCCCTCCATAACCAGGGGTGTAGGATAGGGTTTGGTAAACCTTGACCCTACAACACTGTCTAACAAAAGGTGATTATACGTCTCCTCCATAACCAGGGGTGTAGGATAGAGATTGGTAAACCTTGACCCTACAACACTGTCTAACAAAAGGTAATTATACGACCCCTCCATAACCAGGGGTGTAGGATAGGGTTTGGTAAACCTTGACCCTACAACACTGTCTAACAAAAGGTGATTATACGTCCCCTCCATAACCAGGGGTGTAGGATAGGGATTGGTAAACCTTGACTCTACAACACTGTCTAACAAATGGTGATTATACCTCTCCTCCATAACCAGGGGTGTAGGATAGGGATTGGTAAACCTTGACCCTACAACACTGTCTAACAAAAGGTGATTATACGTCTCCTCCATAACCAGGGGTGTAGGATAGGGATTGGTAAACCTTGACTCTACAACACTGTCTAACAAAAGGTGATTATACGACTCCTCCATAACCAGGGGTGTAGGATAGAGATTGGTAAACCTTGACTCTACAACACTGTCTAACAAAAGGTGATTATACGACCCCTCCATAACCAGGGGTGTAAGATATGGATTGGTAACCCTTGACCCTACAACACTGTCTAACAAAAGGTGATTATACGACCCCTCCATAACCAGGGGTGTAGGATAGTGATTGGTAACCCTTGACCCTACAACACTGTCTAATAAAAGGTAATTATACGACCCCTCCATAACCAGGGGTGTAGGATAGGGTTTGGTAAACCTTGACCCTACAACACTGTCTAACAAAAGGTGATTATACGACTCCTCCATAACCAGGGGTGTAGGATAGGGATTGGTAACCCTTGACTCTACAACACTGTCTAACAAAAGGTAATTATACGATTCCTCCATAACCAGGGGTGTAGGATAGAGATTGGTAACCCTTGACCCTACAACACTGTCTAACAAAAGGTAATTATACGATTCCTCCATAACCAGGGGTGTAGGATAGAGATTGGTAACCCTTGACTCTACAACACTGTCTAACAAAAGGTAATTATACGATTCCTCCATAACCAGGGGTGTAGGATAGTGATTGGTAAACCTTGACCCTACAACACTGTCTAACAAAAGGTGATTATACGACCCCTCCATAACCAGGGGTGTAGGATAGTGATTGGTAACCCTTGACCCTACAACACTGTCTAATAAAAGGTGATTATACGACCCCTTCATAACCAGGGGTGTAGGATAGAGATTGGTAAACCTTGACCCTACAACACTGTCTAACAAAAGGTGATTATACGACTCCTCCATAACCAGGGGTGTAGGATAGAGATTGGTAAACCTTGACCCTACAACACTGTCTAACAAAAGGTGATTATACGACCCCTCCATAACCAGGGGTGTAGGATAGTGATTGGTAAACATTGACCCTACAACACTGTCTAACAAAAGGTGATTATACGACCCCTCCATAACCAGGGGTGTAGGATAGTGATTGGTAAACCTCGACCCTACAACACTGTCTAACAAAAGGTGATTATACCTCTCCTCCATAACCAGGGGTGTAGTATAGAGATTGGTAAACCTTGACCCTACAACACTGTCTAACAAAAGGTGATTATACGTCTCCTCCATAACCAGGGGTGTAGGATAGGGATTGGTAAACCTTGACCCTACAACACTGTCTAACAAAAGGTGATTATACGTCTCCTCCATAACCAGGGGTGTAGGATAGTGATTGGTAAACCTTGACTCTACAACACTGTCTAACAAAAGGTGATTATACGACCCCTCCATAACCAGGGGTGTAGGATAGGGTTTGGTAGACCTTGACCCTACAACACTGTCTAACAAAAGGTGATTATACGACCCCTCCATAACCAGGGGTGTAGGATAGAGATTGGTAAACCTTGACTCTACAACACTGTCTAACAAAAGGTGATTATACCTCTCCTCCATAACCAGGGGTGTAGGATAGGGATTGGTAAACCTTGACCCTACAACACTGTCTAACAAAAGGTGATTATACGACCCCTCCATAACCAGGGGTGTAGGATAGTGATTGGTAAACCTTGACCCTACAACACTGTCTAACAAAAGGTGATTATACGACTCCTCCATAACCAGGGGTGTAGGATAGGGATTGGTAACCCTTGACTCTACAACACTGTCTAACAAAAGGTGATTATACGACTCCTCCATAACCAGGGGTGTAGGATAGAGATTGGTAAACCTTGACTCTACAACACTGTCTAACAAAAGGTGATTATACGTCTCCTCCATAACCAGGGGTGTAGGATAGGGATTGGTAACCCTTGACCCTACAACACTGTCTAACAAAAGGTAATTATACGACCCCTCCATAACCAGGGGTGTAGGATAGGGTTTGGTAAACCTTGACCCTACAACACTGTCTAACAAAAGGTGATTATACGTCTCCTCCATAACCAGGGGTGTAGGATAGAGATTGGTAAACCTTGACCCTACAACACTGTCTAACAAAAGGTAATTATACGACCCCTCCATAACCAGGGGTGTAGGATAGGGTTTGGTAAACCTTGACCCTACAACACTGTCTAACAAAAGGTGATTATACGTCCCCTCCATAACCAGGGGTGTAGGATAGGGATTGGTAAACCTTGACTCTACAACACTGTCTAACAAAAGGTGATTATACCTCTCCTCCATAACCAGGGGTGTAGGATAGGGATTGGTAAACCTTGACCCTACAACACTGTCTAACAAAAGGTGATTATACGTCTCCTCCATAACCAGGGGTGTAGGATAGGGATTGGTAAACCTTGACTCTACAACACTGTCTAACAAAAGGTGATTATACGACTCCTCCATAACCAGGGGTGTAGGATAGAGATTGGTAAACCTTGACTCTACAACACTGTCTAACAAAAGGTGATTATACGACCCCTCCATAACCAGGGGTGTAAGATATGGATTGGTAACCCTTGACCCTACAACACTGTCTAACAAAAGGTGATTATACGACCCCTCCATAACCAGGGGTGTAGGATAGTGATTGGTAACCCTTGACCCTACAACACTGTCTAATAAAAGGTGATTATACGACCCCTTCATAACCATGGGTGGGATTTCCTCATCTCACACATTTTATTGTGAAAAGTAAATTTCTCTCATTTTAACTACTAGAATAAACTCAATAGCCATAAAACTGCGCTTTGACAGGCAACCATTTTGAAAATATTCACTTTTCCCTTCAACGTGTTTGAGGAAAATGAATAAGTCAGCAAGATAAGCAGACCCCATAGGCCTATTAGCAAACATGTTTGTGCAGAAAAGCCAATCTCATCAATCTAAGTATAAGATAAATACATTGTAACAAGTTTTAGTTACTTCATCACATTACCTTTGTTACATTGCGATATGGGAATTCTTGACATTAAGTCATTGATCAGCCATGCTGACAACATATCACATGAAATAGAGTGTAATTTAGAAATTTCCTTCACCCCTTTTCTTACCTTAGACAGCTCTTTCTTACAAGAAATATTATGTAGATATACTTGTTATAAAGGATTCTAATGTGTTTAGCTTAGATTATAGATATATGCTAAATTCAGCGCTAGCGCTAAGTGTTTGGAGCAGAGTGGAGCCATACAGATTTGGGCTAGCAAGTTTATTTAGAAGGTATCTACATTTTTCTGTAATTGCACTTTTGACGCTGTTAAGAATGATTTTTTTCAGCATCCTTGCTGCCTGTGGAACAGCGCTTTGGATTGGAATGAAGAACTTCCACAACCCGCAGGTTTCCTGTGCATGTGTCGTGTTCACAGAGATGCTTGGACAAAGCAGCATCCTGATAAGGACATACCTACAGGTAGGACAGGAGATTCTCCTCTACCTAAACAGCTGTCTGACCGGCAACATTGACCGACGGAAGGAGCAGGCACGCCACAACGAAGCAGAGATTGGTAAATCAGTCTTATGTCATTCATTACCTTCCAAATTATTTAGTTGTTAATTTGAGTTACTGCTGTTCTATTAGAGTTGCTACCCTTCTACTAGAGTTACCGACCTTCTATTAGAGTTACTGCTCTTCTAGTAGAGTTACTACCTTTTTATTAGAGTTACTGCCCTTCTACTAGAGTTACTGCCCTTCTAGTAGAGTTACTACCTTTTTATTAGAGTTACTGCCCTTCTACTAGAGTTACTGCCCTTCTACTAGAGTTACTGCCCTTCTAGTAGAGTTACTACCTTTTTATTAGAGTTACTGCCCTTCTACTAGAGTTACTACCTTTTTATTAGAGTTACTGCCCTTCTACTAGAGTTACTGCCCTTCATTGCCACTCACTACAACCTGGCCTGATAGAAGTCTACTTACTAAGAAGATACTGAGAGTTATTAGTTTAAATATCTGATATATTTGTTCTGTGTGTTTACTGGTGCACCGTGATATATGATCAATTAATCTGGTTCTCCTAGATGCCATTATATTATGTTTTACCTGTGTATTTGTCTACAGCTTCCTGGCTATGTGGCTGTGCGTTACATCAGAGGAAACAAGCTACCTTCCTACTGGTCAAATTGGAGGAGGCCATTACTGCCAGTCTGGACAAGGACGATGTCCCTAGGTAAAGTAGACATCACTGGGGTGGCAGACATAACACAGTTTAATCATCTAATTCCTTGCTAATATCTTCCAATCTCTTTTATGATTCAGTGATGAAGTCCCTAAAACCAAACCCTTTATCTGCCCCTAAATAGCCTCCACATACATATGATAAAATACACTGTTGTTTGGTGAAGGTTCTATACACACATACATATGGTACATTGTTGTTGGGAGAAGGTTCTGTACACACACATACATGTACTGCTGTATTGTGGGAAATTGTGTACTATACCATAGGATGAATTTAGTATGTAACATACCATATATAGAAAGGATGAGAATTAAGACATACTAAAACTTTAGCCAGACTTTTTATTTACAGTATGTAAGAATTTACGCAGACAATTATTATGAATGAAATTCATGAATCTTTGAGAAATTCATTCTGTATATGTTGACATTAAGTTGACGTGAACATCTGTTGTAGCACAAGTTTTGAGGCTGGTCAGAAATGGACGATAGCTGTGCTGTTCTGTCAGGTGTTACACATACAGCTGACCACCAGGTTCCTGGAGCAATGTAGTCAGGCTGACAAGTGGCTGCCCTTCCTCTGGTTCGCCCAGACACACCAGTATCCCAAGGAACAGGTCAGTTCTCAGACACTTCAGTATCCTAGGGAACAAGTCAGTTCCCAGACACACCAGTATCCTAGGGAACAAGTCAGTTCTCAGACACACCAATATCCTAGGGAACAGGTCAGTTCCCAGACACACCAGTACCCTAGGGAACAAGTCAGTTCCCAGACACACCAGTACCCTAGGGAACAAGTCAGTTGTCAGACACACCAGTATCCTAGGGAACAGGTCAGTTCCCAGACACACCAGTACCCTAGGGAACAAGTCAGTTCCCAGACACACCAGTACCCTAGGGAACAAGTCAGTTGTCAGACGCACCAGTATCCTAGGGAACAGGTCAGTTCTCAGACACACCAGTACCCCAAGGAACAGGTCAGTTCTCAGACACACCAGTACCCCAAGGAACAGGACAGTTCTCAGACACTTCAGTACCCCAAGGAACAGGTCAGTTCTCAGACACACCAGTACCCCAAGGAACAGGTCAGTTCTCAGACACTTCAGTACCCCAAGGGAAAAGGTCAGTTCTCAGACACACCAGTACCCCAAGGAACAGGTCAGTTCTCAGACACACCAGTACCCCAAGGAACAGGTCAGTTCGTAGACACACCAGTATCCCAAGGAACAGGTTAGTTCTCAGACACTTCAGTACCCCAAGGAAAAGGTCAGTTCTCAGACACACCAGTACCCCAAGGAACAGGTCAGTTCTCAGACACTTCAGTACCCAAAGGAACAGGTCAGTTCTCAGACACACCAGTATCCTAGGGAACAGGTCAGTTCTCAGAGACACCAGTACCCCAAGGAACAGGTTAGTTCTCAGACACTTCAGTACCCCAAGGAACAGGTCAGTTCTCAGACACACCAGTACCCCAAGGAACAGGTCAGTTCTCAGACACTTCAGTACCCCAAGGAACAGGTCAGTTCTCAGACACACCAGTACCCCAAGGAAAAGGTCAGTTCTCAGACACACCAGTACCCCAAGGAACAGGTCAGTTCTCAGACACTTCAGTACCCCAAGGAACAGGTCAGTTCTCAGACACACCAGTACCCCAAGGAACAGGTCAGTTCTCAGACACTTAAGTACCCCAAGGAACAGGTCAGTTCTCAGACACACCAGTACCCCAAGGAACAGGTCAGTTCTCAGATACACCAGTAACCCAAGGAACAGGTCAGTTCTCAGACACTTCAGTACCCCAAGGAACAGGTCAGTTCTCAGACACACCAGTATCCTAAGGAACAGGTCAGTTCTCAGATACACCAGTATCCTAGGGAACAGGTCAGTTCTCAGACACACCAGTATTCAAGGGAAAAGGTCAGTTCTCAGACACACCAGTACCCCAAGGAACAGGTCAGTTCTCAGACACACCAATATTCAAGGGAAAAGGTCAGTTCTCAGACACACCAGTACCCCAAGGAACAGGTCAGTTCTCAGACACACCAGTATCCTAGGGAACAGGTCCGTTCTCAGATACACCAGTACCCCAAGGAACAGGTCAGTTCTCAGACACACCAGTATTCAAGGGAAAAGGTCAGTTCTCAGACACACCAGTACCCCAAGGAACAGGTCAGTTCTCAGATACACCAGTATCCTAGGGAACAGGTCCGTTCTCAGACACACCAGTATCCTAAGGAACAGGTCAGTTCCCAGACACACCAGTATCCTAGGGAACAGGTCAGTTCTCAGACACACCAGTATTCAAGGGAAAAGGTCAGTTCTCAGACACACCAGTACCCCAAGGAACAGGTCAGTTCTCAGACACACCAGTACCCCAAGGAACAGGTCAGTTCTCAGACACACCAGTATTCAAGGGAAAAGGTCAGTTCTCAGACACACCAGTACCCCAAGGAACAGGTCAGTTCTCAGACACACCAGTATTCAAGGGAAAAGGTCAGTTCTCAGACACACCAGTACCCCAAGGAACAGGTCAGTTCTCAGACACACCAGTATCCTAAGGAATAGGTCAGTTCTCAGACACACCAGTACCCCAAGGAACAGGTCAGTTCTCAGACACACCAGTATTCAAGGGAAAAGGTCAGTTCTCAGACACACCAGTACCCCAAGGAACAGGTCAGTTCTCAGACACACCAGTACCCCAAGGAACAGGTCAGTTCGTAGACACACCAGTATCCCAAGGAACAGGTTAGTTCTCAGACACTTCAGTACCCCAAGGAAAAGGTCAGTTCTCAGACACACTAGTACCCCAAGGAACAGGTCAGTTCTCAGACACTTCAGTACCCCAAGGAACAGGTCAGTTCTCAGACACACCAGTATCCTAGGGAACAGGTCAGTTCTCAGAGACACCAGTACCCCAAGGAACAGGTCAGCTCTCAGACACTTCAGTACCCCAAGGAACAGGTCAGTTCTCAGACACACCAGTACCCCAAGGAACAGGTCAGTTCTCAGACACACCAGTACCCCAAGGAACAGGTCAGTTCTCAGACACTTCAGTACCCCAAGGAACAGGTCAGTTCTCAGACACACCAGTACCCTAAGGAATAGGTCAGTTCTCAGACACACCAGTACCCCAAGGAACAGGTCAGTTCTCAGACACTTTAGTACCCCAAGGAACAGGTCAGTTCTCAGACACACCAGTACCCCAAGGAACAGGTCAGTTCTCAGACACACCAGTACCCCAAGGAACAGGTCAGTTCTCAGACACTTTAGTACCCCAAGGAACAGGTCAGTTCTCAGACACACCAGTACCCCAAGGAACAGGTCAGTTCTCAGACACACCAGTACCCCAAGGAACAGGTCAGTTCTCAGATACACCAGTATCCTAAGGAACAGGTCAGTTCTCAGACACACCAATATCCTAGGGAACAGGTCAGTTCTCAGACACACCAGTATCCTAAGGAACAGGTCAGTTCTCAGAGACACCAGTATCCTAGGGAACAGGTCAGTTCTCAGACACACCAGTATCCTAGGGAACAGGTCAGTTCCCAGACACACCAGTAGCCCAAGGAACAGGTCTGTACACACCAGTATCCTAGGGAACAGGTCAGTTCCCAGACACACCAGTAGCCCAAGGAACAGGTCTGTTCTCAGACACACCAGTATCCTAGGGAACAGGTCAGTTCTCAGATACACCAGTACCCTAGGGAACAGGTCAGTTCTCAGACACACCAGTACCCTAGGGAACAGGTCAGTTCTCAGACACACCAGTATCCTAGGGAACAGGTCAGTTTTCAGACACACCAGTATCCCAAGGAACAGGTCAGTTCTCAGACACACCAGTATCCTAAGGAAAAGGTCAGTTCTCAGACACACCAGTATCCCAAGGAACAGGTCAGTTCTCAGACACACCAGTACCCTAAGGAACAGGTCAGTTCTCAGACACACCAGTATCCTAGCGAATAGGTCAGTTCTCAGACACACCAGTACCCTAAGGAACAGGTCAGTTCTCAGACACACCAGTATCCTAGCGAATAGGTCAGTTCTCAGACACACCAGTACCCTAAGGAACAGGTCAGTTCTCAGACACACCAGTATCCTAGCGAATAGGTCAGTTCTCAGACACACCAGTACCCTAAGGAACAGGTCAGTTCTCAGACACACCAGTATCCTAGCGAATAGGTCAGTTCTCAGACACACCAGTACCCTAAGGAACAGGTCAGTTCTCAGACACACCAGTATCCTACAGAACAGGTCAGTTCTAGCATACCTTATTATTGAACAAGTAAGTGAGTTACATTTCATTTCAAAATATTTTATCAAATCAATAAGATTTAAAGAAAAGTGACATGATTTGTCTCTTCAAATTTGTGGCCCGCCTATTATTAAATGGTCAGATATGATGATAGTGGGCTGATAAAAACTGTCATTGGTGCCTAGTTGGGCATTTATTATTTTGGGTCTGATCAGGGAAAAAACTGGCTGATAGGTGAACATCTTCGATTTTGACAAAGAAAGTTTGTTATTGCTATTTCTTGAGAATTACTGGATGGATTTGTCTCAAATTTATGATATAGGCTCCCCTTAGTGCTTAGTTGTGCCTTTTAACTTTGGAAAGAAAAACAAAAAGGCTGACAAGCAAGTAAGAGGAAAGAAAAGATAAAGGAAGAAATAAAAGATCGAATGTAGATCAAATAGTAATGGTGGGTGCCAGTATCCCTCTTTGACCCCTTGTTCTGTTTATTTTCATCACACATAATATGACAAAGGTCAAGCCTTAAAAGAGCATAGCTTTAGTAAATCTTTGATATTTACTGAGAATCATTCTGACATGTTCTGGTTCAGAATGAGATAAAATTTTCATAATTTAAAGTTGCCAAGTCAAAAGAAACCCAAAAGCTTCTGAAGCAACGACAGGGATTAATGCAACAGACATCAGCTGAAAGATATTCAGGTTATTTTCAACCTTCCAGAAATAACTGATGAAGGCTGAGTGTTGCGTAATTGTGTGATGTATTTCCGGAATAAACTCAATGGCAAAGGATAGCCAAGGGAAACAACTCCATTTACACATGCATGTGTTACCATTCAATCTTGTTCACATGTGTGTTTTGCAGCTGCAGAGTCTATTATATAAGTTCAAGAGTGTACACCTCCAGCAACACTTACATTATGTCATAGAGAATGCCGAGACTAGGGCTTGTGACCTCAGACAGGTGCAAACAGAAGGTCAAGGTCAAACAGGATCCAAGGGCAAGGACGTACGCTCTTCACTTTACGTCAGAATTGGGCTCAAGAAAGATGCAGACTCAGGTTTGTAGATATCACAGTTATGACGAGGAAACCAGTGACCATGTATAGATGTGTAGATATAAATACTAACAAGAGACCTCCTTTTTTGCCTCCAAGAGTAATCTCTTGGCAGTATCAATAGGTCGAAATTTTGAAAAAGTACTAACTGTTAAAGTGTGTTTTTTGAACATTCTAGTTTGTAGTGTCTTTTGCACAAATATTTTGAAGTAACTCACGCTCAGAACACTAGATTAAACAGTAGGAATGGTAGATGTAGATGCAGCACCTCATAGTGTATTCAAAGTCAGGTTAATGCTAATAAAATTGTAATGTGAGCATTGATTGGTTATAATTAAATTGTCTGTAGTAAGCTCGACACATCTTGTGTTCCACTTGGTTTAATTGTCTACCTAGATACATCTTGTGTTCCACTTGGTTTAATTGTCTACCTAGATACATCTTGTGTTCCAGTGGACCTGAGCAGTGATGAGGAGGACCAGATTACTACTGTACAACAAGCAGACGACACTGATAATGGTGGTAAGTACCCTTAAATAATCAAATTTTTTGGTAGTGTTTATTTTTAAAGGTGCAATTGGACTTTCTTACTGTTTTATTTCATAGACTTTGTTGTATTAATGTGTTAGTATATCTAGTAGGCTTTGTAATTTTAGAAAATGTTCCAGGTCATGATGGCACCTGATGATGTGTTCCGGGTCATGTTGATGTTTTATTCTATACAATATTTACAGTACTGATGGTAGACATAGACTCGGCACCTGACGATGTGTTCCGGGTGATGGTGATGTTTTATTCTGTACAATATTTACAGTACTGATGGTAGACATAGACTCGGCACCTGATGATGTGTTCTGGGTGATGTTGATGTTTTATTCTGTACAATATTTACAGTACTGATGGTAGACATAGACTCGGCACCTGATGATGTGTTCCGGGTGATGTTAAGGTTTTATTCTGTACAATATTTACAGTACTGATGGTAGACGTAGACTCGACACCTGACGATGTGTTCTGGGTGATGTTGATGTTTTATTCTATACAATATTTACAGTACTGATGGTAGACGTAGACTCGGCACCTGACGATAGGTTCTGGGTCATGTTGATGTTTTATTCTATACAATATTTACAGTACTGATGGTAGACGTAGACTCGGCACCTGATGATGTGTTCTGGGTCATGTTGATGTTTTATTCTATACAATATTTACAGTACTGATGGTAGACGTAGACTCGGCACCTGATGATGTGTTCTGGGTCATGTTGATGTTTTATTCTATACAATATTTACAGTACTGATGGTAGACGTAGACTCGGCACCTGATGATGTGTTGTGGGTGATGTTGATGTTTTATTCTGTACAATATTTACAGTACTGATGGTAGACGTAGACTCGGCACCTGACGATGTGTTCTGGGTGATGTTGATGTTTTATTCTGTACAATATTTACAGTACTGATGGTAGACATAGACTCGGCACCTGACCATGTGTTCCGGGTCATGTTGATGTTTTATTCTGTACAATATTTACAGTACTGATGGTAGACATAGACTCGGCACCTGGCGATGTGTTCTGGGTGATGTTGATGTTTTATTTTGTACAATATTTTCAGTACTGATGGTAGACGTAGACTCGGCACCTGATGATGTGTTCCGGGTCATGTTGATGTTTTATTCTGTACAATATTTACAGTACTGATGGTAGACGTAGACTCGGCACCTGACGATGTGTTCCGGGTTGTATTTGTGACACAGTCATCCAGATGCCAGTGGAGGTCCCTGTTACAGTACTCTATCGTCCTGCGTAATCCACTCTTCTCTGAACTGGCTGCTTGTATACCGGTATGAAATCATATACTTAAGATTTAGATTTCTAAATTTTGGAAATAGCTGGGTTTTTTCAAGTTGGGGAAGTTATTGTAAAAGTACACACATACATCGTTTGTGATATTTGAATTTGCAAGATTAAAGTTTTAAAGACTATACAGATTTCAGAATGGCTACTGATGCAGACAATTCACTTACAGTGATACAGTGTATTATCAAAAAGTGACTATCTATTTTCACACCTGGGAATTCTCTCTCTACAGTATCAGGTGAAATAATGTTGAATGTTAGTCATTTTATTTGTAATGTGGGTTATATAAAATTAATATTCTCCCTGTACCATAATCCTTTCTCTGACTTCCAGGAAGCCTCAGATCTACCCTGCCTATGTGGCTGGCTGGTGGCTATGCTAGATGTCAAAGAACATGACAACTTCTTAAAAAATTACGGAAAATCTGCGGGGAAATGGAACATGCGTCACCTTGGCAACATAATTGATATCTACCTCCAGAACAACTGGGCGTCTACGCTGGCTAATGGCTTCCATATATTCCAACCGGTACTGGCAAGATTTCAGGGATACAGTTAACTATGTCTAATTACAAATATAGTGGTATAACATATACCATTTTTTATAGCCAAATGTGAAATTTAAAATGCTAGCATATAATCCTACTATAGCAAACATGGTAAATGCCCGATATTGTCAGTGTACACCAATGTGTTATACAGTAGACTTCACTTGTATGATTGTAATAAATAGTTACCCGAAATCCACTGTTCCCACCCACTGCTCGAGTCCAGTATCTATATACTTGTACTGATTGATTGATTGATTGATTGATTGATTCCATTGGTTTTACAGGACAGTCCTATCATCCCCTTCTTCAAGTTCTCAGCAGAATTTTCAGAAAGGAGAAATTTTAGCCAGTGCAAAATTTTACTGGAAGATTTTAAGGAATCTTTCCACCTGGTTTGTATACAAATTATATTTATACAGTTTGTTTTACTTTATTTCATGTAGAATAATTGACATATTATTTCATTATTTGACAGATATGTTTGGAATTTTACAATTATATTTAATCAAGAGGCAGCTCTTAAAAACTCATTCTACCAGTATGTTGTAAAAAACTTCTCAAGTTATCATGCTGGATGTGTATTTATATATTTATATTCCTAAGTAATACAATATATTGAAATAAGGCTTCACAACATCCAAGAGAAATTATTTTCTTATTTTGGTCTAGATGTCCTTGCTATATTTCAACCATGTTGTATCTCAAAATTGTACTTTAGGGCAAATGGAAGTTGTAAAAGTCATCCTGATGACAGCCGCCTAGCAGTCAAAATATGTGAGACTTGCAACTATTATTGGATGTCGTGAGAAGCCTTGTATCACCACACAGGAAGCATCTCTGTTTACTCTCCTACTTTTAATAATTTAAATTGTTGTAAGGAATTTAGTGAAATGTAAGAACTTTTCTTGTTAATGATTTTCAAACTTCTTTATCTCTCTTTCATTCTGTGATATATAGTACTGCCATGACATCACAGCAGAGGAGCGAGCTGCCATCGTCGGGGATACGGACTGGTTTCAGCAGCTGATATTCCGGGTCCTCCAGCACCACTTCACACACACCGAGAGCCTCTACGACATCCTCCAGCTTCTCCGCCTCCTAGACAGCGAAAGCATCACCCTCGTCTTCAAGTTTGAGGGTACGATTATTGTTCTTAAAGTTGTCGCTGTTCTTCCTGCTTACAGTATAACCTCAATTTCTGCTAAAAATTCTACTGTTTTTAACACTCGAGGATCAGGCTCCATAAAGCTTGTTAAATAAAACGTTTATCATTGAGGTTGAAGTTTAGGTAGTGACATTTTTGTTTGTCAAACTTTGTATCGTCAAGCTGGAGGATATAGCTGCTTTCAAGTTGGTAAAATTCACTTTTTGGGTAAGTTTGAGATTAAAATGCCGACAATAGAACCAAGTGTTAAGTAAAGTTTAAGATTTTGAAAATAAAAAAAAACCATTTTCATTATTTATAGACATTTTTATGCCCCCGTCATGAAATGGGGGGGGGGGGGCATATACCGTTAGTGTTACCCATGTCTGTCCCATCCTGTCCCACCCCGTCCCGTTACATGGTGTCCCATGGTAATGTAACAAGCTTATTTATCCAATTGTCACCAAACTTTGCATACATAATAGGCATGAAGAACTTATTTCATATGGGGGCGGGGGCAATTATGTCTCACAGACATTTCTAGTTTAAAAAAAACAATTGTACATTTAAAAACTGCATTGAACTTGTGACAGGTGGATTTTTACTGATTGTAAATTTTAATACAAGATCAGGGACCCCACATTTTATTTTTGTAATGTGGCAACGAGACACCGATTTATTGGTAAAGGGAGGTAACTCTGGTTGATTCCGGAATATCCGTACCGGGTTCCGGACTGGTCCTTGTTCTCCACATTAAAATGATGACAGTCAAGTAACATTCTCTGTTCTCCTTGCATTATAGGTAAGTTTGGTTGAAATATTGTTTAACAACATGCAAATTGATGATATTTTGGTTTCTAAATGTGCGATGCAGCAATATGATCGGTGTCGGATGTTAATATGGTTACGAAGGTGGTATTTTGTCAATCGAAGCGGTTAGCTGGTTGATTTCTGCAGACGGCATGGTCGCGCCATTCGTCATACAAGACAAGTTGTTAATAAAACAGTTATTTCCATACTTTTTGACCGAAATTCTTGTGTTAATCAATAGAATCATAATATTGTAGCATATTCTATACTAGAAACTTGCATGTCAATTATTTTTGTTGCATTTTATTTGAATCTGAAATGGCATGGTTTTACTCTTAGATGTTTGCCGCGGTATGACGTCACAATATGGCTGCGCCCATATGTTTACACTTGGCAACACGTGTATATATTTACATTACTAGTACTCTGCAATAGAATTGGTTTAGAGACTGGCTGTTCAATTGTAGATATTATTCATGTTTAATTTTACTATAAAACCAAATGTCAAGGTTTATTTTATTGATATTTAGGAACTGAAACTGGAAACAAAAACTTCAAAAATTATTATTGTTAATTGGATCATAATAATTTTGTAATAGCAATAGTTATTTAGTTCCCTGTTATTGTAATAGAGACAGAATATATTTGACAGAGATAAAATAGCAGGATAAGGTATTTCAAAGCATTATAATTGTGTCTCTCAATAATTCAGTATATTGCTGAATTATGTAATGTTTATACTGACTTAGGGTTAGGATTGAATATTTGAGAAATTCAATTGTCATATTGTGTATGATAATTTCTACTGTCTACTAGGTCAAGATAATTATATTCCTTTTTGTACTAATTCAATAAGAAATGAGATGTTGTGGATTCAGATGTTTTTATCCTAAGAAATCAGAGATATGTTGTTTGGTTCTCTATTGTTTACTCGGGATAAACAATATTGTAATAGTTCCTATATATTAGAAGTCTGTTGTGAGTTATTGCGATTTCGAGTTTAATACTTTTTTACTAAACATGGTCTGTCATTTCGGTGTGAAATGTCAGTATCCAATTCTAGTCAATTATTAATACTCGACAACTGTGGTTTTTTCTGATATTATTTGAAAGATTATCTATCTCCATGTATGTTGTTGTAAGATTTTACAAATTTGAGATTAAGGCATTCAGAAGTATTACTGTCTAGTAGCTACAATGTTGATTGGTTATGATGGCAAGGGTGGAAGGTTGAATTCAGTATTGAATGTAAGACATTTTACTTGTCAACAATTGCCAGCTCAGTTATCAGCCAATTGTTATAAAATGTATCAGCCATACCTGCCAAGTCTTTGAAGTAGTTACAATGTTCTTTACCGGGTTACATGGTTAAGCTTTAGTAATGTGTTATAAGTTCTTTGGTTCATTACTAGTTCAAGAATGTGATTGTTATAACCTTGTCAATTTATATTACTAGTCTATGTATTATACAGTACATGTATGGACTGGTCCTGGTTCTCCACATTAAAATGATGACAGTCAAGTAACATTCTCTGTTCTCCTTGCATTATAGGTAAGACCACACGCCACAAAATTCCACTGGTAACAAACTAGATCCAATATTTGACCACACTTTCCTCTTTCAATAACAAATCATGTCATCAATGGTTAGCTGAGCTTACCAGTCACTCGACATCTGTCCTTATTCAACCCCAGGTCTTTGTTGTTATAAACCTAAATATCATGTTTGTGATGTAGTACCAGACTTTGCCAGACTGGCACGGATGCTGCAGATGGTGGTGATCGTACCAATCCCTGACGTAAGATTTTCCCGCCTCGTGTCTACGGAGGAGTCCGAGGTAGACGGAGAGTGTCGCAGGATCCTGGATGTCATGGTGGAGCGACAGATGTTCCACCAGGCGAGGGAGTTTGCCCGCGAGGCCAGACTGTCACATGATCTCATCACTATGGCAGAGGTATAAATATGGCATTTACCTAAGTCTTGTTTACAATTCTTTTTATTATTTCATTAATCTTTTATTATGGAACTTCGTGTATAACATAGTTAAGGTGAAATTAGAGATCTTAAAATCAAACTGTTAAGTTTTGATAGTGTTCCAGTTATTGGCTGTTAATACAGCATCTGCATCAATATTAAAATCATTGTATTGAATTTGAAAGTATACCTTACTCAGTCTAAGCTTATTATAAAGTATTTTCTGGTTTGGGTTCCTTTCAAAGGTAAAAGACGAAAAATCCAGACTTGAGTTATCACCCCTGTGGCATTCTACCATCGTTCGTAAGAGATTTTGGAAACAGTGTGCCAACTCTTTTCTAAACAATAAACTGTCTGTGGAGCAAGGGACAGACTTCTTTCAGGTACGTAGACTTATCTAATACACTATTGCAATACATGGAGGGGGGGGGGGGGTATCTTTTACATGATTTGGAAATCAGATATGGTGAGAATGTTGGAAATAATTAAGGAGTTCTGAAAAAAAGAAAACTATCCACTTTGTATACTGTGAAGTTTTGTATCTTAAATATATAAGTACATGTTGGAGGGAAGGATATGTCTCCAAATTTTAAGCTTCTCGATTGGAGTTTATATGGGAAAGATTGCTTCTCATCCTGCATATTAGCCATTGGAGAAAGTTTTTATTGTGGTCAGTATTAATAATATGAATATTTTGTGGGCGATTATCTGTCAATTAATGCCTGTGTTCAGAATAAACTAAGTTAAATAAGCTTGTGTTGGAGACATAATCTATATCTGATGTAATACTTTGCCGTACAGACTGAGGCGGGGCTGGTAGAGAGCTATCAAGAGAAGGCGTACCTGTACCAGCTATGTGTCCATCACATGGAGGCCCTGGCCCGGGCCGACACGCTCCAGGACATCGACCAAACGTACCACACACTGAGCATATACAGAATCAGGGCCAAGATGGAGCAGATCCAGGTCAGACCTTGTAGGGACTTGTAGGGACTGTATCTGTAGTGAATGATACTAGATACTTCTTCTTTGATGTAGCGAAAAGCTATAAAAGTACAGTGTAGTTTGTATAAATTATATTGTGTTATATTGTGTCTTCTCCAATGTTCTTTATGACCGTTATACAATTTGAATCCTCTGGCCTAGTTGTTGTTATATGCATGTATTGTGCTTATAATGTGAAATAGATAAATTCAAATTATTTCGAGAGAATGTCAATGAAAATGTACGGAAAACCATATGTAACTCATTCTAAACCATTTACAATGCTACACTGTGTCAATACATTAGTAAATCAATGTGTTCTTCTTATCTAAAGGAGGGAGATGACAGCGATGATTTCATGGAAGATATTTTTGAAGATGATAGCAGTCATCTACAATCAGATTCCCATGACCGGAAGAAAGAACTGCTTAACTACGGCAAAATGCCTCGTGAGGATCAAGTATCCAGTGAACTAACTAAGGAGGTGAGTACACAAGTATCCGGTGAACTAACCAAGGAGGTGAGTACACAAGTATCCGGTGAACTGACCGAGGAGGTGAGTACACAAGTATCCGGTGAACTGACCGAGGAGGTAAGTACACAAGTATCCGGTGAACTGACCGAGGAGGTGAGTACACAAGTATCCGGTGAACTAACCGAGGAGGTGAGTACACAAGTATCCGGTGAACTAACCGAGGAGGTGATTACACAAGTATCCGGTGAACTAACCGAGGAGGTGAGTACACAAGTATCCAGTGAACTAACCAAGGAGGTAAGTACACAAGTATCCGGTGAACTAACCGAGGAGGTGAGTACACAAGTATCCAGTGAACTAACCGAGGAGGTGAGTACACAAGTATCCAGTGAACTAACCGAGGAGGTAAGTACACAAGTATCTGGTGAACTAACCGAGGAGGTGAGTACACAAGTATCCAGTGAACTAACCGAGGAGGTGAGTACACAAGTATCCAGTGAACTAACCGAGGAGGTGAGTACACAAGTATCCAGTGAACTAACCGAGGAGGTAAGTACACAAGTATCTGGTGAACTAACCGAGGAGGTGAGTACACAAGTATCCGGTGAACTAACCGAGGAGGTGAGTACACAAGTATCCAGTGAACTAACCGAGGAGGTGAGTACACAAGTATCCAGTGAACTAACCGAGGAGGTAAGTACACAAGTATCTGGTGAACTAACCGAGGAGGTAAGTACACAAGTATCTGGTGAACTAACCGAGGAGGTAAGTACACAAGTATCCGGTGAACTAACCAAGGAGGTGAGTACACAAGTATCCGGTGAACTAACCGAGGAGGTGAGTACACAAGTATCCAGTGAACTAACAGAGGAGGTGAGTACACAAGTATCCAGTGAACTAACCGAGGAGGTAAGTACACAAGTATCCAGTGAACTAACCGAGGAGGTGAGTACACAAGTATCCGGTGAACTAACCAAGGAGGTGAGTACACAAGTATCCGGTGAACTAACCGAGGAGGTGAGTACACAAGTATCCGGTGAACTGACCGAGGAGGTGAGTACACAAGTATCCGGTGAACTAACCGAGGAGGTGAGTACACAAGTATCCAGTGAACTAACCAAGGAGGTAAGTACACAAGTATCCGGTGAACTAACCGAGGAGGTGAGTACACAAGTATCCAGTGAACTAACCGAGGAGGTGAGTACACAAGTATCCAGTGAACTAACCGAGGAGGTAAGTACACAAGTATCTGGTGAACTAACCGAGGAGGTGAGTACACAAGTATCCAGTGAACTAACCGAGGAGGTGAGTACACAAGTATCCAGTGAACTAACCGAGGAGGTGAGTACACAAGTATCCAGTGAACTAACCGAGGAGGTAAGTACACAAGTATCTGGTGAACTAACCGAGGAGGTGAGTACACAAGTATCCGGTGAACTGACCGAGGAGGTAAGTACACAAGTATCTGGTGAACTAACCGAGGAGGTGAGTACACAAGTATCCAGTGAACTGACCGAGGAGGTAAGTACACAAGTATCCGGTGAACTAACCGAGGAGGTGAGTACACAAGTATCCAGTGAACTAACCGAGGAGGTGAGTACACAAGTATCCAGTGAACTAACCGAGGAGGTGAGTACACAAGTATCCAGTGAACTGACCGAGGAGGTGAGTACACAAGTATCCGGTGAACTAACCGAGGAGGTAAGTACACAAGTATCTGGTGAACTAACCGAGGAGGTAAGTACACAAGTATCTGGTGAACTAACCGAGGAGGTAAGTACACAAGTATCTGGTGAACTAACCGAGGAGGTAAGTACACAAGTATCCGGTGAACTAACCGAGGAGGTGAGTACTCAAGTATCCAGTGAACTAACCGAGGAGGTAAGTACACATTCAAGTATCCAGTGAACTAACCGAGGAGGTGAGTACACAAGTATCCAGTGAACTAACCGAGGAGGTGAGTACACAAGTATCCGGTGAACTAACCGAGGAGGTGAGTACACAAGTATCCGGTGAACTAACCAAGGAGGTGAGTACACAAGTATCCGGTGAACTAACCGAGGAGGTAAGTACACATTCAAGTATCCGGTGAACTAACCGAGGAGGTGATTACACAAGTATCCGGTGAACTAACCGAGGAGGTGAGTACACAAGTATCCGGTGAACTAACCAAGGAGGTGAGTACACAAGTATCCGGTGAACTAACCGAGGAGGTGAGTACACAAGTATCCAGTGAACTAACCGAGGAGGTGAGTACACAAGTATCCGGTGAACTAACCGAGGAGGTGAGTACACAAGTATCCGGTGAACTGACCGAGGAGGTGAGTACACAAGTATCCAGTGAACTAACCAAGGAGGTGAGTACACGTTACACAGTCATTGTTTCTGACTGCCATCTTCAGGGAGGCTTTTTTCATTATGCCTCCGCCATGAAATGGGGGGGAGGATATAGTGTTATCCATGTCCGTCCCCATCCCGTTCCGTCCCGTCCCATCCCGTTCCATCCTGTCCTAGCTGTCCTGCCCCGTCCCATGGTAATGTAACCAGCTTAGGGCCGGGGCGTTTATGTCTCTCAGACATTTCTAGTTAGGCTTATTATGATTCAGATGATTACGTGTTTATACACTAATCCTCTCAACTTCGATTGACCTTAGTTTATAACATGATGCAAATAATCTCACACAAGTAGATGATTTCAGCTAATTTTTATAACCTCCACTTAGGTAAGAGGGAGTATAATAATCACTTTGTCCATGCATTACGTACGTACAAGATATCTTTCACCCCTGCTCAGATTTGCTTCAAATTCACCAATGGCTTCACACGGTGAAGGTCTACACCTTTGATTTTGGTGGTCATCGATCAAGGTTAAAGGTCAAAGGTCACCATTGACCTTTTTTGAAATAAATAATTATATACAAAATAATAAAAATATACAATATTTGATATAGCGCCCTATCTAGCTAACATAAGCCACTCTAAAGTGCTTTACAGTACATAGATCTACAATTCTTATACAATCAATACAATTAACACATACAGTTCTATCATATACAATTCTGAGGAGTTCGCAGGGGCTGCCTTATCGGGCGCTAACTACTTGTCCTATACCACCTGGCTAATATCTCCATATGTGTGTGTGTATGTATGTGTGTGTGCTGGAGATGAATTGTGTTCTGTTTGTAGTGGGACCGTGTTTCTAACGGCATCTTTTATAGTGCCACCACACTTGAATGCTACATCACAGATACTGCAACATCCACCCAAGACCATTTTATACTCCACCTGGGTTGTTGGAGTTGTGTGGGCAGGAGAAAAACACTTTCTCTGAATGTTCCATGCTTATGACGATTACGGGGATCGAACCCCGGCCGCCTGCATGGAAGGCCGGAGTGTTAACCACTCTACCAATCTGCCCATATAAAAAGCTTGTGTATAAGATATCTCACGAACCCCTGAACAGATTTGGTTCATATTCAAACCATAGCATCACACTATCAAGTTCTACACCTGATTAAGATTTTGGTGATCATCAGTCAATCAGTTCAAAGGTCACACTTGACCACTTTGTGGGGTATATCTATGTGAGCCCCTGCTCACTTTGTGGGGATGGGGGTGGGTATATATCTATGTGAGCCCCTGCTCACTTTGTGGGGGTGGGGGTGGGTATATATCTATGTGAGCCCTTCTCACTTTGTGGGGGTGGGTATATATATCTGTGAGCCCTTCTCACTTTGTTGGGGTGGGGGTATATCTATGTGAGCCCCTACTCACTTTGTGGGGGTGGGGATATATCTATGTGAGCCCCTGCTCACTTTGTGGGGGTGGGGGTATATCTATGTGAGCCCCTGCTCACTTTGTGGGGGTGGGGATATATCTATGTGAGCCCTTATCACTTTGTGGGGGTGGGGATATATCTATGTGAGCCCTTATCACTTTGTGGGGGTGGGTATATATCTATGTGAGCCCCTACTCACTTTGTGGGGGTGGGGGTATATCTATGTGAGCCCTTATCACTTTGTGGGGGTGGGGATATATCTATGTGAGCCCTTATCACTTTGTGGGGGTGGGTATATATCTATGTGAGCCCCTACTCACTTTGTGGGGGTGGGGGTATATCTATGTGAGCCCCTACTCACTTTGTGGGGGTGGGGGTATATCTATGTGAGCCCCTTCTCACTTTGTGGGGGTGGGGATATATCTATGTGAGCCCCTTCTCACTTTGTGGGGGTGGGGGTATATCTATGTGAGCGCCTACTCACTTTGTGGGGGTGGGGATATATCTATGTGAGCCCCTACTCACTTTGTGGGGGTGGGGATATATCTATGTGAGCGCCTACTCACTTTGTGGGGGTGGGGATATATCTATGTGAGCCCCTACTCACTTTGTGGGGGTGGGGGTATATCTATATGAGCCACTGCTCACTTTGGGTGGGTAGGTATATATATATGTGAGCCCTTCTCACTTTGTGAGGTGGGGTGTATTTCTATGTGAACCCCTGCTCACTTTGTAAGTGGGGGTATATCTACGTGAGCCCCAGCTCACTTTGTAAGTGGGGGTATTTTAATGTGAGCCCCTGCTCACTTTGCTTTCATTTTGCTATAGTTCTAATCAAGCTTACAAGCTATGAGTTAAGTCCGAGTTGCTTAAGGACCCCTTCTATTAAACAACTTCCTCCATGGTAACAATTATTAGAAGATTTCTTGTATAAGAGATATCTTGTGTAAGAGATTTCTCATGAAAGAGATTTCTTGTGTAAGAGATTTCTCGTGTAAGAGATTTCTCGTGTAAGAGATTTCTTGGTGTCTGACCTGTGTGTTGTATGTACAGGAGAGGAAGGCCCTGGACCTCCTTATACAGGAACTACTGGACTCTGGTCAGGTGATAGAGAGCTGTAGGCTGGCCACGGACTTCCACTTCTACTCTCGGGACCTGGTCATCATCCTGGTCAGTTATTGTCCATGTATATGTGATTCTTCTTTAATATCAGCTCGAGATATAGATTAGGTAAAGTTGTATGTTTATGTTAATTGTCCATTAATTTGATTAGATACTAGATATTTTGTCCTCATGGACGAAACAGTGGAAAAAATACAAAGTCCTAGTACATTGTGTTGTTTCTCGTTTCTCGTTTCTGATGTAAATGATCTCAGCCATTGGAGTTTGATCCCCAGACCTTCTGTTGATAAAGCATGGGGCTGATACACTGTATGAGAAAACTATAAAAAGACATGCAACCTAAACCTGTCTTTGTATGAATATTAAACAATGATTTAATCTTGTTTGAAACAAGCATTTTCATTAGTTTAAAAAACTATGTTATTAGCCCATAATATAAAAATGGATGTCGCTGTTTATAATGTCGCTTTTGATTGGCTGATGCAGCAGCGTAATGATATGTAAGAGAAAAGAGTCCATCAATAAAGAGAATTTTCGCAGGGTATAGATTAAATTATAAGTATTAACTTGAATCTATTTTTTATGTTATGGGGTTATAACACAAAAAACCGGAGTGTACTCTCATCATAAACCGCTTCGCGGTTTATTTAGAGTACACCTTTGTTTTTTGTTAAGTTAATCCTTAAATAAAATTACTTTTTCAGTCCTGCATATTATTATTATCTAATGAGATGGGACGGTTGCCTTCAGGAAATTTTCCTTGATTTTTACCCTACATTTCACTTATCACTTACTGAACTGTCTGAAGTAAGAGAATTCCTACATTTGTATGTGAGGACCATGAAATGTTCTTTTCCACAGACTTGTATCCGACTGGCTTTAGGAGCGGTCAATGTTAGAGAAACAATGGACATGACCATGGTCAGCCTTTTGGCCGAGTCCACTGGACATCGCAGGTTGTCTATGGCAACCAATCCAAATATGGGCAGGATGAACAGAAAGGCCTCTAGTAAGTATATATATAACTTGTACAATTCGTATCCATGTATGTATATGCATTGCGATCCAGGTATTCACATCACTATAATAGACTATTTGCCACTATGATCATGTCAGAATACCGGACCGTCTATCACTTCGACTTCAAAACATCCTTTTTTGAGGATGTCGAGTTGGCGCAGTGGTAATGGCCCCAGGTATTTCTGGCTAGGCGATTTGGTGCCGGAGATGTTGAGTTCGGGTCAAAAATTGTCTTCCTTTGTCATTTGGTTTCAATGTTCATGTATGTTCTTTACCCCTTTACTTCATGTTATCTAACTTCTATATATGGTTTAATGTCTTCTCTAGTGGCCAGTCTAGCCTCTGTGGCATCCACTACCTGGGACTTTCTGCCTGTTGACCAAGAGAAAAATGTTATCACTATGGAGGCTTTAATTGACAACTGTCACCATGGAAACCAGTGTTGTAAACAAGTTCTTAACTGTTACGTCATAGCAACAGTGAGTATAACAGAGAGAATTTGTCATAGCAACAGTGTGTTAGTGAGACTGATTATCATAGCAACAGTATGTTAATGTTGTCATAGCAACAACATGTTAATGAGACTGATTGTCATAGCAATAATACATTAATGAGACTGATTGTCATAGCAACAATATGTTAATGTTGTCATAGGAACAGTATGTTAGTGAGACCCGTTGTCATAGCAATAATATGTTCATGTGACTGATTGTCATAGCAACAGTATGTTAGTGTTGTCATAGCAACGCTATGTTAATGAGACCGATTGTCATAGCAACAACATGTTTATGTTGTCATAGCAACAGTATGTTAGTGAGACTGGTTGTCATAGCAATAATATGTTCATGTGACTGATTGTCATAGCAACAATATGTAATGTTGTCATAGCAACAATATGTGAAATTGATTGTCATAGCAACAATATATGTTAATGTTGTCATAGCAACAGTATGTTAGTGAGACTGGTTGTGAAAGCAATAGTATGTTCATGTGACTGATTGTCATAGCAACAATATGTAAATGTTGTCATAGCAATAGTATGTTCATGTGACTGATTGTCATAGCAACAATATGTAAATGTTGTCATAGCAATAGTATGTTCATGTGACTGATTGTCATAGCAACAATATGTAAATGTTGTCATAGCAATAGTATGTTCATGTGACCAATTGTCATAGCAAGAGTGAGTATGTCAGTGAGACCGAATAAATAAGATGGGCTGCAAAATCATACTTTTATGTCGGTTTATGTCCATTTTGTGACACTCTTGATTCTATAACAGGAATTAGATACATTCTGTTACATGATAGACTATAAACTTGTTTTAATTCAGCACACCCAGCCATCAGATATTTTGAAAAAAAGGTTTTGGTTGTCACAAATGCTACATGGTAACTGCTGCTTATGCCTTCCACAGGTCCTAGAAAAGGGTTATGAGGATGTGGTTTTAGACAAGGAGTTCACTATTCTCAAGGAACTTCTCCAGACAAGTCTCCAACAGAGGTTCTGGCTGGCCTCGGAGTTCCTTAGCAGCAGCTCTCTCACCAACTCACAGGTAATTATAGACTTATAGGATACACTGGATACAACACACAGGTAATTATAGACTGGATACAACTCACAGGTAATTATAGACTGGATACAACACACAGGTAATGATAGACTTATAGGATATACTGGATACAACTCACAGGTAATGATAGACTTATAGGATACACTGGATACAACACACAGGTAATGATAGACTTATAGGATATACTGGATACAACACACAGGTAATGATAGACTTATAGGATACACTGGATACAACTCACAGGTAATGATAGACTTATAGGATATACTGGATACAACACACAGGTAATGATAGACTTATAGGATACACTGGATACAACACACAGGTAATTATAGACTGGATACAACTCACAGGTAATTATAGACTGGATACAACACACAGGTAATTATAGACTGGATACAACACACAGGTAATGATAGACTTATAGGATACACTGGATACAACTCACAGGTAATGATAGACTTATAGGATATACTGGATACAACACACAGGTAATTATAGACTTATAGGATATACTGGATACAACTCACAGGTAATGATAGACTAATAGGATATACTGGATACAACACACAGGTAATTATAGACTTATAGGATACACTGGATACAACACACAGGTA
Organism: Mimachlamys varia; assembly: GCA_947623455.1. Lineage (NCBI taxonomy): Eukaryota > Metazoa > Mollusca > Bivalvia > Pectinida > Pectinidae > Mimachlamys > Mimachlamys varia. The sequence goes on from OX392535.1 coordinate 8,382,014, forward strand.
ATTATAGACTGGATACAACACACAGGTAATTATAGACTGGATACAACTCACAGGTAATTATAGACTGGATACAACACACAGGTAATTATAGACTGGATACAACTCACAGGTAATTATAGACTTATAGGATATACTGGATACAACTCACAAGTAATTATAGACTTATAGGATATACTGGATACAACTCACAGGTAATGATAGACTTATAGGATACACTGGATACAACACACAGGTAATGATAGACTTATAGGATATACTGGATACAACTCACAGGTAATGATAGACTTATAGGATATACTGGATACAACTCACAGGTAATTATAGACTTATAGGATGTACTGCATACAACTCACAGGTAATGATAGACTTATAGGATACACTGGATACAACACACAGGTAATGATAGACTTATAGGATATACTGGATACAACTCACAGGTAATTATAGACTTATAGGATGTACTGGATACAACACACAGGTAATGATAGACTGGATACAACTCACAGGTAATTATAGACTTATAGGATACACTGGATACAACACACAGGTAATTATAGACTGGATACAACTCACAGGTAATTATAGACTGGATACAACTCACAGGTAATTATAGACTGGATACAACTCACAGGTAATTATAGACTTATAGGATACACTGGATACAACTCACAGGTAATGATAGACTTATAGGATATACTGGATACAACTCACAGGTAATGATAGACTTATAGGATACACTTGATACAACACACAGGTAATGATAGACTTATAGGATATACTGGATACAACACACAGGTAATGATAGACTTATAGGATACACTGGATACAACTCACAGGTAATGATAGACTTATAGGATATACTGGATACAACACACAGGTAATGATAGACTTATAGGATACACTGGATACAACACACAGGTAATTATAGACTGGATACAACTCACAGGTAATTATAGACTGGATACAACACACAGGTAATTATAGACTGGATACAACACACAGGTAATGATAGACTTATAGGATACACTGGATACAACTCACAGGTAATGATAGACTTATAGGATATACTGGATACAACACACAGGTAATTATAGACTTATAGGATATACTGGATACAACTCACAGGTAATGATAGACTTATAGGATATACTGGATACAACACACAGGTAATTATAGACTTATAGGATACACTGGATACAACACACAGGTAATTATAGACTGGATACAACACACAGGTAATTATAGACTGGATACAACTCACAGGTAATTATAGACTGGATACAACACACAGGTAATTATAGACTGGATACAACTCACAGGTAATTATAGACTTATAGGATATACTGGATACAACTCACAAGTAATTATAGACTTATAGGATATACTGGATACAACTCACAGGTAATGATAGACTTATAGGATATACTGGATACAACACACAGGTAATGATAGACTTATAGGATATACTGCATACAACTCACAGGTAATGATAGACTTATAGGATATACTGGATACAACTCACAGGTAATTATAGACTTATAGGATACACTGGATACAACACACAGGTAATTATAGACTGGATACAACTCACAGGTAATTATAGACTGGATACAACACACAGGTAATTATAGACTGGATACAACTCACAGGTAATTATAGACTTATAGGATATACTGGATACAACTCACAAGTAATTATAGACTGGATACAACACACAGGTAATTATAGACTGGATACAACTCACAGGTAATTATAGACTGGATACAACTCACAGGTAATTATAGACTGGATACAACTCACAGGTAATTATAGACTTATAGGATATACTGGATACAACTCACAAGTAATTATAGACTGGATACAACTCACAGGTAATTATAGACTGGATACAACTCACAGGTAATTATAGACTGGATACAACTCACAGGTAATTATAGACTTATAGGATACACTGGATACATCTCACAAGTAATTATAGACTTATAGGATATACTGGATACAACACACAGGTAATTATAGACTGGATACAACTCACAGGTAATTATAGACTGGATACAACTCACAGGTAATTATAGACTGGATACAACTCACAGGTAATTATAGACTTATAGGATACACTGGATACAACTCACAGGTAATGATAGACTTATAGAATACACTGGATACAACTCACAGGTAATTATAGACTTATAGGATATACTGGATACAACACACAGGTAATTATAGACTGGATACAACTCACAGGTAATTATAGACTGGATACAACTCACAGGTAATTATAGACTGGATACAACTCACAGGTAATTATAGACTTATAGGATACACTGGATACAACTCACAGGTAATGATAGACTTATAGAATACACTGGATACAACTCACAGGTAATTATAGACTTATAGGATACACTGGATACAACACACAGGTAATTATAGACTTATAGGATATACTGGATACAACACACAGGTAATGATAGACTTATAGGATATACTGGATACAACTCACAGGTAATGATAGACTTATAGGATATACTGGATACAACACACAGGTAATTATAGACTTATAGGATATACTGGATACAACACACAGGTAATGATAGACTTATAGGATACACTGGATACAACACACAGGTAATGATAGACTTATAGGATACACTGGATACAACTCACAGGTAATGATAGAGTTATAGGATATACTGGATACAACTCACAGGTAATGATAGACTTATAGGATACACTGGATACAACTCACAGGTAATTATAGACTTATAGGATACACTGGATACAACACACAGGTAATTATAGACTTATAGGATATACTGGATACAACTCACAGGTAATGATAGACTTATAGAATACACTGGATACAACTCACAGGTAATTATAGGATACACTGGATACAACACACAGGTAATTATAGACTTATAGGATACACTGGATACAACTCACAAGTAATTATAGACTGGATACAACACACAGGTAATTATAGACTGGATACAACTCACAGGTAATTATAGACTGGATACAACTCACAGGTAATTATAGACTGGATACAACTCACAGGTAATTATAGACTTATAGGATATACTGGATACAACACACAGGTAATTATAGACTTATAGGATATACTGGATACAACTCACAGGTAATGATAGACTTATAGAATACACTGGATACAACTCACAGGTAATTATAGACTTATAGGATATACTGGATACAACTCACAGGTAATGATAGACTTATAGAATACACTGGATACAACTCACAGGTAATTATAGACTTATAGGATACACTGGATACAACACACAGGTAATTATAGACTTATAGGATATACTGGATACAACTCACAAGTAATTATAGACTGGATACAACACACAGGTAATTATAGACTGGATACAACTCACAGGTAATTATAGACTGGATACAACTCACAGGTAATTATAGACTGGATACAACTCACAGGTAATTATAGACTTATAGGATATACTGGATACAACTCACAAGTAATTATAGACTGGATACAACTCACAGGTAATTATAGACTGGATACAACTCACAGGTAATTATAGACTGGATACAACTCACAGGTAATTATAGACTTATAGGATACACTGGATACATCTCACAAGTAATTATAGACTTATAGGATATACTGGATACAACACACAGGTAATTATAGACTGGATACAACTCACAGGTAATTATAGACTGGATACAACTCACAGGTAATTATAGACTGGATACAACTCACAGGTAATTATAGACTTATAGGATACACTGGATACAACTCACAGGTAATGATAGACTTATAGAATACACTGGATACAACTCACAGGTAATTATAGACTTATAGGATATACTGGATACAACACACAGGTAATTATAGACTGGATACAACTCACAGGTAATTATAGACTGGATACAACTCACAGGTAATTATAGACTGGATACAACTCACAGGTAATTATAGACTTATAGGATACACTGGATACAACTCACAGGTAATGATAGACTTATAGAATACACTGGATACAACTCACAGGTAATTATAGACTTATAGGATACACTGGATACAACACACAGGTAATTATAGACTTATAGGATATACTGGATACAACACACAGGTAATGATAGACTTATAGGATATACTGGATACAACACACAGGTAATGATAGACTTATAGGATATACTGGATACAACACACAGGTAATTATAGACTTATAGGATATACTGGATACAACACACAGGTAATTATAGACTTATAGGATATACTGGATACAACACACAGGTAATTATAGACTTATAGGATATACTGGATACAACTCACAGGTAATTATAGACTTATAGGATATACTGGATACAACACACAGGTAAATGATAGACTTATAGGATGTACTGGATACAACACACAGGTAATGATAGACTTATAGGATATACTGGATACAACACACAGGTAATTATAGACTTATAGGATATACTGGATACAACTCACAGGTAATTATAGACTGGATACAACACACAGGTAAATGATAGACTTATAGGATAATTATAGACTTATAGGATATACTGGATACAACTCACAGGTAATTATAGACTTATAGGATGTACTGGATACAACACACAGGTAATTATAGACTTATAGGATATACTGGATACAACTCACAGGTAATTATAGACTGGATACAACACACAGGTAATTATAGACTTATAGGATATACTGGATACAACTCACAGGTAATTATAGACTTATAGGATATACTGGATACAACTCACAGGTAATGATAGACTTATAGGATAGACTGGATACAACTCACAGGTAATGATAGACTTATAGGATACACTGGATACAACTCACAGGTAATGATAGACTTATAGGATACACTGGATACAACTCACAGGTAATTATAGACTTATAGGATAGACTGGATACAACTCACAGGTAATGATAGACTTATAGGATACACTGGATACAACTCACAGGTAATGATAGACTTATAGGATATACTGGATACAACACACAGGTAATGATAGACTTATAGGATACACTGGATACAACTCACAGGTAATTATAGACTGGATACAACACACAGGTAATTATAGACTTATAGGATATACTGGATACAACACACAGGTAATGATAGACTTATAGGATACACTGGATACAACTCACAGGTAATTATAGACTGGATACAACACACAGGTAATTATAGACTTATAGGATATACTGGATACAACACACAGGTAATGATAGACTTATAGGATACACTGGATACAACTCACAGGTAATTATAGACTGGATACAACACACAGGTAAATGATAGACTTATAGGATATACTGGATACAACACACAGGTAATTATAGACTTATAGGATATACTGGATACAACTCACAGGTAATTATAGACTTATAGGATGTACTGGATACAACACACAGGTAAATGATAGACTTATAGGATATACTGGATACAACTCACAGGTAATTATAGACTGGATACAACACACAGGTAAATGATAGACTTATAGGATATACTGGATACAACACACAGGTAATGATAGACTTATAGGATATACTGGATACAACTCACAGGTAATGATAGACTTATAGGATACACTGGATACAACACACAGGTAATTATAGACTGGATACAACACACAGGTAATGATAGACTTATAGGATACACTGGATACAACACACAGGTAATGATAGACTTATAGGATACACTGGATACAACACACAGGTAATGATAGACTTATAGGATATACTGGATACAACTCACAGGTAATGATAGACTTATAGGATACACTGGATACAACACACAGGTAATGATAGACTTATAGGATACACTGGATACAACTCACAGGTAATGATAGACTTATAGGATATACTGGATACAACACACAGGTAATGATAGACTTATAGGATACACTGGATACAACACACAGGTAATGATAGACTTATAGGATACACTGGATACAACTCACAGGTAATGATAGACTTATAGGATACACTGGATACAACTCACAGGTAATTATAGACTTATAGGATATACTGGATACAACTCACAGGTAATGATAGACTTATAGGATACACTGGATACAACTCACAGGTAATTATAGACTGGATACAACACACAGGTAATGATAGACTTATAGGATATACTGGATACAACTCACAGGTAATGATAGACTTATAGGATACACTGGATACAACTCACAGGTAATTATAGACTGGATACGACACACAGGTAATGATAGACTTATAGGATACACTGGATACAACTCACAGGTAATTATAAACTGGATACAACACACAGGTAATGATAGACTTATAGGATACACTGGATACAACACACAGGTAATTATACACTGGATACAACTCACAGGTAATTATAGACTGGATACAACTCACAGGTAATGATAGACTTATAGGATACACTGGATACAACTCACAGGTAATGATAGACTTATAGGATACACTGGATACAACTCACAGGTAATTATAGACTTATAGGATATACTGGATACAACTCACAGGTAATTATAGACTGGATACAACACACAGGTAATTATAGACTTATAGGATATACTGGATACAACTCACAGGTAATGATAGACTTATAGGATACACTGGATACAACTCACAGGTAATGATAGACTTATAGAATACACTGGATACAACTCACAGGTAATGATAGACTTATAGGATATACTGGATACAACACACAGGTAATTATAGACTTATAGGATATACTGGATACAACACACAGGTAATGATAGACTTATAGGATACACTGGATACAACACACAGGTAATGATAGACTTATAGGATATACTGGATACAACACACAGGTAATTATAGACTTATAGGATATACTGGATACAACACACAGGTAATTATAGACTTATAGGATATACTGGATACAACTCACAGGTAATTATAGACTTATAGAATACACTGGATACAACTCACAGGTAATGATAGACTTATAGGATATACTGGATACAACACACAGGTAATTATAGACTTATAGGATATACTGGATACAACACACAGGTAATTATAGACTTATAGGATAAACTGGATACAACACACAGGTAATGATAGACTTATAGAATACACTGGATACAACTCACAGGTAATGATAGACTTATAGAATACACTGGATACAACTCACAGGTAATGATAGACTTATAGGATACACTGGATACAACTCACAGGTAATGATAGACTTATAGGATATACTGGATACAACTCACAGGTAATTATAGACTTATAGGATATACTGGATACAACTCACAGGTAATGATAGACTTATAGGATATACTGGATACAACTCACAGGTAATGATAGACTTATAGAATACACTGGATACAACACACAGGTAATGATAGACTTATAGGATATACTGGATACAACACACAGGTAATGATAGACTTATAGGATGTACTGGATACAACTCACAGGTAATGATAGACTTATAGGATACACTGGATACAACTCACAGGTAATGATAGACTTATAGGATATACTGGATACAACTCACAGGTAATGATAGACTTATAGGATGTACTGGATACAACACACAGGTAATGATAGACTTATAGGATACACTGGATACAACTCACAGGTAATGATAGACTTATAGGATGTACTGGATACAACACACAGGTAATGATAGACTTATAGGATACACTGGATACAACACACAGGTAATGATAGACTTATAGGATACACTGGATACAACACACAGGTAATGATAGACATATAGGATATACTGGATACAACTCACAGGTAATTATAGACTTATAGGATAGACTGGATACAACACACAGGTAATTATAGACTTATAGGATATACTGGATACAACTCACAGGTAATGATAGACTTATAGGATACACTGGATACAACTCACAGGTAATGATAGACTTATAGAATACACTGGATACAACACACAGGTAATGATAGACTTATAGGATGTACTAGATACAACACACATGTAATGATAGACTCATAGGATATACTGGATACAACTCACAGGTAATTATAGACTGGATACAACACACAGGTAATGATAGACTTATAGGATACACTGGATACAACACACATGTAATGATAGACTCATAGGATATACTGGATACAACTCACAGGTAATGATAGACTGGATACAACTCACAGGTAATGATAGACTTATAGGATACACTGGATACAACACACAGGTAATGATAGACTTATAGGATACACTGGATACAACTCACAGGTAATGATAGACTTATAGGATACACTGGATACAACTCACAGGTAATGATAGACTTATAGGATATACTGGATACAACACACAGGTAATGATAGACTGGATACAACTCACAGGTAATGATAGACTTATAGGATACACTGGATACAACACACAGGTAATGATAGACTTATAGGATACACTGGATACAACACACAGGTAATGATAGACTTATAGGATACACTGGATACAACTCACAGGTAATTATAGACTTATAGGATACACTGGATACAACACACAGGTAATGATAGACTTATAGGATACACTGGATACAACACACAGGTAATGATAGACTTATAGCATACACTGGATACAACTCACAGGTAATGATAGACTTATAGGATGTACTGGATACAACTCACAGGTAATGATAGACTTATAGAATATACTGGATACAACACACAGGTAATTATAGACTTATAGGATATACTGGATACAACACACAGGTAATGATAGACTGGATAAAACTCACAGGTAATGATAGACTTATAGGATGTACTGGATACAACTCACAGGTAATGATAGACTTATAGGATGTACTGGATACAACACACAGGTAATGATAGACTTATAGGATACACTGGATACAACACACAGGTAATGATAGACTTATAGGATATACTGGATACAACACACAGGTAATGATAGACTGGATAAAACTCACAGGTAAATGATAGACTTATAGGATGCACTGGATACAACACACAGGTAATGATAGACTTATAGGATATACTGGATACAACTCACAGGTAATGATAGACTTATAGGATATACTGGATACAACTCACAGGTAATGATAGACTTATAGGATACACTGGATACAACACACAGGTAATGATAGACTTATAGGATACACTGGATACAACACACAGGTAATGATAGACTTATAGGATACACTGGATACAACACACAGGTAATGATAGACTTATAGGATGTACTGGATACAACACACAGGTAATGATAGACTTATAGGATATACTGGATACAACACACAGGTAATGATAGACTTATAGGATACACTGGATACAACTCACAGGTAATGATAGACTTATAGGATACACTGGATACAACTCACAGGTAATTATAGACTTATAGAATACACTGGATACAACTCACAGGTAATGATAGACTTATAGGATACACTGGATACAACTCACAGGTAATGATAGACTTATAGGATACACTGGATACAACTCACAGGTAATTATAGACTTATAGAATACACTGGATACAACACACAGGTAATGATAGACTTATAGGATACACTGGATACAACTCACAGGTAATGATAGACTTATAGGATACACTGGATACAACACACAGGTAATGATAGACTTATAGGATATACTGGATACAACTCACAGGTAATGATAGACTGGATAAAACTCACAGGTAAATGATAGACTTATAGGATGTACTGGATACAACACACAGGTAATGATAGACTTATAGGATATACTGTATACAACTCACAGGTAATGATAGACTTATAGGATACACTGGATACAACTCACAGGTAATGATAGAATTATAGGATACACTGGATACAACTCACAGGTAATGATAGACTTATAGGATACACTAGATACAACTCACAGGTAATTATAGACTTATAGGATATACTGGATACAACTCACAGGTAATGATAGACTTATAGGATACACTAGATACAACACACAGGTAATGATAGACTTATAGGATATACTGGATACAACTCACAGGTAATGATAGACTTATAGGATACACTGGATACAACTCACAGGTAATGATAGACTTATAGGATACACTGGATACAACTCACAGGTAATGATAGACTTATAGAATATACTGGATACAACTCACAGGTAATGATAGACTTATAGGATATACTGGATACAACTCACAGGTAATGATAGACTTATAGGATATACTGGATACAACTCACAGGTAATGATAGACTTATAGGATACACTGGATACAACTCACAGGTAATGATAGACTTATAGGATACACTGGATACAACTCACAGGTAATGATAGACTTATAGAATACACTGGATACAACTCACAGGTAATGATAGACTTATAGGATATACTGGATACAACACACAGGTAATTATAGACTTATAGGATATACTGGATACAACACACAGGTAATGATAGACTTATAGGATACACTGGATACAACACACAGGTAATGATAGACTTATAGGATATACTGGATACAACACACAGGTAATTATAGACTTATAGGATATACTGGATACAACACACAGGTAATTATAGACTTATAGGATATACTGGATACAACTCACAGGTAATTATAGACTTATAGAATACACTGGATACAACTGACAGGTAATGATAGACTTATAGGATATACTGGATACAACACACAGGTAATTATAGACTTATAGGATATACTGGATACAACACACAGGTAATTATAGACTTATAGGATATACTGGATACAACACACAGGTAATGATAGACTTATAGAATACACTGGATACAACTCACAGGTAATGATAGACTTATAGAATACACTGGATACAACTCACAGGTAATGATAGACTTATAGGATACACTGGATACAACTCACAGGTAATGATAGACTTATAGGATATACTGGATACAACTCACAGGTAATTATAGACTTATAGGATATACTGGATACAACTCACAGGTAATGATAGACTTATAGGATATACTGGATACAACTCACAGGTAATGATAGACTTATAGAATACACTGGATACAACACACAGGTAATGATAGACTTATAGGATATACTGGATACAACACACAGGTAATGATAGACTTATAGGATGTACTGGATACAACTCACAGGTAATGATAGACTTATAGGATGTACTGGATACAACACACAGGTAATGATAGACTTATAGGATGTACTGGATACAACTCACAGGTAATTATAGACTGGATACAACACACAGGTAATGATAGACTGGATACAACACACAGGTAATGATAGACTGGATACAACACACAGGTAATTATAGACTTATAGGATATACTGGATACAACTCACAGGTAATTATAGACTTATAGGATATACTGGATACAACTCACAGGTAATGATAGACTTATAGGATATACTGGATACAACTCACAGGTAATGATAGACTTATAGAATACACTGGATACAACACACAGGTAATGATAGACTTATAGGATATACTGGATACAACACACAGGTAATGATAGACTGGATACAACTCACAGGTAATGATAGACTTATAGGATGTACTGGATACAACACACAGGTAATGATAGACTTATAGGATACACTGGATACAACTCACAGGTAATGATAGACTTATAGGATGTACTGGATACAACACACAGGTAATGATAGACTTATAGGATACACTGGATACAACACACAGGTAATGATAGACTTATAGGATACACTGGATACAACACACAGGTAATGATAGACATATAGGATATACTGGATACAACTCACAGGTAATTATAGACTTATAGGATAGACTGGATACAACACACAGGTAATTATAGACTTATAGGATATACTGGATACAACTCACAGGTAATGATAGACTTATAGGATATACTGGATACAACACACAGGTAATGATAGACTGGATACAACTCACAGGTAATGATAGACTTATAGGATGTACTGGATACAACACACATGTAATGATAGACTCATAGGATATACTGGATACAACTCACAGGTAATTATAGACTGGATACAACACACAGGTAATGATAGACTTATAGGATACACTGGATACAACACACATGTAATGATAGACTCATAGGATATACTGGATACAACTCACAGGTAATGATAGACTGGATACAACTCACAGGTAATGATAGACTTATAGGATACACTGGATACAACTCACAGGTAATGATAGACTTATAGGATACACTGGATACAACTCACAGGTAATGATAGACTTATAGGATATACTGGATACAACACACAGGTAATGATAGACTGGATACAACTCACAGGTAATGATAGACTTATAGGATATACTGGATACAACTCACAGGTAATGATAGACTTATAGGATACACTGGATACAACACACAGGTAATGATAGACTTATAGGATACACTGGATACAACTCACAGGTAATTATAGACTTATAGGATACACTGGATACAACACACAGGTAATGATAGACTTATAGGATACACTGGATACAACACACAGGTAATGATAGACTTATAGCATACACTGGATACAACTCACAGGTAATGATAGACTTATAGGATGTACTGGATACAACTCACAGGTAATGATAGACTTATAGAATATACTGGATACAACACACAGGTAATTATAGACTTATAGGATATACTGGATACAACACACAGGTAATGATAGACTTATAGGATACACTGGATACAACACACAGGTAATTATAGACTTATAGGATGTACTGGATACAACACACAGGTAATGATAGACTGGATAAAACTCACAGGTAATGATAGACTTAATATAGGATATACTGGATACAACTCACAGGTAATGATAGACTTAATATAGGATATACTGGATACAACTCACAGGTAATGATAGACTTATAGGATGTACTGGATACAACACACAGGTAATGATAGACTTATAGGATACACTGGATACAACTCACAGGTAATGATAGACTTATAGGATGTACTGGATACAACTCACAGGTAATGATAGACTTATAGGATGTACTGGATACAACACACAGGTAATGATAGACTTATAGGATACACTGGATACAACACACAGGTAATGATAGACTTATAGGATATACTGGATACAACACACAGGTAATGATAGACTGGATAAAACTCACAGGTAATGATAGACTTATAGAATACACTGGATACAACTCACAGGTAATGATAGACTTATAGGATGTACTGGATACAACTCACAGGTAATGATAGACTTATAGGATATACTGGATACAACACACAGGTAATGATAGACTTATAGGATACACTGGATACAACACACAGGTAATGATAGACTTAATATAGGATATACTGGATACAACACACAGGTAATGATATACTGGATACAACACACAGGTAATGATAGACTTATAGGATATACTGGATACAACACACAGGTAATGATAGACTTATAGAATACACTGGATACAACACACAGGTAATGATAGACTTATAGAATACACTGGATACAACTCACAGGTAATGATAGACTTATAGGATATACTGGATACAACACACAGGTAATGATAGACTTATAGGATATACTGGATACAACTCACAGGTAATGATAGACTTATAGGATATACTGGGTACAACACACAGGTAATGATAGACTTATAGGATATACTGGATACAACTCACAGGTAATGATAGACTTATAGGATATACTGGATACAACACACAGGTAATGATAGACTTATAGGATACACTGGATACAACACACAGGTAATGATAGACTTATAGAATATACTGGATACAACTCACAGGTAATGATAGACTGGATACAACACACAGGTAATGATAGACTTATAGGATATACTGGATACAACACACAGGTAATGATAGACTTATAGGATGTACTGGATACAACACACATGTAATGATAGACTTATAGAATATACTGGATACAACTCACAGGTAATGATAGACTGGATACAACTCACAGGTAATGATAGACTGGATACAACACACAGGTAATGATAGACTTATAGGATACACTGGATACAACACACAGGTAATGATAGACTTATAGGATATACTGGATACAACTCACATTTAATGATAGACTTAATATAGGATATACTGGATACAACTCACAGGTAATGATAGACTTATAGGATATACTGGATACAACTCACATTTAATGATAGACTTAATATAGGATATACTGGATACAACTCACAGGTAATGATAGACTTATAGGATATACTGGATACAACTCACAGGTAATGATAGACTGGATACAACACACAGGTAATGATAGACTTATAGGATATACTGGATACAACACACAGGTAATGATAGACTTATAGGATGTACTGGATACAACACACATGTAATGATAGACTTATAGAATATACTGGATACAACTCACAGGTAATGATAGACTGGATACAACTCACAGGTAATGATAGACTGGATACAACACACAGGTAATGATAGACTTATAGGATACACTGGATACAACACACAGGTAATGATAGACTTATAGGATATACTGGATACAACTCACATTTAATGATAGACTTAATATAGGATATACTGGATACAACTCACAGGTAATGATAGACTTATAGGATATACTGGATACAACTCACATTTAATGATAGACTTAATATAGGATATACTGGATACAACTCACAGGTAATGATAGACTTATAGGATATACTGGATACAACTCACAGGTAATGATAGACTGGATACAACACACAGGTAATGATAGACTTAATATAGGATATACTGGATACAACTCACATTTAATGATAGACTTAATATAGGATATACTGGATACAACTCACAGGTAATGATAGACTTAATATAGGATATACTGGATACAACACACATTTAATGATAGACTTAATATAGGATATACTGGATACAACTCACAGGTAATGATAGACTTAATATAGGATATACTGGATACAACACACATTTAATGATAGACTTAATATAGGATATACTGGATACAACTCACAGGTAATGATAGACTTATAGGATATACTGGATACAACACACAGGTAATGATAGACTTATAGGATACACTGGATACAACTCACAGGTAATGATAGAATTATAGGATACACTGGATACAACTCACAGGTAATGATAGACTTATAGGATACACTGGATACAACACACAGGTAATGATAGACTTATAGGATACACTGGATACAACTCACAGGTAATGATAGACTTATAGGATACACTGGATACAACTCACAGGTAATGATAGACTTATAGGATACACTGGATACAACTCACAGGTAATGATAGACTTATAGGATACACTGGATACAACACACAGGTAATGATAGACTTATAGGATACACTGGATACAACTCACAGGTAATGATAGACTTATAGGATACCCTGGATACAACTCACAGGTAATGATAGACTTATAGGATACACTGGATACAACTCACAGGTAATGATAGACTTATAGGATATACTGGATACAACACACAGGTAATGATAGACTTATAGGATATACTGGATACAACTCACAGGTAATGATAGACTTATAGGATATACTGGATACAACACACAGGTAATGATAGACTTATAGGATGTACTGGATACAACACACAGGTAATGATAGACTTATAGGATATACTGGATACAACACACAGGTAATGATAGACTTATAGAATACACTGGATACAACACACAGGTAATGATAGACTTATAGAATACACTGGATACAACACACAGGTAATGATAGACTTATAGGATATACTGGATACAACACACAGGTAATGATAGACTTATAGGATGTACTGGATACAATACAAAGGTAATGATAGACTTATAGAATACACTGGATACAACTCACAGGTAATGATAGACTTATAGGATGTACTGGATACAACTCACAGGTAATGATAGACTTATAGGATGTACTGGATACAACTCACAGGTAATGATAGACTTATAGGATGTACTGGATACAACTCACAGGTAATGATAGACTTATAGAATACACTGGATACAACTCACAGGTAATGATAGACTTATAGGATACACTGGATACAACTCACAGGTAATGATAGACTTATAGGATACACTGGATACAACTCACAGGTAATTATAGACTTATAGGATATACTGGATACAACTCACAGGTAATGATAGACTTATAGGATGTACTGGATACAACTCACAGGTAATGATAGACTTATAGGATGTACTGGATACAACTCACAGGTAATGATAGACTTATAGGATATACTGGATACAACTCACAGGTAATGATAGACTTATAGGATGTACTGGATACAACACACAGGTAATGATAGACTTATAGGATGTACTGGATACAACTCACAGGTAATGATAGACTTATAGGATATACTGGATACAACACACAGGTAATGATAGACTTATAGGATACACTGGATACAACACACAGGTAATGATAGACTGGATACAACTCACAGGTAATGATAGACTTAATATAGGATATACTGGATACAACACACAGGTAATGATATACTGGATACAACACACAGGTAATGATAGACTTATAGGATATACTGGATACAACACACAGGTAATGATAGACTTATAGAATACACTGGATACAACTCACAGGTAATGATAGACTTATAGGATATACTGGATACAACTCACAGGTAATGATAGACTTATAGGATATACTGGATACAACACACAGGTAATGATAGACTTATAGGATATACTGGATACAACACACAGGTAATGATAGACTTATAGGATATACTGGGTACGACACACAGGTAATGATAGACTGGATACAACACACAGGTAATGATAGACTTATAGGATATACTGGATACAACTCACAGGTAATGATAGACTTATAGGATGTACTGGATACAACACACATGTAATGATAGACATATAGGATATACTGGATACAACACACAGGTAATGATAGACTTATAGGATACACTGGATACAACACACAGGTAATGATAGACTGGATAAAACTCACAGGTAATGATAGACTTATAGGATACACTGGATACAACACACAGGTAATGATAGACTGGATACAACACACAGGTAATGATAGACTTAATATAGGATATACTGGATACAACTCACATTTAATGATAGACTTAATATAGGATATACTGGATACAACTCACAGGTAATGATAGACTTAATATAGGATATACTGGATACAACACACATTTAATGATAGACTTAATATAGGATATACTGGATACAACTCACAGGTAATGATAGACTTAATATAGGATATACTGGATACAACACACATTTAATGATAGACTTAATATAGGATATACTGGATACAACTCACAGGTAATGATAGACTTATAGGATATACTGGATACAACACACAGGTAATGATAGACTTATAGGATACACTGGATACAACTCACAGGTAATGATAGAATTATAGGATACACTGGATACAACTCACAGGTAATGATAGACTTATAGGATACACTGGATACAACACACAGGTAATGATAGACTTATAGGATACACTGGATACAACTCACAGGTAATGATAGACTTATAGGATACACTGGATACAACTCACAGGTAATGATAGACTTATAGGATACACTGGATACAACTCACAGGTAATGATAGACTTATAGGATACACTGGATACAACACACAGGTAATGATAGACTTATAGGATACACTGGATACAACTCACAGGTAATGATAGACTTATAGGATACACTGGATACAACTCACAGGTAATGATAGACTTATAGGATACACTGGATACAACTCACAGGTAATGATAGACTTATAGGATACACTGGATACAACTCACAGGTAATTATAGACTTATAGGATACACTGGATACAACACACAGGTAATGATAGACTTATAGGATACACTAGATACAACTCACAGGTAATGATAGACTTATAGAATATACTGGATACAACTCACAGGTAATGATAGACTTATAGGATACACTGGATACAACTCACAGGTAATGATAGACTTATAGGATATACTGGATACAACTCACAGGTAATGATAGACTTATAGAATACACTGGATACAACTCACAGGTAATGATAGACTTATAGGATATACTGGATACAACACACAGGTAATGATAGACTTATATGATGTACTGGATACAACACACAGGTAATGATAGACTTATAGGATACACTGGATACAACTCACAGGTAATGATAGACTTATAGGATATACTGGATACAACACACAGGTAATGATAGACTTATAGGATACACTGGATACAACACACAGGTAATGATAGACTTATAGGATACACTGGATACAACTCACAGGTAATGATAGACTTATAGGATAGACTGGATACAACTCACAGGTAATTATAGACTTATAGGATACACTGGATACAACTCACAGGTAATGATAGACTTATAGGATACACTGGATACAACTCACAGGTAATGATAGACTTATAGGATGTACTGGATACAACACACAGGTAATGATAGACTTATAGGATGTACTGGATACAACTCACAGGTAATGATAGACTTATAGGATGTACTGGATACAACTCACAGGTAATGATAGACTTATAGGATGTACTGGATACAACTCACAGGTAATGATAGACTTATAGGATGTACTGGATACAACTCACAGGTAATGATAGACTTATAGGATGTACTGGATACAACTCACAGGTAATGATAGACTTATAGGATACACTGGATACAACTCACAGGTAATGATAGACTTATAGAATACACTGGATACAACTCACAGGTAATGATAGACTTATAGGATACACTGGATACAACTCACAGGTAATGATAGACTTATAGGATACACTAGATACAACTCACAGGTAATGATAGACTTATATGATGTACTGGATACAACTCACAGGTAATGATAGACTTATAGGATACACTGGATACAACTCACAGGTAATGATAGACTTATAGAATACACTGGATACAACTCACAGGTAATGATAGACTTATAGGATACACTGGATACAACTCACAGGTAATGATAGACTTATAGGATGTACTGGATACAACTCACAGGTAATGATAGACTTATAGGATACACTAGATACAACACACAGGTAATTATAGACTTATAGGATGTACTGGATACAACTCACAGGTAATGATAGACTTATAGGATACACTGGATACAACTCACAGGTAATGATAGACTTATAGGATGTACTGGATACAACACACAGGTAATTATAGACTTATAGGATATACTGGATACAACTCACAGGTAATGATAGACTTATAGGATACACTGGATACAACTCACAGGTAATGATAGACTTATAGGATACACTGGATACAACTCACAGGTAATGATAGACTTATAGGATACACTAGATACAACACACAGGTAATGATAGACTTATAGGATATACTGGATACAACACACAGGTAATTATAGACTTATAGGATATACTGGATACAACACACAGGTAATGATAGACTTATAGGATATACTAGATACAACTCACAGGTAATTATAGACTTATAGGATACACTGGATACAACACACAGGTAATGATAGACTTATAGGATACACTGGATACAACTCACAGGTAATGATAGACTTATAGGATACACTGGATACAACACACAGGTAATGATAGACTTATAGGATACACTGGATACAACTCACAGGTAATGATAGACTTATAGGATACACTGGATATAACTCACAGGTAATGATAGACTTATAGGATACACTGGATACAACTCACAGGTAATTATAGACTTATAGGATACACTGGATACAACACACAGGTAATGATAGACTTATAGGATATACTGGATACAACTCACAGGTAATTATAGACTTATAGGATGTACTGGATACAACACACAGGTAATGATAGACTTATAGAATACACTGGATACAACACACAGGTAATGATAGACTTATAGGATATACTGGATACAACTCACAGGTAATGATAGACTTATAGGATACACTGGATACAACACACAGGTAATGATAGACTTATAGGATATACTGGATACAACTCACAGGTAATGATAGACTTATAGGATACACTGGATACAACACACAGGTAATGATAGACTTATAGGATACACTGGATACAACTCACAGGTAATTATAGACTTATAGGATACACTGGATACAACATACAGGTAATGATAGACTTATAGGATATACTGGATACAACACACAGGTAATGATAGACTTATAGGATACACTGGATACAACACACAGGTAATGATAGACTTATAGGATACACTGGATACAACACACAGGTAATGATAGACTTATAGGATACACTGGATACAACTCACAGGTAATGATAGACTTATAGAATACACTGGATACAACACACAGGTAATGATAGACTTATAGGATATACTGGATACAACTCACAGGTAATGATAGACTTATAGGATACACTGGATACAACACACAGGTAATGATAGACTTATAGGATACACTGGATACAACTCACAGGTAATGATAGACTTATGGGATACACTGGATACAACACACAGGTAATGATAGACTTATAGGATACACTGGATACAACACACAGGTAATGATAGACTTATAGAATACACTGGATACAACACACAGGTAATTATAGACTTATAGGATACACTGGATACAACTCACAGGTAATGATAGACTTATAGGATACACTGGATACAACTCACAGGTAATGATAGACTTATAGGATATACTGTATACAACTCACAGGTAATGATAGACTTATAGGATACACTGGATACAACATACAGGTAATGATAGACTTATAGGATACACTGGATACAACATACAGGTAATGATAGACTTATAGGATACACTGGATACAACTCACAGGTAATGATAGACTTATAGGATACACTTGATACAACTCACAGGTAATGATAGACTTATAGGATACACTGGATACAACATACAGGTAATGATAGACTTATAGGATACACTGGATACAACTCACAGGTAATGATAGACTTATAGGATATACTGGATACAACACACAGGTAATGATAGACTTATAGGATACACTGGATACAACACACAGGTAATGATAGACTTATAGGATACACTGGATACAACACACAGGTAATGATAGACTTATAGGATACACTAGATACAACTCACAGGTAATTATAGACTTATAGGATACACTGGATACAACACACAGGTAATGATAGACTTATAGGATACACTGGATACAACACACAGGTAATGATAGACTTATAGGATACACTGGATACAACTCACAGGTAATGATAGACTTATAGGATGTACTGGATACAACACACAGGTAATGATAGACTTATAGGATATACTAGATACAACACACAGGTAATGATAGACTTATAGGATATACTGGATACAACACACAGGTAATGATAGACTTATAGGATACACTGGATACAACTCACAGGTAATGATAGACTTATAGGATACACTGGATACAACTCACAGGTAATGATAGACTTATAGGATATACTGGATACAACACACAGGTAATGATAGACTTATAGGATACACTGGATACAACTCACAGGTAATGATAGACTTATAGGATACACTGGATACAACACACAGGTAATGATAGACTTATAGGATACACTGGATACAACTCACAGGTAATGATAGACTTATAGGATACACTGGATACAACACACAGGTAATGATAGACTTATAGGATACACTGGATACAACTCACAGGTAATGATAGACTTATAGGATATACTAGATACAACTCACAGGTAATGATAGACTTATAGGATGTACTGGATACAACTCACAGGTAATGATAGACTTATAGGATATACTGGATACAACTCACAGGTAATGATAGACTTATAGGATACACTGGATACAACTCACAGGTAATGATAGACTTATAGAATATACTGGATACAACTCACAGGTAATGATAGACTTATAGAATACACTGGATACAACTCACAGGTAATGATAGACTTATAGGATGTACTGGATACAACTCACAGGTAATGATAGACTTATAGGATATACTGGATACAACACACAGGTAATGATAGACTTATAAGATACACTGGATACAACACACAGGTAATGATAGACTTATAGGATACACTGGATACAACACACAGGTAATGATAGACTTATAGGATATACTGGATACAACTCACAGGTAATGATAGACTTATAGGATATACTGGATACAACACACAGGTAATTATAGACTTATAGGATGTACTGGATACAACACACAGGTAATGATAGACTTATTGGAAACACTGGATACAACTCACAGCTAATGATAGACTTATAGAATATACTGGATACAACTCACAGGTAATGATAGACTTATAGGATACACTAGATACAACTCACAGGTAATGATAGACTTATAGGATGTACTGGATACAACTCACAGGTAATGATAGACTTATAGGATATACTAGATAAAACTCACAGGTAATGATAGACTTATAGAATATACTGGATACAACTCACAGGTAATGATAGACTTATAGGATATACTAGATAAAACTCACAGGTAATGATAGACTTATAGGATGTACTGGATACAACTCACAGGTAATGATAGACTTATAGGATATACTGGATACAACTCACAGGTAATGATAGACTTATAGGATACACTAGATACAACTCACAGGTAATGATAAACTTATAGGATATACTGGATACAACTCACAGGTAATGATAGACTTATAGGATGTACTGGATACAACTCACAGGTAATGATAGACTTATAGGATGTACTGGATACAACTCACAGGTAATGATAGACTTATAGAATATACTGGATACAACACACAGGTAATGATAGACTTATAGGATATACTGGATACAACTCACAGGTAATGATAGACTTATAGGATGTACTGGATACAACTCACAGGTAATGATAGACTTATAGAATATACTGGATACAACTCACAGGTAATGATAGACTTATAGGATGTACTGGATACAACTCACAGGTAATGATAGACTTATAGGATATACTGGATACAACACACAGGTAATGATAGACTTATAGGATATACTGGATACAACACACAGGTAATGATAGACTTATAGGATGTACTGGATACAACTCACAGGTAATGATAGACTTATAGGATATACTGGATACAACACACAGGTAATGATAGACTTATAGGATATACTGGATACAACACACAGGTAATTATAGACTTATAGGATGTACTGGATACAACACACAGGTAATGATAGACTTATACGATGTACTGGATACAACACACAAGTAATGATAGACTTATAGGATGTACTGGATACAACACACAGGTAATGATAGACTTATAGGATGTACTGGATACAACACACAGGTAATGATAGACTTATAGAATACACTGGATACAACACACAGGTAATGATAGACTTATAGGATGTACTGGATACAACACACAGGTAATGATAGACTTATAGAATATACTGGATACAACTCACAGGTAATGATAGACTTATAGGATACACTGGATACAACTCACAGGTAATGATAGGCTTATAGGATACACTGGATACAACTCACAGGTAATGATAGACTTATAGGATACACTGGATACAACACACAGGTGATGATAGACTTATAGGATACACTGGATACAACTCACAGGTAATGATAGACTTATAGGATACACTGGATACAACTCACAGGTAATGATAGACTTATAGGATACACTGGATACAACACACAGGTAATGATAGACTTATAGGATACACTGGATACAACTCACAGGTAATTATAGACTGGATACAACACACAGGTAATGATAGACTTATAGGATATACTGGATACAACTCACAGGTAATTATAGACTGGATACAACACACAGGTAATGATAGACTTATAGGATATACTGGATACAACACACAGGTAATGATAGACTTATAGAATACACTGGATACAACACACAGGTAATGATAGACTTATAGGATACACTGGATACAACTCACAGGTAATGATAGACTTATAGGATACACTGGATACAACTCACAGGTAATGATAGACTTATAGAATACACTGGATACAACACACAGGTAATGATAGACTTATAGAATATACTGGATACAACACACAGGTAATGATAGACTTATAGGATACACTGGATACAACTCACAGGTAATGATAGACTTATAGAATATACTGGATACAACACACAGGTAATGATAGACTTATAGGATACACTGGATACAACTCACAGCTAATGATAGACTTATAGAATATACTGGATACAACTCACAGGTAATGATAGACTTATAGAATACACTGGATACAACACACAGGTAATGATAGACTTATAGGATACACTGGATACAACACACAGGTAATGATAGACTTATAGAATATACTGGATACAACTCACAGGTAATGATAGACTTTTAGAATACACTGGATACAACTCACAGGTAATGATAGACTTATAGAATACACTGGATACAACACACAGGTAATTATAGACTTATAGGATGTACTGGATACAACTCACAGGTAATGATAGACTTATAGGATATACTGGATACAACACACAGGTAATGATAGACTTATAGGATATACTGGATACAACACACGGGTAATTATAGACTTATAGGATGTACTGGATACAACACACAGGTAATGATAGACTTATACGATGTACTGGATACAACACACAAGTAATGATAGACTTATAGGATGTACTGGATACAACACACAGGTAATGATAGACTTATAGGATGTACTGGATACAACACACAGGTAATGATAGACTTATAGAATACACTGGATACAACACACAGGTAATGATAGACTTATAGGATGTACTGGATACAACACACAGGTAATGATAGACTTATAGAATATACTGGATACAACTCACAGGTAATGATAGACTTATAGGATACACTGGATACAACTCACAGGTAATGATAGACTTATAGGATACACTGGATACAACTCACAGGTAATGATAGACTTATAGGATACACTGGATACAACACACAGGTGATGATAGACTTATAGGATACACTGGATACAACTCACAGGTAATGATAGACTTATAGGATACACTGGATACAACTCACAGGTAATGATAGACTTATAGGATACACTGGATACAACACACAGGTAATGATAGACTTATAGGATACACTGGATACAACTCACAGGTAATTATAGACTGGATACAACACACAGGTAATGATAGACTTATAGGATATACTGGATACAACTCACAGGTAATTATAGACTGGATACAACACACAGGTAATGATAGACTTATAGGATATACTGGATACAACACACAGGTAATGATAGACTTATAGAATACACTGGATACAACACACAGGTAATGATAGACTTATAGGATACACTGGATACAACTCACAGGTAATGATAGACTTATAGGATACACTGGATACAACTCACAGGTAATGATAGACTTATAGAATACACTGGATACAACACACAGGTAATGATAGACTTATAGAATATACTGGATACAACACACAGGTAATGATAGACTTATAGGATACACTGGATACAACTCACAGGTAATGATAGACTTATAGAATATACTGGATACAACACACAGGTAATGATAGACTTATAGGATACACTGGATACAACTCACAGCTAATGATAGACTTATAGAATATACTGGATACAACTCACAGGTAATGATAGACTTATAGAATACACTGGATACAACACACAGGTAATGATAGACTTATAGGATGTACTGGATAAAACACACAGGTAATTATAGACTTATAGGATACACTGGATACAACTCACAGGTAATTATAGACTTATAGGATACACTGGATACAACTCACAGGTAATGATAGACTTATAGGATACACTGGATACAACTCACAGGTAATGATAGACTTATAGAATATACTGGATACAACTCACAGGTAATGATAGACTTATAGAATATACTGGATACAACACACAGGTAATGATAGACTTATAGAATACACTGGATACAACTCACAGGTAATGATAGACTTATAGAATATACTGGATACAACTCACAGGTAATGATAGACTTAAAGGATACACTGGATACAACTCACAGGTAATGATAGACTTATAGGATACACTGGATACAACACACAGGTAATTATAGACTTATAGGATATACTGGATACAACTCACAGCTAATGATAGACTTATAGAATATACTGGATACAACACACAGGTAATGATAGACTTATAGGATACACTGGATACAACTCACAGCTAATGATAGACTTATAGAATATACTGGATACAACACACAGGTAATGATAGACTTATAGGATGTACTGGATACAACACACAAGTAATGATAGACTTATAGGATGTACTGGATACAACACACAGGTAATGATAGACTTATAGGATGTACTGGATACAACACACAGGTAATGATAGACTTATAGAATACACTGGATACAACACACAGGTAATGATAGACTTATAGGATGTACTGGATACAACACACAGGTAATGATAGACTTATAGAATATACTGGATACAACTCACAGGTAACGATAGACTTATAGGATACACTGGATACAACTCACAGGTAATGATAGACTTATAGGATACACTGGATACAACTCACAGGTAATGATAGACTTATAGGATACACTGGATACAACACACAGGTAATGATAGACTTATAGGATACACTGGATACAACTCACAGGTAATGATAGACTTATAGGATACACTGGATACAACTCACAGGTAATGATAGACTTATAGGATACACTGGATACAACACACAGGTAATGATAGACTTATAGGATACACTGGATACAACTCACAGGTAATGATAGACTTATAGGATACACTGGATACAACTCACAGGTAATGATAGACTTATAGAATACACTGGATACAACACACAGGTAATGATAGACTTATAGGATGTACTGGATACAACTCACAGGTAATGATAGACTTATAGGATACACTGGATACAACTCACAGGTAATTATAGACTTATAGGATATACTGGATACAACTCACAGGTAATGATAGACTTATAGGATATACTGGATACAACTCACAGGTAATGATAGACTTATAGGATATACTGGATACAACTCACAGCTAATGATAGACTTATAGGATATACTGGATACAACACACAGGTAATGATAGACTTATAGGATACACTGGATACAACTCACAGCTAATGATAGACTTATAGAATATACTGGATACAACTCACAGGTAATGATAGACTTATAGAATACACTGGATACAACACACAGGTAATGATAGACTTATAGGATACACTGGATACAACACACAGGTAATGATAGACTTATAGAATATACTGGATACAACTCACAGGTAATGATAGACTTATAGAATACACTGGATACAACTCACAGGTAATGATAGACTTATAGAATACACTGGATACAACTCACAGGTAATGATAGACTTATAGAATATACTGGATACAACTCACAGGTAATGATAGACTTATAGAATATACCGGATACAACACACAGGTAATGATAGACTTATAGAATACACTGGATACAACTCACAGGTAATGATAGACTTATAGAATATACTGGATACAACTCACAGGTAATGATAGACTTAAAGGATACACTGGATACAACTCACAGGTAATGATAGACTTATAGAATATACTGGATACAACTCACAGGTAATGATAGACTTATAGAATACACTGGATACAACTCACAGGTAATGATAGACTTATAGAATACACTGGATACAACACACAGGTAATGATAGACTTATAGGATACACTGGATACAACACACAGGTAATGATAGACTTATAGGATGTACTGGATACAACACACAGGTAATTATAGACTTATAGGATACACTGGATACAACTCACAGGTAATGATAGACTTATAGAATACACTGGATACAACACACAGGTAATTATAGACTTATAGGATACACTGGATACAACACACAGGTAATGATAGACTTATAGGATATACTGGATACAACTCACAGGTAATTATAGACTTATAGAATACACTGGATACAACTCACAGGTAATGATAGACTTATAGGATAATTATAGACTTATAGGATACACTGGATACAACTCACAGGTAATGATAGACTTATAGGATACACTGGATACAACACACAGGTAATGATAGACTTATAGGATACACTGGATACAACACACAGGTAATTATAGACTTATAGGATATACTGGATACAACTCACAGCTAATGATAGACTTATAGAATATACTGGATACAACACACAGGTAATGATAGACTTATAGGATACACTGGATACAACTCACAGCTAATAATAGACTTATAGAATATACTGGATACAACACACAGGTAATGATAGACTTATAGGATACACTGGATACAACACACAGGTAATGATAG
This sequence comes from Mimachlamys varia, assembly GCA_947623455.1. Lineage (NCBI taxonomy): Eukaryota > Metazoa > Mollusca > Bivalvia > Pectinida > Pectinidae > Mimachlamys > Mimachlamys varia. The sequence continues at coordinate 8,410,416 of OX392535.1, forward strand.
ACTTATAGAATATACTGGATACAACTCACAGGTAATGATAGACTTATAGAATACACTGGATACAACTCACAGGTAATGATAGACTTATAGAATACACTGGATACAACACACAGGTAATGATAGACTTATAGAATATACTGGATACAACTCACAGGTAATGATAGACTTATAGAATATACTGGATACAACACACAGGTAATGATAGACTTATAGAATACACTGGATACAACTCACAGGTAATGATAGACTTATAGAATATACTGGATACAACTCACAGGTAATGATAGACTTAAAGGATACACTGGATACAACTCACAGGTAATGATAGACTTATAGAATATACTGGATACAACTCACAGGTAATGATAGACTTATAGAATACACTGGATACAACTCACAGGTAATGATAGACTTATAGAATACACTGGATACAACACACAGGTAATGATAGACTTATAGGATACACTGGATACAACACACAGGTAATGATAGACTTATAGGATGTACTGGATACAACACACAGGTAATGATAGACTTATAGGATACACTGGATACAACACACAGGTAATGATAGACTTATAGGATATACTGGATACAACACACAGGTAATGATAGACTTATAGGATACACTGGATACAACTCACAGGTAATGATAGACTTATAGGATACACTGGATACAACTCACAGGTAATGATAGACTTATAGAATACACTGGATACAACACACAGGTAATTATAGACTTATAGGATACACTGGATACAACTCACAGGTAATGATAGACTTATAGGATGTACTGGATACAACACACAGGTAATGATAGACTTATAGGATACACTGGATACAACTCACAGCTAATGATAGACTTATAGAATATACTGGATACAACACACAGGTAATGATAGACTTATAGGATACACTGGATACAACACACAGGTAATGATAGACTTATAGAATACACTGGATACAACTCACAGGTAATGATAGACTTATAGAATACACTGGATACAACACACAGGTAATGATAGACTTATAGGATATACTGGATACAACTCACAGGTAATGATAGACTTATAGAATACACTGGATACAACTCACAGGTAATGATAGACTTATAGAATACACTGGATACAACTCACAGGTAATGATAGACTTATAGAATATACTGGATACAACACACAGGTAATGATAGACTTATAGGATACACTGGATACAACTCACAGGTAATTATACACTTATAGAATACACTGGATACAACTCACAGGTAATTATAAACTTATAGGATATACTGGATACAACTCACAGGTAATGAAAGACTTATAGAATACACTGGATACAACTCACAGGTAATTATAGACTTATAGGATATACTGGATACAACACACAGGTAATGATAGACTTATAGAATATACTGGATACAACACACAGGTAATGATAGACTTATAGGATACACTGGATACAACACACATGTAATGATAGACTTATAGGATATACTGGATACAGCTCACAGGTAATGATAGACTTATAGGATGTACTGGATAAAACACACAGGTAATGATAGACTTATAGGATACACTGGATACAACTCACAGGTAATGATAGACTTATAGGATACACTGGATACAACACACAGGTAATGATAGACTTATAGAATATACTAGATACAACACACAGGTAATGATAGACTTATAGGATGTACTGGATAAAACACACAGGTAATGATAGACTTATAGGATATACTGGATACAACTCACAGGTAATGATAGACTTATAGAATATACTGGATACAACACACAGGTAATGATAGACTTATAGGATGTACTGGATAAAACACACAGGTAATTATAGACTTATAGGATACACTGGATACAACTCACAGGTAATTATAGACTTATAGGATACACTGGATACAACTCACAGGTAATGATAGACTTATAGGATACACTAGATACAACACACAGGTAATTATAGACTTATAGGATACACTGGATACAACTCACAGGTAATTATAGACTTATAGGATATACTGGATACAACTCACAGGTAATGATAGACTTATAGGATACACTGGATACAACTCACAGGTAATTATAGACTTATAGGATGTACTGGATAAAACACACAGGTAATGATAGACTTATAGGATACACTGGATACAACTCACAGGTAATGATAGACTTATAGAATACACTGGATACAACTCACAGGTAATGATAGAATTATAGGATGTACTGGATACAACTCACAGGTAATGATAGACTTATAGGATGTACTGGATAAAACACACAGGTAATGATAGACTTATAGGATACACTGGATACAACACACAGGTAATTATAGACTTATAGGATATACTGGATACAACTCACAGGTAACGATAGACTTATAGGATACACTGGATACAACTCACAGGTAATGATAGACTTATAGGATACACTGGATACAACTCACAGGTAATGATAGACTTATAGGATACACTGGATACAACTCACAGGTAATGATAGACTTATAGGATGTACTGGATACAACACACAGGTAATGATAGACTTATAGGATGTACTGGATACAACACACAGGTAATGATAGACTTATAGGATACACTGGATACAACTCACAGGTAATTATAGACTTATAGGATATACTGGATACAACATACAGGTAATTATAGACTTATAGGATATACTGGATACAACACACAGGTAATGATAGACTTATAGGATATACTAGATACAACTCACAGGTAATGATAGACTTAATATAGGATATACTGGATACAACACACAGGTAATGATAGACTTATAGGATACACTGGATACAACTCACATGTAATTATAGACTTATAGGATATACTGGATACAACACACAGGTAATGATAGACTTATAGGATACACAGGATACAACTCACAGGTAATGATAGACTTATAGGATACACTGGATACAACTCACATGTAATGATAGACTTATAGGATACACTGGATACAACACACAGGTAATGATAGACTTAATATAGCATATACTGGATACAACACACAGGTAATGATAGACTTAATATAGGATATACTGGATACAACACACAGGTAATGATAGACTTATAGGATACACTGGATACAACTCACAGGTAATGATAGACTTATAGGATGTACTGGATAAAACACACAGGTAATGATAGACTTATAGGATACACTGGATACAACTCACAGGTAATGATAGACTTATAGGATATACTGGATACAACACACAGGTAATTATAGACTTATAGGATATACTGGATACAACACACAGGTAATGATAGACTTATAGAATATACTGGATACAACTCACAGGTAATTATAGACTTATAGGATGTACTGGATACAACTCACAGGTAATGATAGACTTATAGAATATACTGGATACAACACACAGGTAATGATAGACTTATAGGATATACTGGATACAACTCACAGGTAATGATAGACTTATAGGATACACTGGATACAACACACAGGTAATGATAGACTTATAGGATACACTGGATACAACACACAGGTAATGATAGACTTATAGGATATACTGGATACAACTCACAGGTAATGATAGACTTATAGGATATACTGGATACAACTCACAGCTAATGATAGACTTATAGAATATACTGGATACAACACACAGGTAATGATAGACTTATAGGATACACTGGATACAACTCACAGCTAATGATAGACTTATAGAATATACTGGATACAACACACAGGTAATGATAGACTTATAGGATGTACTGGATACAACACACATGTAATGATAGACTTATAGGATGTACTGGATACAACACACAGGTAATGATAGACTTATAGGATGTACTGGATACAACACACAGGTAATGATAGACTTATAGAATACACTGGATACAACACACAGGTAATGATAGACTTATAGGATGTACTGGATACAACACACAGGTAATGATAGACTTATAGAATATACTGGATACAACTCACAGGTAACGATAGACTTATAGGATACACTGGATACAACTCACAGGTAATGATAGACTTATAGGATACACTGGATACAACTCACAGGTAACGATAGACTTATAGGATACACTGGATACAACACACAGGTAATGATAGACTTATAGGATACACTGGATACAACTCACAGGTAATGATAGACTTATAGGATACACTGGATACAACTCACAGGTAATGATAGACTTATAGGATACACTGGATACAACACACAGGTAATGATAGACTTATAGGATACACTGGATACAACTCACAGGTAATGATAGACTTATAGGATACACTGGATACAACTCACAGGTAATGATAGACTTATAGAATACACTGGATACAACACACAGGTAATGATAGACTTATAGGATGTACTGGATACAACTCACAGGTAATGATAGACTTATAGGATACACTGGATACAACTCACAGGTAATTATAGACTTATAGGATATACTGGATACAACTCACAGGTAATGATAGACTTATAGGATATACTGGATACAACTCACAGGTAATGATAGACTTATAGGATATACTGGATACAACTCACAGCTAATGATAGACTTATAGGATATACTGGATACAACACACAGGTAATGATAGACTTATAGGATACACTGGATACAACTCACAGCTAATGATAGACTTATAGAATATACTGGATACAACTCACAGGTAATGATAGACTTATAGAATACACTGGATACAACACACAGGTAATGATAGACTTATAGGATACACTGGATACAACACACAGGTAATGATAGACTTATAGAATATACTGGATACAACTCACAGGTAATGATAGACTTATAGAATACACTGGATACAACTCACAGGTAATGATAGACTTATAGAATACACTGGATACAACTCACAGGTAATGATAGACTTATAGAATATACTGGATACAACTCACAGGTAATGATAGACTTATAGAATATACCGGATACAACACACAGGTAATGATAGACTTATAGAATACACTGGATACAACTCACAGGTAATGATAGACTTATAGAATATACTGGATACAACTCACAGGTAATGATAGACTTAAAGGATACACTGGATACAACTCACAGGTAATGATAGACTTATAGAATATACTGGATACAACTCACAGGTAATGATAGACTTATAGAATACACTGGATACAACTCACAGGTAATGATAGACTTATAGAATACACTGGATACAACACACAGGTAATGATAGACTTATAGGATACACTGGATACAACACACAGGTAATGATAGACTTATAGGATGTACTGGATACAACACACAGGTAATTATAGACTTATAGGATACACTGGATACAACTCACAGGTAATGATAGACTTATAGAATACACTGGATACAACACACAGGTAATTATAGACTTATAGGATACACTGGATACAACACACAGGTAATGATAGACTTATAGGATATACTGGATACAACTCACAGGTAATTATAGACTTATAGAATACACTGGATACAACTCACAGGTAATGATAGACTTATAGGATAATTATAGACTTATAGGATACACTGGATACAACTCACAGGTAATGATAGACTTATAGGATACACTGGATACAACACACAGGTAATGATAGACTTATAGGATACACTGGATACAACACACAGGTAATTATAGACTTATAGGATATACTGGATACAACTCACAGCTAATGATAGACTTATAGAATATACTGGATACAACACACAGGTAATGATAGACTTATAGGATACACTGGATACAACTCACAGCTAATGATAGACTTATAGAATATACTGGATACAACACACAGGTAATGATAGACTTATAGGATACACTGGATACAACACACAGGTAATGATAGACTTATAGAATATACTGGATACAACTCACAGGTAATGATAGACTTATAGAATACACTGGATACAACTCACAGGTAATGATAGACTTATAGAATACACTGGATACAACACACAGGTAATGATAGACTTATAGAATATACTGGATACAACTCACAGGTAATGATAGACTTATAGAATATACTGGATACAACACACAGGTAATGATAGACTTATAGAATACACTGGATACAACTCACAGGTAATGATAGACTTATAGAATATACTGGATACAACTCACAGGTAATGATAGACTTAAAGGATACACTGGATACAACTCACAGGTAATGATAGACTTATAGAATATACTGGATACAACTCACAGGTAATGATAGACTTATAGAATACACTGGATACAACTCACAGGTAATGATAGACTTATAGAATACACTGGATACAACACACAGGTAATGATAGACTTATAGGATACACTGGATACAACACACAGGTAATGATAGACTTATAGGATGTACTGGATACAACACACAGGTAATGATAGACTTATAGGATACACTGGATACAACACACAGGTAATGATAGACTTATAGGATATACTGGATACAACACACAGGTAATGATAGACTTATAGGATACACTGGATACAACTCACAGGTAATGATAGACTTATAGAATACACTGGATACAACACACAGGTAATTATAGACTTATAGGATACACTGGATACAACTCACAGGTAATGATAGACTTATAGGATGTACTGGATACAACACACAGGTAATGATAGACTTATAGGATACACTGGATACAACTCACAGCTAATGATAGACTTATAGAATATACTGGATACAACACACAGGTAATGATAGACTTATAGGATACACTGGATACAACACACAGGTAATGATAGACTTATAGAATACACTGGATACAACTCACAGGTAATGATAGACTTATAGAATACACTGGATACAACACACAGGTAATGATAGACTTATAGGATATACTGGATACAACTCACAGGTAATGATAGACTTATAGAATACACTGGATACAACTCACAGGTAATGATAGACTTATAGAATACACTGGATACAACTCACAGGTAATGATAGACTTATAGAATATACTGGATACAACACACAGGTAATGATAGACTTATAGGATACACTGGATACAACTCACAGGTAATTATACACTTATAGAATACACTGGATACAACTCACAGGTAATGATAAACTTATAGGATATACTGGATACAACTCACAGGTAATGAAAGACTTATAGAATACACTGGATACAACTCACAGGTAATTATAGACTTATAGGATATACTGGATACAACACACAGGTAATGATAGACTTATAGAATATACTGGATACAACACACAGGTAATGATAGACTTATAGGATACACTGGATACAACACACATGTAATGATAGACTTATAGGATATACTGGATACAGCTCACAGGTAATGATAGACTTATAGGATGTACTGGATAAAACACACAGGTAATGATAGACTTATAGGATACACTGGATACAACTCACAGGTAATGATAGACTTATAGGATACACTGGATACAACACACAGGTAATGATAGACTTATAGAATATACTAGATACAACACACAGGTAATGATAGACTTATAGGATGTACTGGATAAAACACACAGGTAATGATAGACTTATAGGATATACTGGATACAACTCACAGGTAATGATAGACTTATAGAATATACTGGATACAACACACAGGTAATGATAGACTTATAGGATGTACTGGATAAAACACACAGGTAATTATAGACTTATAGGATACACTGGATACAACTCACAGGTAATTATAGACTTATAGGATACACTGGATACAACTCACAGGTAATGATAGACTTATAGGATACACTAGATACAACACACAGGTAATTATAGACTTATAGGATACACTGGATACAACTCACAGGTAATTATAGACTTATAGGATATACTGGATACAACTCACAGGTAATGATAGACTTATAGGATACACTGGATACAACTCACAGGTAATTATAGACTTATAGGATGTACTGGATAAAACACACAGGTAATGATAGACTTATAGGATACACTGGATACAACTCACAGGTAATGATAGACTTATAGGATGTACTGGATAAAACACACAGGTAATGATAGACTTATAGGATACACTGGATACAACACACAGGTAATTATAGACTTATAGGATATACTGGATACAACTCACAGGTAATTATAGACTTATAGGATACACTGGATACAACACACAGGTAATGATAGACTTATAGGATACACTGGATACAACTCACAGGTAATGATAGACTTATAGGATACACTGGATACAACTCACAGGTAATGATAGACTTATAGGATGTACTGGATACAACACACAGGTAATGATAGACTTATAGGATGTACTGGATACAACACACAGGTAATGATAGACTTATAGGATACACTGGATACAACTCACAGGTAATTATAGACTTATAGGATATACTGGATACAACATACAGGTAATTATAGACTTATAGGATATACTGGATACAACACACAGGTAATGATAGACTTATAGGATATACTAGATACAACTCACAGGTAATGATAGACTTAATATAGGATATACTGGATACAACACACAGGTAATGATAGACTTATAGGATACACTGGATACAACTCACATGTAATTATAGACTTATAGGATATACTGGATACAACACACAGGTAATGATAGACTTATAGGATACACAGGATACAACTCACAGGTAATGATAGACTTATAGGATACACTGGATACAACTCACATGTAATGATAGACTTATAGGATACACTGGATACAACACACAGGTAATGATAGACTTAATATAGCATATACTGGATACAACACACAGGTAATGATAGACTTAATATAGGATATACTGGATACAACACACAGGTAATGATAGACTTATAGGATACACTGGATACAACTCACAGGTAATGATAGACTTATAGGATGTACTGGATAAAACACACAGGTAATGATAGACTTATAGGATACACTGGATACAACTCACAGGTAATGATAGACTTATAGGATATACTGGATACAACACACAGGTAATTATAGACTTATAGGATATACTGGATACAACACACAGGTAATGATAGACTTATAGAATATACTGGATACAACTCACAGGTAATTATAGACTTATAGGATGTACTGGATACAACTCACAGGTAATGATAGACTTATAGAATATACTGGATACAACACACAGGTAATGATAGACTTATAGGATATACTGGATACAACTCACAGGTAATGATAGACTTATAGGATACACTGGATACAACACACAGGTAATGATAGACTTATAGGATACACTGGATACAACACACAGGTAATGATAGACTTATAGGATATACTGGATACAACTCACAGGTAATGATAGACTTATAGGATATACTGGATACAACTCACAGGTAATGATAGACTTATAGGATATACTGGATACAACACACAGGTAATGATAGACTTATAGAATACACTGGATACAACTCACAGGTAATGATAGACTTATAGGATATACTAGATACAACACACAGGTAATGATAGACTTATAGGATGTACTGGATAAAACACACAGGTAATTATAGACTTATAGGATACACTGGATACAACTCACAGGTAATTATAGACTTATAGGATACACTGGATACAACTCACAGGTAATGATAGACTTATAGGATACACTAGATACAACACACAGGTAATTATAGACTTATAGGATACACTGGATACAACTCACAGGTAATTATAGACTTATAGGATATACTGGATACAACTCACAGGTAATGATAGACTTATAGGATACACTGGATACAACTCACAGGTAATTATAGACTTATAGGATGTACTGGATAAAACACACAGGTAATGATAGACTTATAGGATACACTGGATACAACTCACAGGTAATGATAGACTTATAGGATGTACTGGATAAAACACACAGGTAATGATAGACTTATAGGATACACTGGATACAACACACAGGTAATTATAGACTTATAGGATATACTGGATACAACTCACAGGTAATTATAGACTTATAGGATACACTGGATACAACACACAGGTAATGATAGACTTATAGGATACACTGGATACAACTCACAGGTAATGATAGACTTATAGGATACACTGGATACAACTCACAGGTAATGATAGACTTATAGGATGTACTGGATACAACACACAGGTAATGATAGACTTATAGGATGTACTGGATACAACACACAGGTAATGATAGACTTATAGGATACACTGGATACAACTCACAGGTAATTATAGACTTATAGGATATACTGGATACAACATACAGGTAATTATAGACTTATAGGATATACTGGATACAACACACAGGTAATGATAGACTTATAGGATATACTAGATACAACTCACAGGTAATGATAGACTTAATATAGGATATACTGGATACAACACACAGGTAATGATAGACTTATAGGATACACTGGATACAACTCACATGTAATTATAGACTTATAGGATATACTGGATACAACACACAGGTAATGATAGACTTATAGGATACACAGGATACAACTCACAGGTAATGATAGACTTATAGGATACACTGGATACAACTCACATGTAATGATAGACTTATAGGATACACTGGATACAACACACAGGTAATGATAGACTTAATATAGCATATACTGGATACAACACACAGGTAATGATAGACTTAATATAGGATATACTGGATACAACACACAGGTAATGATAGACTTATAGGATACACTGGATACAACTCACAGGTAATGATAGACTTATAGGATGTACTGGATAAAACACACAGGTAATGATAGACTTATAGGATACACTGGATACAACTCACAGGTAATGATAGACTTATAGGATATACTGGATACAACACACAGGTAATTATAGACTTATAGGATATACTGGATACAACACACAGGTAATGATAGACTTATAGAATATACTGGATACAACTAACAGGTAATTATAGACTTATAGGATGTACTGGATACAACTCACAGGTAATGATAGACTTATAGAATATACTGGATACAACACACAGGTAATGATAGACTTATAGGATATACTGGATACAACTCACAGGTAATGATAGACTTATAGGATACACTGGATACAACACACAGGTAATGATAGACTTATAGGATACACTGGATACAACACACAGGTAATGATAGACTTATAGGATATACTGGATACAACTCACAGGTAATGATAGACTTATAGGATATACTGGATACAACTCACAGGTAATGATAGACTTATAGGATATACTGGATACAACACACAGGTAATGATAGACTTATAGAATACACTGGATACAACTCACAGGTAATGATAGACTTATAGGATATACTAGATACAACACACAGGTAATGATAGACTTATAGGATATACTGGATACAACTCACAGGTAATGATAGACTTATAGGATACACTAGATACAACTCACAGGTAATGATAGACTTATAGGATATACTAGATACAACACACAGGTAATGATAGACTTATAGGATATACTGGATACAACTCACAGGTAATTATAGACTTATAGGATACACTGGATACAACTCACAGGTAATTATAGACTTATAGAATATACTGGATACAACACACAGGTAATGATAGACTTATAGAATACACTGGATACAACTCACAGGTAATTATAGACTTATAGAATTTACTGGATACAACACACAGGTAATGATAAACTTATAGGATACACTGGATACAACTCACAGGTAATGATAGACTTATAGGATACACTGGATACAACATACAGGTAATTATAGACTTATAGGATACACTGGATACAACTCACAGGTAATGATAGACTTATAGGATACACTGGATACAACACACAGGCAATGATAGACTTATAGGATATACTGGATACAACACACAGGTAATGATAGACTTATAGGATATACTGGATACAACTCACAGGTAATGATAGACTGGATACAACTCACAGGTAATGATAGACTGGATACAACTCACAGGTAATGATAGACTGGATACAACTCACAGGTAATGATAGACTTATAGGATGTACTGGATACAACTCACAGGTAATGATAGACTTATAGGATACACTGGATACAACTCACAGGTAATGATAGACTTATAGAATATACTGGATACAACACACAGGTAATGATAGACTTATAGGATATACTGGATACAACACACAGGTAATGATAGACTTATAGGATATACTGGATACAACTCACAGGTAATGATAGACTTATAGAATACACTGGATACAACACACAGGTAATGATAGACTTATAGGATACACTGGATACAACACATAGGTAATGATAGACTTATAGGATACACTGGATACAACACACAGGTAATGATAGACTTATAGAATATACTGGATACAACACACAGGTAATGATAGACTTATAGAATATACTGGATACAACACACAGGTAATGATAGACTTATAGGATACACTGGATACAACACACAGGTAATGATAGACTTATAGGATACACTGGATACAACTCACAGGTAATGATAGACTTATAGAATATACTGGATACAACACACAGGTAATGATAGACTTATAGGATACACTGGATACAACACACAGGTAATGATAGACTTATAGGATACACTGGATACAACACACAGGTAATGATAGACATATAGGATACACTGGATACAACTCACAGGTAATTATAGACTTATAGGATACACTGGATACAACACACAGGTAATGATAGACTTATAAGATGTACTGGATACAACTCACAGGTAATGATAGACTTATAGGATACACTGGATACAACTCACAGGTAATGATAGACTTATAGGATACACTGGATACAACTCACAGGTAATGATAGACTTATAGGATATACTGGATACAACACACAGGTAATGATAGACTTATAGGATACACTGGATACAACACACAGGTAATGATAGACTTATAGGATACACTGGATACAACTCACAGGTAATGATAGACATATAGGATACACTGGATACAACTCACAGGTAATGATAGACTTATAGGATATACTGGATACAACACACAGGTAATGATAGACATATAGGATACACTGGATACAACTCACAGGTAATGATAGACTTATAGGATATACTGGATACAACTCACAGGTAATGATAGACTTATAGGATACACTGGATACAACTCACAGGTAATGATAGACATATAGGATACACTGGATACAACTCACAGGTAATGATAGACTTATAGGATATACTGGATACAACACACAGGTAATGATAGACATATAGGATACACTGGATACAACTCACAGGTAATGATAGACTTATAGGATATACTGGATACAACTCACAGGTAATGATAGACATATAGGATACACTGGATACAACTCACAGGTAATGATAGACTTATAGGATACACTGGATACAACTCACAGGTAATTATAGACTTATAGAATATACTGGATACAACACACAGGTAATGATAGACTTATAGAATATACTGGATACAACACACAGGTAATGATAGACTTATAGGATATACTGGATACAACACACAGGTAATGATAGACTTATAGGATATACTGGATACAACACACAGGTAATTATAGACTTATAGGATATACTGGATACAACTCACAGGTAATGATAGACTTATAGGATACACTGGATACAACTCACAGGTAATGGTAGACTTATAGGATGTACTGGATACAACACACAGGTAATGATAGACTTATAGAATACACTGGATACAACTCACAGGTAATGATAGACTTATAGGATGTACTGGATACAACACACAGGTAATGATAGACTTATAGAATACACTGGATACAACTCACAGGTAATGATAGACTTATAGGATGTACTGGATACAACACACAGGTAATGATAGACTTATAGAATAAACTGGATACAACACACAGGTAATGATAGACTTATAGGATGTACTGGATACAACACACAGGTAATGATAGACTTATAGGATGTACTGGATACAACTCACAGGTAATGATAGACTTATAGGATACACTGGATACAACTCACAGGTAATGATAGACTTATAGGATATACTGGATACAACACACAGGTAATGATAGACTTATAGAATATACTGGATACAACACACAGGTAATGATAGACTTATAGGATATACTGGATACAACTCACAGGTAATGATAGACATATAGGATACACTGGATACAACTCACAGGTAATGATAGACTTATAGGATGTACTGGATACAACTCACAGGTAATGATAGACATATAGGATGTACTGGATACAACACACAGGTAATGATAGACTTATAGGATACACTGGATACAACTCACAGGTAATTATAGACTTATAGGATGTACTGGATAAAACACACAGGTAATGATAGACTTATAGGATACACTGGATACAACTCACAGGTAATGATAGACTTATAGGATGTACTGGATACAACTCACAGGTAATTATAGACTTATAGGATACACTGGATACAACACACAGGTAATGATAGACTTATAGGATACACTGGATACAACTCACAGGTAATTATAGACTTATAGGATACACTGGATACAACACACAGGTAATGATAGACTTATAGGATACACTGGATACAACACACAGGTAATGATAGACTTATAGAATATACTGGATACAACACACAGGTAATGATAGACTTATAGGATACACTGGATACAACACACAGGTAATGATAGACTTATAGAATATACTGGATACAACACACAGGTAATTATAGACTTATAGGATACACTGGATACAACTCACAGGTAATGATAGACATATAGGATACACTGGATACAACACACAGGTAATTATAGACTTATAGGATGTACTGGATACAACTCACAGGTAATTATAGACTTATAGGATGTACTGGATACAACTCACAGGTAATGATAGACTTATAGGATATACTGGATACAACACACAGGTAATTATAGACTTATAGGATGTACTGGATACAACTCACAGGTAATGATAGACATATAGGATACACTGGATACAACACACAGGTAATTATAGACTTATAGGATGTACTGGATACAACTCACAGGTAATTATAGACTTATAGGATGTACTGGATACAACTCACAGGTAATGATAGACTTATAGGATACACTGGAGCTATGTTCTGTATTCTCTCACCAACTCACAGGTAATGATAGACTTATAGGATACACTGGAGCTATGTTCTGTATTCTCTCACCAACTCACAGGTAATGATAGACTTATAGGCTTTATAGTGTTACTGATAATCCGGTCAAATTAAAACTTAAAGTAGTCAATAATATCATCATACTGAACATTTTACTAAAATATGGAGGAAATTTATCTGCAGGTCCTGCTGTTTTGGGGCAAAAACATGGGAATTATGAAAATTTGTGTTTGTCATACTTATCTTTTCCGTTGGGACTTAAACATTATCGGCAAAGCTGGAAAGGCGAGACATATGCGTAATTCTTGTTATAGTTTTTGTGACGTGTATTTTCTAGGTTGCTGGTTTCCTCTGTGACTCCATTGTTTATGCATACAAGTACAGCAGTGAGGACCTACCTCAGTCTGACACTGACCAGCCTCAGAGGGACCTACTGTTCAACCCCACAGAGAACCGAGGTTTAGCTGAACAGTTTGCAGGCCTCTGTCCAGACCCATCCATCCTAGGGGACAGACTGCTGGACGTAGTGACTGGAATGTCGGAGGAACAGCATGTCACCACTTCCTGTAGGTTTAACAATTACTGACTTGTAGTGAGGTCAACAGTAAGGTTTAAGAACCTTTTAATTACTGACTTGCATTGAGGTTAACAATAAGGTTTGAAGACCTTTTAATTACCAAGTTTTATTGAGGTTAACAGTAAGGTTAGATAACCTATTAATTACTGACTTGTATTGAGGTTAACAATAAGGTTTGAAGACCTTTTAATTACTAACTTGTATTGAGGTTAACAGTAAGGTTAGATAACCTATTAATTACTGGCTTGTAGGGAGGTTTAAGGTTTGTGGACCTATTAATTACTGACTTCTATTGAGGTTAACAATAAGGTTTGGGGACCTATTAATTACTAACTTGTATTGCAGTTAACAGTAAGGTTTGAAGACCTTTTAATTACTGACTTGTAGGGAGGTTAGCAGTAAGGTTTGGGGACCTATTAATTACAGACTTGTATTGAGGTTAACAGTAAGGTTTAAGAACCTATTAATTACTGACTTGTAGGGAGGTTAGCAGTAAGGTTTGGGGACCTTTTATTACTGACTTGTATTGGGGTCAACAGTGAGGTTAGATAACCTATTAATTACTGACTTATAGGGAGGTTAGCAGTAAGGTTTGGGAACCTATTTATTACTGACTTGTAGGGAGGTTTAAGGTTTGAGGTTCTATTAATTACTGACTTGTATTGAAGTCAACAGTAAGGTTTGAGGACCTATTTATTACTGACTTGTAGGGAGGTTTAAGGTTTGGGGACCCACTAATTACAGACTTGTATTGAAGTCAACAGTAAGGTTTGAGGACCTATTAATTACTGACTTGTAGGGAGGTTTAAGGTTTGAGGACCTATTAATTACTGACTTGCTTTGAGGTCAACAGTAGGGTTTGGGGACCTATTAATTACTGACTTGTAGGGAGGTTTAAGGTTTGAGGACCTATTAATTACTGACTTGCTTTGAGGTCAACAGTAGGGTTTGGGGACCTATTAATTACAGACTTGTATTGAAGTCAACAGTAAGGTTTGAGGACCTATTAATTACTGACTTGCTTTGAGGTCAACAGTAAGGTTTGGGGACCTATTAATTACTGACTTGTATTGAAGTTAGTAGTTTTAGGTTGGAGATACTGAGGCCTAATACAAACATCACATACAAGTAACAGTTAATGACAAGAAGCAAGGGGAATAGTTAATATTTAAATAAACTTATTTAACCTTAGTACTGCACCCCATGAAATTTCCATCCAGTCAAATTTTTGCATTGCACTACAAAACTCGTTCTTTCCTAGAGTTTATTTCACTCTTCCCCAGTTTCCCCTATATATGAAATACAGTATTATGTATTGATATTTGCTCCCATCTTAAATTCATTCTGAAAGAGAAAAAATACAAATTAAAGAATCAGCAAAAGAATAGGCAGTCTGTATAGAGAATTTATACAGAGTAAAGCATGAGTTGATAGGAAGCTACACAAAGGTAAGTATAGATTGTACTGATTGCAAGTGTAGTAGATTTTAATTGTACTTGTAGCTTGTAGCTTTAAGCTAGAGAATATGCCTTTAAGGTCGTTGTTATTGCCTATCCTAGGAACCTGGAAATTGTGGGTTTAACTCTGGGTGGAAACACACTATTCCTTTTCCTGTTACACATATATCTCCAAAGAGTGTGTTTAAGTGTGTGTTTATATCTCTTGAACATGTGTATGTTACAGTGTTGTCGGTCCAGACAGAGCTCCTGATCCTGTCTCACACCTGTCACACCAAAGCTTGTAACATGGAGGGGATCTCCCACATACTGAGGTCGGCCCGCACCATCACCGTCAGTCTGGCCAACACACAAAACTTCTCACTCATGGTAGGTTCTCATCTCCCACTTACTGAGGTCGGCCCGCACCATCACCGTCAGTCTGGCCAACACACAAAACTTCTCACTCATGGTAGGTTCTCATCTCCCACTTACTGAGGTCGGCCCGCACAATCACCGTCAGTCTGGCCAACACACAAAACTTCTCACTCATGGTAGGTTCTCATCTCCCACGTACTGAGGTCGGCCCGCACCATCACCGTCAGTCTGGCCAACACACAAAACTTCTCACTCATGGTAGGTTCTCATCTCCCACTTACTGAGGTCGGCCCGCACCATCACCGTCAGTCTGGCCAACACACAAAACTTCTCACTCATGGTAGGTTCTCATCTCCCACTTACTGAGGTCGGCTCGCACCATCACCGTCAGTCTGGCCAACACAGAAAACTTCTCACTCATGGTAGATTCTCATCTCCCATGTACCGAGGTCGGCCCGCACCATCACCGTCAGTCTGGCCAACACACAAAACTTCTCACTCATGGAAGGTTCTCATCTCCCACTTACTGAGGTCGGCTCGCACAATCACCGTCAGTCTGGCCAACACACAAAACTTCTCACTCATGGTAGGTTCTCATCTCCCACTTACTGTGGTTGGCTCATACCATCACCGTCAGTCTTGCCAACACACAAAACTTCTCACTCATGGTAGGTTCTCATCATCCCACGTACTGAGGTCGGCCCGCACCATCACCGTCAGTCTTGCCAACACACAAAACTTCTCACTCATGGTAGGTTCTCATCATCCCACGTACTGAGGTCGGCCCGCACCATCACCGTCAGTCTTGCCAACACACAAAACTTCTCACTCATGGAAGGTTCTCATCTCCCACTTACTGAGGTCGGCTCGCACAATCACCGTCAGTCTGGCCAACACACAAAACTTCTCACTCATGGTACGTGTGTAGGTTCTCATCTCCCACGTACTGAGGTTGGCTCATACCATCACCGTCAGTCTGGCCAACACACAAAACTTCTCACTCATGGTAGGTTCTCATCATCCCACGTACTGAGGTCGGCCCGCACCATCACCGTCAGTCTTGCCAACACACAAAACTTCTCACTCATGGAAGGTTCTCATCTCCCACTTACTGAGGTCGGCTCGCACAATCACCGTCAGTCTGGCCAACACACAAAACTTCTCACTCATGGTACGTGTGTAGGTTCTCATCTCCCACGTACTGAGGTTGGCTCATACCATCACCGTCAGTCTGGCCAACACACAAAACTTCTCACTCATGGTAGGTTCTCATCATCCCACGTACTGAGGTCGGCCCGCACCATCACCGTCAGTCTGGCCAATACACAAAACTTCTCAGTTATGGTATGTTCTCATCTTTGGTCATTTTACATATAAAGATATATAATTTGTTACATTGTATTAGGTAAGTTCTCTGTAGGAGTCAACACTTATAACACTTATTTGAGGGGTCAAGACTCACCTGAGGATAACTTACTAGTAAATTGATTTCAGCAAGAATTTGTGAGTGTACTAAACCCAAACTTTGTATAATTCATAGAATATTGACGTTAACAGGTAAGGCTACTGACGGGAGTTGGCAGATTTACCGAAATGACCTACATATTTGACAGCCTCAAGATGAATGAACATTTTGAACTTCTACTGAAAAAAGGCATAGAAAAGGTAAGAAGTCTAATGATGAAATCAGTCAGACTAAATCCTGCTTGTTATTATACCACCTGCAACGAAGTAAGGGGGGTATACTGGAGTCTGTAGACACAACAATGTACCGACTACTCCTCCTAAACTACTGAGGGAATTTCAACGAAACTTTTAGGCAATAATACATACACATTGTGGATGTGCGTAATCTAAATCATGTTAAAACAATTTGGTTGCCATGGTAACCAGATCACTATACTTTATTTTTGAGGGGAACTTTTTTTCCAGAAAAACTACTCATTAATCTGCGAACAGATTCAAGTGGAAATACACATGGATGTTAGGGACCTTGTGTAAATGTGCATGCAGGGTATTTTTCTGCAGAAATTTCAGTTGCCATGGTAACAAAATATCAAATTTTTTTTTAACATTAATTTATCAGCACAACTCTAAATCTATGAACCGATTTCAATGAAAGTACACAGGAATGTAAGGGACTATGTGTGAATATGCATGCACATTATTTTTATATCTAACAGAAATTTAGGTTGCCGTGGTAACCAGGTCATATAAATATATAGTTTTGTTGGAAATTTTGACTAGGAAATTACTCATAACCAGCAAACTAAATTGAGACTTATAGTTGCCATGGTAACTACAAAGGAATGTTAGGGACGATGTGTACATGTAACTGCAGATTAAAATGTGCTCATCATCAACTTTACGTTATAAAAGTTTTTATTGCAAAGGTTGGGGGTGGGGGGTACTAGTCGGCCATTCAGGCTTACAGTTCTAGTTTGTATAAACATGTATCAAAGTATGTGGATGAATTGATATGTGGCACTCAAATGAAATGAATTTATTTATCATTACGTGTATTATTATTCATGGATTGAAGTTGCGATACAGTTGAACCTCCTTATCGTAAAGTCATATAAATTGAAGACCACGTTTAATGCGAAAAAAATGTTCGGCCCCAACCAGAATTCACACTAAGTATTTGAACTCAATACATCTAACTCGATTTCCTCGGATCTCAAAGTTTTTAGGTCACCTGAGACGAAGTCTCAAGTGACCTATTCTAATCGCCTTTTGTCCGTCGTGCGGTGTGCGTCGTGCGTCGTGCGTCCGTAAACTTTTTACATTTTCGACTTCTTCTCCAAAACCACTGAACCAAATTCAATGAAATTTTACAGGAAGCTTCCATGGTTGAGGGTGAACCAAAATTGTGAATTATATGGTCCTCACTCCCCAGGGGCATGCGGGGCGGGGCCAAAAAGGGTAAAATTGACTAAAACTTCAAAAATCTTCTCTACTCTCAGATATGGTAGAATCAAATACTCTTCATAGATAGAAGGGTCTTAAGGTGCTTTACCAAAATTGTGAATTTCATGACCCTGGGGTCTCATGTTTGCCCCTGGGGAGGGGGTAAACTTTACTATAGTTTATATAGGGAAATCACATTTTGACTATTATTTGTTGGATTTGTATTGGAATTCATTCTAACTTGTATAAAATTATCAGCATGGGATGACACTTTGATGGTATGTGCATGTTGGCCCTAGTTGACCCACAGGGGCTGGTGGGCGGGGCCAAAAAGGGTCAAATTGACTAAAACTTCAAAAATCTTCTTCTCTACTCTCAGATATGGTAGAATCAAATACTCTTCATAGATGGAAGGGTCTTAAGGTGCTTTACCAAAATTGTGAATTTTATGACCCTGGGGTCTCATGTTTGCCCCTGGGAAGGGGGTAAACTTTACTATAGTTTATTTAGGGAAATCACATTTTTGACTATTATTTGTTGGATTTGTATTGGAATTCATTCTAACTTGTATAAAATTATCAGCATGGGATGACACTTTGATGGTATGTACATGTTGGCCCTAGTTGACCCCCAGGGGCCTGCGGGGCGGGGCCAAAAAGGGTCAAATTGACAAAAATTTCAAAAATCTTCTTCTCTACTCTCAGATATGGTAGAATCAAATACTCTTCATAGATGGAAGGGTCTTAAGGTTCTTTACCAAAATTGTGAATTTCATGACCCTGGGGTCTCACGTTTGCCCCTGGGGAGGGGGTAAACTTTACTATAGTGTATATAGGGAAATCACATTTTTGACTATTATTTGTTGGATTTGTATTGGAATTCATTCTAACTTGTATAAAATTATCAGCATGGGAAGACACTTTGATGGTATGTGCATGTTGGCCCTAGTTGACCCCCAGGGGCTGGTGGGCGGGGCCAAAAAGGGTAAAATTGACTAAAACTTCAAAAATCTTCTTCTCTACTCTCAGATATGGTAGAATCAAATACTCTTCATAGATGGAAGGGTCTTAAGGTGCTTTACCAAAATTGTGAATTTTATGACCCTGGGGTCTCATGTTTGCCCCTGGGAAGGGGGTAAACTTTACTATAGTTTATTTAGGGAAATCACATTTTTGACTATTATTTGTTGGATTTGTATTGGAATTCATTCTAACTTGTATAAAATTATCAGCATGGGATGACACTTTGATGGTATGTACATGTTGGCCCTAGTTGACCCCCAGGGGCCTGCGGGGCGGGGCCAAAAAGGGTCAAATTGACAAAAATTTCAAAAATCTTCTTCTCTACTCTCAGATATGGTAGAATCAAATACTCTTCATAGATGGAAGGGTCTTAAGGTTCTTTACCAAAATTGTGAATTTCATGACCCTGGGGTCTCACGTTTGCCCCTGGGGAGGGGGTAAACTTTACTATAGTGTATATAGGGAAATCACATTTTTGACTATTATTTGTTGGATTTGTATTGGAATTCATTCTAACTTGTATAAAATTATCAGCATGGGAAGACACTTTGATGGTATGTGCATGTTGGCCCTAGTTGACCCCCAGGGGCTGGTGGGCGGGGCCAAAAAGGGTAAAATTGACTAAAACTTCAAAAATCTTCTTCTCTACTCTCAGATATGGTAGAATCAAATACTCTTCATAGATGGAAGGGTCTTAAGGTGCTTTACCAAAATTGTGAATTTTATGACCCTGGGGTCTCATGTTTGCCCCTGGGAAGGGGGTAAACTTTACTATAGTTTATTTAGGGAAATCACATTTTTGACTATTATTTGTTGGATTTGTATTGGAATTCATTCTAACTTGTATAAAATTATCAGCATGGGATGACACTTTGATGGTATGTACATGTTGGCCCTAGTTGACCCCCAGGGGCCTGCGGGGCGGGGCCAAAAAGGGTCAAATTGACAAAAATTTCAAAAATCTTCTTCTCTACTCTCAGATATGGTAGAATCAAATACTCTTCATAGATGGAAGGGTCTTAAGGTTCTTTACCAAAATTGTGAATTTCATGACCCTGGGGTCTCACGTTTGCCCCTTGGGAGGGGGTAAACTTTACTATAGTGTATATAGGGAAATCACATTTTTGACTATTATTTGTTGGATTTGTATTGGAATTCATTCTAACTTGTATAAAATTATCAGCATGGAATGACACTTTGATGGTATGTACATGTTGGCCCTAGTTGACCCCCAGGGTCTTCTCCCAGATATGCTGGAATCAAATACTCTTCATAGATGGAAGGGTTTTAAGTTTCTTTACCAAAATTGTGAATTTCATGACTCTGGGGTCTTGCATCTCCCCCTGTGGAGGGGGTTAAGTTTACTATAGTATATTGGCAGAAAAAAACATTTTTTTGCATTATTTGTTTAATTGCCATAAGAAATGATGCAAATTTGGTTGAAATTATCAATATGACATGACTTTTGAGTAGTACGCACATATTGACACTGACTGACCCCCAGGTGCCTGAGGGGTGGGGCCTAAAAGGGTCAAATTGACATAATTTCAAAAATTCATTTTTTCCACTCCCAGATATGCTACAATGTATTGTTATAAATATTCATCTCAACATTCCCATATTTCTCTTTCATGTCAAACATCAGGTGACCGTTAAGGCCCATGGGCTTCTTGTTTCATGGTCCTGGTGACTTTGACATAACAAGGTTTGACTGTATATCATACTGAAAAAGGATCTGCTCTTGTGAGGTTTCAATCACGTTCAAATCTCGTTTTGATCTCACGTGAGATATTTTTGTAATATCTAACAATTTATTATCAATTTCAATAGCAAATATGCATCTGAAAAATGTAGCAAAAAATTAGATGTCTGTTATTTGTAGAACTTTTTTTAGAAGAATTTTTAAAAAAATGACCATTATGGCGGCCATTTTGAACATAAGTCTTTCTGTGTGTTTTTTCCACTTCACTAACGGCCAAAATTTCATGATTTTTGTGCTTGATTGATCATTTAAAATCGTCAGTAAGTCGCCATTTTTCATTACAGCTAGTTCATTTTTGCTGTACAACTTCTTTATTTTCATTATAAAGCAACTATTATGCAACAAAGATATTTTTTTAACATTTTGGTTATTTTTTTAAGATATTTAGTGTTATTGAAGCGATTTTGATTTTTGACCCAAGAATAGTGAAAAATAACACATTTGTTAATGGGACAAAAAAACAAGCGTGCTACCCCCCAGTTTTTATGACTGCTTTAAAATAAGAAACCCATTTCCTTTTGATCTGCCAAATATCTAAAAAAGTTAGTTGCCAGGATTTTTTTTATAAAGCATATAATCTGCAAAAAATGAGGAAAAATGGAGCATTTTCTCATTAAAAAATAAGGGGTAGGGGTAACTGAAATTTATTTTTTAAGCTAAGACTTTTTTCTTCCGTAATTAATAAGAAAACATTATTTTTGTCAATTCTGCAAACATTCATACATATCTGATCACAAATCTGGAAGATATTGAATGAAATTGTCCTGCAATTGGCCAAAACAGCATTTTTCACATAAATCACGTGTTTTGCACATTTTGGTATCTTTGATCGAGCATAGCACAAAAATGAGTTCACTACCATATAATTCTTTTTGCATTTTATGCTATGCAATGAACTCCCTTTTCCAAAAATATATATAAGAAAAAAAGTTAGTCGTCAGAAAATTTTGCCATTTCACAAGAGAAGATTCTTAATATCAATAGAAAAGGGTTATCAGTTTATCAAATTTTAACCGTTCAATCTATAGGTAACTCTCTACAACTCTCTATAGTGTAAAATACAAATAAACACATTAGTTTTTTTATCAATTCAACAGTGTTACATAATTATCAACATTGTTAATCACCTCTGTTGTAAAATCTAATAAGATGTGGTTAACATTTTAGGAAAACAGTTTAAAGATTGCGTTGCTCGACTACCTGAAGCGCTACCATCCCTCAGACATCGACACTTATGACATGGTAGCACACAATTTCCTCATGCACCGCGAGATCGCACAGATGCTGGAATCCCGGGCTCGTAGAGCACTCAACAAATACAAGGACAAGCTTCTAGGTAAAATGGTGCTCAGTTGTAAGTGACACAGTTTCTAGTTGTAGCTGACATAGTTCCGGCCATTATCTGGTAGCCCTAGCTATTACCAGGATGTTAAACGACAAAACTTCAGTAAGAGGAAACCAGTGTTATGTAGACTGAGAAATCTCAACCCGAGGGTAAGATAAATAGAATCTATCAGCCCTGTGTGATGTAGACTGAGAAATCTCAACCAAAGGGTAAGATCAATAGAATCTTTCACCCCTGTGTGATGTAGACTGAGAAATCTCAACCCGAGGGTAAGATAAATAGATTCTGTCACCCCTGTGTGATGTAGACTGAGAAATCTCAACCAGAGGGTAAGATAAATAGATTCTGTCACCCCTGTGTGATGTAGACTGAGAAATCTCAACCAGAGGGTAAGATTAAAAGATTCTTACACCCCTGTGTGATGTAGACTGAGAAATCTCAACCAGAGGGTAAGATAAATAGATTCTATCACCCCTGTGTGATGTAGACTGAGAAATCTCAACTTGAGGGTAAGATTTATGTATTTTAGAACAAGGCATTGCCGAGTGCTATGTGCTATAATTCATAAATTTTATCCTGAGGGTAGGTTGTGATTTCTCTTTCTGCATTATACAGGGATGATTGATTATTTTTCTCCCACATTTTCCTAATGTAAAACAGGTTGAAATGTCAATGGCAGTACTCGTATAATGTAAGAGGCCGCTGGTCGACATTTTTTCTATCGGAGATGATTTTGCCCACTACAAGGCACCTGTCATTAAGTATCTGGAAGTGTCAAACTTCTAACATTGTTGGAGTACAATGGCAGATGCAATGTGTTACGGAATTGGTGACGTTTCTCTAGTTACACTGCATCAAATGATGACACAAAGGTGACATTTCAGAATAATAGCACATGTGAACTGTCTTTTACCTACTGCGGTAAAAGACAGGTTTATCTTTTCCCTCGCAAAAATGGGATTGAACCTGTGAAGTGTGAGAGAGAGGAAGCTCTGGAAAAAGCAATGATTAACAAGAATTGTCTTGTCGTATAAACTACTTTATTTGATGTTGTAGAAAACACAACTGAGATAAAAACAGACCTTCAGAATATTGTACAGGATTTCACAGAGGCTGCTGAGAGCTATTACAAAGTGAGTATTTTTAATAGTTTTACTCGTTTATCTCAATAAAAGATTAATTATAAAATGAATTGTATTACTTAATGGTCTCCGTCCTAAGACTTATTTACGATATTGTTTCGTCCTCAGGAGAGCTGTCTGCGACATGCCCAGACCTGCTTACGTCATGCTCGGCTGGTTGCTCTCCAGATCCAGCATCTCAACCCAGTACTGCCAGTCATACATCTGTCACCAGGGGGCGCTGATAAACTCATAGCCTCACACCCAAAGTTTCTAGAGGTATGTTACCTCCCATTTCACATTCATAAGGGACGATAATAAACATTTATGCCAACTACCAAACTTACTTGAGTTAGATTAAATGCAGTTTTTTAAACAATCACAGAATACTGTTCTGTAGTAGTTTATAACCGTTTATTTCCTTTTGTTTTTCTGTAGGCTCTGATTGTAAGTGAGACTTACGGTAAAAAGGGGAATTGGCCAGCTGCTCTGTGTCACAATGTACTGATGGCTGGAGACTTCCGTTACCTGCAGGATTTCAAGTCTCGCATCAAACTGACTACCTCCTTAGTGTCAGAAACCATAGAAAAGTAAGTCATAACATCAAACTGACTACCTCCCTGGTGTCAGAAACCATAGAAAAGTAAGTCATACCATCAAACTGTCTACCTCCCTGGTGTCAGAAACCATAGAAAAGTAAGTGATACCATCAAACTGACTACCTCCCTGGTGTCAGAAACCATAGAAAAGTAAGTCATACCATCAAACGGACTACCTCCCTGGTGCCAGAAACCATAGAAAAGTAAGTCATACCATCAAACTGACTACCTCCCTGGGGTCAGAAACCATAAAAAGGTAAGTCATACCATCAAACTGACTACCTCCCTGGTGCCAGACACCATAGAAAAGTAAGTCATACCATCAAACTGACTACTTCCCTGGTGTCAGAAACCATAGAAAATTAAGTGATACCATCAAACGGACTACCTCCCTAGTGTCAGAAACCATAGAAAAGTAAGTCAGACCATCAAACTGTCTACCTCCCTGGTGTCAGAAACCATAGAAAAGTAAGTGATACCATCAAACTGATGACCTCCCTGGTGTCAGAAACTATAGAAAAGTAAGTGATACCATCAAACTGAGGACCTCCCTGGTGTCAGAAACCATAGAAAAGTAAGTGATACCGTCAAGCTGACTACCTCCCTGGTGTCAGAAACCATAGAAAAGTAAGTGATACCATCAAACTGACTACCTCCCTGGTGTCAGAAACTGTAGAAAAGTAAGTGATACCATCAAACTGACTACCTCCCTTGTGTCAGAAACCATAGAAAAATAAGTGATACTACAAACTATCTACCTCCCTGGTGTCAGAAACCATAGAAAAGTAAGTCATGCCATCAAACTGACTACCTCCCTGGGGTCAGAAACCATAGAAAATTAAGTGATGCCATCAAGCTGACTACCTCCCTGGGGTCAGAAAGTATTGAAAAATACTGTAAACCAACTCATTTTCGTGTGCGATTGATTTTCGCGTAATTCACGGTTGGTTAAAATTCGCAAAAAAATTAATCGCCACGAAACAGTTTCAATCAGTGGTATGCTAACTGTAGGAGCACTGCACTGTACATATAAGGATTTATGACGGAAATTAAATTGCTGCGAAATAATCGCTTCATATAAAAACACAAAATTAAGTTGACGCTAAATAGTTGGTTTACAGTAAGTGATCAAACATCAAACTGACTACCTCCATGGTGTCAGAAACCATAGAAAAGTAAGTGATACCATCAAACTGACTACCTCCCTGGTGTCAGAAACCATAGAAAAGTAAGTCATACCATCAAACTGACAACCTCCCTGGTTTTAGAAACCATAGAAAGGTAAGTGATAACATCAAACTGACTACCTCCCTGGTGTCAGAAACCATAGAAAAGTAAGTGATACCATCAAACTGACTACCTCCCTGGTGTCAGAAACCATAGAAAAGTAAGTCATACCATCAAACTGACTACCTCCTTGGGGTCAGAAACCATAGAAAAGTAAGTGATACCATCAAACTGACTACTTCCCTGGTGTCAGAAACCATAGAAAAGTAAGTGATACCATCAAACTGACTACCTCCCTGGTGTCAGAAACCATAGAAAGGTAAGTGATACCATCAAACTGACTACCTCCCTGGTGTCAGAAACTGTAGAAAAGTAAGTGATACCATCAAACTGACTACCTCCCTGGTGTCAGAAACCGTAGAAAAGTAAGTCATACCATCAAACGGACTACCTACCTGGTGTCAGAAACCGTAGAAAAGTAAGTGATACCATCAAACTGACTACCTCCCTGGTGTCAGAAACTGTAGAAAAGTAAGTGATACCATCAAACTGACTACCTCCCTGGTGTCAGAAACCATTGAAAGGTAAGTGATACCATCAAACTGACTACCTCCCTGGTGTCAGAAACCATAGAAAATTAAGTGATACCATCAAGCTGACTACCTCCCTGGGGTCAGAAAGTATTGAAAAATACTGTAAACCAACTTATTTTCGTGTGCGATTGATTTTCGCGTAATTCACGGTTGGTTAAAATTCGCAAAAAATTAATCGCCGCAAAACAGTTTCAATCAGTGGTATGCTAACTGTAGGAGCACTGCACTGTACATATAAGGATTTATGACGGAAATTAAATTGCCGCGAAATAATCGCATCATATAAAAACACAAAATTAAGTTGACGCTAAAAAGTTGGTTTACAGTAAATGATTAGACATCAAACTGACTACCTCCATGGTGCCATAGAAAAGTAAGTGATCAGATCACAAAACCTAGAAAATGCATCTATCATATCTCTGAGACGTCTTTCATCTGTTTATCAATGATAATCTTTAGAAAAGAACTTGAGATAAGGATACATTCTAATATAGATTTTTTGACTTGACAGATTCCAAGTAGAACAGAACCACTCCAGCCAGTCCCTAAATAACCTGAAGAAGTTCCTGGAGACTCACTGTAGGGATGTCAAGTTAAAGTACAAAGTGGCCCAGGACTTCGGCTTCCGAGATCTTCTCAGCTCCATGGAGAAGGGAGACAGTAGCAACTATATCCAAGACCTCATACACAGGGCCACATAAAGTCATGTGTCTAAATAGCTACACTATCGGGGAGTTTTGTGGTCAGGGGTTTGTCTAAATAGCTACACTATCGGGGAGATTTGTGGTCAGGGGTTTGTCTAAATAGCTACACTAAAGGGGAGTTTTGTGGTTAGGGGTTTGTCAAAATAGCTACACTAAAGGGGAGTTTTGTGGTTAGGGGTTTTTCAAAATAGCTACACTATGGGGGAGTTTTGTGGTTAGGGGTTTGTCAAAATAGCTACACTATGGGGGAGTTTTGTGGTCAGGGTTTTGTCAAAATAGCTACACTAAAGGGGAGTTTTGTGGTTAGGGGTTTGTCAAAATAGTTACACTAAAGGGGAGTTTTGTGGTTAGGGGTTTGTCAAAATAGTTACACTAAAGGGGAGTTTTGTGGTTAGGGGTTCGTCAAAATAGCTACACTATCGGGAAGTTTTGTGGTCAGGGGTTTGTCTTAATAGCTACACTAACGGCGAGTTTTGTGGTCAGGGTTTTCTCTAAATAATCACATTTAGTTGGTTTCTGTGGTCAGGAACTTTTGTTTAAATGTAACATTCATTTAGAATAGAAGTTATTTAGCACAATAAATAGGATATGTAAGTGTGAAGTTTTGATGACTCTGTCACCTTCATCAGACTAATGACCAGTGTGAAGCGTACTAGTACTGATGTATGTAGTGTACAAGAAACAAGTTATAGCAAAAACAGACCATACCAGCAGAACATGACATGTTGATCAAAAACAGTGTGCCAAACTTCAGATAGGATTTAAATACCATTTTGTTTAAATGATGCCATTTGTCTTTCATATGTTTGGCATTAAGTGCAATATAATATGATATACATACCGGGGTAATGTAATTACCATAAGGAGTACAGTGTATTTATTTGAATGTTGATACTTACTGGTATTCTATTTAACTGTAGAAAGCTACATTTCTTTTTAAGTTGGATATCAATGCTCTAATTTAGTTAAATATAATTATAGGATACATCTATTCTGTGTCGCTAATTTTACATTTAAAGTTACATTTCATTTTACACTTTCGTTGTTTTAATTCATTCACCCCTGAAGACGAATTTGAACTCTTCCAAATCAACGGTTGGAATAGTTTATTTTGAAATTTCAGGGGTGAATGACTTAATTAGGAAATACATGTATGAAATAATTAATTATATAAAATACATCTATTCTATGTCAGAAATTTCATACTTTCTCTAGAAGTAAATTGTTGCTTTTTTCTTCCGTTCATGTCCTAGTAATACCTTTTCTGGAACATACAAAATGTAGCGTCTATTTTTGCGACTAAGACTTGTTCATACTTATTGTATTGTACATCATTAATCACTTGTTTTCCTTTCAAGTCTGCCGTACATTTACTGAGCCAGTATATATATATGACTATTTGTTAATTTGTGTCAAAATATTAATACATATAAGTGGTTAATTGTTCCTGCCAAACACCAGGATTTGGTCAGTACGTTGGAATACGGAGAATTCAGTGTTAGTATGTGGTCTAATTTACAGAAAGCAAAACAGCAATTGTTGAAAAATATTGACAAGTATTGATAAGTATTGACAAATATTGACAAATATTGTTGTTTTCTTGTCGCTTTGTTACAGTGTTAATGTGTTTGTTATTTGAACCAATACTTATTACATCTTTGTAGGGAGATTAAACAAAGCTAAATTATGGTAATAAAAATTGATTTGGAAAAAATGATGGACGTTTTGATTGTATATTTTAAGGCATCTTCTACCGCTTTATATCTCAACTTATGTTTCCGAATGTATTCCCTTACGAGTCCTAAAGGTCAGAGGTCATGGTTGACCACTTTTGGAATAAAACGCTTGCTTAAGTACAGATATTTCAGGAACCATTGGACAAGTTCGGTACTACATAAATTATATAGGCACGAAGAGACAAGACACTCATGCTTCCAGTAGTGGCTTTGAGGACAAGCCACACCCTTGAGGACTTCTTCCCGGGTTCCTTATAAGCAAAAGTTACATTATTCGGCATGTATACAGTTGTTAGCTATGAAGGAAGAAATACACTATTGGTACTGAGATTAGTTCTCGGGTCAGGCCCTTCCCTTGGTACTTACTTCCTAGGTTATTACCGGTTCAGTTTGGAATACAATCGCCAAGCATAAAGAGATATATTCACTCTTGTAATACGATTATACGCCTCTAGGTGTTCCATGGTCCCGTGTTATTTACTCCCCGGGTTGACAATATTTTTGTTGAGTTTGGAGGAAAGATTTTCCTCCGGACTGTCGGCAATCCCATGTGCACAATCTGTTCCCTATCTTAGCTTACTAACGAGACTGAATTTACCGAAGAGCTTATAAGGACAGGTAACAAAAAACATTGCCAAATCTTGAAATTTTACTTTCAGGTTTATGGACGATGTGTTGTCTTTATAAATAACAAGAGGTTTGCGGATCTAGTCGATCTTATATACCATTCTGAATTTGAAACCAATGGCACAATAAATTCTTCTACATCAGAGGCTTACCTCGATGTTTACTTAAACTATGATGATTTTCTGATCTTGAACTTTCCTTTTCTTGATAGTAAAATCCCGACGTCTCCATCCGTTGGTGTTAACATTTCGTAGTTGATTCGCTATTCTTGGGCTTGCTCTGAATATTGAAATTTTCGTGAAAGATGTCGGCTATCGACAAACGAACTTACGGCACGGGGATTCGAGAGAAGCAGGTTGATGAAGAAACTATGAGCAAGTTTTATGGTCGCCATCTTGGTCTCATTGAAACATATTCTGTATCCTTGTTGGATATGAAGGTGGACATTTCTGATATGCTCATTTGATGTGATTAAAAATGATGCCCCAGTTCTCATTTTGAGGACGTGACATTTACTTGGATCTGACCTAGATTTACATGGCGGGTGTTGTTGATGAAGCAGAAAGCGCTTACTCTTCCGGAACACAATGTCATGGTCTTATTATCGTATACTTTTCAGAGTCCCTGTGTACATATTTCCTTTGTTCATATGTGGCCCCTAGTTTAATTCATAACCTAGTTTAATTCATAATGAGTTTGGATTATGGTTTTGCTGACGAGTTTTTTTGTTAATACAGCTGAGACCCCTCTATAAAGAAACGAATACACTCGTGTGGTTGGTGTCGTGGATGGTCTGAGGATGTAATGCGTGTTGAACATGTAGCTTATGTTTCTGGTTCTCTTTCAGGAGAGCTTTAATGGCCTCAGGGGTTTTGTTACTGTGTTTGTGGAATAAAGTACTATTTATTGTTCATACTTATAAAACACTGGCACAAAATACAACAGTAAGAGCATTTGTAAACATTTTGTTTTATGTTGGAATATATGATTTTTACTCGGCCCATAAATGTAAAAGTCTGAATAAAGATTATCAAAGATGGTCTAAGTATTTGGAAAGTTTGAATAAACCTTTTTTAACCCCCTGTTTCGGGTTGGTTGGCGTCGCCCTTCCTTTCGGATTTGGATACTTGTATCCACGACTTGTTCACCAGTAACATTTTACTTTGAAGTTAAACGTGTGAGGGCTATTCCTTTTAAACTTGACAATACCTATCATGTATACCGATTTCCTAGTCTTTGTCTCGGTTCCTGGAATATTAAACAAAAATCCGATATTTTGGGGTAAAAACATACAATCAACATGCCGATTACGTGATGTGTCTGTACGAGATTAGCGGAATTCGCCATGTCATCATATATTAGAAGGGATGAAAATAGACCGTTTGTTTCAACAATCCATGTTCTGCCATTAGGATTTCGTTTGATCTCTTGTTTGATCATGTTTCTGCATACAGCATACGGCGAGTTGAGTAATATGACACTTTTCTACAAATAACAGGCGATTATTTTATCACCAGAAACTGAAATAAACCTGCGCAATTGTGTAACATGAGTGGAATTGTATACAATTGTCGTCAATTTTTGTTGAGTAATATATAACCAGGCTCGATACATCATAATGGCTAACATTGCTCACTCCTGGGTATAACATTAAACAGCATCAGAAGTCTGTAACAGCCATTACTAATTGCTCTATCAATACCTGGTCACAGTTTTACCCTGCCCTCTCGTCAACATCACCTGTCAAACCCTTTTTTCACAATCATTGTGGTATCGACATATTTCGTTTCATATAAATCTTATGACCTTAGAAAATAAAATAATTCTCTTGTACAGCTAATGAAGTGAAATCGAGTTGAATACGCAATCTAAGATAAACATCGGCCTCTCGTTCATTTTTCCGGATATTCTGATTAATCCATTTGTCATTTAGGCTAACGCTACCAAATACAATACAACGGTACTGTATCCAATTTCATAGAGTCATCATTGAAATTACATTTAATGTTGGCTTTTAAATGTGTGTAGCTTTGATACTAGTAGAAATGTCGGACACAGATAGGACCGGTCATTAATGTCCAGGCAGATCCATTGATTGGTTTTAACTATTAATTGTTATTCTTTCCAGTATGGTTATTATCAAAAGGCCAGCACAATTAAGTCGCTAGATCGTCAGACTAGGAGCGGACACCAACACAATGAGGTGTGCTAGTTGTTAAATTCACTGTAAATATAATTTGTTGTTCATTTTATATGTCAGATTCTGATCTTTTTTATCCTGTGGTCCGTACACGTTGTAATTGGTCGTATTTTTATGTTTGTATTTTTCTAATAATTGTGTGATATTTTTTATTAAAGTACTTTTTAGCTTTTAGACACAATTAAAAAAGGAACATTGTATTTGGCGCGGGCGATATATGACCCTGTAAATTAACTCCCAGTAAAGGTGTTTACACCATTCTACCCAATACCCGTCTGCACGTTTCTACAAAATATGATTTTCTGTTATTTTAATTTGGCGTGATCATTTTGATAGCAATGACATGCAAATTAAGTTTTAACTTTAAGGATAGACGTTTTAAAAAAGGCGAAGATGTTGTAGTCATGGCCTTGATGTATCGTTTATACCGAAAATATTTCGGGTTTGTTTTTAATAAAGAAAGTATTTGGTTTTACGTGTTTAACCAACGATATACTGTAGCCATCACGCCGTCCTTGTAACAGCATATGGAACACGTCGTGATGTCCTTGTAACGACATATGGAACCCATCGCGATGTCCTTGTAACAACATATGGAACGCATAGTGATGTCCTTATAACAACATATAGAACCCGTCGTGATGTCCTTATAACGTCATATGGAACCCATCGCGATGTCCTTGTAACAACATTTGGAACCTATCGCGATGTCCTTATAACAACATAAGGAACCCATCACGATGTCCTTGTAACGACATATGGAACACGTAGTGATGTCCTTATAACGACATATGGAACACATGTTGTGTTGTCCTTATAACAACAAAAGGAACTCATCGCGATGTCCTTGTAACGACATATGGAACCCATTGTGATTTCCTTGTAACCACAAGTGGCACTCATCGTGACGTCGTTGTAACCACATGTGGCACTCATCGTGACGTCATTGTAACCTCATGTGGCACCCATTGTGATGTCCTTGTAACCACATGCGGCACCCATCATGACGTCATTGTAACCTCATGTGGCACCCCTTGTGATTTCCTTGTGGTCACATGTGGCACCCATCGTGACGTCCTTGTAACGACATGTGGCACTCATCGTGTCCTTGAAACCACATGTGGCACCAATCGAGTCGTCATTGTAACCACATGTGGCACTCACGAATTGTTATAACCACGACATGGCATCCATTATCTTGTCTTAATAACCATAATATGACTCCCAGTGTATTGTCCTTTTGTCATAATATGACTCCCAGTGTATTGTTCTTTTATCATAATATGGCACCCAGTGTATTGTCCTTGTAACCACATGTGGCACCCTTCATGATGTCCTCAATCATTATTAGGTCTTTAAATTTTCATCGACTTGCAAGTTAATATGAATTGAATGTCAGACTCAGGAATCCCATTGTTGGAAGTTAGGTCATGCTGAAGTTCGAAAAAGTACAAATGTGAGGTTAAAGTTCTCACTCGCTGTGTAATTATGTCAATGACACAGAGCAGAACTAGCTATAAATAGCAATTATTGAAAGCTCACTTGTTTAAAGGTATAATTTGTTGTGTGTTTTCTGATTATCGTCGTTTTCGATTCATCTTCGATTCAATTTATTTGTTGTCGAGTTAAAATGTCTAATTTCTAAGAGACTAGCAGTGATATGTAACTTTTGGCGATGAGAATCTGTTCCTTCGAGTTGTCTCCCCTCCACTGCTGTTTCTTATATTTTCTCATAATGTATTACACTATATAAAATGTAGTTAAATGTGCATTTTATACGACTGTTATTTGAATGCAAACGCATATTTTTGAACCTGTATTATACGACTATATGTATATGAACAGCATTAACAGTGTGTCGTGCGATAGTGATATTTGAGTGGTCGGTGTTATAGCGTGTATTACCACTGTGATATTTACATTTTCTATACTTACACATACTTAGTATATTACACTATTTAACAATGTGTATGATCTTTATTTAAACGTACTTTACAAGTATGTTCTTTTTACACAAATATATACATATTGTATTGCACATACACGTGTATAATACCACTGTGATGTGTATTTTTCTGTGTTTAAAAGTGTATTACACGATTGTGTTAGTATATTATTTATATTTACATGTATATTACACAGTTGTGTTAGTATATTATCTATATTTACATGTATATTACACAGTTGTGTTAGTATATTATCTATATTTACATGTATATTACACAGTTGTGTAAGTATATTATCTATATTTACATGTATATGACACAGTTGTGTAATTATATTATCTATATTTACATGTATATTACACAGTTGTGTAAGTATATTATCTATATTTACATGTATATTACACAGTTGTGGAAGTATATTATCTATATTTACATGTATATTACACAGTTGTGGAAGTATATTATCTATATTTACATGTATATGACACAGTTGTATAAGTATATTATCTATATTTACATGTATATTACACAGTTGTATAAGTATATTATCTATATTTACATGTATATTACACAGTTGTGTTAGTATATTATCTATATTTACATGTATATTACACAGTTGTGTTAGTATATTATCTATATTTACATGTATATTACACAGTTGTGTTATTATATTATTTATATTTACATGTAAATTACACAGTTGTGTTATTATATTATTTATATTTACATGTATATTACACAGTTGTGTAATTATATTATCTATATTTACATGTATATTACACAGTTGTGTTAGTATATTATCTATATTTACATGTATATTACACAGTTGTGTTATTATATTATTTATATTTACATGTAAATTACACAGTTGTGTTATTATATTATTTATATTTACATGTATATTACACAGTTGTGTAATTATATTATCTATATTTACATGTATATTACACAGTTGTGTAAGTATATTATCTATATTTACATTATATAACACAATTGTGTTATTATATTATCTATATTTACATGTATATTACACAGTTGTGTTAGTATATTATCTATATTTACATTATATTACACAGTTGTGTTATTATATTATCTATATTTACATGTATATTACACAGTTGTGTAAGTATATTATCTATATTTACATGTATATTACACAGTTGTGTTAGTATATTATTTATATTTACATGTATATTACACAATTGTGTTATTATATTATCTATATTTACATGTATATTACACAGTTGTGTAAGTATATTATCTATATTTACATGTATATTACACAGTTGTGTTAGTATATTATCTATATTTACATTATATTACACAGTTGTGTTAGTATATTATCTATATTTACATGTATATTACACAGTTGTATAAGTATATTATCTATATTTACATGTATATTACACAGTTGTATAAGTATATTATCTATATTTACATGTATATTACACAGTTGTGTTAGTATATTATCTATATTTACATGTATAGTACACAGTTGTATAAGTATATTATCTATATTTACATGTATATTACACAGTTGTATAAGTATATTATCTATATTTACATGTATATTACACAGTTGTATAAGTATATTATCTATATTTACATGTATATTACACAGTTGTGTTAGTATATTATCTATATTTACATGTATAGTACACAGTTGTATAAGTATATTATCTATATTTACATGTATATTACACAGTTGTATAAGTATATTATCTATATTTACATGTATATTACACAGTTGTGTTAGTATATTATCTATATTTACATGTATATTACACAGTTGTGTAAGTATATTATCTATATTTACATGTATATTACACAGTTGTATCAGTATATTATCTATATTTACATGTATATTACACAGTTGTATAAGTATATTATCTATATTTACATGTATATTACACAGTTGTATAAGTATATTATCTATATTTTCATTATATTACACAGTTGTGTTAGTATATTATCTATATTTACATGTATATTACACAATTGTGTTAGTATATTATCTATATTTACATGTATATTACACAGTTGTGTTAGTATATTATCTATATTTACATGTATATTACACAGTTGTATAAGTATATTATCTATATTTACATTATATTACACAGTTGTGTTAGTATATTATCTATATTTACATGTATATTACACAGTTGTATAAGTATATTATCTATATTTACATGTATATTACACAGTTGTATAAGTATATTATCTATATTTACATGTATATTACACAGTTGTGTTAGTATATTATCTATATTTACATGTATATTACACAGTTGTATAAGTATATTATCTATATTTACATGTATATTACACAGTTGTATAAGTATATTATCTATATTTACATGTATATTACACAGTTGTGTAATTATATTATCTATATTTACATGTATATTACACAGTTGTATAAGTATATTATCTATATTTTCATTATATTACACAGTTGTGTTATTATATTATCTATATTTACATGTATATTACACAGTTGTGTTAGTATATTATCTATATTTACATGTATATTACACAGTTGTATAAGTATATTATCTATATTTACATGTATATTACACAGTTGTATAAGTATATTATCTATATTTACATGTATATTACACAGTTGTGTAATTATATTATCTATATTTACATGTATATTACACAGTTGTATAAGTATATTATCTATATTTACATTATATTACACAGTTGTATAAGTATATTATCTATATTTTCATTATATTACACAGTTGTGTTATTATATTATCTATATTTACATGTATATTACACAGTTGTGTAAGTATATTATCTATATTTACATGTATATTACACAGTTGTATCAGTATATTATCTATATTTACATGTATATTACACAGTTGTGTAATTATATTATCTATATTTACATGTATATTACACAGTTGTGTAATTATATTATCTATATTTACATTATATTACACAGTTGTGTTATTATATTATCTATATTTACATTATATTACACAGTTGTATAAGTATATTATCTATATTTTCATTATATTACACAGTTGTGTTATTATATTATCTATATTTACATGTATATTACACAGTTGTGTAAGTATATTATCTATATTTACATGTATATTACACAGTTGTATAAGTATATTATCTATATTTACATGTATATTACACAGTTGTATAAGTATATTATCTATATTTACATGTATATTACACAGTTGTGTTATTATATTATCTATATTTACATGTATATTACACAGTTGTATAAGTATATTATCTATATTTACATGTATATTACACAGTTGTGTTAGTATATTATCTATATTTACATGTATATTACACAGTTGTATAAGTATATTATCTATATTTACATGTATATTACACAGTTGTATAAGTATATTATCTATATTTACATGTATATTACACAGTTGTATAAGTATATTATCTATATTTACATGTATATTACACAGTTGTGTTAGTATATTATCTATATTTACATGTATATTACACAGTTGTATAAGTATATTATCTATATTTACATGTATATTACACAGTTGTATAAGTATATTATCTATATTTACATGTATATTACACAGTTGTGTAATTATATTATCTATATTTACATGTATATTACACAGTTGTATAAGTATATTATCTATATTTTCATTATATTACACAGTTGTGTTATTATATTATCTATATTTACATGTATATTACACAGTTGTGTAAGTATATTATCTATATTTACATGTATATTACACAGTTGTATAAGTATATTATCTATATTTACATGTATATTACACAGTTGTATAAGTATATTATCTATATTTACATGTATATTACACAGTTGTATAAGTATATTATCTATATTTACATGTATATTACACAGTTGTGTTAGTATATTATCTATATTTACATGTATATTACACAGTTGTGTTAGTATATTATCTATATTTACATGTATATTACACAGTTGTATAAGTATATTATCTATATTTACATGTATATTACACAGTTGTGTTATTATATTATCTATATTTACATGTATATTACACAGTTGTATAAGTATATTATCTATATTTACATGTATATTACACAGTTGTATAAGTATATTATCTATATTTACATGTATATTACACAGTTGTGTTAGTATATTATCTATATTTACATGTATATTACACAGTTGTGTTAGTATATTATCTATATTTACATGTATATTACACAGTTGTATAAGTATATTATCTATATTTACATGTATATTACACAGTTGTGTTATTATATTATCTATATTTACATGTATATTACACAGTTGTGTTAGTATATTATCTATATTTACATGTATATTACACAGTTGTATAAGTATATTATCTATATTTACATGTATATTACACAGTTGTGTTATTATATTATCTATATTTACATGTATATTACACAGTTGTATAAGTATATTATCTATATTTACATGTATATTACACAGTTGTATAAGTATATTATCTATATTTACATGTATATTACACAGTTGTGTAAGTATATTATCTATATTTACATGTATATTACACAGTTGTATAAGTATATTATCTATATTTACATGTATATTACACAGTTGTATAAGTATATTATCTATATTTACATTATATTACACAGTTGTATAAGTATATTATCTATATTTACATTATATTACACAGTTGTATAAGTATATTATCTATATTTACATGTATATTACACAGTTGTGTTAGTATATTATCTATATTTACATGTATATTACACAGTTGTATAAGTATATTATCTATATTTACATTATATTACACAGTTGTATAAGTATATTATCTATATTTACATGTATATTACACAGTTGTGTTAGTATATTATCTATATTTACATGTATATTACACAGTTGTGTTAGTATATTATCTATATTTACATGTATATTACACAGTTGTGTTAGTATATTATCTATATTTACATGTATATTACACAGTTGTGTTAGCATATTATTTATATTTACATGTATAGTACACAGTTGTATAAGTATTATATCTATATTTACATGTATATTACACAATTGTGTTAGTATATTATCTATATTTACATGTATATTACACAGTTGTGTTAGTATATTATCTATATTTACATGTATATTACACAGTTGTGTAAGTATATTATCGATATTTACATGTATATTACACAGTTGTATAAGTATTATATCTATATTTACATGTATATTACACAGTTGTGTTATTATATTATCTATATTTACATGTATATTACACAGTTGTGTTAGTATATTATCTATATTTACATGTATATTACACAGTTGTGTTATTATATTATCTATATTTACATGTATATTACACAGTTGTGTTAGTATATTATCTATATTTACATGTATATTACACAGTTGTGTTAGTATATTATCTATATTTACATGTATATTACACAGTTGTGTTAGTATATTATCTATATTTACATGTATATTACACAGTTGTGTTATTATATTATCTATATTTACATGTATATTACACAGTTGTATAAGTATATTATCTATATTTACATGTATATTACACAGTTGTGTTAGTATATTATCTATATTTACATGTATATTACACAGTTGTGTTATTATATTATCTATATTTACATGTATATTACACAGTTGTATAAGTATATTATCTATATTTACATGTATATTACACAGTTGTGTTAGTATATTATCTATATTTACATGTATACTACACAGTTGTGTTATTATATTATCTATATTTACATGTATACTACACAGTTGTGAAACATGATATTGTTCACACGCGTGTATTACTGTCACATGGTGTACACGACTGAATTCTTCAGGTTCGCGGGCAGAATTTGTTTTATTAATATATCATTTGCAGAGTCTATTTAAAATCGTATTTGTGAAACCAATAAAGATATTTTAAGTTTAGAGGTACAAATATACATGTCTCTTTATATACACATGCATAACCTGGTGTGTTCCATATTTCACTTTGAGAAACAAAATCCCTGTTTGTCATTCTTAATCCCTTTTTTTTCCGGCAAAGTTGTATTTTACTATGAAATCATTTTTTCAATCGTCGATGTCATATGACAATTATGTTCTGGTTGCTTCATCATCAATTCGAGTTATTGACTTATTGTAACAAATTATTACATGTGCATTCTCCACTTATACATGTTCCTGGTGCTTATGTGTTTTTGTTCTGCTGTTGTCGTTATATATACATCTATATCTGTAATGTCGACTCGGGGTAGGACGGCATGTCGGGTCCGTTTAGTTTAAGTTGTTATTTAGCAGTGTTTGTATATAAGGACTGGTCGACTCTGGGTAGGACAGCATGTCGGGTCCGGTTAGTTTAAGTTGTTATTTAACCCTGTTTGTATATAAGGACTGGTCGACTCGGGGTAGGACAGCATGTCGGGTCCGTTTAGTTTAAGTTGTTGTTTAACCGTGTTTGTATATAACAAATGGTTCTTTGCTTCTTCCAATTGCCTGGCTTCAGTACACTAGGGTTATAACTTCTAGACTTAATAATTAATTTGGAATATTTATTTGGAATATTAATTTGGAATATTAATTTGGAATATTAATTTGGAATATTAATTTGGAAAAGCCTTGTACTCCTTCTGGTTTCTTATTCCATAATATATATTGATATAAATTTCAACAAAAAACTTAGACTTTGCCGCAAGGCCTTTCTGCCTTCTCAGGCTTCTTCAGGCGGACTGAAGAAGCCTGATAAGGCAGAAAGGCCTTGTGGCAAAGTCTAAGTTTTTTGTTGTTTTTTCATATTTACCAACGCAAGGAAGTATTATTACATTTATATATATATATAAAAATTTCATATATTTTACTACAAATATGATACGAGTTACTTCGTCTTAATCACTGTTGTTCGCCCGGATATTAGCGCACGTAATGCGAGAGGAAACCGGAATACCCGTATACGTACATGTAGAAGAGCAAGGACTCGAAACCCGGCCCCCTTAATGCAAGACAAGTGCACTATCAACTATCCCATCCGACCGCCGTGAAGTATTTAATGTATCCTATTGAAATAAAGTAATAAATCAAGAAAATATTCTTTTTCAAAATTGAAATTCTCTAAAGACAATTATAAAACCTGCAATGCTTTACACACCGACATATTCCCAGGAACAACACAATAGTATTACGATGTGTATAGTATAGAGGTTAGCGTAGGTACAGTATATACCCGTACAATAGGTTTAACACACACCAAAGTATGGCAGGCTGATAGGTTAGTCAGTAATTAAAAAAGAATTAATCGCATGTGTATTATTAGGATTTCCATAATAACTATTTTTTATGTTGCATTTTTTTTTCTAAAAAATAGGAAACACCGTTTAAACACCAAATTATAAATTACACATAGGCCTACATGTTGCCGTACACGTATAGGGCCACATCCTTAATTTATCTTACCTGTTTAATTTAATTTAAGCAATTAAAATTTAATTATGAAAAAATAAAATTCACATACAGTGTTATAATGCATGCCGTGAATAGTGAGAAAACTTTTTTGTCAAATATACAAGACGGCCGGGACCGAAAGCTATTCGGAAATACATATGTAGCTTGATACTAATCTGGAATGAAACGTTTGTCTCCGAAATTCACTGTTTGGAATGCAGTTTAAATCGGTTTCTTCCGCGATAGAGGTTCCTTAGATTATCTAACCTACATGTATACATCTGTAACATATCTTTTGTGAGGTTATGTCCGTGTTATCGGCTGGTATACATACACATTGTTTTACTTACATAATTGGGTTTTTTTCTTTTCTCTCAATAGGAACAATCTGAAAATTGTTTTTGTAATATCAGAACAACATTGACAAATAATTCTACAGATATTGACCGAGATATATAACTTCTAGTTGACCAAATTTGTATCTAATTTCCTGTTTTACACTCTAGCACTAATATTTCACTTTACGATATGGTAGCACTCCGACAGTTTTAGATCTTACAAAATATGTGTTTTGGGTTTTTGTAAAAAAGTAACAACCCATTTTGTGTTCTCTCATTTCAATAGTGTATGTTTTTGTTACAGTGAACAGACTTAATTGGAGAAACTATTCTCACATTAAAATCAGTCTGAGGGCAGCTCTTGTTTCAGTGAGTATGATGTTTTGTGTAACTTTACAATAAATTGTTTTGTGTGCAGAACTGTTTAACTGCACAGTGTTCAAGTAAATTCGAGTGTCTGGAATTACCAAACGACTCGCGCATTTTCTGGAAAAGAATAACACAACGCATGTTAACCGGGCGTACGCTACATGTATAGTACGGTTCTTCTAAAGCGTTG
The DNA here is from genome assembly GCA_947623455.1 of Mimachlamys varia. Lineage (NCBI taxonomy): Eukaryota > Metazoa > Mollusca > Bivalvia > Pectinida > Pectinidae > Mimachlamys > Mimachlamys varia. The sequence goes on from OX392535.1 coordinate 8,454,036, forward strand.
TCATGTACTAGACTTAGTATCGAAGATTGGCGATATTACATGGCATTACAGTTGCTTGAGTTTCTATCAGTAAACAAGAAATACATATAATCATTTTGTTTTTATATTCTGACAGAAACTCAAGCAACTGTGTTGGCAAGTATTATTGATCATATAACCGAACTACAATTGGAATAAAACAAGATATTTTAAACAGCAGTGTTATTTTTTACCTGTGGATTACAGGTAAATGGTGGCCAATCAGCGATCATTAACATTGTGTAAACAGCATGTGTTAATTGATTATGTGGGACGTATCTCTCTCTGCGAGTCTGCTCTCATTTGTTCAGCCATTGGATAAAGATGAAAGCTTTGTGATTTGTGACTAATCCCTTTATCTGCTGCCATTACGGCGCACAGGTGAGAGAGGAATACAATCACAGGTGTGAACAGTCTACATACTGACACAAGCAGAATCTGTCTTTATTTACTTTATACATTATAATAATATTGTATTGTCAATTACAACTACATAATCTGTTGTTTTTGTTTCTGTTGTTTTTCCCCTCAACGTTTTGACCCCTCTTAATTGTCCCCTTTGGCCTTTCGAAAATATCTTTTTCCAAACCATTCTTTAAAGAGAACGTACTTCTGACTGGCAAAAAGTCCAACCCAGTGAACGTATTGATAGCGTAGCGATGGTTCTGATTTTAAGGTATACAGCGATATAGAGACAAAGCGTGTTCTTATGAGAATCAAGGAGTTGACGAAGACACACGATAAAACGTGGAACGGATTAGGAATTAACGGATATATACATGATCTACAATGACACGAAACTGATTTAGGTATATACGTAGTAGACTAGTGTAGAGAGTTCCAACTTCGGCTCACAGGATAATAATAAGGAATATAGAAGTCGCGCACTGAATGTTAGACGTGTGAGTTACCATGTCGATCGAATTACGGATAGATATACGTTTTAACAAAACATCTGATAAAGAAAATCAAAATAAAACAGGAATACTATATTTTTGTCGGATGCCTTTTCGCTGTAGATGGAATATTATTGTTTACACTGACAGCAACAGTCCACAAAAGTCGCATGTTCAAAGTTGTCCCTTCCACAGAAATCCAGGCTGGTAATATGGTCGTAGATCTGCTCATTTTTAAGAACGTTTATTATCATAAGAGATAACTTTAACAGAAAGTGTTTCATCAATGACCGTAGCTCAGTAAGAGGTACCGATACTCATTTAGATATCTACAGTAGAATATTTCTTTGTGGTATCATTGTAATTAAATATCGATATACTAAAACATTGAAATGGTTTAAATCAAATATGAAACCATCTTACTTGTTTAAAACAAATATCGAATATATCTCATGTGTTTAGAAAATCGTCAAATGCATTTTAAAGAATTTGCGATTGCGAGTGAAAACACTTCGTACAAACTTATCTTGTTAAAAAAACAAGTATTGAAAGTTTTGGTTATATTTATTCGATTTGATATAGAGTATTCCAGCTGAAATATTTGTACATAATAAATATTCCAGTTTATTAAAAGAATATTCCAGTTTGATATGGAATACTTAGTATTCTAGTATGATATATATATTAGGTATAACGCCACTGAGCCCACTGTCTTGATGTGAATAGAAGTCGTGGACTAACGATGACAATCGATGCATAATGCTTCAGATTGTTACGATCACGCTTCTTATCTGGAGAGACATCCTTTGTACAATCAGGCTTGTAATTAAGTATGTAAAATCACATCTATGTTTCATGATCCATCGGAACCAAGACACATTTACTTGTATGTGTTAATTTTTAACTGTAATAAACTGTATGGATGGGAGGCGACATCAATATGAAATGTGTCATTACGTTGATAAACCAGATTATATAGTCGGTAATAAGCTGTATGGATGGGAGGCGACATCAATATGAAATGTGTCATTACGTTGATAAATCAGATTATATAGTCGGTAATAAGATTGATTGACTGCATAAGGATTTGTCAATAATACATGGTCATACTTTATTTTCAGTATAATCCTTTAGATCGAACTCGAGCGTGACGAGAACTTTCATTTTGAGGTATGAATCAATGCCAATGCCAGTGTGTCGATATCGTTATTGTTAAAAAACCAACAAGTAATTTTAAAACATTTATTTTTATTGTTTTTCTGGTTTTGATATTGTTTGATATGTATTCTATTAATCGACTTGTTTCTGTATTGAATTTCCCTTTTGATCAACGTGTTTCTTTATTAATCGATTTGTTTCTGTACTGATTGATTTATTTCTGCACTGATCGATTTGTTTCTGCATTGATCGATTTGTTTCTGTACTGATCGATTTGTTGCTGTACTGATCGATTTGTGTCTGTACTGATCGATTTGTTTCTGCACTGACCGATTTGTTTCTGTGCTGATCGATTTGTTTCTGTACTGATCGATTTGTTGCTGTACTGATCGATTTGTTTCTGTACTGATCGATTTGTTTCTGCATTGATCGATTTGTTTCTGCATTGATCGATTTGTTTCTGCATTGATCGATTTGTTTCTTTATTAATCTATTTGTTTTGTATTATCGACTTATTTACATATATGTATTAATCGACTTATTTCTATATTGATCGACTTATTTCTATATTGATCGACTTATTCTGTTTTGGTCGACTTGTGTCTGTATTGATCGACTTATTTCTGTTTTGATCGACTTGTGTCTGTATTGATCGATTTGTTTCCATATTGATCAATTTGTTTCAGACAAATCTTCTCTCAAGTCAGTTTTTGACTACAACATCATTACGTTGCCTCGTAAGAGCCTGGTAAATCGACCTAAACATTTTCCTTTTTTTTGAAAGACGAAATACAAGCAGTTCACGCTTCCATATTAGAAACTGCTAGGATGTAACGAATTATTACATTTTTGCAAGTGCAATACATGTATCGAGGATTATTCATTCTATAAAAGTGATATTTTTTATTAGTGAGAAATATGATACTTTTGACTAGTGACCAATTTGACCAATCAAAATACTGCTTACAAACAACAACGGAGGGATTAAACGCTGCCCGGTAGGTTTTGCTATAAAACAGTATCATCAGAAATACCGAATGTATTTCACTCGTGCGAAAAACACAAAAATATTAGCCACACTCGTGAAATATACTTGATATTAGTGATGTCACTGTTATATAGTCTCTATTTATAGGTACACGAAACGGTCTTGATTGTAGTTAAGTTCTTTATTTATCTTGGAGTATACTTTGTGAAAAACACGACAAAACCTAATAGAAATATACTGAAGAAGATATAATAAGGATGATTGAATTTCTGGTCGACAACATTTTTGTTGAGTTCGGAGGAAATATTTTCCAGCAGACTGTTGGCATTCACATGGAGACAAACTGTGCCCCACTCTTATCTGACTTGTTTTTGTTTTCATACGAGGCTGAATTTGTGGAAGAGCTAATCAGGACAGGTAACAAAAACCTTGCCAAATCTTAATTTCACTTTCAGTTCAGATACATCGGCGATGTGTTGTCTATAAACAACAAGAAGTTTGCTGACCCTGTCGATCGTATATACCCTCGGAACTTAAAATAAAGAACACAACATACTCTTCTACATCAGCTGCTTACCTCGATCTCTACTTAAACTATGCCCAACATGGAGAGCTTACTTCTAAGCTATACGATAAACGTGATGATTTCCATTTTCCGATTGTTAACTTTCCATTTTCGATAGTAACATCCCTGTTCTCCAACGTATGGTGTTTACATGTCACAGGTGACTCGATATTCTAGGGCTTGCTCTAAATATCGGGATTTTCGTGATCGATGTCGACTGCTGGCAAACAAACTAACAACACAAGGACTCGAGAGATGCAGGTTGATAAAAACTATGGGCAAGTTTTATGGTCGCCATCTTTGTCTCATTGAGAAATGTTCTGTATCTTTAAGTGATATGAAGATGGACATTTTTGAGTATGCTCGTTAGTGCGCTTACTTGTTGTGATTGACAATGAAACTCGGTTCTCATTTTGAGAACTTGATGTTTACTTGGATGTGACAAAGATTTACATGGCGTGTGTCGTCGATGAAGCAGAAAACGCTTACTCTTCCGGAACACATGGTCTTATTCTCTTGTACTTTTACAAGGGTCTCCATGTAAATATTTTCTTTGTTCATATTTTGCCCCTGGTTTAATCGATTTTGAGTTTGGATTATGATTTTGTTAACGCTTCGGTATTCTCTTATTTATTTTACCAAATGCAATACAGCATAAAGATCTAGGGTATTGGAATGTGGAGGCCAAAAAAGAGTCAGGAGCCGTATGTATTTTACATCTATATGTATCATTGGGTGAACTGGTTGACCTTTACCCATTCTTACCATGCCAGTCCCAGCATATATATGTTGTATTCTCTTGGAGTGGAATTAATGGTACTGTGTGTATGTGATTTTCGAAAACTTAAATATGTTTTGATCAATTTTGAACATCCTTTTCTCAAAAATATAGACCAAAATGAAGTTTACTGAAGACGATATTACGAGAATGAGAGAACTGGTTGTCTATGTCCAGTACAATTTCTCACCAGATTGTAGACATCCCTATTTACCTTAAATGACCTTAGCCGTTAATGGGAGGTAAAACAAAATTAAACTTATCAGGATTGGTTACAAAAATACATCCCAAAACTTTCCCTAGTCTCCATGTGGATCTTTCCTTTTTTCGTATTTTGCCTCTGGTTTAATCGATTTTGAGTTCGGATTGTGGTTTTGTTGACGCTTCGGTATTCTCTTATTTTTAGCTCACCTGGTCCCAGGTTTCATAATTACTGTTTCGAAATCAACCTTATTTGGCAGGAAGCATCCTAGGTGCCCAGGATTCAAAATTGTACAAATGGTGGGACTGACCCCCTAGGGGGCTGAGGGCGGGGCCAAAAAGGGTTATTTATCTATATCATGGTTTAAGCGACTTCTTCTCCATAACCGCTGATTGGAAATCAACCTTATTTGGCAGGAAGCATCACTAGGTGCTCCGGATTCAAAATTGTACTCATGGTGGGAATGACCCCCAGGGGGCTGAGAGATGGGCCATTAAAGAATTATTTAGCTATATTGATATAAGCGACTTCTTCTCTATTGCTACTGAATGGAAATCAACCTTATTTGGCAGGAAGCATCCTTAGGTGCCCAGGATTCAAAATTGTACTAAAGGTAGGACTGACCCCCTAGGGGGCTGATGGCGGGGCCAAAAAGGGTTATTTATCTATATCATGGTTTAAGCGACTTCTTCTCCATAACCACTGATTGGAAATCAGCCTTATTTGGCAGGAAGCATCCCTAGGTGCTCAGGATTCAAAATTGTACTAATAGTGGGACTGACCCCCCAGGGGGCTGAGGGGCGGGCCAAAAAGAGTTATTTAGCTGTATTGATATTAGCGACTTCTTCTCCATAACCACTGATTGGAAATCAACCTTATTTGGTAGAAAGCATCCCTAGGTGCTTAGGATTCAAAATTGTACTAATGGTGGGACTGACCCCCCCCCCCCCCAGGGGGCTGAGGAGCGGGGAAAATATTTTACCATGATAACCTAGATACCAATATATCCAGGTGAGCGATACAGGCCCTCTGGGCCTCTTGTTTCATATGTCAATGTGTGATGTTTACTACTATATATCAGACACATGGATTTCCTCTTTCTGTTCCGATCTCAGGCGACACAAGGCGTCATGGACTCAAACAGTCATCCGTGTGACGTCACAGCGAGTATCATTATCTGTCCGGGACATCGTGAATAGTTCTGATGTTTCCTGTCACTCCGATAGAAACTCTTGACTAATTAATTCAGGTGTATTCATGGGGACAAAATGTAAGCAAAGAAAAAATTACTCAGACATTGAAAAAGTACGTGAGAATAAGACAAGGTGTTCCGTAAGATTAAGCGTCTTCTGCTTTAAAAATCGACAACACCTGCCATGTAAATTAAGGCCACATCGAAGTAAATATAGTCCTCAAAGTGAGATTGAATCATCATTCTCAGTCTCAACAAACAGACATACTTTTCAAAGATGTTTACGTTCATATCATACCAGGATACAGATTTTTTTTCTCAATGAGACAAAGTTGGTGACCATAAAACTTACTCATAATATTCATCAATTCGCATCTCTCGAATCCGCGTGCCATACGTTGGTGTAAGGGTGGTTTGCAGCAGCCGACATCCAACACGAAAAGTTCCATATATATTTAGAGCGAGCGTCAGAAAAACGTAACAACTGTGTCATGTAAACATCGTAAGTTGGAGAAGCAGGGACTATCAAGAAAAGAAAAGTTCACGATTGGAAAACCGAACTATTGTTTATCGTTTAGTGAAGTAGTAAGCTGCTCATGGTGGTCATAGTTTAAGTAGAGATCGATGTCGGTTATCGTTTTTGTTACATGTATTTCTAAATCAATAAATTAGAGCGGTTTTACGCACCTAACCCTTTTGCTTCTACATTGTTTAGAAAATTTCGATTCCCATCTTTTGGCCCCTAGCATCACTGAAGAGTCATAGGAGGACGAAACAGCTGTATGGTGCAGTTTAATTCATTTTTTTCGGCTTACTGTTTCTATTACTTAATTTAAAAGGTGAATCATATGTGTGTGTTACGTCATCTCCTATAGACAACGCAGCATCGATATAACTGAAAGTGATATTAAAAGATTTGGAAAGGATTTTTTACCTGTCCTAATACTTCCGCGACAAATTCAGCCTCGTAGGAAAACAAAAACAAGTCAGATGGAAAAGCCAACAGTCTGTTTGAGAATCTTTCCTTCTTAGACTAACAAATATATTGTCAACCAGCAATTAAATCATTCGTCCTTTATCCTTTTTAGTATATTTTCATCTTCCCTTTAAATTTTGATTTAATGGCATTAATAGTGGTAGGTTTGGTAATTACAGAACCAGCGATATAACATTGGTTATAAGAATCTTTGTGCAGTTTCGGTATCCAATATTGGTAGGTCAGCCTCCTACTCATTAACCAATATTTTGAAAGATTGTAATACTGATGGATGGTGTGATAGTATTTCATCTTTCGAAACACCGTTAAATGTTTAGGTAGGGTTACATTATAGTTATTAAGCAGGTCTAGTTCTTTTTACAAGCAATAATTCTAATAGCATTCGCAAACAATGATCAAGTTATTGGATGCTTTGTCTGTAGACACAACCACACACTTATCATGTAGATTGTTGAGTGTTGTTTGAACGTCGGGGTTAAGAAATATCGACTTTCATTTTGTATCGCAAAATCCTGAATCTTTTCTGGATAGAGGACCTGACAGACTTCACCAAAAATGTAAATCCAACTCAGCATGTACACGTTTAACACCATTGTCTGTCATAATCTTTCAAAAGATCAAAAGTATCTTGAAATTCACATTTTATTTGATAGATAATTGCAATAATTAGTACCTCTATTTTTAAGACATTCAGGACATTTTTGTTATAATCTTACATATGTAAGTCTGGTTGATGAAGACTATGAGCAAGTTTTATGGTCGCCATCTTGGTCTCGTTGAGAAATATTCTACAGCCTTGGATGATATGACGACAGACGTTTTAGAATATGCTCATTAGTATACCTGTTTCTCGTGATTGAGAATCATCCCTCAGTTGTCACTTTGAGGTCATGCCATTTACTTGGATTTGACCTAGATGTACATTGCGGGTGCCGTCGATGAAGCAGAAAACGTTTACTCTTCCGGAACACCTGGTCTTATCATCTTATACTTTTACAAGGGTCTCCATGTAAATCTTTTCTTCGTTCCTATTTTTCCCTAGTTCAATCAATTTCAAGTTCAGATTATGGTTTTGTTGACGCTTTGGTATTCTCTTGACTTTTTTCTACAGCCTTGGTAGAACATTATCGGTTCTAAACTTACAATTTATATACGTGAAGTTATTGTCTGTAGGGTGGTTTGTACCAGAGACCCCTTCTCCCGGGACATGTGGCTACATTTAGTAATGCGGAGTGGTGCATGTATATATGTATGTCCTATATCTCGCTGATACCCAGATCGGTTTTAGATATTTTGTAAATGTTACAATTGGGAATTACATCGAGACAAAGTGGTTCTCCTTCAAAGAAATAAGGTTATGTTATATTTATGAATAAGTAACTCTTAAAACTCTATAAAGAAATATATGATTAGTATGCACTGGTATTGTGGTGATCCGTGGAATATTACCCGATACGCTTTAAATAATCTATCTACTCCAAAAAATAAGATCCCATCTCATTGACTGTATGAAATATTCATAGCTTAAAAGCCAGCAAAGTTTTATTCGCCGCTCGGTAATTCCCCCTGAAATCGAGTTAGATCTTGGTCCTAATTAGCGATGGCGGTCTTTGTCCCCAGATAATTCCTAGAGACACTGCGGAAGGATACCATAGACAATGAATATTATATGAGAGTATAAACTCAATTCGGATTCGTCGTGTAATGTTAGGGTGGCTGTGACAGATCACAACATTATATTACTGTAGCAATCAACAATTATTCACGCAGTTTTTTTGTCCATTTGCATCATTAGAATTTCACACACTCTGACTGCCAGGGGGCCTCCGTGGGGTAATAAGCATGGGTGGACATAGAACTAGTTGGGGTGAAAACAACCCGATTTTCAAAATAAAATTCAAGACAGAAACGCAATCCACTTAAAATTATGTTGGAAACTTATGCAGTGGAAACAGCCTTAATAATCTGAGGGAATATCATATGTATATAAATATGTAAGGAATGATTTTACTTCATGTTGGTGCTTATTAGAATAACTTCTAATATACTTCTGTATCCTTATTGGCTCTATTCAGAGTAAATTTCCCTAAAGTTTTATTAGAGGTACAGTGTCTGACTAGAGTATGTCACTAGCCCACACCCGATGTAAAGATCCTTTACCTTACTCTGTTACAAACTGCATACTGATCCAGGTCCAAAATAAAGAAAATAAAAGAAATTATCGAAGCGTCAACAAAACCTTATCCTAAATCAAAATAGATTAAACTAGAGGCAAAATATGAAAAAAAAACAAAGATTTACATGGAGACCCTCGTAAGAGTACAAGAGAATAAGGCCAGGTGTTCCAGAAGAGTACGCGTCTTCTGCGTCATCGATGAAACCTACATTGTACCATGTAAATCTTGGTCACAAGTAAAACTCCAGTCCTCAAAGTGAGAACCGAGTCATCATTCTCTGGGCATATTAAAAAACGTCCACTTTGTATAATACATGGACACATTAACCATAGGTTGGAGAAGCAGGGATGTTACTATCAGGAAAGGGAATCTTCACGGTCGGAATATTGAAATCGTCACGTTTATCATATAGCTTAGTAGTAAGCTGTCCACGTTGGCATAATTTAAGTAGAGATCGAGGTAAGCAGCTGATGTAGAAGAGTCTTTTATATCATTTATTTAAAGTTCAGAAGGGTATATACGATCGACGTAGTCAGCACATATCTTGTTATTTATAGACACCACATCAGGGATATATCTAAAAGTGAAATTAAAAGATTCGGCAAAGTTTTTGATACCTGTCCTGATTAGTTCTTCCACAAATTCAGCCTTGTATGACAACAACAAAAACGCGGTTTGTTCGCATGGGAATGCCAACAGTCTGCTGGAAAAGCTTTCACAGCAACAATTTTGTCAACTAGGAATTCAATCATTTGTACTTTATCCCGGAGTATATATCATATAAAGTTTGCTTTTGTTGTAATTTTCACAAAATATGTTCCAAGATAGCTCCCAACCATATATTTGTATTGTCGTCCACCTTACTTGGAAACGAAAGCTCTTATAACGAGAGATCGAACACGTTTAGTTTTGTATGAGGTATGGCAGTGTACCGAGTGGAAAATCAAATGTTTTGATTGACGAAACATCTTTTTGGGAGGGGTGCTCAAGATTGATCAGAAGATCTACAAGTGACCTCTGAATAAGTGGCTTTGAATAAATATCAGTTCGTTACTAAAGTGAAACCTAGCTATTAAGATCATTTTAGTGATTTGCAAAAAGTGGTCTTGCATGTTATAGCGAGGTGGATCAGCGTCACTACCAAAAACAATAACACTCTGTTTAACATTTAAACATTCTAATATAAATGTATAATATCAAGGAATCTAAAAGAAAAGACATTTCAGTATCGTTACAATGCATTGATTTAAAGTTTATCATATAAAATGATGAAATTTATCAAATGCAAAGAGATTTCTGTAAATGAAAAAAAAATATTATCTATTAAAATGTGTGGTCTTTTGTTTGTTGATATCGCGGTATACATGTTTATTTACTACTGCACTTTAAACGTTCAATAAAAGAAAACAAGCAATCAATTTGAAGTTCTTTACTTTATGCATCCATAACAATTTCTTTAAAACCCAATCAACATGAAAGTAATATAAAGGTCACCTTTTTATCACCACATCTTTATTGGTGGAGGGTTTCAAGTTGTTGCTGTTTGCAAAAAAAAAGTATTGAAACATTCCGTGTTCTGTTAGCCTCGCCCCGGGGTGGAGACCCCCACTGCTACCCCGCCAATCTCGCCCCGGGGTGGAGACCCCCACTGCTACACCGCCAATCTCGCCCCGGGGTGGAGACCCCCACTGCTACACCGCCAATGTCGTGATTTGTAAATGTCGATGAAGCTACCCAGTGTGAGGCTTGTAGTTGACAGAACACTTTATGTTACATTTCAAACGTCATGTAACGTTTTCATTTATTTTCCTGTACACGTTATAATATTCTTATATAATTCAATACATGTATTATATCAACTGCATCGGAAAAAAATATTGATAGTAGTATGCAAAACAAATCAGAGAATACCAAAGCGCCAACAAAACCATAATCTATTTACATGTACACGTAATAATATTTTTATATAATTTCATATTACATCAACTGCATCGGAAAAAAATGTGATAGTTATATGAAAAAAATCCAAGAATACCAAAGCGTCAACATAATCAGAACTCAAAATCGATCAAACTAGAGACAACCAAGATCTACACCCCTCGTAATAAATCTAACTCGTATGGATGATTCGAGTTAGATATTGAATATCAATCGATTGAGTATTATATATTATGCTGAGGACGATATTTTATATCATAATGAGGACGGTACATTATGCATATGAATATTCTGTTCCTTTATACTTTAACGTGAAGAAGATACAAATGGCATATTTAAATATATTTTAAACCACAAATTGTATATATATTGAAATATCACATTAAATATATGTGGTATATCTATTTCTGTTTGGTTATTGCTACTTAACATATATTGCATCATACAACCAGTTACATATGTGTGAAACTGTAGATCGTGTCCTTTGGTTTGTAAATAATTCGGAGTTGACGGGGACAGCTGGGTCGCCATGACAATATTACACTTCATGTCGATACAGCGGGGTCGCCATAACAATAGTACACTTCATGTCGATACAGCGGGGTCGCCATTACAATATTACACTTCATGTCGATACAGATGTGTCGCCATGACAATATTACACTTCATGTCGCTACAGATGGGTCGCCATGACAATATTACACTTCATGTCGATACAGATGGGTCGCCATGACAATATTACACTTAAGCTTCATGTCGATACATATGTGTCGCCATGACAATATTACACTTCATGTCGCTACAGATGGGTCGCCATGACAATATTACACTTCATGTCGATACAGATGGGTCGCCATGACAATATTACACTTCATGTCGATACAGAGGGGTCGCCATGACATTATTACACTTCATGTCGATACAGAGGGGTTGCCATGCCAATATTACACTTCATGTCGATACAGAGGGGTTGCCATGACAATATTACACAGAAGAAGTTTGTGGCTGATGTTGAAACTTGTACAAACAATGGAAATGAGTTCTGACATTATGTATACAAGAAGAGCAAAAAACATGTTCGTACATAACAGGTGCATATAGCCCGATGGGAAAGTGTTGACAGATATTAACGATTAGTGAAAATCTAAAAATACTATTAATATAGGATATTCGATATTGTTGATACAGCGATTACATGATTTAAGAAATGCTATAGAACTCAGTTAATTTCTATAATAAATACAATATTCAGATCATAATCCAGGGAGATAAAAGGGAAAGCGTTGTGATCTTGTTCACAGTCAATTTAGTAAGTTAATTGACGAAGGATGAAACGGGCTGCTTTACCGATTAACATACAGCCGAGCATTGTTACGCTGGGGTATCATTTAAAAGAATTCCTTATAACAAGTGTCAATTTAATATCCTTGCAAACTATCATTGATAAATATTTATTAAATATATCAGTCTGTCGTAGAGGAGAGTTCGGGAGTGTTTAATCATCCAGGTATGTATCCTGGACAGGCACTGCTAAAATTATTATTATAAAATATATACCTAAAATTTGTAAAGAAGTTGACTCCAGTAAACGTTTGGTGATATCGTCAAGATTTTTGTTAAATTGTCACCCATCAAACATCGTAACATTTCAAACCTTTAACCTTGTGCAGTATTCCTATAATGTGAGCAACCACTACTGCAGAATGAACAGCCATTACATACATTAGAGTATACAGTGAAAATGTCGTTGGAGATAAAGAATTGATAACGACAACGCACATTTGTAAACAATATAATATATTGTAATACATATTAATGACTTGTCAGAATCTATCAAATCAGCAGTATTCCTATTCGCGGACGATACTACATCCACAGAGATAATTTTAACCTACATGAAGATCTGGATCAGCTACAAACTTGGTCAGATACATGGCTTTTGAAATTCCATCCAGGACAAATGCAAAGATCTTACACTAGGAAAACAAATGAATACCGTATAAAGATACCGATGAAGGAAGGGTTAAAGTCGTATTGGAGAACATTAAAAAAGTAAAGGATCTTGGAGTAATTACAGATGACAAACTTAAATTTAGTGACCACATACACGATTCGGTCAACAAAGCAAACAAAATAATGGGAACAATTAGAAGAACGTATACCTATTCAGATGCAACAACTTTTTGTCCCTTGTAAAAGGCTCTCGTGAGACCATATCTAGAATACGGAGCGAGCATATGGAATCCATATCAACAAAAGGACATCAACGAAGTCGAAAACGTACAACGTAGAGCAACAAACCAGATACCAGGAATGAAAGATTTGAGCTACAAAGAAAGATTAAACATTCTAAATTTACCAACTTTAAAACATAGAAGATTACGAGGAGACATGATACAAGTATACAAACTGACACATGGATGCTATGACACATCTATAACAGAAGGGTTCTTAAATATAACCAATAACAAACGAACAAGAAGTCATAGTCTTCCACTTGAAAAGGGAATACATAGACTTAACTTGAGAAAGTATGCTTTTAAGGAAAGAGTGGTCAAACATTGGGACTCCCTGCCAAAATATGTCGTCACATCACCAACAATAAAAACATTTGAAGCCCGGCTGGATAAGCACTGGGGACAACCGGAATGCTACTACAATCATGAACTTGACAATAATGAACTTATTCACTGTCGTGGTGTCAGCCTAGAGTCTGACTAAACATATGATCTGGATATATAGGCATTAGCCTGCGTCCAGTATTATTATATTATTATATTAAATTATTACAAGCTTTACCGAACATAATCTTACAGTGTACGTGAATGAAGAAAGTATTTTCGTACAAGTATCAGCTGTACGTTTTTGTTTTTCGAAAGCACTGTCAACTCAACCACACTTCGTCCAACCATGCTCTTCGTCTTCATTGATAGTGTCGTATTTCTTTTTGTTTGTCAGATGCATCTGTTCCTATCTTTCAATAGTCTCTTTCAGCTTCTTTCTTGTCTAGTCTTAGCTTGTGCCTCTGTTTTCGTCAGCCAATATTGTTTATCGCGGCTACCTGACATTTGCGCTTCCCGTTCTATTTTTATACGAGAAATCACGTGATTTTTTTTCGAATCATGTGACCACTATCCTGCTCCCGGTTCCGTGCCGATTCGCAAGAAAACATAAGAAATGTTTTTTTAACATAGAAAACGATAATAAAAATATAATTATGGTACTGATGTGCTTAGTAATAAATCTTGATATTACATAAATATGTTATTGTTTGATAATCTAAACTGTTAAGGTTAAAAAGATTATAGAAAATATTTCATGTCGTACCATGTTGATATTCCTATAATTAGTCGAATGGCGGCGGCGAAATTGAGCAGACGAACACCAAATTTAGCGGAAAATGCCGTTTTAAGGTACTTTCCGCTTAATTGACACAACTGAGACCTTGATTTTTCTTCTTAGAATAACATTTGCCTTCAGAAAACGTATTTCATTTGGAATTTGGTCCAAACACGAGCTAATTATTATTATTATGTAAGATTATGTTTTAATTATAACATACTCATATTCTTAGGAATTTTGAATTTGAAGGGAGAATTTAATGTTGGTAGAAAGTGGATTTTAAAGCTTGACTGAGCGAAACTTTGACTGGGCGAAGATCTGATGTTTCACCAAGAAAATGAATTATCACCATAAAATTAAAATGCTCACCCTACCTACCTATCTCACTGTGATCCTCGTGTACCTACCTACCTATCTCCCTGTGATCCCTGTGTACCTACCTATCTCCCCGTGTACCTACCTATCTCCCTGTGATCCCTGTGTACCTACCTATCTCCCCGTGTACCTACCTATCTCCCTGTGATCCTTGTGTATCTACCTATCTCCCTGTGATCCCTGTGTACCTACCTATCTCTCTGTGATCCCTGTGTACCTACCTATCTCCCTGTGATCACTGTGTACCTACCTATCTCCCTGTGTACCTACCTATCTCCCTGTGTATCTACCTATCTCCCTGTGATCCCCGTGTACCTACCTATTTCCTGTGATCCCTGTGTACCTACCTATCTCCCTGTGATCCCTGTGTACCTACCTATCTCCCTGTGATCCCTGTGTACCTACCTATCTCCCTGTGATCCCTGTGTACCTACTTATCTCCCTGTGATCACTGTGTACCTACCTATCTCTCTGTGATCCCTGTGTACCTACCTATCTCCCTGTGATCCCTGTGTACCTACCTATCCCCCTGTGATCCATGTGTACCTACCTATCCCCCTGTGATCCCTGTGTACCTACCTATCTCCTTGTGATCCCTGTGTACCTACCTATCTCCTTGTGATCCCTGTGTACCTACCTATCTCCCTGTGATCCCTGTGTACCTACCAATCTCCTTGTGATCCCTGTGTACCTTCCTATCTCCCTGTGATCCCTGTGTACCTACCTATCTCCCTAAGATCCCCGTGTATCTACCTATCTCCCCGTGATCCCTGTGTACCTACCTATCTCCCTGTGATCCCTGTGTACCTTCCTATCTCCCTGTGGTCCCCGTGTACCTACCTATCTCCCTGTGATCACTGTGTACCTACCTATCTCCCTGTGATCCCTGTGTACCTACCTATCTCCCTGTGATCCCTGTGTACCTTCCTATCTCCCTGTGATCCCTGTGTACCTACCTATCTCCCTGTGATCCCTGTGTACCTTCCTATCTCCCTGTGATCCCTGTGTACCTACCTATCACCCTGTGATCCCTGTGTACCTACCTATCTCCCTTTGATCCCTGTGTACCTACCTATCTCCCTGTGATCCCTGTGTACCTTCCTATCTCCCTGTGATCCCTGTGTACCTACCTATCTCCCTGTGATCCCTGTGTACCTACCTATCTCCCTGTGATCCCTGTGTACCTACCTATCTCCCTTTGATCCCTGTGTACCTACCTCACAAATCAAACACAGTGTTAACTTCTCAGAGTTTTATCTCAAAGGATTTTAATTTCTAATTTTGTGTAAATATTTTACCAATTAAATCATAATAATATTAAATCTATCACTTGTAAAAAAAATACATTTATATCCATATAATGACCTACAAACCCGCGACCCTCAAACAGACATTTATGGTTTGGTTGACGCTAGGCCAGGTTTTTAACATTTTATCTTTATCCTTAAAGGATATGAACCAATTATCATGTTCATTGTTGTCATTTTTGTCATCAAGATTTAATCGGGAAATCGACTTGTATGCAGAGGAAGGCGAAGCGTTTTTGGGTCCACGCATAGACACCCTATGTTTGTCTCTAGCCAAGTCAAGAAAGTATGAAGATCACCATCTACCTCACTCGTAGTGAACAAAAAGTTAACAAAATCGGTAGGTAATACTTATATATGGAACTTTAAGAATGGCGACTATTGTTAAAAGAATATAACGTTCATGTAAATGAATGTTTGTCTTGTAGGAAACTTTGGATAAGTGTCCGTCAACAAGATAGAACCATACAGAAAATTCTAATCCCTAGTACAGGCTCTGGAATACCAGTTTTGGTAGTTTGGTATGTATGTCCCGAGGATAGGCACAATGACTATCGTCACATTAAAATGATTACATTTCCACGAGGATTGGTAATTGGGTGACAAATTTTGTTTTCATTATTTAAGTAGTGTTTAACTATTAAAAAAAAACACAAAAGAGAAAAAAAAAAGACCAATAGTAAGGAAGATTTGTTGATATTCAACAAATAGGGAACTTACTTCTAAGGTAAGGGGCAACGGTCGTATTTGATTTTGTTCAAGTATCATTTCAGCTTCACAAAACACAAAACATTAGAAAAGAGGGACATTTTCCAGATATATAGCGTCACCATAAGACGACAAATTAAAGGTCACAACAACTAAGTCTAAATCAAAGAGCGAACGCAAACATGAGATCGTCAAAATTTGAAAAAAAATCCAGGTGTGCCAAACATCAAGTCATCCTCATCACCACAGTCAGAGGTTGACCCTCCCGTATAAGGGGGTTGTATACACCAGTAAGCATTCTCCATGATCACAGGGACTACTTATCTGTTCTATCTCGAATGTAAACGTTTATTCACTCACAAATCAAACACACTGTTCTCAGGGTTTATTTCAAAGGCTATTTTTATTGATCAACCTTATATGAATTATTTCATGATTATATTAAAATCAATCACTTGTAAAAACGCTTAAAAGTTTTATATCCATATAATGACCTACAAATGGAGATTTGTGATGTTAATGTATTAAAGATTAAAGCATTAACGACTCATGGTATTTCTCCGCGCACCTGATGTACACTGACTTAAAAGGTTTAAGGATATGAACCAATTATCCTGATGATTATATTTATATTGTTTGAGATCTGATTTTATCATACATATTAATAAAATAATTCAACAGGGCGTTCATTTTCCTTACTTTTATATTAAATGTTTGGGGTTTTTATGAGCACGTCTTACCCTTGTTGGGTATTAAAACACCTTAAAATGTAAACGTGTGCATCCAGACTGTCATACTTTGTTCATTTATTGAGATAGAGAACGAAAAAAAAAAATCAATCTCTTTGTACATTTTTTTTCTTGATCTCACATTGTCGTCCGAAAAGCACAAACATATCTTATCTAATTGTACTCAGGATAATTCGTTAGATGTTGAACGTGTCCCTAGTTATAATATTACCCTAGAGTTACAGTTCAGAATTAGTATCAGTGGCTAGTTGTGAATGAACTGTAGAAAATTCATATTCAGCTTGAAAAGATTCTGAAACTGCTTTAAATTATATGATATATCTAACATAACCTGTATACAACACCGGTAAATATTGTACAGTGGACTCCACTTAATATCACCCCTGTTAATATCACATTCCTCTTTATATCATGTTTTTCCCAAGCACCATCTTTCTCTCTATATATTATTTGGTTAATATCATGTATTTTGAGGTGAATTCCTCCCAATATCATGTTTTTTTTAACCAATCACATAAAATATCCAGAAAATGATATCATTTCCATTGATTGCAGATACAACTTTTACGAAATGTTGCAAATAAAATAAAAAATAACCCCAAAAATGATTTTAATTGAAATAATATAATCTATATATTGATACATCTTCATATTTACATTGAATAGCTTACTTTTAGTTATGGAGATTGGAAATGCATTATTTTGAGTGGTAAAACATGTTTCTTTTAATGTCACATTCCTGTTAATATCATGTTTTTGTCTGACAAATGCAACATGATATAAAGAGGAGTACACTGTATTACTAAACAAACAAGGTCACTGGGGAAATATCACATTAGCTTGGCATACGTTATATCGTAAATTTCCTACATCGTACATTGTCTGTACCTGCATTAACACAATAAATACGATGCAATCAAACCAAAACCAACAACAAAAACACAAAAAATTGATATGCAAAAGTCCCGACAAAAAAAAATTGTTGTTCTATCTTGGCCGACGACTACAATCTAATAAAGAAAACAAATTGTAGATATAGTGAAATTTTTAAACCTCTTTCGAATAATTTTTAATTCACTAAAGCCTACTATGGAGTTTTTGGTTTTATAATTGTATTTATTATTTACATTCGTATATATCTCAAAACACATTATGGCCAAGCGATAAAGAAAAAGACACACTTTTTAGTCACAGCAAACAAACAAATCATGAAGACTTTTCTCAACGGTATGTTTCAGAACCTATTCTTATCAAGATTTATTTGTTTTCATCCTCGGAATACAATACTATTACAGTATATAAATTACAAATATTAGACTTAGATTAACGCACTTATGATAACAAGCAAATGTATGTGAAAAAATAATCACATTAACATTAATTTTCTGAGCAGCCACCTTCTTACATGCATGTTCCCTGAAGAACTGTTGCACTCTTGTTTGTTGTATCAATGTAAGGTTGTGTTTTGTGTTGTTGGGGGATATCGTTGTTTGGCCTAGACCTGTATTCGTGCACCTCACCAGTGCTTGTCATGATTTGTTTCATTTAAAATTTGACCAGCCTATATTGATTGGCCGATCATGAGGAGGACAATGCGATGGTCTTTCTGTGTATGTATACAGCAATATCACTTTCTAACGTTAATGACACTGATCACTATATATTTATATTTGTTACTCATAACACCCAATTAGAAAGAGGACACGTGCAAACAAGTGCGTGTACTGTCAGTAACTAAAGCCCTCTCTACTTTAAATATGATTTTAATGCATATATCTAGATGAAAGACAATAGCCGCACTTTCTTATGAGACATAACTTCGCCTTGACGTATTGACGAGTGCGTGTTGTTTAAAAATCACAATTGAACAAATTTACCAATAACTTTTTGTATATACTGGAAATTGGAATCGAAAACAAAATAATGGTGATTAGTAACGATCATGTATCGTCAGGTACTGTCTTTACAGTGTACGTATCAATTAAACAGCGTGATAGTCACACCAGTTAGGCAGAACAATCACAAAGATCCCTTTGTCATTTATACACAATTCAGCTCCATGACAGGTTGTCTAAATTCCGCCTGCTAATTCACTGTGATACTTCTATATCTTGATATCATAATTTCACTTTCTAATTATCTGGGAATGAGTCAGTCTCCCGCGATGGGTCTCTAAAGCATGTTTTTCTTTATTTCTTTTCTAATTCAGATAAAAGAGAAATTGATAGAGAAATTATAATACCTTATAATTGTCTGAGATGTTTACCTGTCTGTTTTAAGATAAGCAATCAGTAATTACCATCCGAAGATCTGGAGAAAATGTGTCATTGTTCGGGTTCGTAATTAGAAAATGACTTTGAATATTTCAGTCATTAAAGGTAAGCTATGTGATACATTATCCAGGTATTTCTTTATTTTAAAAACTCTTCATACACATGAAAAAAGACCACAAAACAAATTGTAATTGTCAGAACTTAATTATTTTAACGATTGACGGACCTCTTCTTAGATATTGTTGAAGTTGTTCAGACGGAAAAGGACAGAGCCATGACAAGCCCTAATTAAGGAGTATTTAAGTGTGAGACAAGGGTGCACGTGATTCACTATTGACAATATCAGTGAAAAAACACAAATTAAATCCACTGTCAGAAATAGAAAGTGTTCATTTATATCTTTATTTTTTAGTGTTAGATTCCATCACACGTGGCCAATCTTCACCCCTCCCGAAACATTGGAGGTAGTTAATTACAGGTGATTACAATACAGGTAACAAAGGAGAGAACTCACACCTTGATATGTCACTTGATGTCCCCCTACCATGATCGCGTGAATCAGGCCAGGCGGAGGGATAAGCATGCTGTTGTTGTATCAGATATGTTCCTTGTATTTTCTTTTTGTTAATAAATATTTGCTCTCATTACATTCTACGGATATTATATTGCATTTTAGAAGAAACTACATACATTATAGTATCATTTTGTATTCCATTTCTACTATGGGGTTTGAAATGTAGACTTTTTTCAGGAGACGAATTGATATAAGTACATTAATTTTTATATATTATGTACGTTTTACTTGTTTTCGTATCCTTAATATTCATGTATGTATTGACTGTATATTCGCAATGTATAGAATAAATACTGTTTAAACTATATATAAACATTTTAAACATATGACTTAATTTCTATAGTTTTATTTATATTCTAAATGTTGCGATTTATGTTTAAAATCTTGTTCATAATGTTGTATTTTATGTGCTTTAAATTGTAGCTTAATCTTGATTTGTATTCAATATCTTCTTATTTATATTCCGAATTATGTAATTAAATCTAGACTTTATATTGAGGTTCATTTTCACAAAACAAAATCATAATCCGAAATCAAAATGGAATAAACTACGGCAAAATATGAACAAAGAAAAGATTTACATAGTGACTCTTGTACAAGTACAAGAAAATAAGTCCAGGTGTTTCGGAAGAGGAAGCGTCTTCTTTTTTACCGACCACCCCCTCCATGTATAGAACTTGGTCTCATCCAACTAAATATCAAGTCCTCAAAATGAGAGCCGAGTAATCACTGTCTGTCACAACAAGTAAAATCACTAATGGGCATAAATTAAAACTTGCCCATAGTTCTGATCAGCCTTCATCTCTCGAATGCATGTTGTTAGTTTGTCAGTAGTCGACAAAACTATTGGCAAATATTTACAAATTGTGGTGTGTTTGTGAATGCATGTCCCGTTTGTTGTCTTTCTATTTGATATAAGATTTAAATAACATATTTTTAAATATGAAGTTCAAATTCAAATATAAAAGTGAACATATTCAAAGTCAACGCATAGCAGGAAGAGCAAGAAGACCGAACAATCTTTAAGGATGGGTAACGATAGGAATAAATACCAATAATTAAAAACAAATATTATCAAGAACTATAGAAACGAAACTTCACGACCAGGAACCGAAACATCACAATAACATCCAAGATAATAAAGGGACCGGCGGGATACATCAAAGGCCAGAGAAAATAAGGACATGGGAACGATAGAGATATAAACGAAATACAAAGTGAGCATGTCTCAATATACAGTGTCTATGATAGTATATAACTCTCTCTCTCTGGTAACTGGAAAAAAATCTGATTTCTTAAATCATATCCATTCGCACACTAGTTGTGCATCTTATTTAGAAAATGGTATCGTTAGTACAGGTACAAATGAGGAGCAGATGTAACAAGTTGTGCACATAAACATTACAACATTGACGCCACTATGTATCATAAGAGGAAAGGAAAATTATTATGATTATGATATTTGATGTTGTCGGCCCTATTCCATTTTAAGTTTCCAAAAAAGTATAGGACTTAATGCTGTAACTTTAAACAACTACTACAGCGAACGTTAACCCTGTCACGAGACTACATTAACCAATCATATCTTTTAGTTAACTTTCGTTCTTCACGTTCAGGATTGACAATACACACAATACATTAAATACATGTGACACAAAACCGCTGACATATCTTACCACTTTTTTTGTTTTCGTTATATAAACCACAGACAACTGCATACATTATATCAACAGTATACTCCAAACAATGAATATGTTTTGTAGTAGCTTGATTTATATCCTACCAAACAATGAATGTTTGTAGAACTTACTTATATATTTGTGTAACACTAATACCCATTACTACTAAATAATTGAGCATTTATAATCATCTGTCTTGAAAAAATACAATAATATCACTTTTTTCCCCCAAAAATTAACGTTTGCTTTAAAAATGCTTTTGTTTGTTTTTAACACAAATACGAATTGAAAACTTATTCTATGGGCTTTTGAAAACGTGTTTTTTTTTGTTTACATAAAGTGACATGTTTCTCGATTCTTAAACTACTGAAAACAAAACACTACAGGAAGATCTCAAACAAGTTTTTTAATTGTTGTTTATGTTCAACAAAGCTAGGCTTTATTACTCATACTGGACCAATCAATCTTATTTTTATATTATTATAATATTTACAAAAAAAAAAAAAAAAAACTAAACACTATTTCTTATCAATAGGAAGTAACGATGCGTATTTCGAATTGTGTCTATGTTACCCATGTCTCTCTTAGACTGGTGGTGACGGAATAATTTCTCGGGTCTGTCCGATGATATCACAAAAAATATCAGAGTCAAAGCGTCAACGAAACCATAATCCGAACTCAAAATATAATAATTTGTGGGAAACATTTGAACAAAGGAAAGATTAACACGTAGAATTTTGAAAAGCTACAAAATAATAAAACCAGGTGTTCCGGAAAAGCAAGCGTCATCTGCTTCATCGACGCACCCGCCATGTAATAACTCTCAAAACTTTCCTCTCGATACTTTAGAAAAAAGATAATTGCCTTCTATCCTTACGTGTCAATATTTTAGTCAGACATTTTCAAATTAAAAAAAACAAACAAACAAACAAAAATGTTAAAACACAAATAAGTTTTTATCATTTGTCTTTCTGACACCACATAACTCTTCTGACATTGTCTAAGTGAATTCTAATTATTAAAGCATACTGTTGTAGGAATAAGTGATTTGACCGAACCATCTTCTACATCGCCCCGATAAAGGACCAGACATGATTCGGTGTTAAAAATACCCTACCCGGCCAGACGTCATTACAATTAACCTTAGGTATAAACCACTACCGTTCCCAGACCTCTGACTTGTAGTGGTCAACCACCGAAAGGTCACCCTAAAATCATCCAATAATTGATGAGTTCGTCCGACGGTTGGCCCACGTGACTGTCCTAGCCCGTCCTAGGCTCAGCGATACCAGAGTTCTATGTTTGATGTGATGGCTCAATATTGTGTATGACTGGTAACATTGTTAGTTAGACAGGTGTGTTTGTTGCAATCATATAACTAATATTGTCCCTTTATACATTGTAAGGTGGATGAAAGTATTTCTAAAACTAGCTGGTCCGCGTCATGATCAGACGTACTTATCTACCCTGTATATATTTAATAATCTTATTGTGTTATTGTGGCAGTGTGCAATGTCTCGTGTTTCGTCCGCCAAAGCACGGTTTTGCGACTGATGTATATTTGTTAAAATGATTAAGTTTTACTTTAAGATATATAAAAATTCTCCAAATAAAGTTAATACGCGTGTAAAACCCGTTTCCATTATTTGGAAAATTCTTGTCAGGAAGGATGTTAAGATTTCTGATGTCCGTGATTAGGTTGTTACGTGTAATTACCGGTGTTTTATCTATAACAATACCTTCTTTCCCTGATATTGGCTGCTTCCATACACTAGTCACCTGCTGTAGGTATGCATAATTCAACTACTTGTTTTCTTTGTGTTGACTTAGGGCTATGACACCTTCATCTAATTTTGCATGTCTAATTTTTGGTACTTCATGTTTTCATTTAATCGTCATCCGCGTGAGGCATTCTCCTTTTAAGTCCGTATTACACCACAAACCATATTGTACAGCATCACCCAATCTACCTCATCGCCATTGTTTACATATTGATAACAATTCAATTATGTTTTCCACGAAACAGTGGTAACTGATACCTATTAATGATTGGCGTCCATTTAAACTGTGTTTATTGATTTGATGGATCGTTCTCAATGTGTGTAATTATATTACTACGGTCGACTGCGGGGTCAATAGACCTTGGCAGTCATTAAGAATCAAGTGTCAAGCTGTCGTAATATTTTAACATTAATTTGTCATTACCAATTAACTACTCTGATTTTTGAATATTCATCTAGTTTTGTTTCCATGGCAATGCTGAAGATTTGAAAAGTGTACTCGTTACACATGAATCTTGAGAAAATTTATTCACAAAATAAATTGTAAAATGTTAACAATAAAACTAGTTATTAAGTGCTTTAATGTCATCGTTAATTTCATGCTTTCAATTTTTCTACATCAAAGTAATACTTGATGTAATTTCTAAAACACAAAACCTGGGAAATTGTACTACTAGCATTGATTTAGGTCAAATATATATTTATGGCGATATTATGTACAATCTTTCAAAAATGCAAAAACAGACAACAACAAAAAGACTAAAAATTGATACTTGCTTAAATCGAAAAAAAATCTTCAAAATAAAGAAAAATGTAATATGTTTGTTAAATTAATGCCTTCTCTGGTATTTATTTTATATGATATGGATTTTATTTCTAATATTTCTTGAGCGGCAGTGTAGTATATATGTACAAAATCATATTTTTTATTATATCCGCTTTATATAAGTTATTATAGCATGCAAGACGGTGAGAATCTTAGCAAACCACAACAATTTATAAGGATACAGCAAGGCCAAAATAAGGATACAGCAAGGCCAAAATAAGGATACAGCAAGGCCAAAATAAGGAATTTGAATTATTTTTTCTGTAAGCGAATTGAATATTCAAATTCATGATTTCCTTTTTCAGATAATTGAACAATTATTTATATTTCTTTGCGATCAAAGCTTTCGATTCCTACTGTTTTAATATTCATATCAGAACGACGCACGCGCAGCACCAGTATCCAACAAATATGAAGCAAGGACGACAGTGGTCATGTGTGGCACTGACGTGGACTCGTTCTTTTCCCGCGTGATTGGCGCCGATACCATCTCCACTCCAAGGTGTCACATGCATATGTATTTGGCACATGTAAAAACAAACGCAGTTAATTTTCTCAAATAATTAATATCTAATAGAATTCAAATCAACGTTTTGTTGGTGGTTACTTATGTCCTGACAGGATCCAATAGTCTGTACATATTTAAGCAGGCATTGTGCAGTACTTTGTCGTGACTGGGCGACCGCATGCGCACCCCTTGTTAGGTCTCCACACAAGGGCGACGCCACTACATACAGGTGCGCGGTAACAAAGCAACAGATATATTTCTTTCTTGTAAAAAACAAGACACACGTTAGTGTTGTGAAGTCAACAATATTCTATAGTTTCATAATTGTATTAAATTATAAAATAAGATGAAACTTAATTTCCTTTTTGAATATTTCATTTGAAATGTTTGTTAGTTTGCAACCTATCATATGAGATTGATAACCGCCATAAATAAAGTATGTTACTCATTTTTCCTTAAAAGAATGATTTATTTAATCCGTTCAACATATAAATCAACATTAGACTGTATCAACTCCATTGTGTGTAGTAAACAAACCAGGTTCACAAGCAATATACATTGAATTCATACTTTAAAATCGTGAAGTCTCTTAATATCTTTGGTGAATTAACCATCAAGTTTCTATATTATTTTATTAACCTATAATTCTTATTTATTAACTTACAATTTCCCATATCATTTTATCAACCTATAATTTGTTATATTATTATAGAGCAACCTAAAGTTTGCAATATGATATTATTCACTTTTGATGAAACTATGAATCTAGACGTCTTTTTAAAGTAAAATAGAAGTTTACAAGAAAGGGTCACTAAGCAGGGATAAATCTCAACTGATAGGCGACACTTGACAAGTAAACGTTTACTGACGACGTGTTACAGTCTACTGACATCTACACTGTGTACAGATATGCTAAACTGTGTCACTGTTTGTGTCAGATGTGTCAACATATTATCCCCAAACGTGTATACGTATAAAATATGTTTTACCGGCGACATGAAGAATCGATGAGAAAGAAAGGACAACATGAACATTTTGTCATAAACTATATTGTTTATGTCCTGTATTATCCGTCTCCCTTTTTTAAAAGATATATTTTGTTTATCAAAGTGATTTGATAATTTTTCACGTAAGTAAAATTAGACAAGGGGCCTGCTCGTTCTTGTGGAACAATTTGTTTTACAAGTTCTTAATGTGATATTTCGGGAACAAAACTTGGCGGATGCGCAAATATCTATGAAGACTTTGCAAGGCTTGGTCAGGGCTCGCCTGAGAGCGTCATCAAATTACTAGATACGACCTTATTTCAATACCGAACAGCAGAGGTCCAACACGTTCAATCGTTTAAACGAAAATTGTCCTGATGCATCAAGAACCACTTTCTATATAGGTAACAGATGTATGTATTTAGCAGTGTTAAATTATCTTTTCGATAATGACATCAGTGACCTGCTAATAAAGAACTGTTTTCTATACAGTTTTATTTCTTTCTCTTTAAAATGAACTAACAACAATTTTCGATACATATTTTACCATTACATTACAACAGCAGATGACTGGTCATACAGCACACTTCATGTCAAAATGGTGAACAGCAAAATGGATGATTTCACTATAACAAAGTGATGCTGATCTAGTGTGTTTGGCAAATAAGGCGTTATAACGATTTAAGTAAATAAGAGAATACCGAAGCGTTAACAAAATCATAATCCAAACTCAAAATCGATTAAACCAGGGGCAAAATATGAACAAAGGAAAATTGTGGAGAAAATTATTTTATATCATGTCAATGTTAACTCAGCATAAATGCGTTTTTCGTATGGTATAAGCGAACACATTAACGATATTAATCTTTCTGGTATATAAATATATATTATTTAACAAGAAATAAGGAATATTTTGGGTGTGCTTTACATTGATAAAACACAAACACAAAAGCTGCTTCCAGATTGGTCAGTTTAGAATTAAATTATTCCTTGCAGTATCACCTACAACAGGTTTCCTTATATCTATTTAGAGACGTAATGCCATTCTAATGCCCTTAGCAACCGCTACATGCGTTCATATCGATTTGAACTTCATTTTGAGAAGAAAAACATGATTAAAGACGACTTATGAATGGTTCGTGTAGTGACTTTTAAAATACGCTGTTTAAGTGGTATACATGTTTTATTATATAGTATCTCTGTTTCTCCTGTCGATTCATCCAATCTTAAACTCCCAAGCCATTCACATCCTTATCATTTCCATCAACATGTTATTGATTGGCCCAGTGAAAAGGTACCAAGTATCAATTTCTTGAGGCATGCGCTCCAAAAATGGTACCTGGAGAAGGAAACTGATATGTTTCACAAATCCTGAAAATGTGTCCATGATCAAATACGTTATACCTGTCACTCACGTGTTTCTCACTGCATAGTGTCGAGATAATTTCGTGTAGTCTTCCATTTTATCATTTACCTTCAGCATTTAAACTAACTCTGATATAATCAAGGAATGCTTTCTTTTGTCCTGACGTTAAAAGTGACAATTGGCATAATTGTTACTGAGCCGCCTACTGATAACGCCAAGATTGTTCTATTCATCGACAATTTCATTCGACATATCATGAGACATCAAGTTGGATCAGCCATTGTGTGTTTACTCGTTTATTGCTATTGGCTCTGTCAATTTACCTTCATTGAATCAGATTAATAGAAATCAGCCAAACACGGCACTGTATCGACCCTAACACAATAGTCTATGTCTTCTCCGGAAAACATTGACAAAAATATCTATAACGCTGTCAGAACAATGCCTTAGCAATGCTGCCAATCTGTCCCCTGCCAACCTGGGGTGGAGTACACTGTCACACAGATACCCAGCTACACACTACTGGATAATGTAGCGTTTTGATCAGTACCAATTAATAGGGGCGATCGTTAATTGATCGATAGCTAACGTCGGTGTCAGGTGAGGGGTCGAGTGGCCGCCACAGAGGTTAGGACTAGGGACCGGCCCTCCTAATTGGTGTTCAGTGAGTTGAATGTCTTATCGCCCCTGATCGGTCTGTCTGCCCAGTATCACCTACCACATACAATCCGGATTGTAAACTTATACCAATAACCGATAAATCAGACCACACTCTCCTCCGGCCCGGCGCCAGGGGCGACCAGACCGCGAGGGGAGGGAGGGGCTTGGGATTAATCAGGCTCGTCACGGCAGAGTGAAAAATGTAAAATGTCCATCCCTAATTCAGGGGTATGTCGTATCAAATCCTAGGCTTTGATCTACTATCATAGATGCATGGGTAGATAATATCAGCTGTAGTCATAATGTCACGTAGCCACGATTAAATACGATGAATTATAATATCATAAAGAGAGAATTTGTTCCCAACGATTCAACCCTATCTATTAATATTTCATATTATCGAAACCAGACAACCACTACTAAAGACATCAAGTCAAAGTTAGGTTGAGTAGCGAACTGATGTGATATTTCTGATGTTGCTACGCTTACAAAACTATATTTTGAAAATAAAACTAACTGTAAAGTCTATAAAATCTCCCGACACAGCAAGTTAGTCAGAAATTAAGAAGTTGAATTTGTTATGAAATGTCAACTTTCAGAAATGGGAAGAATACAAAACATATTTCTAAATGTCTATGAATACATTACATAACAAGGAAAGGAAGGCGACACAGAGAGGCGTGGTAACTGTTGATGCAATAAGAAAACACAAATGGAAGATGGAAAATGTATCGTAGAAAGTGTTTAAATTGAAGGAAACAACACAGGATGTTATATAAGGAAGACACGATATGCTTATGATAAATGGACGACAAGATGGGCGGACGCAGAGTGAAGACAGAACATATGATGAAGGGGAACGAAAACACGATCCAAAACATACCAGGCATACAAACCAGGTTATGTTTAGTGAAAACAACGGTTAAACGAGCGAACTAATACAGTGTATTATATAAAGTATCTGAGTACTAATACAGTGTATTATATAAAGTATCCCTGTACTAATACGGTGTATTATATAAAGTATCTGAGTACTAATACAGTGTATTATATAAAGTATATGTGTACTAATACGGTGTATTATATAAAGTATATGTGTACTAATACAGTGTATTATATAAAGTATCTGTGTACTAATACGGTGTATTATATAAAGTATCCCTGTACTAATACAGTGTATTATATAAAGTATCCCTGTACTAATACAGTGTATTATATAAAGTATCCCTGTACTAATACGGTGTATTATATAAAGTATCCCTGTACTAATACGGTGTATTATATAAAGTATCTGTGTACTAATACAGTGTATTATATAAAGTATCCCTGTACTAATACGGTGTATTATATAAAGTATCTGAGTACTAATACAGTGTATTATATAAAGTATATGTGTACTAATACGGTGTATTATATAAAGTATCCCTGTACTAATACAGTGTATTATATAAAGTATCTGTGTACTAATACAGTGTATTATATAAAGTATCCCTGTACTAATACGGTGTATTATATAAAGTATATGTGTACTAATACGGTGTATTATATAAAGTATCCCTGTACTAATACAGTGTATTATATAAAGTATCCCTGTACTAATACGGTGTATTATATAAAGTATCCCTGTACTAATACGGTGTATTATATAAAGTATCCCTGTACTAATACAGTGTATTATATAAAGTATCTGAGTACTAATACGGTGTATTATATAAAGTATCCCTGTACTAATACAGTGTATTATATAAAGTATCCCTGTACTAATACAGTGTATTATATAAAGTATCCCTGTACTAATACAGTGTATTATATAAAGTATCCCTGTACTAATACGGTGTATTATATCAAGTATCTGTGTACTAATACGGTGTATTATATAAAGTATCCCTGTACTAATACAGTGTATCATATAAAGTATCCCTGTACTAATACGGTGTATTATATAAAGTATCCCTGTACTAATACGGTGTATTATATAAAGTATCTGTGTACTAATACGGTGTATTATATAAAGTATCTGTGCACTAATACAGTGTATTATATAAAGTATCCCTGTAATAATACGGTGTATTATATAAAGTATCCCTGTACTAATACGGTGTATTATATAAAGTATCCCTGTACTAATACGGTGTATTATATAAAGTATCTGAGTACTAATACAGTGTATTATATAAAGTATCCCTGTACTAATACAGTGTATTATATAAAGTATCCCTGTACTAATACAGTGTATTATATAAAGTATCCCTGTACTAATACAGTGTATTATATAAAGTATCCCTGTACTAATACGGTGTATTATATAAAGTATCTGTGTACTAATACAGTGTATTATATAAAGTATATGTGTACTAATACGGTGTATTATATAAAGTATCCCTGTACTAATACAGTGTATTATATAAAGTATCCCTGTACTAATACAGTGTATCATATAAAGTATCCCTGTACTAATACGGTGTATTATATAAAGTATCCCTGTACTAATACAGTGTATTATATAAAGTATCCCTGTACTAATACGATGTATTATATAAAGTATCTGTGTACTAATACAGTGTATTATATAAAGTATCCCTGTACTAATACAGTGTATTATATAAAGTATCCCTGTACTGATACGATGTATTATATAAAGTATCAATGTACTAATACAGTGTATTATATAAAGTATCCCTGTACTAATACGATGTATTATATAAAGTATCTGTGTACTAATACAGTGTATTATATAAAGTATCTGAGTACTAATACAGTGTATTATATAAAGTATCTGAGTACTAATACGGTGTATTATATAAAGTATATCTGTACTAATACAGTGTATTATAAAAAGTATCCCTGTACTAATACGATGTATTATATAAAGTATCCCTGTACTAATACGGTGTATTATATAAAGTATCCCTGTACTAATACAGTGTATTATATAAAGTATCTGTGTACTAATACGGTGTATTATATAAAGTATCCCTGTACTAATACAGTGTATTATATAAAGTATCCCTGTACTAATACAGTGTATTATATAAAGTATCCCTGTACTAATACAGTGTATTATATAAAGTATCCCTGTACTAATACAGTGTATTATATAAAGTATCCCTGTACTAATACAGTGTATTATATAAAGTATCCCTGTACTAATACAGTGTATTATATAAAGTATCCCTGTACTAATACAGTGTATTATATAAAGTATCCCTGTACTAATACAGTGTATTATATAAAGTATCTGTGTACTAATACGGTGTATTATATAAAGTATCCCTGTACTAATACGGTGTACTATATAAAGTATCTGTGTACTAATACAGTGTATTATATAAAGTATCTGTGTACTAATACAGTGTATTATATAAAGTATCCCTGTACTAATACAGTGTATTATATAAAGTATCCCTGTACTAATACAGTGTATTATATAAAGTATCCCTGTACTAATACAGTGTATTATATAAAGTATCCCTGTACTAATACGGTGTATTATATAAAGTATCTCTGTACTAATACGGTGTATTATATAAAGTGTCCCTGTACTAATACAGTGTATTATATAAAGTATCTCTGTACTAATACGGTGTATTATATAAAGTATCCCTGTACTAATACGGTGTATTATATAAAGTATCCCTGTACTAATACAGTGTATTATATAAAGTATCCCTGTACTAATACAGTGTATTATATAAAGTATCTCTGTACTAATACGGTGTATTATATAAAGTATCTGTGTACTAATACAGTGTATTATATAAAGTATCCCTGTACTAATACAGTGTATTATATAAAGTATCCCTGTACTAATACAGTGTATTATATAAAGTATCCCTGTACTAATACAGTGTATTATATAAAGTATCCCTGTACTAATACAGTGTATTAAATAAAGTATCTCTGTACTAATACAGTGAATTATATAAAGTATCCCTGTACTAATACGGTGTATTATATAAAGTATCCCTGTACTAATACAGTGTATTATATAAAGTATCTGTGTACTAATACGGTGTATTATATAAAGTATCCCTGTACTAATACGGTGTATTATATAAAGTATCCCTGTACTAATACGGTGTATTATATAAAGTATATGTGTACTAATACGGTGTATTATATAAAGTATCTGTGTACTAATACAGTGTATTATATAAAGTATCTGTGTACTAATACAGTGTATTATATAAAGTATCCCTGTACTAATACAGTGTATTATATAAAGTATCCCTGTACTAATACAGTGTATTATATAAAGTATCCGTGTACTAATACGGTGTATTATATAAAGTATCCCTGTACTAATACAGTGTATTATATAAAGTATCCCTGTACTAATACAGTGTATTATATAAAGTATCTGTGTACTAATACGGTGTATTATATAAGGTATCCCTGTACTAATACAGTGTATTATATAAAGTATCCCTGTACTAATACGGTGTATTATATAAAGTATCCCTGTACTAATACGGTGTATTATATAAAGTATCCCTGTACTAATACAGTGTATTATATAAAGTATCTGTGTACTAATACAGTGTATTATATAAATTATCCCTGTACTAATACAGTGTATTATATAAAGTATCCCTGTACTAATACAGTGTATTATATAAAGTATCCCTGTACTAATACGGTGTATTATATAAAGTATCCCTGTACTAATACAGTGTATTATATAAAGTATCTGTGTACTAATACAGTGTATTATATAAAGTATCCCTGTACTAATACAGTGTATTATATAAAGTATCCCTGTACTAATACAGTGTATTATATAAAGTATCCCTGTACTAATACAGTGTATTATATAAAGTATCTGTGTACTAATACGGTGTATTATATAAGGTATCCCTGTACTAATACAGTGTATTATATAAAGTATCCCTGTACTAATACGGTGTATTATATAAAGTATCCCTGTACTAATACAGTGTATTATATAAAGTATCTGTGTACTAATACGGTGTATTATATAAAGTATCCCTGTACTAATACAGTGTATTATATAAAGTATCTGTGTACTAATACGGTGTATTATATAAAGTATCTGTGTACTAATACAGTGTATTATATAAAGTATCTGTGTACTAATACAGTGTATTATATAAAGTATCTGTGTACTAATACAGTGTATTATATAAAGTATCCCTGTACTAATACAGTGTATTATATAAAGTATCTGTGTACTAATACAGTGTATTATATAAAGTATCTGTGTACTAATACAGTGTATTATATAAAGTATCTGTGTACTAATACAGTGTATTATATAAAGTATCTGTGTACTAATACAGTGTATTATATAAAGTATCCCTGTACTAATACGGTGTATTATATAAAGTATCCCTGTACTAATACGGTGTATTATATAAAGTATCCCTGTACTAATACGGTGTATTATATAAAGTATCTGTGTACTAATACGGTGTATTATATAAAGTATCTGTGTACTAATACGATGTATTATATAAAGTATCTGTGTACTAATACGGTGTATTATATAAAGTATCTGTGTACTAATACAGTGTATTATATAAAGTATCCCTGTACTAATACGGTGTATTATATAAAGTATCCCTGTACTAATACAGTGTATCATATAAAGTATCCCTGTACTAATACAGTGTATTATATAAAGTATCCCTGTACTAATACGGTGTATTATATAAAGTATCCCTGTACTAATACAGTGTATTATATAAAGTATCCCTGTACTAATACAGTGTATTATATAAAGTATCTGTGTACTAATACAGTGTATTATATAAAGTATCCCTGTACTAATACAGTGTATTATATAAAGTATCCCTGTACTAATACAGTGTATTATGTAAAGTATCCCTGTACTAATACAGTGTATTATATAAAGTATCTGTGTACTAATACGGTGTATTATATAAGGTATCCCTGTACTAATACAGTGTATTATATAAAGTATCCCTGTACTAATACGGTGTATTATATAAAGTATCCCTGTACTAATACAGTGTATTATATAAAGTATCTGTGTACTAATACGGTGTATTATATAAAGTATCCCTGTACTAATACAGTGTATTATATAAAGTATCTGTGTACTAATACGGTGTATTATATAAAGTATCTGTGTACTAATACAGTGTATTATATAAAGTATCTGTGTACTAATACAGTGTATTATATAAAGTATCTGTGTACTAATACAGTGTATTATATAAAGTATCCCTGTACTAATACAGTGTATTATATAAAGTATCTGTGTACTAATACAGTGTATTATATAAAGTATCTGTGTACTAATACAGTGTATTATATAAAGTATCTGTGTACTAATACAGTGTATTATATAAAGTATCTGTGTACTAATACAGTGTATTATATAAAGTATCCCTGTACTAATACGGTGTATTATATAAAGTATCCCTGTACTAATACGGTGTATTATATAAAGTATCCCTGTACTAATACGGTGTATTATATAAAGTATCTGTGTACTAATACGGTGTATTATATAAAGTATCTGTGTACTAATACGATGTATTATATAAAGTATCTGTGTACTAATACGGTGTATTATATAAAGTATCTGTGTACTAATACAGTGTATTATATAAAGTATCCCTGTACTAATACGGTGTATTATATAAAGTATCCCTGTACTAATACAGTGTATCATATAAAGTATCCCTGTACTAATACAGTGTATTATATAAAGTATCCCTGTACTAATACGGTGTATTATATAAAGTATCCCTGTACTAATACAGTGTATTATATAAAGTATCCCTGTACTAATACGGTGTATTATATAAAGTATCCCTGTACTAATACGGTGTATTATATAAATTATCCGTGTACTAATACAGTGTATTATATAAAGTATCTGTGTACTAATACAGTGTATTATATCAAGTATCTGTGTACTAATACAGTGTATTATATAAAGTATCTGTGTACTAATACGGTGTATTATATAAATTATCCCTGTACTAATACAGTGTATTATATAAAGTATCTGTGTACTAATACAGTGTATTATATAAATTATCCCTGTACTAATACAGTGTATTGTATAAAGTATCTGTGTACTAATACAGTGTATTATATAAAGTATCTGTGTACTAATACAGTGTATTATATAAAGTATCCCTGTACTAATACGGTGTATTATATAAAGTATCCCTGTACTAATACGGTGTATTATATAAAGTATCCCTGTACTAATACGGTGTATTATATAAAGTATCCCTGTACTAATACGGTGTATTATATAAAGTATCCCTGTACTAATACGGTGTATTATATAAAGTATCTGTGTACTAATACGGTGTATTATATAAAGTATCTGTGTACTAATACAATGTATTATATAAAGTATCCCTGTACTAATACAGTGTATTATATAAAGTATCCCTGTACTAATACGGTGTATTATATAAAGTATCCCTGTACTAATACAGTGTATTATATAAAGTATCCCTGTACTAATACGGTGTATTATATAAAGTATCCCTGTACTAATACAGTGTATTATATAAAGTATCCCTGTACTAATACGGTGTATTATATAAAGTATCCCTGTACTAATACGGTGTATTATATAAAGTATCCGTGTACTAATACGGTGTATTATATAAAGTATCTGTGTACTAATACAGTGTATTATATCAAGTATCTGTGTACTAATACAGTGTATTATATAAAGTATCTGTGTACTAATACGGTGTATTATATAAATTATCCCTGTACTAATACAGTGTATTATATAAAGTATCCGTGTACTAATACGGTGTATTATATAAAGTATCTGTGTACTAATACGGTGTATTATATAAAGTATCTGTGTACTAATACGGTGTATTATATAAAGTATCTGTGTACTAATACGGTGTATTATATAAAGTATCTGTGTACTAATACAGTGTATTATATAAAGTATCCCTGTACTAATACGGTGTATTATATAAAGTATCTGTGTACTAATACGGTGTATTATATAAAGTATCTGTGTACTAATACGGTGTATTATATAAAGTATCCCTGTACTAATACAGTGTATTATATCAAGTATCCCTGTACTAATACGGTGTATTATATAAAGTATCTGTGTACTAATACAGTGTATCATACAAAATTAGCAATACTAGAAGTATCTCTGTACATCATTTAATCTTTAATGTTTTAATTTAGGAAATTGTTGTACTAAACTGGTTGATATTAGCATACCACTCGTGTTTGTCGCTATAAATAATGCAAGGCTTTACAACATGTAACCTGTTATGAAACTATCAACATATATTAGCTGCATAATAGGTACAAAAACATGCCATGAGCGCATAACTAATTAAACCACATTTGAATGATAATAACAACAAATGTACTGTCATCCTTTAATGATAGTTTCACGAAGAAATAGATCAGCAAGTATGCAGGTATCGAAAGCATCATAGAATTGGGAATGTTTATAAGTATGTCACGTTAGTGTCCCGGCCGGACCTGAAGCCACGGTTTACCTAAATCACATCGATACCTAAAAAAAACAGGTGTTGTCACGCAAACAACTTTACATAAATCAAACCAGTACCATTTTAATGAAAAGTCGTTGATAGAAAGATAACATTAACGTATCTGGAGACATATCTTTCATCTCTGACGATTTTGTTTGTGTGTTAAAGTACACAAACAGCCATTACTCCTTCTCGACTAGCATTGTTAGGCCCCTCGGAATTCAACATCGTCACTGTAAGTGTGAATAACTTAATTCTGTATGGATTGTTACGAATAAAAGCCGATATATTGTGATACACATTGAGAAGGTTTGTTACCGAGGCCGACGTAACACGATAAGACATGATACGCCGCCAGTATTATCTGATAGCGTTTCCAATAAAACAATCACACTCGAGGTGGATCTTCACGATAACCTCGCATCCGGGACACCGAAGCATGGCGAATCAACAATTAATACTTCATGGCGTATCATGCAAGGAAAGATTAATATCAAGTAGTCATGAAAAGGTTTAGTATCTATTTCACTCGTTTTTCAACGATAGAGGAAGTTTAAGAAAAGGAACTATAAAATGTAAAACGACATTCTAAATCCATTTGACAATTAGTTTTAAGATACCATCGGAATGTTGGTAAAAATAAGACTGACCCGCTGTTGATAATTAACACAATTTAATACAGCTGTTTGTACCGATTTTGGTCTAGTCTACAAAATGACTTGTATTATCTACACATCTAGACCACTTTTGTTCTAAAATATGTCAAAAGTAACCTTACTTATTTGTCATTGTTCGGTACGCAGGGTAGCTTGACGTATCACTTCATACCCTATTGTAGCATTGAGGCAACATATCCCAGCTCCGTGAACGGATAATACCATTGTGTGAACAGTAGCCGCGGACCATAGCCATTGAGACTAACGAACAGGTCACTGATGTCTTTCATGGACTGTCAACACCCTCTGTTCTACACGAGCGTGACAAATAAATTACTCGAAAATATTAAAGAGAATTATCGCCGACTTTACAGATGTCCTTTGTCTTATCTCCGGTAATATATAAGATCATCACGACTTGGTAAGTAAAAAAATCCGCGATTCTGGTCGATAAATCGTCGTAAACACAATCTGTTGACATCCTAGACCCTGATACCATCCCCTAATCAGTGCTCGCCTCGAAGGTTCACGGGATTGTAATAGTTGCACGACCCTGTGAGGCTTTCCATTGTTTCAGTCCAGTAATTGTCACACGTATTAGCTGATGTTCAGATGTGTATCTCTTTCTGATTCCAGCACACAACAGTCCCTCCAGATGTCTCCGACCTCAGCATACCTCACTGAAATAACGAGTCAAAGAATTGGCTGAAGTTCATTGAATCATGAACCCAAGTTTGTGTTCCGTACCTTTATTTCCAACCCGCAATAGAAAATCGGCATCAATTTGGCGAGATGAACGGATTGTTATCTAAACTTTAAAGTAAATACAAACAAATACAGTTTGGCATGTGGGATATCTGTTACCCCCAACCAAGATAGAGGGCATGGACTATTCTCAAATATACACCAACATCTATTACACTTCTTTCAAGGATAAATTAGGCCAGAAATATGACAAGATATGCAGATTATTATCGCGCGTCGATACCAATAAACAAATAAACAAATATTAGTTGGTTGTGTTGTATATAAAGGCCCTAGTGTACCCTGTGGAGATATATCTCTGTGAAGTTGCCTGTCTGATCAGATTATTGTCCTTTGTCCCTGCCTAATCAGGCTAGATTTGTGGTAATGCTAACACATGTTAAGTACGAGATTGAAAATTAAACAATGGTCTCATAGATGTCAAAGTCATCCGAAATTTGGATCTGCCAACTTTGCAGAAACGAGGATTGATTCTGTCTTGTCCATTACCTGACTGTTTCAGCACGCAATAAACTTAGAACTGGATAACGACTAAAGTAGAATACGGTCATATACGTACAAGTTAGGGGAGGTGGTCGTATTAACTTTACATCTTTTCTAGTAAATATTTCAACACAAGATTCAGAGTAAAAGTCTTTACAAGCCTCACTGAGTAGATACTTTACAAATCCATATTGCTAAATATGTCAGAAATATTTGACAGTTGTCGTATGACATAATGACAAGTGCCGCAAATAGAGACATCATTAAAGGTGCCACGTGGTGCGAACGAGACATTAAAACAAGTACCAATTGTTGGAAGGACACATCACTGCATGTGCCATATGTGGGAGACAATATTGCAGGTGCCACATGTGGGAAAACATCACTATACGTGCCACATGTGGGATTGAAGACAATGCTACAGTTGCCACATACATGTACTAGTATATGCAAGAAACCAATTGCTTTGCCTATAAGCGTGTTCATGCATGGTGTCTTTATCGACTTGACTTTTGTGTTGCTGTCGTGTCGTGTTTGTTGATGTCTATTTATACTCGGACAGATATGTGTATCTATGTAGGTGTCGGTATTTAGTAACTTGAAGATTTTTTTATGAATCATGAAGAAAAAATCACACGAAGGGAAAAAAGACATTGAAATAGTGAATACCCTTTTTTCTACCTTCCTGTGACGACAGTTTAAAGAGGAGCAATTACACCAAACGAATTATATCAGAAATGTATTACACATCAGGCCAATGTCAATGTCATTATCAATGTTGTAGTGGATGTATAAACGGATGTTAAGAAGAAATTCCATCAAATAAATGGTGTATCCCTGTATTTTATTTCGTGAATTCAATCCATAACAATCAAAAGATAGTTTACACACGAACATCTGAACATTTTCTTTCATTAACATTTTTACAGTTAATTCTGGTATTCTATCAGCAGCCATGTTTCTTTAAACGACAACCGTAACAATCGTCACAAATACCCTTAGGTTTCATTAAACTAAATGTAATGAATATGAAGCCGTTTATTTTATTTCCTGACATAGAGTATACCACGTCTGATGGAAGTAAATAGATAAAAGATTCGAAAATGACAATGGATAATGTCAATGGATATCTGTAACGCATCGTGAAGGCCTAGACATTTCTAAATTCTTGACCAAATCCCTCTGATTGATATTAATTACTACAACATGTTGAAATGAAATGCTCAGAATATATTTTCCAACACATTTTCCAAATTTGTTTCCAGCTCCTGTTTGAATTCCACCACTAACACCAGACGTATAAGGTTCCACCCCCTTTCTCCGTCCTATCCTACCATACCTTGCACTTTCGACGCTTTCTGACTACCTGGTGATAGAGATCTGACCCCTGAGGTATGGTGTCGGACGTTACAGCTAGGCTAACTACCCGAACAAAGCCCGCCACTCAGATTTCCTGTAGATATCGATATAATAAGTACGATCACCAAACTCTATTCTCGCCCCAGTATTTGTCATAGCACATTGATATAGCACTGTCGACCTCTGACCGCGGTGTTGTTACTTATTGAGATATAGTACAGAGGGTAAGAGTGGTAATAATTAAGTCGTTATAAGGCTTACACACCACAACAAACTTTGTCATGTGTCAAATCCGATTGCCACTCATAGACACCGCAATGTGCATATAGCTACCACCAATTAAATGACGAATCCCTCCCCCAAATAAAAGAAAATACATTCCTTTATCATTGTACTTTAAATGTACAAATCTAATAAGTTAGTCAATAGATAAAATATTATAGTTGCAAATTATTGAAGATAAGCGAATTAGATGTTAATACAATACATTTTCTATACTAATGTATAGAGTTCTGGAGTACATCAATAATTTCTAATACATTATTATTTAAATATAAACATTGCTGATATATTCCGTATCCTGTTTCAGATTTAAAAGTACATTTAGTGTTTCAAATAACTCAGTATAGTTTGAAAAAAAAATACTTGAATTTACACCATCAATGTTAAAATATTGTCGATATCTTGCTATGGCGATCACAGAAGAATATGTATAATTCAATATGGATATTTTATGTGACTTTTTTACCCTCGGATCGTATACACAGTTTATTAAATGATGAAATGTGTTTGATGTTACCTTTGAAATTGGTTTCGATTCAAACCCGTTGCCTGTGTAGTGACTTTGATACAGTGTCACTAGTACACTGTACCTCACAGGTCTGTGTACCACTGCGCTGGCTTCAGTTGACAGTCGTGTTTGAAGTTTTACTCGAAAAAAGTGTTTATTTCGTCGTGCACAACTCAGCAGATTTTATTAAATCTCACATATCACTTTGATCCGTTGTCGTTCAGTTTCTTTATCTTTAAGAACAGTATTATCGCCTTTCCCAATGCGGGGAAAGGGGCATATTTTCTTCTTTAAGAATGGCCCTTTGAAACTTCAATCTGTAAAACAAAATGGACACTTTGTTGAGGGCGGTTTTCTTTTTTTAATGTATCAATATGTTCATGCATACTTTGCCCATTCACCCTAGTTTGTACAGTATGTAGTTCACAGGTAACTGGGCATTATCTTTTTATCACGTGTTCCCGCTCCTTATTGCACACCTTTTCGACATCAATAGTTGCGTGGATTGCCAGTAAACATTACGAGGATATTTATGACACATAGAAACAAAGTAAAAAACATTCGGAAAGTATAATCATTTAAAGGACGATAAGAAAATCTACCTCCGAACGAAACGATACTTTAAAGAGGAGAAGTAAAATAAAATGAATATGCATTTATCCACAGAAACTCAGTGTAACCCAACTTTTACAATAGAGACATACACTCTTTCAAAGATCCAGTAGAAATTTCAATATGGCCAACGAAAATATTATAAAACTGAGACAAATATCAATATAAGGCTGACGTTGATCTAACTAAAATCCCATATAGACTCGAGGGAAATACCCATACAACCCGAAGATGAAATAAACTAGAATCCACATTGACTTGAGACAAATACCCATAGAAACCTGAGATTGAATCAGCTTACCCATAGAAACCTGTGACAGAATCAATAGAAACATAAAGTGTCTAAAATTATCAAAGATGACGAAACACACACATATTCTGTACCTTTTAAAGATGACGTAACACACACATCTTCTGCACCTTTTAAATTTAGTAATAGTTAAGTAAACAAAATATCCAGCTCAACGAAACCCGAGAAAAACATCCAAATAGAGAAAAAACACATAGATATATGAGAAAAAAATGTTGTAGTATCTTTTGAATCTGGCAATAGATTTATTTAATGTGTCTTTAAAAAATATGATATTGAAGATACATTGTAACCGTGAATAAACAATCAATGAAACAACAAAACGATTATCTTGTACTTTACATATAGTGTGCAGAATTCAGTTGAGAATTCATCCACATATTTAGAGAACAAAGCATTGATATTAATCAATTATTACTTATGTTATCATTTTTAGTTGTAAAAAAGAATTCTGTATGGTTTATCACTGGGACGTACAGATTTATCACGAAGTAAATGTATGTTAAGGTGTTATGATGTTTCTGTGTTTATTATATTGGTTTACATATTCATATAGCATTATAGTTATCAAGCATAATATTCTTATAAAATTGAACATTATAAAGTTGTACAGCAAAAAATGGGCTTGCTATAATTAGATATGGCTAAAAAATGGTGTTTTTAATCGATCAATCTAGCATCAAAATGGGGAAACTTTTGCCTTTCACAAAGTGCATAAAATAGACAGAAATATGCATATTTAAAATGGCCGCCAAATTGTTTTTTTCAAATTCATGTAAAAGAGTTCTACAAGCAACAGACACTGATATTTTTAACCCAATTTTCTGATGCATATATGTGTATACGTGACTGAAACTTCAAAAGAGTACATCCTTAAAGTGTTATGTGGATGATTAATCTGTGTTTAATATAATGGTTTACATATTCATATATCATTATGTGATTATTTCAAGGATGTATCAAACAATATTTGTCCTTTAATTCTATGATAACCAAAGCATACAAACAATTCTTTTCTGATGTCAAAGTTAAGGCATGCAAAATTGTTTTAAAGAGAGAGAGAAAAGCCTTTTTAAGATTAAAGGTTTAGTCAAATGTAGGCTTACTTAACATATTTTTATTGGATTATTATTGAGAAGTTATCGTAAAAATTGCCTTATATTTCAACAATCATTACAAGATATGTAAATCAGCTCGGTTTGATACCAGATAAAAGTAAAGAAAATCATAATATAAGTAAAGTGTTGTTAATATATGATATAATATTGCTGCAGATAATATCAGTTTATCTATAAATTGTATTTGATATTTATCGTGGTTGTATTAAAGAATTGATATATAATATTTAATTAAGCTTCACAGGACATGCAATTATGTTCTGTTTACATATAAAATAAATGAACACATGTATAACCTATAAAGCAATTTAGGTTATACACATACCTTATATTTTCACTCTTTTAAACATTTTAAACTTAAAATCAAACCATTTACATCCTACTTAAAAAGGGTTTCTCATGAAGAACCTGTCCCGATATCTTCCGTCAAAACTGCATCTATCTTATTATTATAACAAACGTAACACATTTCGAACATTCATGGAATCATGAACGACACTATCCTACCTCAACCAGAAAATAGGAACAAAACAAATACCGATCGTTATGTCATGTATATGGAAGCTTGTCCGGTAGACCACCTCGGTTATGTAGGACCTATCCAGAAATCCTTAATCTTAGAAAAGGTCAAGGAGTGGCGAAACAGTAAAAGATATCAAATACGGGAGCCTTGAAAGTTATCGTAACGTTTAAATTACTCGTTTGATTGACAGTGAGGTAATATTTACTGTCAGAAAGGGGGAAAATCAAATTCAAGATAGATGAGGAGGAAAATATTTGGAAACATATTGAGATTCTAGTTGCATTCGGAGCTCTTGTTCTTGGCGGTGAAGAAGACAAATAAAAACAGAAAATACCGAAGTGTCAACAAAGTCATATACAAATTCAAAATCGTTATACTAGGCACAAAGTTAGTACGACACAAATTTAAACAACTGCTAGTACACGCATCGAACAACTGCTTTATTTATAATCATTATCGAAAACATCACTGAACATTAATCATATACTTAAAATTCAAGCATAAATGTCATAGAATATTGCTATCTTTCGCAGTTGTAGGGTGGTCACTGAAGTAGACGGATTGCCTTGTGTCCTCGGTTATCAACATCACACAACATTTCTGGAGTAACTGATATCGACTATGTCGGAGTTGGAATAAAAAAAGGGGGGGGGGGGTAAGATAGCCAAACGTTAAGATAATAACGATTTACAATACATGGTTTCCTCGAGATTTATAACAATGTAAAATAATAACGATTTGCAAAACATGGTTTCCTCGAGATTTATAACAATGTAAGATATTAACGATTTACTATA
Source organism: Mimachlamys varia (assembly GCA_947623455.1). Classification (NCBI taxonomy): domain Eukaryota; kingdom Metazoa; phylum Mollusca; class Bivalvia; order Pectinida; family Pectinidae; genus Mimachlamys; species Mimachlamys varia. The sequence continues at coordinate 8,497,984 of OX392535.1, forward strand.
CATTGTTTCCTCGAGATTTATAACAATGTAAGATATTAGCAATTTACAATACATTGTTTCTTTGAGATTTTTTACAATGTAAGATAATAACGATTTACAATACATTATTTCCTCGAGATTTTTTTAATATATAAGATAATAACGATTTACAAAACACTGTTTCCTCGAGATTTATTACAATGTCAGATAATAACGATTTACTATACATTGTTTCCTCGAGATTTATAACAATGTAAGATAATAACGATTTACAATACATTATTTCCTCGAGATTTATAACAATGTAAAATAATAACGATTTGCAAAACATGGTTTCCTCGAGATTTATAACAATGTAAGATATTAACGATTTACTATACATTGTTTCTTTGAGATTTATAACCATGTAAGATATTAACGATTTACTATACATTGTTTCTTTGAGATTTTTTACAATGTAAGATAATAACGATTTACAAAACATTGTTTCCTCGAGATTTATAACAATGTAAGATAATAGCGATTTACAAAACACTGTTTCCTCGAGATTTATTACAATGTAAGATAATAGTGATTTACAATACATTGTTTCTTTGAGATTTGTTACAATGTAAGATAATAACGATTTACAATACATTGTTTCTTTGAGGTTTGTTACAATGTAAGATAATAACGATTAACAATACATTGTTTTTTTGAGATTTTTTACAATGTAAGATAATAACGATTTACAATACATTATTTCCTCGAGATTTTTTTCCAATATAAGATAATAACGATTTACAAAACACTGTTTCCTCGAGATTTATTACAATGTCAGATAATAACGATTTACTATACATTGTACATTGTTTCCTCGAGATTTATAACAATGTAAGATAATAACGATTTACAATACATTATTTCCTCGAGATTTTTTTACAATGTAAGATAATAACGATTTACAATACATTGTTTCTTCGAGATTTGTTACGATGTAAGATAATAGCGATTTACAATACATTGTTTCCTCGAGATTTGTAACAATGTAAGATAATAACGATTTACAATAAATTGTTTCTTCGAGATTTGTTCCAATGTAAGATAATAAAAAATTGAAATCAGGAAAAAAATATAAAATTATTGAATTCAGGATGGAAATCATTGTTTCTTAATGTATTTTATCAGTATATTGAATAGAAAAACATAAGTAACAATCCATTTCATTTCCATTTCTTAACACTTGTATTAACTATAGAATCCCGATAAAAAATGCCATTCGGTACACATTCTGGCGTAACAGGGATTCTCGTACATTATTCATCAACAGTATTTGTATTAGTTTGTAGTAATCTGCACCAGCAATTAGTTAAACTGTTGTGTTATAATTTAGCTGATATTGTCCCGTGCGTGTTTGTTTGTAGACGACTGTTTTAAATATCATGATGATCATTGTTTTATGGGCTCAAGGTGACTGTTAGCTACAGTAAGCCTTACCTCGGAGGATCGCTAATTGGCGCCCCATTATTTATACATGGTTTCAATATAAAACAACAACATTTGATGCATCTTTGTCGCTAATTTGACCAATTATCACGGCTTAAACACGCGTCCCTAGTGCCTTAATTAATAGTGTTGCCTCACATCTACGGATAATACTAGAAATGCGCTATTCTTTTTATTTCAGATGGTCGAGTTATATAGATACATTTATATTTGCCTTAATCAGCACATTGACAACTATAACAATTATGTGAAAGATATAACAACACATTATTACAGAGCTTCGTATGTAGCTATACCCAACACAAAACACTAATTAAAGGTAGGCTTATCTTCCTCGAGTCTAATGACTTTTTAATAAATAAGCAGGTCTGAAGTTTGATCTCATATTATCTGATGAAAATGAAATCGCAAAATTCTCACTATCACGCAATGTCTTTATAACAATACCAACATATTTAACAATGCTACTAGTCAGTATAAGGGGCCGTGGTGGTCGAGTGGTTAAGGTGTCCCGACATTATATCACAAACGTGGACGATTGCAAGGTGCTGATGGTAGGTCGGTGCTTTTTCTCCTTAAAAGACCCTGACTGTAAATAGTAAAACAAATTAAAACAAAATAAAACCATTACAAATCAGCATTACAATGATACCAGCCAGTATAACAATGGTACCCGCCAGTATAACAATGATACCAGCCAGTATAACAATGGTACCAGCTAGTATAACAATGGTTCCAGCCAGTATAACAATGATACCAACCAGTATAACAATGGTACCAGCCAGTTTAACAATGGTACCCGCCAGTATAACAATGGTACCAGCCAGTATAACAATGGTACCAGCTAGTATAACAATGGTATCAGCCAGTATAACAATGGTATCAGCAAGTATAACAATGATACCAGCCAGTATAACAATGATACTAGACAGTATAACAATGATACCAGCCAGTATAACAATGGTACCAGCTAGTATAACAATGGTGCCAGCCAGTATAACAATGGTACCAGCCAGTATAACAATGGTACCAGCTAGAATAACAATGGTACCAGCTAGTATAACAATGATACCAGACAGTATAACAATGATACTAGACAGTTTAACAATGATACCAGCCAGTATAACAATGGTACCAGCCAGTATAACAATGATACCAGCCAGTATTACAATGATACCAGCCAGTATAACAATGATACCAGCCAGTATAACAATGGTACCAGACAGTATAACAATGATACCAGCCAGTATAACAATGATACCAGCCAGTATAACAATGGTACCAGCTAGTATAACAATGATACCAGCCAGTATAACAATGGTACCAGACAGTATAACAATGGTACCCACCAGTATAACAATGGTACCAGCCAGTATAACAATGATACCAGACAGTATAACAATGATACCAGCCAGTATAACAATGGTACCAGCCAGTATAACAATGATACCAGCCAGTATTACAATGGTACCAGCTAGTATAACAATGGTGCCAGCCAGTATAACAATGGTACCAGCCAGTATAACAATGATACCAGCCAGTATAACAATGATACCAGACAGTATAACAATGATACCAGCCAGTATAACAATGGTACCAGACAGTATAACAATGATACCAGCCAGTATAACAATGGTACCAGCCAGTATAACAATGATATTATACTAGTATAATACTGGTACTAGCCAGTATCAACAAAATAAGAGAATACCAAAGCGTCAACAAAACCATAATTAGATTTCAATATCGATTAAACCAGGGGCAACATTTAAACAAAGGAAAGATTTACATGACCATTGAAAAAGAACAAGAAAATAAGACCAGGTGTTCCAGACAAGTATACGACTTGTAAATCTAGGACGAATCCACGTAAAAGCCATGGTCTCAAAAAGAGAATTGGGGCATACTTTGCGCTGATATTAAGTGGGTTTACTAATACGCATATTAAAAAAAGTCCACATTTATATAATGCAATGACACAGAGACCAAAATTGCGACTATAAAACTTATAGCCTTCATCAATGGGTGCCAAAGTACCCATGGTCACTTTGAAGTGTCCATTGGATATTCATTCTGTTGGACTGTTGTAATGTCGATGTCCATGGCTACGAAAACGTTTTCTTTAAGATTCATTAGGCCATGAATGCCATACATCGATTGTTGATGCCATCACTACTATGACGTCATAATTGGTGCGTTGGGTATCATTGACCGTCCCCGGGCGATAGCTGTTCTTTTCAATTAACAGGCATACACGGTAAATACATTGTTTTAGCGAAACGATGATAAATAAAAAGGGTAATTGATTTTTTCATTTGAGTTTGGTTCTGTCCATGCCTATGGATACCAACTGAAGCAGTTCAATGCTTAATTGGATACACTTTCAGAGTGGTAAAAATCTATCAGGTCCTCCATTCAGAAAAGAATATTGCGATACAAAATGAAAACTAAACACATTAGCTAACTGACCATAATTATATATAATTTACCACCAGGATACATGACCCCATTAAACAATGTAATCAAATATCATCTGAATTTATTAATGCTATGTTGTAACAACCTGCTATATGTATGAATGTTTTTTGTGTATGTATTCATGTATGTCTTGTAAAATTATTTAAAATTAAAAAAAAAGAAATATACGCATGAAGATATAGAACGAATGATTTCCTGGTTGACAATATGTTTGTTGAGTTCACAGGAAAGATTGTCCGACAGACTGTTGGTATTCCAATGGGAACTAACTGTGCCCCAATTTTGGCCGATTGGTTTTGTTTTTATACGACGAGTAGTTTATCAGGACGGGTAAAAAACCGGTGCAAAATCTTTCAATTTCACTTCTAGATATATCGACCACGTGTTGTCTGAAAAACAACAAGAAGTTTGCTGACCTAGTCGATCGTATATACATGTACACCACTGAACTTGAGATTAAAGCCACAACATACTCTCCTACATCAGCTTCCTACCTTGATCTTTACTTAAACTATGACCAACACGGGCGGCTTACTACCAAGCTTTATGACAAACATGACGATTTCGATTTTCCGATCGTGAACTTTCCCTTTCTTGATAGTAACATCCCTGCTTCTCCTTGCTATGGGCTTAACATCGAGATTTTCACAAACTTATGGTAAAAGGAGTCGATAGGTGCAGGTTGAAGAAGACTATGGACAAGTGTTATGGTTGCCATCTTGGTCTCATTGAGAAATAGTCTGTATCTTTGTGTGATATGAAGATGGACGTTGTTTTGATCTTTGTGTGATATGAAGATGGACGTTGTTTTGATTGAGAATGATGACTCGGTTCTCACTTTGAGGACTTAACGTTTACTTTGATTTGACCTAGGTTACATTGCGAGTGTTGTGAATGAAGCAACAGACGCTTACTCTTTAGGAACACCTGGTCTTATTATCCTATACTTTTACAAAGGTCGCCTTTCTCCATATGTTGCCCCTAGTTTAAATATATTTTGAGAAAGTTTGAGTTGACGGTATTCCCTGAATTTTGTTTTCAAAGAGGTAATGCAATACACTCCTTCATTAAGGACACATTATAGAAAGTATATGATGCAAGCATAGCTAGTTAATATAATACACTGTTGTATACTACCTTCTGAATGGAATGTACAAGTATCATACACAATCAAACACATATATAGGTAGTTTATGCTATATACTGTGAGGTGAAAAGAGAATTTTTAACATCATACAAATGGAGACAAGAAGAGCGGAGAACCTGCAGACTTAACATTCTATAGATATACTTCAATCACTTCACTCAGTGAATGCCTACACATTACGTCATCTCAAATAAAAACGTTTAATGTCTGTATTCATTATGTACCCTGTTCCCGACTCTGACCCTGAGTGTAAATCATTTAGCCGTGATAATCACTATTCTGTGTCGTTTGCACCCTGAACATCTCGTCATATTGTCTGTGGTAGTTTGGACGTGAGTTTGATAGACTTTTATAAGATCCGTGTTAAATTGGGCTTACCATCGCCTTACACAGCCGCCAATCTATACATCATCATTAAACACTCCAAATCGGGTAAGCATTGAGGCAAACTGCATATAAAAATGTCTGTCAATTTATTGGGTACCGAGAGACAGCTAACATTGTACGATATTATTCATATCTTTATGACCTATACTAGAAAACTCCTAGTGCAAACCCATATAACGAACAAGGCTCGATCTTTAATTTGGCTTCACCTCACGTGTGATGCTCCAGTCTGAGGATTATAGCCCTTTAAGATCTTGTGTAATGCATAAGTGTATTATTTTGAATCAGTAATAGATCACTCAGGCGACAACTTACAATATTTTATGTCAATATTTAAATTTTGCCGTCATTTGAACATAGAAATAAGAACGAAATTCATTTTGCGCGTTGTGAATTTAGGTATATTATATACTATTTGCATACATAACCTGTAAACCCCGATTGAAATGTGTACCAAATTGTAATAAATGTCATCTTTACGTATATATCTACAGTGTAAGTGTTGATAATATTCTCAAGGAATTAAGAAGAATCGATTGAATGATTTCATGACGAAGTTTGATAGATTGTTCTCACGAACATCGCCGAAATACCTATTAGTATCTTCATGTCATTTCGACTGTTTATTAGGCATCAGCTCTACCGACGAAATAGATTGTTTATTAGGCATCAGCTCTACCGACGAAATAGATTGTTTATTAGGCATCAGCTCTACCGACGAAATAGATTGTTTATTAGGCATCAGCTCTACCGACGAAATAGATTGTTTATTAGGCATCAGCTCTACCGACGAAATAGATTGTTCTATGGGGGTTTACGGTACATACCGCAATGACACACATGGTATGTTTGATTTAACTCAAAATTTAATAATGTTTATGTGTTATAAATAATGTTTTAACGGTAGACATCAACGCATTTCAGTTAATTGTATATATCTTTTTTTGGTATATAAATTAAAAGATGTTATCACTAAATACAACATTGTTTTCATCACCAAGCATCTTCAGTCAATCAGATTCTATATATACACGCCATGTATTGAGGTATACGGCATCATCAGTTTATGTTGTCTTGTATTTTAAGTAATACAACAAAGTCTGAAAATGTCTGTCAGAGAGGGAACATGTACAATTATATTCTTACGAAATGCAGTCGCTATATTTATGCCTCCTTTAAAGAGTTAAGTTCATTTGTGAGTAATGGAGACCATATGAAAAAGAACATTGCTGTTATGGTGGCCCTATTTTGTGACGTCATCTTTTTGGTCATACATACGTTGATGTCATTACATTACAATAACGTTAGTTTACAATTATCAACCATTCACAATTATAGGTAAAAAAGTACAAGCTCCAACAACACCCGGGAGTTAATTGTTACATCACGTCCAAGAGGTCACTGGTCAATAAAATACTACTGTAATATACGGGTAAGTATAAAGTTTATTTCCCAAGACCGGTGGACGGCGATATGAAAATAAATTAGATTGCCGAAGCGTTAACAAAATCATAATCCGAACTCAAAATCGATTAAACCAGGGGCAAAATATGAACAAAGGAAAGATTTACATGGATACCCTTGAAAAAGTACAATAGAATAAGAGCAGGTTCCGGAAGATTAATTAATTAACTCTTTCGGCGCCAAAGTCGACTTTTGTCGACAGCGAGGACGAGCGCCAAAGTCGACTATAGTCGACATTTTGCATTACTTGTTTATCGTACCTAGTTATAAAGTGTTAAGCATCAATCTTTATTTAGCATTAAATATATATTATGTCAGAATTACATGTTTTGGTACCTTTATTTCCTATTGTAATATTTGCCTGCCACCACTTATATTCTTCATTATATCAGTAGATATATATACAGACACTCATAATATAGATTGAAACCTACAGATAAGTGAAAAGAAAAAGAAATATAGCTGTAAAATCAACAATTTTATCAAATTATGAAAATCCAAGATGGCCGCCAAGGTTACATGACCTTGAATGACCTGTGATGAGGTGCATTTGGTAAAGCATCATCTGAACTTTATATCCACCAAGTAGCATGTCCCTACACCAACAAATAAGAAAAACATACATTGTTAAATAAAATTCCTTTAATTAGTACTTAATATATGGCGCTGGGCCAATATGTTAATAAGGTAATTTGGCACCGAAAGAGCGTCTTCCGCTTCATCGACGACACCCGCCATGTAAATCTTTGTCACATCCAAATATACATCAAGTTCTCAAAATGAGAACCGAGTATACTATCAATCACAACAAATAAACACACTAATGAGCATACCCAAAAACGTCAATCTTCATATCACTTCTCAATGAAAAAAAGAACAACTGAAGCAGAAAAAGAACGTTATTCTGTTGGACTTTTTTATGAAAAACAAAATAAAGGAAATGTGAATTTGTGAGATGATTGAGACCTTGGTTAGAAATATCTAATATCATTTTTAGGCTGTTATGAATTAACGATGTTGAAAAATAAATAAGTAAAGTGAAAGTCATTATATAAGACCTGGGCAAGAGCGGTAAGTCTTTCCTGAACCAAATATGGCACTAGGCTTAATTAAAACTAGGTAAAAGAAAATTCACCTGAAAAAAATGACGTTTTTCTTTATCCATTTTTAAACATCCAAGTCTTATACACTTTTTCATTAGTTTTCATTTGCGGTGCAAAATAAATTGATGAAAATATTTCAAAACAAATAACTAAAAAACATCAATGTTGAAGGTGTTTTAATTACACTGATAACATAAAGAAACAGTCACGAACACAGTGGTACGAATTCTGGATGGCAGAATGGTAGAATAAATAGGCGGATGAATTACTAAATAGTGATCAGAATTCTACTAAATGTTAATCGTGTGATATTACAGACACTATATAATAACAAAAGTCTACGGTAGTACGTCTTATTCTATTGTGGTCCGTAAAAGTTAAGTTCCCCATTAGTCTTTATAGAGGATAGTTTAGATGGCGTAGTACTAAAAAATACCAACTCGTTGAATAAGGTATTCATTGGAATTGTGTCGAATCCCATAATATCCAAATTAACACTACTCATTTTCAGAACTGCATATTCATGGTCGAAAACATATTCCGTGGTATCAAAAGGAAAACTATCAATATCAAATTATCCTATAGAAGCACTGCACGCTATCACACGCCGACTGTAGCGTCTCTCGGTAACCAATGACACACAGACCGATTCCAAATGTATGAAACATTCATCGTTCAATCAGCCAAATTGGTAATAAATCTCAGATCCAGTGATAAAGGATGGATAAAACATATGTAATTTATTCTCACGAAATATACTTATACACCAATCAAATATTAATATCCAAGCAAATTGTTTTATCTCAAATATGTGACGCTAATTTTCTAATCAAATAAATTGTCATTTGAAATTCTTTATGGCTGGGTGATGCCTCGCAATCAATTGGTAGTAATGTAATTGGTTTGCATTACAGATCAGCCCCAATACCGCACACACGATCAGGCGACATAAAGGGACATATTAAATCGGCCAGAAACTCCATAACCATTACGTCACAGAGCGTGCCCTCAGCCCAGCCAATCATGTATGAGATGGGCAGTGTTCCTCCAATCCATATTTATATAACCGTTACATCAAAACAAAACACGATTTGAATTTGAAAAACAACTTTTATTTTATAATTCAGTTTTTGCAGATATGTACATCCCTCGCGATAGAGAAAAATATAACGACATTTGTGTTATAGTCATCATTATAGATACAGCTGCCGTGTTAATTAATCATCTGTTTATTTCAATCGTAACTATTTCCCAGTCCTAGTTTTGTTTTACGGGATTTTACTTTTACCTGTGTATACAAAAAAAAACTTTTTATTTAAATAACAAGTTTTTGTTTTCAAATGAAATTTTTTCTATTAGTAATTATCGTCATTCTTAATTTAGCGTGCATCGTAATTCTGAATTTCTTGTAATACATCTATAAATTAATGTTAAAACACACACCTTATACGTGGGTAAATTAACGTAAGCATCTCCTATTGACCAGAAAGACGTGTTTTTGATTTTTTTATGTATTGTATCGATTTAAAATAAACAGATACATTGCATTAGGTGTCCGATCGCTGAAGATGAATATGAATTGCTATAATTGTGCAGGATTAACAGAAACTCTAACCACTGAAATATACAAAAACGAATCGTGTGAAGAGGTGGTGCGTACGTTATCTTCAATATAGTTTGTGGTTGTCGTGGGGTCATGCGCCCATTATGTGCGCCTTTTGTGTATCCGTGCGCCCCGATGAGCTATTGAGGGAATCATACAGTCGACTGTCCACACACGCAAGCTATCAACCTAACACTTTTATAAAAACAAAGATGGTGAGATAGGGTTAGATGACTCCGGTAGTTTGTCTATCAGGCTAAATCTGCTGTAATAGTCTACCTATTTGTTTTATGCAAATTATTACATTTCACTGGATTTCATTGGCTGTTTGGTTATTTAGGATAGAAAATGCGGAGAAGAGTGATATCTTTATAATATATAATCATAGATTGTAAACAAACCCGTGTCTTCTCTATCCTTCACGGGTCGCTGATGGAGCGGAACTAGTTTTCCCTTCCACCTTACTGACTCCATTATCTCATATAAGTTGTCATGGTGTACATTTACATATCGCGCTCTATTTTCTCAAATATCTTTTTCTTTAAATTTTCATAGTAATACTGTGGAAAATCTACGAGAAAAAAAATCAGATATTTCATATATTATATATCTGATTGTGCTGTGTAAATCGTTGTTTAAAAGTGCATAAATATAAAACACAAACAATACATTGGCGAATATTAAATTCAAAATTCGAAATAAGAATTATAAAAAATCACTCAAAACACTCCGTCCTCCCTCAGAACAACACCTCTAAGACGCCTCCCTTACACCCCTCGAGGACACCCCCCTCCCCACCCCATCCGGACCCCAAACAGAAACACATTAAATCAAAACCGAATATGATTGACTTATCTATTTGTATCATCTTAGCAACATTTGCTGTTAAAATACTCAATCGGAAATATCCACATCCAATTAAACCGCATTTACCTGAAGATTACATGAAGAGATCGACTAATGAGAAGAAAATATCTTTCTGTGTCGATACAATGGACATACACAGGTTTCATTATATAATTCGCTGTGTCATGCGAGTATTAAATCCCAATCGTTAACTGTGGTGCTAACGTCTTATATAGCCGGTACGTTTTATCATTGTAGAAATAAATGGTAATTGTTACTGGTCTTAAACATTAAAACCGTTTCCTCATAGTAAACGTCTCCTCTCTGGGAAGCCGTTTTCCGTGACAGTGATACTGACAGGGCTACTATGCTACCAGTTCTATGGATTCCTTCTAGCTGGTTTGGTCTTGACTGCAAATGATATTAACTTTGATTAAAAACCAGAGATCAAGACTCATATGGCTAATTGGCGATCTATTCGCTCCTTAATTTCCTCACATGATATCGAGTTCTCCGGCAGCCTTGATCTTTCAGCGCTATTCAAAGAAACTTAACCCGATCAGCCAAAGAGAGGCAACGAATAATGGTTTTCTCAGACGATTGGGTCGCGCATTCTAAATCATACCCATCAGATTATATGATATCATAGAATAAGATGTTCAGGAACAAAGACTTTGACTCGGGACGAATTGAATTACAGCTCGTAACAGACTATACTTTCTATACGCATCCAACCGATGCCAGCTTTTTCATTTTTGATCAGTTTTCAATGGGTACTGGATCTTCATCTTCGAGATCTACAATTTTCAATCTAATTTATGTCTTTCAAACTTGAAAATGTCTTTCTATATGTGTTTTGTTCTGGAGCGGATCAGATTTGTTACCGCTGAAATAAACAATAGAATACCAGCGAGATACCGGAGTATACATAGGAAAGTCGCATTCCGTGCCATTGTGAATGCTCGGGAAAGCAGATCGGCGTAGAAATGAATTACATAGCAATTAGCCAACTTAAGATTTTATGACAAATTGCTATCAGATTAAGACTTACTTACAGACAGGGTAATTAATGGTCCAATATCACACTTCTACCACTCAACAGAGGACTTAAACATTCGTCAGTCAATACTTGAAGAGGTAACAAATAACCAATACCACGGAGGTTGTTTTAAATGCACACCACATGCATAAATACTAGTTATCGTTCTGTATCAGTATGACAGATTAAAAATATCTTTCCATGGACTTAAGATTGAATACCTAATCACTTCCAGGGACAGCTCCTGTTGTTTTACGTTCTTTGAAATCCTCAGGTTTCTAGTTCTTTCAGATCCTTACGTTCGCGTTCTAACAGACCCTAAGATCTCGAGTTCTTTCATATCCTCAGACTTCGCGTTCTATCTGATCCTCATGTTATTTCATATCTTCAGGTTTTGGGTTCTTTCATATACTTCGGTTTCTATTTTTCAGATCCTCAGGTTTCGAATTTTTTCACATTCTTAGAATTCGCGTTCAGAAAGTTCATCAGGTTTCTAGTTATTTCGGATTATCAGATGTCTAGTTCTTCACGATTTCAATACACCCGTTTATCCAGATCCTCTGGTATCTAATACAATTTCTTTAGATGCTATGGTTTACGTGACCAGTTAAAGGTTTTTTTGTGTGCTAAGGTCGGCTGGTCAGCGATTTTTATTTTTTTCGGTTATTGCATTGTTTGATAACGGGGTATGACAAGGATAGACTGTGTAGACAGTTTTACGTATTCTTTATTTTGTCGGTTTCGCTTCGATCTTTCACGTCAAGGCAACCTTGAAGTTCAATTTGCTAATCTTGACAGGTAACAAAAAAGTAATCGGGACAGGTAACAAAAACCTTGCCAAATCTTTAAATTCACTCTCAGATATACCGACAGTATGTTGTCTGTACATAACAGGACTTTTTTGGCCACGTCGAACGTATCTACCCTCCTGAACTTGAAATAAAGGACACAACAGATTCTTCTAGATCAGCTGCTTACCTCGATCTCTACTTAAACTACGACCAACACGACAGCTCACTACTACACTATACGATAAACGTGATGATTTCAATCATTTCCCTTTCTTGATAGTAACATCCCTGCTTCTCCAACCTATGGTGTTAACATGTTGTAGTTGATTCGTTATTCTAGGACTTGCTCTAAACATCGAGATTTCTGTGATAAATGTCGACTGCTGACAAACAAACTACACAGCGATTCAAGAGATGCAGGTTGATGAGAAGTTTTATGGTCGCCATCTTGGTCTCATTGAGAAGTATTTTGTATCCTTATGTGATATGAAGATGAGCGTTTTTGAGTATTTTCATTAGTGTGCTTACTTATTGTGAATGAGAATGATGACTCGGTTCTCATTTGAGGACTCGAATGTGACCAAGATTTACATGGCGGGTGTCGTCGATGAAGTAGAAGACGCTTACTCTTCCAGAATACCTGGTATTATTCCCTTGTAATTTTACGTGGGTCTCTATGTATTTTTTTTTTGTTAATATTTTGCCCCTAGTTTAATCGATTATGAGTTCAGATAATGCTTTTGTTGATGGTACGTGATGCCTTGATTGCGTTGCACTACATGCAGGTATGTAAGATAAAAAAGGCCGTCAGGAAGGATTCTTACAATTCGTTACTGTTCCTTCAACAAAATTTATTATGAATAATATGTATTATTGAAGACGTCAATAAAAATCAAAAAGTTGTAAAAAAACAATCCTATCGAAACGTTTGATACAGCCAAATGACAATATATCGTCTATCATTTTGTATATACATTTAAAAACTGGTAAAAATTTAAAAGTCGAAGCGGAAGTAGATAAGATTTGATACTGCACTGTGTGGCCTCGAAAAATGAAAATAATTATTTGGTTTAAGAAATGACAAAAATTAAATTCTGCGGTGGGAATTTAAGATAAAAGCAGTAAATATTTTATGTACAAAAATACTGTATTGTTATCATAAATTTTGATTAGGTTAGTTAGTGTTTCGCTTGGAGCCCAGTGTGATCGTTTACACCACGATTTTACCGCTTGTTTAGGATGTGTGCACATGGTTTGTCCCGAATTTTATGATACTACGCAAATAAATCCCTTCTCGTTAAAATAACGATATGTGTTGAGCAAAATTTGTATGTGATATTGTGTTGAGAAAGATTTGTACATTGTTTGTGATCATAATATTGTGTGGGGGTAATATTTGTATGTATTATTGTGTGGGTAATATTTGTATGTGTAATTGTGTGGGGTAATATTTGTTTGTGTAATTGTGTTGGGTAATATTTGTTTGTATTATTGTGTGGGTAATATTTGTATGTGTAATTGTGTGGGGTAATATTTGTATGTATCATTGTGTGGGGTAATATTTGTATGTGTAATTGTGTGGGGTAATATTTGTATGTGTTATTGTGTGGGGTAATATTTGTATGTGTTATTGTGTGGGGTAATATTTGTATGTGTTATTGTGTGGGGTAATATTTGTATGTGTTATTGTGTGGGGTAATATTTGTATGTGTTATTGTGTGGAGTAATATTTGTATGTGTAATTGTGTTGGGTAATATTTGTATGTATTATTGTGTGGGTAATATTTGTATGTGTAATTGTGTGGGGTAATATTTGTATGTATTATTGTGTGGGGTAATATTTGTATGTGTAATTGTGTGGGATAATATTTGTATGTGTAATTGTGTGGGGTAATATTTGTATGTATCATTGTGTGGGGTAATATTTGTATGTGTAATTGTGTGGGGTAATATTTGTATGTGTTATTGTGTGGGGTAATATTTGTATGTGTTATTGTGTGGGGTAATATTTGTATGTGTTATTGTGATGGGTAATATTTGTATGTGTTATTGTGTGGGGTAATATTTGTATGTGTTATTGTGTGGAGTAATATTTGTATGTGTAATTGTGTTGGGTAATATTTGTATGTATTATTGTGTGGGTAATATTTGTATGTGTAATTGTGTGGGGTAATATTTGTATGTATTATTGTGTGGGGTAATATTTGTATGTGTAATTGTGTGGGATAATATTTGTATGTGTTATTGTGTGGGGTAATATTTGTATGTGTTATTGTGTGGGGTAATATTTGTATGTGTTATTGTGTGGGGTAATATTTGTATGTGTTATTGTGTTGGGTAAGATTTGTATTTGTTATTGTGTGGGGTAATATTTGTATGTGTTATTGTGTGGGGTAATATTTGTATGTGATATGGTGTTGAGTAATATTTGTATGTGTTATTGTGTGGGGTAATATTTGTATGTGTTATTGTGATGGGTAAGATTTGTATGTGTTATTGTGTGGGGTAAGATTTGTATGTGTTATTGTGTGGGGTAATATTTGTATGTGTTATTGTGTGGGGTAATATTTGTATGTGTTATTGTGTGGGGTAATAGTTATATGTGAAATTGTGTGGGGTAATAATTATTTGTGATATACTGTTGGGTTATAGTTATATGTGATATTGTGAGGGGAAATATTTAAAATTAGAACAGCCAGCGATAAAACTTTGCTTATAAAGATTTTTGTGCAGTTTAGTTAGTTATAAAAGACGAGGTAAGTCAGCGTCTTTCTCATCAACGGGTATCTTGAAAGATTGTAATACTGATGTGTGGTTAGATATTAGATCATCTTTCAGTCATTGTGTAAGTAGGGTGCCATGACCTAACAGATTTCACCCACTCTGAAAGTGAATCAAATTAGCATGTTCACTTTTATCCCATTGTTTGGAATAATGACCTGTACTTAAACTGACCATGGACAGCTTACTACACTAAGCTGTACGCTAAACGTTACGATTTCGAGTTTCCGATCATGAACTTTCCCTTTCTTGATAGTTACGTCCGTGATTCTCCAACACATGGTGTTAACATGTTGGAGTAAATCATTATTCCATGGCTAGCTCTAAATATCGAGATTTTCGTGATAGATGCCGGCTGCTGACTGACAAACTTACAGCACAGGGATTCAATTGCTGAATGTTGATGAAGACTATGAGCAAGTTTTATTGTCGCCATCTTTGTCTTTGAGAAATATTCCGTTTCCTTGCATGATATGAAGGTCGACGTTTTAGTATAATCACTTGTTGAGATTTAGAATCATGCTTCAGTTCTTACTTTGAGGACTTGACATTTACTTGGATATGACTTTAAATTTATTTCAGCGAGTTATGTCGATGTAGCAGATGGCGCATACATTTCCGTTTTTCAATTGTCTTCATGTAATTGATTTCCTTTGTGCATATTTTGCCCCAAGTTAAATCTACATGTATTTAAAGTTCGGATTATGGTTTTGTTGATACTTCGGAATGCTCTAATTTTTCAAAACGATAACCTAGTTGTAAATGTTTCATGAACTCAATCTTTACTAACATCACGACAAAACAAATGTTTTATTTACCATAAACAGTAAACCTTTGACTGTTCTATTTTACTATTTCCCCTTGCTTGATAGCCACCCTTTATTTCCAAATGAGTTTTTTTATGTAGCAGATTATTCAGGATTTATTGGATTTCTCCAAACATAAAGATTTGTTTGTTTGTTGTTTGTTTTTTTTTTACGTTTTAAAACATTCATCGGTAGATATGGTTCGCTGATTACGTGACTGTGCATACCGGTAGTATATTTTATACACGTTAATATCAATATTATAGAAATATGTTGTGTGTTTATAGTTCACTATTACTGATGAAGAGCATGGTTGATTAATATCATTTGATGTATCTTGTTTCGCAGTTGTTGTTAAAGAAATGAAGTTTGATTCTTATATCACATAATTGTGAATGTTTTTGTTAACTATCTTGGTGTAAATGTTTCTCAGATACAATAAACGTCATAGTTTACAGATTCACGTGGTGATGTTTTAATGTCATATGTCGATTGTTTTTAAATAATTGCTGATTGTGTTCAGTAACTGTACAAAATGTGATACCAGAAAGAACAGTACAAGGTACACGGGCACTTGTAAAACATTGTATGGACTCTACCAGTGGACAAAAAGTTATCTCAATATTGTCAAATATTTACATTTGTGTTGTAATCCACTATATGAATATTTCCATCAGAAATGCTTTTCGTTTGAGTATGAGAGCAAAGGTTCTCGTGACGTAAGAAACACGTGATTTACTGATGGCGTATAACCTTGTTCAGTGAGTCCGGTCGCTTCTGATGGCGTATAACCTTGTTCAGTGAGTCCTGTCGATTCTGATGACGTCTAACCTTGTTCAGTGAGTCATGTCGCTTCTGATGGCGTATAACCTTGTTCAGTGAGTCCTGTCGATTCTGATGGCGTATAACCTTTTTCAGTGAGTCCTGTCGATTCTGATGGCGTATAACCTTGTTCAGTGAGTCATGTCGCTTCTGATGGCGTATAACCTTGTTCAGTGAGTCCTGTCGATTCTGATGGCGTATAACCTTGTTCAGTGAGTCCTGTCGATTCTGATGGCGTATAACCTTTTTCAGTGAGTCCTGTCGATTCTGATGGCGTATAACCTTGTTCAGTGAGTCCTGTCGCTTCTGATGGCGTATAACCTTGTTCAGTGAGTCCTGTCGCTTCTGATGGCGTATAACCTTGTTCAGTGAGTCATGTCGCTTCTGATGGCGTATAACCTTTTTCAGTGAGTCCTGTCGATTCTGATGGCGTATAACCTTGTTCAGTGAGTCCTGTCGCTTCGAGTAACACGGAGCCAGCATCCGGCAAATTCTCAAATGATTAATGTTAATCATTGGCGCCAAGTTTATTCAAATTAGGGCAACTCATCCGTGTCGTATAAATGATGACGCAAATGAAACCAAACACTATTTATACACAAGCAAGTAACCATTTAAGATGGGTTGGTTAGTTGATTGTTTTTACGTCGTTTTAACAGCCAGTGTCATTTAAAGGTGGCTCCGGTGTATGTGAGGTGTGTGTGTGCTGAGAGAGTGTGTATTTGCGGTATATTCGTATAAGCCTTCTTGCGATAGTCCGATTCTTTTGCCGGTTTAAAGTGCTACCACGCTGAAGTGTACTGCCAAAGGTGCCCGCAAAACACTCAACGTGGTCACATTATACTGACAACGGGCGAACTAGTCGTTCCAATCCCATAATGTTGAGCGTCAAGCAGCGAGAAGTAGCTACCATTGTTAGAGACTCTGGTATGTCTCGGCCTGGGGACAGATAGCCTTCCTCACAGAGGCGAACGCTCAACTTCAGACTGAAATAGAGGTATCGTCATGGGAGACATTAGGAAGAAGAAAGTTGTTTAGAAAGAACGGAAAAGATAACATCCCAAATTTAGTCGCCGCTTACGATCATGCAATGGGGGCAGCAGGTACAATTCTTACACCCCTTTTAGATGTGTACAATAGCTGATATAGAAAGATGTGGCCATCGACTTGTCTATATCATTATGTCCATCCATAAATAATTGTAATTTACCAACACAACTTATCATTTGACAAATATCGTTAAAATTATAAAATCATTATTAAGATTGATTTTATTTTAACTGATTTACTTGAAATATATATTTAGATGTTAAAAGTTGACCCCTAAAGCGAAATATATTATCTGACTATATTTTAACATTTACTTAAAATTTATATTTAGGAAATAAAATTTGACCCCAACAGCGAAATATATTATCTCTGTAGATACATATACATATATTGCATTAAAAGTTTGAATACAATTTTACAGTTACAAATGTACATGTTAACAGCATAACAATACGCATTACACAATATATCCACAGTATATAACATTACACAATATATCTACAGTATATACCATTACACAATATATCTACAGTATATACCATTACACAATATATCTACAGTATATACCATTACACAATATATCTACAGTATATACCATTACACAATATATCTACAGTATATACCATTACACAATATATCTACAGTATATACCATTACACAATATATCTACAGTATATACCATTACACAATATATCTACAGTATATACCATTACACAATATATCTACAGTATATACCATTACACAATATATCTACAGTATATACCATTACACAATATATCTACAGTATATACCATTACACAATATATCTACAGTATATACCATTACACAATATATCTACAGTATAGACCATTACACAATATATCTACAGTATAGACCATTACACAATATATCTACAGTATATACCATTACACAATATATCTACAGTATAGACCATTACACAATATATCTACAGTATAGACCATTACACAATATATCTACAGTATATAACATTACACAATATATCTACAGTATATACCATTACACAATATATCTACAGTATATACCATTACACAATATATCTACAGTATAGACCATTACACAATATATCTACAGTATAGACCATTACACAATATATCTACAGTATAGACCATTACACAATATATCTACAGTATAGACCATTACACAATATATCTACAGTATATAACATTACACAATATATCTACAGTATATACCATTACACAATATATCTACAGTATAGACCATTACACAATATATCTACAGTATATAACATTACACAATATATCTACAGTATATACCATTACACAATATATCTACAGTATATACCATTACACAATATATCTACAGTATATAACATTACACAATATATCTACAGTATATACCATTACACAATATATCTACAGTATAGACCATTACACAATATATCTACAGTATAGACCATTACACAATATATCTACAGTATAGACCATTACACAATATATCTACAGTATAGACCATTACACAATATATCTACAGTATATAACATTACACAATATATCTACAGTATATACCATTACACAATATATCTACAGTATATACCATTACACAATATATCTACAGTATATACCATTACACAATATATCTACAGTATATACCATTACACAATATATCTACAGTATATAACATTACACAATATATCTACAGTATATAACATTACACAATATATCTACAGTATATAACATTACACAATATATCTACAGTATATAACATTACACAATATATCTACAGTATATAACATTACACAATATATCTACAGTATATACCATTACACAATATATCTACAGTATAGACCATTACACAATATATCTACAGTATATAACATTACACAATATATCTACAGTATATAACATTACACAATATATCTACAGTATATACCATTACACAATATATCTACAGTATAGACCATTACACAATATATCTACAGTATATAACATTACACAATATATCTACAGTATATACCATTACACAATATATCTACAGTATAGACCATTACACAATATATCTACAGTATATAACATTACACAATATATCTACAGTATAGACCATTACACAATATATCTACAGTATATACCATTGCACCTTGACATATAAAATATTACTACATGTACAGATATATCAGTTGTATAAAATGTGACATCAGCGCATTTATAACGACAGAGGGTTTGTCCATTAGACACGATGTGACATTATACATTATCGAACGAGGTCACCAATTGGAAAAGATGTTTAAAATAAAAGAGTTCCAAAATCGAACAAATTCATCCATTGGACAAATGTTTCATCATTCTGTGTAGAATTGTTCCACATAATAGTTATGATATGTTCGTGTGACGTCACTTCTCTTCATAATATCATTCGATTAAACAGATGGGTATCAATTCGAGGTGAGGTTTTAAATCTGCAATTGGCGTAAATATACAATCACCCATCTCATGTTATGTTTTGTGCTGAAATGAAAATTTCATGAGAAATACGATTCTGTTTGATGTTGTCCTGTTTTGAATTATTCGCTAGCGTGACGGAATTAATCAATTTCAATCTGTTTATCGCTACAATGCTATTGAGACTTCGGATATGATTCCTTTTCATCACTTCAAGACGGTAACCTTCGTTTTCTTTTTCGTCTTTTCTATCAATTTCAAAATGAACAATTTCGCAAAATTAAAATTATTAAAAGCTGACTCACTGCCTTACGTAATTACCAGGTTGAGAAAGGACGCGTAAAAACACAAAGACCAGAAATTTGAAACGTGATTAGGGCACGCTAATATTCCTACAAGTCAATTATCAAAGTTAAATGGACAAGGTAAAATTCTGTATATCGCACTCAAAGCTGAATAACAATACAATTCTAAGATTCAAATTCTGATATTCAAATTCCTTTCAAAAACACACAAAATCTGTGTGATATATTTTAGATTTTTAATTATTATTTCAAGGTTTAGATAAATATGATTCTATTCCGTGTGTACATTCAGTGTCTGTTAGTAAGGCTTTATAAGGTCTTCGTGTCACATTCAAACCATCGTCAACATGATATTAAAACGAACGCGAAGAAGAATTAAATTTATTTGAAAATAAACAACCAATTTGGGAACAATTCAACTTTGTATACATTACGACTTTAACAGTCTGAGAGTAAGGCTTTTAAGTCACTGCCTTAGCTCGCTAAAGTACAGTGGGTTATAGAAATAGCACTAATTATATTACTCTCTCATTAAACAAATCCTAATGACTTCACTTCATCCTGTGTATTTGTATTTTGAACGGTTGATAATCAGTTTAAGTAACGATATATATAAATAAAACATTGGGTGCAAACAGATACGTCGTACAGTAATGAAAATGAAGTGTAGCAGAAACTACATTATCAGCCTATTATCAACGCATAACGTCATTTGAAGGTCGTTGTTCATTCAAAATTTGAAAAACGTTAGAAATACATTTGAACTTAGATTAAAAAGTAAAAGTGCACCGTTAAAAAGGTAATTAACAGTAATTTATCACATGCGGAAATGACATATATAACAACGGATGTACATATTACTTGCACTTTTAAACACACATAGTGTGGAATTATTGCCAGTATTATTTGAGTGTAAACGCTGTGTGATGGTAGGGACGATGGGAGTATTCCTGAACGTGACTGTCCCCCCGTAAAGAACAGCCCTCGTGACTTTCGTGTATCTAAGGCAAAGTACCACAATGACGTCATAAACTCACACAAAACAGGTATCTGACGACAAGTTAATACCGTAAAGAGCGGTGCTAAACAAGCGTTTCTTGTACCCAGAAAAACTGTGATGGCAGAGCTATGTTTGTATCTAACTCTCTAGAAGCTACAGAAATGAAAATTAGATTATGTTATCAATTAGTCGAAAATTTAGTATTAAAATTAAGCTCCACACAAAATGAACATTATGCTAAGTTTCAAACAGATATTTATTATTATTCACAAAATAAAAATCAAATTTAAACCTTAATATCCAAGTGTGTGCGGCTTGGATACGCCCTCCCAACAAGCCTCACTTAAATTCAAGTAAGTTCATATTCTCACCGAGAAAATTACACAGTGACAGCATATTTCATTTACACTAATGAGTATAATATGAATGTTAATTTTTCGCTCACGGATATATAGAATATTCAAGTTTAGGTCATGAAAGCGACCATGAGATCGTCTTATCATCCCTGTCAATAGCTTGTCATCGAAACGTCTGATCATCCATGTCAATAGCTTGTCATCGAAACGTCTAGTTACTTCTATTCTACTGCCATCGATTACACGAAGAACATCTTCTGAAAAATCCCTGTCAAATTTTCAGAAAAAATCGTGATATTCGGATCCATAGTATGACTATAGAATAAAACATCGGCATGGAAACTCATACGTAAGGAAGCAGGGATGTAAGTATTAAGAAAGAGAATTTGCCATGGAAAGAAAAATCGAAATGTCACCGAAAACCGTTATTCCAAAGATAACCCCCTTGTTCAGTTTTTAAGTAAGCCATCCTAATGCTTACTAATTGAACAAATGACATACGTTTCCGGGGTCTGTTATATACGTTTCCGGGGTCTGTTATACACGTTTCCGGGGTCTGTTATACACGTTTCCGGGGTCTGTTATATACGTTTCCGGGGTCTGTTATATACGTTTCCGGGGTCTGTTATATACGTTTCCGGGGTCTGTTATATACGTTTCCAGGGTCTGTTATACGTTTCCGGGGTCTGTTATATACGTTTCCAGGGTCTGTTATACACGTTTCCGGGGTCTGTTACATACGTTTCCAGGGTCTGTTATACGTTTCCGGGGTCTGTTATATACGTTTCCAGGGTCTGTTATACGTTTCCGGGGTCTGTTATATACGTTTCCAGGGTCTGTTATACGTTTCCTGGGTGTGCTATACGTTTCCGGGGTGTGTTATACGTTTACAGGGTCTGTTATACGTTTCCGGGGGACGTGTTTTCCGTTGAACCAGAAATTACCTATCCAACGTCAAATTTTAAACGTGAGTCTTGATTGAAATAATCATCACTGGTGGCGTATCCCCCAAGTTTTCCTTCGAACTTTTCTTAGCTAATGCCTTACTTGATGTTTCTTTAGTTTCTATATAATCATGCATATATCTGTGTCACACTCTTTCAAGATACGCTGACTTATAGATTGATCGTCTATATTGGATACCGAAACTAGACACGGATCCTTATACGTAACGTTTAAACACTCGGTTTTTTTTTCTAATTGCTCAACCTAGCCTTTATCAAAACATCTTACAACCATTCTTAGTGCATGTACCACTAAATCAGGGCTTCAGACTTATTGTGACACTATTTACCACAGGAGTGGAATTAACGGGATGTGGTTTTTGAAAAACACGAAAGACCCTCTGATCAATCTTGAGCACCCCTTCCTAAAAGTGTTTCTTCGATCAAAACATTTGATTTCCCCACCCTGTACACTACCATACCACATACAAAACTTGAATAATGCATTTGAGCGCTCATTTCGAGAGCTTTCTTTTCCAAAAAAGATGGACGCCGATACAATTGTGAGATGTCTGGAATATACTTTGTGAAAAACACAACAAAAGCTGCAATGAAGTATACTGAGGGGGATTTATTACGAATGAATGAATACAAGATCTGTGTTAGGAGGAATGCTTGTCCAGCAGACTGTACTCCTATGGGGAAACCCGTACCCAATCCCTAGTGGACTATACGAGGCTGGACATCAGGAAAGGTAACACAGATGTGGTCAAATCTTTAAATTGACGTAATTGTATAAGTAACAAGAAGTTTGCTGACCTGATCGTATAAATTATATCCTTCTGAACTTTTAACAATGACACAACATATGGCGTGTGAAACATTGTCATATAATATCATCTTCTGGTTTGTATTCGAAATCTTGTGGTTTATATCCAAAGTGTGTGGCATGTATTCGAAAACTTGTGGTGTATATTCTATAATTATAGTGTGATCGATGTTCAATATCTTATGATATTTGGTAGAATAGTTGTGATGTAACTTCGATATCATTATTTTATTTGCAAATTTCGGTTGCTGACGAACAAACTTACTTACGGCAAAGGAATTCAAGAGATGTAGGTTGATAAAGTTTATGAGATTTGAGAGGTATTCTGTATCCTTGTGTGATATGAAGGTGGATCTTTTTGAATACGCTCATTAGTATGACTATCTGTGATTGAGAATGGAACCTCAGTTCTCAATTTTAGGGGGCGAGGACCTGGGATGCGGCCTAGATTTACTCTTTTGGAAAACCTGTTCTTATTCTCTTATACCTTTTCAAGGATCTCCATGTAAATCTTTGCTTTGTTGATATTTTGTTTATGGTTTTGTTGACGATTTGGTATCCTTTGACTTTTTCCCCTTTTGCCTTCCCTTTTATTTTGTCTTTTGCCTTTCTGCATAGTTCGTGATGCTGTCTGTTGTGTTCTTGTCTTTATCTTAATACTTGTTTCTGTATTGTTGGTGGTGTTTTGTTCATTTCTATGAATTTCCTTTGATGATTTCGTTATCTTCTTTTACTTCTTGTTGCTGATGGCTGGTGTTGATGACTCCTTAGTTCTTGTTGATGATGGCTGGTGTTGATGACTCCTTAGTTCTTGTTGTTGATGGCTGGTTTTGATGACTCCTTAGTTCTTGTTGATGATGGCTGGTGTTGATGACTCCTTAGTTCTTGTTGTTGATGGCTGGTTTTGATGACTCCTTAGTTCTTGTTGTTGATGGCTGGTTTTGATGACTCCTTAGTTCTTGTTGTTGATGGCTGGTTTTGATGACTCCTTAGTTCTTGTTGATGATGGCTGGTGTTGATGACTCCCTAGTTCTTGTTGCTGATTGCTGGTGTTGATGAGTCCTTAGTTCTTGTTGTTGATGGCTGGTGTTGATGACTCCCTAGTTCTTGTTGCTGATTGCTGGTGTTGATGAGTCCTTAGTTCTTGTTGTTGATGGCTGGTGTTGATGACTCCCTAGTTCTTGTTGTTGATGGCTGGTTTTGATGACTCCTCAGTTCTTGTTGTTGATGGCTGGTTTTGATGACTCCTTAGTTCTTGTTGTTGATGGCTGGTGTTGATGAGTCCTTAGTTCTTGTTGTTGATGGCTGGTTTTGATGACTCCTTAGTTCTTGTTGTTGATGGCTGGTGTTGATGAGTCCTTAGTTCTTGTTGTTGATGGCTGGTGTTGATGACTCCCTAGTTCTTGTTGTTGATGGCTGGTGTTGATGACTCCCTAGTTCTTGTTGCTGATGGCTGATTTTGATGACTCCCTAGTTCTTGTTGTTGATGGCTGGTTTTGATGACTCCTTAATTCTTGTTGTTGATGGCTGGTGTTGATGACTCCCTAGTTCTTGTTGGTGGTTGCTGGTGTTGATGACTCCTTAGTTCTTGTTGTTGATGGCTGGTTTTGATGACTCCCTAGTTCTTGTTGTTGATGGCTGGTTTGATGAAACCTTAGTTCTTGTTGCTGATGGCTGGTGTTGATGACTCCTTAGTTCTTGTTGTTGATGGCTGGTTTTGATGACTCCTTAGTTCTTGTTGTTGATGGCTGGTTTTGATGACTCCTTAGTTCTTGTTGATGATGGCTGGTGTTGATGACTCCTTAGTTCTTGTTGTTGATGGCTGGTTTTGATGACTCCTTAGTTCTTGTTGTTGATGGCTGGTTTTGATGACTCCTTAGTTCTTGTTGTTGATGGCTGGTTTTGATGACTCCTTAGTTCTTGTTGTTGATGGCTGGTGTTGATGACTCCCTAGTTCTTGTTGTTGATGGCTGGTGTTGATGACTCCCTAGTTCTTGTTGCTGATGGCTGATTTTGATGACTCCCTAGTTCTTGTTGTTGATGGCTGGTTTTGATGACTCCTTAATTCTTGTTGTTGATGGCTGGTGTTGATGACTCCCTAGTTCTTGTTGGTGGTTGCTGGTGTTGATGACTCCTTAGTTCTTGTTGTTGATGGCTGGTTTTGATGACTCCCTAGTTCTTGTTGTTGATGGCTGGTGTTGATGACTCCTTAGTTCCTGTTGTTGATGGCTGGTGTTGATGACTCCTTAGTTCTTGTTGCTGATGGCTGGCGTTGATGACTCCTTAGTTCTTGTTGCTGATGGCTGGTTTTGATGACTCCTTAGTTCTTGTTGGTGGTGGCTGGTTTTGATGAGTCCTTAGTTCTTGTTAGTGGTAGCTGGTTTTGATGACTCCTTAGTTCTTGTTGGTGGTGGCTGGTTTTGATGAGTCCTTAGTTCTTGTTAGTGGTAGCTGGTTTTGATGACTCCTTAGTTCTTGTTGGTGGTGGCTGGTTTTGATGAGTCCTTAGTTCTTGTTAGTGGTGGCTGGTTTTGATGACTCCTTAGTTCTTGTTGGTGGTGGCTGGTTTTGATGACTCCCTAGTTCTTGTTGCTGATGGCTGGTTTTGCTGACTCCTCAGTTCTTGTTGTTGATGGCTGGTTTTGATGACTCCCTAGTTCTTGTTGCTGATGGCTGGTTTTGATGAGTCCTTAGTTCTTGTTGCTGATAGCTGGTTTTGATGACTCATAGTTCTTGTTGCTGATGGCTCGTTTTGATGAGTCCTTAGTTCTTGTTGGTGGTGGCTGGTTTTGATGACTCCTTTGTTCTTGTTGGTGGTGGCTGGTTTTGATGAGTCCTTAGTTCTTGTTGCTGATGGCTGGTTTTGATGACTCCTCAGTTCTTGTTGTTGATGGCTGGTTTTGATGACTCCCTAGTTCTTGTTGCTGATGGCTGGTTTTGATGAGTCCTTAGTTCTTGTTGCTGATAGCTGGTTTTGATGACTCATAGTTCTTGTTGCTGATGGCTCGTTTTGATGAGTCCTTAGTTCTTGTTGGTGGTGGCTGGTTTTGATGACTCCTTTGTTCTTGTTGGTGGTGGCTGGTTTTGATGAGTCCTTAGTTCTTGTTGCTGATGGCTGGTTTTGATGACTCCTCAGTTCTTGTTGCTGATGGCTGGGTTTGATGACTCCCTAGTTCGTTCTTGTTGCTGATGGCTGGTTTTGATGACTCCTCAGTTCTTGTTGCTGATGGCTGGGTTTGATGACTCCCTAGTTCGTTCTTGTTGCTGATGGCTGGTTTTGATGAGTCCCTAGTTCCTGTTGCTGATGGCTGGTTTTAATGACTCCTCAGTTCTTGTTGCTGATGGCTGGTTTTGATGACTCCTTAGTTCTTGGCTGGAAACCAAGACACTTGCCTTTGGTCTGTAAAGAATTAAGACACCAGCTATCTTGGCTTGTTTCGATAACTCCCCGTACCTTTAATATTATTGACTCATTTATTCTTGTTGATGTCGATTGTTCGTTTGTTTTGTTTTGTCACCTGTGTCTACTTGTAGACATTGCTTCATATCGAGTGTAAATTGTTACTTTTTCTCTATCCTATCTAAGACATTTGATCAGTAACAATCTTTGATTTTGGCAGTATTTGTCGCATTTGCCGGAACACCTGTTAATTCCTATTTTTGCTATACATTGTTTAGACCCATATTTCGGGACTCGCACCAAGACTTGGTCACGTGATGTTTATATGACGTCAAAGTGAGGCGGTGCCTCTTCTATTATCTGCAGGTAGTTTTGCTTCTGTATAAATGTGTGTTATTTCCTCGGCAAAGAGTGACTGATGTCTGACAGTAACAAATATGGCCTGTATCGAGACGATCTACATGGTATAGCTGTATCTTTTATTGTTTCTTCAGATCGTTGTCCGTGGTGATGGTTTATATATATGCAATACATTGTGAGTCTTAAAAAGATACGACATTTTCAGAATGTATCACCATCAATATAAGTTAATGTCACAACTTGGACTACATTCCGGCGTTGAAGCAGTTCTGTATCAATTTGATCGAGATATTGTAGTTCTTCCTTCATGTCCTTACGTTTGTATTCATGACCGATAATTTTAAAATCTTTCATTAATTTGTGTGTAACGTACAACAGTTTTGTCCGCGTGTTACAATTGTTATCTATCAACTATTATGTCGTTTCTCTGATTTTAGACCGTCCTACCTATAATAGCGTTTTAGCAAGTTATTTTTCATATTTTGATCAAAAGTTATTTCCATATTTAACTAAACTATACGCTGATTACACATTTACTCGATGTGATTATTGGGGTTTGTTCAACTACTGTACTTTAGTTAGCCTGGTGAAAGGTTATGTAAAACATATCGAAGTTAAATTGATTACGTCATGCATATTAACGATTCTCCAGCTACCTATATTTATATATCGATAAAGAATATGACACTAAAACCCATTTTTTTAAGATGTAAGATCGCAAATATTACGGTGCACGATGTTATGAAGCATAATCCTATCTCTAGATTTCTCCCGTTTACAGTCCCTCAGCGTCCATCATAGAACCACTAACCATCGAAATATGCATGTCGCCGGATACCACACAGGGGCCCAGTTACAGTGGAAATCTAGCGCAACTTTAAAGGTATCTACATGATTTTAGATTATTTCTCCCCCTTAAGCGTACTGTTTGATTTATCAGGATTTTATATCCGGGCCCTTGATGATGATTCCGAGAGTATACAACCCGTTGTCGAATGGTGTTCGAAGAACTTTCAGTATTTTTTCAGTCTTTTATAATAATTTTGTGAACAAAACGACTATAAATCGTTTTGTGAAATAATCATACGAGACTTCAAAGTGTCTGAATTTGGAGTATCACAATCACCACCATATGAGTCTGGAGCGAGTTCAGAATTCTTACAGGTTGCCAGTATTCTACATGATAAATTGGCGTTTAATAAATAACACTGGTATACGATAACTTGTAGGAATAATGGCAAACGTTAACATAGCTTCATAGCAAAGCATAGTTCTAGCATGGGTGAATATTAGTTTAAAATCGCTGAAAAACGTAATAACATATGTTTTAGGAAAAGTACATATTTGTTTTGTTTGATTTCGTATTTCTACTTTTTAATATTTTAATATTTAGCGATGACGTTTGAGTTTCTGGAGGATAGTAAACGACGGTATTGTATAAGAAAGGATGATATTTTCTGGATATCTGTTTCAACGGGTTGCTCTGAAAGACAAAAACATGGTTGAAGGAATTCCGGGTCTAGGCAGTGCTACTCTAGAAAATAATTACTAATAACATGTAAAACATGAAGGCCCCTCGATGGTTAAGTAACACAGAGCATAAAGCAATCAAAATAACGGTGACAGCAAGTTTGGCTGTCAGGTGACAGCCCGAGCTATGGCTTGTAAACTACGTATTTAATTACCTTTAGAACATAGGATCATTTCGCGTATATTTGATGTCATCTGTTATTCTCATAATGAGAATTGTGTTTTAAAACTATGATGATTGACTATTGTTAATGCCACCCTAAGTACAATCGCTCTACGTGCTCCAAGAACGGCATCAAATCGCTGATATTGTCTGTTTCGTCTTAGAAATGCCATTAACCCGTGTGACGTCGAGTAATACCAGGAAAGCTGTCGAACTGAATCACAGCCTATCGTTGTACACGTAGGAGTCACCATCAAGTTTGTTGACATTATTAATAAATGAGAAAAATCAAATCATCATGTTTCTATGTAGTCAAGTTAAAGTCTCTTCAGCATGCCATGTCTACATATGACAGTCTTCCCGCTACCCCGGGGCCTAGGAATGATCACGGGACAGTATAATTGTTATTCCAGTTTTATCTTTAAATAACATTACTCCCTCGCCTGTTTTAAGTAAGAAGTTCACATGACACAATTGATTCACTACTCCCTAGCCTGTTTTAAGTAAGAAGTTCACATGACACAATTGATTCATTACTCCCTAGCCTGTTTTAAGTAAGAAGTTCACATGACACAATTGATTCATTACTCCCTAGCCTGTTTGAAGTAAGAAGTTCACATGACACAATTGATTCACTACTCCCTCGCCTGTTTTAAGTAAGAATGATCACATGACACAATTGATTCACTACTCCCTTGCCTGTTTGAAGTAAGAAGTTCACATGACACAATTGATTCACTACTCCCTAGCCTGTTTTAAGTAAGAATGATCACATGACACAATTGATTCACTACTCCCTTGCCTGTTTGAAGTAAGAAGTTCACATGACACAATTGATTCACTACTCCCTAGCCTGTTTTAAGTAAGAAGTTCACATGACACAATTGATTCACCACTCCCTAGCCTGTTTTAAGTAAGAAGTTCACATGACACAATTGATTCACTACTCCCTAGCCTGTTTTAAGTAAGAAGTTCACATGACACAATTGATTCACTACTCCCTAGCCTGTTTCAAGTAAGAAGTTCACATGACACAATTGATTCACTACTCCCTAGCCTGTTTTAAGGAAGAAGTTCACATGACACAATTGATTCACCACTCCCTAGCCTGTTGTAAGTAAGAAGTTCACATGACGCAATTGATTCACTCACTACTCCCTAGCCTGTTTTAAGTATGAAGTTCACATGACACATGACACAATTGATTCACGACTCCCTAGCCTGTTTTAAGTAAGAAGTTCACATGACACAATTGATTCACCACTCCCTAGCCTGTTGTAAGTAAGAAGTTCACATGACGCAATTGATTCACTCACTACTCCCTAGCCTGTTTTAAGTATGAAGTTCACATGACACATGACACAATTGATTCACGACTCCCTAGCCTGTTTTAAGTAAGAATGATCACATGACACAATTGATTCACTACTCCCTAGCCTGTTTTAAGTAAGAAGTTCACATGACACAATTGATTCACTACTCCCTAGCCTGTTTTAAGTAAGAATGATCACATGACACAATTGATTCACTACTCCCTAGCCTGTTTTAAGTAAGAAGTTTACATGACACATGACACAATTGATTCACGACTCCCTAGCCTGTTTTAAGTAAGAAGTTCACATGACACAATTGATTCACTACTCCCTAGCCTGTTTTAAGTAAGAAGTTCACATGACACAATTGATTCACTACTCCCTAGCCTGTTTTAAGTAAGAATGATCACATGACACAATTGATTCACTACTCCCTAGCGTGTTTTAAGTAAGAAGTTCACATGACACAATTGATTCACCACTCCCTCGCCTGTTTTAAGTAAGAAGTTTACATGACACAATTGATTCACTACTCCCTAGCCTGTTTTAAGTAAGAAGTTCACATGACACAATTGATTCACCACTCCCTCGCCTGTTTTAAGTAAGAAGTTCACATGACGCAATTGATTCACTCACTACTCCCTAGCCTGTTTTAAGTATGAAGTTCACATGACACAATTGATTCACTACTCCCTAGCCTGTTTTAAGTAAGAATGATCACATGACATAATTGATTCACTACTCCCTCGCCTGTTTTAAGTAAGAAGTTCACATGACACAATTGATTCACTACTCCCTAGCCTGTTTTAAGTAAGAAGTTCACATGACACAATTGATTCACTACTCCCTAGCCTGTTTTAAGTAAGAATGATCACATGACACAATTGATTAACTACTCCCTAGCCTGTTTTAAGTAAGAAGTTCACATGACACAATTGATTCACTACTCCCTAGCCTGTTTTAAGTAAGAAGTTCACATGACACAATTGATTCACTACTCCCTAGCCTGTTTTAAGTAAGAAGTTCACATGACACAATTGATTCACTACTCCCTAGCCTGTTTTAAGTAAGAATGATCACATGACACAATTGATTCACTACTCCCTAGCCTGTTTTAAGTAAGAAGTTCACATGACACAATTGATTCACTACTCCCTAGCCTGTTTTAAGTAAGAAGTTCACATGACACAATTGATTCACTACTCCCTAGCCTGTTTAAATAAGAAGTTTTCCAAACTTGTCTATCTGGTTGTCTAGGGTGACCTTACTGATGTAATTTAATTAGTTTGACAATACTCATTGTTGCCTATTTGGTTGGCGTTTCCGACGTTGTTAATTTACTTTGACTTTTCGGATTTGGGCGTTTTTATTTTACGTTTTCTATGTTGTCCAATTGGTTGACGTTTTTCTTTGTTGTCTAATTGGTTGACGTTTTCTATGTTGTCTAATTGGTTGACGTTTCTATGTTGTCTAATTGGTTGACGTTTTTCTTTATTGTCTAATTGGTTGACATTTCTTTGTTGTCTAATTGGTTGACATTTCTATGTTGTCTAATTGGTTGACATTTCTATGTTGTCTAATTGGTTGACAAAACTTTGTTGTCTGATTGGTTGACGTTTCCATATTGTCTAATTGGTTGA
This sequence comes from Mimachlamys varia, assembly GCA_947623455.1. Lineage (NCBI taxonomy): Eukaryota > Metazoa > Mollusca > Bivalvia > Pectinida > Pectinidae > Mimachlamys > Mimachlamys varia. The sequence continues at coordinate 8,530,022 of OX392535.1, forward strand.
CGTTTTCTATTTTGTCTAATTTGTTGACATTTCTATATTGTCTAATTGGTTGACGTTTCTATGTTGTCTAATTGGTTGACATTTCTATGTTGTCTAATTGGTTGACATTTCTAAGTTTTTCTAATTGGTTGACATTCCTTATGGTGTCTAATTGGTTGACATTTCTATGTTGTCTAATTGGTTGACGTTTCCATGTTGTCTAATTGGTTGACATTTCTATGTTGTCTAATTGGTTGATATTTCTATGTTGTCTAATTGGTTGACATTTTTATTTTGTCTAATTGGTTGACATTTCTATGTTGTCTAATTGGTTGACATTTCTTTGTTGTATTATTAGTTGACATTTCTATATTGTCTAATTGGTTGACATTTCCATATTGTTTAATTGGTTTACATTTCTATGTTGTCTAATTGGTTGACATTTCTATATTGTTTAATTGGTTGACATTTCTATATTGTCTCATTGGTTGACATTTCTATGTTGTCTAATTGGTTGACATTTCCATATTGTTTAATTGGTTGACATTTCCACATTGTTTAATTGGTTGACATTTCTATATTGTCTAATTGGTTGACGTGGTTATGTTGTCTAATTGGTTGACATTTCTATATTGTCTAATTGGTTGACATTTCTATATTGTCTAATTGGTTGACATTTCTATATTGTCTAATTGGTTGACATTTCTATATTGTCTAATTGGTTGACATTTCTATGTTGTCTAATTGGTTGACGTGGTTATGTTGTCTAATTGGTTGACATTTCTATATTGTCTAATTGGTTGACATTTCTATATTGTCTAATTGGTTGACATTTCTATGTTGTCTAATTGGTTGACATTTCTATATTGTCTAATTGGTTGACATTTCTATGTTGTCTAATTGGTTGACATTTCTATGTTGTCTAATTGGTTGACATTTCTATATTGTCTAATTGGTTGACATTTCTATGTTGTCTAATTGGTTGACGTTTCTATATTGTCTAATTGGTTGACATTTCTATATTGTCTAATTGGTTGACATTTCTATATTGTCTAATGGGTTGACATTTCTATATTGTCTAATTGGTTGACATTTCTATATTGTCTAATTGGTTGACATTTCTATATTGTCTAATTGGTTGACATTTCTATGTTGTCTAATTGGTTGACATTTCTATGTTGTCTAATTGGTTGACATTTCTATATTGTCTAATTGGTTGACATTTCTATATTGTCTAATTGGTTGACATTTCTATATTGTCTAATTGGTTGACATTTCTATGTTGTCTAATTGGTTGACATTTCTATGTTGTCTAATTGGTTGACATTTCCATGTTGTCTGATTGGTTGACATTTCTATATTGTCTAATTGGTTGACATTTCTATATTGTCTAATTGGTTGACATTTCTATATTGTCTAATTGGTTGACATTTCTATATTGTCTAATTGGTTGACATTTCTATATTGTCTAATTGGTTGACATTTCCATGTTGTCTCATTGGTTGACATTTTTATGTTGTCTAATTGGTTGACATTTCTATATTGTCTAATTGGTTGACATTTCTGTATTGTCTAATTGGTTGACATTTCTATATTGTCTAATTGGTTGACATTTCTATATTGTCTAATTGGTTGACATTTCTATATTGTCTAATTGGTTGACATTTCTATGTTGTCTAATTGGTTGACATTTCTATATTGTCTAATTGGTTGACATTTCTATATTGTCTAATTGGTTGACATTTCTATATTGTCTAATTGGTTGACATTTCCATGTTGTCTGATTGGTTGACATTTCTATATTGTCTAATTGGTTGACATTTCTATATTGTCTAATTGGTTGACATTTCTATGTTGTCTAATTGGTTGACATTTCTATATTGTCTAATTGGATGACATTTTTATATTGTCTAATTGGTTGACATTTCTATATTGTCTAATTGGTTGACATTTCTATATTGTCTAATTGGTTGACATTTCCATGTTGTCTCATTGGTTGACATTTTTATGTTGTCTAATTGGTTGACATTTCTATATTGTCTAATTGGTTGACATTTCTGTATTGTCTAATTGGTTGACATTTCTATATTGTCTAATTGGTTGACATTTCTATATTGTCTAATTGGTTGACATTTCTATATTGTCTAATTGGTTGACATTTCTATGTTGTCTAATTGGTTGACATTTCTATATTGTCTAATTGGTTGACATTTCTATATTGTCTAATTGGTTGACATTTCTATATTGTCTAATTGGTTGACATTTCCATGTTGTCTGATTGGTTGACATTTCTATATTGTCTAATTGGTTGACATTTCTATATTGTCTAATTGGTTGACATTTCTATGTTGTCTAATTGGTTGACATTTCTATATTGTCTAATTGGATGACATTTTTATATTGTCTAATTGGTTGACATTTCTATATTGTCTAATTGGTTGACATTTCTATATTGTCTAATTGGTTGACATTTCTATGTTGTCTAATTGGTTGACATTTCTATATTGTCTAATTGGATGACATTTTTATATTGTCTAATTGGTTGACATTTCTATATTGTCTAATTGGTTGACATTTCTATATTGTCTAATTGGTTGACATTTCTATATTGTCTAATTGGTTGACATTTCTATATTGTCTAATTGGTTGACATTTCTATGTTGTCTGATTGGTTGACATTTCTATATTGTCTAATTGGTTGACATTTTTATGTTGTCTAATTGGTTGACGTTTATATGTTGTCTAATTGGTTGACATTTCTATATTGTCTAATTGGTTGACATTTCTATGTTGTCTAATTGGTTGACATTTCTATGTTGTCTAATTGGTTGACATTTCTATATTGTCTAATTGGTTGACATTTCTATATTGTCTAATTGGTTGACATTTTTATGTTGTCTAATTGGTTGACGTTTATATGTTGTCTAATTGGTTGACATTTCTATATTGTCTAATTGGTTGACATTTCTATATTGTCTAATTGGTTGACATTTCTATGTTGTCTAATTGGTTGACATTTCTATGTTGTCTAATTGGTTGACGTGGTTATGTTGTCTAATTGGTTGACATTTCTATATTGTCTAATTGGTTGACATTTCTATCCTGTCTAATTGGTTGACATTTTTATGTTGTCTGATTGGTTGACATTTCTATGCTGTCTAATTGGTTGACATTTCTATGTTGTCTAATTGGTTGACATTTCTATATTGTCTAATTGGTTGACATTTCTATATTGTCTAATTGGTTGACGTGGTTATGTTGTCTAATTGGTTGACATTTCTATGTTGTCTAATTGGTTGACATTTCTATATTGTCTAATTGGTTGACATTTCTATATTGTCTAATTGGTTGACATTTCTATATTGTCTAATTGGTTGACATTTCTATGTTGTCTAATTGGTTGACATTTCTATGTTGTCTAATTGGTTGACATTTCCATGTTGTCTGATTGGTTGACATTTCTATATTGTCTAATTGGTTGACATTTCTATATTGTCTAATTGGTTGACATTTCTATATTGTCTAATTGGTTGACATTTCTATATTGTCTAATTGGTTGACATTTCTATGTTGTCTAATTGGTTGACATTTCTATGTTGTCCAATTGGTTGACATTTCTATATTGTCTAATTGGTTGACATTTCTATGTTGTCTAATTGGTTGACGTTTCTATATTGTCTAATTGGTTGACATTTCTATATTGTCTAATTGGTTGACATTTCTATATTGTCTAATGGGTTGACATTTCTATATTGTCTAATTGGTTGACATTTCTATATTGTCTAATTGGTTGACATTTCTATATTGTCTAATTGGTTGACGTGGTTATGTTGTCTAATTGGTTGACATTTCTATGTTGTCTAATTGGTTGACATTTCTATATTGTCTAATTGGTTGACATTTCTATATTGTCTAATTGGTTGACATTTCTATATTGTCTAATTGGTTGACATTTCTATGTTGTCTAATTGGTTGACATTTCTATGTTGTCTAATTGGTTGACATTTCTATGTTGTCTGATTGGTTGACATTTCTATATTGTCTAATTGGTTGACATTTCTATATTGTCTAATTGGTTGACATTTCTATATTGTCTAATTGGTTGACGTGGTTATGTTGTCTAATTGGTTGACATTTCTATGTTGTCTAATTGGTTGACATTTCTATATTGTCTAATTGGTTGACATTTCTATATTGTCTAATTGGTTGACATTTCTATATTGTCTAATTGGTTGACATTTCTATGTTGTCTAATTGGTTGACATTTCTATGTTGTCTAATTGGTTGACATTTCTATGTTGTCTGATTGGTTGACATTTCTATATTGTCTAATTGGTTGACATTTCTATATTGTCTAATTGGTTGACATTTCCATGTTGTCTCATTGGTTGACATTTCTATATTGTCTAATTGGTTGACGTGGTTATGTTGTCTAATTGGTTGACATTTTTATGTTGTCTAATTGGTTGACATTTCTATATTGTCTAATTGGTTGACATTTCTGTATTGTCTAATTGGTTGACATTTCTATATTGTCTAATTGGTTGACATTTCTATATTGTCTAATTGGTTGACATTTCTATATTGTCTAATTGGTTGACATTTCTATGTTGTCTAATTGGTTGACATTTCTATATTGTCTAATTGGTTGACATTTCTATATTGTCTAATTGGTTGACATTTCTATATTGTCTAATTGGTTGACATTTCCATGTTGTCTGATTGGTGGACATTTCTATATTGTCTAATTGGTTGACATTTCTATATTGTCTAATTGGTTGACATTTCTATGTTGTCTAATTGGTTGACATTTCTATATTGTCTAATTGGATGACATTTTTATATTGTCTAATTGGTTGACATTTCTATATTGTCTAATTGGTTGACATTTCTATATTGTCTAATTGGTTGACATTTCTATATTGTCTAATTGGTTGACATTTCTATATTGTCTAATTGGTTGACATTTCTATATTGTCTAATTGGTTGACATTTTTATATTGTCTAATTGGTTGACATTTCTATATTGTCTAATTGGTTGACATTTCTATATTGTCTGATTGGTTGACATTTCTATATTGTCTAATTGGTTGACATTTTTATGTTGTCTAATTGGTTGACGTTTATATGTTGTCTAATTGGTTGACATTTCTATATTGTCTAATTGGTTGACATTTCTATGTTGTCTAATTGGTTGACATTTCTATGTTGTCTAATTGGTTGACATTTCTATATTGTCTAATTGGTTGACATTTCTATATTGTCTAATTGGTTGACATTTTTATGTTGTCTAATTGGTTGACGTTTATATGTTGTCTAATTGGTTGACATTTCTATATTGTCTAATTGGTTGACGTGGTTATCTTGTCTAATTGGTTGACATTTCTATATTGTCTAATTGGTTGACATTTCTATCCTGTCTAATTGGTTGACATTTTTATGTTGTCTAATTGGTTGACATTTCTATGCTGTCTAATTGGTTGACATTTCTATGTTGTCTAATTGGTTGACATTTCTATATTGTCTAATTGGTTGACATTTCTATATTGTCTCATTGGTTGACATTTCTATATTGTCTAATGGGTTGACGTGGTTATGTTGTCTAATTGGTTGACATTTCTATGTTGTCTAATTGGTTGACATTTCCATGTTGTCTGATTGGTTGACATTTCTATATTGTCTAATTGGTTGACATTTCTATATTGTCTAATTGGTTGACATTTCTATATTGTCTAATTGGTTGACATTTCTATATTGTCTAATTGGTTGACATTTCTATATTGTCTAATTGGTTGACATTTCCATGTTGTCTCATTGGTTGACATTTCTATATTGTCTAATTGGTTGACGTGGTTATGTTGTCTAATTGGTTGACATTTTTATGTTGTCTAATTGGTTGACATTTCTATATTGTCTAATTGGTTGACATTTCTGTATTGTCTAATTGGTTGACATTTCTATATTGTCTAATTGGTTGACATTTCTATATTGTCTAATTGGTTGACATTTCTATATTGTCTAATTGGTTGACATTTCTATGTTGTCTAATTGGTTGACATTTCTATATTGTCTAATTGGTTGACATTTCTATATTGTCTAATTGGTTGACATTTCTATATTGTCTAATTGGTTGACATTTCCATGTTGTCTGATTGGTTGACATTTCTATATTGTCTAATTGGTTGACATTTCTATATTGTCTAATTGGTTGACATTTCTATGTTGTCTAATTGGTTGACATTTCTATATTGTCTAATTGGATGACATTTTTATATTGTCTAATTGGTTGACATTTCTATATTGTCTAATTGGTTGACATTTCTATATTGTCTAATTGGTTGACATTTCTATATTGTCTAATTGGTTGACATTTCTATATTGTCTAATTGGTTGACATTTCTATGTTGTCTGATTGGTTGACATTTCTATATTGTCTAATTGGTTGACATTTTTATGTTGTCTAATTGGTTGACGTTTATATGTTGTCTAGTTGGTTGACATTTCTATATTGTCTAATTGGTTGACATTTCTATGTTGTCTAATTGGTTGACATTTCTATGTTGTCTAATTGGTTGACATTTCTATATTGTCTAATTGGTTGACATTTCTATATTGTCTAATTGGTTGACATTTTTATGTTGTCTAATTGGTTGACGTTTATATGTTGTCTAATTGGTTGACATTTCTATATTGTCTAATTGGTTGACATTTCTATATTGTCTAATTGGTTGACATTTCTATATTGTCTAATTGGTTGACATTTTTATGTTGTCTAATTGGTTAACGTTTATATGTTGTCTAATTGGTTGACATTTCTATATTGTCTAATTGGTTGACATTTCTATATTGTCTAATTGGTTGACATTTCTATATTGTCTAATTGGTTGACATTTCTATGTTGTCTAATTGGTTGACGTGGTTATGTTGTCTAATTGGTTGACATTTCTATATTGTCTAATTGGTTGACATTTCTATCCTGTCTAATTGGTTGACATTTTTATGTTGTCTAATTGGTTGACATTTCTATGCTGTCTAATTGGTTGACATTTCTATGTTGTCTAATTGGTTGACATTTCTATATTGTCTAATTGGTTGACATTTTTATGTTGTCTAATTGGTTGACGTTTATATGTTGTCTAATTGGTTGACATTTCTATATTGTCTAATTGGTTGACATTTCTATATTGTCTAATTGGTTGACATTTCTATATTGTCTAATTGGTTGACATTTCTATATTGTCTAATTGGTTGACATTTTTATGTTGTCTAATTGGTTGACGTTTATATGTTGTCTAATTGGTTGACATTTCTATATTGTCTAATTGGTTGACATTTCTATATTGTCTAATTGGTTGACATTTCTATATTGTCTAATTGGTTGACATTTTTATGTTGTCTAATTGGTTGACGTTTATATGTTGTCTGATTGGTTGACGTGGTTATGTTGTCTAATTGGTTGACATTTCTATATTGTCTAATTGGTTGACATTTCTATATTGTCTAATTGGTTGACGTTTCTATGTTGTCTAATTGGTTGACATTTCTATGTTGTCTAATTGGTTGACATTTCTATATTGTCTAATTGGTTGACATTTTTATGTTGTCTAATTGGTTGATGTTTATATGTTGTCTAATTGGTTGACATTTCTATATTGTCTAATTGGTTGACATTTCTATATTGTCTAATTGGTTGACATTTCTATATTGTCTAATTGGTTGACATTTCTATGTTGTCTAATTGGTTGACGTGGTTATGTTGTCTAATTGGTTGACATTTCTATATTGTCTAATTGGTTGACGTTTTCTATATTGTCTAATTGGTTGACATTTCTATATTGTCTAATTGGTTGACATTTCTATATTGTCTAATTGGTTGACATTTCTATATTGTCTAATTGGTTGACATTTCTATATTGTCTAATTGGTTGACATTTCTATGTTGTCTAATTGGTTGACGTGGTTATGTTGTCTAATTGGTTGACATTTCTATATTGTCTAATTGGTTGACATTTTTATGTTGTCTAATTGGTTGACGTTTATATGTTGTCTAATTGGTTGACATTTCTATATTGTCTAATTGGTTGACATTTCTATATTGTCTAATTGGTTGACATTTCTATATTGTCTAATTGGTTGACATTTCTATATTGTCTAATTGGTTGACATTTCTATATTGTCTAATTGGTTGACATTTCTATATTGTCTAATTGGCTGACATTTCTATGTTGTCTAATTGGTTGACATTTCTATATTGTCTAATTGGCTGACATTTCTATGTTGTCTAATTGGTTGACATTTCTATATTGTCTAATTGGTTGACATTTCTATATTGTCTAATTGGTTGACATTTCTATATTGTCTAATTGGTTGACATTTCTATGTTGTCTAATTGGTTGACGTGGTTATGTTGTCTAATTGGTTGACATTTCTATATTGTCTAATTGGTTGACATTTTTATGTTGTCTAATTGGTTGACGTTTATATGTTGTCTAATTGGTTGACATTTCTATATTGTCTAATTGGTTGACATTTCTATCTTGTCTAATTGGTTGACATTTCTATGTTGTCTAATTGGTTGACATTTCTATATTGTCTAATTGGTTGACGTTTACATGTTGTCTAATTGGTTGACATTTTTATGTTGTCTAATTGGTTGACGTTTATATGTTGTCTAATTGGTTGACATTTCTATATTGTCTAATTGGTTGACATTTCCATGTTGTCTAATTGGTTGACATTTCTATATTGTCTAATTGGTTGACATTTCTATATTGTCTAATTGGTTGACATTTCTATATTGTCTAATTGGTTGACATTTCTATATTGTCTAATTGGTTGACATTTCTATATTGTCTAATTGGTTGACATTTCCATGTTGTCTGATTGGTTTACATTTCTATGTTGTCTAATTGGTTGACATTTCTATGTTGTCTAATTGGTTTACATTTCTATGTTGTCTAATTGGTTGACGTTCCTATGTTGTCTAATTGGTTGACATTTCTATGTTGTCTAATTGGTTGACATTTCTATATTGTCTAATTGGTTGACATTTCTATATTGTCTAATTGGTTGACATTTCTATATTGTCTAATTGGTTGACATTTCTATATTGTCTAATTGGTTGACATTTCTATATTGTCTAATTGGTTGACATTTCTATATTGTCTAATTGGTTGACATTTCTATATTGTCTAATTGGTTGACGTGGTTATGTTGTCTAATTGGTTGACGTGGTTACGTTGTCTAATTGGTTGACATTTCTATGTTGTCTAATTGGTTGACATTTCCTATGTTGTATAATTGGTTGACGTTTCTATGCTGTCTAATTGGTTGACATTTCTATGTTGTCTAATTGGTTGACATTTCTATGTTGTCTAATTGGTTGACATTTCTATGCTGTCTAATTGGTTGATATTTCTATGTTGTCTAATTGGTTGACATTTTTATGTTGTCTAATTGGTTGACATTTCTATGCTGTCTAATTGGTTGACATTTCTTTGTTGTATTATTGCTTGACATTTCTATATTGTCTAATTGGTTGACATTTCTATATTGTCTAATTGGTTGACATTTTTATGTTGTCTAATTGGTTGACATTTCTATGCTGTCTAATTGGTTGACATTTCTTTGTTGTATTATTGGTTGACATTTCTATATTGTCTAATTGGTTGACGTTTCTATGTTGTCTAATTGGTTGACATTTTTATGTTGTCTAATTGGTTGACATTTCTATGTTGTCTAATTGGTTGACATTTCTTTGTTGTCTAATTGGTTGACGTTTTTCTTTGTTGTCTAATTGGTTGACATTTCTATATTGTCTAATTGGTTGACATTTCTATATTGTCTAATTGGTTGACGTTTCTATGTTGTCTAATTGGTTGACATTTCTATATTGTCTAATTGGTTGACGTTTCTATATTGTCTAATTGGTTGACATTTCTATATTGTCTAATTGGTTGACGTTTCTATGTTGTCTAATTGGTTGACATTTCTATATTGTCTAATTGGTTGACATTTCTATGTTGTCTAATTGGTTGACGTGGTTACGTTGTCTAATTGGTTGACATTTTTATTTTGTCTAATTGGTTGACATTTCTATGTTGTCTAATTGGTTGACATTTCTTTGTTGTATTATTGGTTGACATTTCTATATTGTCTAATTGGTTGACATTTCCATATTGTTTAATTGGTTGACATTTCTATATTGTCTAATTGGTTGACATTTCCATATTGTTTAATTGGTTGACATTTCCATATTGTTTAATTGGTTGACATTTCTATATTGTCTAATTGGTTGACGTGGTTATGTTGTCTAATTGGTTGACATTTCTATATTGTCTAATTGGTTGACGTTTTCTATATTGTCTAATTGGTTGACATTTCTATATTGTCTAATTGGTTGACATTTCTATATTGTCTAATTGGTTGACATTTCTATATTGTCTAATTGGTTGACATTTCTATGTTGTCTAATTGGTTGACATTTCTATATTGTCTAATTGGTTGACATTTCTTAGTTGTCTAATTGGTTGACATTTCTATATTGTCTAATTGGTTGACATTTTTATGTTGTCTAATTGGTTGACGTTTATATGTTGTCTAATTGGTTGACATTTCTATATTGTCTAATTGGTTGACATTTCTATATTGTCTAATTGGTTGACATTTCTATATTGTCTAATTGGTTGACATTTCTATATTGTCTAATTGGTTGACATTTCTATATTGTCTAATTGGTTGACATTTCTATATTGTCTAATTGGCTGACATTTCTATGTTGTCTAATTGGTTGACATTTCTATATTGTCTAATTGGCTGACATTTCTATGTTGTCTAATTGGTTGACATTTCTATATTGTCTAATTGGTTGACATTTCTATATTGTCTAATTGGTTGACATTTCTATGTTGTCTAATTGGTTGACATTTCTATGTTGTCTAATTGGTTGACGTGGTTATGTTGTCTAATTGGTTGACATTTCTATATTGTCTAATTGGTTGACATTTTTATGTTGTCTAATTGGTTGACGTTTATATGTTGTCTAATTGGTTGACATTTCTATATTGTCTAATTGGTTGACATTTCTATATTGTCTAATTGGTTGACATTTCTATGTTGTCTAATTAGTTGACATTTCTATATTGTCTAATTGGTTGACGTTTACATGTTGTCTAATTGGTTGACATTTTTATGTTGTCTAATTGGTTGACGTTTATATGTTGTCTAATTGGTTGACATTTCTATATTGTCTAATTGGTTGACATTTCCATGTTGTCTAATTGGTTGACATTTCTATATTGTCTAATTGGTTGACATTTCTATATTGTCTAATTGGTTGACATTTCTATATTGTCTAATTGGTTGACATTTCTATATTGTCTAATTGGTTGACATTTCTATATTGTCTAATTGGTTGACATTTCCATGTTGTCTGATTGGTTTACATTTCTATGTTGTCTAATTGGTTGACATTTCTATGTTGTCTAATTGGTTTACATTTCTATGTTGTCTAATTGGTTGACGTTCCTATGTTGTCTAATTGGTTGACATTTCTATGTTGTCTAATTGGTTGACATTTCTATATTGTCTAATTGGTTGACATTTCTATATTGTCTAATTGGTTGACATTTCTATATTGTCTAATTGGTTGACATTTCTATATTGTCTAATTGGTTGACATTTCTTTATTGTCTAATTGGTTGACATTTCTATATTGTCTAATTGGTTGACGTGGTTATGTTGTCTAATTGGTTGACGTGGTTACGTTGTCTAATTGGTTGACATTTCTATGTTGTCTAATTGGTTGACATTTCCTATGTTGTATAATTGGTTGACGTTTCTATGCTGTCTAATTGGTTGACATTTCTATGTTGTCTAATTGGTTGACATTTCTATGTTGTCTAATTGGTTGACATTTCTATGCTGTCTAATTGGTTGATATTTCTATGTTGTCTAATTGGTTGACATTTTTATGTTGTCTAATTGGTTGACATTTCTATGCTGTCTAATTGGTTGACATTTCATTGTTGTATTATTGGTTGACATTTCTATATTGTCTAATTGGTTGACATTTCATTGTTGTATTATTGGTTGACATTTCTATATTGTCTAATTGGTTGACATTTCTATATTGTCTAATTGGTTGACATTTCTATGTTGTCTAATTAGTTGACATTTCTATATTGTCTAATTGGTTGACGTTTACATGTTGTCTAATTGGTTGACATTTTTATGTTGTCTAATTGGTTGACGTTTATATGTTGTCTAATTGGTTGACATTTCTATATTGTCTAATTGGTTGACATTTCCATGTTGTCTAATTGGTTGACATTTCTATATTGTCTAATTGGTTGACATTTCTATATTGTCTAATTGGTTGACATTTCTATATTGTCTAATTGGTTGACATTTCTATATTGTCTAATTGGTTGACATTTCTATATTGTCTAATTGGTTGACATTTCCATGTTGTCTGATTGGTTTACATTTCTATGTTGTCTAATTGGTTGACATTTCTATGTTGTCTAATTGGTTTACATTTCTATGTTGTCTAATTGGTTGACGTTCCTATGTTGTCTAATTGGTTGACATTTCTATGTTGTCTAATTGGTTGACATTTCTATATTGTCTAATTGGTTGACATTTCTATATTGTCTAATTGGTTGACATTTCTATATTGTCTAATTGGTTGACATTTCTATATTGTCTAATTGGTTGACATTTCTTTATTGTCTAATTGGTTGACATTTCTATATTGTCTAATTGGTTGACGTGGTTATGTTGTCTAATTGGTTGACGTGGTTACGTTGTCTAATTGGTTGACATTTCTATGTTGTCTAATTGGTTGACATTTCCTATGTTGTATAATTGGTTGACGTTTCTATGCTGTCTAATTGGTTGACATTTCTATGTTGTCTAATTGGTTGACATTTCTATGTTGTCTAATTGGTTGACATTTCTATGCTGTCTAATTGGTTGATATTTCTATGTTGTCTAATTGGTTGACATTTTTATGTTGTCTAATTGGTTGACATTTCTATGCTGTCTAATTGGTTGACATTTCATTGTTGTATTATTGGTTGACATTTCTATATTGTCTAATTGGTTGACATTTCTATATTGTCTAATTGGTTGACATTTTTATGTTGTCTAATTGGTTGACATTTCTATGCTGTCTAATTGGTTGACATTTCTTTGTTGTATTATTGGTTGACATTTCTATATTGTCTAATTGGTTGACGTTTCTATGTTGTCTAATTGGTTGACATTTTTATGTTGTCTAATTGGTTGACATTTCTATGTTGTCTAATTGGTTGACATTTCTTTGTTGTCTAATTGGTTGACGTTTTTCTTTGTTGTCTAATTGGTTGACATTTCTATATTGTCTAATTGGTTGACATTTCTATATTGTCTAATTGGTTGACGTTTCTATGTTGTCTAATTGGTTGACATTTCTATATTGTCTAATTGGTTGACGTTTCTATATTGTCTAATTGGTTGACATTTCTATATTGTCTAATTGGTTGACGTTTCTATGTTGTCTAATTGGTTGACATTTCTATATTGTCTAATTGGTTGACATTTCTATGTTGTCTAATTGGTTGACGTGGTTACGTTGTCTAATTGGTTGACATTTTTATTTTGTCTAATTGGTTGACATTTCTATGTTGTCTAATTGGTTGACATTTCTTTGTTGTATTATTGGTTGACATTTCTATATTGTCTAATTGGTTGACATTTCCATATTGTTTAATTGGTTGACATTTCTATATTGTCTAATTGGTTGACATTTCCATATTGTTTAATTGGTTGACATTTCCATATTGTTTAATTGGTTGACATTTCTGTATTGTCTAATTGGTTGACGTGGTTATGTTGTCTAATTGGTTGACATTTCTATATTGTCTAATTGGTTGACGTGGTTATGTTGTCTAATTGGTTGACATTTTTATGTTGTCTAATTGGTTGACATTTCTATATTGTCTAATTGGTTGACATTTCTGTATTGTCTAGTTGGTTGACATTTCTATGTTGTCTAATTGGTTGACATTTCTATGTTGTCTAATTGGTTGACATTTCTATATTGTCTAATTGGTTGACATTTCTATGTTGTCGTATTGGTTGACGTTTCCATGTTGTCTAATTGGTTGACATTTTTATGTTGTCTAATTGGTTGACGTTCCTATGTTGTTTAATTGGTTGACATTTCTATATTGTCTAATTGGTTGACATTTCTATATTGTCTAATTGGTTGACATTTCTATATTGTCTAATTGGTTGACATTTCTATATTGTCTAATTGGTTGACATTTCTATGTTGTCTAATTGGTTGACATTTCTATGTTGTCTAATTGGTTGACGTGGTTATGTTGTCGTATTGGTTGACGTTTTCATGTTGTCTAATTGGTTGACATTTTTATGTTGTCTAATTGGTTGACGTTCCTATGTTGTTTAATTGGTTGACATTTCTATGTTGTCTAATTGGTTGACGGTTTTATGTTGTATAATTGGTTGACGTTTCTATGTTGTCTAATTGGTTGACATTTTTATGTTGTCTAATTGGTTGACATTTCTATGCTGTCTAATTGGTTGACGTTTTCTATGTTGTCTAATTGGTTGACATTTCTATGTTGTCTAATTGGTTGACATTTCTATATTGTCTAATTGGTTGACATTTCTATGTTGTCTAATTGGTTGACATTTCTATGCTGTCTAATTGGTTGACATTTCTTTGTTGTATTATTGGTTGACATTTCTATATTGTCTAATTGGTTGACGTTTCTATGTTGTCTAATTGGTTGACATTTTTATGTTGTCTAATTGGTTGACATTTCTATGTTGTCTTATTGGTTGACATTTCTATATTGTCTAATTGGTTGACGTTTCTATGTTGTCTAATTGGTTGACATTTCTATATTGTCTAATTGGTTGACATTTCTATGTTGTCTAATTGGTTGACGTGGTTACGTTGTCTAATTGGTTGACATTTCTATATTGTCTAATTGGTTGACGTTTTTATGTTGTCTAATTGGTTGACATTTCTTTGTTGTATTATTGGTTGACATTTCTATATTGTCTAATTGGTTGACATTTCTATGTTGTCTAATTGGTTTACATTTCTATATTGTCTAATTGGTTGACGTTTCTATGGTGTCTAATTGGTTGACATTTCTATGTTGTCTAATTGGTTGACATTTCTATGCTGTCTAATTGGTTGACGTGGTTATGTTGTCTAATTGGTTGACATTTCTATATTGTCTAATTGGTTGACATTTCTATATTGTCTAATTGGTTGACATTTCTATATTGTCTAATTGGTTGACATTTCTATATTGTCTAATTGGTTGACATTTCTATGTTGTCTAATTGGTTGACGTTTCCATGTTCTCTAATTGGTTGACATTTCTATATTGTCTAATTGGTTGACATTTCTATGTTGTCTAATTGGTTTACATTTCTATATTGTCTAATTGGTTGACGTTTCTATGGTGTCTAATTGGTTGACATTTCTATGTTGTCTAATTGGTTGACATTTCTATGCTGTCTAATTGGTTGACGTGGTTATGTTGTCTAATTGGTTGACATTTCTATATTGTCTAATTGGTTGACATTTCTATATTGTCTAATTGGTTGACATTTCTATATTGTCTAATTGGTTGACATTTCTATATTGTCTAATTGGTTGACATTTCTATGTTGTCTAATTGGTTGACGTTTCCATGTTCTCTAATTGGTTGACATTTCTATATTGTCTAATTGGTTGACATTTCTATGTTGTCTAATTGGTTGACGTGGTTATGTTGTCTAATTGGTTGACATTTCTATATTGTCTAATTGGTTGACATTTTTATGTTGTCTAATTGGTTGACGTTTATATGTTGTCTAATTGGTTGACATTTCTATATTGTCTAATTGGTTGACATTTCTATATTGTCTAATTGGTTGACATTTCTATGTTGTCTAATTGGTTGACATTTCTATATTGTCTAATTGGTTGACGTTTCTATGTTGTCTAATTGGTTGACATTTCTATATTGTCTAATTGGTTGACATTTCTATGTTGTCTAATTGGTTGACGTTTCTATGTTGTCTAATTGGTTGACGTGGTTATGTTGTCTAATTGGTTGACATTTCTATATTGTCTAATTGGTTGACATTTTTATGTTGTCTAATTGGTTGACGTTTATATGTTGTCTAATTGGTTGACATTTCTATATTGTCTAATTGGTTGACATTTCTATATTGTCTAATTGGTTGACATTTCTATGTTGTCTAATTGGTTGACATTTCTATATTGTCTAATTGGTTGACGTTTATATGTTGTCTAATTGGTTGACATTTTTATGTTGTCTAATTGGTTGACGTTTATATGTTGTCTAATTGGTTGACATTTCTATATTGTCTAATTGGTTGACATTTCCATGTTGTCTAATTGGTTGACATTTCTATATTGTCTAATTGGTTGACATTTCTATATTGTCTAATTGGTTGACATTTCTATATTGTCTAATTGGTTGACATTTCTATATTGTCTAATTGGTTGACATTTCTATATTGTCTAATTGGTTGACATTTCCATGTTGTCTGATTGGTTTACATTTCTATGTTGTCTAATTGGTTGACATTTTTATGTTGTCTAATTGGTTTACATTTCTATGTTGTCCAATTGGTTGACGTTCCTATGTTGTCTAATTGGTTGACATTTCTATGTTGTCTAATTGGTTGACATTTCTATATTGTCTAATTGGTTGACATTTCTATATTGTCTAATTGGTTGACATTTCTATATTGTCTAATTGGTTGACATTTCTATATTGTCTAATTGGTTGACATTTCTATATTGTCTAATTGGTTGACATTTCTATATTGTCTAATTGGTTGACATTTCTATATTGTCTAATTGGTTGACGTGGTTATGTTGTCTAATTGGTTGACGTGGTTACGTTGTCTAATTGGTTGACATTTCTATGTTGTCTAATTGGTTGACATTTCCTATGTTGTATAATTGGTTGACGTTTCTATGCTGTCTAATTGGTTGACATTTCTATGTTGTCTAATTGGTTGACATTTCTATGTTGTCTAATTGGTTGACATTTCTATGCTGTCTAATTGGTTGATATTTCTATGTTGTCTAATTGGTTGACATTTTTATGTTGTCTAATTGGTTGACATTTCTATGCTGTCTAATTGGTTGACATTTCTTTGTTGTATTATTGGTTGACATTTCTATATTGTCTAATTGGTTGACATTTCTATATTGTCTAATTGGTTGACATTTTTATGTTGTCTAATTGGTTGACATTTCTATGCTGTCTAATTGGTTGACATTTCTTTGTTGTATTATTGGTTGACATTTCTATATTGTCTAATTGGTTGACGTTTCTATGTTGTCTAATTGGTTGACATTTTTATGTTGTCTAATTGGTTGACATTTCTATGTTGTCTAATTGGTTGACATTTCTATGCTGTCTAATTGGTTGACATTTCTTTGTTGTAATATTGGTTGACATTTCTATATTGTCTAATTGGTTGACATTTCTATATTGTCTAATTGGTTGACATTTTTATGTTGTCTAATTGGTTGACATTTCTATGCTGTCTAATTGGTTGACATTTCTTTGTTGTATTATTGGTTGACATTTCTATATTGTCTAATTGGTTGACGTTTCTATGTTGTCTAATTGGTTGACATTTTTATGTTGTCTAATTGGTTGACATTTCTTTGTTGTCTAATTGGTTGACGTTTTTCTTTGTTGTCTAATTGGTTGACATTTCTATATTGTCTAATTGGTTGACATTTCTATATTGTCTAATTGGTTGACGTTTCTATGTTGTCTTATTGGTTGACATTTCTATATTGTCTAATTGGTTGACGTTTCTATATTGTCTAATTGGTTGACATTTCTATATTGTCTAATTGGTTGACGTTTCTATGTTGTCTAATTGGTTGACATTTCTATATTGTCTAATTGGTTGACATTTCTATGTTGTCTAATTGGTTGACGTGGTTACGTTGTCTAATTGGTTGACATTTTTATTTTGTCTAATTGGTTGACATTTCTATGTTGTCTAATTGGTTGACATTTCTTTGTTGTATTATTGGTTGACATTTCTATATTGTCTAATTGGTTGACATTTCCATATTGTTTAATTGGTTGACATTTCTATATTGTCTAATTGGTTGACATTTCCATATTGTTTAATTGGTTGACATTTCCATATTGTTTAATTGGTTGACATTTCTATATTGTCTAATTGGTTGACGTGGTTATGTTGTCTAATTGGTTGACATTTCTATATTGTCTAATTGGTTGACATTTCTGTATTGTCTAGTTGGTTGACATTTCTGTATTGTCTAGTTGGTTGACATTTCTGTATTGTCTAATTGGTTGACATTTCTATGTTGTCTAATTGGTTGACATTTCTATATTGTCTAATTGGTTGACATTTTTATGTTGTCTAATTGGTTGACGTTCCTATGTTGTTTAATTGGTTGACATTTCTATATTGTCTAATTGGTTGACATTTCTATATTGTCTAATTGGTTGACATTTCTTAGTTGTCTAATTGGTTGACATTTCTATATTGTCTAATTGGTTGACATTTCTATATTGTCTAATTGGTTGACATTTCTATGTTGTCTAATTGGTTGACATTTCTATGTTGTCTAATTGGTTGACGTGGTTATGTTGTCGTATTGGTTGACGTTTTCATGTTGTCTAATTGGTTGACATTTTTATGTTGTCTAATTGGTTGACGTTCCTATGTTGTTTAATTGGTTGACATTTCTATGTTGTCTAATTGGTTGACGGTTTTATGTTGTATAATTGGTTGACGTTTCTATGTTGTCTAATTGGTTGACATTTTTATGTTGTCTAATTGGTTGACATTTCTATGCTGTCTAATTGGTTGACGTTTTCTATGTTGTCTAATTAGTTGACATTTCTATATTGTCTAATTGGTTGACATTTCTATATTGTCTAATTGGTTGACATTTCTATGTTGTCTAATTGGTTGACGGTTTTATGTTGTATAATTGGTTGACGTTTCTATGTTGTCTAATTGGTTGACATTTTTATGTTGTCTAATTGGTTGACATTTCTATGCTGTCTAATTGGTTGACGTTTTCTATGTTGTCTAATTGGTTGACATTTCTATATTGTCTAATTGGTTGACATTTCTATATTGTCTAATTGGTTGACATTTCTATGTTGTCTAATTGGTTGACATTTCTATGCTGTCTAATTGGTTGACATTTCTTTGTTGTATTATTGGTTGACATTTCTATATTGTCTAATTGGTTGACATTTCTATATTGTCTAATTGGTTGACATTTCTATGTTGTCTAATTGGTTGACGTGGTTACGTTGTCTAATTGGTTGACATTTCTATATTGTCTAATTGGTTGACGTTTTTATGTTGTCTAATTGGTTGACATTTCTTTGTTGTATTATTGGTTGACATTTCTATATTGTCTAATTGGTTGACATTTCTATGTTGTCTAATTGGTTTACATTTCCTATGTTGTTTAATTGGTTGACATTTCTATATTGTCTAATTGGTTGACATTTCTATATTGTCTAATTGGTTGACATTTCTTAGTTGTCTAATTGGTTGACATTTCTATATTGTCTAATTGGTTGACATTTCTATATTGTCTAATTGGTTGACATTTCTATGTTGTCTAATTGGTTGACATTTCTATGTTGTCTAATTGGTTGACGTGGTTATGTTGTCGTATTGGTTGACGTTTTCATGTTGTCTAATTGGTTGACATTTTTATGTTGTCTAATTGGTTGACGTTCCTATGTTGTTTAATTGGTTGACATTTCTATGTTGTCTAATTGGTTGACGGTTTTATGTTGTATAATTGGTTGACGTTTCTATGTTGTCTAATTGGTTGACATTTTTATGTTGTCTAATTGGTTGACATTTCTATGCTGTCTAATTGGTTGACGTTTTCTATGTTGTCTAATTGGTTGACATTTCTATATTGTCTAATTGGTTGACATTTCTATATTGTCTAATTGGTTGACATTTCTATGTTGTCTAATTGGTTGACGGTTTTATGTTGTATAATTGGTTGACGTTTCTATGTTGTCTAATTGGTTGACATTTTTATGTTGTCTAATTGGTTGACATTTCTATGCTGTCTAATTGGTTGACGTTTTCTATGTTGTCTGATTGGTTGACATTTCTATATTGTCTAATTGGTTGACATTTCTATATTGTCTAATTGGTTGACATTTCTATGTTGTCTAATTGGTTGACATTTCTATGCTGTCTAATTGGTTGACGTTTCTATGCTGTCTAATTGGTTGACATTTCTATGTTGTCTAATTGGTTGACATTTCTATGTTGTCTAATTGGTTGACATTTCTATGCTGTCTAATTGGTTGATATTTCTATGTTGTCTAATTGGTTGACATTTTTATGTTGTCTAATTGGTTGACATTTCTATGCTGTCTAATTGGTTGACATTTCTTTGTTGTATTATTGGTTGACATTTCTATATTGTCTAATTGGTTGACATTTCTATGTTGTCTAATTGGTTTACATTTCTATATTGTCTAATTGGTTGACGTTTCTATGGTGTCTAATTGGTTGACATTTCTATGTTGTCTTATTGGTTGACATTTCTATGCTGTCTAATTGGTTGACGTGGTTATGTTGTCTAATTGGTTGACATTTCTATATTGTCTAATTGGTTGACGTTTCCATGTTCTCTAATTGGTTGACATTTCTATATTGTCTAATTGGTTGACATTTCTATATTGTCTAATTGGTTGACATTTCTATGCTGTCTAATTGGTTGACGTGGTTATGTTGTCTAATTGGTTGACATTTCTATGTTGTCTAATTGGTTGACGTTTCCATGTTCTCTAATTGGTTGACATTTCTATATTGTCTAATTGGTTGACATTTCTTTGTTGTCTAATTGGTTGACATTTCTATGTTGTCGAATTGGTTGACATTTCTATATTGTCTAATTGGTTGACATTTCTATATTGTCTAATTGGTTGACATTTCTATGTTGTCTAATTGGTTGACGTTTCCATGTTCTCTAATTGGTTGACATTTCTATATTGTCTAATTGGTTGACATTTCTATGTTGTCTAATTGGTTGACGTTTCTATGTTGTCTAATTGGTTGACATTTCTATGTTGTCTAATTGGTTGACGTTTCCATGTTCTCTAATTGGTTGACATTTCTATATTGTCTAATTGGTTGACGTTTTTATGTTGTCTAATTGGTTGACATTTCTATATTGTCTAATTGGTTGACATTTCTATATTGTCTAATTGGTTGACATTTCTATGTTGTCTAATTGGTTGACATTTCTATGTTGTCTAATTTGTTGACATTTCTATGTTGTCTAATTGGTTGACATTTCTATGTTGTCTAATTGGTTGACATTTCTTTGTTGTCTAATTGGTTGACATTTCCATGTTGTCTAATTGGTTGACATTTCTATGTTGTCTAATTGGTAGCCATTTCTTAGTTGTCTCATTGGTTGACATTTCTTTGTTGTCTAATTGGTTGACATTTCTATGTTGTCTAATTGGTTGACATTTCTATGTTGTCTAATTGGTTGACATTTCCATGTTGTCTCATTGGTTGACATTTCTATGTTGTCTAATTGGTAGCCATTTCTTAGTTGTCTCATTGGTTGACATTTCTTTTTTGTCTAATTGGTTGACATTTCTATGTTGCCTCATTGGTTGACATTTCTATGTTGTCTAATTGGTTGACATTTATTTGTTGTCTCATTGGTTGACGTTTCCATGTTGTCTTATTGGTTGACGTTTTCTATTTTGTCTAATTGGTTGACGTTTCTATTTTGTCTAATTGGTTGACGTTTCTATTTCGTCTAATTGGTTGACGTTTCTATATTGTCTAATTGGTTGACGTTTCTATTTTGTCTAATTGGTTGACGTTTCTATTTTGTCTAATTGGTTGACGTTTCTATATTGTCTAATTGGTTGACGTTTTCTATTTTGTCTAATTGGTTGACGTTTCTATTTTGTCTAATTGGTTGACGTTTCCTTTGTTGTCTGACTAGTTTGACATTTCTTATGTTGTCTAACTAGTTTGACCTTTTTCTATGCTGTCTGACTAGTTTGACCTTCCCTATGTTGTCTGACTAGTTTGACCTTTTCCTATGTTGTCTAACTAGTTTGACCTTTTCCTATGTTGTCTGACTAGTTTCACCTTTTACTATGCTGTCTGACTAGTTTGACCTTTTCCTATGTTGTCTGACTAGTTTGACCTTTTCCTATGTTGTCTGACTAGTTTGACCTTTTACTATGTTTTCTTACTAGCTTGACCTTTCCAATGTTGTCTGACTAGTTTCACCTTTTCCTATGCTGTCTGGCTAGTTTGACCTTTCCTATGTTGTCTGACTAGTTTGACCTTTCCTTTGATGTCTAATTGATTTTCACGATTTGGTTTGTTATCTTTGACCTGTGTTGTCTGTTGCTGTAGACCCAAGTGACACATCCGTTCTAGCTACAGGTCCTAGCTGTGACAACTCCAGTATAAATCTAATGATGATGACGTCGACCCTGAACCCTTTTTAAAGAGTGCAATGTTTGTGGGGAGCGTTAAATGATTTTTAATAACTATAGAAGGTATTTCTGCTGCTGATGCTTAATTGTAGTTTATAGCTTTAAATAAAGAATAACCAAGGGATGTTCAAATACTCATTGATCGAATGCCTCGAGAATAATTATACATAACTGTTAAGAAATTACCTTTTCGCATTACTGCTTTGTGTAATAGAGTTTTGAAACATCGCTTTATACTACCTCAATTTCATTCATAGAGTTTGTCTCGTGAGTATCATACCAGTGTCTTATCCTGGTGGTGATATGACATTTTTATTTGGTTCGGTGTTGTACCATGTTTTAAAAATAATTTTGTATACATCAATCCAGTAATTCGTAGGCCAACTTCACAACAGGGCCGATGGCCTATTTGTCGGTAGGGACGGTGCCCCTTGTACGTAGGCCCGATAGTTAACTTGTTGATAGGCACAACCAATCAGGGAAGGTATTATAGATAGGCTAAAACATCGACCAATGAGGTAAGGCATCACAGACAGGGTAAGGTTACGACCAATCAGGCGAGGTATCACAGACAGGGTAAGGCGTCAACCAATCAGGCGAGGTATCACAGACAGGGTAAGGCGTCAACCAATCAGGTGAGGTATCACAGACAGGGTAAGGTGACGACCAATCAGGTGAGTTATCCAAGGCAGTATAAGGCTTCGACAAATCAGGCGAGGTATCACAGGCAGGGTAAGGTGACGACCAATCAGGCGAGGTATCACAGACAGGGTAAGGCGTCAACCAATCAGGCGAGGTATCACAGACAAGGTTATCTTTTAAAGTTCGATAGTTCATTAATAGAGTTTAAGGCGTCGACCAATCAGGTATCACAAGCAGGGTAAGGCTAGTCATGCGAGGTACCTCAAGATGGGTAAGATGACAACCAATCAGGGGAGGTATTATAGATAGGCTAAAACATCGACCAATGAGGTAAGGCATCACAGACAGGGTAAGGTTACGACCAATCAGGCGAGGTATCACAGACAGGGTAAGGCGTCAACCAATCAGGTGAGGTATCACAGACAGGGTAAGGTGACAACCAATGAGATGAGTTATCACAGACAGGGTAAGGTGACAACCAATCGTGTTAGGTATCATAGATAGGCTAAAACATCGACCAATGAGGTAAGGCATCACAGACAGGGTAAGGTTACGACCAATGAGATGAGTTATCACAAACAAGGTAAGGTGACAACCAATCAGGTTAGGTATCACAGGCAGGGTAAGATGACAACAAATCAGGTGAGTAATCACAGGCAGGGTAAGTTGACAACCAATCGTGTTAGGTATCACAAGCATGTTACGGTCTAACGGTCTTTAAGTGGACGATAGTAGCACATACATTGAGTAAGTACCTTATTATATTGAGAGGCCAAACAGTCAAAAGCCAAGGCCAAGAACCGTTTCTTGGCTGCTAGGATTCACGAGAGCCTTAGAATTCATGGCGTGAGGAAAACGCTTTCTTGATGTTCAAAGTATTCTGGGGTCCAAGAACTATCTTCAAACTCAAAAAAGTGTAGATCACATGTATATATATTTTTTTATATTTTTATATCTCTTTCAGACTAAGAATTTTCACAAGGTTAGAACCGCTAAACCTGCCGCTCTTGTAATCAAACCCTCAATCAAATTGTTTACAAACTTTCTAGGCGAATTATTTCAGCCTTAGACCTTGTCATTTTACAGGGTAACACTTCACATGTAGTTGTTTGAGAAAACCATTTATCCCATGGGTATGTATAATCCTTACCCTATAATAATCTGGCAGGAATAGAGTAACAATGTGGGTCGTGTTTCAACCAATCAGATATAACAAATGTGTACACAATACGTGACGACAGAATACAGGTCATCTCACTTCTACCACTAAATAACAACTCATATATATATCATGTTTTCATTAATATTTTTTATTAAATTTTTGTTCATATTTTAAGAGAAATTTTTCCATCATTTAGTAAGCACTGAGAGTAAGATATTCCAGTACAAATGGTTTAGTGTCCAAGTTGTAGTATATAAATATCATACTACAGCTGCGTGAACAGCATTAGAAACGACATCATCAAAGACAATCTACCACAATACTTACATAACTTCTATAAGCTCACACCTATAACATCCAGGCACCAATAGTGCGTAACTATAGTTAAAACAAAAATATAATACATGTACAAGTTGAATATTATCAAAATACAAATTTAACAGGTGGAAAATTGCACACCATTTTGAGGACACACAACCTTGTATCCCCGTATAAAGAGTTCCCTTCTACCTAGTAACACATAGTAACGGATTGTTGTTAGATCTACACTAATGGCAATGAGGACTGTTATCTTACTGGGTGTAGGTTCTGTACAGCTCAGATCTGACCCAGAAAAAGGTGAGGTGAATAAGAACGGTACTAATTAACACACTGTTATGTACCTGTATAATGTTAGGTGTGGACAGTAGGACAATTACGGTACTACAATGGTTATAGTTTTAATCCCCATTATCATTATCAGTGTGGACAGAATTACTGTCATACAATGTACACAACTGTAGGTACATAATGAAATGTATAACTGTAGGTACATAATGAAATGTATACCTGTAGGTACAGTGACCATATCTACCTGTAGGTACACAGTGACCATTCATACATGTAGGTACACAGTGACCATATATACCTGTAGGTACACAGTGACCATTTATACCTGTAGGTACACAGTGAACATTTATACCTGTTGATACACAGTGGTCCATTTACCTGTAGGTACGCAAGGGCCATGTATTCTTCAAGACTGAAGTTTTCTTTAGAGGGGTAGTACCTACTTTGTATAAGAGAGAGAGAATCCCAGGAGTTGGTAAGTATATAAATGACTAGTACACATATTAAAACAGAAATTATTAACATCACAATATATATATATATACGTATTATTTAAGTCCAATGAGATTTCCAATATGCTTGTCGTCATGACAACATATCATTGAGTTGTATCAACATCGTGTGTTTGTGTTTGGAAGACATGGGGACAAGATCGAGTATGGAAAGATTGTTTAATTAACATAAAGAGAGATGTCACCTTCCTTATCAATGATCACTGATGATGAATGCTACAGTTTGTATTTAAAGAAAAAATAAATTACAAGTAGTGCATATACTATTACAAGATTCATAACTTTTCATATTGAATTATGTTATATTTTTTTCTTCGTTACATTGTAGAAATGACATTTGATCCATGTGATAAATATATGTCTACGAAAGATGGGTCCTATACCATAGTTCCAACCTTGTTGAGGGGGCCTTTAGTTCTGATGTTTATGGTACAAAATTAGCATAGAAATTAAGATTCTGGATCAACATTTACCCAAATACTGTTGCTGTTGTCATAGATTATCTAATCAATTTCATATGGAATAAAGTTATTCCTGAACACAGGTCTTGGGCAGTGGTGATTCAAACAAAACAAACAAACAAAAACAAATAAAAATTACGAGGAAATAATTATGTAAATAAAAGTATATTTTTACGGGTGTGATTTTAGTGAGAGTTTCTTAGAAAAGTAATTTTACAAATCTAAGAGGACAACCAGAATTTTTATCAAATAAATCTGCAAAAATTTATGTCTGAACATCCAAATAAGTATTATTTTCATGATATAAAGAGCTAGAAGAGCGCAAATATTTATACCCAGCCTTACTTCCTAGTGAAACACAGCTGACGAGCTGTGGGTTACTGATTGGTGGAGAAGATAGAGAAGACACATTTAAATACACTGAGGTATTAAAACATCAATATATGTAATAATTGTTAGATATACAATGATTTTGTAAAAATGAAGATATATGTTAAATGATTGTCAACAACGAGTACACCAATTATTAATATCAGTGAAAATGAGCAAGACATAAGCAAATATATAATATATCAAATAAATCAAAGGATGCCCTTTTCCTTATACACATTTTTTAAAAAAAGGGACAAGTTTCCAAAACCTACAAAAATATCTAATGCTAGACAACTGGAAAAAGAAATTTCCAAATCCAAGGTACATCCGAATAGCAACCTGGAAATCCATCCCATAGGAAAAGGATCAAAATGTAGTCCAATCTTACAAATATTAATCGTAAAAGAAAAGGAGATTATGCTCCACACAAAATAAATATTATTCAGATATGTTCCCGCTATAAAAGGAGAGAGTTCCTAGTCTGTGTCGCTTTTCTCCTCATCTTAGCGATTCATTCCACATTTAAAGTTAGGAAAATAACAAAATTAAAACATGTTTTGTAAAATGCAAGAAAATTCTGACCACATTACTTTGAAAAGATGTCTTAGCTATTGTAAATTTGGAGAAATGGGATACACCAAAACACAGCCTTCCGCATATTTACTGGTTTGATATTTTATTACCAATAAATGTCAGTTTATTTCATTCTGAGAAGGAGCGATATTTCCGGTCTGTATTTGATAAAGGATGGTAACCCACACGTGTCTGTAGATTAAAAAAATAAGTTAACGTTATACTGGTTAAGATGTCATGCTAACAGGTCACATGGACATTAGACACTTTTCATACACAATTTAAAAGTGTGGTAATTATATATATAACTACTTTGGTGTAATAACTTCATATTTAAATAGCATTAGTTAATATGCAGAATGGCCATCAAACGTCATATCCTTAGTAGAAATATTCTTTAAAAAAAACTACCGAGCTTTTTTTTCGTAATGTTATCAAAAAACCCTCTTTTTGAAGATCAGCTTGCTGTTCAAAGAATTAAAACCAATTTATTTTGTTTTCCTGAAATAAATAGATTATTTATTAAAGCTGAACTTATTTGTCAAAATGTGTACGTGTTTAAAACTGTTTGAAGTTTTGTCCCCAGGAATGGTAACATGATGGGTGTCTGTATGCTGTACCTGTAAAATAACAGGGCTGACCAGTGTTTGATTCAGGCAGAATTATATTTAATTTAGGTAGGGAGATAAATCATGGCTATATACATTATATATATGAAACAATTAAATTTGTACATACATACTACTAAGTTGCTCCTTAGTAAAATTCCTCATTGCACTCAATAAGATAAAGGTCAACATTCAATCTTACATCACAGTCATACATCTCTAAACTCTAATTCACACCCGAACCTCACTCTGACCTAAGTAATCTCAGTCAATGTCAAGGTCATTATATTGACCCTAATGTCCAACATTGTTAAGTTTACCAAATCTGTACTTATATCACACATCAGTTTGTAGCAGCCATCTTGATTCAAGATATTGCACCACTCCAAATTGTTCTGAATTCTGGTGACCATGGTAACAAGCCTGTTGCGAACTTCACAAGGATAACCAGGACGACCAAAACATCACTATGGCAAGTGTCATTTGTAAAATGATTTTGATTGGTTAACTGTTTTGTTATGTATATGCATCATTCAACCAATGAAATTCCATGTTCTATATGCCCACTTTGTTACTGGCTATTGACTGGTCAGTTTCTAATGAAATCCTTGATGTGTATTGTCTGATATAAATGGATTGTTCACAGCCTCCTGGGTTGATGTGCAAACAGAACTCCTTGATACATGATTCCATTAATTTCCATGCTCACCACAAGTGAATTGTCTATTTCTGTTCTACCATCATCTGCAAATACATCAAAACATATAATTAATTTCTTTTTATAAATTCATTTAGAAGAGAACAGTATTGGGAAAATTAACGAAAGTGACTGATATGGTTGTAACGGCGGATGAAGGAGCAGGCCATCCCACTAAATGATCCATCCTCTTTCTTCTATAGATTTTTTTTATTCAATTCTATTTATTATTATTTCTTTTGTATTTTAATGTAACCCTATAAATTGTGTATTGTATTATATTTCCAAAATTTCCTATAAATTGTGTATTGTATGTTTATAGAATCCCATAATTTGTGCATTGTTCGTTTATAGAATTATATAAATTGTAATGTATTTGAAATACTGAACCCTATAAATTGTGCAATTGATGTTTTGTTGAATTATATTTCTAGTCCTATAAATTGCATATCTGTTATTCTAAAATTGATTAAAGGAACATGTTTAATCTTTGTCAAATACAACACTATGTGTTTGGATTTGGGTGGTAAGCACTGGGGGGAACAGATCTCCTAATAAAACACGATGAAGTGGTAGGTATTACAGTGTGCTATTCTATAGGTTACTGCCAAGGCCAAAGATTTAATCAAAAGCAAAGACATTTGTAGATACTGCAGGTGTTTGAATACATTACAAATAATTCACTTTTATAAAATATATCCCCGGGAATAACACTCATTTACACTATTGATGACATGTTGTCGAGTCCCACGGCACTCAATAAAATGCATCTAGAAGCACAAAACCTAAAATAACATACATATATGGACCTTCATTTGATCGTATCTATGGCCATTACATCAAAACAGTTCTTTATATATAATGCCGATTTGTAACATATTTTAGCATTTATAATATTTTGTAAAAATTCTTAGGAGTTATAACATTTTGATTCGTGAATAAAGTATAGCCGCCGGCACACAATATATTGGTGAATCGACAATACTGATTGTACCAGTATCACGTTCACTTTTCTGATGATAAAAATCAAATTTATTTATAGTGTGCTCGTGAATGGGAAATTTAAAAAGATGTAATTTAATTGAAATAGAATTTGTTTTGTTTGGTATCGTTAAACAGAGCCCAATCGGTCTCCATCGCCCCCTACAGGACCATTTTGATAGAATCGGATCCCCTACAGGATGTAAGTAGGATTCTCTAATAAAAACCGCCCTTTACCCATAGATCTCGGGGCACAGGTTGTCACTAGATCATCCGTAGGCTGCAATCTCAGAAATTAATCAGAAGGTACCATGCGAGTTCCGTGTACCTATGTAAATATTCCTGTTAGGATTAAACACCGATCACGCTGACACTCCACAAGTGATGTACTATCACTTTGATAGATTCCAGTAAAAACTGATGTCGCCCTGGACAACCTAGTTTATATGTCTGATTTGTGATTTGGTTTAGGTTTGTACCACTGTGCAGCTCCCGTCAGAAACACGTATGAGCATGAAAATGGTCGTTTTAACAGATATTGAACACGTAGTTATTAGAGATCATTTTGAATTTTTTTGTAACAGTCACAAGTCTTAGCAGGAAATCTTATGTTTCCATTGCGAATAACCAACGCCTCAATGAATATTTATGAAATCAGACTGTATGATTATCACATAGGAAGATCATTATATAAAGATTTAATGACTTTATCGTGATAATGTAGTCTAATAAAAGCTGAAATCTTATTAATACGTTATAAAATATTCTTTGAACTTACAGAAACTGATGATGTTATTTTTTCGTTATCTCTTCAGAAATTACATGTCCTTGATAATGGTTTAATATCTTGTCCTTTTTAACAAGTATCAAATTATATTAAAGATTTTTTGCTTAATGTCATGTATAAGGTGTAGAATCTGATTCCCGTCGCAAACATTTAATTGATTCCTATCGTGAATCTTATCCTAACAAATGCTAATTTACTAGCTTTGTACATACGCTAACACCTTTGATGAACAACTGCAGCCTGTCCATAAAATATTTGGATTCTTTTGACAGCCTACTACATCAAAAACAACTTACTCATGTGAGGCACTTTTTATAATTCTGTAATTTCTTTTTAAACCCAGTATAGAAATAACAACAAGTCTATCTACCACGAGTCTCTAAGTCTTCCTTTAAAGTATTTAAATAATCTCCAGGTAAATATATAAACCATTTTTGTCCAAAATTAATATTGAGATAAACTTATTATGAAGTGAACACATCTGATGTTAAGCGACACCTGTACAAAAAACGGAGGTGAGCTGACGTGATCGTCAACCAATAAAATGTTCTTTGCACATTAAAGAACGTCATATAACTATTAGAAGATTGCATTTGATCAGAATAAGCAACAAAATTGTATAAGAGGAATTTGATTTGATTGTATGCCGCCATGGGAGACACCATTTAGCTTGATATAAAAGCAGTTTATATTCATCTAAGTCACCAAGCATACATTTTCCATCACTCTTGTTTTTTGAAGTTAGTGTAATATCAATTTTGTGATTTTAATAAAAACCATTAATTCGGGTATATTACCCCAAAATCCTCGTCGGAAATCGTAAAGGGGCTGACACATCAAGACGCTGAGTTCCTCAGATCTCAGGAACATTTGTGTGTGTTATCTGTGCAGATAAACATGTCCTATCAAAGGAAAGGAACTTCAAGGTCCATTTTGTCCGTTTAGCACTAGTGTGGTCATAGAAAACAGTCGCTATTTCTCCCTCCCACAGTCCCACCCTCCATAGGTAAGTATAGAAAGTGATATGTTATGAATTAACTGACTCTTTGGTGGATTCAATATTTAAAGGAGTATCTCGGGAATGAACAGGGTTCACGCTGAATATAAATGTTTAGTTGAGAAGTCTGATAGCTATTTAATGTAAATATGAGGTGTTTTGTATCGGAGATCTAGCTCCATCAATTGGTTCCATCAGATAGGGCGGCTTTATCCAGGTAAAATTTGTCGTGTTCGACACACCTCGGGGCTTTTGTTTGGAAACATTAAATGACAAACTGGCAGTGCGGTGATGTCTCAATACGGTGTAGTCATGAAAGGGAGGGGATATACGGGAGTCTTTTACCTGTGTACACACCTAACTAGGCATACAATAATGGCCTTTATTTGCCACTTATGTGACAGAGAGGTCTCCATTGGACCAAGAGAAGGATGGTTCAGATCTGCATCGGACCGAGGGCAAGATAGTTAAAGGCTGCATTGGACTGGGGAACTATGGTTGAAGTCTACATTGGACAGGGAGGGGGGTTAAGGTCTGCAAAAGACCAAGGGCAGGATAGTTAAGGTCTCCACTGGAACAAAGAGGAATCGATGGTTCATTTCCTTGCATTAATGTTATATTGTACAGATGTTATACTGTATAGATATTTCATTGTATAGATTTTATATTGTATAGATATTTCCTTGTATAAATGTTATATTGGATAAATATTCCCTTGTATAAATGTAGATGTTTCGTTGTGTAGATGTTCCATTGCATAGACGTGCCGTATAGATATTTCGATGTATTGAAGTTACGTTGTATAAATATTCCGTTGTATATATTTTATGGTGTATATATGTTTCGTTGTTTTGGTGTTTCTTTAAACAGATGTTTCGTTGTTTTGATTGTTTCGTTGTATAAATATTTCGTTGTATATATTTTATGCTGTATAAATATTTCGTTGTATAAATTGTATGTTATATAGATGTTTCGTTGTTTTGATGTTTCGTTGTATAAATATTTCGATGTGTATAAGTTTCGTTGTATATATGTTTCGTTGTATAGATGTGCCGTATAGATATTTCGCTGTATAGATATTTCGTTGTATCAATTTTTCGTTGTAAAGAGGTATCATAAAGATATCAATAAGAATACTTACTTCTGCTTGTGATCTTTATATGTGTGCTTGGCATACTGTTGTGTGAAATTATCCGTTCTTCTTCTGACGTCATCAACCTCTTTCTTGGTGGTTCCTCTACGAGAGCTGCAGCACGCGATGCCTCTTCCATTTTACGCGTAGCATGTTCCATGACCCGTGATGCAGCCTCCATGGCGATGGCGTCGCGCTCCGTGAGGTGATGTTCCGTCAGACTTCGGTGGTGGTGAGTGGAGGTGGGAGGCATACTTTCCTCCTCGTTACCTGTACGAGACAAAGGAGGAGGTGTAACATATTGTGTAGCACACAGCCTGTTTCAGATGTTACAGAACTAATATCTAGTTTTCAAGTATCACATGTTCATGTTACCTGGTCACACATGTGATAAACAAACGCATTGCTACCTAGTTCTTATGACAAATGTGTAATGAATTATACATTTATTTTACATTTTTTCTGATGTAATGTAATATAACATATTTTTTTCAGTTCTGATGTAAAATGTAATAAATTATGTAAGTATTACCCAGTTCTGTTTCATGTAATAAATTATATAATTGTTACCCAGTTCTATCTCATGTAAAAAATTATATAATTGTTACCCAGTTCTATCTCATGTAATAAATTATATAATTGTTACCCAGTTCTATCTCATGTAATAAATTATATAATTGTTACCCAGTTCTATCTCATGTAAAAAATTATATAATTGTTACCCAGTTCTATCTCATGTAAAAAATTATATAATTGTTACCCAGTTCTATCTCATGTAAAAAATTATATAATTGTTACCCAGTTCTCTCTCATGTAAAAAATTATATAATTGTTACCCAGTTCTATCTCATGTAATGAATTATATAATTGTTACCCAGTTCTATCTCATGTAAAAAATTATATAATTGTTACCCAGTTCTATCTCATGTAAAAAATTATATAATTGTTACCCAGTTCTATCTCATGTAATGAATTATATAATTGTTACCCAGTTCTGTGTATCATGTAATAAATTATATAATTGTTACCCAGTTCTGTCTCATGTAATAAATTATGTAACTGTTACCCAGTTCTGTCTCATGTAATAAATTATGTAACTGTTACCCAGTTGTCTCATGTAATTAATTATATACTAGTAATTATTTCCCAGTTCTGTGTATCATGTAATAAATTATGTAACTGTTACCCAGTTATAGCTCATGTAATTAATTATATACTAGTAATTGTTACCCAGTTCTGTATAATGTAATAAATTATGTACTGTTACCCAGTTGTCTCATGTAATTAATTATATACTAGTAATTGTTACCCAGTTCTGTATAATGTAATAAATTATGTAACTGTTACCCAGTTGTCTCATGTAATTAATTACATACTAGTAATTGTTACCCAGATCTGTATAATGTAATAAATTATGTACTGTTACCCAGTTGTCTCATGTAATTAATTATATACTAGTAATTGTTACCCAGTTCTGTGTCTCATTAATATCATGTAATAAATTATATAATTATTACCCAGTTTTGTTTATCATGCAATATATCGGTACCTAGTTCTGATGTCACATGCAATAGATTATGTAACTATTACCTATTTTTGAGGTCAGATGTAAAAAACATAGAATTGTAACCCAGTTCTGTCTCATGTAATAAATTATATAATTGTTACCCAGTTCTATCTCATGTAAAAAATTATGTAATCGTTACCCAGTTCTGATGTCACATTAATCAATTATAGAATTGGGGTTTATTGTCATGTCAAATGTAATAAATTATGTAATGGTTTACCTAATTCTGATATTAAAAAAATGTATATAAAAATTAGAACTGTATATAACTTTACTCATAAAAATGCCAAAATGAATTTACAAAACTTGTCACTAAGCTCAGAATATTAGCATATAAATTACAAATTACAGGATTGTTACCTGGGTAAATACAGTAGTATGCTCAATAAATCAAAGCATCCTCTATATGCATAAAAATATTACTTATATAATCATGCCAGCCAAAGCAATTAGATATTTATGAATTTTATCTTACAATTACAGCATAATAAAATATAATTGAAAAATTTCAAATTTCCTTTTTTTTAATAACGATAATCAGACATTTTATAATCAGCTGCAAAATCTATAGATGGTCTCTAGATATGTCTGTAATTTAAAATTCCTCACAGAAATTGGAGGTTCGATATTGATAATAACAAAACTATGTCAGTATAATTTGTAAATATAATTAAGTTTAAAATTAGGTGTGTATCAGTACAAATGACTGTTATTATAAGTCTACATAAGGCATCTAATCATCATTTCTCTAACAAGTTCACTGGGTTAATATCAATTTCACATCCGGAAAATCAGGTCTATAAGTACATAAGGTATACAGGCCTAGATAATGTTGAATTCCGTACATCATTAAAGGGAAAAGGTAGTGATTAATTTGAGGGATGGGAGTCGGGTGTACCAGTCTGACTACATAATCAGCCAACTGTGACACAATATTTAATCAACCATGCTCAACATAAACGTTTACAAGTTACTGCTTCGCGAGCTAAATCACTGGCTTTATCCACTCAAACTACCATTTATGTTTCAATAACTATTTTATATCCCACCGCTGTCCACATTCAAAACAATTACATTATTAAATGAAAATTATTTCAAAGTGATATTAGTATTGGTATCATTAAATAAACAAATTAAAATATGAAACGTGATAGATGGAGACATCCTGAGTTGGCCCCCAGTTTAGCTGTCTGTGTAACACTCATGGTTATCAAATCCATAGCCTTTTCTGTTAAAGCATAATTTTCTAAATATTGAGACAAATAAATAGCATAGAGGAGTATCTATTTCACCCAATATTGAAATCTGAATCCGGAGGTACTCGGAGTGAGCAGGTATGATGGGTTCTAAAGAGGAGCCCCTATTGGTATTCTCTGACCCCAGACCGAGTCAATTGGGGGGTACATTTCATCTGTTCCCTCCCCACCAGACTCGCTGTCCCTCCTTCAGTTACTGACTCTACAATTAACAATCTCAGGTTTTTTTACACATCCCCAGATCACAGTCAAAAATCAAACCTATTTTCTCCAATTCACCGCACTAAATGATTGGGGAATCGATCTACGGAGTGGTTGTAACGTCCCGCGCAGTGACTGCTCAATAACACTGCTATTATACTCCCGGCAGGGCTTGTTTAGCAGCAGCCTAATTGAGAGTGTTAAATGTATAAAGCTATTAAATTAAAGGTCTAAAAATCATTTTCCTGCTTATAGCCAGCCATCATATTATTTTAACAATCCATTGCTGAGATTTATTTAGCGTATTATGTGGGGTCTCGTTACTCGTCATCTAATCCTGTGACACGTGATCCGGGATCGCGAAATACCAGGTGACTGGCCTAAGCCTATGATTTGATACGTTTTTATGACAAAGCATTGGACAGCATAAATAAGATGAAAACAGAGATAACTTCCGCGAGTCGAATGAGCGATTACCTCTTATCATGCGAAATTCAAATTCACATAACTGATATACCCGTTAGATGTTAACACAGGAACAACTGATATCAAAAGTACAGAATAACTGATCTGATCCCAAACAGAAATTAAATAACTATTAGTTTAAAAAAAGAATCCCATTAAACAATCTACATTAGTTTAACCATTAATAACGTAATTATGTTTATTTTGTTACTGTAAACAGGAGATTGTATTGCGGTCAGTTAGGTGCGATAAAACTTCGGCTCGACTCGTTCCTCACCCGAGACACCCTCACTTAGATTTAATAGATGAATCAAAAAGATAACCATCTCATATCCATTTTTTATAAATTTCAATGTACAAGGGAACTCCATCGCCGTGGCAGGATAGATTCAAACATATTATCTCTGACAAAAACCATCCATATCAAGTGGATTTTACCACCAATACTTCTCTATCAAACTGTTGATGTAGGTGTTGATTGTATATATAGGTGCACATTCCTATTTAAATCTTTTTAACGATTTGTGACATAAGTATTTTACATGTACCTCCAGAGAAAATTACTTCTTTTTTAATACAAAAGTACAGTACCTGTTTTTTTAAAAGGAATTCAATTTTATTTTTTTTGTTAAAGTATAATTGAGATAAATTTTAAATGTTGTTTGTTTCTTAAACAGACTATAAATTTATCTCCAGAGGAACTTATATCCTCAATAGGTATAACCATGATCCAGAAATCATTTTGATGAGGCTGTGAATAGCGACATGAAGAAAAGCGACCTTGTAATAGATATGTGCCGAACCATTACCATACTTACAGAGTTGGTGAGCCTGTAGTTGCCAAAGCTTCTGTAAACTTGTCAGCGGTGATCTACGGTCTGCATTGGAAAAAAATCCAGCTTTAAATTGAAATCAGAATTGTACCATAAAGAACCTGTCTTGATAATACATAACTGACCTTAACGATGATTATTAATACATAACTGACCTTAACGACTTATCAATATATTTATCACTGTAGGATTACATAACTGACCTTAACGACTTATTGATATAAATATCACTGTAGGATTACATCATAAACATTTACTGTCAGATACTGCTAACAAAAGACATTTAAATGATTTTGGTATTTAAGTCTGAATAGTTGCTAATTATATATAATAAAAAATTCTCTAAATTAAAAAAAAGTTAATGTAAGATCCATTAGACAGAGAAATGAAAATGTACGCACCTGATGTGCTGCCGCCAAATTTACCGTTAAGTAGATTTCCATTCAGGTGTGGATGATGGGCTGTTGGGATCAAGGTTGGTCCAGGTGAAAGGTCATAGCCATAACTTGACCTACGACCTTCACGTCTATTTCCATCAATTGCAGCTTGAAGCTCCTGTGGCGAGCTCAATTTGAGCTTCTCACATTCATAAGGATACAGGTATTTCATGTATCTGTTAACATAAAACATTAAGTATTTTTCAAAATGTTATGTATTTATTCCATGTATATTTTACTACAATTAAATGAAGTTTACAAATGTTCACTATGAAAGATAGATTTTTTCAACCATCTAACTGAACCAAAAAAAAATTTCATTGCAATTAAAAATAACTTGAACACAAACATTTTGAAAATGTTTTCAATTTTTAATTTTAAATGTTATAGTTTGAAGAACATAAGTAAGTACTTACTGAGTTCTGAGAGTGAATGCGGCACTAGTTATGGATGAGGGAAGGTTTAAACCCTTCGTAATCTCCCTCCAAAGCTTCTTATTAATGACTTCTACCAAGCCTCCTTTTGATACGACCAATCGGAAGAGCTCATACAAGTCCAGTGTTTGCTTTGCCATGATGGGTATTCTGTTCACTGGGGTCCCTGGAAAACATAAAAAAGGAAACTGTTATCTACGTACAACAGAAAGAGAATTTGTTGAAGTTTTAGGTTGCTATTCTATATATCTGTATATTCATGAGTAAATGATACTTGCTTCTTTGTGAATAAAAAAGTGTTAAAACTAAAAGCAAACAAAAATCACACAGATCTCTTTTTGATGTAATTTTAAAGGATTTGAATATTTTATAGGAGCAGAATTTCTTTGCGATACAATTTTGCTGTTAATTTGTAATTAATTTCACACTAGTAAATCTACAATCTTCCATTTAGTATCATCAATGCTGGAGCTATGATATCGTTTAGGACTGTCTCACAGCATTTATAAGCAGTGTCGGTTTGCAAAACGATTTCATCAAGAAGAATAAAATTTCATTCAAAGGAACTGGCTGTTTGGGGGTCATTGTAGTGTATTAATCTTGATGGGGAAGCTTCCTTAATCAAATGTAATGCCGACTCACATATCAAGATCTAATTGTAAATGACATGGCAAAATTTTTCCATTTTCATTTTTATTATCGGAGTCATTGATTTTTCAATCATAACAAGATTTTGTGTTCTAAAACACATAATGTTGATATCAGTGACATCGCTCATCATCAGTTTCAGCAGGGTCTAAAAAACTACACAGTCTTTTCATTTCATCTTGTTTCCATGTTGGTTTATTAAATCAATAAACTGTCTCCTATTGTAATTATCTATAGATATCCTCATCTCCTCAAAAACACTTATAAAATTGCTGCAGCATCTCCGTATAAGATACAGTTATCGGTACATCACGTTTCCGATCTGTCATCAAAGTAAATCAACAACATCTCGTCAAGTAACGGCTCCGCAAGTTTTTCACCAATTTTGTTTTTACATTAGAAGTATATCATTTGATATTCTTAATACCAAGATAGCATGACAGGAATCCATATTCACCTATTTGACAGACTTCAGTTCCCCATACACCTCCGTATTAAAATATTCATCGTCTTATGCTTAATAATCTGTAAATCAGAGTAGCTTACGCGACGACAGCACCACAACAAAGCCCAGATCACATGATCAGCTCTCATATCAATTCCAATATTGATCCTTCAAAATCAGAATTCCTCAACCTTACTTCTAATGATAAATTTCATCATTTATTTAGAAGTCTAATGTATCTTGGCCAACAGTGCATATGGTATAAAAGTTGCTATGAAAATAAATTGATGGATAAAAACAAGTTGGTTGAGAGGTGGAAGCTCGTCTCTGAGGACGTGTGAAACAGATGATAAAATCAGAACTGCCATGGTTAATTTATAATAGATCAATTAAAGTCGTTATTACAAATCATTCACACTCCAATCCAGATCTACTCTCACTAATGGTATTAAATGGTGAGTTTCCATAGGACAGGACCCTTGTAGAGTGCACAAATGAATAATTCACTCCTGATCAAGGGACAGTTTTTTCCTGGATAATAAGAACTTAATTGGTGGTTTGTTGAGCCAATTTCCCTGTGAATCTCAAAATAATGTTCTTGTGTTATAGAAAAATCAATCTATTCAAAGAGTGGGGGAATTCTTATAGTGCCAACTAAGATCAGAAGGTGTTCTACCACACACAATCCTGGCTGGC
Source organism: Mimachlamys varia (assembly GCA_947623455.1). NCBI lineage: Eukaryota > Metazoa > Mollusca > Bivalvia > Pectinida > Pectinidae > Mimachlamys > Mimachlamys varia. Next base: position 8,569,084 of record OX392535.1, read on the forward strand.
ATACAGGGACTGGGGAGGGGCTGTTTTTAGATTGGGGGAAGGGGGATTGTCAAGGGTAGGTTGTCCTAGGAGATTGGGAGGGGTCCCGAACACAAACAGTAGGAAAGATATTCTGGAGGAAGGGAATACTGTCAGGGAGATGAGCCAAGCCTTTGTTAGGATGGTATCCTACGTTTGGAGGTTCTAGAATGTTCTTGGGTACAGGGTTTAGAGGTTCTAGAATTTTCTTGTGTACAGGGTTTGGAGGTTCTAGAATTGTCTTGGGTACAGGGTTTGGAGGTTCCAGAATGTTCTTGGGCACAGGGTTTGGAGGTTACAGAATGTTCTTGTGTACAGGGTTTGGAGCTAACAGAATTTTCTTGGGTACTGGGTTTGGAGGTAACAGAATGTTCTTGGGTACAGGGTTTAGAGGTTCCAGAATTGTCTTGAGTACAGAGTTTGGAGGTAACAGAATGTTCTTGGATACAGGGTTTGTAGGTTCTAGAATGTTCTTGGGTACAGGGTTTGGAGGTTCCAGAATGTTCTTGAGTACAGAGTTTGGAGGTTACAGAATGTTCTTGTGTTCAGGGTTTGGAGGTAACAGAATGTTCTTGGGTACTGGGTTTGGAGGTAACAGAATGTTCTTGAGTACAGGGTTTGGAGGTAACAGAATGTTCTTGTGTTCAGGGTTTAGAGATTCCAGAATTGTCTTGGGTACAGGGTTTGGAGATTCCAGAATTGTCTTGGGTACAGAGTTTGGAGGTAACAGAATGTTCTTGGATACAGGGTTTGTAGGTTCTAGAATGTTCTTGTGTTCAGGGTTTGGAGGTTCTAGAATGTTCTTGTGTTCAGGGTTTGGAGGTTCCAGAATTTTCTTGGGTACAGGGTTTGGAGGTAACAGAATTTTCTTGGGTACAGGGTTTGGAGGTTACAGAATTTTCTTGGGTACAGAGTTTGGAGGTTCTAGAATATTCTTGGGTACAGGGCTTGGAGGTTCCAGAATATTCTTGGGTACAGGGTTTGGAAGTTCTAGAAATATTCTTGGGTACATGGTTTGGAAGTTCTAGAAATATTCTTGGGTACAGGGTTTGGAGGTTCTAGAATATTCTTGGGTACAAGGTTAACAGGTTCTATAGAACTGACTTCGGTACAAGGTTAACAGGTTCTAGAATATTCTTGGGTACAGGGTTTGGAGTTTCTTAAATGTTCTAGGGTACAGATTTCAAACAGGGAAAAGGGATATTTGAGAATATGGTATCTTTTGTACAACTTGATCGCAATGCTCTGAGTGAAGGAGGCTGGGAAAGAGGAGGTGTCTTAAGTAAGGGGTGGAGACACAAATTAATTGCAAATGTGATGGCAGGCCAATCCGTAGAACACACAAGTTTCTATAATCCTGACTGATCATCCGGCTGATTTTATAAAAGGAGTACACCGATGGACTCGATTGACTTTCATTAATCGATGACATTGACTTCGACTTTTGTATAGCAGCATTAACCATACAGAGTCATGTTCTGTTGTTGAGACTTAATCAATACAATTTACAAAATAAACCTTGATTCCAGAATTATAATTGCTCAATTAACCCTGACAAATCAATAGAATGTACAATGATAGCTATTCTTTTCACATGAATCCACATTAATTCATCAATATCCTGAACCAAATCTATCTGGTTTAGCTCCCCAAGTGGTATGATTACCAGAATATCAAGCAACAATCAGCTTCACGTATAGCTGGCTCTCAGATACTCTGTAGCGTGTGACGTCACCCAATAAATATTCATGCCTCACTCCATTGTACCCTACAATTAAGCGTCATGTTTTATATTGTACAGTAGCGACTGATAGTGCACATTAAACTAAGACATCAGCTACCCTTGTCAAAGGTCCCCTGTCAGCCAGGCTCCAGTCTACCCCAGTACCCTTTGTTACCCCTCTATTATCATTCCTCAAACTTCTCACAAACGTGGAGAAGGTTGATTAAAAATCAAACGTCTATATAGGCACCCGAACAGTATCACAGACAGCGGTACACATTAATATTTAACACATTTCATAATTACTCATTATCAAGAAAACATATTTTCATTCAATGTGTATAACTTGATGATTGAGCCAGCTAATTAATTGCTGTCAGGAGCACTAAGCATTGTAGCAGTGTGTTACAGCAGAACAATTAATCACCTACTAGGGCGGTTTGTACCGAGGGTGAGACAACCCATAGGCCATCCAAGGGAAATAACTGGGTTAAAGACAAACATATTCTTTTTCTGCCCATTTAAGATATTGACATTGTTTGTAATTTTTTTCTTGCTTAAGAGCTGAAAACAAGTTGCATTAATATTCCTAGCAAAAAGAAAAAGAAAAAAAAAATGAAGATGATTATGAGCTGTATTTCCCAAAGTTTTAATTCCCCATGTAGAATAGGGACTAGATGTGGTAATTCATATGTATGAAATCTCCGATTGAAAACAAGTGAATGCTTCTGAAAAAAAAATGATGATTTCATTTCAACAAACTATCTATAAATATTTATTTATAAAATAAAATGAAAAAAAGTGGAAATTCATATGTATGAAATCTGTGATTGAAAACAATCATTTCAATTAATGTTTATTTATAAGATAACATTAGATATTGGTGACACTAGTGTATGCTGTACCTGTCAGTACGCACTGTATAAGTGCTAGTCTTACCAATAGATCTCCTCTGATACCAGTACTACCGTACAAAATTATATGGCAACATTCCCCTTATTATGTTTGTGAAAGTTCCTCTCAAGTTTACTAATTTATTGACAGTGAAAGTTCAAATTCAGTATTTTTTCCAATTATCAGTGCATGATATCTGTGTATATCTTAAGATTTGACAGGCATATCTGACACGGCAATCACTTCCTCGGAAAGATTAGCTCATTGTCAAAGACCAACCCTTTCTGCCAGCTCTTGTCATGAGTTCGTGCCATTAGCAAACTTTTGACCTTGTGTTTAATTCAAGTTTAACTGCAAATAATAGAGAACTTGTACAATTAGATTCCAATCAGTTTAATGAAAGTTGATAAACATCTTGTTTAGTAGGTTTACACATTTCTCCATTCGTTGAAACCATTCCCCCTGACCTAACTTAATGACAGACTCTGAATGAAGCATTTCAATTAATCAAAACATTCCGATCACTTAAGCTGAAAATGCATTAATCGGTAATTGTGTTGTAAAAGATCGGTGAGGATAAGATTGAGGAGAAAATTTGGTACTGTATGGACACGGTGTGAATGTGTGACACGAGGGTATTTATCATCCTCTACACCAGGAGCGGTGAACAGGTACACGGAAACGAGCCGAGCACCAATTAAACAGTCATATATTTGATATCAACCATTAATTTTAAAATATACATGCATTCAGGAAATGTAAACCATAATTTTTGAAGTGTTTTGATTTTTTTTTTTAATTCCTTAAATTATCTATAAAAACTTTGTACATGTATCTACTAAATTAATTCATTTATTTTTTATATGAATTAGGAAATCCATGGCACACGAACCGGGTGGTCTGAGACAAGTTATTTAGATGTAATTGAGAATATCCTGCACTAAACTGATTTCGAACCCCTTCACATTCATGATGTAACTACTTACAGTGTCATATTTAATCATCATTGAATACAAACTTTATTTTAACCGTAATGATTTACACTTGTTACAGCCGAGACAAAGATTGACATTCCTCCGCAGACAAATAATGAGGGTCTGGTCAAACATGGTTTATTAGTGAAAAATTCTGTTCCAGATCCCTGTACTTCTTCCCTTTAACATGTGGAACCGCTATTTGAAAAATTTTAATCTATTTTGAATTTTTGTCATAAAGTGACAAGTATAGTATTTACCTATAACAGTTAATGCCATCTTCTGAGCAGCCTTGATCCAAATATACATACCGATACTTGATATACACAGATTAACTTTATCAAAATAAATTAACCATGTCAGCTAAAGCAGAGAGAATATAAAGTTAAATCAACAAAACAAGGCACTTTCCAATCAGCCACTGGACCCTGTCTCCCATGGCGGCATGTTTGCTTTTCAGCAGCTTAAGTTATTAAGTCGCTTGGGGCCAATGATAACAGACCAGGGGGGACAAGCTGTATCAAAATGTCAGCCCGGAGGAGATTTACCGAGGTAAGCCTCCCAGAATTGAAATAATATTTCTCCACATCTCAACATGTTTTCAAACATCCTTCGAGTAAGTCTTGTAAATGTCTTCAACATCTAGGGTTGGATTGCACATTTTGGAATGAAAACATTGGAAGCGACCAAATCTGATGAGTGAAGTAAATCTGGAGAAGACTTACCTAGACACATGTGGTAGTAGGAGAGGAGAAATAGTTTGGGCATGTTTAGTATACTCTACAGCTGTATAAATCTTTAAAAAAAGATTTTTTTTAATTCAAGTTTCAGACTTGATCAAAACAAACTAATTAACAAGGGATAGCCTGCATTTTCACAGACAATACAACTCAGGAACTATAGAAATAGTCCAGATATGTTGGTTTTAATTTTGATTATATACCAACTGGTCCTTTTTTTAAAAGTAAGTCACATTTCAATTTATAAATAATATATATAATAACCAGCATCATCCTCACCTGTCAAACTAATTTTTCATTGCAATTGTTAAGATAAAGAGAATTATTTTTATAGAAGGTTACGATTCCAGTTGTTTGATAGATAAAGGTGCGGAGTACCTGCTTCAGTACTGCCGATCCATTATTTATATCCACAGTTAATTGATATTGATAAGAAGGTTAAGTGATGCTGATGATAAGTAAATAATTCAAACCCATTCTTTGATATTGAACTGATGTGCTTTAGTCGATCATTTGATGATAGAATGAATATTGTAACACTAGTAAATGTATCCAACACAAGGGTAGAGGAAAACAGCCCTAAAAACCTGGAGACTATATAACAGCACCAGGCCTGAAGAACAATCAAGAAATAATCATTCAGTTTTTCTATGAAAGGTGGGGAAGTATAATTTGGAGTTAAGAACATCGTAACTTAAACTAACTTTGGACAGTCAAAGTATGAATTTTTGAAAGCTTGTCAGCTTGCTTACTTACATTATTTTTGAAGAAGACTAGATTTGTGACCTTCACATTAAATAGTTTTGATCTGTGAACTCCCTGAACAGTTCCTATACATTCTAAGATTTGTGACCCTCACATTAAATAGTTTTGGTCTGTGAACTCCCGTGTTTTGGTCTGTGAACTCCCTGACCAGTTCCTATACATTCTAATATTTAACTCCACCTTGTAATGGTTGACCTAGATGGTAGTTAAAGACACATTCATGTTTTTGATTTGATGCATACACAATATCCTCTGGACTTTTTAAAGACTGGCTGGTATGATGTGGTTATGGGTAGGTTGTTTTACTGTATTATATACCTGATGAACTGCTCGATACCGAATTCATAGACTTGTATATTCCGGTCTACTGGACCTTGTCTACAGACATTTTTTCTTCATTTACAACTATTAAAAAATTCACTTTGAAAGTTTCTGATTGAGTGCATATCTAGATATCTGGGGTTCTTAATGATAGGATGGGTTATGGTATATATAATTCATCATCACCTATTTTGTAATCAGCCAGAGTTACTTGTGTAGTGGGATGTTAATAGCGGGTTAATTGTTGGGTGCCCTTAACAAAAATATTCATTAGGCTTCCCCAGCTGTCGCCAAAGTCTCCGAATGAAATACAAAACTATTCATGTTGAAATTACAAATAAAACCTTCAGCGCAAAATATTATAATTCTTTTTTCCAGGAATGAAGTTTTCACGACCGAATACGTAGCTAGACATGACAACATTTCAAATTCAAAGACGTTTTGATGTCTTTGCACCGACTCAATAAATATTATACAAGTGAAACCATTTTTGGCCATTACAGTAACATTGGTTATAGTCTACAGATAAGTTTAACACTAATAAATGGATAGAACCTTTCTTTGTTATAGAGGTTTTGAGTGGCACTTTCCACTCCATAAAACCACAGTAACACCAGCCAAACTTAAATTTTCCGTCACAATAGCATCTCCAATTTGGGGTTATGTTGGCATAGATACCATGTTATGTTTCCATTAGCCAGTCACAGGATGTAAGTATAAGACTGTCCTGTACCGCGAGGTGTCACAAGCCTCAGAGTCAGCACCACCCAAGGATGTTTCAATCTAGAGTACAGCTAGCCTCTCAAAGTTCAAGAAAATTTTCGAAGTTTATATGCGTCTAAATTGAGGTCATGTAGATGAAGGTATATAATAAACAAGGAGTATTTACAGCACAAAATTTTAACAATGTGAGTTAAAACCCTATATACCTATCATGTGCCTGGGCCGACTATTGCTCATAAGTGTTGATTCCTTTCACCCAAGGGAAATCACCTGACATTCGTATCAAACTTTGCCAAGTAAAACTTGCTAATTACATCTACGGCCCATTAAATTCTCTTTAATGGAACAACAATACTATAGTTCATTGGTGTTCATAGCCTGCTTATGTCTCCAGGAAGTCTTAATCCAAATTGATGCTTAGGGACAGTGGCATCGTAATAACCCGATAGAATTAGGCTGATTAATTTCGCAATAGTTACAGGAAAGCTAGCTTCAATTAGCTGTCCCTGCTGGTTTGCTTTAATAATGTCACTAGAATAGAGATGGTAAACTAGATCACAGTTCAGGCTCCAGCTAACACCTTACTTTCTTGCCCATTCCAAATTATCTGCTGGTATAATTCAATATGGACCTCAATTAAACCAATTATAGGTTCCTTACTCCCCACATTTAGAGGGCCAATTGCACGCATCTGTGTTCCCAGGCCAAAACACATTCTCTTCAATCTTAATTCAACTTCATCACTTGTATTCTAATTTTTTTAACATTTAAAATTTTCATGAACCCAAGTGCTAACGCAAGTTGGATTTTGTTAAATTGAACCAATTCTCTTCATTTTTCCTTCCATTTTCTACGACTTGCACACCTGTATAATTATACTGGAAAAAGAAAGTTAATTCTGCAGCAAGTAATGGGGTAAAAAACCTGCGTATCACAGCTCTATCCCGAGTCTGATTATATCACTGGTATCGGTGGTACCAATTTCACTGTATCGGCACTATTTCACAGCCTCTGGCTGGTACATTGTGTCGATAATCTCGGGAAACAATCTGATATTCAGGCCCAATTCTACGCTGGTTTCCTCAATCAGAAGGTTGAATGTTAGTGGATAAAAGTATCTAGTAAAGTTAAACTTTTAACACTTAAATAATATATCCTTACTTTTAAGACAAAGAAGTATATTAATTTGTTTTTAAAATGAACTTAAAATTTGTTTATAAATATACTTTTATCAACAACTATATTTGGTATAATTTTAAATTTTCATATCAAATCTTTGGTCTTGTATGTTCAGATATATCTTTTAATGACAAAATTACAACCAATTGTTTATTTTTCCCTTTTTTTTTCTCAATTCAGAATAACTGTTTACATGGAGTTGTTGAAAACAAGTCCTCTGAATATTTTCTACTATTTCTGCTGAGGGATTTGAGAGACAGAATAAACCTAATTCAGTAGTTTAAGACTGGGGTTGTCGTTTGTAAATATCCCTTCAGACTTTTCTGTCAGCTCTGTAAACCTTTCCCGTAGACTTCTGGCGAAATGACATCATCCTTCTGCTAAACATCACGTTTTAAGATACATGTATCCTTATTTTCTAACCTGCTTTCATGTCGAACTTGCGTCTAAGAAAAATGTTAAAGAAGGAAAAAACAGCCATTAAAGTGTCGTCTCTAAGACAATTTTTCAGAATAATCTCCAATTTCAGACACCATTTTCTTATTGAAAAATAACAGCTATTTCCAGCAAAGCAATAGTAGAAACAAAATTTATGAAGTTTTGATGTAAATGAGAATTCAACAGGGACCTTTGGCCTATGTCCAATAGACGGTGTGAAGGTAGAGACTAGTACAGTGGTGGGAGAGCCGCAGGAGCCTGACAGTACCTGTTAAGTCCTGCTTTATACCCCGGATCTCCTTCAGGGCCTCCCAAACACCCTAATGTAATAGCCGATCGGGGCCAACCATATGGAAAGCAATTTCACCTCTCAGGATGGATAAGATGAAAATTGTGTTGATAGGAGACCATGATGAACTCTCTCCCTAAATGGATATTTATTGCTTCTCAATAATTTAGTAAGAGGTGTTATCAATTTCTCCAGCCCGGGACATCAAACACCTTGTTGTCTGATTACGCCAAATTCATCCAACTTATATGAAAACCTGCCAAGTTGGCCACATCAGAATCGAATTAGACAACAATCAAAGGAAATCGTAATTCAATGAACGGAGGATAGCGGAATCAATAGGCTCACCACTCTATCCTCTACACACTCCGAGTGTAACATTCTCATTTTCTGGTTGCTCTCGTAAAATGGCTAAGAAAGTTAGAAAAGTCACCCATTAAATTTTTGTGTAATATCTGTAATAGATCTGTGTCGGTTTGGTAAATGGACATTGAGACTATGCTCCACACGTATTCACACCCCAGCCCTGGAATCTATGGTTATTACTCTGAAGCAAGCTTGGTACAGCGTCTGTAGGCAAAGGCCACCTGTCAACTACGCCAAACCAAATACTTTATTTATTTGTAGACATTTTACCTGACCAGGCCTCGCACACAAGTGATCACTACACAAAACCCGGGCCAATAGTGACCAACAAACCAACACTGACCAAAAGCCCCAGAGACTACCGATTGAAGTCACTACCAGCAGCATAATTATGTTGAGGCATGAGCGGGAGATTAGTTACCTCCCTTTATACTACCGACCAAGGTTACAGCAGAAACTAACAAACAAAATTAGACACAAAATGAAAATCAACTAAATGTTCTATGCATACACACATGTACATTGTATGTTAGGCCACAGGATGTTTGACCTTTGATGTCTGACCTTGACTGTTTGACCTTGCATGTCTGACTTTGGCTGTTTGACCTTGCATGACTGACTTCGACTGTTGGACCTTGGCTGTTTGACCTTGCATATCTGACCTTAGCTATTTGACATTGACTGTCTGACCTTGGCTGTTTAACCTTGAATGTCTGACCTTGGCTGTTTGACCTTGAATGTCTGACCTTGGCTGTTTGACCTTGCATGTCTAACCTAGTGTGAAGCATGCAGGAAGCAGTTAGCTAGTGAACTGGATCATGCAGTTATGTGGGAAAACCCTTGCAATACTTATCATTTTACTTTTCAACTTCAAATAAACAACAGTTTACAAAAAACTTTATAACAATTTTTTGTGTATCTATTTGTAAAAAAAAATTGTTTTCCATCTTTAAAGCTGGTCTTTTAACATACATTGTACATGTAATACATGTAACAAGACGTCAAATATTAAGCTACCACAGTAACCCTTATATCACTGTATAGACCGGATATCAATTTATTACAGAAACGGTAACCCTTATATCACTGTATAGACCGGATATCAATTTATTACAGAAACAGTAACCCTTATATCACTGTATAGACCGGATATCAATTTATTACAGAAACAGTATCCCTTATATCACTGTATAGACCGGATATCAGTTTATTACAGAAACAGTAACCCTTATATCACTGTAATTAGACCAGATATCAGTTTATTACAGAAACAGTAACCCTTATATCACTGTATAGACCGGATATCAATTTATTACAGAAACAGTATCCCTTATATCACTGTATAGACCGGATATCAATTTATTACAGAAACAGTAACCCTTATATCACTGTATAGACCGGATATCAATTTATTACAGAAACAGTATCCCTTATATCACTGTATAGACCGGATATCAATTTATTACAGAAACAGTAACCCTTATATCACTGTATAGACCGGATATCAATTTATTACAGAAACAGTAACCCTTATATCACTGTATAGACCAGATATCAATTTATTACAGAAACGGTAACCCTTATATCACTGTATAGACCGGATATCAGTTTATTACAGAAACAGTATCCCTTATATCACTGTATAGACCAGATATCAGTTTATTACAGAAACAGTAACCCTTATATCACTGTATAGACTGGATATCAATTTAGTACAGAAACAGTAACCCTTATATCACTGTATAGACCAGATATCAGTTTATTACAGAAACAGTAACCCTTATATCACTGTATAGACCGGATATCAGTTTATTACAGAAACGGTAACCCTTATATCACTGTATAGACTGGATATCAATTTAGTACAGAAACAGTAACCCTTATATCACTGTATAGACCGGATATCAATTTATTACAGAAACAGTATCCCTTATATCACTGTATAGACCGGATATCAGTTTATTACAGAAACAGTAACCCTTATATCACTGTATAGACCGGATATCAGTTTATTACAGAAACAGTAACCCTTATATCACTGTATAGACCAGATATCAATTTAGTACAGAAACAGTAACCCTTATATCACTGTAATTAGACCGGATATCTATTTATTACAGAAACAGTTACCCTTATATCACTGTTTAGACCAGATATCAGTTTATTACAGAAACAGTTACCCTCATATCTATGAAAAATATTAACATGATCATACAAAGAACATCAGTAGATTTGTTGAAGAAGACTTATAATGCATGCTTATTCTTACATGAAATTACATTTATTGTTGTTGAATTATTACTGCATCTGACAAATTGCCAACTTTGGTATGAATGCACATCCAATAGATTTTATATTAGTAGCACTCAAATGAGAAATTAACAGATTGTTCAATATCTAAATTATCAATGACGATTTATGTACCAGATAAAAAAAACTGACATTTAAATAAAAGATGCCATATACATTTCCGACTAGGAGCTTCGCTCCACAATGATTTGATGAGAGTACAATAAATATGGCCCTATACATTAAGAATGAAATATTTATATCAGATAAAATCAATGAGATGATTTGTGTGTGTTTATACGTAGAATAATCCCAACAAATGTATTTTATTTTATCTTTGTGAAGACATATCTCTACCCTGATAAATCACCAACATCCTAAGTCCTTCCAATACAAGTTCATGATCAAATAAATGTCACAGTTTCACTCAAAGAAACTGAGAGGACCCTTTTTTCATGTACAAACAGATGTTGTTGAATCCGACCCGCATTAACTAATGTAAACGGCAGAAATAAAAGCTATAGCTACCACCTTAGCGTTGCTCAGTTACCAACAGTAGATGCCACTGGAGACACTCCACAAATATTCCATTTTCCTTGTATTAGCTTTTTAACACAATTTATAAAACAATTCCGCTGATTGATTTACTTGTGATGTTGATATAATACAAGGCCTAATGCATAAGTGGCACCTCCATCGCAGTATCATTTAATGTTCTGGGATATTTGTGCGACCTCTGTATTAATTTAAGAAACAGAAACCAATGAGGGAATAGTCCTTCTTGAGCTCATGTCATCTTTAATGTCATCTTCAATCATCCTTATTTCATTTCTTATCATCAACCCATAAAACTTAATTACAGTACCAATGATTATGAGATTTTTGTGGATAGGGGGATCTATAACAGGAGTGTTAGCCTGTCCCAGGAGACGCTCGGAAATCCGAGGGGTATGAACAGGAGAAAACAGACCTAACGGCTTGTCTTAGCCTATCAATTTGATCCAAATTACTTGACACCTTCGTAGGGATGGCACAGCTGAGACAAATGCTGCGAGATCTTGTCACTTTTCATTGATATACCGAATCAAGCTGTCATTGAAAAAAAAATCCAAATGAAACTATTGTGTATGATATGATCAGGCCTCGGTGACAATGCTGGTAACCCTTATAATGCTGAATAAACTCAAAACAAACTTAGAGCTGAGGAAATAGAAAATGCAGAAACCCCAAAAATATTGAGGAAATACAGAAACTTTTATAGTGGTAACGTAATACAGAAATGTTTATAGTGATAATGAAATACAGAAACGTTTATAGTGGTAACGAGATAGAGAAACTTTTATAGTGGTAAAGAAATACAGAAACTTTTACAGTGATGATGAAATACAGAAACTTTTATAGTGGTAACGAAATACAGAAACTTTTATAGTGATAACGAAATACAGAAACTTTTATAGTGGTAACAAAATACGGAAACTTTTATAGTGGTAACAAAATACGTAACGAAATACAGAAACTTTTATAGTGGTAACAAAATACAGAAAATTGTTAAACACTTACAGTTAGCCTGAGAAAAATACAGAAACCTTTTGTGGCTGAAAATGATTCAAATGATTAGAAAACGAAAAATACTGAGAATACATAAACCACCTCTCTACTTTGAAAAAAAAATTACAGAAACCTTTTCATTTCTACATGAATAAAGAAACCCTTAAAATGAAGGGAAATACTGCTACAGCAAGTTTTCTATTTCTGAGGAAACACAGAAACCTGTGAAATGTTCAGTAAAGAATTAAGCTCTCAAAAAAGGGTGAGGAATTTAATACAGAAAATTGTAAGTTCTAAGGGATAAAAACTATTCACGATTCTGAGGAATTACAGAAAACCTTGGAATAACGAGAAATAACCGTACGCACTGTTGTGGCCTTTTCTGCTGATCTGTCTTTCGGCTGTCGCTGCTAGCTTTACGCCTCCCTCGTGACTCGGGTGTTAATTAATATCGGTCAGTGACCCTCAGTTATCATTAATTGTGAACTATCAATTCAAATTTTTGCACTTTAAGATTGAGAAGGTGTGACACTGGGACTGGGACTGTTTCCGTGGGACGTTGTGAACTGTAGATAAATTACCAGGCCCTCACTCACTCACCATCTGCAGGGCCATTTTTTTATCAACAAATCACTCACCAGTATCAAGCCTAGTATCATCCTGAGTGAGAATCTATTAAAGTTATCAATAAAAGACACCATTTAATAACATTTGTGTGCTTTGATCAACTGCAGTGAATATGTCAGTGTAATTGTTGGCGTATATGACACAACACTATCTTCTACCAATATCAAATATAATTGCCACTTCAGTAGCTTTAATTGTTTGTAAATGAAAAACGTTTTATTCTGAAAAAATAATTTGAAAATAATAATGACTTTTTTATTTGTTAGTTCCATTTAATTTGCATGTCCAGTTGTTGGGAAGTAATATTGTTAGTTATAAAAAACAAATGTATCAGTTTATATTTAAAGGATGTAGAAACTAAATTAAAACATTAAAGAACTATGGTATCATAATCCTATTATTAGGATCAATAAACGTAAGAATGATATCAGAATTGGTGCAATAAATTATTGATGTTATTTGTTAATAATAAAAAGGGATATACATTTTCGTATTAACCTCCAATTGCAGTGACATTGTACAGTGTGTGGTACAATATCTAATGATGGAGTTACATTGCTTGCTGGGTAAGATATGGCCCATTGGGTAATTATGTGTTAAGGACTTGAGATAAAATCTATAAGGAAGAGTCGGAGCTATCCAGTCTACTTTAATTGTTACACAATCATGTGTAAATGTCTATCTGACACTAAGCTGGTAATAATTAATCAGGCTGTCCAGCTTCCAGCACACTGACCAATGGCACAAAGCAACATTAAAATGTAAGCTAAAACCAATACATTTTCCTCTGGCATGTCATCAACGGCATGTCAGGCATTGAACAGATCCTATCAGCTGATCTCCTTTATCAGGGGAGGGTAATGATGGGGGAGGAGTAGGGCTGACAGGGGGGGGGGGGGGGGAGTAAGGCTGACCACTACCTGATAACCCCCCTGTTTATCTGGTTACAGACCATTTGCTGTCACTGATCCATGTCACCCAGGATTCTGTGGTCAGTCAATATGGCCATGATGGACAGCAGCAGTTAGAGATCATTAATTGGTCCTAATTTGATAGTTTAACATTTATTGACCACAGCAGACTGACTGACCAATATGGCTATTTACATATCAACAGGTCAAGTAGGGAACATTTCCAATGGTCTGCATACCTCACTCACCCCCTAAAGACACATTTGAACTCTTCCAATTCGAAGGTTGGAATAGGTCATTATGAAATTGCAGGGGTGAATGAGGTTAACTTGATGTTGATAAAACAAATCTTTTTCTTTCATTTTAGCTGTGGGAAATCTTTGTTTAGACTGATTTCTTTACAATAAAGAATTTCATCTTTATAAATCATTCTTGTTCAATTTGAAATTTTACATGTAGTTGAATATTCTGAAATTTAAGAACAGCACAAAATATGAAGTAGAAAGTTCTGGAAAGTGTTTGATAATGTAACAAAATAGCAAAAAGAATTAAACAAGTTTGGAATTTGAATGAAGGACGTGTACTTAGGAGTTGTGGGAGTGAGGTTTGACGTGTGAGAAGTTGTGGGAGTGAGGTTTGATGTACAAGGAGTTGTGGGAGTGAGGTTTGATGTACAAGGAGTTGTGGGAGTGAGGTTTGATGTACAAGGAGTTGTGGGAGTGAGGTTTGACGTGTGAGAAGTTGTGGAAGTGAGGTTTGATGTACAAGGAGTTGTGGGAGTGAGGTTTGATGTACAAGGAGTTGTGGGAGTGAGGTTTGATGTACAAGGAGTTGTGGGAGTGAGGTTTGACGTGTGAGAAGTTGTGGGAGTGAGGTTTGATGTACAAGGAGTTGTGGGAGTGAGGTTTGACGTGTGAGAAGTTGTTGGAGTGAGGTTTGATGAACAAGGAGTTGTGGGAGTGAGGTTTGATGTACAAGGAGTTGTGGGAGTGAGGTTTGACGTGTGAGAAGTTGTGGGAGTGAGGTTTGACGTGCGAGAAGTTGTGGGAGTGAGGTTGGACGTGTGAGAAGTTGAGGGAGTGAGGTTGGACGTGCAAGAAGTTGTTGGAGTGAGGTTGGATGTGTGGGAAGTTGTTGGAGTGAGGTTGGATGTGTGAGAAGTTGTTGAAGTGAGGTTGGACGTGCAAGAAGTTGTTGGAGTGAGGTTGGATGTGTGGGAAGTTGTAGGAGTGAGGCTGGATGTATGAGAAGTTTTTCAGGCATTGAGAACACCGTTGGGATGTTTGAGAAGGGTATTAGTAGTGGGAGGATACTTCCACATACTGGAATACCTATAGCTACAATATGAGATGGAAGTGTGGTAATGTTGATATACTGTAATAAATACATAGACAACAATGTTTAGGGAAGTCGGGCCTCCATGTCAAGTACTTCAGCCTGATATTTATGTCCGTGCCACGGAAATTTCTTTGAGCTTGAGAAAATGCAAAATGGGAATTTCGAGTGGCAAGCAAGTGTATTACAGCATAAAGTGTTGCCATATCACACAAGATGACGGTGTAGTGGATACAGGACCTGTATTTCATTAATATGAGGGGATTTCAATGTTCTACGTACCAGATGTATGCAAGGGGAGCCACCAATGTGCACATGCATAAGTGACAGTGGCCTAATCTGTCTGTCATACCAGGGGGATGTATCAACTAGGCCGGCCAGATATCATAATAATTCCTACTTAATTTGGACCATGTGCTTCAATAAATAAGAGTAGAGCCCCACGCCATTGACAGTAATGTCTATAGAATTATGTTGATTGCCCGCGTCACTCTCCACACACATTTTACTGCTTACCAGCCGACATATGCAGCATGTACCACTCCAGTCAAGTGCCATTATCAAGTATTATGTAATCACGCAATTACGGTATTTATAAAGCCTAACCAATCAACATATGTATGCATTTGAAAAGTGGGAGGAGGAGAAATCGGAGGGGCAGAGCTAGGTCATACACCTGACAACCGCGGAAAGGTATAACCTTACAATTCAAATCTTCCAAATTTCATGCAGGTAGACTTTACCAATTTCAGTTTTAGTAGATCTTTATTGGTTCTAAGAAATTTAAACGCTTCCAAATAACAAATTCAGTCATAACGATTAACCTTATATTTAAAAACGAATTTTATGCACAATTTGAAATCAATTCTTGTATACGTGCTTATTTTAGTGCATTCAAATTTAATGCATCTCTGAATTGAAACAGATCAGTGCAATAATAAATTTGCGCACTCACAATAATTGCTGTAGAGAGCACTATATAGTAACCGTAAATAGCGCAAACGTGATTTATCAGCTAGAAAGTTGTCGGCACAAGTCTCTTAAATAAGTTTACCACTATAGTCTGTATGCTTACAGCAAGTTCTACTTTTTTCAGAGCTGAAATACAGCAGTTTTAAGTCGAAATTACTTTATTTATGAGAAAACAAAAGCACTTTTGAAATTTATAGTTATTCTACAAAAAAAACATCTAATACAAATTTGGTAAGAGTATGCAGGGTATTATAGCTAAAGATTTTAACTAAGCCAATGTATAAAGAATCTTCTAACAGCTGCAAAAATTATGACACCATTTTTATAAAAAATAAATCACTATTTGATCAAATGAGGCAGATATTTACACCTAAAATATTCTAAAATTATATCAAACCATTTTACAGGCCCCAGTATGCCATCTTAACTGCTGTAGAAATCCTGAAACAGGTTAAGAATCCCTGACATTTTGGCATTAAAACAATTTCCATGTAGATTTACAATGATTTAACTTGATTTCCCTCAACTGGAGGTCGGCAGAACCCCCAGCAGCAGGGAGGCAGGGCAGGAGAAAGGGTAGTGCTAATCAAATTATCCTATCACTTGCCTGCATGTAGGTTATGACAGGCCCATGGTCTGATAAACCCTACATATTGTTGTTTTCTTGGGTAATTATCATGAAATCATTCCAATACTTTCTGGTTTTTCTTACTTAATTACGGTAGATGGTAGAGTTATGGGTCTACACAATCATCATTATATAAAATTAAGGTTATTCTGGGATGTATATTAATTAGCGTAAATCTGGCACTTGAGGAGGTGTGGTACATTACTGTACATCATACGAACTGGCATTCGTATCAAAATATTGCCACTACTATATGCCTTGACACTGGTGTTGTGTTATTGTAGATGTCACTTAATTATCAGCATCATCAACATGGGCCTGGTTCTACTGTATTTATATCTTCTAATCAGACTTATAACAACTCATACCATCACCGCCTGGGACCCCCGCTGGGTGTTAATATCGTAACACTTCTAGGAAAGTAGGCCATCATTAATGTCTCACACACAAGACTGGACAAACCAAGCATTGACTTAGTATAATGGGGGTAACATTACCATGTGTCACCCCACACCATCCACCCACGCTTATCATAACCAGAAACTAACTTTTATTTGAATTAAGTTCACATTATTTTGGGAATAATTAGTAGGGATAAAATAAATTTTCACTGGTTTAAAAGCACATCTGCAGTATTGTGCTTTAATCAATGGAGATAAAAAAGAAAACACTAAAACTGATATGCAGTTCTATATTTTTTTTTCATGAATATTTTATATTGAATTTACTTCTATGATTTCCTGTATAAAGATTTTTAAAACTATTTCTTATCATAAAATGAAAAATAAGTATTTTTTTCACACAGAAATATTAATGTTGCAACACAGGTCAGATGACTAGATCCTATTTTGTCTTCTGTTAAAATTAAAAGTTAACAGTATTCAGCTTCAGTAACCATCAAATCTGTCCAAAAGGCCTCCAAATACTGGCTTGGTTTTAGAACATTAGTGGAATAATCCTTTATGCCCCTGGATTTGGAGCATCAGTAGAATTGTACCAGTTTATAAGTCACACCTGTATGGGACGGAGATGTAGAAAATGTATCTAATTCCGTTATGATGCTATCTGTGTTATTAGTAGGTGGTCCTCCTTTTTCTTACAGCTGATAAACCTGTTGTGATTTCCCCACTATAATAACACCATCATGTGGTCACTTTATAAGAAAGTGGAGCAGGCTTTATCAGAGGCATAAGAATCGGGTATTGGATTTCCTTGATATAAATCAGCTACATGCAGTGAAATCTAAACATCTGAGAAGCACTGGAGGAATACATTCTATTCCCCTCCCCCTCCCGATACACCGGTCACCATCAAAGGATGATTAATCAAGATTTCAAAACCTGCAACTCCCTGGTACAAATTATACAGGACATTATGGGGTTAACATCTAAAAAAACAAAGGCCGAGCTACATGTCTATAATTGTAGCTGTCTATGATAGACTTGCGGCCACTCAATGCTGGCATCTTTATATCACTGGTAAGTCCAGGCCTAGATTAACCCCAAGATGACCTCCATGCAGCTCCTCAATGTGAGAAACATCTTTTCATAATGGTCTATAATGGCTGTTGTTTACATATGATCTATATACGCAGTATTATCCACTGATACAAGCTCTATATTGTAATGAGTCTTGCTTTCATTAGCCTGCCACCCCCTACCCCTGCCCACTCCTCAACTGTCCCTGTAGACCTATGTAGATATAGAATATTATTATTCTATATCCTTCATCTCACCAACATGTATAATCTAGGTATTAATGAGAAATGGTTCGGCCAGTTCTACCCAGTCTATATTTATACAGTGACAAGAGATTCACAGGCTCATACAGACAATACAGTGTTCTGATATTTTTTTTTCTACAAATAAAATCTATAATTATTACTTTTTATTCACAGAAAGATGTTTTTCATTTTGAAAACAAACCATTATTTTCATGAAGATTTATGTAGATATAAAACCTTTCAAACCTACATCTGTGCCTCAATAATCTTAGCCGCAGGCACCAATCCAGTTGTCTAAATATCCATTGTCCTTAATCCAGCAACAACTAACTTAAATCGTAAAATGCCCTAATATGCAGCCAGTGTTTCACTTAGAATAAAAATTGCTGGATTATCTGCCACGAATAAATTACACGGAATGAAATTGGCTGGATTGTTAATTTTATGGATTTTTTTTTTCCAAAGACTTAATTTGTAATCTTCAAACATCTTTTCTTTTCATTTATTATAACGAAGAAAATAGGACATCTATATGTCTAAATGTTAGTTTCTGATGGTGGTGTGTATCGTAGCATTCTGTTCAGGAGAAAACATCAACCACACAAGCCTCATATCTTTCAATCTTCATATATTATCTCTATTTCCACTTAAGTTATAAGTTGTTCATTGAGAAAATTTCAAGCATATCTAACACACAGAGATAATTCTCTTACAACCCTCTATTCCTCAACATTAACGCGAGCAAAGGAAGCTATTTAATATCATTACTATCAATTTAGATTTAAGTCATATTGATATTTTCAAAAAACATTTGATACGTGCAAGTTGTTCGGTAATGTAGGTATAATTGTGGTGCAGATTAGCGATGCGATGTCCCAGTGCTTACACGCGCCAACAGACAAGGCACATACGTCTACACTGTGTATCAAAATATATCATTTCCCTATACCTGACATGTTTAAATAGGATTCAAATAGATACACATTACCATCCATCCTAAATAGGACATTTTATAAAACTTTTTTTTTATTTCTATAAAAATAACCACTTCAAATAGTGTATATTACATTAGTATCAAAGAGTCTGGCCCTTATCAGCCTGTACATCTAACTGCAGTTCAAATCTAATTTCACAATTCACCTGTTAAAGCTTGTTCTTGGAAATCTTCATGATAAATATAAAAGATCTTGCTATTTGAACTGTTCAAAATGTATACAATGCACTAGGTAATCAAAATTTGATATATTAAATCCGATAAAAATCTGAAAAACATAAATCAAAGATATATTGTACAATGTTTATTGACATCAAATATATGAAATTAAAAAAAAAAAAAATTTTCCTGTTTATTTTTAATATTTCAAAATAAAAATATAATTTTTATACACATCTGCAGCCTATATCCAGAAACAATTGAAATTGTCATTCTTTGTGCAAGGACATAAATGAAGGTGATAATATTGTGACAACAATAACAATATTAGGACAGGGTAAGGACACAGGATGAGGACACCATGCAGAGAGGGCAGAAAGGATTAGACACAAGTGAGGGCAGGACAGGATGTGGCACCAGTGAGGGCAGGACAGGATTAGACACCAGTGAAGGCAAGTCAGGATTAGAGACCAGTGAGGGCAGGACAGTATGAGACACAAGTGAGGGCAGGACAGGATGTGGCACCAGTGAGAGCAGGACAGGATGTGGCACCAGTGAGGGCAGGACAGGATGAGACACCAGTGAGGGCAGGACAGTGTGAGACACCAGTGAGGGCAGGACAGTATGAAACACCAGTGAGGGCAGGACAGTGAGAGACACCAGTGAGGGCAGGACAGGATTAGGACACCAGTGAGGACAGGACAGGATTAGACACCAGAGAGGGCAGGACAGGATTAGACACAAGTGAGGGCAGGACAGAATGAGACACCAGTGAGGACAGGACAGAATGGGACGTCGTTGAGGGCAGACAGGATGAGACATCAGAGACAGCAGACAGCATGAGACACCAGAGAGGGCAGGACAGAATGAGACACCAGAGAGGGCAGGACAGTATGAGACACCAGAGAGGGCAGGACAAGATGAGACACCAGAGAGGGCAGGACAGGATGAGACACCAGTTAGGGCAGGACAGAATGAGATACCAGTGAGGGCAGGACAAGATGAGACACCAGTGAGAGCAGGACAAGATGAGACACCAGTGAGGGCAGGACATGATGAGACACCAGTTAGGGCAGGACAGAATGAGACACCAAAGAGGGCAGGACAGCATGAGACACCAGAGAGGGCAGGACAGAATGAGACACCAGAGAGGGCAGGACAGGATTAGACACCAGTGAGGGCAGGACAGTATAAGACACCAGAGAGGGCAGGACAGAATGAGACACCAGAGAGGGTGATGATCCTCCTCTAATCATAAGTCTATTCTCAGTAAAATTCTAATTAATCTATATTCTTTTTATCACACTGGTTAAATCTGTCTTTTATTTCTTTTACTGGAGAAACTTTCAATGACACTGACATCTCTGATTGCAGAGGAGAGACAGTTTTTATATTTCCTACACCCTAAATCTATTAATACGCCAGTAATTCCATTTATGTGGTTCCAAGAAATTTGGAATAACAGCAAAACATTAAGTTTTACAGTTGTAATCATGCAACTCTGGAGTAAACAGTTAGTGGAAATTCAATTTAGGCCTGTTTGATCAATCACTAGATACATTAAACGTGAATTTGGGTGAAAATTTAGAATCCACGTGCAGTAATCAACAAACCAATCAGGAGCATTGGGCACCAGCCATGTGACCTTGACCTGTGACCTTGACCCCACAGGCAGCTACTTGAGTGAAGTCATTAACGTTGTCCAACTTTTACAATAGATAACATTAGTAACGCAAGGTTTCTTATGTTCAATCACCAGACAAACAAAATATCCAATAAAAACACAACACCATCATGAAATATTTAAACTATTGACAAGCAGGCCCTTGTTGTTTTTTCAGGAATTTTTACCCCATAACAAATTGAACTTTCTAATTCTGCTGAACAGTTTCTATTCAAAAGCAGACACATAAAAGGGAAAAGTTTTATTTTAACATATTTTACAGTTATAACATGTAATGTTATTTTCTGATATCTAAAGTTTCTGATTCCAGGGAAGGAAAAATTTTATGAACACCAAGAAAATATTGTTTTTACAAATGATACCCTGATCAACAGCTCTTGTAAATATGTGATGACATTTTTATTCATTTGAAATTCATGAAAAGAAAAAATTGAAGGACACAAAGAAGTCTTCATTTTTCATAATGTACATACAACTTGCCAAGAATCGAGGCTGGACAGATTTGTTTGAAATCTCTGAAATAAACGCTCAGGTAGGAAGCTTTTAAAGGAAACTCTATCCAATAAAATATTTATTTCCTGTGTATTTTGACCACAAGTAAGGTCAACCTGACCAGACTGCTTTAATCCCTTTCAGAGTACTCCAGTATATTTCAAATCTAAACATCCTAGCTCTCTTTTAGCACTTTGCAAGAGTGGAAATATTTTGAAACCTGTTACCAGCAAATAAAGCTTCAATTTACATGCATCGATTTTGATAAAAGTCAGGAAGATTCGTAAGGAAAGTGCTCTTAATTTTTTTTTTTTTTGCATCTTTAATTAAAAATTGTATAACAGGATGTTATGTTTATGCAGCTGAACACTCCCATTACATGTATTATCAAAAGTCTTGGTAGCCAAATCTTTTGTTTCCAGGGAGACTTTACCCAAGATGATAGAGATTGGCTACATATCCCAGGAATTCAGCAGACCATCCCCCTGATATACAGTGATAAGGGTTTTGTTTTCATTACAGATTTGAGGCAGACAAACGGTGTGGGTCCATGGTTTGATTTGATTGAAGGTGAAGAGGGTGATTGTGATGACAAGTTTACAACACTGACTGGTAGCCCCTACCAGTCCCGGGAACAGCAACATTACCCCCACACGCCCCACACCCCCACCCCCCTCCCCACCAGATTAATGGCCTCCTCTGAATGGATATGACTTTTGGTGGAAACGTGAGAGTTTACTACATGTGTTGAGTCTAATTGTAATGTCTACCCAGTGAGGAATTATGGGATTTCAACAGGCACACTTTAGATATCATGTGACACTTACCAGAAGACCCGAGCCTGCCAATGACAGTTCCCTGATTTAAGCTTCAATAACTGCACATTAATTTAGCTTCTGTGAAAATGTTTTCGACACTTTTGCGACTTTGCATGTTGTAAAAAATGCTACAAATAATAACTCTAAAACTGAATTTTTGTATTTATATACACGATTCCGACATCAGAAGTGAGAACAAATGTTGTCCGGATCTTGAATCTGCTCACCAAGGCTAATCAATCACATCCTTCACATTACCTCTGGGTTTATGTTCCATGGCAAATTATTATTCTCATTCTCGGAGAAACATGATCTGGATCATTATAACAAGAACAAAACGCATAATAAAAATCCTTAAACCTATAAACATATGGTGATATTAGGATAGAAATAAAATGGAGACTGGACAAATGTGACGCATTAGATAACAACATACTATACATAGCACACAATTTATAACTTCAATTATATGTTAACGGATCAGATACACAAACTTCACAAACCGATTGATTTCACAATGCCTGAGTTATAATTGTTGTTATCAAATACATTTGTACAATAAGGTTTTTACATAATATAGTATCTCCGTATTTGGTTACATCATTCCAATATTTTTTATCATTTTTCTGCATAGTCATGATCTCGATATTACAATATGACACTCCACAGTTAGTCGACTGGCCTACGGACTGTTAAAGGAGACGTTAGAACGTGGATGTGACTGCATGTGTTGCTGATGAACATGAACAGCCCCTTGAGGTGCAACACCTTGTCCCTGTAGGACCTAGTAGACCGGCCCCTTGAGGTGCAACACCTTGTCCCTGTAGGACCTAGTAGACCAAGAGTGACACCAGATTTCTCCTAGTCACGCTACAACCAAGTGACATATGCTTCAGTCACTAATGTATGTCACTGATACGTCACATGACATGCCTTATGCATATATCTGATAGCCACATGACTTATGCATGTCACCAATAGTCACATGACATGACTTATGCATGTCACCAATAGTCACATGACATGACTTATGCATGTCACTGATAGTCATATGATTACTGCACCAGTCACATGACTAACATATTTCACTACACCCGTCACATGACTTAGGGTCCTATGAAATTATGTAGCTGATGATATGTCGTAGATTTGAAGCGCTTTAAAGTAATTTTACAAATTATATAGAGCGCTACATAAATGTTGTATATTATTATTTATTATTTGTGATAAACCTAAGCTGAGCTGTAAGCTCTGAATACCTTGTCATAGCATTGTTCTACTTGTCTGATTTGAAAATGATTCAATGATAGTTGTTTTTCGTAATTGGATTTACTAATTATAAAAACATCTTACTATCTGAAAAAAGGTCAACTCTTTTAAGATATGATGATAGGACGACCAAAGTAACATACCTGGGGAAACGATAACTTTTGATTTGCCTCAGAAAACACTGCTTTCCTGTAGGTATAAGTACTTACTGTACATAATCTACATTCCATACACTGTAATGTGTGACAGACATTTAAATAACCTGTTATCTAGGTGTGGCATTATACATAGCAGATATAGACACACAAATGTACATATGATTCAAAATGATGAAAACTCTTTAGATAGGGATATAGCAGGGCTATTGGCTTTGATTACCCTTATCATAATGCCATTCAACATTGATTGGTAAGATTTCAAAGCAAACAATTAAATCATGCCAGTAGTATCCCTCCTTGAAGTTTTCTTTTTTGCAGTTTGCTTTTTATTCTCAGAAACCCAATCATGTCCGTTTTATTATATGCAAAACACCGTTTTTAACATTCAGCCAACATGCAACTAGTTAGGTAGAACAGAGAGTCAAAACCTAAAAATATGACATGAAATTATTCAAATGATCCTGAATTTACTGCATAACAGGGTTTTTGGTCTACACTTTACTTATCTGTAAATGAAATTAAAATACAACCATGTTAGAATTTACATGGATTGGACATGCAACCAACATGATTGATTCTAGTGAAATATTGGACCAGCTACTGACTCATGGTACGGATCTGGCAAACTCTCCCACACTTCAACATACCAATATTCTACTTTTTACGATTACCATTTTAAACAATGCCGTTTATGAATATCTATATGTGCATCATTTCATCCATATCTTTCTTTAAATTTACAAATGCCTCTAATATTACTGTAAAATAATTAAGATATACAAAAAACGAGATAAGATCATGCCACAATTTTTTATCATAGAGTCATTGCCATTGTTACATATTGACACCAAATATTCATAAACATGCACTGCGTCAAACTTTCACAGTTATTGGTAAAGTTTTCTTATATTAGGATTACCATCCTATCTACAGTGTAAATCTTTTAACTCATTTGCCCCTGAAATTCCATAATGAACCTCTGCATTGGAAGAGTTCATTCCCCTTCTTGCTTGTTATGTAAACATGTGTTGGAGGCAGTATGTTGGCGTACTGGAGGCTGTATGTTGGTGTACTGGAGGCAGTATGTTGGTGTACTGGAGGCAGTATGTTGGTGTACTGGAGGCAGTATGTTGGTGTACTGAAGGCAGTATGTTGGTGTACTGGAGGCAGTATGGTGGTGTACTGGAGGCAGTATGTTGGTGTACTGAAGGCAGTATGTTGGTGTACTGAATGCAGTATGTTGTTGTACTGGAGGCAGTATGTTGGTGTACTGAAGGCAGTATGTTGGTGTATTTGTTTTACTGTGTGGATCTGATGCTGACTTCAGAGTGCAACCACACTGAAATACCATAAGGAAGGCAATAGGTAAATATTCGGCCCAGCCATGTTATACTGTATACATATAGCTGATTCAGCTATTAGGCTTATTTTACCAGGGATAAGTAACAACCTTTCGTTAAGGATTTTTTTTTTTTTGATTCGACAACACCACTGTTATCCTGGCACCTGATCACTTTCTTTGACAATGGTCTCAATATTAATGGCATTAGTATATGATGGCCTGATGTGATGATATAGAAGTTTGACATCATGTTACTGTTGTACAGATATATGGACTGTTACACAGTGAACTGTTACACCGTGAACTGTTACACGTTGAACTGTGAACTGTTACACTTGTGAACTGTTACACTGTGAACTATTACACTGTGAACTGTTACACTGTGAACTGTTACACTGTGAACTGTTACACTGTGAACTGTTACACTGTGAACTGTGAACTGTTACACTGTGAACTGTTGCACTGTGAACTGTTACACTGTGAACTGTGAACTGTGAACTGTGAGCTGTTACACAGTGAACTGTTACACCGTGAACTGTTACACGTTGAAATGTGAACTGTTACACTTGTGAACTGTTACACTGTGAACTATTACACTGTGAACTGTTACACTGTGAACTGTTACACTGTGAACTGTTGCACTGTGAACTGTTACACTGTGAACTGTGAACTGTTACACTGTGAACTGTTGCACTGTGAACTGTTACACTGTGAACTGTTGCACTGTTACACTGTGAACTGTTGCACTGTGAACTGTGAACTGTTACACTGTGAACTTTTACACTGCGAACTGTTGCACTGTGAACTGTGGACTGTGACACTGTGAACTGTGAGCTGTGAACTGTGAACTGTTACACTGTGAACTGTGAACTGTTGCACTGTGAACTGTTGCACTGTGAACTGTGAACTGTTACACTGTGAACTGTTACACAGTGAACTGTAACACTGTGAACTGTTGCACTGTGAACTGTGAACTGTTACACTGTGAACTGTGAGCTGTGAACTGTGAACTGTTACACTGTGAACTGTTACACTGTGAACTGTTGCACTGTGAACTGTGAACTGTTACACTGTAAACTGTTACACAGTGAACTGTAACACTGTGAACTGTTGCACTGTGAACTGTGAACTGATACACTGTGAACTGTGAGCTGTGAACTGTGAGCTGTTACACTGTGAACTGTTACACTGTGAACTGTGAACTGTTACACTGTGAACTGTTACACTGTGAACTGTTACACTGTGAACTATTACACTGTGAACTGTTACACTGTGAACTGTTCCACTGTGAACTGTTACACTGTGAACTATTTCACTGTGAACTGTTACACTGTGAACTTTTTCACTGTGAACTGTTACACTGTGAACTATTACACTGTGAACTGTTACACTGTGAACTATTACACTGTGAACTGTTCCACTGTGAACTGTTACACTGTGAACTATTACACTGTGAACTGTTACACTGTGAACTGTTACACTGTGAACTGTTACACTGTGAACTGTTACACTGTGAACTATTACACTGTGAACTGTTACACTGTGAACTATTACACTGTGAACTATTGTAGTTTTTTCCCCTTGTATATGCAGCGCCCTGGTTACCTCTTGCCTGGACTATCCTGACATCTGGTGCTTACAATATGGTCCCGATCTCACTACATTAAATGGCTCTTATGAAATATAAATGAAGTACCAAGACAGTGCCCTCCAACACAACGTCCCACCCCTATACACAAAATATGTCTTCATTATTTATTGATCCTTCCGTTTTCTCAGTGATCAATTTTGGTTTGTTCCGAATCAAAGCGACACATGTCAATTTCAATCTCTATCAACATGTATATAAATGATAATCACAATGTTTTCTTGTCGGGAGATTCGGATCAATAGATGTTAACATTGTATTAATAAACAAGACAGGGGCCCGGTGATACATCAACGTCTGTATAGAAATCTGACCCCACCATGCTCACAATTTGTCACCCTCTAAACAGCTGTAGAGAACGATATCAAATTAATATTGAAGAAGGCAAGGCGATCAAAATGAAATATAGCTGGCCTTTCTGTAGCTTAATTACAGGTACACTGGTCTAGCTAGCTGGCAGGTGAGAATTAATGGACGGGTATGATTTAATTGGCACCCCCATGTATAAGTATTTACCTGAATACACTAGCCTGAAGTTTTATGTATTTCTGTAGTAACTTCATCATGGTTATCAACAACAGATTGGTTTTATTTAATCAATTTTATTATCTTTCTTAGTTCTGACTAAAAGATAATATTTCTGGTTTTTTTTTAGGCTAATTATAAAACTCTTGATATTAATAATTCTATACTTTCTTAGTTCTGACTAAAAGATGATATTTCTGTTTTTTTTAGGCTAATTATAAAACTCTTGATATTAATAATTCTATACTTTCTTAGTTCTGACTGATAGATGATATTTCTGTTTTTTAGGCTAATTATAAAACTCTTGATATTGATAATTCTATACTTTCTTAGTTCTGACTAATAGATGATATTTTTGTTTCTTTTAGGCTAATTACAAAACTTTTGATATTAATTTTCTTAGTTATAGAAGTAGAAACATTAATGGTGAAAATACTGGTATCTTTGGGTATTTAGTAATTAGAATGAAAAAATATCAACAATGAATGTTCATAAATACATCACAGATATATAATTATGTAGGTTTCAGAAATGTTTCCAATGTGGAAAATGTCTCCACAACTCAAAAGAGTCAAAATATAAATAGCCGAAAATTAAACTTTTAGAGATTTTTTGCAGTTGTGATCCAAATGACAAATTAATCAAGGATAGTATCAACATAACAAAGGTTTTTATAATAGTTATCATAACACCTTACGGTCTTGTTACAATTTTTATACCAAATTTCCACATGTTTCCATATATTTAGCTTTTAAACAAACTTTCACATATTTAGTTTTCAACAAACTTTCATATATTTAGTTTTCAACAAACTTTCATATATTTAGTTTTCAACAAACTTTCATATATTAAGCTTTAAAATAAATTTCCACATATTTAACTTTCTATGTAATACAACAAAATCACATAATATTTAAAAATTTTCAGATATTATCATGACTATTTGTTTTGAGTTTTGAACCTAACTGTAACTACCATTAGATTATGTATTGCGTGTTAATATTATCAATAACGAATACATTACTGATTAATTACCTTATAAAGTACATTACTGATTAGTTACCTTATAAAGTACATAACTGATTAATTACCTTATAAAATACATTGCATAATGTAAAACATATCTGATAGCATACATATTACCATCATTGTACGCGGGGAAAAAATCTACATTAAAAATTAATTTCAATCACATATGAATATTAACTAATGGTTTTTGATGCATTAGCCAGTAAATTTAAGCACTCATTATCAATGTTTGGTAAAAGTGTAATCATACATATTACATCTACAACTGTACTTAATAGTATTTATGAATGTTAGATTTGAATCAAACAACAGCTGCTGCTGCTGAAATGATTCTGATTAAACTGTGTTATTTTGTTTAAATTCAATAAGACCTTCCCTGATAACAATGATGACATACTCCCTATGCTACCAGAAATTGATGTACCTAAATATTCAGTTTTTAATCAAAGTTTGTAAAAAAGTCTTTACGGCTCAGCTTCTTCTCGTTGCAACTGCCTTAAAAAACTGTCGATAATGGTTACCCGGAATGCCACAAGATATCCTGTCCTGCACTTTGCCATCAAATCTACCAATACTGAAGAAGTCCCATTGCATGAGAAAACTGATATTGCTCAAAATTAAATTCAAATTATCTCAATAATTTTTTTTCTTTCTGTAACCCAAAAATGTCAACGTCAACTCTGTGGTTTTCCTCTGGAATAGATTTGGAATTTTTTGACTGGCAAGTGTAATTTGAAAAAAAGAATCAATTTGAATGAGACAAAACTATATGTCAAATATGGAAATTTCACGATAGAATGTTCAATTTAAAATAATAAGGAGGGAAAAAAAGAAGTGTTAATCCAGTTACGGCATTCAAACGAGACAGGAGTTTGTGAAAAAGTTCCTCCATAACAGAAGCCATTTGTAATTCAGCTGGAGATAGGGTTGATATACAATTATAGATTTCTACAATACCGTGCAAGGATTAGGAAATACAAAGACGGTTGCCACTATGGTTGCCACATTTCCTGATCGTGAAAAACGATATCACATCTTTGTCCCTCACATACTTTGCAGTTAAAAAGCCTTTACCATATTTGGTTATCAAATTTATACATCACTGCATCACAGTGAATTGCCCATTACAGCTAATTGTTTTCCATTTATATCACAAAATGGCTTTGGTGAAATCAAAAACGAATGATTTTTCAAAGTTTTCCGAAAGTACAGAGATCGGCCATGTTTCTGGCTTACATCTATCAGAGTGTTGTATCAATTATATTGACAAGCACTTGTTATTTTTATCTCCCGAGTCAACATATCAACCAAACCCTATTTCAAAGGAACCTGTAAATATTGGTCGATACTAACATAGTGGCCATGTAGAAGCTGTGGTCCACGTAACCTTGATAGGCCCCTTCCCAGCAGGCAAATCAGAAATATAATACCACCAGTGCAATCAAAGGCTATTAATCAACAAAGGAGAAAATGCACACAGCCTCAATTAAAATATTTGTAATCTTTTGCATTTCAGTAATAGGCCAGTTGTTTAGGGTCGGCCAACACGATACATCCCTTCATGATGCCACGGAAACCATTGTATCTGTGGTTTTTATTCCAATGCAATATTAATATCTGGACTTGATTTGTTTCGATTGAATTGATACCAATCAGAAAACACACAATTACAATTTACTATTTACTTGGTAGGAATTGTCCGACTATTAAATGCTTCTAGATATTACAAATGATTTAAACGACTCCCACTGCCGCGAGGTTTTACTCGCGAGTGGGGATCCCCAGGCCTTACCTTTGTCCTCACAGCCCAGCCATTGTCGCATTCATCAAACATGATCAAACCTTAATGACTGAAACATATTTGTAACGGACACAAAAATACCCCTTTATTCAGCTTTGTTATAACTCGATAATCAAACAAAAGTATATTTATTTGAGAAATGATATGAAATACTTGCCTCAAACTATTTTCTGATCACTAAGAGATAAAAACATGTTATTGATACAGAACCTTTTTGTTTCTGATTATCATTCGATAGAAACACACCCTTCAGTCTGTTCTAATTGATTAAATATTCAAGTTACATACAGGAAATATCCCAAAATCATGATAAACAATAAAAACCTATTTTCGAATCGCCTCAATCTCTCTTCTTCTCAACACATGATCTTATAGATTGATATGCTGTACAACTTAGGTCACGAAATATAAATCTCATAGAATGCTGCAAATAAAAAAACAGGGAAATTAAATGGGCAAGAAAACATTTCAAATATTTGTATTCATATTGAAAATGATGGTCGGTAGCAGAGGTGATGGGGTGGGGAGTGGGGAATTCAAAGGTTGCTACAAAAACATTTAATGGAAGCACATGAGATATGATAAAAAAAAATTCTGCAAGACTAACTTGTTTATGGTACATAATACGGTTTAATTGATTTAAGGAGAGTGAAACTGAAGGACATTTGCAGTAAGAATTATGTTATTTAATATCATGTGAATAATATGGCCCACAGCTTGTATCAAACAAAATGAATCTATATCTGATTCATGACAGTAGCCGTGTCTTGAAGTTTCTCTAGTCCTAACAATGTCCTGCTGAATTATTTATTTCTGATCAATGAACGAAACATAGGCAAGTGTTGTACTAGCCCAGTTTTTAAGGGTGTTTTTTTGTCACAACAAAACAAAACTCGGTAAGTTGTTCCCTGGTATCTTTATCACTCTCCTTCCTACTGTTAAACAATTTTGACAGGACAACATTCAGACTTATATATTAATTTTTAATAAAAGCAAATAAGAATAAGAATTTGGAAATTATTTCTAATAATTTTAAAACTTCACTATATTGAACTTTTACTGGTTAAAACAACAATCCCTCTACTTGGTCGATAACTGGTTTATTTCTCTAACCAAGCTTTCAAAAGGGCAATTGATGATTTTAGCGGACATTGTATTTATTGAAATGTCAGAGTGATAGAGGGAGGAGGGATGAAGAAGCTTGGGTCTGTTAATGGATTAAATGTGGCGAGTAGTAAACTAAAAGTACACGCATGCTGTTATACCATAGGAGGCTCAGCAGGCATTTCCATTATAAACACTAGGTACATAACTGTCACTAAATATTCAGCTTCATATCCTTACATGCAGAAATCCGTTATTTCCAATCCCGGCCAAGATCTGGGAGTATTAGTTGTGATGATAGAGGGATAGCTATGGGAGGGACAACATGACATTGTAGCCCACGTAGCCTGCGCAGGAAGCAGCCGTTCTGATAGCACACTTAATCCTGTCTAATCATCAAGTATCAATAAGTTAAAGGCTACCAATGGCAGTGTGTGTTAGGGAAATCGGGGAGAATGACTATGCAGACAGATACACACTCCATCTAATTGAATATGGATATAGTTTATTGGCCACACAAATTCACATGGCATTACAAATCCCTTTAAGTAGCCTATAATCAACCCCTGATAGCCATTTCCTCCAAATTGCCATGGTATTATACCAAATCATTGACTCTCATTTGATTTAATTGTGTAACTAGGTGCTTTCTGCCAGTCTCCACGGGTACCAGTTCCAAGCAAACATCTTTGAAGGTACTGGTTCCGCACACAAAAGAGCCAAACATCCCGGTGATGCGGATCCCATACAGAAATGACAAGGCATCTTGGAGGTTACAATTATAAGGCTATCAACATTACAAATGTCACAGATGCTAGACTGTTGACATCAGAGATCGGGATTGTCACATCAAATGACTTAATCAGAAATCAATGGAATTAAGATGGCACAATGAAGCAATGCCTTTACCCAAAGGAAGGCCGAAATAACGAGACTGATTAACGATCTACTTCTACTTCCTGTACACAAAATAAAATGTTAGAAAAGTGGATAGAAAGTGAACAATTCAAGATATACAAATTAAAATGTTTTAAAAGGAAAAAGAGAAAAATTATGCTGTTAAGATTAACATTTGATATGCCTTATCTCAATTGGAGCAAGCATATTAATTTGTTAGAATATTTCTTTATCTATTTTCAAATTAAATTTATAGTTTTAATCTTGTTTATAGATGTCAAATATATTTTAAACAATAATGGATTTGATATCTGGTCTATTTGAGTGTTTATTTTTGTAATACTTTTGGATTAGTTAATGACCTCGGGGCCTTTAATCCCCTTTACAGATGGCAATCATCAAGGCTGATAACATCACCAGGGATACTGTAGACATTTAAATGTAGCACTCTCCTGTTTATTTTGCCAAAACCAAATCTGACACCCAAATAAAATCATGGAACCAACAGGATTTATCAAGCAATATCATTCTATTAACATACCAGAAAATATTTGGCATCAGATTTCATTGTGCAAGACCTGGAGCAGAATTCAGCTGCTGATAAGTGCCCAACGGCTACCATTGGTCAGCAATCTCGGGCCACTGGTCAGTGGCAGTTTTAATGCCACTGTCAGACATTGAAATTCTCATGGCTGGTTTGCTCATTATGAAATAAATAGCTAGGATGTTAACATGATAAAACTGTTGGCACCAGTTAATGTCAAATCTTTGAGAATCACACAAATATACCAGATGGTACCCTGTGATACATTGTCTAGGTCTACAGGGGAATCTATATACTAGCTACCGGTCAGTCCAAACAATCTTCAAACTTAACCATTACTTTTAGTATCCACATGATGTGAACACATTCTATTATCCTTAATTGAATTTCTAATTTCAATTTAATAAAACACTTTTTCTTTTAATTTCCTCATGATAATTTGGACTTTTTCCTGACACAAAGGTCTTACTAATTACGTTAAATATAGTACCTATATAGGAGGTTGGGTGGGGTTTCAGTGTAATTTTTTCAATTAAACTTCAGTTTAAGAATTTGTCCTTTTTACATAATAGTTTATAAAATAGTACTTAATGTATATAGTTATGACACATATACAGGATACATCATATATTCAACATACTGTTTATAAAAATAAATTCTTTACAAAAGAAAGAAATTATTTCACAAAGTCTTCTCCGCTATGAAATAATCTTTCATATTTTTTTCACCCTCCTTGTTAGAAACTATTTTCTAAATAAAAAGTACTCTTCTTTCCATAAATCTGCCTTCAATCTGAACTAATTAGGAAAAAAACATATTCCTTGTATGAAATATTGATATGAAAATCACTTGATTGTGATCATATAATCAAATGCAATAATTTGCTTTTCAATACACGCATTGAAGTAGGATAAACGATACCATCTTGGACAGGAGAAAACCTTGAAATGTTGTAATTGATGGAGCATTTAAAAGACAGTTATTATTACACAAAGGGCTACACTTCCCTCCCTCCAATGCCTCAGTGAACATGGGGGTCTGGAGGAGGGAGGGGCTACAATCTTGTAACCATAACATA
Organism: Mimachlamys varia; assembly: GCA_947623455.1. Classification (NCBI taxonomy): domain Eukaryota; kingdom Metazoa; phylum Mollusca; class Bivalvia; order Pectinida; family Pectinidae; genus Mimachlamys; species Mimachlamys varia. The sequence goes on from OX392535.1 coordinate 8,603,089, forward strand.
CAATAAAGAGAGAGAAATGTTCGATAATAAATTATTTGCATGTATTGCAGCAATTTTTGTGACATTTTAAAATCTTTTTCTAAAATTTTGAGAACTTGTTTTCCAGATGTACCGATATTTTCATGCCTCTTCTTGTCTAATAGTGTAACTGTAACAAAGGGAATCTTTCCTTTCCCTCCCTAACTTCCACTTTTCTCCATCCCTCCTCTCCCCTTTCCTCAGCCCCTCCCTAGCCTGTAAACAGTTGCCCCTTTCCCCCCCTCCTCTGCCTGTAACATATTTCCGTCCTTCCCCTGATGGCCTCAGACTTCCCCTCCTTCAGCCCCTCCCCAGACTTCCCCTCCTTCAGCCCATCCCCAGACTTCCCCTCCTTCAGCCCCTCCCCAGACTCCCCATCCTTCAGCCCCGCCCCAGACTCTCCCTTCCTTCAGCCCCTCCCCAGACTCTCCCTTCCTTCAGCCCCTCCCCAGACTCCCCCTCCTTCAGCCCCCCCCCCCCCCCCCCAGACCAAATAGACATTGACGTGTTACCTGTTTGTTTTATTTATAAAAAATGATCGATCAATCTGAGGCAGGCGACGTTACTGTGAGGCAGTTGATGTCCTCACGCTCTATTCCAGCAAAGTCGGATCAATGTTTGATCTGGTTTTAATAACAACAAAAATAAACTCCAAAATCCCATGTATGAAAGGAATTTCAATGTGTAAATTATACAATTATGAAATTAAAGGTTTTTTTTATTCAACATGTTCCTTTATCTGTGCTGGGTCTGTGATGTTATTGGTCTTACAGAACATCTAAGGACGATCGGGTACAATCCAGGTTAGAGACGAGATTTAATTGAGTGTAACAAGTCATGAGAAAACAAGCTTCTTAAGTATTAAGATCAGCCCAATCTGATGATAGATGCCATCAGGGATAAGCTCTATGAAATTGTTGAGCAGTAACTGGCATTGTATACACTTGGGACATAAACCTATTTTCACATTACCAAGGTAAAAATTTAAAAAAACTTTAATGAATAAAAAACAAATCAAATAAAAGAACAGACATCAAATCTTCTCCCATCTTAGTTATGTCACGATCAATTTCACTTATAAACTGTAGATCTTGGCCAGAAATTTAAAATCAAAAGATTTGAAAATTACCAGGAGCAGTTCTCTAACACCTCCAGAGACATGTGTGGGGTTTATGACTTAGTAAAGCCGAGCTCAGAAATCGTTAGTAAACTTTACAGCGATGATAACATTAATCGGGTGGAGGAGGTAGGTGCTGACGACTTCTAGTGATAAACCAGTCTATCTCGGAGGATTAAACTCGTCAAATGGATACAGAAAATATCTTTTTTATGTTTTATTACTGGAACTGTAAAACCCAGTGAGGTAGTTATGGTTCCTGTAGTTTACTTCCTACCACACAAGGTACTTTATTAATGTTCAGACCTCAGATTTAATACACAAAGTAATCTTGTTCCCACTGGTCTTATAGATGACAATAAATATTACAGACAAAATTAATAAATATCAATAATTGTTTATGCTGATGAGTGAACAACTTGCAATATGTTTTGTAAAATATTCTTAATTCAATCTTTGAATGCTTTAAGTATTCCAAAGATTTCAAATGCATGGATATTTTGTTTCCAATTTTAATATTTTACAGTTGTTAAATTTCACAGAGCTTAATTGATAATTTTACTGTTGTCTCAATCAAAGCTAATTCATGCAGATTATCAATTCAGCACAAAAAAGCCAATAAAACTATCACTTTCTAGGGTGCTTTTGCATCTTGGTGTTGAGATTTATTTTACAAGTGTTTTGAGAAGTTAAGTGTTTTTCTAAATTAAAATAAAATATTGTTTTTATTTCGTCAAATATTGTACAGTAAACATACTTTTTTCTTATGTTTACAGGAAAAACATGATAGCAATAATGGCTGTGAATTTAATTTTACTGGAGATATACAGTAATTACTGAAATACCACCAATATTTTTGTATCAGGAGCTACTAAATTTTGATAAAATTTAATCTGCAACATTCGCAAACACCCATGTGAAATAAGTTGTTCCAGCAACATTAATATCAGAGAAGCAAATAAGTTTCTTGGAACTTATTTTATTTATTTCACATTAATTCATTTATCTAAATAATATATTAATTTTCTCTTATCCGAGAGTTTTTATAAATCAAAAAAATACATGATTTCTAAGCTTTTTTAAAAAATTGTATACCACATTATTTATAACTTCTGCTACATGTAAATAAAACACTACAGAAAAATTATCTACTTGTACACAGAAGAAAAGTGTTATGCCTAAATTTACATAACACACATGCACTTCCCCATACTACTGGGAACACAATGTACACAACAATGAGGTCAAAAAAAACCTTCACCTATTGTTATATTTTTACAAAGGAGGCATACACAAACACATAAATACACCTGTGTATTCTTTATGAGCAAAGAAATATATGTATTGTTCTTTTCTCTGGGTGTTTTGTCTAAAGAAAACATGTATATTGTATGCTTTAAGAAGACAGAATATACAATTTGTATGTTTTATTGGGGAGCCGTATTGTTGTTCTACTTGAAGTAAAAAGATTCATAAATGAATTACATGTATTTTTGACAACATAAAATCATGCTTCAAAAAACATGCATTCAACATAGCGGATCCCTCATAGAGTCATCAAAATATGCATATAGACTTTATCTCTGTATCTTCAAATCTTAGCCAGGCCACAAAAAGTTGTCAATTACAAGGTAATTTTGTTCCTTCTTATAGCTATTGAGCTTAATTTGTGACTATCTTAAATTACCAGGTAAATTTGTTACTAAACTGTTCCTACCTTATCAGGTAAATTTGTTACTAAATTGTTCCTACCTTATCAGGTAAAGGACTATATATGGTTTGGGCCTTTTTTGGCCCCCAAATTATCAAATTTTGAAGCAGATTATTGAACTCTCAAATTAATGTATTTCAAATATGGAGTACATCCCTGATAAAACTGAAACAATAATTATTTGTTGTTTCAACTGTGGTTGTCATGGAAACCATCTCAAATATGCATAAATTAGGGAAATTTGACCATTTAGTCAATTTTGGCCACTTTTTGGATAGTTTTTCTATTAGAAACTATTGAGCGCATTCTTGAACAAGCTTCATATCAAATGAGAATATGTGGGCACTTAAACCACATCCTTAGGAGAAATATAAACTTTGTTCAAGAATGCGCTCTATGGTTGCTGTGTGAAAATGTATGCAAAAATTGACCAAAATAGACCAAATATTTACATTTGCATAATTTATGCATATTTCTGATGGTTACCATGGCAACCATAGCACAAATAACAAATAAATATTATAACAATTGCATGAGGGATGTAATCTATATTTGAAATAATATTATTTGAGTGTTCAATAATGAAATTTAAAATTTGATGGATTTGGGGGCCAAAAACAGGCAAAACCATACATAGTCCTTTGTTACTAAATCGTTCCTACCTTATCAGGTAAATTTGCTACTAAACTGTTGCTACCTTTCCAGGTAAATTTGTTACTAAACTGTTCCTACCTTTCCAGGTAAATTTGTTACTAAACTGTTCTTACCTTATCAGGTAAGTTTGTTACTAAACTGTTCTTACCTTATCAGGTAAATTTGTTACTAAACTGTTCTTACCTTATCAGGTAAATTTGTTACTTCATAAACAGTTCATACCTACTTTGTTGTTAACTGTCACTTTAGTCAGGTATGTGATTTACCAAATATGGTAAATTGGTTATCGATTAAATTACTTATGTAAAAGTACAGCAGATTTTTTTCTCAAATTATCACACACAGTTAAGATAAAATCAGTGTTATATTTCAAATATATCAAAAACTCCTGCACGTATATTCTTTATATCACCCTATCTTAGATGTCGTAAATTTGTAATTGTTTCTTAATTGATCATCTTGATATAACTCACAATTTTTCAAACAAAGTCAACAGTTTGATAGCTGAGTTGGTTGTAAGTAGGGGAATTTCACCTTGACTCTATATTCATTAAATGCTCATAGTTTAGGTCGACTGTGAACATTTTCAAAAGATTACCCGTCTTTGTGTCAGCTAAAGGCATATCAAATTAGGCTTTTACATATCAGGTGTGAACGACTCAAATTAGCCAGCGATAGATAAACTTCACCACAGAAATTAAAAACTACTTTGATTGAAGTAGTAAATATCTCCCGAACTGACAGACATCATAAGCTGGAATCTCAACGCAATGAAAGAAAATCAAAAACTTTCAATCTGGGTCTGGTGTTAACTTCATACATGTTTTCTGTGACATTTGTTATTTATTATGTACTTTTCTAATAGGATGGTCATAGCTATCTCGTTATGTTCAAAAACCAAGCACAATTATACACACACCACAGGTACAAGTTTCACAAGTTAATTTATAATTATTCTTAAAGCTATGCAAAGGATTTTTCTTCAAGGAAGCATTTCATTCTTTCCCTTTTATGCCTAATTTTGACTTTGTTATTTTGTTGGCCTGTTTTGAGAAGTTTTAGGGTTGCAAGTTCATGCGACAAAGATTGATGGAAGACAAAAAGGGAATAAAAAGTTAACGTAGACATCAAAATAGCATTGTTATAATCTTGATATACAGACATATAATTTGCAAGTTAAGATACGTGTTTACTAACAATCGAACCATTGAAATAAAAACGTATGATTATACAAAACCTGCACACAGAAATTTTCAGCACAATAGGTCACAGAATCACATGGTGGTGGAACAAGTCACACAAGGTCAATATCACAAGGTCAATCATACAAGGTCAATCACAAAAGGTCAATCACACAAGGTCAATCACACAAGGTCAATCACACAAGGTCAATCATACAAGGTCAATCACACAAGGTCAATCATACAAAGTAAATCACACAAGGTCAATCACACAAGGTCAATCATACAAAGTAGAAAAATTAAATCTGAATGAAAAATCACAAGAAATTGTCAGTCAAACCAGAAGTTAGAGGTTACCTCGCTAAAGTGTTCAAGTAAAATTACAGCTGGAGTTGAGTAAGTTGGGGACTGGGGTTGGGGGGAGTTGGACAGTACATTATCTCTATTGTTGGTTTAATCACAATGATGCCTGTACACTATTGGCATCTGTGTTTACAGGGCTAGGATATAAAACACCTCTATATCACGCTGGGGACTAGTCCGATCAGTCTCACACACATGATAAATACTACTAGTTTTCAAAAGCTACATAGGAATGCTACAAATGTATTCAAATTAGCAAAACAGAAGAATCTTGTTTTCTCATTAGGGTATGATACATGAACACATGCTAGGCCTACCTTTGATAGAATATGTCCGTGATGTTGACCCCCCCTCGCTTCCTGGGATTCAAATTTATTGCTCAAATGGCATAAATACATACTTGATATAATTTCTACACTAAGGTAACCCACAGAATGCAATTCATAGCCTGTTAACCTTTATTTATCCAGACAATTTACGTTTTAGCTTTAAGTGAATCATCTCGTGTTAATCAAGCACTTTATGTCCAAGCAGGGGTCCTTCGGCAAACGTCCCAGAACACATCGCAGCACCCAGCAGACAGGCCTTCGCAACAATGCACAATTTGGGTTCATAAATACATCATATTTTTGTCTAATTGGTGACTATAGTATATTAACTAACTGTGGTCGAAACGGTTATAGAATAAGGCATTATAATTGATGCTACTTTCTGTGGGGTTACATGACCGCTGAGTTGTATCCGGATTTTATCCTCAGACTGCATGTTCCTGAGTCCATTAATATTGGAGGCCTTCACCATCTTTACGAGTATGGGTGCTGAAGAGGCTAAAAACATATATCCCATTTTATGAGTGCATATGTGCCAAGCTTGCTTCAATAAATTTATTAATATACTAAATTATGGCAGAATTTGACAGCTGATCTTTTTGCAAGCATACAGGATGTAGGGGCATTAATTCAAGCCAGGTTTTCCACTTTAAGGGTAATGCCCACCGTTACACATTGTATGCGATTCTGGGATGGAGAAACTTGGTGGGATATGTGTTCCTCCACATCCATCATACATGTCATCACCCCAGTGTGGCTTTCATTAGACCAACATCGCTTGTGCATTTTCCTGTATTAAGATTTACAATCACATGATATTTGTTAAGATTCAACCACCCCAGAACTGTTTTTCCTGAGTAGGAATATCAATCGTATTAATTGTGACGTCCAAGTACCACTGGACTTTTAAAGGCCCCCAAAACAGCCATTTGTGCCTTGCCTAGGTTTACTCGTCCTCCCAGATCTATCAATCGTTGATTCCTTTAAGGGTCCCTCTTACTGGTGTGTCAGCTGCGACTTTCAATCACTTCTCTAGGTAGTCATACAGCAGGCAGTTCTCATTCAATTTTCATATCGGGTCAGAGGTCAAATATTTGATGGGTTGCAGAATTGAAATGTAAGTGTCTCTTATGAGCCTAATGGAACCTAAGAATCATGTTTATTGCAAACTTCTGGAAATTTTTTGTTTTCAACTTGGCTTATCCTCGTAAAAGAGGCACATTTTATATCCTCAAATTGCTATCACTTCTGGCATTCCCCATTTAAAAATATAAGTTGATGAAAATTTTAATGATCATAGATAGCATTTAAAGAGATAAATCCTCGAGCAACATCAGAAGGGCCTGCTTGATAGATACATTAAGAGATGTAAACCTGAGCAAAATATCTGGAATAATAAATGCCAACGGTAAATATATACAGGAATTCTAATGTGAAATTACATCCATTAATTGCGGAGGAAATAGACCGATCTTTGTTCCAGCAGATCTGTCCTACTTGTAGTATACAAGTGATAAAGCTTATGGTAATTGTAGAAGGCTGAGGCAATACAAAAAAAGTCTGTTAAGATAATCTCTTCAAATAGAATGTAATATTATAAAGTGCATCTACTCTTAACAGACTTAGTTTTTAATTTCTCTGAAGTACTCTACATCTGATGTACTTCCTTTTCCTTGCTCCGTTTCAATGGGAAGCAAAATGGAGTATCACATTTATTTCAAGAAATTGTTGCGTTTCATTTTTCTTTAATCAATAACAGATTACAATGTCTCTATAAAAAGCTAGCTAACAAGGTTAGTTAGACTGTGAGAGAACAGATACGACCTCTGTTGCCGTAATTAGCCCTCACCAACCTGAAATCAGGGACCCTATACAGGCCAACCCTACCCAATCAGCAAACAATGACCAAATAAGGCTTGTCAATTAAGATTTAAATAATTAAACCAGTTAATTAAAGTAATATGTGAGTGACCTGTACAATGGTGGAGTACTGCAGTACGGTGATTATACCCGACTAATGGCACTTAAATGTGGAACCTAATTGATCAAAATTGTTGCAAACGATTAACTCAAACGGCAGAATATGCTAATTTTCATTGTAATTATAAAACAAGTTTAAAGTAATCAGGCAGAAGTAAAAAAGGTGACAATCAATTCGACATTTTTCAGTTATGGGCCGAATTTACAAATCTGATTATGGCTGATATTTGCACTAGATTATTTAAGACGAATTAAACATTGATAGCATTTTGAAGGATTATCACCAAATCTTGGCGATCTACCTCGAGTGGTGGCTCCATTAAATAGCGAGAACCTGCAAAAACCACTCTGTCATCTCAAACCCTCCGTTTCATGCCAGAGTTTGATATTTATAAATCAACCAGACTGATAGAATCGTCCCACGAAAATCAAACTGCTGGTTTCTGGCAATGAGGGTATAGAATTAAATCCAGCTTTTGTCTATGTCTAATGTTAGACTATAGTTTAGATACGAATCTTCACACGCATTCAGTATATTTTGATTGGAGTTAAATCAGGTTGAATTTTTTAAATCATTGAATATGATAGAAATCTTAACACTCAAAATTAATGATTTGTAATTCAATGAATTAGCTCCATACCACACTAGTGGCTAGCGGATCAAATTGGCACGATACCGACTGATATCTAAGGAATACAGAGGATATCAATCTTCACACTTCAACACAATATTTGATACAGAGAACCCTAACAATATACCCTTAACTGGTCCACAATGCGTAAGCATTTCAACACCAGTGTCTCGTAGAGGACGAGTTAAATCTAGTGTTTAATAGCTCAGAAGTCAATGTTATCTGGCAGTACATTGGTTGGGTATAAAATGATATTACCTCCAATAAGACCGCAGGCTTAGTGGGGTGCGGACTTATCAGATGTGGACCTATACCTAATAAGTTTGCACTTTGGTTTACATTATGTGCCACTGTAATCCTGTCATCACCCTTATCTATAAATAACACACCGAAAAAAAGGAGTTTAATTGTATTTAGAGTCCTGTAAAACAAAATCAATGTTTTAAAACAGGGCAAATATTTTACAAAACCTTCTACAAAAAATATGCAAGTAGTTTTTTATAAACATTTAAACAGAGAAATCTATGATAATGCAATGTATTTATTTTTACGAGATATTTGCTATTTAATTCATCACAGACACGAGCCAAGTAGGCAACTCCTGAGAAGAATCTTAGACGTTTATGTCTCTAAGTATCTCTAATTGACTCAATTCACCATACAAAAAGGTTATAAAATAAAAAAAGCATTATCAAATTCATTATCCTGAAATAAACTGCTATCACATCTCTCATAAGAGTATTTACCTTCTATAAGGTGTTATCTTGACCTTTCAGAGATTTGAGTACTGGGGGGGGGGGGGGGGGGGAAGGGAGGTGTGGGTCGGGGTTCTGAGATGTTGAGTAGTGGTTAGGCAAGGAAAGGAATGAATGGATGGTAAGAGGAGGGGTAAGGGCTACAAAATGAGGGAAAAAAAGAGTGAAATAGAGGTTTGGAGAGAATAGGAGTTGGAAAGACAGATTAAAATGACAGAGAAAAAGGGACAAGTATTGGGAAAATAGGTGGAAAGGTGAGAAAATATACATTAAGATAAGAAAAGGAGGAGGGAAAAAACAGTAGAAGGAGGAGAGGGGGCGAGGGAGAAGGAGGTTAAACAAAGCTGTGACAAAAGTGTTATTTTCTGATGGCTGCCTCTGCTCTGTCTCGGCCATTTCAGTCAGGGCTTGTTACAGAAGCACCTTGGATAACATCTTATTAGCAGAACAGTATCAAACAATATAGGTGATAACAGCATCATAATGCTGATACATCAGGGTGCTATCTCTATACCTCCCAAAGTCTGTCAGGCTAACGGTAGACCCAGCATTGCTACGTATTATACACTATGATTTACTGTTTGATAAAATCCTGGTGTGTCAATCCTATTGAAATTAAAGATTTTATTTGAATACCAAAGAAGCGCCCAGCGATAACCAGCTGCATTTGTGATTATTATCTAATAGTTATGTGGAATCATATAGCCATTTTATGAATATATATCACAGTCTGTGAGGCTATCAGGATTTCAGATAAATCCCTATAAATTCCTCACTGAGTGAAAGGTTTAGCAAGGAGATGATACGCAGCAGAGGGCTCCACAACCAACATCGGCTAAGACAAGTTAGACCCTTTGGGTATGTATCCCTGTGTCCTACGAAATTATACAACCCACCAACAAGGAACATTGGCCGAGCGGTTTTGTCAGACCCTTGGGTATATCCCCGTATATCTTACCAAACTAATATAACAAATCATACAGTCTTACAACTGCATCACCTCAGAAACTGATAGCACCATTTATAAAAATATCAAAGCCATATTTTTATTAGCTGGTAAAAGATTGTAATCTTTGTAATTTTATCAAATAGACATATACATAATAAAATAACTTATTTCACCTACATACATGTTCTGTATTTATGAAGAAATATGAAACGATTATGTACGTTTACATCCAATTATCTTATTAAAGACTGACGATATTTTGGCAAATGTTGTGGAAATCGGCAAAACTGTTTTATGTTTTGAAATGTAATTATCATATCTATCTCCTTTAAGTTTAATAACAACACTTGAAAGTGATTGACAAAATTATTACACATCTTATAAACAGTCAAAATAAACACTGGGAACAAATTGTATCTGTTGCTGATGTACAAAATACATCTATTTATACGAAAAATGTGTTTGACAAGTTATGAAATGAATTCCTAGAGTTTTATCATCAACAGATCTCAGTAAGGGGCTCTGCTTATAGGACGGCTACAACATGCTGAAGGATTTTTATGTTCATCCCAAAATATCGCACAAATCACGAGAAAAAAGGAGCTGACACAGTAACAAATGGAAGGAATTTTTATACACAAAGAAAATTGTTTGGTAACAAATAAACAACACATCTTGTAGAGAAACAATAGATTTGAAATTTGAGTGGCTGAGCTGTGTACAGGAGAGTTGTGATAAAACGCCTTACTGATGCTTACAAGATAAGAGGCTAGAGGGACTACCCTTCCATTGTTACCTAACAATTAAAGAGGTGCTCAAACTTATGACACAAAACTCTGCAACTGCTTGGGAACGGAGGGAAAACACAGAAAATAGTGCTAATTTGAATCTGAACATAGTTTAAAACACTATTGTTGTTAAGGTGAATATTTCTATAATAAAAGGCTTAATATTGGTCATTTATAAAAGAACATTAGAAAATGAAAATACTTTTAAACTAATTTTCTATGTGTTATTTAAATGTTATTCTCTTTGATAAATCTACATCGTAATTATTATTGTACATGTATCTTATAATATATAACCTGAAAGAAACACGATCAGAACACGCAGCTATATAAAAATTTTATCTGAATGAATCTATCAAACTTTATTTATGCATCTCGGTAAAATACCAAGACACTGAGTCAACTTAAATTGTCGAATATTTCATCTCTATGATTGGGGGTTACAATAAAGTGATAAATATATTTGCACTCTGTGTACATATGAGAGTCAGAGCCTAGCCGGGTGGGGAGCTGCCCTCTTCTTGGTCCTATTGTTTGCCATCCTGACAGTGCCTCAGGTTGGAGCCCAGAGTAACCCCTATTGTCCGGACGGGGTGGGCGGATCGGCTCCCTATTACCGGTCAGTCCAGGACAAATCATCTTGTGATATATCGGGTTGAGGAGGATCACCGGGGTGGTATATTTATATAGATATAAATTATGGTAGTGATGGATACGGACAGGCCACCCTGTTTACACCCCATATCCGTATCAAATGACACACACAATTGACACTGGTCTTTTCTCGGCTGCTCGCTCCGGCAAATCAATCCTTAAGCATCTTATCAACTCCCGCTATCATAGACCCCTACTTCATCCCCTAAAACTTAATTTGTTGGGGCTCATAACAGCAAAAAAGTCAATAGTTTATGAACATTGAAGAGCAGAGAAACATATCAAATGGGGGGTAATTGTTGACTGGGAGTGATATTTGTTGGAGTTAATCAGACTTGGGATCGCTCTGATACGTCTCACAACAATTATTGATTAATACTTTTCATGATTCGCAGCAATCAGACACAGTTCTTAGCCTAGCCTCTAGAAAATGGCCACATTTATTTGCTCGTATGGTAGCATTAGGTAGCGAGGAATGATAGGCGTTAGACAAGAGGAGGAAACTAGCCTTACCTCCGGGCATTACATACGCTCTCCCATATAATTACTTAAATACCAAATTATTTCCTTAATAAGCTGTCTTGTATAAGGTTTTCATGCAATCTAACAGATGTGTTCAACAATAGAACTTTAAATTTCTTAAATACTATTATTCATTTGGGAGTTAAATAGCAGACATGCCTGATTTAATGCAAAAGGAAATGAACGAAATTTGTTTCCATTTCCAAAGTAAATATGCTGACTTTAATACCTGATTATTAGGGACAATCGAAGATCATTAATAGCTATCTTATTGAGATGAATTAAGTTTGCAATGAAAACATTTTAAAATGATCCGATATTAAATAAGTCCTTGGAAGATATAAAACTGGCAAGAACACATTTATATTTCTGGATTGTGCCCTCGCCGATATCCTGAGAAATAATGTGATCCTCATTTATCGACTTATCTGGTTGACTTATCACAAGGACTAACAAAATCAGGTTATAACAATCTCAAATTAAATTTTAATATTTAAACATATTCTATTGAGAAATTTTTATTGGTTAACATTTTAATTCATGTATATGAATAAATCACACTGAATGTCAAACATAATTCGTGTTATTAACAAAATTGATTCAAATGTAGACGTTACCAAAATACAATTTATGACAGTTCAAAGATACACGGTGAAATAAAACGTCATTTTGTGAGCGAGGACTTGAGGTTGAAGAGACAGTTAACAAAATTCAAATATTAACATGAAAATAAAAATTTTAATATTGCTGATAATATCTCTGAATCAATGTGAATAAATAAAAAAAAACATAACTTAATTGTTTGCAATATTTGTTGGACAACATGTCAGCCAAGTCAAAAATTATTCATAATGAAGTATTATATTCATAAATAATTAAATCCAGAAAATATGGCTGATGAAGAGATCTGAAATTTTCTAATCAGCATTCCTTGCTATACCACCGACACCCACATGCTAAGGTTCCATTGTAAGAGTGTTTCTATTTCAAAGGTTAAGTCATATGATGAAAAACTTACCCCGTTTTTGCATAAACTGAAACAGGTCATCTAGAAACTCTTTCCTCTTCGGATCTTCGCTTAATTCATAAAGCTGAAAAATGAAAAAGAAAACTTTTTTAAAATCGGAGTATGTATGAGCACACAATTTTGAGAGAGAAGAAAAAAATCACCACTAATATTTTATTAAAGCATAAATTTGTAGAGTAAGATTATTACTAGGACTTTACAGCCCAATATCGGCAGCAGCAGCATGTTGGGGAATATATTAATTAGTGCTCCAGTGAAATTTAAAGTGTGGAAGGTCATTTTTGTTGTAGCACCTCTTTTCACATCGTAAAAATTATCTTTTAAAACTAACGAGCATGCTTTATAAGTGCATTCTTTTTTAACATGATGGGTAATAAATTGAATATTGCTTTTATCAATTTTAGATAAAAATCTACACTTGTCAATGCACTAAATTATCAGTAAATTTTCTCAGATCTCTTCTTTCTTAATTTAAAATCATCAGATTGTTTGCCTGCCTTCTCTATGGAAAGTAAAACTGTGTACAATGTATCAGAAGAATTAGTTAAACAATGTTGTACATTGTCCATCACATTATACCCAGCACTTGTAAGGTAATCTATAGATTAGCAACATTGTTGTAAAATTCAGATTAAAACATTGTCACAAGTTAAAAATCTCTGCTGTTAAATTTTGAACTGTAATTTTAAATTAGACAGAATTTGATAGATATCAAAATAACTAGTTTTACAATTAATCTAAGAAATAATGCTTTCATATCTTTAAATCTCTATGGGAGGATCATTGTAATTTTGCAAGCTTCTTTTCATCTTATTCCAACTTAATCTGCAAACCCCAAGCTTGTTTATTAAACAGCCATCGAAATAGAATGTATATTTTGTGTTAGGAATAAATAATATACTCTTAATATTAAATACTCTGTTTAGCTTTCAAACTTATTTTGAAAATGCTAACAAATGTGCTAATAAAGTTGAACTGAATAGAATTATTTCATAAAAATCTAGTTTAAATGTTCATAATTCTTGTTTCTCAAATGATCAATAAATTTATCTGATTGAAAGAATTCATAAAGTATACCCTTCATGTTGATGTTGTATGCAATAAAACTGTTTGATAATTGTCCATGATAAAACCCTGGTGTTTGTGATCAATATATACACATTTCATTTTTTTCCACTGATAACTATATCAGAATACAATTTCAACTATTTTCTTTCTGAAATACAACACCCAGAAAAAAACATAAATGTCTACAAACGAAAATGCCTATGAATTTCTTTCATCTATAAATACAAGATATTAAATTGGGTATAATTTAGGGATTGAATGATCCATTTCTGATGAATGGTACTTGAGCTGGTGTAGTTAGAACCAATTATTCCAAAATTTGAAATTAAAATGGCCGCTATTGAAATTTTGAAATTACAATACTATAAGGTCAGACAATCAATCTAGTTTTGAAAGGAGAATTTGTAACTATGAATTAAACACCCCAATCTTAAATAACAAGTCACAGGCAGATATAAAAAATATGAAATAAAATTCTCCTCAACACCAAGTAATCGGGCTACAAGATAGATAGGTATCGGAGTATTTATCACCTCATTTCTACCGATCTGACACTGGAGGTCCCCGTATCTGACACCGTTATCAACCTTAATCTTATCAAACAGTATCAAATTATCATCAAACTATCGGTCAATTTGAGAATCCCTGGGCTGAGGAAAATTACTAGGGAAGTGGAGAACCATCCTTCACTGACACAAGGCCTTTACCCTTATATTGTAGTTTGTTTGTTGGAAAAAGCATTGAGAAAATCTTAGGTTGGACCAGAATGAGGGATGATGTGTCTATTTTTCAAATTATAAAATTGGGTGACCTATTTTGGTTCATGTATATTTTGCATTTGATTGACTTCCACTATATTCTCGAGTTTGACAAACGCGGAAGCTTTTATCGTTTTAATTTTATCATTGGAACAATTACATGTCAATATTATGAACCATTACTCATTTTGTATGTTATGTTTAATTTGTATGGAAAACAAAAGTATTTGAATAGTTTTCACGACAAAAGGAATTAACCCTCTGATAATTAAAAACTTTTACTTTCATTTTCCACGTCAAAACTACAGGTTTTGTTGGCGCACCGGGGGTGTACCACGGTCACGTGACGACAGGTATCGATGTGGTATTGCCACCTCTTGATCTCCTACCTCAGACGTAAACAAAGCCGACAAGGTTTGAAATCAGATCCCAACACATCTCCTTGTTCCGGAGTCCAACACTCCAACCCAAACAAACATGAAATCTGACAGATTCCGCTCA
This sequence comes from Mimachlamys varia, assembly GCA_947623455.1. Taxonomy (NCBI): domain Eukaryota; kingdom Metazoa; phylum Mollusca; class Bivalvia; order Pectinida; family Pectinidae; genus Mimachlamys; species Mimachlamys varia. Next base: position 8,618,096 of record OX392535.1, read on the forward strand.
CGTGCTTCCGCAAAGCATGACGAAGCGCGTGAAAAAATAAGTCAACTTTTTGTGACTTCACACAAAAGATTTCTGACTTATAATTCGTCTGCTTAGATCGTATGTATGTGTTTTTGATATAAATTAAACTTTACCTTGTTTAAATAATAGATTAAGATTTGAATCAAAATATATATAACACGACACATTTTTTCTCATTTATCTTAGAACTTGTTTAATCCGCTCATTTAATCCCTCAGTGAGAGTGTGAAGGTGCTTTAAAATTATGCGGTTGAGCTATTTTTGGGGCTGCATCTTATGCACAGAAGAAAGTAAAATTTAATGGTTCCCTTTTTCATTAATTCGAGAGCTTTGAATTAAATTGCAACCAAATTGTCCAAAGATGAGAGACGCCAGAACAGCCATGCGTGAAGTTGTGAACGACGCAGGCTTGAGAATCGATGGGGTGGAAATAACTATTTTGTACATTTATATCAAACCCCAGTCCATTTTATAAATAAGTTTTGTTAATTGGGCCTATTTGTTTTATTAAAAAATCGTCAAAAATTCGTAAAATCGGAAGTAGGTTCACAGAAGCCACGAAGTCGGACGCTCTCGACTTGATAAATCCAAAGCGGTTTAATTAGACAATTTCATGCCTCCTCTAATGGCGGTGGGGTGTTGTGTCCCCCAGGGCAAATATACACCGCGGGCACGCGCGTAAGTCTGTCGGTACAACACCCCGTCACATATCGGCTCTCAATACTCACACACCCCTCTACATCAAAATAGAAGAAGCTAAAATTGACGTCGTTAAAAGTCATGTAAAATACATACGGTTTTTATGCTTATAAAATTATTATTTCTATACTCAAATCATGATTTTTTCCAATACAGAAATATCAGTAAAACTATAAAAATTATTTGTAATTTTCAAAACCATATGGGTATGAAAATTATTAAGTAAAGATTATTTCTATTTATATATTTCGGTCTTAGTTCTATCATTATGAATTTTTTTCTGCATGCAAACCAATAAATACATTTAGTTCGGAATTAAAAACATATTGACTTTATACTCCATAATTCATATCCGACAGTTAAATAATGAACTTAAATTGAAATTATTGTGTTCAAGTATAGTTATGTTTGACAAATCTATAAATTAAAATTGTTACTTGTATTAGAGTCAATAGAAACACAAAGGAATGAATTATTGGGTCAAATTTCCTGTAATACGGATGTTTAATTCGCCGCCCCCAGCCTCAGTACCCGACGACAAGTCTGGTACGGCACTATAGGGCTTTAATTTGGCCACCTTCCCGTTAAAGTGGGAAATGGGCCATATGGCAAGATCCTAGGTCCCACCGGCAAATTACTTTTGTCCTTTCATTTATAACTATTACACGGAACAAAATATTATTTAATGCATAATTAATAGATCGAATTAGACCGTATAGATCAAGTCTGTAGTATTGATCTGTTGTTTCGATATTTTGATAGGGGATTGTATACCGGCGTGGACGATACATTGTATCTTACAAACAGAACTACGATGGTTATAGTCCAATCTCATGAAAATTGTATTATATATATTTCTATTACAAAAATACCATAAAATGCATGATTCCGTAGTGACCAATATAAAGGGCTGTTATGGCTTTTAATCATTTATATGGTCCTACGATTTTGTTTACAATTAGTTATCACGGAATCCAAATTGAGCAAGGTTAATACGGGGAAAGGAAGTCTCTTTATATCGTGAAATATTAATTAATATGGGCATATAAACACAGGGCATTGCATGCTAACGCCGGCCACGGGGCGGGTAAAACCCCAAACAATTAAATGTATCATGGTTCCAGCACTGGGCCATACCAGGCCGCCGGATATAATATCAATTCTAGGTCCTACAGACATGTCAATGTACCCTGTTTCGAATATAAAATTATCTAATGTCGAAATGACATAGCAATATCTATCTTATATATGATATTGTCTTCTCCGAGAAAAAGTATTAACAAAAAAACATGTCTGAACTCCCCCAGGAATAACTCAATTTGCGATACTATTGTTTTCGGTGATGTATGTGTCAGCAGAGTAAGTATAATGCTGGCTACAGTCTGAACAGTTTATACTTAGTTTTTATTCCGTAGCCATTAAGGATTTAAAGCAATGGTTTTTACCTTGTTGTCGATAGCTCATAAAATTAAAACGTATTAGCCGAGACATAAAAATAAATACTTTAATCTTGTTTGAAGAAGACAAAAGGTATTTCAATGATCTAAAGAAAATTTGCAACTTGATTTGAATTAAACAGAATCATTTTTTCTCAATGAAGTTCCTAGTTTATGTTCGAAATCATTGTTTTCTAATCGTACAAATTAATGGAAAGTGATTTTTTTACAGCGACGCTGGAAACAATTAATTGTTTTGATTTATAAACACTTATCTTCATTTTTATATTTTTGATAAATATCATAGCTTGAAACAGATTTCAATGGTAGAATAATTTATCTGAAGAATAGTAATGGCAAGTTTAATTACAATTCAAGCGATTTATTTTGAAATAAATTATTGTATTTAATATCATTCTCTCTACCTATTACTTCTGAAGAACAGAACAGGGAAACAAAATTTATTAAACGACATTTTTTCCCAAAGGTAATGAAAATAATTTCGATGGTTTTACTGTATTTAAATTAGATATATTAATTTCTTTGGTTAACGTACAGCGTAATTAATGGAATCTTAAATTGTTTTTGATAAGGAAAATCAATCTGTATAAAATATACAAATAAACTGCATTGTTACGACGTTGGGTAGATTATTTGCCTACTTCAGCTTAAGCCTATTATTAAAATATTTCATTTACAAAATATTCTAATGTTGTTATTTGAGTTATACATCGTTAGGTATTAATTAATCTGTATTTATCCATTTCAATTAGATCCTTGTATGCAATTCTATGAAACATATAAATCCAATGTATTATTTTCAAAACTAATTAATTCTTGATTTTGAACTTAAGAAAAGATAATTTTATTTAATGATTTACCTGTTTGAACTGTTCCTCGAAAGTCCAGTGATGAGTTGGCCCGTCCCCCGTGGGGCTGATCGAGGTCGGACTCTGGGGGGAGTGGGAGTTTCTATGGTAGCGCTCCGCCAGGAAAGCACTATGAGAAAGTATGTCCAGACGGGGGGACTCGGACAGAGCCAGCCCCTCCCTATGGGCACGGAACTCCTCGGAGTGAGGGAGATGTTTATTCAATCTAAGGTCCTGGCCCCTTTCCTGTTCCAACTGTTGAATCCTTTCCGCGTGCATTCTAAGTTCCTTGGCCCTTAGTTCCTCGTGTCTCCTCACAATAGCCTCCTCGTGAGCCCTTTTTAATTCCCTTTCTATTTCTTCTCTTTCCTCTCTTTCTTGCCGTTTTAACTTCTCGTAAAGTTCCCTATCGGCGGGGTCCATTTTTTCGGAATGACCTCCTCCCTCTCCGTTTTCACTGACGTTGTCCGATTCCATCTCGGAGATATTTAATTCCTCGTTCGGTGATGACTGAAACAACATGATAATTATCGGATTGTTAGCGTGCACCTCTTAGCTCCGGTTTCATGTATTTTGTAAGTAATAAAGTATGCTGAGTAAAGACACACGCAGTTAATTAATGCTAACACGTTGCCCCTATTTGTCGGGGTAAACAAAGTCCTGTGATGCTAGAACATGAAAGAACATTGTCAGATTATTTTGACAACAATTTTCTGATTTTCACAATAGAATAAATACAGAGCTATAGATAGGTGTAGGTAAACAAAGAAATAGATAATGGACCCTTAAATCAGCTTACAGTAACAAATAGCATTGTTCGATATATTTCATATAAAAAGCAAAAGATGAAAAAGCTATAAGATAAAAATAAAAGTAAGGATAAATTGTTAAACAAACAGAATAAATCCCTTACCGGAAAAAGTGATTATAATTGTTTGTGTTATCTATTGCTAATATATCAATTGAAATTGTAAATGTTTTCAAACGATTAGAATTTAATAAAAAAATAATCATTAAATAGTATTTAATTAACTGGAATAAAATATGTACGCTTTAAATATTAGATAAATGTATAGAAAATAGTAATATTAATAAATAAAAAAATGTATCTGATAAAAAGTATACTTTCTAAATTAAACACCCATCGCGTGTGATAATAGTGTATACACAGATCAGCATGTATGTACCCTAAAGTTGTATAAAAGTAGCAGTGTAGTGTGTATTTAGAGAGAGTGTAATAAGAAAGTGTACTCACCACACTGCCATCCACACTGTTTTCTCCGTTCGACATTTCTTAGCCGTGCAAAATTACCACAGAGTAGGCAAGTCTTTATTCACCAAAATTGATCTAACCAACTTAAGATTCGTACACTTTATCAATGAATATAATCCTATCCCCGTCATCCGAACAAATTAATTTATGCGCCGGTAGCACGTGATTGGGGAAAAAGAAACACAGAACCTTTTAACCTATGACCTCTCAACTTTTAGTTACAGATGAATAAACATACTCTCTAACCTTATGAATATTCATTAGATTTTCCGAAACAATCAATACCAAAAGATTTGACAGAATTATGCTTTTAGAATTGCGAGATATATCGTTTATATCACCAATTTAAAGAACATTTGCAAGAAACGATCGATAAATCTTGTAAGCGAGAGCTTGTAGTTTAGAGATTATTTACAAAATGGCGACTTCCTTCAAGAAAACCGTGATAAAATCTACACCACGTATCGGCGAAAATATCACATCTGACACGAATTACTGGAAAAATTTGGAGGTGTGTTTGAAAATATATGATTATTTTTCACCTCTGTGATGTAATTGTTGACATGATACCTCCCAAATTCACATAAACCGGTTTGTTTATACATACGAGGAAAACACGTGTTATTTCTTCACACTCGTAATACACATGTGCATGTAAACAAACGAATTGTTTCGCTCCTATTGGATTCAATAACAAACAAATTTCTCAAGTCATGAGGACACATGTATTAGTTATGCTTCTACATTTGAAGAATGTTTCTGTCTTGTTATTGTCAACCATTTTGTGCCAGTGCAGCAGACTCAACACACACACTGTATCCATCTATGGGTATAACACGCAAGCCACACACCTGTTCCACGATATAAGTCTTGTATTGTCCAACAAGTCTTGTGTCGTCCAGATACTTTAGTCGTTTGGAAAGCCTGCACTCTCATACTGTTGACTGACGTTATGTCATGTTGTCAAATGTAGTGCCTTTTGTCGGCTTGTCAGATTTAAGAAAATTTGGGAATTGACTAATTTAATTAATTAATTAAATAAAAACAATAAGAGTGGAGAATAATTAAGATCAAGCCGGTATGAGTGGGTCTATGTGATTACGTCCCCAATTTAAATGGGCAGAACAAGCTTTATTTAACACTGTCAAGCAACAATTGAACACCTCTGAATGAAATAACCTGCATCTTTGAATGTGTCAGATAAATTGATCCAGTTAGAGATAGTGTGGCCATCAGTTAATGTATTTTATGTTACAGCTATTTATTCACACTGGAGCTTGTATTTAAAAAAGGACAGTCTTATCTGTATGCAACAATGTCAGTATTGTAAAAATTGAGTTTGGCATCATTAGAATTCATCAGCATTTTCTTTCAGTTGCAATGAGGCTTGTAGATTTGATTGCTTTTGAAAAATCTTAAAATTCCCTAATTATGTCCTATCCCATTTCATATACTAATGAAAAAGAACAAACATTGAAACAGTAATGACCCAAAATTTTAAAAATCATATGTCCTTTAAAATTAGTGAAAATCATTTCATTGCTTTATCATTGATTAAATTCGCTACTTTTATACTAAAATTGTTGCTTCAAACTCTCTACACTAAAGTATAATTCCATATTTCTAATTTAAAGGCAGTTTTAAGGCGAACCAAATGCAAGTGTTATTTGCTTATCCTTAGTTTAAAATTTGAATGATCAGCAGCTAATTTGATATAGAGTGTAGTATGATGAATGGAGACCTCAAAATTTTATGAAATTATATAAGTTCACACTTAATAAAAGTGATGTACACATAATTATGTATATAGGCTATAGCTAGTGTGTGTGTTGATTTACTTGTGTGTAAAAAGATGTGTCAGTGATCATACTACAAGCTTAAGAGTGATTCCAATATTAATATACTTAAAAAATAAACAACATTTACTGTGAATTAAAACCATTTCATCATATATAATCTTCACACCCCATTTCCTTATCCGTTTTGAAAAAAAAAATATAAAAAAATGATACTAAAATCACAATTAGAGAGGGACCAGGCCTGGATTGGTATTGTATTCAAGGGAGACAATTCTTGTTTGTGAAAGCATAGATCTCTTATATATATTTATTAAATGTAGCAAATACCCACATGAATTGGTCATTTAGTAATTCAAGTATTAATATTATTGTATTTATCAGGTACCTGTGACGAAAAAAGAATATGGAGCCATCACTCACATAGAATTCAGTCCAACTGAACCACACAGCTTCGCAGTGACAAATTCCACCAGAGTAAGTACATGCAGGCATGCAGTAAAGGATTTATGTTCCCTTATTATGCATAGATGATTTTAGGTGGGGCTTGACTACACATGGGCCTGTCATCAGTGAAAGAATGGCGAAAAAATTATTTTATCCATTTATTAAATATTTATTACATAATTAAAACATAATTAAAAGAAAATAATTTAAAAAAAAGATGTTTTTTCATAAAAGGAAGTTGAAAGTTTTCATTATGTTATTACACTTCCCCTAAAAGGAGTTCGGGAGATAGTTAGTGGTCAATTTACAATTATTTTCATTGGTCCGTTTTGTACATATTGCTGAAAACAATGGGTCCCACATGTACAATGTTAAATTGAAGTATTTCCAGAATTTCTATGAGTCCCATCATAATGTCATGAGTACTGGACTAGGGACTAGCACATAAATTGAACACTTGGTGGATATAGGGTGCCTGTCTTAAAACTAGGTTTTATAAGATGAATTTTTGTCAGGACATCACAACAGTCAAAATACAATACATATCATGATACAAGATCTATCACAATACTGTACACGATATAGTACATATCACAATACTAAATGCATATCACAATACAATATCTATCACAATACTAGATAAATTTCACAGTACAATTTCTATTAAAATACTAAATACATATCACAGTACAATATCTATCACAATACTAAATATATATCACGATACAATATCTATCACAATACTAAATATATATCACGATACAATATCTATCACAATGCTAAATATATATCATGATACAATATCTATCACAATACTAAATACATATCACGATACAATATCTATCATAATAATAAATACATATCACGATACAATATCTATCACAATACTATATACATATCACGATACAATATCTATCACAATACTAAATACATATCACGATACAATATCTATCACAATACTAAATATATATCACGATACAATATCTATCACAATACTAAATATATATCACAATACAATATCTATCACAATACTAAATACATATCACGATACAATATCTAACACAATACTAAATATATATCACAATACAATATCTATCACAATACTAAATACATATCACGATACAATATCTAACACAATACTAAATATATATCACGATACAATATCTATCACAATACTAAATATATATCACGATACAATATCTAACACAATACTAAATACATATCACGATACAATATCTATCACAATACTAAATATATATCACGATACAATATCTGTCACGATACAATATATATCACAATACTAAATACATATCACGATACAATATCTATCACAATACTAAATACATATCACGATACAATATCTATCACAATACTAAATACATATCACGATACAATATCTATCACAATACTAAATACATATCACGATACAATATCTATCACGATACAATATCTATCACAATACTAAATACATATCACGATACAATATCTGTCACGATACAATATATATCACAATACTAAATACATATCACGATACAATATCTGTCACGATACAATATATATCACAATACTAAATACATATCACGATACAATATCTATCACAATACTAAATACATATCACGATACAATATCTATCACAATACTAAATACATATCACGATACAATATCTATCACAATACTAAATACATATCACGATACAATATCTATCACGATACAATATCTATCACAATACTAAATACATATCACGATACAATATCTGTCACGATACAATATCTATCACAATACTAAATACATATCACGATACAATATATATCACGATACTAAATACATATCACAGTACAATATATATCACAATACTAAATACATATCACGATACAATATCTATCACAATACTAAATACATATCACGATACAATATCTATCACGATACAATATCTATCACAATACTAAATACATATCACGATACAATATCTGTCACGATACAATATATATCACAATACTAAATACATATCACGATACAATATCTATCACGATACAATATCTAACACAATACTAAATATATATCACAATACTAAATATATATCACAGTACAATATCTATCACAATACTAAATACATATCACAATACAATATCTATCACAATACTAAATACATATCACAGTACAATATCTATCACAATACTAAATACATATCACAATACAATATCTATCACAATACTAAATATATATCACAATACAATATCTATCACAATACTAAATACATATCACAATACAATATCTATCATAATACTAAATACATATCACAATACTAAATATATATCACAATACTAAATATATATCACAATACTAAATATATATCACAGTACAATATCTATCACAATACTAAATACATATCACGATACAATATCTATCACAATACAATATCTATCACAATACTAAATATATATCACAATACTAAATATATATCACAATACTAAATATATATCACAATACAATATCTATCACAATACTAAATACATATCACAATGCTAAATATATATCACAATACTAAATATATATCACGATACTAAATATCTATCACAATACTAAATATATATCACAATACTAAATATATATCACAATACTAAATACATATCACGATACAATATCTATCACAATACAATATCTATCACAATACTAAATATATATCACAATACTAAATATATATCACAATACTAAATATATATCACAATACAATATCTATCACAATACTAAATACATATCACAATACTAAATATATATCACAATACTAAATATATATCACAATACTAAATATATATCACAATACTAAATATATATCACGATACTAAATATCTATCACAATACTAAATATATATCACAATACTAAATATATATCACAATACTAAATATCTATCACAATACTAAATACATATCACAGTACAATATCTATCACAATACAATATCTATCACAATACTAAATATATATCACAATACTAAATATATATCACAATACTAAATATATATCACAATACAATATCTATCACAATACTAAATACATATCACAATACTAAATATATATCACAATACTAAATATATATCACAGTACAATATCTATCACAATACTAAATACATATCACGATACAATATCTATCACAATACTAAATATATATCACAATACTAAATACATATCACAATACAATATCTATCACAATACTAAATATATATCACGATACAATATCTATCACAATGCTAAATATATATCACAATACTAAATATCTATCACAATACTAAATATATATCACAATACTAAATATATATCACAATACTAAATATATATCACAATACTAAATATATATCACAATACAATATCTATCACAATACTAAATACATATCACAATGCTAAATATATATCACAATACTAAATATATATCACGATACTAAATATCTATCACAATACTAAATATATATCACAACACTAAATATATATCACAATACTAAATACATATCACGATACAATATCTATCACAATACAATATCTATCACAATACTAAATATATATCACAATACTAAATATATATCACAATACTAAATATATATCACAATACAATATCTATCACAATACTAAATACATATCACAATACTAAATATATATCACAATACTAAATATATATCACAATACTAAATATATCACAATACTAAATATATATCACGATACTAAATATCTATCACAATACTAAATATATATCACAATACTAAATATATATCACAATACTAAATATCTATCACAATACTAAATACATATCACAGTACAATATCTATCACAATACAATATCTATCACAATACTAAATATATATCACAATACTAAATATATATCACAATACTAAATATATATCACAATACAATATCTATCACAATACTAAATACATATCACAATACTAAATATATATCACAATACTAAATATATATCACAGTACAATATCTATCACAATACTAAATACATATCACGATACAATATCTATCACAATACTAAATATATATCACAATACTAAATACATATCACAATACAATATCTATCACAATACTAAATATATATCACGATACAATATCTATCACAATGCTAAATATATATCACAATACTAAATATCTATCACAATACTAAATATATATCACAATACTAAATATATATCACAATACTAAATATCTATCACAATACAATATCTATCACAATACTAAATATATATCATGATACAATATCTATCACAATACTAAATATGTATCACAATACAATATCTATCACAATACTAAATATATATCACAATACAATATCTATCACAATACTAAATACATATCATGATACAATATCTATCACAATACTAAATATCTATCATAATACTAAATGTATATCACAATACAATATCTTTCACAATACTAAATATCTATCACAATGCTAAATATCTATCACAATACAATATCTATCACAATACTAAATATATATCACGATACAATATCTATCACAATACTAAATACATATCACGATACAAAATCTATCATAATACTAAATATATATCACAATACAATATCTATCACAATGCTAAATACATATCACAATACAATATATATCACAATACTAAATATATATCACGATACAATATCTATCACAATACTAAATACATATCACAATACAATATCTATCACAATACTTAATACATATCACAATACAATATCTATCACAATACTAAAAACATATCACAGTACTAAATACATATCACAATACTGAAGTCAAGATTGGTCATGACTTTAGTATCATACAATTCAAAAATGTCGACATAACGAGCTGTCACTCACCATCATGGAAGTTTGAGCAGATTTGAGTTGGAAAAAGATCATTTTGTTGCAGCCCTATTTTGGTAGTTACTTGCTGATTTATTTTTCAGTTTGACACTTTCTGTAGAATTGTGCTCCTGTCTGTGTTAAAATGGTGTTTGTACTGCCTTCTGTAATAACTTAGCTATGTACAGAGTCTGGGCTCTGGATCAGGACCACCATTCCCTATCATTTTATCAAACTTTGATAAACATGATACATTGCCAGATACACTTGGATTTATTATCATGTTTACCAGGCATTCTCACAAACAGCAAAACCATTAATGTTTTGGTATCGCATATCATATAAATTCATATCATCACCATTTTTTGACCTCACAGGTTTTCTTCACTTTTGGAAATAAAAAAAATGCATGGACTGCTTTTATATATATTTACATTAATAAACAGATGTTCTGGAAATATAAAATGTCAAAGCCAAGAATTCAATTCAGAATTAAAAACCAAACATCTCATTGTCTTTAGCTTGCTTATGCCCTCACAGTGAAATGGCTGTGGCACAGAGTGTTGTCCTTCACTGTCCTTCAATCATTCTTTCATTATTTTTATGCCCCCGCCATGAAATGGGAGGGAATATATATTAAGTTTCTTATGGTTATGTGAAATACTGGATGAATCTTTCCCAAATATCGTAGGGAGGTTCCTTGTGTCCTGTATTTGTGCTCTTTTAACTTTTTGCAGGTAAAGACTATTATTCCGACTTCTTAAGAGGAATCCAAGATCCCTCTGGAATCTCTTATGTATAAACTGAGGTGTTTAGACCCCATTTTTTTAGCAGAAGTGTGGGGCAAAATAGAGGAAAAAGTTAAAGATCGTAGTATCCTTTAGTACTGGCGAAGGAATTTTAAACCAGACCTGTTCTGGAGTATCTTTCGGCAAAGAAAATTTGATTTTGTATAAGTGGAGGATATACCACCCCAGCCCAAAATTTCTGCTTCATTTTCGCAGACTTTGGGGCTGCGATGTCCAGGTTTTTTAAGGTGTTTGACCTTCTGATTCTGCTACTGTACCATAAGTCTTCCACTTCTGGTTTGAGGCCTGCTTTGGGCATTTGCCAGATTACTGGGCATTAGTTTTTCTTTGGGAACTACAGTTTTCCTCTGCCGCCTAAACCTGGCATGTCCTTAAAGAGCCATACTGTTTGTATGAGATAACATACAAACAAACCTTACTTTTCCTAGACATGGTCCAGGGGCCTGCAGTCTAGGACTAGGTAGACATGGTCCAGGGCCTGCAGTCTAGGACTAGGTAGACATGGTCCAGGGCCTGCAGTTTAGGACTAGGACTAGGTAGACATGGTCCAGGGCCTGCAGTCTAGGATTAGGTAGACATGGTCCAGGGCCTGCGGTCTAGGACAAGGTAGACATGGTCCAGGGCCTGCAGTCCAGGACTAGGTTCACAAGACAAAGTTTATAAATGTTGGATTTCTTGGTCTTGCCTTTGGCTCTTCAGATTGTATGGATATAGCACATCCCATGGATTGTGCAATATGTATACCAGATATATGGTATATGTAGCTGAGCATGCTATGCTTGATATATCTATCAAGTTCTCTGATCAGATATGGTAACTGAGCATGCTATTCTTGAAGTTCTGTGATATCTTCAGCCTCTGTTTGGAAGCTTCCCGTCTGATGCAGAGTCCAGGTTAGATGTAGACTGATCCTACCATTCTCATGTTTGTCATTTGTGTATTTTGAGAAGACATGACCAGGAATGCCAGGGAAAAGGACTGACTAGCTAATGCTGTAGCTTCATTGTTGTCATAATTGGCACCAGAGTTGACCTAGTTACATGATAGTCTCCCTTTAGAGCTACATTGACAGGATGGTGCCAGAATTCCAAGCCATCAGCATTTCAACCTTCTATGGTCAAAACCTAGCTAATTATAAATAGAATATCAGCTTCACTGCTCTAAGGACTAAATTTCTTAACAATTTGTCACTGAATGTTTTGTAATTAAGGTTTTAATTTCAACATTAAAGATACATTTGTCATAAAAATACTTGCTCACTGCGCATTTGTTACAACTTTGAAGTGTGAAGGTATTTGAATCGTCTGCAATGCCTCTTTCTTGGCATACCCTTTCTGATGAATCGTTTTTACTAAATATATATCACAATACTAAATATCTATCACAATACAATATCTATCACAATACTAAATATATATCATGATACAATATCTATCACAATACTAAATATGTATCACAATACAATATCTATCACAATGCTAAATATATATCACAATACAATATCTATCACAATACTAAATGTATATCACAATACAATATCTTTCACAATACTAAATATCTATCACAATTCTAAATATCTATCACAATACAATATCTATCACAATACTAAATATATATCACGATACAATATCTATCACAATACTAAATACATATCACGATACAAAATCTATCATAATACTAAATATATATCACAATACAATATCTATCACAATGCTAAATACATATCACAATACAATATATATCACAATACTAAATATGTATCACAATACAATATCTATCACAATACTAAATATATATCACAATACAATATATATCACAATACTAAATATATATCACGATACAATATCTATCACAATACTAAATACATATCACAATACAATATCTATCACAATACTTAATACATATCACAATACAATATCTATCACAATACTAAAAACATATCACAGTACTAAATACATATCACAATACTGAAGTCAAGATTGGTCATGACTTTAGTATCATACAATTCAAAAATGTCGACATAACGAGCTGTCACTCACCATCATGGAAGTTTGAGCAGATTTGAGTTGGAAAAAGATCATTTTGTTGCAGCCCTATTTTGGTAGTTACTTGCTGATTTATTTTTCAGTTTGACACTTTCTGTAGAATTGTGCTCCTGTCTGTGTTAAAATGGTGTTTGTACTGCCTTCTGTAATAACTTAGCTATGTACAGAGTCTGGGCTCTGGATCAGGACCACCATTCCCTATCATTTTATCAAACTTTGATAAACATGATACATTGCCAGATACACTTGGATTTATTATCATGTTTACCAGGCATTCTCACAAACAGCAAAACCATTAATGTTTTGGTATCGCATATCATATAAATTCATATCATCACCATTTTTTGACCTCACAGGTTTTCTTCACTTTTGGAAATAAAAAAAATGCATGGACTGCTTTTATATATATTTACATTAATAAACAGATGTTCTGGAAATATAAAATGTCAAAGCCAAGAATTCAATTCAGAATTAAAAACCAAACATCTCATTGTCTTTAGCTTGCTTATGCCCTCACAGTGAAATGGCTGTGGCACAGAGTGTTGTCCTTCACTGTCCTTCAATCATTCTTTCATTATTTTTATGCCCCCGCCATGAAATGGGAGGGAATATATATTAAGTTTCTTATGGTTATGTGAAATACTGGATGAATCTTTCCCAAATATCGTAGGGAGGTTCCTTGTGTCCTGTATTTGTGCTCTTTTAACTTTTTGCAGGTAAAGACTATTATTCCGACTTCTTAAGAGGAATCCAAGATCCCTCTGGAATCTCTTATGTATAAACTGAGGTGTTTAGACCCCATTTTTTTAGCAGAAGTGTGGGGCAAAATAGAGGAAAAAGTTAAAGATCATAGTATCCTTTAGTACTGGCGAAGGAATTTTAAACCAGACCTGTTCTGGAGTATCTTTCGGCAAAGAAAATTTGATTTTGTATAAGTGGAGGATATACCACCCCAGCCCAAAATTTCTGCTTCATTTTCGCAGACTTTGGGGCTGCGATGTCCAGGTTTTTTAAGGTGTTTGACCTTCTGATTCTGCTACTGTACCATAAGTCTTCCACTTCTGGTTTGAGGCCTGCTTTGGGCATTTGCCAGATTACTGGGCATTAGTTTTTCTTTGGGAACTACAGTTTTCCTCTGCCGCCTAAACCTGGCATGTCCTTAAAGAGCCATACTGTTTGTATGAGATAACATACAAACAAACCTTACTTTTCCTAGACATGGTCCAGGGGCCTGCAGTCTAGGACTAGGTAGACATGGTCCAGGGCCTGCAGTCTAGGACTAGGTAGACATGGTCCAGGGCCTGCAGTTTAGGACTAGGACTAGGTAGACATGGTCCAGGGCCTGCAGTCTAGGATTAGGTAGACATGGTCCAGGGCCTGCGGTCTAGGACAAGGTAGACATGGTCCAGGGCCTGCAGTCCAGGACTAGGTTCACAAGACAAAGTTTATAAATGTTGGATTTCTTGGTCTTGCCTTTGGCTCTTCAGATTGTATGGATATAGCACATCCCATGGATTGTGCAATATGTATACCAGATATATGGTATATGTAGCTGAGCATGCTATGCTTGATATATCTATCAAGTTCTCTGATCAGATATGGTAACTGAGCATGCTATTCTTGAAGTTCTGTGATATCTTCAGCCTCTGTTTGGAAGCTTCCCGTCTGATGCAGAGTCCAGGTTAGATGTAGACTGATCCTACCATTCTCATGTTTGTCATTTGTGTATTTTGAGAAGACATGACCAGGAATGCCAGGGAAAAGGACTGACTAGCTAATGCTGTAGCTTCATTGTTGTCATAATTGGCACCAGAGTTGACCTAGTTACATGATAGTCTCCCTTTAGAGCTACATTGACAGGATGGTGCCAGAATTCCAAGCCATCAGCATTTCAACCTTCTATGGTCAAAACCTAGCTAATTATAAATAGAATATCAGCTTCACTGCTCTAAGGACTAAATTTCTTAACAATTTGTCACTGAATGTTTTGTAATTAAGGTTTTAATTTCAACATTAAAGATACATTTGTCATAAAAATACTTGCTCACTGCGCATTTGTTACAACTTTGAAGTGTGAAGGTATTTGAATCGTCTGCAATGCCTCTTTCTTGGCATACCCTTTCTGATGAATCGTTTTTACTAAATATATATCACAATACTAAATATCTATCACAATACAATATCTATCACAATACTAAATATATATCATGATACAATATCTATCACAATACTAAATATGTATCACAATACAATATCTATCACAATGCTAAATATATATCACAATACAATATCTATCACAATACTAAATGTATATCACAATACAATATCTTTCACAATACTAAATATCTATCACAATTCTAAATATCTATCACAATACAATATCTATCACAATACTAAATATATATCACGATACAATATCTATCACAATACTAAATACATATCACGATACAAAATCTATCATAATACTAAATATATATCACAATACAATATCTATCACAATGCTAAATACATATCACAATACAATATATATCACAATACTAAATATGTATCACAATACAATATCTATCACAATACTAAATATATATCACAATACAATATATATCACAATACTAAATATATATCACGATACAATATCTATCACAATACTAAATACATATCACAATACAATATCTATCACAATACTTAATACATATCACAATACAATATCTATCACAATACTAAAAACATATCACAGTACTAAATACATATCACAATACTGAAGTCAAGATTGGTCATGACTTTAGTATCATACAATTCAAAAATGTCGACATAACGAGCTGTCACTCACCATCATGGAAGTTTGAGCAGATTTGAGTTGGAAAAAGATCATTTTGTTGCAGCCCTATTTTGGTAGTTACTTGCTGATTTATTTTTCAGTTTGACACTTTCTGTAGAATTGTGCTCCTGTCTGTGTTAAAATGGTGTTTGTACTGCCTTCTGTAATAACTTAGCTATGTACAGAGTCTGGGCTCTGGATCAGGACCACCATTCCCTATCATTTTATCAAACTTTGATAAACATGATACATTGCCAGATACACTTGGATTTATTATCATGTTTACCAGGCATTCTCACAAACAGCAAAACCATTAATGTTTTGGTATCGCATATCATATAAATTCATATCATCACCATTTTTTGACCTCACAGGTTTTCTTCACTTTTGGAAATAAAAAAAATGCATGGACTGCTTTTATATATATTTACATTAATAAACAGATGTTCTGGAAATATAAAATGTCAAAGCCAAGAATTCAATTCAGAATTAAAAACCAAACATCTCATTGTCTTTAGCTTGCTTATGCCCTCACAGTGAAATGGCTGTGGCACAGAGTGTTGTCCTTCACTGTCCTTCAATCATTCTTTCATTATTTTTATGCCCCCGCCATGAAATGGGAGGGAATATATATTAAGTTTCTTATGGTTATGTGAAATACTGGATGAATCTTTCCCAAATATCGTAGGGAGGTTCCTTGTGTCCTGTATTTGTGCTCTTTTAACTTTTTGCAGGTAAAGACTATTATTCCGACTTCTTAAGAGGAATCCAAGATCCCTCTGGAATCTCTTATGTATAAACTGAGGTGTTTAGACCCCATTTTTTTAGCAGAAGTGTGGGGCAAAATAGAGGAAAAAGTTAAAGATCATAGTATCCTTTAGTACTGGCGAAGGAATTTTAAACCAGACCTGTTCTGGAGTATCTTTCGGCAAAGAAAATTTGATTTTGTATAAGTGGAGGATATACCACCCCAGCCCAAAATTTCTGCTTCATTTTCGCAGACTTTGGGGCTGCGATGTCCAGGTTTTTTAAGGTGTTTGACCTTCTGATTCTGCTACTGTACCATAAGTCTTCCACTTCTGGTTTGAGGCCTGCTTTGGGCATTTGCCAGATTACTGGGCATTAGTTTTTCTTTGGGAACTACAGTTTTCCTCTGCCGCCTAAACCTGGCATGTCCTTAAAGAGCCATACTGTTTGTATGAGATAACATACAAACAAACCTTACTTTTCCTAGACATGGTCCAGGGGCCTGCAGTCTAGGACTAGGTAGACATGGTCCAGGGCCTGCAGTCTAGGACTAGGTAGACATGGTCCAGGGCCTGCAGTTTAGGACTAGGACTAGGTAGACATGGTCCAGGGCCTGCAGTCTAGGATTAGGTAGACATGGTCCAGGGCCTGCGGTCTAGGACAAGGTAGACATGGTCCAGGGCCTGCAGTCCAGGACTAGGTTCACAAGACAAAGTTTATAAATGTTGGATTTCTTGGTCTTGCCTTTGGCTCTTCAGATTGTATGGATATAGCACATCCCATGGATTGTGCAATATGTATACCAGATATATGGTATATGTAGCTGAGCATGCTATGCTTGATATATCTATCAAGTTCTCTGATCAGATATGGTAACTGAGCATGCTATTCTTGAAGTTCTGTGATATCTTCAGCCTCTGTTTGGAAGCTTCCCGTCTGATGCAGAGTCCAGGTTAGATGTAGACTGATCCTACCATTCTCATGTTTGTCATTTGTGTATTTTGAGAAGACATGACCAGGAATGCCAGGGAAAAGGACTGACTAGCTAATGCTGTAGCTTCATTGTTGTCATAATTGGCACCAGAGTTGACCTAGTTACATGATAGTCTCCCTTTAGAGCTACATTGACAGGATGGTGCCAGAATTCCAAGCCATCAGCATTTCAACCTTCTATGGTCAAAACCTAGCTAATTATAAATAGAATATCAGCTTCACTGCTCTAAGGACTAAATTTCTTAACAATTTGTCACTGAATGTTTTGTAATTAAGGTTTTAATTTCAACATTAAAGATACATTTGTCATAAAAATACTTGCTCACTGCGCATTTGTTACAACTTTGAAGTGTGAAGGTATTTGAATCGTCTGCAATGCCTCTTTCTTGGCATACCCTTTCTGATGAATCGTTTTTATTTATAAATAAGATACATGTATGTAGATTTATTTTGCAACATACCAGCAATATTAAAGCTATCTCTCCAAATCCAGCGGTACTACAACTAGAGACCAAATATTGAACTTCCTTGGCTGGGAAGTTTGTCAACCAGCTTCTGTCATATTTCAAAGTAACACCACTAGGTGGAGAATATGTCGGATTTGATTTCGTAAATTTCTCGTGATGGTAGCACTTTAGCCTTTGCTGTTCAACAGATCTTAGAGACAATTAATTCAGTAGCCAGATTTCTTGAGAAAATATGAATGTCTTATCAACAGAAAGAATGTATTCCTTAAAGATTTGATATTCCTGCCGGCATACATCACAAAAAACTAGTGTAGCATTTCACATCAGCTGAGTTTATATATTTATACAGACAGATTTAATGTATAGAACAGGTAAGAATTCAAGATGATAGAAATACCAGAATTATATCTGGAAATATAAATATTTTGATCAGAAAAAACACGCGATTGTGTGTTTGTTCTAGTTGGATATTTGATTGTGAGAATGGTTTGGCAGGCTGTCGGTACCATATATACTATACCATATCTAGTTTATAAATGCTGGTGAGCCCATCCGTGCCTGATACACACAGACAAATCAATTATCAGCTGTGCAGATTCTCTGTGATGAATCTACAACACCCCTGTTAGATAAAATAGATGTGCTTTTCTTCTCTTTTACTGCGGTGTTGTGATATAAATTTGGGATTGATATTGAAAAGAATCCTAGGACACTCTGTAAAACAGTTTATAGTCATCTATTCCTACCCTTATTTTCACAGTGAAAAAAACCCAAAGATGTTTCTATACATTATAAATATTATCTTTATAAATTTCACAGTTTAAGAAAATGTTAAACTAATTTTTCCTTTAGTTTGAATTTCTTTTGCTTGTAAGCCTTTATTATCATACTACTGTTTTTTATGGAGTTTGACTTTTAATACTACTACAAAAAATTATGGTTTTAACGTTATGATTTGTTATTTTCCAGTTTGCTTTCTTTAATAGCAATCTTGTGCAAATTTGATAAAGCAAAAATAATGTCACTCAACAACTTAATTCTTCGTTCTATTATATTTTTAGAAGATTTTGATAAGAAGGGAAATAACTCTGGGGTAACACTGACTTAGAGGGGAGATAACTGAGAGGTATGTCTACTAATCTCCCACAATGACATACAATGTATACGTAGCCACAGACTGGGTGGTATAAATATCCTATTATAAGTTTGGCTGAGGTAAACATACATAACGAGGAAGATGAAATGAGGGCCCCTGTGAGATATCTCATTGTTGTAGTAGATATTGGGCTACCTGACATATCAAGACAGGGCGTCTGGAGCGAGGGATGCTGGGAGATGATCTGTATCACAGGACCTCTCTTGCCTCGGTGGCTGGGGTCCAGATCTGTTAAACAATCCTGAGACAGCTCTTTGTTTTCTGCTCCACAAACGATGATCTGCTGTGTAAAGCATTGTAAATTGTTCCTGACTCAACTCCACACGATATTATTGAAACAAGTGTAGGAAAAGTAAAACTTTGATTAATGCTAAAAAAATCCCAAAGTACTCGGTAAAATCAGTATCATTTAGCCAAGCATATGAACCAGATTTAAGGTCTTGCGTAGACTTTATGGTACACACTAATTAAGTGAGACCAAACTGAATTAGTATAAATGTTTGTAAGATTGCTGGTGTGTAAGTGATGTTATTATGCTGTAAAATCTGAGGTTTTTGTCCCAGGCAAGGACTTATCTTAGAATCCAATTTTCAGGTATCATTCACGATTGATTAGTATTCATTGGACGCTATAAGAAACACTTTATAAAACAATATATATTGCTCTTGCCATGAAATGGGCGAGGGGCATATAGCGTTACCCATGTCAGTCTCGTCCCGTCCCGTCCCGTCCCATCCCATCCCGTCCCATCCCGTCCAATGGTAATGTAACCAACTGGGGATGGGGACACAGACATTTCTAGTTTGAAACTGCATTTGATTTATATTTAGGGGATAGTGCAAGTTTTAAAGTGGCTGTATTTGCGATTAGAACATGAAATTTAAAGTAAAAACAGCTTCAGTTTCCGATGATTGATGGACCATTGGTTTCTTTCAGGTACAAATCTACAGCTCCAAGTCATTGCAGATCCTTAAGACCATCAGCCGATTTAAAGATTTAGCTTACAGTGGGAGTTTCCGTGACGATGGCAAGCTGGTGGTTGCTGGTGGTGATGAGGGCCTTATTCGGCTCTTCGATGTTGAAGGTCGTGCGCTGCTCAGGGTGTTCAAAGGACATACAGGGTAGGTGAATGTGTGTGACTTTGACCGTCTGTGAAGGTCAGTCAAATGTAGAGAGTTACCAGTAAATTGTATTGTGGTGGCACATGCTGTGATATTGACCGTTTATCTGTTAAAAGTTCTTTCTCTAAGCATAATTATCTTCTTCACAAAAAAGGAAAAATTAAAGGAATCGATACACAAATATGAAAACTTGTATGTGCGATATGAGGTATCTTCCAGATTGACCCTTTAAACAGGTGTCATTCATGCAAAATTTCAAAAGAAAAAAAGAAATTAAAATGAAATTAAAATTTAAATAAAACTCATAGTTTCCAGGTAACCATATAGAATCCCATTATAACTGATCTGTCAGAAGACATCATCCTAGCTGAGAACTCCACCAATCACCCCAAACAGAAGTCGCTCTTACTTCCAGAAACAGCCTCCGGAATTATATTTAAATTGCTGGCAGAACAAACTTGTAGCAGCTAGTAACATTTTACTCTCGAGACCTTACAAGTCACACAAATATTATGTCATTATCTTACCGCTTAGATAAGAATTAAAGACATTTTATGAGTAATAAACAATCAGGGCAGTCGTGTAAAAAGCCATTGTGAGAAGGTTTTAAATTGTGTCATTGTGTAAAGAGATCGGTGAGAGGATGTACTTTTGTCAGTGATACATGAACACAGGGGAGATCCCCAACACAGTGTAGGCAAAGCTGTAGTGATCGTATCCCTCAAGTAGAAACTCGTGTCCGCATTTGAAAAATCCTAAAATGAAACTCCACCAGTTGCTATAATTATTATGTCTGTTTGTAAGTATTCCAAGTGTAAATTCTCCAACAAACATAAACGAGGAAATTTGTTTTCCGAGATGTGTTTTGCCTGATATTAAACTGATTTGAGTAACTGTAGTAGATCTGTCATGGTTTAATGTCGGCAGGTTTACAGGTATGTTAGTACCTAACACTGCTTGACGATTATTACGTTGGTTTTTAACGAGGTGGTACTTAGAAGTCAAAACAGAAACACGTTTCATTTTATATCATATTGATTGAAATAGAAAAAGAATCACACAACACATACTCCTTATTATTGACTTGTAGCAGCCCTAAATCTTCTGTAAAAATAGAAAACAATCTTTCATTTGTTATTTTAAGAGCTGTACATGTGACAAAGTTCCTGCGTGACCGTTTGCGACTGTTTTCGGGTGCTGATGACAATAGTGTGGCAGTGTGGGACATCCCTCGTGAAGAGCAAGTCACCACCTATAAAGAACATCAGGTAGGTCATTTAGAGGTCATCCAAAGGTTGGAACACATATTCTCGCCTTCATAAAATCCAGGAAGGTCATTTAGACGTCATCCAAAGGTTGGAGCACATATTCTCACCTTCAAGAAATTCAGGAAGGTCATTAAGAGGTTAATGGGGGGGGGGGGCATACATCCCTGCCTTCAAGGAACATAAGGTAGTTTGTTCAAAGATCTCCGAGAATCAGGGGTGTTACCCTGCTTTAAAAAAAACATTGGGGGTTTGGAGGTCATTTCAAGGTCAGGGTAAGGCACATTTATTTGTTTGGATTTTAGTTGAGTGTAAGGTAGGAACTGTTCAACAGATGCCCTCATCACCTGAACATCAGAGGGGCAGCAGTGTCAGCTTGTTGCTAAAGTGGTCACATGGTACACCTTAGAGGTCACATGGTACACCTTAGAGGTCACATGGTACACCTTAGAGGTCACATGGTACACCTTTGAGACCAATCAGCCTACTGGTGTTCTGTTGTGACAGTATAATCAACGAGTCATTGATCTGATACAGCCCAAATGTAAGTCTAAGACAGCCACTAATGATTCCAAATTAGAGGATAATTATACGGACCACCTCTATTGACAAGTCGGACTGGGGCGACTGATTGTTTTATTAATAGGCGGTTAGAGACAGCTCATTGTCACTTTGACCTTTGAGGTCACAATTTACGCGACCTCTGCAATGTTAAGTATTGATGGTGCCCACGGACCCACATCCCTGTACATTCTTACATTTTATATGGGAGAGGTCAGAGGTCGACGGTATGGTATTCTGGTCTAGACGGCTACTAAATACCCAAGTACACATCTCCGACACATGATCACACTAATCGGTCACACTAATTGATAGACATATTTACAAAGTAGCAAATTGACATTTGGTCATCGGTCACTGTCTCGTTTAACATTTGTAAAGTAGGTGTTGAAATTTAACTTTCTTTATTGACATATATCTACTATCTTTTTTTATTTGACTCAAAATCATTTAATTTAGTTCCTTTGTAAGTAACACATTAGTAAAATATCTAAAGTAGTGAAACATTGACGAAAATCTATGAATGATGAAAACACCGTCCTATACATTATTTTTACAAATATTATGTTTCAAGATTAGCATAGTCCATGTATAGTCATACCTGGACAAGTTATCAAATGACCAAGCTGATTTGATGTTAAACTGCAATCAGTCCATCAGCCATTTAGTCTTTTAATCATCAGTTAATCACAGATTTGTGGCTTATAATTAATATTTAATTCATCTATTATTTCAGCAAATTTTAATGTCTTCTAAAGCAGAAGTGAGAGGTGAAATATATTTATAACTTCACCTTCATTATGATAACTTCAAAACTTAAGTGATGCAATCAATACATGATAAGTAACATTATAACAGACCCTACAGTGTGTATCAGTTCAACTATAATTTGATACAATATATATCGATTAACTTATTATAAAGACTTTTCAAATTTCTGTCACAGATATTTTTGTAACACATGGAATAATAATATATGGACATCAACTGTTCATTAGAACATATTGTGTAATTAGAAATCAGTGTTTTAATTGTATTACATGTGTGTGTAATTAGTGATGCTGAAGCCATATAATTAAGCCTGGTGGTGGTTTTCATGTTAAATAGCTGTTAGATTTTGCTAATCTGTAAGTCCAGCAACCAGCTGATGCCAGGTTTCTGTATAAAAGGAAAGTTAACCATATCAGTAATGTTTTAACCCATCATCATCAATTGGTGGACTATTTAAACCCCTCTTCTGTGGTCCATCCTTCCTTAAACAAATCTTAATATCAATATTTCTTGCAAAGTTCTGGATTTATCATTGTCAAATTTTCATACAGATCCAAAAAACAATATGGCCAACAGGCAGCCATCTTGGATTTGACAGTAACAGTTTGTCATTGCTATTTCTTGACTAGTACTGGATGGATCATTCTCAAATTCCATATGTAGGGTTCCCTTGGTCTCTAGGTGTTCTATTTTTAGAATGATTTGAAAAAATAAATATGACAGGCGTCATCTTGTATTCGACAGTAGTAGTTTGTTATTGCTATTTCTGGACAAGTACTTGATAGATCATTCTCAAATTTCATATACATGTATAGGTTTCCCTGGGTCTCTAGTAATGTGCTTGATCCATTTGCGGACAGATCAGAAAACTTATTTGTATGCTTGAAGTATATTTAAATCATTGCCAACAGGTAACTTGACAATCCTGTGTACCAAATTATTAATGACTTCCTTTGATGTAAATATTGGATTAATTTTTTTTTAAATATTTTCAGAAGTATGATAAAAAATAGGGAATTGTTTCCATAAACTTGCAAGTTCACTTTCTTTCGTACATGGTAAAAATGTTGACTGGGAGAAAATTAACTGAATCATAAATAAGATTGTTCTGCTACTGGGAATTTGCATTTTAGGTACCTGATCAAAGGTCTTATACTTTGGCCATTATGATGTAGATGCCTGGCCAAAGGATATAGATTAGGATGGAGAGAGAGGGTTGGGAGGTAGTGTGGGGCCAGCAGATCGACAGGGGGGGTAACCTTCTGACAAATCAGGATGACAGTAATTATTGAAGATGGTCAGGCATAACAGACAAAATCTATAGAGAGTAAATTATGGAAGACAGAGTCGTATTCTTGCCAATTAAAATTGTAAGAAGAATGTTGTCGAGTTCATATATGTCTCCCGACAGAAATAAATACTCTAGCCACGAGATAAATCGTTGAAATTTTGTAGAGATTTGATTCCCTGTGTATATGTTATAGGCATGTAATTGTTCCAGTTGACAGTGATAGGTATATGGTTTGTCATATATATGTATGTAGAGTTTTGTACGGTGTGGCACATGCGAGTCTTCTTTCGTACCCATACCATACATTACCTCTCCATAACACTCTAATCCTTCAGTACTGATAAAACCGATATAATCTTAGATGAATTCCTTAGATATGGCAGAAATAATTTTTCTCCCATTCCTGTCAATCAAACCTCTCCACTGTTGGGTTAACAAGAGACCTACCTTTTTATAAACCCACGGTCATTATGTATACTTCTCTCCCCGAATCTCAATATAGCTCGGCCTGATGTGGAAGTGAGATTTGTCTGTATGTATCGGAACACTAAAAATGATGTATCCCGCTAAATCAGGAACCATCTACAGCATACAAGTGACTCGGAGTCAAGATTTTTTAGTTTTAATATGTAACGACATGTTATGATGTGGTTTAGTAGATCTTAATATAGCACACTTTCGTCATCATTGAGATGCTGTCAGGTGAACTTTACCTTAGCCATGGTTACAAATATTTATTGTGTGCATCACCAGATATTTCAGTCTTTCTATTTTGTGTTACAGGGTTCTGAATGTAGTTTGGTAATTTACTCCTTGGTATGAATAATAATTTTTCGCTTTTTTTATGACATCTATGATTTGTTGAATTAGTGAGTATGGGCTGTTCATGTAATATTTTCTTTAGTTAGATGGTACAAACAATGATCACATGTGACGTCCTGGTTAAAGAGAGTTATCCTCCCTTTGATCTGTCGTCTAGTTACATCAACATCATTAAGAAAATATAATCTGATATTAACTGTAAGAGGATTACATATATATTTGATCTGACTAATTTTTAAGACAATTAGAAGCATTAATTGAGTCAAGACCTTTTTTCTTTCAATGTTAACGACAATGACTGGTCTGTGTAAAAAGAATTAATCTTACATTACATTGAATCTGACCTTCAAATATGAAGGGATTTAGAGCTATATGGAAGGGAAATTTATAATGCTAATCTGATTAAATCTTCAAATGACCATTAAAAGATAAGAGGATATTTCCTTGTAGATCTGACGTCTGGATTGTGAAATGATTAAACTTATTATCAGCTACAGAATGTCATGCTGATCACTGTGTGTTCCATATGTGTCTGCAAATTAAGACTTATAAAAGAGACACCTGTCTATAAAGTCTGTCTATACAGAGACACCTGTCTATAAAATCTGTCTATAAAGTCTGTCTTTAAAGAGACACCTGTCTATAAAGTCTGTCTGTACAAAGACACCTGTCTATAAAGTCTGTCTGTACAAAGATACCTGTCTATAAAGTCTGTCTGTACAAAGATACCTGTCTATAAAGTCTGTCTGTACAAAGATACCTGTCTATAAAGTCTGTCTGTACAAAGACACCTGTCTATAAAGTCTGTCTGTACAAAGATACCTGTCTATAAAGTCTGTCTGTACAAAGATACCTGTCTATAAAGTCTGTCTGTACAAAGATACCTTTCTATAAAGTCTGTCTGTACAAAGATACCTGTCTATAAAGTCTGTCTGTACAAAGATACCTTTCTATAAAGTCTGTCTGTACAAAGATACCTGTCTATAAAGTATGTCTTTAAAGAGACACCTGTCTATAAAGTCTGTCTGTACAAAGATACCTGTCTATAAAGTATGTCTTTAAAGAGACACCTGTCTATAAAGTCTGTCTGTACATAGATACCTTTCTATAAAGTATGTCTGTAAAGAGACACCTGTCTATAAAGTCTGTCTGTACAAAGATACCTTTCTATAAAGTATGTCTTTAAAGAGACACCTGTCTATAAAGTCTGTCTGTACATAGATACCTTTCTATAAAGTATGTCTGTAAAGAGACACCTGTCTATAAAGTCTGTCTGTACATAGATACCTTTCTATAAAGTATGTCTTTAAAGAGACACCTGTCTATAAAGTCTGTCTGTACATAGATACCTTTCTATAAAGTATGTCTGTAAAGAGACACCTGTCTATAAAGTCTGTCTGTACATAGATACCTTTCTATAAAGTATGTCTTTAAAGAGACACCTGTCTATAAAGTCTGTCTGTACATAGATACCTTTCTATAAAGTATGTCTGTAAAGAGACACCTGTCTATAAAGTCTGTCTGTACATAGATACCTTTCTATAAAGTATGTCTGTAAAGAGACACCTGTCTTTAAATTCTGTCGATAAGAGAAACCATTCTATAAAGAGACAGCTTCACATTGTCTGTCTTTCATGAATACTAGAACCTCTTTATCTTGCTCTTTGTCTTTCTTACCTATTACACTATATTTACCATTGCATGACATTGCCTCTATATAACTGTACCAAATTCAGTTGGCATTCATAATGCCATACCTGCCATTGACTGATTGTTGACATCATTATTATGACGTCATCATTTTTACGTTGGATACAGTCTGTACAACTGACCATCCCCGGGCAATAGCTGTTGAACAAGCATACATCATAGATACATTATTTGAGCTAAATGCCAAGAAATGAAAAATGTAATTGAAAGTTTTATGAAATGAACAGATTCTTAAAATGGTTAATACAAGTATTGGATTGTTTTAGTTTTATTCATAGGCATTATGAATGTCAACCACACAAAAGCAAATCCTACCTGAAGTGCAAGCGCTCTTCATTGAATTTGCCTTTGCCTAGTTGGCATTCATATTTCCTATGAATGGTAACTGAAAGCTGTACAATGCTTAACTAAATTGCTGTATATCAAATCTCCACTACAATTTCTTCTATAAGCATTACCAGAATAAATTGCATTCATAAGGCTGTGAACCCAGCTTGAGGGTCATTTTGTAGATTCTCCCAGGCCAACTTGCATAATTTGAGAAAACCATTAGAAGCAAAATGTTTGGTGATATTGGGCTTTCTTTGCATTGATGACCCAGCCACTTCAATATCGAAAATATGAGAGAATGTTTGGATCATGGATCTTTCAAGTTTCAGAATGTAAATTGTATATGTATTGAACTGCATTATTGAAAAATGCTGTTCATTCCTTACATATTGCAGATTTAAATGTAGATGGGTCTAATATCCAAACTTTTCAGTGTAATATGCACAGGCCAGAAAATCTAGTTGTTAGGCCATGTCATCTTGGGTATAGTTTTGTGTGAGGGCTGCCCAAACAGGAACCCTCGCATCGATATGACCCAGGAACAAACCGCCTTATAGGTCTGCCCCAATAAACACACACACATAAAGTGCTTCCATATGATTCTCATTGAGTGCTGAATGTGGATTTTTTTTATCCATTTTGTTTCCATTATAATTTTGTAAGTTTTATAGAATGTGCAGACGGCGCTGTCTAATCCATCATGTTTAGTTCTACAGATATATTGTGTCACACGGCATGTTGTAAATGTTCCTCTTGTGGAATTGCTGGTAAAAAAACTCGTTTCCAGTCCCGTACATACAGATGAGAGCTAGCTGCCTACTGCACCAGAGAGGTGGGCCGAGGGAAGTGGCCCTCATCAACAGCTCAGATTCTCATGTGTTTTCTTTAAATTTCACGTTGATTTGACTTAATATTGGGACTACTTCCTGCTATCAAATTTTAATATGTCATTTTAAATATGACATGCTCAGCAGGAGTTTACAGAATTCAAATATTAATGCAAGATTTCTCCCGGTGGTTTTTATGACCCTTCATGATAAGAGTTTCAACGAGAAAAGGTCACTGACAAGGTCGAAGCCCTTTTCTTTGTCAGAAAGGATTAAGCTAAGCATGGTTTATATTATCTTCATATCAACTTCAAAGAATGGCTATTTTTTGGTGTTGAATTGTGCGGGCTTTTTTTATAGTTTTATAACAGATTCCCGTGTCTCCTTAGGAAGTTAATGGTTGGCTATTTAGCAAGGTCTGACATGTACTGTTGCCATGGTCCGTGGTCCGTACTTGTGGTGTATTATCTGTAGGTCAGGTATCTCTCGTTAACACAAGTTTTTCCTTGTTTTCATAGATTTGTTGTTTCTTTGTCTAATACATATAATTTTTTGGTACTTTTAGCTCCCCCCCCCCCCCCCCCCCCAAAAAAAAAAATTGATGTATATTTAGCGGGACAGTGATATTATGATTAACTGAAGGTTTCAAGGTGTTATCTTCGCTTTATTTAAGGATTGAATGTTGCTGTGGTTGATGATGTTTGATTTTATTGAAGAGTTCATAATACTTGTGCTGAATTTGTTTCAAAACCCAATTCAATTCATCACCCCATGATATTGACCAAAGCAAGATGTTAACTTTGTATTTCATTCAGCGTGTGTTTTACAATAAGTACAACTTGTGAATGAACATATTTTTAAGATAAATAGAACCTACAAAGTTTAGAACCTAGGAAGTATAGACCCTGCAAAATTTAAAACCTACAAAGTTTAGAACCTACAAAGTTTAAAACCTACGAAGTTTAGAACCTACAAAGTTTAGAACCTACGAAGTTTAAAACCTACTAAGTTTAAAACCTAAGAAGTTTAGAACCTACAAAGGTTAGAACTTACGAAGTTTAGAACCTACGAAGTTAAGAACCTACAAAGTTTAGAACCTTCGAAGTTTAAAACCTACAAAGATTAGAATCTACAAAGTTTAAAACCTACAAAATTTAAAATCTACAAAGTTTAGAAACTAAGAAGTTTAGAATCTACAAAGTTTAAAACCTACAAAGTTTAAAACCTATGAAGTTCATTCAATTATTTTCCCCAGGTCCTGGAACTTATGCAAGTGTACACATTGATTTATGTAAATCAATTATAACGTTAAGGAACCATTATAAAAATACAGCCAAATTATGTAGCAACAAAACACAAAAGTATATTTTGTCAAATTTGTTGACATGTCATCACAGGAGAGTTAAATGTTTAGATGTGATGCACTGACTCAGCTGCACATGACAGCAGCCATATTTTTACTGGCTCAAAGTGGAAAGCCGCTAAATTTCGAGGTTCTGAAATATGAAGTTGCAGTGAATGAATAAATAAGACTTTATACATCAATGACAACGCTGTAGGAATATGATTGAGTTCTCCTTGAGGAGTGATTGAGTACCTTACCCAGCCGCCTCCATTAAAACATCCAAAGGTAGATGGGGCAAATACCTAGGGCTAATGAAGATTGTGTTCATTCCTTCATACACCCTGTTTACGCTCGCTGTTGAGGTAAACATCTTGGTATCAAGTACATTGTATTGTGTTGATGAAATATTGTTCAAATAATGCTGTTATCAATACTGTATCTTTTTTCTTGTAATGAACATCAGTGAACACTAAATTTTTACTCCGTTTCTGTCTGAACAGAATATCCCTGGAACCGTATGCTTTAGTGGGTTGACGGAGAATCATCTTTTTACACTGTTTTTATTGTCTAAAAAGTTTTAATGAAATCAATTTAAAGAGATTAAGTTTAAATACTCAGTATTGCTAGAGACCAACCAAACTAAAGGCTGGTTAGTATATTAAAGATTTTGTTTGAAATCATACAGATATTTATACAGTGGGACCTGGAAAAAGTCTAACTATATAGGTGTCCAGATTGTACAGGTTCATTTTACATCAAAAGTTTCTTGATTGTGCATGTTTTGGAGTTGAGCTAGAACGGGTACAGAGGTACAATGAAACACTTTTGGCTGCTACTATTGTCTACCAGAACATCTGTGTTTCCATGATGCTGCCCCTCTAAGTGTGGAACATAATTGTCAAATTAAATGGAATACATCTCGGGTAATGTTCTGTATAAAACAAACACTATAATCGTGAGTTTTTTGGAGGGTGTATATAAAATTAGTTTGAGATGGAGAGCATTACGTCTGAAAAGAGTTATATTAATGCATTACACAGTGGTAGACCCTATTACAGAACAATGTTGGAATGTGCTATATAGATTTAGATTTTTATTATATTTACAGTTACCGACCGAGAATTAATGAAATAATGAATTAATGGAAGGAAAGTATTCGTATAAATGGATGTTGAGGAGAGCAGCCAGTGGCTTTAATCAGAATTAATTTGTTTGCCTGTTAATGTCATAAAGTGTGGTATGTAGAAGACCTTGCTCATTGTACTTACGTTAGTAAGAAACGGCAACACTCAGACACCCGGGAGGACCCCGCGGTACTGCCAGGCCAGAAGAGGGCCAGGCGAAGAGGGCCAGGCGGCAGATCAAAGTTGGGGAAATGTGGAATAATTACTTATAAGATGATGAGGGTTCATTTCTGCCAGTAATATCATAACTATGATTGTACAAGTTAATATCAAGGCTATTTCGATGTCTACAGAAAACTCATCTGTAGAGCTTCCATCTCGCCTGGAACTGGCGAAGGTCTGATGCATAGTTAATGTAGAATAATTGATGATAACACAATGAGTTGATCTTATTAAGTTAATACTTGGAGTTAGATTGGGATTAGTTAATACCCTGAAGAGTAAATTACTGACTCTCAGGAGGAGTATCAGAAAGACCCCTTGATAGTATTAACAATCAAACTTGGATTAGAACCCCATGGTAACACTGGGAGTGTGAGGGTGGTGAGGAGGCCCCAAGTCAGGTCCTTCTTCCCACACATTACCAGGCTGGAGATGAAGTCCAATGTATGATCATGTAAATTTACTGTCTTATGAGATCCCATTGTACATCTAGGGGGAGTTTGGGTTTTAGTGTGAGGGTGGGGGACGGAAAGGGGTTACCCCTGTATAATGGAAACTTGTAGTAAAACTGTGAGGGTGGGGTTGTGAATCCCCTGTATTATGTAACCTTGCAGTAAAACTTTAAGGATGGGGTTGGGGGCCCCAATATCCTAAGGTATGTCAGTTTTTCAGTGAATAAAGTTATTGATATACCCTGGTATTGTCATTACTGTTGGAATGAATGGGGGACGATGAGGACAAAGGGGGGGGGGGGGGGGGGAGGTGTCAGACGGGCGTGAAATAAATCAAACTAGGAACCATCATCAGCTCAATAGTCTCCTCTGACCGGGACAGACAGTCTGACCATGCTCTGACCCAGCATCAGAAGTTCAGGCATAGCTCCCCCAACCAATGGCATTTATAGTTTGTTATTATAAATGTATGCATTTGTCATTAAATCGAAACAGATTATATTTTCCTTGGTCTTGGCCCAATATTGTTTCCTTATTTACAGATATAGGGGATGCAGGTATAGGGGAGGCTGCTCTGAGATATAATTAGTATGTGTGTTTTCCTGTTCCCAAAAGGTCTTCATTAATTTTCTTAATCACTTGCAGCAAGGATAAATTTTATCGTTAAATAAATTAAATTGAATGCGGGCACGTTGTGCGAGTTGATTAATTTGTCACTACTCTTTTTTATTAATTAATGTTAATTTCTTTAGATGCGAAAAAATGTCACTCTAATTAAGCAATCCCACTTTATATGCATTGTCTAATTTATCTCTGTTAGTATTAAGCAACTGGTTTCATTTCGGCATCAGAATCCCGGAGAATAAAAACCGTCATCACTGTATCACAACCCAGTGTTGCTTCTGCTGATTAAATTAAAATGGCCTCTTAAAATTTCATTTATTTTCTCATCATAGTGAATTGATAAGAAGCAGTATTATTGATTGAGATACTGTAGAATCTGAAACTGTAATGTTGTGATACCCAGCTATAGGTATAAGGGAGAACAATCTCACAGGTAGCATGCTCAAGTACATCAGGATACTGTAAAACTGGAAATGTTCGCCTTCGTTTTATTTTCGCCCAATAATGGAAGGGTAAATTTAGGACAAGGTGAATATGTGTCCAGAAACTGGCTTGTATCTCATATTACATGTACAATGAGGAAGGGCAAATTCAAATCTTTTCATGAGAGGGTAAAATAAAGACAGGGCGACAATTTCCCGTTTTACAGTATGTTTATAAATGACTTTGTTTTGTAAAAGATGTGCATTGATTAGGTTGCCTAACATTAGTCTCATCTGTAATGAATGTCCTTTTAGCTCAGCAGTAGAGCATCCGGTCTGGAGTCAAGGGTCATGGATTTGAGCCCTAGCCACGGCACTATCACTTTTCCTTGTCTTATTACAGTTTCATACACCAAGCTTACATCAGTATTTGATACTGTGTTTTGTATGTCAGTAGAAGCAATAAATGTCTTCTGAGCAAAAAGTGTATTTGGGAAGGAAATTATGCATAATGAAACCTGGATTCTAAACTAGAACCTCCAAATTCTATAGAACGTAATATGATGTCTCACTATTGATACTTCAATGTGGGAATAACCCGAACCCTAACTTCCTGTTACCAGAGGTTATCTGATTGTGGGAGTAAAATGACTTTCTGTTATCAGGGGATATCTGATTGTGGGAGTAAAAGTGACTTCCTGTTACCAGGGGATATCTGATTGTGGGAATAAAAGTGACTTCCTGTTACCAGGGGATATCTGATTGTGGGAGTAAAAGTGACTTCCTGTTACCAGGGGATATCTGATTGTGGGAGTAAAAGTGACTTCTTGTTACCAGAGGATATCTGATTGTGGGAGTAAAATTGACTTCATGTTACCAGGGGATATCTGATTGTGGGAATAAAAGTGACTTCCTGTTACCAAGGGATATCTGATTGTGGGAGTAAAAGTGACTTCCTGTTACCAGGGGATATCTGATTGTGGGAGTAAAAGTGACTTCCTGGTATTAGGGGATATCTGATTGTGGGAGTAAAAGTGACTTCCTGTTACCAGGGGATATGTATCTGATTGTGGGAGTAAAAGTGACTTCCTGTTACCAGGGGATATGTATCTGATTGTGTGAGTAAAAGTGACTTCCTGTTATTAGGGGATATCTGATTGTGGAAGTAAAAGTGACTTCATGTTACCAGGGGATATCTGATTGTGGGAGTAAAAGTGACTTCCTGTTATTAGGGGATATCTGATTGTGGGAGTAAAAGTGACTTCCTGTTACCAGGGGATATGTATCTGATTGTGGGAGTAAAAGTGACTTCCTGTTACCAGGGGATATGTATCTGATTGTGTGAGTAAAAGTGACTTCCTGTTATTAGGGGATATCTGATTGTGGGAGTAAAAGTGACTTCCTGTTACCAGGTGATATGTATCTGATTGTGGGAGTAAAAGTGACTTCCTGTTACCAGGGGATATGTATCTGATTGTGGGAGTAAAAGTGACTTCCTGTTTTCAGGGGATATCTGATTGTGGGAGTAAAAGTGACTTCCTGTAATGAGGGGATGTCTGATTGTGGGAGTAAAAAAGACTTCCTGTTATAAGTTGATATCTAATTTTTGGAATAAAAGTGACTTCCTGTTATCAGGGGATATCTGATTGCGGGAGTAAAAGTGACTTCCTGTTTTCAGGGGTTATCTGAATGTGGGAGTAAAAGTGACTTCCTGTTTTCAAGGGGATATATTTCAATGAAGGAAAAATAATGACGTCCTGTGTACCTTGAGATGTTTTGTTGAAGGAGTTATACCAACTTCCTGTACGTGGGGATGTCTTGTTGAAGGAGTTATACCGTCTTCCTGTACCTGGGGATGTTTGGGTGAAGGAGTTGGACAAACTTGCTGTATCTAGGGTTGTCTTGTTGAAGGAGTTATGCCAACTTCCTGTATCTGGGGATGTTTTGGTGAAGGAGTTGGACAAACTTGCTGTATCTAGGGTTGTCTTGTTGAAGGAGTTATACCAACTTCCTGTCCCTAGGGGTGTCTTGGTGAAGGAGTTGGACCAACTTCCTGTATCTAGGGTTGTCTTGTTGAAGGAGTTGGACCAACTTCCTGTATCTAGGGTTGTCTTGTTGAAGGAGTTGGACCAACTTCCTATATCTAGGGTTGTCTTGTTGAAGGAGTTGGACCAACTTCCTGTCCCTAGGGGTGTCTTGGTGAAGGAGTTGGACCAACTTCCTGTATCTGGGGATGTCTTGTTGAAGGAGTTGGACCAACTTCCTGTCCCTGGGGATGTCTTGTTGAAGGAGTTGGACCAACTTCCTGTACCTGGGGATGTATTGTTGTAGCTAGGAGCTCGAGTTAGACCAATTTGCTGTCCCTGGGGGTATATCATTGTTGACTTTTTTTTAAAGATCAAAAGTATAAGTTAAGGTTAAAATTTGCCAAAAAGATGCATTATATATTCAAAACTATGATTTTTTTTCTCAGAAAATGTAATGCTAGCAGCTATTTGTTTAACTCTGACTGAAAATAGAAAACAATACAATTAACATTTCTTTTCAATTTGTTAATGTAGTTTTCTATCCCAACTTGTCTGGGTCCCATTTTCATACTACAGGCATCGCAAACAGCATCGATACATCACGAGTTAGAAGTGCTTTTAACCCATACAGATGTGGTGTGCTCCAGATCAGAATGGGATGTGATTGCCAGTGTGGTATATAGCAAATAATGCAATTATATGTGGCATCTCTGGCCTCTTATGTATGTTCTTAAAAATTGTCGCTGTTTTTACAAAACACGCCCTCAAAAATTCACTTAGTAGATTATGATGAGCTGGTGGTGATGGGCGGTTGATGGAAGCGCCTAGTAAGTTAGGGTGCTCTGTAATCGGTGTATCTGTCTCCGCTCCCTCTCAATATTCACAAAAATTTAATTAGAAATAGGGTAAGACTGCAGAGAAAAAATGTTTGTTTTTTGTAAAGTGATTGTGTTTCAGGAGAGAGTGTCAGCCTGCGTTGTGTGAGGATCAGCTGGTTCCAGGGGTGGTGACAATTTAACACCGAGTTCTGGTTGAGTAAATCCGTATCTGATACAAGCTCTGATAATGGCCATGTTGTTTTGGCTGGGGCTAGCTCTACCTTATCTTTAGACTCAATCTTTCTTTACAACAGGAAGTGTAGGACAGAAATATTTTTACCATTTCCTTCTAATTCACATTTGTCATACATCATTCAAATCTCAATTTTAATGATTTAACTCACTTGCACATAGATGGTATCAGTTTGAGACGTTTGTTACTAGGGGAAATGCTCTGTTTCTGTGTGTCGGGAGGAGGAAGAGGGGGAGAAATGTTAAACATATACATTTATCTACTGATTACAATACAGAAACACAGCTACACACAATTTAATAAATTCTACTGTATCAGTATCTACAGAAATGTCTTTGTTGTCGGAACAGTTACTTTGGGCATTAGAGATTTGACCTGAATCCGTATCCTTCCAGTGGCCATCTTGAGGAAGTGACCTTGATACTTAGAAACGACCTTGTAATGATACTGCCGCCTGGCAATGTCGTATTGTTTAATTATTTTCTGATGGTGGATTTTATTGTGCAGGTATCAATAACAGTATTCCAAGTTTGACTGAAAGCTTTGTGACCTTTCTGTGACCTTGAGATTTCAGCCACACTAAAAATGTCAACATGACAACTCTTCAAGATCTGGTATATAACTGTTCACTGTAAAAGGGTAAGAAAAATCAACTCTGCTCAAGTTTAAACATTTTTGATTTGAAGAAGTATTACAAGAGGGACAGACAAAACATTTTTCCGACTATTAGTTTCTAATGACTGGTAAAAGGTTAAATGTCAGAAAGTTGGTGACTATACAATAAATTTGAAGTAATTTGATAATCCAAATATTGTCATTAAGCTGATATCCACTTTAATGAAACAATCTTTGCAGAATTACAAATAAAACGCTAAATACTAAAACAAAGAGCAGCTAAACTGGTCTGAAGCATCCTGAGGAAGTCAGTGATCCAAAGCGTTTACTTTCGGGTTGGGTAAAAACACATCTAAGTATCATGGAACACATTAAGACAAATTTTATATTATTCTCAAGATAATTTGTTTGTATATGTTAGAAAGGATTATGACAATTGGTTTTACAAGCTATATATTGAATACCTTTGTCATTCTTTTTTAAAATCAACAAAAAAATCCAACAAAAAATTTAAAACAGAATATGTTGTAATGGTTGTACTTAGGATATTGTAACAGGGATTTCAGCTGTGTTATCTACGTATACATCTCTGGTTAAGTTTGATTTACACCTACCAATGTTGTAAATCAGGTGTCCTGACCTCAGACACACCATGATCTAGTGTATCCCTCCCTACAAGCCTTCCTCTTGTCTCCTCCCAAAACTCACTATTGCCTTAAACTATTCAAGGGAGGTAATTTATGTTGTGGAACAGACTTATAAAGCAGAAGGCAATGGCATTGGCGCGACAGACCCAGTGATATCTAAGTACAATGGTTAGCTGTCATTGTTACCAGTCACCTGACATGATCTACTATTGTCTAAATATGTGTTTGTTCACGTTTTGTGGCCTGGACCTGCATTTAAACAAGAAGTGCTTCTATTGGGTTTCATTTTTCTCCTGATATACATGCATGTGTCGGATTTGGGAAAGGATTTATTGTGGAAAGAAAATATCTACCCTGAAAAGTAATTTATTTAAAACAAAAATAATGTTTTCAGGTCAAAATTTACTGCCATAAGGAAATACTAGGTAAATAACTGGTGGGAGATAGAGAGACTTTGGTTGTTAGTATAACTTCGTATGTAACTAGTGAGAGAAAGGCTGACACGGTCTTGGGGTATTCAGTGGATGGACTTAAGTAGACCCTGATTAGTGCTTGTGTTCACTCTTTGATAATGACCAAACCCTCTAACATCCCCAAGTTACAGTTGTCTTGCAGATCTAATTTTGAACCACTTTATTAATACTGCTGTTTCGTTACAAATTCTGCGTCTGTAGATCCATGTCTATTTAGATCAGGAGGATGTTTCTGTCCTGTGAATGCACAGTTTATGAGATTGTGCTAGAGGTCACCATTGGTCCGTATGATGATGGTATGTAAGTCCAGTTTCATGAAGAGACTAATAGGTTACAGGTAAAAACAAATAGCTTTTCCCTTGTAGTGAGTACCAACAACCGGCCTTTAGTATGGGTCGACCTCTTCAGATCACTTAAGGATGTCTCAAGAATCCAGGGGAAAACCCTGTTGTGAGTCCACTTGTTTATGATGAATGGTCTTCAGGTAATGGTGGACTCTTGTCAGAATAGTCACCTGGAGGTCCGTTAAGTAAGGTCTTTGCTATGTTTGAATATAAAGAAACAGTAAATGTGATATTGTTATTCAGTGTCACAGAGAAGTTTGTTCTTCATTAACTGTATACATATCTCTTGACAAAAAAATATGAGACATGCACATACAAAAAATAGACCTCTTGATCCACTAAAATGCTTGTTTTGTATTATCAGAAGCTTTTAAATGATCTACATTAATTACCAAACTAGTATACAAACTGATGAAGTTAAGAAAATGGTTCGGGTGAATGGTACTGCAGTGGGACTGTAAACTGTACCAGCACCAATGACTGTTTGCAGTACATCTGTAGGTCAGTGGAGGTCATTAGAGGTCAAACAACCTCTATCTGGTGACATTATAATAGATAATACTAGTTTATATACAAATGTTATCTGCCCATCATTGTTGTATATAGAAGTAATGATTGGACTGTCTGGGGCAGACACTGACTATTTGTCACGACTCTATGGAGCACGCTACTTTAGTACCCTCGCTGCCATCGTCCAACTTGGCCTCTTCTGTCCTCTTTTCCATGGAGACAAGCCTCTTGGTGAACATGATCTCAACACCATCTTAAACAAGCTAACAAAAAAGTTCTCAATTGAACAAATAATTTTATGGAAAGGAGGATAAAATCAAATGAAATGATTTTGGTGTAAATGTTAGGCATTTCATAATGTATATTGGTGTTAAAATTTCAACACCCAAGTTCTGAATAGGAAGTATTCTTTCTAAAAGTATTTGATGAAATTTAGATTGAGGCTTACATTAATCACAAATTAAGAATGAAGATTAATCATCAAATAAGGAAACATTAAAATAGGTAACTAAATCATCCGGAACTATTTACATAAAGAAGGAACCATACATTAGAGAGAAGTTTTTAACAGCCCTTTCAGTTTCTATCAAAATAGTGAAGCATCAAATTGTTACTTAAAAACTTGAAAAATCTGTGTCTGTCTGGATTAGAAATAAAGTTTTATAAAGAAACCTGTTGGGAGATTGAGACTAGAACAACTTTGTCCCTGGCTGGTTAAGATGGGGGGTGTTTTTTATTGGGAGTACCAATAATTTCCTGTGGGTAAACCGGTTATAGAGATTAATGATGAGTGGTGATGAGGTTCCTCTAGAGGCTTACCTTTGCCTGCGTCTCCCACTAATTGTAACAAATGTTTACAGATACTATCGGTTGGTCAGACATTCGCCTGGTCTAGTCAGACACTCTCACACAATATCTAATCAGGGTTGTAGTTAGCTATTGTGTGGACTGGCTTCGCAATTGTCTCTGATAGGTTGGGGATTACTGAGCTAACCGTCCTCATCTTGTATGTATACATGTCTGTCTGCCCAACAAAACTTTTCATTTTTATTAATAGACCCCTTGAAAAATGGCATAGGCTGTTTGGTATGAGTTTGTAATTATTTCTGTTATCACCGAGTATTTTATAGGCAGAGCTAAGGAAATAGCGGCTCTAACAGTCAATTTGACATGGAGTCTGTACCATCGACAGCCCTTTTTATTAGACAAATGTTGTCCTAAAATTTTGTGTGGAATTTGCTGTAATTATTTTTTTCCCCATCATTCCAATTGCATTCATCTGTCCAACTACATACGAAAATATAAAAGATAGAAAAAGTCATAAATATTTTAGTTGGAACATTGATAATATGTACTTTGAAAGGTGCCGAACATGGACAGTGGAGACAAAATGTGGATTGTATCAAAAAAATGGCTGTTTATGTTGGATATAGCTTGGTGATTGGAAATCTTATACAGCTTTAATCAGCCTATCATCAATGGAGCTGTACAATTCATCTATATGACCAACAATTACAGATATATAGATAGCACACTAACCATTTCCTGTCTGGCCAGTACGGAAAAGCTGAAGACTTTGATTTCGTCAGCGCAATACCGTTTTACATTTCTGATTTAATTAGATATAAAGGTTCTTCATTCTAATACCAGTTTAGATTTTTAATAAAATGTTATGTGTGCGAATTTGTATACTTATAAAACTATCAGTTTTACATTAAGATATGTTATATTTCAGGTGATTCAAGACAGATTGAGGATTATACAATATATTATTGATATTTATTTGAAGTTCGATAAAAAACAACCATCATAAGATCTCCCAAACTTAGAGTTACTGGATTGTCTTTTACCTTTTACCTATCAAAAGACAAAAGGCGACTAGGTGTTCTTAATCCATATTGATTCTGGGGTGTAAAGTGGACCAAGGGGGGGGGGGACTGTTAACACTCGGGTAGGGAGGGGGAGGAGAAGGAGGAACATTTGTAGAGGGGATTAGAGGCCGACCTCTCCTCACATTTACTGATTACTTTAGCCTGCGTTTTTTATCACCCTGGTATACAGTTTCTCTCATTCGGGATATACGGCCATACCCTGTTTAAATATTTGTAAATGATCTTTTGTTGATTTTCCTGTGTAATTTGTGATTGTAATTGCCCCGGTGTCAGTGCCAATCACAAGTCAGAATTCCCCACACATTTCTGGCCGTTGATTAATGGCCGAGAGAAAATGAAACTGAATGTATGGTCATATATCGGCTTTCCTCCATCCATCACTGGCATTATACACACTAATATGCTATGTCTATCAATGGGTCACACTTTTACCGACTCTGTTTTATATTCTGTCTTTCAACATCAACATTGCCTTATTTTTCATTTGCCATCGATCCAGGTGTTTTCTCAATACATTATCATTTAATTAGATGGTTTAAACATATGGAAAAATGAATCAATGTTTCTGTAAGAATGAGTTTGGAATAATAAATATTCTTACAGATAAATATCGGAGCCAGTATTTGCAATACAACCATTGTGTATGTCGTGTAAGAAGTGTATATATTCTCTTGCGAATAAAAGTGTTTGAAACTGTTTAGCATTAAATAAACTAAATTTCTGAAATAAAATTTTACCTCGCGCAAAAAACTTCCTACAATAAAACTAAAGAAGTGATAATTCAGACCTAGGTTATATTAATAAGAAAGAAAAAAATGTTCTTATTGGTAACTGTTGGATAATTCTTAAGTATTTATATAAGTTTAAGGGAGATAACTCTAAATGAAAAATTAACGAACGATAATTATGCATTTTCTGTCTTCATGTGATTATGATTTTTTCACATAAGTTTAATTTTGCCAACAAATAGTTTTGAAGATTTACATTTCTTTATTATGAATTATTAGCTTTATTGATCAAGCTCTGAAGACTAGTCCCAGAAGTAAAGATGTTCTCTAACCTTGTGAAATGTCATGATTGTGTTACTGATCTATGTAATGATGTGCTTATGTTACAGGATTATGTACGATGTGGTGTTCCCAGTCTCTCCAGCAGTGACATCCTCCTCACAGGTAAAGTCATCATAAATAAGGTCGACTTTTATAATCTGTGATTTTGTCAAGTATTTCTTGGCTGATGCCTTCAAACTGTTCACACAATTCTTTAGTCTTAAGGGAGATAACTCTAACAACAAATAACAGATGTACTACTGTAAGGTATCATATATACTTAACTTACTTAACAGTTAAGATTTAGTTCCTATACCTGCATTTCGATGGAGCGTATATTTTGAAAGGTTGCATCATCCAGCAACGGTTTCTGTGATATAACTTGAGTTCCCTTTGGCCTATCAAGCTCAAACTTCATCCAGTGCTTTCTTCCTGAATGTCCTTTCTTGGAAGTGCTATTCAAGTCTGAAAGTCAAAGATTAAGGTCACTGTTACTATAAATAGAACTGAAGTCCATGCAAAGGTTTCTGTAAGATGAATTGTGTTCTTTTTGGCTTCTATGAATAATATTATTATTCACTTAAAAATTCAGAAAGTGTTCTGTCTCGTTTTAATCTGTCTAATATTGGGCTGATACAGGTGACAAAAAACGATTTAATGAGCACTTCATTTGGTGATTTTCTGAATTTCAATACAAACCACAGATAAGTTATTAAGATCGTTTATAGCCTTCACATAAAGCCCCGGTACATGTATGATGGAAAAGGTAGTACATGATTTATTAAATCACAGTTATAATTTTTGTAAGGTACCCTGTATCATGAGAAATTAACCCTATTTAGTGTTCTGATGCCCTTGAGAAGTCAGACATATTTTGATGTAATCATTACAGCATTAGAATGCTGATTACAGCTTTAACAGAATATGTCCAGGTGTTCTAGGTGGTCTCACAATATTATATATAAATTTCCCCTCCAAACTTCCGTGTCACACTAGGATGATCGGCATTCAGCTTCTTTTTACACCTCATATCTTGACAAGTTTTCAAGATATGAGGTCATAAACTGTTAAAGAATGATGGAAGGTTGGTGCATTTGATATTTATATCTGTCTGACGTGCTTATCATGTGATAAAGAGCAAGTCATACTGCACATGTGAAAGGTCAAATGTCAAGGTCAAGGAGGATTAAGGTACCAAAGAAAACGAATTCAGATCAGTTTGTGGGAGTCAAAAAGTGTTGACTGCAACTGAATGACAGATTTGTGATCACTGTTAATCTTAGTCAAGGTCAGTTATATTTACGGTAATTAAACATTTGTGATCACTATTTAATGTGTCAAGGTCGGGGCTGCTTCTACTAAATGACCAGACTAGGATCACTATTATTTTTGTCAACATGATCTTACATTATATAACAAGTTTGTGACCACTATCTTTGCCAAGGTCAAGACACTTCAAATTGATTACAAATTAGGTTCACTGTTGTGCATGTCAAGGTCGGAGTTGCTTCAGCTTAATGATAGAAGTAAGGATCACTATTATTTTTGTCAGCATTAATTGGTGTCTCCTTTACTTGATAACAATATCAGAGTCACTGGTGTATATTAGTTTTAACTACAGCATTTGTAATGGTGTGATAGTGTTTCTACCACAATACCCTGTGTTATTCCACTCTCAGACCATTGTATAAACACGTTGACTGTTGGATAAATATATGTTATATACCACTTGTGGAATATGACCTTCCGGACTTTTGATTGGTTAGGAAGCTGAACTTTGACTGGAAATCATGTGGTTCAATGCAACGTGCTGATTGTTGACATCGTCATTGATTGTTGATGACCATCGTCATGATTGTTGATGGCGGAATATATACAAGATGATGTGTTTTTTCGCTTAAATATTCTGTGGTTCACTGATACTGCCGACTTAATAGTCGTAGAATAGTGGTAGAAACTCTCCTTAATTACTTTTTAAAAGTTATAAAAGACACTCGCTAAAGCTTGTGTCTTTTGTAATTTTAAAAAAATAATTAATTCTTGTGAAATAAATTCCATATCCATCAACCACTCGTTGTGTAACCTCTATATAAGTTAAAAGTCGAGTCAGTGTCATTGTGTCCCCCTGTAGTGTCAACATATACCGGGATAAGTCTGTGTGATATAGCATG
This sequence comes from Mimachlamys varia, assembly GCA_947623455.1. Taxonomy (NCBI): domain Eukaryota; kingdom Metazoa; phylum Mollusca; class Bivalvia; order Pectinida; family Pectinidae; genus Mimachlamys; species Mimachlamys varia. Next base: position 8,662,180 of record OX392535.1, read on the forward strand.
CTGGTTTATATGATTGTTTTTATTAAGTGAAGGAAATAGCACTATGACAGACCATAAATATTTGTTTGACAAATAATTAAAAAACTCGGATTATTTCAACCAAATGTCAAATGTTCTGTTTTCATTGTGATTTTAATTATATTTTTCGGAATTCCAAATTTACACATGATATTGAATTTGTTTTATTCAGGTTCATATGACCACAAGGTGAAAATGTACGACACTCGTATCGCGGACAGCGTGCTGACTGTGGATCACGGACATCCTGTAGAAGATGTTCTCATGTTTCCTACTGGCGGAATCTTCATTTCAGCAGGTAACCCATCATGCATTCAAAAATTAATTAAAATTATTGACAAGGCTACTAAGATCAACAGGAAACCATTCACATTGCAGAACTTCGTCAAAGTGTGAATTAGATGTAATAACATGTTGGGTCCCCCAGATACTGTCCAAGTTCAGACAGAAATATCCAACATCTCATGATAAGGAAAACAGCGATTTGAGTTGGTAAGTTAATCGAGAGCCTGTTCTTCATCACTTACACAATTATAATATAATTAAAGTACATCGCACACCAAGAATTTGATCCAATTTTGTCATAAAGTAGTTCTGGGCCAGTATTGAATTTTATATCATGTAAATATATTTGTGGGAAAGTAAAAGATTTAGAGAAAAAAATAGTTTAGGGTTACCTTTCTATGTTATATGTGTTGTTAGTTGTATTTTTTTCTTATCGGCTAAATCTGATGTCTATGCCATACCAAGATGGTGTTGCCATTTAACACACATGGGGGAGGGAGGGGGAGGTAAGGAGGGGAGAGAGATCTGCCTTCTGTACTGGCGAGTTGATCACAGTGATGAGGTTTTTTGATATAAGACATCAACATAGATAATAAAATGGGGATAAAAATGTCCGCCTTCATTAGCAACCGCCCAACAGTAGGGGACAAAAAACTACATTTCATGACAAAGAATCAATGATCCGTGACGGTAACCCTGCAAAACGAAACAAGGAGTTTTTGTTTTATTAGAATTTAGTTGCAAACATAAGAATAAAAAAGGTTTGCATTGACAAACACATCTCTGACATGTCCTAACATTGTACCACATCCATCCATTACCACGGGGAATTTGACTCGCTTTCAGCTGGGTTTTGGTGTATGGTAATGTCAAAAATGTGGAACTCCAAATAATGCGAACTACATATCATTGAAGCATGAAATTGCCATAGGTCTCCCAGCAGTAGCCCTGCCGTGATTGGTGTCAGAAATTCCTATTTATCTCCGCAAAATTGCAACCAAATATTCATACATTCATATTTTGAAATAATCTGTGAGGTATAGAACATAAACATTAATGCTAATGACAATTTTATTTCATCTCCAGAATTCTACTCAGGGTCTGGAACTCATCAGGCCAAAAGGCACTTTGTCATACACCTTGTGTGTTACGCTTCTATTTCAGGGTTTTTTCAGATTTGATGTAACATTTCTTGCAGTAAGATTGAATGAAATATAGACTTGTGTTTTGATGTTCCATGTTCTACACCTTTGTTTTTCAGTAGTAAATCCAGTCATCTTCATTTCTTAGTAGACAATCTGTTCATTTATCAGTAGATAAAACAGTGACCTTAGTTTTTCAGTCCAACCACCTCCATTTCCTGTTATATAAATAAGTCACTTTAATTTATATAAACAAGTCACTTTAATTTGACCTTGGCTGTTATTGGAGGTTAAACAAAATAAAACCAAATTCTCAGTAGATAATCCAGCCTCAAGGCATCGTGAAGGATATGGGAGCACTTTTCTAAGACATCTCAAAGCATCATGAGAATAAAAAAAATGTGGAAATGAATGAAATATGAAATAAATAGTAAAATGATGAGATTTTATTTGAAAAGAATGCCCAAAAAATTGGAGTGGGACACAAACGGTCCAGTACAGTATATTGATGTAACACTGACGTACTTATAGATGTATATGTTCCTGCATTGAATACTAGCAACAGTCTTATTGGACTGCAAACTAAAAACCTCCAATACTGTCAGCCAAGTAAAGAGCATATTTACTGATATTTGACAACAGCTTACAATAAATTATAATTATTGTATAATTCTTATTTCTACTCTCAAACTTGGAGAGAAAATAAAAATAGTCAACATCAGCTTGTTCTAGAAGAAGCATCCCTCCCATCTAAACCTATAAAGCTAATTGACAAATTACTGTACTTTTAAATTTTCAGAAAGACACCATTGGGAAGTTGTTGTACAGTAACACTACGAGTGTATTATAAATATGTCTTTATAGTCGTCATTTGCCAGTTTATTTTTAATCAAAACAAATTTACGATAGGTTAGATAGCATTATCGTGAGAAATGACTTCAAAGTGGATCGGCAGCTCATCATATTACATATCATAATGATAAATAAGTATCGGTTTTACTTATGTTAAAGAAACATCGTTCTTATAAAAGATAAAAGTTATTTTATGAGTCTATATGAAGATGCTATCAAAGACATTAGTTATGACACACTGAGGAGTGATGACACTTTCTGTTACCAGTGGGAGAATATTTTGTCAGAAGTATCATTGATAGAAAAAAAACTTGTTTGATTACTCGGGATATGATGAATTGAGGGGGGTCAGCTGATGATTGTGTAGATGTGGTTACAGTGTTACAGTCTATATCGCAGTCCTTTATCAGTGTTCTCTATTGCCTAACAGCAGGTGCTGCCAACTTTCTCTTACACATAATAGTACATGATGTTATCAATATATATTTTTAATTTTCTGTAGCTTAATATGAATTTGTAAGTTGGTATTTTAATATCATTTATACGTTATGACAGAATCTGATGTACTTTGTGAATACGTTATTGGTATACCATGCTAGACAATATTATCAGAAATTGAAGAGTACTATAGTACCTTTCACCAACGTAATTAACCTATTTCATTTCAATCTCAATAAATTGAAACAGAAAAATGTGATGTAATACATTACTTCTAGTAGTTTTCCTTTTGATTTGGTATTGCTGAAATGAAAAAAAAATTGAAGACAAGTTTCTGTGACCTCATGAAATCTAGATCAATTGAAAATTCCTTTTAATCTGATGTCAAAAGTTAGCAAATATTTGCAAAAAAAAGAAAAGAAACAACATGCTTTTCTTAACCATTGTCTTTGTCTTTAGTACTCGGGATATGTGTATATTAGAAAACTGCTAAAATTTGTAGTTATAAGAGTCTCAAAAAAATTATGACAACACATTCCGATATATTCTTTCCATCAGAATTACAGGACATGATTGTATTTTTAGTATTGACATATGAAGAGTGTTGGCTGGTGGCCCCAGTAAGCCTGATTTGGACATGGGGGAGTCGTATAGACAAAGTTCAGAAGATTGTCCAGCTAAAGGTGTTAAGGCAAAGATTTATGATGCAAACTGGAGCGGTCAATTTTGCCTGTATTAAATCTCAATGCTGGTCTTACTTGTTGATGTACTAGTATGGTATAATCTAATAGCCAGCTAAGTAACAACCTTTGGGCCAGCCCTGGTCATCATACTGATAAATTGTTATATTGCCCACAGACTCCTGGTGTGTGTGCCGGTTCTGTCTCACTCTCAGTCTTAAATACTGACTGATGTGTCTATATCTTTGACCACAAATTTGTATCTATTGCATATTTAAGCCAAGTGGGGAACCTATCAGACTTCCAGTCAGTATAGCACTGATGTGATCTTGTGTTAGCTTTTGTGACCTATAATATATTGTGCTTCCCCCTCCAATGACAGGAGAAATGTCCTATTGGTACTGGTTCTTCTTGTTCACACACATTTGAAATTGTAATTCAGAGAAATGATTTGTGAGAAATCAGAGAAGCCACCAGGAGAACCAATTTGTCCCGCCTTTATTTAAATGTTGGACAACATTCCTGTTTAAGACTGCAATGTAAGGGTACCTTAACATTATAGAACTATGCTGCACATGCATACAGTGTGTATAATGCCGCTTCAACTTACTGTATCTCATTCAGTATTTCAATAGAGACTGTTGACATGTTCAGTTCCTGTTTGGGATAATGTGATTGTTCAGTCCTCCTTATTGTCATATTGATTCCCCTTCTGAAACAGAATCATTGAATATAATGGAATTTCATCAATTTAGCAGTGTTTATCTTTCCACTAAAATCCCTATGTATCAGGAACTGGGAGAGACAGTCAAATCCAGGTGAGAAAGCTGGGCTGGATTCATGGATCACTCATGCTTAACTATGATTCTTTGATGCGGAACTATAATGTTTTATGATAAATGTTTGAATCAAGGGATTCAGCTGATATACCGTCACCTCTGACCTCAGCTATCACAGCATCAAAGAGACCCAATCATAATCTATCTAATATCCTATTAATGGCGGATAGCATCACCAAATAAAATTTAGATACATATTGATATAGAACCTGGGAACAAGATCAGCTTCATAGACTTGGGCATATATCTGCTACATGTTGGGAAACTTTCTCCATATCTATGTAATATCTATCAATTCTTTATTGTGTATATACAGTAAAATTTAAAAGTAAAGCAACATTTCATATTTCCTTTGATATCAAATAAGATTATAAAATTTTATGTGAATAAAGATTAACTGCAGTAGGATATATTTCTTATGTGTCATTGTAATGCTTGTTTAATATTAAAAGATAACATCACAATATCAAATCAATCTGCACACAGGGTGATTATGCATCCTTTGCAGTTTCTTATTAAAGGTAGTCCTGACTAATAATAAAACATCTAATCTGTACCTGGCGTGGACAGGAACTCTCCTGATTTGGCGGGTACAAAAATGACAGAAATCCTAGTTATCCGTCCTTTTCTTTACATACTATCAACAAGGAAATCAGCTCTGCACTTTTTACGTGTTTCGAAGACTTATCTGTTTTCTGTCATCCACAAGTTTTGTGGCCAATTTTCCCAACAAAATGATATATATTGCTAAATGGTTTAATTTGCATTTAAACTGTTATTATCGGTAGCATGTATTTAGGAAGGGAGAGATGCATGAGTTTCTGGGGTATATACAATTGATAGATGCTGAAACTAGATACGTTGAGTAGCGATGTGGCTGGATAGAGTTGCTCATAATCGGGTTTTATATGAATGTAGTCATATATCTCCTGATAGGTATTAAAAGTATTTTAGCATTGGTGATAACACCGCCTAAGAATACGGCTGATAGCGCCCGATAGACATCAGCTAATCCAAGATAATCACGGCCTGCAAGAAATTCTACCGTTTTCATGGAGGAATTTTATTAGAGTTTATTTGATTTAATTGACATTATCAAATATTTGGTGTATAAATCGGTGACATTCTGTCACGGAGAATACACTAGGGGAGATAAGCATCGTATCACTTACAGCACACACCCAAAATAACACATATTCCCATATGATTCAAAACAAATCTTGTGTAATAAATTATTTTTTTGAATTTTATGGTTGAGATTTGTTTTTTGAATGCGTAGAATCATTTTTCATGAGGTACTTAACCTGGGATGTTGGTGGCATGGTCGGTATAGTAGCAGACTCATCAACCAGTTGTTAAAGTGGTTCTCTTACTCTGTCTTCAGATCTACCACATACAGTCATGGTAACATGATCTGTTCTACTCTGTCTACAGATCTACCATTCTCCTACCCTGTCTACAGATCTACCATTCTCCTACCCTGTCTACAGATCTACCATTCTCCTACCCTGTCTATAGATCTACCATTCTCCTACCCTGTCTATAGATATACCATTCTCCTACCCTGTCTACAGATCTACCATTCTCCTACCCTGTCTACAGATCTACCATTCTCCCTCCCTGTCTACAGATCTACCATTCTCCTACCCTGTCTACAGATCTACCATTCTCCTACCCTGTCTATAGATCTACCATTCTCCTACCCTGTCTACAGATCTACCATTCTCCTACCCTGTCTACAGATCTACCATTCTCCCTCTCTATCTACAGATCTACCATTCTCCTACCCAGTCTACAGATCTACCATTCTCCTACCCTGTCTACAGATCTACCATTCTCCTATTCTGTCTACAGATCTACCATTCTCCCTCCCTGTCTACAGATCTACCATTCTCCCTCCCTGTCTACAGATCTACCATTCTCCCTCCCTGTCTACAGATCTACCATTCTCCTACCCTGTCTACAGATCTACCATTCTCCTACCCTGTCTATAGATCGACCATTCTCCTACCCTGTCTACAGATCTACCATTCTCCTACCCTGTCTATAGATCGACCATTCTCCTACCCTGTCTACAGATCTACCATTATCCTACCCTGTCTACAGATCTACCATTCTCCTACCCTGTCTACAGATCTACCATTCTCCCTCCCTGTCTATAGATCTACCATTCTCCTACCCTGTCTACAGATCTACCATTCTCCTACCCTGTCTACAGATCTACCATTCTCCTACCCTGTCTACAGATCTACCATTATCCTACCCTGTCTACAGATCTACCATTATCCTACCCTGTCTACAGATCTACCATTCTCCCTCCCTGTCTACAGATCTACCATTCTCCCTCCCTGTCTACAGATCTACCATTCTCCCTCCCTGTCTACAGATCTACCATTCTCCTACCCTGTCTACAGATCTACCATTCTCCTACCCTGTCTATAGATCTACCATTCTCCTACCCTGTCTACAGATCTACCATTCTCCTACCCTGTCTACAGATCTACCATTCTCCTACCCTGTCTACAGATCTACCATTCTCCTACCCTGTCTACAGATCTACCATTCTCCCTCCCTGTCTACAGATCTACCATTCTCCCTCCCTCTCTACAGATCTACCATTCTCCCTCCCTGCCTACAGATCTACCATTCTCCTACCCTGTCTACAGATCTACCATTCTCCTACCCCTCTACTGATCTACCATTCTCTTACCCTGTCTACAGATCTACCATTCTCTTACCCTGTCTACAGATCTACCATTCTCCCTCCCTGTCTACAGATCTACCATTCTCCTACCCTGTCTACAGATCTACAATTCTCCTACCCTGTCTATAGATCTACCATTCTCCTACCCTGTCTACAGATCTACCATTCTCCCTCCCTGTCTACAGATCTACCATTCTCCTACCCTGTCTACAGATCTACCATTCTCCTACCCTGTCTACAGATCTACCATTCTCCTACCCTGTCTACAGATCTACCACATTGGGAACTTTTGTTTTCAATAGTTGAAAATCCAACTAGAATGTAGAAAGATTTATGAATCAAATGAACTTGAAATATGAAGGAATTGGGAGTTATGAACTGTTAACAAAGCATTTTCTAGTTTGATATGAAGCCTATGTACAGTAACAGTCACATGGTTAACAGCATTGAGGCATCTGGAATAATACCCTCTCATCCAAAATTGTCATAAAAATGTTATTTTTCTTGGCATTTTCCTACTGGCCACATTATCATCTGGTATATTGATATTAATCACAGCCAATGTTGTGATGGCCTAGATGTGTAGTTTTTGTGGGTCTCTGTGAAACAGATTTCTACAATACCTAATTATATTACAAGAATGATATGTGGAAACAAATATCATCGGCTTAATCAAGCTCATTATTTATATAGTTGGCAAGCTAAATTTTCCATGACCATAGGGGTTCTATTTCTTATGTTGGTGGGAGATTTGTTAACATCTAGTGTGATCGGTCACAGATCATGATGCTGTGTAGACGCGCTTCCCTCCCTTGATAGGTTTAGCAGCTCCCTGTTGACGGGGGTGAGGGGGAGAGTGTGAGGGATAAAAAGGCCCCGGAGATACAAAATAGCTTCAAAAGTGCTCTCAGTATCAGGGGTGATTTAGCAGTACATGTTTTTACCAGTGTACTGTACACGGATCAGTGGTAATGGTTAATGTATATCCACCAAATCAGCCTCTGATTTCTCAACATCTTCCACACATCTCATTAAAATGTCAGTAAATCTGGAAAATACGTATTTAGCATAATTTTATTTTGACTGCAGTTTCACTTGTCATAATGGAGGAGAAATTAAATGGACATATGCCTGTGTGTATATAAGGCTCTGATTCTCATAACTACCCGGTATACACAGTCTGTTGGACTTGTAATTGGCACCTTTTTCTTCAGATCTTCACAGCTGCCTCTCGATACCTAAGATGTTTTGTCTCTTCAAAATAGTTATGTGATTCTTATTATTGTTTACAGATTTACATTTAAAATATTACTGATATGTACTCTCTACATTCTGTGGTGAATATGTACTGTGATATATTGGAATTACTCTACACCCCAATTACCTGGTGTTTGTCTGTACTCTCTTGTATTCTGTAGTAAAACTATATATGTTCTACATTAACTTGAAAGTTTTCCAGTTTCTGTTCAAGTTAATCTGTATTCTTTTAATCAGTTGATCCTTTGATCTCATTAATCTTGATTTAATCTATAATCCATTAATCTGGACTTAATCTGTACACCAATAATCCAGTGATATTATCTATACATTGTATTACATTAATTTGGAGTTAATCTGTGCACCATTAATCTGGTGTTAATCTCTTTACATTGTATTACATTAATCTGGAGTTAATCTGTGCACCATTAATCTGGTTTTAATCTCTTACATTGTATTACATTAATTTTGAGTTAATCTGTGCATCATCAATCTGGTTTTAATCTCTTTACATTGTTTTACATTAATTTGGAGTTAATCTGTGCACCATTAATCTGGTGTTAATCTCTTTACATTGTATTACATTAATCTGGAGTTAATCTGTGCACCATTAATCTGGTTTTAATCTCTTACATTGTATTACATTAATTTTGAGTTAATCTGTGCATCATCAATCTGGTTTTAATCTCTTTACATTGTTTTACATTAATTTGGAGTTAATCTGTGCACCATTAATCTGGTGTTCATCTCTTTACATTGTATTACATTAATCTGGAGTTAATCTGTGCACCATTAATCTGGTGTTAATCTCTTTACATTGTATTACATTAATCTGGAGTTAATCTGTGCACCATTAATCTGGTTTTAATCTCTTACATTGTATTACATTAATCTGGAGTTAATCTGTACACCATGAATCTGGTTTTAATATCTTTACATTGTATTACACCAGTAATGGATATAGTATAGATCTATAAAGTGTATGTACACTTGTATGGAGCATTGTAAGAATGAGGCTGTAAGTACAATGTTGTAAGTATCGGTTCCCAATCATTATAAGTACAAGATCTTATTAAAACACTAATTTCCGTGCAGCTGAGGAGAGAATGCTTTACCGTATAAAATGTACATCTTCGATTGCATTGAATGTCTGGCCTGATTCCAGTGATATACTCGGAGGTACGGCTCTGATTGTCTATCGTGTTGAGGAGGTGAGGTATGTACCTCATTAGTGTTTATAATTTGGCTCAGATTTTCTCCGTCCCCGAAGTCCGCCCCATCCAATCTCTGCTCATAAAGTCGCAATAAAGACTGGTGGCTGGGCCAGGCAATGACTTTTGATGGGTGGCAAGCGGGGGCAAATACTTAGTGCCTCCAAAAAAAACCATCTCCTAAATTATCATGTTAGAGAAATGTTTTCATTGGTGTTATTAACTAGATATATTCCGGTATATCATACTGAGTACCTGTCCGACACGCACCATTGACTTGGCTAGTGGAACCACAGGTGGAGGGGGGGGGGGGGACTGTCCTGGTAGGACCTGGTCGATGGTACACAGGTGGGGGACTGTCTGGGTAGGACCTGGCTGGTGGTACACAGGTGGGGGACTGTTTGGGAAGGACCTGGCTGGTGGAACACAGGTGGGGGACTGTCTGGGTAGGACCTGGCTGGTGGTACATAGGTGGGGTGGGGGACTGTCTGGGTAGGACCTGGCTGGTGGTACACAGGTGGGGGACTGTCTGGGTAGGACCTGGCTGGTGGTACACAGGTGGGGGACTGTCTGGGTAGGACCTGGCTGGTGGTACACAGGTGGGGGACTGTCTGGGTAGGACTTGACCGGTATTACACAGGTGGGGTGGGGGACCGTCTGGGAAGGACCTGGCTGGTGGTACACAGGTGGGGTGGGGGGACTGTCTGGGTAAGACCTGGCTGGTGGTACACAGGTGGGGGACTGTCTGGGTAGGACTTGACCGGTGGTACACAGGTGGGGTGGGGGCCTGTCTTGGTAGGACTTGACCGGTGGTACACAGGTGGGGTGGGGGACTGTCTGGGAAGGACCTGGCTGGTGGTACACAGGTGGGGTGGGGGACTGTCTGGGTAGGACCTGTCTGATGGTACACAGGTGGGGTGGGGGACTGTCTTGGTAGGACTTGACCGGTGGTACACAGGTGGGGTGGGGGACTGTCTGGGAAGGACCTGGCTGGTGGTACACAGGTGGGGTGGGGGACTGTCTTGGTAGGACTTGACCGGTGGTACACAGGTGGGGTGAGGGACTGTCTGGGAAGGACCTGGCTGGTGGTACACAGGTGGGGTGGGGGACTGTCTGGGTATTACATATGTCAGAGTTTGTTACAACATAGACTCAAATTATTTTTATTGTTGATCAATCACAGATAAACCTCTTTATTACAAGATAACAAAAGGAAGTTTTGCCTATTTTCTAATGGTTTTCTCTAGCTGTTCCCAAAGACTGTCACATCCAATCTTGGCTCATAAAGTCGCACAATCACAAACTTGATACTTTGTACAATATGAATTGCACTGTTTCCTGAGAATATTACTGACATTGATCTTTTTTATTGTTTTAAATCTGTAGACTGAGACCTTCTCTATTTATAGCTGTGAATAATTGAAACTGTATCATTTAAAATTTAACAAAAAGCCTGACCTCCTTGATAGAATCTATGTTCAAATGGTATGAAATATAGAGGAACAATTTTGTAGATGAACTGTGTGATATCAGTTATTAATAACATCAAAGTTATGAGTTCCAACAACATCAGTAGTTTTTTGAGGGATTTGTTTGAATATTATGCCCAATTATTTGATGGTATCAAGACATCTAAGACAGTATGAGCTAATCAAAAGAAAAGAAAAGTCTCTGAAGGAATAATTTATCAATGCAACAATGATTACGCCTGAATGGAGTTGATGAGCCTTGTACTGTTTTAAATTTACAATCAAATAAATGCTTATAAACAAGGTGTGTTTCATAAAACATATAAGACATATATTTGTTTTTTCCTGAAATATATGATTCTTCTAATCAAGATCTGATACATGTTGTGTTCCTTTCCTGTTCCTCATTCCTGCAAATATTTAAAAAAATAAAATATCAGGTTACCTTACATATTTATAGAATAGGAATAGCTTCAGAAATTCACCTGTGAAAATGCTCAATTTTAGGGTCGAAAATTGGGAATCTCCTACCAAAATAGGAAATTTATCTGTGAAAAATGCTCAATTTCAGGGTCGAAAATCGGAAGTCCTACCAAAATAAAGACAGCGTGTAAGTACGCTGCCAAACCTACTAATCCAGTTTGTTTAAATTGTACATTACATTTGTACAAACTTGTCAGTAGGAACATGTACACACCTACTTAAAAAAAAAATGGAGAATAACAAAGCATCAACAAAAACCATAATCTGAACTCAAATCGATTAAACTTAAGGCAAAATATGAATGAAGGAAAGATTTACATGGAAACCGTCGTTAAAGTACAAGAGAATAAGACCAGGTGTTCTGGAAGAGTAAGCGTAAAGAAATATGGTTATTATTGTAGACACATTTTGAGCTGCATTGAATAGTCTAGCCAGAAAAAGAAACTGGTTCAATATACTGAAGGCCAGTGTAGGTGATAGGTTTAGAAGGGACAATCTGCAGTTCCAATCGTCCACCCTTAGGACTTAGGACCAGATCTTTAGCATGGCCTATTGGCATTAAGCCACCGCAGATAAAAAGGGAGATAACTGCTCATATAACATTTGACATCTGTCATAATAAAAAGGGAATAATGTCTGCCTAGCTGTCAATTGAGGAAATGATTTGAGTAACACATCGACTCCTCCAACAAATGGATATTACATGTAGTGGACAAGGGATATCTGGTACGGGCTGTGACTGACCGAGACATATTGACAGTCTGGTAAGTAGCCAGCCTGACATTAGTAATCTTTCATCAGCCCACAGATAACCAATCACACTTACCACCACCATTACCAGACTTAAGGTCTTGCCATTGAATTTCTTGGAAGAGAAACGGACAAGTGTCTGGGAAAAAAAGTATTTAGATTTAAGATTGGTAGTGTCAGTGTTTTTAGTTAAATGACCTTCACCCCCAAAATAGTTAGTCTGGCCACGAGTCATTTTGAGGTACTTAGATTTGGCTAAAATGAGGGTTAGCACTTTGAAAATTTTTTAAAAAACAAATCTTTACCAGCTATATAAAAATTCATACTGAATAACTTCATTATCACATGGTAAAGCTATTAAACAAAAAGGGGATGATACAGAGAAATGATATACGATAATTACTCTTTATATATATACTCCCTTTAATATTTGTGTGACATAATTGTTAGGGGGAACCAACTGATAGTTGACACTTTGGTTTTACAATATAACTTCCTGGTTTTACAATATAACATTCTGAATTATCCTTGAAAGCTGCTAAATCTTGTTAAGTATATTAGATCTGATATACAGTATACAAAAGCTGAGGTGGAAAAAGGATATGTTACCAGAATCATCTGATAGAAATGGACTTTAGGTAGATACTGCCCCCAATCCCACTACCAACAGTGTATCTGATAGAAATGGACTTTAGGTAGATACTGCCCCCAATCCCACTACCAACAGTGTATAAATCAGAATCAAGATATATAGCACATTTTTATTTTCTTTCTGTTAAAGTAATATTCACTTGAAAATGGTTTTAAATTTCATGCAACAGGAAGTTGATATTGGGGAGAAAACTTTGCCGTGCTAATGATGAGTTGGGACAACTGTATCCCACTGACATATAGGGATAAATTCATTTGAAAAATCTTGTCAGAAATTTATTGGCCAGAATTCCATTGTACATTAAAAGTTTCCAGCCTCTACATTGAAGAGTTCCCAGACCAATGGTTTTCAAACGAGGTGTGTGATTTGGTTAAAACAGAGGTGAATTACCATCTGCTCAGACACAAACATGTGTTAAACTTATTTATCAGGCGATTATGGGCTCCTAATTTTATTAATATGGTGACATATTGGTGGAAAAGAGGGGAGAATGTTTGCAATAATAAATTCTATACAGGCTGTCTGACACATATCACGTGTAATGGCTAAATGCCTGAGAGAAAGGGCGGTCATTATCACGCCACCATTGTAAATGGATTTTGCATATGTCTTTAAATTTGAGGATTTTACTGATGGAAGTATTCATATCCTACATTGCTAATTGAATTTTTTGGCTTAAGTTTCTGTCACTTTTGTAATGTATGGTGCATAAGTGTTTCAATAAAAGTATAGTTACTACGGCAACAGACATGTTCTCGTTGGTGCTAGGGAACAGTCTGTCTGTAACCGTAGAAACTCTTGAACACATCAATATCTCTTATGTTCATGAATTTGAAATTTTTCCAAAATAATTTTTCAAAAAACGTGACTGTGGTCTTTAAGGAATTGAGATTCACAAAATCATTATTTTACCTATTTGAGGAGGTGCTCAACCTGACTGGGTAGAGACGTATAACTTATGTTGGATCGGTTTCTGTAACAACCTCCATTGATCAAACATTGGGGTTTTCAAGTGTTCCACAGAATTGAGATTTACCTCATTCTTAAGGGAACAATCCAAGATGGTGAGAAACATGCCAGACAAAAAAATTTCCATGATCATGTTTTAGGTTGCATTTCTTTTGCACCTTTGGACCTCTGGTACCATCCTGGGCAACCTATCATAAGTTATAGTTCTAACTTGCTCAAGTAATCTTCAGGCAAATTGAAAATGAAATTTTAGCTGAAAATTTTTATTCCTTTTATTTTTTAACTCTTTTTATAACACATTACCTTGTACTATTAATTAATTTATATGTCAAAATCTTCATATTTTACTAATTTTGAATATACTTTTCAACCAACCAGGATATCCAATAGTATACTATTCAAATAGCATTTTACATGTGATGATGGATCACGCTTCCTTTAGCAATTTTTACTTTTGCTATTTCTTATCTTGGATTTTTGGATGATTGTTATTGCTATTTGTCAGACCATTCTCTTGGGGTAATTCTTAAGTTATTTCCCCTTAATCCTTATAGTTGTCAAGAACAAAATTATGTCAACAGGCAAACAAACATTTTGGAATTCACTAGTTAAAGGATACTTTTTGGGCCTCAGTATATTCAGATTTGTCCTATTTTAATACATGTACATGTACTTGCCAAAAAATTTGACTGAAAGGATATAAAAGGCTATCTTATGTTACAATATGGTATGCTGTCTCCTAAAGGAGTTTAAACAGAAATAAATGATTTCTGCTTTTGAAAACATTTGAACTAAATAGGCATATTTTATAGAATAAAAAGTAAATGAATTTAAATTGTTATGTAATTGTTTATATAAAATTAAGGTATTGAGTTAAGAGTTGTTTTAGATAATTTCAAATACGGAAGTGTTTTGTTTTCTCAATAATTTCTTCTTATGAAGTTATCTAAATTATATTTTGAGTTGAAATTTACAGGCCTCATTTGAGTTTATTTACATACATGTATATTTGCTACATCAGAATTATTCTCTCTTTGTTTTTACTGAGTTATGGCTCTTGGACTCATTTCATATTCGGCGATTTTGAACAGGTGCTCTAGGACACCGATAGTTATGATTGTATATCATATAGTATTTGTTCAAAGCCAGTGGCTGAAGTAAGTTCAGGTCCTGATCTGTTTTCTTACTTTTCAAATTTAACTTTTCAATAAATAAAAAGTTTATTTGCCAACACTCCTTCAGTAAATTGTTTAATCAAATATACAGTTTGATTTTCTGGAAAGTCTCCTATCCTGAAGTAATCTTTCCGTTTGAATTGTCACGGTCAACTCATTTCTTTGTTTTATCTATTGTTTTGCAGATTTCAAATAAATGGGCTGATTGTACAAAAAGACATTTTGGGATAAGCATGATACCAGGTGTAGATACTAGTAATATGTTGGTATTTAATTCCTGAAAGTTTCATACTTATATTCCCCCAACCCCTACTGGCCCCACTCCTACCCCACTCCAACCCCTACCAGTCCCACTCCAACCCCTACTGGCCCCACCCCTACCCCACTCTAACCCCTACTGGCCCCACTCCTACCCCACTCCAACCCCTACTGGCCCCACTCTTACCCCACTCCAACCCCTACTGGCCCCACTCCTACCCCTACTGGCCCCACTCCTACCCCACTCCAACCCCAACTGGCCCCACTCCTACCCCACTCCAACCCCTACTGGCCCCACTCCAACCCCTACTGGCCCCACCCCTACCCCACTCTAACCCCTACTGGCCCCACTCCTACCCCACTCCAACCCCTACTGGCCCCACTCTTACCCCTACTGGCCCCACTCCTACCCCACTCCAACCCCTACTGGCCCCACTCCTACCCCACTCCAACCCCTACTGGCCCCACTCCTACCCCACTCCAACCCCTACTGGCCCCACTCCTACCCCACTCCAACCCCTACTGGCCCCACTCCTACCCCACTCCTACCCCACTCCAACCCCTACCGGCCCCACTCCAACCCCTACCGGCCCCACTCCTACCCCACTCCTACCCCACTCTGAGTCAGATGGCAGGATGTGTAGGTATCATGATTTCTCCTATCTAAAACAAGGGCTGCTTATTACATCTCCTCAGAGAGTTACTTTTGGATCTACATAAAAAAACAACCTTTTATGAAATCATTTCATGAACCACAACTTAATTGCCTCACTTGGATTTAACTGAAGTTGGCTCTGTTTAACACGAAGTGTGTCATTCCTTATGATCACGACTGTTTAGGGTGATTGGTGTATAGATGTATAGAGGTGTGTTCACCAGTAGTGATATTGCCATAATGATTGAGGTGAAGGCTTTGTAGTAAATTTGATGGTAACACATTTATAAATAAAGAAAAAAACAAAGAAAAATGAGTCATAATTGATAAATGGTATATCTGTTTTTTTCCTTTTTAAATCCTCGAGTGCAGGAACGGCAGTAGATTAAGGTTATACATTAGTATCATGTGTATGTTTGTCTGACGTTTTTCAATAAGTAGCGTCAATAAGGAGCGAGGGCTATGAGGAAGCAATATGTGATAAAAACAATACAATTTATCTCTGTCAGGTAGTTATGTGTATACGATGTACACTACACGGTGATTAGTGCCGTAGGTACCAACAAAAGTCACTCCTCTCCGGGCCGAGGAGGAGCCCTGAGGAGGAACGAGATAGGGTCAGATCCCATTGGACTTGCTCGAATTCCTCTAGACTCAAGTGGAAACAGATCTGCACTAGAGGCCAAAAATTTGTTTGAAAATAACAAATGAGGCAATTAACAATAAAAAGTATAGCGCTACAGAAAGCTTGTTAATTTTGTAGTGTTCCAAGACATTTATTTTTTGTATACATGGTTCGGTATGTATATCTATTATCTCCCGACTCCAGCTCATATTGAAACCAAACAAACAAGGGGTATCAAGGCATTAGTACAAGGAGTCGCAATAAAGTCAGGCTAAATAGGGAACTGGTATAAATGGGTGAGGCAGGGTCCTAGCTGGGGATCATTCATCATTCCATCATCTAAGTGTTAAGGACCAATCAAAGGATCGTGTTGGCCACGCGTAGAGGTCACTAAAGGTCACATTAAGTACTGTATGTCCAGGACATGTGTCTTAGTCAGTTATCAAATTATCAGGGGAAATGTTTCATTGCAGAAAAACATTCAGATTATTTTGGAATCAACGCAGCCTTCTTATCCATACAAAAAATCTTCTTAATTTAATCCATCAAATCTTCAGAACTTAAATAATAAAAAAAAAAATCTTCTCCTTGTTTCAGGTTTGATTAAAATAAAAAGATTGAATTTAGTGTTTCTAAATAAACCAGGAGTGTTTTGCAAAAAAAAAAAAAAAACAGGTAGTTACTTGCTAGCAAGTTTTTATTTAGTTTATTTAGTTGGATTATGATAATCAGAAGTTTTATTTTTAATAATGATTTTGCAGATACTTTTAATCCATTTTTTGCGAAACACTCCTGGTTTATTTAGAAACATTGAATTCAGTCTTTTTATTCTTGGAAATTTTGGTGATCTGTACAAAGGTAAAATGGGGTGGGGGGGGGGGGGGGGGATAAAAATTTAAGCATAATGAAATTAAATGATTTCACGGTACGTAATTGATTTGTAGATGGAGGTTTGTTTAGACTGTATGATATCGGTAAGGGATTAAGGGCCGTCTATTATTGGTTTACTGTGTAGGATATATACAGGTAGGTGTTAGTGAGAGCCGCCCATTATTGGTTTATGTATATAAATAATATAAGCAACAGCAATGAAGTAATTGCACGCTGTATGAAACCGCTCATATAGATGAGGTTCCATACTCAAATGAATTTCAACCATCATTTCACAAACGAGAAATAGGGATCATTATCCAGTTCGTATAATGAAAGGTATAACACTTATCGTCAGATGTGCCTGGCTGCTAAACACCCTATCTGATGCTGCTGGTACTCAATTATCTGTGGCCCCTTTATGATATCTCTAACTATTTGGGTGTCCCTCGGTTAGCTGGCCATAACTTTGAATTACATTTGATCAAAGCCTAATGGTTGGGAAGGGGCCCTGGTGATCACTTTTCCAGAGTCCACCGATGCTTTCACTGGTGTTTCTTGTCCGCCTGGCAGTTCTGGTTCACGTGCATGTAATTAATGGTGGGGCTTTTGTCAATCAGCCCGTTTGTTAATGAGGCATCATAAGCCTATATCTTTTACAATCATGACGATATATTCTTATGTCGAGCAATAATGCCGACATCCCCCTCTCCGCAGGACACCGAGTGTCAGTCGCGATTTATACACACGGCAGCACTGCAGACAACCCGATCATGCCGATACACTTTTTTACCTCAAAAACAAGGGGAAAAAATCCTCTATTACAATTTTTGTACATCTCATATTAGTTCTGACACGGCGAATTAGCAGATTTTCTATGAGGCTCGGCAAGAGTGCATATGTAGACGATATGTCCCGTATTGTCTGACAGATGTACCGAAGCTGTAGTAATGCTGTAACATTGATAGAAATAAACCAGGACCGACAGTAGTGGCTATTATAGTTCACAGACATCTGTAGGTCTGGGGGTACATAAACTGGACCCTGGCTATTATAGTTCACAGTCAGCTGTAGGTCTGGGGGTACATAAACTGGACCCTGGCTATTATAGTTCACAGACATCTGTAGGTCTGGGGGTACATAAACTGGACCCTGGCTATTATAGTTCACAGTCAGCTGTAGGTCTGGTGGTACATAAACTGGACCCTGGCTATTATAGTTCACAGTCAGCTGTAGGTCTGGTGGTACATAAACTGGACCCTGGCTATTATAGTTCACAGACATCTGTAGGTCTGGGGGTACATAAACTGGACCCTGGCTATTATAGTTCACAGTCAGCTGTAGGTCTGGTGGTACATAAACACTAACTGGACTCTGGCTATTATAGTTCACAGTCAGCTGTAGGTCTGGTGGTACATACACACTAACTGGACCCTGGCTATTATAGTTCACAGACATCTGTAGGTCTGGGAGTACATAAACTGGACCCTGGCTATTATAGTTCACAGTCAGCTGTAGGTCTGGGGGTACATAAACTGGACCCTGGCTATTATAGTTCACAGTCAGCTGTAGGTCTGGGGGTACATAAACTGGACCCTGGCTATTATAGTTCACAGTCAGCTGTAGGTCTGGTGGTACATAAACACTAACTGGACCCTGGCTATTATAGTTCACAGTCAGCTGTAGGTCTGGTGGTACATAAACACTAACTTGACCCTGGCTATTATAGTTCACAGACATCTGTAGGTCTGGTGGTACATAAACACTAACTTGACCCTGGCTATTATAGTTCACAGACATCTGTAGGTCTGGTGGTACATAAACACTAACTTGACCCTGGCTATTATAGTTCACAGTCAGCTGTAGGTCTGGTGGTACATAAACACTAACTGGACCCTTGCTATTATAGTTCACAGTCAGCTGTAGGTCTGGTGGTACATAAACACTAACTGGACCCTGGCTATTATAGTTCACAGTCAGCTGTAGGTCTGGTGGTACATAAACACTAACTGGACCCTGGCTATTATAGTTCACAGACATCTGTAGGTCTAGTGGTACATAAACACTAACTGGACCCTGGCTATTATAGTTCACAGTCAGCTGTAGGTCTGGTGGTACATAAACACTAACTGGACCCTGGCTATTATAGTTCACAGACATCTGTAGGTCTGGTGGTACATAAACACTAACTGGACCCTGGCTATTATAGTTCACAGTCAGCTGTAGGTCTGGTGGTACATAAACACTAACTGGACCCTGGCTAGTTGGACCTGGTGAAGTATTATAATGAAGATACTTGAGATTAACTTGAGTAATATAAGGATACGGGCTTAAAGTGTATCGTTAATTTATCTCTTGTATGATATTAAGTAATTTTGAAATGTAGATTTCGTAAAAGAACATTTGAAATGCATGTTTTACTGTGCATGTTTATATTTAATTGAGTTTAGTACTCTGTGTTTACCACTGTAAAAATGTTCTCAAAAGTACTTCGTCTCAGTCCTTCAATTTCACCATCTGAATAATTTCAAATTTTTTTACTTTACCATACTTGATCATTCGAACAATTGATTCTCCAATTCATATTGGATCACGTTTGAAGTCCATATTTGATTGTCTGAATAATGTTTGTTTACCATATTTAGTCACATTTAATAACCATATTTAGTCTAAAAAATCATTCTGATTGTTAAGTACATATTTCACATGTAATGTACATGAGGAAACTTTATAACATTCTTCTCGAGGAACCTTTCACTGACAGTCATTGACACACTATCATGAACTGTGTCCTAATTCATAGAAACTTTCAACCCATTTACAACCACTGGTTTGTATTTACTGATATTAAGTCAGTAAAAGATTACTCTAAAAAAAATGTTATAAAGTTTCCTCATGCATTTTACCTTGACCTTCTCTCAAGGTCACGGGGCTCATAAGTTCAAAAAATTAAAACAAAATAAAATCCAATGCCTGCAGTAGTGATGGTATGTAGATCGCCAACATTGTTAAAACTGCTACTTGTATTCAGGTCAAAGGTGAGGTTTGACTGCTGACACTGGCTACACTAGGTTAAAGGCTTCACATATTTCTCCTTTAGTTCCCTAAAGCCTAGAGTCATACTTTATAGACTAGTATTGGAAGGTTTTCTTATAGTTATGGAGTCTCAGTGTACAAATGTTTGAAATTCCCTTCATAAAACCATACATTGCTTCATAAACATTAAAAAATTAACGAAGTGTGGTACTTTTATTAGATTTGAGATCTAGTCCAGCCCCTGGAGATACAATTGTTGGCCATACCATTGATAGTATTGAGATCCCACCCCTGTAACCACATACATATATACTGATCTCAAAATGAATTCCCGATAAATACCCTCGGGTCTAGGGACGGAGCCCAAAGTGGGGATACATTCTCTGTGCTTCTTTTAATGAAAATATCTTTTAACTGTACTTGCTTTGATATTCAGATGAACATACAATCCCTCTTGACCTTTATGAGGAAGGACTTACTTTTTTTTCTGATCATCGTAACACTTGTTTTGATTTCCTCTTCAAGACGACATCATCATGATTTTGTTTCTGTGTTGGTAGTGATTTTGTTTTAATTTGCAGTGTAGTTTACTAAGAGAAACCATATTTGCTACAGAAACCATTGATTTAAAGCAATTGCTCTTACAGGAAACCATTTATATACGACTGTTGTTCCTATGGGGAACCATTGATCTTTAACTGTTGTTCCTAAGGGAAACCATCGATCTATGACTATTTATCCTACAGAAACCATTGATCTTTGACTGTTGTTCCTACAGAAACCATTGATCTATGACTGTTGTTCCTACAGAAACCATTGATTAACGATTATTGTTCCTACAGAAACCATTGATCTATGACTGTTGTTCCTACAGAAACCATTGATTAACGATTATTGTTCCTACAGAAACCATTGATCTATGACTGTTGTTCCTACAGAAACCATTGATTAACGATTATTGTTCCTACAGAAACCATTGATCTATGACTGTTGTTCCTACAGAAACCATTGATTAACGATTATTGTTCCTACAGAAACCATTGGTTTAAGACTTGTTCCTATGGGAATCCATTGATCTAAGACTGCTGTTCCTATGGGAATCCATTGATCTAAGACTGTTGTTCCTATGGGAAACCATTGATATAAGACTGTTGTTCCCACAGAAACCATTGATCTTTGACCATTGTTCCTACAGGAAACCATTGATCTTTGACCATTGTTCCTACAAAAACCATTGATCTAAGACTTGTTCCTACAGGAAACCATTGACATAAGACTGTCTTTCCTACAGGAAACCATTGATCTAAGCTGGTGGGTATCTACCATACATTGTGAGATGAGGCTCATGTGGCCTCGATTGAGTAGGAGGGTAGGGGCAGACCTGAGCTAGATGTGGGTTTTACATCAAGACATGTGTATTATCAACTTTCATGTTCCAAAATCCATGCTGATTTGTGGAAACTTTGTGCCAAAATGTTGTTTTGTTTTGCATCCTGCATTGCTGTTGCTGAAAAAGACATTAGTAACCTATTCTGTAATTATAGAAAGAAACAATGGCAAACAAACGACTGTACAAGCAATCTAAGTGGCTTATCTTCGATAGATACTCTGTTTAATGACATTGCAAGTGATGAAATGTTATTTACAAATATCTGCAGATGTCTTCTACGGTAATCACCTTGGCTTCACCTTTAGTAGTTATACACAGTTCAAGATGCTCTTCTCTGATTGGATAGGAGATGTCACATGACTATTTCAACATTATGGATCGGAAAGGTTACATGCCTTGAAGTATGAAAAAATCATACAGATGAACAAATTAATACTCCCAGTTGTTCAACCATCTCTAGGTTTAAGATTAACAAAATTTATTTCTGTTGACTTTAGTTGAACCTTATAAGATTGTTGATTGTAAAACGCCTACACTTTTGACAATCAGCCTCACTGTTATATGGTATTTGCTATACTATGATGTCCTGTCATGGCCAGTCTCATTGCTCTAGCAACTTTTTTCTCTCAATAGATTTGATTAATCTTCTTGTAAAGGTCTAGAATAGAATATTTGAAATGAGAATGTACAGTACATCAAGATTCAAGGTTAAAGGTCACTGTATCAGATTGAAACAAAGTGCAGTGAAAGTGTCGATAAAAAGGTCTGTACCATCATTGAAATAAAGAGCAGAAAATGACTCCCCAAGAGATACGGTTAAACATAGGTTTGGTTTGGTTTATTTTGTTTTATGTCCCATTGAGCAAGGGTCATTTAAAGACATGCCAGGTTTTGGAAGTGGGGGAAAGCCAGAGAAAACCAAGATCTACAGTCAGCACCTGGCAAATGCCCCATGTGGGATTCGAACTCACAACCCAGAGACGGAAGGCTAGTGGTAGAATGTTGGAACACCTTTACCACTTGGTCGTCGCTGCCCCATTTAACATAGGACCAGATATAAATGTAACATAAGGCCAGGTATATAAATGTAACATAAGACCAGGTATATAAATGTAACATAAGGCCAGGTATATAAATGTAACATAAGACCAGGTATATAAATGTA
Organism: Mimachlamys varia; assembly: GCA_947623455.1. Classification (NCBI taxonomy): domain Eukaryota; kingdom Metazoa; phylum Mollusca; class Bivalvia; order Pectinida; family Pectinidae; genus Mimachlamys; species Mimachlamys varia. Next base: position 8,685,103 of record OX392535.1, read on the forward strand.
ACATAAGGCCAGGTATATAAATGTAACATAAGACCAGGTATATAAATGTAACATAAGACCAGGTATATAAATGTAACATAAGACCAGGTATATAAATGTAACATAAGACCAGGTATATAAATGTAACATAAGACCAGGTATATAAATGTAACATAGGACTGGGTATATAAATGTAACATACGACCAGGTATATAAATGTAACATAAGACCAGGTATATAAATGTAACATAAGACCAGGTATATAAATGTAACATAAGACCAGGTATATAAATGTAACATAAGACTGGGTATATAAATGTAACATAGGACTGGGTATATAAATGTAACATAAGACCAGGTATATAAATGTAACATACGACCAGGTATATAAATGTAACATAAGACCAGGTATATAAATGTAACATAAGACCAGGTATATAAATGTAACATAAGACCAGGTATATAAATGTAACATAAGACCAGGTATATAAATGAAACATAAGACCAGGTATATAAATGAGTACCTGTAACATAGGTATATAGATGATGCACCAGGTGTTAAACTTATTATATAATGTAAGAGATAGGCGATGATTTCATATTGACTTAACACCGACATCACACAGACATGATTGAAAAGAATATCTTGGGGATGAAACATTCCTTTACCAACTGATTGTCCTAAAAAAATTAAATCAGAAGAAAGTAGATAATAGGATCTATTTAAACACGGCCTATAATTATAGAAGTAACAAGTATAAATCCCTAAGATGTTATTTATAGAAATTTTAAAGAATGTTCCTGTTGTACTTTTAAAACATGTGAACATATGCTATATGATTCATTCCCTGTTCAACTCTATTTAATTTAATAAAAAGACTTAATATCTTTAAAGATTCGTGGCTGATATTCCACAATGCAGGAGTACAGTCACAAAATACAAACAGTTCTGTGGAGTCTTTAGAAAAATCTGCTTTCAGAGAAAAAAAAGATTGAGTAATTTGAAATCTAATCCACGTTTACTTTACGTAGTGGTAATTAAGGGCATTTGAATGATTTTCTAAAACTGTTTTATCATGTAAAATTGGGGTTGATGGGTAAGGGAGATAAAGCACCTGTCTGTGTATGTAAATTACTGGGGTCATGAACTTTGAGGCAATGCCATATGATTAGTCACTAGATTTGTGTGAGGATGAGTTCGTAGTAAATGATGAAGGGGTTATTGATACAGTTGTTTTTTGGGTGTGACAAAACAGTTATTCCAAAGATGTCTTGTGAACAAATAGACTGTTAAGTAATATTATATGCTGTAGAACAAATTATTTCAAAATCATTCATTTGATTATACAATTAATACATTTATATAATTTATTTAAATAAAGATTTAAGAAAGTTAACAGATATAATAGCAATGAACTAAACAAAAACTAGAATGCCAAGGTCAGTAAAAGTACAGGCCCTGTTCCTTGTGTGTCGAGCCTTTTGTTTAGAAATGAATTACCCTCGTAGTCATAAATAAAAAGAGAACAATTGAAGAGTGTCATAATATGTAATCAAATTGTAGTCAGAAAGTCATTATTGGTATCCAGTAAAATGTTGTTTTGATGCCAAACTTTTGTTTTGGAGTGAGATGACAAATGGGTCTAAGGTCAAATACCAAGCTTTCTCTGTATATGCATAATCATAGGCAGGCTCAGTAGGGTTTCTACATCGGGGCCACTAAATAGAGGGTTAGTGATGTTATGGGGAGATAACCTTGTCTCAGGAACAATATAAGATATTTTCTGACCATTGGACATTGTAAGAAAGTTCAGTGTGTGACAGTGCAATGACATTAAAATGAAGACCAACCAATGTGAGGCAGATAAGAAAAGATTTCAACACAAGAATTGCAGACCAACCAATGGAAAGGCAAATAGCAAAATATCTCCACACAAGTAATGCAAACCAACCTATGACAGGGCAGATAACAAATATCTCCACACAAGGAATACAAACCAACCAATGACAGGGCAGATAACAAATATGTCCACACAAGGATAACAGACCAACCAATGACAGGGCAGATAACAAAGATCTCCACACAAGGAATACAGACCAACCAATGACAGGGCAGATAGCAAAATATGTCCACACAAGGATTACAGACCAACCAGTGACAGGGCAGATAGCAAAATATGTCCACACAAGGAATGCAGACCAACCTATGACAGGGCAGATAACAAATATGTCCACACAAGGAATACAGACTAACCAATGACAGGGCAGATAGCAAAATATGTCCATACAAGGATTACAGACCAACCAATGACAGGGCAGATAACAAATATCTCCACACAAGGAATACAGACCAACCAATGACAGGGCAGATAACAAATATCTCTACACAAGGAATACAGACAAACCAATGACAGGGCAGATAACAAATATCTCCACACAAGGAATACAGACCAACCAATGACAGGGCAGATAACAAATATGTCCACACAAGGAATGCAGACCAACCAATGACAGGGCAGATAACAAATATCACCACACAAGGATTACAGACCAACCAATGACAGGGCAGATAACAAATATCTCCACACAAGGATTACAGACCAACCAATGACAGGGCAGATAACAAATATCACCACACAAGGAATACAGACCAACCAATGACAGGGCAGATAACAAATATCTCCACACAAGGAATACAGACCAACCAATGACAGGGCAGATAACAAATATCTCCACACAAGGAATACAGACCAACCAATGACAGGGCAGATAACAAATATCTCCACACAAGGAATGCAGACCAACCAATGACAGGGCAGATAACAAATATCTCTACACAAGGAATACAGACCAACCAATGACAGGGCAGATAACAAATATCTCTACACAAGGATTACAGACCAACCAATGACAGGGCATATAACAAATATCTCCACACAAGGAATACAGACCAACCAATGACAGGGCAGATAACAAATATCTCTACACAAGGAATACAGACCTACCAATGACAGGGCAGATAACAAACAACTCCACACAAGGAATACAGACCAACCAATGACAGGGCATATAACAAATATCTCCACACAAGGAATGCAGACCAACCTACATTGTATGACAGGGCAGATAACAAATATCTCAACACAAGGAATACAGACCAACCAATGACAGGGCAGATAACAAATATCTCCACACAAGGAATACAGACCAACCAATGACAGGGCAGATAACAAATATCTCCACACAAGGAATGCAGACCAACCAATGACAGGGCAGATAACAAATATCTCCACACAAGGAATACAGACCAACCTACAGTTGAGTGTAAGCTAACCTTTACACCTAGTGCACTAGTAGTGCACTACGTTTAAACTAGTAGTGCACTACATTTAAACTACAGGTAAACTAGTAGTGCACTACACTCTGAACCCCATATAGGTCAAATACCCCTACAGGTAAATGGGCAGTCCCACCATCTACCTGTGATTTTTACCTGTACCTCACCTTTGTCGTCTGCTGGTACTTTGAAGCTGGCTTTATCATTAGTTAATATTTATGACTTTAATGTATATATATATGCATCTTATGTAGTTATTTTTCCTCAAACAACATTTTTTCTTTCATTTCAAAACTAGAAATTGTGAAATTATGATAATTACTCTTACAATTTTCCCCAAAAAATTCTTGCATACATCATATAAATAAAATAGAAAATTAATATTTATCTAGCAGTTTTGATGTCTTATATTTCATTTAATATACACTATTAACGGTTTTTTATATCAATTTACAATCAAGTATATTGAAAAATTGCAGGTACATCTATTGATTATTATTTGTTTAGAAGTATATTTTTAAATATTGTAAAAACTAATTGCGAAAATAACAAATAAATATTCTTTTATAACTTCATTAAACTAGATATATATTTTTATAAAATACATTCATGCCTCAGATCTATATATTTATGAACGCACTATAGAGTTTTGACAATCTTTATTAGATAGGGGGATAGTTAAAAAAAAGTAAGACAACAATAAATTAAGATTTAGTCAGATTGTTCAGTATGGGACAGATGTTTTGATTTGACCCTCAGGCCTCAGGCAATTACCTGACCTGTCTGAACCTTGTCTAGGAACACCTGCTGACATAAGCCTGTCAGTGACATAATTGAGGTGTGAATTTCTCATCTGACCATCACTGGTCAAACTTGAAACCAATTTGATTAATAAAGGGCTAAGCTGGATATGACCAGGATCATAAATATGATAACACATATTTAACTTTTCCTCGGGCTTATCAAGTTTATATGAAATTAAAAATCTTTGAGAATATATCTAGATATTTACACATTTCCCTTTAAATAGTGGATATTTTGAGGACTTTAATCCATTTTTTTGTTTCATTCAAAACATTTAATTATACAATAATAAATTGATAGTACATAAAATAACATTGAAATTAATAATAATTAATTGGACAACAATGTAAGTCTATATCAGTCCTTTACCAGATTCTGGTTTTCTTAAAAATTAACTTAAAATACCAAGTATCTTATGACACTTGATTGAATACAATCCAATGACGCATTTCAATTTCTAAATATTTACATATATATACTTGTTAAATGTTGAAAAATTATCTAGTTTATATTGGGTGTAATCAGGGACGTATATTTATGTGAGAGAACATATACTCTCTGGCTCAGTCGCTTCATATATATTGTTTGATAATAAAATACTAACATTCATTATACTTAATTTTATTCTAATTATCAGTATAAAAGTATTTTAAAATGATGCATTTCCAATATTTAGGCGTAAATATTGAAGGCAATTACAGGTTGTATTAAATATGACTTGAAGGTTTATGCATATATGAAATAATGATTTAAAAAAAGCAAAGTCAGTTTAATGGAATCATTTTAATTAATTCTATATTGTAAGACTAAGTATACAACAAATAAATAATATGCAGTTAACCACCCCTGGGCCACATCCTCACATACAGAGGTCAAGATAGGGGACACCCCTAGGCTGTCTGTAGTTAGCCAGGTGTGAATTTCTCACCTCCCTCTTCCCCACAGCCATCACTGGCCAAGTCTGATTAAAGGCCTGAGGGCCTTAGCCTGTTAATTGATTAATGATGATAACACTGATTACAGTCAATTGGATTACATGTAGATGTATGTTGGTATTTTGCTATTATTATTTATTTATTAAAGTGTCACACATTTTAAACATATGAAGAAGGAAATGGCTTCAAATGTTCTGGTGAAAGTAATCTTTTCTTATATTAGTACTTGATGTTTATATAACCTTTCAGTCGTATGCATTGTACCTGAGTGTATAGTGAAACAGAATACTAATACTGGTATATGTAGGTAGTATTGCCAGAGACGTATAAAACCTTGTACGTCTCAGATATTGCACAGCTAGCTTCTTAATGTCAAATATTAAATGTAATTTGTGATTGAAACAATTTTACTAAGTACAAAATATGTTCTTCTAATATATATTTATTTTCTTTAAATTACAATCTGTTGTTTACTTTATTTTCTGTATATATTTTTAGTAGGATTAACTTAATAATTTCAACATAAAACATGTGTAAACCATTTTTTATTTGAACACATACCTTTCAATTTAATTGTAGAATACAAATATTTAAATAGAAAAGAATCATTGTTACTTCTTTAAAAAGAGTTATAAGTTAGTATATCTAAATTATTATTTTATTTAAAATTTTGACATGCAGTGAATAAATTTATTTAAAGTATTATGATAAATATCTTCTGGCATAAACTCAGAATTGTTCATTCTTGTACTTATATGAGGAAGTACTGACAAACTAATGACTTCAATAGTATAACATAAGTACAGGTAAATCATATTACATCTGTACAGGTAAGGACACAGGTAGGTATGGACCCTCCCATTACCTGTAGGGGTTTTTGTGGTCACACCTGGCTGGACGTAGTGCACTACTAGTTTACCTGTAGTTTAAATGTAGTGCACTACTAGTTTAAACGTAGTGCACTCCTAGTGCACTAGGGTGTAAAGGTTAGCTTACACTCAACTGTATGACAGGTCAGATAACAAATATCTCCACACAAGGAATACAGACCAACCAATGACAGGGCAGATAACAAATATCTCCACACAAGGAATACAGACCAACCAATGACAGGGCAGATAACAAATATCTTCACACAAGGAATACAGACCAACCAATGACAGGGCATATAACAAATATCTCCACACTAGGAATACAGACCAACCAATGACAGGGCAGATAGCAAAATATGTTCAAAAAGGAATGCAGACCAACCAATGACAGGGCAGGTAACAAATATCTCCACACAAGGAATACAGACCAACCAATGACAGGGCAGATAACAAATATCTCCACACAAGGAAAACAGACCAACCAATGAGACAGGGCAGATAGCAAAATATGTCCACACAAGGAATGCAGACTAACCAATGACAGGGCAGATAGCAAAATATGTCCATACAAGGAATGCAGACTAACCAATGACAGGGCAGATAACAAATATCTCCACACAAGGAATACAGACCAACCAATGACAGGGCAGATAACAAAATATGTCCATACAAGGAATGCAGACCAACCAATGACAGGGCAGATAGCAAAATATGTCCATACAAGGAATGCAGACCAACCAATGACAGGGCAGATAGCAAAATATGTCCATACAAGGAATGCAGACTAACCAATGACAGGGCAGATAACAAATTTCTCCACACAAGGAATGCAGACCTACCAATGACAGGGCAGATAGCAAATATCTCCATACAAGGAATGCAGACTAACCAATGACAGGGCAGATAGCAAAATATGTCCACACAAGGAATGCAGACTAACCAATGACAGGGCAGATAGCACAATATGTCCATACAAGGAATGCAGACTAACCAATGACAGGGCAGATAGCAAAATATGTCCATACAAGGAATGCAGACCAACCAATGACAGGACAGATAGCAAAATATGTCCATACAAGGTATGCAGACTAACCAATGACAGGGCAGATAACAAATATCTCCATACAAGGAATGCAGACCAACCAATGACAGGGCAGATAACAAATATCTCCACACAAGGAATACAGACCAACCAATGACAGGGCAGATAACAAATATCTCTACACAAGGAATACAGACAAACCAATGACAGGGCAGATAACAAATATCTCCACACAAGGATTACAGACCAACCAATGACAGGGTAGATAACAAATATCTCTACACAAGGAATACAGACAAACCAATGGCAGGGCAGATAACAAATATCTCCACACAAGGATTACAGACCAACCAATGACAGGGCAGATAACAAATATCTCCACACAAGGATTACAGACCAACCAATGACAGGGTAGATAACAAATATCTCTACACAAGGAATACAGACAAACCAATGACAGGGCAGATAACAAATATCTCCACACAAGGAATAAAGACAAACCAATGACAGGGCAGATGACAAATATCTCTACACAAGGAATACAGATCAACCAATGACAGGGCAGATAGCAAAATATGTCCACACAAGGAATGCAGACCAACCTATGACAGGGCAGATAACAAATATCTCCACACAAGGATTACAGACCAACCAATGACAGGGCAGATAACAAATATGTCCACACAAGGAATGCAGACCAACCAATGACAGGGCAGATAACAAATATCTCCACACAAGGATTACAGACCAACCAATGACAGGGCAGATAACAAATATCTCCACACAAGGATTACAGACCAACCAATGACAGGGCAGATAACAAAATATGTCCATACAAGGAATACAGACCAACCAATGACAGGGCAGATAGCAAAATATCTCCACACAAGGAATGCAGACCAACCAATGACAGGGCAGATAACAAATATCTCCACACAAGGAATACAAACCAACCAATGACAGGGCAGATAACAAATATCTCCACACAAGGAATGCAGACCAACCAATGACAGGGCAGATAACAAATATCTCCACACTAGGAATGCAGACCAAGCAATGACAGGGCAGATAACAAATATCTCCACACAAGGAATGCAGACCAACCAATGACAGGGCAGATAACAAATATCTCCACACAAGGAATACAGACCAACCAATGACAGGGCAGATAACAAATATCTCCACACAAGGATTACAGACCAACCAATGACAGGGCAGATAACAAATATCTCCACACAAGGAATGCAGACCAACCAATGACAGGGCAGATAACAAATATCTCCAAACAAGGAATACAGACCAACCTATGCCAGGGCAGATAACAAAACATCTCCACACAAAGAATGCAGACTAACCAATGACAGAGCAGATAACAAACAACTCCACACAAGGAATACAGACCAACCAATAAAAGGATATGCATGATTCATTGTACAGCAGTCATATCTTCACACAGGTTCTGTGATATAACAGGACATTACACATTCCAACAGCTAGACAGAGAGGTTTCCTTATTTCTGTCTGCCCTGTGGTGGAGTTGGGTAACACATAACTCACATGGAACTGATTTACTAAAATTAACATTTTGCATATTGCACATTTACCTTATTTTAATGGAGGAAAAAGTTAATTGACAAAGAGGAATGGTGATAGTAGTTGGCGTTTGAGTAAATAAAAAATTTAGCCAGGAAGCAAGGATGACATGTTAATTCTCTTAGCAATCATTTAATTCCTTTGAATTGAAGCTGATGTGGAGTGTTTTTGTAAAATAATGTGATAAAAATGACAACACCTAATGGAAAATATTCCGACATACTGTACTGTTGATGTAGGAAATTGTAAACTGATCACCAAACAGCCTGGTTATAGACATCAAATGACTCCACATCCAATACAGATCTACGAGAGCCTCCACTAGGGCCTCAGCCTACTCAGCACCTATATACCCTGTACACACACAGCTGTACACAGTCCAGGGTAAGGGGGGGAAACCTCTACTTATCTCTTGTCATCCTAACCACCTCTGGATGCATACACAGCTAGGCACTTGTTTTAAATAAGTCTAACATTAAATATATGCTGGTCTTTATTGTTCGTACGAAGTAGAGGAATAATAGTTTTAAAAAATTGTGGATTGAACAATTAATAATTTTGTAGCCATTTACAATTAATGAAATTATTTTATTTTTTTACCATGGAATCATTTCAAAATTGTTTAATATTTCATGTAGATTCTTACTGTATAATGTATGAAATGATCAATGTTTTTGAAGATATTGAAAGCTTTCATGCTGTTTAGTTGTTTAATTTCACAGAGAGAAAATTTTGCTTTTTTCTTGTTGGGACTTGTATGTATTCACGGGTATAAAATATTGCCCACTGTCTTTTTCAGATGTGCAATACAAGTTATCTCTCTTGACCATCATTTCAATTTATGAACTTTTTGGGCGAGAATCATTCTTAACCCCTCCGCCGGTTCTGCCCGTTCCTACAAGGTGTGGTATCGGCTGATTATTAACCTCTCCGCCGGTTCTGTCCTTTCCTACAAGGTTTGGTATCGGCTGATTATTTCACCCTCCGCCCCTACACGGTGTAGTATCGGCTGATTATTAACCCCTCTGCCGCTTCTGCCCATTCCTACACGGTGTGGTATCAGCTGATTATTAACCCCTCTGCCGCTTCTGCCCGTTCCTACAAGGTGTGGCATCGGCTGATTATTTAATTGTTCTGTAAAAGGAAAAATTATTGAAGATGATCACATTCCTGACTAGTTAATAATTAACTGGGACCAACCAGACAGGTGTTCACTTTTACCTTGCGCCAGTTGGACCATGGCCGACACAGATACATTTTCATATATTTTGAATACGACACTTATTGAAGTGTGTAGATTCCTTTTCTTTGACACATATTTCTAAATTGATTAGCCACACCATTGTTAATTGACCATTATGTTGATTAATTAACTTTTTGCCTTGTTTATCAATAATGATAAAAAACTTAGTCAAGCTGATCAGTATGTAAAATAAACAATATACCAGTACTACAAATTAAACCTGTACATACGATGTGAGGTTATTAATTAATAACGTTAGGCCAAGGATGTATGGGATTATTTGTTTTCTCATGGAAATCAGTCTTTACAGGGTGATATATTTTATGGGTATTTGATTTTGTGGAATTTTATTTGGCTGTGAGTATAGCAAAATTAAATCCCCCACGTATAAAAACGACTATATAGTATGTAGCATTAAAACCTCCTGACAGTTATGATTATATCTGGTTTGATGTTACTTACTGTGAGAACAAATATATGTTAATTTACTGATAGGTGATGACCCTGTAAACCTGATAACTATACATTACAGGTGGGAATGTGGTGAAGGTGTGGGACGTCCTGTCCAGTGATGAACTGTTAATTTTATCATTACAAGTGTGAATGTGGTGAAGGTGTGGGACGTCCTGTCCAGTGGTGAACTGTTAATTTTATCATTACAGGTAGAAATGTGGTGAAGGTGTGGGACGTCCTGTCCAGTGGTGAACTGTTAATTTTATCATTACAGGTAGAAATGTGGTGAAGGTGTGGGACGTCCTGTCCAGTGGTGAACTGTTAATTTTATCATTACAGGTAGAAATGTGGTGAAGGTGTGGGACGTCCTGTCCAGTGATGAACTGTTAATTTTATCATTACAGGTAGAAATGTGGTGAAGGTGTGGGACGTCCTGTCCAGTGATGAACTGTTAATTTTATCATTACAGGTAGAAATGTGGTGAAGGTGTGGGACGTCCTGTCCAGTGATGAACTGTTAATTTTATCATTACAGGTGGAAATGTGGTGAAGGTGTGGGACGTCCTGTCCAGTGATGAACTGTTAATTTTATCATTACAGGTGGGAATGTGGTGAAGGTGTGGGACGTCCTGTCCAGTGATGGACTGTTAATTTAATCATTACAGGTGGGAATGTGGTGAAGGTGTGGGACGTCCTGTCCAGTGATGAACTGTTAATTTTATCATTACAGGTAGAAATGTGGTGAAGGTGTGGGACGTCCTGTCCAGTGATGAACTGTTAATTTTATCATTACAGGTAGAAATGTGGTGAAGGTGTGGGACGTCCTGTCCAGTGATGAACTGTTAATTTAATCATTACAGGTGGGAATGTGGTGAAGGTGTGGGACGTCCTGTCCAGTGATGAACTGTTAATTTTATCATTACAGGTAGAAATGTGGTGAAGGTGTGGGACGTCCTGTCCAGTGATGAACTGTTAATTTTATCATTACAGGTGGGAATGTGGTGAAGGTGTGGGACGTCCTGTTTAGTGATAAACTGTTAATTTTATCGTTACAGGTGGGAATGTGGTGAAGGTGTGGGACGCTCTCTCTGGTGGCCGTTTACTGACCACGCTGTGTAACCATCACAAGCAGGTTATGTCCCTTGCCTTCTGTAGTAAATACCAGCGCCTCCTCTCAGCCTCACTCGACAGGTTAGTGGTTATCACTGTTATATAATAGTCTGGCATGACTGCCTCAATCTTGGTGTCACATGTCAGACCCAGCTGTCTTGATGTCACATGACACAAAAGATCCAGTCAAGTTGGTGTCACATGACATATAAGACTCAACCATCTTTATGTCACATGACATGTAAGACCAAATCATGTTGATGTCACATGACATGTAAGACCAAATCATCTTGATGTCACATGACAGGTTTTAAGTCTCTTGCCCTGCCATGACTAAGTAAAGGTTGTAATTCTGTCATTCACGTCTGCTTGGTACACCGGGACCTCGTCAGAGGTGTACGCAGCTTCATAAATATTCATAGCATGACAATTACCAGAAGAGGTAGAATGTAAACAATTTTACTCGACCCATTTCATTCCAATTTATTTCATGTATGCACTTTTATACCATTCAATAGTGATTGTGTTTGTTTAATAATATTGTGGGACAAGTTTTGTGAGTTTGTTGTTGGCTTTAATAAGCCGAAAGTCTGTTATTTGGTGCTGTACCCTGAAGGGTCAGTCTTGACCACTCGTCAATTTGGTACGTGTGAATGGTCGCCATCTTGGGGAAAACGAAAAAAAGTGCAAAGTATCGTTGCCAAATTTGACTGCGTGGGCCAGAGTTTGAATATAATGGAGCCCAGAAACTCACATAAAAATAAGTGAAATGATTTGGAAGTGTCACCTGAAACCGCAAACTGACAAACAGACTGTTAAACACAACTACCATTGGTGAACAGAGTGAATCATCCAAAATGGCTGACGTTAAACGCAACTACCAGCAGTTGACAGAGTGAATGGTCCAAAATGGCAGATGTTGACATGGGTAAAACTACCCCCGCTCTATTGCACCCAGTTGCGAGCACAAGCGCTCAGGTTGATCCAGGAACAGTGAACCGTAGTGTGGGAATGCATGAGATGATGGACAGTTCTAAACGAAGTAAAGGTTGTAATTTTGTGTCAATTTATTGTCTGTATCACTTCTGTCTCAAACAGTGTGATGGTATGACTATTCAACACCTCTTTCTGTTCAAAAGGACATAGTTTGTTTTATCACAAAGCATGATGAATGATATAATGTAGCTGTGTGTTTACTTACTACCAGAGAATCGCTGGGATCTCTATCAGATAACAAGGCCAATTTTCTGCCTATAGATACAACCATTTGTGTGGTTTAAATCTTTATTCTGTCAGTCTATCTCAAGTGGAATCTTTGATAGCAACTGAGCAGTTGGAATAGTGTGAAATGTGGTGTGCCTGATCCAGTATGGGAGGGGGGGGGGAGGTGTGTCTGATCCAGTATGGGATGGGGAGGGGAGGTATGTCTTACCCTGTGTGGGATGGGGAGGGGTGGTGTGGCTGATCCATTGTGGCAGAGGGAAGGTGTGTCTGATCCAGTGTTGGAGGGGAGGTGTGTCTGATCCAGTATGGGAGGGGGGAGGGGAGGTATGTCTTACCCTGTGTGGGATGGGGAGGGGAGGTGTGGCTGATCCAGTATGGGAGGGGGGGGGAGGTGTGCCTGATCCAGTATGGGAGGGGGGAGGGGAGGTATGTCTTACCCTGTGTGGGATGGGGAGGGGAGGTGTGGCTGATCCAGTATGGGAGGGGGGAGGGGAGGTATGTCTTACCCTGTGTGGGATGGGGAGGGGAGGTGTGCCTGATCCAGTATGGGAGGGGGGGAGGGTAGGTATGTCTTACCCTGTGTGGGATGGGGAGGGGAGGTATGTCTTACCCTGTGTGGGATGGGGAGGGGAGGTGTGGCTGATCCATTGTGGCAGAGGGAAGGTGTGTCTGATCCAGTGTTGGAGGGGAGGTGTGTCTGATCCAGTATGGAAGGGGGGGGGGAGGTGTGCCTGATCCAGTATGGGAGGGGGGAGGGGAGGTGTGCCTGATCCAGTATGGGAGGGGGGGGGGAGGTATGTCTTACCCTGTGTGGGATGGGGAGGGGAGGTGTGGCTGATCCATTGTGGCAGAGGGAAGGTGTGTCTGATCCAGTGTTGGAGGGGAGGTGTGTCTGATCCAGTATGGGAGGGGGGGGGGAGGTGTGCCTGATCCAGTATGGGAGGGGGGAGGGGAGGTGTGCCTGATCCAGTATGGGAGGGGGGGGGGGGGGAGGTATGTCTTACCCTGTGTGGGATGGGGAGGGGAGGTGTGGCTGATCCATTGTGGCAGAGGGAAGGTGTGTCTGATCCAGTGTGGGAGGGGGGAGGGGAGGTGTGTCTGATCCAGTATGGGAGGTGGGAGGGGAGGTGTGTCTGATCCAGTATGGGAGGTGGGAGGGGAGGTGTGTCTGATCCAGTATGGGAGGCGGGAGGGGAGGTGTGTCTGATCCAGTATGGGAGGGGGGAGGGGAGGTGTGTCTGATCCAGTATGGGAGGGGGGAGGGGAGGTGTGTCTGATCCAGTATGGGAGGGGGGAGGGGAGGTGTGCCTGATCCAGTGTGAGAGGGGGGAGGGGGAGGTGTGTCTGATCCAGTATGGGAGGGGAGGTGTGTCTGATCCAGTATTGGAGGGGGGAGGGGAGGTGTGCCTGATCCAGTATGGGAGGGAGGAGGGGATGTGTGCCTGATCCAGTATGGGAGGGGGGAGGTGTGTCTGATCCAGTATGGGAGGGGGGAGGGGATGTGTGCCTGATCCAGTATGGGAGGGGGGAGGGGAGGTGTGTCTGATCCAGTGTGGGAGGGGGGAGGGGATGTGTGCCTGATCCAGTGTGAGAGGGGGGAGGGGAGGTGTGTCTGATCCAGTATGGGAGGGGGGAGGGGAGGTGTGTCTGATCCAGTATGGGAGGGGGGAGGGGATGTGTGCCTGATCCAGTGTGGGAGGGGGGAGGGGAGATGTGTCTGATCCAGTATGGGAGGGGGGAGGGAAGGTGTGTCTGATCCAGTATGGGAGGGGGGAGGGGAGGTGTGCCTGATCCAGTATGGGAGGGGGAGGGGAGGTGTGTCTGATCCAGTGTGGGAGGGGGGAGGGAAGGTGTGTCTGATCCAGTATGGGAGGGGGAGGGGAGGTGTGCCTGATCCAGTATGGGAGGGGGAGGGGAGGTGTGTCTGATCCAGTGTGAGAGGGGGGAGGGAAGGTGTGTCTGATCCAGTATTGGAGGGGGGAGGGAAGGTGTGTCTGATCCAGTATGGGAGGGGGGAGGGAATGTGTGCCTGATCCAGTATGGGAGGGGGGAGGGAAGGTGTGTCTGATCCAGTATGGGAGGGGGGAGGGGATGTGTGCCTGATCCAGTGTGAGAGGGGGGAGGGGAGGTGTGTCTGATCCAGTATGGGAGGGGGGAGGGGATGTGTGCCTGATCCAGTGTGAGAGGGGGGAGGGGAGGTGTGTCTGATCCAGTATGGGAGGGGGGAGGGGAGGTGTGCCTGATCCAGTGTGAGAGGGGGGAGGGGAGGTGTGTCTGATCCAGTATGGGAGGGGAGGTGTGTCTGATCCAGTATTGGAGGGGGGAGGGGAGGTGTGCCTGATCCAGTATGGGAGGGAGGAGGGAGGTGTGTCTGATCCAGTGTGGGAGGGGGGAGGGGAGGTGTGTCTGATCCAGTGTGAGAGGGGGGAGGGGAGGTGTGTCTGATCCAGTATTGGAGGGGGGAGGGGAGGTGTGTCTGATCCAGTGTGGGAGGGGGAGGGGAGGTGTGTCTGATCCAGTGTGGGAGGGGGGAGGGGAGGTGTGCCTGATCCAGTGTGAGAGGGGGGAAGGGAGGTGTGTCTGATCCAGTATTGGAGGGGGGAGGGGAGGTGTGTCTGATCCAGTATGGGAGGGGGGAGGGGAGGTGTGTCTGATCCAGTGTGGGAGGGGGGAGGGGAGGTGTGTCTGATCCAGTATGGGAGGGGGGAGGGGAGGTGTGTCTGATCCAGTATGGGAGGGGGGAGGGGAGGTGTGCCTGATCCAGTGTGGGAGGGGAGGTGTGTCTGATCCAGTGTGGGAGGGGGGAGGGGAGGTGTGTCTGATCCAGTGTGAGAGGGGGGAGGGGAGGTGTGTCTGATCCAGTATTGGAGGGGGGAGGGGAGGTGTGTCTGATCCAGTATGGGAGGGGGGAGGGGAGGTGTGTCTGATCCAGTATGGGAGGGGGAGGGGAGATGTGTCTGATCCAGTGTGGGAGGGGGGAGGGGAGGTGTGTCTGATCCAGTATGGGAGGGGGGAGGGAAGGTGTGTCTGATCCAGTATGGGAGGGGGGAGGGGATGTGTGTCTGATCCAGTATGGGAGGGGGGAGGGGAGGTGTGTCTGATCCAGTATGGGAGGGGATGTGTGCCTGATCCAGTATGGGAGGGGAGGTGTGTCTGATCCAGTATGGGAGGGGGGAGGGGAGGTGTGTCTGATCCAGTATTGGAGGGGGGAGGGGAGGTGTGCCTGATCCAGTATTGGAGGGGGGAGGGGAGGTGTGCCTGATCCAGTATTGGAGGGGGGAGGGGAGGTGTGTCTGATCCAGTATGGGAGGGGGGGGGGAGGTGTGCCTGATCCAGTATGGGAGGGGGGAGGGGAGGTGTGCCTGATCCAGTATGGGAGGGGGGGGGGAGGTATGTCTTACCCTGTGTGGGATGGGGAGGGGAGGTGTGGCTGATCCATTGTGGCAGAGGGAAGGTGTGTCTGATCCAGTGTGGGAGGGGGGAGGGGAGGTGTGTCTGATCCAGTATGGGAGGTGGGAGGGGAGGTGTGTCTGATCCAGTATGGGAGGTGGGAGGGGAGGTGTGTCTGATCCAGTATGGGAGGCGGGAGGGGAGGTGTGTCTGATCCAGTATGGGAGGGGGGAGGGGAGGTGTGTCTGATCCAGTATGGGAGGGGGGAGGGGAGGTGTGTCTGATCCAGTATGGGAGGGGGGAGGGGAGGTGTGCCTGATCCAGTGTGAGAGGGGGGAGGGGGAGGTGTGTCTGATCCAGTATGGGAGGGGAGGTGTGTCTGATCCAGTATTGGAGGGGGGAGGGGAGGTGTGCCTGATCCAGTATGGGAGGGAGGAGGGGATGTGTGCCTGATCCAGTATGGGAGGGGAGAGGTGTGTCTGATCCAGTATGGGAGGGGGGAGGGGATGTGTGCCTGATCCAGTATGGGAGGGGGGAGGGGAGGTGTGTCTGATCCAGTGTGGGAGGGGGGAGGGGATGTGTGCCTGATCCAGTGTGAGAGGGGGGAGGGGAGGTGTGTCTGATCCAGTATGGGAGGGGGGAGGGGATGTGTGCCTGATCCAGTGTGAGAGGGGGGAGGGGAGGTGTGTCTGATCCAGTATGGGAGGGGGGAGGGGATGTGTGCCTGATCCAGTGTGAGAGGGGGGAGGGGAGGTGTGTCTGATCCAGTATGGGAGGGGGAGGGGATGTGTGCCTGATCCAGTGTGGGAGGGGGGAGGGGAGATGTGTCTGATCCAGTATGGGAGGGGGGAGGGGAGGTGTGTCTGATCCAGTATGGGAGGGGGGAGGGGAGGTGTGCCTGATCCAGTATGGGAGGGGGAGGGGAGGTGTGTCTGATCCAGTGTGGGAGGGGGGAGGGAAGGTGTGTCTGATCCAGTGTGGGAGGGGGAGGGGAGGTGTGTCTGATCCAGTATGGGAGGGGGAGGGGAGGTGTGCCTGATCCAGTATGGGAGGGGGAGGGGAGGTGTGTCTGATCCAGTATTGGAGGGGGGAGGGAAGGTGTGTCTGATCCAGTATGGGAGGGGGGAGGGAATGTGTGCCTGATCCAGTATGGGAGGGGGGAGGGAAGGTGTGTCTGATCCAGTATGGGAGGGGGGAGGGGATGTGTGCCTGATCCAGTGTGAGAGGGGGGAGGGGAGGTGTGTCTGATCCAGTATGGGAGGGGGGAGGGGATGTGTGCCTGATCCAGTGTGAGAGGGGGGAGGGGAGGTGTGTCTGATCCAGTATGGGAGGGGGGAGGGGAGGTGTGCCTGATCCAGTGTGAGAGGGGGGAGGGGAGGTGTGTCTGATCCAGTATGGGAGGGGAGGTGTGTCTGATCCAGTATTGGAGGGGGGAGGTGAGGTGTGCCTGATCCAGTATGGGAGGGAGGAGGGAGGTGTGTCTGATCCAGTGTGGGAGGGGGGAGGGGAGGTGTGTCTGATCCAGTGTGAGAGGGGGGAGGGGAGGTGTGTCTGATCCAGTATTGGAGGGGGGAGGGGAGGTGTGTCTGATCCAGTGTGGGAGGGGGAGGGGAGGTGTGTCTGATCCAGTGTGGGAGGGGGGAGGGGAGGTGTGCCTGATCCAGTGTGAGAGGGGGGAAGGGAGGTGTGTCTGATCCAGTATTGGAGGGGGGAGGGGAGGTGTGTCTGATCCAGTATGGGAGGGGGGAGGGGAGGTGTGTCTGATCCAGTGTGGGAGGGGGGAGGGGAGGTGTGTCTGATCCAGTATGGGAGGGGGGAGGGGAGGTGTGTCTGATCCAGTATGGGAGGGGGGAGGGGAGGTGTGCCGGATCCAGTGTGGGAGGGGAGGTGTGTCTGATCCAGTGTGGGAGGGGGGAGGGGAGGTGTGTCTGATCCAGTGTGAGAGGGGGGAGGGGAGGTGTGTCTGATCCAGTATTGGAGGGGGGAGGGGAGGTGTGTCTGATCCAGTATGGGAGGGGGGAGGGGAGGTGTGTCTGATCCAGTATGGGAGGGGGAGGGGAGATGTGTCTGATCCAGTGTGGGAGGGGGGAGGGGAGGTGTGTCTGATCCAGTATGGGAGGGGGGAGGGAAGGTGTGTCTGATCCAGTATGGGAGGGGGGAGGGGATGTGTGTCTGATCCAGTATGAGAGGGGGGAGGGGAGGTGTGTCTGATCCAGTATGGGAGGGGGGAGGGGATGTGTGCCTGATCCAGTATGGGAGGGGGGAGGGGAGGTGTGTCTGATCCAGTATGGGAGGGGGGAGGGGAGGTGTGTCTGATCCAGTATGGGAGGGGGGAGGGGAGGTGTGCCTGATCCAGTATTGGAGGGGGGATGGGAGGTGTGCCTGATCCAGTATTGGAGGGGGGAGGGGAGGTGTGTCTGATCCAGTATTGGAGGGGGCAGGGGAGGTGTGCCTGATCCAGTATGGGAGGGGGGAGGGAGGTGTGTCTGATCCAGTATTGGAGGGGGGAGGGGAGGTGTGTCTGATCCAGTGTGGGAGGGGGGAGGGGAGGTGTGTCTGATCCAGTATGGGAGGGGGGAGGGGAGGTGTGCCTGATCCAGTATGGGAGGGGGAGGGGAGGTGTGTCTGATCCAGTATGGGAGGGGGGAGGGGAGGTGTGCCTGATCCAGTATGGGAGGGGGAGGGGAGATGTGTCTGATCCAGTGTGGGAGGGGAGGTGTGTCTGATCCAGTGTGAGAGGGGGGAGGGGAGGTGTGTCTGATCCAGTATGGGAGGGGGGAGGGGAGGTGTGCCTGATCCAGTATGGGAGGGGGAGGGGAGATGTGTCTGATCCAGTGTGGGAGGGGGGAGGTGTGTCTGATCCAGTATGGGAGGGGGAGGGGAGGTGTGTCTGATCCAGTATGGGAGGGGGGAGGGGAGGTGTGTCTGATCCAGTATGGGAGGGGGGAGGGGAGATGTGTCTGATCCAGTGTGGGAGGGGGAGGGGAGGTGTGTCTGATCCAGTGTGGGAGGGGGAGGGGAGGTGTGCCTGATCCAGTATGGGAGGGGGAGGGGAGGTGTGTCTGATCCAGTATGGGAGGGGGAGGGGAGATGTGTCTGATCCAGTGTGGGAGGGGGAGGGGAGGTGTGTCTGATCCAGTATGGGAGGGGGAGGGGAGGTGTGTCTGATCCAGTATGGGAGGGGGAGGGGAGGTGTGTCTGATCCAGTATGGGAGGGGGAGGGGAGGTGTGTCTGATCCAGTATGGGAGGGGGAGGGGAGGTGTGTCTGATCCAGTATGGGAGGGGGAGGGGAGGTGTGTCTGATCCAGTATGGGAGGGGGGAGGGGAGGTGTGTCTGATCCAGTATGGGAGGGGGGAGGGGAGGTGTGTCTGATCCAGTATGGGAGGGGGAGGGGAGGTGTGCCTGATCCAGTATGGGAGGGGGAGGGGAGGTGTGTCTGATCCAGTATGGGAGGGGGGAGGGGAGGTGTGTCTGATCCAGTGTGGGAGGGGGGAGGGGAGGTGTGTCTGATCCAGTATGGGAGGGGGAGGGGAGGTGTGTCTGATCCAGTATGGGAGGGGGAGGGGAGGTGTGCCTGATCCAGTATGGGAGGGGGAGGGGAGGTGTGTCTGATCCAGTATGGGAGGGGGGAGGGGAGGTGTGCCTGATCCAGTATGGGAGGGGGGAGGGGAGGTGTGCCTGATCCAGTATGGGAGGGGGGAGGGGAGGTGTGCCTGAAGGTCCTTCTTAAATCTGGCAATGAACTATCAGGATGGAGCCCAATAAACGTTGTAATAAAACTACTTTGGTCATTTAAATGCCTACATTCAAGGTTCTAGTGGCAATTGTATAATTGCTCAAACAACTGCTTTATTGAAAATATTAAGAGTGTTCATATTTTACCAATTGCTTGTTGGCTTTGAGTTTGTGAAAACAGTATCGTTCAAGATGACAGGGTCAAATATGTGAAGGAAAAAAAGATGAAAAAAACTTCTGTTGAATATGGAGCTTTAGATTGTTGTTTTTTGTTGCGGTTAAAAATGCTTTATGAAAATGAAGTCATAAGGGGTGAAAAAAAGTTATCAAGTCTACAGTAAAGGTATTTGACCAGTAGTGCACTGGTATAGAGTTATCAAGTCTACAGTAAACATATTTCACCAGTAGCACACTGGTATAGAGTTATCAAGTCTACAGTAAACATATTTGACCAGTAGCACACCAGTATAGAGTTATCAAGTCCTACAGTAAAGGTATTTGACCAGTAGCACACTGGTATAGAGTTATCAAGTCTACAGTAAACATATTTGACCAGTAGCACACCAGTATAGAGTTATCAAGTCTACAGTAAAGGTATTTGACCAGTAGCACACTGGTATAGAGTTATCAAGTCTACAGTAAACATATTTGACCAGTAGCACACCAGTATAGAGTTATCAAGTCTACAGTAAAGGTATTTGACCAGTAGCACACTGGTATAGAGTTATCAAGTCTACAGTAAACATATTTGACCAGTAGCACACCAGTATAGAGTTATCAAGTCTACAGTAAAGGTATTTGACCAGTAGCGCATTGGTATAGAGATATCAAGTCTACAGTAAAGGTATTTGACCAGTAGTGCACTGGTATAGAGTTATCAAGTCTACAGTAAACATATTTCACCAGTAGCACACTGGTATAGAGTTATCAAGTCTACAGTAAACATATTTGACCAGTAGCACACCAGTATAGAGTTATCAAGTCCTACAGTAAAGGTATTTGACCAGTAGCACACTGGTATAGAGTTATCAAGTCTACAGTAAACATATTTGACCAGTAGCACACCAGTATAGAGTTATCAAGTCTACAGTAAAGGTATTTGACCAGTAGCACACTGGTATAGAGTTATCAAGTCTACAGTAAACATATTTGACCAGTAGCACACCAGTATAGAGTTATCAAGTCTACAGTAAAGGTATTTGACCAGTAGCACACTGGTATAGAGTTATCAAGTCTACAGTAAACATATTTGACCAGTAGCACACCAGTATAGAGTTATCAAGTCTACAGTAAAGGTATTTGACCAGTAGCGCATTGGTATAGAGATATCAAGTCTACAGTAAAGGTATTTGACCAGTTGCACTGGTATAGAGTTATCAAGTCTCGCATTGTGTTTATGAAAAAATGCTCAAACAAGGTCATATAAAGAACACAAAAATCTTCTGCATTTCTTGAATGACTCATCTAAAGTCACACAACTTAATAGAAACATGAAACCATACACATTTCTCCATTACAGTTGTATAATGGTGAAATATATTGATAAAAAAGAAATTGTGAAAATAAATGACCTTGATTGGCTTTCAAGGTCGTATCCTTTAAAAGACCAGCTATGTGACAATTTGTACAAGTTTTGATGTAATGAGACAATTCAGTGCATGGTCTATAGATAATCAGAAATGCCTGCATTTATTAGCCAACAGCTTTCAGCGCAAAGTACACGAAATTATTTTAAAATTCTTTGAAATATTGGTTAAGTTTATTGGTCGAAGTGGTAATCTGATTCCATTTACTTTATAGTTATAAAAAAAATCATGAAAATAGTGTTTATGACAAATTCCCTGTGGGAAATTTTATATCGACATTTTCATAGGTAGCCAACACTAGATGTGTGGTATAGAATTTGTTTTAATTACGTTCTGTGTCAGTGTTTTTGTACACATTCGATGCTGTGTGATTTGAAGTTGTGTGTGATTTGATGTTGATGGTGTGGGTTGGTGTAGTTATATAGTACATACCCATCCTATAACTTCTGTAAATAGATCTGTGTGACAGATTATCCACACACCAATAAATACAGAATTGGTCGGGCTTTTACCTCCTAAATCTTACATACTGACCTTTAGTTTCAATATATTTTAGTTTTTTTGTGTCCGGAACAGATATTTCACATTGCTAATTATTTCTTTTCGGGAGAAATGTCAGCATCATTATATTAATTATGTTTATGTAGGTACGAAACATTCAACAAAACTTTGAGAGATCATGTGACAACATATTGGCCAATCAGAGCTGGTGTGTGGGCTAGGAAACAGAAGTACATATGGGTTACTGTAATAGTACACATGGAAGATTTAAAGAAATAATTAAACACAACGTTAGATGACCCTTTAATAGAAATAGATGGTACACTATGACAGAAGCCGATGTACTTGATATTGAGGAACTGATGATGTCATTACTGCTTTCATTAGGATATAAACTGTTAGATTATCCTCCACGGATCTGCCTCTCCTGCTGATGTGATTGTCGGTTCCATGTGCCCCCATGTTTTTTATGAAGCTTTGAAAATTTAAATATCTGTTGTATATCTGAAGATGCTGCTGGCCGACATCAAACGAAGCGTTTTATTGGGCTGGTTCAGTCGATGACAAGCCCGATGACAAGCCCGCGGAGCGATGGAGTCGTTACTTGATATTCGCTACTGATTGTTCTGCCTGTCTATCAACACCTCGCTCAAACTTTTTACAGATTGGCAGATGTGATTTTTATATTTTTCACAAGAGAATCTTGTATATTGTAGCTCTCTGATGGTTATTGCGTTCCCTTTAAATACTCAAGTCTAATTATACATCTCTGTCACTCTTTGATTCTCAGATTCCCGTCAATATTAGTGTGGTATTATAATTTCCTCAGCATTGCAAGCAGACTCATTTGATTCCTGCAGTTAAGTTTGATGGCTAACCCATGTTTTACAAGTGTTCGGATGTAGTGGTGAAGCGGGTACCAGTCTTTGATAAAACTCGATACAACATATTGTAGGTGTGTTACTGCGATGTACACACACAAACTCAACATATGTTCTTAAAAACCCCAATCTGTATAATGTGTATGTGATGAAGTCGCCTACCATCTGTACAGGAAAAGGTGGTCGTATCACTCTTCAACACAGTCCAACACACTAAAAAATAATCATTTCATAGATTACGCTTGTATTCATCTTGACCATTGGTTAAAATCGGCCAATCATGTGTTGTCTTGCGTAGGTAGCTTTTTCTGGTTACTGTTACTTATTTATGAGGTTGGTTATTCCACTTGAGCTCGAAAAAAGCTGTTTTATCTGATGAATTCTAATACATCGAACAATTTAATTTAGGTTATCACCTTAAATTGGGGATTGAATAACTGTTCAGTATATCTAAGTTTATTAACCGACACAGATGGCATGTAACTGATGTATTTCAAGTATGATTTGAATATAAAGTCGTAAATGAAAGTAAGACATGAAAGCCAGAAGTTTATACCAGAATGCTTACTCGTATGGATCTCCGTTATTATTAGACAACATGGTACAGAAATGCACTGTACAGGATTGAATGATGCATGAGAACCGTAATTTACTGTCACCCACTTTATGGTTTTTACATTTGATGATGATGTTAATGATAAACTGGAGTTTGTCTTTTATACTCCGGACCTAAATTCATGTCATCTCCGTAATGACTTGTTGATAGCCTGCAGCCAAGCGTAGGCCTGTTTATATCAATTGCTTTTACGAAATAGACATGAAAACGTCCCCGAATTACTTTTCCATGAGTATATTTCAAACACTTTTTATTGACATGCTATTTTACATGTTGAAACTCGGGACAACGTCGGCTCTGATGTTTATCAAATGGAGATTACCTCCCATTAAACCGTTTTGATATCAGTCCAGGGCATACTAACTTTGGAATCGTTAAGTAATTTAAAACTTTCAATGTTTTTTTGAAGACTCTATATAGGATTTGATATTCCGTTCCTCTCACAGGTCTGAACTAAATGGTGAAGAGCGTAATTGATTAGGATCTCGTTGTGACAAGTAACAACGGAATATAACCAATACAGGACTGACAAGTGTACACAGGAATGTAATGATCATTTAGAACATAGAACATGGTACAAATGTTTTAATGCATTCAGATGTCAACATTATATTGAGAACCTCATCCTAAAACCATATGCAAATATCTTAACTTAATTGGAGCATGCTTGGTCTTTGGGACCTTGGAAACTCTAGATGTTAACAGGAAGAATCTATTAAAATCCCAAAGAGACGTGTGCTCTGATAGCAAAAAAACAAACCAAATTGTTGGTTATCAGTTCACGCTTCATGGGACTCTTGTTTTGATAGAGTTCAGCTTAACTGTTTTAAATTAACAGTTGTCTGTTATCAATTATGAACATCTTAGGAAGGTGACATGTCAGGGAAACATTACAGAAGGGTGACATGTCAGGGAAACATTACAGAAGGGTGACATGTCAGGGAAACATTACAGAAGGGTGACATGTCAGGGAAACATTACAGGAGGGTGACATGTCAGGTAAACAATACAGGAGGGTGATATGTCAGGAAAACATTACAGGAGGGTGACATGTCAGGGAAACATTACTGGAGGGTGACATGTCAGGGAAACATGGCAGGAGGGTGACATGTCAGGGAAACATGACAGGAGGGTGACATGTCAGGGAAACATGAAAGGAGGGTGACATATCAGGGAAACATTACAGAAGGGTGACATGTCAGGGATTACTGGAGGGTGACATGTCAGGGAAACATCATTGGAAGGTGACATGTCAGGGAAACATCACAGGAAGGTGACATGTCAGGGAAACATCACCAGAGAGTGACATGTAAGGGAAACATTACAGGTGGAAGACATGTCAGGGAAACATGGCAGGAGGGTGACATGTCAGGGAAACATCACAGGAAAGTGACATGTCAGGGAAACATGAAAGGAGGATGACATATCAGGGAAACATTACAGAAGGGTGACATGTCAGGGATTACTGGAGGGTGACATGTCAGGGAAACATCATTGGAAGGTGACATGTCAGGGAAACATCACAGGAAGGTGACATGTCAGGGAAACATCACAGGAAGGTGACATGTCAGGGAAACATTACAGGTGGAAGACATGTCAGGGAAACATGGCAGGAGGGTGACATGTCAGGGAAACATCACAGGAAAGTGACATGTCAGGGAAACATGAAAGGAGGATGACATATCAGGGAAACATTACAGAAGGGTGACATGTCAGGGAAACATTACTGGAGAGTGGCATGTCAGGGAAACATCACAGGAAGGTGACATGTCGGGGAAACATCACAGGAAGGTGACATGTCAGGGAAATATTACAGGAGGGTGACATGTCAGGGAAACATTACAGGAGGGTGACATGTCAGGAAAACATCACAGGAAGGTGATATGTCAGGGAAACATTACAGGAGGGTGACATGTCAGGGAAACATTACAGAAGGGTGACATGTCAAGGTGACATCACAGGAGGGTGATGTGTCAGGGAAATATTACAGGAGGGTGACATGTCAGGGAAACATTACAGGAGGGTGACATGTCAGGGAAACATTACAGGAGGGTGACATGTCAAGGGAAACATTACAGGAGGGTGACATGTCAGGTTAACATTACAGGAGGGTGACATGTCAGGTTAACATTACAGGTGGGTGACATGTCAGGGAAATATCACAGGAAGGTGACATGTCAGGTTAACATTACAGAAGGGTGACATGTCAGGCAAACATCACAGGAAGGTGACATGTCAGGGTGACATCACAGGAGGGTGACATGTCAGGGAAACATTACTGGAGGGTGACATGTCAGGGAAACATTACAGGAGGGTGACATGTCAGGTAAACATCACAGGAGGGTGACATGTCAGGGAAACATTACAGGAAGGTGACATGTCAGGGAAACATGACAGGAGGGTGACATCACAGGTAGATTAACTTGGTCACTGAATGTAAACAAACCCCAGTGAACTCTTTAATGATCCCTGCAACAAAACTGGAATTTATGAACCCAAGAGGGTTTTAAAACTTATTTGGCTTGCGGACATTTCCAATACAGCCTCACAATAAAGAAAACTGAGGTGATAAAATGTGCCGGCATAAGGATTTTTAAACATTTGTTATTTTTGAGGAGTTTTTTTCTTTCATATCAACTATATCAATGTTATTTTTATATATTTTTTTCAACAACATTTCATGTTAGCTGCGTTTATTTTTCTTAATCTTGTTTACATACTGATGTTTATTATAATGATATTACATCAGAAATGAAATAAAATAATATTGATTAAAGTTCTTTGTAAGAGAATCAATAAAGCATGACTTAATTAACATCAGAAAAATTTGTTGGTACATAAATATACAGGTGGCCATCTTGGATTTTGACAGTAATACTTTGTGATCGCTATTTCATGAGAAGTACTGGATGGATCTTTTTCAAATTTCATATGCAGGTTCCCCTTGGTCCCTGAGTTTTTTAGTTGGTCCGAAAAACAAACGAAATTCTCAAATTTCATAGGTAACTCAGATTAAATAAATGGATGAAAGGGGAAAAAAGAAGGGTGATATGGATTAACATTCTTTGGCAAAGTTTTGACAGATAATCGAGAAAAGCATGACTTATCATCAGAAAAGTTTATTGTACACAAGTTCCGCTGTAGTTTCCTGTTATAACCTATACACTGATACATGCAGTATTATACGGGGCTAGTAAATACCTGTGTGGCCGATACGAGGCGATGCACTTTTACAACGTTCAGTACACACTGACAACATTACTAATTACATCAAATGATAAATATTGTTGATGTGCTAGACTTGGTCTTGTATTGGTTGGTGGCAGTTCACTCCAGGAATGAAACCATTAGCTATAAATCCAAGTTGTAATTCAAATGTAAAAGAATTACTTTAATTACCTTTGAGAATTTCAGCAATAAAAAGCAGACCTATAATGAGATAATGGTTGCCGAGTTGTGCCTCAATCTGTATTCATCTCGTCAATTCATTTAACAGAAGGAGGATTACCGTGTAATATTTTGTCATTTCCTTCCTGCCAGAGTGACGATGATGGGACCAGTGGCTCTGACGAAGGTGACATCCACCAATGTGCTGCAATGTTTTCCCCGTCGAAATAATGTGAGGCAGATTTATAAATTGAGAAAATCTTAAATCTTGCCCTTGACTACATGTGATTTCACAATAATGTATGTCAACCAAACCCCAACAGAGATGTATAATTAGGATTTATAGCGCTTCTATATGACAAGCTATAATCGTAAACTTTGTGATTACTCCTCCCCGCAGAGTCAGTACGCCACCTAGTGGCAGGACTATGTCATTGACGGTGGTCCAGGGACGAAGCCAGTGATGTAAACCCCCGTGTTTATTCTGGTTCTAATTATATAATGAAATAAACATTCAAATGTTTTCTATCTAATAAATGTCAGATGAATGCATGTGAGCCAGTTTGTGCTATTTGGTTGGTTTTGGCTGTGCGGCATGCTAATGTCAGCATGCGTGGATCGTGGATCCCAGCGTCTACCTTACATTCCGTAGTGTTGATCGCATTATTACTTTAATGCAAACCTTGAATCACAGATAAACATAAAGTCAGACTGAATCAAACAGTAATAAATCACCCCAGAATGTCGCAGGGTGGCAAATGTATTAACATGCATCATGCTCATCTGCATACTTTCATGTTTTGTCTGTACATAGTTGGTTAGGCCCCTGTCAGGGTTGTGTGTGATGTTCTAGGTATCATTTTCTCTTGGTCAGGGCTGAGTATGAAGCTCTAGGTATTATTTTCTCCCTTGTCGGGGTTCTGTCTGATGCGCTAGGTATCATTTTCTGCCCATGTAACACTGCATGCTATTTAGTTTATGGATAACTAAGTAGGCTACAGAGAGAAAAACTTGCCGAGTTTCTGACATAGGAATGCTATCTGTGGTCCTACACAGTATAGTTATGTAACACTTGTCTCCCAAATAAAACCACATTCACATCTGTGTTACATACATGATAATTACATTTTTATAAATCTCCCATTCCTGCATGATTTGAATGACAGGAATATTTTGTCATTTTTCTCCCACATTTTCAGAAGTTTCTTTAATCAAATACATACTAAGAGGTATGATGATATTTATAAACATGCATGCACTATTCAAAAATGTTAATTTTTCAGATTCTCACTTTAGTTCAGAAAAAAAAAATCATTTAATATAAATAAATTATTTTATGAATGCTTTGACACATTTTCAATTAACTTCATTCGTAAAATTCCAAAACTTTTTATTTTGCGATTTCTTCAAGAAAATTTATGATGCAATTTATTAGAAATCCCTGTTGATTCAGCTTGTGAGTTTATTAACTTGCTTTAAGTATTACTATGGTTTTAATTTGATTATACAATTGAAATGGCTCAGAATTTTCTCTGGAGGAGTGCTTGCTACGAACAATGGCAACACAATCACCTTAATCTAGTTTGATGAACACTAAATTTGCTTTCAGGAAACAAAATGCACTGTATGATGGTGAAGGTGTTATATTGCAGAAATAAGATTGTCTTTAATTTATTGACAAATGATATTCAACAAGCACTACACACTCATTTTATTGGATATTCCGCTCCAGAATAATGCCATGTTGAACATTTCTGTAAATTAGATATAGTTTTATTACATTAAATGTGTTTATTTGCATTAAGATAGTTGGATATGAATTGGATTTACGACCGTATTAGTTTGATCTCTATTAGACAATGAACGTTTGATTAAAACAAATTCTCCATAGGTTTTAATGTTCAGCTTATCTCACAGATGTGGAAACTTAACAAATAGGCTCTCAATTCTAGTAGGACTGGCTTCGGTGAAATGTAACACACGTCTGCTAGTGTGTATAGTATTCTACTGGTGTCACAATCAGTTAAATACAAATATACCTATTTTCCGAACAATTGTAAATCTATACAATTGTGTCTAATTGTATCAAATCTATACAATTGTGTCTTATTGTATCAAATCTATACAATTGTGTCTAATTGTATCAAATCTATACAATTGTGTCTTATTATATCAAATCTATACAATTATGTTTAATTGTATCAAATATATACATGAGGTGTCTTATTGTATCAAATCTATACAATTGTGTCTAATTGTATCAAATCTATACAATTGTGTCTAATTGTATCAAATCTATACAATTGTGTCTAATTGTATCAAATATATACATAAGGTGTCTTATTGTATCAATTCTATACAATTGTGTCTAATTGTATCAAATCTATACAATTGTGTCTTATTGTATCAAATCTATACATAAGATGTCTTATTGTATCAAATCTATACAATTGTGTCTAATTGTATCAAATCTATACAATTGTGTCTTATTGTATCAGATATATACATAAGGTGTCTAATTGTATAAAATCTATACAATTGTGTCTAATTGTATCACATTTATACAGTTGTGTCTAATTGTATCAAATCTATACAGTTGTATCTAATTGTATCAGATATATACAGTTGTGTCTAATTGTATCAAATCTATACAATTGTGTCTAATTGTATCAAATCTATACAATTGTGTCTAATTGTATCAAATCTATACAATTGTGTCTAATTGTATCAAATCTATACAATTGTGTCTTATTGTATCAAATATATACATAAGGTGTCTTATTGTATCAAATCTATACATAAGGTGTCTTATTGTATCAAATCTATACATAAGGTGTCTTATTGTATCAATTCTATACAATTGTGTCTAATTGTATCAAATCTATACAATTGTGTCTAATTGTATCAAATCTATACAATTGTGTCTAATTGTATCAAATCTATACAATTGTGTCTAATTGTATCAAATCTATACAATTGTGTCTAATTGTATCAAATCTATACAATTGTGTCTAATTGTATCAAATCTATACAATTGTGTCTTATTGTATCATATATATACAGTTGTGTCTAATTGTATCAAATCTATACAGTTGTATCTAATTGTATCAGATGTATACAGTTGTGTCTAATTGTATCAAATCTATACAATTGTGTCTTATTGTATCATATATATACAGTTGTGTCTAATTGTATCAAATCTATACAGTTGTATCTAATTGTATCAGATGTATACAGTTGTGTCTAATTGTATCAAATCTATACAATTGTGTCTAATTGTATCACATCTATACAGTTGTGTCTAATTGTATCAAATCTATACAATTGTGTCTAATTGTATCACATCTATACAGTTGTGTCTAATTGTATCAAATATAAACAATTGTGTTTTATTGTATAAAATATAAACAATTGTCTGACTGTATCAGATATATACAATTGTGTCTAATTGTTTCAAATCTATACAATTGTGTCTAATTGTTTCAAATCTATACAATTGTGTCTAATTGTATCAAATCTATACAATTGTGTCTAATTGTATCACATCTATACAGTTGTGTCTAATTGTATCAAATCTATACAATTGTGTCTAATAGTATCAAATCTATTCATTTGTGTCTAATTGTATCACATCTATACAGTTGTGTCTAATTGTATCACATCTATACAGTTGTGTCTAATTGTATCAAATCTATACAACTGTGTCTAATTGTATCAAATATAAACAATTGTGTTTTATTGTATAAAATATAAACAATTGTCTGACTGTATCACATCTATACAATTGTGTCTAATTGTATCACATCTATACAGTTGTGTCTAATTGTATCAAATCTATACAATTGTGTCTAATTGTATCACATCTATACAGTTGTGTCTAATTGTATCAAATCTATACAATTGTGTCTAATTGTATCAAATCTATACAATTGTGTCTAATTGTATCACATCTATACAGTTGTGTCTAATTGTATCAAATCTATACAATTGTGTCTTATTGTATCAAATCTATACAATTGTGTCTAATTGTATCAAATCTATACAGTTGTGTCTAATTGTATCAAATCTATACAATTGTGTCTAATTGTATCAAATCTATACAATTGTGTCTAATTGTATCAAATATATACATGAGGTGTCTTATTGTATCAAATCTATACAGTTGTGTCTAATTGTATCAAATCTATACAATTGTGTCTAATTGTATCAAATCTATACAATTGTGTCTAATTGTATCAATTCTATACAATTGTGTCTAATTGTATCAATTCTATACAATTGTGTCTAATTGTATCAAATCTATACAATTGTGTCTAATTGTATCAAATCTATACAATTGTGTCTAATTGTATCAAATCTATACAATTGTGTCTAATTGTATCAATTCTATACAATTGTGTCTAATTGTATCAAATCTATACAATTGTGTCTAATTGTATCAAATCTATACAGTTGTGTCTAATTGTATCAAATATATACATGAGGTGTCTTATTGTATCAAATCTATACAATTGTGTCTAATTGTATCAAATCTATACAATTGTGTCTAATTGTATCAATTCTATACAATTGTGTCTAATTGTATCAAATCTATACAATTGTGTCTAATTGTATCAAATCTATACAATTGTGTCTTATTGTATCAGATATATACATAAGGTGTCTTATTGTATCAAATCTATACAATTGTGTCTAATTGTATCAAATCTATACAATTGTGTCTAATTGTATCAAATCTATACAATTGTGTCTAATTGTATCAAATCTATACAATTGTGTCTTATTGTATCAGATATATACATAAGGTGTCTAATTGTATAAAATCTATACAATTGTGTCTAATTGTATCAAATCTATACAGTTGTATCTAATTGTATCAGATATATACAGTTGTGTCTAATTGTATCAAATCTATACAATTGTGTCTAATTGTATCAAATATAAACAATTGTGTTTTATTGTATAAAATATAAACAATTGTCTGACTGTATCAGATATATACAATTGTGTCCAATTGTATCAAATCTATACAATTGTGTCTAATATTATCAGATATATACAATTGTGTCTAATTGCATAAAATCTATACGATTCTGTCTAATTGTATCAAATCTATACAATTGTGTCTAATTGTATCAAATCTATACAATTGTGTCTAATTGTATCAAATCTATACAGTAGTGTCTAATAGTATCAAATCTATTCATTTGTGTCTAATTGTATCAAATCTATACAATTGTGTCTAATAGTATCAAATCTATTCATTTGTGTCTAATTGTATCAAATCTATACAATTGTGTCTAATTGTATCAAATCTATACAATTGTGTCTAATAGTATCAAATCTATTCATTTGTGTCTAATTGTATCAAATCTATACAATTGTGTCTAATTGTATCAAATCTACACAATTGTGTCTAATTGTATCAAATCTATACAACTGTGTCTAATTGTATCAAATCTATACAATTGTGTCTAATTGCATAAAATCTATACGATTCTGTCTAATTGTATCAAATCTATACAATTGTGTCTAATTGTATCAAATCTATACAATTGTGTCTAATTGTATCAAATCTATACAATTGTGTCTAATTGTATCAAATCTATACAACTGTGTCTAATTGTATCAATTCTATACAATTGTGTCTAATTGCATAAAATCTATACGATTCTGTCTAATTGTATCAAATCTATACAATTGTGTCTAATTGTTTCAAATCTATACAATTGTGTCTTATTGTATGAAATCAGTACAATTGTGTCTGTATCAGATATATACTAAATAAAAGATATACATTTATTTAATTGTATCAAATATGTACATGTAATATCCAAGTGTCTACTTTGTCAGTGAGCAGTGTCTGCTCTTCATTCATTAATCATAATGTGATGGAATACCTTCTTTTTATTACAGAAATCATATACATTCAGCAAAATCTATTTATGTTTCAGACATGTAAAGATCTACGACCTGAGTTCCTACCAAGTGGTACATACACTGGACTACACTGGTACCCTCACAGCTGTCTCTGTATCTGTAAGTATATACACTAGACTACACTGGTACCCTCACAGCTGTCTCTGTCTCTGTAAGTATATACACTAGACTACACTAGTACCCTCACAGCTGTCTCTGTGTCTGTAAGTATATACACTAGACTACACTAGTACCCTCACAGCTGTCTCTGTCTCTGTAAGTATATACACTAGACTACACTGGTACCCTCACAGCTGTCTCTGTGTCTGTAAGTATATACACTGGACTACACTGGTACCCTCACAGCTGTCTCTGTCTCTGTAAGTATATACACTAGACTACACTGGTACCCTCACAGCTGTCTCTGTCTCTGTAAGTATATACACTAGACTACACTGGTACCCTCACAGCTGTCTCTGTGTCTTTAAGTATATACACTAGACTACACTGGTACCCTCACAGCTGTCTCTGTGTCTGTAAGTATATACACTAGACTACACTGGTACCCTCACAGCTGTCTCTGTGTCTGTAAGTATATACACTAGACTACCCCGGTACCCTCACAGCTGTCTCTGTGTCTGTAAGTATATACACTAGACTACCCCGGTACCCTCACAGCTGTCTCTGTATCTGTAAGTATATACACTAGACTACACCGGTACCCTCACAGCTGTCTCTGTATCTGTAAGTATATACACTAGACTACACCGGTACCCTCACAGCTGTCTCTGTATCTGTAAGTATATACACTAGACTACACCGGTACCCTCACAGCTGTCTCTGTCTCTGTAAGTATATACACTAGACTACACTGGTACCCTCACAGCTGTCTCTGTCTCTGTAAGTATATACACTAGACTACCCCGGTACCCTCACAGCTGTCTCTGTCTCTGTAAGTATATACACTGGACTACCCCTGTACCCTCACAGCTATCTCTGTCTCTGTAAGTATATACACTAGACTACACTGGTACCCTCACAGCTGTCTCTGTATCTGTAAGTATATACACTAGACTACCCCTGTACCCTCACAGCTGTCTCTGTCTCTGTAAGTATGTACACTAGACTACCCCGGTACCTACACTGGTACTCTCACAGCTGTCTCTGTCTCTGTAAGTATATACACTAGACTACACTGGTACCCTCACAGCTGTCTCTGTAATTATATACACTAGACTACACTGGTACCCTCACAGCTGTCACTGTCTCTGTAAGTATATACAATAGACTACCCCGGTACCCTCACAGCTGTCTCTGTCTCTGTAAGTATATACACTAGACTACCCCTGTACCCTCACAGCTGTCTCTGTCTCTGTAAGTATATACACTAGACTACCCCTGTACCCTCACAGCTGTCTCTGTCTCTGTAAGTATATACACTAGACTACCCCTGTACCCTCACAGCTGTCTCTGTCTCTGTAAGTATATACACTAGACTACCCCTGTACCCTCACAGCTGTCACTGTCTCTGTAAGTATATACACTAGACTACCCCTGTACCCTCACAGCTGTCTCTGTCTCTGTAAGTATATACACTAGACTACCCCGGTACCCTCACAGCTGTCTCTGTGTCTGTAAGTATATACACTAGACTACACTGGTACCCTCACAGCTGTCTCTGTCTCTGTAAGTATATACACTAGACTACCCCGGTACCCTCACAGCTGTCTCTGTCTCTGTAAGTATATACACTAGACTACCTGGTACCCTCACAGCTGTCTCTGTAAGTATATACACTAGACTACCCCGGTACCCTCACAGCTGTCTCTGTGTCTGTAAGTATATACACTAGACTACACTGGTACCCTCACAGCTGTCTCTGTCTCTGTAAGTATATACACTAGACTACCTGGTACCCTCACAGCTGTCTCTGTAAGTATATACACTAGACTACCCCGGTACCCTCACAGCTGTCTCTGTGTCTTTAAGTATATACACTAGACTTCACTGGTACTCTCACAGCTGTTTCTGTCTCTGTAAGTATATACACTAGACTACCCCGGTACCTTCACAGCTGTCTCTGTCTCTGTAAGTATATACACTAGACTACCCCGGTACCCTCACAGCTGTCTCTGTCTCTGTAAGTATGTACACTAGACTACCCCGGTACCTTCACAGCTGTCTCTGTCTCTGTAAGTATATACACTAGACTACCCCGGTACCCTCACAGCTGTCTCTGTAAGTATATACCCTAGACTACCCCTGTACCCTCACAGCTATCTCTGTCTCTGTAAGTATATACACTAGACTACCCCGGTACCCTCACAGCTGTCTCTGTCTCTGTAAGTATATACACTAGACTACCCCGGTACCCTCACAGCTGTCACTGTGTCTGTAAGTATATACATTAGACTACCCCGGTACCCTCACAGCTGTCTCTGTCTCTGTAAGTATATACACTAGACTACACTGGTACCCTCACAGCTGTCTCTGTCTCTGTAAGTATATACACTAGACTACCCCGGTACCTTCACAGCTGTCCCTGTCTCTGTAAGTATATACACTAGACTACCCCGGTACCCTCACAGCTGTCTCTGTCTCTGTAAGTATATACACTAGACTACCCCGGTACCCTCACAGCTGTCTCTGTCTCTGTAAGTATATACACTAGGCTACCCCGGTACCCTCACAGCTGTCACTGTGTCTGTAAGTATATACACTAGATTACCCCTGTACCCTCACAGCTGTCTCTGTATCTGTAAGTATATACACTAGACTACCCGGGTACCCTCACAGCTGTCACTGTGTCTGTAAGTATATACAATAGACTCCCCCGGTACCCTCACAGCTGTCTCTGTCTCTGTAAGTATATACACTAGACTACCCCTGTACCCTCACAGCTGTCTCTGTGTCTGTAAGTATATACACTAGACTACCCCGGTACCCTCACAGCTGTCTCTGTCTCTGTAAGTATATACACTAGGCTACCCCGGTACCCTCACAGCTGTCACTGTGTCTGTAAGTATATACACTAGACTACCCCTGTACCCTCACAGCTGTCTCTGTGTCTGTAAGTATATACACTAGACTACCCCTGTACCCTCACAGCTGTCTCTGTGTCTGTAAGTATATACACTAGACTACCCCGGTACCTTCACAGCTGTCTCTGTCTCTGTAAGTATATACACTAGGCTACCCCGGTACCCTCACAGCTGTCTCTGTAAGTATATACACTAGACTACCCCGGTACCCTCACAGCTGTCTCTGTCTCTGTAAGTATATACACTAGACTACCCCTGTACCCTCACAGCTGTCTCTGTGTCTGTAAGTATATACATTGGGCTACACTGGTACCCTCACAGCTGTCTCTGTCTCTGTAAGTATATACACTAGACTACATTGGTACCCTCACAGCTGTCTCTGTAAGTATATACACTAGACTACCCCGGTACCCTCACAGCTGTCTCTGTCTCTGTAAGTATATACACTAGACTACCCCGGTACCCTCACAGCTGTCTCTGTCTCTGTAAGTATATACACTAGACTACCCCTGTACCCTCACAGCTGTCTCTGTGTCTGTAAATATATACACTAGACTCCCCCGGTACCCTCACAGCTGTCTCTGTCTCTGTAAGTATATACATTGGACTACCCCTGTACCCTCACAGCTGTCTCTGTGTCTGTAAGTATATACACTAGACTACCCCGGTACCCTCACAGCTGTCTCTGTATCTGTAAGTATATACACTAGACTACCCCGGTACCCTCACAGCTGTCTCTGTCTCTGTAAGTATATACACTAGACTACCCCGGTACCCTCACAGCTGTCTCTGTAAGTATATACACTAGACTACCCCAGTACCCCGATAGCTGTCTCTGTAAGTATATACACTAGAATTCTTCTGAAATACCAAAAGGCCTAGTGACATGAAATTTGGCTGGTAGCTTTATTGGATGCAGCTGATCAAAGGTTGCTTAAAATATCTCTTAGACCTACCTCAAGGTAACAGGGGTCAAATATGTTGAAACCTTCAAACAATTGAAATATCATTAGACATTGAGACCTAGCTTACATTTGTCTGGTAGCCCTGAAGCATGATATATGGCTGAAAGGTTTCTTGGATGAAGCCTGACAAAGTTTGCGAGAAGAAATGACCTTGACTCATATTCAAGGTCATAGGGGTCAAATCTGTTAAAACGTATAAAAACTTCTTCTGAAATACAAAAACGCCTAGAGACATGATATTTGGCTGGTAGATTCATTGGAAGAAGCCGAACAAAGTTTGCTAATGAAAATGACCTTGTTGTACTTTCCAGGTCACAGGGGTAAAATATGTTTAAATCTAAACAGGTTAATCTGAATGTGTTACAGTGATAGATTTTTTGGGACTTTAGGATTACAAGTAAGAAATTGATACCAGGTGAGCAATGCAGGCCCATTGGGCATCTTGTTTTGTCCTTTAGTTAATATTCAAGACTAGCCTCACAGCTGTCCCTGTCTCTGTAAATTTCAATAATGTCATGTGATTGTGGATTTGTGTTCATGTTTTACATGCTAGGAAATGAAATTAAAAAATTCTATTAGAGAGTTGAAATTTCCTGTTTTATGTTTTTGTTAGAGGATTACTTTCTGTGTATAGAATACATAATAAAATTAAGTTTGATTACATTAAGGAAAAATCTTTATTTTTTTATGATATTGGGAAATAGAATTAGAGATGTATTATAGATGAGTTGAAGTTCTTGAGATAAGAATAGGCATGTGTGATGGTGAAGTACGGCACATCTGTGTCTCAGCCATACAAAGCTGCATTATCATACCACCTCACAACACAGTCCTAGTGATATATACTGTACAACCTCACAACACTGTCCTAGTGATATATACCACCTCACAACACTGTCCTAGTGGTATATACCACCTATATACCACCTCACAACACTGTACTAGTGATATATACCACCTCACAACACTGTCCTAGTGGTATATACCACCTCACAACACTGTCCTAGTGATATATACCACCTCACAACCCTGTCCTAGTGATATATATACCACCTCAAAACACTGTCCTAGTGATATAATCCACCCCACAACACTGTCCTAGTGATATATACATGCACCACCTCACAACACTGTCCTAGTGATATATACCACCTCACAACACTGTCCTAGTGATATACACCACCTCACAACACTGTCCTATTTATATATACCACCTCACAACACTGTCCTAGTGATATATACCACCTCACAACACTGTCCTAGTGATATATACCACCTCACAACATTTTCCTAGTGATATATACCACCTCACAACATTGTCCTAGTGATATATACCACCTCACAACATTGTCCTAGTGATATATACCACCTCACAACACTGTCCTAGCGATATATACCACCTCACAACACTGTCCTAGTGGTATATACCACCTCACAACATTGTCCTAGTGATATACCACCTCACAACACTGTCCTAGTGATATATACCACCTCACAACATTGTCCTAGTGATATATACCACCTCACAACATTGTCCTAGTGATATATACCACCTCACAACACTGTCCTAGCGATATATACCACCTCACAACACTGTCCTAGTGATATATACCACCTCACAACACTGTCCTAGCGATATATACCACCTCATAACACTGTCCTAGTGATATATACCACCTCACAACATTGTCCTAGTGATATACCACCTCACAACACTGTCCTAGTGATATATACCACCTCACAACACTGTCCTAGTGATATATACCACCTCACAACACTGTCCTAGCGATATATACCACCTCACAACACTGTCCTAGTGGTATATACCACCTCACAACACTGTCCTAGTGATATATACCACCTCACAACATTGTCCTAGTGATATACCACCTCACAACACTGTCCTAGTGATATATACACCCTCACAACCTTGTCCTAGTGATATATACACCTTCACAACATTGTCCTAGTGATATATACCACCTCACAACACTGTCCTAGTGATATATACCACCTCACAACGTGATATATACACCCTCACAACATTGTCCTAGTGATATATACCACCTCACAACACTGTCCTAGTGATATATCACCTCACAACACTGTCCTAGTGATATATACCACCTCACAACACTGTCCTAGTGATATATACCACCTCACAACACTGTCCTAGTGATATACCACCTCACAACACTGTCCTAGTGATATATACCACATCACAACACTGTCCTAGTGATATACCACCTCACAACACTGTCCTAGTGATATATACCACCCCACAACACTGTCCTAGTGATATATACATGTACCACCTCACAACACAGTCCTTGTGGTATATACCACCTCATAACACTGTCCTAGTGGTATATACCACATCACAACACTGTCATAGTGATATACCACCTCACAACACTGTCCTAGTGATATATACCACCCCACAACACTGTCCTAGTGATATATACCACCCCACAACACTGTCCTAGTGATATATACATGTACCACCTCACACTCTGTCCTTGTGATATATACCACCTCACAACACTGTCCTAGTGATATATACCACCTCACAACACTGTCCTAGTGATATATACCACCTCACAACACTGTCCAAGTGATATATACCACCTCACAACATTGTCCTAGTGATATATACCACCTCACAACACTGTCCTAGCGATATATACCACCTCACAACACTGTCCTAGTGATATATACCACCTCACAACACTGTCCTAGCGATATATACCACCTCACAACACTGTCCTAGCGATATATACCACCTCACAACACTGTCCTAGTGGTATATACCACCTCACAACACTGTCCTAGTGATATATACCACCTCACAACATTGTCCTAGTGATATACCACCTCACAACACTGTCCTAGTGATATATACACCCTCACAACATTGTCCTAGTGATATATACACCTTCACAACATTGTCCTAGTGATATATACCACCTCACAACACTGTCCTAGTGATATATACCACCCCACAACGTGATATATACACCCTCACAACATTGTCCTAGTGATATATACCACCTCACAACACTGTCCTAGTGATATATCACCTCACAACACTGTCCTAGTGATATATACCACCTCACAACACTGTCCTAGTGATATATACCACCTCACAACACTGTCCTAGTGATATACCACCTCACAACACTGTCCTAGTGATATATACCACATCACAACACTGTCCTAGTGATATACCACCTCACAACACTGTCCTAGTGATATATACCACCCCACAACACTGTCCTAGTGATATATACATGTACCACCTCACAACACAGTCCTTGTGGTATATACCACCTCATAACACTGTCCTAGTGGTATATACCACATCACAACACTGTCATAGTGATATACCACCTCACAACACTGTCCTAGTGATATATACCACCCCACAACACTGTCCTAGTGATATATACCACCCCACAACACTGTCCTAGTGATATATACATGTACCACCTCACACTCTGTCCTTGTGATATATACCACCTCACAACACTGTCCTAGTGATATATACCACCTCACAACACTGTCCTAGTGATATATACCACCTCACAACACTGTGCAAGTGATATATACACCCTCACAACATTGTCCTAGTGATATATACCACCTCACAACACTGTCCTAGTGATATATCACCTCACAACACTGTCCTAGTGATATATACCACCTCACAACACTGTCCTAGTGATATATACCACCTCACAACACTGTCCTAGTGATATACCACCTCACAACACTGTCCTAGTGATATATACCACATCACAACACTGTCTAAGTGATATACCACCTCACAACACTGTCCTAGTGATATATACCACCCCACAACACTGTCCTAGTGATATGTACATGTACCACCTCACAACACAGTCCTTGTGGTATATACCACCTCATAACACTGTCCTAGTGGTATATACCACATCACAACACTGTCATAGTGATATACCACCTCACAACACTGTCCTAGTGATATATACATGTACCACCTCACACTCTGTCCTTGTGATATATACCACCTCACAACACTGTCCTAGTGATATATACCACCTCACAACACTGTCCTAGTGATATATACCACCTCACAACACTGTCCAAGTGATATATACCACCTCACAACATTGTCCTAGTGATATATACCACATCATAACACTGTCCTAGTGATATATACCACCTCACAACACTGTCCTAGTGATATACCACCTCACAACATTGTCCTAGTGATATATACCACATCACAACATTGTCCTAGTGATATACCACCTCACAACACTGTCCTAGTGATATATACCACCTCACAACACTGTCCTAGCGATATATACCACCTCACAACACTGTCCTAGTGGTATATACCACCTCACAACACTGTCCTAGTGATATATACCACCACACAACATTGTCCTAGTGATATACCACCTCACAACACTGTCCTAGTGATATATACACCCTCACAACATTGTCCTAGTGATATATACACCTTCACAACATTGTCCTAGTGATATATACCACCTCACAACACTGTCCTAGTGATATATACCACCTCACAACGTGATATATACACCCTCACAACATTGTCCTAGTGATATATACCACCTCACAACACTGTCCTAGTGATATATCACCTCACAACACTGTCCTAGCGATATATACCACCTCACAACACTGTCCTAGTGATATATACCACCTCACAACACTGTCCTAGCGATATATACCACCTCATAACACTGTCCTAGTGATATATACCACCTCACAACATTGTCCTAGTGATATACCACCTCACAACACTGTCCTAGTGATATATACCACCTCACAACACTGTCCTAGTGATATATACCACCTCACAACACTGTCCTAGCGATATATACCACCTCACAACACTGTCCTAGTGGTATATACCACCTCACAACACTGTCCTAGTGATATATACCACCTCACAACATTGTCCTAGTGATATATACCACCTCACAACACTGTCCTAGTGATATATACACCCTCACAACATTGTCCTAGTGATATATACACCTTCACAACATTGTCCTAGTGATATATACCACCTCACAACACTGTCCTAGTGATATATACCACCTCACAACGTGATATATACACCCTCACAACATTGTCCTAGTGATATATACCACCTCACAACACTGTCCTAGTGATATATCACCTCACAACACTGTCCTAGTGATATATACCACCTCACAACACTGTCCTAGTGATATATACCACCTCACAACACTGTCCTAGTGATATACCACCTCACAACACTGTCCTAGTGATATATACCACATCACAACACTGTCTAAGTGATATACCACCTCACAACACTGTCCTAGTGATATATACCACCCCACAACACTGTCCTAGTGATATATACATGTACCACCTCACAACACAGTCCTTGTGGTATATACCACCTCATAACACTGTCCTAGTGGTATATACCACCTCACAACACTGTCCTAGTGATATATACCACCTCACAACACTGTCCTAGTGATATACCACCTCACAACACTGTCCTAGTGATATATACCACATCACAACACTGTCTAAGTGATATACCACCTCACAACACTGTCCTAGTGATATATACCACCCCACAACACTGTCCTAGTGATATGTACATGTACCACCTCACAACACAGTCCTTGTGGTATATACCACCTCATAACACTGTCCTAGTGGTATATACCACATCACAACACTGTCATAGTGATATACCACCTCACAACACTGTCCTAGTGATATATACATGTACCACCTCACACTCTGTCCTTGTGATATATACCACCTCACAACACTGTCCTAGTGATATATACCACCTCACAACACTGTCCTAGTGATATATACCACCTCACAACACTGTCCAAGTGATATATACCACCTCACAACATTGTCCTAGTGATATATACCACATCACAACACTGTCCTAGTGATATATACCACCTCACAACACTGTCCTAGTGATATACCACCTCACAACATTGTCCTAGTGATATATACCACATCACAACATTGTCCTAGTGATATACCACCTCACAACACTGTCCTAGTGATATATACCACCTCACAACACTGTCCTAGCGATATATACCACCTCACAACACTGTCCTAGTGGTATATACCACCTCACAACACTGTCCTAGTGATATATACCACCTCACAACATTGTCCTAGTGATATACCACCTCACAACACTGTCCTAGTGATATATACACCCTCACAACATTGTCCTAGTGATATATACACCTTCACAACATTGTCCTAGTGATATATACCACCTCACAACACTGTCCTAGTGATATATACCACCTCACAACGTGATATATACACCCTCACAACATTGTCCTAGTGATATATACCACCTCACAACACTGTCCTAGTGATATATCACCTCACAACACTGTCCTAGTGATATATACCACCTCACAACACTGTCCTAGTGATATATACCACCTCACAACACTGTCCTAGTGATATACCACCTCACAACACTGTCCTAGTGATATATACCACATCACAACACTGTCCTAGTGATATACCACCTCACAACACTGTCCTAGTGATATATACCACCCCACAACACTGTCCTAGTAATATATACATGTACCACCTCACAACACAGTCCTTGTGGTATATACCACCTCATAACACTGTCCTAATGGTATATACCACATCACAACACTGTCATAGTGATATACCACCTCACAACACTGTCCTAGTGATATATACCACCCCACAACACTGTCCTAGTGATATATACCACCCCACAACACTGTCCTAGTGATATATACATGTACCACCTCACACTCTGTCCTTGTGATATATACCACCTCACAACACTGTCCTAGTGATATATACCACCTCACAACACTGTCCTAGTGATATATACCACCTCACAACACTGTCCAAGTGATATATACCACCTCACAACATTGTCCTAGTGATATATACCACCTCACAACACTGTCCTAGCGATATATACCACCTCACAACACTGTCCTAGTGATATATACCACCTCACAACACTGTCCTAGCGATATATACCACCTCACAACACTGTCCTAGTGGTATATACCACCTCACAACACTGTCCTAGTGATATATACCACCTCACAACATTGTCCTAGTGATATATACCACCTCACAACACTGTCCTAGTGATATATACACCCTCACAACATTGTCCTAGTGATATATACACCCTCACAACATTGTCCTAGTGATATATACCACCTCACAACACTGTCCTAGTGATATATACCACCTCACAACGTGATATATACACCCTCACAACATTGTCCTAGTGATATATACCACCTCACAACACTGTCCTAGTGATATATACCACCTCACAACACTGTCCTAATGGTATATACCACATCACAACACTGTCATAGTGATATACCACCTCACAACACTGTCCTAGTGATATATACCACCCCACAACACTGTCCTAGTGATATATACCACCCCACAACACTGTCCTAGTGATATATACATGTACCACCTCACACTCTGTCCTTGTGATATATACCACCTCACAACACTGTCCTAGTGATATATACCACCTCACAACACTGTCCTAGTGATATATACCACCTCACAACACTGTCCAAGTGATATAT
The DNA here is from genome assembly GCA_947623455.1 of Mimachlamys varia. Lineage (NCBI taxonomy): Eukaryota > Metazoa > Mollusca > Bivalvia > Pectinida > Pectinidae > Mimachlamys > Mimachlamys varia. The sequence goes on from OX392535.1 coordinate 8,729,378, forward strand.
ACCACCTCACAACATTGTCCTAGTGATATATACCACATCACAACACTGTCCTAGTGATATATACCACCTCACAACACTGTCCTAGTGATATACCACCTCACAACATTGTCCTAGTGATATATACCACATCACAACATTGTCCTAGTGATATATACCACCTCACAACACTGTCCTAGTGATATATACCACATCACAACACTGTCATAGTGATATACCACCTCACAACACTGTCCTAGTGATATATACCACCTCACAACATTGTCCTAGTGGTATATACCACCTCACAACACTGTCCTAGTGATATATACCACCTCACAACACTGTCCTAGTGATATACCACCTCAAAACACTGTCCTAGTGATATATACCACCTCACAACACTGTCCTAGTGATATATACCACCTCACAACATTGTCCTAGTGATATATACCACCTCACAACATTGTCCTAGTGATATATACCACCTCACAACACTGTCCTAGTGATATATACCACCCCACAACACTGTCCTAGTGATATATACATGTACCACCTCACAACACAGTCCTTGTGGTATATACCACCTCATAACACTGTCCTAGTGGTATATACCACCTCACAACACTGTCCTAGTGATATATACCACCTCACAACACTGTCCTAGTGATATACCACCTCACAACACTGTCCTAGTGATATATACCACATCACAACACTGTCTAAGTGATATACCACCTCACAACACTGTCCTAGTGATATATACCACCCCACAACACTGTCCTAGTGATATATACATGTACCACCTCACACTCTGTCCTTGTGATATATACCACCTCACAACACTGTCCTAGTGATATATACCACCTCACAACACTGTCCTAGTGATATATACCACCTCACAACACTGTCCAAGTGATATATACCACCTCACAACATTGTCCTAGTGATATATACCACATCACAACACTGTCCTAGTGATATATACCACCTCACAACACTGTCCTAGTGATATACCACCTCACAACATTGTCCTAGTGATATATACCACATCACAACATTGTCCTAGTGATATACCACCTCACAACACTGTCCTAGTGATATATACCACCTCACAACACTGTCCTAGCGATATATACCACCTCACAACACTGTCCTAGTGGTATATACCACCTCACAACACTGTCCTAGTGATATATACCACCTCACAACATTGTCCTAGTGATATACCACCTCACAACACTGTCCTAGTGATATATACACCCTCACAACATTGTCCTAGTGATATATACACCTTCACAACATTGTCCTAGTGATATATACCACCTCACAACACTGTCCTAGTGATATATACCACCTCACAACGTGATATATACACCCTCACAACATTGTCCTAGTGATATATACCACCTCACAACACTGTCCTAGTGATATATCACCTCACAACACTGTCCTAGTGATATATACCACCTCACAACACTGTCCTAGTGATATATACCACCTCACAACACTGTCCTAGTGATATACCACCTCACAACACTGTCCTAGTGATATATACCACATCACAACACTGTCCTAGTGATATACCACCTCACAACACTGTCCTAGTGATATATACCACCCCACAACACTGTCCTAGTAATATATACATGTACCACCTCACAACACAGTCCTTGTGGTATATACCACCTCATAACACTGTCCTAATGGTATATACCACATCACAACACTGTCATAGTGATATACCACCTCACAACACTGTCCTAGTGATATATACCACCCCACAACACTGTCCTAGTGATATATACCACCCCACAACACTGTCCTAGTGATATATACATGTACCACCTCACACTCTGTCCTTGTGATATATACCACCTCACAACACTGTCCTAGTGATATATACCACCTCACAACACTGTCCTAGTGATATATACCACCTCACAACACTGTCCAAGTGATATATACCACCTCACAACATTGTCCTAGTGATATATACCACCTCACAACACTGTCCTAGCGATATATACCACCTCACAACACTGTCCTAGTGATATATACCACCTCACAACACTGTCCTAGCGATATATACCACCTCATAACACTGTCCTAGTGATATATACCACCTCACAACATTGTCCTAGTGATATACCACCTCACAACACTGTCCTAGTGATATATACCACCTCACAACACTGTCCTAGTGATATATACCACCTCACAACACTGTCCTAGCGATATATACCACCTCACAACACTGTCCTAGTGGTATATACCACCTCACAACACTGTCCTAGTGATATATACCACCTCACAACATTGTCCTAGTGATATATACCACCTCACAACACTGTCCTAGTGATATATACACCCTCACAACATTGTCCTAGTGATATATACACCCTCACAACATTGTCCTAGTGATATATACCACCTCACAACACTGTCCTAGTGATATATACCACCTCACAACGTGATATATACACCCTCACAACATTGTCCTAGTGATATATACCACCTCACAACACTGTCCTAGTGATATATCACCTCACAACACTGTCCTAGTGATATATACCACCTCACAACACTGTCCTAGTGATATATACCACCTCACAACACTGTCCTAGTGATATACCACCTCACAACACTGTCCTAGTGATATATACCACATCACAACACTGTCTAAGTGATATACCACCTCACAACACTGTCCTAGTGATATATACCACCCCACAACACTGTCCTAGTGATATATACATGTACCACCTCACAACACAGTCCTTGTGGTATATACCACCTCATAACACTGTCCTAGTGGTATATACCACATCACAACACTGTCATAGTGATATACCATCCCACAACACTGTCCTAGTGATATATACATGTACCACCTCACACTCTGTCCTTGTGATATATACCACCTCACAACACTGTCCTAGTGATATATACCACCTCACAACACTGTCCTAGTGATATATACCACCTCACAACACTGTCCAAGTGATATATACCACCTCACAACATTGTCCTAGTGATATATACCACATCACAACACTGTCCTAGTGATATATACCACCTCACAACACTGTCCTAGTGATATACCACCTCACAACATTGTCCTAGTGATATATACCACATCACAACATTGTCCTAGTGATATATACCACCTCACAACACTGTCCTAGTGATATATACCACATCACAACACTGTCATAGTGATATACCACCTCACAACACTGTCCTAGTGATATATACCACCTCACAACATTGTCCTAGTGGTATATACCACCTCACAACACTGTCCTAGTGATATATACCACCTCACAACACTGTCCTAGTGATATACCACCTCAAAACACTGTCCTAGTGATATATACCACCTCACAACACTGTCCTAGTGATATATACCACCTCACAACATTGTCCTAGTGATATATACCACCTCACAACATTGTCCTAGTGATATATACCACCTCACAACACTGTCCTAGTGATATATACATGTACCACCTCACAACATTGTCCTAGTGATATATACCACCTCACAACACTGTCCTAGTGATATATACCACCTCACAACATTGTCCTAGTGATATATACCACCTCACAACACTGTCCTAGTGATATATACACCCTCACAACATTGTCCTAGTGATATATACACCCTCACAACACTGTCCTAGTGATATACACCACCTCACAACGTGATATATACACCCTCACAACATTGTCCTAGTGATATATACCACCTCACAACATTGTCCTAGTGATATACCACCTCACAACACTGTCCTAGTGATATATACCACCTCACAACATTGTCCTAGTGATATATACCACCTCACAACATTGTCCTAGTGATATATACCACCTCACAACATTGTCCTAGTGATATATACCACCTCACAACATTGTCCTAGTGATATATACCACCTCACAACATTGTCCTAGTGATATATACCACCTCACAACACTGTCCTAGTGATATATACATGTACCACCTCACAACATTGTCCTAGTGTAATATATACCACCTCACAACACTGTCCTAGTGATATATACCACCTCACAACACTGTCCTAGTGATATATACATGTACCACCTCACAACATTGTCCTAGTGATATATACCCCCTCACAACACTGTCCTAGTGATATATACCACCTCACAACACTGTCCTAGTGATATATACCACCTCACAACACTGTCCTAGTGATATACCACCTCACAACACTGTCCTAGTGATATATACCACCTCACAACACTGTCCTAGTGATATATACCACCTCACAACACTGTCCTTGTGATATATACCACCTCACAACACTGTCCTAGTGGTATACCACCTCACAACACTGTCCTAGTGATATATACCACCTCACAACACTGTCCTAGTGATATATACCACCTCACAACATTGTCCTAGTGATATATACCACCTCACAACACTGTCCTAGTGATATATACCACCTCACAACATTGTCCTAGTGATATATACATGTACCACCTCACAACATTGTCCTAGTGATATATACCACCTCACAACACTGTCCTAGTGATATATATAGAGGTTACACAATGAGTGGTTGTTGGATGTGGATTTTATTTCACTCGAGTTATTTATTTTTAAAAGTTACAAAAGACACCAGCTTTAGCTAGTGTCTTTTGTTACTTTTAGAAAATAACTAATGAGTGTGAAATAAATTCCATATCCAATAACCACAAGTGGTGCGACCTGTTTCTACTACAGTATTAAATCGGCAGTGTCAGTGTTGATTTTTGGAGTGATCCGCGGACTATTTGCGCGAAAACGCATCATCTCGCATATATTCCTTCCAAGTTGTGACGTCGTCAACAATCGATGACGACGTCAACAATCGTGATTTTCGGTCAAAGTTCAACTTATCAACCAATCAAAAGTCCGGAAGTTCATATTCCATTAGTGGAATATAACATATATTTATCCAACAGTCAGCACGTTTATACAATGGTCTGAGAGTGGAATAACATGGGGTATTGTGGTAGAAACCATCTTACAACACTGTCCTAGTGGTATTCTACCCCGCAGCAATATTTTTTCAATATCTCAGTTTTCCTAGCTCATAGGAATAACAGTATCCTTGGTATAGGTTTGTGATATTGTGTGTGTATAGAATATTTTGATAACTTATCGTTTTGATTTTCCAGCCTGACGACAGCCTATTGGTGGTAGGAACAGCAGAAGGCTTGGTGTCCATACAGAAGCGGAAGGCAGATGATGAAGTCAAACACAAGAAAAAGAAGAATCAGAACAGCAGATTTGGTCTGAGAGGAAAAACTCATATTCCAGAGGAGGTACGACTAGATCGCTGTGTTACTGCTTGGCCATCAGGCATTTAAACACAGCTTAATAACTTCAAATACTTTAAGTTTATTATAAAACTCCTGTTTATATTTCTATTAAATATAAGAAAAAATGTTTATATCTCAATCAAATATATGAAAAAGTGTTTATATCTCTTATCAAATATAAGAAAAAATGTTTATATCTCAATCAAATATATGAAAAAATATTTATATCTCAATCAAATATAAGAAAAAATGCTTATATCTCTATTAAATATAAGAAAAAATGTTAATATCTCTATTAAATATAAGAAAAAAATGTTTATATATCAATCAAATATAAGAAAACATGTTTATATCTCTATTAAATATAAGAAAAAAATGTTTATATCTCAATCAAATATAAGAAAAAATGCTTATATCTCTATTAGATATAAGAAAAAAATGTTAAAATCTCTATTAAATATAAGAAAAAAATGTTTATATATCAATCAAATATAAGAAAAAATGTTTATATCTCTATTAAATATAAGAAAAAATGTTTGCCTCTACATTCCTGCCACTATTTTTGTACATGACCGCTGTGTAAATATTATTGATTTTTGATTGAAACATTCTGATTATCATCTTTATAACTGTCAGTTGAATATATCAAACCTTGCTAAATGCAAAAATTACGTATAGTCAAGGTGAAAAGAGGCGATAACATGTTTTTTGGAACACAATGTATTTTGTGATTAACAAACAAAAATAAATTTGTAAGTAAAAAGATAAATGCATATCATATTGTACAGGTTATATAAAATTGTGGAACAAATTGTGTATGAGTCCCCTCCTGCGTGAGGAAAAGCGATGTAAACTATAAATATGCTGATTGTGAATAAAATATAGAAAAAAGAAAAAAAAAAGCAATAAAATAAACGACAAGAGAAGTGACTGCAAAAAGAAAAAAGAAAAAATCTTTATATTTCAATCAAATATAAGAAAAAATGTTTATACAAAAAAATATTTCTCTATCAAATTTAAGAAAAAATAGAATATCTTTGAAAAGAAAATGGTTTGCAGTATTTTTTAAATAAGGTTTAGATTGAGATGAGAGTCTAAGTACTGATGTACATGCACTGATTTATATTATCATTTACCTTTTAGGATGCCCATCATGTGGAACATACCAAGAAAGACCACTTAGCCAAGTACGACAAGTTCCTCAAGAAGTTCGAGTACAGCAAGGCATTGGATGCTGCCATGCATGTTAGTAACTACAGGAACGGTTATCTTCTAGAAGACAGGGTGCCAGCATCAAATATGGCTCCCCTTCAAATGAAAGAATACATATTGTATTAGTACCGCTACATATTGTATTAGTACCGCTCTTATGGTTTTGGTTTAAGTTCTCCTTATAATTTCTTGTCCAAGCCATAGCTTCTGAACTTTTATAGATATCATGATGAAACTTAATGTATGTGCTCATTACCATAAACCTATGTGCAGTGCAGTATGACATTACTATATGATTGTACTGGTGAGCCTAGATTTAAACATTATTCTCATTTTTCAGTGGACGGTCCGATTATCCAATCCTGATGTAACACTCTCGGTCATCCAGGAGCTTGTAAGACGTGAGGGAATCAAAGTAGCCTTAGCAGGCAGGGACGAGAAATCTCTGTCACATCTCCTCAGATTCATAGAAAAGTCAGTATCTATTAGGTCATGTAGTTATAAGTAAAAACAAACTTACAAACATGTAATTAGTAATCATTACTATCACATAAAAAAAAAATTCCATGTTTTCAATGCCGGTAATAGCTTTAACAATCAAACTTGAGTCTTATATTGTTTTTATCATATGCTGAGTATATCACCAGCAGTATTCTACCAAATTGATTTTCTTTTTATCATCGCATCAGTCTTAAGACCTTGTTTGCCCAAAGAAGGAACAAATCTGCAACATTATCATTAATTTAGTATTTCTTTCCATGATTGCCGTTTGGGCCTCTTGTTAAATAGGAATGTTTGATCTGGAATGTTTTTGAAAATTTAAAGGTTGTCTGCTTTATTTCAGAAATATTTACAAACCAAGATACATGAATACACTGATAGACATTATGGCACTCGTAATGGGTAAGTTCAGAATAGCATTAGCTCATTATCATCAACCTGTAGGAAATATAAGTATTATTTTTTAAATGTATTCTCTAAGTGTCGTTACATCAGGAAATCATCACAAGTGACTGACTGTCTTGACTTTACAGCACTGTCGTAGTAATATTGCCTATGAATGACAACCGAAAGCAGTTCAATGCTTAAATAGTGATAACAAAGCTATGCAGTAACTGTAATTGAAAGATTGTCCTTCAAAAAAATTGTCTGCCATTGCTCTTTTAATTTGTCAGGACATTTTATTTATTTACGTCTCAAGCTGTACTTTGTTCCAGCCCTATGTTTTTGACATAAAGGTCACTGTTATGACAATGACAAATGGAAAAGTGAAATGACATAAAACGATTAGAAAGCCACTTGACCATAAAAAAAATGAAAAATATATTATCACTTTTATTACAGAATTGTACAAGGAGTTAATCGACCAATCCCATCACCTCGGTGCCCACCTGAAGCGCGTAAACATGGTTGTACACCGTGAGGTCGAACTGATGAAACAGCTGTATGAGGTCATGGGTACCATGGATACATTGTTCGCAGCGGCCACGTCACAACAGAGGAGTCAGGCTCTGGAGTTGGGAACGCCGACAGATGATAGGCTGACCCCATCAATGGCTGCCCAGTCATTGTAGACGCAGAGCCCCAGGATGTGTGGCAAAGTCAAACAGGGATTTTAACTTGTGCTTGCAGTTAAAATGTGGCTCAAGATAGGCTTAAAATTGCATCAACTTTTGAAAATTTCTTTTCAAAATGGATGGTGCGATTCAGTGTTATCAGATGAAATCTGTAAAACTCGAAAGTATATCTCTACAAAACGTCACGACATAAAATGGAGTAAAGATTGCCCACAGCATGTAAAGCCATGTTCACCAACACTGTGACCAGTATATGGTGTTATATCAAGTCATAGAACGACTGAGTGGTCAGCTAGTGCTAGTCATTACTCAGGTCTGATGGGGACAGAACAACTAGTGGTTACAATGTTTGAGGTTAGCACAGGCTTGTTTTGAGGGCCGAGATATGTCTTGTACGTAACACCCTGGACAGGATTTGATTGGTCAATCTCTTCGTCGTCATGTACCATGGGTTTTTTGGCATCTTCTGTGTCAATATGATTTTATTCATGGATTGGTTTTCCCAATCAGAAAATTGAATCCTGTATCTGCAAATTGTTGTTTTCCTTGCATAATATGACATGTATGGGAGAAACAGGCCCCAAACTTGTATTACTAAGAAGCTAATTTTCAAGTTGTTGGAAGATACAAAAGTTTTTTGTGGCTTTATTCAATTTGAAAAATACCTGTATGTCAAGTTAAATAGATAATCAACACTTGTTGATAAAATTTACTTTGTTACTCTCTTCCCAAAATTTCTATAAATGGCCCAATGTACGTAACTTTTGTTAAAACTTGAAGCAAGAATCAAGCCTAATAACTTACTGTATTTATAGATTTAGATTATTAACTGATATCAGCAATATTCAAGATGAATTCTGTAAACACGAGTCCATTTTGAACTGTCTTCTAACTTCGGCTTGTTTTTGAAGTGGGCCCCACCTGAATTATTTTCAATTCTTTGGATTTTTTGTCAATAGATTATTGTTAGTTACCGCTCAGGTTTACTTCGTTTTAGGCTTATTTTTGCATGGTTATCAATTGGATTTTTTTCCATAATTTTTTTGAGTCCCGAAAAATTTCCGAAGTTATGTATATTGTGCCTTTAAAAACATTCTGGATGATGTTTATAATGGTATACCAAATGTACCACACCACGACTGGCATGTGACGTAATTGATGGTGCTACATTATGTATCCTGGTGTGCTGGTTACACTGCCTGAAGTGACATGTTGAGTGTAAATGTATATGAGAGCTGTTCCTTATGAAGGTAAACACTGGTTTATAAAGGCAGTATATACCTGTGAAATGTTGGAGATGCAGTTTTAGCCATAGAAAGAATGGCTCACTGTACATTTGAGGACGTTTGACACTATGAATGGTGTGAGGTATATATATGTGTGGTTGGGATGTGAATGCGTTTATATGAACTGATTGTCGATACCAGTCACAGGAATGGTTGCTGGAAGTGTGAGTGTACCTAACAGAATGGTATATGTCTAATTGTATGCCTGATGGTTGGGGTGTGTCAAGTTTAGTAGTGGGTGTGACAGAATGAATCTGTTTTAATTGTTATAGAGGGAGAGTGTGTAGAGTGTGACAGCATGGAGTCCATATGTAGTTATAAATGTTCTGTGATATGTGACTAGCATTGGTATGTGACAAATAAAATAACATCAAACTCTATATAGTTGTTGTTGGTCAATTAGAAATACAGTAAAACCCATCACCTGTGGACCTGGCTAATAGTTGAGAAGTGTATGGTATTCCAGTAATCTGAGGTTTGTTGCACAATCTGGTTGCCAAAGTAGGGGTATTTGAGTAAGTGGGGTAACTGTATATATATACTATCCTACATATTTGCAACTTTTATCAAAGAAAGGAAAGTTATTGACAGAAGTACTGCCTGATAGTTACATGTACATCATAGATTGTCATTCACAGAGATGGCTGTCACTTTACACACGTCTCCCTGTAAATCATGTTTAACATTTAAGTTGACAATGATGACATCGACTAGACTCTAACGCTGTCTCATGACCATACAGTACTACACAATACTTTGTTAGAATACTGAAAGTGTATGTAATCAGAACCTTGTACCTATTGAAGGGAATGCAGTATATTGGTTTTATATACGTATCTATGAATAAGATGAAAAAAGACCTAACTGCAGTATTCTGATCTACCAAGAAAGCTAGTTATTGTATGAGATACATATATATACACTGGCTAGATGTACCATTAAGGCTTCATGATACAACTGAAGTCCTCACAAATAATTGTTCGCTGCTTAACGGTCCATCCGTTCTGAGTATAATGTGACTGGCCAGGCAGAGTGCTATGATAGGTGTCTTCATCATGTTATTTCAGTGAGGCAGCACTTTAAAATCGCCTCAGATCCGTGCTATCATTAGGGGACAAACACATACACACTAGAATGTTTATATATACTACATACTTAGAAGCACGTCCTTGAATAACCTTTATGATACCTGTTAATGGACGTTGAACAAAATCAAAACATCGAATGATTCTGGTTTGGTAGAAAACATCACTTTTTAACGACCCTAACCGCTGTGGTAGTAAGTCTGTTGAGTATACCTTTCGAATGGGACTACAAAGTATACCAGAATACCTGTGGTTTTACAGTCTACTTTCAGCAGCATTGCCCGTGTTTTAATCTTCAGTTGTATGGTTCACAACCAGGTATTTGATAACGAAAACATTACCTTGTCTCATTCTTTTTCCGATTATAGCTTCGTCCTATTTACAACTACCCTGGCATTGGTCACTCACTGTCAAACAAGTTTCAAAACTCTCCGACATGACATTTGGGTTCTCTGTAATGTGTTGACAATCATCAGCTTCCCAGTGCTAGCGTTTGTTATGTTGATGGCAGACATCAACAAGTGTTTAGTTTAAACATATTTTATTGTCATGAAAACGACAAGAGGATTGGGCAAAAGTTATGTCAACTTATGAAACGCCCTTTCCCGAACAAGTGTTTTCCGGACTGAGCACCGACACCTGCGGAACCCAAATGCGGATCTGAAGAGTTCAATCGTAAGATGTCATAATTTCCAATGTGTCCCAGTTACTCCGGGTGGCAGTGTCATGGGTTCGCAATTGTGTGTGGTAACAACAGCCATCACACGTTTATATTTGTCCGCCGTAGAGTTCGTACGGGAATGTTTTATCTGGTGTTCCTGATCTTGTTCAAGAAGAAATCGATGTACTTGCAAGATAAGCAATTTACCCCTTTGCAACTCGATAAGTGTCCTTTCTGACCCATGACATGCTATACCAATCTTTTAAGTTGTTTTGGTCCATTCCGCGTCTTCAGCCTCTAATAATATAACCCTTGGAGCAAATGAGAAGCGACAAGACCAAGAGAATATGCTCTTGCACATCTGCTCATGATCGGTGTCATTTCCTGTCCGTATTAGTGTTGTGGTTTCTCCGTCTACAATATACCGAGGAATGGGCACACTGTGGTCACACTTGTCTGAATCTGTACGAATTTGATGATCCAGCTTCAATACCAGAGTAACAATGTTTATGCTTCGGCAAGATTCTTTAACCCAATAATTGAAGGGGATGGAAGATTCGCGATCATGAAAACTACTTCCGGAAACTGGCCTTTTTCTTGTGCGGTCCGATGTACTACTGTTGCATCTTGATTGAACCCAAAGACGATCTTCTGACAAGTCTTCCTTGTTGTTGCTTAGACACGGGTCCTCAATATCGCTTCCCTGGTGATGATGACATCGAGTGCGAGACCATTAGCTAGTGTGGCAATCGTATATGCTGCATTTCATACTGCATGTCAATTAGCCTTAAGAAAACTAGAGAACTAGTGGACATCAATTTTAGTTGGATTTTCCTGATGATATACACACCTTTTGTTCTCTTGTATGGTGTAAGTAGGCAGGCCGCTCACCAAACATTGCGCGTTTGGTGAACAGTTCTTTGTAGATTTGGAGGTTTGCATGTTACAGTGTCCTCAATACGCTGTTCACAACGTTTGTACAAACCCATCCCAACAACGCGCCATTCCTTGCGAACTTGCTTAGACTAAATATTGGTCATTGATACTTGAACCTAACTACATACGGCCAAAATGTCAACACACGATAACCGTATTCCGAACCGAACGCCTACTATCCGACTAATGATACGTGTATTCCGGAACTGTTTGATATGATTTGTGCACATTTATCATACCGTTGCTACACACATGTTGGTATGAAGGTGAATGTTGGTGTAATCTGTGTGACTTAATGAGGTTACATACACACCCATCCTCGATACTCCGTGTATTCCTAACTTCCGCGCTGTCGCCCCTGGAGTATGCCGTGCATGTAGTATACAGCTAGCTGTTTGATTGGTCTCGGATAGAAGAACCTGACCAATCTCTAGCTTGGTAATTGTCCTTCGAATAAAAGCCGACCGATTCCACCGTTATTCGACAAAGAGATTTTTTTGATGAAAGGATCGAACTACTTGCATGTACTTCTTTTCTCCTTCAATTCTGCTCGGGGCGTAGAGAAGTGAGCGTCAAGTCTAGAGTTTTTGATAAAGCAAGCCATCATATTATTTACATATAAGCTAGGAACATCATATATCTAGACCTACTCGGGGGGGAGGGGGGGGGATAACGACTTGTATATATGTATAGATAGGTATGCTATAAGTACATTTATAAATTATTACACAGTATAGAACAAATCGTAAATATTGTGTACAGTTAAATGCAGTGAACAGAACGGCATTAGACCAGCATTGTCAATCACTTTCTGACGTACATGATGTCAACACTAACTGTCGTTGCTAAAAGCCTTCAATTTGAAACGACATCGGACCATTGACTGTTGAAACCTCGAATACTCATGGCGATTTGAAGCAAACGGTATCAGCATTAATCGTAGTGCTTTGCTAATGTCGTCTGTTTGGTATTAAACTCTGCTGTGGTTCTCGGGTCTCTCTTTAATACCTAACAATGTTTCTATGACAACTGGAGGCATCTATAAACTTGCCGACCTGGATACCAAGAGAAATTGTTGCAAATTTTAGCAACAAATTCACACGAGTTTAATCAATTCCAGCACAAATTAATAGTTTGGGCGTAAAATCGCATTATATAGAAATTCTTAATTAAAGTTTAATTAGAACATGTTAATAGACGTTCATTTAGTTAATGAATCCATGAAACTGCGCACGGTGATAACAGATGGTTTAAAAACTACCTTACGATAAAACTAAGACGTAAATATGAAGAAAAACACAGCCGTTGCCTGTTTGTTGGAGCTCGAGGAATGCGAAAGCCATCTATTTAATTAATAGTTCTGCAATATATTTAATTGAAGAATGACCCTAACCGATATTTGTGGCTTTATTTTTTCTCTACTCTCAAATTTGTATAGAGACGTATTTGACATCCTTTATGTTGTATGTATGTTTTTAAGAATGTGCTCTCAAGTCAGCGCCTGCCACTACTGTGCACTTCCTATTCAGAAATATTAAATTAATAAATATTAATATCTCTGCGAAAGATTCTGCTTTGATAAAATAATAACATGGAATCTCATACGAGTTCCTGGTTTACGTGCATGAAACGAGGTCGGACAAATAGTACTGTATTAGGATAGGATATTAGTTACGACGATGGTTTTCGCTTTCGTCGTATTCAGGTCATCCGACCCAAATGGTCAGGATGACCTATAGCCGTTTTACTTTGTCCATAGTCGTGCGTCGTGCATAAACTTTTCACATTTCAAACTTCTTCAAAGTTCCGTCATTGGGACTGAGCTAAAACTTTCCTGAAATTATCCCGAAATAATCCAGACCAAGTGTTATTATATTTCGGGCTGGTCCGAAATCCAATATGGCCACCATCTTTAAAAACACATTTTAAAGTTGTACTCCACTGGTGCCTTTGGGCTGGAAATTGACGAAGGCGTTAACTTAACGTCAACAGTAGGTGAATGACACCGGCTACGAATTTCTTTTAAATTTTCTCTGATTTGAGCAAATACATTAGCCCAAATTATATTAAAAATATTTGGGTGCACCGGAACCGGTAGTGTGTGATACACTACTCCAAAGATTGTACTCTGCTCAAAAATTATACCGTATTTCACTGTGCATAAGTTATCGTATGTGTCACATTTATCCATGTATGGTATTTTAAAATGTCAAGCAGATTCGTATGAACAAAATAAGACATAATTTGTTTCTGTGTGATAATTCCTTGTCTTCGTTATAGAGCCATTTCTGAACCTTGCCACACACCGTTAAAAAAACATCACAAAGAAGTTCATAATTCAGGCCCCATGGATCTTTTAAAATTTTTAAACCCTGTTTCAGGAGAGTATGCTGGGATGCTATACATGACACTTAGTTTGGATTAAATCGGGTCGTGGACAAAATCCCATTGTTCGTGAAAGAGGTCCTTTTCTTACCGACTTATACTTGGATTGACTGATACATTGCTCCATTTCACAGTCAGATGTCCGATCTGATTTGTATTTAACATGTATGATATTACTTGAAGAATAATGTTTGATAGACTTACGCAAAAGTCATGACTATATTATATAGAAAAATGATATCTAGAAATTTTGCTCGTACTGTAGTATGTAGATATTTTCATTAATATAAAGTATTTAGAAAAATCCCGATAGATTTGGTGAAATCATCATTATGTGTCACAGGTATTGGAATGATCTAACCAACGGATTTCGAGAACACAATAGCAAAAATTCTATCAAGGGAATCGGAACAGTTTTTATATGTGTCTTTTTTTTACCGATATCATTAACAAAGTATGGGTTTCCGTCACCGTATGCAGACATATTAATTTTCGAAATTTTTAGCAAAAATTCTAATATTCAGCTAGAACATTACTTTGGCTTTAGGGCGAGTGTCATCAATGCAACGTCATGATAACCTTGATAATGCTGACGTCACAAATATAATGTATATATACTGAAAACTCGTGTGATCAATATTTACATAACTAGCCATTTCCCACAAAAAAAGTGAACATCAACGCCTTTGCCTTGCATTCCAACATTGCCGCTCCGGTCAACATTATACGGAATGCGTGTACCGATTGGTGAGGTGTGGCCGGCCGCCACGCCCCCTACACAACCAGCTTCTGATGACGGGGAACGCTAGTTACAGTATCGTATACGATCCGTTCGATCGTCCGTCTCCCTGTTGGGAGATGATTGGAGTTTATACAAACATAACTGACATGAGGACCAGAGATATGATCTGGACTATTTCTGTAAATTAATTGTGTATGGGAGATACCCGGCGGTATCAGATGCTGCGACATTATCCCTACGTACGCCGACCGCCGCCATGCCTCGCCAGACCCATCAATTCTATACGTCAGATAGGACCGATCGGGGGGTGTTTCAATTAGCTTATCATCGGCTGTTATTGCCGAATGATGAGAGATTTGTTGCTATGTCGGACGAGCCTTCCATGTAGGCACGAGTCGCGGAGGAATTCTGACAGACGATTCCTGATCGAACCCGCCCCTCGTCATAGCTTCCGTTAGAGCCAACCCACCCTTTCGTAATGTATGAAGTCAACCCGCCCATGTCATTTAAGAACGCACGTGTAGCGTCGAGCCGGAGTCAACTAGTCCTGTACATTTATATGTTCATATGGAGACGAAATAACCAGACCCGGATGTCGAGCATGATGTAATCAGAGCGCGTGTACTGTTGATACCGGACAATGGGCCTGGGGTTCGTGTAACGTAGACGTGTGACAAATGACAACAACACTATAAATTGACCACTTATATACTTAGTTGTACATGTATATAGACATCGTGATATTTAATCATCTCGTCCCATTTCTATTACAAGCACAGACAGTCTGTGCTTCATCGGCTCCTGTGTCCGATGTGTGAACATACAGTCTCGGAGATATCCGGACTAACGATCTACGATGAGAAACACGTCCTCCAATCCTGCAGGGTGTTTTACATAATGCAGTGGATCTAGACCGGGTCGATCGTCGGCGACCAGATAGCTCAACTAGATCAGCGTCCTTCTGAAATTAGAAAGGTTCCAGATTCGAACCCCGGCCTGACCGTTAATTTTCCCTCTCCTGTTATATTTGGCGCCCAACGAAATATACCCACAGGAGGTATAGATTCTCCGTTTGTCCTCGGGGTTGAAGACTTTGTTAAAGGAGGGAGGAATGTAGTAGATCTGGACCGGGTCAGTCGTTTACGACTAGATAGCCCTATTGGCTGAGCGTCCTGAGAGTTCGGAAGGTCTCGTGCTCGAATCCCGGTCTGGCCGCGCAATTTCCCTCTCCTGTTACACAACGGTACGCCTGTCCTAGGTTGCTGGGAATCTATATTTTGTTTCCTATGACGTGACGTAGGCTCCCAATAGTGACCTCGTATAACCACGTTGTGGCATAGTTTCGCCTAGCATTATTAAGATAGCATTAGGACAAACAGATTAATTGCACAATAGAGGTCATTGAAGCTAGCCATTATTTATAAGTTACATCGTAACCTTAGGTTAACATGCAAGCATTTACTCCCGGAACATGTAGTAGTGCCGGGTATTCGAGCGTTTCGACTTCCGGTACATGAAGCTGTACACTGTGTACAGTTCATTGAATTCCGGTACATGTAGCTATGCTGGACAGAATGCGGCATTTTGTAACCCTATAGTTTAAATTGTCTTTTTTATGTTTTTTATTTCTTAGTCCGAATGGGGAAAAAAAGGATAAAAAATTCTGAAGGCTGTATAATATGACTACGTACAGGTGCAGTGTAGTGACTTCCGGTACATATAGTTGTACTGGACGATACTTTGCTGAAATAAAAAACAAATTCGTGTTGTTGCGTGACGATTAAATATGACACACCGCGTTGTTTGGCGGAAGTACATCACCCATTGCTTGTGTAAGTATAGTTTAGTGTTTATTGGTGTGGCGAGACTACCCGAATATCTCATTTAAATAATAGTTCTTGTGCCATCATCTTTACGGCTGGCGGTGCAGCCAGGGAGTGTTCGCTATGTACTCTAGCCCTTCCTATTACGGCGTATCGCTCTTTAACTTTGTAAAGTGGCTTTGATTAATTAATAAATACATATTCAAACTGAAATTCATCAGCTTTTATAAGTTTCTTTTTTTGAGCATTGGACCTAAGAATTTAGAATGTGGTGTTGCTCAATGGCCTTACTGCAATGCTGTGAGACGTCACACCTTCATCATTAGAGTGTCACTGGACTCTACAATCTGTCGCTGTCTAGCCCCTTATGGAGCTATCGCAAGTCACCGGTGCTATACCGAAATGTCATCAGAGATATAAACTAGCGTTTCTGTAATTCCATTATTTGCCGTAATTCCACACAATTAGATTTATATTATTGACACACCGTTGGCTCGCTATATCTCCTAATATGGCCACCATTAGATTGGTTACGATATATTGGTCCCTCACAATGACCGGCAAGTGGCGTTAGTGGTGCGCTGATGAAGACATATGGTAGTATAAGTGGCGCGTCCACACCTGCTCGACCTCCACTCACTGTCCACCAGGCGGAGCTGCTCGGGAGTAATCAGAAGATACACCGCTTGTTCTCTATGTTGTTCTCTATATAATTGCATCGTTTTCCCAATAATGTCTTCTTTCTTTTGTTTGGTAATTTTTTGTCCATTTTATGTGGCCCATTTCCGACACGTACAGGCCAGAAAGGGCTCTTTTAATCTAACCCTTCCCGCCAATCCCACGTGCGGTAACGGAGTTGTGTAGCGTCGGATGGAAAACGCAATAATTCACGAGCGATTTAGATAATTAGCGATATTAACGAGATTGAAGAACCGCTTGTTGGAGTCCAACTCCGGTTCAGCTCATTGGGTAAGGGGACAATCGACTAGCATACATGATGCTGGTTGCACCAGTTGACCGTTTTGATAGGCCTAGCCTATATAGCACCTATTGAAGTACTTTCTACTGAAAAATATAAGCACATAAAGCACTCTTTGTGGACCGGTCGTAATTTTATTGTCTTTATAGATACGAAGTGATTAAATACGCATGATCTTGATTGACCGTTTTTTTCCATTAGACGGGCGATATTATACGTTACAATTTGCATTTGTGACGTTTTTCACCTAAAGTTATTGATTTAAAAAAAAATTGAAAGTCGAATTCAAAATGGAAAGACTTTTTAATTATTATTTTAAAGTAACGAATGGATGTCTATGATTGTGTGAAGCGAGGGTGACTAAGATCAGGAACGTTGATAGTTTCCGAAATAACAGTATTCAGACTCCCCCTTCCAACCCGTTACAATATTTAGGTTGACCCTCCCCCACCCGTTACAATATTAAGGTTGACCCTTCCCCATCCGTTATAGTACAGTACTTAGCTGACACTCTCTCCCCATCCGTATTAAGTGTATAACATACCCGTGTGTATGATTGGGCTGGCACTATCTGTGTATAGATCTGTTAGCTGGACAATATGGTGGTGCCACATGTCACCTTCACTGGTACCCCCTCCCCAGATCCCTCGCATCTGTGACAGTTCATTAATAACAGCTAACGTGACAATTAGTCTTTAAAAATGTATCACTTTTAAATTTTAATTCATCCACATTGTTCAGAAGCATATCCGTATTATTTTTATATCGGACTGTCAGATGACGTTCCCGCACGTGAGGCCTCTAAGTACCTCCGTCACAGGGTCTGGGGGCCCACCATTGCGTGTCACCCGGCAATACTCCCCTTATCTCCCGGCGATCACCACAGAGTATCCTCAAATACGATTTGGCATCAAATCTGTTATTTTCCACCGTCATTGTTTAGCGAGATATCATCGGACAGGGTATGGCTACCGTGTGTGACATTAAAGTCAAATTTCCAGTGAATTGGCTTCAATAACATTTAATGAGCGAGGAAACCAAACCCCGGCTACTTATACTTGGGAGCATGAACACCCTAGTCATTGATGTCTTCAAATTAGCAGAGAAAATTTACTATCTGTAATTTAAGTGAAATTTAATCGCACACCTGACAAGGTATGTTTACTCCGAGTGGATGATCGCCAAAAGGGACCCGTACGGTTCGCGGGTACCGCTAACAGGGGAGGGGGAGGCCTTGCCACAATGGAGACCTAACCAACTCCGTCTGATGGGGCCTCGTTTTTTATCCCCACTCGTATGACCCCGACTTGCTGTGCCTTGATGTGTTCTATTAAGTATGGACAGTATATCTGTCGTGGAGAGGGACGGTGATTGGAACCGGCCGCGGAAGTAGCACACCACTTGGTTGATGGGGTAGATGTAGCGGCAATCGCAAATAAAGAATTTATCAACACCACATTTATCTTGTTTATTTCTCCTAGATAATTGATTTTTATTATTTCTGCATTAGACACAATTGGACGCCCATTGCTATTGATATTTTTATTGCCGTAAAACTCATATCGCATATCGATGTCCTGGCAAGCTCTCAAGACGCAATTTAGGCCCGGGATGTCGAGTACTGCCCTACCAAACGGTGGCGTTCACCAGTATCGAGAAAACACCATTAATTTCGTCATACTTGATGTTATTGCACATAAGCGAAGGAGTAACGATTATTTTCTTGTTGAATTATATCTTTCCACCCTCCGACACCGAACTCCTCTGTTAAAAAACAGAGTATTATGTTTTGTGTTTACAGACTTGCATACTTTTGTACCAACGGCATTTAAGCAGTAATCGTGAATTCAATTACTAGAATATTAAGAGTTTATAATCCAGTTCCATGTCATTAATTGTCGACTCAAGTAGGATACTCAGTCGTACGCCTTTCATGTGAAATGGTTTATGTGTCGTTGTGGTTTAGGCAACCGGAAGTGTCCGAATTGAATGCTCGTGGTCAAGTTTTGCGTAAAATGAAAACCCGACACAAATAAGATGTTCCATGAGGATTAAATGAGTAAAATATGTGTCTGTCTCCCGATGATGGTTCTGTACTCGGCGACTTTCTGCACTTACCGAAGGAAAGCTGCAGTGTATTTAGTGTGACCTTTACGACAAGGTCAACTACCGAAGTTTATTCACGACTCGACAACCGGCTGCGGTTTCTAGTTTATCGCTGTGTGATGGAGCAGTATAAAGCATATTACTAACCACGGCTGAGTATACCACGATATTACGGTAATTAATAACACGCGTAGGCGAGTGGCTACTTCCGGAATATATGTAGATCGTTTACTTCCGGGGAAGTGGATGGCACTTAGAATTCCAAAAACTTCCGATTAATAGATGGTAATTAATGATGTTGAATTTGTTGCGTTCTCGTGTTAGTGGTATTTTGTAGACCCAGCTGACAAGTATACACGAATTTCCTACAAATATACGCTGGTTGAGGAAGACCGAACATCTCTATAGTGTATAGTGTGTGATTATTAAATAAGTTTTTATGAAGTATCAATATGTGAATGTCAATATTTATATGCTAATGTATATGTAACCGTCTAATAATTATCTGCTGGTGTAAATATTTACCTGGAGATTATTTAATTAATACGTAGGTTCGGGAAAACCTATCCCACCTTTTAATGTTCAAATGTGTCTGGATCAGTCAATATATAGCGCATGAATTAATGTTTTTTTCTTGCAATTTTTAAACCTTCGTGTTTAAATTTATATCTCATGAAAATAACAAATCGAAAACAAAAATCTGATATTTTGAAAAAAAATTATTTAATCGTCAGTGGTGATGCTGTCAGACATACTGTCCCTGCTTTGTCCCCCTGCTTTGTCCCCCTCCTTTGTCTCCATATTCTGTCTCTCTTTTGTCCCTCCCGACGGCGTGCTCAGCCACTAAGAACAAGACAAGCGTAGTCACTGTTTACCAATCACAGATTTATCTTATTTAATGATGAGCCATTCTATGGTAATACGGAATTACTTTCGGCCAATTTACAATTACCGAGGTTATAAACAGGTTGTGAATAGGGGGTCGCCATTTAACTAGGTAACTACAAGGCATGGACGTTTAAAAACGTTTAATTTGTTTAATTTTTCGGGTACAAGGTTGCAAGATCAGATTTTGTTTTGATAAAGAATTGATAAATTAGAAAATTACGCTGGCCTTTGTACTCCCGCCGTTCATGATCCTGAGTTAGTGAAACCCGAGTCAAGCTGACCACACGCGAGAAAAAAACTATCGTCACCCTAGGGGCTCTGGATTATGAAGAACCATGCCCGCCCTAGGGGCTCTGGATTATGAAGAACCATGCCCGCCCTGGGGACTCTGGACTATGAAGAACCATGCCCGCCCTGGAGACCCCGGACTACGAAGTATTATGCCCGGCCTGGGGCTCTGGACTATGAAGAACCATGCCCGCCCTGGGGACTCTGGACTATGAAGAACCATGCCCGCCCTTGGGACTCTGGACTATGAAGAACCATGCCCGCCCTGGTGACTCTGGACTATGAAATATCATGCCCGCTCTGGAGACCCCGGACTACGAAGTATTATGCCCGGCCTGGAGACCCCGGACTACGAAGTTTTAAGCCCGCCCTGGGGACTCCGGACTACAAAGTGTAATGCCAGCCCTGGAGACCACGGACTATGAAGTATCATGCCCGCCCTGGAGATCCCGGACTACGAAGTGTTATGCCCGGCCTGGGGCTCTGGACTACGAAGTGTTATGTCCGGCCCGGGGACTCCGGACTACGAAGTGTTATGTCCGCCTTGGGGACCCCGGACTACGAAGTGTTATGTCCGCCTTGGGGACCCCGGACTACGAAGTGTTATGTCCGCCTTGGGGACCCCGGACTACGAAGTGTTATGTCCGCCTTGGGGACCCCGGACTACGAATTGTTATGCCCAGTCTGGGGCTCTGGACTACGAAGTGTTATGCCCAGCCCGGGGACTCCGGACTACGAAGTGTTATGTCCGCCCCGGGGACTCCGGACTACGAAGTGTTATGCCCAGCCCGGGGACTCCGGACTACGAAGTGTTATGTCCGCCTTGGGGACCCCGGACTACGAAGTGTTATGTCCGCCTTGGGGACCCCGGACTACGAAGTGTTATGTCCGCCCCGGGGACTCCGGACTACGAAGTGTTATGTCCGCCTTGGGGACCCCGGACTACGAAGTGTTATGTCCGCCCCGGGGACTCCGGACTACGAAGTTTTATGTCCGCCCCGGGGACTCCGGACTACGAAGTGTTATGTCCGCCCCGGGGACTCCGGACTACGAAGTGTTATGTCCGCCCCGGGGACTCCGGACTACAAAGTGTTATGCCCAGCCCGGGGACTCCGGACTACGAAGTGGTATGCTCGCCCCGGGGACTCCGGACTACGAAGTGTTATGTCCGCCTTGGGGACCCCGGACTACGAAGTGTTATGTCCGCCTTGGGGACCCCGGACTACGAAGTGTTATGCCTAGCCCCGGGACTCCGGACTACGAAGTGGTATGCTCGCCCCGGGGATTTCGGGCAACATAGGTTCAAACTCTTCCGAACACCGTCCTGTCAGTTCTTTCTTCAAATTAATTATCTTGTGTAAAGTTTACATTTATATATTTTGATATTCTTATGGGTGTACGACTATCGAATACTAGATCGGTTAAATGTCCTCGTCTTGTGAACCTTACTGGCCTCGTGATTGCAGGGATGTTTGCTGCGCTGAAGTTGTCATGTTACATACAAAATAAGATTTAAAATTCGCCAGGTTCCAAGCAAAGAGATCGGCTGAATGTCCTCAATACTTAAGTATCTGATACATTTTTTCTCTCGTGTCCGATATATATCTTATACTCGGAATTTACTGACATTAATCAAACAGATAATTAGAGATGTAGTAATCAGATTGGCCTACCTGTCAGGCATGTTGATTAGAAATGATCGATAGTAACTTGCTGCAGGTGAATAGCTCGGCCTTCGATCAGCTCTACGGACGAGTTTTTTACTTGATTTAAACTGATATAAAGTACATGACATAGGCAATGCTTTAATCGGAATTTAATCCCTATTGTATATAATTACTGGTGTTTTATCAGTCCGCCAAACTTGGACCCAGAGAAACCTTGGCGGTGTCACGAAGCGCTCTCCTCATTTTTTATCCCCTATGATGGAATCTCGTCCAGCCAACAAGTACTGCTGTATTTTCTTTCGATTTATATGAATCTTATTGTAGTGTACATTTAAACAGGACTACCTGTACCTAAATTAGTGAGAAAGCTTGATTATGTTGTTAATAAGTAGAATCTTTTTAACCTCCCCTTATATAGTTGATTAATCAAGTTTTTCCAATCTTGCCGCCAAATGTTTATCTTATATTTTGAGAAAGTCCAGTTTTTAATTTCATTTCGTTTAAAAGTTGTATAGGACAATAAATTATATTCATACATAATACATGTATGAATTGATTAAAAAAAGTCGTGATTTTCACGTCAACTAAGCTATGTATTTTGAGGAAAATTGCTCGCATTATAATTCCATTGTAACCTTGGAACAGTATGTGTTTTTTTAATTACTTAATATCGATATTAAAACGATATATCAATTAACCTGTTATCGTAATACATAAACAAAACGGTGATTACTGATTACCGTCTCCACCAGAGGAACCTATATCGGATACTGATCATTATTTATCTTTGTCCCAAAGAGCGATCATCGTCGAAAAAAAGACGTGTACACTCAGAGTGTATTTCGGCAAAAAAAACAACATTTCGACAGGAAATGATTTGTGAAAAATGAAGAATATCATGATTGTAGCTGACATGCAATTGGGTGCAGTATACCAATCTACACAACAATTTCTGAAAGGCATGCGTGGGAGATGCACGATTTCTAAAAATCCCATACACAAATGTATGGGTACAGTTTCCTGTTGCATGCGTGCAGCTTGGGTACCTGCCCATCCTAGACTAGTGGGGTGGGGCGGGGAGGGGGGGGGAACTACGAGCTCGTTACAAACTTATTGACGACAGCGAACTTAATGCACCCGATCACTACTTAACGGAAATGTCGACCAATTATCTGAAACATCGAAACTTTTCGTTCACACTGTATCGAGTCTAGCACACATAATAGTTACTATTCGCCACAAAACAACCTTGCTGTGAATTTTAATTTTGACACTATATCCTATAACTTGAAGGTTTTGGTCTCTGGTGACCCGGAACCCCTCGCGCGATAATAGCTAGCCCTCGGCCGTTTCCTTTTGCCCAATGATACCGTATCATATCTCAAATATCCACATTGAAAATCAAAATCCCGTGAAATCTCTTGTAATTTTGACATTATGTACATTTCAGAGTATCATAATAGCAATTTAATATGATTATCTAGATACAACTAAATTTCTATTCATTATTCTAAGAATCTGTTCAAAGACGATTTTGCAGTTGATCAAAAATCGTCGGAGGTCATATAAAACAGTCCTTGTAATTAGACTCCACGTTTTTAAAGATTATTATCAAAAAGCGATCATATCACAAATCTCTAATTGTCTGATTTAAGTTCATATAAATTTGTTTTAAAATGGCATCTCCAATTATTTTCTTAATAATCGGTATTCTAACGCTATCGACGACCACATCAATAGTTAAGTTGATCTTGTTATAAGTATTAAGATAAGTTTACTGGAGCCAAGGTCAGTGAGGTGTGCCGCCCAGGCAGTGTTTCACCTGACTTTCCCCTGGCCGTACGCAGGTGAGGTATAATGACTAGAACAAAATAATGGTTTGGAACATGCAACAGGTAGCGACCCGGCCACAATACCTGTGTAATGACGCGAGCACCCGATGATATCACCTGTGATATATTTATATTTTACAGGTGAAAACTTTTAACAGCACTGTTCGGAAGATCATCGTAAATAATAGACACATTTAAAAGTTGTCTTTTCTGCGGTTTTCGGTGTCATTGTTTTCAAAGTTAAGCAAAGTAAGGTGTTCGGTTCTCACGAGGTCGTTATTGAGGGCCGGACAATGGGTATCGCTATCCTCCGATCGGAGAAAACAGTCTCTTAATCATCTAATTAGTCACTTTGTTCACATTGAAAGAGAAAATCTAATGAAGTTATAAAAGAATGGTGGGTATCTATGGTAGTGTGTCCATCTATATCACCAATCCTAACAGTGAGTAGAGGTTACCATGGAGACCATTACTATACACCAGTTTCTGATTTAATTGGTGTGTGAATCATCACAATTTCACAAACAATTCCTGAGAAAGAAAAATCTAACTTCGAACTTTTAAACGTATTCCATATTGTTAAATTATAAGGGTTTAATTCGTATTAGTCATCAATGTTTGGAAATCGTAGACTGACAGAATTATTACGTTTATTGTCAATCACGTTGTTTTATCATGAGTCACGTTTTTGGAGGCCTACACAAAAGTACATATCGTAAATGAAAAGGAAGTTAGAGTGGGATATATCGTTTTAGTGATGCATGCATCTTAAAATTATAGCAAAAGAATTTTTTTATAATTGTATTTTTTTAGTTAAGAAAACAATAAAATGGCACTTATGATTTAATTAATACAGATACAGTATACGTCAGAGATGTTATCACACAAACAATATGATATAATATCCTTTCTATTAATCACTATTAACACAGTTTATTACATTTTACCAGTGAAATATCGAAAATTATTTTTTCATAAAAGAGATATTTTTTACATGTGAGAAATTTGATATTTCTCAATAGTGAAAAAAATCTTTTTTCACTGGTGAAAAATATCGCTTTTATTGATTTGACCAATCAAAGCGACAATGGCGAAATTTAAAAGCTGTCCGTAAATGTAATAGACAGAATATCTAACGGTATCTTGAGTAATACTAAATTATTTCACTCATGCGGCTAATATATATTGTATTACTGAAGACACTGTTAGATATTTCTATATAATGATATTAGCAACATTATATATAATGGTTTTTATTATATTGTTCAGCATTTCCAGTGATCAACATTACCAATGTCATACAATATATATCAGAGCACAAAGTATTACATTGATGTACAGTGTAAACTGATAATGAAATGAAGATTACTTAAGTAACAATTAAAGGCTATTACAGAATAGAAAGACTATTTTATAAACAAGTTTTAAACGAGCATTCAGTTACAGACTGTGAAATATACAACTGTATAGCGTTATTTTATATCTAGTCCCCTCTAGTTTGCAGCATCAATAATGCTTTAAAAAGAACCGGAAATAAATATGGCCGCCATTGTCTCTGATAAGCGGAGACATTTGTAATCATAACCCCATTTTGATTGGGACGACTTCCGTCCTATTTCGTTCAGGTTAGAAAAAAGGGATAAACTCAAAGTCTATCGACTGAATTTAAAAGTACGGAAGTCATTTTTTCCAAAATCTGGCACGTCCTTGACCGTGGATATTAATCAACCAATAAACCAAACGTTTTTTTCAGACATATGCATTTTATTGTCATTTTTACGGCAATCATTTTCGACTAGGAATGTTCAGAATTAGAAGTCGTTTGAATAATAAATGTGTAATGTTGATTTTGATCATTGATCTAGGGGGAACATGCTTCCATAAATATGTTTGGCTCTTTTGTTGACGACAATTGTGTACCTTTGACTTCAGCCACGTGACACTTATACACAGTGTACCATTAGTTAGAGGTCAACTGACCACGTGATGGCGCGTCTAGCTGGACGGGGGAGTACATGCCTGTATTATTAGGTCCCCGCAAGGCTCACAGCCCTGTCTATGGGTACTCAATATTGAAATGTCCAAATAAAAATTCAAATAATTACCAGCAAACACTTGGTCGGTTATTAACTTACATTGAAATGTTCTATATGGACGATCAATATGGCGGCCGTGAATGCTTGGAAATTATTACTAAAAATAGATTAGAAATGTGTAAAAATTCAATTGTTTTTTCGCTGCAATTTTGACAAATTTGATCAAAATGAAAGTAGCTGGTCAAAATTGCAACGATAAATAAATTGAGAATTGAATACAAAATGATGGATGCGTAAAAGTCAATAATGTATCCGTACGGGGTCAAAGGTCACGCGAACCTAAGCTGCCATTATAGATCAAACCCGCGCGGTCCATCAGTACGGATCTCGAATGGAAACCAGTAAAACGAAACAAATGATTTCATAAATCCTTTCTGGACACGACAGGTAGACCGACGTCGTTTACATGAATCATCAACCCGGTCATGTAGAGCAAATCTTTAGTTGCGTCATCGTTCGAAAGTTTTATGTCAGTTTGTGATCTACCATCTCTTAAAAAATAATCAACACATAAAAAACAACTCCGCAGCAATTATGAAATAAACAGAACCAGATAGAAATAAAACCAACGGCTTCCACAAAGTATTGACCCTAACAACGATAAACATAATAAACATTTAACCTAAAGATAAACAAATAAGATTCGAATCCAAATCTGTTTTGATGCCATAACGCGTTTTCTTCTTGGCGCAAGCTCGCCGTCATCGTTTGGCATGTTGGCGCGCCTTCTGTGGTGACGTTTGCAAGCGGTTTCTTGCAAAATGTGCGTATTCAGTTGGCGCGCTTTCGCCTTCTTGTTGTATACCCCGTGTTGTATGTTTCCGACCGTTCACTTTCTTTGTGCGTTGCTGAGATGTTGTAACTCATTCTATTTCTTGATATAGATACATACTTGATGTCTTTTCGTGGTATGTTTGCGCGCATTCTTCATGATATGTGGTCTGTGCCATCTATAGTGGATTGTGAGAGCGCGTTCTTATTCATGAAGCGTGCCTGGTGACATGTTTGGCACCTGTTTTCGTTGTCTTTGTGGGTCTAACAGGAATAGCACAACCTTTTACAACTTTTTATTGTCAGACATTTCGAAACCAGTATGAAATCGGTTAATGTACTTGACTCGGTCAGACTATATTGAAAAGAATACGCGTATTTCCGTTAATATAGATATTCATTAAAATTAATTTGAAAATTCAACTTCAGCTCATGGACATGGATAGAACTTCATCTGGTTTCTATGGTAACGCATTCCACAGCGTCCAATTATAACTTGATTGATGAATAGGTGACGTTTGACAAATGGCGAAAAAACTGAACATGATTTCAAGACAGAATATCACTTGGAAACATAGTTTAAGCTGATGATACAGTTGATTGT
Source organism: Mimachlamys varia (assembly GCA_947623455.1). NCBI lineage: Eukaryota > Metazoa > Mollusca > Bivalvia > Pectinida > Pectinidae > Mimachlamys > Mimachlamys varia. Next base: position 8,757,626 of record OX392535.1, read on the forward strand.
GTGACCAAGTTTTCATTAATCAGAGTCCTTTATCTAAATGCTCTGTTGGATTCGAGGAACATGGCAACATAACGATACACACTAAAATTAACTGTCAAATCTACATTAGTCAAATACAACTAAATGGCAAATATTGATTTAATTTTCGTATTATAATGTTCAGACATTCTGTGATAACCGGAATATTGTTTGGATATTTAGACAGTTTCCGATAACTAGCCCCTAATCTCCCTCTATTGGCGGTTAGTTACGACATTCCCGTGCACGCGCTGTCAGTCAACGTCGTCAGTCAGAGGTAATGGCGGACGTGACGTCACCCGAAATCGAATTCCTCCGCGGTATGGACATGATAAGAGGATGTGTGAAGCGGCTTTCATTAGAGGCAATACCTTGGAGAATTACAACCATAAATATATAGTGTTATGTCTTCAGTTATCGAAAGTTTGGAAGCAAGAATTTTAATGGAGAATATCAAATGCATTAAATAGAGGGAAATTAAGATAAAAGTGATTATACAAACGAGGGTAATTATTCTTAATGATCTCAATTATTTTTATGAATCAATCAATTCATTACGACAATTGGCAGTCTTTTGCACGATATTTACGGTTATAAATAAAATGGGAACGAGAAAGGACATCAAAACGGGATAGTGGAGGTGGGAGATGGGCAGACGACACTCTCGCGCGCGCGGCCTGTATCAGAAATGAGCGGGAGATAAGAGGACGTAGTGATGATACCGCACGGACACAATCGAGTGAAAAACTGCATAAATAAACGAATCTGATTTCTCTCTGAAATTGATTATTCCGTTATGTTTCCCATTGGTATAACAAAATGGCTCTGTGCATGAGAAGTCAGAATCATTTCATTCAGACAGGACCGCGATTAAAGTGAAGTGAGAAATTACCGATTAAGTGGAAATTCTGTTTTTGCGTGTTTGCCGTCCAGAGTGAGTATGTTGCCGGAGTGTGGACACGGATCTGTACTGAAGAACACGGTCGTTCCCGGGGGCGGCGACAGCCGGGGTCAGGGTCAAAAGGGACACGCACGGGGCACGACCTATTATCAAAACACGTGCCGGAGATTGAAATATAATATTGAATATAAACCAAGAATTTGTTGGATTAAATGAGTTTGCATAACGGGTTATTTGTATTTGGTTATAGTTCCTCGATGACTATAGTCAATTATAAAACAATTTAATGGACAATATATATAGAGTATAGACATGTGATGTTTTATGAATATTCATTTATATCCATTAGAATCAAGGAGAGCGCGTGCAAGCAAATATTGTGGCGATGTTATGCAATATAAGATGTAAAATAGAAATGGTCACGTAATATGTGAACGGTCAAGCGACCGACTATAATATAACGGGGAAAATGAACGCTTGAACAAAGGCAGAAGATATCTATCAAACGCGTAAATATTAAGTCATGTGATGTACTTGTACTATCGGGTACTGGTATAGGCAATGTCAGGAGACAGAGCTACGGATTGACAAGGTAAGGAGACAGAGACACGGCTTGACAAGGCCAGGAGACAGAGACACGACTTGACAAGGTCAGGAGACAGAGATATGGATTGACAAGGTCAGGAGACAGAGATACGGATTGACAAGGTCAGGAGACAGAGATACGGATTGACAAGGTCAGGAGACAGAGCTACGGATTGACAAGGTAAGGAGACAGAGACACGGCTTGACAAGGTCAGGAGACAGAGATACGGCTTGACAAGATCAGGAGACAGAGATACGGATTGACAAGGTCAGGAGCGGAGATACGGCTTGACAAGATCAGGAGACAGAGATACGGATTGACAAGGTCAGGAGACAGAGACACGGCTTGACAAGGTCAGGAGACAGAGATTCGGCTTGACAAGGTCAGGAGACAGAGACACGACTTGACAAGGTCAGGAGACAGAGACACGGCTTGACAAGGCCAGGAGACAGAGACACGACTTGACAAGGTAAGGAGACAAAGACACGACTTGACAAGGTCAGGAGACAGAGATACGGCTTGACAAGGTCAGGAGACAGAGACACGACTTGACAAGGTTAGGAGACAGAGACACGACTTGACAAGGTCAGGAGACAGAGATACGGATTGACAAGGTCAGGAGACAGAGACACGGCTTGACAAGGCCAGGAGACAGAGACACGACTTGACAAGGTTAGGAGACAGAGACACGACTTGACAAGGTCAGGAGACAGAGACACGACTTGACAAGGTCAGGAGACAGAGATACGGCTTGACAAGGTCAGGAGACAGAGACACGACTTGACAAGGTCAGGAAACAGAGACATGACTTGACAAGGTCAGGAGACAGACACGACTTGACAAGGTCAGGAGACAGAGGCACGGCTTGACAAGGTAAGGAGACAGAGACACGACTTGGCAAGGTCAGGAGACAGAGACACGGATTGACAAGGTCAGGAGACAGAAACACGGCTTGACAAGGTCATGAGACAGAGACACGACTTAACAAGGTCAGGAGACAGAGACACGACTTGCCAAGGTCAGGAGACAGAGACACGACTTTACAAGGTAAGGAGACAGAGACACGGCTTGACAAGGTCAGGAGACAGAGACACGACTTGACAAGGTCAGGAGACAGAGGCACGACTTGACCAGGCCAGGAGACAGAGACACGACTTGACAAGGTCAGGAGACAGAGACACGGCTTGACAAGGTCAGGAGACAGAGGCACGACTTGACAAGGCCAGGAGACAGAGACACGGCTTGACAAGGTCAGGAGACAGAGGCACGGCTTGACAAGATTAGGAGACAGAGACACGGCTTGACAAGGTCAGGAGACAGAGACACGACTTGACAAGGCCAGGAGACAGAGACACGACTTGACAAGGCCAGGAGACAGAGACACGGCTTGACCAGGTCAGGAGACAGAGGCACGGCTTGACAAGATCAGGAGACAGAGACACGGCTTGACAAGGTCAGGAGACAGAGACACGACTTGACAAGGCCAGGAGACAGAGACACGACTTGACAAGGCCAGGAGACAGAGGCACGGCTTGACAAGGTCAGGAGACAGAGATACGGTTTGACAAGGTCAGGAGACAGAGATACGACTTGACAAGGCCAGGAGACAGAGATATAGCTTGACAAGGTCAATAGATTATGGTAACGTTTAGAAGGTGAAATCACGAGGTCAAATAAAATCAATGTCAAGGGGAGAGGGCGCGGCGGCCGAGTGGTTAATCTGTTCCGACATTCTAACACTAGCCCTCCACCTCCGGATAGTTAGAATCCCACGTGGGGCAGTTGCCAAGTAGGTCTGTGGTTTTTCTCTGGGTACTCCACCTCCAAAACCTGGCCCGTCCTTAAATGACCATGGCAGTCATTATGACGTTAAACAGAAATAAACTAAACAATGTCAAGGTTAACGGTTGAACTAAACACACACCACACATCTCCCCATTAGTTTCAGTCAGAGACCCTCTCACTGGTGTTTGCTTAGTCCGTTACGTCTTATCGTCCGTAATTGTTTTTATACTCTATCATAAGCAAAATGTGTAGTATGACACGCTTTTGGTTGATTCCTTTAAGAATATAAACTTCTTTATATATTTCTTGACATTGTCGTTTGACCTATAATGTTTGGAATGCCACTTGCTGTTTGACATATACTGCTTGAAATGTCCTTTGTTGTTTGACATTGCCATTGACCTTTGCACTGTTGCTTGACTTCGAACGTTTGAAATGCCTTCGTTGTTTGACCTTGCCTTTGAAACTGGTGCTTGACCTATAACGCTTGACCAACCAAAAAAACACGACATTCAAAACACACTAGTGTGATAGAATACCAAATCGACCAATAGACAACAAGATGTAACCGGTCAGGGTAAAACAAGAAAGGAGTTTATACTGAAGCATAAGAGGAGAGAAGCTACCGTGCAAATGAGAACGTCAGTCAACCAAAGGGAGACAACTCTTACAGCTGAGTACTGGGTGTGGTCAGAGAGTGCTGACGGACAAGGGAACTAACAGGACATGGTTGGTAGAGACACGGATATGTTTGTACTGCTATGGTTGGAGTGAATCACCGCCGGACTGACTGGAACATCGCGCCAATAAAATGTACCAGATCTAAATAACTCGGCCAATAAAACTTCCATATAATTGAAGTAAAATTAATGTCGATTGCGAACATTTGAAGACCGGACTTAGTGTAAAGCGGTCGCTTGTCATAGACTTCATTGGGACCACTACCGCATTACAAATAAAAGCCGATATCAACACAATCTGGTTTAATAAAGGACGGCTTTATAAGGAAGCAATTTGTGTATTTTACGCAATCAAAATCAAGGCTATGTGTAGATAGTATTATGGCCAATATAAATGTGTCTGATGATAATTCCGCTTTATGTTGACTATTTGATCAAAGCATGCACTAGGCAAACAGTCTTTACAATCGCTATTAAACACTGACAAGGATCTAGAGAATGAAAATTAAAAAACGCTATCTAAACGTCAGGCTTTATTTTGCGGAAGAGATGAGGTGCGAACTGGAAAGCAACTCTCTGAATCAAAGTCAGCGGTAGTCAGGGATATCTCAGCGACAACGATCGCCGGAAACTATTGGAAATAAAATGTCGACAGCATCTGATGGTGAAAAATCGGCATTATAACGTCAGTTTTGTGAGCGGGGGGAGGTGTGAAGACGTAATGGCGACCCGGCTTCTGTTGGCTCGCGTAATGGGTTCCGCCAAGGCCGACCGATACAACTTTCATCGTAAGATATTATTTTATCACGGTCGGCCATTCGAGGACGTGGCGGACTATCTAGGGCCCATACTGATGTGCCATAACGATCAAGGGACCCTCGGGAGTCGGCTCAGAGCCGCAAATTTCTTGATAATTGCCTCGATACATCAGATGTCAAGTGAAAAATTATGTAAATCATCGGACGAAATGAACAATGGATAGTGGAGCAGAACGCCCAGCTCCCGCCGGATGGCTTCCCATATTGTTTCATGACAATTCCACATTACAACGATATCACAAATGCTTAAATCACTTTTGTGTGCAATGCCATTGATGAGATCCCAAATTTGGGGAAATTGTTAGTTTATGCAGTTCACTTGTACACTCGCGTGTAGAAGAAATTGCCTCGTCACCGACTTGGTCCTGTCCAATGATGGTCGCCTATCACACGGGCCGTGATAGATGGTAAGGGCTATACAACAGGACACGGGGCCGGGGCCCTGCCACGTATACACGATGTTCATCCCACCAGATATATGGTATTATAGAACATATGTCTTACCAGAATAAAAGTATACAGAGTATTCCAATTTGTTTATTTATGTTTTAAGTCCTATTAACAGCCAGTGTCATTTAAGGACGTGCCAGGTGTTGGATGTGGAGGAAAGCCGGAGTACCCGGAGAAAAGCCACCGACTCACGGTCAGTACCTGGCAACTGCTCAACGAAGGTTTCGAACTCGCAACCCAGAGGTGTAGGGCTAGTGGTAGAATGTCGGAACATCTAACCACTTGGCCGACGCGGTATTCCGGTTACAACAAGTGTAGCTTACCCATCCATGGACAGGGTATTAATAACTTATCTGGTTACTTACATCCCGCCAAACAAAGGGTATTTATTACTTATCTTGTTACATACATTCCGACAAACAAAGTGTATTTATAACTTATCTGGTTACTAACATCCCGACAAACAAAGGGTGTTTATTACTTATCTAGTTACTTACACCATGACAAACAAAGTGTATATATTACTTCTCTGGTTACTTACACCATGACAAACAAAGTGTATATATTACTTATCTGGTTACTTACATCTCGACAAACAAAGGGTGTTTATTACTTATCTGGTTACTTACATCTCGACAAACAAAGGGTGTTTATTACTTATCTAGTTACTTACACCATGACAAACAAGGGGTATTTATTACCTATCAGGTTACTTACATCCCGACAAACACAGGGTATTAATTACTTATCCGGTTACTTACATCCCGACAAACATAGGGTATTTATTACTTATCTGGTTACTTACATCTCGACAAACAAAGGGTATTTATTACTTATCTGGTTACTTACATCTCGACAAACAAAGGGTGTTTATTACTTATCTAGTTACTTACACCATGACAAACAAGGGGTATTTATTACTTATCAGGTTACTTACATCCCGACAAACAAGGGGTATTTATTACTTATCTGGTTACTTACATCCCGACAAACATAGGGTATTTATTACTTATCAGGTTACTTACATCCCGACAAACAAAGGGTATTTATTACTTATCAGGTTACTTACATCCCGACAAACAAAGGGTATTTATTACTTATCAGGTTACTTACACCCGGACAAACAAGGGGTATTTATTACCTATCAGGTTACTTACATCCCGACAAACAAAGGGTATTAATTACTTATCCGGTTACTTACATCCCGAGAAACATAGGGTATTTATTACTTATCTGGTTACTTATACCCTGACAAACAAGGGGTATTTATTACTTATCAGGTTACTTACATCTCGACAAACATATGGTATTTATTACTTATCTGGTTACTTATACCCTGACAAACAAGGGGTATTTATTACTTATCAGGTTACTTACATCTCGACAAACAAAGAGTATTTATTACTTATCTGGTTACTTATACCCTGACAAACAAGGGGTATTTATTACTTATCAGGTTACTTACACCCTGACAAACAAGGGGTATTTATTACTTATCTGGTTACTTACATCTCGACAAACAAAGAGTATTTATAACTTATCTGGTAACTTACATCCCGACACACAAATGGTATTTATTACTTATCTGGTTACTTATACCCTGACAAACAAGGGGTATTTATTACTTATCAGGTTACTTACATCCCGACAAACATATGGTATTTATTACTTATCTGGTTACTTATACCCTGACAAACAAGGGGTATTTATTACTTATCAGGTTACTTACATCCCGACAAACAAATGGTATTTATTACTTATTTGAGACTGATTTTGAGACCCCTCCAATCTTTATTCAATCCCTGGTCTAAACAACAGGTATCTCTCAAATCCTCATCACCCCTCCCATCTTTAGTTCACCCCTAGTCTAAACGACATGTATCTCTCAAATCCTCGTCACATCACCCCTCCGATATTTAATCCATCCCCCATCTAAACAAATAGTATTTCTCAAATCCTCACCACCCCTCCCATCTTTAATCCATCCCTAGTCGTAACAACAGGTATCTCTCAAATCCTCATCACCCCTCCGATATTTAATCCAACCCAAGTCTAAACAAATAGTATCTCTCAAATCCTCATCACCCCTCCCCTCTTTAATCCATCCCTAGTCTAAACAAGAAGTATCTCTCAAATCCTCATCACCCCTCCCATATTTAGTCCATCCCTGGTCTAAACAACAGGTATCTCTCAAATCCTCACCACCCCTCCCATCTTTAATCCATCCCTACTCTAAACAACAGGTATCTCGCAAATCCTCATCACCCCTCCCATATCTAATCCATCCCTAGTCTAAACAAGAGGTATCTCTCAAATCCTCATTATTCCTCCCATCTTTAATCCATCACCAGTCTTAACGCGTGTATCTCTCAAATCCTCATCCCCCTCCCCTCTTTAATCCATCCCTAGTCTAAACAAGAAGTATCTCTCAAATCCTCATCAACCCTCCCATCTGTAATCCATCCCTAGTCTAAACAACAGGTATCTCTCAAATCCTCATCACCCCTCCCATATTTAGTCCATCCCTAGTCTAAACAAGAAGTATCTCTCAAATCCTCATCACCCCTCCGATATTTAATCCAGCCCAAATCTAAACAAATAGTATCTCTCAAATCTTCATCACCCCTCCCATCTTTAATCCATCCCTAGTCTAAACAACAGGTATCTCTCAAATCCTCATCACCCCTCCGATATTTAATCCAACCCTAGTCTAAACAACAGGTATCTCTCAAATCTTCATCACCCCTCCGATATTTAATCCATCCCTAGTCTAAACAAATAGTATCTCTCAAATCCTCATCACCCTCCCCTCTTTAATCCATCCCTAGTCTAAACAAGAAGTATCTCTCAAATCCTCATCACCCCTCCCATCTTTAATCCATCCCTAGTCTAAACAAGAAGTATCTCTCAAATCCTCATCACCCCTCCGATATTTAATCCAACCCAAGTCTAAACAAATAGTATCTCTCAAATCCTCATCACCCCTCCGATATTTAATCCATCCCTAGTCTAAACAAGAAGTATCTCTCAAATCCTCATCACCCCTCCCCTCTTTAATCCATCCCTAGTCTAAACAAGAGGTATCTCTCAAATCCTCATCACCCCTCCCATCTTTAATCCATCCCTAGTCTAAACAAGAAGTATCTCTCAAATCCTCATCACCCCTCCCCACTTTAATCCATCCCTAGTCTAAACAAAAAGTATCTCTCAAATCCTCATCACCCCTCCCCTCTTTAATCCATCCCTAGTCTAAACAAGAGGTATCTCTCAAATCCTCATCACCCCTCCCCTCTTTAATCCATCCCTAGTCTAAACAACAGGTATCTCTCAAATCCTCATCACCCCTCCCATCTTTAGTTCACCCCTAGTCTAAACAACAGGTATCTCTCAAATCCTCATCACCCCTCCGATATTTAATCCAACCCAAGTCTAAACAACAGATATCTCTCAAATCCCCATCACCCTCCCATATTTAATCCATCCATAGTCTAAACAACAAGTATCTCTCAAATCCCCATCACCCTCCCATCTGTAATCCATCCCTAGTCTAAACAACAGGTATCTCTCAAATCCTCATCACCCTCCCATCTGTAATCCATCCCTAGTCTAAACAACAGGTATCTCTCAAATCCTCATCACCCCTCCGATATTTAATCCATCCCTAGTCTAAAAAACAAGTATCTCTCAAATCCTCATCACCCCTCCCATATTTAATCCATCCCTAGTCTAAACAACAAGTATCTCTCAAATCCCCATCACCCTCCCATCTGTAATCCATCCCTAGTCTAAACAACAGGTATCTCTCAAATCCTCATCACCCTCCCATCTGTAATCCATCCCTAGTCTAAACAACAGGTATCTCTCAAATCCTCATCACCCCTCCCATATTTAATCCATCCATAGTCTAAACAACAAGTATCTCTCAAATCCCCATCACCCTCCCATCTGTAATCCATCCCTAGTCTAAACAACAGGTATCTCTCAAATCCTCATCACCCCTCCGATATTTAATCCATCCCTAGTCTAAACAACAAGTATCTCTCAAATCCCCATCACCCTCCCATCTGTAATCCATCCCTAGTCTAAACAACAGGTATCTCTCAAATCCCCATCACCCTCCCATCTGTAATCCATCCCTAGTCTAAACAACAGGTATCTCTCAAATCCTCATCACCCCTCCGATATTTAATCCAACCCAAGTCTAAACAAATAGTATCTCTCAAATCCTCATCACCCTCCCCTCTTTAATCCATCCCTAGTCTAAACAAGAAGTATCTTTCAAATCCTCATCACCCCTCCCATCTGTAATCCATCCCTAGTCTAAACAACAAGTATCTCTCAAATCCTCATCACCCCTCCCATATTTAATCCATCCCTAGTCTAAACAAGAGGTATCTCTCAAATCCTCGACATTCCTCCCATCTTTAATCCATCACCAGTCTTAACGCGTGTATCTCTCAAATCCTCATCCCCCCTCCCATCTTCAATCCATCCCTAGTCTAAACAACAAGTATCTCTCAAATCCTCATCACCCCTCCCATCTTTAATCCATCTCTAGTTTAAACAACAGGTGTCTCTCAAATTTTCATCGTCTCCCCAGTCTAAACAACAGATATCTCTCATATCTTCATCACCCGTCCCATCTTTAATTCATTCCTAGTTTAAACAACAGGTACAATGTATCTCTCAAATCCTCATCACCCCTCCCATCTTTAATCCAGCCCTAGTCTAAACAACAGGTATCTCTCAAATCTTCATCACCCCTCCCATATTTAATTCATCCCCAGTCTAAACAACAGGTATCTCTCAAATCCTCATCACCCCTCCCATCTTTAATCCATTCCTACTCTAAACAACAGGTATCTCTCAAATCTTCATCACCCCTCCCATATTTAATGCAGCCCTAGTCTAAACAACAGGTATCTCTTAAATCCCCATCACCCCTACCATCTTTATACCATCCCCAGTCTAAACAACAGGTATTTCTCAAATCCTCATCACCCCTCCCATATTTAATCCAGCCCTAGTCTAAACAAGAAGTATCTCTCAAATCATCATCACCCCTCCCATCCTTAATTCATCCCTAGTCTGAACAGGTGACCATAAAACATTCAACTTCTTTCGGATTGAGAGGAAAAGATATTGAGAAGTGGCATGGTTCCTGATAATAATATACATGCTTTCCTTATTAAAACATTAATTTGAAATTAAGGAATACAGAACTGAACTTCCCTGTGTTTAACTTATTAACTGCCTTTCATTAATTAATAGCTTTTAAGTACATGTCCCGCTCTTAATCCATCTATAGTCTGAAATTTTAGTCAAATTGTTTTCAACTTTTGGGCCTTAACATCGCCTATTAGTTAAGGAATGACGAGATATATGTATGAAAAATTAACGTGTAATCGTTATTTGCATTACTGGATCTGTCTTAATTCCACAAGTGAATTGTTACATGCTAGTGGGACTTACGCCCATCTTGTATAAAATAAGATAGATTTATTACACGTTTTCGTCCATAGAGTTTTTAAAGTAGAGTAGAAAGCATAGCCTGACTGGAATTCGAACATGGAACTTCAAAAGGCGTAATCCTGGAGTTTCAAAGATACGTATATTCGCATATATATACGTAGTGTAGATTGAGTTCAGAGGTAGCTGAAGAGAGACAACTCGTGAAAGTTTTTTCATTATTTTACGCATCGTCGGAAACCCACGGTACACTTCTCTGACGTTTGCACATACATATTTGTATACGTATGCACTCGTCAGAGAAGTGTACCGTGGGTTTCCGATGATGAATATACGTAACGTCAGCGACTTTTTCGTGATTCTGAAAAAAAGCCAGATGATAAACATGCAAAAATAAGGCTAAACCGAAATAAACCTGAGCGGTAACTACCAAGAAACTCTTGACAGATAATTCCACAGAATTCAAAATAATTTCGGCGTGGACCACTAAAACAAGCCGCAGTTATAATTAAACGATAGTTCAAAATGGGTGCATGCATATGTTTACAAGTACCGAGTTTCAATTGCTGCTGTACCGATACCCACATAAGAATTCATCTTGAATATTGCTATTATCAGTTAATCTTATCTAAATCTATAAATATAATAAGTTATTAGGCTTGATTTTCGCTTTAATTTTTGCCGAACGTTAGGTATATTGGGCCTATTTATTTGATAGATTTTCTTTAATTAATTGAGTCACTTTCGAAATACCAACGAATCCCACTATATATTCGTATGTTAGCATAGAATTATAGCCAATTCAAAACGATCCTTTTCTAATTTTAATTCATAAGCCAAGATTATTTATACGTCTCTTGTCTAATGGCTACGAAAGCTTAGTCTCTGCAGGTACGATCACAGGGACCTGAGAATTTGTTATAGCTAGTTTTGGACCTAAAATAGGGTGTTTTAGAGTAGTTTTAAACTCTTCGGGGGTTAAGATCTATTTCCAATAAAAATGCAACCCTCAATGGTCATAAAAGCTAAAGGGTGGAAAGCTTTCCTGGTCGAGAAATCGACCCCACCTACCTTTCTTGCATCAAAAATCACATTTCTAGCTGAGGTTCGAAAAAACGCTTGGTACCGTTGGAAAGATGGATTATAAACTAGAAATGTGATTTTTGATGCAAGAAAGGTAGCTGGGGTCGATTTTTCGACTTACGAAAGCTTACGAAAGGGTACGATAGGTGGTTTCTTCTCTCATCCTTCCACTACGTATACATAATATATTCATTTATTCTTCTGCTGGAATTTTGTTTTGAATTGCACAATGCATCCAAATTATGAAGAAAAATCCGGAAAATATCCTTTTTTGTACAAAATCAGACCTATTATGAATTTGACCCCCCCCCCCCCCCCCCCCCCCCCACACACACACACACAAACACACAAACACCCAGGTGATTTCCTCCAAACTTACCTCAATCTTAAGTCATGTCATGCATGACCACTAAACCCAAAGGTATTCATATAGAAAAAAATACAACTTATTGGTGATAGCCACCATAGGGCCTAAATTAGCACTACTTTTTTAAACCTTATTTTAAAAAGAAAGACTAAACTGATGGTGATAATAATGCTCGAAGTCTCCTTAGAGGATCCACAATTACTATAACCCTAGAGTAATGATGATATCTAGCCCCATCATCTAATGATTAGTCCACAATTACTAAAACCCTAGAGTAATGATGATATCTAGCCCCATCATCTAATGATTAGTCCACAATTACTATAACCCTAGAGTAATGATGATATCTAGCCCCATCATCTAATGATTAGTCCAATGTCAAAACAAAGTTGTGGAGTAGTTTGTATACAATCACTGTACAAAGGGAAATAACTCTTAAAATAAACACACCTCACTTTTCTAGCATTTTCATTTTTAGCGCTAAAACTACGAGTAGTTTTGGCGTCTATTGCTGCCACTATTCTGTGACCTTTGACCCATGTCATTTTTTCCCCTCCCGCTCCGGAAAAGCTTGAATTGCTACCAATCTCATGATATCTGAACAATTTGAAAGCCGAAACCTAACAGGAAATGATGTTCCCATGGTATTGTTAATAATTATGATGACTTTAATAATCTATATGCGGTTTGTAACAAAGAAATCAGTTTTTCACTCCCACGGCTCATTTAAATATTACGTCTCTGTTGCTGGCTGACCTCGACTCTCGAGCTCGTGTATACATACATGTGTGCTATACCTCTCTGTGCTTGACACTGGTATACGGCTCGCGGAATTCCTGGCATGATGTACTTTGCTGTTAAACTTTGTTTATATAATCGCGCATAGCCAAATACGCTGATTTTGATTTCAATGTTATATTACCTTATACATGTGCGTAAACCAAAATACTCGACCAATTTGCCGGTCGGAAGTATTAATTCGTAATTACAGTGAAAATCCGCCCCCTGGATATGATAATGTTATTTACGAGTTACTTCCCCTGATTGTCACTAACGTTGTGATATACATACTGAATGCACAAACTTGATCGATTTTCTTACTTAATATTGTACTGAGTATACAATTTTTAATGAGACATTATCAGAACCTGAATAATGAACATATTAATTGGCAAAACACTTGATTTATTGAAAATAACACTTATACTTTTCTAAGGCGAGCAAAAGTTCGTGGTTTTATAATTACGTTCGTTGTGCTTCACATATCAATATACACTGTAGCAGGGACATATACGTTCCTGACTGTAGGTTCACATTTTTGTTTTAACGAAACGTTACCATAACCTGTATAGTGTACATAGCAATTGACACAATATAAGTTATTTAGTAGAAATAACACTTATATTTTTTTCTATGGTGTGCAAAAACCTTTATGGTGTACATTCCCGTAATTATGTGTGGCCCTTTATACATAGGCAACAGCCAAAATACATGTAATTTTCCCTGCTTTGTAAATGAACTTGATAATTGATAAATAGGCCTAGAGATGTAAGTGAATATGACATATTTGCATATCAATATTTTTGGCAAAGATATCGTAATAGGCCGTCGTGCTTTTGGAACAACAATTTGACTGTTTATTGTGACATTTTATGACAAATTAGATACAATTTGTAGTTCGAACTATCATTTGTAACGAGAGATATGTTTGCGAATCCTTTTATTTTTTTATCTTATATCCATTGTGCTAACTACCAGCAGCGTATATTTCAATGATTCATTCACCTTCCTCCGAACGATAATGTTAACATGAAAAGTTTTGTTTTATTGTGTTAAAAACTTTTTCAGTCAGTTTTTCACATAGCATATTTAGGTTTCACATTGTGCTTTGTTATGCCCGTTTGATTTCATACTGATGAGTAAAAACCAAATGGCGGAAAGGCGGCCATTTTTGATTTGGGCATTGAAAGATTGTTAACTAATTGACAACTACTAGAGGGATCTTTCTCATATTTCATATGTAGGTTCCTTGGTCCCTACTGTCGTGCCCTTTTGATTTTGTAACTGATCAGAAAAACAAAATGGCTGAAAAACAGCCATTTAGGACTTTGACATAGAAAGATTGAAATCAGTATAGAATGAAATGAAACGAAAATTTTAAATGCTACATTACATCCGTTTACATTTGTAACAGGAAAGAAAATAGTGTACTTCCACCGGGAATCGAACCCTCGATCTTCAAGTTTCTAGTCGGACGCTCTACCACACAGCTAAAGGGAAATTCCCTTTAGTTCGAAGCTAGAAAACGACCTAAATCATATGTACAATTAAAATCTTCCACACTACTCCTCCTCCCTTTTTAAATGTATTCACCCCCGAACACCACACCCCAGATTCTACAACAAAAACACTTAAATAGCTGTCGAAATATATATACTATTGTTTGAAGTTTTAGCGTTTCAGTACTTTCAGTACTTTGATTTATTGAATTGAACATAAACGAAATGGAACAGCTACTTTTCAGTCAGCTTTATTAATGGAGATGATCTCGTAAAATGTGGAGTCGTATTTATTTATCAAAACACACATGTCAACACTGTCAGTATTCTGTACAGAGATATGGTATCTGCCTGCAAAGCTGTATTATTGATACAGACTTTAAATGCCATAATAGCACACGTTCATGCTTAAATGTAGTACATTGTGTACATACTAAAGTATAGTGGTAAAAAAACAAAATACATGAACTTTTATTATACCAAGTTGTGGTTAATTTCATATGGAAGAAAAACCTTGCTTGTTTATTTGTATTTCGCCATTAGCACTTACATTTCTGTATATACATTATGTATTGTAACAATTGCAATAAAATCATACAGGGAAACATGTAAGTCTTACAGCGTGCGTTAAGTCTGAGTGATAATGAGGAGCATTATCAGGCATGTTCAGTCGCTGATATACTATGTTATGACCCTACACCTGGTGCCAAATCATCGTCTGACATATCTGTGGGATCACTTGACACATCCATGTACTTTTCACGAATGTCTTTGATCTTTTCATATTCAAACTCGGCCCCAACAGCACAGGACATCAGAGACTGAAGGTTTCGTTCCTCAAGGTCACCGAACAGGTAGCCATTGGCTTTGTCCACGACCTTCATCACCCGCAGCATGCTCTCCTTGTCCTGTGAACAGTCAATCAATTTACCATTAAAAAAATGACAAAAGAACAGTAAAGTTATCAAGCAATCATCAGGTAAATCTAGCAAACAGCTTGTTAAACATAAATTATTGTTTTACCTGTGAATAATAATGTTAGATATTCTTGTATGCTACATGTTTTGTGTATATTAAGTACCTCCACATTGAGTGTGATGAAAGAGACCAGACTGTATTCCTCGATGATGTCTACCAGGGCTGTGTTCAGCTTCTTGTACTTATGGAACTGTGCATCATCCTGTTAGACAACACAAAATAACCAGATGTACAGTACCACTGATTAATGATCATTCATCACAATGCATTCTCAAAGTGTCATACAGCTGATATACAGATGATAAAGACTGGATGGGGGAGGGGGTGGGGAGGGTGTGGGGAGGAGGGGGGAGGCAGACAGGGGAGGGGGGAGGTCCGAGGCTACTGAATCCTTATTATTAGGAAATAAGGTGGAAAATATGGATACTTTCTTTGTTTCCAATCCCGTCCTGTACACTAGAAAGGCTGAGAATTTATATAGATTTCCAGATTGATCTTCAAAGACTTATACCAAATGGACAAAAACTGTTCTGTAAATGCTTACCTTGAACTGATCCAGAAGGTAGGTCAGGTCAAGCACTTCGGTGTAAAAGTCCAGGTTAAACGAAAGCTTGCCATACTTTTCTATGAGATCACACTTAGACAAAACATTAACATGAGGCAGTTCTAGCTGTAGCATGGTGGACAGAGAAGTCAATAAGACAGATATAAACTTGGAAGCATCACTACAATAATGGGAGTCTACGAGGTGAACGGCCACCAGCCTGTAGTCCCACTTCTGTAGCTGGGTCACGATGTTCCTCACGGAGTTATGGTGTGTGTACAACTCCACCTGTCCTGGAAGGTCAAACAACAGATATTTATTTCCTAATTTTTCAAGTTCCTTTTTGAGCCAGTCAATATTTTTCTCCAAGTATTCCATGCAATACACCAGTCCACCATTGGGGCCAAGTTTTAATAATGCCATCACATCCTCAAGCTTAACCAAGTCTGCAATATCCAAAGCACATTTGTAAGGGAGATGTTCATTGGCTGGGTCTAGGTTGATGACAGCGACCTCTCTACCCAGGGAGGTAAGGAACTCGGACATGCCAAGACAGTAAGTTGTCTTCCCTGATCCTGGGGGACCAATCACAACTTGTCCGAACATTGTAATTGATGACAAGTTAAGAGAATTCTGAAAGAAAAACAACCAAAATACAGTACTGTATTTACTTGATATAAAAGATGTATAGTGGACCCACGATAATCTAAATACCTTCGTTTCCAGCCCAAGATGGCCGGATTTTGAGTTTTCCAAACTGTCAAATTTTGTCTACCAGGTAAAAAAGTTGATGCGCAAGAGTTATTTCCCTTGATTATATACACTGCGAGGTGTTTAAATGACATTTCATAAATAAATTTGGGTCTTTTTGTAAATTATTAATATTGACACACCTGTTTTCTGATATTATATTTTATTTGTTTTATGTTCATTTTCTCAAGAATCGGAAATACACAATTTTTTTTTAAAGAATATCAAAAGTGAAAATTGCTATCTTTTCAGGTCAAACATTACGGGACTGGCTTCCTTATAGCGTAGACAATGTAGATAAATGTTTAAACCCATGTTTCTTAATACTGTAGTACTGTGCAGTGTAAACTTTATTTTGTTGTGTATTGTATAGGGTGACCAATATAAAGACATTTTCTCCCTGAACTTTTCTTTTTTCTGAATCGGGTATGTCAGTCAGAACAAGCACTCAGATGGTGGGCATATGTGACCTACAAACAACACACATGTTATATGCTAACTGCCGCAGATTTACAAACGAGTAGGTATTACAAACTTTCTCTGACTTACTTTGTACAACTCACCAACAGCCCATGTTTTATGATTTACGTAAATTAAAAACCTGAAATAAAAGGCCTGGTACATACTTTTTCTCACAGTCCTTGTTTTATGATTTTTTTTCGCAATTTAAAAACCAGAAATAAAAGACTCGGAATGTACACTTACCAACAGTCCTTGTTTTATAATTTTTTACGCAAGTTAAAAAACCAGAAATAAAAGACTCGTTATATACACCTACCAACAGACCTTGGTTTATGATTTTATAACATCTTTAAATGCGTCAATGTTACAAATTAAGGTCCTTGTTTACACAATAACTAAATTTCCCTTAGTGTTAGTTATGTTACCAATGATAAATCTTTTAAACATACTTCATGTACATGTATTTGTGATCGATTCATTATGCATATCTTGTTAACATATGATATGTTAGTGCATGAACTTGAGCTAACTAGGAAATGGCAACTTGTGTTCATGATCATATAAAAAGTTGCTGTATGTGAAATAACTATCATATATTTTACATCAAGTTGATAAAAATAAGACCAGTCTATAATGTGTTTAAAAATCCTTTCTTGAAAAGCAAAGTACCGTTACAAAAACAAAGCTTTACACAGGTAAACAACTGGAGCTAGGACCTGGCAGCAGTCACTATGACTGTGCACAGTGTCAAGGGATATTCTGTACAGCTGTCGACACAGGTGACTTGCCCAGACAATGTTCTCTTCATGTGGTGAAGAAATCGTCTGGATTACTGCGGGAATAATTATACTAATGAAAAGTATGTTCTGTTCCAAAAAAGGCTTCCGGAATCGGAATCAGAATTTTTGGACTGGTGAGTACAAATAACATAACGGAAATTAATTCCCATGCATTTTTGCCCGGATTGTGAGTTTTTCTGACTATCGGAGTCCAGATTGTCGTGGGTCCACTGTATATATGAAAAAAATTGTTATTGTGAGGACGTTGGGTTGGAAAATGAATCAATATTTACATTACAAACAGATATAACAAGTGAATGGCCATTCTGGTATCGGTGAATTACAAAATCATATACAATGTAGATACATGTACATTGTAGATATAAGAAACAAAACTCAAGATATTGTTTAATTTGGTGGTCAAAATAGAAGAATGAACCAATACATCCTGCATTTCATGAGTTATGAGTGTATTAAAAGTAGCAAGGAGAGATTTTGGGTTACTACTAGTCTACTTATATCAGCATTATTGGCAAACATGGTACACCAACTAGAGAATGTATATACGATATACAGCTGATATATATTACAAAGTAAGATGAAACTGAAAGTAGACAACAGCACGTGACATGGAGCAAAATAAAGTACTTTCGCTCCAATGACGAATTGAAAATATTCCTAAAGTAAAGCGAGTTGCTATTAATGATGATATCACTTCATTATACACTTACAAATACTTCAAATGCTGATTTTGTTGACAAAATCCACTCTCACATGTTTTTCTTTAAACTTAAACGTCCAGTTGATCCAGATTATCTCTTAAGATCGTCAAAAATAATAAATTAATTCAAAATATGATAATAATGTTTTGTCATTTTAATTTACAACTTGGTTACTTGAATTACTTTAAGTATCATATAATTGGCTATATGCAAATAAAACCTCTGTTATAACAAGTTATAGGCACACTTAGGGAAAATTATCATTGAAAATAAAATCACTATCACCAAAACGCTTAAGAAAGAATTCGAAATAAACACAAGAC
The DNA here is from genome assembly GCA_947623455.1 of Mimachlamys varia. Classification (NCBI taxonomy): domain Eukaryota; kingdom Metazoa; phylum Mollusca; class Bivalvia; order Pectinida; family Pectinidae; genus Mimachlamys; species Mimachlamys varia. The sequence goes on from OX392535.1 coordinate 8,776,620, forward strand.
CCGAAGGATGGCGTTGCTTTTTACGGCGACACCGGCGTAAGTACAATCGTTTGTTACTTTAAATCATGTATTCGTTATTCCTTATTCGACATCTTGTACACCCATTTGAATCACCGTCGATCTCCTATGAATGAAACGAAACTAGAGGTACATCTTTCAGAGATGACACGCCCCCTACAAAATGTAGTTCACTGGTGCTGCCCTTGTTCATGTTAACTTAATTACATACACATGTAATATAGAACATATATTATATATATCCGTCTTTGAAAATGTGACCCCGTAATCAGTTATTTACGTCTACCGTTTTAGCCTGTTTATTAGTATAGTTAATCATACTAAACAACAAAGGTCAAAATTAATAGAAAACCGTTTGGATTGTTCATCAGTTGGGCACAACAGCTAGTTTATATTTTTTTTGGTGCACATGTACAAATGCACTTTGTTCCATTACTTATCAGACTATCATAGTATGTGAAGACGATGACGCCCTTTTTTGTTCCAAAAGTTTAAAAGGACTTATTAATGTGTTTTTATTTCACATTTTTACCCATAATTGTTACTGAAATGTGTATTACTGAATTACCCAAATGCAGGACATACATGTGTATGCACTGTTGTGCCCAACCTGTTCATATTCAAAAAATATATATGTAAAAGATGTACATTGATTAAAGATGTGGGTTTCCTTACAAGTGTGTGCTGCAGGGAATTTCCCTTTATATTAGCTCGATAAGTCTGTAGAGCATCGCACTGGAAAGGTAAGTGTCGTACGTGGCCGGTGGGTTCAAGCCCCAACGACTGCTCTATCTTTTTCACTTTTCCGCGTCCTGTTACAAACTGGTGCCAATGAGTCGATGGCCCTCAATCCCTGTTTCAAGGAAGGAGAAGTCTTGGCAGGGGGAGTCAGAAACTATGTTGGAGATTTAGAAAAAAGGGTTGGAATAGTGTAAAATATGTGCATTTATTACGTAGGTTAATTGCCTTATAAGCGTGAGCTGTAGGGAATTTCCCTTTAACTTAGCGTTAGAGCATCAGGCTTGTGAGCCAAAGGTCACTAGTTCGAGCCCATGCAGCGACGGCACTATCTTTATCACTTTTCCTCGTCCTACTATATATATAATTGTATATATGTACTTGAGCCACATGACATAAACATATTACACTGATACATTGTATGTATCATACATGAGCATGAGTAACAGCTATCACATACACATATATATATATATATTAGAGCAGGGAAAAGCATGGCTCTGTCAACTGAGCCAAAGATACATGGCCCATCAAAATTACCTGAGGGAGAGATTGTATTTAACAGAATTTGCAAGCTACATCCACCCACTCATTAACTTTTACTCAGATAAACTGACACATTTCTTGATCGCACTGAAACAGTATGAATCTGGAGAAGCCATTGGAGTGAAGCCAGTTGATAAATCGGTGATAGAGCATTTCCCTGACTATAAGTGATGGTGCTGCTGCGACTGAGTTGTCTTAGTTAATTAATAATTGTTATTCCTAAATCACTCAGCATGTAAGGTATCAATCCAACCGAAAGGACAGGAGCCACCCAGCGACTAGCGAGATCATATATAACAACAATGTTGGTTCTAGATCTATGACTCTTGAACTTCCTGCATGTTTCATGTTTTTAAGAATCTGTTTGTCGGTAATTATATGTTTAGATACACGTACACTGGACTATGTGTTGTTGGTGTTTTACAGAATTAAGAGAGCCGTTGCATCAATCAATGCCCTAGAACCGTCTAAATTCCCTTTATTGTTGACCAGAATCACCCAAAAACTGCATCTGAAGGTAAATAGTTACGTACATTTTAATATTTAAAGTAATAATTCATGTAGACAGTACTGTATACATATATTAAATAATTCAGAGTATTTTGTATGGCATTTAAAATCTGATTTAAATCTAAGACAATACTGTCTCTGATATTTAGGCAAATACTATGGTATGTACCATGGTATACCACCTTGATTGAATGTTTGAGCTAGCTAAAGGCCTCTGGTTGTTATTACTCTGAAGCCAACAACAAGAGGCCTGTCGTAAGTTTATAGTTGTGTTATCCTGTAATATTGTTTGAGTGAAGCTATGTCTGTCCCATCGTCGGATACCCTAGGTTGATCTCGCTTCGCTAACTCACTCATCACCCGTGGGCAAACCCGCTGAGAAATCCTCGTAAAATATGGTAATTCGTATATTAGAACGGACCAATCAGAAAATCGGAACTCTCCAGTTTGAAGACCCGTTTCGTGGTACACCATACACAACAATGGCTGCGCCCATGAGAAAGCGTGTAAACGGCGAGTAGAAGACGTGTTCACAACGATGGCGGCGTCAATTAAGTCTTGTGAATTTTGTTTAAAAATCATATGAGACAAGTCTTACAGGTCGTTGACTTCAAAAACAAGTCAAGTACAATACAGTGCTACTTATCTAAGTTATGCTTCCGAATAGATTATATAACGCTAATTCTGATTGGTTTAAAATCCCATCGCGAAACTGCACTGGAACCAATCAAATGCTTCGTACATATTAATTACCTACGAGGATTTCTCGGCGAGTGAGTGAGTTAGGGAAGCGAGATCAACCGTGGGTATCCGACGATGTGTCTGTCCTAGTTGATCAGCAAACTTATAGAAAATTATAACCTAATTAAACCATTTGGAATTTCAACAAATTTACCACTATATAACCACAGTACGTACCATGACAACTTTATACCACGGTATTCTGGTATATCGGTAAAACAGCCCAGTCCTAGTATATGTGATATTTCTTTGTAGGATGACAGAACATTCAGTGAGGAGGAGGAGACAAAGTTACAGGATGCCCTATCACTCACTGCGGGTGACCTGGAGCTTGTCCTCCAGACTCTAGAATTTTTCTTGCAGCAGGTAATTATATATATACAGGGTTACCACTTCATCCTTTATTATATATAATCAGGGCTAACACTTCATCCTCAATTATAAATATACAGGTATAACACTTCATCCTCAATTATAAATATACAGGTATAACACTTCATCCTCAATTATAAATATACAGGTATAACACTTCATCCTCAATTATAAATATACAGGTATAACACTTCATCCTCAATTATATATATACAGGTATAACACTTCATCCTCAATTATAAATATACAGGTATAACACTTCATCCTCAATTATAAATATACAGGTATAACACTTCATCCTCAATTATAAATATACAGGTATAACACTTCATCCTCAGTTATATATATACAGGTATAACTCTTCATCCTCAATTATAAATATACAGGTATAACACTTCATCCTCAATTATATATATACAGAGTTAACACTTCATCCTCAATTATATATATACAGGTATAACACTTCATCCTCAATTATATATATACAGGATTACCACTTCATCCTCAATTATAAATATACAGGTATAACACTTCATCCTAAATTATAAATATACAGGTATAACACTTCATCCTCAATTATATATATACAGGTATAACACTTAATCCTCAATTATATATATACAGGGTTACCACTTCATCCTCAATTATAAATATACAGGTATAACACTTCATCCTCAATTATATATATACAGAGTTAACACTTCATCCTCAATTATATATATACAGGGTTAGCACTTCATCCTCAATTATATATATACAGAGTTAACACTTCATCCTCAATTATATATATACAGGGTTACCACTTCATCCTCAATTATATATATACAGAGTTAACACTTAATCCTCAATTATATATATACAGGTATAACACTTCATCCTCAATTATATATATACAGGTATAACACTTCATCCTCAATTATATATATACAGGTATAACACTTCATCCTCAATTATATATATACAGGTATAACACTTCATCCTCAATTATATATATACAGGTATAACACTTCATCCTCAATTATAAATATACAGGTATAACACTTCATCCTCAATTATATATATACAGGTATAACACTTCATCCTCAATTATATATATTCAGGGTTAACACTTCATCCTCAATTATTCCTGGGGTTATAAAACTCACTTTTACATGTTGATACATGTGCTTTTATTTATTTATAAAACTGCAGCTATGACATTATGGTTGCTTACAAAAAATAAGAAAAAAAGAGTGACTGTAAATTTTTCTTTCCAAATTTAGCTTTTGTCAAAGGAATGAATATAGCGTACTCTTGTTAATTCTGAAAGACTCCCATACTCCATTCACAGGAAAAGGGAATAATAAAACTTAATACAAACAAAGGAGATATGGTTTAATAATTAACTTGTATATGTTAATTAGGCTGCCTACCATGCTGCTAAGCCAGCTGTGTTTACACAACAACTACAGCAGCTGGACATGGACGAAGATAAGGTCAGTGTCTCTGTATATAGTGTCTGTCTGTTTAACCTTCTCAATCAGGAATGGTAAAACCTGTGTTCAGGCCAAATCCAGTGTAACTGGTGTATGTTAAAATCAGCTCCTGTGTCAGCAGAGTATGTTTAAGTCAACTCTTGTGTCAGCAGAGTATGTTAAAGTCAACTCCTGTGTCACCAGAGTATGTTAAAGTCAACTCCTGTGTCACCAGAGTATGTTAAAGTCAACTCCCGTGTCACCAGAGTATGTTTAAGTCAACTCTTGTGTCACCAGAGTATGTTTAAGTCAACTCCTGTGTCACCAGAGTATGTTTAAGTCAACTCTTGTGTCACCAGAGTATGTTAAAGTCAACTCCAGTGTCACCAGATTATGTTTAAGTCAACTCCTGTGTCACCAGAGTATGTTTAAGTCAACTCTTGTGTCACCAGAGTATGTTAAAGTCAACTCCAGTGTCACCAGATTATGTTTAAGTCAACTCTTGTGTCACCAGATTATGTTTAAGTCAACTCTTGTGTCACCAGAGTATGTTAAAGTCAACTCCAGTGTCACCAGAGTATGTTTAAGTCAACTCTTGTGTCACCAGAGTATGTTAAAGTCAACTCCAGTGTCACCAGATTATGTTTAAGTCAACTCCTGTGTCACCAGAGTATGTTTAAGTCAACTCTTGTGTCAGCAGAGTATGTTAAAGTCAACTCTTGTGTCACCAGAGTATGTTAAAGTCAACTCCTGTGTCACCAGAGTATGTTTAAGTCAACTCTTGTGTCACCAGAGTATGTTAAAGTCAACTCTTGTGTCACCAGAGTATGTTAAAGTCAACTCCCGTGTCACCAGAGTATGTTTAAGTCAACTCTTGTGTCAGCAGAGTATGTTAAAGTCAACTCCTGTGTCACCAGAGTATGTTTAACTAAACTCCTGTGTCACCAGAGTATGTTTTAGTCAACTCCCGTGTCACCAGATTATGTTTAAGTCAACTCTTGTGTCACCAGAGTATGTTTAACTAAACTCCTGTGTCACCAGAGTATGTTTTAGTCAACTCCCGTGTCACCAGATTATGTTTAAGTCAACTCCCGTGTCACCAGTGTATGTTTATGTCAACTCCTGTGTCCCCAGAGTATGTTTATGTCAACTCTTGTGTCACCAGAGTATGTTTCAGTCAACTCCTGTGGCACCTGATTCTGTTTAAGTCAACTGCTGTGTTACTAGAGTATGTTTAAGTTGAGCTTAGTAACAAAAGTATGTTTAAGTTGAATTTTGACTAACAGGAATGTTTGTTGACTTATACTATTGTAAGTTGACTTGTGAGTAACAAGAATATTTTAAAACTTTGAAAGTTGAACTTTGTTGTTGTAAGGTGAAGACAGTGGTGGAGGCCTGGACCAGTAGTGGGAGGGAGGTAGTTCAGAGACTGAGACAGCGAACTCTCAACCCCAAACAGGTGAGAACCACACACAGGTAACACAAACCCAAACAGGTGAGAACCACATACAGGTAACACAAACCTAAACAGGTGAGAACCACACACAGGTAACACAAACCTAAACAGGTGAGAACCACACACAGGTAACACAAACCTCAAACAGGTGAGAACCACACACAGGTAACACAAACCCAAACAGGTGAGAACTAACACAGGTAACACAAACCCAAACAGGTGAGAACCACACACAGGTAACACAAACCCAAACAGGTGAGAACTAACACAGGTAACACAAACCCAAACATGTGAGAACCACACATAGGTAACACAAACCCAAACAGGTGAGAACTAACACAGGTAACACAAACCCAAACATGTGAGAACCACACATAGGTAACACAAACCCAAACAGGTGAGAACCACACAGGTAACACAAACCCAAACAGGTGAGAACTAACACAGGTAACACAAACCCAAACAGGTGAGAACCACACACAGGTAACACAAACCCAAACATGTGAGAACCACACACAAGTAACACAAACCCCAACAGGTGAGAACCACACACAGGTAACACAAACCCCAAACGGGTGAGAACCACATACAGGTAACACAAACCCAAAACAGGTGAAAACAACACACAGGTAACAAAAAACCCAACAGGTGAGAACCACACACAGGTAACACAAACCTTAACAGGTGAGAACCACACACAGGTAACACAAACCCCAACAGGTGAGAACCATACAAAGGTAACACAAACCCCAAACAGGTGAGAACCACACACAGGTAACACAAACCCCAACAGGTGAGAACCACACACAGGTAACACAAACCCCAACAGGTGAGAACCACACAGGTAACACAAACCTAAAAAGGTGAGAACCACACACAGGTAACAAAAACCTAAACAGGTGAGAACCACACACAGGTAACACAAACCTAAACAGGTGAGAACCACACACAGGTAACACAAACCTCAAACAGGTGAGAACCACACACAGGTAACACAAACCTAAACAGGTGAGAACTAACACAGGTAACACAAACCTAAACAGGTGAGAACCACACACAGGTAACACAAACCCCAACAGGTGAGAACTAACACAGGTAACACAAACCTAAACATGTGAGAACCACACATAGGTAACACAAACCCAAACAGGTGAGAACCACACACAAGTAACACAAACCCCAACAGGTGAGAACTAACACAGGTAACACAAACCCAAACATGTGAGAACCACACATAGGTAACACAAACCTAAATAGGTGAGAACCACACACAGGTAACACAACCCCAAACAGGTGAGAACCACACACAAGTAACACAAACCCCAAACGGGTGAGAACCACATACAGGTAACACAAACCCAAAACAGGTGAAAACAACACACAGGTAACAAAAACCCCAACAGGTGAGAACCACACACAGGTAACACAAACCTTAACAGGTGAGAACTAACACAGGTAACACAAACCCAAACATGTGAGAACCACACATAGGTAACACAAACCCAAACAGGTGAGAACCACACACAGGTAACACAAACCCAAACATGTGAGAACCACACATAGGTAACACAAACCCAAACAGGTGAGAACCACACACAGGTAACACAAACCTCAAACAGGTGAGAACCACACATAGGTAACACAAACCTAAATAGGTGAGAACTAACACAGGTAACACAAACCCAAACAGGTGAGAACCACACATAGGTAACACAAACCCAAACAGGTGAGAACTAACACAGGTAACACAAACCCAAACAGGTGAGAACCACACATAGGTAACACAAACCCAAACATGTGAGAACCACACACAGGTAACACAAACCCCAAACAGGTGAGAACCACACACAGGTAACACAAACCTTAACAGGTGAGAACCACACACAAGTAACACAAACCCCAACAGGTGAGAACCACACAAAGGTAACACAAACCCAAACATGTGAGAACCACACATAGGTAACACAAACCCAAACATGTGAGAACCACACACAGGTAACACAAACCCCAAACAGGTGAGAACCACACACAAGTAACACAAACCCCAACAGGTGAGAACCACACACAGGTAACACAAACCCCAAACGGGTGAGAACCACATACAGGTAACACAAACCCAAAACAGGTGAAAACAACACACAGGTAACAAAAACCCCAACAGGTGAGAACCACACACAGGTAACACAAACCTTAACAGGTGAGAACCACACACAGGTAACACAAACCCCAACAGGTGAGAACCATACAAAGGTAACACAAACCCCAAACAGGTGAGAACCACACACAGGTAACACAAACCCCAACAGGTGAGAACCACACACAGGTAACACAAACCCCAACAGGTGAGAACCACACAGGTAACACAAACCTAAAAAGGTGAGAACCACACACAGGTAACAAAAACCTAAACAGGTGAGAACCACACACAGGTAACACAAACCTAAACAGGTGAGAACCACACACAGGTAACACAAACCTCAAACAGGTGAGAACCACACACAGGTAACACAAACCTAAACAGGTGAGAACTAACACAGGTAACACAAACCTAAACAGGTGAGAACCACACACAGGTAACACAAACCCCAACAGGTGAGAACTAACACAGGTAACACAAACCTAAACATGTGAGAACCACACATAGGTAACACAAACCCAAACAGGTGAGAACCACACACAAGTAACACAAACCCCAACAGGTGAGAACTAACACAGGTAACACAAACCCAAACAGGTGAGAACCACACATAGGTAACACAAACCTAAATAGGTGAGAACTAACACAGGTAACACAACCCCAAACAGGTGAGAACCACACATAGGTAACACAAACCCAAACAGGTGAGAACCACACACAAGTAACACAAACCCCAACAGGTGAGAACCACACACAGGTAACACAAACCCCAAACGGGTGAGAACCACATACAGGTAACACAAACCCAAAACAGGTGAAAACAACACACAGGTAACAAAAACCCCAACAGGTGAGAACCACACACAGGTAACACAAACCTTAACAGGTGAGAACCACACACAGGTAACACAAACCCCAACAGGTGAGAACCATACAAAGGTAACACAAACCCCAAACAGGTGAGAACCACACACAGGTAACACAAACCCCAACAGGTGAGAACCACACACAGGTAACACAAACCCCAACAGGTGAGAACAACACAGGTAACACAAACCTAAAAAGGTGAGAACCACACACAGGTAACAAAAACCTAAACAGGTGAGAACCACACACAGTTAACACAAACCTAAACAGGTGAGAACCACACACAGTTAACACAAACCTAAACAGGTGAGAATCCAGAACAGGTATCACAAACCCCAACAGGTGAAAATACAGTACAGGCGACACAAACCCCAACAGGTGAGAATACAGCACAGGTTACAAAACCCTAACAGGTGAGAACCACACACAGGTAACACAAACCTTAAAAGGTGAGAATCCAGCACAGGTAACACAAACCCAAACAGGTGAGAATACAACACACGCAGGGTTTTCCCTGGGACCCTCAAATTTGATAAATTTAAGAGTCCTGGGACTCCCATCACAAATAATATATAGTAAACTTAGTTAATTTTGGGAGTCCTTTGACAATTCTAGGAGTCAAAATGCAGGTTTTTGTGCGTCAGGGAAAACCCTGCACACATAACACATAACTGAACAGGTGAAAATACAGCACAGGTAACACAAATCTAACAAGTGAGAATACAGCAGGAGAAGCACAAACAGCTGCATGCTGAGGTAAGTCTCAACACTAAACAGGAAAATACACAACATACCAGTTAGGTGAAAACTGCCCAACAAGGGACCTGAACCATAGACAGGTGAGTACCCACAAAGGGACCTCAACCCTAAACAGGTGAGTACCCACACAGGGACCTCAACCCTAAACAGGTGAGTACCCACACAGGTAACTCATAACTGAACCTGTGAGTACCCACAAAGGGAGCTCAACCCTGGACAGGTGAGTACCCACAAAGGGACCTCAACCCTGGACAGGTGAGTACCCACAAAGGGACCTCAACCCTGGACAAGTGAGCACCCAACACAAGCTTTATATGTTGTACTGTAAATGTTGCCTCCCCTCATACATAAAATACATACCATCTGGAAACGTATAATAAGATCACTTGACATTCATTTCAAGAACAGTGAATATAGGTACATGTCAAAAAGTGAATTTTAATTCAGGAAAACTATCCAAATAATTAGACATAAATGATGTTGATTGGTGAGTCACTGGTGACTTGTAAGGTACATACATGTATACCTGTGTCACTGTTAACTTACCTGTGTCTAGAGGATCTAATCAATTATTCATCATCAATACATTTATAAATGTCTAATTTACATAAAGATTACATTAGGTGTAGACCGTGAACCAGTTACCTGGTTATGTCTGTAGTGTTTACAAACCTGTGTGTATGTATGTGACAGATGGCTCCACGTCAATGATCATGTACACTAACAGACAACCATAAACATACAATTTTATATTTGTTTGAAAGCTTGATTATAACTGATGATGATGCTGACCAGATATTTTAATTATTGAAATACGGAAATTAACCTTCATTTTATGAAAATTTAAGTCCCAAAACAAAATTATGATTTGCTAAATTATTCAAAGTACCGTTATTACCAGGTAGTAAAAACATCATTATAATTTATGTTGATTATGAAGTGATTCAGAACTAATGTAAATGAAACATTTTTTCTGACAAGATATTATTTTTAAATGATGATTGATTAAAAGGTGCATTTTGATATAAGTATGATTTCCAAGGTCATGGAGGTCGAGGTCAAGGTCACAGATCTATACAATCAGTGATTGATATCATTCTTGTGATTACCCTGTGATACAGATTTGTGGTATAATATGGGGTGATGTTTGTCAATCTAAACGAGTGTTTTTATTTTACATCCCCCCTGAGTCAGCAGTCGCCCCACTAAGCTTGGCGTCTGTGATGGTGATTAGATAGGAGACTAAGCCTTGTGTCTGTAAAACTTACTATATATAAGTTATAACTTGATAGATCGCTGCATTAACCAACACTTATTTTGACATTTATTTCTTTTTCTTTGATTTAATGTTCATTAATATATCATTAATATGTTTATACAAATGTAAATAAGTTTTGATAAGTATTTAATTTATTGAAATACACAGCAATGATCTACAGTTCCGCACATTATGTTTTGATCATGACAGCCTGAAATCAAATATTTTTTTGAAATTCATCAGTAAATGATTACTACACCTTTGAGGAAATAATATACATAATTACATATCAACATATAATTACAAGTGCATATTAAGTCCACTGATAATAGTACAGTTTACCTTGCATACCTCCTAAATCAGTAAAATAATGATATTCATACTATGTTGAAGGATTGAAGGCCAATATTTTTGACATTATTTAAGTTATTTTACATACCAGTAAATGAAACGTATAAGTGCTTCATTAGTTATCATTATTGATGAGACCAGACGTGTTTGATAATGTAGAAAGGTGATTGAGTACAATTATCTATATATTGAAATTTTCCTAAAAATGAAGTTATTTGTATTCGACTGTGTGACGGCTGATCAGTCGAGATAGTGGCTGGTGACAGGCGATCAATCCATACAGACATTTCGTCACAGATATATTAACATGATAAACAAAAGGAGGCTGTGTGGTGTAAGGTTAGTCGGTCCATATACGTACTGTGGGGATTTATGGGTCTAACAATATAATATTATGTTTAAACTGATTCACCATGATGAAGCAGTTTTTTTCAAGGGAACTACGTATAATTATATTTTGATGTAAATCCCACGTTTCCTTGTACATTATGATGCAGTACGATTGTGAGAGTCAGTTTTACCTTAGTTTGTTAAGTAATTTGATATTATAATTGATATCTATTCAACTACCCTTTTCAGGTTTTGAATTAGATAGATACTCACTGTTAAACTTCAAATGCCAGTGCTTTTTGGCTTCGATCAAAAAAACTTGGATTAAACATTCTTTTTCAGAATGTTAATTTTGTGTTAATGCAAGATTTCCTTTTCGGGTAAAGAAATGATTTTAATTCATAGACAAGGTTAGGCTTGTTTTATAATTTAGAATAAAAAGGGTGGTGAGATGGTGCAGTATGTAGCACACTTACCTTTCACCAAGGTGGCTGGGATTTGATTCTGCGATCAGACAGGGTCACCTACTCGACCAAGTATGTTTTCTCCGGTACTCTCTTTTAATTTCCTCCCACCTCTAAGAATGATTTATAAACTATACATTCGTGAAAATGTAGTTTTCTGTGACAACTGGCATTTCTTAACTATTGCTGTTTACTTCAAATTCCTGTCTATTTCTGTTTGTGATCAGCCATCATCTTGTCGTTATTTCTTTTGTCTATTGTCCAGCAGGTTTGACTGTACATGTAACACAATAATCGTGTGATAAGAGAGAATATTGTACCACTATACCTAGATTTTATAATTTCACTGTAAAGATGACTATAAGATGTACATGTATGTTACAGCTAGAGGATATAAACTGGCGACTCAACCTACAGATGGCCCAGTCTACCCAGGTCAAGATGAAGATGCCTAATGCCATGTTTGAATTGGCTGTCAAAAATGAAAACACTGATGTAAGTGTAGACAGACAGGCTATAATTTCCCTTGGATCCCAGTAACATGCTTCACTCTGTGTGAGAATAATCCATTCAATGTATTTAGTTTGTATAGAATTGATAGTTTTAGTGTACAGATTTTGACATCATTGACAATTTCATGCTCTTTATGCTTAATAAGCTTTTCATATACACCACTTAATATTTATTTCTTTTACCAATTCATGATTAAGCTTAAACAACAGCAATTACATTTTGTACTCGGCTCAAATACAGAACACAGACAGAGGTCTGAAAATGTGGTTTTGTCCATGAAAACCTAGCTGAACACTGTATTTGAACTGAAAAACCAAACAAACAAAGACATTGTGTAATGTCACCATTCAACTTACATTTTTGTATCATACATGTATGATAGATAGTAATTGATAGATATTGATGTTGAAAATTCTTGAATTTTATTTTCAGACACGAGAGAAGATCAGGATGGAATTCACCCACGATGAACTTTATAAATTCTACAACCAGGTTTGTGTTTGTCAATGTTATCCAGTAAAAAGTCAGTGTTACCCAGTAAAACTTCGATGTTACCCAGTAAAAAGTCAGTAAAAAGTCAATGTTACCTTGTTAAATGTCAATGTTACCCAGTAAAAAGTCAATGTTACCCAGTAAAAAGTCAATGTTACCTTGTTAAATGTCAATGTTACCCAGTAAAAAGTCAGTAAAAAGTCAATGTTACCCAGTAAAAAGTCAATGTTACCTTGTTAAATGTCAATGTTACCCAGTAAAAAGTCAATGTTACCCAGTAAAAAGTCAATGTTACCCAGTAAAAAGTCAATGTTACCCAGTAAAAAGTCAGTAAAAAGTCAATGTTACCCAGTAAGAAGTCAATGCTTCCTTGTTAAATGTCAATGTTACCCAGTAAAAAGTGAATGCTACCCTGTAAAAAGTCAATGCTACCTTGTTAAAAGTGAATGCTACCTTGTTAAAAGTGAATGCTACCTTGTTAAAAGTGAATGCTACCCTGTAAAAAGTCAATGCTACCCTGTAAAAAGTGAATGCTACCCTGTAAAAAGTCAATGCTACCTTGTTAAAAGTGAATGCTACCTTGTTAAAAGTCAATGTTACCCTGTAAAAAGTGAATGCTACCCTGTAACAAGTCAATGTTACCCAGTAAGAAGTCAATGCTTCCTTGTTAAATGTCAATGTTACCCAGTAAAAAGTCAATGCTACCCTGTAAAAAGTGAATGCTACCCTGTAAAAAGTGAATGCTACCCTGTAAAAAGTGAATGCTACCCTGTAAAAAGTGAATGCTACCCTGTAAAAAGTGAATGCTACCCTGTAAAAAGTCAATGTTACCCAGTAAAAAGTGAATGCTACCCTGTAAAAAGTGAATGCTACCCTGTAAAAAGTCAATGTTACCCAGTAAAAAGTGAATGCTACCCTGTAAAAAGTGAATGCTACCTTGTTAAAAGTGAATGCTACCCTGTAAAAAGTCAATGCTACCCTGTAAAAAGTGAATGCTACCCTGTAAAAAGTCAATGTTACCCAGTAAAAAGTGAATGCTACCTTGTTAAAAGTCAATGTTACCCTGTAAAAAGTGAATGCTACCCTGTAAAAAGTGAATGCTACCCTGTAAAAAGTGAATGCTACCCTGTAAAAAGTGAATGCTACCCTGTAAAAAGTGAATGCTACCCTGTAAAAAGTGAATGCTACCCTGTAAAAAGTGAATGCTACCCTGTAAAAAGTGAATGCTACCCTGTAAAAAGTGAATGCTACCCTGTAAAAAGTGAATGCTACCCTGTAAAAAGTGAATGCTACCCTGTAAAAAGTCAATGTTACCCAGTAAAAAGTGAATGCTACCCTGTAAAAAGTGAATGCTACCCTGTAAAAAGTGAATGCTACCTTGTTAAATGTCAATGTTACCCAGTAAAAAGTGAATGCTACCCTGTAAAAAGTGAATGCTACCCTGTAAAAAGTGAATGCTACCTTGTTAAATGTCAACGTTACCCAGTAAAAAGTGAATGCTACCTTGTTAAATGTCAATGTTACCCAGTAAAAAGTGAATGCTACCTTGTTAAATGTCAACGTTACCCAGTAACAAGTCAATGCTACCCAGTTAAAGTAAATGCGCTACCCAGGAAAAACTCAATGTTACCCAGGAAAAGGTTCATAGAAACATGAATATCCTGTTATGTGATCTATTGATAGATTATCAAGTTGTGTATTCAATATTTGCCCATAGACTTCTTCAATATCATGCTGTTCTTTGAACCTATGCAGGTGTAATTAAACTTTTTAAATTGTTTTGAATAGTCTATGTTTTAGTGTCAAGTTTTTTCTTGAATTTCGCAGATTTCATTAATAGAATCTGTAGAATCTGAGTTACAGAAAGGGCATGTATTGATTTGTTTTCTATCCTGAACAGCTGGAGACGATGCAGAAACAGTTAGACAGTCTAAGTTGATGGATCATCCTGATCATTACCACTGGATTCAAGTTAACTACTGTGATAGGGGATCAACAGATGGTCAGTTGGTGGTTCAGGGGACAGTGTCGGACATGTAGTGGACATGTGCAGTGGGTCAGCACCCACTGAAATACTACACAAGAGAGTGACCAACAAAACCAAGATGGGTACTGGACAGAAGAATCAGGTCTTTTTATTATCTGTAGGAGTCTATCACTATATAGGAACTGCAGCACATCAGTTGTATAGTTGGTTTTATACCCAAGTTTACACAACTATGTCGGGAGTAAATTGAAGCAGTCTTTGGTTGATAAGTCATAGTGAAGCCTTGTGGAAAGTTTGTTGGATCATCAAGTCTGTTCTAGCTTCTTGATGAAGTTATATAGCAGTGTGATCACTGAACAGTAGGGACCACCATCACTGAACAGTAGGGGCCACATCACTGAACAGTAGGGGCTACCATCACTGAATAGTAGAGGACACCATCACTGAACAGTAGGGGCCATCATCACTGTTCAGTGATGGTGACCCCTACTGTTCAGTGATGTGGCCCCTACTGTTCAGTGATGTGGCCCCTACTGTTCAGTGACGGTGGTCCCTACTGTTCAGTGATGGTGGCCCCTACTGTTCAGAAATGTGGCCCCTACTGTTCAGTGATGATGACCCCTACTGTTCAGTGATGTGGCCCCTACTGTTCAGTGACGGTGGTCCCTACTGTTCAGTGATGGTGGCCCCTACTGTTCAGTGATGTGGCCCCTACTGTTCAGTGATGATGACCCCTACTGTTCAGTGATGTGGCCCCTACTATTCAGTGATGATGGCCCCTACTGTTCAGTGATAGTGGTCCCTACTGTTCAGTGATGGTGGTCCCTACTGTTCAGTGATGGTGGCCCCTACTGTTCAGTGATGTGGCCCCTACTGTTCAGTGATGATGAGCCCTACTGTTCAGTGATGATGGTCCCTACTGTTCAGTGATGGTGGTCCCTACTGTTCAGTGATGGTGACCCCTACTGTTCAGTGATGGTGGTCCCTACTGTTCAGTGATGGTGGTCCCTACTGTTCAATGATGGTGGCCCCTATTGTTCAGTGATGATGGCCCCTACTGTTCAGTGATGGTGGCCCCTACTGTTCAGTGAGGGTGACCCCTACTGTTCAGTGATGATGGTCCCTACTGTTCAGTGATAGTGACCCTTACTGTTCAGTGAGGGTGACCCCTATTGTTCAGTGAGGGTGGCCCCTACTGTTCAGTGATGGTAAGCCCTACCGTCAGTGATGGTGGCCCCTATTGTTCAGTGATGATGGCTCCTATTGTTCAGTGATGATGGCCCCTACTGTTCAGTGATGATGGCCCCTACTGTTCAGTGATGATGGCCTCTACTGTTCAGTGATGATGGCCCCTACTGTTCAGTGATGATGGCCCCTACTGTTCAGTGATGATGGCCCCTACTGTTCAGTGATGATGGCCCCTACCGTCAGTGATGGTGGCCCCTACCGTCAGTGATGATGGCCCCTACCGTCAGTGATGGTGGCCCCTACTGTTCAGTGATGATGGCCCCTACTGTTCAGTGATGATGGCCCCTACTGTTCAGTGATGGTGGTCCCTACTGTTCAGTGATGATGGCCCCTACTGTTCAGTGATGATGGCCCCTACTATTCAGTGATGATGGCCCCTATTGTTCAGTGATGATGGCCCCTACTGTTCAGTGATGATGGCCCCTATTGTTCAGTGATGATGGCCCCTACTGTTCAGTGATGATGGCCCCTACTGTTCAGTGATGATGGCCCCTACTGTTCAGTGATGATGGCCCCTACTGTTCAGTGATGGTAAGCCCTACCGTCAGTGATGGTGGCCCCTATTGTTCAGTGATGATGGCCCCTACTGTTCAGTGATGATGGTCCCTACTGTTCAGTGATGATGGCCCCTACTGTTCAGTGATGATGGCCCCTACTGTTCAGTGATGGTAAGCCCTACCGTCAGTGATGGTGGCCCCTATTGTTCAGTGATGATGGCTCCTATTGTTCAGTGATGATGGCCCCTACTGTTCAGTGATGATGACCCCTACTGTTCAGTGATGGTGGTCCCTACTGTTCAGTGATGATGGCCCCTACTGTTCAGTGATGGTGACCCCTACTGTTCAGTGATGGTGGTCCCTACTGTTCAGTGATGGTGGCCCCTACTGTTCAGTGATGATGGCTCCTATTGTTCAGTGATGATGGCCCCTACTGTTCAGTGATGATGGCCCTACTGTTCAGTGATGATGGCCCCTACTGTTCAGTGATGATGGCCCCTACTGTTCAGTGATGTGGCCCCTACTGTTCAGTGATGTTGGCCCCTACTGTTCAGTGATGATGGCCTCTACTATTCAGTGATGGTAGCCCCTACTGTTCAGTGATGATGGCCTCTACTGTTCAGTGATGATGGCCCCTACTGTTCAGTGATGTGGCCCCTACTGTTCAGTGATGATGGCCCCTACTGTTCAGTGATGATGGCCCCTACTGTTCAGTGATGGTGGTCCCTACTGTTCAGTGATGTGGCCCCTACTGTTCAGTGATGATGAGCCCTACTGTTCAGTGATGGTGGCCCCTACTGGTCAGTGATGATGTCTCTATTGTTCAGCTCATGAAATGTTGATGTTGACATATTTGTATTTTATGACATATTGGTGACAGACTGTGTGAAATTGATGATCAGTCCCTGTTTTATGTGTATGTATATCTTGTTCAGTGTATTAATAAATGTATAATATATGACAATTCATGTAATACAATCTGTCATCCAAGTGCCAATCTCATTGTATAACCACACATATTAGAGTGTTGTGTCATAACACACATATTTACATAATGCACTAACAGACAAATCTTTATTGTACCTGTGGTTTGAGAGGAGGATAGTTATTATCTGCTTCTCTGACTTTTTGTTGCAGACTGGGGTGTTCTACCAGCCCGGCCTATGTCAATGGTTTTGAAATGTTTGCAATGATTATTTAAACATTTTATTTTGTGTTTAAGGAAATGTAATCCATAACTCAAATTTGTTTTTGAGAATTGTTAAAGAAACAACTAAGTGAAATTTATTTTTTTATAATATCGGCAAATATTGCATAAATTTGTTGTTCTGAACTATTCATACAGATATTTTGACAAAAGTCGATGTTTTCCGTGCATGTAAACAAATATGACTTCCAAATCAAAGTGATGAGTTATATCAAGGCTGATAAAGTAAGTATATTATAAATTCCTGTATTTATAGCACTTTCCACACAACACTTCTATAGCTGATTTTACTCAACACTACCAGAATTATACAGGCGTTTATGAAATTCCCCTTCAGGGGTGCCCCTTTAATTTGTGTGGGGCTATCAATAAAGTCTGGTTTTGGTTGATTTGAAAACAATATATCATAATTGTTTGCAATATATTTCGTACATTCAAAATCAAACTTACGTTGTCACCGCTATGTTACAATTGTTGACAAGACACTGTACACATGGTCGTGCCAGGGAGTCAGATTTTTGTGCTATATATAACGCTGGATATCCCAATAATTACTGACCACACTGGACATTGGCTACGTGTTGTCTATTTATCAAGTATGGATTATTTTGTCTGGAAATACAAATGTATTTATATCTGTTTATAGTTGAATTACAAAAAAATGTTTTTGACTAAATTGCCACTTTAACATATTAATGTGAAGATGCTTCATGAATCAGGGTCAAGTCTGAGTATTTCATGGATTAAACAGATGTCTTATAGTTAGAAATAAATCTACAAAAATACACATATATTTACTTGAATGTGTATCATGTATGGGAGTTACTTCCCTTTGACCGAGTTACTTTGTGATATAATCATACCAACCAACTCGGTTTATACTCAAAATATCATTACAATAAAAATAATTAAAATATACATTGCCTTTGTTGTCTTTTTATTGAACTTTTTGTCACTGGCTGCGTTTGTATGAATTGTGTGAACTAACAGAATTATCCAAGAAAGTCGACACGCCTATATTTACAATGAAGTGTATAAGGTGATTTGTTATGAGTGAAATTGACTGCCTGCAAGGAAATTCCAAGTTAGCTTACTACAGACCGAAACGATCCTGGAGAGTATCATGGAATTACAGCTTACGTCTTAAATGTATATATAAGATGCTTTGTAATATGTAATAAAATAGTTCAGCCACTACACTGTGCCTTCAGTATAGGAGCAACACTACATAAACGTCCAGACGAGGGGGGGGGGGGGGGGCTAGTAAGTTGTCAGAACCGGCTAGCTATATCTAGTGCTATATCTATATCAGAGACGTACAGTGTATAAAGCCTTTATACGTCTCTGGCCACAGACGTCTGGGTTTTGATTGTTTACTTTCCTTCAATATAATTTGTTTGAATTAATTAACATAAACCTTTGCCATAGAAACATACAATGTCAAATGTTATCGAAAATTGAACTAAACTCCCCAAAAGTGTAAAATTACTCCAAACTTCCTAGTTTAGGTTCAAAACTAGCTGCAAAAAAATTCTCAGGTCCCCGTGGTCGTATCAAGTGAGAAATCGGGAAGAAGAAATTTGTTCAGAAAGAAAAGACAATATTCTTTGAGTCACCCCTTACATGTACGATTATGCGATTCGGGCAGCAAGTAAATCAAGATGATTTTTTTAAACCTGTAAACGGAAATGATAATGCTCAAATCAAAGAAATGTGTGAAAAGCAAGAGCTCGCAGAAGATGGATGGTTTAAATTACATATACAACAAAACAGTTTTAAAATACTCTTATATCTGTACCGATACAGGCATCCATTGGTACCCATATCGCTGATGAGGATAAAAAGAATGAACATACTCTATCATATCATCAGTACAGTAGTATTTCGTCTCCTTGATATGGTGGTCACCTTCGCTTTGTAAATATGGATTCGAACAAACAGATGTTCACTGTATAATGATGTATAATGATTGAAAAGATATACAGATAACTGGGAAAAGTAAAAACCCTTTATGGCCATGGAGGGGGTGGGGGGGCATATGATTGATCTAAACCCTACAAAGTGTAAAATTGCTCTAAAACACCTTAACTTAGGTACAAATCAAGCTATAACAAATTATCAGGTCCCTGTAAAACGTATAGAGAACTAATGTTTAACTGTTAACGACATGTAAAGTGGATAGCGGCAGGTACTTCGAATCCTTTCCAAAAGCCAATCAAATCCTTTGTCATTATTTTCAGTATAGTTAGGCGGACGACAATATAACACAAATCGTTATTTCCCAAAAGAGTTCATGCTAAGAGTCGGAAAAAATGAAAGAGAACGAAACTTGAGAATTCGTTATGCTTTTTGTTAGCGACGAAATTGAAAAAAAAAAACAACCTTTTGAGCAACTCAAAATAAACTTGATCAGATTATTAGAAACAAGATAAGATGCATTTCGGGTTTTAAAAACGTTAAATTAGTAATATCAATGGCGTAGCAAGGGGTGCTTTTAAAGGCCCAATATACAATATGTATGTAACTTTCGGCAAAACTTGAAGCAAAAATCGAGCCTAATAACTTTTTTATATTTATAGATTTAGTTAAGATTAACTGATATCAGCAATATTCAAGACAAATTCTTACGCGGTTTTCGTTACAGCAGTAGTTGAAATTCGGTATTTGTAAACACGCGTCCATTTTGAACTGTCTTCTAACTTCGGCTTGTTGTTAAAGTGGGCCCCACCTGAATCATTTTCAATTCTTTGGATTTCAGTCAAGAGGTTCTTGTTATTAACCGCTCAGGTTTACTTCGTTTTAGGCTTATTTTTGCGTGGTTATCAACTGGATTTTTTCAGAATTTTTCAGAATCACGAAAAATTTCCTGAAGTTACGTACATTTTGTATATTGGGCCTTTACGGTATACGCAGTTGTGATGCCGAAGACAGTATCCGAAGCCCTAGGAAGGGACGGGTACTGGAGGGGGATATGTCCACCTCCCGGAAGGGGTTTTGGGGGTTTCCCCCGAGAAAAAAAATGATTTTCTACAGGTCTTTGGAGCATTTTATCGTGTTTAAGTGCCAATTTTCAGGTAAAATGAATTAAAGAATAAACACGCTTATTTTCTTGTACAAGTCTCATTTTTTTTATTATAAATGTGTTGTAAAGGGTTTAAATGTTTTTCTTTATGAAAATTATGTGTACGCACATGCGTACCGCGTATAGGAAGCTACGCCCTGACTTTTCATTAAAACAAGGAAAGTCTCACAGTTGCTTATTTGGTTTCCCGCCAGTAACTTTCCCGCTCTAATCTGCATCCGGAAACCTCTCATGGTTATTACGTCAGTGCGCGTTCGATAGCCCACGTGTCACCGAGCTGCTTGCTCATGTGTGCTTGTTTTGGAAACCCCCTAATACTGAACTAAATGACAATGATTGGAGAAAAATTGACATCCACTAGATCATTTGACGTGCGTATGAAGGCAGTGACCGAAGGTAAGTGACCACTAATTAGCAATTAATTCCGTGTAGAAAATCGGAGGTTACTTCCCTGCATAACGTCGTATAGTTCCCCAGACTCGACAGAAAAAGACTAAGTTTGTTCTACAATAATCACCACTTTATATCGTTTAAAATGTTTAATATTCTGCACACTTACAGTGTTCAATAAAAAAAAGTTCCGTTTCGAACATAGTCTAACGTATAGCGAGTTACTTCCCTTGGTCCACCCAGGACCAGTGACCTGATCATGATCTGTCAGTTAAACCGATATAGAATCAATCCCACAACTTACACAAGTGCCAATCATTCCGAGACCTGGTATTGGTATTTTACAGACACGAGGTGTTGATTTCCTCTGGAGGTCCGCCGCTGTACAATGGGGCCAATATAATTACTTAACAACTAGATGTAGTTCTCCCACAGAAAATTGATTGAGAAGCGGGTTCATCAACAGGTTATTTTGGCCAGGAAAGCATATTGTATCTGTTAGAATAAAGCTGTGATCTTGACCAATGCAGATCCATAGTGTCCCAGACTGATCATTACTTGGTGACCTTGGGGTCAAGTGTGACCCGAGGCCACAGTTCTTGTCTGTTCAGGGGTTAGTTGAGTCGCCTTTTTGAGAATATTATTTTTGTCTCCAATTTCGAGGACTGACACTTCAGGCATTAAGATAATAGTTGGTTCTCACTGGTGTGAATTGAATGTGGTTGCCATAATCTCAGCCAATAAGCCGCCACATATCTGTTAAAAACTAATCTTGGAGGTGACCATTCATTTTCTCTTGGCTTGGCCGAGTAATCACAGTGGGTCACATTTCCACAGTGACGGGGAAATTACCCAGTAAGGTTTGGTAAATACAGCATCTATGGTTTCTGTTGATTGAATGACTGTCATTATCTTTTATCATCAGCATTTATCTATTTTACTTGAGGTGGGTTATTTCGCCAAGATATGTTGCTGTGGAAACAAACCTGTTTCTTCAAAGGATTGTGAAAAGATATTTAGATGGAAGTTTTGAATGCGTTATGAAATAAAATTACTTAAAAAAAAGTGTTAAGAAAATTGTGTATTTATATTTAATAAAAGCACAGAAGAATCCCATTTCCGGCCATTAAAAGTCAGAAAATACTTTGGGATAAGAATTATAATTTCTGTAGAGAGGGTGGAAGGCTCAGACTGGTAGATTGGTAGGGTGGATTGATGGATTTGGTAGCATTGCCTCACTATTTCTCTTTAGGCAGGTAAATGGCCAAACAATTTTAAGTTATAAATTGTGGTAAAAAAAAACTCATGAACCAAGGGGAGGTATGGCGGTTACAAGTGATCTTATGGTGTAATGCATTGTCCGTTTGGCCAGCAATCATCCAGTGTCAACTTTTCCATTTAAATGACTTGTCTATGAGCGAAACACTGACTTGAGAAACTGATTTTTGGCTTCTAGCATGCTTGGATAATTAACCTTGACCCCTTTTAAAGTCACATCTAGGGGGCAAATGTATTAAGATCTTAAAATATTTCAACATTGAGCTTGAAGCTGGCTGGGATGGAAGATATACAATGTTGTATATATGTTCAAATAATTAACCTTCACCTATATTCAAGGTCATAAGGAGAAAATATGTTAAAGACTTCAATCAAACTCTGTCCAAAAACCTTGAGACCAAGAATGTAGGCTTTTCCATTTGAAAGACCTTGACCATCTTTCAAGGTGATAATGATTATTTGGTCAGATATGAATAAAACCTTTAAATGATATAATCTCAATATTGAAACCAAAGATATTTCGCAAGTTGCATATTGGACAAAGGCCTGTAAAGTTTGTTCAATGTAGCCACCTTGTTTGACTTTGAAGGTCACAATTAAGAGTCAAATGTTTTTAAAATCTTTAAACATCTTATTTTCAATATAATCATAGATACTGATATTGTGCCTGAAGCTTTTCTAAGATTCATTTTAGGGTTACAACTTACAGGTGAAAGATTTAATAATACGGGTAGAGTGATGCAGGCCCATTGGACCTCTTGTTGTTTTTTTTTTAAAACTGATAATAAAATCATGAGCAGTGCACTTTTCAAATTGTCACCAGGCAAAGGTCATAAGTCACATTTGAACCATTCCTAAATTAAAAATAATTGCAGAAAATTATCAGAATTGGATTTTAACGTGAAACCTGGGCCTCCAGTAGTTATACTGTTTTTCTAAAAATTTAGCTATCTGGAAGCAAACAATCGACCCAGTCTAGTTTGACTATATTCTTATCTCTCTTCTATGACCCAGTCCAGATCTGCTACAGATGTATTTTATAACATTGCAAGTCAGGGCTTTATCACTCCTCTTTTTAGGTCTGGTAAACGGACCCATTCCTATGAAAAAAGGTGTGATTTTTCCTATATTTCCTCATAAAATTTCCCAATTCAGACACTTGAAGAAAATTTGGTGGTTTTACATGCTTGAGGAGCTTCTTGTGACATTAAGTTTAATACGAAACAAGAATGACGGGCTGTTAATGTTATCCTGACAGTGCTTTAAATTGTATTTAGAAAAGAAATCGTGTATTTAGTTGTTATAATAGTGTTGTCAAAATTTCCCAAATAGCTGTTATGTCGATAACTTTTTCCCAATTTGATCTCGGGGTGATTCCCAAAACCCCCTGATAACGCCCTGCAAGTGTATATAGCTGAATCTAATACGTGACCTGTATGACAAATCTAGAGAATAAAACTCCAAACTTGAAGATTTTCATCCAAGGTGAGTGTTATCAGTGTGTTAACTGCTGAAGTTGTGTGAGAAGGTCTCTGTTGTACGGGATTACTGTTTGATACAATAAGTATTGATTAAATCAACTGTCTTCAAATATACTGATCAATACTTCTTAGTTTGAAGAAATTCCATTTTCACATTCTATTCCCAGGAGTTTTTTCCTGAAATAGGTTAAAAAAAAATAAGCAGGAAACTTCTAAATATCCAGGATTCGTCTAGATTTATAATACAATACTGATGACTTGACGTCCAAAGATGTGTATTAAATGTGACTCTTAACACCCTTAACTCGGGGTGGAAGACAACCCATCAACTTCTCTCTAAATCTCTAAACCGATAAGTTTGGTTATACACTTTTATATTTACATTTTGCACGATGGCTTCCCATTTACTAAGTGTTAATCTGGACTGAAGT
Source organism: Mimachlamys varia (assembly GCA_947623455.1). Lineage (NCBI taxonomy): Eukaryota > Metazoa > Mollusca > Bivalvia > Pectinida > Pectinidae > Mimachlamys > Mimachlamys varia. The sequence continues at coordinate 8,801,227 of OX392535.1, forward strand.
AAAGATGCAGTCAAGAACATCGGACAATAGCATGACGTCATTTAGGCGCCATGTTGACCTACGTTCATCAACGCTTTGCATGTTGCCTCAGATAACACGCTTAATAGCTTTACGTTAAACATTAAGGTGATTGTAATGTACAGAAAAGCTCTTCCTGTATGTAAAAATTAAAGGACAAAAATCTTTATAAATTGAAAAATGTATTGCAAGATATTTGAAATGCAAATATGACCATTGAACGTCTTTCAGATTGTATAATGGACATCATTCTATTCATATTGCACCCAGATTGCATTGGTATTGACAATAAATACAATCAGACAGACGTTCAATGGTTAAGTGTCTGGACTAACTGTACAAACATGATACAGGACAGGAAAATGCTGACAGTTAGACCTGTAGGTATTCAAATTCTGAGCCTCTAGACGCTGTAAATAAATCTCCAATATCTGCTAAAATAACTGAAATATCTATTCAGAGGTGATGGCTCAAGTCTACTAAAACTAATTGACATTTTCTTGTTTTTGTTTTAAAAGTAAACCTCATTAGATTGAACCAGTCATGTTACAAAAAAAATGTATCTCTGGATTGGGTTTGATCAACGTTGGTGTGAAGCATTCATTCTGAATTGCTTGTTTGGTTAGCGTGGAATGAAGGAGGAGGTGTTGGAGTAGTTATTTTTGGAGTTTGGTTCATTAGGCCTGTGCAATGTTGATGTAAATGTACTTTTGGAATGTTACTTGCTGGCAGAATAAATTGGAAATTGACTCAAGATACTGACAGCGAAAATAACAAATAGTGTAATCTCCAAAATGTTTTAAATGGTGTTTAATCCTTAGGCTGCTGCATTGATTTGTAAAGCGATGGCCCTCAGTGCTGAATTAATTATGTAATATTTTTGCAATTTAGTGTTGATTTCAAATGATCATAACTTGAAAAATATTTATAATTAGGTAAATAAAAATTATATGAAAATACTTTGTTGTTATCTCTAGTTTATGTTTATGTGATTTGTTCCAATGTTGTACCTGTTGTTAAGTGTGCAGGTGAAAATACAGGTAAGAAAAGGTAATTTTTTTAATTGATTTGATTTAAACCTAGAATTTCTCAATAAAATCACAAAAGTAAACGTTTCTTATTGCACATCAAAACAGAGAAACATTCTATCAATGTATTTTTTTTTCTCAAACTGAATATTCTTGGCGATTCTCAGGTAAAAATATGATAAGGTAACTTCAAAGCTTGCATGCCGACACTTTTTGTTTGCTACATGTTTTTTCTTTCTTTCATATCATCTTGCCGCAAATTTCGGCATATTAATTTATCTGATTCAGGATGTAATTAATGTTTCATCACAGATAAATATTTTAACAAATATCCTTTCTGAAAATCGAATTTGAAACATCGGTAAATTCATTGTTTATTTGGTACCGATGAACGAGCCTACCTTCGTCACATGTGAGAGGGGTAAGCCAATATTTCCTGCTTTCGTCAATATAAAAAAACGCATTCAAGTGTTGCTGACTTTGTCCCATCTAATTGATTAATTATTAATAACTTTGAACTATACAAACTCTTTATTACTATAGGAATCGATGTTAGAGAAGGATAGCTTCGTCTCACTTCGACTGCGCGGCCATTTTGTAAGCAAAAATTCCCAACTTGCGTTGTCTTATGCCTTTTTACGTTTTTATTTACGAAAACTCCCGAGAATATGGAAAGTAATGACGTCAGACCAATCAGAAGCATTCTACTTTCGGTTTTAGACATAAATATAGTCACAGACGGGAGATTGCATTTCCCAACAACCGATTGAAAACTACGAGTCAAGAAACGACTTATGACGCATGTAGCAGTGAGGGCCATTTTTATCGGCGCAGCATTTGCCGCGTGTAGCAGCCTAAGGGTTAAGGGACTGGTCGAAATATAGAGGAATCCAAATGGTTTTGATTATTTAGTATCCCAACAATTTTACTGGAGGGGACAATACCTTTGCACTCTGAATATCAGTCAGTCATGGCAGAACATTTTGTACTAAAATTTGTTCTTGTATCCCATTATATAGAGTTCTGGCCTTTCTTTACTTGTCCAGGGCATAACTTGTACATCTACAATGTTTACTATGATTGTCTACATTTGTGTCGGAGCTCTAGTGGATGGTACGTGTCATTAATTCTTTCACCCCTGAAGACACATTTGGCCTCTTCTATTTCAAAGTTTGAAATAGTCCATCGTGAAAGTTCAGGGGTCATGAGTTGACTGATAACTTTTATTCTCATCTGTTTTCAGAGTTATCACCCTTTGTTTATTTTTTGATGCCATAGTTTGACAGTTTGTATGGAGTATGGATAAATGCTTTCTTGTGTTTTGTCTAATAGAGACTACACCGAGATCACTATGGCCTTAATTTATTTTTTGTCTATTCGCATTGGATTTGTGTTATAAATGGAATGTTTCTGACTGATCTAGGTCAAGTAAATTATTCAAAGTCACAAAATGGGCTTCAGCCTTGGCGTTAATATGAAGACTAATGCAATACTGCTGAATCAATAGATGTGTATTTAAAACAAGGTAATTGTTGCATTCAGATCATTTATATTTTACACAAATGAATCATGACCACCAATCAATGAAGATCATTTATAAAATTTCTCATTTCTTTTTGTTAGTCTATTCCTTAATGGGATTTTTTTTCTCCCTGTACATTAGTTTATGAAATTTTTATAAGAATTCCTGTTTTCTGCAGATAAACTCCTTTCCAACTGCCCGAAGCACACTATTAGAAGAAACGAGTTTCTGGGTTTGGAGTGAAGATTTACTATATAATAGTGTTATAGATGATCTGCACGTCTGTTGTGATTTCCCATCCATCCATCATTTAAATTCTATTAGCAACACCAATGCGACTAGGAGACACACAATCCTGGCCTACCACTGGCCCATAAAATGACTTGGCGTTACGACTGGGGGAGAAAGACGATAGGATTATGAGTGTCGCAGGCACTCTTGTATAAAAGATGTGGAGATTGAGCTTTGCCAAGGGTGAGATTTAGCGACACTTAATTACCGTATCGGTTTTAGTATGATCTAATGTATTAATTGAGGGGCAACAGCAAGAAAAGAGAAATTCAACTTAACCTCTCGGAAGTGTGATTAAACGTTTGCGAGGATCCGAGAATGATGAGTCGGCATGGTGGCTTGATTTGATTGCGTATGAAAAGTGTCAGGGATTCAAAATATGGATGAAACAGTGTTCTGGTTATGGTTTTGCGTGTGTCGGTTTTGTTTCTCCAGAAGTGTTTATTGATGGGTGTCACATGACCCGTGATTGACAGGAGGCTGTGATTAAAAGATACTTATTACCTGTTTTTGTTCCTGGTATTGACCGTTTGTAGAAGGGTGCTTGACAGAAGTGTCAGGTCCTGCCGAGGGGGCATCTTACCCAGTCATTATCTTTGGTGTATCATTACTCTGTTAGATTCAATCAATTCCAGATGTGTAAAATATACACCGATATATCTGTACCAATATATCTGTACCGAGTCTTATCATGTATACAAAAACACCAGTAACTGTTAACTCATATACCATGTAGAGGCGTTCTCAGTTTGTCAAATAAAACGTTGGGATATAAATAAGTCATTTCTATCAACATCTTTTTTAACTAGCAAGGAATCTAATATATCATTAAATGTCCATGTGTAAAATATAACGATAAACAAGTTTCTGAAAGACAAAATTCAAAATTTTGGGTTTTTAAATAACAGGAATCTTCAACTCATACAAAATTGGTACACTAGATAGTTAGTGTACCGTGTTTGGGAGCAATTTACTGGTGAAGGCACAATTATTGGGGACGATCAGGAGATGTGTCCAGCTGAACTGACCAATCAGGAAGCCATCATTAGGGAGTGGTGGCTATTATCAAATGATGACTGACCGGGCCCTAGGATAATACTCAACCACAAATGAATATATATAAGGAAGTGATAAAGCCTTAAATCTGTTGGCCGACTCCTACCATTATCTCAATGACCAATACTTTTTTTGTCTGTAAATATATACCTTAATGTATGTTACGATATATTCTGATCCGCAGTCGGACCAGACGACTATAATAGTTCTATATGATGGCGACTTTCTATGCATTACAGTTCATGGTAAGGGTACTTTTGTGCGTGTGACGGGATAAGAAAACTTTTATCTTCCATTATCTTGGTGTGAATGTAGTCTTTATTAAGCCCATTAATGTACATGTGAGAGTTTCAGTTGTAAATTTATTTAAATATGATATTTTGTCATGTGGATGGTAAAATACATCAGGGAAATCATGTATGTCGAGTTACACAATACATTGGTGTTATGTTCGGTATAGATGTCCGTAACTGGAAATGGAAACCAATTGTGTAAGTCTAGATACAGCAACCTAAATGGACATGCATTCCATGGAGAAATGTCTACCTAATTAAGTCTGAGTATCAGCTTAGAAATATTTGTCAGTTGTATTCTGTTTAAATAAAGAGTGAAAAAAAACCAAACAGCACTGAATTAAAACGTAAAGCAAACATTTCATTAAATGTAGTTTTTTTGGTGTGTCTACCAAACACCAATATTTTTAAGCCCACCATCATCAGATGGTGGGCTTTTCAAATCGCCCTGCGTCTGTGGTCCGTCTATCTGTCCTTAAACAATTTTTGTTATCGCTATTTCTGGGATCTCTTGTTTCAACCATAGGTTGGTGGTTTTTTTTGGGAACAAATGGGAAGTCAGTTATATACTATTTCATATAAGCTGCCCATTTCACCTTACCAGAGATTTTAATATTTATATATTTGTTCAGATGCCTACAAAATGTAAAATATAATTGACAAGTTCATAGGTCGAATCAGGAGACGGTGCACAGAAACCTGATTTTTATCATTACAAAGACATCAGATATTTGAAATATCCCTGGAACTAAAGATTAGTTGAAATGTTATATTCGGAAACCTATGCCACGTACACTGCATGCTCTAACGTTTAAGAGCAGTATGTGTCACATGGGTTTCCGACGATGTGACATTCTGGAATGTTAAGATATTTCCTTGGTAGCTATTTCTGAGATGGTGGATACTCCATATACTGGGAGGATGGAGTTAATAGTTTTAGATGTCACCGCTAAAGTCGCCGCCATGTCAAGTAGTATCAAAGATTGTGGTGATCTAACTGAGTATGATATAAAGTAGCAAAGCATCGGTAAAAACGAGGAGAAAGTGTTATTGTTGAAATCCTTCAGAGCTAGATCATGGAAGTTTTCAGATTTGATGCTTTAATGTTTTACTCCTTGATACAGCAAAAAAATGAATTTATCTGGTGAAGTGTATGAGAAGTAGTTATGAGATATTTGTCTGTGTTATGTAATTATCTATAAAACAATTCTAAGTTTTCTTTCCTTAACTAGATAAGCATTGTATTTTTTGAGTGACTTGAAGGCTTCCCAAAGATGTTTGGAATCAAATGTCAAGGATTAAACCCTATCCTCTCGGGTAGTCTGCTAACTTTTGAGGGGCTGCCTCCACGTAGAAAAGGAAATGTCAAGGGTTTACAGTGGAGGTTCCTAGCACAAGACTGAAGGAAGAGTGCAGGGGTACTGAAAACCAAATGTCAAGGATTCAGAGACATTGGAGCATAATTTGTTATCATCATATCATGAAGTTGTGTGTTTGATTTTACAATATTTACTAGAGTTATGGCCCTTTGAGGCAAATTGTAGCAAATATGTTATCTTTTTCCTGGACTGGACAACTTACAGTTTAGAATTTAATTTCACCTTTTTTGCACTTAATTTGAATAGTTTTAATCTCAGTACACTTTTGGTATGGCCTGACAGGCGTTACTGATTATGCCTCCGCTTGTGGTGCTCTTGTTTATGTATATATAATGCTGTAGTGTCCTATGGTGAGGTGTTATAAAACGACAGTGCCAATAATGAGATATTTATACCCCCCTGCAACGAAGTTAGGGGGGTATACTGGAATCAGCTTGTCTGTCCGTCTGTCCGTCCGTCTGTCCGTCTGTCCGTAGAAAAATGTTGTCCGGACAACTCCTCCTAAACTACTGGATCTATTTCAATAAAACTTGGCAGTATTGTTGGGGACTATGTGTAGATGTGCATGCAGCGTTTCGTTTGTCAAAATTTCGGTTGCCATGGTAACCAGGTCACTATACACAGGTTTCCATAATAAAATGTTGTCCGGACAACTCCTCCTAAACTACTGGATTGATATCAATAAAACTTGGCAGTATTGTTGGGGACCATGTGTAGATGTGCATGCAGAGTTTCGTTTGTCAAAATTTTGGTTGCCATGGTAACCAGGTCACTATACACAGGTTTCCGTAATAACATGATGTCTGGACAACTTCTTCTAAACTACTGGGTCATTTTCAATGAAACTTCGCAGTAAGTAATGTTGAGGATTACTATACACAGGTTAAAATTTGTCCGTTTAGCTTTTAAAATTCTGCTGACTGTTGAGCTACGGGGGGGGGGGGTATTAGTCAGCCATCGGCTTACAGTTCTAGTTATTTTCAATTTGCAGTAAATCACTTGGAACATAATTCCATTTCTGTTAATCTCCTTTGGACACACCTTACGGGAATAATGTGATCCACATGTTGAATTGTTTTGAGATATTGTAGGTGTTCAAATGCACTCTTAGAAATGTGGTAGATCAATCGATACTAACTCCTACAGTCAAGATTTGCGGAAATAGAGAAATGTTCATAACTATCTTTCATATTTTCTCGTATGCCTTGTAATTTTTCTTACCCAAACTCCAGAATTTCATGTTATACTACCTAAATTTATTATCGAACTAAAGCTACAATATCTAGATCGTTGATCCAGTCAGTTTCTTCCAATTCTTTAAAATCTATCAATTAAATCTTAATTCAATGAGTTCAACGTACATTGTATTTTGTCTTTTTTGGCCAGTATAAATGAAAGTTTTCCTGGAGACAGTTTGTGATATGACATCATGCAGTGCCCCCATTGAACTTCTGTAAGTGATCCCAGTTTGCGTTCTGTTTACCAGTATACCATTGAAGATTTTTTTTTCTGTAATTTACACAGACATACAATTCTCCAGGTCTAAGGCTTCCTTGGAAGACTGTAAAAGACAAAAGTAACTTATATAATAGATCTATCTCGCAGTGACAGCAACCGATGGAATCCTGAAAATAAACCCATCGATTTGGAGGCATCGCAAGGAGTCCTGCAGCGTATCCGCGCGTTGTGCTAATGTCAATTTGTTGGATAATTGCTCAATTCTCGTTGGCATATATTTCAGCCAATTCCGCGGTGTCGCCAAATGGCATTCAAGTTCTTTTTTTTTTATTATTTGTGTTGGTTTCTAACATTGATCTGACATTTGCTGTGGTGGCGTCGGATCGTTTGGATGAATCACCAGCTCTACACAGTAGAGCTCCTCAAAACACTTCTTACGAGGGATTGTAATATATTACATAACAGACATGTTAGCATACAGAAAATATTGAAACCTTTGCTGTCTTGGATAGGGCAAGACATGACGGAATGGGAACCTCATAATCTAGGCAACATGCTTTTGAGATTTGAATCAGGACAACCTGTTTTCCTGTTTATAATTGTTTAACTTTTATCAGTAAAATGAATTATATACCTTTTCTAGGAATATTTCAGAAAATAATGTTTCAATCTTTCAAGAATTAAAATTGATGAAATACTGAAATATTTTTAGAGGTTTGGCTATGATCTGAATTGGGTTGGTTTTTTTTTTTTGTCCAGGGGAAACGCTACAAGCTATAGCTAGGACACCTTGTGTCATTTTCCAGAAAATCGGAAAAAAAAAATCACTTATCAGTGTTTTTGGTGTAAAAACCTGACGTCTTTTCTTACAAGTATTCTCTAGTACACAATTTTTACAACACCATTTTCTTTATTTGTTTTAATTTGGAACATTTACCCGGCATGCGTGGCTTGTTCTACTGAAAAACCCATTTATCATTTTTATTTTTCATTTGTGTAAAACAAATTTTTGCAAGATTTTTCTATGGTTTCTGGCAGGTTATTGATCAGATACAACAGATTAAAATTAATGGGATAAAAACAAGGAGTCTGACAAAGTACAGGGATGATCAAACGTTGTTTCCCTGATGGCTGTCTGTCATAGCGCTTAGTGAGTTGATTCTAGAATTCAATACAAGTTAACTGCTTTGAGACCGTGACTGTTGCTTAGATACAGATTAAATAAGTCGCAACAAATTCTACCTATCGAAAAAGATTCCATACAAAAACAAATTTTTCACTGTTCATTTTCGTGTAATCCATGAACAAAAAATACATGGCTTGTGCTTTTTCACTTGAGATGACCAAAATGGCCATATTTGCAGAACACCAAATTTGCAAAAGATCAATGCATTTGAATTCTTATATTAAAACATGATTTAAATTTGCATGTAACTGATAAAATATCATGCTGCTGTTTGACAAGTGCACGGCTGCTGCAGTTTTGATAACAGACTTTCATGAATCATTTTGAAAAACTCTTTTTGATTCGATGATGCAATTTTGGATGTGGAAATGCATACATTGTTCAGTTGTTTGAATGTGAAGTGTCCCTCTGCCCAGAGCCAGCAGAGTCCCTCTAGATCGGGCTTGTTTGAGCATGATCTGTTTTCATTATTCTTGCCCGGAAAAGTTTGATGACCTGTGTGAGTTATCGCGGCGATAATTTATTGGCGTTAAAATGGCTACATTACTCATGCGACACTCTGTTAAATAATTAAAACCGATTAGAAGGCAAATATTAGTCATAGCAGAAACTTAACCCATGCTCGCATTGCAAATCAATGGCTGATTGGTTACTAGTTAGTGGACAATGGAGAGATCCACATATTCACTACTTTGTATAATCAGAGGACCGCGATTCCACTAGTACTCGGCCCGACCATTAAGGCCTTTATTCAAAGTATATGAATGGTAGCAAACATCTGTTATAAATTATAAACAAGAAAGTTGACAGAATCGCCTCTTTGGTTGACCTTAATGTGATTCAGATATTGATCATTTGAATTTTTAAAGATGAGCAAATCAGGTTTTTTTTATCGGAAATGTGGCGTTGGAGCTTGAATTACAGTGTATGACTAATGTTTGGGTATAGACAGAGAGGTGTGTTCATGATGTAGTTTCTCTTACTCAAATGTCAACTTGATATGGAATTACCCTTTTGGTATGTGAGGATGCTATTTTCATATTGTCGATTACATATAAGTACTGCTTTATAGATAATAAATCCTGAAGTTTATATTGAATTAAAAGACAAGTTCAGGTTGTACTTCCTTCATACTACTGATAAAGTATCTCCGACTGTTACAGTTGCTCTTAAATTTGAATACAATACATGTTTGTATTTTGGAGTTTCATCTGTGTAATTTAAATTTTCGGTCAGATATGTGGTTTGTTCAGATCTGTTCTAGAGCAGCCAATTGCTGGTAAGTTGTACGAGACATTTAATTAGGTGAAGGGATGTGTCATCAGTTTCGATTGGGCAGTTTCTAACGACAAAGAAGTCACTTCAGTCCCTACTTACATTTGATATTTACCCCCATGATTCTGGAGGCGTGGCTGTTACATATCACTTCAGTCATTAAGTTTCTACAAAGATGAGTAGAATCGGCTCTGAGAATTGCTTTAGGTATCCCAGAAACTGTATAGGCAATGTCTTCTTGTCTGCTGCGTCAAGTTCAAAGGTACAAGTATATTAATTTGGTTATGTTTATTACTTTAACACTTGAACTTAAAAAACAAATGAAATGTGGGTATATAGAGAAAAAAAATGCATTTGAATCACATATTTATATGGAATAATTTCATTGACTAATATCGGAAAAGTGCAGCAGAAATACTATATAGGGTCCCATCCTAAGACAATCATTATAATCATTCCTATTGAAGGAGAATAGCAAGTTTGCGTTATTATTTCACCTTAATTTTGCTTGTTTTTCAAGATAATCATTAAATCAAACATTTTGAAAAAATTCCATCCTTTGTCTATCAGTCGTGTCCTTTACTGGTAAGTAGATTTAAGGTCAAGGACAAATGCATATTGTGCTTTCCATGAACAGTTTTAAAATACGATGGAAGGTATGAACTTGTTCCTCTTAACAGGTTGTTTGTATCCTTCTGTTTATTAGTTTATCATCTATATATCTACAGAACTGTAGGAGAGGCTGTTTATGCGTTACCATGGTTACAGGTGACTGCCATGCCTACAGAGTACGGGGAGTTCTGCTGAACATCTTATCTGACATTTCTGTCTCAACAGGAGTTATTTGTATTAAAAACAATACAATACTACAAGGTGAAAAGTTTACTGTATAGAACTTATGGCCTGCTAAAAGCATTCAAGATTATAACTCCAGAATATCTGGGCAGATAAATATAAATACTGATAAGCTGTGAGTTGCTATCATTCTAAAAACCGTAAACATTTTGGTAAAAGGTAGATTTATCGACACCCAAATGGAATTATCTGAAAAAGTATACATCTACACGATAATCAGTACAGGGCCAATTGAACCTGTGTACTGTTCTCCTGCGTCAATGCATTGGTGCAGAAAGCTGAATGAGGTATGTTTGGAGTTTGATGATCCTTATTGTTCCAATCAGGCCGTCTATGTGATCTGCCAAACCTATCATCCCCAATCCAGACCTCCAGGGGGGCCGCCATACATCTTTACGATAGAATCAACTTCCAGTCGATTCCGTACAGGATTCCGTAATCATGTCTGACTTGATATTTAAAAAACATTTTATGTTCTTTTCATGTTTTTCCTGAACACCATTGAGAATGAATGTTGTCTGTATGTATACCTGTTTACCAGAAAACATCTACACGCTTGCCAAAAATTCTCTCTGGGTTTGATTTCTGTTGTTTTTGGCAAGGTGAATAAAAAATGTAGACAATTGTAATTCTTAGAGAAAATGTTAAACATACAAAAAAAAAAGCTTTGACAGTTTTCCTAGTGGATATAATTGAACAATTTTTGTCACTAGTCTTTAAATATCTCTCTGGTCAACTTGAAATTAAACTTGAATCCACGGGTAAAACAAATGATATTCATGATGTTTGATTATGCATACTGGGTACTCAATATTAAATATATTAGCCTGTAAACATATAGCTGGACTCAATATTAAATATGCGGCGGTATTTGCCTGTAGACATATAGCTGAACAGTCAATGTGATATACTTGTGGGCTAATAATTGAATTTGTCTGTACTAAAGTTTAAGTTCTGTATTTTAAGCCAAATTTGATTTTAAATTACTGGTCCAAATTTGTACCTTTCTGTTTTTTGCTGACATGCTGGTTTTCTGTTTAGAACAATTTGATTTGCTGGTTAAGGATATATATAACCCTGGTTTCTCACACCTACCAGTAACTTACTGCAGGGTTTCCCTGAATTTCTTATGGTAAGGCAGCTAGATAAACGAAGATCATGCCGTCTATGCTTGTTTGAAGCCTGCAAAATGTCACTTTGGGGATGGAGGCCGACAGTTTCAGCAGCTATACTGTATTATACTGGTACTGTTTCCAGTGGTGTTTGGTGAACTACACCCTAGTGTATAATTGGAAATCTATCAAGTTTGTTGCTTAGTGTATTTAGTTCATGGATATGCTATATATGCGTAAATCGGGTGATTTTTTGTACGTAGGTAAAAACGCCTTTTAAAGACAAAACATTCCCATGTCGTTTAACTTTTCATTAAATTCCTCTGCCCTGTCGTGTCCCTTGTTTTGCCAATTAATGTGCAGATTGATATTGTAATACAATTTGGTCTTCTTCAACTATTAAATTGAAAAAAATAAATTTATAAATGGTATACAGTGGGGGCCATTAAGACTATCTTTGTATTTTGATCTAGTACCCATGCCACATGGTATTGACAGTCTCGCCAGCAGCTGTATCATAGCATTACTGGACAATAACTTGTACCTATCCCAAAAAAATATTGAAATTGTGATTTCCTCGCTCTATTTACTGGTTTTACAAGTTAAGGACCAAGTTTTAATTACCATAAAAATGGACTAGAATGTCTGCCGATATCAGTGAACTGTTTATAGCTTAAACACAGATTCATTATGTGAAAGTTTCATTTCCAGATGCAATCTGCGTATGTGAAAAAACTGGGAGCAGTTTTTGTCTGTGAACACTTGGGTACAGTGCAAACGTCTTTTCTACTCATTATAGAGGCAAATATTTTGTGCAAGTTTTTACAGAATGGAAGAACGGTTGTATTGTGAAAAACAACTGAAGTATTAAACACTTAGACAAGCTCTGTGATTTATTGCAAACGCAGGAAAGATTCATCTACAGTTTGAGGGAACTGTGAAAAGCAAGGCACAGGAAAGAAATTCCTCTGCTGAAATTTACAACCTTATATAATTTTCGTGTTTTACAATGTTTTAGTTTTTTTCATGATGCATGATCGTTTTATCCTTTTGATTTATGAATCCGCAGGATCTAGTTAGTTAGTCATAATGAAGTATGCATTTGACTCAGTTTCATGAGATGCTATCTCACATAGGTTTGCCTTTATGAATACCTTACATTCTTAAATAAGGAGGAAAACATAAGTTTTCTGGATCAAAACCATCAACCAACGGCTAGTAAACTGCCCTATGTAAGCCTCAAACCCTTAAACCAGAGGTGGAAGGCTAGCGGTAGCAGAATGTCAGATCCCTTAACTACTTGTCCACTATGGTCCAGTGGTGGAGGGCTAGTGGTAGCAGAATGTCAGATCCCTAAACTACTTGTTCACTATGGTCCAGTGGTGGAGGGCTAGTGGTAGCAGAATGTCAGACCACTTAACTACTTGTCCACCGAGTTCCCAGTGGTGGAGGGCTAGTGGTAGCAGAATGTCTAGACACCTGTACTTGTCCACCACGGCCCAGTGGTGGAGGGCTAGTGGAAGCAGAATGTCTAGACACCTGTACTTGTCCACCACGGCCCAGTGGTGGAGGGCTAGTGGTAGCAGAATGTCTAGACACCTGTACTTGTTCACCACGGCCCAGTGGTGGAGGGCTAGTGGTAGCAGAATGTCAGACACCTTAAGTACTTGTCCACTATGGCCCAGTGGTGGAGAGCTAGTGGTAGCAGAATGCCAGACACCTTAACTATACTTATCAACTGCGACCCAAAACTTAAAACAAAGCTACAGTATAATGGTTCTCAAAAGGGCTGCAGTGAGTTTCATAACTGGAAATAAAAATGAAAGCATGTTTGTCACCCACCATAGATCTAAAATAATTAAACAAATTAGATCTTCTAGCAATATAACTGTTGAAGTTGGTATACGAGTGTGACCTTCAAATTCTGTTTAAGCGGTTGTTTTGATAATTAAACTCAATGTATCCTAATGAATTTTTAGCTGCCACAACAAATTGTCTGTTGGCAATATGAAAACTGCAGAACAATCAACTTAGCATTGTTTGTGATGTTCGTTTTACGAGGAAATGTTCTTTTCGTGTTTGTTTTTTGAAGATTGGTTCTTTTGTAACTGGATTGTTGTAAATGTCAAGGTGACCTTCACAAGATGGTCCATACAGCGTTCTGCTACTGTAATGATGATATATTGATGGCTGGTGGTTAATGTCGGACTGTTTGAGTGCCAGACATAGAAAGCCGTATTTCTTTATATCTTTGTCCATTTGTCTGACCTTGCAATAGGGATCAACATATCAAAGTATACAAATAATTAATTACTTGGCGAAAAAAGGTGAAATAAAGACAGTAAATTAATGTGGCTGATCATCGTAACATAAAGTACAGTTTTATAGACGATTTTATAGATATCCTAAAAAGTCAAGGCCAGATCATATGCTTTGTCAGAGAAAAAGTGTTCATTTGGAAAATTAGAATACCATTTCTACCAGACTTATTGTGTTAAGATAGTGTTGGATAATATAAATACCATGTGGCTTAAAGGAATAAACGACCTTGACCAACTTTCAAAGTCATAGGTGTTCAATTTGTTAAAAAACTTCAGCATCTATAGAATAAGAGGCCTGAAGGAAGGATACTTGGTCATGGCATACAAGGTATAGCTATATATATATATATATTACCAGAAATAGTTAGATTATGTCTGGCCAAATACATGATCTTTATAAGTTTTCATATTCATTCACCAGACTTCAACTTATTGGAGAGTTCCTATGGACACTAAACACCTGGGGAATTATAACATCTCTATCTTATAAGTCTCCTGGCAGGGTTAAGGTTCTTGGATGAAGCAAATTGCTCCCTGGGTTGATAATTCCCTGTCACAACCTCATATTTGGGAAAGGTTTCATTAAGAGTTTGGATCACCCTTGCTCTTATCAACTTTGAGTTCTGGTCAAATATCTTTCTTGGAAAATCTGTTATAGATTAGAACTAATTATACAGTTAAAAAGTATGTTATTTTGTTTATGAATGAGTTGATTTTTCTTTTTTAACTTTTTAAGAAGAAGTGTTTTATTTCTATACCGTCAACCAAAAATAACTACAGGTAAACCCATCAGATTGATCATTATACAAATGGGTTTTTATATAAAAGTCTAAAGTACAGAGACAAGATGGCCACTCAGGATTGCTTAAAAGCCATTATTGTTGAGCTTTCTTAGATGTATTAAAGTGTTCACCCCAGATGTCTGAAGTGTAAAGAGTTAATGAAGAAATGTGACGAAACAATCTCTGTGAAATCTGATGTGTACTGTTACATAACTGATGCTGTCTGAAACATAAGATGTAATTTGTGTTCGTGTGAGGGTATTAGACAGGGAGGACCATCAGTGCCTCTGCTCTGATCAAATCTCTCCAATCTTAGCACCCTTCTGTATGGAATCTGGCTGTGTGATACATAGATTCTTTACCCCAAACCAGGATGATAAGTCAGCTAAAACATTTATCTTAACAAAAGAACATTTCTATCCAAATATCAATAAATACTAAATGCTGTTTTTGATCAAATCTGAATGATCTCCTGCTAGGCATAACCTCTTGAAACCTCAACAAAAGCACAAGTTAATGAGTTTATCTACAAGGCTGTTGAAGTAATGAGGCCGTAGGCGATACACACCAGATGTTTGGGGGAAGCTCCACATTATAGGTCTATATGGCAATAATCTGGTTATCTCCCTTTGTTTATCATTGGAGTTGTTTTACATAGCTGGTAATAGGAGCTTGGCAGGTCCTGCTGAGATGCTATAAAAATATATATTTCACTGTTGATAAAACAGTTTTTCTACTTGACAAAGTTATGATGAGCTTTCAATTGTCGGCTTGGAACAGTACACCATGCTTGAGATTTCACTCCGGTAATATTCTGTATGGAAGAGTGTACTTTCAGATCTATTTTCTTTTGCACTTTTGGAGCAAGACATTTTGTTATGCATTACCTCACCATATTGATCATCCAAGGTCAGCATGCATGGTTACAGCTACCGAGGATACCTGCTGGGAGGTTACTTAGAGATAGTGTCAGGTGGACAGTCGTGTCCTGTTATGTTTAGGGGTGGGGTACACTATTTATGTAGATGGGTGTGGCTACTCTACCAGTATCAACATTTCACCTCATTATGTTGTTAAAGAATTTCAACTATTTCACTGTAAATTTATAAAATATTGAATATCAAGAGTTTCCCACCAACAGTTAAGCTGCAAGTAAGTTAGATGTCACTTGATTTTTAGTCTCATTTCAAGTTCACAATTAATGGAATGGTCAATTGTAATCCAACTTTATTTGTTTAGCAATGATAGTGTAACAAGTTCTATCAAATACCAGTGACTTTGTAGGTCCTGATGGTAGTACTTAGTGGTTCAGGTCTTCAAGTGTGGGGGGAAACAGGAGTTCCTAGAGATATTTTTAACCCCCTCCCCAACACAAGTGAGCCTGTTGTCAAAGAACAAGATACAAGCCATAAACATAACTGTAACATTTCAATCATTATATCAATCCATATATTGGTCACTTAATTGTAACTAGAATTAAAATTTTACTGCAATTAGCTCTTGTTTGATAGATTGAAATTGATGTGGTACCACCTTGATACCGCACATCAGAATTGATGGTAACAGGATCCTCCATGTGAACTCATTTGTACCTCGAGCTCTGAACTGAGCTTTGTGACTATAAACATGTCTGCCTTTCATATAAGCAGCAGTTTAGAAAAACTTTTCTTCATTGGAAAGTCATTCTAAAGAAGTTCAATGTATTATTTTGTAATGTTATGATATTTTCATTGAAAAATAAAACATATTTTGATACTCTTAATATTTGAATACTTAGTATACGCAATTTTGAGCTATAAAACTTTTTTGATAACATGATTGCTTTTAAACTGCATAAAACCTAACAGTATAATAATGATGAGAAGCATTAGAATGAGAACTTCATATAATTTGCTCATCCCTGAAATTTCCAACTTTTGCATTGGAAGAGTTAAATGTCAATGACCCATGGAGACATAGGCTCATCTCTCGACATAAGACATACATTACATTGTACAAATTTAACAAAAAATGTTGAAATAACCTGGTACTAAACATCAATATATATACAATCACTGGCAGCGACTAGTTGTTTATTGGAGGGAATGCTGGAGGTGCTGTTACGATAGATAGAGAACTTTTCCATAATTTTCATCTTCTACTTTCTTCTTCTTACACTGAGTCAAAGTGGAATGTCATCTAGAGGGAAGCGTGAAGGTGATAGTAGGTCTGTGTACAATTAAAATCTGCCACAATGATATGTAACCCATCTAAACATCAATTATATATATACAATCACTAGTCGCTATTACTGGCAGCGACCAGTTGTTTATTGGAGGGAATGCTGGAGGTGCTGTTACGATAAATAGAGAACTTTTCCATAATTTTCATCTTCTACTTTCTTCTTCTTACACTGAGTCAAAGTGGAATGTCATCTAGAAGGTGAAGCTTGAAGGTGATAGTATGTCTGTGTACAATTAAAATCTGCCACAATGATATGTAACACACAATATATAACTGTAAACGAACAACAGAAAATAATTTTCATTAACTAATATGGTAAGCGGACTACATGAGTTACCTACAGGGCACAAAGAAGCATTCTCTGTTTTTGTCCCAATTAAAGTTCTCTACTGGTATTATAGCAGTCTTTGTATAATTCCCATTCAGTATACATTATAATAAAATTAAAAACATTTAGCAACATCAAGCTTATCATGGTTTATAGTATCCAAATATTCTCTTTTTTTTGTTCTTGTGTTCAGGCAATTAAGATTTATATCGTGTATCAAACAGTTATGTAATCCTTACAACTTCCTAAATCACCTGGTCTAAATCAAATTTAATCATGTGTAATATTTTAAATTGCCTGTGCTTTGCAAAGAATATTTTTTGTATTCATTCATAAGGAGATTCTGTTACATAATTAATAACTGGCGAATATTAATTTAAACATATTTAAACCTTATCAATTATCATAATTCGAGCAATAAATTGGAGTTTGTTGTTAATTTCTGTAATTGATATGTAATCACACATACACACAAAAAAAATAAAGTAATTTTCAACAATTTGGTGGTTAATAATATTTCAAGATATATATTGATAAATCTTAATATTTTTTTTTAACTGTTTATTTCATTGCTAAATCTCAATCTGTAATGAAACTGTTTATTTCATCCTTCAATCATAGTTGAAATTCCACTGTAATTAGACGCTAGAGTGTAATTGAAATTTTAAAAAATTGAGGCAACGATAAAATAACATCTGAAGTTAATTAAACACTCAAATTCTCAAGTATTTGCACACAATTTCTATAGAATTCGGATGCACATAAGAATTCTCAACAATATCTGTGGTATTTTAGGTGTACTAGCCAAGGTAATGGCTCCCGACAAGACATTGATACAGGGCCCAGCCCAGGGCACCTGTTCCAGCCTCCTTGTTACAAGACAGCTGAAAGGGGAAGCACATGCAGTTGGCATCAGTGTATTATGGTTTGTCTGTCTGCGTATTTACACAGTGATTGTGTGGTTAAAGGGATTGCCAAACCCTGTACAGGAAGTCGAGTAGCATACAAACTTCACTGCACATGTTTCTACATCGGAGGATAATCCCATCTTCTCCGTAATCGCTGGTACTAGATGTATTCTCTTGAAAGCTAAACAAAATGTTTCCAAATGTATTTGTTGGCATAGCTACATATACATTTTCCTTAGATCAGTAAGCCTGAATAGGTCATATCAGTACGGGAGATACATATCTACCTTTGAGTTTGTTCTTTTTGTTAGCATTAGGTTATTGACTCGCCATCAGTTTTTGTTCTCTCTAAATACTATTTGGATTGTAATTATCATTCATTCAGTTTAACTTGCACAAATGAGAAATTCTGTTTGATATCTTTCTCTAGTTTATCATCCTACACGATACACCATAGAACGTTGTTATCTATACAGATGATTATTTCCCTGCAGAAAAAAGGTGCACTAATAATCTACAAATTCTGCTTAGGTTTGAAGTTCCGTCACTGTTCTTCTGTACACGAATCTTCAACAGTCATATTCTTGTTGTGTTCAGGTTGTTTTCAATGAAGCTATTGTATTTTATTGGAGTTAGATATTTTGCAATTGTTAAAGATGTAGATATATTGACCGATCTCCTCCAATAGTTTTCTGTTGATCTCTTTCAAACTTTATACATATATTCACCATGACATGAAGTTATATTTTTTTGAATATTGGTTCATTCAACTAAATTTGGAAGAGAAACTGCCCCTCACAGACAATTTCTTTCAAACTTTGTTGGTTTTAACATATTGAGATGACAAAATCTGTGCTGTCTTTGTGACATCGAAATTGAACAAAAGTTTTTGCACAAAAATGCTACACAATTAGGTCTTTCACTGTGGCATGCTTCAATGTGTATACAAACCTATTGAAATTTGATTAAGCAATAAAATTATTATTCATTACTGATAGACCCAAGGTATTTCACCTGATCACAAAATATGAATGTGAGGAAAATTGTATTTTACATTTTAGAGTCCTATGTAGCCCAGTAGACGGATTCCACAAGGAATACAAGAGTCCAGCCGTAGTAGTAGAGTTATCAATAGGTAAAGATGACCATGACAGCGTCTTGCTGGGTTAATCGGCTTTAATAAAAAATGTTGACTAGTTTCGACACATTAGATGTGTCGTCTTCAGAAATAGTCTAGTCATGTTTACTTTTCTCTGTAGGAAAAGGATCGTCGTTGTCAAAGGAACCATGCATGTTATACAATATTAACTCATTTCCCCCTAAAAACACATTGAATTCTTCCAGTTTAACAGTTGGAATAGTTCATTATGGAATTCCAGGAATGAATTGGTTAAAGACTTGCAGTACCTGAATATGGTTTTGAAAATTTTGGATTGAAGGACTGCAGCAGTCTTCAAAGGTAACCTTGGAGAAATGTTGTAAAAGAGAAATTTTCAATTATGTTTGTACTTTCTTCGTCAGTCCTCCCGTGATTTGTAAACCTGCATCAATTTGTTTTTTGTTGGCCTTATTGGATCTTATATTTAAAAATTTTGATTAAAATTTAATCAATATTGAAGAAACTGCATCATTATTACCTTAATATAGGAGCAGAATGATGTATGGCTCAATCTACCTGTCGCAATATTCTTGGTTTTCTCATCAAAGTTAATAAAAGGCAAAATTTACTGTTGGCTGACATTTTAAACCTTGGATAAATCAATAAACATACAAATTATTAAAGGAGTTGGATGTAACACAGGAGATTGATATAACACAGGAGTTTGATATAACACAGGAGTTTGATATAACACGGTTGTAATTTAAATTCTTACACAACTCGGCAGTCAGTTACAACCTATTTTCAAATTTGGAGATATCTGAGGATGCAGTCTTAAAAAGTAAGAATTGTAGTTTTACAAATAAGAATATCTGATCTGTTTCTTAAGATCATGGATTTGTTGAGTCAAATGTGTTTAAACATTTAAACAATTTCTTCTTGCGACCAAAAGCATTTAAACAACTTCAAAGGAATGATCTTGATCTAATTTCAAGATAATAGAGTTCAAAATAAAATCTTTAACTAAAGATCTTGGATGCTTAGATTGTGATTATTTTTACTTTGGCAGCTTGCTGTTGGGACGGGTTATTAAAGTTTGTACAGTTAAATGACCTTGACCTCACGGTCACATGGGTTGAATAAACAAATTAAAAACCCATGCAAGAATAGTGTACAGACCTGTGAAAAGTTCTTTAATTATCGTCTAGGGAATTAAGTGTCATTCCGGCTGTATTACACATGCTGGAATAAACACTGGATAACAGCAACGTTATATTTGAACTCTACCAAATTGGAACATTAAATGATAAAGAAATTTCAAAATCTTCTAACCTTCCGTAAAGAGGAAAGTTATTTAATGTCATTTAGCTTTGATTTTCACATTCAGCTTGTTTGGTATCAAGTATGTTTAAATAAGGCCCAAAATATGAGATGTGTTTGTTAGCTAGAACTTAATAACTAGTGACCATTAATGGCCAGGTGGAACTTCTCGTGTGATGCTAGAACCAAATTTTATTATAAAATATATAATTGGTAAGACAGGACATCTTAATATCATTTAGAATACAGTGTAGTTTCTGAATTTTGGTCCAATAAATATAAAGACAGGAAAAAGTTGTTGCGTTACAATTTTAGATTTACTTGCTCTGTTCTAAAATAGATGATCGAGGTATTATTATCTATAGATGATGGTTGAGATGTGATTGTATCACATGTAGGAGGAGAGAAGATGTTTCAGAGGCTGAGCTCTTATTTTGGTACAGATGTCGATATACATCACCAAAGCAATTACCACTTTAATTACTGGACATTGCTACAGATTTTGATGAATTTGAATTTTGTTTTGTTCTTGAGAGTGGGATTTTAGTTATTATCAATCTTAATAATCTGATTCTACCTTAATAAATTCCTAGTTAACAGGAATCTTTTTAACATTCTATTTGTGGTGTTTACAGTTAAAATTTGTTTATTGGTTTAGAAATTAACTCATTCATCCCTGAAATTTCAAACCTTTGAATTGGAGGAGTTCTTATGTGTTTTCAGGGCCAAATGAGTTAAAGAGAATTCCAGTAAATTATAATTAAATGTATTCATAATTTGTGACAAGTAATGATGATGTGAGGTAAAATGTAATTGGAAGGCAGGGATATTGTACACTGAAAAAAGTTTAAATGATTAAGATTTCCGTGTACTGTATATTTCATGGGAGTAAACTAAAATATTATATAGCATAACATTTCCTACATACCAATTCACATGCATGTTTTTGCATGTGAAATCTAGTAAAAGGTATTCCCACACTACTGTCAAGCTTGTCTTGTTAATCAGTAAAAGGGCCCATACTTTACTCTATAGTTACACTGAGTGGCACGGGCCTAGTAGACACAGGTATATCATAACACTGAATTCTGTACCATTCACGTAGGTAAACGATTGGCCTTGGCTTGAATTATCTCGGGAGAAAACCTGTACTTGCCAAGGTGGTATCTGTGAGTGACTGATTGTAGCAATGGAGCAGATTTAATGAAAGATGAACTTGTATTTCCGCACGACATAAACTACGTTCTTGAACTGCAAATCTTGCGTAACGTTCTAGGCAGAGATCAGCGATTTCTATAAAAAGAAAACTGGACGATTATCAAGAGCCAGGATCTATTTTCTCCTTGGCAGAGGTTGAACCATCAAGTCGGACCATTGCACTTTAATTGAGAAAAGTCACGTTTTTGAAAGCATCTTTTCCCAATCAACTCAGAGCTATAAACTAACATCCCAGATGAAACTAATTATGTTTTTTTATCTGCTTTTTTTTTACCAATTAATTTTTATTGACCAGCATATCTATATCCTAAAGGCCACCCCCAGATTAGATTTGTTAATCTCTTTATGCTGGTGGTCTTTAAGATAAAACAAGTTTTGAAAAGTCAGCATGGTGCCAAGTTTCAAAAATTAGTAATATTGAAACGTAATTATATTAAAAGAATTACATTTTACTGCGGCAGCTAATTTCGTTGACAATTTTAGATTAGAACACCAGCATTACTTAGTTTAAAGATAATGACACAGCAAGGAAATAGAATAGTAATGGTGCACGCCACAGTGTCCTGTTTGATGTTGGAAATTTAGCCCTGACAGTATTTTACTCATGTTGAGCTCTTATTACATATCAAACCAACCCCACTGATAAACCTTCTGAATCATTTGAATGAAGTTTTTCTAGCATTTGGACTTAAATCAAGGATGAACTCAGTACCATCTTACCTCTTGTTGCTATAATGCAGATTAAGGTGGTATCCACTTTTGTCTTAAAAATGACCCCAATTATTGATCAGGATAAAGGTCCCATGCCTTTGGATATAAGTGTAATTCTTTTGGATTACTTAATTTTTACCCTTGTCAAGAACATAAATCCTAAGTTTATACTTTGGTCTGCTTAGAAGCTTCTTTGCAATAGTAGTGTTACAGTAATGTTTGTTTTGTTATTTATCATATCTATCATGAAATACTGTTCTATTTAATATATCTTAATTTGTACCAAAGGTTTTGAAACAAAGAATTGGTAACATATCAAGTTGAATTGTATGTGAGTTTGACATTTTTTTCAAGCATGAAATTTAAAATCATGATGCATTTCATTTAAGTCTTTTATAAGTCTATGGAATTTCGAAAGTTGATGTCGTTTCTAGGTCCTCATGGAGTAGAAATGGCTGTTAAAGTCACATAAAAACTGAAAAGTTCTTTAATGTGTAAAACTCTTGGCTTCTACAGGTTTTTAGTCATTGAAGGCGTGAAAAGGTTGTAGACTTGGTTATGTTAATTCCCCGGAGGTTTTTGTAGCTGTTGATCGGGTGAGCTACTTCAAGATTTCATCTCTATTTCCGATTACACACTGCAGCATGCTGTCACGCTAGCAACCAACATTTGTAGGCAGCAAAAACTCGTCTGATTAGGCGAGGTGTCGTGTTGGAAATTATCGTGCTATGAAACTCCGCATTTACAAATTACAAAACATTTCAGTTAATTTCTAGTCCAGGAGAAGCAATTACAGCTATTTCTCTCCAGAGCTAGCAATCCTGTCAATTTCTTCCAAAAATGACAATTTTGTTAAACTTGTTTCAATTAAATCTTTCTGGAGAAATGATTGATTATTCTGCCGATGTAGAGTTTCCAAGAATAATTACTGATTCTAATCGAAGGATTGGAAGACATTTTATCTTTCCTAGATCCATCACTTACATACCAGTCTACCAAACCCAATCATTGAGTAGCGCACTACCTGCTCAAGGATGAAACAATCTCGAAAGGAATAGCTAATTCTGGTTGTTCAGGTGAAAGAACGTG
This sequence comes from Mimachlamys varia, assembly GCA_947623455.1. Lineage (NCBI taxonomy): Eukaryota > Metazoa > Mollusca > Bivalvia > Pectinida > Pectinidae > Mimachlamys > Mimachlamys varia. The sequence goes on from OX392535.1 coordinate 8,824,699, forward strand.
ATGTTTGGGGAGGTCTGATAATTTGTCTGTTAAGCAAAACAATACAGCACTCAGTAACAGCATCTCCTGTGTTATTTTCTATATTTTAACAGCTATTACATTTTTAATGAAAATGTGTCTGAATTTAATTATATAATTAAATAACAAGAGCAAACATTCCCACAGGTTGGTAAATTATTGGGAAACATTTTATTCCCACTTTAATGAAATGAAGAGTCATTTCCTTATTGAGAAATCACTGGGAAATTTCCCACATTGATGATTGAGTTGCATGGGAACACACTGGGAAATTTCCCACATTGGTGATTGAGTTGCTTGGGAACACACCGGGAAACTTTCCCACATTGGTGATTGAGTTGCTTGGGAACACACCGGGAAACTTTCCCACATTGGTGATTGAGAAGCTCGGGAACACACCGGGAAACTTTCCCACATTGGTGATTGAGTTGCTTGGGAACACACCGGGAAACTTTCCCACATTGGTGATTGAGAAGCTCGGGAACACACCGGGAAACTTTCCCACATTGGTGATTGAGTTGCTTGGGAACACACCGGGAAACTTTCCCACATTGGTGATTGAGTTACTTGGGAACACACCGGGAAACTTTCCCACATTGGTGATTGATTTGCTTGGGAACACACCGGGAAACTTTTCCACATTGGTGATTGATTTGCTTGGGAACACACTGGGAAACTTTCCCACATTGGTGATTGAATTGCTTGGGAGCACACTGGGAAATTTCCCACATCGGTGATTGAGTTACCTGGGAACACACTGGGAAACATTCCCACATTGGTGATTGAGTTGCTTGGGAACACACTGTGAAACTTTCCCACATTGGTGATTGAGTTGCTTGGGAACACACTGTGAAACTTTCCCACATTGGTGATTGAGTTACTTGGGAACACACTGGGAAACTTCCCACATTGGTGATAAAGTTACTTGGGAACACACTGGGAAACTTTCACACATTGGTGATTGAGTTACTTGGGAACACTGGGAAATATTCCCACATTGGGGATTGAGTTACTTGAGAACACACTGGGAAACATTCCCACATTGGTGATAAAGTTACTTGGGAACACACTGGGAAACTTTCCCACATTGGTGATAAAGTTACTTTGGAACACACTGGGAAAATTTCCCACATTGGGGATTGAGTTACTTGAGAACACACTGGGAAATATTCCCACATTGGTGATTGAGTTACTTGGGAACACACTGGGAAACTTCCCACATTGGTGATTGAGTTACTTGGGAACACACTGGGAAACTTCCCACATTGGTGATTGAGTTACTTGGGAACACACTGGGAAATTTCCCACATTGGTGATTGAGTTACCTTGGAACACACTGGGAAACATTCCCACATTGGTGATAAAGTTACTTTGGAACACACTGGGAAAATTTCCCACATTGGTGATTGAGTTGCTTGGAAACCATATTGTTGAATTGATAGTACTAGAAAGTATTGGCAGAAAGCATTATTTGGTAGTATAGTGATGGACTGTTGGTCAGTTAGAGTGAAGTGGACAGGTATACTACAAGGTGAAGTTCTCATCAATTTTATCTTTCATACAGTACCGCTGAATGGTACAAGATTTCTGAAAAACAGAACTGATGTTACATGTTTCAGTAATGTTGATTATGAAGATAGGAAGATGGGTTTTTACCAGTACAAAGCGCTGTACTGTATGGCTAGCTAGGAAGGTGGGTTTTTACTGGTACAAAGTGCTGTACTGTATGGCTAGCTGACATCTGTTCTCTGACAGGTTAGATCAGCAGTGTATGTTGGGGTGGAAAGTCACTCATCATCTGAGCTGTATTTCAAACAGTTTTTTGTAAATTTCCTGTTTGAACTGACGTAAGGTGTCGTCTTGCAGGAAGCTCCTTCCTTTCATGTCCTCGTTTGTGATTAGAATTAATTGGAAACAGACCTGGTCTTGAATGTTCTATATTGAGTTTGTTTGCTGTCTACAGTATATTAGTAATCATCTTTGCCTGTGTATATATGGAAGCCTTTATGACAATCATTTAATTTTCCTCTCCCCCTGGACTACAGTTGTATTACTGATGTAGTCAATACCATCACATGTCCTTACATTAGCCCAGTCAGTGCCTATCTGTAGATCAATTCCCTAAAGATGCATTCCCAACCTAATTTCAAGACTATTATAGCAAAAAACAATTTCCTTTTCTTTAGGCATGTTTTCTATTGTCCAATTCATTTAACATGCAATATAGATGTAAACTTTGATCTTGGAAACTTTATTGCCAGATGTAAGTGTTGTCAGCTCACCTGGCAGGAAGCTCCATGCGGCAGAATCTATTATCCCTTAGCCTATATCCTATATATCAACTTTCTGTAAACATTTAACTAAAGTCTATAAGGCACAGAGCATTATTACATGTCATGTAGGTTGTGGGATGAAAAACTTTTTGTTTGATCAAACAAGTGACCTTGACCTACTTTTAAGATAATGGAGGTCCAATGTTTTTATCAAAACAACTTTTTTATTAGGTCAAGTGTAGTTATTACAGTCAGAAACAATCTGGAATACATGATTATTAGTCCCCCACCGGAATCCGGGGGGGACTATAGTTTTGCGTTGTGTCCGTCCGTCCGTCCGTCCTTCCGCACACTATTTGTCCGGGCTCTATCTCCCATACTATAAGACACTGGAACTTCATACTAAGTGTGTGGGTTCCCTGTGGGAAGGCGGTGTGTCGCATACAAAAACCGGGTCACTGTGACCTATATTTTGACCTCTGACCTACATTAAAGAAAAAGCTTGTCCGGGCTCTATCTCCTACACTATAAAGCACTAGAACTTAATACTTAGTAGTATTGTTCCTTGTGGGAAGGCGGTGTGTCGCGTACAAAAACCGGGTCACAGTGACCTATATTTTGACCTCTGACCTACATTAAAGAAAAAGCTTGTCCGGGCTCTATCTCCTACACTATAAAGCACTAGAACTTAATACTTGGTAGTATGGTTCCTTGTGGGAAGGCGGTGTGTCGCGTATAAAAACCGGGTCACAGTGACCTATATTTTGACCTCTGACCTACATTAAAGAAAAAGCTTGTCCGGGCTCTATCTCCTACACTATAAAGCACTAGAACTTAATACTTAGTAGTATTGTTTTCTGTGGGAAGGCAGTGTGTCGCGTACAAAAACCGGGTCAATGTGACCTTTATTTTGCTATATTTTGACCTCTGACCTACATTAAAGTAAAAGTTTGTCCGGGCTCTATCTCCTACACTATAAAGGACTAGAACTTAATACTTGGTAGTATGGTTCCTTTTGGGAAGGCGGTGTGTCGCGTACAAAAACCGGGTCACTGTGACCTATATTTTGACCTCTGACCTACATTAAAGAAAAAGCTTGTCCGGGCTCTATCTCCTACACTATTAAGGATTATAACTTTGTACTTGGTAGTATGGTTCCCCGTGGGATGGCGGTGTGTCGCGTACCAAAACCGGGTCACTGTGACCTATATTTTGACCTCTGACCTACATTAAAGAAAAAGCTTGTCCGGGCTCTATCTCCTACGCTATTAAGGATTAGAACTTTATACTTGGTAGTATAGTTCTCTGTGGGAAGGCGGTGTGTCGCGTACCAAAACTGGGTCACTGTGACCTTTATTTTGCTATATTTTGACCTCTGACCTACATTAAAGTAAAAGTTTTTCCGGGCTCTATCTCCTTCACTATTAAGGATTATAACTTTGTACTTGGTAGTATAGTTCCCTATGGGAAGGCGGTGTGTCGCGTAACAAAACCGGGTCACAGTGACCTATATTTTGACCTCTGACCTACGTTACACAAATACCTTGTCCGGGCTCTATCTCCTACACTATAAAGCACTAGAACTTAATACTTGGTAGTATGGTTCCCCGTGGGAAGATGGTGTGTCGTGTACCAAAACTGGGTCACTGTGACATTTATTTCGACAGTTATTCAAGCTATGCACAACACAAGCAAAGTTACATAAGTGTACAAACATTCTTGTTGTTGGAGATTTCAACATGGACTTCGCAAAGATGGACAGCCTTCAAAAATCTTGTAAACTTCACCAACAACTGACCACGCCTACCCATTGCCTTGGAGGAATTCTTGACTTGGTCTTCTCATCCAAATTATTCCCAGTGACAAACAAACCTGTGTTCTTCTCAGATCACCATTTAATCAATATACAGTACTGTTGAATTCAATGTAAGCATAACAAACAACATCTTGTTATTATTATTACAATTTCATGTCTATTGCAGTAAAACCTGTCTATAAAGGATACCCAATAGAAAAACTAAAGGTGTCCTTCATAGACTTGTGTCCTTTATATAGAGATCATTTATAGAGTAAACCTAGAGTGTACATATGCATGTATTTAGTGAGAATGGGATGGTTCCTGTATAGAAGCGGGTCTCTGTAAACTACATCTTCACCTTTCAATACATTGAAGAAAATACATGACCTTATTGCATCTCGAGATTCACACTCATTGCTATTGGATCTCGAGATAACAACCCGGTGGGGGACTGTAATTCGTTGAATTATCTTGTTGAGTTTGTTCTGATAAATTACCTTAATCTACATTGTAGATTTGAGAAGAACTGCTAAGGACCTCAGTTAAATACTTGCTATCACATTTGGTTTTTAGAAATTTTACTTTCACTCTGACCTCTGAATGGATTAAAAGGTCAAAACTTTTAACTTTGACTTTCTAAATAGATTACATTAGGTCAAAAATGTTTCTACCAACAATATTTCAGCAACAACAGGCTAACAATACAGGTCCATTAAACCTCTTGTTATATCCATCTTTAACTGATTCACCCCTGAAGACTCATTTGAACTCTTCCTATTCAGAGTTTGGAAGAGATCATTTTGAAATTTCAGGGGTGAATGACAGTTCATCTTTAATTGGACCAAATAGCATCTGTGTATTAAATTCAGAATTGCTCCATTTCCTTACACTAAGCTTAAAACCATATCGTATACAATTTTGATGTGGTGCAACATTTGAGTAAGGCCTAGAAATATGTATTAAGCAAACCATTTGTTTCAGGAACCTTGGATTTTATCGTACTGCTGGTTATAGGTCTGTAAAGGGTTGAAGTGTAAAGCTCTGTAATAGCTACAAGGGTAAACCATAGTTCACTTTTATGTAAATGGAAGTTGTGTTTTCTTTATCACAGTTTACAACTCTACAATATTACATTGACAAATGTAAAGTATATGACCATCATATTAAATGTCATATGAAAATGGAAATCATTTTTATGATAAATGTGTTTTGTATCTTTTCTTTCCTGACACAAAAGTCAAAACTTAATGTTAGCTTGATTTTGCATAAAATATACATGATTTATGATGTAAATCTGTACATGTTTATAGCACTTTTCTTTAGGGCCGTGTTTGTTTGACACTTGCGGCCATGTTTTCACCCAATTTGCATGTTTATACCACCACAATTTGAAGCATTATAAGGTGATGTATAACCTCAGTCTCATCTTATCAAACTTCAAAACTTTATTATACCTGAATGCAGAAGAAGATTTATTGAATAAAGAGAAATGTTACATTTGTGATGCACGAGAAGCAAGCTCTATAGTGTGGCTGTCAGTTTTTGCATTGAGTCATTCTCGTGTGTACAATATCTCAAGATAAATAAAAATAGAAATAGATTGAATCATCGAAGGTTTTACTGAAGCACAGTCTGAAGCTGAGTGACCCAACATCCTTAATAATTGGTTGTGAATCAGACCTGGTTGTCCTGGAAATGTACTTCACAATGCAGATTTTGGAAGGCTTTCAGGAGCAAAATGTATTTCACAATGCAGATTTTGGAAGGCTTTCAGGAGCAAACTCCCCGACTCTCCCTGTCCTGAAAATGTACTTCGCAATGCAGATTTTGGAAGGCTTCAGGAACAAACTCCCTGACTCTCCCTGTCCTGGAAATGTACTTCACAATGCAGATTTTGGAAGGCTTCAGGAACAAACTCCCTGACTCTCCCTGTCCTGGAAATGTACTTCACAATGCAGGCTTTGGAAGGCTTTCAGGAGTAAACTCCCAACCCTTCCTCTCCTGGTAATGTACTTCACAATGCAGATTTTGGAAGGCTTTCAGGAGCAAACTCCCCGACTCTCCCTGTCCTGGAAATGTACTTCACAATGCAGATTTTGGAAGGCTTCAGGAACAAACTCCTGACCCTCCCTGTCCTGGTCATGTAATTCATAATGCAGGTTTATGAAGAATTTCAGGAGCTAACTCCCAAACCTTCCTGACCCTTTCCACCCTGATTCATCCTCATCCCCTAAAACTGGTTTTAAAATAAGATCTATATTCCATGTGATAAAAAAGATCCTACATTTGTTTACATTTCATATGAGGTTTATGAAACTTGTCACAAATTGTTCAACTTAGCTCGCCAGAAGCTAGTTAATTTGAAAACTTCTTAGCCCAATATGAAATTGAAACTTGTATTATAAGACCCTTAGATATAAATATATATTGACCATCAGAAAAATGCACTTGTTGACACTGATGTTTGTACTGGCTAATAAATGGGTAATGACTATCGCTATCACCTCACTGAGTTGACGCCAAAGTACGACGACCTGTCCGGCTTTAACCTCTGATTTATTGGTCTGTTTTGTAGATGCAATTCATATTACTGACAGTTATCGTAAAATGCATTATGGTCAATATCGGAAGTACGTTCACGGAGACCACAAGTTATTGACCAAAGTTTACTTATTGTATGGACTCACTGTGTAAACAATAACAATTTGGGATGAATATCGTGTGTAATTAACGTCTGATTATTAATGTGAATATGATTAAAAAAATGTATGTATACGGATTTTGTGTCTGGTTCATCATCGGACCTATACATTACGCGTCCCTTCCCTTTGGGCCCCTCGTCGACTTTCGACAAAATAGTCACCTGATTGACGCGTGATCAGCGCTATTTTTATCGGGCTTTCCCGAGGAATGCAATTTTTCAAGTGGCTAATAAACACATTTTGAGTGGACTTTGAATATTGAAATAACAGGAAAATGTATCTGGTAGTGCAGACAGTATGTACATTCAAGAACTACATTGTAGACTTCCACGGGATGCCCCTTTAAGTTTACATGCTACCTTACACATTTTACCTGTGATTTGTGTTTGAGTTAAGGTTATATATATGCTACCTTATACATCATACCTGTGATTTGTGTTAGAGTTAAGGTTATATGTTACCTTACGGGTTATACATGTGATTTGTGTTTGAGTAAAGGTTATATGCTACCTTACACATCATACCTGTGATTTGTGTTAGAGTTAAGGTTATATGTTACCTTACGGGTTATACATGTGATTTGTGTTTGAGTAAAGGTTATATGCTACCTTACACATCATACCTGTGATTTGTGTTAGAGTTAAGGTTATAGGTTACCTTATGCGTTATACCTGTGGTTTGTGTTAGAGTTAAGGTTATATGCTACCTTACACATCATACCTGTGATTTGTGTTAGAGTTAAGGTTATATGCTACCTTACAGATTATACATGTGATTTGTGTTAGAGTTAAGGTTATATGCTACCTTACACACATTATACATGTGATTTGTGTTTGAGTTAAGTTTATATGCTACCTTACACATTATACATGTGATTTGTGTTTGAGTAAAGGTTATATGATACCTTACACATCATACCTGTGATTTGTGTTAGAGTTAAGGTTATATGATACCTTACACATTTTACCTGTGATTTGTGTTAGAGTTAAGGTTATATGCTACCTTACACATCATACCTGTGATTTGTGTTTGAGTTAAGGTTATATGTAACCATATGCGTTATACCTGTGGTTTGTGTTAGAGTTAAGGTTATATGCTACCTTACACATCATACCTGTGATTTGTGTTTGAGTTAAGGTTATATGATACCTTACACATTTTACCTGTGATTTGTGTTAGAGTTAAGGTTATATCCTACCTTACACATTATACATGTGATTTGTATTTGAGTTAAGGTTATATGCTACTTTACACTTATATACCTGTGTGTTATGTATCATAAATGTTTTGAATTAGCACAGGCATTCTTTTGTGTCATTTAATGACTTACGTTTCTGCAGTCTGTGATGGCTTTCTTAAAAGACAAGTTTCTTATAATTTGTATCTTATTTTGAAATGAGTTTCAGGTTGTGTTCAGGTTGTACAAATATATGTATAAGCAAGGACATATTAACCACTTAACACCAGTATCAGTTCTAGCTGAAAAGAAGCAATTAGTACAGCATTCATTTTCTAAATAAAATGTTTTAAACATGTGACCTTTAATTTTATTTCTATTCATACTAATTGGCATGAAGTTTAAGGAGCAGTAAAATGTGTGCAGTGAAACTTCATACTTAAAGGCCCAATATACGTAACTTCAGGAAATTTTCCGGGATTCTGAAAAATTATGAAAAAAAATCCATTTGATAACCATGCAAAAATAAGTCTAAAACGAAGTAAACCTGAGCGTTAACTAACAAGAAACTCTTGACAAAAAAAATCCAAAGAATTGAAAAAAATTCAGGTGGGGCCCACTTCAACAACAAACCGAAGGTAGAAGACGGTTCAAAATGGACGCGTGTTTACAAAATAGTGTGTTTCAACTGATGCTGTACCGGTAACCGCGCAAGAATACATCTTGAATGTTGCTGATATCAGCTAATCTTAACTAAATGTGTAAATATAATAAGTTATTAGGCTTGATTTTCGCTTCAAATTTTGCCGAAAGTTACGTATATTGGGCCTTTAATGGTATGCAAAAAAAAAAATAAAGATAACCCAAGAATTAGGACCATAAAAAGTTGAACGGTTTAAATGTGTGTTTTTGTGGATAATGGTCGTTTTGTTAGCAGTGTTTGTTTGTTTGATGGTAAATGGCCATTGTTTGCCACTTAATTAAATGTACTCCCAAGAAATTTGTTCAAGAATGTCGGTGTGTTTCGTTAACTCTGCCAAACAGCTGTTTTGCTACGTAAATATTATTCTCTGCGGCTTTGCCAATATGCAAGATTGTTACTCATAACGTTTTGTTAAAAATGTAGAAATTGTGCAACACTTGAGTCATGAAGCTTACACAGGATATCGTTGTTATCACTTTTATCTGAAATAGATACTGTGTTAATAAACTATCAGGAATGAGGAACATGTAACAGCATTAATCACCACGAATATAGGTTATCACAAGATATTCATCACTCGAGCAGCCAAACATGCCTTTGTGTGCATTTTTTGAAAATTGAATTTTGGCAGTAAATTTCTTAAGTCCACATGCAGTAAAGCAGTTAATTATAATTTCAGCCGTGGGTATCTGGTTAGAGGAACGTTTATTGGAAAATTAGCTGCAGTTTATATCCATGATAAAATTAAAAGATGATAATCACTTTAACTTCCTGTACAGACAAATAATAGCCTGTTGGTTATGCAACATCACTCCAGGAAACTAAGTCTGAATGTCTGATTAGCAGAAAAAAAATCAAGAAAAGATATTTGCTAAAACTTGGTAGATTGACAGCTGAATGGTACCACCAACCACTCAGAATCTTTAAAATTGTTTTTTTTTATGCCCCCGCCATGAAATGGGGGGCATATAGTGTTACCCATGTCCGTCCCGTCTCATCCCAAGGTAATGTAACCAGCTTATTTAAATAACTACTGATCTGAATGTCATCAAACTTTGCATACGCAATAAGCATGAAGACCTAATTTCATATGGGGGAAAGGGGCATTTATGTCTCATGGACATTTCTAGTTTTCCAATTTCCATGGATACATATTTAGTTATATGTGTTTTCTTGGTGAAGCCTCATCAATATTTTGTTCCAAAAAAAATTGAAATAGCGCAAAACAAAAATGTTGCATCTGTAGCATTAGTTTAGTGTAGTTCTTTTGTCCCATCAGTCCTTCTCTTCCAATTAATTCCATTAACTTTCATTTTCAGTTTCATATTATTTAACCTTAGGCAACTCCTTCTTTTAAGATTAGCCAAAATTCCTATCCTCCTGAAAATGATTCATCCAGTATATTTAAGTCAGAAGAGTTCTGAATCATTCTAGAAACAATTCTGTTCATGATATTGGTGATTCCACATTTCTGAAAGGATTATAAGCATAAAATGAACTCCAACCATATCATAGTTGCCATATGATTATAAACATTTAGTTAAAAGTAAAATTTTAAAAAGTTCAGCAATTTGTTAAAAAAATTGCTAATTCTGTGTACCTAGAACAGGTTCTGTCCAATCAGATGTTTGGGTTTTGTTGGGCTGCATCCACATTAAAATCTCTATGTATACTATTTTTTGGGCCATGCAGTAACTAGTAAGTTTAATATATTGAATAAAGCTATTATGTTTTGTTTTTACTTTATCTTTTTCCGGAACCCCTTGACAGTTTTCAAAGTTTTTTTAGGTGCAGATATGTTTTTCGGTGACTATCTGCCAGTTAGATCTGAGGTCCTGTTCCGGGTGTAACTATCAGGGTTAGATCTGAGGTCCTGTCCCGGGTGTAACTATCAGGGTTAGGTCAACTACCTACTTCCTACTCATAAAGAGAGATAACCCTATGGTCATACTGCATCATAGTTTTGATAGGATTTGGGGCAAACCTCTCCAGTGTTTAGACAAGACAACAAGAAGGTACTCAAGTAGGTAGTGTTTACGATCTGTCACTCCAGTCTGTCTGGTCACTATACCTGGCCCACTAATAAACGGTGGTCAGGTAGACCGGGGTAGGGGGTAGCCTCGTATACCTGGCCCACTAATAAACGGTGGTCAGGTAGACCGGGGTAGGGGGTAGCCTCGTATACCTGGCCCACTTATACTTTATGACGTCAACAGGTATTACCGCACCAGGACATCGTTAATCAGCAAACTTCCTGTTTCCTGTGATCCTAACTTGTATACCTATGAGTTATCTCCCTTTGGAAGTAAATTTTCTAATGATTCAGGTTTTCCCAAGTGTTATCCACATTTTTACATACCTAAGATATTACCTAATGATAATTTTTTTTTAAAAGAAAGAAAATAAAATTCATTCAAAATGACGAGAACTTTAAATGACCTACAGCAGTCAAGAACATAATTATCTATAACAGTTATACATTAATGTAAAAAGAATGTTTCCTTATCTATTTGAAATTCTTGTTTTGAAGCAGCAATATTTAGTAAGAGGTTTGGTTTAGTCTGTTTTGCATCCTGTTGACAGCCAGGGTCTTTTAAGGATGCGACATGTTTTGGAGGTGGAGGAAAGCCAGAGTACCTGGAGAAAAACCACCGACCTACTGTCCGTACCAGTGGCAACTGCCCCATGTGAATTCCAACTTGCAACCAAGAGGTGGAGGGCTAGTGGTAGAATGTCGAAACACCTTAACCCCTCAGCCACCACGGCCCCCTTTTGTAAGAGGATTTGAGAGTACGAGTAGTAAGACCTTAATTGGCAAGTGCTCTTATGTTTCATCATGACAACCAAATTTTAATTCTCCCTTCCTAGTTTTCTTCAGGTTCTCCAGTTTCCGACATTAGGACACCATGCATGCTAACATCAAAGCCAACAAGAGGTTAACAACACAGGATAAAGCTTGTTCTAAAACTGTTAAGAAATATTGTTAGAATTATACTTGTAACAATTACATACCAAACTTTACAAAAAAAAACCAATCCCATGTGATGTTTGAATGTTTCAGTGATGATATATAGTTGATGTAATATCCTGCCTGTTTAAGAGTATGGGGAGCTACCCCTAGTGGATGTGAGTTTTAGAGTATGGGGGCTACCCCTAGCGGGTGTGAGTTTATAAGAGTATTGGGAGCTACCCCTAGTAGGTGTGAATTAAGAGTATGGGGGCTACCCCTAGTGGGTGTGAGTTTTAGAGTATGGGGGCTACCCCTAGTGGGTGTGAGTTTTAGAGTTTGGGGGTTACCCCTAGTAGGTGTGAGTTAAGAGTATGGGGAGCTACCCCTAGTGAGTGTGAGTTTAAGAGTATGGGGGCTACCCCTAGTGGGTGTGAGTTAAGAGTATGGGGAGCTACCCCTAGTGGGTGTGAGTTTAAGAGTATGGGGAGCTACCCCTAGTGAGTGTGAGTTTAAGAGTATGGGGAGCTACCCCTAGTTGGTGTGAGTTAAGAGTATGGGAAGCTACCCCTAGTGGGTGTGAGTTAAGAGTATGGGGAGCTACCCCTAGTGGGTGTGAGTTTAAGAGTATGGGGAGCTACCCCTAGTGGGTGTGAGTTTAAGAGTATGGGGAGCTACCCCTAGTTGGTGTGAGTTAAGAGTATGGGGAGCTACCCCTAGTTGGTGTGAGTTAAGAGTATGGGGAGGTACCCCTAGTGGGTGTGAGTTAAGAGTATGGGGAGCTACCCCTAGTGGGTGTGAGTTTATAAGAGTATGGGGGCTACCCCTAGTTGGTGTGAGTTTATAAGAGTATGGGGGCTACCCCTAGTTGGTATGAGTTTAAGAATATGGAGAGCTTCCCCTAGTGGGTGTGAATTTAAGAGTATGGGGAGCTAGTACCCCTAGTGGGTGTGAATATAAGAGTGTGGGGAGCTACCCCTAGTGGGTGTGAGTTTATAAGAGTATGGGAAGCTACCCCTAATTGATGTGAGTTTAAGACAGCTGTTAAACTACTTAATGAACAGGTGCCTGTTATGTTTTTATTGCCATACATTTGTAAAACAATAAGGAAAAGATGGATTATGGAAATACTTAGTCAGCAATATTGGCAAAGGTTCAATATTCACTATGCATCATATAGGGATGACATGAGTGTGTCATAACACCATGGCAACAGTAAGGTTGGTACAGTCACTGTAGGTCAGCTGTACTGGGGAATGTTGTTTCCTATGACATCTATATGATACTTCACCCTCTACAGACAGAGAGGCTATCAGTAACAGACAATGTTTATTGGATCATATTGAATGATGCTCTTGTGATGTCAGAAGAAACAATTTCATTGACAGACCAATTTGATAGGTTTAAAATGACAGTCTGCAACTTGGCCATTATACAGTTTTATCATAAACACAGATAATATCTGATGTCTTGGAATTCTTATGATGTTTGGAAATTATATTCTGTTTTATATTCTGGTGAAACTGCATGGAGGGGGGTGGACCATAGTTTTCTTCACCATTTGTCTGTCTGTCTATCTGTCCAAGGAGGTTGTCAGCACTCTAGTGGCTTCGTTTCTTTATGTATTTTCATCAAACTTCTCATACTTGTAAAGGATTAAATATCTTGGAAAAGTTCAAGTATCGGGGTTGTTTGGATCAAGGTCAAGTTCACTGTTGCTATTTTTAGAAAATAATTGTCGTCACTCTAGTGGCTTCATTTCTTCATGGAATTTCATCAAACTGTACATACTAATATAGAATAAAATATCTTCCACAAGTTTGAGTTCCAGTGTTGGGTCAAGGTCACTGTTGCTATTTATAGAACTTGATGCCAGATTTTGAGACCTGTATATTACTAAACTTTTATTAAAGCTTATAATTAACAAAACATACCAGATACTTCATTGTAGAGGAGATAATATAAAGTATGGACCAATGAAAGTGATTACATTGTTCTTTATTAACAAATAAAGAGAGTTTAGTTAAGTGTAGACAAACACAGAATTTGTCTGTTTGGCCTTATACAATAATTTAGAGTAGACAGACACGGAATTCGTGTGTTTGGTCTCATACAGTAATTCAGCGTAGACAAACACAGAATTTGTCTGTTTGGCCTTATACAGTAATTCAGAGTTGTAGACACACACATAATTTGTTTGTTTGGCCTTATACAATAAGTCAGAGTTGTAGACAAACATAGAATTTGTTTGTTTGGCCTTATACAATAATTCAGAGTAGACAAACACAGAATTTGTCTGTTTGGCCTTATACAAAGTACTGGTACAGCTATAAACAGCACAGCTCCAGGTAAGCTTTCATGTAGCCTTGCTGCTGTGCTGGCCACCATTCATCAATTACCTTTCTTTTTTATACGTCATGTTCTGTAAAAGTACTTCAGTATTCTTCTTATAATTGTTCGCTTGTCACGGAAAAACGTGTTCAAATGAACATGTGAGCCAAAAACTTTTTTTTATACTTTAACACTGTAAATAAAACTGTCAGCAAAATTCTTGGAACTGACGCATGCAGATATCAGCATTTTTGTTGATTTTAATGTACTGTTATAGCTAGGAAAATACCAAATATGATACTTGCGTGATGAATTTGACCTGATTTATATTTACGTAAGAGTACATATTATGGTGAAAGTGTGTAGAACATGAAACTTAATGGGATTGAACTGATATTGAGAGCTGGTAATTCCTTGTTACATAATGTAATCCGTTTTCTTATAATTTTTGTTTTTAATTAATTACAGGGTGTGAAGTGTCCACTGTAAAATGGATTGGAGCTTTACTATTTCTTCTGGAGGGAGAAGATGGTGGCCCAGATATACCTGTCTCCCATGACAAGTAAGTGTTAATGGTGGACAGGCAGTGTAATACTGATTGACACACTGTCACATAATTTACTGTGGGAAGTCCCCCAGGGATGTAAGGGGGGACAGGATGTTACTACGGGGAAAGTCCCCCAGGGATGTAAGGGGGACAGGATGTTACTACGGGGAAAATCTCCCAGGGATGTAAGGGGAACAGGATGTTAATACGGTGGAAAGTCCCCCAGGGATGTAAGGGGGACAGGATGTTAATACGGTGGAAAGTCTCCCAGAGATGTAAGGGGGACAGGATGTTACTACAGGGAAAGTCTTCCAGGGATGTGAAGGGGGACAGGATGTTACTACGGGGAAGTCTCCCAGGGATGTAAGGGGGACAGGATGTTACTACGGGGAAGTCTCCCAGGGATGTAAGGGGGACACGATGTTACTATGGGGAAAGTCTCCCAGGGATGTAAGGGGGACAGGATGTTACTACGGGGAAGTCTCCCAGGGATGTAAGGGGGACAGGATGTTACTACGGGGAAGTCTCCCAGGGATGTAAGGGGGACACGATGTTACTATGGGGAAAGTCTCCGGGGATGTAAGGGGGACAGGATGTTACTACGGGGAAGTCTCCCAGGGATGTAAGGGGGACAGGATGTTACTATGGGGAAAGTCTCCGGGGATGTAAGGGGGACAGGATGTTACTATGGGGAAAGTCTCCCAGGGATGTAAGGGGAACAGGATGTTAATACGGGGAAAGTCTCCGGGGGATGTAAGGGGGACAGGATGTTACTACGGTGGAAAGTCTCCAAGGGATGCAAAGGGGGACAGGATGTTACTACGGTGGAAAGTCTCCAAGGGATGTAAGGGGGACAGGATGTTACTACGGTGGAAAGTCTCCAAGGGATGTAAGGGGGACAGGATGTTACTACGGTGGAAAGTCTCCAAGGGATGTAAGGGGGACAGGATTTTACTACGGGGAAAGGCTCCGGGGATGTAAGGGGGACAGGATGTTACTACGGGGAAAGTCTCCAAGGGATGTAAGGGGGACAGGATGTTACTACGGAGAAAGTCTCCCAGGGATGTAAGGGGGACAGGATGTTAATACGGTGGAAAGTCTCCCAGAGATGTAAGGGGGACAGGATGTTAATACGGTGGAAAGTCTCCCAGAGATGTAAGGGGGACAGGATGTTACTACGGGGAAAGTCTCCGGGGATGTAAGGGGGACAGGATGTTACTACGGGGAAGTCTCCCAGGGATGTTAGGGGACAGGATGTTACTACAGGGAAAGTCTCCGGGGATGTAAGGGGGACAGGATGTTACTACGGGGAAAGTCTCCGGGGATGTAAGGGGGACAGGATGTTACTACGGGGAAAGTCCGGGGATGTAAGGGGGACAGGATGTTACTACGAGGAAAGTCTCCGAGGATGTAAGGGGGACAGGTTAGATACAAGTAAACCAGATCATCTTATCTGATTGAAAGCTTCCCTGATGATTGTCACTGGTAGATCATGTATTCGGATCAGGGGCTATCTGGTCTGTACTTTGAAAAGCATTAGGTTGTTTCTACACAGGCAATATGTATTAACTTGAGCTGCACATGCAAAGTGGTACAAAAATTTATTTTATAAGAACATTTTTTATTTGAAGATTTTTTCACATGAACACCACGTGAAGAGACATTGGTTGCATAGCTGTTCAGGGCTCAGTAGAAAGGTTTGCTTTTGTAAGGTTTGTTTTTCAAATCTTATTGACAAGTCATATAAGGATTTACCAGACTTTTGTTGTTGAAGAAAGCAGAAATACCCAGAAAAACACCAATCTTCAGTCAGTACGGGCAGTGCCAGTGATTGTTGACAGAGAAGTGGGGCAACAGAAAGGGCGTGGTTGATGGAGGGATTTCAGGGGAGAACTTTGGGGGACAGAAAGGACAATATGAGGGGCTTGGATGATTGAGGGGTTTCAGGAGAGAACTTTGGGGGACAAGAAGGGTTTATATGAGGGATGTGGTTGATTGAGGGGTTTCAGGAGAGAACTTTGAGGGACAGGAAGGACAATATGAGGGGAGAGGTTGATGCAGAGATTTCAGGGGAGAACTTTGGGGGACAGGAAGGGCAATATGAGGGGCAAGGTTGATGGAGGGATTTCAGGGGAGAATTTTGGGGGACAGAAAAGGCAATATGCAGGGTGTGGTTGACGGGGGGGGGGGGGGGGGATTTCAGAGAGAACTTCGGGGGGGGGGGGGGGGCAGGAAGGGCAATATGAGGGGCTTGGTTGATTGAGGGGTTTCAGGGGAGAAGTCTGGGGGACAGGAAGGACAATATGAGGGATGTGGTTGATTGAGGGGTCTCAGGAGAGAAGGGTTTATATGAGGGGCTTGCTTTAGTAACAAGAGAGAGATGTCCAGGCTCAAATTGGTAGAGGGAGAGATAGAGAGGTTTGGATGACAGGAATTCTAGGTTGATTGATGAAGGGGGCTTGGCTAATGGAGGGACTGCGAAAGAAAGATTGGTTATGTCCACATTAGTTGGCAGGGAAATGGTGTTGTTTTGACTAAAGATTATGAAATATTTATCAAAATCAACTTGTGGCGAACCCTTGAAAGTATCGGTGTAATTGTGCTGGTGTCATAGGATAGGCGACACTCCCTGACATAGAAAGCAGGACGTGCGGTCTGTGCTGCACCAGAGACATACACAGGACCCTGATGTATGGGAAGTCCCTAAACTTCCCTCCGTCTATCTCGTAACTTACGCAGGTTTCTGTCACCTGAAGGAGAACATCTCGGGAGACATGTACAGATCACTTACATCCAGTGGGGACTGTGAGATAGTGCTGTAACAAGGCCAGTTCATTCATCATGGCCCTGGAATTCACTTGTAAATCTGGAGGTTTTTTCATTCAAATCCAAATGATAGGGTTTCCTCACTTATCTTCTTTTATTTCTATCTAATGTTGGGGATTTTTGTTTGGTATTTTACATGCACTGTAACATACAGTTTAACTGAATTGCTATCTTCGTGCCCTGAAGAATTGAAAATCAGGTTACATGTAGTAGACAAATTTCATTGTTGTTTGAAAGGGTTGAATTTCATATCCCCCCCCCCTCGTTTGAAGGATGAGGTACAGATATATCCTCTTTGCATATGATAATGCTCACTTATATTCATAAAACTGTAAAAATTGACCACAAAGAATTGGCCATCAGTGCAGCAATCTATGAACATAGAATGGTAGTTTTCTTGTCTGATAGATCATACAATAAACAATAAGGACAGTTTATAATTGTTGAGAACAGGTGATCTAGAACTTCACCGTAAGGCATGAAATATAACAACAAAACTGGGGCAATAGTGGGCGATTCTCTGTTGATGAATCTGTATCACAGACAAGCTTGTCACCAAAGTGATGTGATTGGAGACAAATGGTGTGCGTGTTATAAAAGATGGATGTGATATCTTCAGATTTATCTGGTTAACAGCAAGTGACCAGAAGACAAATACATGCCAGGAGGAGTTGTCACACACACCACTGGTTAGATCTGTCTGCTCGCATTAATCCTACCTCAGGAACAGCCATCTCTGTCAGGGCCACGGAGATCTCTTCTTCACTCTCAGCTATATACATGTCTGTTCTATTCTCCCTTCGTCCATGGTCAATCCGTCGTCTGTCCATCCATAAGCAGTTATCATGACCGTTATTTCTTGATAATTGCTGGATGGATCCTTTTCTAATTTCATAGCAGGCTGCCCTTTGTCTCTAGTTTTGTAGTTTTCCAGTTTTGAAGCTGATCTGAAAAACAACATGACCAACAGTGGCCATCTTAGATTTTGACAATATTAGTTTGTGATTGCTATTGTGCTGGGCTGGATGGATCTTTCTTAAATGTCATATGCCATATGCAGGTTGCCCTTGGTCCTTAATTTTGACCTATGTTTGGACTGATCTAAAAAACAATATGCGGCTATCTTGGATTTCGTTGGGTTTCATTATCATTGTTTCTTGACAAGTCTTAGATGCATCATGGATCCTTCTCAAATTTCATAATACATTATGCAGTTTCCACTATTTCTGAAGAGGGATTCTCAAATCTATTATCACTTTGAGATTAAGTATGTTATAAGAGAAGGGGGGGGGGGGTAAAATATCTGAAAAATCACCAATGGTAGCTAGTGCCAGGACCCCGCTGGGATCTCTTTATTTCTGTAAATATCATTATATTCATTATGAAGGTTATAGAAAGATAATGTCATAGATCATAAAAGTTATCGAGTGCATATTGTTTTCCTTGTGATGCGAGTTCCCATAAAAATTAGTTAGGAAGCAACTGCGCATAAGTTTTCCTCTTACATTTCCCAAGTAAATCCTTGTAGATGGGGGAACCTAGGGTGGGTGCAGCATCCATTATAAGTCCTCCTGGGTCTTAACTTCTAACAACTGTTAGTGAATCACACTTTGGTAAGTAGTATATGCTGGGGTGGAGGATTATCAGATTTGTATTGCTGAAACTGACCTTGAAAACACTATTCATACGTTTACTGCAAATCCATACAGAAGCATTTCTAGAAAAACTTGAGTTGATATTTCAGTGAAATATTGGTCAGCATCATTATGAAGCTTTTCCTCCTGCCTCTCTGAATTTTGCTTACCCTGACTAAAAGGGAATATCTATGATAGATTAAAAATAACTAAAACTTAAATATGAAATCGGAAAAATGCTACTCAATCCTAATATGAATTCTATGAAGAAAAAGTGGAAAACATAGATGTGACATTGGAGAGCTAGTAAAGTTATCAGGGTAATAAGCTTACTTTATACTTGTGCTTCTACTCCATTAATAACAAAGATATCAAAAACATCAAATATTTAATGTATAAACCAAATGTGCACTTTTAGACTGTTTCAAATATTGTTAAGTAGGTGGTAAGTAGATCAAGTTAACAATTATGCCTCATCGCCTTAGGTAAGCGTGATGTCCTGTAAGGTACATCCACTACCTACATGTACTTCTACAAATTGTCATTCGGTAGTAGACCAGATTATTCATCCTATGTCAGGAACAAAACTAGAAAAGGAATTCTGCTTTTTCAAAAACAAACTGTAAAATCTTTCAAAACCTTAAAATGTTTTTTCTTAATTTGTTTCAAGAAACCATCAGACTATTGGACTAGTCTCTGCCTTTCTGTGGTGCAAACTGATAAATATTGCAGTCACATATTGATTCAAAATCTATTAAAAGATTTTAAATGTTTGCAGGACGTTCTGTAATTGTCGCCTGTTGGCACCATCAATCATATTTGAGTGGAGAACTTTATAACGGTCAGATTTCAATACAGAATGTCACTTGTCAGGTTATTAAGGTTGTGCCTGCTGCACAAAAGTGCAATTGTGGATTCGGGTTGTAAGCAAGGTTAAATGTTGAAGACACCATTTGATACCTGAGAAAGATGTATGGTTTCCCCTACAGTACGTAACACTTTGTTTTCTCTGGGAGTCTAGGAGGGGGGTCTGGGAGGGAGGCATCTGTGTCAGCAATGAGTTTAATGCTGCATTTGATAAATCTGATATGTAATGTAATCCATCACTCGCCTTTTTGTATGTAAAGATTTAGAAATGTCGTCAGATGGCATGCAGAGATACTATAATATATTCACTCCCTTAATTTCCTAGATTTGTATGTAGAGATGATAGTGTATTATTCTCTATCTCTATATACATTTTACTGGATTTTTGTGGTTATTCTATCATTCTGTTTACCAGACAGATGCATACATATACTCTACCACACAAGATTAGAGATAAAAGGACAGATACTAACAGCCATTTCTCCTATCTCTGACACGGCTATCGTATGATTTAATATTCATGCACAGACAAAACTTTTGAAAAAATATGAATTTAAATTAGGTTTTAAATCATAATTCTGACATGGTAGAATGACCTGTGATCTGTGGAGGTCAAACATGATGACCTTTTTGTGGTGGTGACACATGAGAACTTCAGGAGGTTTAGTAAAAAGATCAGTCGTGCTGTTAAGCTTATCTGTGTGTTAGAAATAGATAGTTGGTCACCAGGCTAAATAAAAAAAAAATTGATAGAAACCATGCTTCAGGAGTGATGAAACCATGCTTTGGGAGTGGTAGAAACCATACTTCAGGAGTGGTAGAAACCATGCTTCAGGAGTGGTAGAAACCATACTTCAGGAGTGGTAGAAACCATGCTGCAGAAGTGGTAGACACCATGCTTCAGTAGTGGTAAAAACCATACTTCAGTAGTAGTAGAAACCATGCTTCAGGAGTGGTAGAAACCATGCTGCAGGAGTGGTAGAAACCATGCTTCAGTAGTGGTAGAAACCATACTTCAGGAGTGGTAGAAACCATGCTGCAGGAGTGGTAGAAACCATACTTCAGGAGTGGTAGAAACCATACTTCAGGAGTGGTAGAAACCATACTTCAGGAGTGGTAGAAACCATACTTCAGGAGTGGTAGAAACCATACTTCAGGAGTGGTAGAAACCATGCTGCAGGAGTGGTAGAAACCATGCTGCAGAAGTGGTAGAAACCATGCTTCAGTAGTGGTAGAAACCATGCTTCAGTAGTGGTAAAAACCATACTTCAGTAGTAGTAGAAACCATGCTTCAGGAGTGGTAGAAACCATGCTGCAGGAGTGGTAGAAACCATGCTTCAGTAGTGGTAGAAACCATACTTCAGGAGTGGTAGAAACCATGCTGCAGGAGTGGTAGAAACCATACTTCAGGAGTGGTAGAAACCATACTTCAGGAGTGGTAGAAACCATACTTCAGGAGTGGTAGAAACCATACTTCAGGAGTGGTAGAAACCATGCTGCAGGAGTGGTAGAAACCATACTTCAGGAGTGGTAGAAACCATGCTGCAGGAGTGGTAGAAACTATACTTCAGGAGTGGTAGAAACCATGATTCAGAATTGGTAGAAACCACTCCTGAAGTAGGGTTTCTACCACTCCTGAAGTATGGTTTCTACCACTCCTGAAGTATGGTTTCTACCACTCCTGAAACCATACTTCAGGAGTGGTAGAAACCATACTTCAGGAGTGGTAGAAACCCTACTTGTAAACAACACGAGACAAGCCTCTCATCTAATTGTCTAAACAGGTCCAACTCCTTGTAAACAACACCCGAGACAAGCCTCTCATCTAATTGTCTAAACAGGTCCAACTCCTTGTAAACAACACACGAGACAAGCCTCTCGTCTTATTGTCTAAACAGGTCCAACTCCTCTCGTCTTGTGAACAACACACGAGACAAGCCTCTCGTCTTATTGTCTAAACAGGTCCAACTTCTTGTGAACAACACACGAGACAAACCTCTCGTCTTATTGTCTGAATATCCCCAGCAAGAATGCCTCCAGAACATTATCAACACAAGCTGACTTTTCCAACTTTTGAATTTGAAGAGTTCAAATGAGTCTACAGAGGTGAATGGGTTAAGTGCTTATTAACCTATACTCAGTCATTTGGTGGAGTTAATGCTGGAATATGATTCCATAATAAAATATTCAGGAGTATAGAGAAGGAAGACTTTGGTTACCCAGGATAATGGCCTTCACTTGCATTGAGAAGCAGAGGTATAGAGAGATACTTTGTGCACAATATCAGTTATGACCTTTCCAGCTCCCATGAATCTGATAAAAAATACGTTTTGGAGGACGATGGACACTTATAAGAGGCCAAGGAGGGATGGTTACCACAGCTTCAGATTATTTTTCATTTTACAAAAGCGTACAAATAAACCATTTGTTGCACTATTGCCCCCCCACCCCCTTACTCCCTGATGATGTGATATACCCGAGAATTTTGGTTCACAAACTAATTATGGTTACCCCTTGTGGCTATAACCCTGAGAACCAAAGATTCCTTACTCTAACCAGCACGTTGGCAGAATGATAAACCGCAGTCTCTTCGGTACTTAGGTAGATGCCTGTGATTAACTAGTTCATTTACCAGTGTCACTGCTCCAGTGACAAGTTATTAAAAACCTGCCTGGCATGGCATTATTTTGAGGTAAATACATGTATATACAGAAAATTAATTTGTATTGGTAATGGTCTTTGTCTGTCAGGAAGATTTAAGTGATAGTTAACTGGGTTCTGGTGTTGACCCATGCTGTCAAAGCTGGCAGCCGGTAATTAGGGAGGATGAGTATACCTGTATAAAGGTGCATACAGGTAGGCTAAACAGGTAACAATACCTCAGCTGCAAACTGCTACTGTCACAGCCACACATATAGGTAACATGTCTCACATTTAGCTGATGTAGCGCTTTCAAGATGTAACGTTGGTTATACTGCTTACTTTTTACCTGTTACAAATCTGGTTGTTTTTTTAATGTTGGTTAAAAAAAAACACAGATTTGTAACAGGTAAAAAGTAAGCAGTTTCTGTAGACTTGTTTCTGTTACCTGTGTAATAGGAAAAGAAATGAGGTGGCCTGACAAGAGTTCAAGCACCTCCTGATCTCTACCTGCAGTCTTTGATGGTCGACCAAGTCCATTGCTGTTATTATTCCACTTTGCCAAGTTTTTATCCAGAGGACACAAGCAGCTGACACAACTATTTACAACCTAAGTTCGGGTATTCCCTTGCTAAGCATACTGATGATGTTTTAAAAAAAAAGGGGGGGTTAGTAAGCTCGCCAATTTTGTTACAAGAGGAACATAAAATGTAATGGCCAGGGTACAAACCCCAAAGCATCCTAAAACTAGACGAACACTCTACCAACTGAGCTATGTAACTGCAGTCAACCAATCAAGTTCTTTTACACCTGACTAAGGCTGTGTTTATTCAACTAGACATGTACAATTATTTTTATTTCATTTTATATTTATCAACACACTTACTTACTGCAATAGGATTAAGAAGTGCCGTCGCTGAGACTCCAACATACAACCATTGTCTGCCCAGTTTGATGCTCTACCAACTGATGATGAGCATGAGCTAAAGGCAAATTCCCTTCAGCTCATGCTTGTAAGGCAACCTAATCAATGCATATATTTTTACACTCACCACCTGTAAATCTTCCTTGTATTCTGATAAAGCTTACCATGAAAATGTACCATAGTAAGCCTCTGATATCAAGCACATCTTTAAGTAGCAATGTTAAACATTTGTGGCCAACATCCTTGATAAACCAAACTTTTTCTGACATCTTAATTACTTCAAGGACATGCTGTAGTATCCAACATGGTATGATAACCTCTAAAATGATTGTTTATACATTCAGAACTGTAGATAGGGGATATAAAGAGCAGGTTGTTTATCCTTCCGTACTGTCCATCATTCTGTCTAGCCAGAATCTTGATCAGACAAGGCATACAGACCAGAGTTGTCTGTAGTCACTTTTCTGTCAGGTTGAGAATAAGCCAACCATTTTCTCTCACAGCTTACATTGGAATTTTGTACATTTTAACAGATATATAATGATGAAACTTTGAAGTTCATTTGTCATTATTTGTATGGCTACTGTTTTGCTATATATTCTTACTATATAGTTAATTTTGGCAATCTGTTGTTTCTATCTTTCAAGGTACATTTTGGAGATCTTTTTAAGATTTTAAATGTAAATATTCCTTGTATAAAGAAAGTGTTTGTTGATTATTTTAGGTCATATGGGCAAAGCTCATGATGACCTATTGTCATCATGTTTAGGTTTTTGTCGTACGGTGTCAACTTTTCACATTTTCAACATCTTCTCAAGAACTACTGGATGGTTTTCAACCAAACTTGACAGGAAGCATCTCCATGAGAAGCCCGTTCAAGTTATCATACACAAATTGATGTAAAGGACCCTGGTATACCCAGCAGTAAAAACATTTCATTAAATTCTACCTCAAAAGGGATATTATGTTGTCAATCAAGTAGATAACAGAAAAGAAAAGCTAACTTGCATAAAACTAATGAAGATCATCATATCAAGGAAAAATGAATTGGTCTCTAAATGGGTTAAAAAACATCCAGTATGAAACAAAACGACGGACACATCTTGATAAATAGAATAGACCTTGACAAACATGAGCATGACTTACAAATTGTGTGATGGTGGTCACAAGAAACCCTCTGGGACCTCTTGTTATTTTAATGGTATAAGACCCTCTGGGATCTCTTGTTATTTTAATGGTATAAGACCCTGTCAAATTGTGTGATGGTGGTCACCAGGAACCCTCTGGGATCCCTTGTTATTTTAATGGTATAAGACCCTGTCAACTGGAAGCTGTTTGAGGGGATAATAAAGGTGTATGATAGCAACCAAACAAAAAGTAAACAACATCCATAGTGGGTTACAAAAACACATTTTATGTAAATAAAGAAAAAACACCATGGGAATTGGGTGGAGTTGTCTTTGCTTACAAAAGATGCTAATTTTAGTGACATTATTACGTTTAGATGAAATGGATTGTTTTAACCTTTGTGCAGAAGTGCAATTACCTTATGTAAATGTGGGTCCTGATAATCCTACACGGTGTTGATGTAGTAATCGGAGAGACGTTCAGCACTAGAGTGAAGGACATTAACAAAGACACACCTATAAAACCTGATGTGGCACTCACATGTCATCACCAGCGTTCCTTAGCTACCTGTTATTCTTTTTTTACAATTTAATAAGCCTTGCTAATCTTGTATTTTAATCGTAAACACATTCAGATTCTCACCGTTTGACATTCCGCCCATATTTTCTTACCATCTGTGCGTATTTGAGTTCATAAGAATCTTAATTCATAAGAATTAATATGGCCGATTTAAATTTTATTAATTTTTCGAAATAAATATGTATTAATTTTTAACAAGATTAGTCAATATAATTTTACCATAATTTCTTGGTCATTTACAAAAACCAGAAAAATTGATGATAGAAAAAGTAAAGCAAATTCATTTGTTGAAAATATTCAAATTCTGAAATCCAAAATCAGTAAGTTCCTTCCAAAATAAGGAGAGTTGATTGGTATAAAGTCTTGAGTCTATAAATTACTTCTACACTAGGAGCTAAGGGTGACAGAGGGCTGAATAAAACAGGAGAGCTAAAACAGGGGGAGATAACTGTTTATAGCAATATAGTGGATTACCATTAGAATGGGGAGGTAACTAGAGCACCGTTAGTTTGGCGGAATGGGAGGGCACATTATTAACGACAAACACTGACCCTGAAAGCTAGTTTTGTGGGAAGATGGCTTCACTTCACCCCAAGTTCACGGCTTGTGTGTCACCTACAGTGTAACAATACCAACTTTAACAATGGAGAGAATAGAACTAACAGCAGGCTTAATTTATTCTGGCATTAGAAAAAAAAAACATATAAAAAAGCTGTACCTGATGATTTTCATGCTGATAAAAACTTCAGTACATAAATCAGGTTGGTAGATGTTATATATGGTACAGTATCAGTGACAAGGTCAAATTATCAACTACTTCGCCATCTTGTTAATATCTCATGAACTCTTGTGTGAAGTGCAGCTTGACAGCTAAAATTGTTTGTAAAAAATGGAACTAGAAGATGTTAAACTATTAATTTTACAATGTGTTGTACCATACTTGCATGAAATCATGTATTTGTATCCATAAGCCCATTTCATACACAGCTTTTAAAAACTATAAAAAAACTATCAATTTAAGATACAAAGTTTAGACTTGTTAATGGTCGCTTTTGAGAATTAAGAACGTACCTAATAAAAAACAACTGCAAACTTTTCAGCAAGAGTAATATCAACTTGATTTATTTTACAACAATAATGAAACAAGTTATTCAACTAATATAAATCACTCCTGTTGGTCCGAATGCTTAGCGCATGTGAGGTCAGTATTATTGGAGGAAACCAGAGTACCTGTGACCCCATTACCTTTTCACATCCAGCCGGTGAATTGAACCCCTGCCACTTAGTGAAAGGCAATTGCAAGTGTGCCATCCACTGCACCACTCGCCCACCCCCAGTCAGCACTGAACACCCTTCCAAATGAAAATCTTTTGTGGCCGGTCTGTATGAACAAACCACTAATATTTCTTCATACCTTTAGAGGAATATAGGGGTAGCCTTTTGTAAATTGCAGCAATGTTGACATATATCACATGCAATGGTAAGAGACATCTTAAATTCACTCTCTTCACTATATCTGAGGTAATGGATGTGACATTAATTTTAGTGTAAAACTATTAAAGAAATAACAAGTTATAGTGATAACATGGCATTTTATCTGATACTGTCACGCTTTCGCCCATTTTTTGACTGTGGTCATCAACTGGTCTTGTTTTAGATGAGGATTAAGATCTCGCCACCAGGCACCTGACAAGACTACACCCCTCAAGGTGTTATTTAAGTTACCTTCTATATTGTTTATGAAGACAAGTCTCAAAAAGAAACTCAATATAAAAGTGGAAACTTAATATGAAGGCTCTGTATGTTCTGGGTAAATAAACAGCGCTACAACGGCAATCAAACAGCAATTTGTTGGCGTGTGCGGATGGCCAACGAGATGATGACGGGATTGTACATCATAACAAGGTATCTGGAGTGTCTTAGCTGTCTTAATAGAAACATAAATTGTTCACTAACTCTTGATTTACACCGCGCTCCGTCATATTGGAGCCCAAATTGTTTATAATCCAAAGCTCTCTGGTGTTAGTAGCTGCCTAAATTGAGCGGAGAACTCTCGTAGCCAGCAGTTTGCTGGCTGTGATGATTGCGTCCAGCCACAGAGGCCTTCATTGCTGCTTGTTCTTGTCTTGTTAAAGGGCAGGATGTAATTTTCTACCGGTGCCTTATCCATCATCGCAGTTCGATGGAGGTCTGATTCCATTAGGAGCCCCCCATCAACCAATCAGCTGAAACCTTCCAGCTTAATTAGGTAGAATTACATTCAATAACACATAGACAAATTCTCTAAACTGTACTGAGGCCCCTATGTTGGTCATGTTTCTTTATTTTTATAAGATCAGGGTTTCGTAGGGAATGCTCTGCTACAAGCTGTTGCCAGTCCTTGTTTTCCATAATTAGCGCAATAAATTTAATTATGTGTATAGCAAGAAGTTTTTCTCTTGCTGAAAATCCAATTATGGATTCCTCGACGCTTTACTCCTTAGCAGCCGTTGCTTGTTTGTCATTGTAAGCAGTTATACTTTATAAATAGTCTTTGGCTCGAGTGAAATTCTCTTCATAATAATACATGATAAGAATAATTTGATGTCCTTATATACCAATTTATCACAATCTAGGTTATAGGTTGTCTTAAAGCAGAACACAAATAACTATCCTTGGTTATATATAGCGCATTTCCAACCAGTGAGCCAATACCTTTCTCAACTCTCTAGGGAGCATAAAACTGGTGCTGTCATTTCAGCACTCACAGCTAGCATTCCACATTTCTTTGTTTGACTTTGCATTTAAATTTGCATGACTTAGGTAAACTGGTGCCGTGCCTTGGTAAACTGGTACCATGCCTTACTGGACTGGTATCCTGCCTTGCTGGACTGGTACCATGCCTTGCTGGACTGGTATCTTGCCTTGGTAAACTGGTACAATGCCTTACTGGACTGGTACCATGCCTTGCTGGACTGGTATCTTGCCTTGCTGGACTGGTATCTTGCCTTGCTGGACTGGTATCTTGCCTTGCTGGACTGGTACCATGCCTTACTGAACTGGTATCTTGCCTTGGTAAACTGGTACCTTGCCTTGCTGGACTGGTACCATGCCTTGCTGGACTGGTATCTTGCCTTGGTAAACTGGTACAATGCCTTACTGGACTGGTACCATGCCTTGCTGGACTGGTATCTTGCCTTGCTGGACTGGTATCTTGCCTTACTGGACTGGTACCATGCCTTACTGGACTGGTACCATGCCTTACTGGACTGGTATCTTGCCTTACTGGACTGGTATCTTGCCTTACTGGACTGGTACCATGCCTTACTGGACTGGTACCATGCCTTACTGGACTGGTATCTTGCCTTACTGGACTGGTACCATGCCTTACTGGACTGGTACCATGCCTTACTGGACTGGTATCTTGCCTTGCTGGACTGGTATCTTGCCTTGCTGGACTGGTACCATGCCTTACTGGACTAGTACCTTGCCTTACTGGACTGGTACCTTGCCTTGCTGGACTGGTACCATGCCTTACTGGATTGGTACCATGCCTTACTGGACTGGTACCATGCCTTACTGGACTGGTATCTTGCCTTACTGGACTGGTATCTTGCCTTGCTGGACTGGTACCATGCCTTACTGGACTGGTACCTTGCCTTACTGGACTGGTACCATGCCTTACTGGACTGGTACCATGCCTTACTGGACTGGTACCATGCCTTGCTGGACTGGTACCATGCCTTACTGGACTGGTACCTTGCCTTACTGGACTGGTACCATGCCTTACTGGACTGGTACCATGCCTTACTGGACTGGTACCTTGCCTTACTGGACTGGTACCTTGCCTTACTGGACTGGTACCTTGCCTTACTGGACTGGTACCTTGCCTTGCTGGACTGGTATCTTGCCTTACTGGACTGGTACCATGCCTTGCTGGACTGGTACCTTGCCTTGCTGGACTGGTATCTTGCCTTACTGGACTAGTACCATGCCTTACTGGACTGGTACCTTGCCTTACTGGACTGGTACCTTGCCTTACTGGACTGGTACCATGCCTTTCTGGACTGGTACCTTGCCTTACTGGACTGGTACCTTGCCTTACTGGACTGGTACCATGCCTTACTGGACTGGTACCATGCCTTACTGGACTGGTACCATGCCTTACTGGACTGGTACCTTGCCTTGCTGGACTGGAACCTTGCCTTGCTGGACTGGTATCTTGCCTTGCTGGACTGGTACCTTGCCTTACTGGACTGGTATCTTGCCTTGCTGAACTGGTACCATGCCTTACTGGACTGGTACCTTGCCTTACTGGACTGGTACCATGCCTTGGTAAACTGGTATCTTGCCTTACTGGCCTGGTATCTTGCCTTACTGGACTGGTACCATGCCTTACTGGACTGGTACCATGCCTTACTGGACTAGTACCATGCCTTACTGGACTGGTACTATGCCTTACTGGACTGCTATCTTGCCTTACTGGACTGGTACCATGCCTTACTGGACTGGTATCTTGCCTTGCTGGACTGGTACCATGCCTTACTGGACTGGTACCATGCCTTACTGGACTGGTACCATGCCTTACTGGACTGGTACCTTGCCTTACTGGACTGGTACCATGCCTTACTGGACTGGTACCTTGCCTTACTGGACTGGTACCATGCCTTACTGGACTGGTACCATGCCTTACTGGACTGGTACCATGCCTTACTGGACTGGTACCATGCCTTACTGGACTGGTATCTTGCCTTGCTGGACTGGTATCTTGCCTTGCTGGACTGGTACCATGCCTTACTGGACTGGTACCATGCCTTACTGGACTGGTACCATGCCTTACTGGACTGGTACCATGCCTTACTGGACTGGTACCATGCCTTACTGGACTGGTACCATGCCTTACTGGACTAGTACCATGCCTTACTGGACTGGTATCTTGCCTTGCTGGACTGGTATCTTGCCTTGCTGGACTGGTACCATGCCTTACTGGACTGGTACCTTGCCTTACTGAACTGGTACCATGCCTTACTGAACTGGTACCATGCCTTGCTGGACTGGTACCATGCCTTACTGGAATGGTACCATGCCTTACTGGAATGGTACCATGCCTTACTGGACTGGTACCATGCCTTACTGGACTGGTACCTTGCCTTACTGGACTGGTACCTTGCCTTACTGGACTGGTACCTTGCCTTACTGGACTGGTACCTTGCCTTGCTGGACTGGTATCTTGCCTTACTGGACTGGTACCTTGCCTTACTGGACTGGTACCATGCCTTGCTGGACTGGTATCTTGCCTTGCTGGACTGGTATCTTGCCTTACTGGACTGGTATCTTGCCTTACTGGACTGGTACCATGCCTTACTGGACTGGTACCATGCCTTACTGGACTGGTACCTTGCCTTACTGGACTGGTATCTTGCCTTACTGGACTGGTACCATGCCTTTCTGGACTGGTACCTTGCCTTACTGGACTGGTATATTGCCTTACTGGACTGGTACCATGCCTTACTGGACTGGTACCATACCTTACTGGACTGGTACCATGCCTTACTGGACTGGTACCTTGCCTTGCTGGACTGGTACCTTGCCTTACTGGACTGGTATCTTGCCTTGCTGGACTGGTACCTTGCCTTACTGGACTGGTATCTTGCCTTGCTGAACTGGTACCATGCCTTACTGGACTGGTACCTTGCCTTACTGGACTGGTACCATGCCTTGGTAAACTGGTATCTTGCCTTACTGGCCTGGTATCTTGCCTTACTGGACTGGAACCATGCCTTACTGGACTGGTACCATGCCTTATTGGACTGGTACCATGCCTTACTGGACTGCTATCTTGCCTTACTGGACTGGTACCATGCCTTACTGGACTGGTACCATGCCTTACTGGACTGCTATCTTGCCTTACTGGACTGGTACCATGCCTTACTGGACTGGTACCATGCCTTACTGGACTGGTATCTTGCCTTACTGGACTGGTATCTTGCCTTGCTGGACTGGTATCTTGCCTTGCTGGACTGGTATCTTGCCTTACTGGACTGGTACCTTGCCTTACTGGACTGGTACCATGCCTTACTGGACTGGTATCTTGCCTTACTGGACTGGTATCTTGCCTTGCTGGACTGGTATCTTGCCTTACTGGACTGGTACCTTGCCTTACTGGACTGGTATCTTGCCTTACTGGACTGGTACCATGCCTTACTGGACTGGTACCATGCCTTACTGGACTGGTATCTTGCCTTGCTGGACTGGTACCTTGCCTTACTGGACTGGTACCATGCCTTACTGGACTGGTACCATGCCTTACTGGACTGGTACCTTGCCTTACTGGACTGGTATCTTGCCTTGCTGGACTGGTATCTTGCCTTGCTGGACTGGTATCTTGCCTTACTGGACTGGTACCTTGCCTTACTGGACTGGTACCTTGCCTTACTGGACTGGTATCTTGCCTTACTGGACTGGTATCTTGCCTTACTGGACTGGTACCATGCCTTACTGGACTGGTACCTTGCCTTACTGGACTGGTACCTTGCCTTACTGGACTGGTATCTTGCCTTACTGGACTGGTACCATGCCTTGCTGGACTGGTATCTTGCCTTACTGGACTGGTACTTTGCCTTGCTGGACTGATATCCTGCCTTTCTGGGCTGGTACCTTGCCTTGCTGGACCTTATAATGGTCGGATACTTTACCTGCTCTGTGTGGGCTAGGAACCTGGTAACATTGACATGTACATGCATACGTCTTGCCCTTTGTGACATGCATTCAGGAGCTACTTTCTCTGCATGACCTTACATTGACATGCCCTTGGAAACATGACAAATAGTTTTTTGTGACCTTGAAACATGTTGAGCTGGTTTTTTAATGACATTGAATTCTCAGTCCAGTATGATTTTGAATAGACATTTTCTTGGCAATCTTGACATGTTGTTCCTGTTTGACCATCAAATGGCTGACCTATTCAACCTTCAAATGTCTTGACTCCTGACCTGATGACTTCATTGACGTGTTGATAGATAGAAACTTTAATCTTTGTGAATAGAAATAATGAAAACAAGACGATGTCTCTTCGTACATGTTTTTTAGCCAAAGAGAAGACATATTCCTACTTTAGATACTGGCCTGTGAGCTTACTGTGTATTGTATCTGTTGTAGACTTGTACCACTTTTAAAAACAGAACAGACTTTAACCAGTTTCTAAAAGGAAACAGACATATTTTTATAGCAACTGATATCTTGATTGTTGAAAAACTTCAAAATGTGGAAAATCTAATTAAGGACTAATGACCTGATATACTTTGACAATGATTCCTTTGTCACTGGTCTACATTAAATTATATAACTCATTATATATAGGTTTCCGAGGTAGTCATGTCCACATCTCCTATTTACTGCTATCTTTACATTTAGAAACAGTTGAGAATCAAGTCTGTGTAGCAGCAGTTAGTTTGTTATCATGATCAAATGTGACACACAATGTTATGGCCAATTTTAGTGATATGGATACTTAAATTTTGGGAGATAGAATTTATAAATTTGTGATAAGAATGTGTATTTTGTATGAGCTACTTAAATACATCAGCAATACTGCTGAATGGGGCTTAATGCATACAGAGATTGTATACAACTACTTAGATTTAATATTAAAAAAAATTGGTATGTTGTAGCTCCATCCCTTGGATTAAGATTTGTTTTACTGGCGTGGCGGGGAATCCCTCTAGATCAGGTTACATATCCTAGTGGATATAATTGTACAGATCGGTGTGATGTTATCACAGAAGCTTTCACCAAATTGGGCAATCATATCCGCTGTGTACAGGAACCTGTCAATCTGTATCTATCTGTTCCAACACCAAGGGAGATAACATTGGGTGTTATCGTA
This sequence comes from Mimachlamys varia, assembly GCA_947623455.1. Classification (NCBI taxonomy): domain Eukaryota; kingdom Metazoa; phylum Mollusca; class Bivalvia; order Pectinida; family Pectinidae; genus Mimachlamys; species Mimachlamys varia. Next base: position 8,857,658 of record OX392535.1, read on the forward strand.
AGACACCTGGGCAGCACCCCCTCCCACAACCACTAATATTGTAAGCCTCCTCTTCTGATATTCCCCATTACAGGTTGTCTGTCAGACCCTATGTGATATAATTGTAAGGAAATCGCCATAATTTCTAGATAGGATAGTGTTCCAGGCTATCATTATGGTATACCAGCCGCCTTCTGGCTCTAAACACACAAAGATGATTGTTTTCTTGAAAATACTTCAGAGATGAAATTTAATCTTTTACAGGTGGACAGATCAGTGACCGAGAGTGGTCATCCAAAGTCATCAGGTGTCAAGGTCATCACTGTCCCCCAAGTCAATAATCAGGTACTTGAGACCTCCAGTGTATGTGTCCTGGAGCCAGGATAGTGTCTGATAGAAGCCTGTTTGGTGGGTAGGTACACAAATTATACCTCAATCTAAATAGTCAACAGAGGAAAAATAAACAAAACTTTAAAATGAAAACAAAAACAAAATCTGCCTTACTATCAGTCCCGATCGATCTCTCCGTGCTAGCACTAGGACATGATTCTCACTCAAGCATCGGCCGTATATAACCTTCTATAATGTACCGTAGCTGTTAATATTGTTACCGAGGTGCAAACATGGTTTACTATTAACAAGTTACAGGATAGTGTTATTTATCCCATACAAATTACTGAAGATTCAAATGCCAAAAAAATTAGCAGTAGTTCTATTATGTTACTACTGCTGTGATTTACCCCAGATGTTGGTAGATGTCTACTTATGTTATGTACTTGCTTTATAACCAATTTGAAAGTTTGAGCAATTCCATCTTTAAACTTACTACTGAACTGTTAGCTTCTCGGACGGAGCACTGCAGACTTAGGATTTCCTTAAATCTACCAATGAAGAATTGTCTCTGTGCATTGAAATATGTAGATGGCATTGATTCAAAGAATTTTTGGTTAAAACTTAAACTAGGTTGCCTATGGTCTGTAACATTGCCTCTAAGGCTAATGCCATATCGTTTCCCCTTTTCCAAACAGAAAGTGTTTCTTCTTCAAATCTAAAATAAATTTAATGCCATAGGAAAAAATTACAAAAAAACTTCATTGAAACCAACATTTATTATGTATCATTTTACATTTTACACCTGTCTTTTCTGTTTTTATATCATAAAGTAAGTTTTAAATGTTTCCAGAAGAGTTTTACTGGTATCTTTAAGGAGGTTTGTATTAGCATAGCAATATAACAGAAATATCTGTTGTCAGCTAGCCATCTATCTGGGGAAGTTTATCATTAGCCCACCTAGTGATAGACGGGTACAGGAAGTGGTAATTCTCTAATTTACATGAATTTGAATTTCTGGTTTAGGAGGACGAGTAGTTGTGTGGCATTGATGGACTTGTTATGTCCTGTACGTACTTGTTATGTCTTGTGCGGGGTTTGACTATGAAGTCCTTGACACTTCTAGGTCAAAAGGACTGGTTCAAGGTCATAGGGCAAGGCACCACTGTTTGGTAGATGTTGGATTTCGGGTGTTCCATTTTGTTATGAAAGAAATCCTGTACAATGAAGTACTGTGACATTATGGAAGCAATGGCATTGAAGCATGACAATTAACAAGATGTTTGGTTTCTGTTTGTTTTTTAAAGAAGTTTTAGACATTTCATAGCCTATATAGATACTTTGACAGTTTTGGCTGAAATAAATAAAATATCCTGTTTGCTAAGGTATATGCTGGAAGATGAGAAAACAGAGTTGACTTGATTATTGCAATGTGCAGACTACACCGTTGATAATAGTGTTTATGATATTACAGATTCAGGATCGACTACTGCATTAGATTTAACACTGTTTAAGGAGTGTTTCAAGCTTTAGCTTTCGCCTTTTATATAGTTAGAATTATTTCATGTTTTTGTAATTAAACCTATTGTTGAAATGAAGATATAAAAATGAAATAAAAATTATTTTATGTTTTCCCAAAGAAATATAATTCCTTTTTGCTGTATTCAGGAATAAATCATTCGTGAATGTTAAAGAGGGAAAGTTTCGTTAAGTGCACTCGGTACCTGATGGAATGTCGGATGTTTGATTGCTCAGTAAAATGTGCATCGTCACTAGTTGTAACTGTTGGCAGGTCAGAGGTGCACGGCATACATGGCGCTGTGTTGAGAGACAGTTGTAACTTACTTTGGAAGGGAGCTGTTTGAACAGTTCTTAAATCACAATAGCTCCACTATTTGAATATAAACATTTCATTTTATGAGATCTGGGTCAAGATTATTTGATAGTTAGTCCTAACAATCCTGTTAGGTTTTGCAGTCTTGGGTAGAAAAAGTAGACTTATGTCAACACTTCTGGAGTCTGTAAAGATTGTATGTCTGAGGACGTTACCTACTTTCTACCAACAAGTGCCCTGTCTATAGCTTCAGTTCTGACTCAAGAACTTGTGGATTTTCATGTAACCTTCTCTCTACCAACAAGTGCCCTGTCTATAGCTTCAGTTCTGACTCAAAAACATATAGATTTTCATGTAACATACTTTCTACCAACAAGTGACCTGTCTTTGGCTTCAGTTCTAACTCAAGAACTTATAGATTCTCAGGTAATCTTCTCTCTACCAACAAGTGCCCTGGCTGTGGCTTCAGTTCTGACTCAAGAACTTGTAGATTCTCATGTAACCTACTCTCTACCAACAAGTGCCCCGTCTGTGGCTTCAGTTCTGACTCAAGAACTTGTAGATTCTCATGTAACCTACTCTCTACCAACAAGTGCCCCGTCTGTGGCTTCAGTTCTGACTCAAGAACTTGTGGATTCTCATGTAACCTACTCTCTACCAACAAGTGCCCTGTCTAGCTTCAGTTCTGACTCAAGAACTTGTGGATTATCATGTAACCTACTCTCTACCAACAAGTGCCCTGTCTAGCTTCAGTTCTGACTCAAGAATTTGTAGATTCTCATGTAACCTTCTCTACCAACAAGTGCCCTGTCTAGCTTCAGTTCTGACTCAAGAACTTGTAGATTATCATGTAACCTTCTCTCTTCCAACAAGTGCCCTGTCTAGCTTCAGTTCTGACTCAAGAACTTGTAGATTATCATGTAACCTTCTCTCTACCAACAAGTGCCCTGTCTAGCTTCAGTTCTGACTCAAGAACTTGTAGATTATCATGTAACCTTCTCTCTACCAACAAGTGCCCTGTCTAGCTTCAGTTCTGACTCAAGAACTTGTGGATTCTCAAGTAACCTACTCTCTACCAACAAGTGCCCTGTCTAGCTTCAGTTCTGACTCAAGAATTTGTAGATTCTCATGTAACCTTCTCTCTACCAACAAGTGCCCTGTCTAGCTTCAGTTCTGACACAAGAACTTGTAGATTATCATGTAACCTTCTCTCTTCCAACAAGTGCCCTGTCTAGCTTCAGTTCTGACTCAAGAACTTGTAGATTATCATGTAACCTTCTCTCTACCAACAAGTGCCCTGTCCAGCTTCAGTTCTGACTCAAGAACTTGTGGATTTTCATGTAACCTACTTTCTACCAACAAGTGCCCTGTCTAGCTTCAGTTCTGACTCAAGAACTTGTAGATTATCATGTAACCTTCTTTCTACCAACAAGTGCCCTGTCTAGCTTCAGTTCTGACTCAAGAACTTGTAGACTCTCATGTAACCTTCTCTCTACCAACAAGTGCCCTGTCTACAGCTTCAGTTCTGACTCAAGAACTTGTGGATTCTTATGTAACCTACTCTCTACCAACAAGTGCCCTGTCTAGCTTCAGTTCTGACTCAAGAACTTGTAGACTCTCATGTAACCTTCTCTCTACCAACAATTGCCCTGTCTAGCTTCAGTTCTGACTCAAGAACTTGTGGATTCTCATGTAACCTACTCTCTACCAACAAGTGCCCTGTCTAGCTTCAGTTCTGACTCAAGAATTTGTAGATTCTCATGGAACCTTCTCTCTACCAACAAGTGCCCTGTCTTGAGCTTTAGTTCTGACTCAAGAACTTGTAGATTATCATGTAACCTTCTCTCTACCAACAAGTGCCCTGTCTAGCTTCAGTTCTGACTCAAGAACTTGTAGATTATCATGTAACCTTCTCTCTACCAACAAGTGCCCTGTCTAGCTTCAGTTCTGACTCAAGAACTTGTGGATTTTCATGTAACCTACTTTCTACCAACAAGTGCCCTGTCTAGCTTCAGTTCTGACTCAAAAACATGTAGCTTCTCATGTAACCTTCTCTCTACCAACAAGTGCCCTGTCTATAGCTTCAGTTCTGACTCAAGAGCTTGTTGATTATCAGGTAACCTACTCTCTACCAACAAGTGCCCTGTCTGTGGCTTCAGTTCTGACTCAAGAACTTGTAGACTCTCATATAACCTTCTCTCTACCAACAAGTGCCCTGTCTACAGCTTCAGTTCTGACTCAAGAACTTGTGGATTCTTATGTAACCTACTCTCTACCAACAAGTGCCCTGTCTAGCTTCAGTTCTGACTCAAGAACTTGTAGACTCTCATGTAACCTTCTCTCTACCAACAAGTGCCCTGTCTGTGGCTTCAGTTCTGACTCAAGAACTTGTAGATTCTCAGGTAACCTTCTCTCTACCAACAAGTGCCCTGGCTTTGGCTTCAGTTCTGACTCAAGAACTTGTGAATTTTCTGGTAACCTTGTAGATTCTCATATAACCTTCTCTCTACCAACAATTGCCCTGTCTATATCTTTAGTTCTGACTCAAAAACTTGTGGATTTTAAGGTAACCTCCTTTCCTCCAATAAGTGCCTGTTTTTAGCTTTATTTTTGGCATGAGAATAAGTGGATTTAGAGGATATCTACTTTCTATAAGCATGCCCATGTGAGTTTCGAAATTCCTGAGCAGTCAAATCTTCTTAAATCAAATTTGAGTTGAATGTGTTGGATCTTGATTTCACCGATTGTTCAATACATCAGCCTTCCCTACAGATGTCTAAAGCATAATCCCATCGGTTGTCATTACATTGGAATATTTAAACAAAATGTTTTCTCCTGCCCACACTTCAAACTTCCCTTTAAGTACAAGCCCAAGTATGTGGAGATATTAGCAAAGTGACTGTTTTAGCCATTGATTTGCTGACAAATCTTGTAAAACTTGGTGCATTTCTGTAGTTGAAATTACTTTGAAATGAGGTTCTAATCCTTAAAAAATTGGAAGCAACTGAAGTAGAAAACTATCAGTAAGGCTGTTCGAGAACGTTTCCATTTCTGGTACAGGCCAGAGGCAAGGTTTTCAAATCATGAGAGAGTTTTCTCTAACCAGGGCGAATAACCATTTGTGTAGTGATTTGAACAGAATTATGTCAGCAAGACATCTAGAAATTGTTATGTAAAGTTTGGTACAATTTGTTGGATACTATTGATCTCCTTAACAAAAGAGTTACAGGTTTGTTAATATATTGGGTAATGTTAAGATTGATGGTGTCATCGTTAATCCTACTGTTTAGAAAGTATCATTTTAGGTCACCTTTAGACAAAGTCTTTTAAGTGACCTTCTGTTATCGTCTTTTATCTGTCGTCGTGTGTTTTCCATCCATAAACAATTTGTGTTTTTCAAATTCTTATCAAAAACCACCAAACAGATTTGAAATGGTATGGTCTCTACCCTCGGGGGCTTGAGGATGGAGCCATGTGTGGGTTCAAATTAGCTAAAATTTCATAAATCTTCTTCTTCAAACCTATAGATATGTTGGAGTCATATACTCTCCATGCACAGTTGGGTCTTAAAGTGCTTTATTAAAACTGTGCATTTCATGCTCCCCTGGACTTCATGTTCCTCCCCGGGGAGGGAATGAAGTTAACAATAGTTTATATTTCTAGCAGCTCAATGATGTAACAAATATCAGGACCTCCATATTTGTCATATGGAGTGTTTGTGTCCAAGGGATTAAGATCATTTAATTGCCCCATTTAGGTAATGTTTTACTGGAGTTCTCTCCATTTCCTATATCTTTCATGTTGGCAATAGGGAAAGCTCGATTGGGTTAAATGTGGTACTTGTTGATCTGTAGGTTGAGAGGCTCGTATTTCACCGGGTTTGTCTATGATAACCACCAAGTATGGCCATATTTCAAATATTTGTCGTCTTTTATATTTTATTGTTTGCATTGTGAGATTTATAGGCACTATGGGCAGTCATGTATCTGATTTAAAACTACCTTTGTAGTAAAGTCTCAAGTACTACAATACTCTAGAAAATTATTGCTGTCATATTTAACTGCAAGGCTTGGTCACAAGTTATCAAACCAAAGGCTTTGTCCCGATCACTGTAGTATACAGTATTGTATAGGGTCCAGTTTTAAACTGGAGTTGTGTGATTTTTGGAAATATTCATCATACTGGGATGAAGGGTTTCTAAGTTTGTTCAAATGAATTACATTGACCCACTTTAATTTAAGGTCACAGAGGTCAAATGTCTTAAAACCTTCAAACAAGTTCTTTTCAATAACCTTGGGACCCTGCAGGATTCTGATATTTGGCCTGTACCATGCTGGGATAAAGGGCTTCCAAGTTTGTTCAAATAAATGGCATTTACCCACTTTCAATGTCACAGGGGTCAAATGCCTAAAAACCTTCAAGCAACTTCTTTTCAATAATCGTAGGGCCCAGGGAACTGATATTTGGCCTGTAGCATGCTGGGATGAAGGGCTACCAAGTTCGCTCGAAGTAATCAAGAAGTCACCACAAGAATTTATGAAATTCATTTGCAAGATGGGATATTTTATGAAGATTCAGAAAGATCAGAGCTTGGGGTGCTTAATTCAATTGTAAAGGCCATAAGATCAAACCTGGTCAAAACAAGTGGATCAATCCTGAACATCAACGTACAACTTTAGACATACTGTATATTTTGATGTTCATTAAAGATATAAAATTTCTGTCAGTCCTGAATCCTGAAGCTGATCAAAATTGGTTACGAGTATGTATTATTACACTGTGCCTATTTGTTTAGAGTACATTATTACACTACTTATATTTCTAGTGTAATTTTTTTTCTCAATGACAAAGTCTATATTCCTTGTCCATTAAAGTAGACACTGGTATGAGAAGAGAGCCATCAAGATGAAAGCTAAGTATTATAAAGTTTTGTCATATTCAAATCCAATCAGGATACATGTACATGAATAAAAATTGAAGTGATTTTTTTCTGTTAATTTTGTTTAGGTAGTCCTAAGTTTGAGTACATTTGCACTGCCTCATGTAGGAGAACTTGGTATTGTTCAACACACTGACATACTTATTTATCTAAAATTTTATACACCTATATAAGAATGGATTTGGTGTGTCATGCTAAATGGCACGTACACAAACCAACTGTGCCGTCGATACTTTTAACATTGCTATAGTAGGGCTGTGCTTTGAGATTGCTATAGTAGGGCAGTGCTTTGAGATTGTTTTAGTAGGGCTGTGCTTCGAGACTGCTGTAGTAGGGCTGTACTTTGAGATTGCTATAGTAGGGTTGTGCTTTGAGATTACTATAGTATGGCGGTGCTTTGAGATTGTTTTAGTAGGGCTGTGCTTTGAGATTGCTATAGAAGGGCTGTGCTTTGAGATTGCTATAGTAGGGCAGTGTTTTGTGATTGCTATAATAGGGTTGTGCTTTGAGATTGCTATAGTAGGGCTGTGCTTTGAGATTGCTATAATAGGGCTGTGCTTTGAGATTGCTATAGTAGGGCAGTGCTTTGAGATTGTTTTAGTAGGGCAGTGCTTTGAGATTATTTTAGTAGGGCTGTGCTTTGAGATTGCTATAGTAGGGCTGTGCTTTGAGATTGCTATAGTAGGGCAGTGCTTTGAGATTGCTATAGTAGGGCAGTGCTTTGAGATTGCTATAGAAGGGCTGTGCTTTGAGATTGCTATAGTAGGGCTGTGCTTTGAGATTGCTATTGTGCTTTGAGATTGCTATAATAGGGCTGTGCTTTGAGATTGCTATAGTAGGGCTATGCTTTGAGATTGCTTTAGTAGGGCTATGCTTTGAAATTGCTATAGAAGGGTTGTGCTTTGAGATTGCTATAGTAGGGCAGTGCTTTGAGATTGCTATAGAAGGGTTGTGCTTTGAGATTGCTATAGTAGGGCTGTGCTTTGAGATTGCTATAGAAGGGCTGTGCTTTGAGATTGCTGTAGTAGGGCAGTGCTTTGAGATTGCTATAGAAGGGTTGTGCTTTGAGATTGCTATAGTAGGGCAGTGCTTTGAGATTGCTATAGAAGGGCTGTGCTTAGAGATTGCTATAGTAGGGCAGTGCTTTGAGATTGTTTTAATAGGGCTGTGCTTCGAGACTGCTATAGTAGGGCTGTGATTTGAGATTGCTATAGTAGGGCTATGCTTTGAAATTGCTATAGAAGGGCTGTGCTTTGAGATTGCTATTGTATGGCTGTGCTTTGAGATTGCTATAATAGGGCTGTGCTTTGAGATTGCTATAGAAGGGATGTGCTTTGAGATTGCTATAGTAGGGCTGTGCTTTGAGATTGCTATAGTAGGGCAGTGCTTTGAGATTGTTTTAATAGGGCTGTGCTTCGAGACTGCTATAGTAGGGCTGTGCTTTGAGATTGCTATAGTAGGGCTATGCTTTGAAATTGCTATAGAAGGGCTGTGCTTTGAGATTGCTATTGTATGGCTGTGCTTTGAGATTGCTATAATAGGGCTGTGCTTTGAGATTGCTATAGAAGGGATGTGCTTTGAGATTGCTATAGTAGGGCTGTGCTTTGAGATTGCTATAGTAGGGCAGTGCTTTGAGATTGTTTTAATAGGGCTGTGCTTCGAGACTGCTATAGTAGGGCTGTGCTTTGAGATTGCTATAGTATGGCTGTGCTTTGAGATTGCTTAAGTAGGGTTGTGCTTTTAGATTGCTATTGTATGGCTGTGCTTTGAGATTGCTATAATAGGGCTGTGCTTTGAGATTGCTATAGAAGGGATGTGCTTTGAGATTGCTATAGTAGGGCTGTGCTTTGAGATTGCTATAGTAGGGCAGTGCTTTGAGATTGTTTTAATAGGGCTGTGCTTCGAGACTGCTATAGTAGGGCTGTGCTTTGAGATTGCTATAGTAGGGCTATGCTTTGAAATTGCTATAGAAGGGCTGTGCTTTGAGATTGCTATTGTATGGCTGTGCTTTGAGATTGCTATAATAGGGCTGTGCTTTGAGATTGCTATAGAAGGGATGTGCTTTGAGATTGCTATAGTAGGGCTGTGCTTTGAGATTGCTATAGTAGGGCAGTGCTTTGAGATTGTTTTAATAGGGCTGTGCTTCGAGACTGCTATAGTAGGGCTGTGCTTTGAGATTGCTATAGTATGGCTGTGCTTTGAGATTGCTTAAGTAGGGTTGTGCTTTGAGATTGCTATAGTAGGGCAGTGCTTTGAGATTGCTATAGTAGGGCAGTGTTTTGTGATTGTTTTAGTAGGGCAGTGCTTTGAGATTGCTATAATAGGGTTGTGCTTTGAGATTGCTTTAGTAGGGCAGTGTTTTGTGATTGTTTTAGTAGGGCAGTGCTTTGAGATTGCTATAATAGGGTTGTGCTTTGAGACTGCTATAGTAGGGCTGTGCTTTGAGATTGCTATAGTATGGCTGTGCTTAGAGATTGCTATAGTAGGGCAGTGCTTTGAGATTGCTATAGAAGGGTTGTGCTTTGAGATTGCTATAGTAGGGCAGTGCTTTGAGATTGCTATAGAAGGGCTGTGCTTAGAGATTGCTATAGTAGGGCAGTGCTTTGAGATTGTTTTAATAGGGCTGTGCTTCGAGACTGCTATAGTAGGGCTGTGATTTGAGATTGCTATAGTAGGGCTATGCTTTGAAATTGCTATAGAAGGGCTGTGCTTTGAGATTGCTATTGTATGGCTGTGCTTTGAGATTGCTATAATAGGGCTGTGCTTTGAGATTGCTATAGAAGGGATGTGCTTTGAGATTGCTATAGTAGGGCTGTGCTTTGAGATTGCTATAGTAGGGCAGTGCTTTGAGATTGTTTTAATAGGGCTGTGCTTCGAGACTGCTATAGTAGGGCTGTGCTTTGAGATTGCTATAGTAGGACTATGCTTTGAAATTGCTATAGAAGGGCTGTGCTTTGAGATTGCTATTGTATGGCTGTGCTTTGAGATTGCTATAATAGGGCTGTGCTTTGAGATTGCTATAGAAGGGATGTGCTTTGAGATTGCTATAGTAGGGCTGTGCTTTGAGATTGCTATAGTAGGGCAGTGCTTTGAGATTGTTTTAATAGGGCTGTGCTTCGAGACTGCTATAGTAGGGCTGTGCTTTGAGATTGCTATAGTATGGCTGTGCTTTGAGATTGCTTAAGTAGGGTTGTGCTTTTAGATTGCTATTGTATGGCTGTGCTTTGAGATTGCTATAATAGGGCTGTGCTTTGAGATTGCTATAGAAGGGATGTGCTTTGAGATTGCTATAGTAGGGCTGTGCTTTGAGATTGCTATAGTAGGGCAGTGCTTTGAGATTGTTTTAATAGGGCTGTGCTTCGAGACTGCTATAGTAGGGCTGTGCTTTGAGATTGCTATAGTAGGGCTATGCTTTGAAATTGCTATAGAAGGGCTGTGCTTTGAGATTGCTATTGTATGGCTGTGCTTTGAGATTGCTATAATAGGGCTGTGCTTTGAGATTGCTATAGAAGGGATGTGCTTTGAGATTGCTATAGTAGGGCTGTGCTTTGAGATTGCTATAGTAGGGCAGTGCTTTGAGATTGTTTTAATAGGGCTGTGCTTCGAGACTGCTATAGTAGGGCTGTGCTTTGAGATTGCTATAGTATGGCTGTGCTTTGAGATTGCTTAAGTAGGGTTGTGCTTTGAGATTGCTATAGTAGGGCAGTGCTTTGAGATTGCTATAGTAGGGCAGTGTTTTGTGATTGTTTTAGTAGGGCAGTGCTTTGAGATTGCTATAATAGGGTTGTGCTTTGAGATTGCTTTAGTAGGGCAGTGTTTTGTGATTGTTTTAGTAGGGCAGTGCTTTGAGATTGCTATAATAGGGTTGTGCTTCGAGACTGCTATAGTAGGGCTGTGCTTTGAGATTGCTATAGTATGGCTGTGCTTAGAGATTGCTATAGTAGGGCAGTGCTTTGAGATTATTTTAATAGGGCTGTGCTTCGAGACTGCTATAGTAGGGCTGTGCTTTGAGATTGCTATAGTAGGGCTATGCTTTGAAATTGCTATAGAAGGGCTGTGCTTTGAGATTGCTATTGTATGGCTGTGCTTTGAGATTGCTATAATAGGGCTGTGCTTTGAGATTGCTATAGAAGGGATGTGCTTTGAGATTGCTATAGTAGGGCTGTGCTTTGAGATTGCTATAGTAGGGCAGTGCTTTGAGATTGTTTTAATAGGGCTGTGCTTCGAGACTGCTATAGTAGGGCTGTGCTTTGAGATTGCTATAGTAGGGCTATGCTTTGAAATTGCTATAGAAGGGCTGTGCTTTGAGATTGCTATTGTATGGCTGTGCTTTGAGATTGCTATAATAGGGCTGTGCTTTGAGATTGCTATAGAAGGGATGTGCTTTGAGATTGCTATAGTAGGGCTGTGCTTTGAGATTGCTATAGTAGGGCAGTGCTTTGAGATTGTTTTAATAGGGCTGTGCTTCGAGACTGCTATAGTAGGGCTGTGCTTTGAGATTGCTATAGTATGGCTGTGCTTTGAGATTGCTAAAGTAGGGTTGTGCTTTGAGATTGCTATAGTAGGGCAGTGCTTTGAGATTGCTATAGTAGGGCAGTGTTTTGTGATTGTTTTAGTAGGGCAGTGCTTTGAGATTGCTATAATAGGGTTGTGCTTTGAGATTGCTTTAGTAGGGCAGTGTTTTGTGATTGTTTTAGTAGGGCAGTGCTTTGAGATTGCTATAATAGGGTTGTGCTTCGAGACTGCTATAGTAGGGCTGTGCTTTGAGATTGCTATAGTATGGCTGTGCTTTGAGATTGCTTAAGTAGGGTTGTGCTTTGAGATTGCTATAGTAGGGCAGTGCTTTGAGATTGCTATAGTAGGGCAGTGTTTTGTGATTGTTTTAGTAGGGCAGTGCTTTGAGATTGCTATAATAGGGTTGTGCTTTGAGATTGCTTTAGTAGGGTTGTGCTTTGAGATTGTTATAGTAGGGCTGTGCTTTGAGATTGCTATTGTAGGGCAGTGCTTTGAGATTGTTTTAGTAGGGCAGTGCTTTGAGATTATTTTAGTAGGGCTGTGCTTTGAGATTGCTATAGTAGGGCTGTGCTTTGAGACTGCTATAGTAGGGCAGTGCTTTGAAATTGCTTTAGTAGGGCTATGCTTTGAGATTGCTATTGTGCTTTGAGATTGCTATAATAGGGCTGTGCTTTGAGATTGCTATAGAAGGTATGTGCTTTGAGATTGCTATAGTAGGGCTATGCTTTGAGATTGCTATAATAGGGCTGTGCTTTGAGATTGCTATAGTAGGGCAGTGCTTTGAGATTGCTATAGTAGGGCTGTGCTTTGAGATTGCTATAGTAGGGCTGTGCTTTGAGATTGCTTTAGTATGGCTGTGCTCCGAGATTGCTTTAGTAGGGTTGTGCTTCGAGGTTATATTACATTGTATATATATCCACTGTGCCATTCGACTTCCCTTTCTGTCACTGTTTCAGTGATTATCTGATAGGTCTAAGTCTTATATTTCAAAGTATTTTAGCATGATGATTGTTTGAACTGAGGAGCTTGAGTAATGCTTGGTACAGATCTAGAGTAACCATGGATAAATTGCTGTTTTTGTCTGGTAGATGAGGCAAGGAATTTCTGTCCATCAGTATGGATGAAATGGTAAATTAGGCCTTATTGTTCTTTCTGTGGATACATGTGTATGGTAAATACTTCTGATACGTGTGTATGGTAAATACTTTTGATACATGTGTATGGTAAATACTTTTGATACGTGTGTATGGTAAATACTTCTGATACATGTGGATGGTAAATACTTTGGATACATGTGGATGGTAAATACTTTGGATACATGTGGATGGTAAATACTTTGGATACGAGTGTATGATAAATACTTTTGATACGTGTAGATGGGAAATACTTTTGATATGTGTGTATGGTAAATACTTTTGATACATGTGTATGGTTAATACTTTTGATACGTGTGTATGGTAAATGAAGACAAATGTAGATGATATACACATTTGACAGGTAGGCTTGGCTTTATTTTCTTAACATGTCCAACGTTACCTATTTTCTGCTTCCCACAGTGGGCACAACAATGTTGATGTTATGCTTACAGAGCTAGAGTCAAAGGTCAAGGTCACATGTAAATTAAGGTTAGAACTGGTGATAGATGGCGTTGACAGGATGACAGGTATAAACATGCATGTCTGTCACTGCATTTTTAGCTGCAATTGGTTGCATTAATCTGCAGTTAATGATTAATGGGCCGGGTGATAAAGTGCATCTCTTATATACAGAGACTTGATTGTAGTTGTACCTGTTCTGTGGGCATCATGAATTTTGTTACTTTTTGTGCTAATCAGAAAGTTGAAGATAGTCACCCTTTGCCTCTGTTGTTAAAATTACTTTGGTCTTTCGCCAAAATGATCAGAACAATTGACATCAAAGGTATTTCAAAATGTTCCTAATAAGGATCTGACCAGACCTAAGAAATTCCTCTGAAGATGATTCCAAACTCAGTTCCCTTTCAGTTTCAACAAAGTCTTCTTAATTTTTGTGCCAATCCATGTGATGGGACTTTAGGATATCATCTGTGGACAGCTCCCCAGAAAACCTGAACAGTTAAACTTAATTAAAATTAGTGTGTTTATTGAACAATTAATGTCCTGCCTGATTCACAGGAATTCTGTTGAGCATGACACGTGTTAAAATGAGCTCCTTATCGAGTGATAAAACCACCAAACATCCGTCAGTGTAATCACACAGTGGGTTTACTTAGTGTAACCATCCATTATGTCAGAATGCTGAGAATCTGACATCAATGATTTTGATGATGAGATCAACATGGCTTTTTCGATATTTTTAATTTCTTTTTTTTTGGCTAAATTAAATCAAATGCATAATCTTCTGTTCAGTTGTAATTGGTCGACAAAGCAAACCATACCATAAGTTTTGTATATGTTTGTTGAAGTTATACCAAAACCTTTTAAAAGGAACAAAATAACAAAGTACTAAAGAATTTGACAAATAAATGTTTGACTGCATGTGATACTTAACTGGAATTATTTTCCTACTGACATATATACAATGTATGTTTGAAACAATCACAGTGTGTCTCAATACCATACCAGTGTTTTGTGTCTGTTCTAGTCAGGGGAGATTACTTTTGTACTGCCACACAGTAAAGGATGAGCTGCGAGTGTCCTGTTGAAAAATGTGAGTTTGAGAAAAATGACTTGATTCTCACTTAGAGGACGTGACATTTACTTGAAGCTGACCTACATTTACATGGCAGTTTTTCATCAGCAGAATACACCTACCCCTCTGGAACACCTGGTCTTATTCGTTTGTAATTTTCAAGGGTCTCTATGTAATTTTGCCCTTTGTTTATTTTTTGCCCCTAGTTTAAACAATTTCCAGTTGGTACGTATTATGGTCTTGTTGGCTTGTCTGTATTATCTGATTTCCTTTGTAAGCAGGTTTTCTCTTGGATGTATTAGACAGAATTCTCTTAAACATTATGGAGGTGAGATATGATCAGGGTATTTATATGCTATTTATTAATTTTCATTGGAGGCTGAGAAATACATTATGAATAAGGTGGATTCTTTCCCTTTGTTTGTCATTGTGTGCTAAATCAAATGCTTCAATTGTTCACAGGAAACTGTCCAGGTAGAAACTGATAATCTTCTGATAATCTTTTAGCACACCGAGACTTATAAAGAGAAAATCAAATTTTGGTGAGATATTGAGAGGCGACAAAGCTAAGGAGGGGTCAGTTGATGGCTGGACAATGGAGATAAACATTTTCAATGTGAAAGGAACACTGTTTATCACTGGGACATCACACTATCAGAGGTGGCTAATGTCACGGTGCTTTGGTCAGAGAATCAAATGGACACAGGATGACCAGTTCATACTTCACATCAAAAGCTCATCTCAGATAAATGACCGTCATAACATTAGGTCTTATTGCATTGGTTTGTGGGCGGCCATCTTTTTGATAGGTTTATATTTGTCCCCTTTATCAGTTATCATCTCTCACTAAGCTTTAACTGATGAGGAATTTTTAAGGCGAGTGTATGTCCATAATGTGACGGAAAGAAAACAGAAGATTTTTTTCCTCAGGGTTGTACTATAAAAAATGCATACTGTTGGAATTATGGATATATTTGTAAAAGATGTGCATTGATTAGGTTGCCTTACTGTTGGGAATGTCCCTTTAGCTCAGTCGGTAGAGCATTTTCCCTTTAGCTCAGCGATAGAGCATCAGGCTTGAGAGCCAAGGGTCATGGGTTCAAGCCCCTGCTTGAGTGATTGCACTATCGCTATCACTTTTCCTCATTCTATTATGCATGGTTTCCTTTGTTTTTGTTTGACATCCTGTTTACAGCCAGGGTCATTTAAGGCCATGCTAGGATTTGCAGGCGGAGGGAACCTGGAGTACCTGGAGAAAAAACACCAACCTACGGTCAGTACCTGGCAACTGTCGTACATGGGTTTTGAACTCACAACCAAGAGAGCTAGTGGTAGAGTGTCGGGACACCTTAACCACTCGACCACCGCGACCCCTAATTACACATAGACAATGAACACAATGTCCTTGTTGTAACTGTTGAAGGTTTACGTACATGAACACTGCAGGTCCTATCTTGTATATATTTATGTATATATTTGGCTAAAGTTTTAGAATACTGATCCAATGTAAATTACATAGAGAGAAACACCTGTTTGTTATAAACTATTTAAAATAACATCTTATGCATTCAGCATCGAGATGTAAGGTGATCTCTGTACTGATGGTCAACCTTATCATCCCCGGCACACTGGCACAGCTCTAACAAGGAGCTCTAACAGGGAGAAAAGGGGTCTGAAATAATTATCATGAATACATTAGAAGATTAATTTAATGACATACATATGTAAATATATTGGTATACAACATAAGACTTCATTTTCCAGTTCATTTATCTGTTTATATTCATTTATCCGGCATTAGCCATTCATATTTACATAATTCATATAGCAGAAAAGTTTTTGCATCATGTATTATTTTTTATATAATTCTTAAAAGTAATCAACATATGATTTATATTTCACCTCGGTGTAAGTACATGTTGATTAAATTTGATGTAAATACCGAGATAAATCACTGTCGGAATAGAAAGTCATCCTGACCTATATTAATCCAATATTCATATTTTATTGTTCCGTTGCACCTGCATACACTTGGTGCATGATGTGAGGTGCTGCCTTGTTTTAATGACTTACTGGTTTGAAATGACATGCTGTTTTCCAGGGCGTTGTGTCTGACATTTCAGAATGACCTGCAGGCATATAAAACAATTAGACAGTCTGGGGAGCAACTGGAGGTTCCTATAAATGACTTTATGATTTACTGGAGTAAAGATGTAGAATGTTTTACTCCAGAAATGATAAAGTGTGATCATAACTATTCCCATTTTTCCCTCCATCTGCCCATTTTTCTTTGTGTATGTAGAGTATTGATAGAAGTAAATGGAGTATATTGTTTTAAATCTTCCAGGATTTTCCCTTGCATCCTAGTTCTGCTTTAATGACTGCTAATTAGCCATCTTGGATTTTAAAACATTAAAAACTTGAAATAGATGCTCTCAACTGGTTAACATTTTGCATTGTTATGACATGAAACAAAGTTGTCACAAGACAACTCAACTGGTTAACATTTTGCATTGTTATGACATGAAACAAAGTTGTCACAAGACAAAAAGTCAGCTGATCAAAGGTCAAGTTCATTGGATCAAAGGTCAAGGTCTGATTTTGTATCTTTTAACTGCTAAAGATTTTGTTATAATGTTATTAAGCAAAGTTTGTCACAATCAAAATATGCATCAAATTACCAGAGTTCAAGGTTATAGGGTCTTAGGTCATGGTCAAATTTGACTGGTAAACATCCTGTTATGACACCATAAAGCATAATTCGTCACAATCACACAAGGTTTCAACTGACCGAAACTCAAGGCCACTGGGTCAAATTTAAAGATAGAGATAAGATTTTACGGCTCTAAGGTGTTAAGTGACCACCCTTAAAGGCTGTGTCAGTGTTTGAGTTTTGAGGTGATATCTGTATCAATCATGTCACTTTGGTCCAAGTTCAAGGTTAAATATTAATTCATTACTTCTGAAGTAAAATGTTTGTCAATCTGATTAAAATCAAGTCTTGATCTGCAACCCTTAGTGTAAACTACGCTCTGACCTAGTGTAGTTAGTCATATGCCTACAGGTCCCATAGACCTTTTCCTTCTGTTTGTTAAGGTTCTACAGGCATTTAGGTCTGATCAACATTTTCTGTTTGGTTAGTATACATACAGACCCTAACATACATTTTCCTTTTGTTTCTAATACATACAGGTCCTGTAGGACAATATATTGTTTATTTACAGGTCTTAATCCTTTTCACCACAAAGGATCTGTAGCCTTGTAACCCCTGTGTGTATTGCATGGTACAGTGATGTAACACAGTTGCTTGAATAATTCAGCAGACTTTACTACTGTTCTAAACAGAGTGACACCTTGACCTTTCACCTTGACATTAGTCAAGATTTCTGCATCCTGGAGTCGGTTTTAAGCTAGCATCAAACGAAAATTGTGTATTTCCCCCCCCCCCGGATGTAAATGTGCGAGTATTTCTGTGGAGGATTCTCTCGCCAAATGACCCAATGTCAGGCTATGTACCTTTCATCATCAGTGTAATAAATGGGTCATGTAGGAACTGAATGATTTTATTGAATTTTAAAAAGGATGTTTTAGTGTACGTGCAGGGAAACTGATGGCTGAGCATCTTGTTTGAAGTACTTTTAATCAAAAGACTCCCCTAGTACATTATGTGGCTCAGACATTTAGACATCCCGACCAATGGTCATAATGTAGATCGGTAGGTATATCCTCTAACCTCACATACATTCAACAGCAGAATTACCATATCGCCAAGGATGAGTGAGTTTAAATTTAATGTACAGATATGTAATATTACATTATCAAAAAAAAAAATGAATTACAATATCATGTAAAGTAGAAAAAAAGTTGCATTCTAAAGTATTTCACCACACAGCTTAAATGAGTATGTTAAGTGCAGCAAAGTTTTACTCTGCCTTGAAAAAGAAAAAAAATTCAACATGATCCTGAAATGTAAATGATCAGGTGAAAATCCTATTTGTTGTAAGAGTTATGTCCCTTGCATATTTCATTACATTGCTTTCCTGTTTTAAAAATAAAAGCAAAATTTGAAAAGAAAAAGGTTTTAAAGGTGGATACACAAACTGTAGTTATTATTTTGAAACTGTGTGAACACTGGAAACAATTAGTTGGAGGCGTAATGTTTAGCTGGTGGTTGCTACCCCCAGGTGTGTCTACACAGACATAAACCATGCTATAACCAGGCTACCAGACTTAATTCAGGGAGAGTGGGAGACTACCAGCAGATTTAATTATTTCGGCTTGTTTTATGGGGGAGCTGCTGTATTGATTCAAGCCTGGTTAGATTCCTGTATAGGAGAGGGAAGGTGATGATAGATTCTTTATCTGATGTCTAGAAATCATTGGATGACCAGAAAATCATTGGAACTGATTGCCACGATGATGCACACATTTTTTACCCCAAAATTGGGACCAAGTTTAAGCCCCATTTCATTGGTATTTAAAATAATTTTAGATTCAAGAGTCATCCAATGATCAATACAATTTAGAGTACCCAATATCAAATATTTAATGCTATTTTTTTCTGAAATTAAATACTGTACCTTGAAGATTTTTTTCATCTTCCCCACTTAGGTAAAGGGGGAAGGGGGGGGTGAGGTTACATAGTAATTGTCTTGTCTGTGTGTAGGGGGCCCCACGATGGCCGAGTGGTTAACATGTCCTGACATTCTACCACCAGCCCTCCACCTCTGGGTTGTGATGGCCGAGTGGTTAACATGTCCCGACATTCTACCACCAGCCCTCCACCTCTGGGTTGTGATGGCCGAGTGGTTAACATGTCTTGACATTCTACCACCAGCCCTCCACCTCTGGGTTGTGATGGCCGAGTGGTTAACATGTCCCGACATTCTACCACCAGCCCTCCACCTCTGGGTTGTGATGGCCGAGTGGTTAACATGTCCCGACATTCTACCACCAGCCCTCCACCTCTGGGTTGTGATGGCCGAGTGGTTAAGGTGTCCTGACATTCTACCACCAGCCCTCCACCTCTGGGTTGTGATGGCCGAGTGGTTAACATGTCTTGACATTCTACCACCAGCCCTCCACCTCTGGGTTGTTAGTTCGAAACCCATGTGGAGCAGTTGCCAGGTACTGACCATAGGTAGGGTGTTTTTTCTCCGGTTACTCTGGCATTCCTCCACCTCCAAAACCGGTACGTCCTTAAATGGCTGTTAATAGGACCTAAAACAAAATGTAGGTTTATTGGCTTAAGTCTCACAAGCCAACATTTTTTTTTTACCAACTTTACCAGCCTCAGCAGCCAATCAATAAAGGTGTCCTACATTCTTCAACAACTATAGCCCCTATGTGGCCATTGCCAGATACTGGCCATTGGTTGGTGGTTTTTCTAACTTCGGACAATAACTGTAAATAGGATGTAAAACACAACACAATCAAACCAAACTATCCTCTTTGATATTTATAGTATGTAGTATTTATGGTAGTATAACTAGCAATGGTAACTGTTTATAGCAGTGTATATATAGTTTTGTAATTATATTCCTCTATGATTTTGCTCCTCCACATTTTGTTGATAATCATGAATTGTGCGGGAAGGCTATATGCGCATTATCAACGATTGCGTGTGCACTTTGGAAGGATAACGACAACTGTCTAATGGGAAAGAAATGAAGGGGATCCGCAGCTAAGCGTAATTGATCGTGAATGATTACATCTCAAATTGGCAGCGATGGTAGTTATCCTAACTGGAATCTTACATTAATAAAATGATGCTCTCCCTTAGACATTATGTAATGAATGTTTTTATCTCCTTGGCTTGTCCTGTACAGCCGACCATCCGAGCTTGTTATATTGTGGTCAAAATGTCGCATTCATCATAACAGTATCAACTCACGTAGCTTTTTTTCTGTCTGAATCAATGTCTATGATTATATTGACCCATTTGCTGAAATAGTGGAGAATTAATTTGAATGCATCATCCTCAAACAACATAAAGATGTTGTGTAGATGTTACATAATACTTGTATGATTACCTGTAAACTGTATTAGCAGACTTGTTTATTACACACCCTGTACATTGATTAGAATCTGACTTTTCAATGTTTACCTTTTATGTAAAACATTCGGTTGAGCTTTCGTTTAATATTGACTTTCCACAGCAAACGTTGTGAATATCTCTTTGATCAGAGGCCATTTTCTGCTTTGAATAGCAATCTAAACTAGACTCAGTTTTTTTCTAACAGTAATAAATTGGTATCAGAGAATCATTTAGTTGTTTAAGTGATAAAGGGCACCTGCTTATGACAGTGATTTGAATATTGAGCACATCATTTCTTTGGTGTCAGTGACACAGCTTTGCATATCAGACGGAACCACTTGTAATGCTGTTTGTGAAATATTTACATAGAAATCAGCAAGCTACATATGTACACTCGTTGCACTTGTGCCTAATGTGATGTGAATGCCTGATTTGACTTTTAACATGTATGGCTGCATTGAATTTGTTGTTTGTACATTGTAATAGTGGTATCACTGTCTATAACTGTACATGTTTATGTCCTTGACCAGAAATAAGTGACTCAAATTCCTAGCTTTCAGTCGGGTAAAGCAGTAGCAAAAAGGGATGATTGGTTTTTTTTTGGTTATCCCCAGTGAAGAGGAGAATATTAAGTTGGGCTCCATCCGTTGTTCCATCCAATAGGCCAAAATTGCCTTTAAAACTATAGGCTACAACTTGATAACTGAACTAGACAAACTTTTCTCACATATTAGGCAGGTACTTTTGTTGTGCCTTTCGCTTTTGGTGAGGTTTCATTTTGAGTAATTTCTCTGTTTCCACGGAAACAAAATCAGAAATACGCTTTTTACAAATACAAAATTACACATTACTATCTTTTCAGGGCTACAACTTGAAAATCATCCACTGATCTCGACAAAACTTTTGTACATATTAGCATTCTATCGTACTTGTTTTTGATATTTTCTGTGTTAATTACCATTGTAAACATGCAAACACCATGAGAACAAAGTCAGAACTACAAAAGTTTTGTTTACTAGATTTTCTGGGCTATGTACATATGTACATTTTTTTGCTGTTGATCAATGACCATGGAAACAAAAAGTAAGAATTGCAATGTTGTTTTTCTGGAAAACAACGTATTGCGGGGGATAAAGCAACACTTTGGGGTTCTTTGTTTTATTTTCACACACCTTTGGACGTAAATCAGAATCTCTAACTCCCGGTGATATTTACAGTGCTTGTTTATTAGTCCAGTCATGTGGACCTCACCACAGTCAACATTATAGTGTTGTTTATAAACAAGTCTACAGTAGCTATCAATGTCCTCAGAGGAAGTATCGATCACCATTGTGTACTCCTCTCTGATTGGTTCACTGTTTACTGTGTGCCCAACTCTGATTGGTTTACTGTTTACAAACCTTTCAGTGACTCTGATGTACAAGGTCTCATCAATTTCCTGTAGTTATGGCCACTTCCCCTTGACCATGTACGTAATATATCACCTATTTCCTAACCGTATTTCTCTTTGACAAACACTGCAAGTGTTTCTCGTTTAACTATAACAATAGCATAGGGTAAATATTAACTCTCTCTGTTGTTCATTTGTACATATAAACGTTTGGAGCCAAATCTGAGAGTGCTGGGTATATGTTCTCATGTCCTAATGTTAAAACCTCGGTCTAGCAAATTATGTCACAATCCTGAATGACCTGTATGTGCTGTAAACTAATGGGCATTAACACAGTTTTACCTTAATTTGAATATGTTAAAGGTGGGATTTCCCTATCATACATACCTTTGAAAAATCCTTTATTTCAGAATACTAGCACCTATAAAATTGTTTTCAAAAAGTTAAATTTCATCGTTTAACTGCTGTATCAGAATTTTTCCAATTTTATAATAATGTGTCATTAATGGCTAATTGCGATGTCATACACTTGAAATGGAGTGCAAAATAAAAATGTCTTGCCCTGGGTATACATTATTTCTTACTCTGGATAGTTCATGCAACAGAATTAAATTTAAATCTGTTTAGTTGCATTCGGATATGATGAAGTATAATTGACCTGTAAATTTGAATTTCAGTCCAACAGGATTATGTAAAAATAATAGACAATAATAGAAAATAATTGTGCTATTACTGAATTGATTGTGACTGGACACTTCTTTAAAAGATGAATATAGTAGATTTACTGCTCTTTGATACTACATGTGATGTACATGTATAATGTTGGCTCTCGGTTTACTCTACAATCTGTACCATTGATACATGACAATCTCAAGTCCTGTACAAACATCAATTGTAAAATGGATTTATGTTTGATTTGTGTGTATATGTTGGTAGAGGTAGTTGTTGGAACAGCTGGCCGAGGAATATAACACAGTATAACACTTAGACCAGATTGTCTACGGGGTGACAGGGCTGTCTTCAATAACTTCCATTATTGACTAGTGTCTCTTGTTAAAAAGATGAGCTGCTTGGTGCTGAGGTGCTAGGTCATGTGGATCAAAATGAGATCTTGTAGTCCAAGAATTTTGGCTCATAAAGTTCAAATCAGCAGTGCAGGCCTTTTGGGCCTTTGTTGTTGAAAAGAACAGAATTTTTTTTTTCCAAATTTTTAATTGAGAAATAGAGTAGATAAGACATTTGGACCATTTATACTATAAAGTATAATTTCATGATGTGAATTTGTCTATTAGGAGTAAAGGACCTTTTGAAAGAGGTCAGTATAAGCTGTTAGTTAAGTGACTTGAACATTACATGTCCATTAGGCCATTTTATCAGTGAGAATATTGAACAAACTACCATCCGTTTTGGTAATTTGTAGACTTCTTTTCGTGGCCCTAGGTAAAAAAAATGTGTGAGGTACAGTACAGGCCCTTTTTGCCATTTTGTTGAAGTAGTTTTGTTAAGACCTTCCCTTAATCCTAGGAACAATTAAAAGATAAGATGTAAGTGGGGAGATGAAAACCAGTTGAGGACAAGAGGAAGGGCTGTCTCAATCATTAAAGGGAGATAATTATAGATCAATGAGGGCACCAGTGGAGGAAGCTTGGCCCACTTTGGGGGCTTTGGACACTGGTTTCCCCTCTCCATTATCTCCGCTGTTTTATCTGGATTTATGAATGAGTGCAACAGAAAATATGAACTCCCACCACATGAGAATAATTACAAATCAAGTGGTTTCCTTTGAATCCGCTGGTTGTTTGAGTTTGAGTTGGTCACCGTAACAGTTGGAATTACAACAGATAAAACAGATGAGGCCATTGTTGCTGAACTTCAAAGAAACTCGGAGGTAATTTCAGTTCCCACACACAAGATCTGCTTTATTACTGGCACACACTGCACTATATAAACTCCGATTGGGCCCTAGATTGGGCAGAGATTGCAGGTCTCCTTCCGTGGACAAATATATCACGTTAACATCACTTGTATCATATAAATGATTGTCATTAGAAACTGTTTGTTGGTTACATGTCATGTTACAGTGCTGACTATAAGATTGTGTATCAGATAGACCCTAGTTGGTAAAGGAAGATCACTTTACAAGGCCCCACACTATTCTCATGCTAAATAAACGCGATTAAATGTATCAGTAAATCGTCCCTGGGTAATTAATGCCACATTGTCGATTTTAAATTGGATAAGTAGAAATTTACCAATGAAAAAGAAATCTGACTACTCGATTCAAGCTTATCAGATTTTCTCTATTCAAGTAAAATGTAACCTTTTTCTAATTACATCGAAGTGCAAGGTGTAAGGTGAATTTTAAATCCGTTTTGTAATCATCTAACTTTTGATTCTATGTAACTACACTACAATCAATACAAGTTTTAATCTTCAAATCAAGGACTCATGATCTATAAAATCTGCCAGAGAATGAAATCAGTAGAGGTATTATCATATCAAAATATTAAAGTCTGACAAAATCAGACAGATTGTCTGTTGGATAAAAGCATGACACACTATCTTGTGCTAAATATTTGTATTTAGACTTAAATTACAATCCTAATCAAGATCTGAAATTTCGTAGTTTGTGATAAAAATGCCATCATATAACTTAATATCAGACCCCCTATTAACCCTCAGCCTACCACCCTCAACCTCTCACACTGACCCTCAGCCTACCACCCTCAACCTCTCACACTGACCCTCAGCCTCTCACACTGACCCTCAGCCTACCACACTGACCCTCAGCCTATCACACTGACACTCAACCTACCACTCTCAGCCTATCACACTGACCCTCAGCCTACCACCCTCAGCCTGTCACACTGACCCTCCACCTGTCACACTGACCCTCAGCCTACCACCCTCAGCCTGTCACACTGACCCTCAGCCTACCACACTCAGCCTGTCACACTGACCCTCAACCTACCATCCTCAATTTCTCGACCTGACCCTCAGTCTACCACCCTCAGTTTCTCATACTGACCCTCAGCCTATGTGGGCTCTGGGGCCTGGTAGTTAAGTTGCCTGTCAGTATTAAGAGCTCTGTTTTATGGCAGTATTGAAATAGTTGAATGTTTTTATTTAGAATGTATAAATCTCTCAAGGACACTTAGACTTTTATATTTCTGTTCTACCTATACTCTACCAGATACTTGACAGATTACAGGGGTGTTGAGGACTGGTTTTGAGATATAAGTCAGTTTTCTTCTGAAATATGATATGTCATCCTGCATGGAATCATAAGTTGCTATAGGATTATACTCATCAGGGAATTGCCATTTTATATTCAGCTATATATTACACTAATGGATTCATAAATTTTACTGTGGCTCTCAGAATTTATAAAACTCAAACAATACCAAAAATATGTGTGAAGTTATATAAAATAAAATAAGGTAAAAGAAAAAAACCTCTAAAATATTTATAATCAGTTTCTATTAGTGAAGTTGTCACAATATAAATATACATGTAATTGCTCCCCTGACATTGTGCATTCAAGTAGTATTGTTTACATTCGGGCCCTTTAAATGAGTTATGGCCCTTTGTTGAAGAATCTTTTGTCAGTCTCATTAAAAACTTGGCCGAATTTTAAGATGTGGTAATTGGCCCCTATGTTTTTCATCACTGTAGTATTTTTCATTTTGACCTTTTTTTTATCGGAGTTAAGTCCCTTTGTTAAAAAATTTTGTCATGCTGCTGATAACTCTTCCTTAACTACTAAAGCGATTATGGCAAATCTAGTTCATCTAGCTTTACAAAATTTGTATGTGCATATGTTAGGCATAGTGAGGGAGTACAGAAAGTATGTCAGTGACCTTTATACATAGGTATGTATAAAATAAGAAATCATTACTGGTGGGAAACTATGGGTTGAAATCATTACTGGTTGGAAACTATGTGTTTCTTTGCCATGTTTTGCCTTAGCTGAGACTTTAGCTTACAGTTTTAATTTATTTTAAGGTATTAGGTATCCTTAAGCCTATAGTTTTAATTAGTCCCCCACCGGAATCCGGGGGGGACTATAGGTTTGCGTTGTGTCCGTCCGTCCGTCCTTCCGCACACTATTTGTCCGGGCTCTATCTCCCATACTATAAGACACTGGAACTTCATACTAAGTGTGTGGGTTCCCTGTGGGAAGGCGGTGTGTCGCATACAAAAACCGGGTCACTGTGACCTATATTTTGACCTCTGACCTACATTAAAGAAAAAGCTTGTCCGGGCTCTATCTCCTACACTATAAAGCACTAGAACTTAATACTTGGTAGTATGGTTCCCCGTGGGAAGGCGGTGTGTCGCGTACCAAAACCGGGTCACTGTGACCTATATTTTGACCTCTGACCTACATTAAAGAAAGAAAAATTTGTCCAGGTTCTATCTCCTACACTATTAAGGATTAGAACTTTATACTTGGTAGTATAGTTCCCTGTGGGAAGGCGTTGTGTCGCGTACCAAAACTGGGTCACTGTGACCTTTATTTTGCTATATTTTGACCTCTGACCTACATTAAAGTAAAAGTTTGTCCGGGCTCTATCTCCTACACTATAAAGCACTAGAACTTAATACTTGGTAGTATGGTTCCCCGTGGGAAGGCGGTGTGTCGCGTACCAAAACCGGGTCACTGTGACCTATATTTTGACCTCTGACCTACATTAAAGAAAGAAAAATTTGTCCAGGTTCTATCTCCTACACTATTAAGGATTAGAACTTTATACTTGGTAGTATAGTTCCCTGTGGGAAGGCGGTGTGTCACGTACCAAAACTGGGTCACTGTGACCTTTATTTTGCTATATTTTGACCTCTGACCTACATTTAAGTAAAAGCTTGTCCGGGCTCTATCTCCTACACTATTAAGGATTATAACTTTGTACTTGGTAGTATAGTTCCCTATGGGAAGGCGGTGTGACGCGTAACAAAACCGGGTCACAGTGACCTATATTTTGACCTGAAAAACTAAAGGTGTCCTTCATAGACTTGTGTCCTTTATATAGAGATCATTTATAGAGTATACCTACAGTGTACATGTATTTAGTGAGAATGGGATGGTTCCTGTATAGAAACGGGTCTCTGTAAACTACATCTTCACCTTTCAATACATTGAAGAAAATACATGACCTTATTGCATCTCGAGATTCACACTCATTGCTATTGGATCTCGAAATAACAACCCGGTGGGGGACTGTAATTCGTTGAATTATCTTGTTGATATTGGACCGCCATTAAGAAAGATAAATACTAAGGTTTGTAACTTCTGGAAACATAATCTATTCATAATAATATATCAATACAGGAAAAGGGACAACTTCTGTAGTTTAATTTCTGTTTTCGTTTGAATCACACTGTTTTTAAAATGACATTACCATACTAAAAGTACAGTCTAAGAAAAGATCTCAGAATAAATCCTTTTTTCAGAAACCTCAATACAATAACTCTTAAAGTACAATCCGGGTGAATTGAACTGTTACAGTGGACCAAGGACCGCTTCTGTCATAACCCTCCATTATAGGGACGGACCGAGTCCGTAACATCACTCTGTCATGCATGAGGCGTAATGGAGGGTTGATGCTTCATATATGGACAGGGACAATGGGGTTCCCTCTCGGCAATAGCGTCCGCATTCATCAAAGTGAATAGATATGTAATGTGACCCAGTTTAATGTGCAAATATCAAAAAAAAAAGATTCATGTCCGACCAGAACAACATTTAACTTGTCAATACGTGGAACGAAAGTGTAGGATTGGCTCAGCGTTACTCCATTGATATCGGTCCCTGGGTAGGGGGGATTGATAAAGGCGATATTTTATGCATGATCTATGGGGTGTGAAACTGGGAGAAATTATCTTGGCCAGCAGTGGTGTACAATGTTACTTATATATCTTGTTTGGTTGGGAAAGAGATGTGGCGATGAGATGGGCGTCCTATTGACTTGAGGTACACGCATGCAACTCAAGGACAAATGACAAATTACAGTGTACAGTTACAACGGATAACATAGAAATGTGTTACAGTGTATGGCTACCACTGATAGCATAAAAATGTATTACAATGTTAAATTACCACAGACAACAGAAATGTATTGCAGTATACAGTTACCACAGATAACGTAGAAATGTATTAGTAATTACAGTGTAGGACTACCGCAGATAATGTAGAAATTTATTACAGTGTACGGTTACCACAGATAACATGAAAATGTATTACAGTGTTAAATTACCACAGATAACATAGAAATGTATTACAGTGGACGGTTACCACAGATAATGTAGAAATTTATTACAATGTACGGCTACCAGATAACGTAGAAATGTATTACAATGTACATTTACCACAGATAACAGACAGAAATGTGTTACAATGTACGGCTACCAGATAACAGAGATGTATTACAGTGTACGGTTACCACAGATAAAGTAGAAATGTATTACAGTGTTAAATTACCACAGATAACATAGAAATGTATTACAGTGTACGGTTACCACAGATAATGTAGAAATTTATTACAATGTACGGCTACCAGATAACGTAGAAATGTATTACAATGTACATTTACCACAGATAACAGAAATGTATTACAATGTACGGCTACCAGATAACAGAAATGTATTACAGTGTACGGTTACCACAGATACCGTAGAAATGTATTACAATGTACGGCTACCAGATAACATAGAAATGTATTACAGTGTACGGTTACCACAGATAACGTAGAAATGTATTACAATGCACATTTACCACAGATAACGTAGAAATGTATTACAATGTACGGCTACCAGATAACAGAAATGTATTACAGTGTACGGTTACCACAGATAACGTAGAAATGTATTACACTGTACATTTACCACAGATAACAGAAATGTATTACAATGTATGGCTACCAGATAACATAGAAATGTATTACAGTGTACGGTTACCACAGATAACGTAGAAATGTAATACAATGTATGGCTACAAGATAACATAGAAATGTATTACAGTGTACGGTTACCACAGATAACGTAGAAATGTATTACAATGCACATTTACCACAGATAACGTAGAAATGTATTACAATGTACGGCTACCAGATAACAGAAATGTATTGCAGTGTACGGTTACCACAGATAACGTAGAAATGTATTACAATGTACATTTACCACAGAACAGAAATGTATTACAATGTATGGCTACCAGATAACATAGAAATGTATTACAGTGTACGGTTACCACAGATAACGTAGAAATGTATTACAATGTACATTTTCCACAGATAACGTAGAAATGTTTTACAGTGTACGGGTACCAGATGACATAGAAATGCATTACAATGTACATTTTCCACAGATAACGTAGAAATGTTTTACAGTGTACGGGTACCAGATAACATAGAAATGCATTACAATGTACATTTTCCACAGATAACGTAGAAATGTATTACAATGTATGGCTACCATAGATAGTGTAGAAATGTATACAGTTACTATAGATAACATAGAACTGCATTACAGTATACAATTACCACAAAAATGTAGAAATATATTACAGTGTAAGGTTACCACAGATAACAGAGAAATGTTTTGTATAGACATTCACTTACTATACACACTAAAAGAACTATGCTAAAACCAGACTTAATGTTGGGTACAATTGCTTCGCATTTCATTAAATCTTGATAAAGGATGTGAGATATTTATAGATAGATATTGATATGCACTATGCATACAAAATATTATACTGTAGTAATGGGAACAAATCATCACTGAGATTTCCCCCCAGACGTAAGAATTTCTGACCCTTATACTTAGTACATTGATAATTAGGTGTACTACACCTCGGTATATTACCTAAGTTATATTATACATGTGGATGTTCCAAGTTCTAGTGAGCGCGTTACACCTTTGTTGTGTTACACAAACTCGGATGTGTCCTCTGATACAGGAGAGGATGCCAGTACTCGTTGTGTACTCCTTGTCCGTCCTCAATGACCTTTTAGATATGGCAGCAATTTGTGTTTTTTCACATTTTACATCAAAGTTAAATAAAAATATCCCAAATAATTCGCAATAAGACTTGTATTGAACTTTATGACACTCAATGTATGAGTAAACCTTTTCAACTTCAAACAACACAGAATTAAACTCTTTTCTGACATTTAAGAGATTCAGGACCTTTACAATATCAGTTGTGATTGGGACAAATAAAAAGTGACATGTACAGTGAACGAATGACGAAGGTGATAAGAATGGTTTAGGATGGAGGGATGGCATGAGAACTTGTCATAACAGTACCGATCATAGTACGTAGCATCAGTTTACCGATCAGTCCGAGATCTCCCGATAATCGACTACATCCCTCCTGTCACATGTTGGCCATCGCCGATGGCAACAACTGTTCACTCTCCAGCTGATGTCCCTGTTGTTGATTCTGATAAACCCCGCGATACAAGGACAATCGGTGGATACAGTACCTAGATATCCCATGTGACATGCAAATAAAAAGGCCATACAGGGACAAATATTAATTGAAAAAAGTGACTAAGTACATCTGTAGGGAGATCAGTGTATTTGGCCACAGTTATTTTGAGGCTGACGCTGTTCCTGATGATGCATTATTGAGGAGGCTATACTGGTTATACCTCATGATCAGGATAACGTAGAAATATTAGGAAATCTTGTCTTCACTGTCTGTAAACAATTCTATAGTATTAAAATAGATTAAAGTGGCTGTACCTGTATGAAACTTTCCGCCCGTATTTTAAAAATAAGTACAGGCGTACGTTCCATAAAAGATACGGGTGTAATAACCTATGATAGTATGAAATAAATACTGGCGTATTCTTAAATCCGCCTGTAAAGTTCACGTATTTGTCACGTACACTTGGCGTATTTATTTCGAAAATTGTACGCCCGTACTTTTTAATTCATGGTACACCCGTATAATAAGCCTTCTCAAAGTACGCCTCAGTAAAATACGCCTTCCTAGGAAGCCACTGAGAAATACGCCTCTGTAAGTTATGCTTCCCTAAGGAAGCCCGAGAAATACGCTTCTGTAAAATACGCCTCCCTCAGGAAGCCCGAGAAATACGCTTCTGTAAAATACGCCTTTCTCAGGAAGCCCGAGAAATACGCTTCTGTAAAATACGCCTCCCTCAGGAAGCCCAAGAAATACGCCTCTGTAAAATACGCCTCCCTCAGGAAGCCACTGTGAAATACGCCTCTGTAAAATACGCCTCCCTAGGGGAGCCACTGAGAAATACGCCTCTGTAAAATACGCCTCCCTAAGGAAGCCACTGTGAAATACGCCTCTGTAAAATACGCCTCCCTAGGGAAGCCACTGAGAAATACGCCCCTGTAAAATACAGTACCAAATCTACAAATATTAAAAAACAGGTTTTGAAGAAAGAAAATTAATATTTATTATTATTTTTCTATAGATCAGATTTCTTTTTAACTTAACAATAAATCTGAATGATATGTATGTGTCCATGGTAATGTTTTTAAATATAGGATATCCATGAAAGTTTGTATTATGGATCTTGTACGAAAATTTCTTCATATTAAACTGTCACTCCTGCTTTTTAAGAAGCTTTCTGCAGTAGGCAATTTTTTCCGTAACTCCATCATTTAATTTGGCATCACTTGGTCTGCTATGGCCATTCTTTGCACACCAGGTAGCCACATAATCTGAAAAATATTGAAAAGAAAACTCAGTAAAGTGTAAAATAAAATCAACATCAAAATCACTGTGTTGAAATGTGTGCATTAATAAATATAAAACAGTAATGTTATGTCAGACTCTATTGGTTTACTGAGCTGGAGCACATGGCTTGAAGACACCAAAGGATTCCCGAGATACCTGTTACCATTTGTACAGCTGGGTAGCAAAAGAAGACTATGTGGGTAAAGCTATAGGTTTTTTTTTCAATGACACACAAAGTGCAGATTATAGGCAGCATCAAAATGTAGATGAAGGCATCAAAAGTATTGAACTCTAAATCTGAACTAATTGTTAAAACTGTTTCACCATGTTGCCCAATTTAGGTGAGCTTTCCCAGGAAAACAGTTTTTCATCCAATAATTTCTAATGGAAGAATGTTACAATAACATGTCTGCAGACTTAATGAGATTCAGTATTGCAACTCTTAGGTAAAAACCATACCTTTCATCAGCGTTATCTTTTCTTTGTCTAAAACTGGACGAAGGTCGCCCTCTTTTTTCTTTGTGAGGCCCTGTCCTCTGCTACGGGCCATTTCATCCGTAGAGAAGAGCAGTGGCAGGACCTTCATGCACAAAGCGTAGCCTGGTTTTTGGGCTTTCATTGCCCCTGAAGTTGCCTTTCGCAGCATTTCCCGGTCAACAACAATGCTGCTATAGTCCATTAACTTCACTTTCTGTAAAGACATAATACAGAATAAGAATTACTTGGTGAGAATAAGTAGTTTATGCCTTAAATTAGTGCTAAATTTTACCTGTCTTGTTCTAATTAAGTTTCATTACCTGTGTGTATTCTA
Organism: Mimachlamys varia; assembly: GCA_947623455.1. Taxonomy (NCBI): domain Eukaryota; kingdom Metazoa; phylum Mollusca; class Bivalvia; order Pectinida; family Pectinidae; genus Mimachlamys; species Mimachlamys varia. Next base: position 8,889,884 of record OX392535.1, read on the forward strand.
AATAATAAATAAATAAACTTGATTGATTTTACAACAATAAGGAAAGTTATAAAACTTATATAAATCACTGTTGTTGGCCCGGATGTTAGCAGGCGAGAGGGTCTTATTGTGGGAGGAAACCAGAGTACCCAAAGAAAACCATGCGGTCGGGCAGGTGAACCATACCTTTTCAGGTCTGGTTGGAGAATCAAACCCAGGCGGCCTTGGTGAAAGGCAAAAAGTGCTCTATCCACTGCATATTCTGTGTATTCTAAATTACATTGTATTGATTCTTTTGCTTTAGCTTTCTACAAAAGTTGACAATCCAAACATCCGTGATAACTTTTGTATTTTGCTAAAATCATAGTCACCATTGCTTTTAATTGAATTTTTTTTTAGATTTCTTTTAAAAACTCTACAAAATCTTGTCATTTACCGTTTGGTCTTCATGTGTGATGACATCCGATGCCTTCCTGGATATTTGCATTGGTGGCTGGTGATAAAAAATTAGATCTCATTTAGTAATACTTATCCTATTCTATTGTTATTATGGTATCTTACACTGAAAATTGATATACTTTAAGCAGGTTTATATAAAGGAAAAATCTGTTCAGGTGAAGAATCAAAGCTAATATGTTTAATTTGTTTTTATCATTGTGTAAATTGCTGATTAATGTGCTATCAAATTTTATAGAAAAAAATGTTGTTGTTTTTTTACCTTAAAAACATTCAGTTCTTTTTACTTAAAAAATGATGCATCCCTATTTTTTTTAAACAATCAATCTTATATAAGTTATCATGTTCTAGTATTGTTATTTACCACTTGGTCCTTGTCAAGGATGTTTAATGACTTCCTTGGTGACGTGCGTCTTGGTTGGGCCTGTTGTCCAGAAACCTTTCAATGAAATAGATTAAAATCAAAATACATACTCAATAAATTTGTTTGTTATTAATCTATTTTACTTCCATTTTTGCCAATACTTCACCTATACAAATTACTGATGTTACAATGAATGTCAGGTATTATTCATAATCAGTAATCTCTTATATAGTACATTCCAAATTTTTAAAAACAATAATTTATACCAAATCATTAAACCAAAATAAAACAACAACTTGCTATAATAGCATAACGTCAAAGACTGATTGAAAAAAGTATGTCACTTACATTTCTATGACTAATCTCCTCTGGTACATGAATATCCAAGTTTTCTTTGCTGTTCACAGGCAGCAGTGTTGTATATGTTTGTTGCTTGTTTGGTGTCTGGTTCACTTGTGCAATGTCTGTGTGTGTGAGTTGGTGTGACAAGTTCAGATCTGGAAGGGTGGAGTAACTCTGTTGCTGTGGCAAACTGTATGTTGACTGTATTTTGTTTTGGGCAGTTGATGAAAATGGTGTTGACATGTGTGTATAGTTGTCCGGTGTTGAAAATGAAACATCAAACATGTGTGATGATGTATAATCTGGGTATGGTAAAATTTGTGTGTGGGGTCTGTCATTAAATTCAGACTCTGAATCGTAACTGTGATGTTGGATGTGACTGTTGATGTCATAATTAGGTATATCTGGTTGTGGAATTTGATGACTGGAGGTGATAGTGCAGGTTGGTTTTTTGTTTCCTGTATTGCTCAAACCCTGAAAAAAATGAATGATAATATAATTACATCATGAATTACAATTGTACATCCTGTATGTCTTCATTTGAATTTCTATACCCCTACTCAGAAAAGGGGGGACTAACGTAAGCAGTCTATACAGTAATCAATTTGTCATTGCGTCCGTGTGTGCATAATAACCTGCTGTACATGATATCTCATGAACCCCTTGACAGATTTAATTTGTTTTCACACCTACGCATCAGTCTCAAGTTTTACACATGATTATAAAGGTCACACTTTACCACTTTGTATGGTGGGGAAATATACATTTTTGTGAGCCCTTTTATACTTTGTTTTTATCTAAACACAAAATGAAAAAAAACACACAGTATCTTATATTTTTGTATTGGTAAAACATGTATTAGCTATGGTCTTTATTTTTGTTACCTGGATTTCAGGAGCAGTGGCTGAATCCCCAAGTCTATAATGCCTTGTGAATGCTTCCAAATAGGCCTGAACTTCTGGCTTGTACAATACTTTTATTGCCTCTAATAGCTCAGAGGGAGGATCTGAAATAACAATTTCAAAAAGTTGACATTGGAAATTTGAACAACTTCAACAAGACAAATTCTCAAATACCTCAAAGTGACAATGATCTTGAGTTTAAAGTACCCTATATATGTAGTAATATAATTATTCTAATTGTTAAGAACCAAATGCTAATTCTAGTAGAATTAACAACTAGAGTAGTAACATATATTTACTGATCATGGTGAGGTTAGCAATGTACCACAAAAAATTGTGTCCAAATGCGGATCTCCTTATCTGCATGTACCGTATATCATTCTTTTTACAAACAGTTCATGACTTTAGTACGGCTAATACCATGATTTTGAGGCATAAAATATTATATCAACAAAGTCAATGAAAGGCAAAGCATGTGTTACATACCTGGCAGTGTTTTTGATGTTTGACTGCTAGTCATTTTTTCCACACCAACGGTAGCTGGCCTGCTGCTGCCGCCGCCGCAACACAAGTCCCAAGTCTCGGTCAGGGGGGTGTCCCCAAACTGAAGGCACATGTTTGTTGCAGCAACAAGATCAGCTGCACTTTCCAGATCTTTTTTTGTTTTGACTTTAGTTGCTGTCTTTCTTGAAATTTTTTCAGATGTTTTTTTTGTTTCCTGAGTTGTTTTTGTCTTTTTTGGCTTTGTACATTGTGTAACTGCATTGTTCTCCCCCTGCACTTTCTCCTGCTGGAGTCTCTGTCTTTTCCCAGTGCACAGCTCAGATTGTGTTGTATCTTGAATGAAAAGCTCCTCAGGCACTTCTTTTGGCACAGAGGAGATCTTTTTCAGGACTCTTTTATTTGCATCAGCTGCAAACTTATCCAAAGTTGCCTTGCATTCTGAAAAAGGAGAGTTTATTCATATGACTAACATATATGCAGATCTTAAAAGGTTGTATTGATTTTAATAGGAACAAAATGGATGCATTCTATAAGCCTCAGTATCATATTAACTAATTAATTACACACAACAAGAATTAGATTTTTGATGATGAAGTTATGTATCTTTTGCAACCAATGTTGACAAAATTTCATGTAATTGTTTGGACATCAGTGTTGTTCAAAATTTCATAAACGATGTTTACTTTCTGTTGATAGGTAAAAGGATTTCTTTTTTATCACTCAGACATAGACTGGTTTCGATCTGATTAATTTTAAATCGTTGTCCCTGGAGCTCAACGTGGGGCGTTACTTGGAGTGAAAGTGAAAGCAGAAAGTACCACGTGAACACGATGAAGTCGCCCAACGCTGATTAACTGTCTACATCTAAATTAATAAATCCATTGCATAAAGTTGTATTCACATCCGATAATATACATTTTAACACTTGGGGATCGTTATAATTTTGAGTAATTAAATAAAACTTGTAGAAAATGATAATTAAAAAAGTTTACCGGCTCACCTTGTAATGAAGCATGTTGCTTTCAAACGCTTACAAGACAAAGATTTGTTCTCGGATTTTGTCGATCTAATACGTATCTCTCGGGACATCTCGGGGTTTTATATCCTATTACATAATTGAGATATCGAATTTCAAAACGATTTAGGAGGCTATCAGGGCCTGCAAGACATTTTTAAATCAGCAAGATCCGTGGAATAAATACCATGCGCATGTGCTTAATTATCACACATAAAATAAACAGAAATAAATAAATAATAATAGGTAACCGTTAAGACGCGATCCTCTCTCGCGCCCAGTTTATGATCATCTTCTGAAGTATAGTACCGGAAAATACATACATCTCAAAGGTCTGATGTATTAACAGTTATTAAATTGGTGATAAACAAAACTATCTTACTGCCATGATAATGACTTAATATCACAACTGAACTTTTAACGACTTCAATCAGAGACGAAACATCTATCGACGTCTCTATATACTTTAATCCGTTCAGTTTATGTACATAGATCTTTAGAATTAGGAAGACGCGTGAATAATTTTATCACGCTCAGAACAAAAGAAACTATCTATGAAAAAAACTCTCAAACAGATATTATTATAAAGTGTTGCTTTTTTGGTGTACTTACCGCCGGTTTTGATGATAGTTCCGTGGAATAGCGTTTTGCCCCATTTCATTTCGACGGAACATCTTTCTGTAAATCCTTCTAGGACTTTCAAGTTTTTATCATTTTTACACACTATTCCCAAACTTGCGTCTTCGTGGAAATATATGCAGCTGAACATGGTACACTTTTCGATGAGTTATAGCACGGACTTGGATAGGTTATAGCTAGAAATCGCAGAGAACTTTGTGTTGAAAAACTTTCCTTTCAAAAAGCGTGCACGTGGCCTCAATGGTGGGTCAGTTTTGAATTACATGCCAGTTGACCAGTACTTGGTGGGAGCACGGACTTAGATAGCATCTGATATAATTCCGTGGTGGGAGTTTGCAGCAGTCCGCGTCTTGCTGTGAGGTACTGATGAAGGGGCTTGGATTTTGGAGTCGGAACCGGGGTATACGTATAAACCCGATAAAATTCGTATATATACTAATGCAACTGATGAATTTTAACCGGGAATGTTTTGTTCATTTTTCTAGAGATTACATTTGACATTTATAATTTGAGCTTATAATACAGGTACATTGTTTACTAAATATGCTTGAAATGATTTAGGAGAATGTTAAACCCCAGACGAACCCCTTAAAATAACTCTGACACTGTAATAAGATATCTGTAAGAGCAAGTAAAGCGGGAATTAGTGCCAGACTGGTCACTTCATAGTGTGATATATGTAGAATTTGCAATAGCTATAGGTTGTTACTTTTTATCAAGCCTTATAATATATCAACAGGTTAAGTAACTGCTATTTAAATATGGCAAGTAAAAAGAGTTGTAAAAAACGTGGACCCTACGGGAAAAGAAAGAGAAATTCACATGAAGACAGTGACGAAAACATGTCGCTGAGTTTACTACGTTCTGAAGAGACTTTATCTCTTGATATGCCCGAAGTATTTACAAAAGAGACCGCGACGTCTATCATCCGACACGGCAGTATCAACAACGAAACTTCGAACACCAGTCTTACGGTGCCGAATTATCCTGCTAAAGTGGCCCACCACGAACAATTAACGTTAGATCTTGGACATGTAAGTATATATGAATTTCTACTTTGAGAAAAAAAAGATATTGGGTCCAGGGCGCGAGATCGACACCTAGCTAATCAAAATCATATCGTCTCAGCAGATATCTGTTAAAATTACAAGTAAAATGTGAAGCTTTTGCAAGTCTACCGTCAATTTATTTGTTTATTTATTTGTTAATTGTTTCTTTAAAAATATACATGCAATTATTTGTTACATATATGATAAATGCAGCGTTTGAAGCAGAGTGTATTTTACATACTCTCATTACACTGGGCGGTAACCTAATTTTCGTCCTGTACGTAGTTATCGTTCTTGAACACGATCTCGCTCACCAGAATGTTTCATTTTCCCTTTGCCTTTTGTTAAGCGTATATGTAACACTGAATTGCTTTTCTGCACAGGAGCATGAGGACGAAGCATGGATGAATAACGAAGGTATGATTAATGACTTTGATGACGATTCACATCAGACTGTTGAGGAAGAACATTTCGATTCCAATAGTGACACATTTTTTGAGCAGGAAGTAGCTGACGAAGAAATTCCAGACACGAATGAGCTCGAAAATCTAACGTTACCCCTGATTGACGAATCAACGTTGGAAGGAAATACCGATCTTCCTGACATAGACTCAAGTCCATTATACCCTGGAGCATCTATAACATTGGGGGCATTTATGCTACTGATTGCGTTATTTACATCAAGATACAATGTGATCGGCGACGGAGTTCAACAACTGCTGAATATCATTGCATTAGCTCTACCAAATGGACATCTGTTGTGTACAAGTTTACATGCGTACAAAAACTACTTCAGGAATCTACGAAATCCACTGTGTTATCATTATTACTGTATTCACTGTTTGGGATATCTTGAGAAAAACAACATAGCACGGTGTACAGTTTGTAACAAAAACCTCAATAAATCTGACAGACATTATTTTCTTGAAATGCCAGTTACAAATCAAATACAGAATTTATTTGGACAAACAGGATTTTACAATTCTTTGCAAGAAAGATTTAAACCTCAGAGCGAAGAAAACTACAAAGATATAACAGATGGAAGTCTGTACAAAAGTATGTTTGAAAACCATGGACTTTTGAGTTACCCACAGAACATTTCTTTTGTGTTAAATACTGATGGTGCACCAGTGTTTAAAAGCAGCAAAGTTTCAATATGGCCCGTGTTTCTTGTTATCAATGAATTACCATACCAGCAAAGAATGATGAAAGAAAATATGATACTTGCTGCACTCTGGTTTGGTAGTCAAAAACCAAGTATGAGCACATTCTTGAAACCTCTTTTACATTCGTTTAAAGAATTGAGCAAGGGCGTGAAATGTGTTTCTCCAGATGTTGGTGAATTTGTAAGTAAGGCGTTCCTTATAGCTGCCACAGCCGATTTACCAGCACGAAGCATGCTTTGTAACAGCATGCAATACAACGGTGCTTTCGGTTGCTGGAAGTGTCTACAGAGAGGTGAAACAGCTTCTGTTGGAAAAGGACATACACACATTTTTCCATATATTCATGATTCGCCAAAGGGACCTGAAAGAACAGCTGAAGGAGTAGAAGAGGATGCTAAATCTGCGGTTCAAAATAGACTGAACAATGTTGCAAAATCGGCAGTAAATGGTGTAAAAGGACCATCATGGTTATCTTTTTTCCCAAAATTTGATATAGTGCATGGAATCGCAATAGACTACATGCATGGTGTTCTTTTAGGTGTTCAAAAACTGCTTCTAACACTTTGGTTCATGCCAAAACACAAAGGTTCTTGCTTCAGTTTTATAACTAAGATTGAAGTTGCTGATGATCGGCTCCTAAAAATCAAACCAACTCTGAACATAACTAGACTTCCAAGATCAATTCGATCAGATTTAAAATATTGGAAAGCCTCAGAGTTGAGATCGTTTCTTTTATATTACGGGGCACCTGTAATGTATGGCATTTTGGATCATGAAAGATTTTGTCACTATATGTGTTTGATAAATACAATGCATATTTTACTGACCTATGGTGCCAGTAGAGGAGACATTGATAAGGCTGAAGCCATGCTGAACAAATTTTGTGGAAATTTTGAACAACTTTATGATCGCTGTTATATGACCCTCAATATCCATCAGCTGCTTCATCTTTCAGATAGTGTAAGGTCCCTTGGGCCGCTTTATACTCATAGCTGTTTTTCATTTGAAGACAAAAATGGTTTCATTTTGAGATTAATCAGAGGGACTCAAAATATTGATAGTCAAATTGTAAGTGGCGTTTCTTTTATTCAAAAAATCCCAGAGCTTAAAGAAAAATGCATTAAAAAGGGGTCTGAGGCAGATGGCATATGTAATTCAATAGAATCAACTCAAGGACTCAAAAGAGGGAAAAAAATTGGAAGTAGTACATATATTTTAGGTACTTTGAAAAAAAGGGTGTTAAAAGTAGATGAATTTTCTGCCCTCTGTAGTTATTTAGGGTATGCTCCTCAAGATGAATTTTTCTTATCCTTCGTCAGATTAGAAACAAAAGGAAATATTATCTATGGTTTAGAATATTCCAGAATGGTTAAACGTGATAATTCCACGATTCAGTATCAGTCTGGTACAGATATTTTATTTGGTAATGTAAGGTATTTTCTTGAAGTAACTGTAGGTGGTAAAGATAGAATATATGCTATGGTGGAACCTTTGAGGTGTGTAAATTATGACGAAACAAGTAACATTTTGGCTGTTAGGGAAGAGCAAGAACTCCAAGTGGTTGAGCTGGAAACAATCAAAACATCATGCCTGTTGATCGGTATTGAAAATAACTTGTATATATGTAGATTCCCGAACAAACTTGAATCTGACTAAATATACATAATGTATGTAGATCAGCACTATGAGGTTGCAATTTGAATTGGTTCCCAAAGGAAAATCATACATCTACATTTAGTATTACTCAAGAGTATGTGTGAGTGTTTATGAATGATATACATTTGTACATATGTATATTTGTCTGGAAATACATTTAGATTTCTACAAATTTTCTAGAAATAATTTTGTAGAAATTATGCATGCAATGATTCTGACTACAATCTTAAGCTTTTAGTTAAAGATTATTTTATATAGTTTGTTATATTTCTGTCATGAATCGTAAAGCAGCAGTGATATTTAACAATGATTAAAGGATTTTGAACTACAGTCTAATTATAAATGCTATAATTAATAAAGTTTTACGTTGAATTGTATACATTTTGTACATGCGATGTAAAGAGTTCTTGAGGATATCAGTTTTTAGACCAATGATATATATTATATGATATAATCCAATCCGAAAGCAGTTAAAATGTACACAAAATTAAAAGATACTACATACATGTGCACATTTGAACTTTACAAAAGATTCATAATTGGAATTGAATAAACTCTTAAGTCCTGAGAATACGTCTGTGTTGTAGTTGACTAAAGTTAAAGATTGTAAAATACGCCTTGTGCTAAATGACTTTCACTTTTTTTTTCACAATACGGGTGTACAAGCTTTATGTTTCCAGGCGTATTTTGAGAGAAACTAAAAGTCCTGAATCACACAGGCGTAATTTTTCAAAGTACGGATGTAGACCCGTATTTTTAAATGACAAGCTTCTTGTTTTCTAGGCGTATTTTTAAATAAAGTACGGGTCCTGCTCCTGTACGCCCGTCAAATGGCACTTTAGAGCTTTTTACGCCCGTAATTTTGAAAAATACGTGTGGAATACGCCAGGAAACTTCATACAGGTAACAAGCCATTCAATACTAATGGCTGTCTTTGATGACAGAAGTATCATTTTCTAAGGCTTAGAACATTATGACAAGCAATTAAAATCAATTTAGAATTTTAAAATTCTGTATCAAAGTTAACCTTTTTTTTATAATTTACTTAATGAAGAAAAAATCTTTTTATTCTAAATAAAAAAGTATAGTATAACTAGTAGGAATTGGGACAGCATTGTGTTCAAATGGAGAAATTTCATGACTAAAAATTTTGATTATTTTTTGCATATTGATAAAGACATACTATACTATCTGTTCTGAAAGATATCAACAATAGATAGTCTAAGACTTTAAGGTCAGTACCACTGGTCCTGTAGGCTGAAGGTGTCTCAGTAACATAGATTAACCTGCTAGGATGGGGTTAGTCACTCAGCCCCGCTTACGGGTGAATGTTTTCCCTCTCCACAGGTGTTTGGTGTGGTGACCCCCTCCCTCCTGTTTACAGGTGAATGTTGTAGTGATCTACTGGTGCGACCCCTCATTAAATGTCCAGTGTTGTCCTCGCCACTGTTTGTCCAGGTAACAAAGCTCCTAGCCTGTTGACATACATTGGTGACCCACTCAGCACAACTGGGACTGAAGTGCAGTAGAACACAAGTCTATTCTGAACAGGACTGAAGTGCAGTAAAACACAAGTCTTTTCTGAACACCGTTTAAACTTGTTTCTCCTCTTTATCCATCGCAGTGGTGAATATTTTGTTTGCCTTTTTTTGGACTCAATGAAAACTTCCTCCTGGTCACCTGCATGCATTCCATGGATAGAGCACTGGATCTGCATTTCACTAATGGTACAGACATTTGGAAGAAGTGATCTGGACTTTGAAAATGTTAAATTTGTTTATAGGTTTTTGGGCGCTCATAATAGCTGGTTCTGATGATTAGGAGACACTCCAAAGATGATACTGTCCTACAAGTTCGTCCTGGTGATTATGGTTGACACTCCTAGACTTTATATTACCTAGCTTATATCACACACCTAAAGCATTGGGGCTTGAGAATGATGTATGCCATCATAATAAACTGTCATACATTGTTGGTGATGCTAGTGTTTTGATTGTATGGTATCTCCAGCTGGGCAAAGTATATATCCCTGATAGACTATGATCATGACTCAGAGCCTGATTTACACGACCATTTCCTACCCTGTATCACACATCCAGCCCTCGGACCGTGGACTGCTCGGACTGGTATATGGATATCCTAGGTTTGATACTGGGTAGAATATGGAAATGGTCATATGGTAACCTATAATTATCCCTGCCCCTAGGACATTTACCGTAGTTCGTGGCTACACACCTGTATCAGTATGACATGGACGGAGATTGTTGTCTGATCGTCATTATTTCCGACTTATTAGGCCCCCTTATCACACTTGCACATTTATCATCGCTTTGCTTGATCTATGGCTATTTAAACGCTCAAAATTGAATTTTTTAAGTAGCCATGCAGAAAGTGGTTATTAGATATGTTTTGTGAGGCGTAGAGACCATTGGCATTAAGACTGGTAGGGATCAAGTGCCTCGCCTCTCTGGGAGACCGGAGAGTGAACGGCCACTCTCCTTCTACTGTTTAATTGGGAAGAAATTGTCAAAAAATTTAATTGTGGGAAAACAGGGGACTTCAAGTACTCCATATATTTGCTTTCCATTCATGGGCAAAATCTTTTAACGACAGCAGAAAGGCTGGAGGCAAATAGCTTTTTCTTTCTGAGAAAGGACTTTAAATTTCATAATCATGTCTTTCAGCTGACAAATCTGTTTCAGGGTAATTCTTGTAGAAAATTGCTTCATACACCTGTCAGATTTTAGAAATTATAGCTAAAATGGGTCAATAGCAGTTGATTTTTCTTCTCCACTTTCCTGTTGTATCACAAATTTATATTTATAAAAAAAAATTGTTTTCAACTTCCATAGCATATCTTAATGTTTATAATTTTGTATTTAGAAAATGATTAGGTTTATGTTTTTACAAATTTCTACCTTGCAAAGTGACTTTATAAATCATTATAAGTGAATTTGTAATTAATATTCCCACATGAGTGGATTGTTTCCCTTGGCAGACACAATTAAGAAAGAGAAAACAAACAGAAGTGTATTAGTATAACTAAACTCCATATAACTCATTTAAGGAAACAGCAGGAGATTTAAAGATCTTTCTATTAGATTTTAATCAGATATATCCTTTGTTGGGCTGAAAAGTGTATTAAACATTTGTAAAAAAAAATTGTTTTTCATTTTCCTTTTTTTCTTTTTTTTCCCTTTTTATGATGAATCAGTCAATAAATCAGTAATCAATTCTGCTTGAACTTTTAGATTAGAAATTTGAAAAATAAACATGAATCAGACATTACGTCTAGATGGCTAACAACAATGAAAGGACTCTTTAGTATAAGGTGCACCGAGTACGTTTCTCAGGGGTTGTGTTCGCTACGTTTGTCTGTCTGCAATATGTGACATATCAACTGGAGCTTTACAAGATTCACGAGAAGTCGTGACAATTAAAATAGACATTTATTTTAAATACAGCATCTCCAGTTTCAATTGACAAGATTTAAAGTTTCCGAGAAGCAAGTTCCAGCTGACTCGAGTTTAAGTGTTTTAACCATTAAAACACCTGAGGATGTGGCCTGTTATATCTACCACAGGGCTGTGACAATTTCACCCAACCTCCGGCCGTACTTCTCTGCGGAGATCATCATGTATTACCTCATTGGTTGCTATCATGGGTACCCCGTCCTGTATCTGCCTATTGGTTAGTACTGAAAACTACACCCAGGCCCGTGTTCTTTATTTATAAACGAGGCCTGGGAATAATGGCGTTGTTGTGTTCTGTAATAATGATAGACCTTCCTCCCAAAACAATAGTGCACAACAGGTTCGCCTGTCCAACATGCACTCGAAATCCTGGCGTGCACTTGGTGATACAGTGTTATAAATAGGTTTCGTGGACTTGACCACCAGTTGCAGGGTGTGACCGTAAATATATGGGGAGGACATCGAAGCTCAAATCACCCAATAACCTGAAGGCACACATTTTCAACAAACGTGTAATTAGTTTTGATACAGAGCAGTTTTGTTATAGGCAGTACTACAGTGTGTCAGTGGGTACCAGCTCCATGGCCAGGTGGCCAGGAGCTCCTGTCAACACTAGATATAAGGACTTAATTGTATTGAATCCAAACAACCCTAACTATAGTTTAGAAATAGCAGACCATATTATACTGATATCTTGATTTAAACAAAAACAAAATTTGAGATTTTTATTGGGTCAGTGATAATACTTTATCATAATCAGTGTCATTACCTGTTATTGATAATTAAAAGTTGTTGAAGGGAGATAACTCTTGGTTTGAAATGAAAGGGGGATAACTCCTAGTAGAGATAGTAGATATCTTTGAGACAATTGAAATTAAACTTGTATGATTGAATTTTACATTTCAGAGAAAGATTCAAGGGAACACAGGTTGTTGCTTATATTTCATAGTACTGTTATAAATCGTAGTAGCTACCAATAAATGCAGTGTTTCATTTCTGAAATCAGGTCAGTTATAGATAATGATGTACCCTATAACGCTGAACATCTGTCCCTTTGTGTGACCAAATCGTTTGATATCCAGCGAGGTACGCTTACAGGTGCAGGAATGAGATGTCATAAACATCGGATCATTGAATTCTTTTTATTCTTTAGTGCTAAGATTTCCTGATCTGCTGAATAACGATGACGTTATGCATTATGTGCTATGGTTTAATTTTAAAATTTTATCTGCTAAAACTATCTATCGAGCACTTTAACTATTGTTGGCCCCAACAAGGTAGTGGATAGACGGTACTCGTCACTCCAGGTTTAACCGACATCACAGAGACCTAGTTACATAGAGCAGATAAGGACACTACATTGTCATCACAAATATATTTAGTTTAAAAGCACAAAGTGTCGCCCAGATGACTATCCTAATTAATAACATAAAATTTACGATCGTAACAAATATTGAAATCTGTCAAGTAGAGATACGAATTAGCAGTACTTGTCACAGGCGTAACAAACGGTAAATTGTTCCGATATCAGTCGGCATTGAATTCATAAATGGCAGGGTTATATAATTAGTGAACAGTGCATTGATCCGTGTCGTCGTGGTGACCACATTATCATGATTCAGGGTAGATAATAGAAGGTGTCCGTGTAGATAAGCCACAACAACGGATTACCCTCGGCAGCAGACAAACAGATTAAATGGCAGAGTGCACCATCAAAGACGGGGCCAGACACTTGTTACCAAAACACTTGTCTTACATGTTCCGTGACGTGGCCACCAGTTTGTCTTTTAATACCAGCGTTCCAATTACACAGCGCTCTGTGTGTTAAAGAAATAGGTTTGATAGCAGAAACTATTACAATACAGCTACACAGATTGTGGTAAATACTCTGAAACCTGTACTGCTCTTTTACACATAAAAACAAGACAGTTGAGGTATTCTAGTTTCAATATTGTTACATTTTTTGTTTTTTGTTTTTTTTTTGTTTTTTTTTTCAAGGATTTGTATAAGACTTATATTTCTCATTGGTTTTTAAAGATTAAGTAAAATTCAATTTCAAATGTTTTGATTTTGTTTGATCGTAATGGAAGGGTATTTATGGTACTGGTGACGCACACAATGCACAGCAATGATGTCAATAATGTAAAACATGTGCACCATCCAGTCAAACTGTGGCCAACTAGAACCTTTGTTTATGTCACAAGTGGTCGCTATGTTAAACGGTTAAACAGATCAATGCCTTTTCTTTTATGACGATGGGGTGAACTAACTCACCGAGTGTATAGCCACCCTGGCTGAGTACAGGTTGTGTATGTTTTCAATATAACCCTAGTTATTCACTTTTTTCATTGCCAGATGCGTTGGAAATTTAAGAAATTTTATTGAGATTTTATTTGCCTGTTGCTATATGATTACGGTAATGTTTTGACAGACCTTGTCATGTTTACTGTGTTAAAGCAAGTTTATTACACAAATCGTACTTTATCTAACAAAGACCTCACAGATGACGATTCATGGAGATTGAATACAGTACAGTTTGAATAAACACTGCGATCTTCACAGCGGGAAGGAAGGAGAAACAGTTTGAACAGGAACAGTCACTAGGAAAGTGTTGCATAAAACCTTGTAAAATAAAACGGTAGTGTGTACTAACATTGTTTTCAAGAAGAGTAAGAATTTTCTAAATGAGTGTTTTTCTCTCTCTCTTTCCCACCCCCACCCCCACCACCACCACCACTTTTTTTTATCAAAAACAGCAATAATGCAACCCATTTCGTCTCCTGGTGTGTTCAGGGGACAATGGGGAAATGGTCAGAATCTTAATCATGGCTGGTCCTCATAAAATATACATACAGGTAAGTGTGTGATGGAGCGGACTCCATTAATAGTGTCCTCAGTAACGATCCATTAGGGGGATTTGCCTCAGTCTGTACTCTCCAGAAATGTACTTAGTGCTCAGTGTGTTTGTTTTTGAGAATCTGTTTCAATTAACTGATTTCCGCAATTATCTGGATCCCAAGTGACCATCGGAAATACAAAATATAAAGTAATGTGACCATTAATTCTGGTCTCCAGCGTGGGTGAAAACGAGGCACATTATCAGATTCATGTTTATTGATGTTACTGTATTCACAGAAATTAGCGCCCTTTATACCTCCCCCCCCCCCCACCACCACCACCACCACCACCACCACCACCACCACCAGGATACATCCTCTGTCCTGGCCCATCCAAGTTAAGGAAATTGAAAATTGGCACATTGAAACTGAATGCAGTCAGATTGCAAAGCAGCAGATTGAAACTGTGGCATGACAGTCAAGTTGCCTGATTCCCAATAAGAAATCTACATTTATTCCATGACTGAGAACTAATGTAGAAACAATAATTGTACCTATTTTAAAAAAGGAGGCTTGGTAATGACTAACAAGTAGACATGTTTCTTCAGGATAGCTTCATTCCTCAGATCATCCCAATATTCAAGTTTTAAGAGAGGATTAAGGTAATTGACATTCAAGATGAATGGCTGGATTAAAAAATCTGCTGAATGTTTCAGAAACCACTATCACAGTCCATCTGTCCACTCAGTCCATGTCGACTACTACTAGACCAGAACTTCAGTGCAAACCTTTTGTGTCAAGAGAAACTGTATAATATCAGCAAACACTTGTCAAAAGCAAGGTATTAACTATTAAACCTCAGCATTAATTGTGGTCGGTTCAGCTCCTTACTTTGGTCGGTTCAGCACCAACAGGATTGTCCAAAACTGTGATTTTAATTGGATATACCATAGGATAGGCGGAATATTTAGACACTTAAAAGGCAGACATTTTTACTCCTACAGTTACAGTATTAGATTACCAGGCCTTTCCACAGTTATTAGTCCCCCACCGGAATCCGGGGGGGACTATAGGTTTGCGTTGTGTCCGTCCGTCCGTCCGTCCTTCCGCACACTATTTGTCCGGGCTCTATCTCCCATACTATAAGACACTGGAACTTCATACTAAGTGTGTGGGTTCCCTGTGGGAAGGCGGTGTGTCGCATACAAAAACCGGGTCACTGTGACCTATATTTTGACCTCTGACCTACATTAAAGAAAAAGCTTGTCCGGGCTCTATCTCCTACACTATAAAGCACTAGAACTTAATACTTGGTAGTATGGTTCCCCGTGGGAAGGTGGTGTGTCGCGTACCAAAACCAGGTCACTGTGACCTATATTTTGACCTCTGACCTACATTAAAGAAAGAAAAATTTGTCCAGGTTCTATCTCCTACACTATTAAGGATTAGAACTTTATACTTGGTAGTATAGTTCTCTGTGGGAAGGCGGTGTGTCGCGTACCAAAACTGGGTCACTGTGACCTTTATTTTGCTATATTTTGACCTCTGACCTACATTAAAGTAAAAGTTTGTCCGGGCTCTATCTCCTACACTATTAAGGATTATAACTTTGTACTTGGTAGTATAGTTCCCTATGGGAAGGCGGTGTGTCGCGTAACAAAACCGGGTCACAGTGACCTATATTTTGACCTCTGACCTACGTTACACAAATACCTTGTCCGGGCTCTATCTCCTACACTATAAAGCACTAGAACTTAATACTTGGTAGTATGGTTCCCCGTGGGAAGATGGTGTGTCGTGTACCAAAACTGGGTCACTGTGACATTTATTTCGACAGTTATTCAAGCTATGCACAACACAAGCAAAGTTACATAAGTGTACAAACATTCTTGTTGTTGGAGATTTCAACATGGACTTCGCAAAGATGGACAGCCTTCAAAAATCTTGTAAACTTCACCAACAACTGACCACGCCTACCCATTGCCTTGGAGGAATTCTTGACTTGGTCTTCTCATCCAAATTATTCCCAGTGACAAACAAACCTGTGTTCTTCTCAGATCACCATTTAATCAATATACAGTACTGTTGAATTCAATGTAAGCATAACAAACAACATCTTGTTATTATTATTACAATTTCATGTCTATTGCAGTAAAACCTGTCTATAAAGGATACCCAATAGAAAAACTAAAGGTGTCCTTCATAGACTTGTGTCCTTTATATAGAGATCATTTATAGAGTATACCTACAGTGTACATGTATTTAGTGAGAATGGGATGGTTCCTGTATAGAAGCGGGTCTCTGTAAACTACATCTTCACCTTTCAATACATTGAAGAAAATACATGACCTTATTGCATCTCGAGATTCACACTCATTGCTATTGGATCTCGAGATAACAACCCGGTGGGGGACTGTAATTCGTTGAATTATCTTGTTTATTTTACCTTCATTTGTATGTATGTTACACTTGCATGATTCAAGATCAATTAATCAAGAAAACAAGATGGGATGATTTAAAAGAATAGATATTTCTAAACCACATTATGTATAATATAGGAGATGACAATTGTCATGCAAACAAAACACAGGAACTAATCCCCCCCCCCCCCCCCCCCATCTCCATAATTAAAAGTTTCACTTATATTTTGTTAGTTTTCCATCGGAAGTAATTGTGCGTAATTTCCTGGTGCCATGTATTCGTGACCTTGTGGTGTCCTTGGGACCGGAGACATTGTGATCCAGGGTGGGGGAGTGAGACAAGTGACAGGGGAAATAAAGGCGCGTATTATTTAATGATTATGTGGGTATTTAACCACTAACCAGGGTAATTGGTGAGGGTTTAAAGGCTGGGGTCCGTGTAACAGCAGGGGTCTCCGTGGCACACAACTATCGAGATGATCGGGCGAGTGGAGGAGATTGTCGTCACCACTCCTCCTGTTAAGACGTCTACGCGGGTACATTCACCGCCACCTACACCTGACAGGGCTCCGTGGTTCACCGATTTTCAATACCTCTCTCCAATAAATATGCTGTATCACACTTTGACACTCTTTTACTCTACCGATCATATTGCAGGTTATCTCCTCACCAATCTTTGGAAATAAACAAGCAATTTTCACCTGTTGTTTTAATACAAAAACACCCGAACCTGACTTGGCGCCTAATTATTTCCGATACTATTTTGTGTGTTGACATCTCTAAAGATAATTTTTTCGTCGCCCATGTCAGCGGGGGATCGTGACGTTTGAGGTATAAATGTTTTGTGTACTGTCGGGACGGAGTGTTTTTGTAAGGATATATAGGTATGTGTGTATTGCCCGGTGATGGTTCTGTGATTACATGCCTTCAAGACCATGTAAACATTCCTAAGGTGTAAACAAACCATTCATGATCATCGAAAAGGTTCATTGCACTTCATAAACAGCATTGTGTTTCTAACAGGTGACACAATTACATATTGTGAAGTTGATTGCCACACTTTTGATGTCACTTTTTACGGGAATACTCGGGGCGTTGGGTACAAGAAGACAGGTACTCGGAATGTTTACCTTGGTTAATTAGGCATTTCCGTGATGTAGCATTTCTATGGATGTTGTTTTCCCCGACAAAACAGTGGGATGTATGATAAACACATCAGCAGGAGATACAGAAGCAATTGTTTGCAAACCTTCCCCGTTTTCAACAACAATTCCATCACATTGTATCCGGATGTCAAAATATTGAAATGTACTTTATCACCATTGGTTTGATTTATAGTTGGTTTTTGACACGAGTTCCTTCCCTACGTGTGTACTTGACATGGATCTGTAGATGTGTGACAGGAACAGGATCTCCTCCACGCCACTTCCTACCCTAACCCACATAAATAGTTCCGGGGGAATCTTATCTCAATAAATCTGATTCACTTATTTGATATTGCGCAACTGGAAAAGGGGGTAACTCCGTCAGGTGACTATATTTGGCAAAATGGGAGCAATATTCCGACCACATGATAAATCCTCTTGTAACAACCAGTGGTCTGATGATTTTGGTAAATATTTCGTAGTACCCTTTTTAGTAAAAATGTCCCTATTAGTCATAGTACCATTAATAGTAAGAATGTCTCTACAAGTCATTGAGAACCATTAATAGTAAGAATGACCCTATAAGTCATAATACCATTAATAGTAAGAATGTCCCTATAAGTCATAGTACCATTAATAGTAAGAATGTCCCTATTAGTCATAGTACCATTAATAGTAAGAATGTCCCTATAAGTCATAGTACCATTAATAGTAAGAATGTCCCTATATGTCATAGTACCATTAAAAGTAAGAATGACCCTATAAGTCATAGTACCATTAATAGTAAGAATGACCCTATAAGTCATAGTACCATTAATAGTAAGAATGTCCCTATAAGTCATAGTACCATTAATAGTAAGAACGACCCTATAAGTCATAGTACCGTTAATAGTAAGAATGACCCTATAAGTCATAGTACCATTAATAGTAAGAACGACCCTATATGTCATAGTACCATTAATAGTAAGAACGTCCCTATAAGTCATAGTACCATTAATAGTAAGAATGTCCCTATAAGTCATAGTACCATTAATAGTAAAAATGTCCCTATAAGTCATAGTACCATTAATAGTAAGAATGGCCCTATTAGTCATAGTACCATTAATAGTAAGAATGACCCTATAAGTCATAGTACCATTAATAGTAAGAATGACCCTATAAGTCATAGTACCATTAATAGTAAGAATGTCCCTATAAGTCATAGAACCATTAATAGTAAGAATGTCCCTATAAGTCATAGAACCATTAATAGTAAGAATGTCCCTATAAGTCATAGTACCATTAATAGTAAGAATGTCCCTATAAGTCATAGTACCATTAATAGTAAAAATGTCCCTATAAGTCATAATACCATTAATAGTAAGAATGACCCTATAAGTCATAGTACCATTAATAGTAAGAATGTCCCTATAAGTCATAGTACCATTAATAGTAAGAATGTCCCTATAAGTCATAGTACCGTTAATAGTAAGAATGACCCTATAAGTCATAGTACCATTAATAGTAAGAATGACCCTATAAGTCATAGTACCATTAATAGTAAGAATGTCCCTATAAGTCATAGAACCATTAATAGTAAGAATGTCCCTATAAGTCATAGAACCATTAATAGTAAGAATGTCCCTATAAGTCATAGTACCATTAATAGTAAGAATGTCCCTATAAGTCATAGTACCATTAATAGTAAGAATGTCCCTATAAGTCATAGAACCATTAATAGTAAGAATGTCCCTATAAGTCATAGTACCATTAATAGTAAGAATGTCCCTATAAGTCATAGAACCATTAATAGTAAGAATGTCCCTATAAGTCATAGTACCATTAATAGTAAGAATGTCCCTATAAGTCATAGTACCATTAATAGTAAGAATGTCCCTATAAGTCATAATACCATTAATAGTAAGAATGACCCTATAAGTCATAGTACCATTAATAGTAAGAATGACCCTATAAGTCATAGTACCATTAATAGTAAGAATGACCCTATAAGTCATAGTACCATTAATAGTAAGAATGACCCTATAAGTCATAGTACCATTAATAGTAAGAATGACCCTATAAGTTGTTAAGAACCATTAATAGTAAGAATGACCCTATAAGTCATAGTACCATTAATAGTAAGAATGACCCTATAAGTCGTTAAGAACCATTAATAGTAAGAATGACCCTATAAGTCATAGTACCATTAATAGTAAGAATGTCCCTATAAGTCATAATACCATTAATAGTAAGAATGACCCTATAAGTCATAGTACCATTAATAGTAAGAATGACCCTATAAGTCATCGTACCATTAATAGTAAGAATGACCCTATAAGTCGTTAAGAACCATTAATAGTAAGAATGACCCTATAAGTCATAATACCATTAATAGTAAGAATGTCCCTATAAGTCATAGTACCATTAATAGTAAGAATGTCCCTATTAGTCATAGTACCATTAATAGTAAGAATGTCCCTAAAAGTCATAGTACCATTAATAGTAAGAATGTCCCTATATGTCATAGTACCATTAAAAGTAAGAATGACCCTATAAGTCATAGTACCATTAATAGTAAGAATGACCCTATAAGTCATAGTACCATTAATAGTAAGAATGTCCCTATAAGTCATAGTACCATTAATAGTAAGAACGACCCTATAAGTCATAGTACCGTTAATAGTAAGAATGACCCTATAAGTCATAGTACCATTAATAGTAAGAACGACCCTATATGTCATAGTACCATTAATAGTAAGAACGTCCCTATAAGTCATAGTACCATTAATAGTAAGAATGTCCCTATAAGTCATAGTACCATTAATAGTAAAAATGTCCCTATAAGTCATAGTACCATTAATAGTAAGAATGGCCCTATTAGTCATAGTACCATTAATAGTAAGAATGACCCTATAAGTCATAGTACCATTAATAGTAAGAATGACCCTATAAGTCATAGTACCATTAATAGTAAGAATGTCCCTATAAGTCATAGAACCATTAATAGTAAGAATGTCCCTATAAGTCATAGAACCATTAATAGTAAGAATGTCCCTATAAGTCATAGTACCATTAATAGTAAGAATGTCCCTATAAGTCATAGTACCATTAATAGTAAGAATGTCCCTATAAGTCATAATACCATTAATAGTAAGAATGACCCTATAAGTCATAGTACCATTAATAGTAAGAATGACCCTATAAGTCATAGTACCATTAATAGTAAGAATGACCCTATAAGTCATAGTACCATTAATAGTAAGAATGACCCTATAAGTCATAGTACCATTAATAGTAAGAATGACCCTATAAGTCATAGTACCATTAATAGTAAGAATGACCCTATAAGTCGTTAAGAACCATTAATAGTAAGAATGACCCTATAAGTCATAGTACCATTAATAGTAAGAATGTCCCTATAAGTCATAATACCATTAATAGTAAGAATGACCCTATAAGTCATAGTACCATTAATAGTAAGAATGACCCTATAAGTCATCGTACCATTAATAGTAAGAATGACCCTATAAGTCATAGTACCATTAATAGTAAGAATGACCCTATAAGTCGTTAAGAACCATTAATAGTAAGAATGACCCTATAAGTCATAATACCATTAATAGTAAGAATGTCCCTATAAGTCATAGTACCATTAATAGTAAGAATGTCCCTATTAGTCATAGTACCATTAATAGTAAGAATGTCCCTATAAGTCATAGTACCATTAATAGTAAGAATGTCCCTATATGTCATAGTACCATTAAAAGTAAGAATGACCCTATAAGTCATAGTACCATTAATAGTAAGAATGACCCTATAAGTCATAGTACCATTAATAGTAAGAATGTCCCTATAAGTCATAGTACCATTAATAGTAAGAACGACCCTATAAGTCATAGTACCGTTAATAGTAAGAATGACCCTATAAGTCATAGTACCATTAATAGTAAGAACGACCCTATATGTCATAGTACCGTTAATAGTTAGAATGTCCCTATAAGTCATAGTACCATTAATAGTAAGAACGACCCTATAAGTCATAGTACCATTAATAGTAAGAACGTCCCTATAAGTCATAGTACCATTAATAGTAAGAATGTCCCTATAAGTCATAGTACCATTAATAGTAAAAATGTCCCTATAAGTCATAGTACCATTAATAGTAAGAATGGCCCTATTAGTCATAGTACCATTAATAGTAAGAATGACCCTATAAGTCATAGTACCATTAATAGTAAGAATGACCCTATAAGTCATAGTACCATTAATAGTAAGAATGACCCTATAAGTCGTTAAGAACCATTAATAGTAAGAATGTCCCTATAAGTCATAATACCATTAATAGTAAGAATGTCCCTATAAGTCATAGTACCATTAATAGTAAGAATGACCCTATAAGTCATAGTACCATTAATAGTAAGAATGACCCTATAAGTCGTTAAGAACCATTAATAGTAAGAATGTCCCTATAAGTCATAGTACCATTAATAGTAAGAATGACCCTATAAGTCATAGTACCATTAATAGTTAGAATGGCCCTATAAGTAATAATACCATTAATAGTAAGAATGTCCCTATAAGTCATAGTACCATTAATAGTAAGAATGACCCTATAAGTCATAGTACCATTAATAGTAAGAATGACCCTATAAGTCGTTAAGAACCATTAATAGTAAGAATGACCCTATAAGTCATAGTACCATTAATAGTAAGAACGTCCCTATAAGTCATAGTACCATTAATAGTAAGAATGTCCCTATAAGTCATAGTACCATTAATAGTAAGAATGTCCCTATAAGTCATAGTACCATTAATAGTAAGAATGTCCCTATAAGTCATAGTACCATTAATAGTTAGAATGGCCCTATAAGTCATAATACCATTAATAGTAAGAATGTCCCTATAAGTCATAGTACCATTAATAGTAAGAATGACCCTATAAGTCATAGTACCATTAATAGTAAGAATGTCCCTATAAGTCATAGTACCATTAATAGTAAGAATGTCCCTATTAGTCATAGTACCATTAATAGTAAGAATGTCCCTATAAGTCATAGTACCATTAATAGTAAGAATGTCCCTATAAGTCATAATACCGTTAATAGTTAGAATGTCCCTATAAGTCATAGTACCATTAATAGTAAGAATGGCCCTATAAGTCATAGTACCATTAATAGTAAGAATGTCCCTATAAGTCATAGTACCATTAATAGTAAGAATGTCTCTACAAGTCATTGAGAACCATTAATAGAAAGAATGTCCCTATAAGTCATAGTACCATTAATAGAAAGAATGTCCCTATAAGTCATAGTACCATTAATAGTAAGAGTGTCCCTATAAGTCATAGTACCATTAATAGTAAGAATGGCCCTATTAGTCATAGTACCATTAATAGTAAGAATGACCCTATAAGTCATAGTACCATTAATAGTAAGAATGACCCTATAAGTCATAGTACCATTAATAGTAAGAATGACCCTATAAGTCATAGTACCATTAATAGTAAGAATGTCCCTATAAGTCATAGAACCATTAATAGTAAGAATGTCCCTATAAGTCATAGTACCATTAATAGTTAGAATGGCCCTATAAGTCATAGTACCATTAATAGTAAGAATGTCTCTACAAGTCATTGAGAACCATTAATAGAAAGAATGTCCCTATAAGTCATAGAACCATTAATAGTAAGAATGTCCCTATAAGTCATAGTACCATTAATAGTAAAAATGTCCCTATAAGTCATAGTACCATTAATAGTAAGAATGGCCCTATTAGTCATAGTACCATTAATAGTAAGAATGACCCTATAAGTCATAGTACCATTAATAGTAAGAATGACCCTATAAGTCATAGTACCATTAATAGTAAGAATGACCCTATAAGTCATAGTACCATTAATAGTAAGAATGTCCCTATAAGTCGTTAAGAACCATTAATAGTAAGAATGTCCCTATAAGTCATAGAACCATTAATAGTAAGAATGTCCCTATAAGTCATAGTACCATTAATAGTAAGAATGTCCCTATAAGTCATAGTACCATTAATAGTAAGAATGTCCCTATAAGTCATAGAACCATTAATAGTAAGAATGTCCCTATAAGTCATAGTACCATTAATAGTAAGAATGTCCCTATAAGTCATAGAACCATTAATAGTAAGAATGTCCCTATAAGTCATAGTACCATTAATAGTAAGAATGTCCCTATAAGTCATAGTACCATTAATAGTAAGAATGTCCCTATAAGTCATAATACCATTAATAGTAAGAATGACCCTATAAGTCATAGTACCATTAATAGTAAGAATGACCCTATAAGTCATAGTACCATTAATAGTAAGAATGACCCTATAAGTCATAGTACCATTAATAGTAAGAATGACCCTATAAGTCATAGTACCATTAATAGTAAGAATGACCCTATAAGTTGTTAAGAACCATTAATAGTAAGAATGACCCTATAAGTCATAGTACCATTAATAGTAAGAATGACCCTATAAGTCGTTAAGAACCATTAATAGTAAGAATGACCCTATAAGTCATAGTACCATTAATAGTAAGAATGTCCCTATAAGTCATAATACCATTAATAGTAAGAATGACCCTATAAGTCATAGTACCATTAATAGTAAGAATGACCCTATAAGTCATCGTACCATTAATAGTAAGAATGACCCTATAAGTCGTTAAGAACCATTAATAGTAAGAATGACCCTATAAGTCATAATACCATTAATAGTAAGAATGTCCCTATAAGTCATAGTACCATTAATAGTAAGAATGTCCCTATTAGTCATAGTACCATTAATAGTAAGAATGTCCCTATAAGTCATAGTACCATTAATAGTAAGAATGTCCCTATAAGTCATAGTACCATTAATAGTAAGAACGTCCCTATAAGTCATAGTACCATTAATAGTAAGAATGTCCCTATAAGTCATAGTACCATTAATAGTAAGAATGTCCCTATAAGTCATAGTACCATTAATAGTAAGAATGTCCCTATAAGTCATAGTACCATTAATAGTTAGAATGGCCCTATAAGTCATAATACCATTAATAGTAAGAATGTCCCTATAAGTCATAGTACCATTAATAGTAAGAATGACCCTATAAGTCATAGTACCATTAATAGTAAGAATGTCCCTATAAGTCATAGTACCATTAATAGTAAGAATGTCCCTATTAGTCATAGTACCATTAATAGTAAGAATGTCCCTATAAGTCATAGTACCATTAATAGTAAGAATGTCCCTATAAGTCATAATACCGTTAATAGTTAGAATGTCCCTATAAGTCATAGTACCATTAATAGTAAGAATGGCCCTATAAGTCATAGTACCATTAATAGTAAGAATGTCCCTATAAGTCATAGTACCATTAATAGTAAGAATGTCTCTACAAGTCATTGAGAACCATTAATAGAAAGAATGTCCCTATAAGTCATAGTACCATTAATAGAAAGAATGTCCCTATAAGTCATAGTACCATTAATAGTAAGAGTGTCCCTATAAGTCATAGTACCATTAATAGTTAGAATGGCCCTATAAGTCATAGTACCATTAATAGTAAGAATGTCTCTACAAGTCATTGAGAACCATTAATAGAAAGAATGTCCCTATAAGTCATAGAACCATTAATAGTAAGAATGTCCCTATAAGTCATAGTACCATTAATAGTAAAAATGTCCCTATAAGTCATAGTACCATTAATAGTAAGAATGGCCCTATTAGTCATAGTACCATTAATAGTAAGAATGACCCTATAAGTCATAGTACCATTAATAGTAAGAATGACCCTATAAGTCATAGTACCATTAATAGTAAGAATGACCCTATAAGTCATAGTACCATTAATAGTAAGAATGTCCCTATAAGTCATAGAACCATTAATAGTAAGAATGTCCCTATAAGTCATAGTACCATTAATAGTTAGAATGGCCCTATAAGTCATAGTACCATTAATAGTAAGAATGTCTCTACAAGTCATTGAGAACCATTAATAGAAAGAATGTCCCTATAAGTCATAGAACCATTAATAGTAAGAATGTCCCTATAAGTCATAGTACCATTAATAGTAAAAATGTCCCTATAAGTCATAGTACCATTAATAGTAAGAATGGCCCTATTAGTCATAGTACCATTAATAGTAAGAATGACCCTATAAGTCATAGTACCATTAATAGTAAGAATGACCCTATAAGTCATAGTACCATTAATAGTAAGAATGACCCTATAAGTCATAGTACCATTAATAGTAAGAATGTCCCTATAAGTCGTTAAGAACCATTAATAGTAAGAATGTCCCTATAAGTCATAGAACCATTAATAGTAAGAATGTCCCTATAAGTCATAGTACCATTAATAGTAAGAATGTCCCTATAAGTCATAGTACCATTAATAGTAAGAATGTCCCTATAAGTCATAGAACCATTAATAGTAAGAATGTCCCTATAAGTCATAGTACCATTAATAGTAAGAATGTCCCTATAAGTCATAGAACCATTAATAGTAAGAATGTCCCTATAAGTCATAGTACCATTAATAGTAAGAATGTCCCTATAAGTCATAGTACCATTAATAGTAAGAATGTCCCTATAAGTCATAATACCATTAATAGTAAGAATGACCCTATAAGTCATAGTACCATTAATAGTAAGAATGACCCTATAAGTCATAGTACCATTAATAGTAAGAATGACCCTATAAGTCATAGTACCATTAATAGTAAGAATGACCCTATAAGTCATAGTACCATTAATAGTAAGAATGACCCTATAAGTTGTTAAGAACCATTAATAGTAAGAATGACCCTATAAGTCATAGTACCATTAATAGTAAGAATGACCCTATAAGTCGTTAAGAACCATTAATAGTAAGAATGACCCTATAAGTCATAGTACCATTAATAGTAAGAATGTCCCTATAAGTCATAATACCATTAATAGTAAGAATGACCCTATAAGTCATAGTACCATTAATAGTAAGAATGACCCTATAAGTCATCGTACCATTAATAGTAAGAATGACCCTATAAGTCGTTAAGAACCATTAATAGTAAGAATGACCCTATAAGTCATAATACCATTAATAGTAAGAATGTCCCTATAAGTCATAGTACCATTAATAGTAAGAATGTCCCTATTAGTCATAGTACCATTAATAGTAAGAATGTCCCTATAAGTCATAGTACCATTAATAGTAAGAATGTCCCTATATGTCATAGTACCATTAAAAGTAAGAATGACCCTATAAGTCATAGTACCATTAATAGTAAGAATGACCCTATAAGTCATAGTACCATTAATAGTAAGAATGTCCCTATAAGTCATAGTACCATTAATAGTAAGAACGACCCTATAAGTCATAGTACCGTTAATAGTAAGAATGACCCTATAAGTCATAGTACCATTAATAGTAAGAACGACCCTATATGTCATAGTACCGTTAATAGTTAGAATGTCCCTATAAGTCATAGTACCATTAATAGTAAGAACGACCCTATAAGTCATAGTACCATTAATAGTAAGAACGTCCCTATAAGTCATAGTACCATTAATAGTAAGAATGTCCCTATAAGTCATAGTACCATTAATAGTAAAAATGTCCCTATAAGTCATAGTACCATTAATAGTAAGAATGGCCCTATTAGTCATAGTACCATTAATAGTAAGAATGACCCTATAAGTCATAGTACCATTAATAGTAAGAATGACCCTATAAGTCATAGTACCATTAATAGTAAGAATGACCCTATAAGTCGTTAAGAACCATTAATAGTAAGAATGTCCCTATAAGTCATAATACCATTAATAGTAAGAATGTCCCTATAAGTCATAGTACCATTAATAGTAAGAATGACCCTATAAGTCATAGTACCATTAATAGTAAGAATGACCCTATAAGTCGTTAAGAACCATTAATAGTAAGAATGTCCCTATAAGTCATAGTACCATTAATAGTAAGAATGACCCTATAAGTCATAGTACCATTAATAGTTAGAATGGCCCTATAAGTAATAATACCATTAATAGTAAGAATGTCCCTATAAGTCATAGTACCATTAATAGTAAGAATGACCCTATAAGTCATAGTACCATTAATAGTAAGAATGACCCTATAAGTCGTTAAGAACCATTAATAGTAAGAATGACCCTATAAGTCATAGTACCATTAATAGTAAGAACGTCCCTATAAGTCATAGTACCATTAATAGTAAGAATGTCCCTATAAGTCATAGTACCATTAATAGTAAGAATGTCCCTATAAGTCATAGTACCATTAATAGTAAGAATGTCCCTATAAGTCATAGTACCATTAATAGTTAGAATGGCCCTATAAGTCATAATACCATTAATAGTAAGAATGTCCCTATAAGTCATAGTACCATTAATAGTAAGAATGACCCTATAAGTCATAGTACCATTAATAGTAAGAATGTCCCTATAAGTCATAGTACCATTAATAGTAAGAATGTCCCTATTAGTCATAGTACCATTAATAGTAAGAATGTCCCTATAAGTCATAGTACCATTAATAGTAAGAATGTCCCTATAAGTCATAATACCGTTAATAGTTAGAATGTCCCTATAAGTCATAGTACCATTAATAGTAAGAATGGCCCTATAAGTCATAGTACCATTAATAGTAAGAATGTCCCTATAAGTCATAGTACCATTAATAGTAAGAATGTCTCTACAAGTCATTGAGAACCATTAATAGAAAGAATGTCCCTATAAGTCATAGTACCATTAATAGAAAGAATGTCCCTATAAGTCATAGTACCATTAATAGTAAGAGTGTCCCTATAAGTCATAGTACCATTAATAGTTAGAATGGCCCTATAAGTCATAGTACCATTAATAGTAAGAATGTCTCTACAAGTCATTGAGAACCATTAATAGAAAGAATGTCCCTATAAGTCATAGAACCATTAATAGTAAGAATGTCCCTATAAGTCATAGTACCATTAATAGTAAGAATGTCCCTATAAGTCATAGTACCCTTTATAGTAAGAGTGTCCCTATAAGTCATAGAACCATTAATAGAAAGAATGACCCTATAAGTCATAGAACCATTAATAGTAACAATGACCCTATAAGTCATAGTACCCTTTATAGTAAGAGTGTCCCTATAAGTCATAGAACCATTAATAGAAAGAATGTCCCTATAAGTCATAGAACCATTAATAGAAAGAATGTCCCTATAAGTCGTAGTACCATTAATAGTAAGAGTGTCCCTATTAGTCATAGTACCATTAATAGTAAGAATGTCTCTACAAGTCATTGAGAACCATTAATAGAAAGAATGTCCCTATAAGTCATAGTACCATTAATAGTAAGAATGACCCTATTAGTCATAGTACCATTAATAGTCAGAATGACCCTATAAGTCATAGTACCATTAATAGAAAGAATGTCCCTATAAGTCATAGAACCATTAATAGAAAGAATGTCCCTATAAGTCGTAGTACCATTAATAGTAAGAATGCCCCTATAAGTCGTTAAGAACCATTAATAGTAAGAATGTCCCTATAAGTCATAGTACCATTAATAGTAAGAATGACCCTATAAGTCGTTAAGAACCATTAATAGTAAGAATGACCCTATAAGTCATAGTACCATTAATAGTAAGAATGTCCCTATAAGTCATAATACCATTAATAGTAAGAATGACCCTATAAGTCATAGTACCATTAATAGTAAGAATGACCCTATAAGTCATAGTACCATTAATAGTAAGAATGACCCTATAAGTCATAGTACCATTAATAGTAAGAATGACCCTATAAGTCATAGTACCATTAATAGTAAGAATGACCCTATAAGTCGTTAAGAACCATTAATAGTAAGAATGACCCTATAAGTCATAGTACCATTAATAGTAAGAATGACCCTATAAGTCGTTAAGAACCATTAATAGTAAGAATGACCCTATAAGTCATAGTACCATTAATAGTAAGAATGTCCCTATAAGTCATAATACCATTAATAGTAAGAATGACCCTATAAGTCATAGTACCATTAATAGTAAGAATGACCCTATAAGTCATCGTACCATTAATAGTAAGAATGACCCTATAAGTCGTTAAGAACCATTAATAGTAAGAATGACCCTATAAGTCATAATACCATTAATAGTAAGAATGTCCCTATAAGTCATAGTACCATTAATAGTAAGAATGTCCCTATTAGTCATAGTACCATTAATAGTAAGAATGTCCCTATAAGTCATAGTACCATTAATAGTAAGAATGTCCCTATATGTCATAGTACCATTAAAAGTAAGAATGACCCTATAAGTCATAGTACCATTAATAGTAAGAATGACCCTATAAGTCATAGTACCATTAATAGTAAGAATGACCCTATAAGTCATAGTACCATTAATAGTAAGAATGTCCCTATAAGTCATAGAACCATTAATAGTAAGAATGTCCCTATAAGTCATAGTACCATTAATAGTTAGAATGGCCCTATAAGTCATAGTACCATTAATAGTAAGAATGTCTCTACAAGTCATTGAGAACCATTAATAGAAAGAATGTCCCTATAAGTCATAGAACCATTAATAGTAAGAATGTCCCTATAAGTCATAGTACCATTAATAGTAAAAATGTCCCTATAAGTCATAGTACCATTAATAGTAAGAATGGCCCTATTAGTCATAGTACCATTAATAGTAAGAATGACCCTATAAGTCATAGTACCATTAATAGTAAGAATGACCCTATAAGTCATAGTACCATTAATAGTAAGAATGACCCTATAAGTCATAGTACCATTAATAGTAAGAATGTCCCTATAAGTCGTTAAGAACCATTAATAGTAAGAATGTCCCTATAAGTCATAGAACCATTAATAGTAAGAATGTCCCTATAAGTCATAGTACCATTAATAGTAAGAATGTCCCTATAAGTCATAGTACCATTAATAGTAAGAATGTCCCTATAAGTCATAGAACCATTAATAGTAAGAATGTCCCTATAAGTCATAGTACCATTAATAGTAAGAATGTCCCTATAAGTCATAGAACCATTAATAGTAAGAATGTCCCTATAAGTCATAGTACCATTAATAGTAAGAATGTCCCTATAAGTCATAGTACCATTAATAGTAAGAATGTCCCTATAAGTCATAATACCATTAATAGTAAGAATGACCCTATAAGTCATAGTACCATTAATAGTAAGAATGACCCTATAAGTCATAGTACCATTAATAGTAAGAATGACCCTATAAGTCATAGTACCATTAATAGTAAGAATGACCCTATAAGTCATAGTACCATTAATAGTAAGAATGACCCTATAAGTTGTTAAGAACCATTAATAGTAAGAATGACCCTATAAGTCATAGTACCATTAATAGTAAGAATGACCCTATAAGTCGTTAAGAACCATTAATAGTAAGAATGACCCTATAAGTCATAGTACCATTAATAGTAAGAATGTCCCTATAAGTCATAATACCATTAATAGTAAGAATGACCCTATAAGTCATAGTACCATTAATAGTAAGAATGACCCTATAAGTCATCGTACCATTAATAGTAAGAATGACCCTATAAGTCGTTAAGAACCATTAATAGTAAGAATGACCCTATAAGTCATAATACCATTAATAGTAAGAATGTCCCTATAAGTCATAGTACCATTAATAGTAAGAATGTCCCTATTAGTCATAGTACCATTAATAGTAAGAATGTCCCTATAAGTCATAGTACCATTAATAGTAAGAATGTCCCTATAAGTCATAGTACCATTAATAGTAAGAACGTCCCTATAAGTCATAGTACCATTAATAGTAAGAATGTCCCTATAAGTCATAGTACCATTAATAGTAAGAATGTCCCTATAAGTCATAGTACCATTAATAGTAAGAATGTCCCTATAAGTCATAGTACCATTAATAGTTAGAATGGCCCTATAAGTCATAATACCATTAATAGTAAGAATGTCCCTATAAGTCATAGTACCATTAATAGTAAGAATGACCCTATAAGTCATAGTACCATTAATAGTAAGAATGTCCCTATAAGTCATAGTACCATTAATAGTAAGAATGTCCCTATTAGTCATAGTACCATTAATAGTAAGAATGTCCCTATAAGTCATAGTACCATTAATAGTAAGAATGTCCCTATAAGTCATAATACCGTTAATAGTTAGAATGTCCCTATAAGTCATAGTACCATTAATAGTAAGAATGGCCCTATAAGTCATAGTACCATTAATAGTAAGAATGTCCCTATAAGTCATAGTACCATTAATAGTAAGAATGTCTCTACAAGTCATTGAGAACCATTAATAGAAAGAATGTCCCTATAAGTCATAGTACCATTAATAGAAAGAATGTCCCTATAAGTCATAGTACCATTAATAGTAAGAGTGTCCCTATAAGTCATAGTACCATTAATAGTTAGAATGGCCCTATAAGTCATAGTACCATTAATAGTAAGAATGTCTCTACAAGTCATTGAGAACCATTAATAGAAAGAATGTCCCTATAAGTCATAGAACCATTAATAGTAAGAATGTCCCTATAAGTCATAGTACCATTAATAGTAAAAATGTCCCTATAAGTCATAGTACCATTAATAGTAAGAATGGCCCTATTAGTCATAGTACCATTAATAGTAAGAATGACCCTATAAGTCATAGTACCATTAATAGTAAGAATGACCCTATAAGTCATAGTACCATTAATAGTAAGAATGACCCTATAAGTCATAGTACCATTAATAGTAAGAATGTCCCTATAAGTCATAGAACCATTAATAGTAAGAATGTCCCTATAAGTCATAGTACCATTAATAGTTAGAATGGCCCTATAAGTCATAGTACCATTAATAGTAAGAATGTCTCTACAAGTCATTGAGAACCATTAATAGAAAGAATGTCCCTATAAGTCATAGAACCATTAATAGTAAGAATGTCCCTATAAGTCATAGTACCATTAATAGTAAAAATGTCCCTATAAGTCATAGTACCATTAATAGTAAGAATGGCCCTATTAGTCATAGTACCATTAATAGTAAGAATGACCCTATAAGTCATAGTACCATTAATAGTAAGAATGACCCTATAAGTCATAGTACCATTAATAGTAAGAATGACCCTATAAGTCATAGTACCATTAATAGTAAGAATGTCCCTATAAGTCGTTAAGAACCATTAATAGTAAGAATGTCCCTATAAGTCATAGAACCATTAATAGTAAGAATGTCCCTATAAGTCATAGTACCATTAATAGTAAGAATGTCCCTATAAGTCATAGTACCATTAATAGTAAGAATGTCCCTATAAGTCATAGAACCATTAATAGTAAGAATGTCCCTATAAGTCATAGTACCATTAATAGTAAGAATGTCCCTATAAGTCATAGAACCATTAATAGTAAGAATGTCCCTATAAGTCATAGTACCATTAATAGTAAGAATGTCCCTATAAGTCATAGTACCATTAATAGTAAGAATGTCCCTATAAGTCATAATACCATTAATAGTAAGAATGACCCTATAAGTCATAGTACCATTAATAGTAAGAATGACCCTATAAGTCATAGTACCATTAATAGTAAGAATGACCCTATAAGTCATAGTACCATTAATAGTAAGAATGACCCTATAAGTCATAGTACCATTAATAGTAAGAATGACCCTATAAGTTGTTAAGAACCATTAATAGTAAGAATGACCCTATAAGTCATAGTACCATTAATAGTAAGAATGACCCTATAAGTCGTTAAGAACCATTAATAGTAAGAATGACCCTATAAGTCATAGTACCATTAATAGTAAGAATGTCCCTATAAGTCATAATACCATTAATAGTAAGAATGACCCTATAAGTCATAGTACCATTAATAGTAAGAATGACCCTATAAGTCATCGTACCATTAATAGTAAGAATGACCCTATAAGTCGTTAAGAACCATTAATAGTAAGAATGACCCTATAAGTCATAATACCATTAATAGTAAGAATGTCCCTATAAGTCATAGTACCATTAATAGTAAGAATGTCCCTATTAGTCATAGTACCATTAATAGTAAGAATGTCCCTATAAGTCATAGTACCATTAATAGTAAGAATGTCCCTATATGTCATAGTACCATTAAAAGTAAGAATGACCCTATAAGTCATAGTACCATTAATAGTAAGAATGACCCTATAAGTCATAGTACCATTAATAGTAAGAATGTCCCTATAAGTCATAGTACCATTAATAGTAAGAACGACCCTATAAGTCATAGTACCGTTAATAGTAAGAATGACCCTATAAGTCATAGTACCATTAATAGTAAGAACGACCCTATATGTCATAGTACCGTTAATAGTTAGAATGTCCCTATAAGTCATAGTACCATTAATAGTAAGAACGACCCTATAAGTCATAGTACCATTAATAGTAAGAACGTCCCTATAAGTCATAGTACCATTAATAGTAAGAATGTCCCTATAAGTCATAGTACCATTAATAGTAAAAATGTCCCTATAAGTCATAGTACCATTAATAGTAAGAATGGCCCTATTAGTCATAGTACCATTAATAGTAAGAATGACCCTATAAGTCATAGTACCATTAATAGTAAGAATGACCCTATAAGTCATAGTACCATTAATAGTAAGAATGACCCTATAAGTCGTTAAGAACCATTAATAGTAAGAATGTCCCTATAAGTCATAATACCATTAATAGTAAGAATGTCCCTATAAGTCATAGTACCATTAATAGTAAGAATGACCCTATAAGTCATAGTACCATTAATAGTAAGAATGACCCTATAAGTCGTTAAGAACCATTAATAGTAAGAATGTCCCTATAAGTCATAGTACCATTAATAGTAAGAATGACCCTATAAGTCATAGTACCATTAATAGTTAGAATGGCCCTATAAGTAATAATACCATTAATAGTAAGAATGTCCCTATAAGTCATAGTACCATTAATAGTAAGAATGACCCTATAAGTCATAGTACCATTAATAGTAAGAATGACCCTATAAGTCGTTAAGAACCATTAATAGTAAGAATGACCCTATAAGTCATAGTACCATTAATAGTAAGAACGTCCCTATAAGTCATAGTACCATTAATAGTAAGAATGTCCCTATAAGTCATAGTACCATTAATAGTAAGAATGTCCCTATAAGTCATAGTACCATTAATAGTAAGAATGTCCCTATAAGTCATAGTACCATTAATAGTTAGAATGGCCCTATAAGTCATAATACCATTAATAGTAAGAATGTCCCTATAAGTCATAGTACCATTAATAGTAAGAATGACCCTATAAGTCATAGTACCATTAATAGTAAGAATGTCCCTATAAGTCATAGTACCATTAATAGTAAGAATGTCCCTATTAGTCATAGTACCATTAATAGTAAGAATGTCCCTATAAGTCATAGTACCATTAATAGTAAGAATGTCCCTATAAGTCATAATACCGTTAATAGTTAGAATGTCCCTATAAGTCATAGTACCATTAATAGTAAGAATGGCCCTATAAGTCATAGTACCATTAATAGTAAGAATGTCCCTATAAGTCATAGTACCATTAATAGTAAGAATGTCTCTACAAGTCATTGAGAACCATTAATAGAAAGAATGTCCCTATAAGTCATAGTACCATTAATAGAAAGAATGTCCCTATAAGTCATAGTACCATTAATAGTAAGAGTGTCCCTATAAGTCATAGTACCATTAATAGTTAGAATGGCCCTATAAGTCATAGTACCATTAATAGTAAGAATGTCTCTACAAGTCATTGAGAACCATTAATAGAAAGAATGTCCCTATAAGTCATAGAACCATTAATAGTAAGAATGTCCCTATAAGTCATAGTACCATTAATAGTAAGAATGTCCCTATAAGTCATAGTACCCTTTATAGTAAGAGTGTCCCTATAAGTCATAGAACCATTAATAGAAAGAATGACCCTATAAGTCATAGAACCATTAATAGTAACAATGACCCTATAAGTCATAGTACCCTTTATAGTAAGAGTGTCCCTATAAGTCATAGAACCATTAATAGAAAGAATGTCCCTATAAGTCATAGAACCATTAATAGAAAGAATGTCCCTATAAGTCGTAGTACCATTAATAGTAAGAGTGTCCCTATTAGTCATAGTACCATTAATAGTAAGAATGTCTCTACAAGTCATTGAGAACCATTAATAGAAAGAATGTCCCTATAAGTCATAGTACCATTAATAGTAAGAATGACCCTATTAGTCATAGTACCATTAATAGTCAGAATGACCCTATAAGTCATAGTACCATTAATAGAAAGAATGTCCCTATAAGTCATAGAACCATTAATAGAAAGAATGTCCCTATAAGTCGTAGTACCATTAATAGTAAGAATGCCCCTATAAGTCGTTAAGAACCATTAATAGTAAGAATGTCCCTATAAGTCATAGTACCATTAATAGTAAGAATGACCCTATAAGTCGTTAAGAACCATTAATAGTAAGAATGACCCTATAAGTCATAGTACCATTAATAGTAAGAATGTCCCTATAAGTCATAATACCATTAATAGTAAGAATGACCCTATAAGTCATAGTACCATTAATAGTAAGAATGACCCTATAAGTCATAGTACCATTAATAGTAAGAATGACCCTATAAGTCATAGTACCATTAATAGTAAGAATGACCCTATAAGTCATAGTACCATTAATAGTAAGAATGACCCTATAAGTCGTTAAGAACCATTAATAGTAAGAATGACCCTATAAGTCATAGTACCATTAATAGTAAGAATGACCCTATAAGTCGTTAAGAACCATTAATAGTAAGAATGACCCTATAAGTCATAGTACCATTAATAGTAAGAATGTCCCTATAAGTCATAATACCATTAATAGTAAGAATGACCCTATAAGTCATAGTACCATTAATAGTAAGAATGACCCTATAAGTCATCGTACCATTAATAGTAAGAATGACCCTATAAGTCGTTAAGAACCATTAATAGTAAGAATGACCCTATAAGTCATAATACCATTAATAGTAAGAATGTCCCTATAAGTCATAGTACCATTAATAGTAAGAATGTCCCTATTAGTCATAGTACCATTAATAGTAAGAATGTCCCTATAAGTCATAGTACCATTAATAGTAAGAATGTCCCTATATGTCATAGTACCATTAAAAGTAAGAATGACCCTATAAGTCATAGTACCATCAATAGTAAGAATGACCCTATAAGTCATAGTACCATTAATAGTAAAAATGTCCCTATAAGTCATAGTACCATTAATAGTAAGAACGACCCTATAAGTCATAGTACCGTTAATAGTAAGAATGACCCTATAAGTCATAGTACCATTAATAGTAAGAACGACCCTATATGTCATAGTACCGTTAATAGTTAGAATGTCCCTATAAGTCATAGTACCATTAATAGTAAGAACGACCCTATAAGTCATAGTACCATTAATAGTAAGAACGTCCCTATAAGTCATAGTACCATTAATAGTAAGAATGACCCTATAAGTCATAGTACCGTTAATAGTAAGAATGACCCTATAAGTCATAGTACCATTAATAGTAAGAATGACCCTATAAGTCATAGTACCATTAATAGTTAGAATGGCCCTATAAGTCATAATACCATTAATAGTTAGAATGACCCTATAAGTCATAGTACCATTAATAGTTAGAATGGCCCTATAAGTCATAGTACCATTAATAGTAAGAATGTCCCTATTAGTCATAGTACCATTAATAGTTAGAATGGCCCTATAAGTCATAGTACCATTAATAGTAAGAATGTCCCTATAAGTCATAATACCATTAATAGTTAGAATGACCCTATAAGTCATAGTACCATTAATAGTTAGAATGGCCCTATAAGTCATAGTACCATTAATAGTTAGAATGGCCCTATAAGTCATAATACCATTAATAGTTAGAATGACCCTATAAGTCATAATACCATTAATAGTTAGAATGGCCCTATAAGTCATAGTACCATTAATAGTAAGAATGGCCCTATTAGTCATAGTACCATTAATAGTTAGAATGGCCCTATAAGTCAAAGTACCATTAATAGTAAGAATGTCCCTATTAGTCATAGTACCATTAATAGTAAGAATGGCCCTATAAGTCATAGTACCATTAATAGTAAGAATGACCCTATAAGTCATAGTACCATTAATAGTAAGAATGTCCCTATAAGTCATAGTACCATTAATAGTAAGAATGTCCCTAAAAGTCATAGTACCATTAATAGTAAGAATGACCCTATATGTCATAATACCATTAATAGTAAGAATGACCCTATAAGTCATAGTACCATTAATAGTAAGAATGTCCCTATAAGTCATAGTACCATTAATAGTAAGAATGTCCCTATAAGTCATAGTACCATTAATAGTAAGAATGACCCTATAAGTCATAGTACCGTTAATAGTAAGAATGACCCTATAAGTCATAGTACCATTAATAGTAAGAATGACCCTATAAGTCATAGTACCATTAATAGTAAGAATGTCCCTATAAGTCATAGTACCATTAATAGTTAGAATGTCCCTATAAGTCATAGTACCATTAATAGTAAGAATGTCCCTATAAGTCATATAGTACCATTAATAGTAAGAATGACCCTATAAGTCATAGTACCATTAATAGTAAGAATGTCCCTATAAGTCATAATACCATTAATAGTAAGAATGACCCTATAAGTCAAAGTACCATTAATAGTAAGAATGACCCTATAAGTCATAGTACCATTAATAGTAAGAATGTCCCTATAAGTCATAGTACCATTAATAGTAAGAATGTCCCTATAAGTCATAGTACCATTATTAGTAAGAATGTCCCTATAAGTCATAGTACCATTAATAGTAAGAATGTCCCTATAAGTCATAGTACCATTAATAGTAAGAATGTCCCTATAAGTCATAATACCATTAATAGTAAGAATGTCCCTATAAGTCATAGTACCATTAATAGTAAGAATGTCCCTATAAGTCATAGAACCATTAATAGTAAGAATGTCCCTATAAGTCATAGAACCATTAATAGTAAGAATGTCCCTATAAGTCATAGTACCATTAATAGTAAGAATGACCCTATATGTCATAGTACCATTAATAGTAAGAATGACCCTATAAGTCATAGTACCATTAATAGTAAGAATGTCCCTAAAAGTCATAGTACCATTAATAGTAAGAATGTCCCTATAAGTCCAAGTACCATTAATAGTTAGAATGTCCCTATAAGTCATAGTACCATTAATAGTAAGAATGACCCTATAAGTCATAGTACCATTAATAGTAAGAATGTCCCTAAAAGTCATAGTACCATTAATAGTTAGAATGTCCCTATAAGTCATAGTACCATTAATAGTAAGAATGTCCCTATAAGTCATAGTACCTATATGTCATAGTACCATTAATAGTTAGAATGTCCCTATAAGTCCAAGTACCATTAATAGTAAGAATGACCCTATAAGTCAAAGTACCATTAATAGTTAGAATGTCCCTATAAGTCATAGTACCATTAATAGTAAGAATGACCCTATAAGTCATAGTACCATTAATAGTAAGAATGTCCCTATAAGTCATAATACTATTAATAGTAAGAATGTCCCTATAAGTCATAGTACCATTAATAGTAAGAATGTCCCTATAAGTCATAGTACCATTAATAGTAAGAATGACCCTATAAGTCATAGTACCATTAATAGTTAGAATGTCCCTATAAGTCATAGTACCTATAAGTCATAGTACCATTAATAGTAAGAATGACCCTATAAGTCATAATACTATTAATAGTAAGAATGTCCCTATAAGTCATAGTACCATTAATAGTAAGAATGTCCCTATAAGTCATAGTACCATTAATAGTAAGAATGTCCCTATAAGTCATAGTACCTATAAGTCATAGTACCATTAATAGTAAGAATGACCCTATAAGTCATAATACTATTAATAGTAAGAATGTCCCTATAAGTCATAGTACCATTAATAGTAAGAATGACCCTATAAGTCATAATACTATTAATAGTAAGAATGTCCCTATAAGTCATAGTACCATTAATAGTAAGAGTGTCCCTTTAAGTCATAGTACCAGTAATAGTAAGAATGTCCCTATAAGTCATAGTACCGTTAATAGTTAGAATGTCCCTATAAGTCATAGTACCATTAATAGTAAGAATGTCCCTAAAAGTCATAGTACCATTAATAGTTAGAATGTCCCTATAAGTCATAGTACCATTGATAGTAAGAATGTCCCTATAAGTCATAATACCATTAATAGTAAGAATGACCCTATATGTCATAGTACCATTAATAGTAAGAATGGCCCTATAAGTCAAAGTACCATTAATAGTAAGAATGGCCCTATAAGTCAAAGTACCATTAATAGTAAGAATGACCCTATATGTCATAGTACCATTAATAGTAAGAATGGCCCTATAAGTCATAGTACCATTAATAGTTAGAATGTCCCTAAAAGTCATAGTACCATTAATAGTAAGAATGACCCTATAAGTCATAATACCATTAATAGTAAGAATGTCCCTATAAGTCATAGTACCGTTAATAGTAAGAATGTCCCTATAAGTCATAGTACCATTAATAGTTAGAATGTCCCTATAAGTCATAGTACCATTAATAGTAAGAATGACCCTATAAGTCAAAGTACCATTAATAGTAAGAATGACCCTATAAGTCATAATACCATTAATAGTAAGAATGTCCCTATAAGTCCAAGTACCATTAATAGTAAGAATGACCCTATAAGTCATAATACCATTAATAGTAAGAATGACCCTATAAGTCATAGTACCATTAATAGTAAGAATGACCCTATAAGTCATAGTACCATTAATAGTAAGAATGACCCTATAAGTCATAGTACCATTAATAGTAAGAATGTCCCTATAAGTCATATAGTACCATTAATAGTAAGAATGACCCTATAAGTCATAGTACCATTAATAGTAAGAATGTCCCTATAAGTCATAGTACCATTAATAGTTAGAATGTCCCTATAAGTCAAAGTACCATTAATAGTTAGAATGTCCCTATAAGTCATAGTACCATTAATAGTAAGAATGACCCTATAAGTCATAGTACCATTAATAGTAAGAATGACCCTATAAGTCATAGTACCATTAATAGTTAGAATGACCCTATAAGTCATAGTACCATTAATAGTTAGAATGACCCTATAAGTCATAGTACCATTAATAGTAAGAATGTCCCTATAAGTCATAGTACCATTAATAGTAAGAATGTCCCTAAAAGT
Organism: Mimachlamys varia; assembly: GCA_947623455.1. Lineage (NCBI taxonomy): Eukaryota > Metazoa > Mollusca > Bivalvia > Pectinida > Pectinidae > Mimachlamys > Mimachlamys varia. The sequence goes on from OX392535.1 coordinate 8,931,080, forward strand.
CATAGTACCATGAATAGTAAGAATGTCCCTATAAGTCCAAGTACCATTAATAGTAAGAATGTCCCTATAAGTCCAAGTACCATTAATAGTAAGAATGACCCTATAAGTCATAGTACCATTAGTAGTAAGAATGACCCTATAAGTCAAAGTACCATTAATAGTTAGAATGACCCTATAAGTCATAGTACCATTAATAGTAAGAATGTCCCTATAAGTCATAGTACCATTAATAGTTAGAATGTCCCTATAAGTCAAAGTACCATTAATAGTTAGAATGACCCTATAAGTCATAGTACCATTAATAGTAACAATGACCCTATAAGTCATAGTACCATTAATAGTAAGAATGTCCCTAAAAGTCATAGTACCATTAATAGTAAGAGTGTCCCTTTAAGTCATAGTACCATTAATAGTAAGAATGACCCTATAAGTCATAGTACCATTAATAGTAAGAATGACCCTATAAGTCATAGTACCATTAATAGTAAGAGTGTCCCTTTAAGTCATAGTACCATTAATAGTAAGAATGTCCCTATAAGTCATAGTGCCATTAATAGTAAGAATGTCCCTATAAGTCATAATACTATTAATAGTAAGAATGTCCCTATAAGTCATAGTACCGTTAATAGTAAGAATGACCCTATATGTCATAGTACCATTAATAGTAAGAATGTCCCTATAAGTCATAGTACCATTAATAGTAAGAATGTCCCTATAAGTCATAGTACCATTAATAGTAAGAATGACCCTATAAGTCATAGTACCATTAATAGTAAGAATGACCCTATATGTCATAGTACCATTAATAGTAAGAATGGCCCTATAAGTCAAAGTACCATTAATAGTAAGAATGTCCCTATAAGTCATAGTACCATTAATAGTTAGAATGTCCCTATAAGTCATAGTACCATTAATAGTAAGAATGTCCCTATAAGTCATAGTACCATTAATAGTAAGAATGACCCCATAAGTCAAAGTACCATTAATAGTAAGAATGTCCCTATAAGTCATAGTACCATTAATAGTAAGAATGTCCCTATAAGTCACAGTACCATTAATAGTAAGAATGACCCTATAAGTCATAATACCATTAATAGTAAGAATGACCCTATAAGTCATAATACCATTAATAGTAAGAATGACCCTATTAGTCATAGTACCATTAATAGTAAGAATGTCCCTATAAGTCATAGTACCATTAATAGTTAGAATGTCCCTATAAGTCATAGTACCATTAATAGTAAGAATGTCCCTATAAGTCATAATACCATTAATAGTAAGAATGACCCTATAAGTCATAGTACCATTAATAGTAAGAATGTCCCTATAAGTCATAGTACCATTAATAGTAAGAATGTCCCTATAAGTCATAGTACCATTAATAGTAAGAATGTCCCTATAAGTCATAGTACCATTGATAGTAAGAATGTCCCTATAAGTCATAATACCATTAATAGTAAGAATGACCCTATAAGTCATCGTACCATTAATAGTAAGAATGACCCTATAAGTCGTTAAGAACCATTAATAGTAAGAATGACCCTATAAGTCATAGTACCATTAATAGTAAGAATGTCCCTATAAGTCATAATACCATTAATAGTAAGAATGACCCTATAAGTCATAGTACCATTAATAGTAAGAATGACCCTATAAGTCATCGTACCATTAATAGTAAGAATGACCCTATAAGTCGTTAAGAACCATTAATAGTAAGAATGACCCTATAAGTCATAATACCATTAATAGTAAGAATGTCCCTATAAGTCATAGTACCATTAATAGTAAGAATGTCCCTATTAGTCATAGTACCATTAATAGTAAGAATGTCCCTATAAGTCATAGTACCATTAATAGTAAGAATGTCCCTATATGTCATAGTACCATTAAAAGTAAGAATGACCCTATAAGTCATAGTACCATCAATAGTAAGAATGACCCTATAAGTCATAGTACCATTAATAGTAAAAATGTCCCTATAAGTCATAGTACCATTAATAGTAAGAACGACCCTATAAGTCATAGTACCGTTAATAGTAAGAATGACCCTATAAGTCATAGTACCATTAATAGTAAGAACGACCCTATATGTCATAGTACCGTTAATAGTTAGAATGTCCCTATAAGTCATAGTACCATTAATAGTAAGAACGACCCTATAAGTCATAGTACCATTAATAGTAAGAACGTCCCTATAAGTCATAGTACCATTAATAGTAAGAATGACCCTATAAGTCATAGTACCGTTAATAGTAAGAATGACCCTATAAGTCATAGTACCATTAATAGTAAGAATGACCCTATAAGTCATAGTACCATTAATAGTTAGAATGGCCCTATAAGTCATAATACCATTAATAGTTAGAATGACCCTATAAGTCATAGTACCATTAATAGTTAGAATGGCCCTATAAGTCATAGTACCATTAATAGTAAGAATGTCCCTATTAGTCATAGTACCATTAATAGTTAGAATGGCCCTATAAGTCATAGTACCATTAATAGTAAGAATGTCCCTATAAGTCATAATACCATTAATAGTTAGAATGACCCTATAAGTCATAGTACCATTAATAGTTAGAATGGCCCTATAAGTCATAGTACCATTAATAGTTAGAATGGCCCTATAAGTCATAATACCATTAATAGTTAGAATGACCCTATAAGTCATAATACCATTAATAGTTAGAATGGCCCTATAAGTCATAGTACCATTAATAGTAAGAATGGCCCTATTAGTCATAGTACCATTAATAGTTAGAATGGCCCTATAAGTCAAAGTACCATTAATAGTAAGAATGTCCCTATTAGTCATAGTACCATTAATAGTAAGAATGGCCCTATAAGTCATAGTACCATTAATAGTAAGAATGACCCTATAAGTCATAGTACCATTAATAGTAAGAATGTCCCTATAAGTCATAGTACCATTAATAGTAAGAATGTCCCTAAAAGTCATAGTACCATTAATAGTAAGAATGACCCTATATGTCATAATACCATTAATAGTAAGAATGACCCTATAAGTCATAGTACCATTAATAGTAAGAATGTCCCTATAAGTCATAGTACCATTAATAGTAAGAATGTCCCTATAAGTCATAGTACCATTAATAGTAAGAATGACCCTATAAGTCATAGTACCGTTAATAGTAAGAATGACCCTATAAGTCATAGTACCATTAATAGTAAGAATGACCCTATAAGTCATAGTACCATTAATAGTAAGAATGTCCCTATAAGTCATAGTACCATTAATAGTTAGAATGTCCCTATAAGTCATAGTACCATTAATAGTAAGAATGTCCCTATAAGTCATATAGTACCATTAATAGTAAGAATGACCCTATAAGTCATAGTACCATTAATAGTAAGAATGTCCCTATAAGTCATAATACCATTAATAGTAAGAATGACCCTATAAGTCAAAGTACCATTAATAGTAAGAATGACCCTATAAGTCATAGTACCATTAATAGTAAGAATGTCCCTATAAGTCATAGTACCATTAATAGTAAGAATGTCCCTATAAGTCATAGTACCATTATTAGTAAGAATGTCCCTATAAGTCATAGTACCATTAATAGTAAGAATGTCCCTATAAGTCATAGTACCATTAATAGTAAGAATGTCCCTATAAGTCATAATACCATTAATAGTAAGAATGTCCCTATAAGTCATAGTACCATTAATAGTAAGAATGTCCCTATAAGTCATAGAACCATTAATAGTAAGAATGTCCCTATAAGTCATAGAACCATTAATAGTAAGAATGTCCCTATAAGTCATAGTACCATTAATAGTAAGAATGACCCTATATGTCATAGTACCATTAATAGTAAGAATGACCCTATAAGTCATAGTACCATTAATAGTAAGAATGTCCCTAAAAGTCATAGTACCATTAATAGTAAGAATGTCCCTATAAGTCCAAGTACCATTAATAGTTAGAATGTCCCTATAAGTCATAGTACCATTAATAGTAAGAATGACCCTATAAGTCATAGTACCATTAATAGTAAGAATGTCCCTAAAAGTCATAGTACCATTAATAGTTAGAATGTCCCTATAAGTCATAGTACCATTAATAGTAAGAATGTCCCTATAAGTCATAGTACCTATATGTCATAGTACCATTAATAGTTAGAATGTCCCTATAAGTCCAAGTACCATTAATAGTAAGAATGACCCTATAAGTCAAAGTACCATTAATAGTTAGAATGTCCCTATAAGTCATAGTACCATTAATAGTAAGAATGACCCTATAAGTCATAGTACCATTAATAGTAAGAATGTCCCTATAAGTCATAATACTATTAATAGTAAGAATGTCCCTATAAGTCATAGTACCATTAATAGTAAGAATGTCCCTATAAGTCATAGTACCATTAATAGTAAGAATGACCCTATAAGTCATAGTACCATTAATAGTTAGAATGTCCCTATAAGTCATAGTACCTATAAGTCATAGTACCATTAATAGTAAGAATGACCCTATAAGTCATAATACTATTAATAGTAAGAATGTCCCTATAAGTCATAGTACCATTAATAGTAAGAATGTCCCTATAAGTCATAGTACCATTAATAGTAAGAATGTCCCTATAAGTCATAGTACCTATAAGTCATAGTACCATTAATAGTAAGAATGACCCTATAAGTCATAATACTATTAATAGTAAGAATGTCCCTATAAGTCATAGTACCATTAATAGTAAGAATGACCCTATAAGTCATAATACTATTAATAGTAAGAATGTCCCTATAAGTCATAGTACCATTAATAGTAAGAGTGTCCCTTTAAGTCATAGTACCAGTAATAGTAAGAATGTCCCTATAAGTCATAGTACCGTTAATAGTTAGAATGTCCCTATAAGTCATAGTACCATTAATAGTAAGAATGTCCCTAAAAGTCATAGTACCATTAATAGTTAGAATGTCCCTATAAGTCATAGTACCATTGATAGTAAGAATGTCCCTATAAGTCATAATACCATTAATAGTAAGAATGACCCTATATGTCATAGTACCATTAATAGTAAGAATGGCCCTATAAGTCAAAGTACCATTAATAGTAAGAATGGCCCTATAAGTCAAAGTACCATTAATAGTAAGAATGACCCTATATGTCATAGTACCATTAATAGTAAGAATGGCCCTATAAGTCATAGTACCATTAATAGTTAGAATGTCCCTAAAAGTCATAGTACCATTAATAGTAAGAATGACCCTATAAGTCATAATACCATTAATAGTAAGAATGTCCCTATAAGTCATAGTACCGTTAATAGTAAGAATGTCCCAATAAGTCATAGTACCATTAATAGTTAGAATGTCCCTATAAGTCATAGTACCATTAATAGTAAGAATGACCCTATAAGTCAAAGTACCATTAATAGTAAGAATGACCCTATAAGTCATAATACCATTAATAGTAAGAATGTCCCTATAAGTCCAAGTACCATTAATAGTAAGAATGACCCTATAAGTCATAATACCATTAATAGTAAGAATGACCCTATAAGTCATAGTACCATTAATAGTAAGAATGACCCTATAAGTCATAGTACCATTAATAGTAAGAATGACCCTATAAGTCATAGTACCATTAATAGTAAGAATGTCCCTATAAGTCATATAGTACCATTAATAGTAAGAATGACCCTATAAGTCATAGTACCATTAATAGTAAGAATGTCCCTATAAGTCATAGTACCATTAATAGTTAGAATGTCCCTATAAGTCAAAGTACCATTAATAGTTAGAATGTCCCTATAAGTCATAGTACCATTAATAGTAAGAATGACCCTATAAGTCATAGTACCATTAATAGTAAGAATGACCCTATAAGTCATAGTACCATTAATAGTTAGAATGACCCTATAAGTCATAGTACCATTAATAGTTAGAATGACCCTATAAGTCATAGTACCATTAATAGTAAGAATGTCCCTATAAGTCATAGTACCATTAATAGTAAGAATGTCCCTAAAAGTCATAGTACCATGAATAGTAAGAATGTCCCTATAAGTCCAAGTACCATTAATAGTAAGAATGTCCCTATAAGTCCAAGTACCATTAATAGTAAGAATGACCCTATAAGTCATAGTACCATTAGTAGTAAGAATGACCCTATAAGTCAAAGTACCATTAATAGTTAGAATGACCCTATAAGTCATAGTACCATTAATAGTAAGAATGTCCCTATAAGTCATAGTACCATTAATAGTTAGAATGTCCCTATAAGTCAAAGTACCATTAATAGTTAGAATGACCCTATAAGTCATAGTACCATTAATAGTAACAATGACCCTATAAGTCATAGTACCATTAATAGTAAGAATGTCCCTAAAAGTCATAGTACCATTAATAGTAAGAGTGTCCCTTTAAGTCATAGTACCATTAATAGTAAGAATGACCCTATAAGTCATAGTACCATTAATAGTAAGAATGACCCTATAAGTCATAGTACCATTAATAGTAAGAGTGTCCCTTTAAGTCATAGTACCATTAATAGTAAGAATGTCCCTATAAGTCATAGTGCCATTAATAGTAAGAATGTCCCTATAAGTCATAATACTATTAATAGTAAGAATGTCCCTATAAGTCATAGTACCGTTAATAGTAAGAATGACCCTATATGTCATAGTACCATTAATAGTAAGAATGTCCCTATAAGTCATAGTACCATTAATAGTAAGAATGTCCCTATAAGTCATAGTACCATTAATAGTAAGAATGACCCTATAAGTCATAGTACCATTAATAGTAAGAATGACCCTATATGTCATAGTACCATTAATAGTAAGAATGGCCCTATAAGTCAAAGTACCATTAATAGTAAGAATGTCCCTATAAGTCATAGTACCATTAATAGTTAGAATGTCCCTATAAGTCATAGTACCATTAATAGTAAGAATGTCCCTATAAGTCATAGTACCATTAATAGTAAGAATGACCCCATAAGTCAAAGTACCATTAATAGTAAGAATGTCCCTATAAGTCATAGTACCATTAATAGTAAGAATGTCCCTATAAGTCACAGTACCATTAATAGTAAGAATGACCCTATAAGTCATAATACCATTAATAGTAAGAATGACCCTATAAGTCATAATACCATTAATAGTAAGAATGACCCTATTAGTCATAGTACCATTAATAGTAAGAATGTCCCTATAAGTCATAGTACCATTAATAGTTAGAATGTCCCTATAAGTCATAGTACCATTAATAGTAAGAATGTCCCTATAAGTCATAATACCATTAATAGTAAGAATGACCCTATAAGTCATAGTACCATTAATAGTAAGAATGTCCCTATAAGTCATAGTACCATTAATAGTAAGAATGTCCCTATAAGTCATAGTACCATTAATAGTAAGAATGTCCCTATAAGTCATAGTACCATTGATAGTAAGAATGTCCCTATAAGTCATAATACCATTAATAGTAAGAATGACCCTATAAGTCATAATACCATTAATAGTAAGAATGACCCTATAAGTCATAATACCATTAATAGTAAGAATGACCCTATTAGTCATAGTACCATTAATAGTAAGAATGTCCCTATAAGTCATAGTACCATTAATAGTTAGAATGTCCCTATAAGTCATAGTACCATTAATAGTAAGAATGTCCCTATAAGTCATAGTACCATTAATAGTAAGAATGACCCCATAAGTCAAAGTACCATTAATAGTAAGAATGTCCCTATAAGTCATAGTACCATTAATAGTAAGAATGTCCCTATAAGTCATAGTACCATTAATAGTAAGAATGACCCTATAAGTCATAGTACCATTAATAGTTAGAATGTCCCTATAAGTCATAGTACCGTTAATAGTAAGAATGACCCTATAAGTCATAGTACCATTAATAGTAAGAATGTCCCTATAAGTCATAGTACCATTAATAGTAAGAATGTCCCTATAAGTCATAGTACCATTAATAGTAAGAATGTCCCTATAAGTCATAATACTATTAATAGTAAGAATGACCCTATTAGTCATAGTACCATTAATAGTAAGAATGTCCCTATAAGTCATAATACCATTAATAGTAAGAATGACCCTATTAGTTGGACTTGACATGTCACAAACGGCCAACAGAAATTCTTTATTTGAGAAAATAATTGAAGTAAATGTCATTATTAATTTTCTTGTCGAGACTACTAAGTAAAGGTGACCTGTGTATGTACCTTTCTCCTTGATGTTTCAGTACCTGTGTTTATGTTTACATTAAGGTTGACATGTTTACCTACTCAATAGTATACGCTGACCCAGATAGTGTAAGATTTACTAGTCCACTTACCTATATCTCAATTTGACAGAATCTGCCATAACTGATTTATATGGAAGAGGGTATACAGGTAAATACAGTTTCCCTGTTTCTCTGTATTTTATATAGGTACATTTGTTCTATATTTCATGGATTTCATCAAACGCAACACACTTATCAGTTTGCAAGGTCACTAACAATATAATAACTCATTCATTTTCAGCACCTATTTTAGAGTTATCTCCCATTTATAGAAACTTAAGAAATCAATTAGTCAAAACCTGTAATTGGGAAAGTCATTTATGATTATATGTCCGTAACTTAAGTTAGAGGGGGTAAGGATTCAGGTGGTACGTATTATACACTCTAATTGTCCTCAATTTATTTCATAAAACATTTCACAATCTCATGTTGTGTTCAAGGTCACTGTTACTATTTTTAGAAAAACTTTTTCATGGCTCTAGCGACTTCATTACTTATCCCAATTTCATGAAATTTCATGCAAAATATTAAGCATGGCAATGACTTGAATAAGATTGCTTTTCCGGCTTCTATGTCAAAGGTCAAGGTCACTGTTACAGTAACATTGTTTTCGCTCTAGCAACAGAAATTCATGAAACTTTATAGAAGTGTTTCAGTGAACTGCAGTTACAGTCAAGGTTACGTTAACTACTTTTGGAAAAATTTTATCATATTGCTCTATTCACTTCATTCTAAAATGAAATACAAATCTGTTAGCTATCCTAGGAAGCACATACTGGTAATTCATTGAATTTTCTATTCATTTCGTCAAACATATGTCACATCCTGTGTGATAGCAATAAAATGACCAACAAACTTTGCTGTTGGCAATATAATTTGCAAACTCTCGGAGAATAGGAATTATTGTAAATGGACCTTGTGAGGTATGGGATGTTTCTGACCTGGCCTGATACACAAGTACAGCGTGTATTGCAATGATATATGCAGTATCTCCATATGAGGTGTTTTCAGGTTACTTTTCAGCTGTTTAGAACCAGGTGGGATCCTTTCATATCTGACGTGTTAGCACAAGTATCAGATATTGACGATTTATCTGGGAAAGCTTTTACATAAAACATGATAAACATGATAATTTCCATCACAATGGCCGTGTCATCTTGTGTAAAAGTGACCTACTTTCAAACGATTTATTTTAAATCCAAAATTGGGTGCCAAAATTGTGAACTCTATTTGAAAGCAAACATTATGGATGCATTGCTGTTACCAATTCTAATAAAGAGGTTAGATTTTAAAATGGAAAGGGTTTTTTTATTATGCAGAATTTAAATGCCTGCCTTTATGACATGGATACTCTGTCATTTTAAATGTATCACAGTGTCACGGAAATTTAAAAACCTTCTTGATACATTATGCGTTATTTTCATGTGAGAACAGGAAACGATGAACGAAATTCAAAATCATGCATGCACAGGCCTAGGTAATGGTAGAGTCAGTATGAGAGTTCACTGTTGAATCTAATTTCAGGCTTACATTTGTAAGCCGGAACTGGTGGCATATATACATTGTATACTATTTTACAAACACAATTTAGCTTGTATTATTCACAGGGATGTCATTTGGCCAAACCAATGTTGATAGCGACTAAAATGTTTAAATGTGTCTGAATAAACATCTACAATATATTTAAATAAGGATGAAATCTCATATTAATGTGAAAATGTACTTAACCAAAAAAAGATTTACTGTCTATTCACGTACTTCATAATTCTGGCATGTGCACAACTTTTCTGCACCGAAAGAGTTATTGCCCAGGTATTTCACTTTATAATGTAACTTTTGGCTGTAGTATGATTTCACTGTAGAATTATTAATTCATTTTATAATGTCACTTTTGGCTGTGGTAGGATTTCACTGTAGGAATTATTAAATAACCTTAGGATTTCACTTTTGGATGCTTTTATAATTTGAGCAATACTTCACAGTACGAAAGTATATCAGTACTACATGATGCTGTATGTTTGAAGCACATTTCAAACTTGTATGTTTAAAATAGTTACCCATTTGATCAGTATATGTTACGGAATATACATTTAGGTAGGTGAATACGAAATGGGAGTTCATTTCACAGTATGTACGTAATAAATTGTAGGAACTTAATAAAAGTCTTTTACGGCTGGGCTTTTGAATTGTTGTATATAACTATAAATGTGTGCTGATGCTCTCAGATGTGTTACACTAATATAAATGTGTGTTTTATCTCGTCAGATGTGTTACACTAATATAAATGTGTGTTTTATCTGACAAATCCTGTTGTGTGTTTGATACCCACCTGACACTTATGTATTAAAATGGTTTTATAAATAAGCACATGAAAAAATAAAGGTTTGAGGTAAACAACCATTCAATTGAAAGTAATACATTAGCATTACTGATATTTAAAGAGAAAAAAATCACTCAAAGGTCATTTAGACAGTGGTATTTAAAATTATTTCTTAGTTTGTTGTATAAGGTGTTTCAGAATAAATTAAGCTAAATTAATTGCTAATGAATTGATATTAAGATATATATGTATGAGACAGGTGGACTCATGGCCAGTGGGCAAAGGACGACTAAATTGTAACATGTCCTCCGTGACTCCATGTCTTTCATGGCAGCTTAATTGATAAAACCATCTTAAAGTTTAAATTTTAATTTATAGGTGAAGGATTGAAGTTGAACTTTTTCCTGTTTGAGACTGGTTATGACAGATAAAATCATTTTGAAACAAAAATAAAGGTATCCAGCCCCATTTGGTTAGTTAAGTGGTTTTGGTGATCATACATATTTATCATAACTTCAAATGTGTTCAGTATGGACGAGCCATTCCACTATAACTGTCAAACAACAAAATAAACTGGTGACCATTGTATGTAGATCTATGTATAAACAGTTAAACTGTATTTCATTAGTGAAATACGATTAATTGCATAAATATCTTTGTACAATGTGGCTACCATGCTCGCAGTAATTATCACCCAGCCAGGGTTCAAAAGGAGGCACAAAACTGGACAAAAAATGTCTTTTATAAAGTTGAATATTTTGTGACCTGAATTGGTAGTAATCATAATATGTCATATTACATATTGTCATCAATTTCAGACAATGTGTACACATTTTAACGATATTTTGGTGTTTTTTTCCCTTGCAAACATGCACACGGTGAGGTTCATATATAAATGTGATACCTCTGCAGAAGGTGGAAGGGGCACTAATTACCACAAATACAGATTGTTATTTCAAGTGAGCATAGCTGGAATGATCTACTGAATCGAACATTCATACCATCTTTGTGAAATTGTTGTAGGCTAGGGATACCACATTGTTTTATTAATTTGCATTAATTATTTTGCAACCAACCATAATGGCATTAGCCCATGAGTGCAACAGCATCAATCTCACTTTGGTGCTTGTTCTATTACCTTATATTGGCATTGTAAGTAGAAAACATTTTTGGGCTGTTACAGAATTATTGTTTACAATGATAGTATTAGGGAATCATTAATAGAATCACTAATATGTAATAACTATACATATAAGTTAAAGATGCAAAATTATACAATGTAATTTTGTCGGTTTATGGTCCTATGAATGACTTGATATGTTGACTGAGTGTCAGGTTTGAAGGTATGGACAGGAGTTTTGTTATACAAATATGGACTTGATGAGAAGTTTTTAGGATAGCCATGTTTTATTGTTCTCTTTGAAGAAAAGTTTTTAAATGTAGATATTTAAACACACACTTGACAAGCATTACATTGTAATTTTAACCATGTCTTTACCTTACTTGCAAAGCATGGGGTCGTAATTTTGAAGGTCAAGTGTTTTGTTTAAGATTGACATTATAAAAGGCTATATGTTACCGCCAAATGAAAGCTATTATAATTAGACTTGTGGTTTTTGCTCCAGACAGATTGATGTGAAGTTACAGTCTAGTGCTTTACTTTGGGGAGTCCTTGTTAGGGAGGATGCACAGCCAAGATAACACACGCTTCCATCACCTGCCCAAAAAACCTCCCTCAACATCGTCTACTCTAACTCTGTGATGTTAATTGAGTAAAAAACAAGCTGTTTTGATGACAACCCATTTGATATTGGATGTAAAAAAGGTTTAAAACCTCAGATCTATTTGATGTATTTTGCCATTACAGAAAATTTGCGTGAATTTTCCGGTTATGACAACTGTATGTTGGATATACTGTCAGCATGATACCTGTATTGTTTGAAGTGTCCAGCTATTTTTCACTTATAATTTCTGAGTTCGCTTACACAAACACTGGTTTAATTAAGCGTGATACGTTTTATAAATGAATTCTGTGAAATTTAGATAAAAGAAATGAGGCCACCTATTTCTGTAAAGTGAGCAACTTCCTGGATCATTATCTAGGTCAGGAACACGTAAACAACAGTCAACTATTATGTAACAAATATTAACGTGTATTCATGTTTTACTGCAATCACAAGAAAAGAAAATATGAAAAAAAATGATTATTTCAAATTTTAGGGTCAATATTTCAATCGCTGTATGAAAATTATTATTATATACATCATTTGTTAATCACATTGTATAATTTTACAGGTGTGGATGTGACCTTAGTACAGGTGTGGGTGTGACCTTGGTACTGTAAGTACAGGTGTGGGTATGACCTTGGTACTGTAGGTACAGATGTGGGTATGACCTTTGTACTGTAGGTACAGGTGTGGGTATGCACTGTAGGTACAGATATGGGTATGACCTTTGTACTGTAGGTACAGGTGTGGGTATGACCTTAGTACTTTAGGTACAGGTGTGGGTATGACCTTGGTACTGTAGGTACAGGTGTGGGTATGTACTGTAGGTACAGGTGTGGGTATGTACTGTAGGAACAGGTGTGGGTATGTACTGTAGGTACAGGTGTGGGTATGTACTGTAGGTACAGGTGTGGGTATGTACTGTAGGTACAGGTGTGGGTATGACCTTGGTACTGTAGGTACAGGTGTGGGTATGTACTGTAGGTACAGGTGTGGGTATGTACTGTAGGTACAGGTGTGGGTATGTACTGTAGGTACAGGTGTGGGTTTGACCTTGGTACTGTAGGTACAGGTGTGGGTATGACCTTGGTACTGTAAGTACAGATGTGGGTATGACCTTGGTACTGTGGTACAGGTGTGGGTATGACCTTATAACAGGTGTTGGTATGCACTGTAGGTACAGGTGTGGGTATGACCTTGGTACTGTAGGTACAGGTGTGGGTATGTACTGTAGGTACAGGTGTGGGTATGACCTTGGTACTGTAGGAACAGGTGTGGGTATGTACTGTAGGTACAGGTGTGGGTTTGACCTTGGTACTGTAGGTACAGGTGTGGGTATGACTTTGGTACTGTAGGTACAGGTGTGGGTATGTACTTAGGTACAGGTGTGGGTATTAACTGTAAGTAAAGGTGTTGGTATGTAATGTAGGTACAGGTGTGGGTATGACCTTGGTACTGTAGGTACAGGTGTGGGTATGTACTGTAGGTACAGGTGTGGGTATGACCTTGGTACTGTAGGTACATGTGTGGGTATGTACTGTAGGTACAGGTGTGGGTATGTACTGTAGGTACAGGTGTGGGTATGTACTGTAGGTACAGGTGTGGGTATGTACTATAAGTACAGGTGTGGGTATGTACTGTAGGTACAGGTGTGGGTTTGTACTGTAGGTACAGGTGTGGGTATGTACTGTAGGTGCAAGTGTGGGTATGTACTGTAGGTACAGTAGTGGGTATGACCTTGGTACTGTAGGTACAGGTGTGGGTATGTACTGTAGGTACTGGTGTGGGTATGACCTTGGTACTGTAGGTACAGGTGTGGGTATGTACTGTAGGTACAGGTGTGGGTATGTACTATAAGTACAGGTGTGGGTATGTACTGTAGGTACAGGTGTGGGTTTGTACTGTAGGTACAGGTGTGGGTATGTACTGTAGGTGCAAGTGTGGGTATGTACTGTAGGTACAGTAGTGGGTATGACCTTGGTACTGTAGGTACAGGTGTGGGTATGTACTGTAGGTACTGGTGTGGGTATGACCTTGGTACTGTAGGTACAGGTGTGGGTATGACCTTGGTACTGTAGGTACAGGTGTGGGTATGTACTGTAGGTACAGGTGTGGGTTTGACCTTGGTACTGTAGGTACAGATGTGGGTATGACCTTTGTACTGTAGGTACAGGTGTGGGTATGCACTATAGGTACAGATATGGGTATGACCTTTGTACTGTAGGTACAGGTGTGGGTATGACCTTAGTACTGTAGTTATAGGTGTGGGTATGAACTTGGTTCTGTAGGTACAGGTGTGGGTATGAACTTGGTACTGTAGGTACAGGTGTGGGTACGCACTGTAGGTACAGATGTGGGTATGACCTTTGTACTGTAGGTACAGGTGTTGGTATGACCTTAGTTCTGTAGGTACAGGTGTGGGTATGTACTGTAGGTACAGGTGTGGGTATGTACTGTAGGAACAGGTGTGGGTATGTACTGTAGGTACAGGTGTGGGTATGTACTGTAGGTACAGGTGTGGGTATGCACTGTAGATACTGGTGTGGGTATGTACTGTAGGTACAGGTGTGGGTATGACCTTGGTACTGTAGGTACAGGTGTGGGTATTTACTGTAAGTAAAGGTGTGGGTATGAAATGTAGGTACAGGTGTGGGTATGACCTTGGTACTGTAGGTACATGTGTGGGTATGACCTTTGTACTGTAGGTACAGGTGTGGGTATGAACTCTAGGTATAGATATGGGTATGTACTCTAGGTACAGGTGTGGGTATGCACTGTAGGTACAGGTGTGGGTATGCACTGTAGGTACAGGTGTGGGTATGACCTTAGTACTTTAGGTACAGGTGTGGGTATGACCTTGGTACTGTAGGTACAGGTGTGGGTATGTACTGTAGGTACAGGTGTGGGTATGTACTGTAGGAACAGGTGTGGGTATGTACTGTAGGTACAGGTGTGGGTATGTACTGTAGGTACAGGTGTGGGTATGTACTGTAGGTACAGGTGTGGGTATGACCTTGGTACTGTAGGTACAGGTGTGGGTATGTACTGTAGGTACAGGTGTGGGTATGTACTGTAGGTACAGGTGTGGGTATGTACTGTAGGTACAGGTGTGGGTTTGACCTTGGTACTGTAGGTACAGGTGTGGGTATGACCTTGGTACTGTAAGTACAGATGTGGGTATGACCTTGGTACTGTGGTACAGGTGTGGGTATGACCTTATAACAGGTGTTGGTATGCACTGTAGGTACAGGTGTGGGTATGACCTTGGTACTGTAGGTACAGGTGTGGGTATGTACTGTAGATACAGGTGTGGGTATGACCTTGGTACTGTGGTACAGGTGTGGGTATGTACTGTAGGTACAGGTGTGAGTATGACCTTATTACAGGTGTGGGTATGACCTTGGTACCAATGATACATGTGTGTATAAACTGTAGAAACCCTAAATACAGGATAATTGTACAGATGGAGATCGATCTAAGTCAGACATCCTTAGTTCTAAACTTCTCTGTAACAAGTCTGGATTGCCCTGATTTATCAAAATGACTAGATTTTAAAAGGAAGCTGCAACACCTTTTGAAAAGTATTGATGTCATTAGTTTCAAAGAAAAATTTCTTTATAAAATGATGCAAGGCAAGACCAGTAATTATCTTGGAGGGTGACCAAAACATTACAGGAACAGCCAAGGGGTATGTGTCATACTTGTATTAAACTAGGTCACTATACAAACTGAGGAAAGACTTGCCAATATTGTCATCAAATTATTTTGATATAGATTTCATGGTGTATAAACAATATTACATCAACTTATTACTCATTTGTGGTGACTCTGTAGTATTCTCGATAAGATCTGTTTTACTGCAAAGGTCACCAGTTGTGCCAAGGTCGTTTAGCGCTATAATTAGATAATTACTAGTTACACCAACGGATCAGTAGGTGGCAGGAAAAACCATATAACCTCTTCTAAACGGGTGATAATACACTAATTATAATATGTATTGAAATACACTTACAGGCCACGCAGCGAGTACACTACAAACTGTGGGAGGTATATATAATGTACACCTACAATGATTTTGTAGACCTCAGCAGGGGGTAAGAATTGGTTGGTTCTTACTTTCTTCCTAGTAATTGAGAACCAATTAATACCACATACAGGAAATAACTTCAAAGATTGATTACCTTAATTATTTTTATCAATTATTTTTTTTAACTTTAATTTGAAAACAAAACTTAGATATCTGAAGACTTTCTTTCTTTAAACATTTGACTAACAAACATGATCGATGTATTTCAATTCATGATGATCTGTTTTTGAGGTCAGGACATTTTTTAGCTGTTTACAAGGATTTTCAGACAATAAGCGTAGCTGGCGGTGGTCGACAGTCGTGTTCTAAGGAGGTATTCAGGTTTATATATACAAGCTATAAGTACATCGCTTTATCATGGTGCGGGTACATTTACCCACTTATCAGGTCCCCATTCTACAGATCTCATCCCTTCCTACACAACCGGTCTCCGGAATAGCCAGGGGGAGCTTGCCAACTATGAGTGGCGTCACTCACGTTTCATGACTGGTGATCTACAAATATTTTGTCTTCATCATGGAAATGACATAAACATGTTTGATTATTTATCTAGAGGTTGTTGTAATGATTATTTATCTAGAGGTTGTTGTAATGATTATTTATCTAGAGGTTGTTGTAATGATTATTTATCTAGAGGTTGTTGTAATGATTATTTATCTAGAGGTTGTTGTAATGATTATTTATCTAGAGGTTGTTGTAATGATTATTTATCTAGAGGTTGTTGTAATGATTATTTATCTAGAGGTTGTTGTAATGATTATTTATCTAGTGGTTGTTGTAATGATTATTTATTTAGAGTTTACTAATGCTTTTCATGTCTCATATATTTACATAAGGAATAGAATAACTAAGAAATTGATATGTTAGATCAAACCATTAAAGACTGGTTCTAATTGATATTCTGTTTTTGTTTTAAAGTGCATGTATTGATGACAATAATGCATTTTGTCTATACTGACTCCTTTGTATGTACTTTTAAAATCAAGAGTTTTTAGGTTTACCATATCTACAGTCAATATTACACATCAACATTCAAACATTATTTGTTTACTTAGATTCAATGAACTCCACAATGATATGTCATAGTTGATAAATAGTTCCTGAGACGAAACAAGACACTTGCTTTGGGCCAGAACTAAATTTTGGTCATTTATCGTCTTAAAAGAAGTTGTGTTTATGAAAATATCAGAACTTTTTATGCTCGATGAGGAAACCTGTCATTTTGTCTCTGTCATATTCATCTGAGCCATAACTTCTGACTACCAGTCAATATCTGAATAACAGTTAAGACATAAATGTAGATTCAGGCTTTTCAGGAATAAATGTAGATTCAGGCTGTATGCTTAAGGTCAAGGTTACATTTAAGGTCAAATTTTAAGAACATCATTTGGTCCGCAACTTATGACTCACTTACCATATTTGATCCTAGACACCCAGGGAGCTGAAAATAAAGGGGGAAAAAAGAGAGGGTGGCCCTTAATTAAGACAAATCAAGAGCCAATTGATCTACAATCCTAACGTCTGACTAGCTGAAGATGGCTCAATGAATTTGTTTCAGGATGTGTGTGAAGTAGAAAGGCAATGTGTTGTTAACTTCTTGTGGGTCTGTATGACAAAGTTGGTAGTAATTATCAAACAAGATGTCAACTGACCATGCATCGATCTCATAGGATCAAAGTTCAAGTAAAATTGTACATATCTTTGACTTCTAAATTGGAGTCAGATTAACATAGTGGGCCATTCCTGACTTGTCAGTGTTTTAGTTTTACTAAAGTTTTAATCCAACCAATTTGTAATTAATTTATAACTATTGACTGATGAAGCTTAAGGATGTTAAGGAATTCATATCTCTACTGATATTCGTTTGAATATGCCTATATCCTGTATAACAGTTTGCCCTTACGTAGACTCGATGATGATTTTTGTCCTCCAATAGATTCTTTACATACTGACATAATGGTACAGCGGCAGAGTCCTTAGAAATGGTTTCTAGCTCCATGTCATCTAGTTTGCTGATGATATCATTATTTCATTTATAGTTTTTAATTATTTCTAAAGAAATCATTGGAATATTACTACTTTTGAATTTTAAATTCAAATGAAAATTTAATTGAAAAGTTACCTAGACAATAAGCAATTACCAATGTTTTTTTAAAAAAACGTATATATGAACATTTGCAGACAACTTAATGGAAATGTACAGACCCCACATGTGGCACCACACCCACAGCGGTACCTGGTACAGGCCATTGCAGATCCTTATCAATGACAGCTGACAGAATTCTGATCTAGGAAAATAAAAGTAATCATTTTCATCGTGGTCATTAGGTACTTAAGAACGATCAAAAGCTGTTTACGCAAAAAAAAACATTTATCATGGTCAAAGAGTACTTGTGATCGAAAGATGTTTAAAAAGTTAATATTTTCCGCTGACAGGTGACACAAGCCAATCAGAGAATCAAAATTTTATCAATGAAATGTAAACTTGGTACTGCAGTGTGCGTGTGTTGTGTGTGTTGTATCAATGGTAATATAACTCTGACCTTGGCGGGATACACTGTACACCAAACTTATAATGAAGTGGAGGGTGCAGCAAGAACTAGAAAATAATAAAACAACAAGTGTTGATAAAGTGCTGATACGTCACTGAACCGTCATGATACATTCCACTACGTAACTTCGGGGGGTCATTATCCCTTTCTGACAGACGTAGGAGATCATTGTGATAATATTACTACTGATACAGAAAAAAAGTAAACATGATATTTTTTTGGATGTTTTTGCGTCAGTAGTTTCATTGAAGGCACAAGTATTTGTATCTTTGTCTAACTGGAGGTCTCTATCTATTGTCATTAGGTCCTGGTGTGTACTTATAGAGTGCCAGGGGGTACCTGGTATTAGAGCTCTTAGGTACCCTGAGGTGTATTACAGTTTGGTGCACTCCTACGGTACTCCGGTACTCGGGTATTGTCAGGCGCCTTTGTATCCCAGATAACCATTTTCATGTCCACCACTCACCAAATCTGTATTTCCACATTAGCACATGTAATATTAACTGGTACATGTTCTCGTCAATACTGTACTACCTTAAAATTGTGAAAATAAGTTGTGATTTCATTATCTATGTTAACAAGAAAAAAATGACTTTCATACAAGAGTTTTTAAGCGGGCTTAATATCAAGGTATTCTTATTGTCAAATTCATTAAGACATAAATAAGCCTAATAAGACATATTTCTGATTAGATCAGTTCAAGGATGAAGCATGGACAGAAAGATCAATATCGATGGGAACACCAAGAGATCTAAATAAATGAATTAGTACACACTCCAATCTGTTTTTAAAAAAACCTGTTACACTCCAAAAGAAGAAAGCAAGTGCTTGGAAACAGGAAATCTGTCTGTATAAGCAATTGCCCAGTAACAATACCGTATGAATCATACTACTCAACACCTCCTTACAGATCTTGGGTTAATTTTGATTGATGACCACCAAAAAACCTAAAAACACTTGATCAGATATATGATATTGTTCTGTGACTTGCAAATAACGTAAAATTAAGGTTTAAATCTGATACTAGGTCATTTGACACAGATGGAGTATTCCTTTGTGGTTCCATTGTCTACTTTAAAGACCTGTTAATGTTTGAAGTCTGTGTATGTAGGTCAGTGGTGCCATTAGTTACACCCCAGGTTGTTCTATCTGTTACGTATCCAGGATATACAATTTACCTATTGTTTCCATGATAACTGAACATCTCTTTCATCACATTTACAATGGACGTTTATTGCGCATTATGCCAAATGATCTCCAAAGAAATGTCATAAATCCGCTCTGTCCTACAAAGTCTCTTATGAATTTTAAATATTCAGACCGATTGTGTTTGTCAATGCGTAGAATGTAACGTGGCATTCTATAGCAGTTCACAATGTTGACCTGGAAGGTATAGGAATACTGTGTCGCAGTACTGAGGGGTAAGGTGCTTTGTTCGTGGGTACTTACGATACCAGTCCCCAGCGTGGTACCATCCCAACATCTCTCCGGTTTAAACCACAGTAATAAGAGCATTAGGCATACACACCAAGGAAAGGGAACACGTATTGATGGATTTTACAGATAAAACAAAACTTGTGATAAAATGTTTTGACTAGTTTTGTTCATATTACATTGGTAACCCTACAAGGTGAGAATGGAAAGGGGATCATTATTGATACGTAGATAGAAAATTGGCCGTGGCCATGCTCTGTTTGAGTAGGATAAAAGGTGGGCAATGGAGCGCGAGACATGGTGCACACACCATTACACGTATCATCATCTTCCCATTGTTGTACCTGTGACTTTTACGACTTGCCTACCAGGGTATCATATCCAGGTTTACACCACAGCTAAAGCTTACCTACGAAAGTACACAGTAACGCCATAAAGATAGGACATGATTCTTGCCCAACACTTTCTTTTCCTTGCATGGTTATTGAGCAATCTGCCTGGGATCCATTGAGGCTATTCACCAGTGATCAATCTACAGTTATTTATCATGGGTACTTTTCAATTTCATGCCAAAAGCAATGGGTCCCACAATGTTAAATTTAACCATTTCCAGAAATTCAATGGATACTTTCAAAAATTCTACGAGTACATGATGCGCATGTAGATTTATCACTGATCCAGGTGAATGCATGTTTGACCTAGATATAGCTTACGCTACCAGTAGTTTTAAATTGACCCGTTACATTTTTACCCTGATTCCAACCTTTGCTCTGCTTTTCTGCTCCATGCGTGCCCTAGTTGAAATCTTTTCCCGAACTCAAAGTTTTTTGGAAGGTTCCATGGTTGCCAATCGTATAGTGTTGGCCATTATTCCAACTTTTGATTTATTTCATTGTGTCAGAAGATTCTCTGCTTTCTTAGTCCAACTTCTGTATTGTTCAAACATTTTGTTAGTCTCAGACATGTTCACAAAGATATGGTGCTTTTTATGTATCCATGTACTTAATTATTAGGTTATAAATAGTCTCAGACATGTTCACAAAGATTATGGTTTTTATGTATCCATGTACTCAATTATTAGGTTATAAATACATATATGCTTGGTATATTCTAGCTTTATGGCAATGCTTATATCCAGTGATCACAGTATTAACTTAATTAGATTGGAAGTATTAGCTCAATACCTTCCGGAAATAGTTATGGATTTCACTCATCAATATATATATTTAGGTTAATGTAATTACACGTAGGTCATGGGTACTTTTATCAAATCTTGAGCTTTTTCACTTGGTAAAAAGATGCCAAATTAAAGATAATGGGCATTGTTTTATTTGTGTAAAGTCAGATGTAATTCCTTAATTCATACCTCCGTAAGTTAATCTCCGATTTCATTCTAATTGGTCTATTTCTTCAGGCCACTGCTTTCTTAAGTGTTTTGAAATTAATAATAACATTAAATTATTGATCTACATTTCAACAATTGAAAATATGGCTTACTGCCTTATGTATATTTAATAAACTCTTATCCAACTTTAAAGTCGTGACTTTCATATAAATCGTAAAGATAGATGTATAGTGTTTGGATTTTATGATTATGGTTTTTCATCATGGCGTTAATAATTAGAGGGTATAAGTAATGAGTGTTGACATTGCCAAGGGGGAATCCCAAAGTGCTGTAATAGTTTTGGCGACATTCAGACAAACTTTTATATTTTCAATGTCATAAAAACCGCTGAATATTAAAGATCAGGATATTAAAATGGAGGCATAATCATATCAAATTTTTGTAGCCGTTTTTATCAGATAGAAACTGAACTGGTTTCTATAGACGATCAAACTTTTATATGTTGATGTTTCGTATCCTGTTAAAAACATATTTAACCGAAGGTATTGTGTGTCTTTTGTGGCGTATAATGGACTGTTTATAATATACGATCCATTAAGTGTAATTGTGCTGGTAATTGGTATGATAGTTTTACAATAAGGTGTTATTTACACAAGGGTATGAAAAGTATATGATTCATAATATTTTTGCGTCATATGTTTGAAAAACCAAGGTCTTAGATTTATTTATGATTCAAATTTGCCTACCATCATGGTCACATGGTTTTTACGCCTACCAGTGAATAAACACTAGCTAATAGGGATTTTGTGGTTAGCAGTTTACTGTAAATGTCCTGTAAACTCTGATGGTCCAGAAAAATGTTTTAATCATTTCTATTCTTTTTCTTTGAATCCAAACTTACTGATTACATACTTTGAGGTGTGATTTTATGAAGTTTTGTGTTGATAACCAATTTTTATGTCAATATAGTATGGTCGGTATTTTAGATTTTATTGTGTACATACTAATATTTAATGTAAATATTTTGAGATTTTATTTTAAGTTAAACCAGTTCCAATGCTTGGTTTTTAAGAGTGACAGTTTTAACACAGAACGATGCTTGTTATAACCAGTTATTTCCTGGTTGTGGTCCGATTGTACCAAAGGAAAAGATTAAGGCTACCGATGTCAAAGACCTTGAAAAATGGACAAACAATGGAGAAATAAGATCAGTCGTATATTTATTTCTTTAAAAATTAAAGATATTTACAGTATAATACCTATTATAATAAATACCCACCATTTGAAATGAAAACAAACAAATGGAACAAAGCACATGTAAGTATTCTAGACAATATAAAAATATCTTGACTGTAGCCAAGGGGCATAACAATGATTATATGGTTTGGAGATTTCAATCCGTGACAAACGACGAATTACAAATCTGCGGTTGGAATTGACCTAGAGGAACACACATAGTCTCTTTGATCGTGTGATTAGTGTTAGCCTTGCGTCTTTTTCTGAAGGTCGCTATTTTAATCTTGGTGAAACACCTTCTAGACAAATATCACATTAAAATATTTTTTGTGGCTTAGATTTCTTTAATGTTTTGACGGTAAGTTAAAACAACTATTTGACTTTTTGATAAAAACCTGTATGCATGTATAAGTTGTTACTAGAGTGAAAACGAACCGATTACAGATCAAACCAACAATAAGATTAACAGTCTTTGAAGTTATCGCTCTTTCATGTGGTGAAAATTGACACCTTTCCAGACACATTTCAGGCAAGCCTACAGTACTTAACAGTTCACAACGTCCCTTATAAGTCACATTTGCTTCTGTTCCGACGATTCCTGCCTCGGAAACCTCCGTACTTAGTCAGAACAATACAGACGAATATTCCAAGAATATTAATTATTTTGTTGACTAAAACTCAAAGTTGAGCCATCTTTCTGGCTCTGATGACGACTAACCTTTAAGTTGAAACATGTATAAGGTATTCTACCAGTAAGACCTCAATATTTTATTATTCACTACTTCATCAATATACGGTAAACCTTCGGCTAGTTCGAATCGGCGTATAGTTCGAACACAGCCTTTCAGTAATAAAAAAAATAATTTTTTGACTCCTAAAAGTTCGAACCTTGCTTACACAGGTTTCGGATAGTTCGAACACACATAATTTGATTAAGCCTGTGTTAGTGTGTACTGAACTTACGTAATGGATTGCTCTCGGCGATGCAATTTACAGCCTCTCAAAACTTGCGTAAACTGATCTATTTTCACATCATCGATGTTAAACAACAGTATAACGTGTAGTACTCATGATGTGCGATATTATTGTCAGCTTTTTCGGACATTTTTTGCATAAACAAGCCACATTTTCCCGATGTTTCTTTCTTGTAAACATAAACATGTGCACGCGCTAATAATCAAACATCTTTATGACCCCGATTAGCATTGAAGCGCGGAATAAAGTGTCACACATGCTGACAGGTAGGCCCTACGTGTGTATTATCATTGCATTACTGTGTTAAATTTTGATTATATAATCGCGGCCTGGTCACCGATACCTGATTTATATCTTAATTGATATATTACCCATACAACTGCCGAGACCAAATAATCTATCAGGTATTCGATCGAGGTATTATTCCGTGCAGTTTCAATCCAACATTCGCATTACATAAACTTTCGACGATGGTTATTTACGGCATACAATATTTTCTCTTTTTTTTTTTTTTGCGAATTAACCTGATAATAATGCCTAATATGAAAGTGAACATTTAAGTCCTACTTATATAAATCATTGTTCATCTTCAGACTTACAAATACATCGTAATAGGCCATCATTTTTGAGGAACACCGATTTGACTGTTTGCCGTGATTTTTTTTGCCGATGTCAAAGTTCGCGGATGTCAACCTGGATAGTTCGAACTCCTCTTTTTCCAGCGGCTATAATTTCGTATAATTCGATCAGGATTGACAATATTTAATTTTGGTCGAACTGACCGAAGGTTTACCGTATATAAATACACTATTCGCCCTAATTAGCACCCAGGGCACCTAACAAATTGGGCACACAGGGCGCTAATAAGGGTAACAAAACGGTGGTATATATTGGCAATCGATCTATATGAAAGTCCATATTAAGGTGAAATCATATACCAAATTCTAAAGCCTATACCTTTTTAAATGAAAACATTTTGGCCATTGTTACATTTATTAAATTTTTCGAAGTCATAATTCTGTGACCAATATATTGAATGAATCTCAATATCTACTCATCGATCAATTTTAGATTTTCATGCATGACACATTTGTGTGAAGTTTAATCAACATCCTTCAAATGGTTCCCCAGGAAAGTGTTGGACAATGACCATTCTTAGATTTGTTGAAATTTTTATGATAAAGGGCCTTAACTCTGTAATGACATATTGAATGTATCTCAAAATTGACTCAGTTTCAGATTGTCATGCATTTAATCAACATCTTTCAAAAAGTGTCAGACTAAACAAATGTTGGCGTACGAATGAACAAATGGACGTACAAAGCCATGCCAATATATACCCCCATCCTTTGGGCGGGCGCGTATAAAGAAAAAGGAGCTAATGTGATTTCTCAAAATATAGGATAATTTATGTGATAGTAGTAGCTCTCCTCAAAAAATAGGAGAGCTAATGCTTGGAGATTGACAAACTTGTAAGTTGTCGAGTACCTGTTTTTGGTTTGTTAAAGTAAGACTGTAAACTGGGTTCAGTAAATGTGTCTTGTTGCTGGGTGTATGTGTACATTGGAATGTGTGTGTCACACTTACCCCGACAACACAATGCTATGGACGGGTACTATTTGCAAACCCTCACGTAACACATTCTTATCAATATGCAAATACAGAACTGAGTCATCAAACATGAAAAAATAAAATAAAATTAATGCATAGTTATAACGTTTTTTTAATAACCATTTTGGTATTTTGTGTGAAAATAAGAAAATTTTCTTGTTTGACAAAAAAACCTGCCAAACATGCAGCAAATGTAAATATTGTGTTAGATAAACACTTGAACTGCGTCCTTTACTTCAACAGATAGTGACGGAGGAATGTATAGCAGATTTCTACCGCTGCTGTATGTATACTCTCAAAACACATCTCTTATGTAATTGAACATGATTAATAGGTCCGTAGTTCTATACTGTCATTTGATGGCCAATCATTGCTGTTACTTATGTCAAAACATGTACCTGAGCGTTGCTAAGGGATACAGATACCCAAGGCTTTTCAAAATACATTGTCAACATAATTTACAAGGTCTTGTTTGCAAAGTTGACAGTTAATTCTTATTTTTTATTCATTTTTCATTAAAAATATGGGAATAAAGGGTTTTGTAGAGAATCATGTATGCCTTGCATTGGACAAAGTTGGGAGACAGTATATCGTATTTGCCATATTCATCCATCCATAAGCATATTAGATCAGATTTGTCAACATAACTCTGTAGGAGAAATTAAACTTATAAACTTGAATTGAAGTCCTTGAGGTCAAGGTCAGAGATGAAATGGTTGCAGTGGTGTTTGATTTTAAATTATTTCTTTACAAGCATTTCGGCAGCAGGTATTGTAAAAGGCCGTGTAATGACCCTTAGGCCTTTTGCTGTAGAGTAAGATTGTATATCAGCCTCATGAATGTATCTCTGAGAGCAAGTTCCCACCCTACAGGTAGAGAATGGATCTCATTGGGTCGTGTCACCATCCACAGGTATTGAACACTCTAACAAAACAAGATTTATTCAGAATATATACACACCGTTCAAGGTTAGGCAAGCATAGAGGTGTCTAACAGGCGTGGGATCGCAGCGCCTCAGAGCAGGGGGAGTGGTACTATCCCAAGTGTTGGACCATCTGACACTAATTGTAGGGTGGCAGTCCTCTCCACACAGGGCCCTGTTAACTGTGGGGTAACTCTCTATTCACTGTATTCAGTACCCAGTAAATGGTCTCACTTCTGATGAGAGCACCGAACAATTCAAAAGTAGGCTAAAGTCCAAGGCGACCAGTATCACTGTATCTCACGCAGTTGCTGGCCATTTGGGTTTTTACTCAAGCTGAAATCATATTTTCCTCGACTGAATACTGGTACTAATAGAATTTGAATTCAATATAATCCTATAACAATAATGATTCTTTGAATCTGTGTTCAGCAACATTGCTTAACTAAAGTGATTATCAGCTGTAGGATTTACCCTAAAGAGTCAGGGTTTTACAGAATAATTTTCCCTACTTTAAGATAAGGGCATAAAAGACTTTGCCTTGATTAATCAGTTATGTAGATTTCCCTGATTGCGCATGTTTAATGAGGTAAAAATAATAAGTAAAGGGCGTGTGTTCAATTAAAACAGGTGCCCTAGCTACAGTGTATCGGAAAGATGACTAAGTGTAACAAGCCACAATATTACCCTTTAACAAGGTTAACATCCTGGTCATAAAAAAACTTAATCCAACAGCTACTTTACGGTGAAGGGCGCTGTACAGATCTGTGGTGCCCGCTAAAAGCTAATTCATGGTTGATTTGCCCTCTTGTCAGACTGTGAACAGCTATGTCAATATTTTTGTGGTCAATCAGCTGATATTTTATGATTCATGTCTTGTTTGACAACAAACCTGTCTCCTTAGGTAAAAACCTGTTTCACAGCTACAAGGACTGCGGTGAGTGATTCACTGGACGTGGGGACATGGACTTTCCACACATCTGCACCCATCCATCTTGGTCTGTTGTGCCTGACCAGACACCCCAATGCATCTCACTAATTCCATGTTGCTTTAAGCAATAGCTTCGGTTTTTGCAAAGTAATTCTTTATCTATATATACTTTGTTAACTTAATCCTTCAAAAATTCCCATCTTTAACGAAAAAAAACACAGTTGGCAGATAATTGATAATAGGTACATCGTGGATGATCAAGAAACATGCAGTCTTGGAACTTGTTGATGAATTTTATGATTATGCACTTAAATTGGCTGTGTTTGTTGCTACAGTGTCATTGTTCATTCAAAGGAGGAATTAGTACTAAAGCATTAAGATAAGGTCAAACCCTTGGTGCTACCAAAATACAGAATAACACACTGATAGACAACAGAATTGGCTAAGTGACTCTGTGGTATATAACAGGTGGCATAGGGCCATTTACAAGTCTCTTACAAGTAATCAAGCTTATACATACTGAAAAAGGTGCTTGATTTCATGCCATTTGATCAGTACGATTTAAAAACTGTCTTGGTGCAAGGTTTCAATCAACATTGGGGAGTCTGTCCTAAAATCCCTGTAAATTGTCCTTCCTCCAATTTCTGCATGTAGATTTTTGGACAGCCCTCTACCAGGTATATTAACAATCTAGATAATCAGAAAACAGTCAAAAAGACTGTTGACATGCTCAATGTCTGTAACTAGGAGTCGCCTACTAATTACATTTATTTGCTATGTATAACAATCCAAATATTGACGTGTAATTATACAAACAAACTTCCAACACTTAAATTTTAAAAAATTTATGATATTGTAAGGTGTTATGCTTTTTAATGCAAGATTTACAAAAAATATTTAAATGATGACTTGCTGCAACTGTCACCTTGACAGCAGGACGCGGCTCCTCTTGTTGTGACTGGTTCAATATTTTACAACAGGAAGTGGGTCCCCTGTTGTGACTGGTTCAATGTTTTACAACAGGAAGTGGCTCCCCCGTTGTGACTGGGTCAATGTTCTGTCTTTTGTATCTATACAACTGTCCCAATCGAGATCATGTGGGAATGACCTTGAGAACATTATAAAGGTCACGTAAATTTTCTACACAGGAGGTCCATTAGTAAGAGTAAAGGTTGATATCTATTAGAGATCATTCAACTTCCAACAACAATGGTTTGAGATAAAGAAATGTGAAAATCGGAAACAAGCCGAGGATGTTATATAAACACATCAACTGATGTTTTAGTGATTATCAACGTAAAAGCTGATTGCCTGTCATTGGTTGTTTGTAATCAAGTTCTCAAAGTTTTCACTTGATATCTGAAGGTGTGGATGCTCTTTGGTACAAGTCTGTAGGCTTATAATGAAGTTACACACCCCTAATAATGTATGGTTTACCTATCTGTCACTTGTGTTAATTCTTACATTTACCTGTCGGTCAGACTGATTGACCAGACCAAGGTAGCGTTTACCTCTCGGTCAGTTGATAATTGACCGCACGGACGTGTGACACACCGCGGGCTGAAGTGTTCCACACCTGTACTATCAGGCCAACAAGGTACGATATGAAGTTAAATAGCCGGGTACTTAGAATCATTGTAACTTATAATTGAATCACAACAAATAAAGTTGACACAACACCCGAGTTTTCTGCCCTTGTGGTTTGTCTTTTGCACCTGGATGTATTCTTTAACGAACAGAATCGATCACCTGAGTGCTATATAGCTATGATTACACCTGTCACAGGTAAGAAACAGACAGGTAAGTCAAAGACAAGTAGATTGGTGTGGGTCACCTTGGGAGGGCTTTACTGGTCGGTCCTGAACCTTTCTGTAAACAGTTCCCTTGAGTGTCTTTGATGTGCCCGTTAGGTAGGAGACAGGGGCCTCCCCCCTGGGAGGGAACCTGCTGGCCTGTCATATTAATATCATAACATCTCTAAAAAGGTCAAATGCTAGCTGGTCTCAGTCACCTTCATATGTGTCAGGCCAGATCTGGGGGAGATAACGCCAATCTCAAGTGAAAGGTTGATCCTGAAATTGTTAAATAAATCTATCCCATAATTTAACAGTAATCATATTTACATGTGTAATCTTGTCCTCAAGAGGGCTACCTAGTTGTCAAGATATGTCAACAAAGTTTGACTGAAGCTTTTCTGCGTTATTTCTCCATAATTATGTGATTTCTTTATTTTCCTTGTAACTTTGATGTTTGGGGTTATTTTTTTAACAATGGAGATTCGGTTGACAGATTTTGATTGTTAAAAGTAAAGAGGGGAATATAACTTATTGAAGAATAGGATAGTCATGTTTGTTAAATGAAACATTTTATCAGGCAACAGCAATTTGTGATATTAGACTTAAACAAACTGCAGTATACACAGTTGTGAAGGATGTTAATTACACTGTGTTATAGTTTCAGCAAGGGGAATAACTTTTTCTCTCAGAGCACCTGAAAGTTGAGGTTGCAGGTTCTATTCCAAGAGAATGACATGTTTGTTTTCTATATATGTGTGGTGATAGCTGGGTTGCATACCATAATGTCTTGCATATAGTGCGCATGTACTTTTTGGGGTCAAATTGGGTTTTTTTTAAATCTTGGGGGGAAAAGAAATGAAATGTTTCAGAAACATTCAGGAACATTTTGATATTTTGGAGGGAGGTATTTAATTAATTCAGTGTATAAGAACATATAGATATTTCTCAGGAAGGTATTTTAGGATTCAAGTGTATATACAGAGTATTTCTGAGGGAGGTATTTTATGGTTCCAGTGTATTAAGTTCTCAAGCAGGTTTTCTAGGATTCCAGTGTATTAGGTAACCAGTCTGGTGGCACCTCTATTGTACCCCACAGGGTACCTGGAATGTTTATGTAACTTTGTTAGCTCCTGATTTAGCCAGTGTTGCAGGTGTCCGTGATATTGGCCAGCCGTTGGTCACCGCCTGGGTTGATCACAGAACATCCAGTATCATCTCACCTGATTGTAAGGTCTCCTGCTTACTTTTAAGTGCTATGCACTAGGTCTTAACACATTAAATCAAATTATCACCCCTCACCCCCTCTGTGCTTTCTGAATGAAACCACAGTTGGTATAGTCATTGTTCACATCCTGAGGAGGAAGGGATAGCCAATCATTGTTCACAGCACGGAGGACGGCAAGCTCAGAATCGAAAATCTAATTATTATTCCTCACAGTGGAGTCATCAAGCTGCAGCATATCTGAAAATTAAAATCGTTGCTATAATTTGTTAATTAGATATTGATACACTCTGAAATTGAAATTTGAAATTGTTATATAAATAATTATGTAAGCACATAATGATATCCAAAATAGAATCTTTATTAACTCCTGTTTTATCTAAAATATATACTGCTGGAACTGACCTATTTCCATACTTATACTGCAGTGCTCAGAAAGTGGTACTTTAACTTAATAAATTCAAATCTTGGAATCTTGGAATCTAATAACTCGAAGACCCACTTTTATTTGAAGAATTTTGTAGGTCGTGGCCAAGCTTTGAAATACCATCACTTTAACTTCTTCAGTGAGTCAATTTCCTACAATAATTAGACCTTTTGGTTGGTTATCTTAGCATGTCATTTCCTTAAAAAATGTTCACATTATATTTGTTTCAAATATTAATTGAAAGTTAAATATTTTGGTACTAAGTTGTTTTGAATATTAATATTTTAAAGTTAGATATTTTGGTACTTGGTGACCGGGTGTATCCAGCCTCCTGCTAACATAACCCTGTGTTTGTATTAGATACTGGCGTATGTAACGTAATGCACATGCAAGGAAATTCATTAAGGAGGATTCTATGTTACCAGGAATTTCTCATCACGTCTGTGGTAACCAACGGAAACATAACGTTGTTAACAGTTCTTCTTTGAGTGACGTAAATCTATACTTATAAAAATACTTTACACAAGAAAGCAAATACTGTTGAAATTGATTTCATTAGAGGTTTGCGTTTTTCAGCATTTGAGTTTCACGGCCTTCCTGTGAAGCCTCCTACATTGCCGTGATTAGAAGACTTGGCAAAGATTCACGGCGCATTTCTCGTGTCATGTCCACTAGAATTGTCTGTGGATCATCTGCTGCTGTGGTTGTTCCAACAGTTTTAAAAAAAGACGGAGCTGCTGTTGTCGAAAACTTTATATACATCAAGACTTCAATCTATATGTTATAAGATTCAGTCTGTAAAATTGAATTTTCTGGGCTTTTTAACAGCGTTTAGAAATTATTCCAACCCAAAATGTTGTTAAAAACCAATAACAGCAAGATCTGTTCCACAGAAATGTTTTCTAAAACGTGTTACTGTTAAGTCTAGGGTACAAGTCATCAAGGATGAAACATAGCTTGTGGTGAAGAGAAAATCTGAATCATGACAAAGGGTTTAAATATCTGTCAACTCAAGACAATATCAGGTAAAAAGCTACTCAAAAAGTTGTAATGATACCAGGAAATATATCATTTGAGCAACAAAATGCTTAAGATATTTATAGCACTCAACAATTATTCCAAATTGCGTAATTTTTACGAACAATTGAAGCAGCACGTATCTGTTTCTGTGAGTACTTTTAGTTGTACTGTAAGGTTTCATTAAGACAGAGTTCTACGACAATAATTGTACAGTCCAGTGATTGGTGCCATTGTGTTGGAGTGTTGAGTGAATCGTAATTGATTTGTCCTTCACCTGTCTGTTTGACCTTGAGGACCCGGCCTCCCCAGTCTCGGAGGGGGAGCTACTGTCACCATTAGAAGTGAGGTAGAGTTCCAAGGGAAGGTCCCCGCGTGACACCTGGTGACAACGAAGCCCGACATTTAGTGTCCCACGGCAGTAATTCTCTGTAAAGGAATCATCAATACCTGACATTTATCACACGCGGGTCTGGTCCTATCCCTGCGTAAATCAAATATATATATAGTATGTGTTCCACAGTTCTTCTGTCCTTTATAACTGTTGTAGATTTCCTTCTTTGAAAATTTAATGATGCTTCTCAAATGCACAAGTAAATATCATGATTATCTATTGGAAACATCTTTGATGTCTCCGATTTCGAAATTTTTTGTCCTAATTATAAATAAAAGTCATCCAATTACTTGTATTTAAACACCATTCCATGAGATTTTTTTTTGTTATCTTGAACTTGCTTTTCGTGTAATAAAATAATAAGGAATGTATACAACTGTATTGTAAGATTTTATGACATCACGTTAGCACAGTTTGAATTAGTGGCACACTGATTCAGATAATGGTACTCTTTGACAATATTGGATGCTCATGAATAGGAAATAGGAATTAGCTTTGTATGACGAGGACTGACTGATTAATATGGAGATGAAGAATTAATTGATGTCTCAATGACGACTGGCCAGCTCAGGAGCGGCCAGAGATTGGAGGAAGCAGGAAGGGCCCAATTAAAGCATCATGGGTACCGACACAGAGTGCCCCGACACAATAGCGGGCGGATTTAGCTATATTTGTCCTTGTATTACACTAATTACGAACTTCAATCTCCTGATAAGACTTATAGTTTGTAGTATTGATTGTTTGGGATGGTCCATCCATGAACATCTATCCTAGGAAACAAGGAGGGGCCCGAGTATTAGGTATGATTTAGTCTCAACACCAAGCTGTCCTAGGAAACAAAGAGGGGCCCAAGTATTAGGTTTGATTTAGTCTCAACACCAAGCTGTCCGAGGAAACAAGGAGGGGCCCGAGTATAAGGTTTGATTTAGTCTCAGCACCAAGCTGTCCTAGGAAACAAGGAGGGGCCCGAGTATTAGGTTTGATTTAGTCTCAGCACCAAGCTGTCCTAGGAAACAAGGAGGGACCCGAGTATTAGGTATGATTTAGTCTCAGCACCAAGCTGTCCTAGGAAACAAGAAGGGACCCGAGTATTAGGTATGATTTAGTCTCAGCACCAAGCTGTCCTAGGAAACAAGAAGGGACCCGAGTATTAGGTTTGATTTAGTCTCAACACCAAGCTGTCCTAGGAAACAAGGAGGGACCCGAGTATTGGGTTTGATTTAGTCTCAGCACCAAGCTGTCCTAGGAAACAAGAAGTGGCCCGAGTATTAGGTTTGTTTTAGTGTCAGCACCAAGCTGTCCTAGGAAACAAGGAGGGGCCCGAGTATTAGGTTTGATTTAGTATCAGCACCAAGCTGTCCTAGGAAACAAGAAGGGGCCCAAGTATTAGGTATGATTTAGTATTGGCACCAAGCTGTCCTAGGAAACAAGAAGGGGCCCAAGTATTAGGTTTGATTTAGTCTCAACACCAAGCCGTCCTAGGAAACAAGGAGGGGCCCGAGTATTAGGTTTCATTTAGTCTCAGCACCAAGCTGTCCTAGGAAACAAGGAGGGACCCGAGTATTGGGTTTGATTTAGTATCGGCACCAAGCTGTTCTAGGAAACAAGGAGGGGCCCGAGTATTAGGTTTGATTTAGTCTCAGCACCAAGCTGTCCTAGGAAACAAGGAGGGGCCCGAGTATTAGGTTTGATTTAGTCTCAGCACCAAGCTGTCCTAGGAAACAAGGAGGGACCCAAGTATTAGGTTTGATTTAGTCTCAACACCAAGCTGTCCTAGGACACAAGGAGGGACCCGAGTATTAGGTTTGATTTAGTCTCAACACCAAGCTGTCCTAGGAAACAAGGAGGGGCCCGAGTATTAGGTTTGATTTAGTCTCAGCACCAAGCTGTCCTAGGAAACAAGGAGGGGCCCGAGTATTAGGTTGGATTTAGTCTCAACACCAAGCCGTCCTAGGAAACAAGGAGGGACTCGAGTATTAGGTGTGATTTAGTCTCAACACCAAGCTGTCCTAGGAAACAAGGAGGGACCCAAGTATTAGGTTTGATTTAGTCTCAACACCAAGCCGTCCTAGGAAACAAGGAGGGACCCGAGTATTAGGTTTGATTTAGTCTCAACACCAAGCCGTCCTAGGAAACAAGGAGGGACCCGAGTATTAGGTTTGATTTAGTCTCAACACCAAGCCGTCCTAGGAAACAAGGAGGGACTCGAGTATTAGGTTTGATTTAGTCTCAGCACCAAGCTGTCCTAGGAAACAAGGAGGGGCTCGAGTATTAGGTTTGATTTAGTCTCAGCACCAAGCTGTCCTAGGAAACAAGGAGGGGCCCGAGTATTAGAACAGATTTAAGAAAAAAATCTAATTTGTCCTTTATCCTGTTTTGTAGATTCATGATGAATTTCCTAGTAGAGCTCTTGTTTATATCTTTAGTTCAATAGCAGCAACTATGAAAAACCACAAATATTTCTACAATGAACATCACATGTTATACAGTAGTTCATAATTAAAGGGCATAATTAACTCGGGACATATATTGATTTTTGTTAACAAAAGGCTGAAGTTTGACTTCGCAAACACCATAGGAAAATAAAAACATGTATCTAAAATACTGCATACAATATTTCACATCAGCATTAAAGAGCATCTACACCAAGAATGAGTTGTCACACTGTCGCAGCATTTAAGAGCTTTCAACTGTAGTTCTCGGCGTTCAATGTTGACATTAGAGGCGTGACTCAGAGTTGCAGAGTGAAAGAGCATCAGAGTGCTCATTTTAACACGGAAATCACGACGAAAGTATTACAAATTTGGCGAGTGTAATCTATTTGTGGCCAAGGAAATGACCAGACGGTAACATAAAATGCTGAACAAGCAGAATTTCTTGTCAAAAATTGGTATAGAATTAATTTTCCGTGAGCGTAAATTGAATTATTTACAAGAATTACGCTGATTGTTGTCTGAGAGGTTTCGTTGAGTTGTACTTAGCCAAGAGAAGGTAAAGCCGTGGTGCTGGTCAGTGTGGAGAATATTTGATTTTTGTGGACCTCTGGCAACACCAGGGCTTTCAGTGGCTAATGCAATCAAAGTAAACGATATTAGACTCGGAAAGTGACCCTCGCTACACTCAGGGCAGCCGAGAATTACTTGGAGGAAAACTGATGAAGCACTTTGTAGACATAGCACATCTCTTCTTTCATTATGAAAGGCTTTTTCTAATTTTATAGGTAGACACAATAAGATTTAGACAAAATTTGGAAAACTAAACCAGCAAAATCTGAAATCAGGAAAATAAATCATTAAACCTTAGAAATACTTAAGCATAGGAAATAAACAATGATTTAAATGCTCACTCACCATAGAAAGGAGGCAATTCTTATATTGCCCAGGGACACCCTACATAGTGTGAAATGGCTCTTAAATTTAGCCATGGGGAGGTGCATTGTCCAGGATGCCGAGTCATGCTAGTCTAGCTGTAGGACACTTGATCACTTCTTGAAAACTTATCTTTAGTCTAAATGAGGGGGAGATGAGCTAGTAGCCAAATACATAAAATCTAGGATGAGATAAGCTGGTTGCAAAATACATAAAATCTAGGGGGAGATAAGCTAGTAGCCAAATACATAAAATCTAGGGGGAGATAAGCTAGTAGCCAAATACATAAAAACCAGGGGGAGATAAGCTAGTAGCCAAATACATAAAATCTAGGGGGAGATAAGCTGGTTGCAAAATACATAAAATCTAGGGGGAGATAAGCTAGTAGCCAAATGGCCTCAGACCACAATTAATTCTACTATATGTTACTACCAAAGGAAAAAAAAATAAAATATTTTAAAACTTTGCAAAGGATGTGGGACTTATTTTTTATTGTAGATCTATTCAAGCTGAACCTACAGTGAGCTGGAAAGTACATCATGTGTTGCATTTAAGAAAGATAATTTTATTTGAATGTCACTACCCTTCAGTTTTAGGGGAAAATACCAAAAATCACAAAATATCAATGCGCAAGCCTCATCTCTCACTGTGTCCTGCTGCTAAAATAAACTTGATAAATGTGTCAAACAACAATTAACCTCTAGAATAGATATTGTTGAACAAGTCTATGCAAAAAAACTGTACATAACTGTCATAAATAAGACAGGAAAAATTATTTTGTAACCCACATGAAATGTCCTTATGCACTACATTCGTGTAAAACGACCCGGAAGTGTAACTGTGGTCTGAGCTAGTAGCCAAATATATAAAATCTAGGGGGAGATAAGCTAGTAGCCAAATATATAAAATCTAGGGGGAGATAAGCTAGCAGCAAAATACACAAACCTTACGGGCTGATGGCCATTCTAACAAGGGATAAATTAGTTCTGAGGCTTAGAACTTAACACAGTTTATGAAAAATGCCACAACAGGATGGATGTTGGAGCAGACCACTGTTGTCAGAATTCATCAGTCTGTGTTGGTTTGTGTCACTACCTATAACTGTTAAGGTACTCCAGTAAATGACAGGGTAGGAGGAAGGTATGAGTGTTGATGGATGCAGTTTTAAGCTGTGGTATGTTTTGTGCACTATAGTACTAAAGCCAGTTCATTACCTGACCAGAAATCTTTTGGCCTTGTCAGGATGTGCAGGATGAACAGACTGCAAATGAGGAGAGTTTGAGATGGCGATGTTTTGTCAGGTTTATTTCTCCAATCATCATTCACTCAGGATTTACAGTCCAGGATGACATCGCACTGGCTCCGTTGACGAGGTGAGAGGAAAAAGTACACCTGATATATCGTCTACCTGCACTGCCGTGACAACAAAAGGACTCGTCCAAAGTACTCTAATATACTGTCTACCTTCACAATATGTACGCTACAAGTGCACATTAACATACTGACCCTAGTGGGTGTCTGCAGACATGGCTTCCTTCACACTTCCCGGTCTGATCTGCAGTGTTCACCTGATGAGACTCACAGAATCCTGTTCCATCATTGACACCAATCTGTCTACCTACTGTAGCTGAACTGCTTTGATCCACACTGTTGTCTATGTAGGAAATGTCCATTATAGATATAGGTGCCTTGTTGGACAATATTTGTTACATTGATGGTGATTTTGTAATGATCAGAAGTACTGGGTCGATGTTTGTTTTATTTTCACAGATACTAGGTAAGCAAGACTGTAGTGGGTCTGGGTTGTGGACGTCTTTAATTAGTCGGCATTAGAGTCCTTTAGCTGTTCCTGATGAATTTTACTGCAATCTAGGTAAAATGCAACTACTTGTCTAGGTAACAATCTGGACTGTGCTAGGTGCTTGTACAAAAATGTATTCATATATGTCTACCCTAATATAGTTAGCTTATTTCAGGACCACCAATTAAAATGCCCATGCTTTCCAAGTTATCTTTCTGTCCAGGTAAAGGTCTTTTTTAGAATTTAGCTGACTTGAAGTCTGACAATTATAAGCATGTTGTTATCAGGGTCTGTGTCTCCCCAGTCCTCTAGAAACTAATTGTACATGTTTTGACATTAAAGGTCCTAAGGGCCTGCTTCATGCAGTCGTAGAAGCTGATGAGATACTATGACCGTGGTATATTGTCTTTGTTGTCCATTATCCCACACAGGTAATACCATTAGTGCAAGGCTCCTGCTTCTAAAACGAGCAATATAAGGCCATCAGGACGATAAAACCAGTTACGTCTGGAAAGTGACATTACCCAAAGACTAAACAGTAAAAGCCATAATCTGAAAAAAATTGATGTGTTACTATGGCGATTTGGGATATAATCACAGCCATTGAAGCAAGGTAATTTCATGTATAAAAATACCCCTAGCCTATGGAGGTATTTAAATCTAAGCGTACACGTAACACCTAATTTGCATATGGAGTTTCTTTATCACCACGCATATTGATTAAGTAATTAAATTCTGAAATATAAAAAGCTGGGAAGTGAGGTTTGCAGTCAAATATAGAATTTAGCTATGGCTGTTGGGAAAGTAAATTGATAAATGTCTATTTTATGATATTTCTGAGATAAATGATGTATGAATACTGGAATGAACGTCACCAGATATAATTACAATCAGAAAATAGCATTCTTCTCAGAAATGTCCTTATCTCAGTGTTGATGATAAAATACCATGGGGGTGTTGGGGCAAGCTGACATTGAACAGTACCTGAAGGTGCTATTATCGATTGCAACCATTCAGGTACATCTCGACTCTGAAATCTCTGTTACAGAGTGACCAGGGATCGGCAGTATGGAATTGATTACGATACAGCTAGGAAACATTTTTTATAACAATCAATGAGAAGTTGATGAATGGAATTAAGATTACGCTTCAGCTATTGTGATATTTTTACATCACATCGCAAAGCAGTAAATATTGCTTAAGACTCTTAATGAAAAATAAAATTGATTATCTGTAATGTTCATTCATGATATCCCCATGATATAGAGACCGTTACTTGCTTTGTCAATGTTTCAGTGAGTGTTCTTGTCGTAACATTGGCCCTTCCTCTTATTTGTGTTATATTTACACCATAAAACGGTAACAGTTAGTTCTTCTAGTCCAATTTTGGTTGTTACTGGTCAAGGTCACAGGTCATCACATTTCAATATTTAAGTTAGCGTTTATATGAACTTAAAATAGAACTAGCTAGATCAATTTTATTTTTTGAAGGTCTTTGTTAATTTTATTTTACGAAGGTCTTTGTTAATTTTATTTTTTGAAAGTTTGTGTTAAAATATTAATAGAGTTGTGTTGCAGAAATACATATACATGTTCAAAACACAAAAAGGTTGACAATTTATTCCTTTTGAAAGACTTGTTTTGATCCAAATTTTTCACATGTTTAATTGGAGGCATTGTGTTATTTATAAGCCACCACATAGCTTATAGGTTAATTATATACAAACAAATATATTTAGATTCTTAGTATACTTAAAGAAAATTGTATTTCTTAATTAGTAATAAAAGAAGTACTAATTGAATGCATTTATTCCTCATAATATAATAATGCAATAATCTTTTAATAATTATTAAATCTGATAAATCTAGTGATTCTTATATATATTCAAACTTTTATAACCTTGTACCTTTGAATGTATAATTAACGATGACATCATATTTCTATTATATATAAGTATTAAACCTTGAGATTTTTCACAGATTATACTACAGCCAGTTTTGTTAAACCTGACAAGATTAACTCACCAGCGGTTAAATCAAAGAAACTATGCATTATACATTATGTAGCAATCTTTATAATTACCTAATTCAACTACCTTTAAGTCCGTGTTACAATGTCGGTATAGGTAGTTGAGATCAAAGTAGGATCTAAACTGTTGTAATGTTCTGTAACCTTGTTTTCCATATCAGGAAATAAACATTGCAGTAAGTATTGTACAGGTGTAGTCAGGTGGAACAGCCCCAGGTAAACATGATCACAAAATACATGCAGCTTTATATATTTGACACAATTGCCAATAATTTGAGGTTTTTTAGGTAAAACCAATTTTCATGAGGTAATACTTACCATAACTTTAGTATGCAATATATAGTACCTACACCCATCTTTGTAGCCCAAAACAAAAGATTCAAATATCCCGCCTTCCCCCAACTACGACAGAGCCGCAGAGTGATCTCCCGTCCTCAAAAACCTTTTATGGTGCCAAAAGACAACCAAAGATGAGGAGGCAAGGGGAGGAATATAGGGTGGGACTCCATAAAGTTATGGTAAGTATTACCTCATGAAAATTGGTTTTACCTAAAAAACCTCAATTTCATTTCAGTAATAATTACCATAACTTTAGTATGCGAATTCGTCTTACCGCAGTGGTGACTCCGAATCCAGATCAGGCTGATGGAGGAACTCGAGACATGCTCAAGCTAGGAGAGGGAAGGCCAGAAAGGACAAACCCCCAAAAACACCCCATAATAAAAAGTGGTGAAAAAGTACCTCCACGTGACACGGGGAGGTAACCCACCGTGATGCCTGATAGCATACTGATTAAAAACGGACCATCACCTACTACTGAGGAGGCACAGCAACAGACTGTGCCACCACAACCGGCCC
This sequence comes from Mimachlamys varia, assembly GCA_947623455.1. NCBI lineage: Eukaryota > Metazoa > Mollusca > Bivalvia > Pectinida > Pectinidae > Mimachlamys > Mimachlamys varia. Next base: position 8,971,397 of record OX392535.1, read on the forward strand.
CAATGAGTATAGCCCATCAGAATGGGATGACAACGACCGTAGGTAAAAGTCTGTGAATGTGGTCTGTCCCCGCCAAAATGCCGCAGACATGACCTCCTGGAAGGAGGAGCCGTTGAGGAGGGCCCATGACGCCGCAAGGGCCCTTACCTCGTGAGCTCTTACCTTATAAAGTGCCCGAACCTGATCGTCAGAGTGATCATAGGCATACCTGATTACCTGACAAATCCACCTTGACACTGACTGAGAGGAGATATCCTGTTGACCCTGCTTGATGGGCAAAAACAGGAGATCGAGGACCCCGCCCCCCCTTGGTTTTATCGAGATAAAACCTAAGAGCCCTACAGGGACACAGTAACCTATCTCTCTCTTCTGAGCCAACAAAGGACGTCAATGATGGAACATTGATAGGATCGGGCGAAAAACCAGGCACCTGATTCTTAGCCATAAAGGCTGGATCGGTGAGGAGAGTTACGGCAGCGTAATTCCTGGACCATCTAAGACATGAAGGGTGAGACGACAACGCGTGAATCTCACTCCTCCTACGTCCCGAGGCCAGGGCTATTAGAAACACCGCCTTAAAAGTGACAAACTTTAAGGAGGCCGAGTCTAATGGCTCATATGGTGCCCGCATCAAAGACTCGAGCACCAGCGCAAGATTCCACTGCGGAGCCAACTGCCGAACCCTGGGCCTATCCAGCCCAAACCCTCTGATCAAGGCAGACAGAGATGGGGATGAGCCCACCTCTGCTCTGCCATGAAAAGACAGCACGCTGGCAATAGCTGTCCGATAGCCAGCTATAGTACCAGGGGCAAGTTTGCGGTCCTGGAACAACCATAGCAGGAAGTCCGCAATCAATTGGATAGAGGCCTTGACCGGATCAGCCTTCCTGCCGACACACCAATCACAGTAAATCTTCCATCTGGATTGGTAGACGGCAGAAGAAGAAGGCCGGATTGATCGTGCGATGCGAGCTGACACGTCCTTAGAAAAGCCTGCCTCAGCGAGGCCTCCTGAGATAGCCTCCACGCGTGAAGGTGGAGGATCTCCGGACGTGAGTGCATCGTTCTGGACCGAGGCTGCCGAAGGAGGTTCGACCTGACAGGAAGAGCCAGTGGTTCTTCTACCAGGAGCGACAGCAGCCCTGGAAACCATGGCTGCCTCGGCCACATGGGTGCTATCAGAATAAGGGAGCAATGATGTTCCCGAAATTTCTGTAGGACCCTGCCCACCAGGTTGAAGGGAGGAAATGCATATGCATGCATTCCCTCCCAGTCCAGAGATAGAGCGTCCACGGCCCAAGCCCTCGGATCTGGAACCGGAGAGACAAAGGTTGGCAGTTGATTGTTCAGGGAGGTGGCGAAAAGGTCTACGTGAGGCCTGTCCCACACCTGACACACACCCTCGAAAATCGAGGGGTTCAATTGCCATTCTGTCAATACCGGCTGGCGGCGCCTGGAAAGAGTATCCGCCAGAACATTCAACTTGCCGGGAAGATGCTTGACATGGATCGTCAGTTGCATCTCCTGACACAGAAGAAGAACACGAATAGCGAGGGCACACAGAATGTGAGACCTGGTCCCTCCCTCTCTCTCCAGATACGCGACAACTGTAGAGTTGTCCGTAGCCACACAAACCACCTTGGACTGCAGGATCTCTCGGAGAGACTGCAGAGCTAACAGAACAGCTCTCATCTCGAGCACATTGATGTGCTCTGAGAGCTGTTCCCCAGACCACTCCCCCGACCGGCAATGACCGTCGAGGTAAGCCCCCCACCCTGTCATGGACGCATCCGTATACAGAGTCATAGTGGGGGCCGGCTTGGACAGAGGAACCCCTTGGAGAACATTTCCCTGAATGGTCCACCATCGAGCATACTCCTTGACCGACTTGGTGAGAGGAAGCCAGGCTTCCCAATCCCTTGAAGAAGGGACCCAATTGGCAAGGAGAAACATCTGAAGAGGCCTGATGTGAAGTCTCCCTAAGGGGACCACATCTGCCAGGGCGTTGAGATAACCCAGAAAACTGAGGAACCAACGCACCTGGACGCGAGACCTGCCGATGAAGGTCAGGGACAAATCCCTGGCTTTCTCGTACTTCTCCAGCGGTGGAAGGGCAATACCCTGAACCGTATTGAAACGGCTCCCCAGGAAGATGAAATCCTGAGTAGGGGAAACCTCCGACTTTTCTCTGGACGGAATGAAGCCGACTCTGAGCAAAAGTTTCAGGACCAGACGGGTATCCTGCACCAAAGATTCCCTCACAAGGTGGAGCATGAGGGAATCGTCGAAATAGATGTGCACATCTATTCCCCTGGAATGCAGGAAACCCACGACTACCTGCAGCAGCTTGGTAAACACCAAAGGAGCAGTCGTGAGCCCGAATGGCATGGCCCGGAACTGGAAGACCTTCCCGTTGCATGTGAACCGAAGGTACTTCCGTGCCGACTTCCTGATGGGGATGTGGAAGTAAGCGTCCTTCAGATCTACTGAAGTTGCCCACATGCCGTCTCTCACGGAAGCAATGATGCCCCGAGGAGTCTCCATCTTGAAGTGAGGAGAATCTACGTGCCTGTTGAAGGCGCTTAGATCGATGATGGGACGCCATGCCCCGGACTTCTTCCTCACCAGAAACATTCTGGAGTAGAAGCCGGGGGTGCAACCCAACACTGGCAGCTCCTCGACCGCGCCCTTGACTAGCATGGTCCTTACTTCCTCCTGGATAGCCAGAGCCTTTTCCCGATCCCCCGGTGGAGGAAAGAAAATTGGCTCTGCTGACAAGGGGGGATCCCGTAACAGAGGGATACCTAATCCCTCCGAGACCACAGACAATGCCCATGCATCCTCCGTTATTTCCTTCCATTCTGGGAGGAAAAAGGAGAGACGCCCTCCCACAGGAAGATCTGGTCGCGGAAGATCTAGCCCTTGCCAAGCAAGAGAATCGTCTGCTGACCCTAAGTCTAATCCTGCGGGAGAAGGACCGGAGCTTGAGTCGAGAGAACTGCACTCCCCTAGACCAAGCCCGTCGTCTACGCTCAAGGAGGGAAGAAGGGAGTCAGGAACCCTTCTTCTTGCCCCCAGGAGGGTTTTTGCCCTTCTTACCTTTCCCCTTGTTGCCCTTGAAGGGAGGCTTAGGCTTAGGTTGCGCATGAGTCTGCGGAACCGAAGTCTTAGCCCTCTTCTTGGGGGGCGCTGACCCCTGCGAGGTGCTGGCCCTCTCAGTCTGAATCCTCTTCACTAAAAGTGCAGAGGCGACCGAGTCCTCCTTCAAATCCTTCTGTACAGAAGGAAGGGACCCTCCGAAAAGAGTAGTCCCGGAGAAGGGAGCAGTCAACAACCGGGACCGATAAGGTTCATCGACCGGGCGATTTTTCAAAACTGAAAAACGCCTGGCCAACACGAGGTTCACGAGCGAGGACACCTGCAAGGCGGACAAAGCTCGTAAAGCCCCGTTCAGAGCAGAGGTAAGTCTGTCCTGAATGTCGGCCTTTTCTGTCTCTGATGTCCGACCCTCAGGCAGATCGGACAACCTATATAGGCATACAGTAAAGTAGTCTATATACGACAGAATTTGGATGGAAAGACGCAGCAGTCTTTCCATCTTGTGGTGTTCCTTGGAACCGAACACCACCTGATCCACCGATTTACCAGGCCAGGCAGCAAGCTCTCTCGACTCCAGTTTAACTGGCTGAGGGGCAAGCAAACCATCATGTGTAGCAAAGTCAGTGGAGCGAACCTCTGACAAATCGCTGACACATAGCTGCAACCCAGTAAACCCAGGCGCGCGAGTTGCAGAAGCATTCTTCTCCAGAACTCGGGACTGGGCAGTGGTCAGTGCTGAAGACACGATTGTGCCTTCGGGCAGAGATCGATCCGCCTGAGCGGATGCCCGAGGAGCCACTAGGGATCCCAAAAGGGTAGTGGACTCGGGAACAGAGGACGCGGCAGGTGGTGGGCATACCTGCTCTCCGAGAATCCGGGATACATCGGCCCTAAGACCTCGCATACCGGAAAGGACCTGTTGGGCCTCGACCTCAACAGCCTCAGAGTCGCCCTCACCTAAGGTATCTTCCTCAGAGGCCGGAACCTCATGAAGATCGTCGTCAGACGACTCCGACTGACCAGCGTCAATGTCAGAGCACCCCGGAGAGAGACGAACTACGTCCTCATCCTCTGCCATACCCACGCCCTCGCAATCCATATCCTCCACTCCGTCACCACCGTAAGTAGCGACAGAATGTGGGAGATAAGGGTCGGCCAATGGAGCCAGCTCAAGCGAACGCTCTAGCGGGGACTCCACATAACGGCGCTTAGGCGCAGAGCGCCTAACAACCGTCGCCGTGGGTTTAGGCCTAGAAGCCACAACCCTACCCTTGGAACCAGAGGCGGTAGGGACTGCCCTGGAGGCAGAAGTCCTAAAGGTCCGGCAAACCTTTTTTGGACCGGCCATAACGGCCCCCGAAGCGGCAGAACGTTGGGGGGGGTCAACGTAGCTGCCGCTAACCCGTCTCCGCGAGGGAGAGACCAAGCCCCATGGGTTCCAAAAAGGAAACCGCATGGGGTCAACCCCATATCCCGGAGGGAAAGGGGCAGGTCCCGTGGGCTGGGAGTGACCCCAGAATTGGCCAAACTGGCCTGCCTGAGCCTGGGGCTGGCTACCCTGCCCGAAAGGCGAGGGTGGACCACCACTCCCTCCAAGCGGAAACCCAGACATGTATGGACCCTGTCCATAACTGCCGGGATATTGTTGGAACCCATAACCAGTCGCAGGCTGGTTAGGGTGGCCAAGGGATGGATGCCCGCGGGCACCCGTATACCCGAAGCCTTGGGAAATCGGAGGCCGATAACCGTCCGACTGTCCAGCAAACCCAAACCCGGATGGACAAACCACCGGGTTCCCTGGCAAAGGTGGACCCGGCCTAATAGGACCGGGGCCAGGCAATTGACCGGGAGGGAAAGCTTGACCAGCAAAGACGCTGGAATTAGTGAGCTGCGCATCACTAATCCCAGTGGATACGGACAATCCCGAGAGAAAATCCGTACCGCCACTAGGACCTGAACCCGAAGGCACAGGCCCAGCCTCAATGCCGTCCCTACCTACAATACCGCTTGGAATGCCGGGATCATTGACAGAGTCAACGACCGGCGACCGGTAGTCCCTACCCGGAGGCAAGCTCGAAAGCTTACGGGCGTTCCCGGTCAATTCGACCCTTGGCCGTGCCAAACCAGGGTCGGGCTGCCCCACCTGAGCTCCAGGAGGATCCTGGCTAGGAGGGGCCACCCCCTGTTCACAAGAGGAACTCGCCGAGACGAGCCCTCCTGGAACAGGAACAGAGGCAACACTACTCAAATCCGAAGATACAGTAGGACTCTTACCTTTCTGTTTTCCCCGCTTCCCTGCAGCACTGGTAGCCTTCCTACGGGAAGCACTCGGGCGCTTCGGTGCCTGGAAGACCTTGTCCTGAGGAGCGACCTGTGAACAGAGTTCACATGGAAATTCCTCAGAACAAGGACGACAAAGAGGACAAGCATTGTGGGGATCGTTTTCCATAACGAAATGCGAGCACCCATATGCTGACCCCCGTGGCTGACTCGAAAGAGACATACTTCCAAAAAGCCGTATCAAAACAAACGGCGAATTTATAAAGTATAAAAACAACACGAAGCCAATACAAACTACAACGGTAGAATGAAATAAAAAACAGAAAAGAACAGTAATGTTGGAACTAAACGATAACGTAATGAACAACAACACTGAAACAAACAACGGACGAAAATTTGCAAACCGCCGACAACGAAAAATCGAAAATGGCGGACCACGTGGGACACCCAAGCCCGGACACGTGGAGTAAACAAATTCGACCGTAACAGCACAAAAATAACTTTTGAACAACGAAACAAGTTAACAATAAGGGCAGATGGGTTTAACAGCGCTAACTGTTGAAACTATAGCCAACAACTCAAACCACAACGCTTAAAATAAACGTTAGTCCAATGGAGCATGCAGCAGTGTAGTCAATACAGCAGGCGCCATAAAAGGAAGAGGACGGGAGATCACTCTGCGGCTCTGTCGTAGTTGGGGGAAGGCGGGATATTTGAATCTTTTGTTTTGGGCTACAAAGATGGGTGTAGGTACTATATATTGCATACTAAAGTTATGGTAATTATTACTGAAATGAAATGAGTTATTACAAACACTATGACCTAATATTATTTTCTAACACCTTTCTGATGCTATCCTCTATTAGATTTAAAGGATTAGTATGTCCACACTGACAACAACACACTTCTCATCAACATTATCACATCTTACATCTAAAGGCAGACCCCAGTTTCTGGCTTTTGTACCTGGCCAGGTATTGTGATTGGTTTCTCCCCAGGTAGACACACCTGGCCCTTTGACCAGAGGTGACAGAACAATCATCACAACATGTGTTTTTATCTGTTCTGTTCCCAGTCAGAACACCTAACCTTGAGGCTCTTTTATCCTTGGGTTTACAAGTTCTAACTATTGTTTAGAACTTGGTCAAGGCCATCGCCAAAAATATCTCCCAGCATGCCTTTGTGTGTTGGATAACGGGGTCTGTCCCCTGATATTGCCACTCCCCCTAACAAAGGGAGGTAATTACAAAAAGGGAGGACACTTGAGTTATTCAATCAAATATCAGTTCCATCATTGTTGCTGTTCAAACATCACAGGAGGCTTTGTGAATCGCTAAATCAATCTTAGAGGATGCAAGGGAACATTGGAGTGGCTTTGTGAATCACTAAATAAACCTTGGGGGGATGCAAGGGAATATTGGAGGGACTTTGTGACTCGCTAAATATGTAACAGGAGAGGAAAAATGCAAGGCCAGACCAGGATTCGAATCCCGGGACATTCCGAACTCTAGGCGGAACGCTCAACCAATTGAGCTCTCTGGTTGCTGATGATCGACCCGGTCTGGATCTGCTACATTCCTCCCTCCTTTAACAAAGTCTTCGACCCCGAAGACATCAAGATTTACAACCCAAGTTCGGGTATTCCTTTCTAAATCTAGATCCGCTACAAATAAACCTTAGGGGGATGCAAGGGAACATTGGGGAGGCTTTGTGAATTGCTAAATAAACCTTAGAGAGATGCAAGGGAACATTAGAGTGGCTTTGTGAATCACTTAATTAACCTTAGAGGGATGCAATAGAACATAAGGGAGGGGATTAGTGTATAGGTGTTAAGCATTAGAGGGGGATTAGAGTGGCATCTAATTGCTACCTACCCCATGTTGTATGTTGTAGAGAGACACCTGATTTGGGTAGTATGTTGCAGATATGCTTCAATATTTTATCCAGCTACATAATCTCTCATTTAATTTTATAAAAAAAAGTGAAGAAAAAATAAAAATAAAATGAATTTTATAAAAGTTACTTGAAAAAAGTAAAACTGAGTGATCTCTATCAAAAGCTAAATTTCATCAATATTGTGTTTATGTTTTGACAACATTTACCGTCAAGAAGAAAACAGATCTATGTTTATCCTGTCATCAGCTCAGGCTGGGAACACTTCGATAAAACAAAAGTTCGGTGCCTTCAAGTGGCGACTCAGTTTCTCAAGGGAGAGTGTAGAATGTGGTAGGGGACCAAATAAAATATATTAGACTACCAACAAATCCAGAAATGGCTCCACTTTTCTACCACTCAGGACTAATCTATGCTAATGACTGTAGTAAGTACCTTACTACTATCTACATCCTATTCACCTGACAGTAATTGACAGACATTGTTGTCCCCCTAAGTCATTTGTGACTGGCTAATGGTCTGCTATATTGACCTAAGTACTTGCTAATCACAAGCGATTGCAGTGCCTACTGGACCTTTGTAATGTTGATGCCTGCACAATGTCCGTAATAAAGGATTTCTATGTTGGATCCGAGCACCACTGATCATTAATATGGCACCTGATCCGAGTCAAGGAGACTCTTCAACATTGCAATACATTTGGATTATGTATGGCACGACACTCAACCTTTAAACGCGGGTGATTTGGTCGTAAAAATGGACCCTTGTTGGTTTGCTGTTTGTAATTGAAATTTTTCATTATGACACGGATGAGGATTTTTATTTAAACATTTCCTCTTGTCACACATTGAGGTTTTTATAGAGGTTTAAATACTTCCTTCCTAGGTCATTGTATCATTATAAAGGACAACGGTCCCAATGTCACGACCTCTGCACGGGGTTCTGACACGCATCATTGTGCTATAATACCTTTTATACCCATCATAGAACAGGTGGGAGGTGTTCTACGACAGACATTGAGAAACATATCCCAGCAGATGATACATTGGTAGAGTCTGTAGTCATTCTATATAGAATACACATGTTCTATTAGAATGGAGACAATAATTTATATTGTAGAATGAATATGCTCTTTTAGAATGGGCAAAATCTTTTATGTTGTAAAATACACATACTCTTTTAGAATGAACACTCTCTTATGTCATAGAGATACACTGTCTTATAAAAGAAATATTACTATTGTTCAAAAGAAATTTTCTATCTGCTAGAGGTTGACATACTGCAAAAGAAATTTCCTCCTTCATTGGGGGACGGATATAATGTTTTATGTAAGTTTCCTATACTTATCCCATTGTCTGTCCATCTATCTGTACTTATCCCATTGTCTGTCCATCCATCTGTCCAAAACATCACGTACATTACTGTCAATTGCCTGGGAATAAGAGGTTGAAATTCAAAAAAAATTATATATATACAGTATATTACACTATATATACAATATTTCATATTATATAAAGTCTGCAGTATTGTTTAAAGTATACATGAACAAACCCATAGCCTGGCCTGAACATTTAATTTGAAGAGTTCATTATAGATAATCTAGGTCAATGTAACTGTAATAGAAAACCAGGTAAAACCTTCCAGGAAGTAAGGGTTTCTACAATTGAATGATAATAATTGCTCCCTGATTTGTATTTGCTGTGTCCACCCAGACATCTAATAGCCCGGAAACGTCCAGCTCAGCTACTGTCCATGAGCTCCCCGACATTGTTGAAACAAGTGTCTCGCAGATGGTCAATTTTACTTTCTGTTTCGGTTGCCAGGGACAATTGGGAAAAGAGGACTGTCCAGACAGTGATTTCCATTGATTTTGCGATCGTGGCCGGGAGTGTCCAGCCTGGCAAGCCTGGCACCTTGTCTGTTAAATCAACAAAGGCAAGGTGTCTGTCTGAAACAGATGGAAAAACCTTACAACAATTGCCTAATGCCTTACAACAAATTCAGGTAAATCTTTGATTTTAACCCCAGAGCTTATCTTAATAAAATATTTGTTACTTTTATATTGCTTCAAGCTGATGAGGCTTTGTTTAGTTTGACCGTGGTCATTAGATGGAGGAACTGACCACATCAGCATGGATCAGACCTAAAACCCAATGACAAGGTCCATAATTACAAAGTCTTCTAATCTCACTGCCCAATGGTCAGCAACTTGTCACCCTTCTCCTGGACGATGGTCAAGGACTTTCAATGTACCCCCCATCCGTCAAGGAATTTATGGCCATAGTATTGTTAGCTTCAATAATTATTCACACCATATAAATAATAAGACATTTTTCGAAAAAAATTTAAAAACAATTACGAATTTGGTGTTGATATTGTCATCACTTTGTTTCTATGAACATACAACTTTGATAATGAATTTCAGTTTTTTTATTTTCATGGAACAAACATGAAAATAAATATTATTTTAAGATGTTCCATCTTTGGTCAACAAGTTCCTGATAACAAGTGGGAGAGTTTGAATGTCACTAACAATTAATCAGCGTTGTGTATCACTAATGACAGTCATTTCTATGCTTCAACCATTCCATACATTGTCTCCAGATTTCTTGTCTGCAGTTCCTGTAAGATACATTGATCTTCGACCATGGCTCTCCCTAAATAGCATCATCCCTCCTCCATTTTTGCACTCTTAGGAAGTACCTCACACCAGATTGTCTGGAAAGTAAGGAAAAGGGTTGCTGACAAATATATCTGTTCTAAGAATGATATATTTTCGCTATATTTCACAAGTGTTGTAGTCTTGGATATCAGTGATAAGCCATTGCAAGTTGTTTGGTAGAAAAAGTGTATTTTACGGACTTGTCAGCAAGGTTACTTCCTGGTAACCTGTGATTGGTCGTGGTAGATCTATATAGAATGACAGTACATTAGATCAAGAATATTGTCAAAAAACTTTTGTCTTCAGCTTTTGCCTTACATGTTTACTCTTGCCTTAAAAATTGGAACTATTGCCTTAATACTGTTAAGGTTAGAAATATTACCTATCAGACTCGTAGAGTATGCCACACAGAAAGTTGATCTATAAGAACATTTTTATATTTACTCTGCAGAGTCTGCAGCCTTCCATTGCAATGCATTACAAAGGCAAATGTTGTTATGAGACTATAACAGCATTTGATAGTGCTACATCATCTATCTCTATTGTGACATCATCAATTTTAGTGTTGCCAGCACCTGATTTGCAGTTGAAAAATGTTCGAAATAGCTTAATCAAACACAAAGCATATATTAATAATGAATGTTTTAGAAAATATTGGTATGGTCATATAACAATAGGCCTTTCTGAGGGGTCTTATCAGTTTGTCATAAATACCAATGTGTGTTATAGGACCGTCTTAACAATTTACTTTTGCTTACATTTTCTATTACATCATGGAATACCGCCCCATAAAATATGTCGCTGACAGTCTATTGCCACACACAATCTCTGGGACTTGTAAGTTTTATCTGTGTCCTGCTCTCACTTATCAGGATTTGTTAGCAAAAAGTTTTCTCCAGACGTACTAAATAGAAGGCCTCCTATTTCTGATTTGGCCAACAAGATCTTGGGGTATCATATATATAAGTGATAAAAGTGTGAGGGGAGGAGAAAATAGAGCACAGAATGTTAGTCTAGTGATTCGTGGAAAAGTATTTTGCCGTCAGTTATAAATAGATATAATAACACAGTATGGTGTGACTTGAATCTTCAATAGTTTCTTTGAAATAGCACCACTTGTACACTGAATGTCTTTAGGCTAAATTACCTTATGATAACTACCGGACTTAAACACACAGGAGTCATAGTTTAGCTGATGTAGGAATTAACGGGAATGTGTAGTTAAAGAGATAACCAAAGGGCCATAATATTTAATTCTTGCGTCTTAATCAAGTGCTGAATTCTGTTATTATTAAAATGTTGGTTAGTTTCTAATCATTGTGTGCATGTACCATGATTATTCAATGCAAATTATATTTTAGAAGAAAAAAACTGCTGTTTTTTGCTGCAGTTTCAAAAGTTCAGTAATGTACGTAGCTTATACATAAAATATCTGCTGGAGCCCAGTAACAAACGACCGGTCACCTTGACAAGTCTCGAGGGCTCCAGTACTGTGTAAATCCATAGTCGGGTATTTAAACCTTGGTTGCCTTGACAACTTCTATTGTCTGCTGTATTTGTCAAAGATTAATTTCTATTCAATAAAAAATATTGACTGTTTAGTTGTTGTTTGAACAATTGACAATAGCTTGACAAAGCTGTGTAATTGGTCTGCTTCTGCGTTTAAAGGTTCATTTTTCATACCTGTCATCTGGTTTACGCATGACCTTTGAACTTTGTGTCCATCTTCTACATACTTGCCAACTTTTTGAAATTTCCATGGGGGAGATTACGCGTGCTCAGAATTGAGAGCATAAATAAGATATATACATGTACATTCAGAAGAAAAATAACACTCTTAAATGGCTTCTTTTGAGCTCTTCTTTCAGATGAAATCATCAGACCTTTAAAAATAGGAACAGTTAAGCAGATTCCAAAGTTGAAAATGCAACATTTTAGGGTCCAAAATCGGGAGTCTCCCTCCTAAATAGGGAGGGTTGGCAAGTATGCTTCTAATACATTAATAGATGGTTAAAACTAAATGTATTTATCACAATTACTCTGTTATCTAGTGAATTTGCCAGTGAAATATATTTGCATATATACATGTATAACTTTTTACATATACCTCAGCGCAAATGTAATTGTTTGTATGTTATTATGACATCACGTCTGGGACAATTGCATAAGTCATCGACTTCAACACTGGAGTCAAAATGGCGGCAATTTACATTTCAATGATGAATGAAAGTTGACGTTTTACAGGAACAAATACTACAAATATTGTTAATGTAATAAAAGAGATCTTACATTCGTTACATGTCATATGGGATTTATAAAACTTGTCAAAAAGTCTTAGACCTACGTATTTAATGAATCCCATATAAAATGGAAACTCGTGTAAGATCCTATATATATATTGAATATTTCACTTTAATTTTGTCTTCATAATAAAATTCTTACCAAAATAGATAGTTTTTATGTAGACTTATAACAGTAGCTGTAATATATACATGTATCTGTCATGTCTAGTAAAAATGAAAGAGCAGGAATTACTGCATATCTGCACGTTGTGTGTGACCAGAGCATGGTGTATTTCCTGATGTATTAGTAAACAAAGCTCTTGTATCTTGATTGATAGTTCATGATGGAGCATTAAAAATAGAATGAACTAGTTCAAATTTTGAATTTATAATTGAAACTTGTGTTTTAAAAATATTTACCTGTGTATTTCCTGCTATTTAAAATCAATTTATCATCATGTAACTTAATTCATTCAACTGTGACATCCTTTTTAATTTCAAGGTCACAATTTAAGGAAGACAAATCGAGCACATCGTGGGCCTGGAGTGTTTGTGTTGGATTTACAAGTTGTCTGGTTCACTCCTGGAGTGTTAGTGTGTGGGATTGACAAGTTGTCCTAGTTCACTGTCAGAGTGTTAGTGTGTGGGATTGACAAACTGTCCTGGTTCACTGCCGGAGTGTTAGTGCGTGGATTTGCCAAGTTGTCCTGGTTCACTGTCAGTGTGTTAGTGTGTGGTATTGACAAGTTGTCTGGTTCACTGTCGGAGTGTTTGTGTGTGGTATTGACAAGTTGTCCTAGTTCACTGCCTGAGTGTTTGTGTGTGGGATTTACAAGTTGTCCTAGTTCACTGCCGGAGTGTTTGTGTGTGGGATTGACAAGTTGTCCTGGTTCACTGCCAGAGTGTTTGTGTGTGGTATTGACAAGTTGTCCTGGTTCACTGCCAGAGTGTTAGTGTGTGGTATTGACAAGTTGTCCTGGTTCACTGTCAGAGTGTTAGTGTGTGGGATTGACAAACTGTCCTGGTTCACTGCCGGAGTGTTTGGGATTTACAAGTTGTCCTGGTTCACTGCCAGAGTGTTAGTGTGTGGTATTGACAAGTTGTCCTGGTTCACTGCCGGAGTGTTAGTGTGTGGGATTGACAAGTTGTCCTGGTTCACTGTCAGAGTGTTAGTGTGTGGGATTGACAAGTTGTCCTGGTTCACTGCCAGAGTGTTTGTGTGTGGTATTGACAAGTTGTCCTGGTTCACTGCCGGAGTGTTTGTGTGTGGGATTGACAAGTTGTCCTAGTTCACTGCCAGAGTGTTTGTGTGTGGGATTGACAAGTTGTCCTGGTTCACTGTCAGAGTGTTAGTGTGTGGGATTGACAAGTTGTCCTGGTTCACTGCCAGAGTGTTAGTGTGTTGGATTGACAAACTGTCCTGGTTCACTGCCAGAGTGTTAGTGTGTGGTATTGACAAGTTGTCCTGGTTCACTGCCGGAGTGTTTGGGATTTACAAGTTGTCCTGGTTCACTGTCAGAGTGTTAGTGTGTGGGATTGACAAGTTGTCCTGGTTCACTGCAGGAGTGTTTGTGTGTGGGATTGACAAGTTGTCCTGGTTCACTGCCAGAGTGTTAGTGTGTGATATTGACAAGTTGTCCTAGTTCACTGTCGGAGTGTTTGGGATTTACAAGTTGTCCTGGTTCACTGCCGGAGTGTTAGTGTGTGGGATTGACAAACTGTCCTGGTTCACTGCCGGAGTGTTAGTGTGTGGGATTGACAAGTTGTCCTGGTTCACTGCTAGAGTATTGTGTGTGGGATTGACAAGTTGTCTGGTTCACTGCCAGAGTGTTAGTGTGTGGTATTGACAAGTTGTCTGGTTCACTGCCAGAGTGTTAGTGTACTGTGGTATTGACAAGTTGTCCTGGTTCACTGCCGGAGTGTTTGTGTGTGGGATTTACAAGTTGTCTGGTTCACTGTCAGAGTGTTTGTGTGTGGGATTGACAAGTTGTCCTGGTTCACTGCCAGAGTGTTAGTGTGTGGTATTGACAAGTTGTCCTGGTTCACTGCCGGAGTGTTTGTGTGTGGGATTTACAAGTTGTCCTAGTTCACTGCCGGAGTGTTTGTGTGTGGGATTTACAAGTTGCCCTGGTTCACTGCCGGAGTGTTAGTGTGTGGTATTGACAAGTTGTCTGGTTCACTGCCAGAGTGTTAGTGTGTGGTATTGACAAGTTGTCTGGTTCACTGGCAGAGTGTTAGTGTACTGTGGTATTGACAAGTTGCCCTGGTTCACTGCTGGAGTGTTTGTGTGTGGGATTTACAAGTTGTCCTAGTTCACTGCCGGAGTGTTTGTGTGTGGGATTTACAAGTTGTCCTGGTTCACTGCCGGAGTGTTTGTGTGTGGGATTGACAAATTGTCCTGGTTCACTGCCAGAGTGTTAGTGTACTGTGGGATTGACAAGTTGTCTGGTTCACTGTCAGAGTGTTTGTGTCTGGGATTGACAAGTTGTCCTGGTTCACTGCTGGAGTGTTTGTGTGTGGGATTGACAAGTTGTCTGGTTCACTGTCAGAGTGTTAGTGTGTGGGATTGACAAACTGTCCTGGTTCACTGCCGCAGTGTTAGTGTGTGGATTTGCCAAGTTGTCCTGGTTCACTGCCGGAGTGTTAGTGTGTAGGATTTACAAGTTGTCCTAGTTCACTGCCGGAGTGTTTGTGAGTGGGATTTACAAGTTGTCCTAGTTCACTGCCGGAGTGTTTTTGTGTGGGATTTACAAGTTGCCCTGGTTCACTGCCGGAGTGTTTGTGTGTGGGATTGACAAATTGTCCTGGTTCACTGCCAGAGTGTTAGTGTACTGTGGGATTGACAAGTTGTCTGGTTCACTGTCAGAGTGTTTGTGTCTGGGATTGACAAGTTGTCCTGGTTCACTGCTGGAGTGTTAGTGTACTGTGGGATTGACAAGTTGTCTGGTTCACTGTCAGAGTGTTTGTGTGTGGTATTGACAAGTTGTCTGGTTCACTGCCAGAGTGTTAGTGTGTGGTATTGACAAGTTGTCCTGGTTCACTGCCGGAGTGTTAGTGTGTGGGATTGACAAGTTGTCCTGGTTCACTGCCGGAGTGTTTGTGTGTGGGATTTACAAGTTGTCCTAGTTCACTGCCGGAGTGTTTGTGTGTGGGATTTACAAGTTGCCCTGGTTCACTGCCGGAGTGTTAGTGTGTGGTATTGACAAGTTGTCTGGTTCACTGCCAGAGTGTTAGTGTGTGGTATTGACAAGTTGTCTGGTTCACTGGCAGAGTGTTAGTGTACTGTGGTATTGACAAGTTGCCCTGGTTCACTGCTGGAGTGTTTGTGTGTGGGATTTACAAGTTGTCCTAGTTCACTGCCGGAGTGTTTGTGTGTGGGATTTACAAGTTGTCCTGGTTCACTGCCGGAGTGTTTGTGTGTGGGATTGACAAATTGTCCTGGTTCACTGCCAGAGTGTTAGTGTACTGTGGGATTGACAAGTTGTCTGGTTCACTGTCAGAGTGTTTGTGTCTGGGATTGACAAGTTGTCCTGGTTCACTGCTGGAGTGTTTGTGTGTGGGATTGACAAGTTGTCTGGTTCACTGTCAGAGTGTTAGTGTGTGGGATTGACAAACTGTCCTGGTTCACTGCCGCAGTGTTAGTGTGTGGATTTGCCAAGTTGTCCTGGTTCACTGCCGGAGTGTTAGTGTGTAGGATTTACAAGTTGTCCTAGTTCACTGCCGGAGTGTTTGTGAGTGGGATTTACAAGTTGTCCTAGTTCACTGCCGGAGTGTTTGTGTGTGGGATTTACAAGTTGCCCTGGTTCACTGCCGGAGTGTTTGTGTGTGGGATTGACAAATTGTCCTGGTTCACTGCCAGAGTGTTAGTGTACTGTGGGATTGACAAGTTGTCTGGTTCACTGTCAGAGTGTTTGTGTCTGGGATTGACAAGTTGTCCTGGTTCACTGCTGGAGTGTTAGTGTACTGTGGGATTGACAAGTTGTCCTGGTTCACTGCTGGAGTGTTAGTGTACTGTGGGATTGACAAGTTGTCCTGGTTCACTGCTGGAGTGTTTGTGTGTGGGATTGACAAGTTGTCTGGTTCACTGTCAGAGTGTTAGTGTGTGGGATTGACAAACTGTCCTGGTTCACTGCCGCAGTGTTAGTGTGTGGATTTGCCAAGTTGTCCTGGTTCACTGCCGGAGTGTTAGTGTGTAGGATTTACAAGTTGTCCTAGTTCACTGCCGGAGTGTTTGTGAGTGGGATTTACAAGTTGTCCTAGTTCACTGCCGGAGTGTTTGTGTGTGGGATTTACAAGTTGCCCTGGTTCACTGCCGGAGTGTTTGTGTGTGGGATTGACAAATTGTCCTGGTTCACTGCCAGAGTGTTAGTGTACTGTGGGATTGACAAGTTGTCTGGTTCACTGTCAGAGTGTTTGTGTCTGGGATTGACAAGTTGTCCTGGTTCACTGCTGGAGTGTTAGTGTACTGTGGGATTGACAAGTTGTCTGGTTCACTGTCAGAGTGTTTGTGTGTGGTATTGACAAGTTGTCTGGTTCACTGCCGGAGTGTTTGTGTCTGGGATTGACAAGTTGTCCTGGTTCACTGTCAGAGTGTTTGTGTCTGGGATTGACAAGTTGTCCTGGTTCACTGCCGGAGTGTTTGTGTGTGGGATTGACAAGTTGTCTGGTTCACTGTCAGAGTGTTTGTGTGTGGGATTGACCAGTTGTCCTGGTTCACTGCAGGAGTGTTTGTGTGTGGGATTTACAAGTTGCCCTGGTTCACTGTCAAGAGTGTTAGTGTGTGGGATTGACAAGTTGTCCTGGTTCACTGCAGGAGTGTTTGTGTGTGGGATTTACAAGTTGCCCTGGTTCACTGTCAAGAGTGTTTGTGTGTGGGATTTACAAGTTGCCCTGGTTCACTGCCGGAGTGTTTGTGTGTGGGATTGACAAATTGTCCTGGTTCACTGCCAGAGTGTTAGTGTACTGTGGGATTGACAAGTTGTCTGGTTCACTGTCAGAGTGTTTGTGTCTGGGATTGACAAGTTGTCTGGTTCACTGCTGGAGTGTTAGTGTACTGTGGGATTGACAAGTTGTCTGGTTCACTGTCAGAGTGTTTGTGTGTGGTATTGACAAGTTGTCTGGTTCACTGCCGGAGTGTTTGTGTCTGGGATTGACAAGTTGTCTGGTTCACTGTCAGAGTGTTTGTGTCTGGGATTGACAAGTTGTCCTGGTTCACTGCCGGAGTGTTTGTGTGTGGGATTGACAAGTTGTCTGGTTCACTGTCAGAGTGTTTGTGTGTGGGATTGACCAGTTGTCCTGGTTCACTGCAGGAGTGTTTGTGTGTGGGATTTACAAGTTGCCCTGGTTCACTGTCAAGAGTGTTAGTGTGTGGGATTGACAAGTTGTCCTGGTTCACTGCAGGAGTGTTTGTGTGTGGGATTTACAAGTTGCCCTGGTTCACTGTCAAGAGTGTTAGTGTGTGGGATTGACAAGTTGTCCTGGTTCACTGCAGGAGTGTTAGTGTGTGGGATTGACAAGTTGTCCTGGTTCACTGCAGGAGTGTTTGTGTGTGGGATTTACAAGTTGCCCTGGTTCACTGTCAAAGTGTTAGTGTGTGGGATTGACAAGTTGTCTGGTTCACTGCCGAGGTGTTTGTGTGTGGGATTTACAAGTTGCCCTGGTTCACTGCCGGAGTGTTAGTGTGTGGGATTGACAAGTTGTCCTGGTTCACTGTCAGAGTGTTAGTGTGTGGGATTGACAAGTTGTCCTGGTTCACTGCTAGAGTATTGTGTGTGGGATTGACAAGTTGTCCTGGTTCACTGCCGGAGTGTTAGTGTGTGGGATTGACAAGTTGTCCTGGTTCACTGCCGGAGTGTTAGTGTGTGGGATTGACAAGTTGTCCTGGTTCACTGCCGGAGTGTTAGTGTGTGGGATTGGCAAGTTGTCCTGGTTCACTGTCAGAGTGTTAGTGTGTGGGATTGACAAGTTGTCCTGGTTCACTGCTAGAGTATTGTGTGTGGGATTGACAAGTTGCCCTGGTTTACTTCCAGAGTGTTATTTGATGTGTATACCTTACAAATGTTTGATCATTACAAGCTTCACTGTCCAGTTGGATACCATCCCAACAAAAATGACTAAATAAATCAAGATGCACTCGATACATTAGACATAACATTGTCAGACATTAAAGGTTTCACCCAGGTTGCGAGGACGAGCTGTTACATCAATACCCACTCCTGTTAATATGTCAGTCCCCAAGAATCCACATTATAATTGGGCAGTAGGGTTGCTATATACTTGCTGTGGAATATTTGTCCCCAAGACTTTAAATTTTCTGATAATCAGTTTAATACTGGGCTGTAGACAACAGTTGTAAGATTGCGGACATTTTCAAGGCCTTGCCAGTAGATATCTTCACCAGATCTTATTCTGGCTTCTAGTCATTAGCTGTTCCCTAGCCACTGCTCCTTAATCCCCTCAGTCTGTATAGCAGAGTATCTACTATTCTACTCCTTAATTAGGCCAACCATTTAAACTTCACAATTAGGGCAAATATATAGGGTATGCTTCCAAATAAGGGCAGTAAACTATAAGTATTTAAGTAGGTTAATAATCTATTGATAGCTTCTTAAATTGGATGCTGATATGGTAAATATTTAGCTCTAAATTTCATTCCATGTTTAAATAAGTTTTTGCCTAATAATTGAACATGAGATTTCACTTGCTGATGAAAATTTGTTGTTTTGATATCAACAATGTGAATCAACTTGTATTGTTAGCAATACTTTCTTACTGCTGTTTTATCAAAACGGATATATACATTTTGTTCAGTTACGAGGGCTGGTCTGTGCTACTATGTGTGTACCTGCATTTCTGCACGAAACATTTGTATGTATAATCTAATGGGTCATTGTATTCATTATCTACATTATTATCAGTGTCCCTCGCCCTTCTGATTGGTTCATACTGAATAGTCTCTGACCTACTGAGTTGGACGAAGGGCATGAGGTCAAGGTCACTGGCCATTAATCGACTTCATATTATCATACTGTGAGTCACTATGTCAACTTTCAAAATAATTTTTCAGCTATTTAGATATTCTGTAATGATCCATATGCAAGTTTCTTAAAGCTGGGAATTGGTGTTTTTAACAAGCAACACTTGCTGGATTTAACGGCAGCTACCGGTCCCTAAGGTAGGGAGTCCTTGTGATACACAGGGAGTTTATTGCGATGTACTGTCTATGAACATTATGTAATGTGTGGTCAGGTAATCCCAGACCAAATTTGACCAGTGACCACTGTCAACAAATGTGGTTGGTCAAAATCCATTTGTAGAGATGGTCGGTAGAGATGGTGTTTATTTGGGGCACACCTGTTCACACACCTGGTGGGCTGGGAGCCGGGTAACTCACACCCATAATAGAGCTCATTCACATGCCTGGTCAGATCTCTTCACATGTCATTGACACTCGGCCTTGTCCTAAATGTCTCAATGATTTGTAAGGTTGTCCTCATTTTCTTGTACGAGTTTCGTGGGAAAAGAAGAATTAAGAAATCCTATAAACTCAAAATTTGTATTTGCTATTGCCTTTTAGCTTTGAACTCTGAAGAATTGTTGTGCTGGTCACTTAAGTAAGTTTCTTTAGTAATGACCAGATTTCATGCACCAATGGTTTCCATTAAAGGGGTAGTTTTGTTGATTCCTAAGACTGTTACCAATATGGATGGTACTCTCCTTGAATGTTTACTGAAAGTCTGCCTTTTCCTCCAAATTCTATTCTGCAAAATGGTCTAGAAAATTATTTTCCTTCAAAAGAATTTTTCTGACTAGCAGTGCTCCAGTAAAGCTGCGTTCACATGTATTGTATGCATTACTTTCAATGAATCATGCAACAGAATTGAAATTAGGGGGTACTGATTACGCAGTAGATATGACGAATACCCTTCCATGTTAAAATTACTGTGTACATGCGTCAAATTCTGCAAAGCATCTTTAAGACATGGATTGTCAAAAAAACACATGGATTTAACATGGCTGAAATGGTTAAAAACAGGGCAAACCTGCCCGGATTTGCCAAAAGGCCCAAGGTACCGAGATAAGGTCATTAGCATGCTAGGATGAAGGGCTATCAAGCTTGTGCAAGTGAATGACCTTGACTTAAGGTCACAGTGGTCAATTATTTGGAAACCTTTGAACTCTCAATAACCAAGAAGCCTAGTGTTAAAATGGCCAGTTTCTTGCTGCAATGAAGGGGTAATAAGTTTGTTTAAATGATTGACTTTGACTTGCATTCAAGGTCAAAGGGTAAAATGTCAAGATTTTAACGGCTTTCCTGAATAAACATATTAACCTGGGTCCCTTAAGGTCTTGATATAGGTTCTGTTGAATTTGGAAAAGTGATATTTTACCTGTAATTTGATTTAAGTTCACTGTTAGGAATAAGGATTACAAATATGAGATTGATACCAGGTGAGCAATGGTGGCCCATCAGACCTCTTGTTCTACATATACACAAAGCTTACTGTAACAAATTTACCCCAGACTTTCAGTGAACTGTGCTGAGGACGCCCTTGTAGACACTCATGTGGCTTCTTGAATCCATTACACATCCACAAACAGTTGTATGTAATACAATATTTATAACATAGTAAATACAGTTTTCCTTGTATAGAAATATTCAAATTGTACCAATTATGTTTTTTTATAGATATAGAATTGCTATGATTTGTGTGTGCCCTTGGTGGATCTGTGATAGTGTGACGCTACCTCTATTGTGTAGCAGACTTTACCCATTGTATAGGGTCATTGTAACCCTCAACACCTATCAACACTATGCTAATTTCTTTAAATGCACTAGATTTGTTGCTTTTGAATACAATAATGGACTGCTTTCCAATTTTCTATAGAAATGTAAATGGGTGTGTAAAATGGGTGTTATGTATGCTGCAATGAACAGTACGCAGGCTTCAAAACCTCGTACTTTAATACCTGGTTGTAGCCTTGGACCGTAAAAACGAGTTCGAGAGGTCTCAACGTGTACAGATCTGCTCCTCATCTGTTTGTTTATGCAGAATTATTCCAAGTGTAAAGCGCTGTGATCGAAATTCATTTTATAATGCATGCAAACTCAGTCATTTGGTGCCTTGCCAAATATATATAATTGATTTTGAATATAATAATTTAGATGGTAATTAAATAAAGATGAATATACAATATGGAATAATGGTCAATGGTTGAGTGAAATGAATTTTAATAATTCATAAGAGATGAATGTTCCTGAGCGCTGACATCGGAAAACACACAAGACCCCCTTTATATGTATTACAGTTTAATGCAGCAAATTCAATTAACTAACGGGGCATATTTACTGTTGGTGATCTCAGCTAGGTAGTGAATAAACTTACGATTGCTCCCAGACTGACAGGTTTGCATGTAGAATTGAAAAGGCATTTGTACAATATTTGGGAGACCGATTTATCTGTAGATTTCGTTAAAGCTGATCCAGCCATTTTTTGTCTCTGGATTGTTTGATTCTGCAGTCAATCATCTCTCTTTGCTGGTCATTAATTACCACAACTGTTTCTGCTCGACTTTATACCAACTTCTTGGTTTCTACTTTTTGTCCATAATTTCTTCTGCTTTTTAGTTTCTGCTCTATAATAACTTATAAGTAAAATTAAATGTGTTTTGACTGTCATCCTTCTGTTCCCAGGCTTCTGCTTTGTCCGCCATTCTCTTTGTTTTCTGGTTTCTGTTTTGTCGCCCTCTTGCTCTCTTCTCAGATTTCTGTTTTTCCTGCCATTTTCTTCGTTTGGAGGCTTCTGTTTTGTTCGCCATTCTCTTTGTTCACTGGTTTCTGTTTTGCTAGCCACTTGCTCCCTTCTCTGGTTTCTATTTTGCTAGCCACTTACTCTCTTCTCTGGTTTCTGTTTTCCTGCCATTTTCTTCATTCCAAGGTTTCTGCATTGCCAATACCACGGACTTAGATAGCAGGGATTGGCAACACCACTGTCATCTAGCGTATGTATTGTCCACCTCTTGTATTTGTGCATCGAACCGTGACGACCTGTAACTCTCTTGCTGGAGCCAATTTACCTGTACTGCGCTTGCGTGCTATCAAACAGACTCGTTTCCGGTATCGATTACCACGTTGTTTACCTCAGTAACGAACTAGAGAAGCATGGTTTGACAGTTTAGTACCTTTAGCAAACGACTGCATACTCGTGGTGCATACAAGTAAGTTCGGTTTTTTTTTATTGTTGTAACATTGTATTTAGGCTGAACTTTGTAAACATATGCCGTGATTTAGAAAATACCCACTAAGAATTTGTGTGTTTTCTGTGGACATGCAGTGCTCAGTGCTCGACCAACTGAAATTTGACAGTTTTCTGTTGTTTCATGACTTCTACAGGAAATTATACGACATGACACATAGTATAGTATATACTAAATTAAAGGGAAATTAAATTTATGTCGATCAAAGCCACTCCTGTCAAGATATCTTGAACGGTTATGTCAAAATCTTATGTTTCCCGGATTTAGGTCATGTCACCGGGGCGATGGAGTTCAGTTAATTTAATTGTTTACATCACATCGCAATAAGTCCATTTCATACTGTTCTGCACCCCCCCCCCAAAAAAAACCAAACCCCAAATAGGATATTAATTGATTAATATTCAGAGAATAATAAATGATCATACAAACTATACAGTACACACGTCTTAAATGTATTTATTTTGGTAATAACTCCACTTTGTCCATTAACATTTTTTACTCTTTAATATGTATTCTATGTGATATTTACTTCTGTGCCAGCACACAGGGACATGGGAATTTGTAACAGGAAGTTATGGACCGAAACTAAGATGTTTAGAGTAATTTTGCACTTTTATTAGGATAAATCATAGACGCAGGCTGGTAGCCTCTATGTCGATATCAATGAATTACAAAAAATATATTAAATCATATCATTTTGGTGCAATGTACATGTAGCATTTGAAGGATTAAAGCCTTCATATAAAAATTGAGTATTTTTCCAATATTTGTCTAACAGGATTTCAAAATGAAAAACAGTTTCTGCTTTGATGACATACTTGTGCCACAGTGAAAGACTGTTCCAGAGATCAATAATTTCTTAACTGAAGGAAGTGTTTCCTTCCATCCAGTCGACATCGCTTTTTAAAAAAATTCTGACTGAATAATAAAATCTTTCATTTATACCTGTTGACATATTTAGGTTGACATCTAATTTACAATATGGCCCTGGCCCAATATGACAATTATTGTCTAAATGGAAAAGGTTTTTGTTTTATAAGTGGAAAAAGTTTTTGGTAACTCTACTATCATATATAGTGTTCATTATTTTAAAAACATTTATAATGTCAGCCCTGGTCCCTGTATGTAAAAGTTTTGGGAAGACTTAGTCTTTCCGTGCGTTACGGATAAGTTTAGTAGCCGTCCTCTCTCTGCACATTTTCAATTAGATCAATATCTTAAACTTATTTTTTTGGGGGTGTGGGGGGTGTGTGTGTGGGGGGGGGGGGGGTGGTGTTAGATCTTTAGCCTCTAAAAGTGTAAAAGTACTCTAAACACCTTAGTGTAGGTCCAATACTTGCTGAAACAAAATTCAAAATTGAAAATATAGTCTATCATGGCTAAAAGTTAATCTTCAAATACTGCCTCTGGCCTTGCAAACAACTTCTTTATAACTAGTTTGTGATGTTTTGTAATAATTAAGTGCACCTACGATAGAATGCATTTATTCCATTTTTATCAGCTAACGGTGCTAACCAAAGTAAAATTTGCTGTTGCAGAGGCACCACCACCAGCTCTGTTCCTGTTTACAAGCACCACCAGTACTAGTACCGGTGTACTAATATAAGTACATGTACCAGACCCACTTGTTGGCTTGAGTGTGTTGTCAACAACAATTTTCGGTGTCATTTTAATCATCAATGTATTCATGAAGGACATGTTATCTTCATCAACTGTTTAGTGGCAGTAAATGAGTTTTTGTCACTTAACTTTGGAAAACTTGTCTTTGGCAACAATGGTTAAAGACGTCCTTTGCATATAGTGTAAGAAAAAGAACAATTAATAAAGCAGCTACATCAAGTTGGTCAAATCAATCCTGAGCCAAGAGCACAGCATGGCATTTATACAGATCGAGATATAATTTGCGATTTACATGTCCATATACCAGATATCATATTTCAAATTTAATGTTTTCCGATTTGGTTACTCAATTACACAATAGGCTTATATATATATCGAAATTCAAGGTACATAATGAAGTATAGTTGGTTTTTGTGTGAAAAATTTGAACAATATTGTTTCAAATACATAACACTATTTCGATAGATCCAAGTAAACAATACTTAGCAGCGGGATCACAAAATAATATTGAGATGTACATTTTAATCAAATTTAGTTGTGTAAACTAATTAATATTTCTGGAAAATATATCATAGAAGTATGTCTACAAGTACATGTTATGTGAACTTTTCTCAGCATTATTTGAGTTCTTGATCTCATCATTTTATAAAGCTCGCTAACTAAGGTGTATATTCATTATCGTTAGTGTCCAGCTCATGTTTTATTTACACATATACAACTGTGTGTATAAATAGTCAATATAACAGTTAAATGACTTTTTAAAACATCAAATAAAGCATGTTCTATAAAATTTTGGAGAGGCAGAAATTCATAACTTGCTTATGCACATGTAAACATTGTATAATAATCTTTCCATTTATTGTGCCTAAATTATCAAATAATAAAAAAAACTTTCAAAATGATAATTTGTTTTTTTTATCATACTTATAAAGTAACAATTGCTTATATAGCAATGTAGATTTTGTATGTAATAATGAAGTTGGATTATATATGTTGATGCACAGATTATATAACAATTCAGTGATATCTCATATGAAAAGAACTTGTTTGATTTAAAAGATAACTCTTCTGGTGTTGATTAATTTTCTATTGAATTTGGGATATAATTGGTTTTGAATCAGTTTGAACCTCTTTATTATATATAATTTTGAATTGAAATCTTTCTTTGTATGTAACAATAAATCAGACTTTAATATGATGTACATATTTATGATCGGGTACCGAGAAATGCATGCTTTTATAAGTCCACCCGTGGTCGATGTTGTAAACAATTAATGGCGGCCATTACTAAAAACACGTCAAAAACAACCATTTTGAAATTCAAATCCCACGATTTCAGAGCATTTTTTGCACTTAAAATTGATACGAAGTCATAAACTACATACAAAACGATTATGATTTTTAGTCCTTGTGCTCAACAATTCATTTGTTAGCAAGGATGGCGTGAACAAAATTGGGGTAAATTCAAGGAGACTTGGGAAGTAATCACACTCTTACTTGCACCGTGACCAATTTTGTCAATATTTGTAGTCTTAAAAAATACACTTTCTAGCTTGTCAATGTGAATGAAACCGTTTTTATTTGTATATAATGATATACCGACATTAATTATGTAAACATACATGTACATGTTTATGATCAGATACCGAGAAATGCATGCTTTTATAAGTCTACCCGTGGTCGATGTTGTAAACAATTAATGGCGGCCATTACTAAAAACACGTCAATAAACAACCATTTTTAAATTCAAATCCGACGATTTAAGAGCCATTGTTTCACTTAAAAATGATACGAGTTCATAAAATACATAAAAAACGATTACTTTTTTTAGTCCTTGTGCTCAACAACTCATTGGTTAGCAAGGGTGACGTGAACAAAATTGGGGTAAATTTCAAGAAGACTCGGGAAGTGATCACACGCTTACTTGCACCGTGACCAATTTTTGTCAATATTTGGAGTCTAAAAAATACACTTTCTAGCTTGTCAATGTGACTGAAACCGTTTGTTTGTATATAATGATATACCCGACTCTAATTATGTAAACATACATGTACATATTTATGATCGGATACCGAGAAATGCATGCTTTTATAAGTCCACCCGTGGTCGATGTTGTAAACAATTAATGGCGGCCATTACTAAAAACACGTCAATAAACAACCATTTTGAAATTCAAATCCCACGACTTAAGAGCCATTGTTTCACTTAAAAATGATACGAGTTCATTAAATACCTATAAAACGATTACTATTTTTAGTCCTTGTGTCCAACAATGCATTGGTGAGCAAGGATGACGCGTACAAAAATGGGATAATGGCGGGTGTGAAGCCATAAAATACTGCCGTGTTGGTACGCTGTAAAATTTCGAAGTCTGAGACATATTCCTGAGATATGACGTAACAAACATGATTAAAATATGAATGATGTTAAATAAAGATAACTTTCCTTGAACTCTGGACAGTTTTAATGAAAATGATTCCCCAGAATATATAGCTTTCCGACGGCAGACAGTGTCCTGTGATGACCGAAGCGGGGGTATTTTTTCCCAAGTCACGTAACTTCTCGCGTGTTCTCGCACTAGTGAAGTCACCTACCATATTCCCTATGCCAAATAGCCAGTTGCCTATCCCTCTAATCTAAGTCCGTGCCAATACTCACGTTTCGTGTTAAACAAATTGTTGATAAATGCACATTACAAGACGTATTACTTTCAGTATCTGTGAGATATTATTACAGTTAAACCTTGTTCTTCTAAGTTGTATAACTCAAAGACCCTGTTTTTAATTCAAAGTATTTCATTAGTCCCTGCGAGACTTAACATTTTGCATTTGAACACACTTAACTTTAATACTCTGATCACTCAATTTTTTTTCCAACGATGTCATGGAACTTCAAGATAATGAGGATCTACTGTATTTGGTTTGGTCGACAGCTTCAACTTTTAAATTGAAAAAAAAACTATACGATATCTACAAACACTTGTAATGTTAGATTAAAAAACATTTAACTCCCATGCTCGAATACTCTGGTTCCTTTACATCCTGACAATTAATTTTGGCTTGTATTGTAAACTAGCTTCCTTTTCTTCTTTGAATTCAAAAAACATTTATTTGCAGAAAACTCAATCACATAGCTTTTGTTAATTTGTAAATATTGAAAAGGGCGATATAATCGTCCTTACTAAAGACATGTGATTGGTCGCACACAACACAGACTAGTTCCTGAACCTCGGGGTCAACTTCGTACAGAATGTGTGAGTCACTTTTTTTATTTAAGATAAGAAATAAATACATAAAAATGAAATAAGACTTTGAACTAAGGTAAACAAACGTTTAAATACGTGTCACTATTCCGTGACGTATTCTTTAGTGGTGCACAGATTTATAACTGATAATGCCACGAGGGGGGCATACCAAGGCAGGAGGGTTGTCGTCAGGAAAACAGCATGCCCTGATATGGACTTGGTATAGTATCCTGTCAGTGTGGCCTGTTTACAGTCATAATTTTATCAAGTTTAGGAAATGCACTGAGCATTAATTCCGAGAAAGAGAAACAGAATACTTTTAAATGATATTTCTCAGAATTGCCTACACTACAATTAATATTTGTTTGAGTTATAATTTACATGCATTTTATCTCCTGGTGGTCACATTGGTGTATATGAATGTTTATTATTAGCATAAAAGAAATAAAAAATCCTGTCCACGTTCGTTCTGAAATTATGCCGTAGACATATGACATCGGGTTAAGTGTATGTGCATTATTACGGTTTCAGTTTTGCTTTCCTATTTCGTTGAACAATAAAGTTATACTACAGTCACTTATCCTTCCTACCCAACTACATCGTCACAAGTATCTGTCCCTCACACCAAAGTCGCCTATCTTCCTGATGTTCATATCAAAGCTACCTCACCATCCTTTTACTCCTACAAAAGTTACCTCCCTTTTTACCAGTAAGCTCCCCTCCCGACACTCAGCACTTCCCCCGTTTATGTCAAAAATACCTCTACTTTTAACCCACATGAAATACTGTAACCTTTCCACAACCTTGCCAGTCATACCCATTCTCCCAACACTCATACAAATTACCTCCCCTCCCAACACTCATACAAGTTACCTCCCCTCCCAACACTCATACAAGTTACCTCCCCTCCCAACCCTCATACAAGTTACCTCCCCTCCCAACCCTCATACAAATTACCTCCCCTCCCAACCCTCATACAAGTTACCTCCCCTCCCAACCCTCATACAAGTTACCTCACCTCCCATCACTCATACAAGTTACCTCCCTTTCCAACACTGATACAGTTATCTCCCCTTCCAACACTCATACAAGTTACCTCCCCTTCCAACACAGATACAGTTATCTCCCCTTCCAACCCTCATACAAATTACCTCCCCTCCCAACCTTCATACAAGTTACCTCACCTACCAACACTCATACAAGTTACCTCCCCTTCCAACACATACAGTTACCTCCCCTCCCAACCCTCATACAAATTACCTCCCCTCCCAACCCTCATACAAGTTACCTCCCCTCCCAACCCTCATACAAGTTACCTCACCTCCCAACACTCATACAAGTTACCTCCCCTTCCAACACTGATACAGTTATCTCCCCTTCCAACACTCATACAAGTTACCTCCCCTCTCAACCCTCACACAAGTTACCTCACCTCCCAACACTCATACAAGTTACCTCCCCTTCCAACACTGATACAGTTATCTCCCCTTCCAACACTCATACAAGTTACCTCCCCTCTCAACCCTCATACAAATTACCTCCCCTCTCAACCCTCATACAAGTTACCTCCCCTTCCAACACTGATACAGTTATCTCCCCTTCCAACACTCATACAAGTTACCTCCCCTTCCAACACTCGTACAAGTAACCTCCCCTCCCAACACTCGTACAAGTTACCTCCCCTCCCAACACTCGTACAAGTTACCTCCCCTCCCAACACTCATACAAGTTACCTCCCCTCCCAACACTCGTACAAGTTACCTCCCCTCCCAACACTCGTACAAGTTACCTCCCCTCTCAACACTCATACAAGTTACCTCCTCTCCCAACACTGGTACAAGTTACCTCCCCTCTCAACACTTCCGTACCAAAGCTTCCTGATCCAAAACTTCCAACTCCACACATAAAACTGCCTGGGACAAGTAGGATGATTTGACTAGTCGAGTCTAGTTAGTCAAATCAAAGATCTAAATACAAATGTATCAGTCATCGTGAAAGTCATTACGTATCTGTATCAGCTTAATAGGTGAGGCTGGTGTTATTGATACAATGTACATACCATATACAACCGTCATTATCAAGTATGTAATCAAAACTATCTATTTCATATATAATCTGATTGAGAGGAGACATTAATGTTTGAAGGCCTTTGTGGCCATCATTATCGGATTTCAATCATGTAACAGGCTAATTTTAACTTATTCCTAGTGATTGACAAGCTAATTTTTATGTATGATAGTCTTCCATTGATGTGCAAGTATTACAGGCCAAAATTTCCTACCATAAAACATAGCAACCATTTTGTAGAGTTTCAGTGGGATCCATCAACTACCATCTGTACTTGTAAGATCAGCTGTATGTATGGAAATGAATCCTTTTTACATATTGCTTGCCAAATCTAATTCAGTAAAATCCTAGTAATTTTATCTAGCCATTTATTTTTGAATTCATAGTCAAGTTTACCCTCTTTTAATAAATTCGTCATCAAAATTGTTTAAACTCCTGTAGTTTTAATATATATTTTGTGAAAATGGATTTGCTATGGAGGCCTTATCTGTGGCTATACCAATGTTATTTGTCTGCAGCATACCAACTCTCCCTATTTAGAAAGGAATTCATTCAAATTTGGTAATTTCAGCAAGATAGTTTTATAAACCTAATTTTCATTCTCAGATCTCATGGTCGCATCTCCAAGAACTCAAAATTTTAAAGGTTTATTTGTCGCTAGGGGTCCGTGTTTGGACATGCAGATCCCCCCCCCCCCCCCCCCCCCCCCATGTTAATTTACATCTTGACTCCTTATTGTACCTCATCTTGGTTACGGTTACATTTTCCCTCATTCAGTAAGACACAATGTTTGATGTTGAGACAAATCGTCATGTCTAACAGCTAGTACCAATGTTATTGTTCTTCACAACATTTGTAAGTTGCCAACATCAGCCCTACCAAATATCATTCTGTTATAGTTGATATTGATGACATCGACTTGATTTGTTTCCCTTATGAAATATTACAATGGCTCAGAATGTGTTTTGTCCCTGACTGAATTTTTACCCGGGTAGTCATTACACTTTTTATGGTGGAAGGTTAATGTGAAGGCCCTCAGTAGTCAGTTACATTGCCCTTGAGCTTTGCCCTTGGGGAATATGACCGCCATATATCGCCCTACCACCTGGGCTACAGAAGTGAGATATTGTTTGTATTGATAAACACTTTCAGCATTGTGTTTTGTCTAAATATGGCTTCACCAGTGTTGTACTGGAGATTTACGGATCAGATAACTACGAGTGAAAGCCTCCTGATTCTATTAAATTAATAACATGATGTCATAATCGATCATCCATATTTTACACATCTCTGATACATTTATTGTCCATTTTCCAGCAAGAGATCAAAATCTTTTTGCACTTGAAAAAGTACACAAACATTTCAAAACTGGTTGAAATCTGAAATTCCTGAATCAAATTTCTACATAAATATGCTCAAACTAGATTTAATACTGTAAAATACACACATTTTAAAAGCTATGAAATCACTGATTATTCGAATCAATTTTGCTTTGTATTTCTGATTCCAACTGATGATAGATTATAATTTTTGACCAAAGGTACAACTCTGTCGCCACCATTATAATTGTCACACGGACTTGTTTTACTCCTAAGTTACGACCGCTTCCTTTGGAAGTGATGAACAGGTGTGTCATGTTATCCAGCAGGTAAAAAAAGTACCCAAATAAGGACACAAAGGGTATGTATACCCTCAAGTAGCCAATTAGCTAATTACCCCCAAAAGTATGGATGTTGCTATCATTTTGAAATTCAAGTACCTGTAACCATCACACAGCAAATATACTTCACACAATCTTGTCATGTAAATGTTTGACTTTTCATGTTATTTTTTAATTGCTGCAATTAAATCATAATTAGAAACAAATTTCCTATTAAAAGACTGACTTTTTTCATCATTGAATTTCAAATGTAAGTGCTGGAACATGATATTTCTACTTTCTTGATTGATGTAAACAATTTTGTTCAGTATTTATTGTGATAACAGTTCATTTTTAGTTCTAAGAAACTGTGTTTTAATAAAGGGTGAAATATGTTTTAAATGACCCGAGGTCCAAGTCCTATTTTAATTTGATGTGTAAGTGTTACACAGCAAATTCAGACCTCCATTTCACATACTGTCAGTGTGACACGCTCCACAATGGACATTTTAATTGGGTAAAAAGTCTCGGACACTGAATGGCCTGAATAGACGAGCCACAGGTAGCTCGGGGTCAGGTATTGTGTCCCCCTGTCAGCTGGACAGAGGCCGCGGAATACAGCCAGGTGAACTGGGGACCCCTATCCCAGGCAACTGCCGAACAACCTGCCGCGGCACAATTCCATTTTATCTGGTCCCAGCTTCAAGTGTCACAGTGTTGGATCACGGGACCTTACCAAACCAAGCTGGCTTCTGATTGGTTCCTGCTCCGCTAAATGTTTACTATTAACTTTACTACAATGTTTATACTGATGGCCTGACTGCGGCATTATATATACGCAGCAAACTTTTATACTTTGTGACGGATAGTTGAAACAGAAGAATTGTAGGTAAGTTGTTTGTTCATCTAGTTGTCAGTGCATGCATGCAGGTAGTTATGATTAATTAGTGTACATGAAGTTATGATGTGGGGCACAGTTGGTAAGGGCACAGGTGTGTGCAGGTAGCGTGAGAGCTCCGGATATGGTGATGAGGTCAGTTTTACCTGTGTGTACAGGTGTGAACTCTTGTCAACTTACCTGGTCAAGTACGCTGGGTAAGGACAAACAGCATCATTATTCATGTTACCCATAGCAGAAAACACTCTGGCCTCAACTTTTACATATAGTGTATGTATACTTTATTTTCCAACGATTTTTTTAATAGTACGATGCTTTATAAAAGATTTGAGGAGTGCATGAAGATTTGCATGAGTACATTATGGGACTCTCTCCAGGTACCGCTCGGCTAACTGGAAGTGCGACAGAACAGGCATCCAGCAAAGCTACTTGCAGCTCATTGCTATTTGCTAAAGAGAATTAGCACTGACAAGGATTAGTCATTATGTAATTAGATAACCAGCATCCCCTACAGTAGACATGGCTACCATGATATAACTGGGGGACTGGAGAGGGGAGTTGGGAGAGAGCTCACTTACCCATTTCCATTCCCTGTCTTGCCCCTCTTTTATAAAAAATAGTGTAATATGGGAGGGGGAGAGTGGGTAAGGGAGGAAAGTGATTTGATGGTCAGGGGACGGAGAAAATGGTAGAGGTGTTGAAGTACTCTGGTAATTGAGGGGATTTCAGAACTAGGTAGGGAAACATGAGAGAAAGAAAGTGTTACCAGAGAGGAAAACTTAATAATGATGAAAAGTGAAAATAGCAGAAGAAGAGTTGGAAGAAAAATATAGCAGATAACAAGTTAAGGTATAAATTGTGGGGTAGCTAGGAGAAAAAGACAGAGGGAATTAGAGGAGGACAGGGGGAAAAGTATAGAGAGAGGAATAGACGCCCTGGAAAGCAGGTGAAACATTAAAATGACTGAGGAAAGTAATTAAAGGGAAGGGAAAATTATGAAAAGAATGGAGAGATGAAGGGATAAAGATGATAAAATTCTGTATGTATAATAAGAAGGATACATGGAGCTGAACACTTCCTGGTGTCTAATAAAATTTAGCCCTTCAACTCACCTTAGAGCTCCACTGAGATGGGAGTGCACCCATTGACTGCCCATGCATGCATGTGCATTGCATGTGAGTGATGTTTATTAGTGTTGTATTGTTATGCGCGACTATGCGCCACAAATCCGTCTGGACCATGTTTCAGAAACCCTCTAACCCATCGGTGCAGATGTGGTGATTAGCAGGAATTATGCCAGTTCTCTTACATAAGTTCCCAGGGTTTCCATGACAACAGTATAAACAGTTTGTGGATATAGGTGTAGTTTGTATTGTTTTACCATCAATGATACCTACATTGTTATAGGTGCTTGTTGGGAGAGGTAAGTCGTAGCTTGACTCTGTTCCAAAAAAAAAAGAAATGTTCTCGCTGATGTGAAAAGGAAGAAGAAATCCGTACTAAATTGTACAGATATATAAGAATTGATAACAGTACATCCGTTTGGTGTGAATGTATACATACAATAGAAGCTACCTACCGTCAAACTACAGACATGATAGGACTCCATAAATGTTAAAGGTTTCATTGGGACACTTCTGACACGACAAGGAATGGATAGTACTGTAGTATCCAGAGTATTATACAGATGTAACAGGAGAGGAAAAATGCACGGCCAGACCAGGGTTCAAACCCGGGACCTTCCGAACTCTCGACGGACGCTCAACCAATTGAGTTATCTGGTCGCCGACGATCGACCCGGTCTAGATCCGCTACACAGTTATAAGCTGTGTGATCCAAAGTCAAGGGCAAAACAGTGATAGCTAGTCTTTATTTATAAATTTACGCTGACTCTTCTTTAAGCATATCATAAAGATACATTACAAAACATTATTATTCCCTTCACAGGTCCCGGAGAGGACGCTAGTAGTGTTGTACTCTGCCAGTCCAATGTATCACGTCACAGGTCCCAGAGGGGACTAGTAGTTTTGTACTCTGCCAGTCCATTGTGTCACGTCACGGGTCGTGGGGGGGGGGGGGGGGGGGACTCTGGTAGTTTTGTACTCTCCAATGTGTCGGGTTGTCCTAGGCTGTCTTATGTGTTTGATCATCTTCAATTTCAAATTTTGCACAGAAGTACATAAACAAAAAAGTTTCCGTCTCGGTCCACACAGTGGCCCTATAAACAGAGTTACAGCCCTTGGTTTAAGTAAGATTTTTTTTGGAAACCATTGCTATAAACAATAACCTAGCAGGAAAACTGGGTAGATACATTTTTTATCAAGAATTATAAAGATACTGAAGATTTATGCTATAAATTCTGTCAGTTGAGTTTTTGCTTTATTAGAATGCAGAACCAAGACAAATTCTACTTAACTCCAAGTCTTCTTATAAAAGCTAATATTCTACAAATTAAAAGTACAGAATACTTCACTTGTTTTATTTAGAAAAAAGACAAGTGTGTGTTTATTCATTTTTTTTGCAGTTCAAAGCAAATATGTCCAAACATATGTAAATATCCCTTACTGTATAGCTTTGTACATAGTGTCTGAGTCGCGACTTCAAACATATTTCTGTTAGGATTTTGTATTTCTAACTAATATTGTCCGAGGCAGGGACAGATTATATTGTGTGTGACAACATAGAAATCATATTAGCAGCTATTTCATTTGAATTCTATAGACAGGAAGAGGGTGATCGAGTGTTTGTTTGAGAGTTTAGACCCAAGTTTGTAAAGTTTAGAGTTTCGCAGACTTTCAAACCCTTTATCCAATGAAAATGCAAGTAGGCAAACAGACCAATTTTAAATTCGGTATGACTCATTGTGATTCTGATAATTCTCGGGTGGACTGAGCTTGGCAGTATGCAGAAACGGCCTTGAACTTATTGCAAGGGGATTTATACTACTTAGAATGAAGTCACATCACGTTTACACAGGTAAAATTAGGTGTAGAGGTACGGATAGGATACACGTCTGTCGGGGTAGCCAAATGGGCTGCAGAGATAAGGTCTGTTTACACAATGGTAAATTACTCAAAACTCTGATCGAAAACAAACACAATGCTGTATTTTGTTCCAAGCTATCATTGCACAAAATATTGAATAAATTTATTGGGATTAAAATGTGTAACTGCCAGAGAATGTGCATCATATGATGAGAATGAAGACAGAACAAAAATGTTGAGTATAACTATGATATAAGTTTAATGGGTCTTTTTGTCATTACCTTCAAAACCTGGCCACATTTACCGTAGGACTACAGGTGTATCGTAGTAAAACTTATGTTTATCGTAGTGTATGCGTTACTATTTGCGTCAATAGTGAATATGCATAGTGAGTCATGCCTTAGGTTCCGTAAGACGTGGAAATCAGCTGATCACAAGTTTGGGTTGCATGGCTGCATTAAACATGTCAGGTACGATATGTATGCTTCCCTTCAGAGATACCCGCTCACAGCATTTTAATGGCCACAATATTAACAAACAAAACAGAGACATCTATAAATACACCATATTACCAAGGAGAAGATATAAATACATTTTATGGTCTAAAATATATATAAATACAAGGGACAGATTTACTACATTGTATGATCCAGAAATAGATTGAACAACCACCTACATTGACCTATGTACCGATACTGTATAACAAAGTACATTGTGTGATGCAAGAATACCATGTACATGTATAATGATAAAGGAATATAGGTACATTGTATTGTATGAATAATGTAATGTATCTTATATTCTTTTATCATTATACATCATATTATTATTATGATAATATGTATAATGATAAAAGAATATACAAACATTGAATGTAGTCATATATAATATAACAATATGTGAAGGTACTGGGTACTTTAGAATGGAATATAGATACATGTATATTGAATAGCCCAGGGACATAAATATGTATTCTTTTCCAGCCCAGAAATTATTACTTGGATACAATGTATGATACAGGGATACATTGTATGATACGAGGGATACATTGTATGATACGGGGGATACATTGTATGATACGGGGGATACATTGTATGATACGAGGGATACATTGTATGATACGGGGGATACATTGTATGATACGAGGGATACATTGTATGATACGGGGGATACATTGTATGATTCGGGGGATACATTGTATGATACGGGGGATACATTGTATGATACAGGGATACATTGTATGATACGAGGGATACATTGTATGATACGAGGGATACATTGTATGATATGGGGGATACATTGTATATACGAGGGATACATTGTATGATACGAGGGATACATTGTATGATACGGGGGATACATTGTATGATACGAGGGATACATTGTATGATACGGGGGATACATTGTATGATACGGGGGATATATTGTATGATACGAGGGATACATTGTATGATACGAGGGATACATTGTATGATACGGGGATACATTGTATGATACGAGGGATACATTGTATGATACGAGGGATACATTGTATGATACGAGGGATACATTGTATGATACGAGGGATACATTGAATGATACGAGGGATACATTGTATGATACGGGGGATACATTGTATGATACGGGGGATATATTGTATGATACGAGGGATACATTGTATGATACGAGGGATACATTGTATGATACAGGGGATACAATGTATGATACAGGGGATACAATGTTTTATACGGGGGATACATTGTATGACAAACTGACACATAGATACTTTGTTTGGCCCAGAAAGCTACGCTAAAAAATACACTGTGAGTTGTAAACACAATAAACAGTATTGCCATTGATAGAGAAAATGAGAATTGCTTTTATTATACACAAAACATTTATATTTATGTAATAGTAAAATTCAAGATTGATGAAGCGAATCTGTATAGAATTATGTCACTATTTTTAACTGCAGTTGATTGTGCTTGGTACAAATAAAAAGTTGATGAATCATGCAAACTTCATGTCTACAACATATAAGGAACCTTAATTTATGCTACACTTATATTAGCCAATCATGTATCAATATTTGTGTCCTTTTCATTCACATGATTCAGGATCCTATATTTATACTCAGTTTGATAACAGGCCCACAATTCATTTTAATTTTATTTAAATTGATTACCATATCATCACTTATATTAGCAAACTAACCAATTAAATCAAACAAATGTAATTTTACAATCATAGAAAATCTAAATAAAAAAATACATATCAAAAGTTAAATTATAATACAGTGACATGGCAAAATTCAGGTGATGCTAATTAGCAATTAGCAAGGACTATATATATAAATTACAAACCGACCATGGTAGAGTGGGTTTGTTTCGGTGTTGTTTGGAGAAAACTTAGAGGGGAAATTCAGTGTTTCTTCCTGGGGGACCTTAAATTTAACAAGGATTACTATTTCTGATTTCTATGTTGTTTTATATTTGTTTAGGAAGTGTTTCGGGGATTTTATCTGTTATTATTGATCCTGTATAGGTAGACCCCCACGGTGGTTGTGTATCTGATCAAGACTCGTGTAAACATATAAATGGAACCTGGAGGTGTTACTGTGACACCTTATAATCACGGCCAACAACACCTGCTGGCTATCGGGTATCTCCTACAAACATAACATGTACGTACAACAAAAATCACTTCTTATCTACAATCAGCACCTCTACCGTATATAACTAATTAACAAGTTTAATATAAATTCTGCTCTAATATTGTCGAGCAACACAACTCACTGACTAGATTTCCAAATATTTTGGTTTGGTTGTGCTATTGTGTGGTTGAAGACCTGGTCACTAGGACACATTATGTACATTGTTATAAGCTTCTGTACTAAAACAGTATTTGTTCTACCCCCTGTAAACTTACCAAGCTTCAGTACATAGAGTGAGGGGTGCTCACTAACATAGTTAGCCATGGAAACAAGAGCCAACATTAAAATAATAATGGTATTAAATTTACACCCTATCAGTTAATTATCCTGATAATTTCTATGAAATGAGTTTCTTTATCTCCTGTGATCCTGTGTTCTGTAATCATCAGGTAGCTCTGACCTATTGTAATATGGTCCCTATGTACCTCAGGCTGTGCTTGGCAATCAGTGTAATGACTGACAGGTCCAACAACCAATCAGCGGCCAGCACTTCTAAGCCCCGCCCCTGAGCTGCAATGTGTAGGGACAGGTTTACTACAGTACAAGCAGAGTAATGAAAACAACAGCACATGCTGTTTAGTAAAGCTAGCGTTGTGGAAATAGTAGTATCCTACACGATAACCCTGGATATTATACACTAGTGTTGTACCTGTGCTGGATTGTTACTTGTGTGTGAGGGAGAACCTGGATTTACCCTGAGCATTCTCTCACTATGTACAGAAAGCACAGGTGATTCCATCTCACCATTAGGATACCTGTAACTTACCTGAGTAACTTGTTTGGTGTCTATCTTTAAGACCCAGGTGAAAATTTGGCAAGACTCCAAATGATGTGCAGTGACAGAATGATGTCCTAAGATAAATTAAGTAAAATAACAACAATTTCTGAGGGATTAATAAACAGACAAAGGTGTAAGCCGGTGAATTTAGGTGTGTTGAAGTGAGTCTGATTAGTTACCTGTATTTATTCTTACCTAGGATACACTAATTACCTGGAGTGATACACACCTGCATCATGGACTTACTACCTGTCCTGTTACCTCTGATGCTACACATCACCCTGGCTCAGCATTGGCACAGAGATTTTGAAGCGCTGAAGATATGGCAAATCAAAGGTAACTATATTTCTCTAATAATTTCTATCATTGCTTACATTTTGTCTCTATTTCATTATTTATTTCTTCAAATTTATTTTCAGTATGAATCCGACTTTTATAATGTTGGCATTAATTAACAAATAAACCAACTTGCCTCTAAATCACTAATTTATACAGAATATAATGTTAACACATATCTGCTTTTTTATTAACAATTTTAAGTACATATTCATTTATCAATTCTAGTTTGAAGAAAAATGTTTGAATATTCCATAGTGTCTACACATAAGTGTTTGGTTGACACGCGGGGCCTGCCAGAAATTTAATCTGGTTTCGTGTATAGTAATGGCAGGGTCTGACCACCACTAAGACTGACTAAACGTGTTGACTTAGTCGGGTAGGTAAACCCTCCACCAGGCCTGATTTCTTAATGGTCAACAGTGTTATACAACCGAGGTCAGAGTTAGGGATGGTCCACTGACAGGTAGTATAGCACAGGTAACCTCTCACCTGGCCTTGATTATATTTACTGGAGGGAAATCCCACAGGTACGCTGATTGTGCACACCTGTGAAAATCTGGGTTTTTGTAGAGATTTTACCTTGTGGATATAAATACACTGTACAACAATATTGATGAGATGCTTGGAGATCACTCCAGTTTTTGACATGTACACTAGCACAAATAAATAACTCAACAACACTAAGGGGATATTTTTATTGAAATCAATCACACTGCTTTTTGGTCTCCTATAGGGTATTTTTTGGGAAAAGCTCTTGTGGCACAAAAATATAAGCTCAACATCTCATATTGAAATTCATTTATTCATGTCTTTCTTATACAGAGTAACAAAACAACTTGAATTTAAATAGAGGGGGGAGGGCAATTTGATACAAAGGAATTGTTGGGGTGGACATAATGGGTTTGTGGATCAGGGTAGGAGTGTCGGTTACCAGGCCGTAACTCTATACCCGTCTCTGTATAACCTGTCAACTAGGCCTGCCACAAACCAACATCTAATCCGAAGCCACCGCTGACACTTCTCATCCAATACGGGGAAAATCTTACAGCGCGGCAAAATCAGCGAACCGAGGCAGAGACGCGTGATGTGTTTACTAAGGGGGGACACATACAGTCAAGTTGTTGGTAGGTTCCTAGTAACAGTATCCTACACTCAGAAGGATCTAACCTTACGAAATCACATTTCTTCACTACAATCTTCCTGGGATGGGAAATTTACATAAAAAAATATGCATAAACAACAAAATAGTCTGGTTTCAAGGTCTGATACTTGTTTTTCATAAACACTCCCTGCTAGCTGATAAAATTTCGCATTTATAAATAACCATTTGTATGTCAAATAAGCATTCAGCTTTTAACAGTTAACATATTCTCATTATTATCAGTTAAGGAAGTAATAAGAATAAATGAAAAAAATAAAAAGTTCATAATTATTCTATTAAAAAAAAACTGTATCCTGTTGGTGAGATAGATAGGTTGCAGATAGCTGAACAGAGTAGAATATTACAGCGCTGTGGTACAGCTGTACCCTGTTCTGGTCCCTACAGCTGGTATCACAATCAAAGGGACTCGCATCTGGGTCTCCGATAGTACTCCCTACTCACTGGGGAGGAGCGAAGCCCTACACAGATTTGTAAACACTTACAAACCTGTCAAAATAATCATAAATTATCCCATAAAATATTCACATGTCATTTGTCTGAAAGCTCTGTAAATGGATATTGGGGCTTTTTCACAAGTGAATAATCCCCAGTGTTATTGGGGTTTCTGTAGTTAAACATGATTTGCAGTAGGGACAGGTCCATAATCAATATGCAGGTCAGGGAGAGCTGATTCCTATGTACCAGGGATGCTGAGGTCATGAGGAACCAATTCTTATGTCCCAGGGCCTTTACAAATCAGTGTGTTTTTTGTCAGGCCTAAACAAGAGTCATTCAGCTTATATTCACCATAGACTGGGATGAGTCTGTCTCTCATGGTCATTATCTCACTGATCCATCCCTTGGCCTGCTGGCTCACCTGTTGAATTGACTGTGGTCAGTTGTGACACCTGGGTTACCTGATAAGATGTGGGTATATCTGTATACCTGTCATTATTTACCTGCACCTGGGCCTTTATCATTTTAGGTGAACACTTAGTCAGAAATACTGGAACATGTGAACCTTACAGTTAGTCAGAAATACTGGAACATGTGTACCTAACAACTAGTCAGTGATACTGGAAAATGTGTATTTGATGGAATCACCCTAATCATAATAATAAGAATGGAAGACTATAAATGATAGAAACATGGATGGAGGGGTTAGTTGGTCATTATAAAGGTTAGTTTCCTGACAAGTACATACACATATATAACTACTACATGTGGCTGTTGGATTATTATCAGTGCTCCGACTCCTTTATCCCGGCCTGCCAGGTTATACTGGCCCTATCCTCTCCCTATAAACCTGACTGGAGGGGTCTGAGGGCTAAATGAAGCCCATCCTCTCCCTATAAACCTGACTGGAGGGGTCTGAAGGCTAAATGAAGCCCATCCTCTCCCTATAAACCTGACTGGAAGGGTCTGAGGGCTAAATGAAGCCCATCCTCTCCCTATAAACCTGACTGGAGGGGTCTGAGGGCTAAATGAAGCCCATCCTCTCCCTATAAACCTGACTGGAGGGGTCTGAGGACTAAATGAAGCCCATCCTCTCCCTATAAACCTGACTGGAAGGGTCTGAGGGCTAAATGAAGCCCATCCTCTCCCTATAAACCTGACTGGAGGGGTCTGAGGGCTAAATGAAGCCCATCCTCTCCCTATAAACCTGACTGGAGGGGTCTGAGGGCTAAATGAAGCGGGACTGGATTTGGCACCAGAGATTCTGCCTGACAACAAAGCCATATACTAAACCAGTGGTTAGGTCTTCTATCACAAAACATTAGGGGCTCATAAACTACAGGGTCTGTAGTTAAAATCTGTATCAGTTTATTCTCAGTTCTTACAATATTTCAAGAAAGTTGTAGAAACACTGGATTTAATTAAGTACGCATATTTTAGGTAAATACATTTTATGATATTAGTAGATATTTTGATATATATAGTTACTTCATAAATCAGAATAAAGGTGTGTATGAATGATAATTAAAATCCAACATTTCCCTAACCTTTGATCTGTGAACTGTCTCTCAGGTGGGTGAGTAGTTACCTGTAATAAAAGGTAATGAGGGTACAGGTAAAAAGTGGTCAGACACTTCTGACCACAGCTTCAATGGTCAGGTAACAAGTCTAGGCGACAAAATTACCGGGTCAAACAAACAGGTGAGAAAACAATAGCTTTGATGACACCTGCTGTTCGTTCATTTACCTGTACAGAGGTGTCACAGGTAACAGGTTCCAGCATATTTACCTGTGTGATGGGGCTGATCAGTCTCCCTTCTGTGTTCCAATTAACACCTCTATAACCATGCTGACATTTATGTAAGCAATGTATTCCTCAGCATTCTGGGAAATGAATATATCCAAGCCTGACTGAAAACTTCAATCACCGTGTATATAAGCCAATATAGTTTTTAATTAATGAAGATCAAAATTATGAAATCTACTGAATTTAAAAAGCCATGTACATGATGTATACAGTCATCGCCAACGCAAAGTATACAATTCTAAATTAAATTTCTATCAAAACTAATGTTGAAAGGTATGAAATATACTTTATTCATATACTGTACATGTGAATTGATAGAACTACGTAAAGATATTTTAATTCAATCTGTATTGTTTACACACAGATGTGTAAATGGTATGAAGGCCAAATTTAAGGATGGTCCTGTAATTCTAGAAAGTAACCCAACCCCCTCCAAATGGTACATGTATGTGTTCCGATTTCGTAAAATTACATCTTCACTACTACAACAAATCAATTTGTTTTAATTATTCATTAAACACCATGATTTAAATACTGTACAGTTGTCACAATATTGCTAAATTTATGGTCCCGAGAATGAATATGGATTTAATTTAATTTAATTTTAAATGACTCAATAAATAACTGAATGAATAATGAAACCTGGATTCCCGGTAGCGTGCAGGTAAGTATAGGATACATATATCAGACTTAATGACCGATGTACTAGCTTACCTCAACTCATATAAAATTTACATTGTAAAAAACATCTATAAAATCTGTGGCAGGTGACGGCTAATATGACATATACATCAATAGAGGATTGTGTCACATGGTCCTCGTACGAAGTTCTGTTACAGTTCCGTTAGACTCCCTATTGTACAGACAGAAATATTACCAGTATTTATATATGTAAGGTTCTCCAAAGGTCAAGGTTGGAACTACGTATTCTCATAAAGAATGGTAATTTATAGCATTGTTCCTTTGTTTATATGTTTCGCAGTTTATGCATATTTTTACAGCACATTGTGACCAAAACAAATGTCAAAGTCAGTTATTCTGAATCCAAGCAAATGTCAACATATATAACTCCAATATGTACACATTAGACTAAGGGGCTGGCCTGGATCATGGACCGTCAGGAAACAAAAATGTTCAAACAAGCACAGAGAAAAACCAAGATCAATAGTCCTATATACAGTATATCATTTATAAAAAAGAAATGTGTGTGAAAAAATCGCTGAAATCAATTGTCCCATCTATCATG
The DNA here is from genome assembly GCA_947623455.1 of Mimachlamys varia. Classification (NCBI taxonomy): domain Eukaryota; kingdom Metazoa; phylum Mollusca; class Bivalvia; order Pectinida; family Pectinidae; genus Mimachlamys; species Mimachlamys varia. The sequence goes on from OX392535.1 coordinate 9,014,781, forward strand.
TCACCTTTATTGCTAACAAATAAATATTTGGTTGTAAAATTATACATTAAATTGATGTGAATGAATAATGCACAAGGTAACCTGATAGACATAGGGCACCAATAGTAAAACATTGTAACAAAATGTCTGTCCTGCGCTCAATCACACACAAATATTCAAATGTGTGGGGCTTCCCCGGTTATAAAACCTGACTTAATATCCCCGGTGATCTAACCATGATGTCGGTTATCAATATTCTACACAGAAACATGCATCACTCGGGCTTCCTTAATTGACTGAATACTTAATGATGACATTGTGCTCTCTCCACCGGAAAAGTGCCGGTGTTACAGTCTATTTAAACAGCATCACGGAAGCAAACATCAGGGGATTCTAATGAGAAATCCTGTCTATTTTGGTGTCCATACTTACTACTTTTCCAAAAAAGGGATAAAGTGATGACTGATATTGTTTCCTTTTCTGCTTTGAATATTTCTCAATTTAATTTTTGTGATAAATCACCAGTAGATTCTGACATATTAAAAATAGGCTTATTTGAGGAAATGATTGATCAAGTGTTTTAAATGATATCATATTTAAGTGACGTGTAACGTTTTAATTAGCAGTGTACTTTCCTGAAATAAAGGTTTGTAATAATCTTGGAAGGGTTGTTAACACGGCAATAGTTTGAAAAACAATCATCGTAGGTTTCCCACTACTTAAAAATTTCTGACAAGCCACGTAACAGGAAGTTGGATAAGATGATTTGAGGAACAAGGCCCTTTTTAGAAGTACCTTATTAATGTGGCCGGATTTCCTACACTTCACACTTAGAGTCTACTTGTAATATCAAAGTCAGACTTGACCAGGTATTCATAAACATTTCCTCGAGACACAGGAGCTGTTCACGCTGAATATGTTTACGCTTGTGGTTAGGTTTCGATTGCCGATATCCCCGCAACCACAATACCTCGGCTCATTTGGACAGTCTTTTGCATTATTTCTGTTTGATGGCTGTGAAAATATTTAGTCTGCGTACTTATCTAACTACTTTGTATCAGTTCAGGCGTGAGATTTAATCCACTTTGAAAAAAACATAGATTACGAAATAGATTTGTGCGATTCCTACGGGCATTTGCTGTGTCTATCACAAGACATAGCCTATAATACCAACACTTCCATTGTCACTGACCCAGCCAAGCAGACCGTACAATACCGTTAACTTGTGTCAACACTAGGGCATGATAAGGCAAACCAACCAAGCCATTTACTTGTAGTTTGTGTGATTAAGTTTTTGCGATTCTTGATTAAACATTTTCTGTTACCTCTGGAAATGTTTTGTAATATGTGAAGATATTTCTACAGTTTGACCTTGTTTGACCTTGAATTTGGCAGTCTATGGTTTGGCGGAAAATGATGAGACAAACTTGTCTTTCCTTTGTTGTCTTCTAATCTGGTTTACTGAGTAAATTACCATAAAACTTAGTTCTCTGATAAACCCCCCAAATCCCTGGAACGAGGGTCAGAAAACATGTTTTTATTAAGAGAGCTGTGGAAATACAGAAATGACACGATAGGCACATCCACACACCATAACACTCCAGACAGTCAAATACAATATCACATATTGCTTTATAATGAAACTAAAAAACAGGACACATGGGGAACATTTCGCTAGTTCTTTTCAACCAGGAAAATATTACATCTGGCCAATGGAGAAAGCTTTCTGAATCACTGTTAAATTGATTTGGAAAACAGTTCTCTAGGGATGGTTTCATGTAAACAGAGGTGCTACAAAATCTCTCATGTAAAGAAATTTTCTGTCAATGGCATGATCAGAATTAAACTGTTAGATTATTGCTTTGCTGGTAGATGGCAGGTTTGACTGCCAACCAAGGCTTTATCTCTGATTGATAAGTTTGGTACACTTTGACTTCAAACAAGTGTGCCACAGTTATTGACCTCAATCTGAAGGGCAATCATCATTTAACACTGTGGACTGGGATTAAATCTGATTTATCACTAGTGGAGGAATTAGCAGGCCCAGATAGTATAGAGCTACACTTGACTAGGGGGTCCTGTCTATTCAATCATCGGATGATACACATTTACCTCCAGAGAGCAGCCTTCTGTGTAGAAAAATCAAGAAACAACTTCCTGTGTAGTGAAATAAACTAATGATAAGTTTTCTTCACAAACCACCTGTAATAGATGTGGTGTCATATCGCCTTCCAAAAACGACCCCCTCATAACGTACCTCCATTCGGTATTACAGACTCTTAAATCATGGTGATATTAAACGTAATTTGAATGTGTTATCTAAACTTCAAAACAGCAAATATAAATCACTAACTTCTGCTTAATATAAAGATATGATGATGAATTGAACTAATTTGAGTTGAACGATCTAAGGTGAAGAGGCTGGTACCTTGAGTGTATTCAGTAGTGCTTTAGTACATCTGTCGATGATTACGGGAGGGAAATCATTAATTTTCTGTAATCACTCCTGGTCGATGGTAGACGGACTTGTACACCGATGCCAACAAGTGCTTGTGTAATTTCTGCCCGTTAGCCTCGGCAGTTTGATCATCAGATCGTACTACTACAGGTGCATCAACTTTAACAGGGTCTATATATTACACTAATCATGAGTGCTTATCCAGTGAAGCAAGCAATCAGAGACAAATTATACAGATGTAAAACCTAGATCTGCTTTCTTTGTGGTTTATAGAACTTCCTATAGCCTTTACTCTGTACATATAGTCATACAGCCATCGGTGGTTTAGCATTTAGATTATTTCCCCTTTAACTTTATGCAGGGTGAAATGATCAAGAGGAGTAAATTGACATTAATTGACCTTTTCAATAATAAACAGCCTCATTTTGTATTGAAGTGAGACAAAAAAATATCCAATTCATGCAGTTTACTGTGAACTGTGATACATGTATAGTAAGTGTTGGTATTTTTTCCAAGGGATGGGGTGAACTGGTGGAGTCATCCATTATCTGAGGTCCCACTTGACGAGTACAATGAATTAACCTGTTGTACACGTGTAGTACAAATGAAGCCCTGATGACCTGCTGGCAGAGATCACACAACATTACATGTCTCCACCTGGGGCAAAGTCTGGCCCTTACATCTCCAAATTGACCCATAAAATAACATTTAGCTGACCAACCCACTGCCCCAGGGTCATCTGATAATGTCATTGGCTTGACATTTTTACCTCTGAATTAGGAGAGTTTTGTCTGTTCAGGTAGACCTCGGACATATCGTTTTGTTGTATTGTACACAACTAAACAAACCAGCAATGTCTATAACAAGATAACAGTCTGCCCACAGCCATGTTATGTAAGTCACAGGGTCACACAGCCAGATGGATCATACACTGAAAAATCATTGTGGAAAATAAATAAAAAAGAAAAATATCAAAGGGAGTATTAAAGATCACTATTTTAAGTCAATACATGTTTAATATTTACTAATTTTGAATTTCAGATATTTTTAATTCAAATGTGAGTTTAAGGTAATGAATCATTTTTAAGATGAGACAGGACATTATAGGGGATGATTTAAGGATGATCCCCCTGGAAATACACAGATAACATATCCCCACCAATATCCTCCTGTCTCCCTATCGCCTCCCTTTGATGTCCGATTTAATTGCAGACAGCCTACACTACACTGCATCATGATTTTGCCCTTAAAACACGATCTGCTCACGATTGTGTTTGGCATTTCAATATCACACCGAATCAATGCCTGATGTGATGATGTGGCCTAGAAGTGTTAACAAGGTGTAACATAGGCGGCCTTGTTTGAATTGTTCATGACTGATGGGCATACATTCTCAACACCTTTATATTTAGTTCTGTATTTCTAATGAAATTTCTTTGATTTCGTATTCACTTGATTTTGAACTTGGACTTTATGGCGACAACATAACAGATGACGGCCGACATTTACATTTTAAAATATGCAAACACTGTTGTTTTAAGGTAGATAGATCTATGTAAGCCTTCAGGCCAACAATACCTGCACTTACAGAATGTGTAGGTATGCAGACTCCGCTGTGAAAATATCCAAAGGCTGAGTTTTTGCTGAATGTTGGGAAGGGATGCATGCCAAATACAAATACCTTTACCACATTCAAGATCTTTGAAGATTCTAAATGAATTTCACCTGTCTCTCCGCACCTGTATTTGTAATTAGAATAAAGAAAAACATCTTTGACTCAAGGACTTAATATATATTGTACGACAGAAAAAACAAAGGTCGACAAGTATGATTTGATATTGTTTGTACTTCCACTGGTGTATGTCTAGTAAAACAATGATGGTTGGCCGAACTGACCATATTTTTAGCTTCTTGACTTTCGGTGTAGCCAGTGACGGGGTTAAAAGTACATGATGTGTGTTTTATCTGACATCAAAGTGAGGTACAAAGGACCTCATTGAGCTTTACAAGTGGTGCCCATTCAGTTACTCAGACAACTGTCTCTAACGTGGACGGTCAGTGTGTCCGACCCATGTCTAGATATATCTTGTTTAACCTGACCAATAATCTTAATTGTTAAACAGTTGTCTGCAAAAATATGATGGATTGACTTGCAGAGATAGGCATCAGGCAAGGAGGAAACCAACAACAGTTAAAACGTTTACGAGATAGGGATCACCCAAAGGGAATCGTGGGTACCGTACATGTTCAGGTTAGGGCTCGGAACCTATAGGTGTGCTTCTTGCCAAGAAGAATGGAGATTTGCCAGAAAGCTGTTATTACAATATTAAATTGGTTTGATATTTGGCATAAATTGGTTCTGTATAAATTGTGTTTACTGTTTTGCTGTGCGTCAGATTGAGTTTTCGTGTCCGAACAACATCCTGCATACGTAAAAAGGATTAACGATGTAAAGCCTTGAGGAGCATATGCTTTTAACGTTTGTTAACCGGAGGGGAGAACAGTTGTTCTTAACAGTTCTGTTAATCAGTCCCTAAAGGATAAGCAGTCTTAGAAGTGTTTTCTGATAATAAATTCTGATCCAAATACTGCATAAGCCAGCATGAAGATTAAAGCGTTGATCATTTCTTAATCATAAATTAATCCCCATTATTACCAAGAACCAAGTTTAAAAAACAATACTAATTGCATTGGAAAGTTGACAAGAGGTTTAGTGACCTTCAAACATTATACAAATCCGTTAGGTTATGGGCATGTTTGAATGGCAGAACCAATGACTACATCAGGATAAGCTCTAAGACGACTAGGATTATTAAAGTATACAGCTCTAGATCTGTTACTTATCAAACACCAGTCATTGGTGACTACTTGTTCTCCTTTGTCACTGTCAAATTGAACTGATAGTGTGATAAACTTGGACATACAAAACAAAGTAAAATTAAAAAGGAAATTTATATTGATAAATGAAAAAAATGATTGATTGGAAGTGAAATTTTGGATTTGGAGTATTTACTTAAGGTTGGGACGGGTGCTTTTGACGTCACAGATATAGAGTTTGACCTCAATAAATAAATATTAAGTAGAGTTTTTGTCAATATTTGCCCTGTGTTTTCCTATTTGAAACTGGAATGACATGTATTCTTCTATATACCCTTCGTGTATTTTTCGTGGACTATTTTAGGATCGGGATTATGTCTGGATGATGTTGTGTTTGTTATACAATTGAGAGTACCCGGTAAAGCTGGAATGATTTAGATAGGGTTGAGAAGTGTATTCACTACAACAAAATATTGAGTGTTAAATAGTGCTGTTGTGTGGTGTACGACATGGAAATCATTGTAACGTGGCTTAACCTTTACTACCAGTCGTTTATCCTAATCTTTGTTACAACACCTACAGTTACTGGTCACGGGGTCACAGACTTACACCTAAAGTCTGTCACCAACTACCAATGTATAACTGATCAAATAATACCAAAGATACTAAGAATACTTGTGGGGACGTATGATGGATTCAGACAATTTACCACACAGAACAAAATCAGACATGGTAATTTATTTACCACGTTACCTGAAAGGAATAATTGTTTTTTAAATTTCCAAGAAATAAAAACTAGGATAAAGTTTTTTAAGTGTACATATCTGTAAAGTTACCTAACCCAGTCAACACTGACAGATAGCGATGACGTCAACAGTGAAAAAATAGCTGTTGATTTACAAGCTGCGGTCGAGTCAAGTGTAGGCCCTGTGTAAAAGTGATGGATGGAGTAGGAGAATGAGTTTTTGTATTACGGAGGTGTCGCCTTATTACGATGTTTGGTGAAACATGTTTTTTACTACTTGTTGTCTTATTATGAAATTTGGTGACACATTGGTAATGTCGTAACAGGTTGGCAGAGTATCAAAAGCTGTCCTGTGTATCCCACGTCACCCATTCACAGTGGTCGGACCCCTGCCAAATCTCCATACAAACTTCTGTATAGGCAGATGGGTATCAGGAGGAAAAATAAATCTACGATTGTAAATACGAACAAGTTTTTATATTGTATTAAACGTGACAGTGTGTATCGTATTTCCAACGACCATGGAGTTTCATATATATACACAGAACCCTACAATACTACTATCATATTTTTAGACAGGGTCAGCGATAATAAAACCAGATAAGTCGTTAGATTTGTCCTAGTTCGTTCTACAGACACACGCTGTCATATTGTCATTGAAGTCATCAAACTTTTTATATACCACGACTCGTTATTATTAAATGTAGATTACGTTTGCCTACAAATGACAGACAATTACACATGTAGCATTTTATTTGATACTTTGAAGTGGCTGGCCAAGTTTTAACCCTATCCCGACACACAAACTACCCCCACCCGCTATGTCTCTTTGTAGTCGGCAGCAGTCAGCTATTATAATATGTTCAGCACCATATTAAATTTTTATTAATTACATCTTAAATTAATTCAAACAATACCTGATGTTTCACAATCTGATTAATTTGTAAAATAGACCGAATACGAAGCATAGTATTAAGTTTTCTGTGTTGAGCTGTAGGTCGAGAATCTTATAGACCGATATATCTATACGACAGCTTTATATAACACAAAACACATTGATAAGAATATCATGATGCTTTTTAAATATCCTTCAATTAAACTTTTATCAGATGGGCGTAGACCCTGTTTTAGTGTATCGTTATTAGACTGGGAGATATTGACGTCAACATAAGCTAGTATGATTACCAGATAACTTGATAACATATGTAGCCTATCAGGACTGTTTAGATAAACAGGGTACTGGGTATGTAACAAAATAAATTTATTTCTATCAATAATTGTCATCTTATATAAAGATTTGATACGTAATCATGAAGATTAAGATATTATATGCCAAAGTTTTTATTTACAAAAGAATGATTGAAAATATAGCTGAGTGTAGCTTATCATCTATTCATGTATGTCTATTTCAATGACATGCCTCGTGAGTGTAAGATCAAGTTTTTCAGACTCTGTATAGAATAGACCTGGAAATATGAAACATTTCCATTAGAATGGTATCTAGGCTGTAGGGATTCTATAATTTTGTTTTATAGTGTGACTTTCCCAGCATTTATTAAAACTCTCCATTTAATTTCAAACCCCTACCTTTTCAAATTATTCAAATGAACAAAAATCTTCACATCTGTTTTGAATGAAGTTTTCAAAGTTGATTTTATGCGTGTTAGTTGTATTAAACAGTATGAATTATTCAGAAGCTCCTGCCTGCCTTATTGGCAGTGCTACAGAAGGGTAACCAGGACCCTCTCACTATAATGCTAGCTCGGCAAGGTAAGGAGCAAGCATTCTGACCTGGCAGTGTGCCAACTCGGGTCAAAGGTTATAAAAAACTGGAAGATGTCTGACATACGATGAATGTTAAGGGCCCCTAACTAGAGGGGTCTGCCTTGTGCTTATCGTGTCTGTTCCTTCTAAATTTCGTTTGATATTACTGCAAACTATATCTTCCCTGACAAATTTTACAATTAAAGATTTGAGAAAGCACACATGTGTTCTATTTTCTAATATTAACTAGGTAAGGTGGTTGCAGAGTTTTTGTAGTAACAATTTCATGAAGTATTATGTACTGCTAACGTTTTACATAAGAATTGTTAAACTTTTGACACCACACTTACAAAAATTTTGAAATATGCTAATGGTGTCCTTAGGGAGAAGTCGGTAATGTGAGAACTGTCACTTCGGGGAGTGTGTGGAAGATAATGTTATGTATGTTGATCCAGCGTAAAGATGATCCCCAGTTATAATATAAGATGTAAAAAACACTTGAGATTCGGTGTTGTGTTCCCTACAACGCAGTAATCCTCGCCTGCTGACAGCTCGGCTTTAAACCACTGAGAAAGTATTTACAGGATGGTCACCTACTTAATATTCTATCTGTTACATAGGTACGGCTGAAACCCCTCACCTTGACAGATAAAAAAAACAATATACGACTGTGGAGGTGTACATATATTAATTTAAAAGACTGAACGCTATCCAATCTTAATTGCTGTTATGTAATTATAAGTCTATACAAAGCTCATATGGGATCTAGAAGATTTTTTTTCTGACAAAGACTTGGGAGAAAGAAATGCCACTAATTTATGTCTCCAGCATATAATTAGGGAACATCCCCTACTGGTGTGTCAACAGTCCGAAGGTCACGGAGTTGTACATCAATCACAGCCTCTGACATGTCTCAGAGTTTAGAATCCCAGTCCTAATGATATGTATACCTGGTCTGTACAGGGGCATCAGTCACGGAGTACATCCCTGACAGAGGATCAACTGTAATAATTAGCTATCCCTAGGGAGCTAATGCTTCATTTCACCTTCTAACTCCCATACCATCATCAATTATTCACTCAGATTCAAGATAAAACACAGCAGAGTGCTTACTGTAACCTGAGACGCTTTGAAATGATCATAAAACTTTTACATGTAATAGATAGTGCTGTAAGCCAATTCAAATTTAATTAATAATATTTGTTTTTATGTTTGATTTGTCTGGTGAGATAGTGCTTTGTATGTAATGCCTTACCTTTTACGATGAATGTATTTGATGATCATGAGTAATCTTTTTCTGATGTACAATTTGTATTGTTTCTCCAATATTATGGGTTATCTTTTCCTGATGTACAATATGTATTGTTTCTCCATTATTATGAGTTATCTTTTCCTGTTGATGAATTGCCTCCCCTTAAAGATTGATGTTCCTTGTATTTTACAGATGTTCCAGGCAGACAATCTTATTCCGGTGTCAGTACCCACTCAGACTACTTCAAACTTTTATATACGGACAGAGAATCAATGTCCATGCTAGTTGGAGCAAGGTAAGGATTTACTAAACCAATAGAGCTATAGGCATGTAGCTACTAGAATTCAAAACATTTGGTGTGATATGATGATGAGAGAGAGATATTTTTTTACCACATATATTTCTTTACATACAGGTGTTCAGGGCATCATTTAACATTTGGAAATGTCAAAATACTTGCCATTCTATATTTGAATGTTTTTGTATTTGTATTGACCTCTGGCATTTGGAGGTCATGTAACGCTGTATATTATGGAAGCTGATATGATAATTTAGAGGAGTTAGAAATTCCTACAACTTGGGACATCTCTGTCAGTGTGTAGGAGAATTGTTCAGTACAGGTCCCGTCCTTACTCTGCCTTATCTGGCCCTGTCAGACACCGGGGCCCATCACAAGTAACACAAGAGACTGTTTATAAAGATAGAGTAAATTCAACCCTACAACTGATAAGACAGTACGGAGAAATTTTCACTAATCATTAAAAGGTCAACTTTTTTTCAAGGCCGTAAGTTAAAAACAAGTGTGCTTCTTTTGGCCTGACATGTTTGTTTGAGTGATCATAGGGTCACACCGCCTGGTTCATGTTGATAAGGAGGGTGGGGAGGAACACATCTACCTAATAACCTCCATTAGGACCCAATGTTGAAGGAGGGCCCAGTTTTCTCTCCAGTACAAACCTGACTGGTCTTGTTGGCCATGATAAGGTCATCTGCAGCGTGTTTGTATACAGATTACATACAATGTGCCAACAAGTCTCCAATAAGCCTGTGATTAGGATAGGGTCACAAATTGCTTTGGATAATTTGTCACGCTTTTACTTTCATTTTACCCCAATAGTCCACACCTAATCACTGATAGCCATCAGCGAGTGCCAACTTCGGCTGGGTAATTGAATTTGTTATGTAATGGTTTAAATGTTTAGATAATTGCTGTTACATTTTATATTAATCCTTTTGTTGTTATTCACAGGAATACCTTACACAATATCAGCATGGTGAATTTAGAGGAGAGTTTAGAGGTAAGTTTGTAAAGTACATAATTATGTATGTTATAAAAATAAAAAATAAATTCCGAAGTAAAGAGAAAAAAACCCCACTGAAATAACAGTAATGAACAGAACATTTTGATATATGGTCAGGATATTAAACTGTTACAGTCCCAAAATCTTATTGAAGTTTTCAAATATAAGATAAATGCAGTGAAATAGAAACCTGTCAATATAAGTGGAGGTTTTCACTAGCGTGAGGACTTAGTGTTCAGACAGATATGACAAGAAAATACCTATTTTTGTTTTTACAGAGAATCGAGTGGCTGCCTAGACCATTTGACATGGATGTCTGTAAAAAGAAACAAAAATCTGAGGTAAGTCAATTGTTGCTTTCTTTTCTTTCATGTCTGGGGCGCTGCAGCCAGAGTGTGATTCCCACACAACTGGCACATGTTAGGAAGATAGTGCCATATCTATGCCAGAAAGTGACATAGGGAAACAGCAGGTTATTGTTTGGGTTAGGTCACTAGGTGCATTCTGTGATAACTGTCCCGGATTTGACGCAGTTTGTGTTTGTGCCATATTTTCACGTTCCTTCGGTCTGAGAGCTTGTATGATTCATGGACATATATACCCTCCCACATGACGCTAACCTCATCCCCTCCTCACCGTCATATGTAGGTACCCAAAACAGTTCAAGTGAGAGTTTTGTGGATGAGGGATCGTGACTAGTCAGACAGTGACTGCTGGTACACCTCTGAAGGTTGTACAGGGTAGCAGGTCTGTCACGCTGACCCATAAATACTAGGTCACAAGACTTGGCATTTCCTACTGCTGGGTATCTCGTTACCTGTACAGGTGAGCATTGATCACTCCTGTCTGGATTAATGACCACGAGACATGCACCCTGATTACAACGATCCTGAACGCAGGCCGATTGTTTTACTGTGGCTGGTTTTATATTGTAACCAGACACTTATGACAAGCACCTGTGCCGAGACCTGGCTTTTGTACGTCCAGGTGACAGGGATTTGGCCCAGGTACCAAACCTAACCGCTAATTGTCTTTTCTGTAACTCGATCTCTGCTAATTCCATAGCACCATCACCCATAATTAGAGGAAATCTCAACTCCAGACGAACTAACAAAACATATTGTCAGCTTTAACGAGACTTGGAAACATTAATTTCTCATTTTCATCATCATTATGGCATACAGATATTTGACATATTTGAGTCAATCCTACCTGAATGAGTCTACAGAAAAAGCCAGTACTGTTTGGCTGTATTGGAGGACGTGATGTACTAGCCGCGAGGTCGATGGCCCTCGATAACTCGGCTGAGTAGAGATGTACGAGAGGCTTGGCACCATCTTTGTTGGTTTAGTAGAAGAGGTGTTGATGCTGTCTGGCTGGCAAATGGTCAGCTGACAAACAATTGACCACAAACAACCAATTGCCAATAAACCAATTCATTATTAAAGTCTTGGCTAATTGTCAGCAGGTGAAACGAGCCATAAGATCAATCAGATTGTTAATACAACACACATACCGGAGGCCATTTATTTACAGAGTTCATTGGTGAGCAAACTCATCATTGACCAGCTTTGATAATCAAACCTTGCGATACTAGTATCCAGAGCTCGGTCTGAAGGAATTGCAGCCATTTTCAATATAAAAAGGTCGGACGTGCAAACCAATTTCCGTATTGACTGAAGCAGACCTGCTGATGTAGAAAACATCATCAAAGTAATATCTGGTAGTAAGGACAAGCCCGTCGTGATGATCAGCAGTAATAGAGTGTTCTCAGGATAGGCCCCACTTTATTATCAAACCCACTGCAAATGGAACAACTGAAAGTGATGGTAGGCTAATTTTCTGTCGCTAGTTGACAAAATTGGTATTTCAATTCTTCCTGGCGCAAACGTTCGGTTTGCATTAATGTACAGTTTGGCTCAATTTAAACATGGAAATGATGCTGCTGGTGCCGAGAAACAGCACATGGTATTGACCCGCTCAACTCAGCAGTAGTAATGGCGAAATTCCTTGGCTGTTTTATTAACACAGCATCAATGGGACACGGTCCTTTGACCAGTAACGTGTATCAGGGGCCCCGTGTTATATTGCTTTGGCTGCACAATACGACCTTAGTTACTGGTTTATTGAGTACAGGTGAAAACCCAATTAGAATGAGAAAGGAACCTGTTGGTATAAACGTGTTACGAGTCATGAATTTGTGTGAATGTAAGGGTTTTCTAGACGTTCCTGTGTTGATGATGGTAATCTTCAATTAGAGCATCTCATTGTAGTTGTGAAGCAGAACCCGTGACTCGATCAAAAACATCGTAATGAGCGCAATATCCCGGTAATCACTTTGTACATATACACTTCAAAAGGCGCTACACAAGCTCCTGTTTCAGAGTGTGCCATTAAACAGTCAGAAATAAAAGCTGGCCATTGTACCAGGTATGTTGCTCTTCCTGTGCTGCTTATATACAGCTGCCGAGTCACAGAGAAACAGCAAAAAATCAGTCTGGTAATGACGGGGTTTACCGCTAAATAGTCACGTCCATTGTTGGTGGGACAATGACCTTGAGTAATTGATCTAGACCTTACAATAGACAACATGTACTGGATGGTTCAGTCTGATCACAGTATATTTGATATTTTCAAATGAAAATAAAAAATCATTGTTAAATATAACAGTGCCTGATAAGTTATATAATTCGTAAATCGTACAGAAATAGCTAATCTGGGGATCTATAAAGATATTTAGCGAGTAAACTAAATCAAAAAAATAATTTGAGGTAAACACCACCTGAATAACTAGGACATTGATTTGATGATAATACGAAGGTGAGACTAATCAGGGTGGTCCGTTTGTTAGGTACAAAGCTCGACCCTGTAACTGTACTTTTATCTGGACAATCACACAGAACACAGCCCTTGTTGTCGTGTGCTCGCGTCATTCTATTCAAATATACACCACACATTACAAAATCACCTTATGTTTTAATGCAGTTTGCCGAAAAATTTATCTGAGGTGGGGCTTGAATAGCTGGCTTCACAATTTGAATTTAACTCTTTTTTTTCATTAATATATATACCAGTTTCGAAAATGACATTAAAAAACAGTTCAAAACACGTACAAAATGGACTTTGTTGAGTAACACGGCACAGATCTTGTCTGTGTTTATGTTTATGCTTGCTATCAGTACAACTGTCGAAGTTCAATCAGAAACTGACAGACATCTTTAAAAAAGATCATTCAAGTGGCAGAAGACTGAAGTTATCAGTCTTGTTAGGGTTTACTTAGTAGTTGTTATCAGATAGTGGTCTTATCTGAAGATTTTAATGAGGGCTCCAGATTCAGCAGACCCACTTGTGTGTGTGTTAGGCTCACAAACAGGGGAGACAACTAGTGTGTGTCAGCCTACACAAACAGGGGAGATAACTAGTGTGTGTCAGGCTACACAAACAGGGGAGATAACTAGTGGTGTCAGGGAGGAATTAATGGTAGGATTCAATCTGAATTTTGCACAATTGAACACCAAAAGCATCAGAAAGAAAATATGAACATTGCAATGCATGCATAGAAAAAATAGGAGGAGAATATACGTGGTGGTTGGGTTAAAGGATTATTTTTGTCAAATAAAAAGGACAGAATTATTGAAGTTATTTGTTAATATAGAAGGGGAGTATAACACCAGCAGTGTGACAGGACTGGTTAATGGTACTGATCTGGTGATTATGTTACTACCCTAATATCCCTGCTCTTATGTTCAATCACGTACCAGGGTTAACCATCTCCGGCCAACCCACATTTTCTAGAGCACTCTTGCTACAAATGGCTGTTGTGCATGCTCTTCCATAGTGCCTCTAAATTTCCCCGCCCTTTCATTGCATGTCTGACATGTAGAACAGTTGTGTTTTTGTAGACTTGGAATTTTATTTACTAGTTTTATATGAAGTGTCAGTTTCTGACAGGCCAGACTTCACCCCATTTAATGTAATTTTTATGCAGCGGATAATTAAACAATATTTTCAAACCATGCAAACAAAACACTTTTGATTTGAGATTTGATACATAGGTCTGCTGCCTGATATTTCTGAAGTCTTTTTGTGAATCAGTTTTTCTTGTGTATAAACAATGTATTTATTGCAGTTACAAATTTCAGGTGTGATATTATGATTTAAAACAGCCACGATGCTGGCTATGCATGTTTTTCAAAAAGTACGCTTTACTTCTTGGACCATGTCCTAAGGTTCCGCCTGTTTGATCACGATTTGGTCTCTGGCAGGAGTTGTAGTTCGATCCCCTCCCCCTTCTCCCTTTATCAAATCTAGTTTTCAAGCTCACTCCCCTAATCATCTACCCCTCAGAACAGAGACCAGACCGGGGAAATGTATACATTAACTGTCGGAGAAACAATGGCTTGATGTAGTTACACAGGGCTGTGACGTCTGCCAGGTCTATTGTTTCAGAGGCCTGGTATCTATCTGGGCTTTTTTATGGCCTGTCAGAGTCGGCTCATGTGTGTAACTCAGAAAATACACCAATCTCAGCTTCATAAACCAAAGCAGTAGCTAGTCTGTGCTGCCTGTTCTAGTCCATCAGAGTTAGACCGGAATGTCAAGTCATGTTAAACAGTAGGGCTATCTATAAATCTTTAAAATGTATAGTAACATTTTATATATTGGTTTATAATTGACGATAGAAACTTGTGCTGAGTTTACAAAGTCAGGTACTAAATGAATGTGGCGACTGGTTGAGTACTATGTGCGGTAATATGACGGTGGGAATACGAGTCTTTGTCAACCATAGATAGACCTGACAAGGTTGAAAAATTACCCCTTTTTAATGGGCCCTACAGAGACACATTATATCTCTCATAATTGTTGAGCCGGTGAGGTATGAATCCTAAAATATCGCGGAAATTTATGTGTTTTATTGTGTTTCTAGAGCATTCATAGTGTGTCACCGAACACACGCTGTGAAAAAAACACGATAAACAAAATAATCGGAGCATTCAAAAGATTCAGATTCTGATAGGAGACACTTAATATGTATCCCTAAAATGTTTTACATGGAAGAAATTATGGAGAGTAGGGGAAATCATTTATGACACCATTAGTATTTTAGGCTGGAATATTGTCTGCTCTGTAGAACACACATCGGCCCTGATGTGGAGTCCTAACCTACAGCAAATTAAGGCTACTTTTATACAATTACCAGACTGTGTGAGTTGTTGGAGAAGACAGTTAGGATACCTGAGTATGGGGGTCTTTCACCAGGTCTGGCTGACTTTTGGCAGATGTAACTGTTTACACGCACCCGCATGACAGTGCCTGTCTCTGTAGTAATATTGGTATCCTCCCCAACCTTGAAATATCACCAGGCTCGCCAAACAGTTTTATCAACAAAAAGGCACCAGCTATTTCTGTGGGTATCTCCTTACATAAACACTATCAACAGTTTGTGTAACTGACTACAATGGATTGAGTGTGAGTGGTGCACTGGTTCCCATCCTACTACTGGATACACAAACCTGTGCACATTCTCCCTACTTCTCTGTAACTCATAATATAAGATCACATTTAAAGATATGATATTATCTGTGGAGTCAATTTCTAGATTACTGGGTTAAATTTCTGCCTGATTTTGCCCCAGCTGTTGTGTGAAGAAGTCGTTGTACCACCTATACACCAGCTGTTGACCGTGTTACTGTACATGAATCAGAGATGAACTAACTCTTTGTGTTTAAATGACAATAGAATATAAGACATTTATTTACTGAGTATATCCTTTGTTTTTTCAGGAGGAATGCCAGAATTTTATCCAAAGCCTCGGAAAAAAGGAATCGGGAGATCTGCTGGTGTGTGGAACGAACGCCTATAAACCAAAGTGCCGAAGCTACAGAAAGAACTCTGTAAGTTTTCTCTCCTCAGGAATCTAAAGGGAAAACAACACAAGTAAACCTAACAGTCCCTGACTTGCTAAGTAAACTGGATAATCTTCCCTGTGTCTTCTGTGCAGGAAGATAAGCTTGAAGGCCTATACTGCTTCCTTTCGGGGTAATTCCTTTAGTAGGATGCTGGACAAGTTATCAGTTAGTAGGTGATTTGGTGGTGTTAGACCAGTCATAGAGATGTGAGGAATTAGTACTGATTCATTGGCTTACAGCCACCTCAGCAGACTGGGGGATATATAGACCACTGACCTGATTACCTCTGGCTACAGCCATCATGGTATTACAGGGCAGTCATTAGCTAATCTAATCACTGGCAGGGCAGAACATTAGCCAACGGTCAGCTCATTTGTAAGGTTGTTTATTGATGTAAGTTCCTCAGAAATTAATTGTTTACCTGAAGGGAATCAGATATTGTGTAGTGTTTCAATTACTGATGGGTTAGTGTGTATTGGAGTAGATACTTAACATCTGTCATTATACAGTTAAATCATAACACTCTTCAGTCATTGAATCAATAATAACGGCTGGAGAAAGGACAGAAATTATACCTGTTGTAATCAGTGGAGGAGGGTACGAGGGAGGCAGGGATCAGCGGAGAGGTAGGAGGGGGATGGGTTAGTGTATTAGGGATAGGTTAGGTATGGTAGCCGCTGGTTATAACAATTAGGATATATACCACTATCTGGTGAGATGTATGTTTACCAGTGTGGCTTTTTGTTACCTGTGTACTTATACATGTACAGACCCTACATTGCCTATATGTACGTACCTACCTGGCCCCAGGAGATTACAAATCTACATGCACATCTACAGGTGCTGTCATAAAGCGGACAATCTACAGTAAATATTGTACTATCAGGGATCATGTGTGAACTCCTGTGGCAGGTTTATTTACTGGCCACGAGGCCTGGAGAAGTTTTATGGTGGGGTAATGAAAAATAAATGCTGTTTAAACAGATAAGAAAATTAGCACACTGATATTGGTTACAACCAAAATGAGGTTTTCAAGACAATCCAATGAGTTATGGGTTTTAATTAATATTGAAGAGCGGATTCCTTTACATGGAGAATCCTCCGTTTGTATGGGAGATTGTTTAACATGGTAGTGTTGGTACAATAATGATGCCATAGAACTACAGGGTGAGGGAACTAACATTATCCTCACTGTGGAAGACGCACTAGCTACAGGAAGAAATTAATAATTTGGAGGGCTTCCTACAAAAAACATTAATGAACCATGACAATACTGTATTCTAAATGATAGAGCTAGGATAGTAGTCATTGTTATAGAAAATTAGGGGCAAATTGCTGTTTGAAAAGGAAAAGATTAGCGGAGCATTAATGGGAGGTTGGGATGATTTTCCAGTCTGACAGATTCAATTTGGAGCGTAGACATATGTATTATGAATGAAGCCCAATGCTTGTGTAAGAGTACCACCGCTGAAAGGATCCATATCTGCAATCTACCAACCACGACTTGTTGTTCCAGTCTCAATTTACTCTATGACGTTCAAGATAATGCTCCGTCTAATTAGATTACAAATTGTTTTTCAAAAGACGTAAAAAGGTGGAAAAATTATGTTTTATAATCAGTATGATTTTTAAAAGGTTGAAAAAATTGGTCTATATTTAGATAATTCGTGTTTCTTTTTATATAACAGGAGTTCTGACGTAAGAAAATATGACTTTTTTCCCTTGTGTTTCATGGCAATAGGTTTTAGATAGCCCCACACTCTACCAACAGGCCAGCTCTATCACAGACAGACAGATTGTAGGAGAGACAGACACTATAGTGTACCTAGTCCTCCCCTGTGGCCAAATTTATTAGTAATGGGCAAGGTACTGGTCTTGATGATTGATCCCTCCACTGGTGTTACCTCCCTGTCATCCCACTCTCCCCCTCCCATTATCAGTAGACAGACCTTCTTGGCAAATTGTCAGTATATAAGCCTAGGATAAATAATTTCTCTTGTTCTGTTCTGGTTGTGTTGGAGTGAATGAAAACAGATTATTGTACCAGGCGTGTGGTTTACTGGGATAACTGTAATCCTACCTAATCCCTCAGACCTCTCACGGTTAGGTCTTATACACTTCCAATATTGTTATAGATGAAATAAAGCTTAGAGGTCAAACAAATATCCATCTAATAACTACACTGGACTTCACAGTAGATACCAATAAACACTAACTCATTGTTTTAGGGGAAAACAAGTTTGAAGTAAATAGATAGGAAAATAAAAGAACCAGAAATTTTGTTGTTTGCTTTATATTGTAAAGATAGGGGTTTATGCAGTTTTCTTTTATCTTACCTGCCAAAACAAAATCACTAGTCAAGCTATTAGGTATACATATTTCTTTTTTTTGCGTTGATACACTCTTAGATCCTCAATGAATGAAGCAAAATGTTGAAACAAAGTAAGCAATTTCTTTGATGTTTTCTATTACCACCCAAGGGAATACCTTCTGTGGTCCTCATTATTTACAGTTTCTGATGACCACTTTATTTCGTGGAGTTGAGTGTTAATATGTTTTAAAACTTTTTGTTTCAGGATTCCATTGGGTATACCCAGATAGATGAGACGAGTGGTATTGGTAAATGTCCTTACAACCCCAACCATAACAGTTCATTTGTTTACTCTGGTGAGTAATCTTATAACACATATCATTATCTCTTATTGTGACATTAAGCATTTTACCAACCCATAAATTACAGTTGTGTCACTTCAATTTAGAAATGGAAAGTAATAGAATCCTACAAGATAAATATGGATTAAGATATATTACTTCAAGCATCTGATGGATTCGGATTACAGAAATATTGGCCAAAGGTTGAAAGTTGCCGCCTGCCATTGTGAAATTGTAAGGAACATGTCATGGATATAAAAGATCTCCAAAGTGATGTGGAATTAGATAATACCAGGTTTTATTGGTGAGGGTTTGGTTACCATGGATACATTACAGGTCACCGTTGGTTACTGGGTCTGTAGGGGACCACACAGGAGCTGCCACATCTGTCAGTGGCTGCACTTACGATCACTTACATGTGTACTTCAACAAATTCTACAAAAGTATTTCAGAGTTTAGTTTGTTCCTTTGGGGGGGGGGGGGGGTGATTGAAAGAGGGGTTAGAAGCTTAATAAAAAATCACTTCAATTTCGTTCAGCTGTAGCTGGCCGACACTAATGCACCAGTTATGCAGCAGGAAAGCTATTGCATTTGTAAAGATTTAAGTGATTACATTTCAGAATGGAAGTTTGTTTTGTTTCCATTTTCCATAATTCTTTCTGAAATGAGAACCAAGTGCTGTTAAAACAACCCTTCATGCATGTTATGTATCCACAGTTAAATGTGTCAGAAATTGTCAGGTGCTTCCCTATTTAATTTTACTTGTTTTAATCAACAGATGGAAGATTGTTTGGAGCAACTGTGACTGACATCGCTGAACAAAACCCTCTCATTCTGAACGGACAGAGAATTAAGACTCGATCACACGACTCCAGATGGCTTAATGGTAAATTTATTTTATAAACCACCTCCTGCAACATCTTGCTAAACTCATTTGTGAGGAAACTTTGCAGTTACAAATTGAATTGGTCTCCTTTCCTAATTGAATTTTGCACCTTTTTGAAAATGCAACTACATTCTCCATTTTCCTTTATTTTGCAGACCCCAACTTTGTTGCTTCATTTGATATCGAAGACAAGATCTATTTCTTTTTTCGGGAGACGGCAGTGGAAAACATCAATTGTGGCAAGGTAATGATAAACCCTAGATATGGGGTAGGACGTAATCATAACAGGGGGGCAGACGTAGGTTGGCCATGTTTAATTTCAAAGGAGGCATGGGTGAAATGTTTAAAATACACCTAGGTCCTCCGAATCAGGAAGATCAAATTCAGGTAAGGAAGAATTCTATTGTACGAAGTTTGAGAGGTGTGAACTAAAACGTTATCGTGTGTACTGGTGCATTGTGGGTAAAGGTCCGCAGACGACCCTACAACAGGGACACAATGCTTATGTATCTGTGGAATTTCCTGTCTGCCAATATCTCCATTACAAGGTTCGGATCAAATGGCTGAGAGAAATATTTAAAAGATTCCAGGACTTCTATTTTCACACATGAATTACATGTTTTTTTTAACTTGTGTCATTTTTTAATGTCAGCAATTTATATAAGGTAAATTCACAAATGTTAAATCTGCGGAAAATAAATGTCTAGTCTTCCTAATTTTGTTTGAAAAATTTTGCCAAATTCTTCACCTATTACTGGTATAATGAAACGAGAGAGATTGGTTGATGACCATTCATGATATCATCAGTTTTATAAAATCAGAAGAGAAAATATATATTATGTACTAACACAACAATGTGGTGCTTGCAGGTGACATAAGATTGTACAGTCATGGCTGCTTACTTTGTTAACTCGTTAGTCAGGGTATCACCATTTTTGTGGGGTAGACCTGGCAACCCTGTCTGACAATCAGCTAATTACATGTGTACTATAGATAGTGCACTTGTACCTAAAATAACTTTGTATCTGTGGAGGTGATTTCCTGATGTAGCTTTGTGATACCCACACTATTATGTAATTCCCTCCTCCAACCTAAGTAGAATCTGTAAATGGTAATTAGGTACGGTAACTTATCATCACAGTGTTTTCATCGCGATGTCGTCTTTAATATAAAGATTCTCATACCTAACAGAAAGGATGTCTTTTTTGTCATGACATTATTGTTGTGTAAACAATATCGGAAACTGTACTATAGGTCCACAGACTGTGGCCTCCAGTGTTGTGCATTCATACACAGATGAATTACGAAAACCTAAGTCTACACACTGTGGCCTCAGGTGTTATGCATTCACACACAGATGATTAAAGAAACCTATCTCATCTCCAGGAATTTACACCTGCCACAAAAGATGACAAAAGATTGGAGCTGAAAGCACCTGACTGATAACATAGAAAACAGTTATATTTTCTGTGTAAACATAGGAATTGAAGTTACACACAGATAATGGTTTCCCTGGAGATGTAAATAATGACAAATCCACGGGAGATAGCTAAATACAGGGAAGGTAGAGCAGAGATATAATTATTAACATAAATATTACTAAAAAGAAGTAATACAAACACACTATTGGTTGTCTAATGACTAGCTAGCCCTCTAAGTAGTACGGGACAGGCACTGTGTAAATACCAGTTATTACTCTGTAATACTGCGCTCCGTACTAATCAAAACGGAAATATTTTTGTGGAATGAATTATCACAGATCAAGCAAAGTTATGTGTTGAGGGTAAGACATGTGGAAAACGTTACGGTTCGTTCTTAGTGTCGGTTCGTTCTTAGTGTCGTAACCCCAGACACCACCACTCATTACAGGGTGTAGCACCCTACTCCAATAGATCATGGCATACAATTACACTCCATACACACGCCCGGCTGTGACTGTACATTACTGTATACATGTCCTAGAGTCCTTAACCGGTACCTAGTGTACACATCTAATCGTCACACCTTCTATTTCAGGCTGTATTTTCACGGATTGCACGAGTGTGTAAGAACGACAAGGGAGGTAACATGTTGCTGGAGAATACATGGACATCCTTCTTCAAAGCACGCCTCAATTGCTCCATCCCGGGAGAATTCCCTTTCTACTTCAACGAAATTCGTAAGTGTAGAATTTTTACTGAAATAATTTAATCAATCAGTGCAAGCTGAGAAAATGTGTTAATTCAATTTAAAAGATTGCTTTCAGAACCTTAGTTCAAGAAACAATGAGGCTTACAAATTCCTTTATCTCGTTTTAGAATCAACATCCAACTTTTTCCAAGGAAACTACAGATCTACTCAGTTAAGCAAGGACAGGCAGCAGATGTTTTATGCTGTGTTTAACACCCCTGAAAACAGTATTCGTGGATCAGCTGTGTGCGCCTTTAGATACGAAGACATTGTCCAAGTTTTCAAGGGAAAATTCAAAGGTCAAGAAAATTTTGGACATGAATGGTTACCTGTTCCCGATGAAGACACCCCCAAACCCCATCCAGTATCCTGCCCAGAAAACAGTCAAGATATTGGAGACGATACCATGAACTTCGTCAAATCTCACTCTTTGATGGACAGCGCTGTTCCTTCATTTGGAGGTGCCCCCCTGTTGATGAAGCTCAGTCTGAAGTAAGATTTCAGCAGCTCGTACATATTTTTATTTGAAATGTCATTACATTGGTATTCACCTCACACACACTCAAGATTGAATTTAGCTTAATGCCCGACTCCCAGGTCAGACCTCCACACAGCCAAGAGCAATCCAACACTCTAATGTCTCCTTATCCCTTCTAATTCTCCGCACTTTCAATTCGCCATGAGGAATGGTTGTTTTTTGTACACTTCTCACATGCCTTGAAGTTACCATACATCTCAAAATTGCTTCGCTTTGTTGCCGTTTATTTATTTATGGTTGTTGAGAGAGCCGGTGTGTTGAGCCGAGAGTGTTTGACATTTATTCATTGATCTGCTAGCGGAGAAATCTCGGGATTATTCCAGTTGTTGAGAGTTACGTAAATGGAATTTTCCTCTATTTAATGAAATCATTATAGCATGCCATACTGCAGATTACGGATTACACAAGTCTAATATTGCCGTTTTCTCTTTTTTCCAGGTCTAGATTCACTAAAATCGCCATTGATTGGCAGGTCCATGCTGCAGATAACCGATACTACGACATCATGTTTGTGGGCACAGGTAAATACACAGTGTTAAAACAAAATATAGTGATAGAAAGGGAGAAATACATTGTTAAAACAAAATAATGTGATAGAAAGGGAGAAATACATTGTTAAAACAAAATAATGTGATAGAAAGGGAGAAAGACAGTGTTAAAACAAAATCTGGTAATAGAAAGGAAGAAATACAAAAACGACAAAAAATGAAGTAGTCATGACGTGGTCAATTTGAAATTAAGAGGGTCTGTTAGAAAATGTTGATCTTCAATGGTGGAATGATGGTTATATTGTCTGGAAATCTTCCATTAATGCTCTAGACAACAAGTTACGTATACATTAGTTGCACATCGTCGATAGACTCTTTGTGGTTGAAGGTACAGTAATGGCTACAACTTGTCTGTATCTCTACTCACAAATACTGAATAAATATCATTGGCAAAATCGTTTGAAACGGTTTCACTGGTATCATCCCCTGTAAAAGATAATTGTCTTTCTGTGTTATACTTTTCAAAAACATGTAAATCTCTAGTAATGTCGCCTTGTTGGTTTAGCACAAGGTAGTGGTGATTTTGTCTTCACATTACAAGTAAGTCACAGAAAATACTGAAAATAAGCCTGACCTGTTTGTATTTTATCCTTCAGATGATGGTCGGGTGTTGAAGGCTATAAACAAAGGAACCGGTAAAGATATTGAATCTGTGATTCTGGAGGATATTCAGGTATTCGAGGATAAACAACCTGTCACAGACATGAAGATCTTCCACGATAAACAGCATGGATTTGACAAGCTGATTGTCATGTCGAGAGAGAATATTATGTCCATCCCCCTTCATCGCTGTGAGCGCGCTCTAACCTGCAGGTAAGATATATCCTGAGAATTTAATAACACAATTTTCAAGGAAAATTGGTTCAGTGCAGAATTTATCAGTCATAGAATTTTATTTTGTGCTTAAACAATCAGGTTTTGAAAATGATTCACACCCAAAAATAAAAAAAGACTTCCATGAAAATTTCTCATTTTCGTGAGAAATTTGCTTTCTCATTCAAACATTTTAGAAATGTTAGAAGGAAAAAAGGTTTTGAACTTCACTCTTTATTACATAGGTGAGATTTATGTTCCTACCTGTGTTATATATGATGAAAATCTTGGCCTGTAATTGAAACTATATATAGCGATATTGACCCGTGATTAAGTAAATATATGACTGGTAAGGTTTGTGTATTTCGCCCCCATTATATCGCCCTCATCACTCGCACAATGGCCATGGATCGTCTCTGTAAGGTGATCAACACTTGGCAGCTTATCTAGCGGGTATCCCTAACCTAACTTTCCACTTCACCGAACTTCTTTAGAAATAGCTCCTCACACACGGTGACAAAGCAGAATGTACGCTATACAATTTACATTTGAAGAGCCAATAGACTGCTCCAATAACGACGGAGATAGGGACCTAGCGTAGAACTTTACAGTTGTGGGGTCGCCAATAAGTCCTACTGGAGCCAGTCTACCCTTGATTAACTCACAGATTTCAAATATAGCCACGAAAGAAGATTAAAGGATAAGAAATTAACTAAAAATAGAAAAGGTTTATTAAAAATAGTTGAAATTAAACGATTATTTCTGACTCTTTAATGCACCAAATCTCATAGTGACCGACAAGTAGGTCACAATAGATATAGGTTTTATATTAAAGTATCGGATATGTTAACAGTCATGAGAAAATAGTTTGTATAAATGTGTAATTTTATATAAAATAAATTGTTTTCAGTGAGTGTGTGGCCCTGCAGGATCCCTACTGCTCGTTTGTGGACACCACATGTGCTGCCTCAGACAGAGGGTAAGTATTACCACCAACACAAACGTAGCTCCTACAAATATTTATAATGAATACATCGATATACAAAATGGGACAGTGTTCAAATTTTTTTTACTGTTAATCCACACTCTTTACTTAGATAAAGAATGACATTTAGTCCGAGAAACAAGAAAGTGCATGTCAATATTTCAACAAGCTCTATTGGTGATAACCACTGATTTAATGAAATCTATTATGCTCTGAATACAACAAGGAAATGATTTAATTTTAATTAAAAATGTTTGTCTTTTTTTCTTCTTCACAGATTACAAAGTATTCTTGATGGCAAATTACCAGCGTGCGGAACTCCATTAGGTAGGAATACTTTACACGCTTACCTCACACCTTATATAGATATACACTCAATGTTGTATACTCTTATTTTTGTTGGTTATTTCTCTGTCCTCTTTATTTTAACTTGCATGGAAAAAGTTTTCTTTTTAATATTATTGTTTCACCCTGAGTTCACCAAAGCTCCCTATTTTTAATTTACGCCTGTAATTAAGATTGGTTAAAGGGACATTTTATATTTCTATATTTCACATCTCACAGAGACACCCAATAGCCATTCATAGGATATATATATGTACGTGTGCACAGTTGTTGATATTGTTGGTAATTTCTATAGAAACAACAACAAAGACAGTGACACCCGTACCTACACCTGTTGTTGCCATGCCAACAGCCAGCCCACAATGCAACTGTTCCTGTGGAGCTCCTAGCAACAACATTCCCAACGCTCAATCGCATAATAACCTTGGTTAGTGGAGGCACTGCAATCTCAGCAAACTCTTCAAAGATTTTTGCTTAATTTCCAGAACATACACAAGCAAATTTAATGAATTTATTTTTTCACATTGTTTGTTATCTTTATTATCATAATTTTGAAAGAAGAAAAAAAAAGAGAAAACATTTTTTCTTATAATTCATTTCTTCATTAGAAATCGATAATGATGATTGGATCAGCTTTTTTTATTTCATTTATTTAAAGTCTCAGAATTTAAGGGTTTATTCGATCGACTTTTGTTTTATGGGCTGTAATTTTTCAAATCACAGGAGTAACAGACAATACAGTCACTAATATGCCACAAGATGGCATGACAGTGAAACCTGATGAGAAGGTGTTTGCATCCAACCAGATGGAGGAAAGCTCTGTTGGTAAGGCAGTGAAAACCTGTCGTGTATATCACAATGGCTAATACTGTGTGCAACACGGCCTCGTAGCTTCCTCCTCGGTGACAGTCCATTATAATCGGCACTGGTCTCGTCATATATATACTAAACACCACTAATACCTTGTCCTGCATCACTAATAACTTGCCTTGCGACACTAATACCCTGCCCTGCGTTTCTAATTACTGATACCTCGCCCTGTGCCACTAATACCATGCCCTTCATTATATATATATCATGCCCTGCATTGCTGATAGCCTGCCCTGCATTTCTAATACCTGTTTTCCCTATGTAGTCTGCCTCTGTAATACCTTGCCGTATGTATGTTGCCCTATAACCTTTCATATTGCCTCATTACTCCACGTAAGATGTACAGTATTGATTAACACTGCTTCATCAGTGATATCTATTTTTATAGCCTTTTATCATTCAACACTAAGGAATATGTTTCTACTGAAGCATCGTCCTGCTACCTACAATTGCCAGTGTTTTGTGTCTACCCTGTACGTCCCTAATGAAGCATCATCCTGCTACCTACAATTACCAGTGTTTGTCACTACCCTGTACCTCCCTAATGGAGCACCTTAGTTTGACGGCTCCATCATAATATTTGTGCCTTGTCATCGCTGCAGTCATCTGTTATATTACTCTCTTACAACCTCTGATCTCCTATAAACCTATCATTTCTACTCCATTTTAATTTTTCTCCGTCACTTTTGTTTTACGACCTGTTGGTTTTCATCTCTCATCAGATGACAATACTGTGTTAATGTTGTAACAGCTCCCGCCTTGGTGATCCTATTCCACTGTGTGTAAGACGTCTGTAATGTTTGATGGGTTTATGGCCCTCGTCACAACTTACTCTGCATCTTGTGTTGTATATAAAGACATATCAATCACTTGCCCTGAATTATTCATGCCCTGCCTAGCCTTGTGTCGCCTTAAACATCAACTAGCCGTATGATCCCAACAGGATCATGTAATATATGCTCAGCTTTATGGCTTTTGTTTCTTGTATGGCTTGCTAATTCAATTACATTTTCGATTAATTATTTATTTTTCAGTTAATTATGTCACATCTTTCTGCTGTTTTCTCTGTATTATTTCTCTTGTTTTAGTTAGATGCTTGCTCCTCTTAAAGTTTTATTTCTCTTGTTTTAGTTAGATGCTTGCTCCTCTTTAAGTTTTATTTCTCTTGTTTTAGTTAGATGCCTGCTCCTCTTTAAATTTTATTTCTCTTGTTTTAGTATATGCTTGCTCCTCTTTAAGTTTTATCTGTATTTTACATTATTTTTTTTCACTTGGTTTTAGTTATTATTGAAATGTTTAGTTTTATGGTTCTGTAGTTGTTGTAAACATGTAGTAATACCTCCAGAGCCATTGTGAACATCATGGTTTCACTGCCTAAAAGAACTAAAATAATGATAGCAAAGTGTACACTGTGGTACATTGCTTGCAATAGACCTGGTATCAGGAGATATCAAAGTAGTCATTTATACTTACCTAATTAATGTCAGCATGTGACTTAATGGTTGGTAGGCAGCATGGGGATTGACTGGAGGTTGGGAAGGTCGTGTGAAGGTCGGGTATATATAGACCCCTTATAGAAGGAGATAAGGGCATGAAATAGCTAGTGGATGACAGTGCCTCCCATGTATATATAAAAGCATGTTGTTATGGTTACAGTTGTATTCCTTGACATATGTTGTTTATTGAGTAGTTCAAAATAAAGGTGATATTTTAGGTTAAAGTGAAATCTGATGTTGTCAAAATTATTCAAATGATGTTGCTATTTATATATTTGTATATTGTTTAGTGTATGAATTTAATGTTGTCCTTTATTTTGCAGTTGTTGGAGAGAGACTGGAGCAAGCAGAACCATCATCTCTAAGTGTTGCGGAAACAGCGATAGCCATTGTGGTTGCCATAGTGATATCCTCCATATTAAGTTTTGTGGCGGGCTACAAAGTACGGTCCTGTACTCACACCAGTGACGATAATGATGATGCATTCCTCACAGAAAAACAAGACATTTACGGTTCTTTACATAAAAATCACCAACGGACATTGTCACAGGACTCAAATAAAGAGCCAAGATATGTAAATCATTCTGATATAAATAATTCAAATAAACAATTAAATTTAGTCGTAAATTTACCGAAAGGATCAAATTTACCAAATGGCAATGCACCAGCTAAACCATTTTCAAACGCAAATGTTCCGGTCTCAACAGATAATAAGACCTATGTGTAGTGTGTGCGCGATCTTCAGTGACTGTGTTCTGTTAAAAAAACGCACAACTTAAGTGCTGTGATAGACTCTTGGTTGACAAAGGTTAAGGCCAGTGTTACCATAGAAACTATGGTTTGGGCTCTCCGAGCTAGCGCGTCCGCAGTTCAGCCTATACGTTGTCCGGATTGCGACTTCCAAGTTTGTTGGTTTCACAGAGGGTGACATTATTTTCATCTGTGATGTTTAAATGTGGAAAAACAATGTTCCATTCTTACATTCCAAGATGAGGTCAGATGAAGGTACTCTCAGAAGCTGGTATTCTGGAGAAGGCCATAGGTCGCTGTGTGACCTTGACCTTGTAATGTGCATCGTCATTCCAATATGAAGGATGTTATTTGACCCTCTTCAGCGTTACCTTGTAACAAACTGCCATAGACTGTGGAGATTTAAGTGCTTATATAAACTAAAGACACATTGCACAAGAGAAGTTGATTTCTGTACATATTTGGTATTGTAGATATGTATATACACGTGTGCTTCATGGATGGACCTTCATGTACTGAAGATGACAACCCATCGATTGCAATCAAACCCCTCCGAGACCTCTAGAGTCTTGCATCTTCATAGGATCCAGAAATAGCTTCTGATTGAAGCCAAGGCATATTCATCAAAGAAAACCCCAGTAAGCTGGAGTTTTCATCTTACAGGCCTGATTATCGCTCTTCAAAGACAATGAATCATCAGTGACGAGATTACTCCAGCAGACACTGCGCGTTGATTAAAACTCAGCCTCTCAATCGTAACATCATTCGGAACAAATCGGCTTCAATTTGATGAAACATTCTTGTTTTCTAAACAACAGCATGATGGCAGCTATGTTAAAGTGATTGTTAATTGTATGCCTCATTCTGGGAAGTTCTCGCACTCGTAGTGGTGGAGGTCAAGGTCAACAACCAAGGGAGATAACCTTTGAGGATTTATTAACGTCAGACAAGGTCAATACAGAAATATGAATCAAGAGTGTTGGTCAGTAGGTGCAATGACACGAAATGGTAACTGATTAAACTCCCAAACTGATGAGTTTAGCATTACAAATGGTGGTGAAGTGACCGATCGGGGCCATCATATAGACTACTTCCAAACATCAACAAATCACACAGACCAGTGAAGAACTAGTACATGTGTTCCTGACCACTGTCTGTCCTGATAGACTGTGTTGTTACCACTATCCTGTGTACTGTTACCACTATTCTGTGTACTGTATATCATAGACTGTGTTGTTACCACTATTCTATGCATTTGCTCTGTTCAGTCACTGAATATCCTACACGGTTTTAAGTACTTAATTTTAACATAGCATAATTTTCAAATTTATTCAAATTTGTTCGACTGTTTGTGTAGGATGTTGGTGGCTGTGGGGTGCTCCGTTGTTATTTAAATGATCTCAGTGTGTATAATATTTTTAAGTCCAAAGTTCTATATAGGCCAGTGCTTCCTATACCACCTGGTTATTTCAGTCTGTCAAAGATGAAACATTTAAAACAGCAACACAGATAATTCATTGAAAGACTCGTGTTTTAATTGGTTGATTTTAAAAGTCTAGTTTGTTCTTCCTTGCTGTGCTTTTCAGATGTTGACCAATGCGGACAAAAAGAAAACTGATTTTTAGAATTGCCATATTTTCAAATTTTACCAAAAATGAACTTGTTGGGTTCAAATTTTTAAAAATGCAGTTTTCTTTGATAAGATTTTTTAAATGATACAGAACAACTGGACAACAACTATTTCTGTCTGCACATGAGCCGGGTTTGGTGTGAATTGGATGTCAAGATGATTGTGCAGACATGTATGTAATAGGTCATATAGAGTCTAAATCAATGATTCAAGTTTATTTTCCATAAAAATAGAAATTAAAAGAGTTTGGAAAAAAATTGAAATAAAGAAAAGATAAGCAGAAAATTTCAATTGAATTCAAAAGAAAATTTAAGATCAGAATGTTAACATTAAAACACTTTTTTATCCAAATTATTCTGACAATTTCATGTTGACCTGAGTAATTGTTTACTGGTATGTGCATTGAAATGTTGTCTCGGTACCGCTGCCTACTGTTGTTGTAGAGCTAGAAATAGAATTGGAATCGGCCAAAGGATTTCTGATAACACTGTATCACAGTGACCAGTACACATCTATTTGACCTAGTCGGAATTATGGTGTCTAAAAGTATAAGATATTCCTCATAGGGATTTTAAAATCAATTTTTCTAGATTATTTTTGGATACAGTACTGACTGTGGTAAAGTGTTACAGAGGTCCTGTTAGTCTGTTTTAATTACACTACACTACCATTATGGTATGTAGACTACTGTACAGTGTTAGGGGCCTTAATTAAAGGCTCACTGTCAAAGAAAAAATATTAAAAAATTAAATAAAAAAAATGTGTGTTAGTAGTTATAGTGTTGGCAGCGGTACTGACAGGGCTGATATACTTTGTGTATATAATATATATAATTTCTATGGTGCATTGTGACTCATGTCACATCGTGTATATAGTGTACATACAAATGTTTATACTGCCAAATATTGTGTAAAAAATACCAAACAAAAATATATTGTATATATAATTTAATGTATATCTTATTTACAAATAGATTCATATTTATATGGTTCAACATATATTTAAAGCTAATTTATCATTTTGTTGGTATTTATGAAAACAAATTTTGCTAAATTTTCAATTTTAATTTAAAATGAAATTAGACCGTGTTGAATCAATATAAGGTGGAGTATTTGTGAATGATGATATACATCATCTGTCAGTTATAATGTACCTGGAGGTGATACAGGTGCATGTAAAACATACAAGGTGTGAACATAATTCATTTAAATCATAAGTTAATAATATTATAGAGAAAATGATGAAACATTTTCCTTGTTTATTTTGTGTTGAATCATCTGTGGTTACTTCCCTTGTTTGTTATTTATCTCCCTTTGTTACATCACACATGATCTATGTCATATGAATGTTTGCAGGTAGAATCTGTGTCATATGTTTGTGGGTAGAGTCTGTGTTTGCATTACTACACATGGATGGAAAGTCAGGACATTACATGTACATCCTACTTACATATTCTTTCCTGATTACTAAACATTATAAACTTGACAACTCTTGGATAAAAACCAGAAATAAAACAAAAATCCATAGATCCTTTTCAGTAGACATAGAACAAGTTTCCTTGGATCCATTTCAGTAATATAAACATATATCACCTTTATGAGATTTCCCTTTATCCAATTTAAATTTTCACTGCCATTTTCTTCAAAGAAAATTTAAAAGATTGATCTCATAAATAGAAATTTTATTTTGTTAGCATTGTTTTTGTTGATGCACTGCGCCTCACGTACTTCATCATTCAAGTCCTCTACAGACACAAGCATTACAAGACATTCTATACAAATGGCCAAATATACAACTTTATATATCCCAGACTAAATACTCGATTTTAGTACTCGACTTGCGGGAAAATCTCCGTTTTTATCAGTATATCGGCTTCAGTTGTAACACACTATCATACCTTTATTGGTGCTTTTACTATTAATTATTGCTGTGTAGGTTATTGGTGAGAGTTGTGGTAAAGAGCTTTAAACTTGTATCTTCTCACTGTACTGCACCACAAATTTAAACCTATTGTGTGTGTCTAGGATTAGTCTCAGAAACTTTTTTTATCTTGCTTTTTGTGAAAATGAAATGAAAAATTTGTACGTATGTCCAGCCATATTAAGCTTAAGTTTGAAAATTATTTTGAAAATATAGTCAGCTAAATATTCGTCTTGGAAAAACTAAATGAAAAACTGAAAACTGATTAAATTTAATTGCTGAAAGACTGAACATACCAAGAATTATTCTAAGATTTGAACCTTGTATTTTTTCTCTGTCAAACATGTAGCAGTCAATGATTGTATGTGTGTGTGTGTGAGTGTGATGAACCTATTCTGTGTGAGGTCACTGACTCCTTGAACTTGCGTTCATATCCCATGGACCTAGGTTTATGGTCAAATGAGGCAGAGTTTATGATTCAATGACCTTGATCACAGTTTAGATAGATGTGGATATCATGAATGGATGAGAAGGTACAATGTTTGTATGATAGTGACCCTAAGGCCTGTGAATAGCTACATGTAATGATCATCCACAACGAACACTTTATTTTTCTACGTGTCCTGTTCTTCATTTATAAAAACTGTGTAACACCATACAACAAGTATTTCCACAGGTTTCTTGTCTTGTTATATAATTAGTATACAGTATAACTGAGATTAAGAAACTTGTATAAATACCAAGATGACAACACAGCATTTGTATTGTCCATCATCATTATTTAGCATATTGAACAAAATATATGTATATAACATTTATGAAATAAATATGACTTAAAAAGAAATAAAAATACTTAATAAAAAATATCAAAATTCAATATAAATTTCTGTCTCTGTTTTCTATTGATTTGAACACACATTTACAGAGTGGAACCAAAGTAAAACAAAGATATCTATGTGATACTCTACCAAAGAAAAGACACAGATATGTAAGAGAACCGTTGTTATATCAACGGTGGTACTCTACCAAAGAGAAGACACAGATATGTAAGAGAACCATTGTTATATCAACGGTGGTACTCTACCAAAGAGAAGACACAGATATGTAAGAGAACCATTGTTATATCTACGGTGGTACTCTACCAAAGAGAAGACACAGATATGTAAGAGAACTGTTATATCTACGGTGGTACTCTACCAAAGAGAAGACACAGATATGTAAGAGAACCATTGTTATATCAACGGTGGTACTCTACCAAAGAGAAGACACAGATATGTAAGAGAACCATTGTTATATCTACGGTGGTACTCTACCAAAGAGAAGACACAGATATGTAAGAGAACTGTTATATCTACGGTGGTACTCTACCAAAGAGAAGACACAGATATGTAAGAGAACTGTTATATCTACGGTGGTACTCTACCAAAGAGAAGACACAGATATGTAAGAGAACCGTTATATCTACGGTGGTACTCTACCAAAGAGAAGACACAGATATGTAAGAGAACTGTTATATCTACGATGGTACTCTACCAAAGAGAATACACAGATATGTAAGAGAACCGTTGTGTTAAGCCTGGTGACTTGTGAGCCAATGTAGGAACTATCATTGGAAACCTTAATGACTTACCTGGTGTGAATTATCAGGGCCAGGTATGTAGTGGGCTTCATGTCTGTCTGACGTCTGTCATCTGTTATGAAACAACTTTTAATTTAACAACGTTTTGGAGCTAGCAACCTCAGATAATGTGGACCAAAATGTAAATATTCAAATAAAAAGGATGACCCTCCATGGGTTCAAACATGCAAATTGTTTTAGATATGCTGTGTCCATTCATGTAATAATCAAAAATTAAGGGATGGACCCTCGAATGCTTGAGTGATAGGACAAAAGGGAAGATATGTTGGAAATCTGTAGTAACGGTTCTACCAGTACATAAAAAGGGCATTGTTTGAAATCTGGCTTAACGCGGCAACATAAAACCGTCGTTGAAAAAGTTCACAAGCTAATGAGTTTATGAATAGAACTATTTGTCTAACATAATTATGTTCTGGCCCAAGTTTCATGAACATCCCTTTACTTCAGGAAATTCCATAACATAAAAATATTCATAGGAAAGCACTACAGATGTTATAAAACTTCCCTTACCTCCAAATGTTCCCTTAACTTGAGCAATGCTTTCCTATGGAGATTTTGAAGTTAAGAGATTTCCTAAGTGAAGGAACGTTTATGGAACCGGAGCCTGAACGGCGATGTATAGAGACGAATGGCTGAAGCCGCCTCTCGTGAATCTTGTGGGCAATGAGTGTCTGGGACGCATTTGTATGATGCATCCGCGTAACGAAGTAAGGCACCGATACTCATTTTGTCAAAATGACCTAATTAGATAAAACTGCGTTATACATATATCAATGACGCGAACCGTAGATAATTCAATCAGTCTC
Source organism: Mimachlamys varia (assembly GCA_947623455.1). Lineage (NCBI taxonomy): Eukaryota > Metazoa > Mollusca > Bivalvia > Pectinida > Pectinidae > Mimachlamys > Mimachlamys varia. The sequence goes on from OX392535.1 coordinate 9,049,053, forward strand.
GTGCACACAGTATCTGTCTCTGGTCCATTGGTGCCGACTGCCAAACTTCAGCGAGGTCTGGTTTGAATTTTTCCAACATCATTTAAAATAAATTTTATTGTTACACAATGAAAAAAAAACCAAAAGATCACGATGAGTCAACGTTTATGTCCGACCTTTATTGTGCTGTTTTGTAGGTCACCTCTCTAAGGTTCAGAGGAAACGTCGGCCATCTATCACAAACCTCATCTATCTCAATTCAGGCTACACGGGGGAGTCCCTGGGCATCGGGATACGAGCACGACGAAGGGACAACACTAACGACAAGGAGGAGCGCCATGGCGTTGCAATTGAAAAAGGATGACATGGGGTTTCCTTTTATCGGAAATCAAATTTAAGAGATTGGGAAAATCCCTAGAATGAATGCCATGCCGTATTATGATGCAAAGGGCCCCGTATCTGTTGTAACAACCAGGCTTGGGAGTCGATGAAAATTCGGCGGCTGCCGTGTTGTTGTACCCTGGAATGGATGACCCTGGTATATGAAGGTCGTGTCGGTATAAGGCATCAGTAGATCTAGAAGTGACACTAGCAAAGGTGGCGTCGCGGTACACGTTGTACAAGAAAAACGAAAGTAGCTATCCAGAGAGCGTGGCGGTTAATGAACGCGATGAGTGCAAAAATGAACGGAGAACGCGATGTTGTGGTATGTTGACATGATGTGGGCGTTATTGTTCAGGAGAGCGTTACAATATATATTAACGCGATGGAGGCATTAATGTTACAAGGTACAATAATTTTTATTTAAAGTTGCATATTTAAAACAATAAACATTAGCACTGTTGTGTTATTATTGGGACATAAAAAAGGATACAACTAATAAATAACATTGTGGGGGGGGGGGGGGGGGGGGGAGGGCAGCGTTGAGGCTATGTTCCAGAAAGCGTTGCGGCATATGAACGCGATGGGGACGTTGCGGTTCTGGAACGCGTTGCAGCTATGGATGCGATGGGGGCGTTGGTATTCCGGAAAGCGTTGTTGTTTATGGATACGATGGGGGCGGTAATGTTACGACGGGGGTGTTGTGGTATATGAACTAAATGGGACGTTAAATAACCAGAGAGCTTGTTGAACGCGATTTTCCTGATAGCATTGTCGTATATGGACGCGGGTTTTTTTTTGGGGGGGGGGGGGGTGATGTATATGAACATAGTAGAGGCGCGCCGTATTTCTGTAAAAAGAAGTTGCTGTAATGGGAGTTTAGCTTAACGCTGGTATATTACAGACACAGGGAAGATGATTAGTCGTTTACAATAACTTGAAGGGCATGGTGAGAGTTATTACACGAGGGCGTACTATATTTACAATTATAGGTTTGGTAGTCAGTATGTTGTTTGATGCTAAACATGAGGTATACGCTATAACGTAGCTCTATATCTGTATCTAACGGCAATAAAATATGTCAGGCAGATTGACGAGGCGTGCAGGGAGGGCGCATGGTAGTTGTCACGATTTCGGGTTATGGACTCAGTACAACTTTAGACGGTGAACATCGAATTCGGTATAATGACAGAGTCTAATGTCAGAGACAAAATGGCGGATTTATTTTCCTGAATTAGGAGTCAGATTCGAGGTAACGTTACCTTATGCCATATAAAGTAAAAAAGTTAAACACCTGAGTTGTATTTGAAAAGGAAGACATTGGAATGAGGGTTGAAGTGGTTAACGAATTATTGTGCAATGTATGTTTCAGTAGGTCTGTAATGTTTAACATTATATGGCATACAACATCAATTCTCACCCTATCGTCCTTCACAATGGCGCAGTTAGCGGGAAAAAAATGCAAAAGTGTACTTCACAGTACTTGTGCCCGTATTGACTGAGAACAGAATTAAAAGAATTTCAAATTTATTTGCATTCAGTATCATTTTGATTATGAAATTCACCCATGCTCAAGCGCAGGATCTTTTGTATATGACGTCAGAGGAAGCAGCCATTACTATGCTATGTTGAGTTGTTTCACGCTCTATATCGATTTCAATGACGAGAATTGAAGTGAAAACAATATTTATAAGCGTTCCAACCGTTTACAAGGCGCCGTAGTGTTGTTGGACAATATGATACCTCGTTATAACAACGGGCCATTATAACCCATACAGTGACACGAATGAACAGATTTCTAACATAAGTATAGTATACAACATTGTTAACTGGGGAAAAGTAACTCCCAAGAAAAAGATGGCAGGTCTCGATTTAATGAGAAAAGGACACTAAACATCAAATATACTGTACAGTTAATAAGAGAGGCTGCTTTATTATTTATGACGTTGATTCAAAATGCATATTTGAGAAATCTCTAGTAATTGATGTACAATGGCTACAGAACCGGTATCGACGGGTTCCAATACTGCGGTCAGTATAATGACCAGCGTTACATTACTGTGGTCACTAACGGCCACTTTACGGCCACTTTCTAGTGATTTGCGCGTTGGTAGTCCTTGTTTGTGACGATTTACGTACGTCGTATCAATAATTACCGCCACCTGCCTCCAATACGTCCATGTTTATGGCAGTGAATCTCTGTCTGTTACACTTTATGTACCTCTGTCGATAATTTGTCAGCCTGCCGTCTCGTGGTCAGTTTATTGCATGTGTCGGTGTCCGTCGAAGATCACCTGCCTGATTATTGTAATTAACGCCTACATCCAACACCGCCAATGTCCGTCATAGTACGTACACGACTGTAAAACGGCCATAATACAGAGAAATACCTGTACATAACAAAACCAGTCGGTACGTCAAACAGACGAGGATGACCAGGTAACAAACATTTCATAGTTAGTCTCAGTTTATAGCATGTGCGCCTTTTTGTACCAGAGACAGGGTTGGTGTACTTGCCTTCTTTTAAAGGCCCAATTTACGTAATTTTTTTCGTGATTCTGTGAATTCTGACAAAAAATCCAGTTGATAACTATGCAAAAATAAGCCTAAAACGAAGTAAACCTGAGCGGTAACTAACAATAAACCCTTGACAAAAAATCAAAAGAATTGAAAATAATTTTACCTCACCGAAATACAAACCGAAGGTACCCAGCACAGTATTCCATCGGCTCTTATTATACTGACCACGGGTAAACCAGTTTTCGCCGGTTGTAGTTAAGGTAGTGAGACATGAGCATTTTTTCACAAAAATAAATCTCTCTAAAGATATCGTGTTTTTGATCAACTCGGTGTTCTTGTCCTGCTTCAGACTCTTGCACATGACTCTTACATATAGGCCTACCACCTTTTATCGCACTGAGATGGTACAGAAAATACTCCCCAGAATCACAGGGGCATGTAAATACATATAAATACCATATATAAAAATCATATTATATTGATATATATGTATAGTTATTTATCATGAGTTTTTATCATAAGTCTATACAAATGCGGTGACGTATGACCTGTCGCCCGGAACAGGATGGTATCCGGTATTACGTATTAAGGGTATCACAGGCACGTGCTGAATATGAATCAATATCTATTTCAAAATCCCTACCTAATATTTCATTTTCGTTTTCATGTAACCTACACTGTATATCTAATTATAGCTGGCTGTGACACGTTTCTGGTCCGGTTTTCCCGTCGTACGAGACAGGTGTCGTACGATTTACTACCACCGGCAGCCCCGCACGTCTACCTGGCCGCTGTCTATTACACTGTGTGTCGCACGAATACCTATTAGCCTTGAAAATTTGACAATTTATTTGTCCGTTCTGTCGCTATTACTTCCACGATCATATTACAGGACAGATATATTACCAACTAATTTATTTTTATTGTCCCTAATAATATTAGCAAAAATATCACCGTATACAACGAAAGCATTCAATTCGCATAAACAAGAATTAAGGAATTGTTCAGAAAACATTTCGGTTAAATAAAGTACTCATTTTTAACGGTTATTTTTCAGATCCATGAAAATTAATAACGAAATTTGAATGCATGACTCTAAATATCTTATGTACGTGATCTGATGCAATAGCTGAGGGTCAGACCACTTTGCCAGACGTAACAGTGATAAAAGTAATAACAACGATACAGTTACAATTGTTATCACCGAGATCAACAGACTAGTACATCAATGAAGTGCACTGAGTTTCATTTCACTTAAATTTGTTATATTAGATTAGCTTATTGAGAACGCATACATGTCTTACTATGTCAAGATCTTGGTGCAAATGAAACTTGTAAATGCAATATGTATTTAAAAAGGGGGATTTGTTTAGATTTATATCATCAATTTTGATAGACTATTTTGCAATCATTGTTCACTTTTAATCGTTGTGATATTTGCACAAATTGTACATGTTTTTCGGGTAATAATGAACGAACTAAAATTTGGTAAATATAATTATATAGACAGAAAAACATACAGAGATAATTAATCCATACTAAATTACAAGCCTACTTAATGATGGGGGCGGAATTTTGAAAACAAATCATATATAAAAATAAGTATCATTACCGTGACTTGTGGGCGGGAACACACAAGAACAGCTTAATGTAGCATGTTTTTTGTATTTTATTCGTGGTTAATAATGACAATTGAGAAAATTTCTGTGCACGATTTCCAGGACGTGATTAGTATCCGATGTTGAAAAGTCACGCGCACCTCAAGGCCCCTTGTCTGGTGTCGTTGGGGACACCAGTGTCACTACAGGACGAACAACTTGTCCCATAAAGTAAGACAGCGGAAGTGACGTAGAGTAAGACACCTGAATATAAGATGAGAAAAACAGCCGATAAGAAACAGTAAAACATGAACACGATACAAAACACAGCTATAAGACATTGCAAAACTGATAAGATCTAAGACACAACAAAACAGATACTTCCGACACAATATAACAGATAGACCTAACACACACACACAAAATAGATAGACTTAAGATGCAACAAAATAGATAAGCTTAAGATGCAACAAAACTGATAGGCTTAAGATCCAGCAAAACAGATAGGCATACGATCCAACAAACCAGGCAGGCTTAAGATGCAACAAAACAGATAAGCTTAAGATGAAACAAAACAGATAAGCTTAAGATGAAACAAAACAGATAGGCTTAAGATGAAACAAAACATAAAGGCTTAAAATGCAACACAACAGATATATCTTATACACAACTTTCTCAACACCCCGGGACGCATCAGTCGGTGCTGTCATTTCGGCGCTCATAGCTCACACTGTACAATTTTTAGCACTGTCCATTATAATTTTGAAATCATCATGACTCGTCACCTCATGGGTTACTGATATTACAATGTCATGTGAATGAAGTACGTCCCCGTTTGAAATACTTGTAGCTATATATTACACGAGATCTCACTTAGTAATGGTATCATACTTTCTGTATACAATTGATACTTCAGATGCCTGAGAATTTGTTACAGCTAGTTTTGGACCTACTCGTAGGCTGTAAGTGTAATTTTACATTAATGTTTTGGGATATAAGATAATTTTTTTTATTAAAATGTCACCCCAATGGTTCAACCTTACGTAGTTTAGGCCAAAAACCAACTGTAACAAATCCCCAGGCCCGCGAAGGTGATAGCTTCCCTTGAATAAGTGATGTAACTTGTTGAATTTAGTGATGCCAACTGTTGAATCTGACGAAAAACGGTGACCCATATATTGCCCATTCACTGTAAGCTAAATATGAGGTTGAAATACTTGAAATAACGAATACGATTTAATTTAACACAACGATGTCTTTACATAAACTATGGGTAACACAATTGTGTAAGAACTTATTGGATATACATTTATGTACATGTATATTGAATAATTTTACATTGCCGTTAAGAACTATGTAAAGATTTTCATGGATTCCCGAAGCATCGAATTCAAAGATTCCAAAATATGTTGAATAATTGTCAGACTGTATGTCACGTTGACTGACGCTGTAGAATGTTGAGATTTTTTAGCGTACCTAGGTCTAAAGAACTCTACAAAGGGCACAGCAGGGGGTTGTTTTCGAGGACACGGTTGGTACCCGCGGGTCGGCCCAGCCCACGACGTAATAACCACTTTACGTCCTTACCCAAGGCCAGGAATCCGAATTATGTGGAACTATCCCAAACATATTTAATCTCAATAACATTTGAAGTACGGTCTGTGATTTGTCAACCTGTGTACGTACGACACGGCCTCTGATTTATGCTGATCACTACGACACACTACGTCAGGGCCTGGACAGATGTCATAGTTAAACTTGTTTGTTATTGTCACTCAAGGTGCTTTCCATTTTATTTCTTTTGTTTAACTATACCAAAGTATTTAAATAACATGTATTTTAAGGGTTTAGTTTTTTGTCAATTAAGACAATAAAAAATTATACAAGTAAATATAAACACGGACGTAAATAGCGGTAATCTAACAATATCTAATTCCGGGATATAATTAACGACTCGATCTCTTGTGTTTGATTTGATTTAAATATCGACCCATATAAAGTTTTTGAAATAACTCAAATATCTCGCATATAAAGTAAAAACATCATTTAATAAATTAAACGGCGTGTGTATCGCAGATATGTTCACTAGAACTAACGTGTCCAAATGAATTTTATATATTTAGAGGCGTATGTCAACTTTCGATAAAATACTCTCAATTATTATAAGTCTTAATTAACCTATAAAACATGTAATATTACTCGGGGCACCTGGGCCTATCATAGGTGTTAAACACGCTTTTAGTCAAAGACCGCTAATAGCACGGATTTATCAAAGACCGTGCTTATAGCATATACTATATAGAGATTTAGCACGGAATTATCAAAGTCCGTGCTTATAGCATACACTATATAGAGATTTAGCACAGATATTCATGTAATTGAATCTAAAAAACGATTTTATTAGTTTCATGAGAAATTAATAAACGAGTACTAGTATACAATGAGCTGTAACTGTGATTTCTCGAACAGTAGCGTCATCGCAATATCAGACAGTTTATTATTACTAAGGTTGTTAAAAACAAAGAAACTTGTCTTATACACTGATGACCTTAGTTTATGTATACCAGTACTTCCGCCGAGAGATCCTTGTCTATGTATACTATTACTTCCGCCGAGAGATCCTTGTCTATGTATACTATTACTTCCGTCCAGAGACCCTTGTATACTTCCGCCGAGAGACCCTTGTTTATGTATATCAATACTTCCGTTCAGATACCCTTGTTTATGTATACCAGTACTTCCGCCGAGAGATCCTTGTCTATGTATACTATTACTTCCGTCCAGAGACCCTTGTATACTTCCGCCGAGAGACCCTTGTTTATGTATATCAATACTTCCGTTCAGATACCCTTGTTTATGTATACCAGTACTTCCGCCGAGAGATCCTTGTCTATGTATACTATTACTCCCGTCCAGAGACCCTTGTATACTTCCGCCGAGAGACCATTGTTTATGTATATCAATACTTCCGTTCAGATACCCTTGTTTATGTATACCAGTACTTCCGCCCAGAAATCCTTGTTTATGTATACCATTACTTCCGTCCAGAGACCCTTGTATACTTCCGCCGATAGACCCTTGTTTATGTATATCAGTACTTCCGTCCAGAGACCCATCTTTATGTATACCAGTACTTCCGTCCAGAGACCCTTGTATACTTCCGCCGAGAGACCCTTGTTCATGTATATCAGTACTTCCGCCCAGATACCCTTGTTTATGTATACCAGTACTTCCGTCCAGAGACCCTTGTATACTTCCGCCGAGAGACCCTTGTTCATGTATATCAGTACTTCCGCCCAGATACCCTTGTTTATGTATACCAGTACTTCCGCCCAGAGATCCTTGTTTATGTATACCAGAACTTCCGTCCAGAAACCCTTGTTTACTTCGTCCAGAGACCCTTGTTTATGTATACCAGAACTTTCGTCCAGAGATAATTGTTTACGTCCGCCCAGAGACCCTTGTTTATGTATATCAGTACTTCCGCCCAGAGACCCTTGTTTATGTATAACAGTACTTCCGCCCAGAGACCCTTGTTTATGTATAACAGTACTTCCGCTCAGAGACCATTGTTTATGTATAACAGTACTTCCGCCCAGAGACCATTGTTTATGTATAACAGTACTTCAGCCCAGAGACACTTGTGTAATTCCGCCCAGAGACCATTGTTTATGTATATAAGTACTTCCGCCCAGAGACCATCGTTTAAGTATATCAGTATTTCCACCGAAAAGACCCTTGCTTATGTTTATAAATATTTCCGCCCTGTAACCTTGTTTATATTTATCAATAATTCCACCCAGAGAGCCTTGTTTATGTATATCAATATTTCCGCCCAGAGAGCCTTGTTTATGTATATCTGTAATAAGCTTTCACTCAGTGATGCTTGTTTACGTACATCAGATTCTGCCTCATTAGTCACGTGTGTAATTTACCACGAGCTTTCAGTGTAGATGGTTCCCCATGTATATCCCACTGGTCATGGATGGAAAACGCAATGTCAGACAACAACACGAGCTATGACGTTATATAAACAGGTCGTGTGTTACGGTGATATAGGTCAGACACGAGCACGCGGAACACACATTTAGAAACTGCACGCATTTCTCCCTAAACTGATTCTAGATCGGAAACAAACAAGATAATCCCGCTACAGATGTTGAGATTCATACGTCACCAATAAACCGCTAAACAGACGCGGACTGGTGTGATTCCGGTTTGAAATCAAACCGAAAAAGGGAGAGATGATCCGAAAGAACTAAATAGACAGAATCTACAAAGTGGATACAAATGTAATTCCGTTAAATAAGAAAACAAAGAACATCATGTAAGTTGTTCATATCACTTTAAATCATAAATCGTGTAATGGAAAATTATTCTATAAACTGTTTGAATTAAAAAAGGAGGAAATCATTATACAGACCAGTGTGTTACTGGTGCGGAGAGCTACCACAACAGTGTACCATTGTGTCCATCTGATTCACCAAAACATTAAAAACAGCATCGAACTATAGAATGTACTTGATGAACCCTAGGTCTCAATAGGCTAATGCAATTCTGACAACAGCCCATTAATCAATAGGTTACCAAACTATCAGTTAATATATTATAATTATGATGTTATTTCGCGCATATGTGACTTCAGCAACCACTACGATGAAATAAAATATAAATATCTACAGAGTCACCATATCTCCCGTATAGAGTGACGTCCGGCTAACTAGACACGGTACCGTGTCACTATATCTACCGTATAGAGTGACGTCCGGCTAACTGGACACGGTACCGTGTCATTATATCTCCCGTATAGAGTGACGTCCGGCTAACTGGACACGGTACCGTGTCACTGTATAGAGTGACGTCCGGCTAACTGGACACGGTACCGTGTCACTATATCTCCCGTATAGAGTGACGTCCGGCTAACTAGACACGGTACAGTGTCACTATAACTCTCGTATAGAGTGACGTCCGGCTAACTGGACACGGTACCGTGTCACTGTATCTCCTGTATAGAGTGACGTCCGGCTAACTGGACACGGTACCGTGTCACTATATCTCCCGTATAGAGTGACGTCCGGCTAACTAGACACGGTACCGTGTCACTGTATCTCCCGTATAGAGTGACGTCTGGCTAACTAGACACGGTACCGTGTCACTGTATCTCCCGTATAGAGTGACGTCCGGTTTACTGGACACAGTACCGTGTCACTATATCTCCCGTATAGAGTGACGTCCGGCTAACTAGACACGGTACCGTGTCACTGTATCTCCCGTATAGAGTGACGTCACATATCGTAACGTCAGCCAATGTAACGTTATACATTGTAGCGTTACACAGCAAAGTGTCACAATCGTAACGTGCCAAACCGTATCGTTACATACCGTTAAGTCAAAACCGTAACGTCACGTGTCATTACGTCACAATTGTAACGCTACGACCCGTATAATGTCACACATCGCAATGTCAAACACGTTATCGTCATGCACCAAAACGTCACATACCGTAACGTCACACATTGTAATGCTACTCATCATAATGTTAAGTACCATGACGTCACTCACCGTAACGTCACTCACCGTTACGTCACACACCGTAACGTCACTCACCGTAACGTCACTCACCGTAACGTCACACACCATAACTTCATACACCGTAACGTCACACACCGTAACGTCACACACCGTAACGTCACACACCGTAACGTCACTCACCGTTACGTCACACCGTAACGTTACTCACCGTAACGTCACTCATCGTAACGTCACACACCATAACTTTATACACCGTAACGTCACACACCGTAACGTCACACACCGTAACGTCACTCACCGTAACGTCACTCACCGTAACGTCACACACCATAACTTCATACACCGTAACGTCACACACCGTAACGTCACACACCGTAACGTCACTCATCGTAATGTCACACACCGTAACGTCACTCATCGTAGCGGCCCAAACCGTAACGTCACACAACATAACGTCACTCACCGTAACGTCACCCACCGTAACGTCACTCACCGTAACGTCACACACCGTAACGTCACTCACCGTAACGTCACACACCGTAATGTCACTCACCGTAACGTCACTCACCGTAATCACTCACCGTAACGTCACACACCGTAACGTCACTCACCGTAACGTCCCACACCGTAACGTCACACACCGTAACGTCACACACCGTAACGTCACTCACCGTAACGTCACACACCGTAATGTCACTCACCGTAACGTCACTCACCGTAATCACTCACCGTAACGTCACACACCGTAACGTCACTCACCGTAACGTCCCACACCGTAACGTCACTCACCGTAACGTCACTCACCGTAACGTCCCACACCGTAACGTCACTCACCGTAACGTCACACACCGTAACGTCACTCACCGTAACGTCACACACCGTAACGTCACTCACCGTAACGTCACACACCGTAACGTCACACACCGTAACGTCACACACCGTAACGTCACACACCGTAACGTCCCACACCGTAACGTCACTCACCGTAACGTCACACACCGTAACGTCACACACCGTAACGTCACACACCGTAACGTCACACACCGTAACGTCACACACCGTAACGTCACACACCGTAACGTCACACACCGTAACGTCACTCACCGTAACGTCACACACCGTAACGTCACTCACCGTAACGTCACACACCGTAACGTCACTCACCGTAACGTCACACACCGTAACGTTACATATTTTTGAAACGTAATGCTTTATAACTTGAAATCTTACATAAGTAAATGTTTACATGTTCCGACTAACCACAAGTTTACTGTCTTTCTATATCAGTGCAAACACACGACACACTTAACCTAATCGCAGTAAACATATTAATTAATTAATTAATTGCCTCGCGCCCTTTAAGTGAGACAGGTTTATGCCCGGACTTCCTGATCCTGACGGAAACATGCTAATATAAAATCTCCAAGTATGGTTAGCTGTGTAAACACTGTCCTTTAAAGAAATATCAGACTTTATGTTTTATTCATAGTATACCATACTTCCTGACGATAAATGCAGTTTGGTCTACAAATAGCATATTTATATACAAGTCGAAACTAACTCCCATCCTTCCACTCAATAAGTGTAACGCTATATATTGAGGCGAATGTGTTCATAGATATTACCGTTGCAGATATCATAGGGACTTGCTTATCGTTTGGATGTCTATGTCAGGGAGACACAACAATCAGTGTCAAAAGATGAAAGGTTCCCAGGGAGACAAAACAGTCAGGGTCATCTGTGGACGGTTGCCCAGGGAGACACAGCAGTCATGGTTATAATATGAGGACATGTGCCAAAGAAGACACAACAGTCAGGGTCATATGTGGACGATTACCTATGAAGACGCACCAGTCAAGGTCATATGTGGACGATTACCCATGGTAACGCACCAGTCAAGGTCATATGTGGACGATTACCCATGGTAACGCACCAGTCAAGGTCATATGTGGACGATTACCCATGGTAACGCATCAGTCAAGGTCATATGTGGACGATTACCCATGGTAACGCACCAGTCAAGGTCATATGTGGACGATTACCCATGGTAACGCACCAGTCAAGGTCATATCTGGACGATTACCTATGAAGACGCACCAGTCAAGGTCATATGTGGACGATTACCTATGAAGACGCACCAGTCAGGGTCATAATATCATAACATAGGGAAACCGTCACAGGGAAAGATCAATCCATAGGGGCAGCGTGTCATCACTGCGTTTTTTCACTCTCGTTTAAACAGAAGCCCCCATCCCCGATCTAGCCGGGCCTAAGCTCGTCACCTCTTATGACATGTTATGGTATACAACAGAACATATCTGTTGGAACTTGTAGGGTTCCAAAGCTCAATTGGTGCATCCAATAGTGAGATAAGTTATCTTTAACCTTGTTGTGTTGGTGGCAACTTTAACAAATATATTTTCTAAAACAGCATGCCACAATTAAGTGTTGCTGTATTTTTTGTCAATTTTAAAGACACTTATATTGGCGTGAGAACCAGGAGATGTTTTCACACGAGGACACGATCGAAGTGATCGTCACCGTGTTACGTACCCAAATACAGCAGATGATTGAAATCTCTGATATTACAAAGAGATAGCGGTCAATTATAGACGTAACAAGCTTTATAAAGACCAAGATGAGTATCGGTGGCACGTCGTACGTACAACACCCAGCGACTCGGAAATGGCGGGCTATATTCTGTGTTGTTTCTTTCGGTGCCAATCACAAGGTCCACACTACGTCACAGAAAGCTCGGGCTGACGAGTGTGTTGACATTGTGGTGGTGAAGTACTATATATACAGGGGTACTTGTACGAATTTTACAGATCTTTAGTTCACAAAAACATGCCCTACACGAGGCTAAAAACGGGACATATTTATCATATCTGATCAAAAAACAATTACCGTTGTCACCGAAATAGAGGCAATCAGCATATCAATCTAGATAAATGCACCGGATGTTACGCATGTTTAGCATGTGATGTCACAGCAGGATCCGTTACTATGCGTTATAATAAACTATATATACATAATTATCTTAGTGGCATTTGTTTTAACACACAACAATATCATGAATATGTATCAACAAACTCTACTGTGTATTATTGCTGGTGTATGACGTCACTCCGTCATCTACTGGTCATCGTATTATTATACTATTACAGTTTTGTTGCTGTGAGTGTGATTAATCTAATTAATTAACGGATTCTCGAGTTGTACACTCATGGATTACCAGCACAGTACTCCAATCTTCTCCACTTTTTGCGTCCACAACACAAAAACAAGTAACAAAACAACGTTATCCCACTTTATATCAAAACGAGTAACGCTGCACCCAGTAGCATCAACGGCTGACAGGAACGAGATGAAGGGATACTCTCTAACCAGGCGCAAATATCAACACCAGAGATACTCTCTAACACTTCTATCTATTCTTCAGTAAATATAAATAACGGTAAATACTAACAAGTCAACAAGTTTTTTTAAATGTCAAATGTATAATGTTCTCGCCACACTTTTGGTCTATTGGGTTACGTTGAAATGGTTGGTAGCTTCATGGGGCCATAGCCTAAATCATAAGTTATTTTCTATTTCTGTCACAGATTACGTGTTCGTGTCGTTATGACAACCACTACCGTACTGACCTGTCCGCCTCTGATCACCGACCGAGGACGACCTTGACCTGTTAACCCTCTACACATTGAATTTTATTGCTGTCCATAGACGTATATCATTGGTAATCATATTCCGGTAAAAGAGATGTTGACCGCGCAATCAGTTTAGACGTTTCAGACACATCGGTACACATCGAGTCGGGGTCTGGACAGTTTCTATTACACGGGTAACACGGTCATTGACAATGATTTACCCAATCAAATGATGCTGTCTCTCATTCCTGCACAGCTATACCTAAATATAGAGGACATTGACCTTGGGTTTGACATTGATTTGGGAACATTGACGTTCTATATTTGTAACCATGACAATGTCAACTCCAGTCTTTTTGTCATTGTCTGTCTTATTGTCAACGTCAGTGTATACTGTTGATCTATATTTTAATCAGATTGAACAATTGTGTTTCCCTTGTATTTTAAATTGACCTGAAACATCTGGGTTTTTGTGTGTCACTTAACTTTAAGAAACTTGATATAACTTCAAAAACAATAACTATGTATATATTTAGTATTACGAACTTCACTTATATTGAAATAACGTTTGTCTTCCTTGGTAGGAATTTGTTTTCAAAGAGAAATTATTCCTCGCGTACCCGAGCTTACGTGTTTCGCTATATAAAACGATAACTTTTCAAAACCTCTGGGCTTATTCATAAAGCGTTACCAAAGAAAACCGATTCATTCGTACTCAGGTTTCGTTGTAAGCATGTTTTACGGTATACTGTAAAACATTAAATGTTTGATATAGTTACGTGGTTTCTGTCAGGGAATTTACGTTAAGACATTGGAAGTTAAATGAAGAAAACAATTAATATAAAGTAATATTTGATTGGCTCGACAGCTTTGTTCACATATTTGAGTAAAATCCTCGATATAGACGAGAGTAAACTCCAATACTGTACGAAGTGTTTTGAAGCCGTATGTCTAGCTGTATCAGGGCTTGGTAAGGGTTTGTCACCAGAATATTACACCACAGACCAAAAGTCGGGAAAGTCATGCTTTCTCACGCCCTCCTCATTCAAGTAATTTCTTAATTATCTGAGATAGGAGGTTTATGGTCAGTGCCGGTCTGGGCGAGGTTCGTGCCTGTCGGGTAGCGGCGACGACGTTAAACTTAATCCGAAGTCAATCGATGATCCCCTACACTTCTAAACAGTCGTTACCTCCCGGCCCCCTTCTACATGACAAGTCGGCATCGTAGGATTTCCAACTTTTACGACACTCTATTTTATATTAACGTCTATTTTTCAACAAAGATCAATATTCCTAACAAAAATGTTATAAGGTATTGCATTGAACACTTTGTTTTAAGGTATTGCATTGAACACTTTGTTATAAGGTATTACATTGAACACTTTGCAGTATGGTGTTACATTGAAAACTTTATTACATGGTGTTGTATTCAACACGTTCTTTTAAGGTGCTTTATTGAACAAGTTGTGTTATGGTATTGCATTGAACACTTTGTTATACGGGGTTGCATTGAACACTTTGTGTTATGGTATTGCATTGAACACTTTGTTATACGGGGTTGCATTGAACACTTTGTGTTATGGTATTGCATTGAACACTTTGTTATACGGGGTTGCATTGAACACTTTGTGTTATGGTATTGCATTGAACACTTTGTTATGTGGGGTTGCATTGAACACTTTGTGTTATGGTATTGCATTGAACACTTTGTTATACGGGGTTGCATTGAACACTTTGTGTTATGGTATTGCATTGAACACTTTGTTATACGGGGTTGCATTGAACACTTTGTGTTATGGTATTGCATTGAACACTTTGTTATACGGGGTTGCATTGAACACTTTGTGTTATGGTATTGCATTGAACACTTTGTTATACGGGGTTGCATTGAACACTTTGTGTTATGGTATTGCATTGAACACTTTGTTATGTGGGGTTGCATTGAACACTTTGTGTTATGGTATTGCATTGAACACTTTGTTATACGGGGTTGCATTGAACACTTTGTGTTATGGTATTGCATTGAGCACTTTGTTATATGGGGTTGCATTGAACACTTTGTTGCGCTGTTTGATATTTAATACTAACACGATTTGGTGATGTTGCGTCGAAAATTTTATAAGAATTGTTGAATTGAACTCCTCATTGCATGGTTGCCTTGTTGTTTTGATTACTAAATACAGTGATGCTGCACCAAGCACTTTATTAGATGGTATTAAATTGACATTTTATTGAACGGTTTTGTGTTTATTAATCTGTTAGTTGATGTTGCGTCAGTTTTTAAGAACACTTTGCTGTATGCTTTTTGAAACACTCTTAGGGACAGCTTTTATGGGTAAGGATATAACACATACCCCAATTGATGATGTTGGGTAGTCAATTAGGCCGTGTTTGGACCGGCTTCCCTCACCTTCTGAACCACTGTTTCCTTCCTGGTGTCTCCTTGACGTTGCCTCGCTTTTTGCTTAACTAGAGGACAAGGCAAATAACCTTCCACGCACTGGCGAACTGCCCGTGTGAGGAAGTTATTGGCCCTGTCCTCCAGTCCAGACATGTGGTTCCCTGTTCAATAACAACTGGCTCATCTGTTATCAGTATGATGTGACCAGTTTGGTCGCCGAGCTGGATGCCTGTTATCAGTATGATGTGACAAGTCGGGTCGCTGAGCTGGATGCCTTCGACATGGTATTTTAGTGAGAAAGCACTTTAAAGTGACACCAGAACCGCGCATTTACAGGGTGGCTGGTACGCCAAAAAACATTACTTCAGCAAATACACATACATGTACGCGGACACACCGCACGTGGAGGCTTAAATGACCACAGCTGTTAACAGGGCGTTAAATAAAAACATCAAGGTATTGTTATAACAAGAGGCCCAATGGGCCTGCATCGCTCACCTGGTATCAATCTCTGACTTATATTATAGTGTAACCCTAAAGTCCCCTCAAATCTTTTACTGTAATACATTTAGAAGAACATCTTAAGATTTAAACATATTTTACCCCTGTGACCTTAGAAGACAACATCATTTTCATTTTCAAATTTTGTTTGGCTTCATCCCAGGACGCTACCAGCAAAATATCATGTCCCTAGGCATTTGGGTTTATCAGAAGAAGTCGCTCAAGCTTTTAACCGATTTGACCCCTGTGACCTTTAATATGGCTCAAGCTCATTTTCCTTCCTACAAGGAACTTTTCAGCCAAATATCATGCTTCTAGGGCTTATGGTATTTGAGAAGAAGTCATTTAAAGGTTTTAACAGATTTGACCCCTGTGACCTTGAATGAAAGTCAAGGTCATTTCTTTTCGCAAACTTTGTCGGCCTTCATTCAAAGGAACCTTTCAGCCAAATATCATGCTTCTAGGGCTTTTGATATTTCAGAAGAAGTCGTTTGACGGTTTTAACAGATTTGACCCCTGTGACCTTGACTATAAGTCAAGGTCATTTCTTTTCGCAACTTTGTTGGGCTTCATCCAAGGAACCTTTCCCCCAAATATCATGCTTCTAGGGCTTTTGGTATTTCAGAAGAAGTTGTTTGAAGGTTTTAAGAGATTTGACCCTTGTGACCTTTAATACAGGTCAAGGTCATTTCTTTTCGCAAACTTTGTCGGGCTTTATCCAAGGAACCTTTCTTCAAAATATCATGCTTCTAGGGCTTTTGGTATTTCAGAAGAAGTTGTTTGAAGGTTATAACAGATTTGACCCCTGTGACCTTGAATATTAGTCATGGTAATTTCTTTTCGAAAACTTTGTCGGGCTTCATCCAAGGAACCTTTCAGCCAAATATCATGCTTCTAGGGCTTTTGATATTTCAGAAGAAGTCGTTTAAAAGTTTAAACAGATTTGACCCCTGTGACCTTGAATGAAAGTCAAGGTCATTTCTTTTCGCAAACTTTGTCGGCCTTTATTCAAAGGAACCTTTCAGCCAAATATCATGCTTCTAGGGCTTTTGATATTTCAGAAGAAGTCGTTTGACGGTTTTAACAGATTTGACCCCTGTGACCTTTAATATAGGTCAAGGTCATTTCTTTTTGCAAACTTTGGTGGGCTTCATCCAAGGAACCTTTCAGCCAAATATCATGCTTCTAGGGCTTTTGATATTTCAGAAGAAGTCGTTTAAAAGTTTAAACAGATTTGACCCCTTTGACCTTGAATATGGGTTTAGGTCATTTCTTTTCGCAAACTTTGTCGTGCTTCATCCAAGGAACCTTTCTGCCAAATATCATGTTTCTAGGGCTTTTGGTACTTCAGAAGAGGTCTTTTGAATGTTTTAACAGATTTGACCCCTGTGACCTTAAATATAGGTCAAGGTCATTTCTTTTCGCAAACTTTGTCGGGCTTCATCAAAGGAACCTTTCAGCCAAATATCATGCTTCTAGGGCTTTTGGTATTTCAGAAGAAGTGGTTTAAAGATTAAAATAGATTTAACCTCACTGTGACCTTGAATATGGGTCAAGGTCGTTTTTTTTTGCAAACTTTATTCGGCTTCATCCAAGGAAGCTACCTGTCAAATATGAGGTCTCTATGCCTGACGGTATTTTAGAAGAAGTTGTTTGAAGGTTTCGACATTTTTGACCCCTGTGACCTTGAAATTAGGTCAAAGTGATTTTTTTTCGCAAATTTTGTTCAGCTCCTTCCAAGAAATCTACCAGCCAAATTTCATGTCACTAGGTCTTTCAGTACTTTAGAAGAAGTCGTTTAAAGGAAAAAGTTCACGGACGCAGGACGGACGGACGGACGGACGGACGGACGGACGGACGACGGACGCTGCACCATCACATAAGCTCACTTGGCCCTTCGGGCCAGGTGAGCTAAAAATGTTCGTGTTCGCCCGGATGTGCTGAATTTGTCCCCACCTGACGGTATCTGGTGGCACGTCCAGGCGTCTGTACCACAGTGTATCTGTATCTCTGACGGTACCTGGTGGCACGTCCAGGCGTCTGTACCACAGTGTATCTGTATCTCTGACGGTATCTGGTGGCACGTCCAGGCGTCTGTACCACAGTGTATCTGTATCTCTGACGGTGTCTGGTGGCACGTCCAGGCGTCTGTACCACAGTGTATCTGTATCTCTGGCGGTGTCTAGTGGCACGTCCAGGCGTCTGTACCACAGTGTATCTGTATCTCTGACGGTGTCTGGTGGCACGTCCAGGCGTCTGTACCACAGTGTATCTGTATCTCTGACGGTACCTGGTGGCACGTCCAGGGGTCTGTACCACAGTGTATCTGTATCTCTGGCGGTGTCTGGTGGCACGTCCAGGCGTCTGTACCAGTGTATCTGTATCTCTGACGGTGTCTGGTGGCACGTCCAGGCGTCTGTACCACAGTGTATCTGTATCTCTGGCGGTGTCTGATGGCACGTCCAGGCGTCTGTACCACAGTGTATCTGTATATCTGACGGTGTCTGGTGGCACGTCCAGGCGTCTGTACCACAGTGTATCTATATCTCTGACGGTGTCTGGTGGCACGTCCAGGCGTCTGTACCACAGTGTATCTGTATCTCTGTGACAACTCTACGCATCACAGGGGCTAATTTACATTTAGATACGTTTCTTGTGCAAGGCTGGAGAAGGAGGAAATTGAATTTAGAAAGGGTGATATTGACTGGTTTAGCTGTCGGTGTAGTCTATAATGAGAACGAGAGTGGCGGTTACCGTACATTAACACATCGTCACGTCGCCGGCAAAATGTTTCCACTATTTTTAGGTGCTGCCCTCGGGGTTATCTAAGATATCGAATGTTTTGTCTGGATAAAACTTGATTATTTCACGTTTATTACGACGGGCGTGTTGGCGACACCAGGGGCGTGATATCGCTCCGATAACTTCCGGTGGCGATACAGTCAGGTGGTCGGGGTTAAGGGTATAATGCAGCATTGTCGCTGCAGGATTTTTACGACCATTTCAATCAAGATTATCAATCATGATCAATTTCCTAAATTATATACTTTGATACGCAATCTTTTTTGTGGATAATAGCCACAATATCTGGTCACGTGACTGGGTCATGTAATATGTAGTAAAATCACTGACTTTCATTTATTAATATTCGCATGTAAATCTTTTAAATCGGCCGTCAGTCAAGCATAATGTCACATTAAGCAAATAAAAATCTGAATTATAACAGTGGATAGTGTAAGATCTACAAAACCGATTTAAACACAGCACTGTATAGCCCCAATGACTCAACTCTTATGCAAGTCATCATTGTTAAACAAACACCCTCCACCTCCTCTCCACCTCCTCTCCTCCTCCTCCTCATCCACATCTTTGTCATTGATGTCACAGAGGCCAATACGCCAGCATTACTATGAGGTTAATTCCTCCTAAACCTTCAAATCAGCACCACACAGGCTAGTCCGAAGGGTTCTGACTATTTGATCCGCTGAAGTGTTGGGACGGCTAGCGGCTCGTGGAGTCACAACCCCTCTCTCTTCTGTTTAAGCTGTCTTTTATAATATGAAACGTTTTCGATCACATGCAAATTGGGTATCAATGGAAAGAACAGATATTGTTCTACTAACCTACACATTTAATCAAGTCACATGAGGTCGCTAACTAACTGTCGCAATCCATTTCTAAAAAAAATAGCCAGGTTCCTGATATATGTTTGAAAATGGCCACGCGTCGCGCAAGATCCCACGAGAGTTTCTTTCTAAACAATCTATTTTGGCTCACGTGACGTTAGACGGCGGCTTTTTTCAAACAGATGTCGGGAACCAGGTTATTTTTTTCAATTTCTGAAGTGAGAGGGATGCTGACTTAACGAGCCGCGAACCGTCCAAATATGTCCCATAGAGTCAGAACCCTTCGGACTACACACAGGCGTTTGGATGATGAACGCATAGTTATGGGTGTAAAAAGGAGATGTTTTGCCGTTTAACGTCAATGTCAATCAGAATTTCTTTTTAAAGTTTTTCAATCAACTATGTATGGTTTTAAATTCATCACAAAGCTAGCAGTTGAAATGCTGATCAGTAACAGATAGTACATGATTCAGTGACGCGAGTCCAAACCTAAGACAATAAAGTACTGCTGTGCGCTTCTTTAGGCTCGTGTGGGTATTATGAATGATGAGTTCGTCTTATACGTCGGTACAATGGTTCAGTCCGGACAGAATCCGGCACGGAGGTTGGGTGATCGCTTTCTAATTACATATTTGCGTGATCCCTAACGAAGCCACTAGCAGAATTAGGTAAACATCCGACGTATGTAAGTAAAAGAATTTATATTTCTTCGAGTGACGTCAGAAGCAATTCGCTGTATTTCTTTTATTGCTTTAGAAACGGTGTTTATGTTTCGTGTCGACAAATAATACACAGTTACACTGCCATTATCAGCACCTCGTGCAATGTTAAGTAGAGCAGTTTTAAAGAGATATCTATTGCGAACGAGGCTCAAGGTCATTGTTAAAGACACGTGCAACAAAACTCCGGTGCTGGTTATAAGAAAATCGGTTGGGTCTGAGGCTTTATCGTGTTGTAAACCTTCCCAGTTTACAAGTTGACGCAATGAACAGTCTAAAATATGACACAAGCACAAGAGGCAAAGAGTTGTTCGGACAACCTACACGTGCAACGAAAAGTTGTTAGCGAGATACCATGTCTCCGCCACACATACACCAACATACCCTGTCTCCGCCACACGTACACCAACATACCATGTCTCCGCCACACATACACCAACATACCCTGTCTCCGCCACACGTACACCAACATTCCCTGTCTCCGCCACACGTACACCAACATACCCTGTCTCCACCACACATACACCAACAAACCCTGTCTCCACCACACATACACAAACAAACCTTGTCTCCACCACACATACACCAACATACCCTGTCTCCGCCACACGTACACCAACATTCCCTGTCTCCGCCACACGTACACCAACATACCCTGTCTCCGCCACACGTACACCAACATACCCTGTCTCCGCCACACGTACACCAACATACCCTGTCTCCGCCACACGTACACCAACATACCCTGTCTCCGCCACACGTACACCAACATACCCTGTCTCCGCCACACGTACACCAACATACCCTGTCTCCGCCACACGTACACCAACATTCCCTGTCTCCGCCACACGTACACCAACATACCCTGTCTCCACCACACATACACCAACAAACCCTGTCTCCACCACACATACACCAACATACCCTGTCTCCGCCACACGTACACCAACATTCCCTGTCTCCGCCACACGTACACCAACATTCCCTGTCTCCGCCACACGTACACCAACATACCCTGTCTCCGCCACACGTACACCAACAAACCCTGTCTCCGCCACACGTACACCAACATACCCTGTCTCCGCCACACGTACACCAACATTCCCTGTCTCCGCCACACATACACCAACAAACCCTGTCTCCACCACACATACACCAACAAACCCTGTCTCCACCACACATACACAAACAAACCTTGTCTCCACCACACATACACCAACATACCCTGTATCCGCCACACATACGCGGAGGAACGTCCGCAAATAATACCAAAGCCTGTTAACTGAAAAGACAGACCCCGACTAATGTAGATAGTAAAAGGGGAAGGTATAAACACCTATCTGGGAATCCAAACCGATGTCATACCATTGCTTTTCTCATCGTCACTTCTCTAACTGCTGAGAGAGATGTAACAAAAACAACATATTTTTTTTGATTTGGCCTTTTTTCAGATCACGAGCTGATAGCCGGTACCACTGGCTATAGGGATGTGTTTTACCCCGCGTGGGGCCCAGGGGATCAGATAGAGAATTACCGTCCGTATATCGATATGTCTATGTCTATATAAGTGTCCCGGAACCTGATAACGTCAGGGAACCGATAGACAAATCAATTAATACGGGGCCAGCTATATATACGGCGGGATGATAACCCTAAAATGTCCAAATAGGTCTAAATAGGTGTATCGCGTGCGGATGTGTCATTTCTTCGGCTAATCTTTATGGCTTCTATCAAAAATGGATTTTTTTTGTCGTAATAAGTAATCCAAACTTGTTGAACAGGATAGACCAACCAATGATAATCTTTGCTCCTCAGAAATAGACCAATGTAGGGTAACCTATGACCCGTAATACTACTTTCTGTGAAGTTTTTTTTATATTAAATATACGGCAGCCGAGTTCATCAAGCAGAAATAGGCTTACACATCTCTTCTGTAGAACATCAGGGCAAGAAATGGAAATACGAGTTCCATAGTAAAAAGACAAACTGAAAAAAAGTCATATTTTTAGCAATATACCGACATGTGAAAAAAATATAGCGACGATTTATAATACACATTTTGTACACCTGTCAACGGAGACGAGATATAGAATTGGTCAACAACAAATCAAACTCACCATTGACGTAGACATTAAAGGCCCAATATACGTAACTTTCGGCAAAACTTGAAGCGAAAATCAAGCCTAATAACTCATTATATTTATAGATTTAGTTAAGATTAACTGATATCAGCAATATTCAAGATGAATTCTTTTGCGGTTACCGGTACGGCAGCGGTTGAAACACGCTATTTGTAAACACGCGTCCATTTCGAACCGTCTTCTGCCTTCGGTTTGTTGTTGAAGTGGGCCCCACCTGAATTATTTTCAATTCTTTGGATTTTTCTGTCAAGAGTTTCTTGTTAGTTACCGCTCAGTTTTACTTCGTTTTAGGCTTATTTTTGCATGGTTATCAACTGATTTTTTTTTCATAATTTTACAGAATCACGAAAATTTCCCTGAAGTTACGTATATTGGGCCTTTAAACAAAAAATAAAACTAAACCAAAGTCAGTTAAGAGAAAAGATAAAAGACACAAGACGAATTCATAAACGATCGTAGACACCCTAACTAATGGTAGTACTATATGGTATGTAGGCCTACTGGTGATACCAGCCAATGGTAACACACAGTCTATAGGCCTACTGATGATACCAGCCAATGGTAATACACGGTCTATAGGCCTACTGATGATACCAGCCAATGGTAATACACGGTCTATAGGCCTACTGATGATACCAGTCAATGGTAATACACAGTCTATAGGCCTACTGATGATACCAGCCAATGGTAATACACGGTCTATAGGCCTACTGATGATACCAGCCAATGGTAATACACGGTCTATAGGACTACTGATGATACCAGCCAATGGTAATACACGGTCTATAGGCCTGCTGATAATACCAGCCAATGGTAATACACGGTCTATAGGCCCACTGATGATACCAGTCAATGGTAATACACGGTCTATAGGCCTACTGATGATACCAGCCAATGGTAATACACAGTCTATAGACCTACTGATGATACCAGCCAATGGTAATACACGGTCTATAGGCCTACTGATGATACCAGCCAATGGTAATGCACGGTCTATAGGCCTACTGATGATACCAGCCAATGTTAATACACGGTCTATAGGCCTACTGATGATACCAGCCAATGATAATACATGGTCTATAGGCCCACTGCTGATACCAGCCAATGATAATACACGGTCTATAGGCCTACTGATGATACCAGCCAATGTTAATACACGGTCTATAGGCCTACTGATGATACCAGCCAATGGTAATACACTGTATACCTTTAGTATAAGCCTACTGCTGATACCAGGCAAAAGTAATACACAGTATGTAGGCCTACTGATGACACCAGCCAATGACATAACATTGTATATAGGCCTACTGATGACACAAGCCAATGATAATACACGGTCTATAGGCCTACTGATGATACCAGTCAATGATAAAACACGGTCTATAGGCCGACTGATGATACCAGTCAATGATAATACACGGTCTATAGGCCTACTGGTGATACCAGTCAATGATAATACATGGTCTATAGTCCTACTGGTGATACCAGTCAATGATAATACATGGTCTATAGGCCTACTCATGATACCAGTCAATGGTAATACACGGTCTATAGGCCGACTGATGATACCAGTCAATGATAATACACGGTCTATAGGCCTAATGGCGATACCAGTCAATGATAATACATGCTCTATAGGCCTACTGGTGATACCAGTCAATGATAATACATGGTCTATAGGCCTACTGATGATACCAGCCAATGGTAATACATGGTCTATAGGCCTACTGATGATACCAGCCAATGGTAATACATGGTCTATAGGCCTACTAATGATACCAGCCAATGATAACACACGGTCTATAGGCCTACTGATGATACCAGCCAATGGTAATGCATTGTCTATAGGCCTACTGATGATACCAGCCAATGGTAATACACGGTCTATAGGCCTACTGATGATACCAGCCAATGTTAATACATGGTCTATAGGCCTACTGATGATACCAGCCAATGGTAATACATGGTCTATAGGCCTACTGATGATACCAGCCAATGGTAATACACGGTCTATAGGCCTACTGATGATACCAGTCAATGGTAATACACAGTCTATAGGCCTACTGGTGATACCAGTCAATGGTAATACACGGTCTATAGGCCTACTGGTGATACGCGCCAATGGTAATACACGGTCTATAGGCCTACTGATGACACCAGCCAATGGTAATACACGGTCTATAGGCCTACTGATGATACCAGCTAATGGTAACACACAGTCTATAGGCCTACTGATGATACCAGCCAATGGTAATACATGGTCTATAGGCCTGCTGATAATACCAGCCAATGGTAATACACGGTCTATAGGCCCACTGATGATACCAGTCAATGGTAATACACGGTCTATAGGCCTACTGATGATACCAGCCAATGGTAATACACAGTCTATAGACCTACTGATGATACCAGCCAATGGTAATACACGGTCTATAGGCCTACTGATGATACCAGCCAATGGTAATGCACGGTCTATAGGCCTACTGATGATACCAGCCAATGTTAATACACGGTCTATAGGCCTACTGATGATACCAGCCAATGGTAATACACTGTATACCTTTAGTATAAGCCTACTGCTGATACCAGGCAAAAGTAATACACAGTATGTAGGCCTACTGATGACACCAGCCAATGACATAACATTGTATATAGGCCTACTGATGACACAAGCCAATGATAATACACGGTCTATAGGCCTACTGATGATACCAGTCAATGATAAAACACGGTCTATAGGCCGACTGATGATACCAGTCAATGATAATACACGGTCTATAGGCCTACTGGTGATACCAGTCAATGATAATACATGGTCTATAGTCCTACTGGTGATACCAGTCAATGATAAAACATGGTCTATAGGCCTACTCATGATACCAGTCAATGGTAATACACGGTCTATAGGCCGACTGATGATACCAGTCAATGATAATACACGGTCTATAGGCCTAATGGCGATACCAGTCAATGATAATACATGCTCTATAGGCCTACTGGTGATACCAGTCAATGATAATACATGGTCTATAGGCCTACTGATGATACCAGCCAATGGTAATACATGGTCTATAGGCCTACTGATGATACCAGCCAATGGTAATACATGGTCTATAGGCCTACTAATGATACCAGCCAATGATAACACACGGTCTATAGGCCTACTGATGATACCAGCCAATGGTAATACACGGTCTATAGGCCTACTGATGATACCAGCCAATGTTAATACATGGTCTATAGGCCTACTGATGATACCAGCCAATGGTAATACACAGTCTATAGGCCTACTGATGATACCAGCCAATGATAATACATGGTCTATAGGCCTACTGATGATACCAGCCAATGGTGATACATGGTCTATAGGCCTACTGGTGATACCAGTCAATGGTAATACACAGTCTATAGGCATACTGGTGATACAAGCCAATGGTAATACATGGTCTATATAGGCATACTGATGATACCAGCCAATGATAATATACGGTCTATATAGGCATACTGATGATACCAGCCAATGGCAATACATGTTGATGATACCAGCCAATGGCAATACATGTTGATGATACCAGCCAATGTTAATACATGGTCTATAGGCCTACTGATGATACCAGCCAATGGCAATACATGTTGCTGATACCAGCCAATGATAATACACGGTCTATATAGGCATACTGATGATACCAGCCAATGATAATATACGGTCTCTAGGCCTACTGATGATACCAGCCAATGGCAATACATGTTGCTGATACCAGCCAATGCTAATACACGGTCTATATAGGCCTACTGATGATACCAGCCAATGATAATACACGGTCTATATAGGCATACTGATGATACCAGCCAATGGCAATACATGTTGATGATACCAGCCAATGGCAATACATGTTGATGATACCAGCCAATGTTAATACATGGTCTATAGGCCTACTGATGATACCAGCCAATGGCAATACATGTTGCTGATACCAGCCAATGATAATACACGGTCTATATAGGCATACTGATGATACCAGCCAATGATAATATACGGTCTCTAGGCCTACTGATGATACCAGCCAATGGCAATACATGTTGCTGATACCAGCCAATGCTAATACACGGTCTATATAGGCCTACTGATGATACCAGCCAATGATAATACACGGTCTATATAGGCATACTGATGATACCAGCCAATGGCAATACATGTTGATGATACCAGCCAATGTTAATACATGGTATATAGGCCTACTGATGATACCAGCCAATGATAATACACGGTCTATATAGGCCTACTGATGATACCAGCCAATGATAATATACGGTCTATATAGGCCTACTGATGATACCAGCCAATGATAATACACGGTCTATAGGCCTACTGATGATACCAGCCAATGATAATACACGGTCTATATAGGCCTACTGATGATACCAGCCAATGATAATATACGGTCTATATAGGCCTACTGATGATACCAGCCAATGATAATACACGGTCTATATAGGCCTACTGATGATACCAGCCAATGATAATACATGGTCTATAGGCCCACTGATGATACCAGCCAATGATAATATACGGTCTATATAGGCCTACTGATGATACCAGCCAATGATAATACATGGTCTATAGGCCTACTGATGATACCAGCCAATGATAATATACGGTCTATATAGGCCTACTGATGATACCAGCCAATGATAATACATGGTCTATAGGCCTACTGATGATACCAGCCAATGATAATACACGGTCTATATAGGCCTACTGATGATACCAGCCAATGATAATACATGGTCTATAGGCCTACTGATGATACCAGCCAATGATAATACACAGTCTATGGGCCTACTGATGATACCAGCCAATGATAATACATGGTCTATAGGCCCACTGATGATACCAGCCAATGATAATACACGGTCTATATAGGCCTACTGATGATACCAGCCAATGATAATACACAGTCTATGGGCCTACTGATGATACCAGCCAATGATAATACATGGTCTATAGGCCCACTGATGATACCAGCCAATGATAATACACGGTCTATATAGGCCTACTGATGATACCAGCCAATGATAATATACGGTCTATATAGGCCTACTGATGATACCAGCCAATGATAATACACGGTCTATAGGCCTACTGATGATACCAGCCAATGATAATACACGGTCTATATAGGCCTACTGATGATACCAGCCAATGATAATATACGGTCTATATAGGCCTACTGATGATACCAGCCAATGATAATACACGGTCTATATAGGCCTACTGATGATACCAGCCAATGATAATATACGGTCTATATAGGCCTACTGATGATACCAGCCAATGATAATATACGGTCTATATAGGCCTACTGATGATACCAGCCAATGATAATACACAGTCTATGGGCCTACTGATGATACAAGTCAATGATAATACACGGTCTATATAGGCCTACTGATGATACCAGCCAATGATAATACACAGTCTATGGGCCTACTGATGATACCAGCCAATGATAATACATGGTCTATAGGCCTACTGCTGATACCAGCCAATGATAATACACGGTCTATAGGCCTACTGATTATACCAGTCAATGGTAATACACGGTCTATATAGGCCTACTGATGATACCAGCCAATGACAATACATGTTGCTGATACCAGCCAATGATAATACACAGTCTATGGGCCTACTGATGATACCAGCCAATGATAATACATGGTCTATAGGCCTACTGCTGATACCAGCCAATGATAATACACGGTCTATAGGCCTACTGATTATACCAGTCAATGCTAATACACGGTCTATATAGGCCTACTGATGATACCAGCCAATGACAATACATGTTGCTGATACCAGCCAATGATAATATACGGTCTATATAGGCCTACTGATGATACCAGCCAATGACAATACATGTTGATGATACCAGCCAATGGTAATACATGGTCTATAGGCCTACTGATGATACCAGCCAATGGTAATACACGGTCTATATAGGCCTACTGATGATACCAGTCAATGATAATATACGGTCTATAGGCCTACTGATGATACCAGCCAATGATAATACATGGTCTATAGGCCTACTGATGTTACCAGCCAATAATAATACACGGTCTATAGGCCTACTGATGATAGACCACATGGATCCAGTGACGTATTTCACACTTGAATAACCGAACCAGTTTAACTTACTTTTTTTTTCTTTTTCTATGTATAACTCGATTTCCTGTATCCATGTCGATGTCAGCCTGTCAACTGTTCCCTTTTGACACGACCGGTATCAAATATACAATAGTAGCATTTAAACCGTAGTATGGCCTCTGTTTTTGTTGTATTACATTCGACATATTAGCATCAAATATACCCTAAAAATGTGTATTTCGGAAATCAATATAGGGACATTCCTGACATTGTCGGGTCTTGTCATGGAGCACTTGTAAAGTAAGCTAGTTTAACTTCCGTGTCTAATACGATGGACTGTCAGAAAATCCTTGTTACCTTGCGGTAATACATTGTAGGAAGTTTTGCAGTAGTATCTCCCTGAACTACCTACACAGGCCGCCGGGGTCACACGACCGACTGACTTCGGAATACCTCAGGAAGTATAGTGTTACCTGCAGTAGAAATTGAATTTTACTTATGAACACTTGTTAATTCTACTGAAGTCTGTATGCTCGTCAAGGATCTACGTGATAGCCCACTTATCGTGGACGGATCACGGAATGCAGAGCAATAATTGACAAATGAACGGAAGTCGCGCCACCCCTTCCTTCACATTGTTACAGTAGGGCAGCGAAAATACTGTATCTGTCAAATCATTGTGGAAGTGTGAAAAAACATGGCGTACGCTTTTTCTCCGTAATTGAAGCCTTTTTTACACTTTATACAAGTGATACGTCCTCTGGTACTTAGAATAGGAAACTTTACAAGGAGTTTGGTTTTATATTGCATTTCCGCTACAGGGCACTGGGTTGTTAGACTTTCCGGTTCCGCCAGATACCTCAGCAATTAAGCAATAAGTGTTAATAACGTACTTAAGGACAAACCACCTTGATATACATAAGAGGTTAGAAGACAATACATTGGACATTACTCTCTAGGTACCGTAAGGCGTACGTGATGTGGGTCACCTTTGTTTGTGTAATACGTTTGTATTGTTTATTTGCATGCTTTAACCTATTTGTTTGCTCATGTACGATAATGGACTATTTAGCTAAGTACCAAAAGGAGGATAATATTGCACAATTTACTGGAGCACTCTTGTCCCGATGCAAATCAGTATCACCAGACAGTTACCCATTACATAACTAAGACGGTCGTGCGGGTTTCGCTTGTTCTATAGTATATACGTCTGCTAACATTTCAGCTATAAATATGGTCGGTCGTCATCATCAATCTTTGTAGCTGGACAATACGTCATGCAATGCCGCACTTCCGGTGGACGTAATGGAGCACTGGTCTCACCGGAAGGAAACGTTGTTTAGCCCCAATGTTCAGGTGTAATTTGGTCCGGTCCTCGTGACCAGGCTTTACCTACTTCCACGCTTTATGACAGAATGACACGCAATCCCACGTGTATGTACTGTGAACTCTCTTTCAAGGTCCCCCGAACACTTCCGGTGCCTTATTATAGTGATTAAAATATGGCGAAGAATATTTAAGGATTTTACATATTCGGTTTTCCATTTCACTTGATACGTTGTCATGACAACTACAAGTACATATACTCTGGTAATGGCTGTTGATCAAGGGTCATGTTAGTGTCGATTATTCAAGCTTGACACGCAATAAATTGTAACGTTGACGTATTATGAGTTGCTTTGACGTCAGTGGAGTCAACTCATTAAATGGTATTTTGGAAAATTAACCGTCGTTTCGTACATGTATATCAAACTGCGAAATGGCGGCGTCACCACACACTTTGGTAAAGTTGTCCCGTTTCTACCCTTTTACTAGAACACAGTAACATACTACGGAGTAGACCAACACTGGTATGAAGACGTAAACAAAGCGCTGTGTGTGACAATAAATGTGTAAATGATCAATGGATGTCCATACCCTTGAAATGAATATCGAATGCAAAAGTGTCAAAACTGACACCTATCCACCATTCAATACACCTGTAATCGGAGCGTGATTTACCTGCAGCTCGTGCCAGACACTTGGGAGATCTCTTCATTGTCATCAAACACATATCAAAACCATAAATCACAGCTTAATTACCGGTGTCAATACCTATATCTGAAAAGTACCCGCGTAACAAGGCTTGAAGGTTTAGAAATAATTAGTGAGAAGAATATAGGGGATAGGATTACATCTCCGGCGGCGGTGATGGATAGCCAGCGACAACTTCGCTGGAGTATTGAACAGGTAGCGTTAATATCGTAATCCGAACACAGGAATTGGATAATGCTGTCATTGAAATACACGATCAGTAATAAGATACATATAGGCCTGTAGGCCATCACTCACAAGAAAGTAACACCCATGTTATCACGACGAGGGCGTACTTGGCTGGGCTGACCGGCGACACTCGGGCACTGGACCCACGTTAATAGAACCCGGCGACTCCCTATCAGAGCTTTGTGCTCGTCTCAATGAAGTATTTTAACAGATAAAATCAGACGCCAAATTTTGCAAAGACCACTCAATGGTATTATTGACTATGAAATAAAATGACACCGTTTAAACGCCGTTTTTACCTGGTCTAGTGACGTCAAGCACGTGTCTGAGAAGTGTGGTAAATGCCTGTAAACTTTGTCACATTCAGACGGACGTTTGGGTCAGCATTGAGGACAACATGGCCGGGGAGGCCTTCATCATTAATAAACACGACATAATTAAACACCTTTTCGAATATTGACATTTTTTCAAGTGTTCGTTGCTACAGTGTGATTGACGATTTAAAAATGATAAAGATCTTTTTCATGGGAATTATGTTGCACAGTTAAAGCCCCAATATACGTAACTTCAGAATATTTTTCGTGATTCTGAAAAATTTTGAAAAACAAATCCAGTTGATAACCACGCAAAAACAAGCCTAAAACGAAGTAAAACTGAGCGGTAACTAACAAGAAACTCTTGACAGAAAGACCCAAAGAATTGAAAATAATGCAGGTGGGGCTCACTTCAACAACAAACCGAAGGTAGAAGACAGTTCGAAATGGACGTGTGTTTACAAATACCGTGTTTCAGCTGCTGCTGTACCGGTAACCGCGTAGGAATCCATCTTGAATATTGCTGATATCAGTTAATCTTAACTAAATCTGTAAATATAATAAGTTATTAGGCTTGATTTTTGCTTCAAGTTTTACCGAAAGTTACGTATATTGGGCCTTTAAAGCAAATACAACACAGGTCCCTTTGATGTGACCGTCACCTACGCAATGGTCTAATTTACAAGTTCTTTAGCCTGATGGATGGAACAGTGAGTTTTAAACGAAATATAACCAGGAGGAATGTCGGAAAGATGGCTGTCAGATCTGTAATTAAAGGACCGACCCATACTTAACACAGTTACCTGCTCCGTTATTGCCCCAGTTATAGCTGGGTACGGGTGTTAGGGTCGCTGTCTCCAGCCTCGTGTCACACCCCTCTCGGTCAGAAAGGGGAGTTGCAGAATGAGTTTGCTTCATATGGTCTCCACATAAAGCTCACAAAGAGACCACCCGAGCGTCCCCAATATTACGACCATGGCGGAAGGTGATGAAGAAGTCGTCACGACATTGGTAGAGGGAGTACTTGGACGGGTGACCACATCGGAGTCGTAACACAGCGATAAACCGGCGGAAACCCTTGATGTTCTGTGGGAGGTTCCGTCTCATGGATCATAGACGCCACCCGACATAGCATCAGATATGTAAACAGACGAGACAAATAGAATGGTTGGGTAGGCTGACTTTTGCTTATTTGTTTGGCCATTTTAATTACGTCTCTGGTTTGTCTTTGAAAAAAATGAATTCCGCAGTATATATGACATTGTTACTTATTTGTGCAGATTGTAGAAACTTTGTTCAATATCTTTGCAATTTATTGTTCCGCTAGAAAATTTTATTGGAAAATAATGGCTACCGGAAGTTCGGAAACAGGATACAATGCCGGATTCTCAGTCCATAGACATACAAATGTTCATCGTCAGACAAACGGAAGTGTACATGACGTGTTATGTAGATTATTAAAAATCTCAAGGTGAAAGCCTGTGACCTTGTCCATAAGACTTATCCACATGTCCCAACTTACGCCGAACACAGGTAAACAACGCATTTATTCTTTGTCATTAAGAAAGTTGTCATTTTAGATCGTTGGTCGCAGACATTCACTGCGGTCAGGGCGCGTTTCTCCACGTGACAAGTGATAGACGAGAAAGGCTGCTTACCTACAGTCAACTCATTTAATATGCAAAACGTGATGGTTACGGAACAAAAAACAACAAACACAGCCAACCATTTGCCTTATTTACGAGAACCAGACCTGATCATTTACGTAATACATCGAGGTGAAAGTAAAGTAATTTCTTACTAACTAATAGCGTTATGTTAAATTACTTCCCCTTGTTTCACGCTCAGCATTTATGGGAGTGGAACGACTGGCTCGCCCGTTGGCAGTATAAGGGGTCTTTGTCAGTTTACTTCGGTGGGGTATCACTATGGGAGTTGAACTTCTGGCTCGCCCGTTGGCAGTATAAGGGGTCTTTGTCAGTTTACTTCGGTGGGGTATCACTATGGGAGTTGAACTTCTGGCTCACACGTTGGCAGTATAAGGGTCTTTGTCAGCTTACTTCGGTGGGGTATCACTATGGGAGTTGAACTTCTGGCTCACACGTTGGCAGTATAAGGGGTCTTTGTCAGCTTACTTCGGTGGGGTATCACTATGGGAGTTGAACTTCTGGCTCACACGTTGGCAGTATAAGGGTCTTTGTCAGCTTACTTCGGTGGGGTATCACTATGGGAGTTGAACTTCTGGCTCACACGTTGGCAGTATAAGGGTCTTTGTCAGTTTACTTCGGTGGGGTATCACTATGGGAGTTGAACTTCTGGCTCACACGTTGGCAGTATAAGGGTCTTTGTCAGTTTACTTCGGTGTGGTATCACTAAGAAGTCGGCGTCAGTTTTGCACTATCGCAAGGAGGCTTTCACGAACACCGCGGCTTCCAACAGCACATAGACTCACATGGCATACACCGAGAGGTCGTAATTATATGACCTTAGCTGTTACATGTCATAGGACGAATTCCTCAGAAAACCGTTCAACAAATTTGTTCTATGTCCGTTAGCTAGAGTGTGACGGATTTAGTCTGATATTTCTGTTTCGGTTTAAGAATGTAGCTTATAAATTATTTCGTCAACCGACAACATGAAGAAGTACATACATTGCTCCCGGTATACAGCCACGAAACGAGTCACGTGCCGGGCTCGTGTTACACCCGTTAATTGACTGGCAGTGATTACGTCCACACACGCTAACACGTCAGACACGCACTAGTCAAAGTCCTAGACAAACGTATGTTGGTACACATCAGCCCCGTCAAATGAACAATTATTAGTCGGATATCAGGTGCTGAAAATCGCTTTGACGTCACTTCCGTTCTCGTATTTATCACGCAAAACTTCTGTTAAATTGCTTCTTGTTTATTTCGCAAGAAAACTCTGTAGTTGTTAGTTATTTCATCTAAATACATCTTTTAAATGTGTCAATAGGAAGACAGCTGTTTTCTGCAGTATCGTCATGTTTCTGCCTTTAACATGACTTAGTAAATGTTATCGTTTCGCAGCAGGATCACACAGGAATTAATTTGCAGCATATTCATTTCGCACAACATATCTTATATAGTGAATAGTTTTACTTTTAAGGCCAACAACGATTCGAGATAGGCTTAAAATTTCGGCAATGTTTAGACTGAGAATAAATCATCACGAAATATGATTCAAAAAGCTTCGAGTTGGGTCAAAGGGTTAAATAGATAACGTTACGAGCTCCAAGTTGTCCGCCATTCGACAAGTATTATATGGACTCTAATCACCGGTTGTCCACTATAACAAAGGCTTAAATGTAACGATAAGGAGGAAATTCAAAACTGAATGAGATATTCTTAAAAGGGTGCCAGAAACGGAACAGTGATAAAAGAAATAAAAGAAAATGTGGAGGGGGAGGAGGATAGAGGCAATGTATAGGTGGAGGAGGGTAAGTGGGGGTCTGACGAAAGTGTATATGATTAAATTCATCACGAGGTAAGCGTACACGACTGAACACTTATATTTGATTCGAAGCTCGTGTTTTCAAATTTAAAACACATAGCCCAGACGACGTGCGGGTCGCTTGCATCTCTAGAAAGGTCACGCTGATGTGATTGACTGAATTAAACCGTGACAAACTGTTTTATGTTTTGTAAATCTAGAAAGTGTGTTCACGCTCCACTGAATACGTCTACACCAATGTGAGAAAGGTCATTGTTTCATATTCTTAGATGAAAAGCCATGCCATTAAAATGTTAGTCCCCAGTCTTTCTGGCCGACTCGATATTACTGGGGTCGTCTTCTGTAGTTATTGTTTAATGAACACCGTATCGTTAATGACGTCAGAAAATGTAACGTCAATTTAACAGAATTACCTCCCCTTTTATCCATTCCGAGGGCAAAGTCGACAGTCACCTATTTCGTGGAACAGTTCAAGACCATTTTCGTGCATTTTTTGGAAAACACATTGAACGGGTGCTACAATACATTTTGAGAACTTGATGTTTACTTGGATGTGACAAAGTTTTACATGTCGATGAAGCAGAAGACGCTTACTCTTCCGGAACACCTGGTCTTATTATCTTGTACTTTTGCAAGGGTTTCCATGTGAATCTATCCTTTGTTCATATTTTGCCCCTGGTTTAATCGATTTTGAGTTTGGATTATGATTTTGTTAACGCTTCGGTATTCTCTTATTTATTTATTTTTACCATCCGATTGTCAGGATTCGAGTATAACAGATGACCTACGTCACTATGAATAAAATAATTACATGTTGACTAATTCCCCCTCCTCGACTATTACTCCTCCCATGATTTCATATCATTAGTTTGCCCTAGGGATCACAGTGAAAAGAGGTTCAGACGGAACACGATGAACTTTCTGGGTTGGGCACAACAGTTGTTTATGATGGACTCGCAATGACGTACTGGTGTCAGAACTCAATTACTATGGTGTTGTAATACTCGTAATGTTTACAACTTTTTTTGGTAGGACATTATATGATATTGCAATGTCAACGCTTAAGAATCCATGGTTCATACAGACTTTTCATAGCAAAATTCAAGCACTTTTAAAACACTTTTTCAGTGTTCAATGTCCATTTTTTTGTCCAAATTTGCAGGAAATAGGGAAATAATCGATGACTTTAATCTTTTAAATTTTCTCGTGATGTTTCGTGATGTATTTTGATGTTGTTAAAAATACATGTTTACATCTAGTATGAATTCAAACACTTTTCAAGCATCTGTGAGAAAATTCCAGCATTTTTCCAGCACTGAACCCAATTCAAGCACTTTGAACCATGGAATCGTACTAAATCGGAGTTCAGTCCTAGTCGATCGCGAGGACAAAATGTCGCGTGCGAGGACAGCATGGATCTTGCGACATTTCTCATTAAGCCGAAAGTAATTAATCACGTCAGAAAGGAGATATAACCGAACATTTTTCCTGTATCTGACTGACGGCATAGAGCGCTGCGATTGATGGTGTATTGTGACGTAATCAAATTCCATGTTTTCAGTAAATTTAACAATTGTCTACACGCCAACAACAGATAAAACCGGCACTGGGTCTTGTTGTAATGCTGTTCTACTGACACCCATCAAAGGTTACATCAAGGTCACCAGGGGAGACGTGCAATTACACAACTGACTGAAAAATAGATATATATTGCCGAGATTCCGGTGCGATCACATTTCAGCACAACTCTTAGCTGGAAACTCGGAACATAGAGCCGAATGGCGGTGCTCTTCTCAGACAAGCACAAAGCATAAAAAACTCATCCTCCGTCAGGTTTTGAAGAGGAAATATTTGAAATCCGATCGAATGATACCGGAAACAGATCGGCCCGTTATTGATACACCATTGATTAATCATATACATCTGTATGTTATAATACACGTACTTCCTTTTATATTGGAAGAGATACTCGATCGGTATTTCTGGGAATAAGACGGCTCTCCACGGAACTGAGCGGTAGTGCTTTGCACGACTTCCACAGGAACAAGGAAGCGGATAAGCTGGACTGGAGGTTAATCATACCGGATATAGATCTGTCGGAGACCGGTACAGCCATCCCCGGCGATGGCCATACAATAGCTCTTGATTACTGTTTAATATAAACTCATCATTCAAAGTTTATTACAAATTTCAAGCAGTTGAATTTTTAGAGAATACCCTTATTTCACTGATTATCGCAAACATTTCACTATAAACGTTATTTTCCAAGCTATAATTTGATGTTATATTTTGACCATGTTGGGGAATGTGACTGCATTTACAACCAATGTTATGGCCCAAACGAGATAATTTTTATGACAGTACTTGTACCGTAAATAGCTGATCCCCGGCCCACAGACGTGATCGCCCTAACATTGGAGATGACCAATTTTCACAAGGTTAATGAATCAACAATAAATCAACGATTTTAAAGGCCCAATATAAGTAACTTTCGGCAAAACTTGAAGCGAAAATCAAGCCTTATTACTTTCTTTTATATTAAGAGAAGATTAACTGAAATCAGCAATATTCAAGATAAATTTTTACGCGGTTACCGGCACGGCAGCAGTTGAAACTCGGTATTTGTAAACACGCGTCCATTTTGAACTGTCTTCTAACTTCGGCTTGTTGTTGAAGTGGGCCTCACCTGAATTATTTTCAATTCTTTAGATTTTTCTGTCAAGAGTTTCTTGTTAGTTACCGCTCAGGTTTTCTTCGTTTTAGGCTTATTTTGCATGGTTATCAACTGGATTTTTTTTCAGAATCACGAAAAATTTCCTGAAGTTACGTATATTAGGCCTTTAAATACAATGCTAAATAACAAGCAACAGCTATGTCGTATATATATAGAACACTTATAGAAACATCCTAAAAGTCAACTCCAGGCTCTCCCTTGTTGTCCTAACGTCAATCCGACATACATATTTAGTAAGTCAATGCTAATCTGGATTGTAGTCAAACAGTAAAGATGCAGTTTAAACCACCGAACAATAAAGTGACGTCATTTTTGTCGCCATTTTTATCTACGTTACGTCAACTCTTTGCATGCCGTATCAGATAACTTATATATACAGATACGATAAAACACATTATTTTTTACGTTCAACAGTCAGCATCTGCTTTTCAAAAAGCTCTTCCAGTATGTTACATAAAATGATAAAAACATTTATAATTTTGAAAAAAAAATCCATAACATCTAAGAAAATATCTAAAATTAAAACATAAACATTGAGCGGTTAAATAAAGTGAGAGTCAACATCATCAAGCCTAACGATCGATGTTACCAAAACGTCCAACTGACGACCTGCCAGGACCCCTCAACCTTAAAGGCCCAATATACCCAACTTTTGGCAAAACTTGAAGCGAAAATCAAGCCTTATAACTTCTTATATTATAGACTTAGTCAGCAATATTCAAGATGAATTTTTACGCGGTTACCAGTACAGCAGCAGTTGAAACACGGTATTTGTAAACAAGAGTCCATTTTGAACGGTCTTCTACTTACAGCTTTGTTGTTGAAGTGGGCCCCACCTGAACTATTTTAAATTCTTTGGATTTTTTGTCAACAGTTTCTTGTTAGTTACCGCTCAATTTAACCTCGTTTTAGGCTTATTTTTGCATGGTCATCAACTGGATTTTTTTTCATAATTTTACAGAATCCCGAAAAAAATTCCTGAAGTTACGTATATTGGGGCCTTTCATTCGGGAATAGACAGGTCACACCGCAAACGTAACTGTGATAACAGGTTAATCGATGGTGTTTGATCGGCTGAACTGACGTCACTGATCAGCCAGCCTACTCCGATCCATCACACTATAGAGAGGACGCGTCACACGTTTGTAAGTGACGTCATCACAACGTTTAATCGCTTTACTTACTGCGGTAACTTTAAAGAAATAGTTGCCCTTCGGGATGGCTAGTTGATACATGTGTTGCCCCTAGGTATGTTGTTGTTTTGGTTTATATGTACCGTTCCGCGTTTTCTTTCCTCGTCATTTGTCCCTTTTTGTATTTACAAAATAATCAATTCAACTTTGATGATAAAGTATACAATAGTTCCTTAAGAGTTCCTAAGGTATCGACATATTCACATTATGGTCATTAACTACACTTCAGAATAATATATGGATATCAATACTTCTACCAAATGTGGTTTGTCCCCATATTTGGCGCAATACTTATGTAGAATGTTCCTAAAGTTTGTGATTGAAATATAACCCTCAGTCTCTCAATCTCACTCAATGTTAGAGTAAGTTCGTCATCTGGTGAAGGGGAGGTAATTCAATTTTATTTCACAGATATTTCGAAAATTATACATGTAACTTTTCATGGTGATTCAAAGTCCTTCAAACATAAATATAAATGAAGAGCTTTATCTCGAAAATAATAAAACAAATCCAGTGAACAGTTACTACTTCATAAGTTTTATTTACACACTAAGAGGAGAGAGTAGATCGTGCAGGGTAGTAATTGCTCCCGGTTACACCACAAAGATAGGTAATACACAGTCTGTGAGTTTTACTTAGTAGATACTCGTGTTCTCTTGTTCCAGCTAAAGTTGGCTCCATATGATTTCGGTTTAAATGTTGGTACCTGTCTCTGCTCTATAGAGTATGACCAGCCTAAAACAATAGAACAAATTTAGAACAATCAAACAAGCATATGGAATCAACATACTTGCCAACTTTTCAAAATCTCCATGGGGGAGAAAAGTGTGTGTTTGAAATTTTCGACTGGAATCTAACTATTTGTCGCGGAACCGGTAGCTATATATCATAATGTAGTATTTTCAAGAGAATAATCTATTTGCAAACTCATAATAGCCTAATTGCACATATCTGATGCTAAGGTTCCTTTGACATACTAAAGCATTAATAATTTTTCATTGTTCTTTTACTACCAGAAAAGGAGAAAGAATTAGAATATATTCCTTTTGTTTTAATTTTTTATCAATTTATAATCATATCAATAAAACAATCAAAAAAGGACAAAAATAGACAGGTGTTAGTATTTTGTACATGGAATATAATTAATATTCATTAATCTATTTATTTGCACTTGTATCTCAACTTTTCCTGATTTGAAATTATTTTTTGAAGAAAAATTTTTTTTTTTAAATTTTTAGCATTATATATTGACAAATTGGAGGGAAACAAATATGAAAAACACAATATCACTTTTACTTTAAATGTGAAATAACACGTTTTAATCAATTAACAGTGTAAATATTTCTTATAAAACCATAAAATACACATTTGTCAGTAAATAAATAAATCTGGATTTTAATTCCGTTTTCCGTTTTTTTACCTTACGTAATCGAATGGCGACCATCAGTGAATACACACATTTTAACGGTGTCTAATGCAATCAAATGTGAGTAAATTGATACATAAAAGCCTTATCAAGTGTTTGTTTTGAAGTCTTACAGTTGTTTACACAAATTAATAACCTGTTGGTCATGTTAGAGGACCCAGTTGTAATGGATTGATGCTTGAGTGAGCACGCGTGCCGGACACCTGTACTGTGGCTGTTTTGACTTGTTCTCCCGATCCCCCTCCTCCACTAATTACAGTCCCTCGGGACATACACTACCCTTATATTTATCAGTAGAGTCATTACTGGACTTGGGGCAGCCTTGTTATTTAATCAGAGTCAAATTCTAGAGTGAAGGACTGTACAAATCACAAGAAGGTGATACAGTTGAGCTAAATTGACTTGGGGTTTCTCAAAATCGGGAGATTTCCTGATTTTTGCAAACACGATCGGGAGGCGGGAGAGGCAGTCTAAAATCGGGAGCCTCCCGCCTAAATTTAGGCGGGAGGGTTGGCAAGTATGAATCAAAAGAAAGACCACGAATATATCTTTGGGAATGTAAAGGTAAACTACCAGGTATTAAAAATTTTACAAATATAAATATTCATTAATGCTTACCATTTTTCTCACAAAAATTAGCGGCATCTTCTGAGCTTGTGAATTCTACATTCAAGTTAGACAAAGGATCCGCCCTGAAAGTGAAAGTAACTTAAATTAATGACCAATTAACAGTGTGACATGATAATTTCAGTTATATTTTATTGTTTAAACAAGTGGATTGAGCAAATTCAATTTTCAAATTCAAAGTTAAGAGGTACCTGTCAGTTGAAAAGCATTCATTATTAAACTCGAGTTAAAATATAATTTCTTAAAGTAACTCAAATTTAAGAGATATTTTTTTAGACAATAAAAGTCAGCTATTCAGCGTTAAATGTATTTCATTTTACTTTTGCAAATTACACAAGCTGTCAAACGAAAGCTGGCTATATTTCCTATACATGGGTTTCCTATCTCTCTGTTTATATTCCGATTGTTGACACAAACATTGACACCCACCTCATACATTGGTTTCATATCTCTCTGTTTATATTCCGATTGTTGACACTGACATTGACACCCAACTCATATATGTGTTTTCCCATCTCTCTGTTTATATTCTGATTGTTGACACTTACATTGACACCCAGCCCATAAATGAGTTTTCCCCATCTCTCTGTTTATATTCTGATTGTTGACACTTACGTTGACACCCAGCCCATACATGGGTTTTCCCATCTCTCCCTGTTGTCAAACTCTATTTTCCAGCGGTTGGTGTTGAAGCTTCCAGACTGCATGGCATTTCTAGCTGGACTGAATATCCTGACTTGCCTTGTTTTGATATGTTCTTCTGGTACACCGGTCAGTGAGGACATGTCAGTCTGTACAAAGGGAGGTAACACTTAGATAACACTGGCTTTATCTGTCCGTACAAAGGGAGGTAACATTTA
The DNA here is from genome assembly GCA_947623455.1 of Mimachlamys varia. Taxonomy (NCBI): domain Eukaryota; kingdom Metazoa; phylum Mollusca; class Bivalvia; order Pectinida; family Pectinidae; genus Mimachlamys; species Mimachlamys varia. Next base: position 9,091,142 of record OX392535.1, read on the forward strand.
GATAACACTGGCTTTGTATGTCTGTATAAAGGGAGGTAACACTTAGATAACACTGGCTTTATCTGTCCGTACAAAGGGAGGTAACATTTAGATAACACTGGCTTTGTATGTCTGTATAAAGGGAGGTAACACTTAGATAACACTGGCTTTATCTGTCTGTATACAGGGATCCCCCGGAGGTAACATTTAGATAACACTGGCTATATCTGTCTGTACAAAGGTAAGGTAACACTCAGATAACACTGGCTATATCTGTCTGTATCAAGGGAGGTAACATTTAGATAACACTGGCTCTGTTTGTTTGTACAAAGGGAGGTAACACTCAGATAACACTGGCTTTGTCTAACTGTACAAAGGTAAGGTAACACTCAGATAACACTGGCTATATCTGTCTGTACCAAGGGAGGTAACATTTAGATAACACTGGCTTTGTCTGTCTGTACAAAGGGAGGTAACACTCAGATAACACTGGTTTTGTCTAACTGTACAAAGGGAAGTAACACTCAGATAACACTGGCTTTGTCTGTCTGTACAAAGGGAGGTAACACTCAGATAACACTGGCTTTGTCTAAAGGTACAAAGGGAGGTAACACTCAGATAACACTGGCTATATCTGTCTGTACCAAGGGGGGTAACATTTAGATAATACTGGCTTTGTCTAACAGTACAAAGGGAGGTAACACTCAGATAACATTGGCTTTATCTATCTGTACAAAGGGAGGTACCACTCAGAAGACTTAATCTGTCTGCAAACTATAATCTGATGTAAATAGGGGATATTTTTACTGAATTTCCAAAAAAAAAAAACAAGTATTGCTAGGATAAAAAAAGTATACAGATACATAATTAACTCATATATTATTGTTTTCAAATAATGCAGTAGTTTATAGACAGGTACAATTTATGTTGGGACGATTATCGATTATAATCGATAATTGATTGTTTCTTGTCCTGGTAGCGACTATCGATTATGAAAGCTAACAATCGATTATATAGGAAGGGAGGTAACTCGTACATAACTACATGTACTATTATTATCAAGTGAATATAACAAATTATATCCTAAAAAGAAATACCTTATTAATAGTTTTAGAACTGTTTTTCTTAATAAAAACGATTGTGATTTCCTTCTTAAGATTGATTGGATTTAGATTTTATTGATGAAATAAAAAATGATGAAAAGGAATAGGAAGTATTGTTTAACACAATATTACAGATGCAGAGTTTAAATCACCTGTGATGGTAGATGACAAACATGTGTAAATTGTAACTTATGTTGGACTATTTAGCAACCGTCCCAACCGATTACATAATCGATAATAAGTAAGTTGTCTTCAACCGATTATCGATTATGATTTCCCAATCGATTTCCAACACTAGGTACAATGTAATTCATTGTATACTTGGCAACCTAAAAAGGCAAGATTGCTAAAAATCTGGTTTCAAAGACCAACACATTTATCACAAAGCAAATAACTTCAAATTGATAAAATGTAGATTGAGAACAATATAAACCAGTTATATTAATAACTTAATTAAATGTGAAGGTTAATAGAAAAAATACTGGTTCTTTCCATTAATACCTTATTAGCATGTGTAAAAAACTTTGCATATTATAAAACACTGCTTAATCAGCCACCCCTGGACAGGTTGCTAAAATTTCACGTATCTATATAAGAAGGAATTCTGACTCTTGCCAGCAAACTACCGTCCCAATATTTAGCAGATTAGAGAGTCAGAACCCTTCTGATTAACTAAAGGTACATGTCTACTAACTATATAGAATTTTTACTTACAATTATTGAATGATATAAAAAGCATCAACCTATTCACTAATTCCATAGGTGTTATATTGATCGATAAATTAAGAAATGAAGATCAGTAATATGACATTCACCATCGATATTTCAGTTATTAATCAATCCAAACTTACTGTCTCTTTCACAAGAATGCGTAATTCCTCCTCTTCTGCTGGAGTAATGACAATGCTCTTGGAGTCATCTTCTGTCCATTCTACAGGGTGGAGGCCATCAAGTCTTGTGGAATGGGCTGTGCAACCTCGGCTGGAATGGACACAGCAATAATTATTGAACAAGCAAGTCATTCAACATTTCTGATGTGTCTGACTTCTGAAAATTATCTTGTCTTTCTACCAAAGTTAGGGGTTTTATTTTTCTGTGAATTTCTTTCTCCTAAGAAGAATTTCATTTTGTGACTTGGTGGACATTGGACACAAACATCAAAATGATTTCGAGAACATTTTCTCCAGATAAAAACTCCATCTTTACCTTTTTGAACCATAGCAGAATCATAGTACATAACAATATACAGAATCATAGTACATAACAATATACAGAATCATAGTACATAACAGTATACATAATCATAGTACGGGTACATAAAGTTATATAGAATCATAGTACATAACATTATATAGAATCTTAGTACATCACGTGACTGAATACTGCCTTCCCATTGGCTACACACATGAGTACTATGAAGCGATAGTGCCCGCTCACCCGGTGTCAGGCACTATCCCATCGGCTCAGGCACTATCCCATCCCTCGACCATACTATGAGGCAATAGTGCCCTCTCAAAAGGGCCATAATAGATAAATAGTACCCGGTACATAACATTATACAGAACCATAGTACATACCATTATATAGAATCATAGTACATAACATTATATAGAATCATAGTACCCGGTACATAGCATCATATAGAATCACAGTACATAACATTATACAGAATCATAATACATACCATTATATAGAATCATAATACATAAGTTAACATATTATACAGAACCATAGTACATAACATTATATAGAATCATAGTACATAACATTATATAGAATCATAGTACATAACATTATACAAGTAATGTATGTAGCTGCTGCTATACTGAAAGACAGACACAGAAACTGAAACAGACAACAAATTGAAAAAGTTGTCTGACATTTGAAGATTGGAAGTAATCGCACACTGACCAGAAAAAATTGAAGTTTCAACATTGTTGTTAAAAAATTTCTTTTCTTTAATGAGCAAATTTCCCACCTTAAAATTCAATACTCATTAGACATTATAAATTACTAGTAAGGCCATTGAAATGCATTGCAAATGAAGCCCCACTATTATTTGGCTGAATTTGTAGTTATTTACTCAATCACCCTGAAGACACATTTGAACTCTTTCAATTCAAAGGATGGAATATATAGTCTATTATGAAATTGCAGGGTAAATGAGTTATTATTATTGTACAGAATCTATGTTCTATATATGTGCTAGTTTTAGGTCAGGGTGCACTGGGGCCAGCTGTTATGTTGTGTCTTGACCCTGTGTCAGTGTCAATAGTGTATTTTCATTGGTCAGTCGTTTTGTATTGTCAATGTGATGTGTATAGTACAGTGTTACGTTCTGTGCAGGGTAGTCAAAGGATCAAGTTCCTGTACCATTATAGCTGTTTAGGTATTAGCTTAGAGTTAGTTGGTTCGATGTGATGGGAGTTAAGGGTAGGTTGTTATTGCAAGTAAATGTAGCTACGGGATGGGAGTTAAGGGTAGGTTGTTATTTTAAGTATGTACATGTAGGTAAATATTCCAAAAAAAGGAAATGTTAGTAATTGTTAGGGTTAGTTGGGGTGTGTGTCGGGGTAGAGGTATAGGATGTTGTAACGCACGAAGCAAGCAAATATACCCATCGAACCTAAGTTGCCGAAGGTTGGTAGTCGGGTGCAGTTTTTAACCATACAAACTTTGCCCGTCGCGCTTCTAATACAATTACACTAAGTGAATAACATTTCAATGGAAAAGAGACTGGGGACAGGTCTAGAGCTGGGTCTGGAGAGGAGAGACGCTTCTTAAAGGTTTCCGAAGCTTATTACCTCCATTAGATTTAATAAAATACAAACTTAACGCTCTCGGTAAGCTTGCATAGAAAGTTGTGAGCAGGAGTTAAACTGTAGCCCTTGTATTAGTTGTAAGTTAGATTGACTTTGAAACGACATTTGTAATGTGGGCAAAATGGCACACTGCTATTGAAATGACACGTATGTATTGGTATAATATGTCAAACATATACTTAACGGATACAATTCAATGATATTAAGTGATAGAATGAACAGTGGGAACTGTATCTCACCTCGGAATTACCATGGGAAGGAACCGTTTCACACACCAGCTTCTCACAGCCAGAGAAGCCATATTTGTTTTCAGAGCTCTCCTACAGACGAAGGGAGATAACTCTATTGTGTTGACAGGTTTTCCATACCTAGTAATGAAGTACCGGACAGATGAGAACTTAAGCATTATTTAATACAAAATACAGGATATTTTAGTAGCTTCACTGACCTTGTATCTGGCCTGAAATGCAATGAAATACTCTTGATTTTAAATGTACGTTTCATCAGAGACGTATAAAGCTTTATACGTCATGATAATTAAAGTAAAAAAGCTACATATAATACAGTATCGTTATCCCTACATGGACAGTCATTACCGAAACCAAACTTTTATTACCTGATGTACATGCCATATGACTCTTATTATTTGGATGTCATTTTCAAGTCATATCCAACAGGTTACTCTCTGTTTTAAACTCATGCTATTTCGAAAAAGAAATTCAACCATAACTTTTCCGATTCAATTGAAAAATCAATTATGCATATTTTTCTGTCGACATCAGTCGTTTATCCCTACAGTAACTATTCTCCAAAATACCATCTCTGCTTTCAGGTAGCTGTATATAGTAACGACGGTTTTGCATAGTTCATAGCAAAGACTGATACATTTGCTTTGAAGAAAAGCTTGTTTACTCAAATTAAAGCTAGTCATTTCACATGTTTAAGATGTTTCAGGTTTTAACATTGCGAGAAACTTTTGACAGGTGCAATGTCGCAACCTGATTTAGAGCTCTTGTGCATATATACGTTTATGAGATAAGCTCATATAAACCCATAAAACATGGAATATTATAATATAATAAGACTACATTGTAGGTGTTCCGTAAGGGTAAGCGTCTTCTGCTTCACCGACGACACCCGCCTGGTGAATCACATCAAAGTAAACACCAAGTCCTCAAAGTGAGAGCCGATTCATCATTGTCAATCACAACATGTAAGCACACTAATGAGCATACTCAAAAACGTCTATCTTCATGTCATACAAAGAAATTCCTAATAAGACAAAGATGGCGACCATTAAGTTCTGATCAACCTGCATCTCTCGAATCCCAGGCTGTGTAGTAAGTTTGTTTGTCAGCAGTCGACATCTATCACGAAATCTCGATATTTAGAGCATTTCCTACAATAACAAATCAAACGTGACATGTAACAACATAGGTTGGAGAAGCAGGGATGTTTCTATCAAGAAATGGGTAGTCACGTTTATCGTATACCGGTAGCTTAATAGTAATCAGTCCACGTTGTTTAAAGAAGAGATCGAGGTAAGCAGCTGTAGTAGAAGATTCTCCGGTGTCTTTTATTTCATGTTCAGAAGGGTTACTTAGGGCGCAAAAGTAGTGAGCAATGCCACTGGAGTTGGCCTATAGCTCACTTGAATTGAATTATCTGGAATACCTATAAAATGAAAAAAATGAAGGCGCCAAAATAATTGCTTGTTTGGTCTCGTTAACAGGGTGGTACACAGGAAGCTTCTGGTTTTTCATAACACATACAGGTGGATCAGTCCTAGCAGGTATCTATTTACTTAAACTCCAATGTTTTAATAATCAAGTCTGTCATCCGGTATTTTTATTTTTAATTCCGTCAGTGTCAATATATCGTCAGTAGCTCATATATAAAAAGTTCATTTTTTGTATTAAAGGTCCAATATTCGTAACGTTCGGCAAAACTTGAAGCGAAAATCAAGCCTAATTACTTTGTATATTTGTAGATTTAGTTAAGATTAACGGATCAATATCAGCAATATTCAAGATAAAATCTTACGCGGTTACCGGTACAGCAGCAGTTGAAACTCGGTATTTGTAAACCTGCGTCCATTTTGAACTGTCTTCTAACTTCGGCTTGTTGTTGAAGTGGGCCCCACCTGAATTATTTTCAATTCTTTGGATTTTTCTGTCAAAAGTTTAAGTTAGTTACCGCTCAGGTTTACTTCGTTTTAGGCTTATTTTTGCTTGGTTATCAACTGGATTTTTTTCCAGAATTTTCAGAAACACGAAAAAATTCCTGAAGTTACGTATATTGGGCCTTTAAATTTTTTTAAAATGACGTTCCCTTTTTATAAACGTTTCGAGTAAAACTCAATCATTACAGATATACCACAGATAATGACGGCAAGTTAGTGTTACTATGACCAGTTTTAATTTAATGCTACGATTAATGATCTGTTGAAATTGTTGAATAAATATGTACTTCAATATTGTGAAATGATAATGAAAATAATCAGCTCGTACTGACCTCCGACTTTTTCTTAGATTTAATCCCAACAGAATATATTTCCTTTTTTTTTCACTCAGAGAGAGGAGAGAGCGCACATAATAAAAATGTATTTCTTATGAGAGTTAGCTACCCTTGAACCAACTTTCGCAAGCCAAGTGTGTACAATACTATACTCTTCAGGGGCGCGAGAATTTTTTCAGGGGGGTGTCGACATTTCAGATTTCAAGTTTATTTTGCGGCGTATGCGGTTTTAACCACATCATGTTGATTAAACAAATAAATTTGCCTCTATACCTTTTTCCAATGATCTCTTATTTGATCTTTCATCTTTGTTAAATTCTAGAATGAAATGTATTGATCACCGACATGATTTATTTCTGGCAGTGAGCAAGATATTGTCATATTTTAATTGAGTAGCTTATAGTTTTTATTTTAATACGAAAATTCAAATACAATATCAGAGACATATATTGCACAGTGTTATAAACGTCACTGACAATATCCAGTTAATTTTTGGCATTCAAATGATACAGTTGCACTAGTGATGAATACTGGAAATACATATAATGTAATTGGATAAAACGCTTATTTACATACATGTTTTAATGTGCCTATGACCATTTACTGACGTGACTTTCTGACAATGACTATTCTCACAACTATAGAAACGGGCAATAAATACCTCTACAGGAAAAGCATCATGGAACTACATTTTTGATAGAATGCGAGTCACTCTCCCACTCGGCTTGCGAAGTTGCCCTTGAGCTGGTATGATGCATTTCGTGCCAGTAATCTTTGGCTACCTCTGTCAAATTAAAATAGATCAACATGGAGTATGCAGAGATTTGACAAAACAAATTTTGTATAGTTCGTTGAACATATAACACCATACGCAGCGTGAATAAAACCACTAAAACATAGCAACGTTGATAATAAGCAAAGGAGACGATATAAACCGCCAATCGAGTTAAATTTTTACGAAATATCAAACGTACAATGTAATATAAAAGCTTTGCACTCCGCCTCAGATAACATGTATAATGGCTTTGAATCAATCTCTTAGATGACACTGATTCAAATCAGGCTATTATGACGTCATATCTGACGTCATGTTGGAATTTCCATATTATAAACCACCAAGGAAGTTACATATATTACACATTAGGCCTAAGTTTTATATTTTCGTTTAGTTTGAAGGAAATAGTTTCCAGCAGACTGTTGCTATTCAAATGGAGCTGGCTTGTTTATATTTTCATACGTGGCTGAATTGTCTCCGAAATTATGTTTTTCTGGTGATCTATGTGTCTTTAATAACAAGCCGAAGTAGTTGGTTTCTTATTCAATATTTAGTTTCGCCGATAGACTACCGAAACAGTAAACAAAACTATGTCGGTTCCAATACCCCCCCCCCCCCCCCCACACACACACATCATACCGAATTACTGCATTCTATCTCAATCGGGGTTTCGACTTGTCGAGACAATCACAGGTCATTTAAAACAAGAGACTCATGTGCCCTAACGGTCAGATGAGTTTTGATATACACATATACTGATAGTTGATATTGTGTCCTTACACCGGAATTATCATGACACAATAGCAGTGAGTAAGTCAGTTACTTATTTAGACAATTTATTGTGACAATACGAGAGAATAACAATTCTAACAATTACACAACAATTACGAATTGCCTCTCAATGGTAGTGGTTGTGTTGAAAGGGTCATGCTAGACATACAAACCAAATTTAATCGAAATTGTATATTTATATTTTCAACACACACATGTATTTTGCCTCTCAATTTCGTGGCAACCACTTTGTCAGATGACTCCGGGGCTGGCTCTGTGTCAAGTGTTTTATGCTTTCAAACCAAGTTTGAACTATAATACTGACAGGTCAGCAAGGGCCCCGTCATGTGTCTATATGGCTCTCATGAAAATCTATTCTTGAGAATTGGACCCAATGGTAAAACCCAGTGACTTTGACCTTTTGTCAGTTGACTGTTTTTGCTTGTTCAAACAATGTCGACATCCCGGATCCAACCATGGCTCATGTATTCAGGCGTTTCTCTCCAAGTAAATATTCTTTCTTTGTCTAGTGTATGGAAACAAGGGAAGTGAAATGCAACGACCAAACCGAGATTCAAAGCCGGGTCATCTTGATCTCCACGCACGCTACCAATTGAGCTACTTTGTCACCGACAAGTTCCACTATTTCTCTCCCTTCTTTTTCTTAGCCTCCGCCCCAGATGTTCAAGATGGCATGGTAGACCACGACCGTGGGATTCGTAGCTGTGTTAATCGTTGTTATACTGACGAGGTTCTGACCGCCTCAGAGGTATGTGATTAAGCCATTGACCTCTGATACATGTATTTCAAAATATCTTTTAAATGCAAAAATGGAATTCAAATCATATTGGTGACGAGAAAATAATACTTTCCCGAATCTCTTGTCCTATGATCTCTAGCCTTTACGAATATAAACAGCCATCTATTCACAAAAAAAACTCGTCCACTCATGCCAAGAACTCCATGATGTATATATAGCTACTTTTCTCTAAACCCTGGTTCTATACAATTCCCCTGTAGTGACTGTGGTAGGCCAACAAAATATAACCAGTGCGCCCTCCAATGTGACAATCGCGATATCTGGTTTCACAGAAATTGCACTGACATGGCCATCACATATTATACTACATTATATTGCGGCTGCCATCATCCTATTTTAACACTTATGAAAGGTAATCTACCTTAATTCAATCGCAAAAACCTAAATACCGGTGTTTTAAAAAATCTTGACGAGGCAAATATAAAACAGGATCTGCTAAACACACCATTCCATGTCGCCCATAATTGTTGACGACATTTACCGGGTATATGGGAAACTGTACAATGATGTAATAAATGATCATATTCCTATCAAACAGAAAATTCCCAAGGGAATCACAGACTCCTTTTCTGAATGGTTTTCGTAGAAAAGCAATACATGAAAAGAAAGACATATTTAGGAAATTCGATCGATTTAAACCTTATGAAAAATTGACATAATTTCATAATACAGAGAAACCTTGTTACAAAACTTGAAAGGCAAGCGATTTGATTTATTTTACCGAGAAGTGCAGAGGCGGACAAGATATTAAAGACTCCTGGCCGATCACCCGACCTGTCTTATCAAAAAAGGTGGTACAATGTACATATGAACAGAATACTCAGCTCCTTGAAAATGAAAAACCGACTTCGAAGTATCTGAAGTTTTTATGATTTCTTTAATTATGTTGCTACAGATATTGGAAAGATTGTCATGTCCAATAAAATAAATATATCCAACCCTAGTGTTTTAGCAATAATAAAACATTCAAATATTCTTAACCTTGAGAATGTTTTTATTTTTAACCCTATTGATAAATATTATACCGAGTAGTATATTGGTGAGATCGGTCTGACAAAATATCACGTGGCCTTGATACTGTTTCACATAAAACACTACGTCTAACTAGTGACAGTATGGCCAGTCTTATTACACATATTGTAAATATAATGATGCATACAAGTTCTTTTTATATAAGCTGAAGGCAGTCAGTCCTGCAAGTAAACTGCCAGCTATTTGAAACGTTTTGGATAGAGCGATAGCTGAGCACTTGGATGGGTACTTCTGCAGGATTCTCCATCCCATGTTCTTCGCTTTCTGGCAGGGTTACAGCTGTCAATCCACACTCATTGAACTTACAGAGGAATGGAGAAGGGCCTTGGACACCGACAAATGTGCTACTGCCATTTTGATTGGTCTGTCTTTGACTGTGTCCCGGTAGTGCCAGTATGGTACAGGATGTCCTTAAAGCGAGCGGTAGTACCAGTATGGTACAGGATGTCCTTAAAGGAAGCGGTAGTACCAGTATGGTACAGGATGTCCTTAAAGGAAGCGGTAGTACCAGTATGGTACAGGATGTCCTTAAAGGAAGCGGTAGTACCAGTATGGTACAGGATGTCCTTAAAGGGAGCGGTAGTACCAGTATGGTACAGGATGTCCTTAAAGGGAGCGGTAGTACCAGTATGGCACAGGATGTCCTTAAAGGGAGCGGTAGTACCAGTATGGTACAGGATGTCCTTAAAGGAAGCGGTAGTACCAGTATGGTACAGGATGTCCTTAAAGGAAGCGGTAGTACCAGTATGGTACAGGATGTCCTTAAAGGGAGCGGTAGTACCAGTATGGTACAGGATGTCCTTAAAGGGAGCGGTAGTACCAGTATGGCACAGGATGTCCTTAAAGGGAGCGGTAGTACCAGTATGGCACAGGATGTCCTTAAAGGAAGCGGTAGTACCAGTATGGTACAGGATGTCCTTAAAGGGAGCGGTAGTACCAGTATGGTACAGGATGTCCTTAAAGGAAGCGGTAGTACCAGTATGGTACAGGATGTCCTTAAAGGGAGCGGTAGTACCAGTATGGCACAGGATGTCCTTAAAGGAAGCAGTAGTACCAGTATGGTACAGGATGTCCTTAAAGGGAGCGGTAGTACCAGTATGGTACAGGATGTCCTTAAAGGAAGCAGTAGTACCAGTATGGTACAGGATGTCCTTAAATTGACCCCACAAGGTTCTATCATACACCATTTTTGATATTTCTATGAATGATATATTCTTTTTCAGTAATTTTTGCTAAAGATGCCAAACGTTTTAATTGTGCAATGCTTAGTGAGATGCTTGTCGTCAAAGTTATTTTAGAAAGAGGGGGCGAGACTTTCATCGATTGATTTAAAGAAAATAGGATGAAGGCAAACACTGACAAGTTTCAGGCAATTGCAGATGGAAAAAAGCAAATAAAGCACATTGTACTATTTTTAACATGGACAATATTGTAATTCATTGTGAGGAGACCTTCAAACGTTTTAGGGTTATCAAAGATTAAAAAAAATCTTCATGTTCAGATGTTTCTGGGCGCAACGGAGGGTATCATACACAAGAGATGCGCAGGACCATCTACCACGTCTTTATCCTGTCAAGTGTAAATTTCTTGGTATGACATTGTTTGTTCAAAGTAAAACTCCAAAAGCTTAAACATCCATTTAGAGCATAATTTGCATAATGTTTGCCGGCGACACAAAATTGTACTTCTGCTTGACCTAGAGAGTTTACAAAACTGGCCGGATACATGGTTGCTAAAATTCCACCCCGTCAATTGCAAAACAATTTATTTGGGAAAGACGTATACCAAGTATTAGTTCTAACGATTTACATTTATACCAGGATGTTGATGGTCTGAGACCAGCAGAAATGCTATCAGAGGAAACGGAAAAGAAAGACCTTGTGATAATTGTCGATAATAAATTAAATCATTTACAAGCAGCCGTAAACAAGCGAACGGAATACTCAGCAGAAGAGCAAACACATACATACTTAAATAACAAATGGTTTTGCTTACTGTATACGGCTTTAGTTCGACCCCATTCAGAGTATGGATCATGCATATGGAAACCATACAAACAAACAGGACATTGATTTGCTAGAAAGCGTTTAACGTCGAGGTATGAAATGACTGCCAGGAATCGTACGAGGAACGATTACGTCGCCAAACTCCCGTCGTTACTATATAGACGAAATGGGGGCGAGATGACTGAAGTTTTCAAAATCTTGAGAGGCGGCTATGAGTCAACAACATCACACGGACTGCGAGAGGAGGAACAAGGAACATTCACTCAGTCTAGATAATTCAAGAAGCAGACTTGACCATAGTTGCTTGAGTTTCTGTCAGTAAATAATTTATATATAGGCCTAAAGATAAAATAAATAAAAACACGACGACCGACTTCCAAACGCTTTCATCCACTTCGGGGCTCTTCAGGAAAGTTTTCATAGGCCTATATATATATGGAACCGCCCATTACAGAATATTCTATAATGGGCGGCTCCTTATATATATATATTTATTTACTGACAGGAACTCAAGCAACTGGGACTGGACATGAGGAAATAGTTAAATTGGAACTCTTATCAGAAAATGTAATGAAAACACCAAACTTGGTCAGTTTTTGGGTAACGTCTCAACATACAGCTACCTATTTCATGATCTTAGAAAACTCTTATCATACCGGACTGGAACCAAATTAGATGTAGATGTTCTATTTATATGTCGATAAACACTTTTTATCATCTGATCACCACAAATTCAGTGTAGATTTGTTTTATTTTGTTTATATTTTTTACTTTGAATGGTCTAATGTAAGAACAATACCTGTGGTTATCTCCCTTATCTGTGATATTATGTACAGCGTGTTATATTTAAAATACAAACGTTTTCTGAATTGTGCATTTTTTTCCTGGAATGAACTTCTGGATATAGGTGTTCGGCTTTTCATCCATATTGAGTTTACAACAACATTATAAATTCTTTGTTAAGACGAGGAGTGTTCGAATAATTTTGCAAACGCACCGTATACTCGAGTATCACGTAATTTACGTGCATTAAACACATTACGAACTACATCACCGCTCATCGCCGTATTGTGTGTATAAATTTTATTGAAATCCACTGACCGACTCCCTTACAATATACACTGTGTTGAAAATGGTTAAAAAAACGAAAAGAATGTCGCTGAAATCAGGGGCTATAAAAAAAAACCCACTGTAAGTTGGGATTGAGCGTCAAAAATTTACATGATTAGATATGTGCTGTTTATGGGGATAAACGAATGTCATTTTCCACAGTTTATAGATGGTTTACTAAATTCAATCTAGTCATGAATCGGTCAAAGATGCCCCTTACTCAGAAAGACTTAGGTCTGCGGTTACCAACAAATTGAACATCAATAAAATCAAGTAAATCACTGAAAAAGACGCGCGTTGAAAAACTTGGGTTTAGTATCTGTTCGATCTGCACTTCCTTCTGAATAAAATTCTCAAGGTTAGGAAAATAAGTGCTCGTTGGATCCCACATTTACTCACTGACGAGAAGAAACGTACACGGGTACAAATGGCTAAGAAACTGCTGAAGAAGTATCCAAAATATCAGAAAAGGACATTTGATAGTCTCATAATGGGTGATGAGACATTGGTGCATTTTTATGAGCCTAAGAGGAAAGTTGACAATAGGATATGGGCTTTGAAACATGCCAAAAGGCCAAGTATTGCTAAACGAACATTTACAGCAAAGAAGGTGTTATACGCAATATTCTCCGGAAATAGTGGACCAGTCATGCAAATTGCTGTTCTAAAAGGAAGGTGCGTGTCTGGAAACTTCAATAAGAATGTAGTTGTGAAAAATCGCGAACACAAATGAGAAAAATTCGTCCTAAACAGGTCTCTAGCATGTCCAATTGCTACATTGCAATGTTACAGCCCACAAATCAGCAACTGCAGTCCAGTTTTTTTTAAGTCGGAAAAGGTCAATATATGTATTACCACACCCTCCATACAGCCCATACCTTGTCCCGTGTGATTCCTCTTTCCTAAATTAAAACACACGCATCTGATAGGAGATATAGGTACAGAAGTGAGCTGGCATCGACTCCGCAGTTTACCCGTTTCTGATCAGTGTACCCAAAAAAGAGTATGAAAAAAATTGTTTCAATAAGTGGATTCTAAGATTGAAATGATGTGTTCAAGTTAAAGGGGAATACTTTTAAGGTACCTATAAAAAAATGCATTCAAAATTTGCAAAAGTTTTCGAACACCCCTCGTATGTCATCTTGTGATCGATATCAGTTAAATTCTGAGGAGAAAGAACATGGAAGAGGTGAGGGGAGTTACATGAAATTGTAAGACTTTATATTATATATTATACTCAATTAATATATATATAAAGTCTGATTTACGGCGAAGCCCCGATTTTTTTATAAATATTTCTACCCAATATATGCATTGCACTTCTATCTGATGAAATTCTTAGTTTGAATTATTGCAAAAATTGGTAACTTGGCAAATTTTAGGGGGGGGGGGCGCCGACTGCGCCCCCTCTGGATCCGCCTATGTTAAGTCTTAATTACTTCCAATATGTGAATATGATATTGCTATAAACTGCAAAACTACTAGCACGTATGTACATTTTTATTGGTGAGATAAGATTTTTTGTTAATTGTTTGTATTATCATTTTCATCTGTTTTACAATCGGTTGTAAAAGCATGAAAGGCTTCTGTTGCCATGCTGAAATATGTACCGACTATAAATAAGGACTCCTTGACTTGAATACGTATCCCTCTGTGAAGCGTATACCCTGCGTTTGTAACAAGGATTGACAACTTCGTCAATTTGTAACAAGGGAAACATTAACGGAAAAGCCAGATCGGCATTCCAACTCCGACCCCCACCCTGAACCACAGACAAACACTACCATCTAGTCTAGCTTCTATATATGTCACATGATCTGACTGTCTCGTGATTTTATTCCAACTGCTGAGTAAACTAAGCCTAAATCACTACCATTACTCTTGTTGTTTTGACGATTGATATGAATATCGATAGTTTTACACAAAAGTTAAGAGACTACTAACAAGAGTTGTGTTGAGTATATACTGTTGTTTGTGGTGGGTATATACTGTTGTTTGTGATGAGTATATACTGTTGTTTGTTGTGAGAATATACTGTTGTTTGTGGTGAGTATATACTGCTGTTTGTGGTGAGTATATACTGCTGTTTGTGTTGAGTATATACTGTTGTTTGTGGTGGGTATATACTGCTATTTGTGGTGAGTATATACTGCTGCTTGTGGTGAATAAATACTGCTGTTTGTGGTGAGTACATACTGCTGTTTGTGGGGACTATATACTGTTTTCTGTGGTGATTATATACTGCTATTTGTGGTGAGTATATACTGTTGTTTGTGGTGAGTATATACTGTTGTTTGTGATGAGTATATACTGTTGTTTGTGGTGAGTATATACTGCTGTTTGTGGTGAGTATATACTGCTGTTTGTTGTGAGTATATACTGTTGTTTGTGGTGAATAAATACTGCTGTTTGTGGTGAGTACATACTGTTGTTTGTGGTGAGTATATACTGTTGTTTGTGATGAGTATATACTGTTGTTTGTGGTGGGTATATACTGTTGTTTGTGGTGAGTATATACTGTTGTTTGTGGTGAGTATATACTGCTGTTTGTGGTGAGTATATACTGCTGTTTGTGTTGAGTATATACTGTTGTTTGTGGTGGGTATATACTGCTATTTGTGGTGAGTATATACTGCTGCTTGTGGTGAATAAATACTGCTGTTTGTGGTGAGTACATACTGCTGTTTGTGGGGACTATATACTGTTTTCTGTGGTGATTATATACTGCTATTTGTGGTGAGTATATACTGTTGTTTGTGGTGAGTATATACTGTTGTTTGTGATGAGTATATACTGTTGTTTGTGGTGAGTATATACTGCTGTTTGTGGTGAG
Organism: Mimachlamys varia; assembly: GCA_947623455.1. NCBI lineage: Eukaryota > Metazoa > Mollusca > Bivalvia > Pectinida > Pectinidae > Mimachlamys > Mimachlamys varia. The sequence goes on from OX392535.1 coordinate 9,106,910, forward strand.
TATATACTGCTGTTTGTTGTGAGTATATACTGTTGTTTGTGGTGAATAAATACTGCTGTTTGTGGTGAGTACATACTGTTGTTTGTGGTGAGTATATACTGTTGTTTGTGATGAGTATATACTGTTGTTTGTGGTGGGTATATACTGTTGTTTGTGGTGAGTATATACTGTTGTTTGTGGTGAGTATATACTGCTGTTTGTGGTGAATAAATACTGCTGTTTGTGGTGAGTACATACTGTTGTTTGTGGTGAGTATATACTGTTGTTTGTGATGAGTATATACTGTTGTTTGTGGTGGGTATATACTGCTGTTTGTGGTGAGTATATACTGTTGTTTGTGGTGAATAAATACTGCTGTTTGTGGTGAGTATATACTGCTGTTTGTGGTGAATAAATACTGCTGTTTGTGGTGAGTACATACTGTTGTTTGTGGTGAGTATATACTGTTGTTTGTGATGAGTATATACTGTTGTTTGTGGTGAGTATATACTGCTGTTTGTGGTGAGGATATACTGTTGTTTGTGGTGGGTATATACTGTTGTTTGTGGTGAGTATATACTGCTATTTGTGGTGAGTATATACTGCTGTTTGTGGTGAGTATATAGTGCTGTTTGTGGTGAGTATATACTGCTGTTTGTGGTGAGTATATACTGCTGTTTGTGGTGAGTATATACTGCTATTTGTTCGTGAGTATATGCTGCTGTGTCCGGTGAGAATATACTGTTGTTTGTGGTGAGTATATACTGCTGTTTGTGGTGAGTATACACTGCTGTTTGTGGTGAGTATATACTGCTGTTTGTGGTGAATAAATACTGCTGTTTGTGGTGAGTACATACTGTTGTTTGTGGTGAGTATATACTGCTGTTTGTGGTGAATAAATACTGCTGTTTGTGGTGAGTACATACTGTTGTTTGTGGTGAGTATATACTGTTGTTTGTGGTGAGGATATACTGTTGTTTGTGGTGGGTATATACTGTTGTTTGTGGTGAGTATATACTGCTGTTTGTGGTGAGTATATACTGCTATTTGTGGTGAGTGTATGCTGCTATTTGTGGTGAGTACATACTGATGTTTGTGGTGAGTACATACTGCTGTTTGTGGTGAGTACATACTGCTGTTTGTGGTGAGGATATACTGCAATTTGTGGTGAGCATATGCTGTTGTTTGTGGTGAGTACATACTGTTGTTTGTGGTGAGTATATACTGTTGTTTGTGATGAGTATATACTGTTGTTTGTGGTGAGTACATACTGTTGTTTGTGGTGAGTATATACTGCTGTTGGTGGTGAATATATACTGCTATTTGTGGTGAGTATATACTGCTGTTTGTATTGCGTATATACTGCTATTTGTGGTGAGTATATACTGCTGTTTGTGGTGAGTATATACTGCTGTTTGTGGTGAGTATATACTGTAACAGTTGTTTGTGGTGAGTATATACTGCTGTTTGTGGTGAGTGTATGCTGTTGTTTGTGGTGAGTACATACTGCTGTTTGTGGTGAGTATATACTGTTGTTTGTGGTGAGTATATACTGCTGTTTGTGGTTAGAACATACTGTTGTTTGTGGTGAGTACATACTGCTGTTTGTTCGTGAGTATATGGTGCTGTTTCTGGTGAGTATATACTGTTGTTTGTGGTGAGTATATACTGCTGTTTATGGTGAGTATATACTGCTGTTTGTGGTGAGTGTATGCTGCTATTTGTGGTGAGTATATACTGCAATTTGTGGTGAGTATATACTGCTGTTTGTTGTGAGTATATACTGCTGTTTGTGGTGAGTATATACTGCAATTTGTGGTGAGTATATACTGCTGTTTGTTGTGAGTATATACTGCTGTTTGTGATGAGTGTATGCTGCTGTTTGTGGTGAGGATATACTGATGTTTGTGGTGAGTACATACTGCTGTTTGTGGTGAGTACATACTGCTGTTTGTGGTGAGGATATACTGCAATTTGTGGTGAGTATTTACTGCTATTTGTGATGAGTATATACTGCTGTTTGTGGTGAGTACATACTGTTGTTTGTGAGGAGTATATACTGTTGTTTGTGGTGAGTATATACTGTTGTTTGTGGTGAGTATATACTGCTGTTTGTGGTGAATAAATACTGCTGTTTGTGGTGCGTATATACTGTTGTTTGTGGTGAGTATATACTGCTGTTTGTGATAAGTATATACTGTTGTTTGTTGTGAGTACATACTGCTGTTTGTTCGTGAGTATATACTGCTGTTTGTGGTGAGTATATGTTGCTGTTTGTGGTGAGGATATACTGGAATATGTGGTGAGTATATACTGCTATTTGTGATGGGTATATACTGCTGTTTGTGGTGAGTACATACTGTTGTTTGTGGTGAGTATATACTGCTGTTTGTGGTGAGTATATACTGTAACAGTTGTTTGTGGTGAGTATATACTGCTGTTTGTGGTGAGTGTATGCTGTTGTTTGTGGTGAGTACATACTGCTGTTTGTGGTGAGTATATACTGTTGTTTGTGGGGAGTATATACTGTTGTTTGTGGTGGGTATATACTGTTGTTTGTTCGTGAGTATATACTGCTGTTTGTGGGGAGTACATACTGCTGTTTGTGGTGAGTATATACTGTTGTTTGTGGGGAGTATACTGCTGTTTGTGGTGAGTACATACTGCTGTTTGTTCGTGAGTATATACTGCTGTTTGTGGGGAGTACATACTGCTGTTTGTGGTGAGTATATACTGTTGTTTGTGGGGAGTATATACTGTTGTTTGTGGGGAGTATATACTGCTGTTTGTGGTGAGTACATACTGTTGTTTGTGGTGAGTATATACTGTTGTTTGTGGGGAGTATATACTGCTGTTTGTGGTGAGTATATACTGTTGTTTGTGGTGAGTATATACTGCTGTTTGTGGTGAGTATATACTGTTGTTTTTGGTGAGTATATACTGCTGTTTGTGATGAGTATATACTGTTGTTTGTTGTGAGTACATACTGCTGTTTGTTCGTGAGTATATACTGCTGTTTGTGGTGAGTATATACTGCTGTTTGTGATGAGTATATACTGTTGTTTGTGGTGAGTATATACTGTTGTTTGTGGTGAGTATATACTGTTGTTTGTGGTGAGTATATACTGTTGTTTGTGATGAGTATATACTGTTGTTTGTGGTGAGTATATACTGTTATTTGTGGTGAGTATATACTGTTGTTTGTGGTGAGTATATACTGTTGTTTGTGGTCAGAAAACAGCCTACCACAGATTTGGACGTAGTACATATATGTTGAACTAGACGACCACAATCTATTTGTAATTACCGAGATCTTTTACTCGTAGACATAAACTTCCTCGGTGTCATTACATTTTATAGGTTTCTGTAAGAATATGATTAGGTGTTTCTTCGGTTTACTAGAGTAAAATTCACATAACTGTCAAGTCTAACACGTGAAGTAGATATGACCTCAGTTTCCAAACGAGGCGCTGTTTTTTCAGTAGTACAAGAACGTATTGATACCCTACAGACACGTGACCAGAATCCGTGAAATGTGCATGCGCGGTCGGCGTACTAATTGACGTTGTAGAGAAACAGATCGACATTCCCCTCCAGCTTAAGTGAAACCATTTCTCGTATCAATTATCTGTGATTGTTTCATTACAATTTAATTATTCTAATAATGCCAGGAATGTCTGTGTTCGCACACTTGTTTCGTGGTGATCTGAATGTAGGTCATGTCCATACGCGAAGACGACCGGGTCTAAGATATGAAACAGAAATATTAAGAAGTATTTTTTAGATTAAAAAAAATCAAGACGTGTTAAAAAATTATGGAAAGAAGTACAGATGTTGACTAGGCAGACTAGAGTACAGAATCACATGGTATAATCACATTATACACTTTATATTGAAAACGGTAAAATAATAAAATTAGAAAGCTTCAATCTTTCAAAAAACTATAGCACAAATGAATAGGAATCTAAAACTTCATCAATGAAATGCTCTTTTAACAATATATATTTTTTATCTACAACAGTTATTTCATTTCAATAAAATGTATTGACATATTAAACATATCAATATAATTAGACAGCAGGCTTGGGGCCTATATAAGTCTTCTCCAAAATCCAGTGATCAACAATGAAAATCAGCAACAGTTATGAAACAAGTACTTACAACTTACATCAATCCCACTTCTTGGCTCGGATGTTAGCGCTCGTGTGGGTGTTCACTCCTGTGGGAGAAACCGGAGAACCCGTAGAAAAACCACGTGGTCGGGCAGGTGACTCTTTACCTTTTCAAGTCCGATCAGAGAACCGAACCGATGCGGCCTTGGGGTAAGACAAGTACACTATTCACTGCATCACTCGACCATCCTACTCTTTTTACAATCAGCCGAGGTTGAAACAGTACGTTAATGTAACTATAGAGAAATACATGCTGTTGCATCCATCAAAACGTATACACCATGCTACCTAATGTCACACAGTGGACAGCCTAACACTAAGCTATACGATAAACGTGATGATTTCGATACTTTCCCTTTCTTGATAGCACCATTCCTGCTTCTCCAACCTATGGTGTTTACATTTCACAGTCAATCCTAAATTCAGGGTTTTGCTCTAAATATCGAGATATTCGTGATAGAAACGTGTATATGCTCCTGGCGAATACACTTACAGCACATCTGCTCGTTAGTATGCTTGTTGTGAGTGAGAATGACGCCTCTTTCACTTGGAGGACGAGATATTTACATGAATGTGACCTACATTTATAAGGTGTATGTCGTCGATGAAGCAGAAAATGCTTACTCGAGGGTCTCCATGTGATTCTTTCTTTTGTTCATATTTTCCCCTTGTTTAATCGATGTTGTGTTCGGAGTATGGTTTTGTTGACGCTTCCATGTTTTTTCCAGTGGTAATGTTTGGTTTCAAGTGATGAAATAGGGAAGAGTGCTTCACAAAATGTGCCATACGTATGCTCGTTTTAGTTTCCCTAATTTCCCCATTGATGTTTTACAAGAAGATTTAAAATATTAATATTGATTTTGAAGCAGATTCATAACAAATCGCTTTCACCTTTTTTTGATAATCAAATACAAACTGAAATTGAAATTGCAATATGGAAATTGTTTTGGTATTTTTGAATATTTCACACATTGTGCATGTTTATCTCTTGGGATCCGTTGAAGTATTTGAGTTTTGTACACGGAAAGAAGAAAGCGAATACAGTTTGATACTATTAATTTTCAGATAATTGAGGACCAAACAAGTAGTTCACACATATAGGAGTGTAAACAAGAGGGTAAGTCAAGCACAAGTCGCCATTATCCAAGGGTGATTGGCTGAAGCTACACCAGTCCTTTGATTGACTGAAGCTACACCAGCCCTTTGATTGGCTGAAGCTACACCAGTACTTTGATTCGCTGGAGCTACACCAGTACTTTGATTGGCTGAAGCTACATCAGTCCTTTGATTTGCTGAAGCTACACAAGTCGTTTGATTGGCTGAAGCTACACCAGTCCTTTGATTGGCTGAAGCTACACCAGTCCTTTGCCGTTGCCATATCTTAAGTTAATTTTGATTCCTTCACTTTTTTTACCAGAAAGTACAGAATAATTCCCAGGTCTGGATCCCAATCAGTAGGCTATTACATATCGCAATGAGGTAAAGGAGGAACATACCGCCCTTCGAACACGGAGGGATTAAATGAAGGATATGGCGACCCCAAATTCGCCAAAGGTGAAGTTGGCGACGAACACGACAGGATAGACGGATTTATAGTCCAGAAAACACCTGGTGTAAAGATCCACGTTCATTAGTATGCTTGTTTGTTGTGATTGGGAATTCTGCCCAGTTCTCACTTTGAGGACATGCGACATTTACTTGGATATGACCTAAATTTACATTGCAGGTGTCGTCGATGAAACAGAAGACGCTTACTCTTCAAAAACACCTGTTTTTATTCCCCTGTAATTTTTTAAAGGTCTCCGTGTAATCTTTCTTTTGTTCATATTTTGTCTCTAGTTTAACAGATTTTGATTTAAGATCATGGTTTTGTTGTCCGTGCTTTGCTGTATATCTCCTGTCCTTGTTTGAAATCCCTTCGTTTACATGCTGTAGGTGTACGGGCATTATTTGTCCTGTCCGTAATTATACATAAATGGAAATTGAACACATACATCATGCATTAACCGGACCTTAAACGAACACCAAACGGACAAAAACATGATGTCTACGGTATTCAAACCGTACATGACGAAAATACAAATGGATAAAACGTTCAGAACTGATGAATACAAAAAAACCTACAGAATACCTACGTAATACCATTCACGAGCGGCACACCTAAAGGGGGAGAAAACACCAGGGGAGGAACTGACTACTGGCAGAAACCTGATCATTCCAGGGCATATCCAAATTCAGTTGGTTTTCAGCATCACCATGAATTGTCGGGATATAGTTTCTCATTTAAGGCTTCCTATCTGCAGGCAGAAATGCTTGAACAATTGTAACAACCACGTCATCACCACCTTCATCATCCTCGGTTTCTTGTACAACAGCATGTATTTCAGCATTAACAGACACTTCTTTTGTGCCTTTGTTTTGTGTATAACTTGTTGTTTCGGGCCCGAGCGTTCATGTCCGTAAGGTGTTCGGTTTCTCCAGAATGCATCTTGTGCGCGTCCTGCTTCACCGGTTTATGTTCGTTTGTTGTTCGTCACTCATTCGGAGACATTCGGAGACATTCGGAGACATTCGGCTGGTTGAACTGTAGCCGTGCGTTACATGGTCGTTATCGGTACGTTTCAACCGTCCCATATTTGGCGCAAATACGTCAGCGGTATGTTTTTCCCCGGACTTACAACTTTGCCACTGGATAACACCGGACAACATAAATTCCTTTACGTTTATGTTCGGAACCCCCAATCCGGTCAAGTGTGACAGGGGCTTTAAGGACAGGGAATCGACAAATAAGGTAGTACAAGAGTACTAGGATAGGAACGTACATCAGGTTATGCCTTCATATTCCGCGGCGGTGGACTCTGGATCAAGCAATGATGGACACGGCAATGTAAGCGAAGTATTGGGTAAATACGAGAATCGAGAATCTAGCTCATATCATCAAAAACATTTATTTTTTTCCAGTGCCCTGTTCATTCAACAAAACTTAAGGTTGTCGTAAAATGCTTCCATGTCTCCATGTTCATATTAAAATATAAACTTTATTTATTTGACAAAAATTATGATGATTATTATAAGTCATACAACTTCTATGCATCACTCTTGTTGGCCCGGATATTAGCGTACGAGGGGTCTTATATTGGGAGGAAACCGGACTACTACAGTACCCGGAGAAAAGCCACGTGGTCGGGCAGGTGACCCCATACTTTTTCACGTCCAGTCGGGGAATCAAACGGCTTCATATATGTTCATATTCATGATAACTAATATTAAAAATATCCACTGCATTGATAGTAGTTTCAGTCCAGGGGTTGTTATGAGAACAATCAGCTACATTACCCTGAGTTACCGGTGAAGATCAAAATAGTTTTTATACCTGAAGCCGCTGATCCTTTAATATAACTTAACAACCTCTCCCTCTCCCCTCTAAAACTCTCCCTCCCCCTCCCTAAAACCGCACCCCTCCTCGCTAAAACATCTCCATCCTACCCCCTAAAACATCTCCATCCTACCCCCTAAAACATCTCCATCCTACCCCCTAAAACATCTCCCTCCCTACCCCCTAAAACATCTCCATCCTACCCCCTAAAACATCTCCCTCCCTACCCCCTAAAACATTTCCCTCCCTACCCCCTAAAACATTCACCTCCCTACCCCCTAAAACATCTCCCTCCCTACCCCCTAAAACATTTACCTCCCTACCCCCTAAAACATCTCCCTCCCTACCCCCTAAAACATCTCCCTCCCTACCCCCTAAAACATTTACCTCCCAACCCCCTTAAACATCTCCCTCCCTACCCCCTAAAACATCTCCCTCCCTACCCCCTAAAACATCTCCATCCTACCCCCTAAAATATCTCCATCCTACCCCCTAAAACATCTCCCTCCCTACCCCCTAAAACATCTCCCTCCCTACCCCCTAAAACATTTCCCTCCCTACCCCCTAAAACATTTACCTCCCTACCCCCTAAAACATTTCCCTCCCTACCCCCTAAAACATTTCCCTCCCTACCCCCTAAAACATTTCCCTCCCTACCCCCTAAAACATCTCCATCCTACCCCCTAAAACATCTCCATCCCTACCCCCTATAACATTTCCCTCCCTACCCCCTAAAACATCTCCATCCTACCCCCTAAAACATCTCCATCCCTACCCCCTAAAACATTTCCCTCCCTACCCCCTAAAACATCTCCCTCCCTACCCCCTAAAACATCTCCCTCCCTACCCCCTAAAACATTTCCCTCCCTACCCCCTAAAACATCTCCCTCCCTACCCCCTAAAACATCTCCCTCCCTACCCCCTAAAACATCTCCCTCCCTACCCCCTAAAACATCTCCCTCCCTACCCCCTAAAACATCTCCCTCCCTACCCCCTAAAACATCTCCCTCCCTACCCCCTAAAACATTTCCCTCCCTACCCCCTAAAACATCTCCCTCCCTACCCCCTAAAACATTTCCCTCCCTACCCCCTAAAACATCTCCCTCCCTACCCCCTAAAACATTTCCCTCCCTATCCCCTAAAACATCTCCCTCCCTATCCCCTAAAACATTTCCCTCCCTACCCCCTAAAACATTTCCCTCCCTACCCCCTAAAACATCTCCATCCTACCCCCTAAAACATTTCCCTCCCTACCCCCTAAAACATTTCCCTCCCTACCCCCTAAAACATTTCCCTTCCTACCCCCTAAAACATCTCCATCCTACCCCCTAAAACATTTCCCTCCCTACCCCCTAAAACATTTCCCTCCCTACCCCCTAAAACATTTCCCTCCCTACCCCCTAAAACATCTCCATCCTACCCCCTAAAACATTTCCCTCCCTACCCCCTAAAACATCTCCCTCCCTACCCCCTAAAACATCTCCCTCCCTACCCCCTAAAACATTTCCCTCCCTACCCCCTAAAACATCTCCATCCTACCCCCTAAAACATTTCCCTCCCTACCCCCTAAAACATTTCCCTCCCTACCCCCTAAAACATTTCCCTCCTACCCCCTAAAACATTTCCCTCCTACCCCCTAAAACATTTCCCTCCCTACCCCCTAAAACATCTCCATCCTACCCCCTAAAACATTTCCCTCCCTACCCCCTAAAACATCTCCATCCTACCCCCTAAAACATTTCCCTCCCTACCCCCTAAAACATCTCCATCCTACCCCCTAAAACATCTCCCTCCCTATCCCCTAAAACATTTCCCTCCCTACCCCCTAAAACATTTCCCTCCCTACCCCCTAAAACATCTCCATCCTACCCCCTAAAACATTTCCCTCCCTACCCCCTAAAACATTTCCCTCCCTACCCCCTAAAACATTTCCCTTCCTACCCCCTAAAACATCTCCATCCTACCCCCTAAAACATTTCCCTCCCTACCCCCTAAAACATTTCCCTCCCTACCCCCTAAAACATTTCCCTCCCTACCCCCTAAAACATTTCCCTCCCTACCCCCTAAAACATCTCCATCCTACCCCCTAAAACATTTCCCTCCCTACCCCCTAAAACATCTCCCTCCCTACCCCCTAAAACATCTCCCTCCCTACCCCCTAAAACATTTCCCTCCCTACCCCCTAAAACATCTCCATCCTACCCCCTAAAACATTTCCCTCCTACCCCCTAAAACATTTCCCTCCCTACCCCCTAAAACATTTCCCTCCTACCCCCTAAAACATTTCCCTCCTACCCCCTAAAACATTTCCCTCCCTACCCCCTAAAACATCTCCATCCTACCCCCTAAAACATTTCCCTCCCTACCCCCTAAAACATCTCCATCCTACCCCCTAAAACATTTCCCTCCCTACCCCCTAAAACATCTCCATCCTACCCCCTAAAACATCTCCCTCCCTACCCCCTAAAACATTTCCCTCCCTACCCCCTAAAACATCTCCATCCTACCCCCTAAAACATTTCCCTCCCTACCCCCTAAAACATTTCCCTCCCTACCCCCTAAAACATTTCCCTCCTACCCCCTAAAACATCTCCATCCTACCCCCTAAAACATTTCCCTCCCTACCCCCTAAAACATCTCCATCCTACCCCCTAAAACATTTCCCTCCCTACCCCCTAAAACATCTCCATCCTACCCCCTAAAACATTTCCCTCCCTACCCCCTAAAACATCTCCATCCTACCCCCTAAAACATTTCCCTCCCTACCCCCTAAAACATCTCCATCCTACCCCCTAAAACATCTCCCTCCCTACCCCCTAAAACGTTTCCCTCCCTACCCCCTAAAACATTTCCCTCCCTACCCCCTAAAACATCTCCATCCTACCCCCTAAAACATCTCCCTCCCTACCCCCTAAAACGTTTCCCTCCCTACCCCCTAAAACATTTTCCTCCCTACCCCCTAAAACATCTCCATCCTACCCCCTAAAACATCTCCCTCCCTACCCCCTAAAACGTTTCCCTCCCTACCCCCTAAAACATCTCCCTCCTACCCCCTAAAACGTTTCCCTCCCTACCCCCTAAAACATCTCCATCCTACCCCCTAAAACATCTCCCTCCCTACCCCCTAAAACGTTTCCCTCCCTACCCCCTAAAACGTTTCCCTCCCTACCCCCTAAAACATTTCCCTCCCTACCCCCTAAAACATCTCCATCCTACCCCCTAAAACATTTCCCTCCCTACCCCCTAAAACATCTCCATCCTACCCCCTAAAACATTTCCCTCCCTACCCCCTAAAACATCTCCATCCTACCCCCTAAAACATTTCCCTCCCTACCCCCTAAAACATCTCCATCCTACCCCCTAAAACATCTCCCTCCCTACCCCCTAAAACGTTTCCCTCCCTACCCCCTAAAACATTTCCCTCCCTACCCCCTAAAACATCTCCATCCTACCCCCTAAAACATCTCCCTCCCTACCCCCTAAAACGTTTCCCTCCCTACCCCCTAAAACATTTCCCTCCCTACCCCCTAAAACATCTCCATCCTACCCCCTAAAACATCTCCCTCCCTACCCCCTAAAACGTTTCCCTCCCTACCCCCTAAAACATCTCCCTCCTACCCCCTAAAACGTTTCCCTCCCTACCCCCTAAAACATCTCCATCCTACCCCCTAAAACATCTCCCTCCCTACCCCCTAAAACGTTTCCCTCCTCCATTTGCCACCACTTGGCGGTGTTACCTCACATAGCTATCAGTAACATGCGTGTCACATAGATTGCCCTCGATTTCCTCATAGAAAACCCAATTTACGATGAAATGTAAAGCTTCGACGGGGAAAATTATGTGCGTGTGCCTGCTTTTGCCAAAATATAGTATGTACTTAAGTTGTTGTTTGCTTTGTTGGCTTGGAAAGATTATATCAATCTGTCCGACCCGATCAACATTAGACCTCCCTCCTTGTGCCATTCGTTCCAAACAGAAGCGACTGCCAAGGCAAGCAAACGGAAGTGAGCATATTATGCCATTTCAAAGATACGAAAATACCGGTCATAAATCATGCCGACTTTTCAATATGGCTGACGTGATATCTGATATGTAATTATATAAAACGGTCATATCTGTCAGGCTAAACAGCCAGGTCGCTTCACCTTGCGGATATTTCGGATCTCTAATCAACCAGTAAAATGAATAGCCAGTGACGTTAGTTGTTCACGGACTAATATAGATGTCGACGTAATGCCCTCCTGACGATTATGCTGTTGGCATTTCAATATCATTTCACTTAAAATTTTGTAGTTAGAAGGCGAGTCATCAAATATTTCACACTCGGCTGAACATTGACATGACAGAGGGTATCGTATATATATCATGCCATCTAACACTTGGCCTCTAGACTGTTTCTTATTAAAAGGAATGTCCGGTCATACTCATGCGACGAATTTCCTATCAAAAATGTGATTTGGTTCATAATCATCAGCGCGGGTCAGTGCTATTCTTGTCGGCCAGTATAAAGGATGATCAGGTGAATAGGTTCACAGCATCACAAGCTTCATACTTGTATGCAGATATATATACAAAAACTTGCTTTATAATAATTTTCACAACATGTAGTCTTTAATTTACCAGTTCTATACTAATTTCCCGTATTGATATTGTATGATTAAAACCCCCTTTTCTACTGTCGTTCCTGATATTGATATTGTATGATTAAAACCCCCTTTTCTACTGTCGTTTCTGATATTGATATTGTATGATTAAAACCCCCTTTTCTACTGTCGTTTCTGATATTGATATTGTATGATTAAAACCCCCTTTTCTACTGTCGTTTCTGATATTGATATTGTATGATTAAAACCCCCTTTTCTACTGTCGTTTCTGATATTGATATTGTATGATTAAAACCCCCTTTTCTACTGTCGTTTCTGATATTGATATTGTATGATTAAAACCCCCTTTTCTACTGTCGTTTCTGATATTGATATTGTATGATTAAAACCCCCTTTTCTACTGTCGTTTCTGATATTGATATTGTATGATTAAAACCCCCCTTTTCTACTGTCGTTTCTGATATTGATATTGTATGATTAAAACCCCCTTTTCTACTGTCGTTTCTGATATTGATATTGTATGATTAAAACCCCCTTTTCTACTGTCGTTTCTGATATTGATATTGTATGATTAAAACCCCCCTTTCTACTGTCGTTTCTGATATTGATATTGCATGATTAAAACCCCCCTTTCTACTGTCGTTTCTGATATTGATATTGTATGATTAAAACCCCCTTTTCTACTGTCGTTTCTGATATTGATATTGTATGATTAAAACCCCCTTTTCTACTGTCGTTTCTGATATTGATATTGTATGATTAAAACCCCCTTTTCTACTGTCGTTTCTGATATTGATATTGTATGATTAAAACCCCCTTTTCTACTGTCGTTTCTGATATTGATATTGTATGATTAAAACCCCCTTTTCTACTGTCGTTTCTGATATTGATATTGTATGATTAAAACCCCCTTTTCTACTGTCGTTTCTGATATTGATATTGTATGATTAAAACCCCCCTTTTCTACTGTCGTTTCTGATATTGATATTGTATGATTAAAACCCCCCTTTCTACTGTCGTTTCTGATATTGATATTGTATGATTAAAACCCCCTTTTCTACTGTCGTTTCTGATATTGATATTGTATGATTAAAACCCCCTTTTCTACTGTCGTTTCTGATATTGATATTGTATGATTAAAACCTCCTTTTCTACTGTCGTTTCTGATATTGATATTGTATGATTAAAACCCCCTTTTCTACTGTCGTTTCTGATATTGATATTGTATGATTAAAACCCCCTTTTCTACTGTCTTCCCGATGGATTTGATTTCCTATTCAGCATGTATGATGATCATAATTATCGACAAATTTTGATTTTCAACGCTTTGGACCTTAACGTCACCATTAGGCCATAGAAGGACGAAACCACTGACCGCTAAAATATATTATGTTACCACAGGTCATATAGGTGCAATAACAAATGTCCCAATAAAAAGACTAAGAGAGGACGCAAGCACTGCCCTTCGATTCTGATTTGAAAAATCTAGAATTTGAAAAAAATGTAATAGCTTAAAATAAGTATAAGAAGGGCGTTTTTCTCGATATATAGTTACCGTAAATGATCCGACAGTTAGTAGCGATTGATGTGTTGGCGCTAGACTACTGCCAGTATAACAACCAAGGTGAACTAGGGTCAATCTGAAATCCATATGTATAATGTTCGTAAGATACATAAATCTTTCAGATTGGAGTGAATTAGCCACGCTCTGTCCTTAGACGAGTTCACTCGATATAGGGAACGTCTAGACAACGGCCATTACGACGAGCCAACAGGACAAAGTCTCGTCACAAATAAACAAGAATACTTGTAAAATGTGTATTTATGAATTTATTTGTCAACCCAAACAATGTAAGAATGTATTATTCTTAAATATCCCTTATCGGTAATATGACACATGAGGCCGCTGGTCGGCCTTTTTTCTATCGGATATGATTTTGCCGACTGCGACGTCTTATTTCCGAAGCACTAATTCTCTGATGCAGATTCCGCTCTCGATTTTAGGGGAATGAAATAGGCTTAAATAAACCAACTTCAGTGGTTGACAGTTCATGAAAACACTGTGAACTCCCGGTTTATATAATTAAGATCTCATATGTATGTCAAAGATACAATTATATAGAATATTACGGACTGTAACTCGCGAAATACAAGTCCAAGTGGCTGAAACACTTCTCTGGCTTATTTTTTCAACATGGCTTCCTCGGTTGATATAAATAAGTACATGGACTTTTAAATGGAACGAAATGAATCAGAACTTTGTTGTATTCCGCTTGTAGAACATTGTATGTATTTCTATTTTTATATAAACCGCAAAAATCACGGGATATTTCATTCGGAACACCTCGGGTGTTTCCCGAGCTTGCCGGAAAGGCCCGAGGTTGTCCGATTGGGGATATTTAAATTCTCACTTCCGGCAATGTTGTCTGCTTCACTTCGACGGAAGAAAAACATTATTTGTAAATATTGAGTGTTTGACATGAAATTCTGCTGATATCATGATGGATTTATGGAAAGGAATGCTATTTTGACTTTGTTGATCATTTAAATGTAAGTGACCCGCTGTAGTGTTTTTAAAAAATCCGAGCTTTGAAAAATTTATCGTCAGCATCCGGAAAATCAGCTTTGGGCAGTTAGAGTTTACACGGCGCCTGTCAAAAAGTATCTCGCCGTGTTGGTCCTCTAACATATTGTAATTGTGTCCTTATGAGGTACCATGGGTAACACACAATTAGTTATACAAAGTACTTCTCATTATTTAATACAATTGTTGTTCGGTGTTGCTGCGGATTGAGACACAGGTTGAAATGAAATTCACTGCTGCCTAATGACAGTTATATCGCGAGGATGATAGAATTTCGGGACAGGAGAGGGTGGGGGAGGGGGAGGGGGAGGGAGGCTTGTTGGCCGACTTTTGTTACATAGCAAATCAAGTACAATTA
This sequence comes from Mimachlamys varia, assembly GCA_947623455.1. Lineage (NCBI taxonomy): Eukaryota > Metazoa > Mollusca > Bivalvia > Pectinida > Pectinidae > Mimachlamys > Mimachlamys varia. The sequence continues at coordinate 9,121,984 of OX392535.1, forward strand.
TCAGGCATTATCGATTGATAAATAAATAACAGCAAAAACAGAAAACACAAACAAATTACGGGACTCAGTATCCCGTAGTAGATCACTAACTGCAACAGTGCTTCTTAAATGATCCAGTTTCACCGGGGAATAGCAATTAAACTGCCAATTTCCTCCAAGAACTGTTGAGAAAAATGGCACTCGTCACCTCGAGTGAGATAACGTGAAATGTAAAACACAGGTCAGGCTTGTTTATAGGTTGGGGTGTGTTTATAGGCTAGATTATGTTTATAGGCTGGGGTATGTTTATAGGCTGGGGTGTGTTTATAGGCTGAAGTATGATTATAGGCTGGGGTATGTTTATAGGCTGGGTATGTTTATAAGCTGGGTATGTTTATTGGCTGGGTATGTTTATAGGCTGGTTATGTTTATAGGCTGGGATGTGTTTATATGCTGGGTATGTTTATAGGCTGGAGTATGTTTATAGGCTAGGGTATGTTTATAGGCTAGGGTATGTTTATAGGCTTGGTATGTTTATAGGCTGGGTATGTTTATAGGCTGGGTATGTTTATAGGCTGGAGTATGTTTATAGGCTTGGGTATGTTTACAGGCTGGGTATGCTGGGTATGTTTATAGGCTGGAGTATGTTTATAGGCTTGGGTATGTTTATAGGTTGGGGTGTGTTTATAGGCTGAAGTATGATTATAGGCTGGGTATGTTTATAGGCTGGGGTGTTTTTATAGGCTGAAGTATGTTTATAGGCTGGGTATGTTTATAAGCTGGGTATGTTTATTGGCTGGGTATGTTTATAGGCTGGGTATGTTTATAAGCTGGGTATGTTTATAAGCTAGGTTTGTTTATTGGCTGAAGTATGTTTATAGGCTGGGTATGTTTATAAGCTGGGTATGTTTATTGGCTGGGTATGTTTATAGGCTGGCTATATTTATATGCTAGGTATGTTTATAAGCTGGGTATGTTTATAGGCTGAAGTATGTTTATAGGCTGGGTATGTTTATAAGCTGGGTATGTTTATAGGCTGGTTATGTTTATAGGCTGGCTATATTTATATGCTAGGTATGTTTATAAGCTGGGTATGTTTATAAGCTGGGTATGTTTATAGGCTGGGTATGTTTATAAGCTGGGTATGTTTATAAGCTGGGTATGTTTATAGGCTGGGTATGTTTATAGGCTGGGTATGTTTATAAGCTGGGTATGTTTATAGGCTGGAGTATGTTTATAGGCTGGTTATGTTTATAGGCTGGGTATGTTTATAAGCTGGGTATGTTTATAGGCTGGGTATGTTTATAGGCTGGTTATGTTTATAGGCTGGGTATGTTTATAGGCTGGAGTATGTTTATAGGCTGGTTATGTTTATAGGCTGGGTATGTTTATAAGCTGGGTATGTTTATAGGCTGGGTATGTTTATAGGCTGGTTATGTTTATAGGCTGGTTATGTTTATAGGCTGGGTATGTTTATAGGCTGGAGTATGTTTATAGGCTGGGTATGTTTATAAGCTGGGTATGTTTATAGGCTGGGTATGTTTATAGGCTGGAGTATGTTTATAGGCTGGGTATGTTTATAGGCTGGGTATGTTTATAGGCTGGAGTATGTTTATAGGCTGGGTATGTTTATAAGCTGGGTATGTTTATAAGCTGGGTATGTTTATAGGCTGGGTATGTTTATAAGCTGGGTATGTATATAGGCTGGGTATGTTTATAGGCTGGTTATGTTTATAAGCTGGGTATGTTTATAAGCTGGGTATGTTTATAGGCTGGGTATGTTTATAAGCTGGGTATGTTTATAGGCTGGGTATGTTTATAAGCTGGGTATGTTTATAAGCTGGGTATGTTTATAGGCTGGGTATGTTTATAAGCTGGGTATGTTTATAGGCTGGGGTATGTTTATAGGCTGGTTATGTTTATAAGCTGGGTATGTTTATTGGCTGGGTATGTTTATAGGCTGGTTATGTTTATAGGCTGGGTATGTTTATAGGCTGGAGTATGTTTATAGGCTGGGTATGTTTATAGGCTTGGGTGTTTTTATAGGCTGGGGTATGTTTATAGGCTGGGTATGTTTATAGGCTGGGGTGTGTTTCTAGGCTGGGGTATGTTTATAGGCTAGATTATGTTTATAGGCTGGAGTATGTTTATAGGCTGGGGTATGTTTATAGGATGGGGTGTGTTTATAGGCTGGGGTGTGTTTATAGGCTGAAGTATGTTTATCCGCTGGGGTATGTTTATAGGCTGGGCATGTTTATAAGCTGGGTATGTTTATTGGCTGGGTATATTTATAGGCTGGGGTGTGTTTATAGGCTGGGGTATGTTTATAGGCTGATGTATGTTTATAGACTAGATTATGTTTATAGGCTGGGGTATGTTTATAGGCTGGAGGATGTTTATAGGCTTAGTATATTTACAGACTGGAGTATGTTTATAGGCTGTGTTTATAGGCTGGGGTATGTTTATAGGCTGGAGTATGTTTATAGGCTTAGTATGTTTACAGGCTGGAGTATGTTTATAGGCTGTGTTTATAGGCTGGGGTATGTTTATAGGCTGGAGTGTGTTATAGGTTGGAGTATGTTTATAGGCTTGGTATATTTACAGACTGGAGTATGTTTATAGGCTTTGTTTATAGGCTGGTGTATGTTTATAGGCTGGTGTACATTCATAGGCTGGAATATGTTCATAGGCTGGATATGTTTACAGACTGGAGTATGTTTATAGGCTGTGTTTATATGCTTGAGTATGTTTATAGGCTGGGGTATGTTAATAGGCTCGGGTATGTTTATAGGCTGGGTATGTTTACAGACGGCAGTATGTTTATAGGATGGAGTGTGTCTACAGGTTTGAGTATGTGTATAGGCTGGGTATGTTAATAGGCTCGGGTATGTTTATAGGCTGGGTATGTTTACAGACGGGAGTATGTTTATAGGTTTTGTTTATAGGATGGAGTGTGTTTATAGGCTGGGGTATGTTTATAGGCTGGAAAATGTCTATAGGATGGGTATGTTTATAGGCTGGAGTATGTTTATAGGCTTGAATGTGTTTATAGGCTGGGGTATGTTAATAGGCTGGGTATGTTTATAGGCTGGGGTATGTTAATAGGCTCGGGTATGTTTATAGGCTTTGTTTATAGGATGGAGTGTGTTTATAGGCTGGAGTATGTTTATAGGCTGGAGTATGTTTATAGGCTGGGTATGTTTATAGGCTGGCGTGTGTTTATAGGCTGGATTACGTTTATAGGCTAGATTATGTTTATAGGCTGGGGTATGTTTATAGGCTGGGTATGTTTATAGGCTGGAGTATGTTTATAGGCTGGAGTATTTTTATAGGCTGGGTATGTTTATAGGCTGGGTATGTTTATAGGCTAGAGTATATTTATAGGCTAGAGTATGTCTATACAATAAGGAACAAGAAAACTGCCGAATTAAAAGCAGCCACAAACAAAATGACTACTCCATGAAATCTTCGATGATAACAGATGTACTTTTGTTTGTAATATTCAGAACCACAAAAAGTCAATAACAGGACTGAAAGTCATTATGACTATTAAACTGCGCATGAATGAAAGTATTCCAACACACACATTATTGATAATCCTATTTTCACCCACCGTTCATTATGTACTCTGTTTTGATACTTTTCCACGACATGACAAGTTTTCTACACTTTATATCTTGAACACTACACGTGCATTTGAAATACATTTTAAATTGTGTGCTGTACTCAGGTATGTCGTAAAACAATGCCAACCTTATGTCGTAAACAAAGGTGACTTTATTCAATGTTAATCTCATGTCGTAAAGTAATGACGAAGGTATGTCGTAAAACATCTGTGATGGTACGTCGTAAAGCATCTCTGGTGGGGTTTCGTAAAGCAATGTTGATGGTATTTTGTAAAGCAATTTTGCTGTCTTTATGACATAAAACATTGCTGAACTAATGTTGTAAAACAATGGTGACTTTACGTAATAATGCAATGTTTATCTTATTTCGTAAAGTAATGATAAATGGTATGTCGTACATCAATGCTGATCTAACGGTACAAAGTAGTGTTGACCTACGTTTGTAAAGCAATGCTGACCTTTCGTCGTAAAGCAATGGGTGATCATGTGTCGAAAAGCAATGCGTGTTGACATGTTTTGAAGAAATCTAAAATGTGTCCCCCGACAAAAAGATGAAGTTGTGAGAAAAGTAGTCACCCAATATCATCATGTAGTCAGGAGAAAAGTAGTCACCGATATGATCATGATGTCAGGAAAAACGTTGTGACCCAATATTATCATGTTGTCATGAGAAAAGTAGTCACCCGATATTATTATGTTGTCAAAGAAAAAGTAGTGACCCGATATTATCATGTTGTAAGGAGAAAAGTAGTGACCCGATATTATCATGTTGTCAGGAGAAAAGTAGTGACCCGATAGTATAATGTTGTCATGAGAAAAGTAGTGACCCGATATTATCATGTAGTCAGGAGAAAAGTAGTCACCCGATATTATCATTAGTCATGAGAAAAGTAGCCACCCGATATTATCATGTGGTCAAGAGAAAAGTAGCCACCCGATATTATCGTGTTGTCATGAGAAAAGTAGCCACCCGATATTATCATGTGGTCAAGAGAAAAGTTGTGACCCGATATTATCTTGTAGTCAGGAGAAAAGTAGTGACCCAATATTATCATTTTGTCAAGAGAAAAGTAGACATCGGATATTATCATGTTGTCAAGAGAAAAGTAGTGACCCGATATTATCATGTAGTCAGGAGAAAAGTAAAGACCCGATATTATCATGTAGTAAGGAGAAAAGTAGTCATCCGATATTATCATGTAGTCAAGGGAAAAATAGTCATCCGATATTATCATGTAGTCAGGAGAAAAGTAGTCACCCGATATTATCTTGTAGTTAGGAGAAAAGTAGTGACCCGATATTATCATATAGTCAGGAGAAAAGTAGTCATCCGATATTATCATGTTGTCAAGAGAAAAGTAGTGACCCGATATTGTCATGTAGTCACCCGATCTTCTGTTTTATGACCTACATAACAATCAGAACTGTATTGCTGTATGTTATCGTGCAAGCCTTATCTACAGGTTGCTACATTTTTGTCTTGAACATACAGTAAAAGTGTTTTTTCATCGTTCAACGAAATTATACTAATACCAAATCAATTAAGCACATTAATTGTTAGTTTCAAGTGTGCTGAGGCAGTAAATAGCACAGCTATTACAACGTCAATATTCAATATATTCAATTGTGTAAATTTTCACAACGTTCTGCGCTAATATCATGTTTGTCCCTTTCTATATTGTTAATATTGCATTTTATGGCTTTAAGAAAGAAGTAAGTTTTGTGTTACGGTCACTGAAAGGGTTCAATACCAGAATATAGTGTACAGTGTGACAATGATAAACCTGACCCCTGGAATCAGAAAAGTAATGCAGGGGTTCAACTAAAGGACGACTTACTATTGTAACAGAGATCATTATCATACTCACTGAGGTCCCAAACAAGTTTACTGTCAGGTAGACGTACATGTTTTATAGACACGTCATACATTATATATATATAAACTCGTACATAACGAACACATAGAATATCGAATTACATATTATGCTCCAAGTAAATGAGTTATACTGTAAAGCTTCGTTATAATTTATAGTTCAACATGGAATTTTAATACTATAAAGCTTCGTTATAATTCATAGTTCGACGTGGAATTTGAATACTATAAAACGTCGTTATGATGTATAGTTCGACATAGAATTTAACAGGGTTTGGTCAGTTAAACGACAATTTATCTTGAAAAAAACCCTAATGATTTAAATTTTAAGATATTTGAAAATAAGCATTTTGAGAATATCCCTTAATCACTAACGATGTATTTGTATTTTCTGTATATTGCAGTAATGAATAGTATGGAATACAAGAAATTATGTGATTTTACCTATAGAATGGCATGGATTATTTTCAGCTACATGTACAAGTCAAAGGAAGGATGCCAATTTGGGCCTTTCTGTGGCCTATCAGTGATAAGGCTACTGTTTTCCTGGAAGATACTTTGAGGTCAGCTGCATGTTGCATTATGTTCAAAGCATATGATTTTGTATGTGCTCATAGACAATTGGGGGGTTCTAGCGTATGAGCTGGAAAGTGTAGTAACGGGTTTAATATTTGTAGTTTCTGCTAAATAAGTAGCAGATTGTAAGATTTAAGTACATTCCCAAATTGGCACCCCTCCTTTCGACCAAAATGTTGTCCTTCATGCCTCTTCACACAAATTTTATACTCTCTGGTTTCGGGTAAGACATTTTGTTCCTGCCATAGGCCTATATGTTCATCAATCTGGTGTGTTGGTCTGTATCTATAAATGTTCAAGTACCTCACAAATGCCCAGATATCAGCTGTCTAACGCTCGGATTTATTTGTCCAATTAGAGCAGACATGTCCTTACAAGGATTCGAGGCTTTCAGTGGTCGAGGACACGTGTTCGACTGATTAGGTCTATGTAGGGCGATCTAGTGTCAGCTCATTTATTTGTCATCCATCTTGATCAATGGCAAGGGTGCTTTATGAAGAGGGAGTAGATACTTCTGTTTTCGATATAATAACAAATTAATTGATTTTTCTATCATACGATAGGTAGGTGCATTCTGTATCTGTGTAAACAAGCGAGCTGTATTACTCCGCCTGGCGTCATGATTTGGTGTATTACTCCGCCTGGCGTCATGATTTGGTGTATTACTCCGCCTGGCGTCATGATTTGGTTATTACTCCGCCTGGCGTCATCATTTGGTGTATTACTCCGCCTGGTAAAATGTAATACATTTAACATTCACTGTATCAGGAGCCTTCCTGTCTAAGCAGGGGATGTAATAATATAATGATAAATGTTAAAATAGAGACGCTCATATATATGTTCGTATGTCAATCATATGACAAGTAATCTATTTAACGTAAAAAATAATTGAAGGATTGAACCTCTTTTTTGGCAAGTGATGGGGTTATGAATTGAGTTGGTCTTGAAACAAATATAATGAATCCAGTTCATTAATTTGTTTCAAGACCAGCTTATTTCACAATCCCATTTTGGTATTAGTTTTGTTGACAACAGCATTATATGAATAATCTATGATAATAAAATTATATATAGTAACGTTGTAGGCGTAAGATCTTATTAATTTGCATATAAGCTCATAGTGGGTCTAGATGAAAAGCTGCCGGACACTTTTCCCGAACATCGAAACTGATTTCTTGCCAACTTCAATAAATTTGAAAAAGGTGAAGAATATCTCCTTTGCTTCAACATGTCATTACTTATCTCCCTTCGCAAAAGCCTACGTGCCTCAAATATTAATTTGGTCAAAATTCATCGCCAAATAAAACATGTTGCATTTGGTTGTTCCACTGAGTCCAACTTGAGTAAGAATTGAAACATACTGGAATATAATACACCACAGTACCATCACACTTTTGTACATTTACACAGTCATCAAGGCGTCATCACAAAGATACACAATATAATGTATTTGATAGCTTCGTCACACAAGCCCACAATACATATTATAGTCAACCAACACAACCTACGACTTTGAACTTTGAACTTCACGACAGAATATATACCACCTCATCACCAGAGAGTGACGAAAGGTCGACACAAATGTACAGCAACAGCGTAGAACACTTAACTAGGGAACTTTCTAAAACAGTATTTATTGATTTGTATTTGGTACCCGACCAACAGCGAAAGTTTAATACTGATGGTAATACCTAGACTATTAGTTTAACCTTTGTCATACCCTTTGTGGGAAGGAGGGGTTGAAATTGAAAACAAAAATGTCTGTTTACGTCAAATCTCATCACACCGAACATCTGAACTTCCATCAACCCATGATCTGTGTGTGACCTTGACCGACACCAAACCAGTCCCATATGCGGTGTGGCGCCTGCGCGCCTTTCCCGCCATCGCCGGCGTATGTTCTGTGACCTCCAGGTCGGATAACTACTTGAGAACCACGTGATTCGCCTGTAATTTGCATGAGAAGCGTTGAAGAAGATTTTAGAAAGCAAAGTTGATATGTGACCACTCAGACTTGGTGGATTAATTCTACAGCCACACTGACTTGATAAAGCAGTAACAATTTAGCGCCATGTATAGTAGCATGTACATACGGGTACTATATCGTTATACTAGGTACACATTACTATATTTGGTGTTACATGATGTTTGTAATAACATGCAGTTTTATATTCTAAAAACGACAAAATATCTGTATAAACGTTTGAATAAAAAAATCACTCTTGGCCCTGTAATGCAATGATGTCATTGACAACATGGCCGCGCGACAATTTTATTGGCAATTCAATGACAGCTCACCGTTGTCGGCTAGTACTTGTTTAGATTTGCTTGGACTCTACCATAACTCTAGTCGTCTGTGGTAATATCTTTTTTTCATAAATCGTCGCTTAATCTGCACCTGAAAAGAAAACATGGAATTTTGAATATTAAATGAACTGAAAGTATCGCTCTGACAGAAAACATTAAATGTTATACTAGTATTTTCACAGTTGTCGCATATAACAGCAGGATAAGTTTGATAGTTTGATAAAAATTGTGACTGACATACATGTAATAAAATGAACATTTCTTTCAGCAGGAAACGGGTCTCACGTAGACAGGAAGGGTAGCCGGCAAGGAAGCTAGACAGAGGGACGTGGGAGTTGTATTGATATGGACGTCCGTTACCTCCTTCTAGCTCTAGTTACAATGTAAGCTAAATATCCCTAAAAATCAGAGAATACCAAAGCATCAACTAAACCATAATCCTAACTCAAAATCGATTAAACTAGAGGCACAATAGGAACAAAGGAAAGATTGACATGGAGAGGGTCTTTACTGTTTTAGTTAGCTTTTTAGTGTGGTTACTTGTTGTGATTGACAATGATGACTCAATACGACCAGGTGTTCCGAAAGAGTAAGCGTCTTCTGCTTCATCGACGACACCTGACATGTAAATCTTGGTCCTATCTAAGTAAGCATCAATCCCCAAAATGAGAAACGAGTCATCATTGTCAATCACAACAAGTAACCACACTAAAAAGCAAACTCAAAAACATCTAACTTCATATCACACAAAGATACAGAATATTTCTCGATGAGACCAAGATGGCGACCATAAAACTTGCCCATAGTCTTCATCAACCTGCATCTCTCGAATCCCTGTGCCGTAAGTTTGTTCGTCAGCAGTTGATATCTATCACGAAAATCTCGATATTCGAAGCAAGCCATAGAATAACGAATCAACAGCGACATGTAAACACTATAGGATGGAGATGCAGGGATGTTACTGTCAAGAAAGGGAAAGTTCACGATCGGAAAATCGAAGTAGTCACGCTTATCATACAGGCTTAGTAGTAAGTTGCCCGTGTTGGTCATACTTAAGTAAAGATCAAGGTCAGCAGCTGATGTAGAAGAGTCTGTTGTGTCTTTAATCTAAAGCTCAGTAGGGTATATACGATCGACTAGGTAAGCAAACTTCATGTTGTTTACAGACAACACATCGTCGATATACTTGAAAGTGAAATTGAAAGATTTGGCAAGATTTTGTTACCTGTCCTGATAAGCCCTTGGACAATTTCAGCCTCGTTTGAAAACAAAAACAAGACAGCCAAAAGTGGGGCACAGTTAGTGCCCATTGGAATGCCTACAGTCTGTTGGAAAATCTTTCCTTCGAACTCAGCAAGGATATTGTCAACCAGGAATTCAATAATTCGTATCATATCTTTCTCAACATATTTCAACCAAGCTTTTGTTGTGTTTTTTGTTACAAAATATGCTCCAAGATAGCTCAAAACCATGTGTTTGTATCGTTGTCCACCTTTCCTGGAAAAGAAAGCTCTCATAATGAGGGACCGAAGACGTTATTACGGTATTATATGTAGTATGGTAATGTACAGGGTGGAAAAATCAAATGTTTGAAAGACGAACCATTTTTGAGAAGGAGGTGCTTGGCCCGAACGGTAAATTATGTATTAAAAACAAGAATAGTAATAGGGAAGTTATATATCTAACGATCGAGGGAATTATACTGTGTAATGTCCCAATATGCTGCCCCTAAACCTTGTCCGCTTAACAATTGGCACAACCCTCAGAGCCCTGGAGAACTTCCGGTATGCGGATCTCATTCTAACCAATTATAATCACATCTTTGTACGCAGAGAACTGAAAATGAAACAAAAACCTTGGCGAGCACTTCTAATCGAGGTGTATAATCAGAGTATCAATTTTACAAACAATAAATAGGCTTAACAGTTTGTCACACTAAATATAGGTGGTTTCTACATTTGGCCTTCAATTCAATTCCTTTAATATTTTATTTCATTCATAAATCTACACATAACCATAAACCTGTATAAATGATAAGTCATTATAAGTTAACTACCGATAGTCGCAATGGATCCCTTGTATAACACCAGATTGAGTGACGGGGTATGCTAACTATCACGGGCAAAACTAATTTTAAAATGAATTATGACTGTGGAAAGTGTTAGAAATTACTGTTATTTTAATATTTCTTTAATATGTCATATTGGCACACATGAGGTAAGCAAAGTGATACGTTCAGTTGGAAAATAATTAGAAATATGCCCAACATTTTCCACTTGGTTATGTATAGTTACAAATACATTCTATATTTTTTTTAATAAACTGTTTCCATATATATATGTATTGTTACGATCAGAAAGCTTAAAAGTAAAGCCAACAAAATAACAAAAAATCTCTAAAATTTGACAGTTTACAACTAAATACCACACAATAAATAAAATATAACAACCAATCTCGCCTCATATAGTAATAACAACTATACTCACAATTCCTCACTGAGGGGAAATAGTAATGTCCAATAGCCTCGAGGATTGGAAATAGTAATGTCCAATAGCCTCGAGGATTGGAAATAGTAATGTCCAATAGCCTCGAGGATGGGAAATAGTAATGTCCAATAGCCTCGAGGATGGGAAATAGTAATGTCTAATAGCCTCGAGGATTGGAAATAGTAATGTCCAATAGCCTCGAGGATGGGAAATAGTAATGTATAATAGCCTCGAGGATTGGAAATAGTAATGTCCAATAGCCTCGAGGATGGGAAATAGTAATGTATAATAGCCTCGAGGATGGGAAATAGTAATGTCTAATAGCCTCGAGGATGGGAAATAGTAATGTCTAATAGCCTCGAGGATTGGAAATAGTAATGTCCAATAGCCTCGAGGATGGGAAATAGTAATGTATAATAGCCTCGAGGATGGGAAATAGTAATGTCTAATAGCCTCGAGGATGGGAAATAGTAATGTCTAATAGCCTCGAGGATTGGAAATAGTAATGTCTAATAGCCTCGAGGATGGGAAATAGTAATGTCTAATAGCCTCGAGGATTGGAAATAGTAGTGTCTAATAGCCTCGAGGATGGGAAATAGTAATGTCTAATAGCCTCGAGGATTGGAAATAGTAATGTCTAATAGCCTCGAGGATTGGAAATAGAAATGTCTAATAGCCTCGAGGAATGGAAATGGTAATGTCTAATAGCCTCGAGGATTGGAAATAGTAATGTCTAATAGCCTCGAGGATGGGAAATAGTAATGTCTAATAGCCTCGAGGATTGGAAATAGTAATGTCTAATAGCCTCGATGATTGGAAATAGTAATATCCAATTGCCTCGAGGATGGGGAATAGTAATGTCCAATAGCCTCGAGGATGGGAAATAGTAATGTCCAATAGCCTCGATGATTGGAAATAGTAATGTCTAATAGCCTCGATGATTGGAAATAGTAATGTCTAATAGCCTCGAGGATGGGAAATAGTAATGTCTAATAGCCTCGAGGATTGGAAATGGTAATGTCTAATAGCCTCGATGATTGGAAATGGTAATGTCTCATAGCCTCGAGGATTGGAAATAGTAATGTCTAATAGCCTCGAGGAATGGAAATAGTAATGTCTAATAGCCTCGAGGATTGGAAATAGTAATGTCTAATAGCCTCGAGGATTGGAAATAGTAATGTCTAATATCATCGAGGTGTAGTTAATTAAGTATTAAACTGCTTTAAGTTGGCATTCATAGGATATACAAATGGACAAAGGCAAATTCAATGTCAATGGCATTCATGACCTGATGAATGCCATCTGAATTTGGTAGGGTTATATAGTGGCAATGTCATCCAATGGTAATTATAATCCGTATGAGGCAGCGTTAGAGTGTACCCTATGATTCCCCAGACATATAAAGAGTGTTCTGACCCGATAGCACTGGCCAGCTTATATGTACTTTAAAATATCTAGAATGTTTTTGTAGAAATATCTCTAATGTTCTTGTGAAACAATTCAGAATGTTCAGGATTCAAAAAACGTAAATGTGTTTCTAACTATATCTGGTAAACACTGGCAATTTCCATAATATTATTTCACATTGTTACACAAATCATTTCTTACATACATAGCCAATGTAGTAAGTTAGTAACACTATGCTAGATATATGCAATAGCAAAACCGGTAAAATACTTTTTAGCATGCCAATCATGTCCAATGCACAGTTTCCCATATTCATGGAAATTTTATTATCAACGTTTTTTATGGTAGATATTGATGCATTGTCTATTTTGTATATTGTCAAACCATTGTTTTATATTTTACCTGGCTTTAAGCTATGCTCAGCAATAATAACTAAAAGATATGTATTCTGCAACGGTAATGTTTCCTCTTGGGAACTACGTAATGTTGAGATTGTGCTACAAACAAGGATATGCAGATATGCAAAGACAATAAAATAATTAATATATTAAAACTAATAACCATGTGATTATCATTGGTTGCCATTTATCAAACAAAACGTGAATGGGTATTTCATAACTTGAAGACTTGAAGACTCTTATCAAGTAAAGCAAGATATGATAATCGGATGTGACATCCGATACAAGGTAGGTACTTACTGAACACATACAGGTATATAATGTACTATACTTCTTGTAACATCATTTTCAGAAAGCTAACGCAAGTTTGTCATATATTCTGCATTAACTGTTCAATGGCTTGAAAAAATGACTAACGGTTATTCATGCTAAACTTTCTACAATGACTTTTCTAAATTTAAGCTAGGGATTTTTTTTTCAGAAGTGATTTATTTAACTTGTATGGTTGTAAAGTTACAGTATTAAGGTTGTGCTGTAACCGGTATGCGATAAGTTTGACCCCTTATGTCCAGGAGAGCGGATGGCAGTTGACTATAAGTGATGGTGAGACCACGTGACAATGACTCATTTCTTTTGTTCACGCCTGATCAGAACTCTGTCACCATCCACAATAACGCTGACTTGTCATTCACAGATATAATGCTATCAGCATGATAATCTTGCTTATCCTGCAAAGGTTGAAACTAGATATTCTTGAAATTGTTGTTCATCCGAAATCAGGCAAGACAAAACTTCCGGTTTGACCCTGATATCTAACGAATCATGATTATCTCCCTTGTAAACTGGAAACGGAACGAAATATATTAAGATTTAACCAAATGAACAGCTATAGATATTTGTTTGTGTAATTAAGTGTTGAGTGTGTAAAACCTACAAGGCGTATTGTACAGGACGTAAACAACAGTACTCACGCCACCTAATTAATACCCTAGAGTAGTGCTGGGTATATACAGAGCTGCTGAGGACTGACAGAAGGAATCAACAGCCGGTGTTTACTGTTTACAGCATTGAACTTTTTACTTTTGAAAACGCCTTTAAAGATATTGCGCAGTGGATATAGTAATATAGTAGACCAATCGAGGGAAAACTGTCTTATTTTGATTTCACTGATTTCGCAATTATCCTTTTGCTGTTAAAGATATAACGTTTGTGACTATATTAAATCTACATAATGAGATCATTTGTAGCCGTTGCCACACGCGCATCTATAGATTCAGATTGACAGAACAAAGAGAGACGATCGTCGATGTCAATGCTTCTGTTACGCTCTCTATTTAGTTACAAAAACAAATTAAAGACAGAGATCTGAAGCTTACTCACTACATAGCACAATACTGCGACAATATGCGCGGTAGTATGTTCGTCTTGAATGGAAGATAAGACACATGTTAATAAAACAAATATTTTGAATGGCTTCACAAAACAAAGATTGGTTGTACAAAACAAGTTAAGAGGAAACAAATATGTTTTTATCCAAGATCGGTATTTTCAAAAAATAGATACATGTTATACACATTTACCATAGAATGCACAGGTGACCGCTTATTTAAGGTTCAATATTATAGTGTTTTCCATCGGGCGGACCACAGACTGGCCGCTTAACTGAGGTGACCGCTTAGTGGCCGTTAGAGCAGGTTTGACTGTACTACTTTAGTAAAAATGTAAAAATAGGTGAACCATAAAGAAAAAAGGAAAGTAATCCCTATATCAAAGAGTATGTTTATCAAAAGTAGAACTTATTATTTTTAGGGAGAAATTAATTTGAAATTCGTGCACAAATGAGATCACTGTAAAATCACCAATCATAAAACCATAATTTTTGTTCCAGATTGGAAGATTGCTGAGCACGCGCGTTGAAGTCTCATGATGTGAATTGTCGTATTCTTGAAGGTTTACACTTACCAACAGCGGTGTTCAACCCTCGCATAATTAGCTGAAAGTCATAAGTGTACGGGAAAAGGCTCCAAATCATGATAAGTTCAATCGTCACTTTGCTAGTATAAGATGTAAACAATATCAAAATTATGAGTTTTATCATAAATTAAGTATATATAACTGTTTTGGCTTGTGTGTGTTTTACGTCCCATTTTCCAGCTATGGTCATTTAAGGTTTTAGTGATGGAGGAAAGCCGGAGTTCATGGAGAAAAAATACTGACCGACGGCAGTACCTGGCAACTGCCCCATGCAGACCTCAAACCGACGAACAAGAGGACGAGGGCTAGTGGTCATGGAATTTCCGACACCTTAACCAGTTAGCCATCGGGACCCCTCATACAATAAACACCTGGTGATACGACCGTTACTTTTATTGTAACTGAAGTGACAGTTTCCCCTCTATTTAAGCAGACGATCCCCGTAACCAGGTTCATAAATCAAAACATTGATACCGATCAAGCTAGAGTTACATTATGTAATTGTACCTTTGAGGTCAAAATAGATAAACGTGTCATGTTTGCAATAAAATTAATTTATAGAATTGTATAATCCTGCAAGGTATAGAACAGGAAAATCTCCGTCAAAACCTTCACACACCATAATAGTATCTACAGGCAACATCTAAATTCGACCAACATGGGTCTCCAACCGTATACCAAACACTGATAAATTGCATTGTTTTAATTGTCATCTGGGTCAGTGCTTGTTTACGACGCCGGGTTTACTGTGAAATTTGAACAAAATACCAGTGAATGAGTTACGACCGCGCCATTAATGAGTTATTTTATTACGGTTTTATTCTAGCCGTAGGTGCCGTTATCACACCGATGCCATCAGCTGGTGCCCTGATAACCAATAAGTGTGTAACGGTTCGATCCATCACCTGAAATACTAATTATAGGCCTATAAGCTTATCGGGAAATGTAAGCTCCTCATCACGGGACTGATCTTATGACAACGACCTAAGTGAAGTCAGTGGAACAGCCAAAGCCATAGGCAAACAATATCATAGGGAGACTTGATTTGGTTTGGTTTATTTTGTTTTATCAACAGCCAGTGTCATTTAAAGACGTGTCAGGTTTTGGGATGGAGAAAAGCTGAAGTACCCAGAGAAAAACCACTGACCTACCTGGTAACTGCCCCACGTGGATTTCGAAATCGCAAAAAAAACAAAGAATACCTAAGCGTCAACAAAACCATAATCCGAACTCAAAACTAAACTAGAGGCAAAATAAAAACAAAGGAAAGATTTACATGGATACCCTCGTAAAAGCACATGAGAATAAGACCAGATGTTCCTGAAGAATAAGCGTCTTCTGCTTCATCGACGACAGCCGCCATATAAATCTTGGTCACATCCAAGTAAGCACCAATCCTCAAAATGAGAACCGAGTTATCATTGTCATCACAACAAGTAACCACGCTAATAGGCAAACAAAAATACATAATATTTCTCGATGAGATAAAGATGACGACCATAAAATTCATGGCTGTTGATTCTACCACTAGCCCTCTACCTACAGGTAAAGGGCTAGTGGTAGAATGTCGGGGCACCTTAAACCAGCGGAGACAACACATTAGAGAAAAATATAGGAAAAAGATAAGATATTGCATATTGGTCAGCAGATCATCTGTTGTTTTAAGTACGCCATTAGTACAAAATTCAGGGTCACGGACATATTAGTCACCACATACAGATACGAAACGGGAATACAGGATGAGTATTCTTCCTGGTAATTTCATGGGTTATGGTTATAGAATCAATGAAATAATATTGACAGGATATTTACCAAAGTAGTGGTGCGATGTCTTCTGATTTGTTTTATGTAAAGATTATTTTACACAACCAATAAATGTTTTATGTGAAACCATCCAGGGAATATATCTCAGTCATGGCACTGCAACGACCATGAATCCCCACAAGATACTTCGAAACATCTTTGTACATCCTAATTAAGGATAAAACGTATCGTAATAGTCATAGAAACGTCACATAAAACATTGATTGGTAGTGTAAAATAATCTTTATATAAATCATATTTTCTAACCCGAAGAAAATGTTTACAAGTATTTTCTGATTTGTTATTAGACTTAGCCGAGGGTGAATGCAGCAGGTTGGGGCCAATCACTGGCCAACATAAACGTTTTAAACATTTTTCATCTTTTTGCACATTCTTCAACGTCGATGCGAAAAAAGAATCAAAGATAATACCAAAGCGTTAAACTAGAGGCAAACTATAAACAAAGGAAATATTTACATGGAGACTCTTGTAAAAGTAGAAGAAAATAAATACGACCATGTGTTCCGGAAGAGTAAGCGTCTTCTTCATCTCAATCCCAACAAGCAGGCATAATAATGAGCATACTCAAAAACGTCCATCTTCATATCATACACGGATGTCGAATTCTTATCAATGAGACCAAGATGGCGACCAAGAAGCTTGTTCATAGTCTTCATCAACCTGCATCTCTCCAATCCTGTGCCTTCAGTTTGTTCGTTAGCAGCTGGCATATGTTGGTCATACGTTAGTAAAAATCGAGGTAAGCAGCTGATGTAAAAGAGTTTGTTATTTCCTTAAACAATACATCGTCGATATAACTGAAAGTGAACTTGAAGGTTTTTGCAAGGTTTTTGTTACCTGTCCCGATAAGTTTCTGGACAAATTCAATCTCCTTTAAAAAAAACACCACACAAACAAGTCAGGCAAGAGTGGGGCACAGTTTATTCCCATTGGAATGCCAACAGTTTGTTTGTAAATCTTTCTCCGAACTCAACAAATATATTGTCAACCAGGAATCATTCGTAATATATATTCCTCAGTATAATCCATCTAGGCTTTTGTTGTAAGTATGTTTCAAGATAGCTCACCACCATATATTTGTATCGTCGTCCACCTTTCTTGGAAAAGAAAACTCTCATAATGAGAGACCGAAGACGTTCTTTCAGTTTGGTATGTGGACAGTTTACAGGCCTAGGGTAGACAATAAAATGTTTCAATTGACGAAATATTATTGAGAAAAGGGGGCTCAAGATTGATTAAAAGATCTTTCGAGTTTTCCAAATCCACATCCCGTTAATGCCACTCCTGGAGTATACAGTTTCTCAATAAAACTGGAACCCTGATTTAATAGTTCTTAGCATGATGCAGTAATAAAGTTTGATATTGGCTTGGTTGAGCAATTAGAAGAGCCAGCGATAAAACGCTGCTTACTATAAGGACCCTTCTCAATATAGAAGAGGTAGGTCAGCGTCTTTCTCATTAAAGGCCCAATATACGTAACTTTCGGCAAAACCTGAAGCGAAAATCTAGGCTTATAACTTATTATATTTATAGATTTAGTTAAGATTAACTGATATCAGCAATATTCAAGATGAATTCTTTCGCGGTTACCGGTACAGCAGCATTTGAAACACGCTATTTGTAAACACGCGTTCATTTCGAACCGTCTTCTACCTTCGGTTTGTTGTTGAAGTGGGCCCCGCCTAATTTTTTTTCAATTCTTTGGATTTTTTGTCAAGAGTTTATTGTTAGTTACCGCTCAGGTTTACTTCGTTTTAGGCTTATTTTTGCATGGTTATCAACTAGATTTTTTTTCAGAATTTTTCAGAATGACGAAAATTTCCCTGAAGTTACGTATATTGGGCCTTTAACGGGTCTCTTGAAAGTTTGCAATACTGATGTATGGTTAGATAGTATTTCATCGTTCAAAAAACCGATCAATGTGTAAGCAGAGGTATCTTGGTTCTCAAACAGACCTAGTTCTTTTTACAAACAATAAAGGTGATAGTGTATGCATATCATGTAGTTCGTCGAGTGTTTTTCGAACATCGGGGTCAAGAAATATTTTTCATTTTGTATCGCAAAATGCTTAGTCTTTTCTGTATAGTGTGTGTTAATAATGTAAGCTGTTTCAAAAGTGAACTGGATAAACACTGGGCCACTGATTTATTAAACAACTTCAAAGCTAGTTTATGAACCGTAGTGTCGTCACAATGTACAAATCCTAGTATTATCACAAATATCATGTATTGAGTCTGGTGTAGAGGGTATGAACTCCTGTACCAGAAATACATGTTTCTAAATAGCATTAAATGTACTTCACAGATTATCTCTTTTTTAAGTAAAAAATGTTAAGTAGAACTTCACAAAAATGTTCGTTTTCGACAATTCGATTACTTTGATTTCTAGAGCATTTTAATTGATAAGACATCAAAGGCTTCCATATTGTTGAATTGATATGTTGCTGACACAAACCCATTCTAAATCTGTCAGACTTCCCCCTAGATATCTTTACACAGGCTGTTTCATAAGTGTTTTATATGCAATACATTGGTAGCTTTATGAGTCGATTTTATCAATCCCCCAGAAAACAGCTTTTGTTCAAGCAATGCCATGATTGTTGTTCGTGAACGATACTGTACATATTCTATAGTATTAAAAAATCAACTGGGGAGAAATATCACGGATATCTTCAGCATAAAGATTAAAAATAAATTGGTTGTTTATAGAACACTGTAGTTATCAAAATCAATAAAAAATTGTAAACATTACTATCTTGCATGTGATTGAAAGTTTGCGACCATAAATACACTGTAGTTTGGTTTTTGTTCAACACCGCTTCATTGACTACTCTCGCCATGTAAACCTAAGTCTGTCACATCAAAGTAAATGTCACGTCCTCAAAGTAAGAATTGAGGCATCACTCTAAATCACAAATACGTATAATAATGAACACAGTTATTTAATAACGTCCGACTCAATAATATACAAAGGTACAGAATATTTCCCAATTAGACCAAGATTGCGACTATAAATAATACTTGCACATAGCCTCTCCATCGACCTGTGTCTGTCGAATCCCTGTTCCGTAATATTGTTCATCAGCAGCTGACATCAATCACGAAAATCCCGATATTTAGATTAAGGCTTGAGAAGCAGGGGTGTTATCATCATGAAAACATTGAGGTAAGCAGCTGATGTAGAGGAATATGTTGTGTCCCTGATTTCAAATTAAGAAGGGTATATACGATCGACAAGGTTAGTTAACTTATCATTTGTAGACAAATCGTCGATATACCTGAGAGTGAAATTAAGTGAGATAAAGCATACGTTTATATTTTGTGTTAAATATATTTTATTGAAGAAGAATTAAGATGAAAAGTAAAGACCACTGCTAGCAGTGTTATCCAGTCTATCTTTTTTCTTGAATATTGATATTCAATTAAATTCAATTTTATTGCTCTTTACATCCTACATACGTAATAGCATTGTGTTGATCGAGCCGCCATTAATATAACAAAACATACAGATGAATTACATATGCATATATAGTATTCAACAAAATTAAGCACATTGCAAGCCTACCTTCCTCAGTTCAAAATACTTTCTAATGAAGAGGTCAATATCGCGTAAAAGATGCAGTTCATTAGTTGATAATAGCATTAGTAGATTTTGAATATCGGAAAACCAGTATATATGTGCGCTGTTGTCATGTTTCCTGAACCTTTAACCCAAGTGCTGTTAGAATAAGATAATGAAAAAATGTAACCCGTACTTTACCGGCTCGTTATCGTCAGAATGAGGCGTTAGACCTTAGTTGTGGTACCGCCAACGATACATTGTACAGTATTCAAGAAATAATATCCTAACCTTATTCACCTGTTTAATAGACTTTTTTATTTGCCTAATTGACAATCAAATACTGGAACTGCTTTTCGGAACGCTAACGTTAACGACTTATCCAAAGACATAAGTAGGGTATTGTTTCATTCGGGACTCCTTCCAAACCATGTGGTGTTACCGATACTGCGAACTATGGTACTGTTTTTTCTGACACGTATTGGTTTGCAATAGCATGTTATGTGTACGTAAAAATGTAGTATCGGTCCAAACAGTCATTATTTA
Source organism: Mimachlamys varia (assembly GCA_947623455.1). Classification (NCBI taxonomy): domain Eukaryota; kingdom Metazoa; phylum Mollusca; class Bivalvia; order Pectinida; family Pectinidae; genus Mimachlamys; species Mimachlamys varia. The sequence goes on from OX392535.1 coordinate 9,142,538, forward strand.
ATACCTGTATATAAGTATCTTTTTTACCTAAGTTGCCTCATTTTCAAGATACAGAAGTATTTCTTTTACATCAGTTGCCTCATTTTGAAGACAGATAAGTATTTCATTCACCTAAGTTGCCTCATTTTAGATTTTCTAAATAAAATGATCATTACAGATGCCATCGTGGATAAAACGTCTTGAGTCAATGTTCCTGAGCTGATCCAGAGTAGGGGATCCTAAGTTGAAGTTGAAATGATAACCTCGAGAAGACTTTTCAGAGATGAAAGCAAAAATATTTGAAATTGATTCAATAGAACTCTACTTTGAATGAAAAAAATGAATGACAAAAACCAATATCGAAAAACCCTGATGATTTCCCTTCATGACGTTATCGAGTTTTGGCATGACCGTATGAGTGTATTTTGACTGACTAGTTGGTTTAACGATATTATTGAGTTAGGGTTGAAACTTCCAGTGCCAGATGTCAAATAATCAAAAGCGTGTACGCGTGTATAAACACTTTTGCAAAACGCAGACAATCTTAATTGGATAAATTTACATACAAGCATTACAATTGAGTACGATGATTTACGGATGGGTTATAGTTCCCAAATAAAGGACTTTACGTTGTAAATCAAAAACTGGGTATGTGATCTTTAAGGAAAATGGCCATGCCTGTTTTAACAATGATCAACTTTTGGAACTCCTCTTAGCTAATTTTGGCCTTAACAACAGTTGTAAAAAAGGCCTATTGACCCCTACTTTTCTTTTGATATTATCGACATATAGATCTTAGATAATCATGAGACACAACATTTCAAAGCTTTAATTATTCCTTGCCATTATGTTCGAGCTTTTAAAAAGTAATTTTAATTAAAGTTAATTACACGAGTCCCCATGGGACGGCTTCCTTAAATGACAAACTTGCATGTTGTTTTACGTCCGTGTCATGATCAGTTGGCGGTTCTGAGGATCACACACTGATTTGTGAAATTACATCTCTACGTTCAAGGTATTTGGGTCGTTTTAATATTTTGCAGAATTGTATCTATATTGTTATTGATCAAAATTACTGAAAATACCTTTAATTGCAACAAATATCTATCACATGACAGTGAGATTGTGTAGTTGTAGGCTATGGTATCTCAGAGTGTTGTGGAAATTCGGTCCGACTTGGACACAAACAAGCAATGGTCTATCTATAAAGTTGGAAGCTTTAACGCATCCGTAGAACATAGTAGAAGGGGGGTATATATTTTATATTGTGCATGTCATTTTGGCGTAGGGTGCTGTGTGGCAAATCCTGTTTTTACCCTTTCCCCCTGACCCGGAAGTTTATATTTGACATTGATGACACGTGCAGACAACTATCTCAAGAAATTATCCTACATGCTATGTTGAAATTTTGATATTTTATTCCCAAAATGTTGCTCTTGGCCAGGTAAAAAGGAAATTTGTCAACGAAATATTGGGAATTTGTTACGAAATGTAATGTTACAATGAAACATATAGTGAAATTAATTGTGGTCTAAGTAAGTAAGTATTTGCCTAAAGAAAACCGGAAACATATTTTCTATCATGGTAACAGTGACCTTTGAACATGAAAAGCAATCCAAAGAAAGTTCTTTCTGTAAGGACCTTCAAACATCAAAAGCATTTACAAGCAGGCACTTTTGGTAAGGCAGCGCTGTTTGAAGTTTGAGTTTGATTGACTCTAAGAACTCAAGCTATCGCCGACACCGGTACCGCGGACACCGACGCCGACATATACCTGCTGCAAAAAGCAGGCGACACAAAAATATATTCCCTATTGACATGACTTTTCTCTACAATACGTGACTTGCGGGCAAGTGCCCTCTGTTGATTGGGTAACTCAATGAAAATGTCTATTATTCTTATTCAAATAATTTTCTTTTTAGAAATTTAAATGAATAAAGCATGCTTGCAAACGACGATAAAAATATTCATCTGAAAAAGTGTTAAAAAATCGATAGACATTTTCAGTGAGTTGGCCCCCTGTGTATGCCTGTAGGTTCGAGAGCACCTGCTACAGGAACGTGATATCTGGTATTGCTTGTTGGGACGCTAAAGGGTTTCTTCCTCATTATGGTTATTGCCTTGTGTAATTTTATCCTAATGTTCACGTGAACTTGACCCTAACAATCTGTTATTGACTGAAGGCAGCGCACGTGCCTCAGCATAGGACTGCTGTTATGTGTTACTTAAAGGTCGCTTATCGAGTTGAACAGCAAAACTATCTTCTTAACAAAATATACCCGAAGTTTCATTTCCGTTGTACAGCTAGACGACTCCGGCCACTGCTGCCCCTAATGTCGATATTATGGTCGAAGTCATTTATAAGTTGATAAAACTTACTGATTAATCCCTTTGCCATTTTCATGCCAAGAAAATATGTTTAAACTAAACTATGGTTAGAGAGTTCGCCTTTACGTATAAACTTACCGTTACCACAGGGGTCTGACAATTTGTTACAGCTATATTTTTCGACTTAAACTAGGGTGTTTAGAGTTTGCGGGGTTTAGATCAATTTTCGATAAAATGCCCCCTCGATGGTCATATAGTAGCCTTTATGATCATCGAGGGGTGTAGCAGCTGTAACAAAATCGCAGGTCGCTGTGACCGATACATAGTACTATAGTTACAGTGTAATTAGTATCCATAACTCGCACGGGCTCATCATAGATGAGCGATGGCGACTCTCCTCCCATCGAACATACGCCTAGCTGCCTTGGAATGTGATTCCAATAAATCAGAACCCACTAGAAAAAATACCATAACAGGAGCAATTAATCTCACTCTTATAATGAATATGATGCTTCTAACAAAACTTTTTTTTTACTTTATTATATAACGCCTACATGACGTATCAATGCTTACACCGATAACTCTTCTGAAATAACAAATATATCTATAAAACTGTTTATTCTCACCTGTGTCTCGGCCACGCCCACAAGGATTTTCCATGTTTTGATTCCTGTCAGACATACAAAAGGTCACGATTTTTTTTTTCTGGACGAACTATGCAAAATATATCGTATGAAGGACGGTACATATATTGTTCGGAATAGCTGGATGTGAACTCGTGTAACTTAGATGCTGTCAGTTATGACTTTCATTTGATTGTTAAATTCTGATGACATGTTAATTTGATTTGCGAGAATAATGGAAACTTGCTACAATAAAAAAAGCAGTCATGTTTCAATTGATATGACTAATGAGTGAAAATGCGATAAATGTATCGAAGTTAAGTAAATACATACACAATGTAAATATTATGATTAGCTACGGCTGCACTCTCCAAACGCGTGATATAAATACTATTTCTGTGTGTAACTGTGCTGTGGGAATGTGTTGTGTTATATGGTATCATACACTGTAAACATCTCAATTTCGTTATATATATATTTTGCCGAAAGTTTCAAAGCAATAAAGAACTTGTCAATGAGCACCCATGCAAACAAAATGTAACTTTCTCATGGCACATGTCGGTCGGCAACAGCTAATAAGGTTTGTTCTGAAGTTTTCTTTCTTTCCCCTTACTTTTGGATTTTCTGGTATTTGGTAAAATGTAGCATCGATTCATGCAACCCGCCCTTTATATTTTTAGAGTTAGGAAACTGAAGTGGTTATTTGGTACATACACTTGTTTCCCTGTGTATCTTTACACGTAAACAAATTAGCCGTGACGTCATCGTATTGTTGCTACAACGTTATACAATTGTTGACAGCTTGTCTCAACCTAGGGTGAGATAAGATAATTTTACCTCACTCTAAGCAACAACACCATGACGTCACAGCAACAATACAATGACGTCACGTCGACCACACAATCGCATCACATCAGCATTGTCTTGCAATGATGTAACGTCAATAGTAGATATATATGAGGTTTAACAGGGTAAGAGAAAAATAATCATTCACCCCCTTGGTAGTGAGACAGGGGATCTCAACACTCGGGGTGATATTCTTAAGCTGCTAAACACTCGACAAGTCTCGTGTTTGGTAACTCAGAAGCTTACCCTTCGGGTTGAGATTCTCCTGTCTCACTCCCAAGGGGGTGAAAGATTCTTTTAATCCAGTTTTATCGGTGTGAGATTTTTTGAGACAAGCTACATGTGCTTTTTGCACGTTCTCAACAATCGCATGATGTTACAGCAACAATACTATGACGTCACGACAACAATACCATGACGTCACATCCATATTGTCTTCCATTAATGTAGCGTCAAAATGAGTTATATAGGAGGGTGACAGGGTAAGAGAAACATAATCATTCGCCTCCTTGGTAGTGAGACAGGGGGATTTCAACCCGAGGGGTAAATTCTTAACTTGCCAAACACTAAAGCGTCCTGTTTGGCAAGTTAAGAATCTTACCCTTCAGGTTGAGATCCCCTTGTCTCCCCGAAAAGGGGTGAACGACTCTTTTATTCTCTTTTAATTCAAAAATTAGAAACTCAGAAACCATAAAAAAAAACAGAGAATATCATAGCGTCAACACAACCTATCACAATTATACAGTTCTTTGATAAACGTACTTACAAAAATTATGTTAAAATCCGAAACTTCTAATCAGAATCCATCCGGGTCTTCCCGTCAAGTGTGGGGACTAATCATAACGTGATGAGAAATTCACAGTATGACGGAAATTCCCGATTGGTTCCATTCGACATTCATCGCTGAACAGCACATGAACTCTCGTTTTCTGTATAAAAGTACAGGTATAATCGGGCGGCTTTGAACGATGTTTGTGTGTTTGTTTTCGTTTTATAACTAATACGGAAATCCGAGGAAATGTCGATATCACTCATTTTAAAGAACAATCTATTATGTGTGTATTTTCAAGGGTGTAAAACATAGCTTCTCGCGGTAAACCTGCAGTCGCATCCATCATAAATATTAAAAACATGCATTTCAATAGGTACTGTGTTTATTGTTTACATTTCAATAGGTACAGTGTTTATTGTTTACATTTCAATAGGTACAGTGTATATTGTCAACATTTCAATAGGTACAGTGTATATTGTCAACATTTCAATAGGTACAGTGTTTATTGTTTACATTTCAATAGGTACAGTGTTTATTGTCAACATTTCAATAGGTACAGTGTATATTGTTTACATTTCAATAGGTACAGTGTATATTGTTTACATTTCAATAGGTACAGTGTTTATTGTCAACATTTCAATAGGTACAGTGTATATTGTCAACATTTCAATAGGTACAGTGTATATTGTTTACATTTCAATAGGTACAGTGTATATTGTTTACATTTCAATAGGTACAGTGTTTATTGTTTACATTTCAATAGGTACAGTGTTTATTGTTTACATTTCAATAGGTACAGTGTTTATTGTCAACATTTCAATAGGTACAGTGTATATTGTTTACATTTCAATAGGTACAGTGTATATTGTCAACATTTCAATAGGTACAGTGTATATTGTTTACATTTCAATAGGTACAGTGTTTATTGTTTACATTTCAATAGGTACAGTGTATATTGTTTACATTTCAATAGGTACAGTGTTTATTGTTTACATTTCAATAGGTACAGTGTATATTGTTTACATTTCAATAGGTACAGTGTTTATTGTCAACATTTCAATAGGTACAGTGTATATTGTTTACATTTCAATAGGTACAGTGTATATTGTTTACATTTCAATAGGTACAGTGTATATTGTTTACATTTCAATAGGTACAGTGTGTATTGTTTACATTTCAATAGGTACAGTGTATATTGTTTACATTTCAATAGGTACAGTGTTTATTGTTTACATTTCAATAGGTACAGTGTATATTGTTTACATTTCAATAGGTACAGTGTATATTGTTTACATTTCAATAGGTACAGTGTATATTGTTTACATTTCAATAGGTACAGTGTGTATTGTTTACATTTCAATAGGTACAGTGTTTATTGTTTACATTTCAATAGTTACAGTGTTTATTGTTTACATTTCAATAGGTACAGTGTATATTGTTTACATTTCAATAGGTACAGTGTATATTGTTTACATTTCAATAGGTACAGTATATATTGTCAACATTTCAATAGGTACAGTGTATATTGTCAACATTTCAATAGGTACAGTGTATATTGTCAACATTTCAATAGGTACAGTGTATATTGTTTACATTTCAATAGGTACAGTGTATATTGTCAACATTTCAATAGGTACAGTGTATATTGTTTACATTTCAATAGGTACAGTGTTTATTGTTTACATTTCAATAGGTACAGTGTATATTGTCAACATTTCAATAGGTACAGTGTATATTGTCAACATTTCAATAGGTACAGTGTATATTGTCAACATTTCAATAGGTACAGTGTATATTGTTTACATTTCAATAGGTACAGTGTTTATTGTTTACATTTCAATAGGTACAGTGTATATTGTTTACATTTCAATAGGTACAGTGTATATTGTTTACATTTCAATAGGTACAGTGTTTATTGTTTACATTTCAATAGGTACAGTGTTTATTGTCAACATTTCAATAGGTACAGTGTATATTGTCAACATTTCAATAGGTACAGTGTATATTGTTTACATTTCAATAGGTACAGTGTATATTGTTTACATTTCAATAGGTACAGTGTTTATTGTTTACATTTCAATAGGTACAGTGTTTATTGTTTACATTTCAATAGGTACAGTGTTTATTGTCAACATTTCAATAGGTACAGTGTATATTGTCAACATTTCAATAGGTACAGTGTATATTGTTTACATTTCAATAGGTACAGTGTATATTGTCAACATTTCAATAGGTACAGTGTATATTGTTTACATTTCAATAGGTACAGTGTTTATTGTTTACATTTCAATAGGTACAGTGTATATTGTTTACATTTCAATAGGTACAGTGTTTATTGTTTACATTTCAATAGGTACAGTGTTTATTGTCAACATTTCAATAGGTACAGTGTATATTGTCAACATTTCAATAGGTACAGTGTATATTGTTTACATTTCAATAGGTACAGTGTATATTGTCAACATTTCAATAGGTACAGTGTATATTGTTTACATTTCAATAGGTACAGTGTTTATTGTTTACATTTCAATAGGTACAGTGTTTATTGTCAACATTTCAATAGGTACAGTGTATATTGTTTACATTTCAATAGGTACAGTGTTTATTGTTTACATTTCAATAGGTACAGTGTTTATTGTTTACATTTCAATAGGTACAGTGTTTATTGTTTACATTTCAATAGGTACAGTGTATATTGTCAACATTTCAATAGGTACAGTGTTTATTGTTTACATTTCAATAGGTACAGTGTTTATTGTCAACATTTCAATAGGTACAGTGTATATTGTTTACATTTCAATAGGTACAGTGTTTATTGTTTACATTTCAATAGGTACAGTGTATATTGTTTACATTTCAATAGGTACAGTGTTTATTGTTTACATTTCAATAGGTACAGTGTATATTGTTTACATTTCAATAGGTACAGTGTTTATTGTCAACATTTCAATAGGTACAGTGTATATTGTTTACATTTCAATAGGTACAGTGTATATTGTTTACATTTCAATAGGTACAGTGTATATTGTTTACATTTCAATAGGTACAGTGTGTATTGTTTACATTTCAATAGGTACAGTGTATATTGTTTACATTTCAATAGGTACAGTGTTTATTGTTTACATTTCAATAGGTACAGTGTATATTGTTTACATTTCAATAGGTACAGTGTATATTGTTTACATTTCAATAGGTACAGTGTATATTGTTTACATTTCAATAGGTACAGTGTGTATTGTTTACATTTCAATAGGTACAGTGTTTATTGTTTACATTTCAATAGTTACAGTGTTTATTGTTTACATTTCAATAGGTACAGTGTATATTGTTTACATTTCAATAGGTACAGTGTATATTGTTTACATTTCAATAGGTACAGTATATATTGTAAACATTTCAATAGGTACAGTGTTTATTGTTTACATTTCAATAGGTACAGTGTATATTGTTTACATTTCAATAGGTACAGTATATATTGTAAACATTTCAATAGGTACAGTGTATATTGTCAACATTTCAATAGGTAGAGTGTATATTGTTTACATTTTAATAGGTACAGTGTATATTGTTTACATTTCAATCGGTACAGTGTATATTGTTAACATTTCAATCAAAGACAGTAATATTGTATCGTTCAGTATGATATGGCTGGTTTAGTTTGAACTGGAATACGATTTTTCAACAAACTGTTTTACCGAACGGCCGAGCAGCCAAGGTCTCGCCTTTCTATGGTTACCGATCACGTATTTTACACAAGTTGTATGTGGTAATATAATGCAATTCTCCGCAATAGGGAAATGGACTTAAGGATCTCATAAGGATATTGATCCTATATATACTCTCAATTAACCTTATCCAGCGCGTATCCATCCGAGGACCGCACGGAAACCATAACATGATTTTTCGTCCATACCTACCTAGTGTTGGTCCATTTCAATTAAAAGCTTGTGCATATCCGTGAAAAGATTGATAGGAATTGGTTGTGGGTCACGTCAGCGTGGAGGCGTTCGACAGCCCTCGCTGGAAGTCCTCGTAAATCATAGCCAGACCAGGCTAGTTTGATATACAAGTATGCACAAAACTGTTTATATAGATAACCTGAGGTCATATTAGAGTAGATTGCCATATAAAGGCATATGGGACTTTATAAGGGTTTGGAGACATTGGAGGGTTTCGTGTGTGGTTTTCGTGTGAGGGTTTCGTGTGTAGGTTTCGTGTGTTGTTTTCGTGTGAGGGTTTCGTGTGTAAGTTTCGTGTGTTGTTTTCGTATGAGGGTTTCGTGTGAGGGTTTCGTGTGAGGTTTTCGTGTGTTTGTTTTCGTATGAGGGTTTCGTGTGAGTGTTTCGTATGAGGGTTTCGTATGAGGGTTTCGTGTGTTGTTTTCGTATGAGGGTTTCGTGTGAGAGTTCCATGTAAGGGTTTCGTGTGAGGGTTTCGCGTGTGGTTTTCGTGTGAGGGTTTAGTGTGTAGGTTTCGTGCGTTGGTTTCGTGTGAGGGTTTCGTGTGAGGGTTTCGTGTGTTGTTTTCGTGTGAGGGTTTCGTGTGTTGTTTTCGTATGAGGGTTTCGTGTGAGGGTAACGTATGAGGGTTTCGTGCGTTGATTTCGTATGAGGGTTTCGTGTGAGAGTTTCATGTGAGGGTTTCTTGTGTTGGTTTCGTGTGTTGGTTTCATGTGAGGGTTTTGTGTGAGGGTTTTGTGTGAGGGTTTCATGTGAGGGTTTCGTATGAGGGTTTCGTGGGAGGGTTTCGTGTGTTGGTTTCGTGTGTTGGTTTCTTGTGAGGTTTAGTGTGAGGGTTTTGTGTGAGGGTTTCATGTGTTGTTTTCGTATGAGGGTTTCGTGTGAGGATTTCGTGTGTGGTTTTCGTGTGTGTGTTTCATGTGAGGGTTTCGTATGAGGGTTTCGTGTGTGGGTTTCGTGTGTGGGCTTCGTGTGTGGGTTTCGTGTGAGGGTTTCGTGTTGTTTTCGTATGAGGGTTTCGTGTTGTTTTCGTATGAGGGTTTCGTGTGAGGGTTTCGTGTGTGTGTTTCGTGTGTGTGTTTCGTGTGAGGGTTGCGTGTGAGGGTTTCGTGTGTAGGTTTCGTATAAGGGTTTCGTGTCTGGGTTTCGGTTGTTTAAACATGTTTGTACTTCTGTGCGTATTTGTTGTTTCTGTTAGAACTTCTGTGTTCTATTGTCGCTGGTAATGGTGTGCTTTCCTTTTCGGGTGGCGGGTTTCTGGGTGGGTGGCGTATCCATGATTAAATGACTGTGTAGATTGTTCGTTTATGTGCAGAATGTTTTTGTGTTGATGGTGTGTATCTGGGTAGTATGTGTCTGTGAAGGTGATGTGCTTGTGTATTTGTGTGTTGGTTGATAAGAGACATATGTTTCGCTAAAATGCTCTACATTTCTACCTGTCTAATAAGTCTCCCAGTCGATGTATTTGTGTGTTGGTTGATAAAAAGACATTTGTGTCGCTATAACGCTCTACATTTCTACCTGTCTAATATGTCTCCCAGTCGATGTATTTGTGAATGGTTTGAACTGCACAGTTGTCTATTAATCTGACGCAGACATACTAGTCCGTCTTTTTAGATAAATAACCGGTTATCTTCAAGGTTAAATCAACCTGCTATCGATTTTTTACGGATGTTCCGTAATGGGGTATGACTGCCGAACCCGGGAGTAGGGCGGGCCATGATTTCCGAATACGGAAACGACTGTCATGCCGTTAATCCCGTTTTTAGTGTTACACATGTAAACATTTCAAAATAAAAGTTTACTTTTCAATATAAATCGTGACTACAGATCTCGTGATTAATGCCCTAGCCCAGATAAGTATGTTGTATTGAAGCTGTTTACTCCCCAGGGAACATATCCAAACAATAAACTCGAAATTGAATCCAATTATCCTAATATACGGGATAGTACGACACTATATATGCAATTCAATTACTGTTACAGTTGGCAAGGAGCACTGCATGTATTGATTCCTTTTCTTAAATCTTTGGTTAAGACCACCACCGCCTTTATATAAATCCATTTCTTGAGAGGTTCACCGTGGGTTGATAAAAACTCATGCATCACACAAGATATAAATCTATATAAATATAATGAACTAATGGAAAAGAACGATAGCACACCCCGAGTGTTTGCCAGTTCTTCGTTCTAATTTAGTGATTGAACAGCAACATACTGCACTGCAAATCACAGGCGCCCGGGCCGCTTCCGGGTGTCACATGATCTTCTGGGTGTTTAGAATTACTCCAGGGCAACGCGAAACAACTCCCCGGTAACATAAGTCAAGTTTCTGTGACGGGTTTCTCTTTACTGACATCGTAAGTATTGCTACAATAGTCGGCTTATGTCCTCTCCTGACAGACAACGTAATGCTTTATTGGATTTAGACTGCAAATTGGCACCGCTGCATCGTGATATGACCAACGGTAGAAATGAAGTCCAAGAAAAATATGAAGAAAATACTCAATTATAACACAACTTGTTCCAGCCTAGATTGATATCTTTTATTGACATCGATGTTAACAAGCAGGGGGTCGTATTTCTAAGGTATTTCATGAAATTTTATTGACAAATAAATTGACAAAAGGATCAGAAGGCAACCGGAGTACCAGAAGAAAACTCACGAAGTCTGGCAACTGGTGGCCCCATTCCATTTCGCGTCCGATCAGGAATCGAACCCAGGAAGCTTTGGTGAAAGGTAAATACACTTTCCGCCGTACATCTACCACCCAAGGAGCAATCTGATAATGATATAAACATGTCTCAAACGCTACGACATTCCACCGTGTGTTATTTTAACATCCTAAAGACCTTCTCTTGTCCGACAACTGGAAGTAAACGGTTAACATCTAGATAAAGTGCTACCCTTTAAACAAGTTGACGATCCACCATCTGCCATACAACGTCAAGCACAAGTCTTTGACAAAAATGTATCTTCTGTATTATTGTGTTACCGGCAGCTTTCTTGCTAATCAACAGGACAGTTCTATATGGTTCCACATCAATGATCAACTCAATCAGTACAAATATATCTAATGCTCTAGACAAGACGTTTAGATATTCCTGCTAACTTGGGACCGACAATGCCTCTGATTTTCACTTACCAACCATAAATTACAGAGATATCACTTGTCAATATTTAAAACATGTCATGGGAGGTGGGCCATACTGGACGTTGAATAACAAAATGAAGAGTACCTCTATTAAAATTGGCAAATGCCGATGGAAGAAATCAAAAATTTCTCAGCAGTCATATCTGATTGCAAACTTTCCAAACAAAAGTCGGCAAGGATAAGACAAAATGCCAGTATTAATCCCCCTAATGGAATTTATAAAAAAAAACCCCAATACCTTTAGTTTCTGCGTATTTTATGTCAAGGCCACCATCTAAGCTCTGATGTAAGGGCTGAAACGAAAACTTGACATTACTAACCACTCTAATGAAGTTTTGTCATCGTTTATGCTCCGGGCCTGATTATTCTGATTCCAGTAACACTTCCAACCTCTTTCTCTTTATTTAGCAAAGTGCCCTTAGACATCCGTCTGCATAAAATCTCAGCCATTTTGCGGCCGTTAAACCCGAAACAAAGCAAAACAGATCGAATTTCATTTCCTTAATTGCCAACTTTATGGAGTTAGGTGCTTGCGCACCAAGCCTCTATTTGAGTATTGCTAGTATGTTAGAAACGAAGGTGCACTATACTCGTGATTCCAGTCCAAAGAATGTTGTTACATATACAATAATAATAATAATAATAAATTAAAAAATTAAAAAAGTGGCAAATATTTGTATAGGATACAATTTACCATGACAAATACTTTAATAGCACACGTTGTTACAGAACTATTAGCTTAGGAAGTCCTCGTTTTGCATGTACAACAAATATACGGTTTGTTAATGCATATATACGCTATATATAGTATATATAACCTACCATCATACATGCCAATGATATGATCTTTAAAAAAGCATTTGGTAAGTTTAATTTAAATTGCTGTTAGGGAGCAATCAATACATGTATAACATGTACATCAACGCGCACTTACAGACTTCCATTACATACGCTCCAGAGTTCGTCGCTCCATTGGTTTGTGTAGCGATAGTACGAGTCTAAAATGGCATTTACAACGTAAACAGGTAGCTGCCCTATAGTGGAGTTGTGATATGGGAAGCAGAGGACCAGTCCGTTTTGTATCTTCGTCATTGCTTTATGCCATGATGACCAGACACTCTTATGCATTTTTAATGAAAATCAGACTGTAATTGTTCGAATAGAACTCAACGTCGCAATCGAAAACATTCGGTGATTGGTCTAATAGAGAAGAGGCAATCGAACGCACCGAGATAGTGGTCTCATAGAGAGGACGCAATCGAACGCGCCAGAGATAGAGAATTGTACACATGAACATTCCTTATCTGTAGTGTTATGCATGGCTACACAAAGTCAAGCGATTTCCTGTCACAAATTACGATATGGTTAGTGTAAAATTCTTTCTAATTAAAAGCACAAATAAATCCATATATCTGACTGAAGGACACATCCATCCAACTGATGAGTATACGGGATCATACCCTTACGATCATTTGGAAGATGAGAAATATCATTTCACTCATGTCGTACTCATCAAATATGATTTAGGATTTTTACCTTTTAATGCATTTCATATTTGCAAGAAACTTCAATAGATTATCAAATCTGACCGCAACTATAATTTCAAGAAACGAATTGCTCAAATTTTCCCAAAAGAGAAGCTGTTCATTCTCTCAACTTGTTATATTAAGAATATATTCACTATGAACAGTGTCCCCTGACATGTTACCTCAAATTAATCGAAACTGCAACAAGTTACCAAAACCAGAAATCAGATCTGCATCCGACAAACAAATTAACTAAATTATATTGTGTCTGCATCGCTCCAAACATATATTACATAGAAAAAATCGGGGCTGCACCAAAAAATCAGCCCACGACCTGGACAAGATATTCAAAACACATCTATCAAAAAGTCCCCTTAAACACCATCCAGTCCACCCTCCCCCCTTAACATCATCCAGCCCAAAGCCCCCCCCCCCCCCCCTTCACCCACCCTTAAACATCATTCAGCACAAAGTCCCCGTTTTCATGGTTACAAACGTGTTCCCCAGCCAAAAATACCATCATTTTAAATCTCTCAAGAAATGGCTGAGATATGACCAGTATGTTTGTCTCGCCCAACGGGAAACTTATGGGGCATGCTGGAAAAATTAATAGGGGTTTCGAACGAGAACCCTTTTTTTTGAAGCTTAGAACATACACTACAATGTTAAAATGGGTTTTCCGCTATACATATAAATGCAAACAACTCTGGTCGAGCCCCGGAAGTAATCCAGATAACCATAGCCCCGAAGCCTCAGAAACAAGGTTTCCAAAATACACTTTGCCATAAGTGCCCATAAATAAGTTTCCTAATATTCATGTTATAAATATAAAACATGATTAGTGATAAAGCTAAACGTATCGTACACAACGTGAAACGTTTCAGTAAGATTATGTTATATAGTACCAATCCGCCAGAGTGTCCTTTTGCTAAGTGATCATGGTGTGGGTCAAGCAGAACTGTTAACTGAGGCAGATGATTCTTGCGAACTGTTGACTGACTACTTTAGTGATCAGTTTTCCATCCCTGGTATACCTGTCAATCCAGAAAAATCGCCAACCTCTTTTACGTGGATTCTACGAGCAAATCAAAATCTTACTATGGTCGACAAAAATGTACCATTCAGGTATGTTTATGCATGAACTGCAAAATAAAAGTGCACCTACATGTAGCAGCCAGACAGTAACGTATTCAAATCGAAGAAAGGACACCAGTTCAAGTATACACAGTTCTTTCCTAACCTCTACAAAATCAGAGAATACAAAAGCGTCAACAGAACCATTATCCGAACTCAAAATCATTAAACTAGAGGCCAAATCGGAACAAAGGAATGGAGTCTCTCATTAATATACAAGAGAATAAGACCAGGGCCCGTATTCATGAAACTATTCTCGTGCTCAAGAATGTATTTTGTGCTCAAGCATGACTTCTTGTTAGTGTTATAACTTAACAATTAACTCTTATTTTGTCAATGATTCGGGAACGGATCAAAGATGATTAATGCGGAATACTTTATTCAATGTTTTCATTTGACTTTTGGGCGGCTCGACAAATGAATGAGTTACAAAAAAGTTGCTTTGAGCAAAAACTCCGTGCTTGAGCATGAAAACTAGTTTCCTGAATGCGGGCCCAGGTGTTCCGGAAGAGTAAGCGTCTTCTGCTTCATCGACGATACTTACCATGTAAATCTAGGTCACATCCAAGTAAAGGTCGTGGCCCCAAGTGACAACTGAGCACCAGTTCTCAATCAAAACAAGCAGGTATACTAATGAGCATGTTCAAAACATCTATTTTCATGTCCTGTACGGTTGTAGAATAATTATCAACGAGACCAAGATGGCGACAATTATACTTGGTCTCATTCTTCAGCAGCCTGTGTCTATCGAATCCCTGTGTCATAAGGTTGTTCGTCAGCAGCTGACATCTATTACGAAAATCTCAATATTCAGAGTAAGCGCTAAAATAGCGAATCAAACACCCTAGGAATTGTACAGTTCCCACAGTCCTACTAAGGTGCTGTTTCTGGTGCACGTCACTCTAATCGTGCCAATTTTGCTGGGCCAGAGTGAGAACCATTGAAATTAGACCACAGAAACTACCCCAATTACTTCCCATATGTACAGTTTATCACTGAACATGACAAAAGGTATCAGTCTCAGCAAATAGTTGATATCATTTGATTAATAACAGCACAGCAGGCTTTTTTTTTTTATAAAATCATTAAATTTCATGAGCTGAAAAATAACTGTTCTCTCCAGATTTTAATGACAGGTAGGTTACATATTGAATATTAACAAGCGATAAATGCGTGTGAAGTAATTAAAAACAAAAATATATTCTATGGGTAACGGATCCGAAAACTCGACAGGCCAATAAAAATGACATTTCGTTGCCGCAGAAATATTCTGTTGGGGTTTCTGGGGTACGGAGTGCTTTGTTTGTTGTGCCTTGTCGATACGAAATCGGAACAGCGATATCAGTCTTTCCTCTTGGTAACGGACCATTGGGACTCATTACCTCTATACATACCAGTCCAGCATTACACTTTCACTCAATGTTGATGTACCCCCAATAAAACGGGTTAAAGAAAGCGAAACACATCCGAGATCAGAATGCTTTTTCATTGTACTCGGCAGTGTGTAACGCCAGTTTAAGGTCATTAGCTCAATACTGTCGTGTATACGAAAACGACTGGACCTTAAATAAGTGGTTACTGCTGTGCAACCTTCACGGCGACCAGGAAACAATGTTTCTTGGGCTACCTTAGATGAAGTTAGAAGAATTTTAAAAAATGGCAATAATGGCGGCCATTTTGAAAATAAGTATTTCTATGTAAGTCTTGCACTTCACGAATGGCCAATATTTCATGTTTTTGAGTTTGTTTTATGAATTAAAATAGTCAGTGTGTCGCCATTTTTCATCATAGCAAATTCATTTTTGCTGTACAACTTCTTTATGTCATTATAAAGCAAATATTATGCAACAAAGATATTTTGTTTATATGTTTGCTATTTTTTGCAGATATTTAGTGTAACTGAAGCTATTTTGATTTTTGACTCAAGAATATAGCACATTTGATAATGGGACAAAAAAACAAGCACGCTACTCCCCTGTTTTTATGACTGCTTAAGAATGAGAAACCCATTTCCTTTTGATCTGCAAAAAATCTAAAAAAGTTTGTCGCCAGAGTTTTTTTTTATAAACCATTAAATCTGCAAAATATGATACAGTATAAAAGATGGAGTATTTTCTCACTGAAAAATAAGGGGTAGGGGTAAATAAAATTTGTTTACTGAGGAAAAAGAATAATTTAAAGACCTTTTACTTTCATAATCAATAAGAAAATACTATTTTTGTCAATTCTGCAAGCATTCATACATATCTGATTCCAAATCTGGAAGATATTGAATGAAATTGTCCTGCGATTGGCCAAAACAGCATTTTTTTTTTACATAAATCACGTGTTTTGCTCATTTTGGTATCTTTGACCGAGCATAGCACAAAAACGAGTTCACTACCATATATTTCTTTTTGCATTTTCTGCTTTGCAATGAGCTCCCTTTTTCAAAAAAGTACATCAGAAAAAAAGTAAGTTGCCAGAAAATTTTGACTTTTCACAAGAGAAGATCATGAAGTCCGTTTCATGAACCCGGAGCCAGGTTAAGCAACAGAATCTTGAAGCACTCTATACTCTTTCGAACGTTACGACATTGTTACATATCTAAAGTTTAATTTTGTAACCGAACGTCTTCGTTTCCAAGTTGGTAGGACTACTCTAGCTTACCATGGCGATGATTTATTTGAATAACGTGTCTTTGTTACGCCCAGTGTGACAAACACAATCATTCCCAGTCCTTTCGGGACTACCAACGAGCTTCATGAATGGCTGAATATTACGGATCCAGCCCCATTTTTCTACTTTATTTCAGATTTTATCTTACAATCTATGGATTATTAGGCTTCCATGGGGAGACATTAACATTTCCTTCCTTTTTGGCGAGTATAGACCATGAATTTATCCGTGTATATATAAATTCATATTAAATGACTCTCCCTACTACAATGTACTGTGAAAAATTGATTGTAAACATAGACACATTTATAATCGGTTCTTCCTCAGGATAACAAAATCAGGATGCCATCTGATAAAATGTCTTCATGCTACGCACACTCCTTCCTTACGCTCTATGGCGTGCACCCTCTGATCGCGTCTAGCAGGTCGATCTATTAATGTGATCAGTCATCGGCACCAACCTGCCTCCTACATGCAGTCCCTATCAATCTAGCAGTGCGCTTTCAAACATCGATATATATATTTCCCCTGTTTGTCTTCTCCGAGAACCTGTTACTGTGCTAGATGTAATGTACCACATAAAACAGTTTTGAGTATTTTGGAGTTCCTTCCGTACCAATATATATTTTTTACTTATTATGTCATCTTTTTTAGATGTTTAACGCAATTCGTTTTTACAGTCATTTAGTTGTGTATTATCAAATTTAATTTGAAATTTGTTGATCGGGAAAGTACTACATAGTTCGTTGATGGTCAAGCGACAGTTTTAGTGTATGATATACGTACCACCAGACAACTTAACGATCTCCTGTTTTACTCTAGACGTCGATCAATGCCACGGTATTGCTGTCTCTGTAATTCGGTGCTATTTGTATACTAGTTGTATCAGAGAGTATGGAGGTTTTAGTGCAGATTAAATAATGCATGTGCAGAGGCGTCCCACCGATTTCGTTCTGGTTGTTTAGCTGCAGAAATGTTTGGTAATTCCGTCGTTTACGTCAAGCAAAACAAATTGTTCTGAGATTTCTCATAAATGTTTAACTTAAATTCAAGGTAATTCGTATCTAAAAACCCCAACTAAGGCTAGAATGTAGATTCAAGCCAGTACAACAGATACACACTACAGTCATAAAACAATACACAGCTCAGTGACGTCTATGAACACAATGTATGGGACAAACTTCACATACAAATACGCGTAGTAGTTTAACACAACAAAACATCCGGTATTATAATAATTATATTTATTGTTATGTCTATATATATATCAACCTTAGTGTTCTAGAGGCCAGAGAAAGGCATATCAAGGTATACCTCGTATATAATATCTTACAAATGTTGCACATGGACGACGCGTGATATGTTTAAGGCATTCATACGACCATGAACGTAACCATGTAAAAATGTAAACGGTCAATGACCATTTAGACATCCGGTTTTGCTTTGTGAACATTAAGGCTAATGTTTGTATGAAGTAATCAGATGATAAGCGTTGACAGTGTTGCATCAACAATACTAAAACGCTATAATAGTCAACCCACTAAGTTATAAACATACAATTCACAAACGCTACGGTCATCCTACTCCTTTAAACATACGATTCACAAACGCTACGGTCATCCTACTCCTTTAAACATACAATTCACAAACGCTACGGTCATCCTACTCCTTTAAACATACAATTCACAAACGCTACGGTCATCCTACTCCTTTAAACATACAATTCACAAACGCTACGGTCATCCTACTCCTTTAAACATACAATTCACAAACGCTACGGTCATCCTACTCCTTTAAACATACAATTCACAAACGCTACGGTCATCCTACTCCTTTAAACAACACATAAACTCTACTGACCAGGAGAAGAACGACGCACACATGCTCCTTGGATTTGCTCCGTGGTCCGACAACACCCACCTAGATAAAAAATTTTTTTTTTCAGTTTGAATACCTGCAAATTATTGATAGTGATCCCGTTATATGTTACAACATATATTAAGATGCAACTCTTAAGTAGCCACAAAGACAGTCCCGAAAGGCAGGTGGTCTCTTTATGCAGGTTATTTTACAGTGAAATCGTTACAATGTTGAGAGAGCATCAAAACTGATCTCTTAACACAAGTGTTTCCTCAATGGAAACTGTCATATGAGCACATTGAAAGACAGAAGCGAAGGGAAGAAGTCAAAATATTGCCATTATGTCACACATTGGGATCAGTAAGCCCTGATACTGTTACCACTTTAAATACAATGTGGTACCATTATAACCCTCACTATTCATGGTTACCGTCATTGTTTGGGCAGTAAGTGTGGAATCCGCAACGTTTAATGTTCGTATGAGAACAGTAGGCGTCGCTACTGCAAAAGATTAATGATCATTGGTGAAAACTGAAGACGCTACAACACTGATCAGTGTCAATAGGTAAGTGGTATCGTACAGCCTTGACTTGTCAGTACTGTGTACTGTGTCAATAGCTTAGCGATGTCGTACAGTCTTGACTTTGCAGTACTGTGTCAGTAGGTTAGGGGTGTCGTACAGCCTTGACTTGTCAGTACTGTGTCAATAGGTAAGCGGTGTCGTACAGCCTTGACTTTGCAGTACTGTGTCAGTAGGTAAGCGGTGTCGTACAGCCTTGACTTGTCAGTACTGTGTCAATAGGTAAGCGATGTCGTACGGCCTTGACTTGTCAGTACTGTGTACTGTGTCAATAGGTAAGCGGTGTCGTACAGTCTTGACCTGTCAGTACTGTGTACTGTGTCAATAGGTAAGCGGTGTCGTACAGTCTTGACCTGTCAGTACTGTGTACTGTGTCAATAGGTAAGCGATGTCGTACGGCCTTGACCTGTCAGTACTGTGTACTGTGTCAATAGGTAAGCGGTGTCGTACAGTCTTGACTTGTCAGTACTGTGTCAATAGGTAAGCGATGTCGTACGGCCTTGACTTGTCAGTACTGTGTCAATAGGTAAGCGGTGTCGTACAGTCTTGACTTGTCAGTACTGTGTCAATAGGTAAGCGGTGTCGTACAGCCTTGACTTGTAAGTACTGTGTCAATAGGTAAGCGGTGTCGTACAGCCTTGACTTGTCAGTACTGTGTCAATAGGTAAGCGGTGTCGTACAGCCTTGACTTGTCAGTACTGTGTCAATAGGTAAGCGGTGTCGTACAGCCTTGACTTGTCAGTACTGTGTCAATAGGTAAGCGGTGTCGTACAGCCTTGACCTGTCAGTACTGTGTCAATAGGTTAGTTGTTTCGTACAGTCTTGTCTTGTCAGTACTACGTACTGTGTCATATTGATAAGCGGTGTCGTACAGTCTTGTCTTGTCAGTACTGTGTCAATAGGTTAGCGATGTCGTACAGCCTTGACTTGTCAGTACTGTGTCAATAGGTAAGCGATGTCGTACAGCCTTGACTTGTCAGTACTGTGTCAGTAGGTTAGGGGTGTCGTACAGCCTTGACTTGTCAGTACTGTGTCAATAGGTAAGCGGTGTCGTACAGCCTTGACTTGTCAGTACTGTGTCAATAGGTAAGCGGTGTCGTACAGCCTTGACTTGTCAGTACTGTGTACTGTGTCAATAGGTAAGCGATGTCGTACAGCCTTGACTTGTCAGTACTGTGTCAATAGGTAAGCGGTGTCGTACAGCCTTGACTTGTCAGTACTGTGTCAATAGGTAAGCGGTGTCGTACAGCCTTGACTTGTCAGTACTGTGTCAATAGGTTAGTTGTTTCGTACAGCCTTGACTTGTCAGTACTGTGTCAATAGGTAAGCGGTGTCGTACAGCCTTGACTTGTCAGTACTGTGTCAATAGGTAAGCGGTGTCGTACAGCCTTGACTTGTCAGTACTGTGTCAATAGGTTAGTTGTTTCGTACAGTCTTGTCTTGTCAGTACTACGTACTGTGTCATATTGATAAGCGGTGTCGTACAGTCTTGTCTTGTCAGTAATGCGTACTGTGGGGACAAATAGATATTCTAAATAACTGTATCTTTAAACTGCTGGACCAGTATTTCATTAACATCCATGAGTCATTGACCATAAAATCTGGAATGCAAATGCCACGATGTTCTCTGCATGTTAATGTTATAATGCTGAGGCATTCAGTCATATACAGAGAAATGGTTTGGCAACTTTTAAAAGAAATAACAAGTTCTGAAGCCTTGTTTTGATCTACTGGTACTTTTCTTTGTTCATCTTATGTTCCAATATCATTTACTTTAATCAGCATTTAACATGTAAATCGTCCAAATGGTTCCTTACTTCACCCTGTGGACTATTACCGCAATTAAACAAAATGCAATTACTCTTATTTATAGCAATGAGGCCAAATTCTTCCTCGTATATTTGTAATAAGGTATGTTTTAAACTGTTTAACGAAAGGGGACACAAAACGTGACGATATGGAGTTTATACACGTACAACGTATAGAAACTGGTGCCAAGGATATTAAATAACGATCATTGATAGGGTTGTGGACGAAAGGCACTGGTCAACGGACGGACGCGTCACTGACGGAATGACAACGCGCTGGACAAACGTACTACTGACGGATGCACAGACGCATCACTGACGGATGCACAGACACACTACTGACGAATAGACAGACAGTACTATTGACGGATGGATGACACGCTAATCCTTCAGCAGATCGGATGAGCCGATAATTTATCACTTCAGAGCATGGAATAGCTGCTACCTTCGGTTTTCAACTAATTAGTATTCATAACAGTGTATCTAAGGCCGTGTGAAGTTGTCAAATTATTTCTTTTTGATGGGCTTAGCAAACATTCCCACACTAACACACACGTTTTGATGACTGAGTGTACGGACACTTCGACACTTATCTTTCACAAAACCATGAAATAAACATTAAGCTTATGATGCATCATTGCATGCTGTTAATAAGAAACGGTACAATCTTGTGAACAATAATTTATGTGGTATCACCGGTAAGTTATGGCTGTTTTGGGAATTATTGCACAGAGTATTTTATCAAGTCATTTCGTCACTCTGGTAGATACTTCAAATGCTCAAAAAATTCAAGTAGAATTGTCTTAGAGATCACCGCGTAAACTCGACAAAGATTGCTCACACCGGGACGTAACGCGTGGAGAATAATGTCAGAGTGCCAGTTAATCAACATATTTGAGTTTTACTTTCTACAAGTACATTCGGCAGACTGCGGTACGCCTACTTGCTGTGGACCAAGGACACCTTGGCTGAAGACAGTCGGTCCTACCTGTTGATTTCTCTATGGTTCAGGCTCTGACGGCGGTCGTTGCGCCCTCTGTTCCCGGCGTGCTGCAGTAAGCCGTGGCATTAGAACATATTATCTCACACGTGCGCTGACTGGCGGGAAGATCTGCGGCACGCGCTCGGGCTGTCAATCACGTCGTCACGAAGGTGGAGTGCCACTTACGGGGTGGGGAACATAACTGACCCCAAACTCACATCTGCTTAAAAAATTGAGGCACCATTTCATTAGCCAAATTTTCTGTTCATTTGTGAGTTTTTATACAAACCATGTTAAACAACCTACATGAGTGATTTTACTTTTATACATCACAATCACCTATAATCTAGCTATTAGTACTGCCGTGTGGAGTGGTGTAGTAGGGGATGAAGTCGTGTCCTGTTCGGAGAGCTGGTGGACAGGGATCTCACACCTTGGTTATTCGTTCCCATTGATTGTTTATTACCTATTAATCAGTATTGCTGGTGTGTATATCTCACCTTAGGATGCCACCGTTATAATCTGACCGATCTCTGCAAGTACATTCATCGTAATATTGTTTTGGATATTTGTGATTTGAAAATGATTCCAGTATCTTTGAAGTTGTTCATCGTCTGCTGTTCAGGTAAGTTATTTCTTTCATTATAATAAGCTGCTTTAACTTCTCACCTGGCTGTATTTTATTTTACTGCCCGACACATCACGCGCCGTCACATGTGCAGTAATAATACCTTATCTTTACGATCACAATTATTTTCATGAACGAATTAAGAATTATTTTCACTGCTTTTCTTATTTCAATTTCACCGATTCGATAGCACAACAAGAATCAAGAGACTTTTATTTTCAATTCATGTACGTTTTGATTTCGAAAAAAAAAGAAAATAATCATTAACTTGAATATGAACACCTCGATATATGAAACGTAACAAGGGCACGCTGTGCATTGGTTTGGGAATGTGCTTCTAGTTAATTCGTGTCATCGTGCGAGTAAAATGGTAAACGATTCAAAGTTTGTGTTTCGGAGAATAAATTATATCGTAAAGAATTGAATTTTCAGCATTGTATTTTAATGTTGTTGGAATAAACGCCGACTTTAAGCAAGGTTTGGGCCTGATCTACATGTTGTAACATTGTCAGTGATTTTTTGATATCCTACCTCGTCCACGAGATATATCGTTTAATGAGTAATTGATGTAAGTGTCGATGTTGACGTTCACAATGATTAACGAGGTTACATTATGTACCTTTAATCCAAGAGAAAAAAACCACGGGGGCCGGGTCAAAGTGGAGAGGTTACAAAAGGGGTGTAAAAAGGAAAATGGGAGGCACTAAATGGGAAAGTAACACAACATGAAGTAGCATATGGATTAAAAAAAGATAGGTAGTAACATACGTGCATTAAATGAGGTAACACTAAAGATCAACGTTGGTCAAAGTAAAGTATTAACTGTAGAAGGAAAACACCTGAAGAGGTCAGACAGGGGAGGTAATAGATAGATAGGGAGGTAACACATCAGCAGGACAGATACAACAAGGGAAGTAACACATCAGCAGGACAGATAAAACAAGGGAGGTAACACATCAGCAGGGCAGATACAACAAGGGAAGTAACATATCAGCAGGAAAGATAAAACAAGGGAAGTTACACATCAGCAGGAAAGATAAAACAAGGGAAATTACACATCAGCAGGAAAGATAAAACAAGGGAAGGTAACGCATCAGCAGGACAGATAAAACAAGGGAAGTAACACATCAACAGGACAGATAAAACAAGGGAGGTAACACATCAACAGGACAGATACAACAAGGGAAGTAACACATTAGCAGGACAGATAAAACAAGGGAAGTAACACATCATCAGGACAGATACAAAAAGGGAGGTAACACATCAGCAAAACAAATAAAACAAGGGAAGTAACACATCAGCAGGACAGATACAACAAGGGAGGTAACACATCAGCAGGACAGATACAACAAGAGAGGTAACACATCAGCAGGACAGATACAACAAGGGAGGTAACACATCAGCAGTTCGATATCTTTTAAGACGTACCAGTATAGAGTGAATGTCATGTTTTATCAGATACTGCTATCAGATGATAAACAAATATGTAGACCATTAACGCGTTGTATTGTACAAAGTAGCCTATGTTCAGATTCGTGACCAACACTGCACAAGAACGTTTCCGACTCACATGCTGACTGCCGACAAAATCGTTGTTGGAGAGGTTTCATAAAACCTCAACCCTGAGGAAATGATATTTGCGAAATTGATATTGGTCGTTTTCCAAAGTACTGCACCTTCCGGTTTAGTCGTTTAATTGGTTTTGCGTTCATATTTCTATCGTCTGTGGTTAAGCTAGCTAGTTTGAAAAGGGTTTTGCTACCTGAAATAGTTGACAAATGAAACTGAAATCTTCCCTTGATTTGCGATATTTGTGTGAGCTTCATACATCGTAAATGGACGTTGAACCATTCGGACGGAGAAAAGCAATGGCTGCAGAATGAATCAATATGTTTATACTTAAATCCTAAATTGATCATTTCGTTTGTGGCAAAGATTGGATTTATTTGGTTTTATTTTGTTTTACGTCTTATCAATAGCTAAGGTCTTTTAAGGACAGCCTCCCGGTGTATGCGATGTGAGTGCATGAGATTTCGTGAAAGCCTCCTTGCAATAGTGCGGAACTGATGGTGACATTATAGTGCTACCCCAATCAAGGAGGACACCAACCTGATCACAGTGTATTGACAACAGGTGAAGCAGACGTTCCTCACAATCTCGTAATGCATGTAACTGTCGATCCTATCTCTCCGTCCGCTGGTACTCAGAATACCACTCAAGCAAACAAACAAACAGAACCCAAAACCTTCCTCGCTGAAGCGAATGTTTTTCTTATGCCATATCTGCATATACGAGTAAATGATAAGCCAGTCAATAATAGACGTTTTTCTTATAAGCAACGAAACTGAACAAATTATAAACAACATGCTTTAATCAGTTAAATTCGGCAAAGTCCTGTTACAGTTTATTGAGAAGTTGAGTCTTGTGAAGATCAAACAATTTACCGAATAGTTGGATATTTGTAAGGTTAAAAACAGTTGCTTTATCGGATGATTGGACCTTGTCAAGATCAACAAACTGTTTTATCAGCTGGATAATCCTTGTTCAGATCAAACAGTCGGTGTATCGTGCCCAAGTCCAGACTATCAAAGAGCAACCAGTCGGTTTATCGGGTAGTTGAGCCTTGATAAGATCAAACAGTCGGTTTATCGGGTAGTTGAGCCTTGATAAGATCAAACAGTCGGTTTATCGGGTATATTATACACAGCCTAGTAGGAGCCTACTGTACAGTGATCCCGGCAGACTACAAAAGATGACTGAAGTAAACACTGTTAATCCATCACCAGGTTCCGGTTCTACGTAGAAACAGCAACCGATGATTACAAACCCAGAAACACAGTGCTTAACGTTTGTCTTTCATCATTAGGAATTATGCCATTTCAACCATGTGGATGACCTGAAATAAGCCGGAAGCAAAACTAGTGTTTTGATGAATAAATAAAAAATATTGATTGTTTTTCATTATACAAGCATGTAGACTATATATAGGATGATGGCAGGTAAACAGGTGAGAACAAGTGTGTCAAACCTCAGCTCTATATCGCTGGTCGACTGGATCTAAAGTCTACAAGGTACAGCAATAACACAAGCATATCCATTTCCGGTGACCCGGAAACAAAACCACGGGAATGGGATACAGTGGGCGGGTATAGACCACACGGAAAATCAACCGTACTTCGGAAATCACAGTCTGTTGGAATAAAAGATGACTATATTTCCAAGCCATATATGAGCAGTGCCGAGAGAAAGTAATGTCAGTTTATACGAATGAATTAATACAATATACACTGTATATATGGTATTAGCGAGGTGTATGTGCACCTAAGTATTGGTAGTATCGACTGGAAAGATAAATATCGAGGATTATTTGCTATCATCTGAAACATTGTTGAGCAATATTTTAAACTGTTCAGTTTTTGTCTCTTCATTATTTTTCATGTCGTACAGTAATATAGTCAATGTGAGTTATTTAAAGCTTTTCCAATATGTATTATGAACTTTGTGCAAAATGTATAAACGTACATGTATCATTTCTTGTGACATAACTCTGATATATCGAATTCGAGGTGAAAGTTAGGGGAGGCATTGGAGCTTGCACTGAGAACATGATTTTGTTCAAATTGCAGTAATTTAACGTCAACTTATGTCATAGTTGATTGTTTCTACAATGGTAACGTAACATATTAAATAATAAAGCCTTCATTGTTCACATATATGTTTGCACAGTAAACGTACTTACGACATGTTTTTGTTTGAAGAATGTTTTACACATTTTGGATGGAGCTTTTATGAAACTGGATGTTCAATGATTGATTATATATCATTTCAAAGTAATTTACCAAGAAAAAAAAGACACTGACTTCCCTTAATCTGATGCTTGTGTTTCTGTAACATTATTTATCACCGGTGATATATCTGTCACGTGTTAGTGTGACGTGTGTTACACACCTCGACACGCGCTGTACGTACTTGACATGCTATAAATGGAAAAATGTTATCAAATTCAGAGAAACGAATCAACTCCAGCTAAAAGCTTTGTCGATTGAGGGCTGGTTTGGTGCGACTTCTATCTGTGGCCACCAGGAGCTTCATCACATGTCCGATTTTATTTACTGTCATTCGATTCTTAACGAAAAGGAAGCAAAGACATTTATGTCACCAGCAATTCTTTTAATTTTTCAAACTGTCATAATTTTTGCTTGTAAACGTGCTGTGATATATGGACCTAAGACTGAAACATGTGTCCGCAGACCGTAATTCCTTTCTCACAGATAGTAATTCATTGGTTATACGGTTTCCAAGCTAAAGCTGTCACTGAAAAAACTGACTCTTTATATTTTTTGCATGGGAACACAAACTTGTACTGTCATGTTCTCATGGAAGAGATAGAAAATTAATTTGTTTCAAAAACACGAGTTTCCTGTAATAAGTCTATTTAAACCTATCTACATATATATAAATATGTACAAACCTTTGAATCCATTCAGTGACATTAGGCTGTAAATCTGTACTAATTGACGTCCTTATTATTAGTAGTTTTTATCGTTGTCGGGTATCTAGTTCAGGAAGAGGCTTGTTTTCTGGAGAGTTAATAGAGCGTGTCGGTTCTACCTGACTGGTGATCAGACAGACCTAACACGTGTCCGATGTGTATTGCCCAGCCTCCTCTGCCACCCCCGACACGTGTTCAGCCGAAATCTACAATTACAGAACAGTATACGCCGAAACATCTGTCGGGGCCTGGCCCGACTTCCGCGTTGATTTCTTATATCGCCGTAATTGGAACACAGTCGAATAGCCAGATGTAAACATATTTTATGATGTAAGTGCGGCGCACCAAAACACATACGAAACCAGTCGGATATGGGGTCATGAACAGAAATCAAAACAAAAAAATAGTCATTGTGTAGAGGCATCAACATAACGGTAAACATACTATAAATAGGGACCAGACAATTATCTGTATATTTGGACTAACCTTAGAACATGATAATATAATCTGGCTTGTAAGGACCATTTTGATTGGCTTAGAAATTTTGCTATCTCGTAACGAAACAAATGGCGTCACCATTTGTGACGTCGCATTTGATTTGCTGATACAACAGCGTAATGGTGTCTGAGAGGAAAGCGTCCGACAATAACATTGTAAGGATTAACTTCTATTGTGTTATGTTATTAAGCCATAACACGAAATATCTCAACATAAACCGCTTCGTAAAGAACCTAATATTGACATGGAGCAGAAATTAAAATGTATATTTGGGTCTAACCTTAGGTGTTCATGGTAAGTTTACTAATCTGTTGGTAGTGATGTCACTGTACATCAATATTGGGGTTGATGGTGTATTTTACAAAACATTAATTCGTTTTAAATTAAGTAAGTTTAGATCTAAATATAGCTGTGAAAATACGCTTGTGTGGATATATTGTGGAAACTTATAAAGGATGAGAAACATATCTCGCCAGGTGTAAAAGAACATGTGAAAAACACTTTATTTTCTGTAATTCGTCGGTTGAATAGTTTTCATATTCTTGATAAGCGTCACGCGCCCTTCATAATTATCGATAAAGCAATCTTGAATCACAAATACTATTAATTAATAAACAAAATAACATTCTCTCCGTTAAGATGTTATAGCACTTCCTGGTTGTGCATATTTCGTGATGGACTTGGTGCGTAGCAACTGTACAGTTTGTGCACTTGCTTAATCAGAGGTCAACTAGTAAACACATGTCAAGGTCAGTGATGTTGTGCGAAAAACATTAAGGAAGAGATTGAATCTGTCACTTCAAAAAACGTGCAGGAAATGATGTTCTTAGTGTGCAAGACGAAAGCATTTTAGTGATGTAGTTTCACGATCTGTTTACAAACCCCCGTGTTCCTCAACGGAGCAGCAATAACACGACGAGAAGCCGATAAGCACCCGTAATTAAATATGTTCGCTCAATGACGTCAGATAATCACACAACTCCGTCTCACCTTGCCAAGATAATATCTTGTATAGTTGTTTATTAAAAATATCATAGTTTGTGCATTTTTCTGTTTATTGCATGTACTTATGACGTTTATTGACGCAACACAATGTTGATAAATCATGAACAGCTACATGAGTACCAAGAAGCTGACTCAGACTAGTGTGGTCTCACCGACAATATTCGTGATGGTTCGTTTTAAACTACCGATTTTTAGTGCTGTTTCAGTTTTATATGATTATGATGGCCAGTTTTACTGACAAACGTCTACAGGAAATAGTGTTACTTACAAACGTCTCCGGGAAACAGTGTTACTTACAAACGTCTACAGGAAACAGTGTTACTTACAGACGTCTTCGGGAAACGGTGTTACTTACATACGTCTCCGGGAAACAGTGTTACTTACAAACGTCTCCAGGAAACAGTGTTACTTACAGACGTCTTCGGGAAACAGTGTTACTTACAAACGTCTCCAGGAAACAGTGTTACTTACATACGTCTCCGGGAAACAGTGTTACTTACAAACGTCTCCAGGAAAATTCACCTTTGGGACATTCTGTCATCAGCAAAAGAGTGTCATGCATTACAATAATACAAACGTTAAACTTATTGTGTATAGGCAGTGCAGTAAGTTTTACCTCAAACAGTACGGTCGAACATTCTTCACATTTTGTATGTGTAAATACGTTGCTATTGTCTACGATTTAAGTGATTCGGTAACAGAAACGGGAGTGATAACTCTTTTTTATTCTTAAATGTGAGAAACGTGAAAATGTTTTACAGTTAATTCTGAGATTAAAGATTGCTTTGTTGAAACCCTTACTGATACTTTATTGAAAGTTGTTGGGTTCATCAAGGACTTGGGGTATATTTGTACGAATGCTGCCAAAGTTAGGCATGATGGCGTCACCCCATAGGGAACCGCGTTTTTACAGTGTCTTTCCTGACTATTTTAGGAATCGTCACTAGGGCGCAATTTGCGAAATATACGACATTTTGCGGATATTGGAAAAGTTAAACATTGATAAATGATCAGTAAACGAAGCTATTCATTTTTTTAGTTTAATTGTACACAACTTTGTCACAAGCGACAGGAATATTGATATGAAGTTACCTTTTTTCTTACATTCCACTAGTATGATTTTCAAAATTATGTACAAGTAATGATTAAACAAAACTCTGTTGGCTAATACAAATCTGTGCCATATAAATAATCTTTGCCGGTATACTTGTCACCCACTCCGTGACAGCTGAGCTTTAGGTAAGTATACCGAAATGTGACCAAATTATTTCAGATGTTCCCCTTTTCATCATCACATATCGGACATTATGACAGATTTAAACCAAATGTTTACTTTGACGTTAGACATGTTTATACAAGGACACTCATAACACTATGACTACGTTCAGATGCATGGCGTAAAGGTCACAAGGCCAAAACAATTCTACCAGGCGGAGACACAAGTACCAGAGGTGTTACATCTAGTTTTAGACCTTAATTGGGATGTTCAAGAGTTGTTTAATTTTGCGGGATTTAGACCAATTTTCGATAAAAATACCCCCTCAATGGTAGTTTTGATAACTATTGACGGCGACATTATTTTATACAAAGAATAATCTAAACCCAAAACAGGTAAAATTACTCTCAACACCTTAGTTTAGGTACAAAATTTCTGTTACGAATTCTCGGGTCACTTCCGTTGCGAACACTTCTTATCTTCCGGACATATTTCTAGTCCCTTCTGTGTTTCTACCAATATTAAAATTAAACAGTCTGCGACAACGAATTCAAAATGATGCAGCAACGGATTTAACAGACAGATCCAAGTTCAAATTCAGTCTTACGACTTACAGTCCAGTCAAATTAGCCAAAAAAGGGGGCTTACCTAGAACTAATTGCAACATAATTTATTCTTTAATTTTTTGGTTAATGACCATCATACTTATGACAGAAAAAAAGTATCAGAAAATACCAATGGGGGAAAGTGTTTTTTTGGCCTTCTAAAGGATCATGAAATGTAAGAAAATCACACGTTTAACCATATTTGAATTGTAATATCTACCTCATTTGTAACACTAGACATATGAATTTAACAGTATGGCAGGACCAACCAATCTACAGTACAAATGTGTCAAAAAATAAATATGGTCTTATGGAGTTTAATGGAATATTGACCTGTCAATATGGGTATTATTCATTTTTAAAACGACGATAATGCCTTCCCTTAACATTTTGAATAAAAAAAATACCAATAATCAAGATAAATATCCATTTGTGCTTAGTTTAATTGCATTGTCTTAGGTAATCTGTAATTCATAAATTTATATCAGAGATTTTGTTTTCATTCATAAACATTTATGAACCTTCGAAGTTGACCGGTAGTACTTATTTGGAGCTATCTGGAGGTCCAAATTGAACAACTTCTCAATTTATGTAACATGTTTTTAGGTTATATCAAAAGACTTTGCTTAAAGCTCATCAAATTATTTTTTATGCATATTTTTCTTAACAGAAATGTCATCTTGGTGAAAACTTCTAGAAAAAGTGAACCAATTCAGGCTGATTAAATCCTCATTTCGTGCAATTTTGACTGAGCTGCTGAAAATGGTCCATGATTTTGAACAATGAAAATTAGTGTATATTTTTTATGTTACGTACGATTGCCAACATTTTTGGTAGGAATTACTACCATAACAAGCCCATTTTAAATCAATTGAATTAAGGTTGAAATAATATTTTATATTTAAACAAATCAGATTTTTTTCTTTTCTCCTATAGCAAAGCATTGGGGATACATAATTTTTTATAAAACTATGAAGTGGTATGAATGTTAAACTTCAAATACAGTTCAGTAATTACATGCATTTAAGGTGGCTTTACTGGCAAAGTCATTTGTTAATTGAAAAACAAATGCGGAGAAAAATCCATTTTTTGTTGTTCAGAATCATGGACTCTGCCATTTTTCCAGGACTGAGCCAAATATGCATGGGGTGGAGTTCTCACCATCAAAACTTGGCTACATTTGTAAACTCA
This sequence comes from Mimachlamys varia, assembly GCA_947623455.1. Classification (NCBI taxonomy): domain Eukaryota; kingdom Metazoa; phylum Mollusca; class Bivalvia; order Pectinida; family Pectinidae; genus Mimachlamys; species Mimachlamys varia. The sequence continues at coordinate 9,174,383 of OX392535.1, forward strand.
TCCTACTAAATTTAGTATGAGCAGTAAGTGTTGCTCATACATAAATATATTTAAGATGCTTTAATTCATTTGCTTTGCCCTTATTCAAATAATATGCTTCAGAAATCGGCAAATCGTTCAATTTGGACATAACATATACAAAATTCAGCACAATTAGCCAGATTTGATGATGGATATTTTTTTCGTATGTGAATGTACCATTTGTCATTGAGTAAATTAAATTCAAAGTAATATTTAAAGAAATTAAATAAAAACTGGAAATGATACTGATGTTAATAAATATTTTCTCTGCATTTGAAAAGACAAAAGCCAAAATAGGCTTGTTAAAAATGCTCTTCAGCCATATTGACAGATCTCTAGTTAAACAACACAATACCTTGTGTGGAAGATTTTGGCATTTCTGTTTTCTATATTAGTTGATATTTACATATTGTTAAATTCGTATGTCTCGTGTTACAAATTAAGTAGATATTACACTTCAAATATGGCTATATGTGTGATTTTCTTAATTTTCCTGATCCTTTAGAAGGCCAAAAAAACACTTTCCCCCATTGGTATTTTCTGATACTTTTTTCCTCTTTTGAGTATGATACTCATCTACCAAAAAATGAAAGAATAAATTCTGTTGCAATTAGTTCGAGGTTAAATCATAAATTGACTGGACTATTATCAGTGTACCCAACCACATACATTGTTGTTAAATATTGACCACCAATCCTTCGTCCTATCAATTTCTGCGCCTTCCACGTGTGAAGAGCTCTGGAGAAACCTATTGATATTATCAGGGTCAGTTATATCCAGTGATGCACAATACGGTGTTCAGCGTGCACAAAGAAGCCTCACGAAGGTCACAACTTCAGCCTGTCGACGCTGTTAATGATTTTCATCGTGTACAATTATAGTGATCACGGAACAATTACGTAACTTCCGGCCAGATCAAGTTTGTGAGTTAATGCTTCCCTCTGACCAGCAATGTCTGGTCTGGGGCTGCTGGCTACGTGGACACGTAGTGGTCAGTCATACAATTACTAACTCAATCAGTAACTGACCATGTGTGCCGCCGTAATGTCATAAAGAGAATCCCGTGTTCCACACGGGTAGGACACTATAGTTAGCCTAATGTGGTACGCGTCCCTGTACTTTACACCGAGAGGCCGGGATCACGTGAGACGGGATATAATGGTTCAATACAGCAGTACTACATCTACGTGCGTATCCCGTATCCTGTACTCATAGAACTTTTGAAAGGACCATTGAATTTCCGGAAATGGTTTTTAACATTATGGGACCCATTGTCTTAGCAATACATATGAAAAGGACCCATTGTCTTCCATTGTCTCAGCAATACAAATGAAAAGGACTCATTGTCTTCCATTGTCTCAGCAATACAAATGAAAAGGACTCATTGTCTGAGCAATACAAATGAAAAGGACCTATTTTCTTAGCAATACAAATAAAAAAGGACCCATTGTTTTAAAAATACAAATGAAAAGGACCCGTTGTCTTAGCAATACAAATGAAAAGGTCACCTGAAGTTACTGCTGTTATACAGTATATATTATATTGGAGGTATGTCGTTTTCAAAAAAAGTGTTTTGAATTCATTCGTGTTGGTCAAATACCCTGCTTACATTCCCCAATGCCTAGTCATCCGGATATATTCTACTTACGAAAGCTTCTGTCCAATTGCAAGGTATTCATGTAGCAATGTGTAAATAAATGTTTACGGGGTGTAAAGATAGTCTTTATCAGTAATCAGCAACAGACTTATATATATATATATTACACACGGACGATGGCACAAATGTCCAGAAATGTATGTTTTGTTGTCTTTGACAACGCTCATAACGCCTGGAAAAGAATTCGTGTGAACTTTATTCGCACTCTTCTTCAAACACCCTAACGCGTTGTTTATGTCTATAATAAAACATATTTTGGGCGTACAAATGGCGCTGTGTCGGTGCCACACACGTGTATATTACATATATGTGTACCAAGGAAGTTGGCTAATGCGATTAAGTTTCGAAAATTCACCCGATTAACGAAATAAAAGTAGCTGTTTTATGGAGCCGTAGATCAGTTAGGGAGACTTTGAAGGTTGACCGTTACGAGGTGCTGGATGTTGTACTCGCCGTTGTCTGTGTGAAGTATAACTGGTGTAATTTGTTCCTGGAGTATGAGTAGACTACCTGAAGTGGAAATATCGGCTTAACGACCCCCTCGAGTACAACACGCCGACATATATCACCACACACCGAGATACACGGAAAAGTTTTTTATTTAAACGAGTAAATTTTAAAACGTATTTCACAAAAAAATATCGATGGAAATTCGTAGACATTTTTCCGCTTTTATACTACGTGAAATTGAAACCATTTATTTGCCGTGTTGTTGGAGTTTTCTTACAATTGAATCGGAAAACGATTACATTATTTTCTCTTTCGATAAATCATTTGAAGGTATTCTGTAAAACCCTAGAACGTACGTTTATTCTGGTATACATTACTAAACACTAGGCTATCAACACTCTGTGTCTAATACGTGTGTAGGGGAAGGGTGTACACATCTACGGTTCTGAAGGTTGTAGGAGGGGATGGTATAAAGGTCCTAGATATATAAAATATAGGGGGGAAGGGGGGTGTGGGGTGTGTGTGTGTGTGTGTGTGTGTGGGGGGGGGGGGGGGGGTGATACCGCCCGACGTGATAGGACAGGATTGGGTCTCAAGCACACGCTCGCGTACAGATTTCAAGTACACTTTTTATTGGATCGATAAATCACATGTTTTTATGGCGACTTTCAAATTAAAATCGCAAGAACTAGGAATCCAAATCAGCATTAAAAATAACGTTTTTCTGCTACAAGCTACAGTTATATACTTATAAAGTGTATAAAATATACTGTTACTGGGCGTAAATATAAAAGCCGAGTGTGAATCATTTTCTTCCAAACATTATATTCAGTCTCAGCTGGACCCAGCCTTATACTATATATTGCTTATGTTAAATTGCATTTTCTACGAAACAGATGTGGTTGTTGCGTAATATGTTTATGCCAATAAGAATCCATAGAAATCTGAACTACTGTTGTTGGAGAATCATGTATTTAGGGAATTATAATACCAATGATATACAACATTTGCTATATTGCCCTATCTAGCTAGCATAAATCACTCTAAAGCTGTTTACAGTACATACCAATACGTACAGTTCATTCTGTATGAAATATTAGTCATTTACTGTTACTACATGTAGTACTTCCGATATTGAAAAAGACAGGATATAGAATAACATGATCGAAATGTGATTGGAATAATGTATCGATTTTATCAGTGTATGCCTTCTAGAATGGTAAAATCTATTTTCTTACCCTGGCAGCAAGGGTGATCTTACAAATCATTATTACGTTTCTAATGTTCGTACAGACATGTAGCACTTGATCTTCTCGAATGTGTTAGATGTTCTTTTGAAGGTGTCTTTGTGTCTGTATGTTTGGATATCCCTGGTGTTATAGTTTCGTTAATTGTTTTTTTGTAGCCTGGTTTGTCGCTTTTACACACTGTATCCATAAAGTGTAATACGCACCACACACTTTAAATAAACTTTAAAATTTTACTCAAATGTAGCGCACGCAGCCACTCCTTTGCTTCTCCTTAAAAACATTAAAAAATCGAGCATGATGTCATTCTAGGGGACATTAATATCCAGAACATCATTTGAAAAAATAGGAGTGCTACAAACGATAACTAGAGGAGTATCAACCCTTCACAGATTCGCTGACAGAAGTCAATAATTGCTTCCTATGAACCAGTACAGTTATATAACGTACCGGAAAGCAGACTGAGCACAGTAAACCGTACGATCGTGAGCATGTCGTCTTGATTTAGGTGTTACAGAAATGTTGATGGGGTATCATACACATCTCTCGTCGCATACAATATATAACATTGAAAGAAAATAAGACTTCTTTATTTAAAAGTACTACAATTAACACCTTGTACAGGACGAGGAACGCAGGCCATTGTTACGTGCCGGGGTTGATACCGGGAGATGATGCGGCTGATATAGGCTGTATACAGGCCTGGTTAGGTGTCCTGGTTGTTTGTGTGTCTGTCGCAGACATCTTAACAAATATTATACAAACAACAAAACGTACAGCTCTATTACGACACAAACTTAAAGTACACAACCTGCCACGAACACTTACAACACAATGGACCCTGTAATGAAGTGATATACAGACGGAATTACGTCGGGGTAGTAGGCACTCATGTACCGTAGCAGTGAACTCAAAGCTCAATGCCTTTTCTGGTGATTCCTAGAATTCGTGAAAAATGGTTTCTGTCGAACTTATTACAATGTATGATTCATTACTCTTCACCTGTATTTTTCAGATTTTGTCCGTATTTTTATTTTCTGTATGTTTGGCCCTGGTTTCCTCAACGTTCCTTAACTTAAGGAAACTCCTTAACTTAAAAATCTCAATAGGAAAGCATTACAGAATTTAAGGAAAGTTCCTCAACTAAGGATTTTCCCCTTAAATTCTGTAATGCTTTCCTATGGAGATGTTTAAGTTAAGGAGTTTCCTAAAGTTAAGAAACGTTGATGAAACCAGGGCCTGTATGGTCGTTTGAGGCGACTAAGGTGGGGTCCTTTAGCGAACATTTTAGAAAATTCTTTTTCTGCTCTACCCAATGCACGTAAGACTTAAGTACCCGTTTATTGGGTTACATGAATGTGTATAAGACGTATCACTCTTGGCACAACAGGAATCAGGAATGACCGTTGAGCCTGTGTAGGAGAAACTAATTTCGGTTTTCAATTCTGTACGCATGAGCGAAGTGTTGACTATACAATTTATTTAACAGCTTTATCAGAACATTCATGAAGGGAGGACATTTTATTTTCTCATTCTTTAATCAGAGACGGAAAAGATCATAATCTGTAGTATTATTTTTGCATTACGCCACTTAACTATATGATATTACTACATGATATCTGTCTGAGAATTACCTTTCCATTGGTGTTAATGCGTGACCTTTGTGTGCGAGTGACCTTGACATTGTCATTATTAGTGGAGATTCGGCTTAAATTGACCTTGGCATTGACGTTATTGGACGACCCTTAATAGTGACCTTGTCTTTAACGCATACAATTGTAGATGCCCTTTGTCTGCTTTTGACCTTGACACTGACCATATTGGAAGAGCGTCGTCTGTAAATGACTTTGGTATAGATAATATAATATCACCTGTACGGGGAATTATCTTAAAACAGACTTACTATTAGATAACATTTCATGAGAAAACGTCTGATATGTCATGCCGAATCACCCAAAATAATACCGACACTTATAAATCTCCTGTGTCCCAAAATGGCTTCCACTTTTAGGTGCTTGCGTCTTCACCTGACCTAGATATTTTGGACCTGTCTTGGACAAAACCAAGTCAATTTTGTTATAAAATGCATGTTCGTAGGAGAGACTCCGAAAGTGTGCCAATTAAGCATTAATAGATACAATTGTCTGGGTCTACAGTTCCCCTAATACAATAGAAATGTCGGCCACGTCTGATCCTGTTTGGAGGGTCAACCCCGGTTGGGTCACGACTTCAGCCGACACAGTACTGCATGGTGCCTATTTTGGTTCTGATCGCCTTTATATATATGTATTAACTAGATCATCTGGAGGCTTTCACGAAGACTGACAAAGTAATATGATTTAGAACGAACTTATTTCCCTTTTCATCAAATATCCACATAATACGGAACATTGATTATAAAAACATGTTGAGGTTGATACCCAAATCTTACGAAATGTGTCTGTGTTTCCTGTAAATGATGTAATTACTGATCACGGTAAAAAGACGGATATAACTGCTAGTGTTCTTTTGTAATAGACAAAGGTAAAACGTATATTTGAAATATACAATGTATATTAGTTTAGGCCTACTGTTGTACTATGTAGTAGGATGTAGCGGACGCTGGAGAGATAGATAGCTTTAAGTTGTCTTTGATAATAGAGAAAGGTCAATACAAATTTAACAGTGCTACATGCACATTAACGAAAGAGGTTATCAAACATCGAGAAGATAGGAGTAGCTCTGCATCTTGTAGTAAAGGGAGGGGCGGCAGTTTTGTTTCCTTTTCCATTTATGATCTCCCATTCACGTTTCCCGATTTGAACACCGTAGCAAAACGCACCAATCTTAGTTCTGCTTGACACCAGACGCGAAATCCTGAAAATTTGATCTTTGCGCGTGCAAAAATGCCCAATTTGGTGCACGGCACATTACCGGAAAAAGAAAAAGTTATAATTCAACATTGGTATAATACTATATCATTCCTTGTTATCTTCTATTTATCAACTTTCACTCATTGGGCCACGATGGCCGAGTGGTAAGGTATCCCGAAATTCTACCACTAACCCTCCAACGTTTTGGGTTGCGAGTTCGAAACCAACGTGGGGAGGTTGCCAGGTACTGAACGTATCGGCCGGTGTTTTTTCCCAGGTACTCAGACTTTCCTTCAAGTCCAAAACCTGGCAGGCCCTTAAATGACCTTGGCTGTTAATAGGAAATAAAACAAAATAAGCCAAACTAAACCAATCACTCGACATAACCCAAGTGACATGTGATTGATATCGGATTGTTCCTCTATGAACGTTGTACCGTGTACCTGTACCGACATGTTTTAGAATTATAGTCATGAAGAACTATTTGTGGTGTCTCGCATTAAGATACATTTCAAGATATCTCATAGAGGACTTAAGTGACTGGTGCAGCTTTTCTTATATATATAAATAGAACTAGAAACGTACGGAAATGTACATTAGTATAGTAATGTAGAGGTGTAGGTTAGGCCACACCTTGGTTTGACTGTCCACGAGGGATCGAAACTGTCATGACAGTTTACGGGTACACTGTAAAGACGTAAAAGCATGTGAAATCCAATATCATTAGGAATTTTAAAGAAGACTTTATTTTAAAAAAATTCCTCCGCTATAGGCATACTACATTTACACCAGTGTGACACTACTAAGGTGTCACTGGATGAACAGGAAAAAGGTAGACCGTATTGTTGTATATAATGCTTTATTGCCAGTACTGTATAGGCACTGGGGACTGGTGTGTAAACAGTGGTTTCAGAATCGGCATATTTGTATAAACAATGTTTATGGTGGCAGACCTTGAAGGTCAGTGCGTACTATTGAAGCACGTGATTATACATGTAGATATCATGTAGTAGGTACATGTAACATGTAATGATTACTACTAGTCTGTTTTTAGCTAAATAGCAGATGGTTTTATCTGCGCGATTAAGTAAAAAATGTCATGTAAATAGTGACTGGTATTCCGGTGGTCTGTTTTGCTGGCACACCTGGATGTCACTTGTGTCAATGCGGCTTAGGATTGCGGAATTGACCAATCAACGGCTGTCGAACTAAATGTGCATCCCCAATCTGTCAGCACTGTTACCGTGTAGAAGATTCTGCAGTTTGAATCCAAAACTGTATCATTTATACAGAACCTTGATGTGGTTAGGTCGCTAGGATCAACCATTGTTCTTGTGGTTGCCCAATTTTTCGGTCGGCCCTATAAATACAGAAGCAGGTTCTCTTATTATCGCAAATGGTTTTGGGGGCTACACCAACGAGCAACTACCGCCGCTACCACATCTCACCAGACGGAGCTGGCCGTGTGACTGGACTTGTGTATATTACCTCTGCTGCACATTAAAAGACTTTTAAAATCGAGCCTGGGATCCTTTGTGTTGACTCTATTGAGTTGAGTAGGGTGACACCAGTAGGATTATCTAACTGTGAATGTAGAAACACACACATGCAAATACGATCTTGAACGTCAATGTTTGTGACTTTGGAGTCTCATACCAACATACAATAAAAACACCGAAATTAATATTTGCAAAACATCGGTTTTCATGAATTTTTTGCGATAAGTCACCATCCTAAATTTTTGGCGAAACAACGTCGAAACCCACGTATTGTAAAATTAAGCATACAGTGTTTTCAGTCATACCAAATATATTTCATGAGTGGGGCTTATTTTTTATGTTTTTTTTAACGGGTGTGCAGCACGAGTGAAAATATCGAAATATTAGCCACACGACTTCCGAGTGTAACGTCAATGGTTAGTTTCCTAGACGGGATAACTTCGTTAGTTCTTTTCAGCCAAACATTCCTGCACGGGTTGGAATCAAGAGCTCTTGCTCATCATATTCAAATATCTTACTTTCTTTGAATTAATGCAACGTTTGCAGATAAGAAACTCTCGGTCAATATATGCTGGATTTTATTGCTTTGCTTACTTGAAAATATGAGTATGAAATAATCGAGGAGAGGGTTGTTATGATTGGCGAATTAAAGAGGGCACGTTTAGAATTTTAGTAATATCTATTCTGTAATTCCTACGTAAGGAATGTGAGTGTGAAGTGGTACTCTATGAAGTACTGACAATATTTCAATTATGTAAGGATTGATAAACAGACAGCGGTTCATGTGTATGCCGTCAATGTTTGTTTGTAGGTTCGTACAATGTAATAGTACACTTGTATCAGTATAACAAAATATAGAAAATTTGTTGAGATGGACAATGTACATTTGTATATATATACACTCAGAAATCATTTGATTCAACCCTCATGTACAAATGATAATCCAATAATGGAGGTTGATTCGACGAAAACTTCTAAGTAACACATTGTAATTGTTATCGGTGAATATTACAATATGCATGTATATTACAGCGAGGAAATGTCAATGCGAGGGTATACCTAGGGGGCGGATCTTACTGGTATGGGTATAAAGCATATAGGACACAAAACATATAATTACATACATGCATTGGATATATACGGAACGATCCGTACCTGGGAGGGCAAGGAGCGATCGATACCTGGGAGGGCAGGGAACGATCCGTACCTGGGAGGGCAGGGAACGATCCGTACCTGGGAGGGCAGGGAACGATCCGTACCTGGGAGTGCAGAGAGCGATCCGTACCTGGGAGGGCAGGGAACGATCCGTACCTGGAAGGGCAGGGAACGATCCGTACCTGGGAGGGCAGGGAACGATCCGTACCTGGGAGGGCAGGGAACGATCCGTACCTGGGAGGGCAGGGAACGATCCGTACCTGGGAGTGCAGAGAGCGATCCGTACCTGGGAGGGCAGGGAACGATCCGTACCTGGGAGGGCAGGGAACGATCCGTACCTGGGAGGGCAGGGAACGATCCGTACCTGGGAGTGCAGAGAGCGATCCGTACCTGGGAGGGCAGGGAACGATCCGTACCTGGGAGGGCAGGGAACGATCCGTACCTGGGAGGGCAGGGAACGATCCGTACCTGGGAGTGCAGAGAGCGATCCGTACCTGGGAGGGCAGGGAACGATCGATACCTTGGAGGGCAGGGAGCGATCCGTACCTGGGAGGGCAGGGAACGATCGATACCTTGGAGGGCAGGGAGCGATCCGTACCTGGGAGGGCAGGGAACGATCGATACCTTGGAGGGCAGGGAGCGATCCGTACCTGGGAGGGCAGGGAACGATCCGTACCTGGGAGTGCAGAGAGCGATCCGTACCTGGGAGGGCAGGGAACGATCGATACCTTGGAGGGCAGGGAGCGATCCGTACCTGGGAGGGCAGGGAACGATCCGTACCTGGGAGTGCAGAGAGCGATCCGTACCTGGGAGGGCAGGGAGCGATCCGTACCTGGGAGGGCAGGGAACGATCGATACCTTGGAGGGCAGGGAACGATCCGTACCTGGGAGGGCAGGGAACGATCCGTACCTGGGAGTGCAGAGAGCGATCCGTACCTGGGAGGGCAGGGAGCGATCGATACCTTGGAGGGCAGGGAGCGATCCGTACCTGGGAGGGCAGGGAACGATCCGTACCTGGGAGGGCAGGGAACGATCCGTACCTGGAAGGGCAGGGGGCGATCCGTACCTGACTCAAGAACCATCAAGGGTATGATGTGTTATAAAAATTGATTACTATTCTTCGTTCTTCGTTATGAAATATCAAGTGACTGCAGCTATTTCTTGTAAGGACTCACGTAACTATCGAATATCTGTAGATGTAGAGAGCCACTGTTTCGGACCAGATTCCAAATCAATCTTTAATAAGTCTGACGACTTCCATTAGTTCTGTTGAGATAGTTTTGTATTTGGTATTGCTGGATTTGGCTGGGATCACCATGTCAAATGTAAACGTGATGAAATGAGGGTATGCCGTTATAAATAGGAAAATACGCCGACCTTTCAGGCATAGCAGAATATGTGGCACCGCAGACCTAGTCATTCATGTACAGTATGACGCCAACATTATACATGTACCAATGTGTACGGAAATTTAAACGTGCATTTGAAAAAGACAATCAAAAGTTAATTTTGAAAACTCGGATCGGAATATATAATTTAAACGTACGAAATTTAGCGGCACTCTTTTTAGCGAGTTTCGCCCGTTAAATGATGATTGGTTTCTGCGACACGTTTTGTGAGTGCGCCTATTGCTTAATTGTTTTATTCGGATATGGACTAAAAATTGAAATGTGCCAAAATATGTTTACGTTTACAGTTGATCTCCATCTAGGCTGCCATGTTAAATGAGATGTCTAATATTTCCGTCAAACTACTGAAAACTGGTTTATGGTAATATATGAATGGTTAAAGAAATAAATCAATTATGTTTGTTTTTTTTGTTACTTGAAATGTAGTTATTGACAATTGTTCGGGAAATGCAAATTGCACTAATTCTGCTCTGTGTTTGCTATTCGGTAGCTAAATTGTCTTATATAAGCATTTCGCGCGCGTGCAAGATGAACGTAGAGAACTTTTCACATACATTGGTTGTATCTCGTGTGTTCTTTGGCTTGTATTTATTTATAGAACTGCGCATGTAACACTGACCCGCCCTTTAACGGTTTTTAGAGATAAAAGGGGAGGTAAATGTGGCGAGTTGGCGAAGGAGGAGGGACACGTATTTCCACAAAAGTTTGACACATATAATGTTATAGGAGCTCGTTATCGGATTTTCTTCTCGCTGCCTGGAATTGCGGAATGGCGCGCGACTAGAGTGTAGTTATGGCATGAACGCGTTTAAGAGACGGACTTCATCGAAACAAAGATGGCTGGTGCCAAATTGAATCGTTCAGTTGTTTAATCTGTCGGTATCTATACACAATCTCATTCAGATCCTAATTAAACATTAGAATATTTCAGCATAAAAGTTTTAAAAACCTGTATTGGATGCCAAGTGCTTGTAAGAAGAAATGACATAAAACACGCTCCATACATTGTTTAAAGCACGTAATTCCAGAGTTTTATTAATTCTGTACCATATAAATATGTACAGAACAAAGGGTCAAATCTCGTTTATACGTTCTGAAGATAGTTTCAGTTCCAACGGCGTGTCTTTAACGAGTATCAAAGACACGGTGGGCTTGAATTTGGCAAACTACTATAGGGATCTGGCTTAAACCGTATTCACACACATAACATCGTCTAGGTCTAATACCCAGGTACTGTATCAATGTCCATTTAATAGCCTTGACGAAAAAAACTCTTTTAGGTAAAATATATTAAGTTCTAAATGTGTGTGGTGCTATGGATATCATTCAAATTTATATGTTTATCGATATCCATTAATGTCATTAAAGGCCCAATATACATGTACATAATTATTAACTTCATGATTTTTTTCGGATTCCTGAAAAATTATGAAAAAAAAATCCAGTTGATAACCATGCAAAAATAAATCCAAATCGAAGTAAACCTGAGCGGTAACTAACAAGAAACTCTTGACAGAAAAATAAAAAATAAAATAGTTGAGGTGTGGCCCACTTCAACAACAAGCCGCAGTTAGAAGACAGTTCAAAATTAAGGCGTGTTAACAAATACCGTGTTTCAATTGCTGCTGTACCGGTAACCGCGTCAGAATACGTCTGGAATATTGCTGATATCAGTTAATCTTGACTAAATCTATAAAAATAATATGTTATTAGGCTTGATTTTCGCTTCAATTTTTGCCGAATGTTACGTATATTGGGCCTTTAATAAGCAATGACCCAGATTGGTTCCTCGTGTTTGGAGCGTGTCTTCGGTAGTATTTAGGTGTACATATTGACATTAAGGGCTCAGGTGCTATTTCCCGAGGATGTCGACAGTACGGGTTCAGTCGCTAGTCCCTTCGGTATCGGTCAAACTCAGTCGATAGCTTCCTTTGGTACCAATATTGTTTTGCGCAGGCGTAACAAAGATGATAGTCACCTTGGGTACATCTGCACCAAGTTTTTTTTATGGATTTAAGCTTGAGTGTAACTCAGTCTCGTGGTATTCCTTATACTCAATATACTCATACAGTGTTTCGAGAATAGCTAAGTAGCTACCGATCTTTTTTTCTTTTAAATATCCTTGAAACCACACACCCGACAAATCATGATACGCAATGCATCAAAAATTATTAACTTTACCGATACATAACACCCAAGATATACTGTCTCTCCTTATCGAACCAGACTACATACTAAATGATGATGTGTTCTTCAAGCATATACGATCAGGCTCATCCTATTAGTTAGACGGAAATTGAATTCGACTTTATTTTACAAATAAATTCACGATTTTAATCTTTCAGATATAATCCATTGAGAAGTGTAAACTTTTATTCGTTTAACAACATTTTGCGGCGTTTCGGAGCGTTGCTAATGAACAACGACAGTTGTATTTCGGACTGTTTTGGCCTCCAGAAACCCGTAGCGTTCGAGTCCTTATAACAGACCGCTACACTCCACGGAGTCCTAATCGGTCCTGTCATCTGAGAATATCTACACATTCTCCACTTGATAATTAAAAAGAAGATAATAACAACAGGAGACATTCGAGTATATGATAAGTCGGTAGGCATTACGGACGCGTAAACAAATATCAAAGAAAAAACCCCAAGATAACATAGTATCGAAAACCCGCGAGGCAGTGTGATTATAAAACGGAGGTCTTTCTCCTCCGATACGAGTAAAGCGAAATTGTAAAACGTATCTGGTATAGAAACTTGATTAAGACTCTGGCATTCACGCTCGTCAACGATCTGAGAGAAACAATGACCTCAGAATAGGGCGAACTTTTGGTGCTATCTCGGGCAAGCCTTACACGACATAGTAGATATAACCCTAGGGTTTCCGTGCTGTAATATACACTATCATATAGAGGATGTATTTATCCACAACAATTTCTCCTACCTGGATCTCTGTTAAGAATTTAACTGCAGTTTACATTCAGTGTTTAAATATAAAATAACTATGTATGTTGGAGCGACGGTAATCCTTTAGATCAGATTTGAAATTAAGAGATGGTACAATTGCATGGTTGGAATTTTGATACACAACATATACATTATACGATAACTTAGAGTGTATTGCATTTTCTTAGACACTAACATGACATACAAATATAACATACCTTTGACATAACTATGTGTTGTCTATGAACAAGTGTGCTGACCACGTCGATCGTATATACCCATCTGAACTTGAAATAAAGAACACAGCAGACTCTTTTGCATCAGCTGCTTAACTCGACCTCTACTTAAACTACGATCAACATGGACAACTTACTACTAAGCTATACGATAAACGTGACGATTTCAAACTTCCGATGTGAACTTTCCATTTCTGGATAGTAACATCCCTGCTCTCCAACCTATTGTGTTTACATGTCGCAGTTAATTCGTTATTCTAAGGCTTGCTCTAAATATCGTGATTTTCTCTAACAACAAACTACAACACAGGGATTCGAGAGATGCAGGTTTATAAGAACTATTGGCAAGTTTTATAATCGCCATATTTGTCTCATTAAGAACTATTATGTATCTTTGTGTGATATAAAGATGAACGTTTTTGAGTATGCTCAGAAGTGTGCTTACTTGTTGTGATTGACAATGATGACCCAGTTCTCATTTTGAGTACTTGATGTTCACTTGGATGTGACCAAGATTTACATGACGGGTGTCGTCGATGTAGCAGAAGACGATTACTATTCCGGAACACCTGGTCTTATTATCTTGTACTTTTACAAGTGGATCAATCCTAGTTTACCGATTTTGAGTTCGGATTATGGTTTTGTTGACCCTTCGGTGTTCCTTATTTTTTGAGGTACAACATGTACATGTTCTTTTGTTTCATATCGTCCATAACCGTATTATACACTAGATTGACATAAATTATTGACTAAATATGAAGTTGGTTCCCAAAGAATTGTGCTTGCGTTATTTGTATACGAATTCAACATGTGCCCGGATATTGTGTCAATCTTTACTGGAAATAAAAAAGTATGATTGAAATTAATTGAGATAAAAACATTCAATATTTTCCAGAGATGAAAATCATGAATTATCTAATATAAAGCTGTGGTGGATACTTCAGTGTACATCCTCGTCGTAGGTTTTATCTCCTGCATTATTTTCACATATCACGTTGCTAACATCGTAATAGTACTCCGGAAGTACTAACGTATTGCACGGTGTAAAGAGGTTGTATTCGCAAATCAAGCGATATTATAAAAAAACTTCAGTACTTTTGAAGTTATTTGTAAATGTCATCACCTTTCAATTTTCCTGTATGGATAATGGTGTCTAAAAGTACGATACCTATTTGTTTATGAAATAATTACTGCATGCATGTAAATGTGCTATTATGTTCATTTTGTAACGAGTTTGTAATCAGCGGAGGGGAAAAAAAACATTTTTGTCACTTTGATGTAGCTGACACTTTCCTTATATCGACGTAGTTCCAATTCCAATTCCGTTCTGACACACGGTGTTGGATTTCAAATTTTGTTTAAACATCAAGCAGTTTCTGATTTTCACTAGTTGCAAATCGACACACGTTGTGAAAAATAATGTGTCACTGAAGTGGGCGTTTACTGGGGTTGATGATCTGGGAAATTGTTGTTGATTTCGACACGAACGCATCAATAATTATTTGTTTTATGAGGGCTGATGCATGAATAGGTTATATTATGACCATTACAAGATTTTTTAAACATGTTGATTATTTCGATGATATTCTCAACAAATAAACCAACAGATGAGGAAGTTTTATCCGAAAACAAAATAAATTGAGAGCAAAATGAAGACATATTTGATCAATGCCAGTACGTTTTGAAGATATTTTCCGTTATCATAATTAATATTGTTTGAAGATACATCCCGGTATAATAATTAACAAGACATCGTTAATGATAAAAAGAACTATCAGAAATATAGAAGAAAACGAAGTAGAAACACAGAGATAAATGTAACCGAGATAAGCTTTTCCGTTTTTTCCCCCTCCATTCTTTCTGAAATAACCGATGAAGGCCGAGTATGCCGTACTTGTGACCGATCGGGAACCCTCGGCACTTTCCGTTAACGAGGTATTTTCTCGTTTAAGAAAAGTGCCGACGGTTCCCGATTGACTTATGACCTGTGGTCAGTTTCCCACTGGAGGTCTACTTTCAGAACGAAAAAAAGCGAAGGGAATCCACTCTGTTTACACACGCATGTGTCACCACCATTTAGAGTCTTAGGCGCCCAAGAACTAGGCCCTGATAATGATGTCTCTTTGTGCAGGAATTTCAAGAGGCATTGCTGTTTTAAGACTAACAATTTTTGTCGCAATGAGATGGCAAAATAAGTGTTTTGAAACTTTAACATTTTTTGTCTTCATTAATCTCTTTTGTGACGTCACTAAAAAACATTCTTCTGTTTATATGTGAAGGAATTTTAACTGTTGTTATGTCTATGTATAGGAGATTATAAAGTACTGACCGTAGCTTTGCTGTGTCTCTTTGTTTAATTATTCCAATGTTATGTTGAGTTGGATTTGAATAAAACAGTATCTGACCACCGGAATTGACGAAACGTGAATCATTTCGTCTCGTGCTATCGTAAAAACATGAAATGTATTTTCACGACCGCTTTAGGAACGCCAATTATAGAGAGCACGCCTGTCCTTTATCGGTCTCAATGAAATGACATGGAAATCGCTCACTGGTAACAGCTTTGATTTGGTTTGAAATATTCACATTTAAATTCTTTATGACTTTTCTGAGCCTTTGGAATCATTTGGTATTTAACTGAAATACATTAAAATCTGTAAATGATAACAAGACGGGAAATGTCTGGGCTTGCTGTCAAAATCACCGAAAGTGCTGACTGCAAATCGAAAACTCTTTAAAATAATATAAAAATACCTAAGGGAGTTCTTTGCAATTCACGCCGAAATTATCTCTTTGAAGGGCAATTCTGTATTTATATCATAACGATTAAATTAACTGTTTGTAATTATTATTTTGAATTAAACAAAAGCAGTCTTTGTGTCATGCATGTCATAGAATTACTTAAGTAAGCAATATATTTTTTAGGAAATGTTGTTACGGTAGAGTTTTATGCGAGTTTGTCATCAGTAGCAATGTGTGTTATCAGACTGTAACAATTATTACTAAACTATTTATTATTAACGTTTACATTTTGATAGAAAGATTACGCTTCATTCAGTTATTTTGGATAGGTTTTGAATCGCAAATCAAGTGTGAACAACAATGAAATCGATGACGTCACAAAAGAGACTAATGAAGACAAAAATGGTTAGTCTTAAAATATTAATTTTGCCATCTCAGTGCGACAAAAAGTGTTAGTCTTAAAACATTCATCATGCCATCTCAGTGCGACAAAAATTGTTAGTCTTAAAACGTTAATTTTGCCATCTCAGTGCATTACAATGAAAGGATGCAGAGCAAAATTAGATTTGTTTCACCGGAGACTGAGATCTAAGGGACTTGGAACAATGAGTAAAATAGAAATTGGTTTTGCGAACAGAAAGTTTGACTAAGAACAAGGATTTGTCTGACTAGGAAGAGAGATTTGTCTGACTGGGGACAGATATTTGTGTGGCTGGGGACAGAGATTTGTCTGACTAAGAACAGAGATTTGTCTGACTGGAGACAGAGATTTGTCTGACTGGGGACAGAGATTTGTCTGACTGGGGACAGAGATTTGTCTGCCTAGGAACAGGGATTTGTCTGACTAAGAACAGAGATTTGTCTGACTAGGAAGAGAGATTTGTCTGACTAGGAACAGAGATTTGTCTGACTAGGAACAAGGATTTGTCTGACTAGGAACAGAGATTTGTCTGACTAGGAACAAGGATTTGTCTGACTAAGAACAAGGATTTGTCTGACTAGGAAGAGAGATTTGTCTGACTAGGAACAGAGATTTGTCGGACTAGGAACAAGGATTTGTCTGACTAGGAACAAGGATTTGTCTGACTAGGAACAGAGATTTGTCTGACTAGGAACAGAGATTTGTCTGACTAGGAACAGAGATTTGTCTGACTAGGAACAAGGATTTGGCTGACTAGGAACAGGGATTTGTCTGACTAGGAAGAGATATTTGTCTGACTAGGAAGAGAGATTTGTCTGACTAGGAACAGGGATATTCTGATTGAAACAGACAGGTGCCTGGTAACGCAATAACCACAAACAGCACAAAGTTTTACGCTCAGTTTCAGTGTAAAAGAGATATGCTTGAGATTCATTTAATGTGAAGTAATGAAGCGATGGTTTTTGTTTAAACTTCCTACAATTTTTCGTCAAGAGCGTCCATTTTACGGACATAAGTTAACGAGACAGAACCGCCCCATAGAGTACACACGAGTCTAACACATCGCTCTGCTCTCATCTCAGACCTTCTCATTGATGCAGCATCTGTTACAGAAATTAATTTTGAGCTTTACGAGAATCGTTTTCTATCCTGGCTGTCTGATGACAAAAACAGTCTATCGTGTGTTATTAAGCCACTGTTACTAAACTCTGGGGTTACAAAATAGCTGAGAAATGCACAAGATTAAGTTTCCTCAGTGTAAGTGTCAGGGTCGGAGTTAACTAACTCTCGTGGAGCTTCCTTTTATACGGAAATATATATTTATCTGTATTGAAATTAAGTCATGAATATTAATTTTTTTAGTTGTAAAATCCACACACTGTACACACAAAGATACATTACAAACTCAATCTTACTATTTGGCTTCACATTTATTGCAGTTTCAAGGTTACATAGTTTACAAAGCCATATAAAGAAACAAAGTGTGTAATAAGAATGAATTTGTCACAAGAAATCCGAGGATGGCTTTAGACACCAACATTATAGTCGAGTCTCACTAAGTAATCCCGAGTTATGAGTACAAGGCGGCATCTGTTGGCAGGTTATTATGTCTACCAACATGTCGAATGTCGTTAATTGTTACAAGTTACTGGAGTGGACAAAATTGTTATTTCCGTTTATCTTCAGTTTAATGGTTTCTGTAATGAGTATGACACAACGCCTTGTGTTATATTTAGACTTAAGCATCGGACTGTTATTTGACCCCTAGTCGATCACGATCAGACAACCAATGAAAACCTTGTTTTATAGAAACAGAACCAAAAACGATTTGATTTATTATTGCTGTTATAAAGATATTTTGCCATGGCTACATGTACAAACAATCCTTCTGTATCCGCCTTGGAAGCAGGTATGAAGTAGACGGATTTCGACCATTTCGTTGATAAGTTGATATGGCAAGGAATATCGTACACACCTCAGACATCTTATGGATAATTGGTGTTCTTCAGTTAATTTCCTTCTAATTAATATCTGATATCCTTGGCTACTGCCTTGATGAGCTGCTCCCTGTTTACAATGTTGTTTGTATGGCTGTTTAGACTACAGTAGGTATTGATTGTTGAAGGATATTTGTTTGACTGTTTAGACTACAGTAGGTATTGATTGTTGAAGGATCTTTGTTTGGCTGTTTAGACTACAGTAGGTATTGATTGTTGAATGATCTTTGTTTGGCTGTTTAGACTACAGTAGGTATTGATTGTTGAAGGATCTTTGTATGGCTGTTTAGACTACAGTAGGTATTGATTGTTGAAGGATCTTGTTTGACTGTTTAGACTACAGTAGGTATTGATTGTTGAATGATCTTTGTGTGGCTGTTTAGACTACAGTGGGTATTGATTGTTGAATGATCTTTGTTTGGCTGTTTAGACTACAGTAGGTATTGATTGTCGAGGGATCTTTGTTTGGCTGTTTAGACTACAGTAGGTATTGGTTGTCGAAGGATCTTTGTTTGGCTGTTTAGACTACAGTAGGTATTGATTGTTGAATGATCTTTGTTTGGCTGTTTAGACTACAGTAGGTATTGATTGTTGAAGGATCTTTGTATGGCTGTTTAGACTACAGTAGGTATTGATTGTTGAAGGATCTTTGTTTGGCTGTTTAGACTACAGTAGGTATTGATTGTTGAAGGATCTTTGTATGGCTGTTTAGACTACAGTAGGTATTGATTGTTGAAGGATCTTTGTTTGGTTGTTTAGACTACAGTAGGTATTGACTGTTGAAGGATCTTTGTTTGGCTGTTTAGACTACAGTAGGTATTGATTGTTGAAGGATCTTTGTTTGGCTGTTTAGACTACAGTAGGTATTGACTGTTGAAGGATCTTTGGTTGGCTGTTTAGACTACAGTAGGTATTGATTGTTGAATGATCTTTGTGTGGCTGTTTAGACTACAGTAGGTATTGATTGTCGAAGGATCTTTGTTTGGCTGTTTAGACTACAGTAGGTATTGATTGTTGAATGATCTTTGTGTGGCTGTTTAGACTACAGTAGGTATTGATTGTTGAAGGGTCTTTGTTTGGCTGTTTAGACTACAGTAGGTATTGATTGTTGAATGATCTTTGTTTGGCTGTTTAGACTACAGTAGGTATTGATTGTCGAAGGATCTTTGTTTGACTGTTTAGACTACAGTAGGTAGTGATTGTTGAAGGATCTTTGTTTGGCTGTTTAGACTACAGTAGGTATTGATTGTTGAATGATCTTTGTGTGGCTGTTTAGACTACAGTAGGTATTGATTGTTGAAGGATCTTTGTTTGGCTGTTTAGACTACAGTAGGTATTGGTTGTGGAAGGATCTTTGTGTGGCTGTTTAGACTACAGTAGGTATTGATTGTTGAAGGATCTTTGTTTGGCTGTTTAGACTACAGTAGGTATTGATTGTCGAAGGATCTTTGTTTGACTGTTTAGACTACAGTAGGTAGTGATTGTTGAAGGATCTTTGTTTGGCTGTTTAGACTACAGTAGGTATTGATTGTTGAATGATCTTTGTGTGGCTGTTTAGACTACAGTAGGTATTGATTGTTGAAGGATCTTTGTTTGGCTGTTTAGACTACAGTAGGTATTGGTTGTGGAAGGATCTTTGTGTGGCTGTTTAGACTACAGTAGGTATTGATTGTCGAAGGATCTTTGTTTGGCTGTTTAGACTACAGTAGGTATTGGTTGTGGAAGGATCTTTGTTTGGCTGTTTAGACTACAGTAGGTATTGATTGTTGAATGATCTTTGTTTGGCTGTTTAGACTACAGTTGGTATTGATTGTTGAAGGATCTTTGTTTGGCTGTTTAGACTACAGTAGGTATTGATTGTCGAAGGATCTTTGTTTGGCTGTTTAGACTACAGTGGGTATTGATTGTTGAATGATCTTTGTGTGGCTGTTTAGACTACAGTAGGTATTGATTGTCGAAGGATCTTTGTTTGGCTGTTTAGACTACAGTAGGTATTGGTTGTGGAAGGATCTTTGTTTGGCTGTTTAGACTACAGTAGGTATTGATTGTCGAAGGATCTTTGTTTGGCTGTTTAGACTACAGTAGGTATTGATTGTCGAAGGATCTTTGTTTGGCTGTTTAGACTACAGTTGGTATTGATTGTTGAATGATCTTTGTTTGGCTGTTTAGACTACAGTAGGTATTGATTGTCGAGGGATCTTTGTTTGGCTGTTTAGACTACAGTAGTGTTGATTGTTGAATGATCTTTGTTTGGCTGTTTTGACTACAGTGGGTATTGATTGTCGAAGGATCTTTGTTTGGCTGTTTAGACTACAGTTGGTATTGATTGTCGAGGGATCTTTGTTTGGCTGTTTAGACTACAGTGGGTATTGATTGTCGAAGGATCTTTGTTTGGCTGTTTAGACTACAGTTGGTATTGATTGTCGAGGGATCTTTGTTTGGCTGTTTAGACTACAGTTGGTATTGATTGTCGAAGGATCTTTGTTTGGCTGTTTAGACTACAGTAGGTATTGATTGTTGAATGATCTTTGTTTGGCTGTTTAGACTACAGTTGGTATTGATTGTTGAAGGATCTTTGTTTGGCTGTTTAGACTACAGTAGGTATTGATTGTTGAATGATCTTTGTGTGGCTGTTTAGACTACAGTTGGTATTGATTGTGGAAGGATCTTTGTTTGGCTGTTTAGACTACAGTAGGTATTGATTGTTGAAGGATCTTTGGTTGGCTGTTTAGACTACAGTAGGTTTTAATTGTTGAAGTATCTTTGTTTGGCTATTTAGACTACAGTAGGTTTTGATTGTTGGGGGATCCTTGTGTGGCTGTTTAGACTACAGTAGGTATTGATTGTTGAAGGATCTTTGTTTGGCTGTTTAGACTACAGTAGGTATTGATTGTCGAAGGATCTTTGTTTGACTGTTTAGACTACAGTTGGTATTGATTGTTGAAGGATCTTTGTTTGGCTGTTTAGACTACAGTAGGTATTGATTGTTGAATGATCTTTGTGTGGCTGTTTAGACTACAGTGGGTATTGATTGTTGAATGATCTTTGTTTGGCTGTTTAGACTACAGTAGGTATTGATTGTCGAGGGATCTTTGTTTGGCTGTTTAGACTACAGTAGGTATTGATTGTTGAAGGATCTTTGTTTGGCTGTTTAGACTACAGTAGGTATTGATTGTTGAATGATCTTTGTTTGACTGTTTAGACTACAGTAGGTATTGATTGTTGAATGATCTTTGTGTGGCTGTTTAGACTACAGTAGGTATTGATTGTTGAAGGATCTTTGTTTGGCTGTTTAGACTACAGTAGGTATTGATTGTCGAAGGATCTTTGTTTGGCTGTTTAGACTACAGTAGGCATTGATTGTCGAAGGATCTTTGTTTGGCTGTTTAGACTACAGTGGGTATTGATTGTTGAAGGATCTTTGTTTGGCTGTTTAGACTACAGTTGATATTCATTGTTGAGGGATCTTTGTTTGGCTGTTTAGACTACAGTTGATATTGATTGTTGAGGGATCTTTGTTTGGCTGTTTAGACTACAGTAGGTATTGATTGTTGAAGGATCTTTGTTTGGCTGTTTAGACTACAGTAGGTATTGATTGTTGAAGGATCTTTGTTTGGCTGTTTAGACTACAGTTGATATTGATTGTTGAGGGATCTTTGTTTGGCTGTTTAGACTACAGTAGGTATTGATTGTTGGGGGATCTTTGTGTGGCTGTTTAGACTACAGTAGGTATTGATTGTTGAAGGATCTTTGTTTGGCTGTTTAGACTACAGTAGGTATTGATTGTTGAAGGATGTTTGTTTGGCTGTTTAGACTACAGTGGGTATTGATTGTTGAATGATCTTTGTTTAACTGTTTAGACTACAGTAGGTATTGATTGTCGAAGGATCTTTGTTTGGCTGTTTAGACTACAGTAGGCATTGATTGTCGAAGGATCTTTGTTTGGCTGTTTAGACTACAGTGGGTATTGATTGTTGAAGGATCTTTGTTTGGCTGTTTAGACTACAGTTGATATTCATTGTTGAGGGATCTTTGTTTGGCTGTTTAGACTACAGTTGATATTGATTGTTGAGGGATCTTTGTTTGGCTGTTTAGACTACAGTAGGTATTGATTGTTGAAGGATCTTTGTTTGGCTGTTTAGACTACAGTAGGTATTGATTGTTGAAGGATCTTTGTTTGGCTGTTTAGACTACAGTTGATATTGATTGTTGAGGGATCTTTGTTTGGCTGTTTAGACTACAGTAGGTATTGATTGTTGAAGGATCTTTGTTTGGCTGTTTAGACTACAGTAGGTATTGATTGTTGAAGGATCTTTGTTTGGCTGTTTAGACTACAGTTGATATTGATTGTTGAGGGATCTTTGTTTGGCTGTTTAGACTACAGTAGGTATTGATTGTCGAAGGATCTTTGTTTGGCTGTTTAGACTACAGTAGGTATTGATTGTCGAAGGATCTTTGTTTGGCTGTTTACACTACGGTGGGTATTGATTGTTGAAGGATCTTTGTTTGGCTGTTTAGACTACAGTAGGTATTGATTGTCGAAGGATCTTTGTTTGGCTGTTTAGACTACAGTAGGTATTGATTGTCGAAGGATCTTTGTTTGGCTGTTTAGACTACAGTAGGTATTGATTGTTGTATGATCTTTGTTTGGCTGTTTAGACTACAGTAGGTTTTGATTGTTGAAGGATATTTGTTTGGCTGTTTAGACTACAGTTGGTATTGATTGTTGAATGATCTTTGTTTGGCTGTTTAGACTAACAGTAGGTATTGATTGTTGAATGATCCTTGTTTGGTTGTTTAGACTACAGTAGGTATTGATTGTCGAAGGATCTTTGGTTGGCTGTTTAGACTACAGTAGGTATTGATTGTCGAAGGATCTTTGTTCGGCTGTTTAGACTACAGTAGGTATTGATTGTTGAATGATCTTTGTTTGGCTGTTTAGACTACAGTAGGTATTGATTGTTGAATGATCTTTGTTTGGCTGTTTAGACTACAGTAGGTATTGATTGTTGAAGGATCTTTGTTTGGCTGTTTAGACTACAGTAGGTATTGATTGTCGAAGGATCTTTGTTTGGCTGTTTAGACTACAGTAGGTATTGATTGTCGAAGGATTTTTGTTTGGCTGTTTAGACTACAGTAGGTATTGATTGTTGAAGGATCTTTGTTTGGCTGTTTAGACTACAGTAGGTATTGATTGTTGAAGGATCTTTGTTTGGCTGTTTAGACTACAGTAGGTATTGATTGTTGAATGATCTTTGTTTAGCTGTTTAGACTACAGTAGGTATTGATTGTCGAAGGAACTTTGTTTGGCTGTTTAGACTACAGTAGGTATTGATTGTCGAAGGATCTTTGTTTGGCTGTTTAGACTACAGTAGGTATTGATTGTCGAATGATCTTTGGTTGGCTGTTTAGACTACAGTAGGTATTGATTGTCGAAGGATCTTTGTTTGGCTGTTTAGACTACAGTAGGTATTGATTGTCGAAGGATCTTTGTTTGGCTGTTTAGACTACAGTAGGTATTGATTGTTGAAGGATCTTTGTTTGGCTGTTTAGACTACAGTAGGTATTGATTGTTGAGGGATCTTTGTTTGGCTGTTTAGACTACAGTAGGTATTGATTGTTGAGGGATCTTTGTTTGGCTGTTTAGACTACAGTAGGTATTGATTGTTGAAGGATCTTTGTTTGGCTGTTTAGACTACAGTAGGTATTGATTGTCGAAGGATCTTTGTTTGGCTGTTTAGACTACAGTAGGTATTGATTGTTGAGGGATCTTTGTTTGGCTGTTTAGACTACAGTAGGTATTGATTGTTGAGGGATCTTTGTTTGGCTGTTAAGACTACAGTAGGTATTGATTGTTGAGGGATCTTTGTTTGGCTGTTTAGACTACAGTTGGTATTGATTGTCGAAGGATCTTTGTTTGGCTGTTTAGACTACAGTAGGTATTGATTGTGGAATGATCTTTGTTTGGCTGTTTAGACTACAGTAGGTATTGATTGTCGAAGGATCTTTGTTTGGCTGTTTAGACTACAGTAGGTATTGATTGTTGAAGGATCTTTGTTTGGCTGTTTAGACTACAGTAGGTATTGATTGTGGAATGATCTTTGTTTGGCTGTTTAGACTACAGTAGGTATTGATTGTCGAAGGATCTTTGTTTGGCTGTTTAGACTACAGTAGGTATTGATTGTCGAGGGATCTTTGTTTGGCTGTTTAGACTACAGTAGGTATTGATTGTTGAATGATCTTTGTTTGGCTGTTTAGACTACAGTAGGTATTGATTGTTGAATGCTCTTTGTTTGGCTGTTTAGACTACAGTAGGTATTGATTGTCGAATGATCTTTGTTTGGCTGTTTAGACTACAGTAGGTATTGATTGTTGAATGATATTTGTTTGGCTGTTTAGACTACAGTAGGTATTGATTGTTGAATGATATTTGTTTGGCTGTTTAGACTACAGTAGGTATTGATTGTTGAATGATATTTGTTTGGCTGTTTAGACTACAGTAGGTATTGATTGTCGAGGGATCTTTGTTTGGCTGTTTAGACTACAGTAGGTACTGATTGTCGAAGGATCTTTGTATGGCTGTTTAGACTATAGTAGGTATTGATTGTCGAAGGATCTTTGTTTGGCTGTTTAGACTACAGTAGGTATTGATTGTCGAGGGATCTTTGTTTGGCTGTTTAAACTACAGTAGGTATTGAATGTCGAAGGATCTTTGTTTGGCTGTTTAGACTACAGTAGTTATTGATTGTCGAGGGATCTTTGTTTGGCTGTTTAGACTACAGTAGGTATTGATTGTCGAAGGATCTTTGTTTGGCTGTTTAGACTACAGTAGGTATTGATTGCCGAGGGATCTTTGTTTGGCTGTTTAGACTACAGTAGGTATTGATTGTCGAATGATCTTTGTTTGGCTGTTTAGACTACAGTAGGTATTGATTGTCGAGGGATCTTTGTTTGGATGTTTAGACTACAGTGGGTATTGATTGTCGAAGGATCTTTGTTTGGCTGTTTAGACTACAGTGGGTATTGATTGTTGAAGGATCTTTGTTTGGCTGTTTAGACTACAGTAGGTATTGATTGTCGAGGGATCTTTGTTTGGCTGTTTAGACTACAGTAGGTATTGATTGTCGAAGGATCTTTGTTTGGCTGTTTAGACTAAAGTGGGTATTGATTGTCGAAGGATCTTTGTTTGGCTGTTTAGACTACAGTAGGTATTGATTGTCGAGTGATCTTTGTTTGGCTGTTTAGACTACAGTAGGTATTGATTGTTGAATGATCTTTGTTTGGCTGTTTAGACTACAGTAGGTATTGATTGTCGAAGGATCTTTGTTTGGCTGTTTAGACTACAGTAGGTATTGATTGTCGAAGGATCTTTGTTTGGCTGTTTAGACTACAGTGGGTATTGATTGTTGAAGGATCTTTGTTTGGCTGTTTAGACTACAGTAGGTATTGATTGTCGAGTGATCTTTGTTTGGCTGTTTAGACTACAGTAGGTATTGATTGTTGAATGATCTTTGTTTGGCTGTTTAGACTACAGTAGGTATTGATTGTCGAAGGATCTTTGTTTTGTTGTTTAGACTACAGTAGGTATTGATTGTTGAAGGATCTTTGTTTGGCTGTTTAGACTACAGTAGGTATTGATTGTTGAAGGATCTTTGTTTGGCTGTTTAAACTACAGTAGGTATTGATTGTTGAAGGATCTTTGTTTGGCTGTTTAGACTACAGTAGGTATTGATTGTTGAATGATCTTTGTTTGGCTGTTTAAACTACAGTAGGTATTGATTGTTGAGGGATCTTTGTTTGGCTGTTTAAACTACAGTAGGTATTGATTGTTGAGGGATCTTTGTTTGGCTGTTTAGACTACAGTAGGTATTGATTGTTGAAGGATCTTTGTTTGGCTGTTTAGACTACAGTAGGTATTGATTGTCGAAGGATCTTTGTTTGGCTGTTTAGACTACAGTAGGTATTGATTGTCGAATGATCTTTGGTTGGCTGTTTAGACTACAGTAGGTATTGATTGTTGAATGATCTTTGTTTGGCTGTTTAGACTACAGTAGGTATTGATTGTCGAAGGATCTTTGTTTGGCTGTTTAGACTACTGTAGGTATTGATTGTCGAGGGATCTTTGTTTGGCTGTTTAGACTACAGTAGGTATTGATTGTCGAATGATCTTTGTATGGCTGCTTAGACTACAGTAGGTATTGATTGTCGAATGATCTTTGTTTGGCTGTTTAAACTATAGTAGGTATTGATTGTTGAATGATCTTTGTTTGGCTGTTTAGACTACAGTAGGTATTGGTTGTTGAATGATCTTTGTTTGGCTGTTTAGACTTCAGTAGGTATTGGTTGTTGAATGATCTTTGTTTGGCTGTTTAGACTACAGTAGGTATTGGTTGTTGAATGATCTTTGTTTGGCTGTTTAGACTACAGTAGGTATTGATTGTCGAGGGATCTTTGTATGGCTGTTTAGACTACAGTAGGTATTGATTGTCGAGGGATCTTTGTATGGCTGTTTAGACTACAGTGGGTATTGATTGTTGAATGATCTTTGTATGGCTGTTTAGACTACAGTAGGTATTGATTGTTGAATGATCTTTGTATGGCTGTTTAGACTACAGTAGGTATTGATTGTTGTAGGATCTTTGGTTGGCTGTTTAGACTACAGTAGGTATTGATTGTCGAGTGATCTTTGTTTGGCTGTTTAGACTACAGTAGGTATTGGTTGTCGAAGGATCTTTGTTTGGCTGTTTAGAGTACAGTAGGTATTTATTGTTGAATGATCTTTGTTTGGCTGTTTAGACTACAGTAGGTATTGATTGTCGAAGGATCTTTGTTTGGCTGTTTAGACTACAGTAGGTATTGATTGTCGAGGGATCTTTGTTTGGCTGTTTAGACTACAGTAGGTATTGATTGTTGAAGGATCTTTGGTTGGCTGTTTAGACTACAGTAGGTATTGATTGTTGAATGATCTTTGTTTGGCTGTTTAGACTACAGTAGGTATTGATTGTCGAGGGATCTTTGTTTGGCTGTTTAGACTACAGTAGGTATTGATTGTCGAAGGATCTTTGTTTGGCTGTTTAAACTACAGTAGGTATTGATTGTTGAAGGATCTTTGTTTGGCTGTTTAGACTACAGTAGGTATTGATTGTCGAAGGATCTTTGTTTGGCTGTTTAAACTACAGTAGGTATTGATTGTTGAATGATATTTGTTTGGCTGTTTAGACTACAGTAGGTATTGATTGTCGAATGATCTTTGTTTGGCTGTTTAGACTACAGTAGGTATTGATTGTCGAGGGATCTTTGTATGGCTGTTTAGACTACAGTAGGTATTGATTGTCGAAGGATCTTTGTTTGGTTGTTTAGACTACAGTAGGTATTGATGGTTGAATGATCTTTGTTTGGCTGTTTAGACTACAGTAGGTATTGATTGTTGAAGGATCTTTGGTTGGCTGTTTAGACTACAGTAGGTATTGATTGTTGAATGATCTTTGTTTGGCTGTTTAGACTACAGTAGGTATTGATTGTCGAGGGATCTTTGTTTGGCTGTTTAGACTACAGTAGGTATTGATTGTCGAGGGATCTTTGTTTGGCTGTTTAGACTACAGTAGGTATTGATTGTTGAAGGATCTTTGTTTGGCTGTTTAGACTACAGTAGGTATTGATTGTCGAAGGATCTTTGTTTGGCTGTTTAGACTACAGTAGGTATTGATTGTTGAATGATCTTTGTTTGGCTGTTTAGACTACAGTAGGTATTGATTGTTGAATGATCTTTGTTTGGCTGTTTAGACTACAGTAGGTATTGATTGTCGAGGGATCTTTGTATGGCTGTTTAGACTACAGTAGTTATTGATTGTCGAAGGATCTTTGTTTTGTTGTTTAGACTACAGTAGGTATTGATTGTCGAGGGATCTTTGTATGGCTGTTTAGACTACAGTAGGTATTGATTGTCGAAGGATCTTTGTTTGGTTGTTTAGACTACAGTAGGTATTGATTGTCGAGGGATCTTTGTATGGCTGTTTAGACTACAGTAGGTATTGATTGTCGAGGGATCTTTGTTTGGTTGTTTAGACTACAGTAGGTATTGATTGTTGAATGATCTTTGTTTGGCTGTTTAGACTACAGTAGGTATTGATTATTGAAGGATCTTTGTTTGGCTGTTTAGACTACAGTAGGTATTGATTGTCGAAGGATCTTTGTTTGGCTGTTTAGACTACAGTAGGTATTGATTGTCGAAGGATCTTTGTTTGGCTGTTTAGACTACAGTGGGTATTGATTGTTGAAGGATCTTTGTTTGGCTGTTTAGACTACAGTAGGTATTGATTGTTGAATGATCTTTGTTTGGCTGTTTAGACTACAGTAGGTATTGGTTGTTGAAGGATCTTTCGTTAAGGTTTATTATACACGACAGACATTGACTAAATTATTATTGTATATGGACTTACGTTGCTCTGAGGCAAACTTCCTCGATGAAGCAAACTCCCCGCCCCTTTCTCTCTTCATAGCTATTCTACAGAAAAAACTCAGAGATAATCAAAGCGTCAACATAACCATAGTCCTAACTTGAAATCGATTAAAAACTATATAGGGAGAGATATGAACAAAGGAAATATATACACGGAGACCATTAGGAAAATTACAAGAGAATACGACCAGATGTATCGGAAGAATTAGCGTCTTCTACTTCAGCGATATAAATCACCTAGGTCACATCCATGTAAATGTCACGTCCTCAAAATAAGAAGAGAGACCGTCACAAAAATCTCGATATACAGAGCAAGCCTGGAGTAAAGAATTAACATACATGTTTGTCATAAGTTGATATTCTCATGTGGCCATTATTTGGAGCTTATCTCGACATTACCGACAACATATTTGAGTGTGTTTTAAAATTCATCTGTCAAAGATAATAACTGAAACATATATCGATCGGCCGTGTTTGATGATAAGGTTTATGTACCTGTAAGTAATAATATTGATTGTTAATGTCTTGAAGGTGTGAGTAACACGTGCGATGACAAAAGTAAAGGTGACCTAGTTAGAAAGTAACTCCACATATAACGAAGAGGAAGCCAGGTAGACTAGTTATCCCCTTGTCTGTTCTCTGTCTTCTTCAAATAAAAAAAAAAACGGATTTCAAAGTGGATGTCAATGATACTTGTTTATATCAAGCAAGCTTTACAACGAGCGACACATATCTTTGGAGCCATATATGTTATTTACTAGCATGCAGATGATGCAGATTCTAGAACCATTAAATATATCTGATAAATTAAAGCATCTTTAAAGTCAATATTAATAAAACTTAAGTAACGATATTAGATTGAGCTAAGGTATCAAATGGGCTAAAATTGGGACCAATACCAAACTGCTGAATGGTTTTAAGGCTCTTGAAATTTTCTTTTGTTAGAAATAGTTTTACTTAAAATTAAGTAAAATAATGATATGGTCAAAGACTTAAAGCAATAAAAAGAAAATTATGAAGAGAACATATTCAGTCAGTTGTAAGTTACAAATACACACCCTATACGATCTGCTATATTGAATGGATGAGCAATATCGGACTAATGCCTTTTTACATTATAGGTTTAAGTCTCGCAGTAAACATATATTTGAAAGTTAAGCCTCGACTCTTTTACAGCCATAATATTTGGAAAACCTGATGTTTCCACTACGTATAGATAGAGGATCTAACACTCGTGTCAATGCAATATGGAATTTATTAAACGAGTTCAATCATTAAATATATCGAGAGCATTTCCTTCAGGCTTGCGACAAATTAGATTATTAAATTCGTTTAATAAATTCCATATTGTTTTGACACGAGTGTAAGATTTTATTTTTCACGTAACTTATTTTCGATTATGCGATATTTATGGCATGGCCGTATGACATGACTAGAGTTGAATGTATCACTTCTTACTTTTCCAAGACCGCGTTTTCATTTTTTTTTCTTTTTCTTTTTTTTTTCAAAAGAGTACTGAACATAATTATGTTACAGATTATATACATGTACATGTTCAGAACGAACGTTTATGCTTCTCTCATTTCACTTTGGTGCAGTGGTGGTTTTTTTTCAATTTGGATTTGGAAATAGATTGCCAAACAGCTATCATGCTGGTAAATGATCCAGACAATTATAATTCTATTTGTCTGTTACTTTGTTGTTAATCTAGATACATGTCACCGACACTAGAAGTAATAGTCCTCTACTGGTACAAAGTGATGTTTAGATATTTAATATAGACAAAGAACACTGCTGATAACAGCAGACTGTGCTACTGTAGAGAGGGAAGAGTACTTACGACCGTTAGTAGGGTAATAATCCCACAGATCATTTGTACTTTCTGTTCAACCGTCTGTATCCTTTATAACGCTGTCCTAATTTGACCCTCTCTTTATTTTAATAGACGACTGATCTATCGTGGTATAATGAATGTTTTTCTCCTGTTTCACCAAAGTTTTACAGACTTTCTAGCATTACTATTACATGTAATATTTCCCTGTGCTTACTTTACAACCTCAAACTTGATTGTACATGTACAATGCTTGTGGCTTGTTAAAGGGGGGAGGGGGGGGGGGGTCTTTATTGAAATGGCACGTGATTGTATAAAACACAGTTTAGCGGTCACAACCTTTCATCTGTAAGGCACCTGCATGCTTAGCATGATGAGTGAATTCTCGAAGAGAATTCGAGAATTGAAATGTTTAGTATATACACAAGTTTAGATGCTGAAAATGTTTACAAGGACACCCGCTTAACACAACAGCTTCCACACCGCCTTCGTTTTGCTTCAGGAAATTTTTGACGCCTTTCGATCGCCAAAGCAGGCAAAACATGTAATAATCGTAATTTTGCACCCCTGAATCAAAGGATGATCGCCTCTGAGATAATCTAAAAACAGACCATTTATTCCGATGAACCTTGGCTTTTTGACACATCTGCATTATACATATAAAGACAAGGATATCTGCCTATTACGTTATCGCAACAGCCCATCACCTTTCCCTTTATTCCGTTTATATAATCAAGCTTCTACTGACACAATTACTGGGTTTTATACGGCCGACCTATATCTCTGATTGGTTCCTACTAGACCTGTTATATAACACTATATAGGTGGGCGTGCAGCTACACCATGTCGTCCTTGGTCGGTAACCTGCTCCATCTACTGGCCAAAGAACGAACAACATGATATTGCTTGACTTATTTAATAAAGTAGAATTGCATTTTAAAGCAGGATAACAAAGGATTAATTCATGAGCAAATGTTCCAGATGTTTCGAACATTGTTTTGATTCACAGCCTCGTAATCAACTCAATTGCGCCGGAAATAGATAGCAATGCAATTATACCGGTGCACCGGAAGTATCTATTCGTTAGAAGAGCGATGTGGGGCAATTCCAAGGGAAGATAAGCAGTAGTGTCCGTTTTTGTTGTCTGGTAAGGTAATTCAGTCTAGGTTACAACTGTTTACTTTTATGTACAGTGACTGCATTTATTGGTGCACCAACGAAAATGGCTTATTTATACAGGATTAATAAAAAGATAAATAGAGAGAAACATACTGGCGTTTCCTTACTTAGCATAGGCCTGAAACTATTTATACATTGACTCTATTTGAGTGAAAGTGATGTGTTTTGTATAATAAGTATTTCCCACACGGTCATGTTGAAACTAGAAAGTTACATTTCTATCATCGTAAGTTGGATTTGGAAACATCCAATCCAGGATGTCTAATAAAGAAGCCCTGAACAATCTATGCCAACATTGGAAATTGGCGGATCTCCTAAATCAGGTTTCTGGCCTTGGTTTGAATTACCTATAGCCAACAAAACAGGTAATACCATCTCTACAAAGCTCGTTTAGACCACTCTCTGGCCCGTGTTAGCCTCTCATCTTCGTTTAAGTATCAAACTCTAGTAATCGTGGATCGATCTTACGGTGAAAAAATGGATGAATGTGGAGAGGGTTTAATTAAACCAGACACAAGTTTGGATTTAACTAGTCTGAAAGTTATTCTAAACACAATCTGACTCCAATTGATTAAAGACTAACATTTTTATTTTCATCGTAATTGACGTAATTTGGAATAAAACACGGACGCGTTTACTAAGAAACACATGTAGTGATTCGCGGTTGTATTAAAGATGCTGATCAGTTAGCAGTGAAAATTGTTTCCCGATCTGATGACGTGATATTGAAAACGTATTTACGCTGAATGTTGTCATGAGTACAACCAAAAAAATACACATCTTAGCATATATGAGGACAAAGTTGTTCCATATGATGTTGACTATGGCATGGGGAGATTTGGATATTGATGATTAGTAAAGATTTTTCGTCTATGTACTCTACAAAATACCCAACGGCAAAACTGTTGATAGGAATATTACGGAATCGTTTTATAACTTCGGCGCGGTAATCGAGACACAGAAATATCATGCCTTTGAAAAAAAATCTATAGATATCCATGTTTCCCAGCGACAATAACACTTGGTATTTAATCCAGAGTAGGCAATTACAGTGAATTATTGTAGGATAGGTTTCCAGGCACTGAAATATATAAAGCTAGCCCAGATGATTACTAAAACGAATTTAATTCAATATATATATTTTACCTTGTGGGCGTTGACAACCTTCCAGTTTCACTGCCTTCTGGCAGTCAGGAACCGAGTCTAGCACTTGAACCAACTATCCATTTTCTGCACAAATATGAAATGTCACAGCACCCTTCTCCAGAGCATTGTTTAGACTTGACAAGAGAGTGTGACCATGTCGAATAATCGGTATCGACAAACAAGCAAATATACCGGAAACGGAAAGACATTTGCGTTGTAGACCGGAAACGATTATAAATATATACATCTGTAGATTAGATGACATCCTAGAGTACGCTAGACTTTGGAGCATTACGTTTAACCAGAAACATACATCATTCGTGTAATTTATATGTGAAAAAAATATAATAAACCATAACAAAGGAACTATAAAATGCGCAATTAGGGTACAGAAATACATCTTTGAAGTCTGGCTGAGAGAGGGAAAAATAAATGGAAGGAACAAAGTTAAACCGTTTGGCTCAATGGAAAAAATAGCACAACAACTAGTAAAACACATTGAATACAAATATTAGAAAACATCACCTGTTGTTATATGATCAATGCCACGATTGATCGTATTTGAACTATCGGACACACTAATTAAAACAATCGGGAACACTAATTAAAACAATTACATTAAATGGAACAAGGCTAATAAGAGAAGGAGAGGACTAATTGAAGAGTGGCACTAATCCTACCCATTGATGACAAACAAGATCAATAATGAGGGAAAAACGAGCTTACAAAAGAGCTTCAATATATCGCCACACGTCCGTGCTCCTCGAGTGCTGAGACAGAGTGGTATATATGTGGCTGTTTACAGGTGTTGTAAAAAGCTTGTATTAATGAGGTTATTCCGGTGGACGTACTCTATCGCCACTAACTGGCTCCTTTACCAGAAACGCTCTCGTTAACAAGTCGTTTTCTCATATCTACAAACTCCAACAGATAGCTTAATTGATTTTCGTGTATCTGTCTTTAAATTTTTTCTGATGCCATCCAAGTTTGTCCCCGAGAACGCTGACGATACGTGCAAGTCTGCGTCCGAAACCTGCTTTACTGCGTCCGTGCACTATCTCTACAGATCCACTTTTATATTCTTAACAGTCGCGTATCTGGTTGTATCAGGAGGGTCTGTATCAAATCTTACCACATATACACTACAACACATTTAGTAGCTGTTCTATTAGCTTAGTAAAGTATGTTATCTCCTTAGATAGTGTTTTCCAGAACCATGTTTTTGTAAGCGCTCAGCATCAGAAATACATATAGAACATTCCGTTTTAAACACCTATGGGAACAGGTAATCAAGATTTGATACGTAAGTTTGCACTTCCTTGCAATAAATACATTACTATCTACCAGTATATGAAACCTGAAACATTTGGCGCGCAATAGTTCTATCAGAAGAAACACAACAAGGGGAATGCCAGGCTTCTCATAAGAAAGCTCAATTCTGAGAACTTGGCGAATTATAACAATGATCGACTCTAAGATTTATGTACGTCAGTATTATAAAAAGTAAACTTTGAGAATGGGCCGCTTCATAGTTGTATTACAATATTCAACTGTGATAATGAGACGTATCTAAGGTCAACCTAGGAGGTCAATCGCCAAAGTGTTGATGCTGATGACGACAACGGTGTTAGGTGGTCTTTCGATAATTACGTGTATTGAGGAAGTCATCCTTGGATTTGCTTTTGTTTACTCATGCATGTTAGGCCAGCGACATAAATCCCTCTCAAAACGGCTGGACTTTCCGACAAAACGTGACATGTTAAGGCAGATAACCGTGATGGACGGGCCCTAGAGGCGTGCCTTAAACTAGGTTTATGATGCTTTTACCATAAAAATCATGCTTTCCGTGTCGAGGACGAGCGTGAACGAGGGATGATGGGATAGCAGTTAAGGCGCTAATGTCGTTACACGGGGTACGGGGACAGTGGACAACGGTGACAGCACGGACAATTAAACATGGAATATAGTTCTATGAAACAACCTACTCAACTTTAAATACTACCTTGTAAGCAATGACTCCGAACTGACACTTATAAATCAATCTGGCTAACGAACGACAGCTCGCGCTTAATCTTCGTTTACGGAAATAACGAGAAGTGTAGGAGTTCTAAGGTGTTTAGTCGATAGCCTCACTTTCGTGAAAATTATATTACGGTAGCCATCATTCATAGACATAAACCGTATTAAGATCTGACCGAGCGCCGGTTTAAATATTCCACCTGACTTGAGGGACATAATTAGTTTGATACGATTTCACGCTCAAGGTTTTACCCTGTAGGTGAAAGTTATGTATGTTTCATGACCTTGTTTTGCGTGCTACTTAACGCTGGTCAAGAGGCAGCCAAGCATTCTGTCACGTATCGCCACCAATCTGTGTGGAAAACTTCACACATTCTGTCACGTATCGCCACTAATCTGTGTGGAAAACTTAACACATTCTGTCACGTATCGCCACCAATCTGTGTGGAAAACTTCACACATTCTGTCACGTATCGCCACTAATCTGTGTGGAAAACTTAACACATTCTGTCACGTATCGTCACCAATCTGTGTGGAAAACTTAACACAGTCTGTCACGTATCGTCACCAATCTGTGTGGAAAACTTAACACATTCTGTCACGTATCGTCACCGAGCTGTGTGGAAAACTTAACACATTCTGTCACGTATCGTCACCAATCTGTGTGGAAAACTTAACACAGTCTGTCACGTATCGCCACCAATCTGTGTGGAAAACTTAACATAGTCTGTCACGTATCGCCACCAATCTGTGTGGAAAACTTAACACAGTCTGTCACGTATCGCCACCAATCTGTGTGGAAAACTTAACACATTCTGTCACGTATCGCCACCAATCTGTGTGGAAAACTTAACACATTCTGTCACGTATCGCCACCAATCTGTGTGGAAAACTTAACACATTCTGTCACGTATCGCCACCAATCTGTGTGGAAAACTTAACACATTCTGTCACGTATCGCCACCAATCTGTGTGGAAAACTTAACACATTCTGTCACGTATCGTCACCAATCTGTGTGGAAAACTTAACACAGTGTGTCACGTATCGCCACCAATCTGTGTGGAAAATAATTAAAACGATGACGACACATGTTGAAATCAGCGAAGACGAGTTGACGAACCAATATCAAAAAAAATGTAGCTAAAGTCAGTTGCCTTGATTTCCTTTATTTTGATTTCTAGTTATAGCCGCGTGGACAAGGGATTTGTGGGGGTCCGGGTCGACTAGTATCCTGTTTAGTCACGTGGTCATGTGCGTTGTTAACCTCTCGAGCTAAAATATTTCTGTTGCTTAAAAAGAACAATAAATAAGCTGCTTGTTAATTATATAGCAGACCAGACGAGCTATCACATCAAATGCAAGATGAATAGATGGTAAAGTGAGAGCGGTCTGGGTAGGGAAGACGATGAGACGACATGTAAATGTAAGTAGTTGATAGGAGACACAGAAACAGGAGTTAACTACCACGTTAGTCCTGTGGTAGGGAAGATATTGGTACCGTACAGAGGGAAGACAGGTGTTACACTGCGTGGTTAAACACAACACCATACACAGTACAATGTTAGGTGTTCACTCCATGTCATAACGAACTCTACGGAATAACCCAGCACATATGATGTACTAGGTGTAATGTTCTGGTTTGGATGATTACAGAAACAGAACTGTAGTCTCTATCATAGTGCCACAGACTGTCCGCATGCCATGTTGGTAAGGGTATGGCTAGGCTCTTGTCACACTGTCTTTAGAGGAAATTAAGTGATGTATGAACTGTCAGAAAACAACTTTATTTTATCGTCCGCCTGACAACGTTTATTGTCCCGAATAAACGTTAAAACACAACAGTTAACGTCTAAGCGGATCAAGTACAGCTTCCAAAGACATTTCGACGGAGGTTGTTCCCGAAGGATAAAATACCTGTTCGAACATGCTTGCTTTCTTCAATATTCGTTTCTGTTGACTTTTCAATTTCAGACCCATACACTTTTCAAATAATTTTTTAATGGCGAACGAGCTGTTTGCCAACTCCAGTGTCATCTTTCGATGTCAATTTCATTGTTAACCTTAAGTTGGTATGATTTGGCACCCCATCGCTGGAGCGACTGGCTCAAGTATTCAAATCAGACAGCAGAGACAAGTTTTGAAATAACTTTAAAATTTGTGCTTGTAGTAAGCGTTCATAATAAACAGTTTAGGTCATCTAACAGAGTCGGTAAGGTGACGTTAGAATATTTTTACCGGAGTTGGTAAGATGACACAAGAATACCGTTACCGGAGTTGGTAAGATGACACGAGAATACCGTTACCGGAGTTGGTAAGATGACACGAGAATACCGTTACCGGAGTTGGTAGGATGACACGAGAATACCGTTACCGGAGTTGGTAAGATGACACGAGAATAACGTTACCGGAGTTGGTACTGTAATATGACACGAGAATACCGTATTACGGGAGTTGGTAGGATGACACGAGAATACCGTTACCGGAGTTGGTAGTGTGACACGAGAATATTGTTACCGGAGTTGGTAAGATGACACGAGAATATTGTTACCGGAGTTGGTAAGATGACACGAGAATATTGTTACCGGAGTTGGTAAGATGACACGAGAATAACGTTACCGGAGTTGGTAAGATGACACGAGAATACCGTTACCGGAGTTGGTAAGATGACACAAGAATATTGTTACCGGAGTTGGTAAGATGACACAAGAATACCGTTACTGCAGAGGATGCGTGTCATACCCTACGGACTTCATATGAACCATTGTATCATCAAAATTATCAATGTGTTATCCGTAATTCCACGTCTGAAATCTTGAAGTTTTGTTTCAAAGCTATTTCACAATCAATCAGCAGTAAAGTACTTTTGAACTCTGGGTGTAATCATTTGGTCAAATTAAAACTTTTTTTTCTATTATTTCTTTAACAAAAGAATCGATATTTAAACTTAAAATATGATTTTAATTATTCTCATCATCTAAACTTGGTTATGAAACGTGTTATTTTGAAATAAAAACATGATATGCCCACTGCAAAATGACAAGTAATGATTAAAACCGAACATTGTCTGACACACCTTGATGCATGAGATAATGGAATAGCTGCTCGGGTACTTTATTTGTACTTTGTCTGTCGTATTAGCATTTTGTGATGCATGCAATTGAAATTTTATAAAAAAAACGGTGATTATTACACAAATAAAACGTAAATATTCGGTAGGAAAAATTCACAAATGTCACATAAATCAAGTCTGGTTGATCATAAATGCTCAAGACAAAATATTTTTATGCACTTTTCAAAATTGAAAACAAAAAAATTAATAATGATTAGAAAATGAAAACATATGTACCAAGACTCTAGGTCTCTTAGGATAATGTTGATGTCCCGCTAATTTCGAGGTTTGTATATCCATGTCCCGCTGGTTTCTAGGTTTATATATTGATGTCCCGCTGGTTTCTAGGTTTTTATGTTGATCTCCTGCTGGTTTCTAGGTTATAAGTTGATGTCCCGCTGGTTTCTAGGTTGATATGCAGATGTCCCGCTGGTTTCTAGGTTTATATGTTGATGTCCCGCTCGTTTCTAGGTTGATATATTGATGTCCCGCTGGTTTCTAGGTTTTTATGTTGATCTCCTGCTGGTTTCTAGGTTATATGTTGATGTCCCGCTGGTTTCTAGGTTGATATGCTGATGTCCCGCTGGTTTCTAGGGTGATATGTTGATGTCCCGCTCGTTTCTAGGTTTATATATTGATGTCCTGCTCGTTTCTAGGTTGATATTATTATGTTCCGCTGTATCCGAGTTTGATATTATTATGTTCCGCTGGTGTTAATTTGATATTATTATGTTCCGCTGGTTTCTAGGTTGATATTATTATGTTCCGCTGGTTTCTAGTTTGATATTATTATGTTCCGCTGGTTTCTAGGTTAATATTATTACATTGTATGTTCCGCTGGTTTCTAGGTTTATATATTGATGTCCTGCTCGTTTCTAGGTTGATATTATTATGCTCCGCTGTATTCTAGTTTGATATTATTATGTTCCGCTGGTTTTAATTTGATATTATTATGGTCCGCTGGTTTCTAGGTTGATATTATTATGTTCCGCTGTATTCGAGTTTGATATTATTATGTTCCGCTGGTTTTAATTTGATATTATTATGTTCCGCTGGTTTCTAGGTTAATATTATTATGTTCCGCTGGTTTCTAGGTGTATATTTCGATGTCCCACTAGTTTCTAGGTTGTTATATTGTTGTACCGCTAGTTTCTATGCTGATATACGTATGTACCGCTGTTTCCTGGGTTTATATACTGATGCCCCCCCTCCCCCCGAGCATGTTTGTCGACGGAAGACGTACGAAGCTGCCCCAGGCTCCTCACTATCGACTTCCATCATCCATAGATATATCTGATGCCATTGGAATCAACCGCTCCAGAGAATTTCTATTGAGAACTTTGAAAACATTCTAATAGCTTTACCTATTCTGTAAGTGAAAATTCACCTTCTGAGAAAACTTTTTTTCAAAATATTAAACGTCATTGTAATCCGAGCATACTATTGTAGCATTACAGGAACTCCTGTAAGCTAAACTGCAATGAGGACTCGGGTCGTTTCCCTAAAGTTCCGTATTATATAAGATATCAAGGTATGTTTGTTACAATGCATTACGACGAATACAGTCTCTATCCTATATTATAACATGTACCATTTAAATCCGTACATAACCTTCTTGGAATGTATCGTATTGTGTTGACACAGGTAATACAAGTGTGTAACATCATCCAGCAGCTACACACAATGCTCGTGTAATACAAACTGCACGTGCGACACACGCAAGTCTTGTGTCTGTGTAACTCACACAAGCCTCTTCTTACATGTATTTCTTTACAAATGCCCCCCCCCCCCCACACAAACACACAAGCTTAATGAATAGTTATTCTTCTGTCCCAATTGGCAGTGTGACGCTAGTGTTTGACATGTTGATATCCAATTATGCAATGCCATCGAAGAAGATTAATTTATATATCCGTCTCGCCTATATTAATGCACGTGCCAGCCTCTGGTAAAGTGATATATCTTTGTCTTGTTGGCCGAAATCTGATTTAGTGTCCCTAGATAGGCATACAGCAGGCGCATAAAACTGAGCTCATATCAGGGAAATCTCAATCTCTCGTGTAGAATTGACGTTAAATAGTAT
This sequence comes from Mimachlamys varia, assembly GCA_947623455.1. Classification (NCBI taxonomy): domain Eukaryota; kingdom Metazoa; phylum Mollusca; class Bivalvia; order Pectinida; family Pectinidae; genus Mimachlamys; species Mimachlamys varia. The sequence continues at coordinate 9,214,844 of OX392535.1, forward strand.
CGAATTCCGAATTTGTGGGTCTATTACAACGGTAACTGCATCAAATCTACTTTTGATTGAAGACTTTCATAAATTATTTTTTAGGTTTTTATGACTTATTTGATATTCTAGTTGGGGTTTTGTAGAAAATGACCCATGTGGGATGTTCATCAGATCGCCAGGCTGATAGAGTACTGCAACATCGTTTTACTACTTAAGTTTTGACACGTGGTGAAATCGTGTTTTTGTCTTGGCTATATAGTCACCGTTACGTATGTCATGCGCTGTCGTCTCACTTTCCTGAAGCAGAGTTTCTGTATTCCCTCCTGACACTTACATCCGAGGTTGATTCCAATTATGATGTTACTCTGACACCAGTCTGGAGCACGTCGGAGGCACACTTTCCTTCGCTCCTGACACCGACCTTACCGTATTGAGCACCCGCCGTGATATACATACAACGTCACCGATATCTGTGTACCCGGGGACACAGTCGACACCGACGCTAGCCCTGCGGAACATTACATGGTTGAATTAGGTCAGAGTTCAGGACCGTAATTATCTTCTTGAGCTAGCAATCCGGGGGTCAGTTCCTGGAGCGACCATTACTGCACTAGTACTAGACAAAGCTGTCTAAGACACTCTGCACACATAAAGATAAAACGTTTATTGACAGGGTTTTATTTATCTGAAAGGGACTGGTGGATTTTTCATGTAAAGATTATTTTACACAACCAATAAATGTTTTATGTGGCGTTTCGATGACTAGTACGATGTGTACCCTGTCACTTTCACCAGCAAAGCGTATGCACACAACAGGTGTAAAATGGTGGATTGCATATCGAAATAATAGCATAATTGAATTGCCAAATGCTATTTATTGACATACAAATCCACCTCGTTTTGGTTTGGAGACGTCATTGTGGTTAGTTTTGTTCGGTATCCATCATTCAATGAAGACATGATATAGTTTACAACATGTAGAATGTATGCATACATGTAATTGGTAAAATACAATATCGATAAAACGATATCAGTAAAACGTCAAACCGCGAGGGAAACATAGGTCAAACGATAAACCACGAGGAAAGTATCAGTAAAACGTCAAACTGTGAGGGAAACAGATCAAACGATAAACCACGAGGGAAATACATGTATCGGTAAAACGTCAAACCGTGAGTGAAACATTGATCAAACGATAAACCACAAGGGAAGTATCAGTAAAACGTCAAACCGTGAGGGAAACATTGATCAAACGATAACCCACGAGGGAAGTATCAGTAAAACGTCAAACTGTGAGGGAAACAAAGGTCAAACGATAATCCACGAGGAAAGTATCAGTAAAACGTCAAACTGTGAGGGAAACAAAGGTCAAACGATAACCCACGAGGGAAGTATCAGTAAAACGTCAAACTGTGAGGGAAACATAGATCAAACGATAAACCACGAGGGAAATACATGTATCGGTAAAACGTCAAACCGTGAGGAAAACATTGATCAAACGATTAACCACAAGGGAAGTATCAGTAAAACGTCAAACCGTGAGGGAAACATTGATCAAACGATAACCCACGAGGGAAGTATCAGTAAAACGTCAAACTGTGAGGGAAACATAGATCAAACGATAAACCACAAGGGAAATACATGTATCGGTAAAACGTCAAACCGTGAGGGAAACATTGATCAAACGATTAACCACAAGGGAAGTATCAGTAAAACGTCAAACCGTGAGGGAAACATTGATCAAACGATAACCCACGAGGGAAGTATCAGTAAAACGTCAAACTGTAAGGGAAACATAGATCAAACGATAAACCACGAGAGAAGTATCAGTAAAACGTCAATCTGTGAGGGAAACAAAGGTCAAACGATAAACCACGAGGGAAGTATCAGTAAAACGTCAAACTCTGAGGGAAACATAGGTCAGACGATAAACCTCGAGGAAAGTATCAGTAAAACGTCAAACTGTGAGGGAAACAAAGGTCAAACGATAAACCACGAGGGAAGTATTGGTTAAACGTCAAACCGTGAGGGAAATATAGGTCAAACGATAAACCACGAGGGAAGTATCAGTAAAACGTCAAAACGTGAGGGAAACATAGATCAAACGATAAACCACGAGGAAAGTATCAGTAAAACGACAAAACATGAGGGAAACATAGATCAAACGTCAAACCGTGAGGGAAACATAGATCAAACGATAAACCACGAGGGAAGTATCGGTAAAACGTCAAATCGTTAGGGAAACATATCTCAAACGATAATCCACGAGGGAAGTATCGGTAAAACGTCAAAATGTGAGGGAAACATATTTCAAACGATAAACCACGAGGAAAGTATCAGTAAAACATCAAGCCGTGAAGGAAATATCGATAATACGGAAGTCCACTGTATAGGTAAAACGTTTAATCGCGTGCAAAATAACCCTTCATGTATAGGTACACTGTACTATAATACACGGTTCGAGAACAGATTAAAAGTTGACATGCCAAACAGTACAATGACTCCACCTTGTGTAAACCACGACGTTCTGTGTGCTAGGTATTTTGGAGAGTACCAGTAACAGTGTTACTTAAAGGGGCATCCCGGGGAAGTCTACAATGAAGTTCTTGAATGTACATGCTGTTTGCACTACCAGATACATTTTCCTGTTATTTCAATATTCAAAGGCCACTCAAAATGTGTTTATTAGCCACTTGCAAAATTGCATTCCTCGGGAAAGCCCGATAAAAATAGCGCTGATCACGCGTCAAGTGAAAGCGTTCTCGGTCAATTTGACGAAGGGGCCCAAGAGGGGACGCGTAATGTATATACATGTACGTCCGATGATGAACCAGACACAAAGTCCGTGTATAAATTTATTGAATCACATTCACATTAATAATCAGACGTTAATTACACACGATATTCATATGAAGAAATTTATGTCGACATCTCTGCATCATTTATCGACATCAGTACCTGACTGAAACCATAGGGCAAACCTTAATTTCTGTAAAAGTTATCTTCACGAATCCTCATTTAGAACCATTTCACAAAAGGTGTGCTTGCATTGAAAAGTAAAAAAATAAAATGAAATGATTCCGATTTTTTTTTATACAACTCGATGTCTTGAAGATTTTTTTTCAGACTATATATTCATCTAAAATCTATCCACCTTTCAGCGTCAACACATTTTAACACTTACAATTATTTATGTATCAGGGAAGTCCCTGCACTCTCATATGACGCACCACGCACTAAACATGTAGAATACATGTATAATATATATCTCAAATTTGGAACTTGTCGAGAAGATAATTGTCCAATACTTAATCCATTTATAAATGTTATGATTCATTTTACTTTTTTATGTAAATTTAAAGGTATTCGTTAACATTTTCAACACAACTGCAGACATGGGACATACATGTATATGTTGTTTTTTTTATGAATTAATGACTTCACTTATATAATGCATATATTTTGGTTCATATCAAATTTAATACTGGGGTCCAAACCCGATAATATTTGTTCAATCCGTATTTTATAGATTAGGTATGACAAGATTTTTTTATCCGCACATGATGACATAAATTTATTCATTGTTTCCAAATTGAATCTGTATACATTAAACTCAATCGCCCGGGATCATGCGGGATACCGGCGTTTTACAACGTAACCCCCCCCCCCCCATATGGTTTTTCTTGTATGTGAAAAGGTCTTTCTCTTCAGCAATATAATTCAATAATGCCGTTTTACTGGAATATTATAAATGGAATATTACAATGCACGCTTTCAAGTTTTACACATGCATTTCATGTAACAGAGGAATGAAAGAGTCATCCCTTGGGAGGCCCCAAAACCAAATCAAAACTGTGTCACCGGCTATCCAGAAGAAAACTGTAACAATGCAAACAATTGGGCTGTTAGTCTCTCCCTTGAATACTTCCCATCCCTCATTATGCTTCCGTAATATAATCCTTACGTTAAAATTTGACCATTCGGCCACTTTTCGCTTGGTAGTTACATGTAGGTTACGCGGATCGCCATTTTTTGTTTACCGAAGTAGCTTGTTATGCGCATGCGTTATCATATGTGATGCAAAAAAATTTACATGTCCAAATCGTTGATCAACGAATAGTGATTCCCTTTTTTAATTATTAATTAAAATTTTTGAGAACATATTTCAGCGTAAATCGCCCATTAATTTTCCACAAGAGTATACATTTAATTCATATATACAATAATTCTAAATAAGCATAAAAAAATATAGTTTTACAGTGATGCCTCTTTAAATAGGCAGGTCTAATATACTCTTGTGGATTAGGATAAGACATGCGCTCTCCAGTGTTACATGTAAATGACGTAATGTTCACACTTTACTCTAGATTAACACTAGCACGTCGTGTCCGTGAGGCTCACAGATCATGATTTATACAGAGTGGGCCATTAGTTCTGCCTCCTTATACACGTACTCACCGTTATCAACAATAATGGTTTCGAAAATAGATGCAAAATCATCCTTATATAATTAAATTACTGGTTGTTTTTTTTTTTACAGAAATCATTATCAAAAAAGTTTTCCTTTTTACAAGTTGACAGCGGGACGCCACTGCACATAAATGATAATTGGTCGCCGTTAGCGCTTTTAGCATTGTGGGATACAAATAACAAGAGAAAGAACAGATATACAGGTACAAACTATCTGTTTGGGAAGAAACACTTCTAGAAATACAGTACACAGGGTTATTCCAGAGTTATTCCATGGAATACCATACACATTAACGAAAAGTAAAGGTGCGTTCTACCATACGAGTAAATATATGTGGTAGGCTAATAATAAATTAATTTGATCCCACTTTTGATGTGAAACAATGCAAATATCGCTACCTTACCGTTTGACTCACGGTTTTAACGTATATGAATTGTATTATATAGTAAGACGAACTTTAAGCTCAACATGTTATCAAGTTTAAATAAAGTCTATTATTATAATTATTATTGTACACAGGTCACAAGAAACATTGTATGAACACTGGAAATAAGTAGCATACATTGTATAAACATCGGGAATTAGTAGCATACATTGTATAAATAACAGGAATTAGTAGCGTACATTGTATAAACACCGGGAATTAGTAGCGTACATTGTATAAAAACCGGGAATTAGTAGCGTACATTGTATAAACACCGGGAATTAGTAGCGTACATTGTATAAACACCGGGAATTAGTAGCGTACATTGTATAAAAACCGGGAATTAGTAGGGTACATTGTATAAACATCGGGAAATATTAGCGTACATTGTATAATCAAAGTACTGAAAGTACTGAAACGCTAAAACTTCTAACAAAATTATGTATTTTTTAACAGCTATTGAAGTGATTTTGTTGTGTGGGTTACTAAGTTTCGATATCAGAAGGTTTCAGAATAGGGATTAGGTTAGTAAGTATTTAGAGTAAACATAATTTACACGCAAATTGTTAAGATTGACGAGTTGTTTTCAATGTACATGTACAATTTAGTGCAGTGCTTTTACAATTTGAATAAAGTATCATTTTTTTTTTAATTTTGAAATGAATATTGATCAATTTACAGGGAAGCGAATGTGTTTCTTTTAATATATGCATTGAAATAAACGGTATTAGTTTGTTAGACACAAAATGAAGCTTTATTTCATAAACCTTCCCAGCAAAACTTAAAACAATTTTAGCAAAAAATCACACCTGAGATTCAGTTGGAAATCAGTTCAAATATATTTTAGATAAATCTCCACCAAACCTTTTAGCTAACCAGCTTAATGCAATGTGGAGGAGGAGAAGTAATTTTTCTTGGTATTTTTAAGTATGTAACATAACGTGGCTACTTACCATTTTTAATAGCATGGGATAGCCTTACCTTATTATCTTTTAATGTACAGTGTTTTAGAATAAGTTTTACTTTTACTTAGAATAATACAGTGTCTAAATAAGCCATAAATGGCTGGACTATCTTACTTTTATAAGAAATTGTATTGTATATTTTATATGAATGTGTTGTAAGATGTTTGACACTTTAATAAATAAATTGATTGATTGATTGATTGATTGCAAAATGAGGATTAATTACGGGAGCAATGGCAGCTCAAAGTTGAAACGACATATACTGGTTTGTTTTGATAATAAAATGTTTGTTTGTAAGGTAATAACAGTTTGCATTATGAAGTAGACATATCATACCAACCTCCTAAAAGTACGATTAATGAAAACGGATGTAATGTAGCAATTTAAACATTTCGTTTCATTTCATTCTATATCATACATATGTACATGTATATCTCATAAAATATTTAAGATATGATGTCGTTTGTAGAAAACCAAATGCGACATTAACTTTAGAACATATATATAAACTATTAAGTCTTATAAACATTTAAGACATCGGATAAAGAATGTTCCGTGCATCAGAGACACTAACGTATGCACATACATAGTAAGTCAAACATATCTGTATGAACATTAAACGATAGGTCCCAGAAGGATCTTGGTACCCACCATAGACTATCTTCATTTGTTTTTTTTTTTTAAAAGTTGGATTTTTCCTTTCTTTTTTTTCTTCTTAAGAAAAGGCATTATCAACTGAAAGATGGTATTCTGTGAGCTAAATGTCCAAGATGGCCTTCGGTCAGAAATCAAATCAAAACCTGGCCCCGGTTTCATCAACGTTCCTTAGCTTAAGGAAATTCCTTAACTTAAAATTCTCCACAGGAAAGCATTACAGAATTTAAGGAAAGTTCCTTAGCTAAGGATTTTCCCCTTAAATTCTGTAATGCTTTCCTATGGAGATTTTTATCGCTAAAACTACGAGTAGTTTTGGCGTCTATTGCTGCCACTATTCTGTGACCTTTTGACCCATGTCATTTTTTCCCCTCCCGCTCCGGAAAAGCTTGAATAACTACCAATCGCATGATATATGAACTATTTGAAAGCCTGAACATTAAAGGAAATGATGTTCCCATGGTTTTGTTGATAATTATGATGACTTTAATAATCTATATGCAATTTGTAACAAAGAAATCAATTTTTCACTCCCACAGCTCATTTAAATATTACGTCTCTGCTCTTAGTTTGACCCATCTGACCTCTCGGTGTATAGCTACACACATCATGTATATGTATAACCTCGAGCTCTCGCGATCGGTGCTATATATACACTCGTATGTACGGATCGTGGTACGTATGTCCCAGACACACCGCTAACAGGTGCGTGTGTACTGTCATGCAATTTGTATTAAACTTTGATTATATAATCGCTTCATAGACACACCGCTAACAGGTGCGTGTGTACTGTCATGCAATTTGTATTAAACTTTGATTATATAATCGCTTCATAGCCAACAGTCCTGGTTTTGATTTGATTTCTGACCGACGGCCATCTTGGACATTTAGCTCACAGAATACCATCTTTCAGTTGATAATGCCTTTTCTTAAGAAGAAAAAAGAAAGGAAAAAATCCAACTTTTTTTTTAAAACAAATGAAGATAGTCTATGGTGGGTACCAAGATCCTTCTGGGACCTATCGTTTAATGTTCATACAGATATGTTTGACTTACTATGTATGTGCATACGTTAGTGTCTCTGATGCACTGGTATTCTTTACCCGATGTCTTAAATGTTTATAAGACTTAAAGTTTATATATATGTTCTAAAGTTAATGTCGCATTTGGTTTTCTACAAACGACATCATATCTTAAATCTTTTATGAGATATACATGTACATATGTATGATATAGAATGAAATGAAACGAAATGTTTAAACTGCTGCATTACATCCGTTTTCATTAATCGTACTTTTAGGAGGTTGGTATATGATATGTCTACTTTATAATGCAAACTGTTATTACCTTACAAACAAACATTTTATTATAAAAAAACCCCAGTATATGTCGTTTCAACTTTGATCTGCCATTGCTCCCGTAATTAATCCTAATCTTGCATTTCCAACTGGATCTCAGGTGTGATTTTTTGCTTAAATTGTTTTAAGTGTTGCAGGGAAGGTTTATGAAATAAAGCTTCTTTTTGTGTCTAACAAACTAATACCGTTTATTTCAATGCATATATTAAAAGAAACACATTCGCTTCTCTGTAAATTGATCAATATTCATTTCAAAATTAAAAAAAAAATGATATTTTTGTCAAATTGTAAAAGCACTGCACTAAATTGTACATGTACATTGAAAACAACTCGTCAATCTAAACAATTTGCGTGTAAATTATGTTTACTCTAAATACTTACTAACCTAATCCCTATTCTGAAACCTTCTGATATCGAAACTTAGTAACCCACACAACAAAATCACTTCAATAGCTGTTACAAAATACATACTTTTGTTAGAAGTTTTAGCGTTTCAGTACTTTCAGTACTTTGATTAAGTTAAGGAATATCCTTAAGTTAAGGAATATTGATGAAACCAGGGCCAGGACTGTTGGCTATGAAGCGATTATATAATCAAAGTTTAATACAAATTCCATGACAGTACACACGCACCTGTTAGCGATGTGTCTGGGACATACCACGATCCGTACATAGAGTGTATATATAGCACCGATCGCGAGAGCCCGAGGTTATATATGGTGTGTGTAGCTATACACCGAGAGGTTATGTATACACAAATGGGTCAAACTAAGAACCTCTACGTAATATTTAAATGAGCTGTGGGAGTGAAAAATTGATTTCTTTGTTACAAATTGCATATAGATTCTTAAAGTCATCATAATTATCAACAATACCATGGGAACATCATTTCCTTTAATGTTCAGGCTTTCAAATAGTTCATATATCATGCAATTGGTAGTTATTCAAGCTTTTCCGGAGCGGGAGGGGAAAAAATGACACCGGCAATTAGTAGCGTACATTTTATAACATGGGGAATTAGTAGCGTACATTGTATAAACACCGGGAAATATTAGCGTACATTGTATAAACACCGGGAATTACTAGCGTACATTGTATAAACACCGGGAATTTGTAGCGTACATTGTATAAACACCGGGAATTAGTAGCGTACATTGTATTAACACCGGGAAAGAGTAGCGTAAATTTTATCAACACTGGGAAATAGTAGCGTACATTGTATAAACACCGGGAATTAGTAGCGTACATTGTATTAACACCGGGAAAGAGTAGCGTAAATTGTATCAACATCGGCAATTAGTAGCGTACATTGTATAAACACTGGGAATTAGTAGCGTACATTGTATAAACACCGGGAATTAGTAGGGTACATTGTATAAACATCTGGAATTAGTAGCGTACATTGTATAAACATCGGGAATAAGTACAGGTAGCGTACATTGTACATGTATAAACACTGGGATTAAGTTGCGTATACATGCTTTACATTGTAACTTCACACTAGACCACAAGGCGGATTGGGCTGTTCAACGCGATTCCACTGTTTGTTGCTTATATCTGGTAAAATGTCTTTAAAAAAGTATATATTGGTGTTGTAAGTAAAAATACCTCAGTGTATACGTCTCAAAAGCGTGTTTTATCTGCATCTGAAACTGAAGCTGTACGGCTTAGAATGCACTTAACATTTCGTATATCTTTACTGCATTGAAGATTAAGGTTTTTATCTGAAAGATAATTTCCTATATTTCACTGATTAAAAAGTGTACACTATACGGAAGCCTATTCACAGAAGACATGCACAATCTGTAATGACGATCGACTGAAATAGGAAACTATCACGAGGTAATTCACAGGGCCTGTTTAAAATAGCATTAATCTAGAAGACCTTACAGGTGGCGTATCCATTTGGACAAAAAGGCATTCTATGGTTTACAATTTCTAAATGGATTCTCCTCATACATGTTAGCGGCGGATAGCGTACACAGGCTCGTCATCATCAAAGACATCACCGCCATTATCCCACTGATCAGTACATACATTAAGAGGCCGATATAATCCCATCGCTTTTCTTAACAGCGCTATCTTAACATCATCATTATCGATTCACTTCAAACATCTAACTAATCTCTATCCCTAGTGTTTACCTAATACGTTAATCCCCCATCAGTTATGTTAGAGGTTTTAACGATAATTGTCATATAGAAGACTGAAGATATATCACTGTGGCTGGGCTAATTAACGATTCACCTAATTAAGTATGCGAGGGGAAAAGGGGAAGAGAAATAATGAAAGAAGAACAACGAAGAGTGATCGGGAGAAGTCATCCTAGATACAACATGTTTAGCCTTACAAGTAGATCCCAGATCTTAAAATTTCACCTGCTGCCCCCACCACAGGATCGTAAGAGGCGACTAAATTTGGGTATATCATTTCCACTCTTCCGAAACAAGTTTCTCCTTCCTGATGTCTCCTTTGACACTACCGTACTTTGGTCTTTAGTTGAGCGTTCACCCCTGTGAGGAAGGCTATGTGTTCTGCCCCAATGACAAGATAACAATGGATGTCACTATAATTCCTGCTTGATGCCTTATGGGAGTGTAAAAACTGGAATTATATGACCGGGTGGAGCGTTCTGCCTGGGGGGGGGGGGGGGGGGGGTCCTTCGTCAGTATTCTTCAGTGTCGTAGCACCTTAAATCGGCAAAATATCCGGACTATAGCAACAAGTCTTACACAAACATATCGATGTCTCCGAAATACACTCGCATCTACATAACATTACATAACATTTCACTGAGAAGACGTCTTTAAAAGACTTTAGCTTTTATTAGGACGTAAACACAACACTATCAAACCAAACTGAACCAAACGTTCACTGTAGCTCTCTTTATGACAGTGTGAAGCAACACAAAAACAAAACATGACAGTGTGACCCCGGAGTATCGAGGACGGGGGGATCATAGAGCAACAGGTAGAATAACAATGAGTAGAATAGCGAGGAGTAGAATAGAGAGTAGAATAGCGAGGAGTCGAATAGAGAGAAGTAGAATAGCGAAGAGTCGAATAGCGAGTAGTAGAATAGAGAGTAGAATAGAGAGTAGAATAGAGAGTAGAATAGCGAGGAGTAGAATAGAGAGTAGAATAGCGAGGAGTCGAATAGAGAGTAGAATAGAGAGGAGTGGAATTGCGAGGAGTAGAATAGGGAAGAGTAGAATAGAGAAGAGTAGAATAGAGAGGAGTAGAATAGAGAGGAGTAGAATAGCGAGGAGTAGAATAGAGAGTAGAATAGCGAGGAGTCGAATAGAGAGTAGAATAGAGAGGAGTGGAATTGCGAGGAGTAGAATAGGGAAGAGTAGAATAGAGAAGAGTAGAATAGAGAGGAGTAGAATAGCGAGGAGTAGAATAGAGAGTAGAATAGCGAGGAGTCGAATAGCGAGGAGTAGAATAGAGAGTAGAATAGCGAGGAGTCGAATAGAGAGTAGAATAGAGAGGAGTGGAATTGCGAGGAGTAGAATAGCGAGGAGTAGAATAGAGAGTAGAATAGCGAGGAGTCGAATAGCGAGGAGTCGAATAGAGAGTAGAATAGAGAGGAGTAGAATAGAGAGGAGTAGAATAGCGAGGAGTAGAATAGAGAGTAGAATAGCGAGGAGTCGAATAGCGAGGAGTAGAATAGAGAGTAGAATAGCGAGGAGTCGAATAGAGAGTAGAATAGAGAGGAGTGGAATTGCGAGGAGTAGAATAGGGAAGAGTAGAATAGCGAGGAGTAGAATAGAGAGGAGTAGAATAGAGAGGAGTAGAATAGAGAGAAGTAGAATAGAGAGGAGTAGAATAGAGAGGAGTAGAATAGAGAGGAGTAGAATAGAGAGGAGTGGAATAGCGAGGGGTAGAATAGAGAGGAGTAGAATAGAGAGGAGTAGAAAAGAGAGGAGTAGAATAGAGAGCAGTTAGAGATAAGATGGAGCGGTGTACTTGTTACAAGGCGAATTGATTGTCAGTTAGGACAGCCACAAGCGTACATTTGGTAAATATTAATAGTGTCGTATTGTTATTAGTTCTTGATTATTTACACATAAAATTTTGATAAAATTAGGTATTCAAAACGCTGCAGCTTCAAATAATTACTATGGCAACATTTCTTCTTACGAAATGTCAAGGGCTGATTTAGGCCCAGACATCGGGGTAACACAATAACATGGGACTAATAAGCTACTATAAGTGAAAATTCGTTGAAGGTTAGGTTCAAACATAAAGCATCCATCCATTCCATCGCCTGTTGACAAAGGTATGTTTGATGCTTCAGATCGCGTAAGGATTCTTTCCAAATATTGTGGAAAGCTAAAGTGTTCTGACAATTTGCGACAACAGTGTTTTGCGAGCCAAGTACACTTACGCCATAGACCTCTAGGGGTTGCCTCCTGACAAAATTGTCGTCTTTCATTTAGTATCAAATGATGCAATAGATATATGAGTGGAAAATTTGTCTGCTCAGCGGCGGGTATATCAGTAGAGAAGTAAAACCCCTGATGCGTTGATATGGCTGTAAACCAGTACACCTGTGTCTACAGTGTCGACAGTCTCGCCTTATATTACTGCGTGGTACAAGTACACTATGTCCTCTAAGGTAAATATAATCAAATTTGTCCGTTAGTGACGTAATTGTCGTACTCGTGTAAACCATTATGTACAGACACACCTGTAAACGATTATTAGTGACTAAGGCGTCTGTTGCTTCCGTAATGTCCTGCTAGGTCATTTTGAATGTTGCTTTTTGTCGTTTTAAAATTCACAGCACATGTTAAAACAATCAGAGAATACCGAAGCGTCAATAAAACCATAATCCTAACTTCAGATCGATAAAACTATAGACAAAATATGAACAAAGGTGAGATTTACACAGGAATTCTTGAAAAGGTTCAAGTACAAGATACTAAGACCAAGTGTTCCGGAAGAGTAATCGTCTTCTGCTTTATCGTCGACACCCGCTATGTTAAAGAGTAACTGTAGTGCAAAACCATCTTTTGTGTATGGAAAGATTGGTAAATAGTAAGTGAGATAATTCTCACGAAAAAAATATTTTTGTAAAAATTACGAAGTTTTGACCATTTTTCTAAATTTCACACCTGAACGCAAATCAGAAAATCCCTGATTTTGCCATACGACCGGAAGTGACGTCACAACGGTGACCGCACTGATAGACTTGTGTACTCATTATATTAAAATTATATGAATCGTATCACGACTTGTTATTTGTATAGAGTCTTCTATTCAAGAATATGACACTTATTATATATCAAGGTTGTATGGAGTTCATTAATGACCCTACTGATAATTCCAAGGTGTTGTATGCCCCAGGGGGGGGGGGGGGCGTAATTAGTGATGAGGGGGGTCGGGAGGGAGTTCCACAGGTGTGCGGCACACGTGGTCATGATCACTCGACCATAAATCAATAACCGCCGGACTCGCTAACATGATTAACAGGTTATCATTTTGCGGAAAGACTTCAAAACATGCACTTGATATGATTAGGTATTAATTTTCTCATATTTTATTTCATATAACACCGCTAAAACGGCGTGTGTTTTCACTGATGGTCACGTTGATTGCATGCACATATCAGCAGGAACTAATCGTAACACCTTTTAAAATGCATGCTGAAAATTTTTTAATGCATGTCGGTCGGCTGTATAAATACAAAACTACCTAGAAACAACCTCAAACAAACAGATAAGGAAAAGGATATTTGTGTTGCTTTAGACCACGGACTTAGATGTAATCTATTTCTGTGTATAGACTCGGAACTTCGAAAACCATATATTTTAATGGACTTCAAAGAAGAACAGTTAGTAACGTCATATAAAACGACAAGACCAGCCTTTTTATACGTACAATACGATGTACGTATATTGGAAAATAAAAATATATAACTTTTATCAATGCTTTCGACCTGTATAAACTGTTTTGACGGGTATCACATTTCGACTTCTTTTATCCTTATATATGTTTGAGAAATTATAAGTGTGTATAAAAGTTAACAGCTTTCTATCCATTGATAATTTATTTATGTCTATGCAGTATAAAAAAAAAACATTTCAAATCGTGAATATTGTAAAATAAATAGAATATGAGCGAAATTCTGATGTTACCTGTCTTCAGGCACATACATCGAAATAGAAATCAAGACAATGTATTTCGAATTCTGTTTGAGAAAAAATAAGATTAGATCTTTGAAAACCCCTGTGTTTTACTGTCAAGAAATGAACATGGAACATCTTTTGAAAATCAGATGAGAAGATTACTTATTGGGTTTAATCACAGGCACTTGTGGCCAGGAGAATAGTCATCTAAATATATAGATAATTTGCAAAATATGATTAATTAAGATAAAATATAAAAACTGACTTTAACAATTTTCTTTTTATGTTTTTAATCATCTAAAACCATAATGAAAGAAATCGCCAAATTTCAGCTTGATACGTCAAGCGGATAAATTTCACAAAAAAGAGAGTGTCTGATAGTCGATTTTTTTGTTAAATTAAACCGCTTGACGTATCAAGCTGAAATTTGGCAATTATTTTCAATATGGTTTTAGATGATTAATAACAAAAAAAGAAAATTTGAAAATTCAGTTTTTATATTTTATTTTAATTATCATATTTCGCTATGGTATCTATATATTTAGATGGCTATTCTCCTGGCCACAAGTGCCTGTGGTTTTAATCCGCATTTTATTCATTTATGTTAAAAATTAAATATGAAAAAAACTGTGATACAGACATACCAGGGACGTACATGTATATGTGCATATACGTCCCTGAGACATATCAAGCAAGTTTTCAACAGAACTTTTCTCGTTGAATAGTAGAGTCAAACTCGAAATTAAAAAAAGTGCCATATACTGTGTGAGTTGACGGTGGGTTACGGAGATTTCAATAGATACACGTGCACTCGATAGTCTAGGTTCCAGTCGAGATCTACAATGTTAATTACTTGCTATTTGAGTAACAAGTTACGTGCGAAGTTATCGAACTGACCAGGTAGATTATCCCGCTAATCTGATTACGTAATATAATGGACACTAACATGAGATTTACAATATTCAAAGGTATTATTATAAGAGTCACTCTTGAATCATTGGATAAATGATATTTATAACTGACATTATAAATGACACAGAGTATTACAATATGATAGCGCATATATATATGGGTCCATTAAAATGAATTTGAACAATCAATAAACACTATATTTATGAAAGAATCAAAATAAAGTTATTTCAATGACGATTTCAGATTATTCTCCCGACCTACATATTATGATACGTCCCTTAATTTCATTGTATATTACATTTTGAATCATTAATCAACCAGACGTACATATTACTATTATATATAGAGAGACAATAGGATTTCTTGTGTTCCCGTTGTGACGTCACCAATACGTGTGCACAACTTTTAGCGGTTCGCGGTGCGCTTAATTAGCGTGTGGCAAAACAGTTAAAAAACCAAACTTCAACCTGTCGTAACTTTATAACCGGTCGGCCGATTTCGATGCGGTTTTCGACAATGTATTAATGCCAACACAACGAATCTGATCATTTCAGTTTCTATTTGCACGACAGTTACTCTTTAATCTTAGTCACATCCAAGTAAATATTACATCCCCAAAAAGAGCACCTAATCATCATTCTCAATCATATCAAGTAGGCCTAATAATAAATATAGGCATCCAATGACAGCGAAAGACCAGCGCGTGCGGTGACGTCAAAACTAATTGAATATGCAAAAGTGGCAGGCAAGCCGACGAAAACTTTGAGTAACGGAACTTTTGCAAGTTTTTTGGAGGAAATCAAGATTTTTTTCTGCTGAAGGAGGATACATTTGACGTGCATTTAGGAAGTTTGACGAAATACATGTACATGACTTCTACGGACTATCTTCTTTCTTTGTCTTTATTTCGTACTCTAACCCCCCCCCCCCCAGTGTAATCATTAGTCCATCTTAGAGGTGAAAAGCCCGTTCAATTGTTCACCAACAATTGGAAATTGACATATCTTCAGCAGCACTTTACTGTTTCCTTCTCTACGTAATCCACACGCTTTCGACGATACTTTCCGTAAACGAGGACCCGGTACACCATTCATGAATCCGAACAGTGTTGCTGATCCGCATCCGAGTATTATTGTTGATCAGCATCCGTTAATGAATAATTCAATAGTTAATGCCATGTTCAATCATTCCTCAAATACAGATGCCGAAATTTTCAATGAAAACGTTTTCCTTCCGGATATATTCACTGCAAAGTACACGTCGTAAAGCCGTTCGTGCAAAATGAATTATGTGGCGGCAGGTGCCCTGTGTTGTCGATGGGGCCTCATTACTGTGTCAACTTTGGATCGTCTAATAAGGACTCCACATCTTAGCCCCTCTGTTTTTATTCTAATTAAGTGGTGGATTTTTCTACTTCTCAGTTTTTAGTTCCCGATTAGAACAATGTGGGTACCTTGGATACATTTTTCGATGGCTTCCACTTCCCAATGATTTCTAATTACTGATAAAGTACATCATTTGACTTACGGGAGCCATATCGATTCATAGACAGGATTCCGTTTCTCATTGGTTGCTAATTATTGATAATGTACCGAAGCCGTACATTGTATCTGAATAGTTACGATTACCAAGGCAAGTTCGGCGACTTCAATGACCGTTACTAACACCTTTCGTGACGTTATTTCAAACTTACCGATTCAGTGTTGACGAACAATGCAGCTTTTTATGAAATAATCATTCATTTTAATTATGATGATTAATGATTTATGATGATTGTACGCAAACTCTTAAGAGAGAAGTGTTAGTTGTCCGGGTCACCAGTGTGTCAGTGTCACCCGGCGGAAAAAGGGTTCAAAGGATTGTTTTATACTGATAGGCGCCAAAATGACTTGGATGAAAGCTACTATAACTTTCGAAAACTGTCAGAAGTTTCCGTTCAAAACCCCCAAAAAACCCAACAAAAGCGGTTTCGAATTCTCGTTTACGGAAAGAGTAAAAATGATAAATACGCATTGGAACTTGATAGACTTAATTCCTAATTGTTGTATTAGATCCAAAGAATATGTTTTACAATATTATACATGTAGCTGTCGGTAGCATTTATTCATGCAGACGTTCGCGCATTAGCACTCACAGTGACAATTCAACTGCTCCTCAGCATGTTTTTAATGCAAATGTTAATGTGGTGTTACCGACAAAACCAAGATATACAATCACCAAAATACCTTCTCCCATCACTTACAAACACAACGGTTACTTTGAATGCTGTGACGTCATAACAGAGCCGTATAACAACTACTGTGCAGAAATAGTAATCCAAGAGGTAAAGTGTCACAGCGTTGCGAGGAGAACGATGGAGCGTATGTACTAGAACAATACTTTATTTAGGAAGTAAAATATCTCCAGCCTACTGTTACGGCAGTACGTCGTTGTCTTATAGAGCTCCTAACAGGCTAGATCATGATTTCCGAAGGATTGGTGTTTGCACTTCTGATTTCTTTTGAAAGCACCGTCAATTCCATCGCTCTCACTCAGAACCGGGGTGGCTGAATGGTCCAGGTTAACTTTACACAATCACCAGGTACTGGCCGTAGGTCAGTACTTCATCTCCGGGTAGTCCGGCTTTCCCCACCACCAAAACCATAGGTGATGGCGGCAAGTACAAACCAAACATTCGTGCTTGCATGTATGTTATACAGCGTAGTGTAGTATATCGACATTATTACGACGTTCACACGTAAGACCATGTATTGTTTTATATTAAATGGATTACTACTCTTGTTACATTACTTTTCATCATTCTAACTTTAAAATGTTCAATCTATTTAATTAATTTAACTGAAGTTCATATTGGTTAAAAACGTGTCTAAATCAGTTAAAGACAAAGTAAACACAGTAAATAAATAAATAAAATAAAAAAATTCAGATAACAATGATATTTCGGGATTGATAATGAAAAAAATGTGCCCCTCAAAGAAACTTTTTTTTGTTTGTTTGATTCGACAACACTACAATCTAAATGTGAATTAATTAACTTTATCCCTATTTGACTAAACGGTCAGTCTCGTGTTGCGGTGGGGAAGATTTGATTTCGCAGGCTAACACACTATAACAAGGTCGACCTAAAATCGGTTAATCCTCAATATACATGCCCGTAGAAATGGAGAGTCTAGCGCCGGAGAAGTATTGCGCGTTGATAAAGAAAGACATTGTCAAAGTCCCGATTGTCCACATTTTTAAACATTTATAGATTTCTGTATTATACTCTATAGCAGCGTCTTAACTATGGCGTGAGGTGCGAGCTCCCTCACGAAGCAGCTACTTGAGCGCTTACGACATGCGATATCACCACGTTAACGTAACGCTGGGAGTTATTTTAGTATTAGCTGTAATACCGATCGGCCTGTTACTCGTGCTGTAACATGTCTATCAATTGTCCCAGTTCTGTGGCATTCCGATCTATTTGGAATCATTGAATTATTCGCCTACAAGAAAATGCTGATATATACGGTGGTACGACTTTTGAGCTGTAGATGAGCTATCAGAAAGCGCCATACCTACCGATTAATCGTATTGGTAGGGAACACTGTTCAAAATAGATGTCACTCACTTCATGACGTAAAGTCGCGGGAAGTGTCACACCTAACAACATGAAGAACACCATGACAACGATGAATTCTACTTGATTGATTATGGTCTCGTGTTTAGATAGTTTTGTTCTAAATATTGCAGCACGTATATCTAATTACCTTTGATCTATGTCTATTTGTTTGATAGTAAATTGATTCCGTACATTATTGTTACTTACATAGGCGAGGAAAACAAAATGTTTCACAAATTGCCTGTTATGAAAGACAAAACGTATTCTTAGATGCTAACACAAATTGCCTGTTATGAAAGACAAATAAATAAGAGAATACCGACGCGTTAACAAAATCATGATCCAAACTCAAAATCGATTAAACCAGGGGCAAAATATGAACAAAGGAAAGATTTACATGGAAACTCTTGTAAAATGGTCGCCATTTTTGTCTCATTGAGAAATGTTTTGTATGTTTGTGTGAAATGAAGATTGACGTTTTTGGTATGCTTATTAATGCGCTTACTGGTTTTGGTTGACAATGATGACTGGGTTATTATTTTGGGGACTTGATGTTAACTAGGATGTGATAAAGATGTACATGGCGGGTGTTGTCGATGGAGCAGAAGACGCTTACTCTTCCGTAACACCTGTTCTTATTCTCTTGTGCTTTTACGAGGGTCTCCATGTTAATCTTTTGAGTTCGTATTATGTTTTGTTGACACTTCGGTATTCTCTTAGTATCTTTCTAAACAGCTTTCTCCTTCCAAATGTCTCCCATGACAACCTCGCATTTGGCCTTTAATTGAGGGTTCCGTCCTCTAGTCTGAAAGCCTTCGCCATTATTCGTCGGTGTGGTAGCATTTTAAATCGACGAAAGATCCGGACTATCGCAAGGAGGCTAACATGAACATACCCAATCCTTCTGCCCTGCAGGTAGGGCGTAGGAATTGTAACTGCTGCCCCCATTGCGTGATCGTAAAAGGCGACTAAAATTGCGATTTTTATTTCCATTCTGTTTAAACAACTTTCATTTTCCTAATGTCTCCCTTGACACTATCTCACTTTTGGCCCTTAGTTGAGCGTTCTCCCCGTGAGTGATGCTATGCTTAGCGTAGGCCCTGCAAGCGCAAAAATTGTACCTGCTGCCCCCATTGCATGATCGTAAGAGGCGACTAATTGGAATCTTATCTTTTCCATTCTTTCTCAACAACTTTCTCCTTCCTAATGTCTCCCTTGACACTACCTCATTTATGGCCTTTAGTTGAGCGTTCGCCCCTGTGGGAAAGGCTATTGGTTCTGTCCCCAGGCCGAGACATACCAGAGTCTCTAATAATTTGTAGTTATTACTCCCTGCTTGACGCTCCGTATTATGGGAGTGGGACAACTGGTTCATCCGTTGTCAGTGTAATGTGACCTATGGGGGTATTCTGCTGAGGGCATTTGGCAGTACATTTAAGTTTGATAGCACTTTAAATCTGTAAAGTTTCCGGACTATCGCAAGAAGGCATGTACACGAAAATATTGCAGCCTATCAAATACACACGCTGTCAACATACATACTCACCCACATCGCAAACGCTACATTAAACAAAAGTATTTCTTCGAGAAAAGATATTGCAAACACAGCATACACCTACAAAATATATGTATCTTATAATCGAATTGTGAAGTAAAAGAAGAGAATGCGTTCCACATCTTTTCTCCCTGTTGCTCTGATTCGTAAGATAATATTTCTCTAGACTAGCCTCGTTTTGAATATTAATGTCTTTCTCGGCGTAGTCTGCCACTGTCCACAAGAAGCACAGTCGCTTTCGCTCGAAATGAAACATACATAAAAAAAAATCTGTTTGTTACTATACATACATGTATATACGTGTATACATGTATGTTGTTCCATGTGCATTTCAAGTGCATTTTAGATTAATGCAAAATATAAGTGAGGTCAATTATTCGACAAATTTGTGACACTGTTCAGTCTTTGATATTGTAGGGTTTGACAACGTCGGAATGTTGCCCGTGAACAACAGTTTACTGCTGTACCTGCCCTGTTTAATGAGGTTTAATAGAATCCACTAAATCCTCTAATCATTATCCTAGGGATTGTCAAGTGTTGTACAAAATTTCCCTTTGTCTTTATGAAACAAAAATGGTATTTAAAGTTTTTCTCTGATAATCCGTTTTATGTTCTGAGATTGCGTCCTTCAATTCCAGCAAATGGCAAGAAAAGTACCATTAATTGTCGCTATACCAGACAATGTGTTTCGGTTCCGACGAAAAAAAAATAGTATTAGAGCATGAATTTCGTTTCTCGCCCCTTTATGTATTGGATGCGTAGGTTTATATGGGTAAAACTGTGATTTGTGGTGAAGTACCGACTACACGGCAATAAACCGTGATTTTATACACAGGGGTCGCGTTCTGAGCTGGCCGTACTTGATAACACAGAAAGCACGTGGCTGCACATGGGTTTATGAAGCTGATATTATGCAAATTTAGAAATAGGGAATTCTCGTTGACAACAAACGATGTGTCGCAATGACGATATGGCCGCAGTAAAATATCATATTTCATATTTCAATATTCAATCAAAGGAAACAAGAGGCCATTTCAGGGAGCTCTGCTATAGAATTGTTCATATTAACAACACGTTGTACAAGTACTTGATTTTAAGAGTGGCAATTAAGGATTGATACATTGTATGCATCTTTTAACATTAAGATGTTATGTATCACAGTTCTCTTTATTCGTATTTTAACCTTCCATTAACAGCTATTATCATTTAAGGGCGTGCCAGGGTTTCGTAGTGGAAGTAAGCCGAATTCCCAGGGGAAAACCATTGCTACGGTTACCTTGCGACTACCCCTCGTTATCCTTAAACCCGCGACTCGTTCAATAGCATTCCATGATGTAAAAAGACGAAAACGGCAGTAGCTATAAGATCTTATCGTTCCACACAATCCCATATGGTTAATGATACAGTTTCAAAAACAAAGATTCATCCAATGTCGAAATAGCTCATTAATTGAACAGTTTAATGAAAGCCTGGATAGGTTACGAATGGGAAACATTCAGGTGTGATGGCTGTTGTTGCGTTATGAAATAATGTTTGATTGGTAGCTTTGTTAAAAAAATACTATTGTAAAAGTATGTGCTATTGCGCTAAACAATAATTGTTATAAGCGTCCGCCTGTTGTCGAATTATAATCGTGGGATAACTTTTTAAAGGAATACTATTGTAAAAGTATGTGTTATTACGCTAAACAATAATTGTTATAAGCGTCCGCCTGTTGTCGAATTATAATCGTGGGATAACTTTTTAAAGGAATACTATTGTAAAAGTATGTGTTATTACGCTAAACAATAATTGTTATAAGCGTCCGCCTGTTGTAGCATTATAATCGTGGAATAACTTTTTAAAGGAATACTATTGTAAAAGAATGTGTTATTACGCTAAACAATAATTGTTATAAGCGTCCGCCTGTTGTAGAATATACAGTGTAATAGCAGTATAACGGACAACACGTCTAGGGGCGGTGTGAATCCTTCGACCATGATGACGTTACTGGTCTAAGGAGTTACCTTGCCAGAAATCCCTTATATATTTCACATTTAAAGTTCTTCTCAAATTCCACTAGTGGGATTCAGCACAAACTTTCATAAAATAACTATGAGACGGTACTGACCAAGATTTGTTATTTTCGGGTCGATCACAAATCCATTATGGCCGCAATGACGTCATACCCCAAAATGTATAATTATTTTGGCTAATTAGTGAAACAGAGATTTTGGGTACAATTTTGACTGTTTGCTATTTCACCTTACTGTACTCGAGCTAGTCTGACAGAGGATTACACTTTACGTACGAGTCTTCACGTTCTTCATCATAATAGTTCTCCAGTAGGCTTTCAACCTTCAAACACGACATATTTTACAGTCATTTGATAGTGCCTTTTCTACAGTTAAAGTAAAGATCGATAATACTTAATGTAGCTACAAATATTAAGTAAATTTATTAAAAACTGGGGTAAAATGCATTCATCCATTATACGATACAATGTATGGTTTATAGTGAGGAAATACCGAGCTCCCTAGCTGGTAAAGCCTGACGCTCGCCATGGCTAATGTGGTACACTGTATACATGTTTAACCGAAAAATCTGACCTGAAGCTGAAATAAGACGGTTCATTTAAGAGTTTGAAACAAAACCCATTATATCAAATATAATTTCTGAAAACCCGACGTGGTCCATTATCTTGATGTTTAATTTCCATCAGATTGGATTTGTGTTTATAATGGACTGTTACATAGACACGTGGAGTGATGTAGCATTAGAGGCTTGTACAGTCATAATGAAATCTCGCGTTAACGAGAATACATTCAAGTATGTAACGGTTAGGATATATAAACAGATTAATTTGAAGCCCCTCGAGGGATATAAGCATGTTATCCAGTACAGTTTTACATATATAAACAGTTGACAATAGAAGGTCAAACTTCAAAATATATTCTTTGGTTTGTAAAACCAGAATGACACACTGACCCAGCACACATGAATACATGTCGCGTTCATTACAGTAATGATGACACGCCCATAAATCAGCTTGAAAGCAGTATCCTTTTTCAGCATTGGATTTGAGGATTTGAGTGAGAATTATCTTTACTTTGACAGTGCTCTTAATTTGTCGGACGGAACCGTAAATGTGTGTCACATCATTATATCGTTCTGTGCATTTTTACATCATACTTTGATACTAAAACAAACACAAATAGCGATACAGACATTTTATTACCTCTTGTCTGGACCTTTGTTGATTTTGATTAAAAACTACTGAAAATGTGAAATGGCAAACTGCTCTTTCGTGATAGATACATGTATCTCCAGTGAATATAATTATGTATATGTCCGCCAATTACCAACGAAGCTGCTATGTTGAAATGGACGCTAGTCTGTTACCTAAGATACATTGAACCGCAGTGTATTGGGGTCTCTTGTACAAATATTATTGTGTAACTGTTAGAGTACAGTATTGGTAATCATAAAGTCATATCGGTTCGGTGTTAAAATCGCAGCACGCTACGCTAATTCGATTTGTGTCTGGAAAAATGATTATGCTATTTGTCCGTTGTGTTCACCTCATTTGAAGTAACACGAAGAAAATGATAATAAAACGGGTTGTGCTGTATATTCCTGTCATACGGCTCCGTCAGCTAGAAATCTGTCAGACAGCCGTGGAGTATACAGAGAACAAGAGGGCAGCTCAGACTCAAGATTGTTTTCTACCCAAATGTCATAACCAGGTGCCCCCATTACCAGCGAGGCCGCCATCTTCCTTCTTGAGAAAGTGGCGAATTTGAATCAGCACTGTTTCAAGAGAACTATTATGAAATATAATTGCGGTTATACACATACGAGTAACGGTTTTATCAAAACGATTTCTTTGAGAATTTTTCTTCTTACTCCGAAATGAACTACTGAAACACATTTTTACACAAACACACAAACGGTTAAGTGAGAGACAATTAAAACTCCACGGGTACAAATCACACGGTTCACATTATACACAGGTAGATAATATACCTGGAATCCAGAATAACCCTCACTGCTGTCAATGACAAAGATAATTATTTTATTTCTCATAAACAATACAGTGTAAAGAATACATATTTTCAAATGGGTGACATGGTATGACAAGGTATGTCGTATTAGATATTATATAAGTAGCTGCTATGCAAACGTTTTTACGTGTATAACGAATATTTGATTTTCATTCAACATTTTATGTGGTAACTGAAGCAGTACACGAGATAACGGATATACCCTTATATCCCCTCGAAATATATATTGTCGTACACGAAGGTAAATCAAATTTCCTGTTTTACATTAGTTAGCTTCTAAGATGGACAATGGAATGGTATATATAGCCTGACAATTGTTTAAAAGACGCGCCTCTTGCTAGAAAGAAGCTGTTTGAAATTCAGCAATACCTGGTTTAAAGTCCTCAATAACCCTTACCATTATCACCGCGTTAAAATAACAGTGTGTATGGGTGTTTTATTGTCATGTCCACATCACAAACATTTTGAAGCAATACTGCACATAGTTGTGTAAAGAAAACAAAGTTTAAAAAGAAAAATGCCCTTTTTGTGGACACATTTACCAAACACCAAGCATTTTGCAAGACTGTGTTGAAGTGTTTGAAAAAAACGGTAACAGTTAGGTACAAAAAACTATTGGTATTAAAAGTGCATGTTTTACTGCAGTCCGTGTACATATCAAATGTTTTAAAAGCCTTCTGAATCCCTACAAAAACGTACCTTTTTACCTCTAAACCGACAAGTTCACTATATAAATTGCCCTCCCCCCCACCTGTCAACATTATTGCCTCCCCCCTATAACGCTGGCTTTAACACGCTGATTATGATATATGACGTTTAAGGTTAGTGTAGTACTTAGTAGCCATATAGTTGCTCTCCACATCGCACGGCTGTCCGCACCTTATAACACTAATATGCAGTACTAGGCTGTATAGATAGAGTAGTTTACATCATGTAAGTCCGTAAAGGAAGATGTCACAGCCACTGTTGAATCGTGGTAATGTTCTTAATAGTTAAAACAGATGTGGTACATTTACATAAGAACAACATTTTGCAATGTCGTTACCTGCACAAGGGCCTGAGAATTTGATACAAAACAAATCAGAGGATACTGAAGTATTAACAAAACCATAATCATAATTCAAAAGCGATTGAACTTGGGTTCAAATACTGACAAAGGAAACATTGACACGGAGACCCTTAAAAAGTGCAAGATAATGTTTCGGAAGAGTAAGAGTTCTCTGTTTCATCGATGACACCCGCTATGTAAGTCAGGTCAGATCCAAGTTAATGTCATGGCCTCAAAGTCGTTACTGATACGCATTATTAATCGCAAGAATCAGGCGTACTAGTAAGCGTTATCAAAAACGTTTACCTTCATATCATACAAGGATACAGAATATCTATCAATGATACATGTGACGTCCCGAGATGGCGACTACGAAACTTGCTCTTCATCAACATGCATCTCTAGAATCATTTTGCCGTAAGTTTATTCGTCAGCAGTCGACATTTCCCGCGAAGATCTCGAGAATCAATTGCGAAGTGTAAACAACATTGATTGAAGAAGCAGGGATGTTACAATCAAGAAAGGGAAAATACACGGCTGGATCTAAATCGTTAAGTTTGTCGTTTCTTTTTTAGTAAGCTGCCCGTGTTATTCAAATTCTAAGAACATATCGAGGTAAGCAGCTGATGTACAACAGTCTAAAGTGCTATTGCTACATGTACAGCTAGATTTGGAGTTTAACTAAGGTTTTAAGCGTTATTTGTTTTATTTTGGAGGATAAGATCAATTTTTGTTAAAAATAACACCATGAATGGTCATACAAGTATATATGAGAACGGCAAAAAGCTCTAGATGTCGGAATATTGACCCCGCCTAATCTTCTCTCATCAAAAATCATATTTTTGTTTGTTGTAAAAATAAAATGGTTGATATCGTGTGAAAGATCGATAGTTTATATTTCACAAAATTTCTATAATTTACATGCACGCCGAATGTAGGCTTCATCCGCACACATCATTTCCATGTTTCAGAAACTTTCTCAGTCAACATGGGAGATAAATATCAATGAAGCCACGTGCTGACATGATTGTGTCATTGGCTGCCTATGCTTCCTCTATGCAAGGTCAGCCGATGGCACCGAGAGGTCAGCACGTGGCCAGCTCGTAGATATGAACATTTGGTGGTGGTGTAGGTGGTGATGGGGATTTTTATCGACAATTAATCTAAACCAGTTAGAAATTGCGTTAAAAAAACTGTAGTTTGTTCTCAGGCCCCGGTGGATACCTGTGATGCTGGTATTATGCTGGTATCTCTAACGGTTGTGTCAATGCCAAGGCACACAAGTATTTCAGACCGTATACCACCAATGGAGACACCGTGTCTAGGGTAATCCTGTTTACGGTAACCGTTATTAATGGTTTACGCATTCTAGGATAAAATCCACTCTTCAAAAATTCTGTAGCCGTCTTTACCAGCTGATACCTAGATCTTGTCGCCTTGTTCAATGATTGACAGTCTGTAAATCAACAGGATGTGTTAGTTAGAAATTAATAACATTTCAATTCCTACATGTTGCCGGTTTATGAAGAAACGTGAAGACTGTACGGTGTAACGAAAACGCAGGCCAGATTCGACGAAACCTCTGTTCAAACGCTAAACGGCTTAATGATTTTTTTGGGTGATTTTTTTCATTAGCTCATATAATAATCATTTTATTGACAAAAGAATTAAAAAAAAAAAATAAGAAGTTAAAAGAATTTGCATTCATATCTTTCAAGGTACATTTGTTCTTCCGTGTCTATGATTATACATATTATAAAAGAGTAAAAAGTTCCTTTATAGGGTTTAAACAAATTATTATTTGAATGATAATCTGAATGCACGTGCCTGACATTTTGTGGTTGTTGTGCACAAAGACACAATGCATGAAAGTTACGTCTAAACAGCCATTGTCGTGATGCCTCTCCTCGCTGCTTTGATGCTGTCGGTGCGTTTGATTAAGGCTACATTTTACAATCACGATTTTGCATTTTTACTTGTTTTTGAGAAACTTGAACTTCCAAAGCTGCTATATGAGTAAATTCATCATGTGGATTGAAGCACAGAAAATCAATGCAATTATGATATTACAAGAAAAACGAACAGTGGTAAAACTAGTTCCAAGGAAAATTCCGATACGAGACACAATGACATCGGCATGTGATTACTGGGACGACAATTTAAATGACACTACCGTGAATGAGGTACATGACAGCTATATTTGTTATCCTGTGATATTGATTTAGTCAACAGTGAAAACTTTCTAATTTCAAAATAAATTTAATGCAACATCATCAGTTAAGTAGACACATTCGAGATTTAAACGAAGAGTTCTCTGATAATTGTATTTTAATCGCTGATAGCATTAGTGTTTGTGTAACGTTCGTTATAAAGACAGTGTCACAGTGTCATTGTGAGTTTTATTCTGAAGTATTTAGATATTGTGATATAACACTGTTTTTGATTGGTCAATCGGCCTTACAACCTCAATATACTGACCTTATATTCCTCATTTGTATATTAAGTCCGGGAACCGATTCTTAGTCATTGAATTCTACTGACCCCATTATGACACGAAATGAATTATTTTACTGTCACGTGCACCAATTGAATATGAGGTAAATGTATAATTTATAGACTGTAATCCATTGGGTATATGATCTCATAAACTACACAAAATAAAAGGGTATAAGTACTTATATTTACAGTCTAGCTATGCGGACATTCACTTGATAACCATTGTCCTGCAAACTAGAGTTATTATCCCATAACACTTTGTAAGCTCCTCGAAAAGTCAACCGATACATTTGTAACCCCGCCCCTGTTTTGAAGAATGCGTACATCATTGTATCGCTTCTAAATTCAAACGATAGCCTAAACTGAGTTTAGTATTGAAGACCACCAGTATTGGTTCCGATATAGGTAAGATAATCGTGTATATACTGTTATAGATATGCTTTCGAATATCTGCCTTGTTAAGTAAAACTCAATTTGCGAAAGTGGGATCACAATATATCAACTCCAATCTTAAAAACAGAAAGTTATTCCGCGAGTAGTTTCCACAACCGGGTCCCTTATTTTTCACGTCCTTTATACTATAACGATATCAAAGTACTAGACACAGGCTAATGCCTAAATATCCAGATCAAATTTCGGACAGCGACTGAGTTCACCACTGTCAAGTTCATGGTTGAATAAAACATTCAGGTTGTCCCCAGTACACGTGTACTTATTAGCCTGACTTCGAGGGGTTAGTGATTGTGATGTGACGACATAATCTGGCAGAGAGTTGAAATTGTTGATAACTTTTTCTATCAATGCATATTACCTTACGTTTCGATTAACATACATGTTTCCCACTTAAGTGTCTCACTATGACTCTTTTCACTTTTGTTTTCGTTTCTATTGACAAATCCTTCAGTTGCATAATTGTTGTATATTGTAGTACCTATGCGTTAGCGTATAGACTTATTATCATATCTCCGCGCATAGCACAATTCCTTTAATCCGATATCTGTTTTGTTGTTCTTCTCTGTACAAAGGTTCTTTTTCTGAGATTCTGAGTAATATGCTAATAATGGGGAAATTAATATGCATGTATGCACAACTGTGGTCTAGCGGATAAGCTATCAGACGCTTGTCTCGCAGATTGAAAGTTCGACATGCATCGAGGCCATTTTGTTTTTACAAACTCTTAAACTCATACTTAAAATATCCGTGATATTTCTTCCCAGCTAATTTGACGAATATGTGCATTATCGTTCACGTAATATTTATTGATTGCTTTAACCAACGCTGTTCAAAGGATTACATTTCCTTGGAGATTAATAAGTTGAGTCACACAAGTAGCAATGTATAACACATAAGAACACCCTGCTTATCAAACAGTCTGTGTATAACATATCAATTCAGCAGTTTGAAATTGTCAATGAAAATAGTTTTGTACAAAAATTAAAAAAAAACATTGTCCCTGCGATCACATCAATGATCATATCCATTTCAGATATATACATAGATATACACATATAAAAAAGAAGTTGCTATTTCATCTAACTGAAATATTGCACAATTAATTGAAGCTCAGATACTAGTATGAATATCCATAATAATATCCATTAAGTAACATAATCCATATTCAGATCTTAAAAAAAATTTGAACTGGAGACTCTACAGTAATTTCAAAACTTTGATTTTCAATGGGATCTTTGTCGATCAAACACCCCTCTTAGTTCTTAGTTGAACGTGTTTTATTTGCTGTTTGATGTAGGGAAAATGCTGTGAAATAAGATATCTTGAATTTATATTAGCCAAAGAAAGATTTAATCGCCCTTTCTGAGAAAGTAATTAGCCTATATTTTTTAGATAGCATTGGTAGGTTTGTCCAGTTTCCTAGTTAAGCTTATTTTTTTACAAATTAAGAAATGATCAAATG
Organism: Mimachlamys varia; assembly: GCA_947623455.1. NCBI lineage: Eukaryota > Metazoa > Mollusca > Bivalvia > Pectinida > Pectinidae > Mimachlamys > Mimachlamys varia. Next base: position 9,244,400 of record OX392535.1, read on the forward strand.
AATAATTTGTTCACCAGAAATAAGATTATTTCTCAGTGATATTTGAGTAGATAAGTATAAAGTAACCTCAGTTAAGAATGACATTTTCAAACAAAGCTCGGCGAAGCTAGCACACTCAGTATTTGTTGTTAGCATGTATGGGAAAGGTCAAATTTACATAGAAGTAATGAGGACTACGCGACGTGGGCACTCCTCTGGAGACTCCTTGTTTCCGTTTTGGAAAAAAAATGATCAAATCGACCGTTATAGAGCTCATGACGCGAGTGTTTGTCAATATCCCAGTCTGAAATGTATTCCATCTGTCAAAATTCCTGACGAAGTTTGTAAGATGGCGACAACACGTGACGTATGATATGAACAAGCTGTAAAATACCAACAAACGGGATATGTAGTTTTACTAAAAGGATGTGAATAATGTCGGCGAAGAATTGGATAGCGTCGTGGGAGAATTGGATAGCGTCAGAACGTTTTCAATCATTGAATTGACGGACATTTACTAATGAGATTCATTTCTGTCTGGTAATATGACGGATATATCTACGGGAGTTCCGACCGGGCCCCACGTACATTGTACCCATCCCATTCCAGACTCCTGCGGTTTCTAAGATTTCTCCAGATGTTGTGTGACATTTCCATATATTCATCAGTGACGTTGATGACGTCATAACAGACCATACAAGGATGGGGTCTGAACTTTTACCTAGGTCTTTATCTGTCAGAGAAACAGTTACTGTCGTACTGATACGTCTAAACAGGAAGGTGATATGACATGCAATGACATCATCAAGGTAGCAGAAATCTTACTGATTTTACGTCACGTCACAGTAATATGAAATATATTCAGACTTGCAGCCATTCTGTCAGCATTGACAGACAAACTCATATAACTTCGAGGGACAGAAACAGTTTAAGAATATGTAACATAAAAGCTAAACAATAAAGGACAAACAGAAATCCACCAAGGGGGTGCACTCTCCGAGATCACGTGACGTTTTGAGTCGGAGAGAAGTAAAAGAAACGTTTAGGATATTGACACAGACCAGTGTACCAATGTCGGGGTGGGGGTGATCGGATTGCAGTGCCCGTTTTGTATATTTAGACCGGAAGCGTTAACCGTCTCATCAGATTAGGACACATGCAGATATTACCTAACCTTGTCTAACCCAATCTGTCTGGCTGGCCGCCTGCTACTGGACATGTCGGTCCGTACATAACCGCCTTACCCCGACACTATTACTCTAAATGTATCTCAGATTTACCACAAGGTGTAGGAGAAATCCACGTAACAGCTTCACTGATGAACACCTTCTGTATATTGGTCTTCTATATTTTAAGACAATATGACACCCTTTGCTTTACGGTGACCTGGTGTTGTGGTCATTGAGGATTGATGCAACTTATAGAGCTGCATCGGTGTTACTGATCCAGGTAACTTTGGCGTGGGCCACGGTCAATGATGCTCAAATCAGTGCCGTCACATTCGGTGCCGTTTCAAAGGGTAATTCATTGCCGTGTGTTATCGCACAGTGCCAACAATGATTGCTGTGATGAGAACAGTTGCGTCAGTGATAATAGCTGCCGTGAATTTCGCCGCCACAGGCAGCCATTATTGTGACTTTCAACACAGCGTTTCAGTAGAATGGTTAAGGTAAAGTGTCTGGCGTTGTGTCATTTTAACTGTTATGTATCAATATTTTGATTTTAACAATAAAATGTTACATTGCAGTCCTTACTTCTCAGACAATGTTCGTTATCGTGCATGCGTGTCTGCGAGAGTAACGTTCATTTCTTTATTGGAACGATGTTTGTTAGCATGTTGTCATATCTGTACATAGTTGTATGGGGGCTATTTTATACTGTCCGGGGGGTTAAACACAACTCGTTATGCCGCTAAATACAGGTAGCAACGCAATGTTGTCCATTAAGTCACGTTTGCAATGCTGTATTTTAAGTAGTTGAAATGGTGTTCAAATTGATCTTCTGTTAAAGTCCATTTGCAACTAATTAGGATGCTGTGATTGTTGTCAAATAATTCAAACCTTATGGCTGTTCAAATTTTGTTGAGATCAACAGCATTGTTGGCGAATTATTCAACAAACGAAATAACACTTTGACGACATCTTCTCAAAGACACAGCCATAACGATAAACAAGCATACACAAACCTCACAGCATCTCCGTGTAAACTTGTATTACACGATACGAGCATACATGTACATATACAAACGTCACGATGCGTTCATACAGCCATAAACCTCAAACATGTTCATACAGATTTTCACGGCACCAGAATATCATCATAAATATTCTTGCACGAGTTTCCATTTAATATATATACAAATCTCATGATACATCAAACGTCACCATACATTTATACATATACAAACGTCACGATAGGTTCAAACATATAAACAAATGTCCCAATACATCCATACATATATAAACGTCACGATATACCCGTACGTATACAAACGTCACGATGCGTTCATACATTACAAACGTCACGATGCGTTCGTACATTACAAACGTCACGATGCGTTCGTACATTACAAACGTCACGATGCGTCCATACATATACAAACATCACGATGCGTTCATACATATACAAACGTCACGATGCGTCCATACATATACAAACATCACGATGCGTTCATACATAAATAAACGTCACGATATAACCGTACGTATACAAACGTCACGATACATCCATACATATACAAACGTCACGATGCGTTCATACATATATAAACGTCACGATATAACCGTACGTATACAAACGTCCCGATACATCCATACATATACAAACGTCACGTTATATCCATACATATACAAACATCACGATGCGTTCATACATATACAAACGCCTCAATGCGTTCATACATGTACAAACGTCACGATATATCCATACATATACAAACATCACGATGCGTTCATACATATACAAACATCACGATGCGTTCATACATATACAAACGCCTCAATGCGTTCATACATATACAAACGTCACGATGCGTTCATACATATATAAACGTCACGATATAACCGTACGTATACAAACGTCACGATACATCCATACATATACAAACGTCACGATGCGTTCATACATATATAAACGTCACGATATAACCGTACGTACATATACAAACGTCCCGATACATCCATACATATACAAACGTCACGATACATCCATACATATACAAACGTCACGATGCGTTCATACATATATAAACGTCACGATACATCCATACATATACAAACGTCCCGATGCGTTCATACATATACAAACGTCACGATGCGTCCATACATATACAAACATCACGATGCGTTCATACATATACAAACGTCACGATGCGTTCATACATATATAAACGTCACGATATAACCGTACGTATACAAACGTCACGATACATCCATACATATACAAACGTCACGATGCGTTCATACATATATACACGTCACGATATAACCGTACGTATACAAACGTCCCGATACATCCATACATATACAAACGTCACGATACATCCATACATATACAAACGTCACGATGCGTTCATACATATATAAACGTCACGATACATCCATACATATACAAACGTCACGATGCGTTCATACATATACAAACGTCACGATGCGTCCATACATATACAAACATCACGATGCGTTCATACATATACAAACGTCACGATATATCCATACATATACAAACATCACGATGCGTTCATACATATACAAACGTCACGATGCGTTCATACATATACAAACGTCACGATGCGTCCATACATATACAAACATCACGATGCGTTCATACATATACAAACGTCACGATATATCCATACATATACAAACATCACGATGCGTTCATACATAAATAAACGTCACGATATACCTGTACGTATACAAACGTCACGATACATCCATACATATACAAACGTCACGATGCGTTCATACATATATAAACGTCACGATATAACCGTACGTATACAAACGTCCCGATACATCCATACATATACAAACGTCACGTTATATCCATACATATACAAACATCACGATGCGTTCATACATATACAAACGCCTCAATGCGTTCATACATATACAAACGTCACGATACATCCATACATATACAAACATCACGATGCGTTCATACATATACAAACATCACGATGCGTTCATACATATACAAACGCCTCAATGCGTTCATACATATACAAACGTCACGATGCGTTCATACATATATAAACGTCACGATATAACCGTACGTATACAAACGTCACGATACATCCATACATATACAAACGTCACGATGCGTTCATACATATATAAACGTCACGATATAACCGTACGTATACAAACGTCCCGATACATCCATACATATACAAACGTCACGATACATCCATACATATACAAACGTCACGATGCGTTCATACATATATAAACGTCACGATACATCCATACATATACAAACGTCACGATGCGTTCATACATATACAAACGTCACGATGCGTCCATACATATACAAACATCACGATGCGTTCATACATATACAAACGTCACGATGCGTTCATACATATATAAACGTCACGATATAACCGTACGTATACAAACGTCACGATACATCCATACATATACAAACGTCACGATGCGTTCATACATATACAAACGTCACGATATAACCGTACGTATACAAACGTCCCGATACATCCATACATATACAAACGTCACGATACATCCATACATATACAAACGTCACGATGCGTTCATACATATATAAACGTCACGATACATCCATACATATACAAACGTCACGATGCGTTCATACATATACAAACGTCACGATGCGTCCATACATATACAAACATCACGATGCGTTCATACATATACAAACGTCACGATATATCCATACATATACAAACATCACGATGCGTTCATACATATACAAACGTCACGATGCGTCCGTACATATACAAACATCACGATGCGTTCATACATATACAAACGTCACGATATATCCATACATATACAAACATCACGATGCGTTCATACATAAATAAACGTCACGATATAACCGTACGTATACAAACGTCACGATACATCCATACATATACAAACGTCACGATGCGTTCATACATATATAAACGTCACGATATAACCGTACGTATACAAACGTCCCGATACATCCATACATATACAAACGTAACGTTATATCCATACATATACAAACATCACGATGCGTTCATACATATACAAACGCCTCAATGCGTTCATACATATACAAACGTCACGATACATCCATACATATACAAACATCACGATGCGTTCATACATATACAAACATCACGATGCGTTCATACATATACAAACGCCTCAATGCGTTCATACATATACAAACGTCACGATGCGTTCATACATATATAAACGTCACGATATAACCGTACGTATACAAACGTCACGATACATCCATACATATACAAACGTCACGATGCGTTCATACATATATAAACGTCACGATATAACCGTACGTATACAAACGTCCCGATACATCCATACATATACAAACGTCACGATACATCCATACATATACAAACGTCACGATGCGTTCATACATATATAAACGTCACGATACATCCATACATATACAAACGTCACGATGCGTTCATACATATACAAACGTCACGATGCGTCCATACATATACAAACATCACGATGCGTTCATACATATACAAACGTCACGATATATCCATACATATACAAACATCACGATGCGTTCATACATATACAAACGTCACGATGCGTCCGTACATATACAAACATCACGATGCGTTCATACATATACAAACGTCACGATATATCCATACATATACAAACATCACGATGCGTTCATACATAAATAAACGTCACGATATAACCGTACGTATACAAACGTCACGATACATCCATACATATACAAACGTCACGATGCGTTCATACATATATAAACGTCACGATATAACCGTACGTATACAAACGTCCCGATACATCCATACATATACAAACGTAACGTTATATCCATACATATACAAACATCACGATGCGTTCATACATATACAAACGCCTCAATGCGTTCATACATATACAAACGTCACGATACATCCCTACATATACAAACATCACGATGCGTTCATACATATACAAACATCACGATGCGTTCATACATATACAAACGCCTCAATGCGTTCATACATATACAAACGTCACGATGCGTTCATACATATATAAACGTCACGATATAACCGTACGTATACAAACGTCACGATACATCCATACATATACAAACGTCACGATGCGTTCATACATATATAAACGTCACGATATAACCGTACGTATACAAACGTCCCGATACATCCATACATATACAAACGTCACGATACATCCATACATATACAAACGTCACGATGCGTTCATACATATATAAACGTCACGATACATCCATACATATACAAACGTCACGATGCGTTCATACATATACAAACGTCACGATGCGTCCATACATATACAAACATCACGATGCGTTCATACATATACAAACGTCACGATATATCCATACATATACAAACATCACGATGCGTTCATACATATACAAACGTCACGATGCGTCCGTACATATACAAACATCACGATGCGTTCATACATATACAAACGTCACGATATATCCATACATATACAAACATCACGATGCGTTCATACATAAATAAACGTCACGATATAACCGTACGTATACAAACGTCACGATACATCCATACATATACAAACGTCACGATGCGTTCATACATATATAAACGTCACGATATAACCGTACGTATACAAACGTCCCGATACATCCATACATATACAAACGTAACGTTATATCCATACATATACAAACATCACGATGCGTTCATACATATACAAACGCCTCAATGCGTTCATACATATACAAACGTCACGATACATCCATACATATACAAACATCACGATGCGTTCATACATATACAAACATCACGATGCGTTCATACATATACAAACGCCTCAATGCGTTCATACATATACAAACGTCACGATGCGTCCATATATATACAAACATCACGATGCGTTCATACATATACAAACGTCACGATGCGTTCATACATATATAAACGTCACGATATAACCGTACGTATACAAACGTCACGATACATCCATACATATACAAACGTCACGATGCGTTCATACATATATAAACGTCACGATATAACCGTACGTATACAAACGTCACGATACATCCATACATATACAAACGTCACGATACATCCATACATATATAAACGTCACGATACATCCATCCATATACAAACGTCACGATGCGTTCATACATATATAAACGTCACGATATACCCGTACGTATACAAACGTCACGATACATCCATGCATATACAAACGTCACGATGCGTTCATACATATATAAACGTCACGATATACCCGTACGTATACAAACGTCACGATACACCCATACATATACAAACATCACGATATATCCATATTTATATAAACGCCACGATATATCCATATTTATATAAACGCCACGATAGTTCATATTTATACATATATACATCACGTTGCGTTCGTAAACAAACACAAACAAGCATCAGCCATTCGCTGCACGATACTGACACAAACACGAATCGATATCCAAATAAGAGTGGCAGCAGTTAAGTAATTAGGCGTGTTTGATAGAACAACGGGTACATTGTACCTGGTACATTGTGTACCTTACATATTGTTATAAAAATGATCTTTTGATGCCCCAAAGTCGATATCTTCTGTATAACATACTGTAGTCCATTTAGGATAAGAGCCATACACCCATGGATAATTGAAACCCAGACATGTTTGCTTTTACTTTACTTATAGGTTTTCTGTCGTCTGGTTATTAATTTGGGTTAATAATATAAATCAAGGACGTTAAAAGAAACTGACTTGTCTACATGTGAGCAAGCGTTTTGAAGATTACGACAGGAGGAAATTGACTCGTCAGAATATGAGCATTTGCTGACAGGATGGTGACAGGAAGCTTGCTTGTCAGCGCATTTTTATGTGACCAGGCACTGTCAAAAAGATATGTAGCTCGATACTGCCGGGGAGAAGGCAGAACATTAACTGTACGGTACGTGAGCATGCCCTATCTGCGAAAAGAGGAGACTATGACATTTCCGTAAATGGAGTAAGGCGATGAAAGGAGGAAAGCGACTTGATGCATTGGTAACATGTCGGTAAAGGAGTGGAAAGCGAGCACGTGTTGCTAGGCAAGGCAGATATGCGTTGCTATGCTGAGGAGAGAGAATACAGCTTGTCAGTATGTGAGCATACTGTTATAGGTAAAGGAAGGGACGGAATTATCAGTATGGGAGTATGCATTGCTAGGCGTAGGAGAGGGTTGTGTTTGGTCAGTATTGACCAGGTGTTGTGCTGTGGTTGAGGAAAGGGTTGTACTTGGTCAGTATGTGAGCATGTGTTTCTAGGTTGAGGTTGACGTTGATGAAAGGGTTGTGTTATATCTGAATGTGAGCATTCCATGTGTTAAGCTAGGTTGAAGACAGGGTTGTGCTAGACTGAGGTTGAAGAGAGGGTTGTGTTTGATTAGGGTATGAACACGTGTTCCTAGGTAAGGGAGAGGAATAGACTTATTAGAATTTAAGCATGCAATGCTTGGCTGAAGAGAAGCAAGTAATACGTAAGTGTACAAACATGCATCACTAAGCTAAGAAGAGAGTGAGAAGAGGCTTGTCAATCTGAGAGCATGCTTTGACAGAGATGATCTGTTAGCGTAAGAATTCGCGTTTCTAATCAGACATGACGTAAGTGTGGAGTACAGATTGCTGGGCAGAAGTGACCTGTTAGTGTGAGGCATGCATATGCATTGCAAGGCAGATAGAGGGGGTATGAGTCGCCAGTAACACCACGATTGACGATACCTGGTGTAATTGATAGATACACTGCCTCGCCTAACATTCGCTATTATTGCGTATGCTATTTAATGTGTATTACATGTACGCCTGGTATTCCCAAAGGACAAATAATAACCAGGAAGCTATGTTTATGCCCGGGGCCGATACGATACATCACATCGTCATTAGCATCCACATCCCTAGCCCTAGAGTGTTTGACTCTGACGGTAGAGTACACAAGCGCCGTCCTAACCTCTAAAAAGTGATACATTGTGTTTTACGACATTCTAGCCAAAAAGAAACAAACATTCTTGCAGAAGGTGTTAACTCTTTTTACAGCTTTCCCGAAGGAAAACAAATATATTCTTTTCGTATTTGTTTTAATTACAGTTACAGTACTTTTACGAAGTGCAAGAAATCGCACAAAACGGTTGGCATGCTATCTATATGCTGCTGTGTGCATATCCGGTTGATCCTACGGACGTATTGATATCCTGAGACATCCATTTACACCTTTATCTTATAAAACCTACAGAGTATACGTACACCCGTACTAGTATATTTCATTCTTTTGGTGATATGTCAACTGAAGAACTGTAGAAAGAACACGAAATGTAGCCCATCCGCCGGCCATGTATCCCACAACAGCAGTTATTGATAGACGTCGGATGGAGATGCTATCTGAAAACAAATGTCTGTCAAATGTGTCGATGTTTGTGATTATTCCGCCGATAGTGTATTATCCAATATATAAATAGACTCATTATGGCTGTATTAGCTGAACGCCACGGCGGTGGGATATAAGGTATCGTTAGAGAGCAAACAGACAAATAAATGTATGTATAACTTCATTATCGATACCAACAGAGCCGACAGTTATTGGTGTTTTACTATTGTACATTAAAATGTTTGTAGCGCGGTTGTCTCATGTTATTTGAGAGTACATGTAAAGCTTTAAATGATGCTGACAAACTTGTGTTCATGTCTCTTGAAATGCAATTTCTTATATGTATGACAATGGTTAAAGAGGTGGTGGTAAATATCCATTTGTATGACGTAAGCAACAGCAGATGAAGGCGGAGTTAACTAATGCTTATGCATATTTCAGGCTGTTACTTTAATTGAACTGATCATAATTATATTGTTATGGTTTAAAATGAATTTTCATTGTCATGAGTATTCACGTGGGTGCAATGATCGTATAAAGTCGACGGGGAAATTTGTCGAGGCCTGGATGCAGGCAAACAGTAGTAATGTCTTTGTTTACTTCACAAAGGGGAACTTATGGTAGTCATGGAAATCGGCGCAACAGCAATCTAACATAATACAGTGTGACATTTATACATCTTATAGACACTTCAAAGGGACCGTAAGGTGGACACCATGTTCAACTACACTGTATTTACTTCACTGGACGGTATTAATAACTCCGCAAAATAACATTTGGAATCTAGCGTCAAGGCTCGATAAGATTATTGGTGTTATGGCAGAAAATCGACTATTTCGGCCCTTGCGAACGGACAGCCATGCGACAAAGGTGACTAGAACATGGTATGAAGTCGAATCTGCCATCAAAGTAATTGACATCAGCAAATTCTCCTCCGCTTATTTTGTATCTATTGCACGTACAACATTTCAAAGTAAATTTTGCAGCAATTGGATATAAATGACTTGATAATCCACTGTAATCCAATCTTTCGGTATGTTCGTCTTCTTCATTTCCAAATTACTATGGTCACATATTAACCGGCATTCTGAATATCATCCCCAGCATAAAGCTACCGGAGCTTTTCATTAAAAGTCTTAAGTATCGAGAGACTCCATCCTTTTTCTAGATACTTATTCATTCCATGGAAGATAATGTTAGATAACGGGTTAATGTTAACATGCTGAATTAGATTCAATTTCAGAATGGGTGAAGTCTATCTTTGCCTTTTTACAAAAACGAATGAGCACTTTTCGATACAAAATGAAATATAAACACAAGTCGATTGTTTTACCCTGATGATCGAACAACGATCTAAATATTAAATATGTGGTTGTTTCTACAGAAAAAAACATGAAACCTTGTTTGCAAACACTATTACATTTATTGTTTGCAAAAAGACCTAGGCCTGCTTGATAACCAAGATAACCCTCTTACACAGTGACCGGAGTTTCCAAATATGAAGTGCTATCTGACCATGCTTCATTATTGCAATCTTTCAAGATACCACAAAATGAGAACAACGATGACCTACCTCGTCTTCATTGGATACCTAAACTGCACAAGGATCCTTATAATATAGCAGTGTTTTATCGCTGGTTTTCCTAATTGCTCAACAAGATATTATCAAAGCTTCCTGCTACATTCCGTTCTTAGTCCTACCATTGAACAAGATCCCCTGATCAATCTTGAGCATCCCCTTCTCAAAAAATGTTTTGTCTATCATATTTTAGGTTTTGTCCCCATCATGTACCATACCAAATACCACATATACCAAACTTCGGTCTTTCATTATGAGAGATTTCTTTTCAAAGAAACGTGGACGACGATACAAATATATGGTTGTGAACAATCTTTGAACAAACAACAAAACCAAAATGAAATATAATGAGATAGCTATGGTACGATTGGTTGAATTCCCCTGGTTGACAATATTTTTGTTGAGATTGGAGGAAAGATGTTCCAGCACACTGTTGACATTCCTATTGGATCAAGCTGTCCCCCACTCATTGCAAACTTATTGTCTCATCTATATCACCTGCTTACCTCGATCTTTACTAAAAATATGACGAACATGGACAGCTTACTGCCTAGCTGCATGGTGAACTTGACAATTTCGTTTTTCCGATTATGAATTTTCTCTATCTAATATAAAGGTGGACGTTCTTAAATTTGCTCACATGAATGAGGATGTGCCTCATTTCTCACTTTGATGCCATGACATTAACTTGGACGTGGCATATATTTACATGGAGGGGGTTGTGGATGAAGCATGCTAAGATGCTGACTTCACCGGAACACGTTGTACTATTCCCTTGTACTTATGCAAGGGTCTCCGTGTAAATATTTCTTTTGTTTATATGTTGTCCCTTGTTACATCGATTTGAGTTCGGATTATCGTTTGTTGACGCTTTGGTATTCTCTGATTTAAAACAATTGTATCATTTTGATTTGACTTTTGATTAAAGAGGTAATGCAAATTTGACACCCATGCGGTGTCAGTGACATGAATGGTTTTCTTTTATATTGAGGTCATTACATTAACACATTTTACCACGAGGTTGTAGCACCGATGGTTTTGCATCTACTCAATTTGCACGCGCTCAGCTGTCAGTCATTAAATGTCTTATATTCCTCGTTCATGTTAGTTTCAACACTTTCTTTGTTCAGCTGGGAGCTGTGTTATTCTACTTGCTCTTGATATAGCTAAAGAATTTTGGGACGCCAAAAGTATTCAAATCTGAATCGACCGGTTCGTGATGTGCTCAGTTGATTGATGTTAAATGATCCAATATATTGATACAAACCTCGTTTGGTACGTCTACGTCTCGGCCATTACGTTGCATCATGTTCCATTGATGTATTTAAATGATCCAATACGTTGAAACCGAAATCGTTTGATAGAGTTGTGTTTATCGCTCACGTGAGGTGACACGCCAATCAGGAAATGATTCCAGCGTTGTAGCTCTCTCCTGCTGGAATGTTGATATCGTTCTTCTCCCTGTCATTCCGTTGTTGTTTTCGTGTGTTTAAGATACAAATCATTCCTGTTAGAGATGTACAGTACATCAAAGCTTAAAACGACGGTAGGGACATTTAATTATTGCTCAGTATCGTAAATTAGGAACAAGAAACAACAGCGGTTTATTTCCCGCATACATCAACACGCCACTTGACTTAAAACATGTTTTACTGTATATTCAGGTCAATGTCATTGATGAAGTATCGTGCATGTCCGTGTGCGATGTTGTTGCATCGTTTCGTACTTAGGTTTTGGTGTAAATCTTGTCACTTATATCCAAGAGCAAGTCACATTAAATTGATTTATTGATGAGATAGACGCTGAAACTAAAGCTGTTAAAGATCTTGATACAATTACAACTATCATACCCTGTTCTGACTGATCCGTGTTTTCTCTTCAGTGTTTCTCCCCTTGGCTGACGGTGTCGAGATCATGGCAGATGACAGAATCTGCGCAGACTCGGATAGCTTCCACTGCAACGAGGCTGGCACGGAATGTATTGACCAATCGCTTGTCTGCAACGGAGTTAGCGAATGCAGTACTGGAAAAGACGAGTCTGTCGACGTGTGTGGTAAGAGTTACCTTTCCTTGACAATAAAAACTTTTATTTTCATTTGATTCTTTTTAACAATAACTTGTAGGTTTAACATACATTCCTTGACACGTGAAAACAAATTGATGACAGTAAATTATAAGCTGTCACATACATGATGACTGCAAATGGTTCGATTCATAACGACACTCGGTGTTTATACATAGTTATCTGCCTTCAAACCAGCCTGTAGAGAGTATTTCATCAGACCCAAGTTAACTAGAAGTGCAAAAACGACATCATCTGGTGAGGCGTTCCAATGGAAAGTTCAGATGACCCGAACAGCTATGTGAACTAACTGTATGTCTGCGGCGCGGTGTCCGTACGTCCATTTATTTAATTCCCCTGAATGATTGAAAATAATTTATCCACACTTAGATTTGGACGAAATAATGTTTAGACAATTTTGATGAAAACTGGTTGCATGGGAAGACGGGAAATGGTTAAACAGGGGAATTAGAAATCAAGAACTCTGTTCTAGTTCAAATTACTAAACCTTTGGGTAGCTATTACCGATAAAATTACTTTCTTGTACACTTTATATACATACATCGGAGCTAAGTCATCCGGATATGGCATGACATTACATGTAGGTCAGTTTAGAAACCGGCTTTTTTACCAATAATATGTATGTTGGAATATGTTTCAAAGTTATTGCCTAAAAGTTGTATCCCAAAGGGTGAGACCTGATCAAACAATCGATTTTGATACTCTACTTTTTATTTGCTGCAAGACTAGTAAACCGAATTTGGTCCGCGTATTCCTTTTTTGTTGCATAACAAATGAAGGGTTTAAGTCAGACCAACAATTGTCACACTGTACCTTACATTTTCAAGCTCATTATTTAAATTAAACATATGATCAAGGTCATACCAGAGACCTTACCAGCCAGTGTCATTTTATGCGAAGGTCATTGTTTACTTCAAACATAAAAATAACTAAAGAAGTATCGGAAAATTACGGGCCAAAATATACTGGAAGGGTACGGACCAAGATGTACCGAAAGAGTACGGGCCAAGATGTATTGGAAGAGTACAAGCAAGGCAGAACTGGAAAAGTACGGACCGAGCTGTACCAGAAGAGCACGGGCAAGGCACCTGAAGAGTACGAACTGAGCTGTACCGAAAGAGTACGGGCCAAGATGTATTGGAAGAGTACGGGCAAGACATAACCGGAAGAGTACGGGCAAAGCAGTACCAGAAGAGTACGAGCAAGGCAGTACCGAAAGAGTACGGGCCGAGCTGTATTGGAAGAGTAAGGGCCAAGCTGTACCGGAAGAATACGGACCGGGTTGTACCTGAAGAGTTAGGGCCAAGCTGTACCGGAAGAATACGGTCCGGGCTGTACTGGAAGAGTTAGGGCCAAGCTGTACCGGAAGAATACGGACCGGGTTGTACCGGAAGAGTTAGGGCCAAGCTGTACCGGAAGAATACTGACCGGGCTGTACCGGAAGAGTTAGGGCCAAGCTGTACCGGAAGAATACGGACCGGGCTGTACCGGAAGAGTTAGGGCCAAGCTGTACCGGAAGAATACGGACCAGGTTGTACTGGAAGAGTTAGGGCAAAGCTGTACCGGAAGAATACAGACCGGGCTGTACCGGAAGAATACGGACCGGGTTGTACCGGAACAGTTAGGGCCAAGCTGTACCGGAAGAATATGGGCCGAGCTGTACCGGAAGAGTAATGGCCAAGCAGCACCGGAAGAATACGGACCGGGCTGTACCGGAAGAGTACTGGCCGAGTTGTACCGGAAGAGTAAGGGCCAAGCTGCTCTCGCGTTTCATGCTCGAAGTTTCATTGTGTCATTCATTTCAATTTCGCAGCAAATAATCCATGTTGCCATTATTGTTTGATTAACATCCTAATAGATTCATCAAGAACCTGTCACTTCCTGATAATAAGTACCACCAGTAATTTGCATAACTCGATCCAATATGCACTTTGTCTTTTGTTTGAAGATGTTGATGTTTTAAGATGGTGAAGTCTCTGAGGATATGGAAACCCAGAGTAAAACAACTAACATCACTACCGTAATTGGTACAGTTTGGACATATTTTCAGTGATATCTAAAACTTCGGATATTGTATCTTTATATTAGATGAATTGTTTTTGAAAATAGAACGCTAAACTTTCAGTGACATTTCGTCTGTTTTTTGGGTATTGCTTTCATACATACTATACTGAATTTAAGTTATACATATCCACTTTGATAATTATTATTCGGTTCATTTTACAATGTAGAAGAACCAGAAATTTACTTTTAAACACAATTGAAATCATCCCATTAAAACAAAAAATCCAAAATTCCGTCGACGCACGGCATTTTAACTGGTTTTCTGATATTTTTACTTTGATATCATCGTGCAGTAGTAAGATGTTTTGAAAACAAATTATTGGTGATAATGCTGCTAAATATCTATTTTGTGCTCAAAAGTATTTTTCTAACGTTTTTCTGACCATGACCAAGCCTGTGGATTAAATAGTATTGCAATAATGCTTGAAGTTAGAAATGCTTTGAATAGAAATAAAAAATAAAAAAAACCCAACTTCACAAAGGATTGATCTGATCTTGTTATATTTACTATTTGTTCTCGTCTATTGGGAGTATATGTGATTGACGTACACATCCCTGTTTCCAAAGCCACGTTCGTGATAACCAGTTACAATGTACTAATAGGGGCAAGGGAAGAACAGAGGAATACACCATCAATTGACATATACAGATTTGTTGAGACAAAACAAAAAAAGATTATGAGGTTGATTTCTTTTCGAAAATCATCGTTTTTTAGCATCTATTTGATTTTAAAATTATCCACTTTTGAACAGCACGTTTTACTGAAAAATAACTCTTATCACACAAATATTTATCAAATGTTCATTATCTAACCATTTCCCCCTGTGCTTTAGGCTGTACGTTTGTTCTTGTGAGTTCTACAAATAACCCGAAAGGTATACCTGTCAACATATATTGTGTATATCTAGCGCGTGGGCTTGATAGCGAAAGGAAATTAATAGTCACCAGTGATGTACGACCAGTTAAAAGATCAGCCTCGGAGGGGTTTTTGATGGAGATGTCTCGTACAGCTGTGGTCAGCCGCGGTCTGGCCGACTGTTGGTGATAACACAGAATCAATCTTATTAATCTATATGTTGACCACTGGTAAATAGATTTGTGGAACTCTATAACGACTTTATTATATTTGGTGCAGCATATCTTTGCCTACCTATTCATCAAAAGCCGTTGGTAGTGAAACAAAGCACAGACAGGTAAAAACGAGTCGTCCTGACCAGACGATGATGTCATCCCTAATCACCGATAACGAAGACATTAAGGGACTATTTATTTCAATTTATCGCCACAAACGTGTCGAGTAGATGAGTTTCTTCGCCACAAACGTGTTGAATAGATGAGTTTATACAGCGATGAGTAGATATCGGCTTGTTGTGTAAAGAGTTCAAATGTTTCGACGTGTTGGAAATAACCACTGTAAAGATGCGACATAACAGCTTTAAATACAAATGTATCTGAATAAGCGGTATCTAGATTTGCAATAAAACTATTGTACATTATTGTACACATTAAAATGTTTATCTTTAAACGCATGACTTAAGGACAGTGCATTCTAAAATTTGATTTGAAGGTTTTCACTATTAATAAAACGTTTAACTGCTGACGTAATTTTATTAGTAATAGGCAATGGGTCAATTCAATTGCAGTACCGTAATATGGTATTTTGATCTAAAGGAAATGTAAAAACTGGGTTCAACCAAAATCTGTTATATAAATCTTTTACTGAATTGGACTCAATGAAATAAACGTTTGAATGAATTAGACTCAGTTATATCAACATTTAACTGGATCAGACTCAGTAATATAAACGTTTCACTCAAACAGACTCGGTAATATCACCATTTAACTGGATCAGACTCAGAATATAAACGTTTGACTCAAACAGACTCGATAATATCAAAATTTAACTGGATCAGACTCAGTAATATAAACGTTTGACTGAATCAGACTTAGCCACATGAGCGTCTGCCTGAATCAGACTCAGCTACATGAGCGTCTGCCTGAATCAGACTGAGTACATGCAGCTGTAAACATTGTTCTGGTTGTAGGATGTCTAGAGGGAGAGTTCCAGTGCAACAAGACGGTGTGTATTGACGTCATCCGACGTTGTGATCGTCACCGCGACTGTGATGACGGCAAGGACGAGGAGGATTGTGGTACGTATATTACAATATCTGTCAAATTTTGAGACATTTTGTTCTTTTTTATAACATCAAGCATTATAAAATTCAAAGACACTGCAAGAAAGCATACAAAAATATCGTTATTATTTTTTTTTTTTTGCTAAAGAGCAAAAATATTTCCGTTCTGTACCATTCAAAGGAGTTCTGAAAAACACGTTGGAATTTGAACTTGTTTATTGTTTGGATATATATTACTCTTGATTTGGGGGTACAAAAAAAAACCGATTAGAAATGTGAGGCGGCACATCATACCAAATGATAAACAATGAAATACATGTAAGTAGGACATCTATTTAAAATGCAATACGCGTTATCTTCAAGGAGAATATCAGTAAAGACATCGATCGCGTGATATTATACATATCCAACCGGAAGTAAATTAATTAATTTCCATTGGAACAACATTAGGGTTATCCTACCTCTATAGGTCTATGTTTCTTGTTATTCATTTTAAGAATAGTTATTTCTATATTGTTAAGTATATCCTTGGACCCATTATTGTATCCGACTATCTGGTGACGTTGTTTCTATATTCCGTTACCGTCGTCCCCGGCTTGGATATAAAACATTAGACAGTTTTCCCCATAGTCATCGTTACTGGGAATTGATCGATTCACCACGAGAATGAGTGACAACTTACCCTAACCGTGCTTTGTATTTCATAAGTGAACTGTTTTCTCGTTATGGTATGGCGAGCAAGACCCGAGGGTGACTCTGCGTTGTGCGTGTGCATTTATCAATTTCGACCATTTCTCTAGAGTGAGGTCAATGTCTTTTTACCCTATGCGTAATATATCTCTATAACAAAATTAATTCCAACAAAACCACCTGATTCCGCCGTTTCATGCAGCATCGTTAGATTATGTTTACCAACCAAATCATCATCTAGTTACCGGAAATGTGACCCTGGACGTAAAGTATTCAGAATTAAAGAGGAAAGGCTGCATGAGAGCCCATTTCCGTTGCTGTAACGAAGTATTTTACCGTTTTAGTTCGTCAGATGGTGGAGCAGCACGGGAAACATGTGACCGTCATTTTGATGGAGAAATATGTCTCGTCTTGTGTGTCGTACACGCCGGTTGACAAGTGTAACGTTAGCGACATGGTTGTTTCTTGTATCATATAACGCCAGGCATAGAGGCCCTTGTTCATTAATTCTTTAAACCATTCCGAGCTCATACATGTGCAAAATGTAAGCTGTCTTTTGGTATTTGTTTGTGTACAGACCTATACATTTCCTCCTTATAATAATGCATGTACATTTAAGTAACTCACCGATCCAACAGTGTCTAACAGCTGAGCGGCCCTCACTGGAACCGGGGCTGACTGGGACCGTCGCTGACCAGGACCGTTACACCATGCCGTTTTCCTACACTCATTAAGCCAACATATGTAAACAATCGCATCAATTTAGGACCTAATCCCATATAAAGACAAGTATAACAACCAAACTATATATATGTAAATCTTTATTATTACTGTTTTATAGCAAAAAGGCGTATAACAACTTACAGTGCAGAGAGGGATTGTAAAAGTTTCCTCCCTTCCATCATGTGTCTATCGAGATGACAATAGATAATATTAATACTACTAATCAGAAAGACGGTCCTGAGCGGGTACAACATGATCAGTGAATGAAAATGTATATATCCGTTGTTTCTAGTTCATAATAGCAGTAAATGTCGAATACAGTCAAGAGATGATGCTTTCTTTTGATGTTTATTTAAAAAATAGGTAACACCAGGGACGTATACGTCCCTGGTAACACGAATAACGGAATACGTAATAGAAATATTTTATTGAAACAAACGGTCCTGAGCGGGGACATCATAATAGGGCAATCGAATAAAGAATATGAATCCGTTATTCTCGTTCTTTAAGTTAGGTTTAGGCCAAAAAAAGATGACAATATGTGTATCAACCATTATATCAATGCAAACATCGTAATATGTACCACAGCACAGGGACCTGAGAATTTGTTACAGCTAGTTTTGGACCTAAAATAGAGTGTTTAGAGTAATTTTACACATTTGGGGGATTAAGATCAATTTTCGATAATAATGCCCACTCAATGGTCATAAAAGCTAAAGCTAAAGCTAAAAGCTTTCCAGATCGAAAAATCGATCCCACCTATATTTCTTGCATCAAAAATCACATTTCTAGTTGAGGTACGAAAAGACGCTTGGTAACGTTGGAAAGATGGATAATTTTTATTTTATAAACCTCCTAAATGTAAGTCAAATGTATCCTCCTTCCGCAGAAATAATCTCCATTTCCTCCATAAACACGCAAAATTTCCGTGTCTCAAAGTTTTCGGCGGCTTGCCGACCAGATTAACATATTCATTGCGTTTGGACGTCACCCCGCGTGCTGGTCTTTTGCTATCATTGGATGGCTAAATTTAAAGGGAGACCGCCATCCAATGACAGCGTACGGCCACCGCGTGCAGTGACGTCAACCACAATGCGAAATCCGTAACATTTACTTTGAAATGTGTACTATAGACATGTTTAAAGAAAGACGGTCCTGAGCGGGGACATCCTGATCAGGAAATCAAATTCAGAATAATTCTCGTTATTTCCAGTCATCTAGTTAAGTCTGATATGGAATCGGAAAAATATGTGTTACAATGATAATAAATGCGAAATCCGGAATATTTACTTTGAAATATGTACTATAGACATGTTGAAAGAAAGACGGTCCTGAGCGGGGACATCCTGATCAGGAAATCAAATTAGGAATACAAATCCGTTAATATCGTTCTATAAGTCCAGCTAGGAACACAAAAGATGAATATATGTGTGACAGCCATTATAAATGCGAAATCCGTAACATTTACTTTGAAATATGTACTATAGACATCTTGAAAGAAAGACGGTCCTGAGCGGGGACATCCTGATCAGGAAATCAAATTCAGAATAATTCTCGTTATTTCCAGTCATCTAGTTAAGTCTGACATGGAATCGGTCAAAATGTGTGTTACAATGATAATAAATGCGAAATCCGGAATATTTACTTTGAAATGTGTACTATAGACATGTTGAAAGAAAGACTGTCCTGAGTGGGGACATCCTGATCAGGAAATCAAATTCAGAATAATTCTCGTTATTTCCAGTCATCTAGCTAAGTCTGGCATGGAATCGGTCAAAATATGTGTTACAATGATAATAAATGCGAAATCCGTCTTTTGAACGACGAAATGAGTAATTATGACATTTGATAAGAAAGACGGTCCTGAGCGGGGACATGCGGATCAGGGAATCAAAATTCAGAATAATACCCGTTATTTCACATTCATCTAAATGTAGTTAAGTCTGGCATGGAATCGGTCAAAATGTGTGTTACAATGATAATAAATGCGAAATCCGTAACATTTGATTTGAAATATGTACTATAGACATGTTTAAAGAAAGACGGTCCTGAACGGGGACATCCTGATCAGGAAATCAAATTTAGAATATTTCTTGTTATTTCCAGTCATCTAGTTAAGTCTGACATTGAGTCGGTCAAAATATGTGTTACATTGATACGAAATGCGAAATCCGTAATATTTACTTTGAAATATGTACTATAGACATGTTGAAAGAAAGACGGTCCTGAGCGGGGACATCCTGATCAGGAAATCAAATTCAGAATAATTCTCGTTATTTCCAGTCATCTAGCTAAGTCTGGCATGGAATCGGTCAAAATATGTGTTACAATGATAATAAATCTGAAATCCGTAACATTTAATTTGAAATATGTACTATAGACATGTTAAAAGAAAGACGGTCCTGAGCGAGGACATCCTGATCAGGAAATCAAATTAAGAATAATTCTCGTAATGTAATTTCCAGTCATCTAGTTAAGTCTGGCATGGAATCGGTCAAAATATGTGTTACAATGATAATAAATGTGAAATCATTAACATTTACTTTGAAATGTGTACTATTGACATGTTAAAAGAAAGACGGTCCTAAGCGGGGACATCCTGATCAGGAAATCAAATTAGGAATATAAATCCGCTATTATCATTCTCTAAGTCAATCTAGGGACACAAAAAAATGAATATATGTGTGATAACCATTATAAATGCGAAATCCGTAACATTTACTTTGAAATGTGTACTATAGACGTGTTGAAAGAAAGACGGTCCTGAGCGGGGACATCCTGATCAGGAAATCAAATTCAGAATAATTCTCGTTATTTCCAGTCATCTAGCTAAGTCTGACATGGAATCGGTCAAAATATGTGTTACAATGATAATAAATGCGAAATCCGTAACATTTACTTTGAAATGTGTACTATAGACATGTTAAAAGAAAGACGGTCCTGAGCGAGGACATCCTGATCAGGAAATCAAATTCAGAATAATTCTCGTTATTTCCAGTCATCTAGTTAAGTCTGATATGGAGTCGGAAAAATATGTGTTACAATGATAATAAATGCGAAATCCGGAATATTTACTTTGAAATATGTACTATAGACATGTTGAAAGAAAGACGGTCCTGAGCGGGGACATCCTGATCAGGAAATCAAATTAGGAATACAAATCCGTTAATATCGTTCTATAAGTCCAGCTAGGAACACAAAAGATGAATATATGTGTGACAGCCATTATAAATGCGAAATCCGTAACATTTACTTTGAAATGTGAACTATAGACATGTTAAAAGAAAGACGGTCCTGAGCGGGGACATCCTGATCAGGAAATCAAATTCAGAATAATTCTCGTTATTTCCAGTCATCTAGTTAAGTCTGACATGGAATCGGTCAAAATATGTGTTACAATGATGATAAATGCGAAATCCGTAATATTTACTTTGAAATGTGTACTATAGACATGTTGAAAGAAAGACGGTCCTGAGCGGGGACATCCTGATCAGGAAATCAAATTCAGAATAATTCTCGTTATTTCCAGTCATCTAGCTAAGTCTGGCATGGAATCGGTCAAAATATGTGTTACAATGATAATAAATGCGAAATCCGTCTTTTGAACGACGAAATGAGTAATTATGACATTTGATAAGAAAAACGGTCCTGAGCGGGGACATGCGGATCAGGGAATCAAAATTCAGAATAATTCCCGTTATTTCACATTCATCTAAATGTAGTTAAGTCTGGCATGGAATCGGTCAAAATGTGTGTTACAATGATAATAAATGCGAAATCCGTAACATTTACTTTGAAATATGTACTATAGACATGTTGAAAGAAAGACGGTCCTGAGCGGGGACATCCTGATCAGGAAATCAAATTTGGAAATAAATCCGTTATTATCGTTCTATAAGTCAAGCTAGGAACACAAAAGATGAATATATGTGTGGCAGCCATTATAAATGCGAAATCCGTAACATTCACTTTGAAATGTGAACTATAGACATGTTTAAAGAAAGACGGTCCTGAGCGGGGACGTCCTGATCAGGAAATCAAATTAGGAATATAAATCCGTTATTATCGTTCTATAAGTCAAGCTAGGAACACAAAAGATGAATATATGTGTGGCAGCCATTATAAATGCGAAATCCGTAACATTCACTTTGAAATGTGAACTATAGACATGTTTAAAGAAAGACGGTCCTGAGCGGGGACATCCTGATCAGGAAATCAAATTCAGAATAATTCTCGTTATTTCCAGTCATCTAGCTAAGTCTGGCATGGAATCGGTCAAAATATGTGTTACAATGATAATAAATGCGAAATCCGTAATATTTACTTTGAAATGTGTACTATAGACATGTTGAAAGAAAGACGGTCCTGAGCGGGGACATCCTGATCAGGAAATCAAATTCAGAATAATTCTCGTTATTTCCAGTCATCTAGTTAAGTCTGACATGGAATCGGTCAAAATATGTGTTACAATGATAATAAATGCGAAATCCGTCTTTTGAACGACGAAATGAGTAATTATGACATTTGATAAGAAAGACGGTCCTGAGCGGGGACATGCGGATCAGGGAATCAAAATTCAGAATAATTCCCGTTATTTCACATTCATCTAAATGTAGTTAAGTCTGGCATGGAATCGGTCAAAATGTGTGTTACAATGATAATAAATGCGAAATCCGTAACATTTACTTTGAAATATGTACTATAGACATGTTGAAAGAAAGACGGTCCTGAGCGGGGACATCCTGATCAGGAAATCAAATTTGGAAATAAATCCGTTATTATCGTTCTATAAGTCAAGCTAGGAACACAAAAGATGAATATATGTGTGGCAGCCATTATAAATGCGAAATCCGTAACATTCACTTTGAAATGTGAACTATAGACATGTTTAAAGAAAGACGGTCCTGAGCGGGGACGTCCTGATCAGGAAATCAAATTAGGAATATAAATCCGTTATTATCGTTCTATAAGTCAAGCTAGGAACACAAAAGATGAATATATGTGTGGCAGCCATTATAAATGCGAAATCCGTAACATTCACTTTGAAATGTGAACTATAGACATGTTTAAAGAAAGACGGTCCTGAGCGGGGACATCCTGATCAGGAAATCAAATTCAGAATAATTCTCGTTATTTCCAGTCATCTAGCTAAGTCTGGCATGGAATCGGTCAAAATATGTGTTACAATGATAATAAATGCGAAATCCGTAATATTTACTTTGAAATGTGTACTATAGACATGTTGAAAGAAAGACGGTCCTGAGCGGGGACATCCTGATCAGGAAATCAAATTCAGAATAATTCTCGTTATTTCCAGTCATCTAGTTAAGTCTGACATGGAATCGGTCAAAATGTGTGTTACAATGATAATAAATGCGAAATCCGTAATATTTACTTTGAAATGTGTACTATAGACATGTTGAAAGAAAGACGGTCCTGAGCGGGGACATCCTGATCAGGAAATCAAATTCAGAATAATTCTCGTTATTTCCAGTCATCTAGCTAAGTCTGGCATGGAATCGGTCAAAATATGTGTTACAATGATAATAAATGCGAAATCCGTCTTTTGAACGACGAAATGAGTAATTATGACATTTGATAAGAAAGACGGTCCTGAGCGGGGACATGCGGATCAGGGAATCAAAATTCAGAATAATACCCGTTATTTCACATTCATCTAAATGTAGTTAAGTCTGGCATGGAATCGGTCAAAATGTGTGTTACAATGATAATAAATGCGAAATCCGTAACATTTACTTTGAAATATGTACTATAGACATGTTGAAAGAAAGACGGTCCTGAGCGGGGACATCCTGATCAGGAAATCAAATTTGGAAATAAATCCGTTATTATCGTTCTATAAGTCAAGCTAGGAACACAAAAGATGAATATATGTGTGGCAGCCATTATAAATGCGAAATCCGTAACATTCACTTTGAAATGTGAACTATAGACATGTTTAAAGAAAGACGGTCCTGAGCGGGGACGTCCTGATCAGGAAATCAAATTAGGAATATAAATCCGTTATTATCGTTCTATAAGTCAAGCTAGGAACACAAAAGATGAATATATGTGTGGCAGCCATTATAAATGCGAAATCCGTAACATTCACTTTGAAATGTGAACTATAGACATGTTTAAAGAAAGACGGTCCTGAGCGGGGACATCCTGATCAGGAAATCAAATTCAGAATAATTCTCGTTATTTCCAGTCATCTAGCTAAGTCTGGCATGGAATCGGTCAAAATATGTGTTACAATGATAATAAATGCGAAATCCGTAATATTTACTTTGAAATGTGTACTATAGACATGTTGAAAGAAAGACGGTCCTGAGCGGGGACATCCTGATCAGGAAATCAAATTCAGAATAATTCTCGTTATTTCCAGTCATCTAGTTAAGTCTGACATGGAATCGGTCAAAATGTGTGTTACAATGATAATAAATGCGAAATCCGTAATATTTACTTTGAAATGTGTACTATAGACATGTTGAAAGAAAGACGGTCCTGAGCGGGGACATCCTGATCAGGAAATCAAATTCAGAATAATTCTCGTTATTTCCAGTCATCTAGCTAAGTCTGGCATGGAATCGGTCAAAATATGTGTTACAATGATAATAAATGCGAAATCCGTCTTTTGAACGACGAAATGAGTAATTATAACATTTGATAAGAAAGACGGTCCTGAGCGGGGACATGCGGATCAGGGAATCAAAATTCAGAATAATACCCGTTATTTCACATTCATCTAAATGTAGTTAAGTCTGGCATGGAATCGGTCAAAATGTGTGTTACAATGATAATAAATGCGAAATCCGTAACATTTGATTTGAAATATGTACTATAGACATGTTTAAAGAAAGACGGTCCTGAAGCGGGGACATCCTGATCAGGAAATCAAATTTAGAATATTTCTTGTTATTTCCAGTCATCTAGTTAAGTCTGACATTGAGTCGGTCAAAATATGTGTTACATTGATACGAAATGCGAAATCCGTAATATTTACTTTGAAATATGTACTATAGACATGTTGAAAGAAAGACGGTCCTGAGCGGGGACATCCTGATCAGGAAATCAAATTCAGAATAATTCTCGTTATTTCCAGTCATCTAGCTAAGTCTGGCATGGAATCGGTCAAAATATGTGTTACAATGATAATAAATCTGAAATCCGTAACATTTAATTTGAAATATGTACTATAGACATGTTAAAAGAAAGACGGTCCTGAGCGAGGACATCCTGATCAGGAAATCAAATTAAGAATAATTCTCGTAATGTAATTTCCAGTCATCTAGTTAAGTCTGGCATGGAATCGGTCAAAATATGTGTTACAATGATAATAAATGTGAAATCATTAACATTTACTTTGAAATGTGTACTATTGACATGTTAAAAGAAAGACGGTCCTAAGCGGGGACATCCTGATCAGGAAATCAAATTAGGAATATAAATCCGCTATTATCATTCTCTAAGTCAATCTAGGGACACAAAAAAATGAATATATGTGTGATAACCATTATAAATGCGAAATCCGTAACATTTACTTTGAAATGTGTACTATAGACATGTTAAAAGAAAGACGGTCCTGAGCGGGGACATCCTGATCAGGAAATCAAATTAGGAATATAAATCCGTTATTATCTTTCTATAAGTCAAGCTAGGAACACAAAAGATGAATATATGTGTGGCAACCATTATAAATGCGAAATCCGTAACATTTACTTTGAAATGTGTACTATAGACGTGTTGAAAGAAAGACGGTCCTGAGCGGGGACATCCTGATCAGGAAATCAAATTCAGAATAATTCTCGTTATTTCCAGTCATCTAGCTAAGTCTGGCATGGAATCGGTCAAAATATGTGTTACAATGATAATAAATGCGAAATCCGTCTTTTGAACGACGAAATGAGTAATTATAACATTTGATAAGAAAGACGGTCCTGAGCGGGGACATGCGGATCAGGGAATCAAAATTCAGAATAATACCCGTTATTTCACATTCATCTAAATGTAGTTAAGTCTGGCATGGAATCGGTCAAAATGTGTGTTACAATGATAATAAATGCGAAATCCGTAACATTTGATTTGAAATATGTACTATAGACATGTTTAAAGAAAGACGGTCCTGAAGCGGGGACATCCTGATCAGGAAATCAAATTTAGAATATTTCTTGTTATTTCCAGTCATCTAGTTAAGTCTGACATTGAGTCGGTCAAAATATGTGTTACATTGATACGAAATGCGAAATCCGTAATATTTACTTTGAAATATGTACTATAGACATGTTGAAAGAAAGACGGTCCTGAGCGGGGACATCCTGATCAGGAAATCAAATTCAGAATAATTCTCGTTATTTCCAGTCATCTAGCTAAGTCTGGCATGGAATCGGTCAAAATATGTGTTACAATGATAATAAATCTGAAATCCGTAACATTTAATTTGAAATATGTACTATAGACATGTTAAAAGAAAGACGGTCCTGAGCGAGGACATCCTGATCAGGAAATCAAATTAAGAATAATTCTCGTAATGTAATTTCCAGTCATCTAGTTAAGTCTGGCATGGAATCGGTCAAAATATGTGTTACAATGATAATAAATGTGAAATCATTAACATTTACTTTGAAATGTGTACTATTGACATGTTAAAAGAAAGACGGTCCTAAGCGGGGACATCCTGATCAGGAAATCAAATTAGGAATATAAATCCGCTATTATCATTCTCTAAGTCAATCTAGGGACACAAAAAAATGAATATATGTGTGATAACCATTATAAATGCGAAATCCGTAACATTTACTTTGAAATGTGTACTATAGACATGTTAAAAGAAAGACGGTCCTGAGCGGGGACATCCTGATCAGGAAATCAAATTAGGAATATAAATCCGCTATTATCATTCTCTAAGTCAATCTAGGGACACAAAAAAATGAATATATGTGTGATAACCATTATAAATGCGAAATCCGTAACATTTACTTTGAAATGTGAACTATAGACATGTTAAAAGAAAGACGGTCCTGAGCGGGGACATCCTGATCAGGAAATCAAATTCAGAATAATTCTCGTTATTTCCAGTCATTTAGTTAAGTCTGACATGGAATCGGTCAAAATATGTGTTACAATGATAATAAATGCGAAATCCGTAATATTTACTTTGAAATGTGTACTATAGACATGTTGAAAGAAAGACGGTCCTGAGCGGGGACATCCTGATCAGGAAATCAAATTCAGAATAATTCTCGTTATTTCCAGTCATCTAGCTAAGTCTGGCATGGAATCGGTCAAAATATGTGTTACAATGATAATAAATGCGAAATCCGTCTTTTGAACGACGAAATGAGTAATTATGACATTTGATAAGAAAGACGGTCCTGAGCGGGGACATGCGGATCAGGGAATCAAAATTCAGAATAATTCCCGTTATTTCACATTCATCTAAATGTAGTTAAGTCTGGTATGGAATCGGTCAAAATGTGTGTTACAATGATAATAAATGCGAAATCCGTAACATTTACTTTGAAATGTGTACTATAGACATGTTGAAAGAAAGACGGTCCTGAGCGGGGACATCCTGATCAGGAAATCAAATTTGGAAATAAATCCGTTATTATCGTTCTATAAGTCAAGCTAGGAACACAAAAGATGAATATATGTGTGGCAGCCATTATAAATGCGAAATCCGTAACATTTACTTTGAAATGTGTACTATAGACATGTTGAAAGAAAGACGGTCCTGAGCGGGGACATCCTGATCAGGAAATCAAATTCAGAATAATTCTCGTTATTTCCAGTCATCTAGCTAAGTCTGACATGGAATCGGTCAAAATATGTGTTACAATGATAATAAATGCGAAATCCGTAACATTTACTTTGAAATGTGTACTATAGACATGTTAAAAGAAAGACGGTCCTGAGCGGGGACATCCTGATCAGGAAATCAAATTCAGAATAATTCTCGTTATTTCCAGTCATCTAGTTAAGTCTGATATGGAATCGGAAAAATATGTGTTACAATGATAATAAATGCGAAATCCGGAATATTTACTTTGAAATATGTACTATAGACATGTTGAAAGAAAGACGGTCCTGAGCGGGGACATCCTGATCAGGAAATCAAATTAGGAATACAAATCCGTTAATATCGTTCTATAAGTCCAGCTAGGAACACAAAAGATTAATATATGTGTGACAGCCATTATAAATGCGAAATCCGTAACATTTACTTTGAAATGTGAACTATAGACATGTTAAAAGAAAGACGGTCCTGAGCGGGGACATCCTGATCAGGAAATCAAATTCAGAATAATTCTCGTTATTTCCAGTCATCTAGTTAAGTCTGACATGGAATCGGTCAAAATATGTGTTACAATGATGATAAATGCGAAATCCGTAATATTTACTTTGAAATGTGTACTATAGACATGTTGAAAGAAAGACGGTCCTGAGCGGGGACATCCTGATCAGGAAATCAAATTCAGAATAATTCTCGTTATTTCCAGTCATCTAGCTAAGTCTGGCATGGAATCGGTCAAAATATGTGTTACAATGATAATAAATGCGAAATCCGTCTTTTGAACGACGAAATGAGTAATTATGACATTTGATAAGAAAGACGGTCCTGAGCGGGGACATGCGGATCAGGGAATCAAAATTCAGAATAATTCCCGTTATTTCACATTCATCTAAATGTAGTTTAGTCTGGCATGGAATCGGTCAAAATGTGTGTTACAATGATAATAAATGCGAAATCCGTAACATTTACTTTGAAATATGTACTATAGACATGTTGAAAGAAAGACGGTCCTTAGCGGGGACATCCTGATCAGGAAATCAAATTTGGAAATAAATCCGTTATTATCGTTCTATAAGTCAAGCTAGGAACACAAAAGATGAATATATGTGTGGCAGCCATTATAAATGCGAAATCCGTAACATTCACTTTGAAATGTGAACTATAGACATGTTTAAAGAAAGACGGTCCTGAGCGGGGACGTCCTGATCAGGAAATCAAATTAGGAATATAAATCCGTTATTATCGTTCTATAAGTCAAGCTAGGAACACAAAAGATGAATATATGTGTGGCAGCCATTATAAATGCGAAATCCGTAACATTCACTTTGAAATGTGAACTATAGACATGTTTAAAGAAAGACGGTCCTGAGCGGGGACATCCTGATCAGGAAATCAAATTCAGAATAATTCTCGTTATTTCCAGTCATCTAGCTAAGTCTGGCATGGAATCGGTCAAAATATGTGTTACAATGATAATAAATGCGAAATCCGTAATATTTACTTTGAAATGTGTACTATAGACATGTTGAAAGAAAGACGGTCCTGAGCGGGGACATCCTGATCAGGAAATCAAATTCAGAATAATTCTCGTTATTTCCAGTCATCTAGTTAAGTCTGACATGGAATCGGTAAAAATATGTGTTACAATGATAATAAATGCGAAATCCGTAATATTTACTTTGAAATGTGTACTATAGACATGTTGAAAGAAAGACGGTCCTGAGCGGGGACATGCTAATCAGGAAATCAAAATTCAGAATAATTCCCGTTATTTCACATTCATCTAAATGTAGTTAAGTCTGGCATGGAATCGGTAAAAATGTGTGTTACAATGATAATAAATGCGAAATCCGTTATATTTACTTTAAAATATATACTATTGACATGTTAAAAGAAAGACGGTCCTGAGCGGGGACATCCTGATCAGGAAATCAAATTCAGAATATTTCTTGTTTTTTTTTTCCAGTCATCTAGATAAGTCTGACATTGAGTCGGTCAAAATATGTGTTACAATGATACGAAATGCGAAATCCGTAATATTTACTTTGAAATATGTACTATAGACATGTTGAAAGAAATACGGTCCTGAGCGGGGACATCCTGATCAGGAAATCAAATTAGGAATATAAATCCGTTATTATCTTTCTATAAGTCAAGCTAGGAACACAAAAGATGAATATATGTGTGGCAACCATTATAAATGCGAAATCCGTAACATTTACTTTGAAATGTGTACTATAGACGTGTTGAAAGAAAGACGGTCCTGAGCGGGGACATCCTGATCAGGAAATCAAATTCAGAATAATTCTCGTTATTTCCAGTCATCTAGCTAAGTCTGACATGGAATCGGTCAAAATATGTGTTACAATGATAATAAATGCGAAATCCGTAACATTTTATTTGAAATATGTACTATAGACATGTTAAATGAAAGACGGTCCTGAGCGAGGACATCCTGATCAGGAAATCAAATTAAGAATAATTCTCGTAATGTAATTTCCAGTCATCTAGCTAAGTCTGGCATGGAATCGGTCAAAATATGTGTTACAATGATAATAAATGCGAAATCCGTAACATTTAATTTGAAATATGTACTATAGACATGTTAAAAGAAAGACGGTCCTAAGCGGGGACATCCTGATCAGGAAATCAAATTAGGAATATAAATCCGCTATTATCGTTCTCTAAGTCAATCTAGGGACACAAAAAATGAATATATGTGTGATAACCATTATAAATGCGAAATCCGTAACATTTACTTTGAAATGTGTACTATAGACATGTTAAAAGAAAAACGGTCCTGAGCGGGGACATCCTGATCAGGAAATCAAATTAGGAAATAAATCCGTTATTATCATTCTATAAGTCCAGCTAGGAACACAAAAGATGAATATATGTGTGGCAGCCATTATAAATGCGAAATCCGTAACATTTACTTTGAAATGTGTACTATAGACATGTTTAAAGAAAGACGGTCCTGAGCGGGGACATCCTGATCAGGAAATCAAATTCAGAATAATTCTCGTTATTTCCAGTCATCTAGCTAAGTCTGGCATGGAATCGGTCAAAATATGTGTTACAATGATAATAAATGCGAAATACATAATATTTACTTTGAAATATGTACTATAGACATGTTGAAAGAAAGACGGTCCTGAGCGGGGACATCCTGATCAGGAAATCAACATAGGAATATAAATCCGTTATTATAGTTCTATAAGTCCAGCTAGGAACACAAAAGATGAATATATGTGTTACAATGATAATAAATGCGAAATCCGTAACATTTAATTTGAAATACGTACTATAGACATGTTTAAAGAAAGACGGTCCTGAGCGGGGACATCCTGATCCGGAAATCAAATTTAGAATATTTCTTGTTATTTCTAGTCATCTAGTTAAGTCTGACATTGAGTCGGTCAAAATATGTGTTACAATGATACAAAATGCGAAATCCGTAATATTTACTTTGAAATATGTACTATAGACATGTTGAAAGAAAGACGGTCCTGAGCGGGGACATCCTGATCAGGAAATCAAATTAGGAATATAAATCCGTTATTATCTTTCTATAAGTTAAGGTAGGAACACAAAAGATGAATATATGTGTGGCAGCCATTATAAATGCGAAATCCGTAATATTTACTTTGAAATATGTACTATAGACATGTTGAAAGAAAGACGGTCCTGAGCGGGGACATCCTGATCAGGAAATCAAATTTGGAAATAAATCCGTTATTATCGTTCTATAAGTCAAGCTAGGAACACAAAAGATGAATATATGTGTGGCAGCCATTATAAATGCGAAATCCGTAACATTCACTTTGAAATGTGAACTATAGACATGTTTAAAGAAAGACGGTCCTGAGCGGGGACGTCCTGATCAGGAAATCAAATTAGGAATATAAATCCGTTATTATCGTTCTATAAGTCAAGCTAGGAACACAAAAGATGAATATATGTGTGGCAGCCATTATAAATGCGAAATCCGTAACATTCACTTTGAAATATGTACTATAGACATGTTGAAAGAAAGACGGTCCTGAGCGGGGACATCCTGATCAGGAAATCAACATAGGAATATAAATCCGTTATTATAGTTCTATAAGTCCAGCTAGGAACACAAAAGATGAATATATGTGTTACAATGATAATAAATGCGAAATCCGTAACATTTAATTTGAAATACGTACTATAGACATGTTTAAAGAAAGACGGTCCTGAGCGGGGACATCCTGATCCGGAAATCAAATTTAGAATATTTCTTGTTATTTCTAGTCATCTAGTTAAGTCTGACATTGAGTCGGTCAAAATATGTGTTACAATGATACAAAATGCGAAATCCGTAATATTTACTTTGAAATATGTACTATAGACATGTTGAAAGAAAGACGGTCCTGAGCGGGGACATCCTGATCAGGAAATCAAATTAGGAATATAAATCCGTTATTATCTTTCTATAAGTTAAGGTAGGAACACAAAAGATGAATATATGTGTGGCAGCCATTATAAATGCGAAATCCGTAATATTTACTTTGAAATATGTACTATAGACATGTTGAAAGAAAGACGGTCCTGAGCGGGGACATCCTGATCAGTAAATCAAATTAGGAATATAAATCCGTTATTATCGTTCTATAAGTCCAGCTAGGAACACAAAAGATGAATATATGTGTGGCAACCATTATCAATGCGAAATCCGTAACATTTACTTTGAAATGTGAACTATAGACATGTTGAAAGAAAGACGGTCCTGAGCGGGGACATCCTGATCAGGAAATCAAATTCAGAATAATTCTCGTTATTTCCAGTCATCTAGTTAAGTCTGACATGGAATCGGTAAAAATATATGTTACAATGATAATAAATGCGAAATCCGTAATATTTACTTTGAAATATGTACTATGGACATGTTGAAAGAAAGACGGTCCTGAGCGGGGACATCCTGATCAGGAAATCATGTAGGAATATATATCCGCTGTTTCTATAAGCATTGAATACAGTCCAGAGATGATGCTTTATTTTGACTTTTATTTACAAAATAGGAAACACAAACAACGAAATAATTACTAATACTAAAAGAAATAGTTTTCCTTGGCGATGTGTTATATACGTCTCTGATATCACTTATTATCGTTCTATAACTTCAGGTATGAACCAAAAAAGATGGAAATATGAGTAACAACCAGTTTCAAGGTGAATCCGTAACACGCGCGTTGAAATATGTATTATAGACATGTTGATTGAAAGACGGTCCGGAGCGGGGACATCCTGATCAGGAAATCAAATTAGGAATACTTTCTGTTATTTCTACTCAAATTAGTTAAGTTTGGCATGGAATTGGTCAAAAGATCTGTTACATTTATAATAAATGCAAAATCCGTAACACGATCTTGAAATACGTAATATAGACATTTTGATTGAAAGATGGACCTGAGCGGGGACATCATGATCAGGAAATCAAATTAGGATACTTCCTGTTATTTCTACTCATATTTGTAAGTATGGAATGGAATCGGTCAAAAGATCTCTTAAAATTATAATAAATGCAAGGTCAGAAACATGTACGACAAAATGAATAATTAAGACATTTTGTAAAAAAAATATGGTCCAGAGCGGGGACATCCTTATCAGGAAATTTAAAAGGACTATAAACTTGTTCTAGTTATGAGTCTTAAGTTTAGAATGGTATAGGATGCACTACTTATAAATGCAAAATCAATAACATTATATACGACAAAAAAATTCAACAAGAAATGTCATAAGTAAGGCGGTCCTGACCTGGGATTCCCTGTTCAGGAAATCTAGTATAAACAATACTTGTTTTTGATATTTTTAACGACTTTTAAAAGCATAAAAAAAAATAAAACGATGGAGAATGTAATGTTTTGTATAGTATACATAGTATACATACACAATGCCACCTGTGTATTTTTTTCGTTATAATTCTTTTTACTCCGAACTTTAATCATCACACCAACTCTACCTTTCTAAATCCCTAACTCTTCCATAAACTACTCTCTACCGAGACAACCCACACTTCTCATCTGATGACCGTGTAAGACTAGGTTAATCTGATCATAAATCCTGCTGAAATAGACCCCGCTGTCAGATCAACTGGTGGCACTAGTTTCAATAAACATTAACTCACAGAGCTCCCCACGAATAGACGGTCAAACTAAACTACAGCTCCCGAGCTATATCAAAAGCACAATTATTTACGGCTACTTAGTTACTATCCAACTAGCTGACACTGATCAAGAGGTTTTGCTGATGACATCCGGAGCACGTCATGTCGATTAAACGGCTAACTAATGGATAGCATTACTAAAAATAAATATAAAACCCGTTGTTTGCCGTAATTCAAGCTAGATTTCCCAACAGACTGTTTGCATACCAATGATATACTAGCTGTGCCCCACTTTAGGCTGACTTGTTTTTGTTTTTTATTCGTTGAATTCGTCAAAGGACTTGTCAGAACAGGTAACGAAAACCTTGCCAAATCTTTAATTTCACTTACAGGTATATCCACGAAGTATTGTCTATAAACAACAAAACGTTTGCTGACCTAGTCGATCGTATATGCCCTACTGAACTTGAGATTAAAGACAACAGACTCTCCTACGTCAGCTTCCTATCTCGAGCTTTACCTAAAATATGACCAACACGGGCAACTTACAACGAAGCTGTATGATAAACGGGACAATTTTGATTTTCCGATCGTGAACTTTCCCTTTCTTGATAGTAACACCCCTGCTTCTCTATCCTATGGGGTTTACATGTTGCAGTTGATTCGTTATGCTAGGGCTTGCTCTGAATATCGAGATTTTCGTGATAGATGTCAACTGCTGACGAACAAACTAACGGCACTGGGATTCAAGAGATGCTTATTAGTGTGCTTACTTGTGATTAACAATGATGCCTCGTTTCTCATTTTGAGGATTCATGCTTACTTTCATGTGACCAAGATTTACATGGCAGGTGTCGTAATAAGGATTACAAAGCTACATTTTCATAAAATATTTTTTGTTGATGTTATAAAACAGTAAACGAACTTCACTAAATCGCCTCTTTAAAGTGAGAACATTAGTATTGACAACTTGAGCATACTAAAAATAATGTATCACCTAAGAATACAAAATATCCCCTGATAAGATCATGATGGCGACCATACTATTTTATCAGCCTGCATCATGCGAACCCTGTTTGTCAGAGGGCGACATATATAACACCATATGTTGAGGAAGCTGGGATGTTATTTTCAAGAAAGAAACAGATCATAATTCTAAAAATGGAAATACACGCAGTCACGTGTTCAAAAAAGTGTCACGAACAACCAAGACATGTGTTATCATGTTATTTTTTTATTACAGAAAGGTTAAATATATGACATGCACATTTTATTACGTATACCCTACCTTATCACATTTTCTCAGAAATAGAAAAGTTAACCTCAACTCCACCTCACCCCACTCCTACTTCCTTACTGGCCCGGTGTTTTTAGCCAAAATATGTGGGGTATGTATGACCGACAACTGACATTCAGATGTATGAAAGTAATGTTTACATCGCTTTGATATTGTTTTCATTATGATACTCTTCTATAAACAATCTGTAATTAATGAAAATATTTTTATATTATGGACGGATCACCAAACTGCCGATATGCGGCACGATGGTGTAATGAATAAGCTGTCGAGCACGGGGTTTTACTAACGGAATAAATAAATGTTTTATTTTTAAAAATCCCGAAGATCGTCAGTTCGATACTCATTTTTTAAAACCCGATTTAAAATATAATCCAAATGTTACATACTGATAAGTCTTAAAAGCTTTAAAACCTTCGATATTTCTTTCCAATTCATTTCATTTGCTAAAATGGTTCATAAATTGATTCATCAATGCATTCCACATACTAAGAATATCCTACTTATTAAAGAGCATGTGTACCTTAATTTACTGCGTTTTGCCCGCGGGCTCTACGATTGTTTACATGAGAGGATGCCCGATGCGGGCTATCTGCCGGTGCGGACTATATGTGGATGTTTTTACCAAATTATTAAAAAATGCGGGCTATACGTTGTTAAATGTTTCCACTTTTATCAACATGTAGATCTACGCTATTTGCAAACCAAAATTATCATTGATGTGTTTATATATATCTATAATTATACACATAAACATAAATATTTACAAAATAAACACACGCGGGCAATCTGCCAGTGCAGGTTATCTTGAATTTAATTTACAAAGGACTCCAAAAGGCGGGGGTCCTGATTTAATACATCGGCCAGTTAAGAATTTTAAACCTTATATATTTTGCCCTAGCAAAAAGGAACTATGCTGAACTATGCTCATGCGCTTATTTTAGTAACATGAATCAAGAAAAGGTAAATTTCCTCCTCGAGGGATGTGTTCAGCAATGCATGTATTTCCGTTAATCAAGTGCATAAATTAAGTTGAGTCGCTTAGGTAAGTCTTTTCTTCAAATGACAGCAGTAAGGATGCTGAAATGTATTTTAATTGTATAAACTATCCTTAATTTGTTAGTCTGGCCTAAATTGTTATTAGTCTGGCATTAATGTTGTTTGACTGACATAACTGTTGTCATTCTGATATAAGGTTTGTAAGTCTGATATAACTGTTGTTAGTCTGATATAAATAATGTTAGTCTGACATTTTTTTAGTCTGACATATGCTTAAAGTCTGATATAACTGTTGTTTGTCTGAAATATCTGTTGTCAGTCTGACATAACCGTTGTTAGTTTGAAACAACTGTCTGATATTAACAAGTGCGTGTTTGATATAACTGTTTATCTGATATTACTATTATCAGTCTGAACCTACTGTTGTTAGTTTGAAATACATTTTGTTTGTCTGATATCACTTTGTTTGTCTTGATTGTTGTTGTTAGTTAAATATAAAATATGTGTATACATGTATGTACACAGTGTATGTATGTGCGGGTGTGTGGTAATGGTTGGTGTGTAGTGAGTGAGGGTGTAGGTGTGTGGATGTGGAACTTGTGTGTACGCGCATGTGTAAAGTCGCACGTACATGCGTGCGTCCTAAGAGTGTGAGCGTGTTAGCGTTAGAGTATGCTTTGTGTGTATGTATGTATTTAACAGCAATTTGAATAAAAAAAACTAATGTAAAGCGAATGATGAATGACAGCCCTCTTGTATGGAGACAAATAATTGTTAGGCTTGCTGATCCCAGAGCCCCAACTCTGGCAGCAAGCCATTAACTAAATGTAAACTGGAAAATAAACAAATTGTCGTGAAATTAAAAAAAGGAGGAAAAAAATTCTGTATATGTAATAAAAAATGGTGTGAGTGGACTGAAACTGTGCGCTAAACTCTTCACGAGGAAGGTACTATCAATTAATAACATATCCCATTTGGCTGCATTTTTGGTTTCTGGATTTGATTAATAAATATTTAGAATAAAGATCAAATAATAGGGCATAAATAATGATTTACAGAACGTTTGTATCGATAGTTTATTCACTATCGTGCGCATTCTCCGTGCCACAAAACATATATATAATCATCAGTTTTCCTGTATTATAGTTTAACAAGTTTCACGTCCTTAATGTTGTCGACGTTTTAAGCATGCTTTATCTATATTTATTCCAGACGCATTTTATCTTCTAATAAGCAAACAAGTAAAACAACCTATCACTCACCGGAGTACTCGGAGTAAAACAAGCTTGGGAAGTCAAATCCCGGTCTCCTTGGTAAAAGGCTATCCTCTGAACCACAAGAATACTCAAAATACATATATTAACGGAAAAAAGAAAATGTGCATCATTAAAATTAACTTTTCTCAGAAACTACCGAACGTTTCTAAATAAAACTTCATGGCCATATCTATTGTATCATACCACATGCTACTATATGGTTAGGTGTTATCTGAAGACAGTAAACGTGTAAGTGAATACCTTTCGTTCTTTTTGTCGGTATCTTTCTATTGGTACCATATGAACAAAACACTCTAGTTTGACGAATTGCAATTTCTGGTAATGCCACGATTGACAGAAAATGAGCGTTTTCGGATAATCGGCATGCTTGAGGCAGGAATGACCTAACATGACGCCGCACAGCGTTTCTGTGTGCATAGGAATAATATACAGTCTTCGGTATGACACTATCGGCAATACGGTACAACTCAGGACAGACCGCGGTCAGGACGACCGCATGTGACGTCACGTCAACAGAAAATCACATGCGGTTAGCACATCTTACAAATAGGTTCCAAACGGCCACTTTAACGTCTACAAACATTCCTGGACTAAGAAATATCCACCAAAGAACCGTCCCTAACCGCTTGAGATAACATGGAATCCGGCCGCGACGTCCCGCCATACGTCCTGTAGTGCTTCAACGTCATCGCCAAGCACGATAACGTGATGTCATAGGCATATCTGATACCAATGGACGCCAATGGGCAGGTATTTTATTCACGGAAGTAAAAATTTCACTTAGCAGTGACGGCCGTAGCAGAGTGTATCGTCATGTGGGAGAAAGATTCCAAGATGCTTGCGTCGTAGAACGAAGTTCTTTTGGTGTAGGCTGTGTCATATTCTAGGGAGGGATCACTGCACGTGGCAGAACTCCTCTAGTGTTAGTCCAAGGTAATTTGACTGTAATTCATTACAAAGATGTAATCATTGCACAACATGCCGTGCCCTTCATTTGTGGTCAAATGACGTTTAAACAAGGCAATGCCCGTCCACATGTTGCACGCATTGTTACTGACTTCTTAAACAACAGAACATCAATGTTCTTCCATGGCCGGCCATTTGGCCAGATTTGACACCAATCATGCACGTGTGGGACGAGATGGAACGTCGTTTACGTCAACTGTCTTATCAGCCATTGGCGTTATATTAACTCTGCCAAGACTTGATCAGAATGTGGAACAATGTTCCTTTACACTTCTTCGGCACGTCAGTTCGCTCCATGAGACGTCGGCGCCAAGCTTGCATTAACGCAATTGGTGGACAGTTTTGACTCAATATGGATTTGAACCCCTGTGAAATTATTTGTTATTCAAATCAATTTCGAATTCCATAGTGATTTATTGCAATGAAATGAATAAAGCAACATACAGCATTTCAACTTTATATATTAAGATTTGCTGATTTTATGAATGTTTCCCCGATGTATAGGAGCTTATTCCACTAGTGTATCTATTTAGTATTTTTGTACATCTGATAATGTACAGAATATTCTGACCTCATCAACTAAACGTTAAACTATTCAAGTCATGTGAAAATATTTGTCACATTTATTTTGGTGACAGCTGTTCAGCGATGGGATAATCACTAGCCTACCAGATTTAGAACAGAGCCGTCTTGGGTTTGCTACCAAAATTTATACATATTCAGACTTAAATATGCGCTGATATAAGGGGGAGAACGGTGGTGATGGTATGTTATGGTTTGGGTGGTGTTTGTGTTATGTGTATCTATTATAACAAGTTCCTTGCTATGTTTTGTAATTGTTAATGTCAAATTTAATATATTTAAGCTATTATTCAATTTTGAAACTTCTTTCTTGTTTTTAGTATAAGACAAACAGTGTCAAAAATATTTAAGAAATTGACATGCAAAAAAAACCCAACATCACAATAAAAAGTTATTTGATATTCAAAAGGTTGTTATCTTATTACATATTATTGTTGTATCTCAAAATTAAATTACTTATTTATTTATCAAATTAGTTTGAGACCGTCTCCTTATTTCGTTGAAAATACTTTCACTTCAATGGCATCCCGAACCCCCACAGAAAAAAACGTAAACAATATGATATCAAAACGCAGCAGAATAATTATGTAAATGCTTAAATTCAACACGAATATTCATATCTCACAATATAACATTTCAAAAATGCATATCACACACATGTTGATCAACATGAGCAATACATTACATATAATATAATGGTATGGTTAAGATAAAATGCATGTTAAAAGATACAATGGTTACAGCTGAAATATGTTACATTGTATAACCTTATTAAATAAACGATTGCACTGAAAAGTTTGGTCCCTGGGTATGGTTGCCATTCTATATCTGTTCA
Source organism: Mimachlamys varia (assembly GCA_947623455.1). Lineage (NCBI taxonomy): Eukaryota > Metazoa > Mollusca > Bivalvia > Pectinida > Pectinidae > Mimachlamys > Mimachlamys varia. The sequence continues at coordinate 9,285,161 of OX392535.1, forward strand.
ATCTCCTTAGCTTAGAAATATGCTCCAGGAATGAACCCCTGACAATTTCCAAATACCATAAAACAAAAGAATGTCTATGTATGTAATACATTAATTGAGCTTGTTGTAAGGTAACAAAACGATGGATTACAAAGTTTGTATACAAAACTGAATCAATGTTGGCGGCACGGTTATCTAATGGAAGGACGCTGGCTCGTGACCGAAGGGTGGCGGGTTCTACTCACAGTGCGGCATTGTGCAGTATCTTTGAGCAAGATACTTAACTCTGCTTATGCTCCCCATTGATTTGAGAAAGATGGTGGCTGGTTGCAAAGACCACGGATACTATTTTGTACACCACTTTGAAACGACCTTTATACATGCTCGGACGAAGATACCAAAACGAGCAAAAAACGTGATTGTAGTGAAAAATGCTGTTTTGGCAAATTTCAGGACAATTTCATTTAATATCTTCAAGATTTATGATCAGATATGTATGAATGTTTGCATAATTGTCAAAATTAGTATTTTCTTATTAATTATGGAGGTCTTCAAATATTTTTTTAACTCAAAAAATAAATTTAAGTTACCCCTACCACTTATTTTTTAATTAGAAAATACCTTATTTGTCATCATATATTGCAGATTTAATTATTTATACAAATTCTGGCGATACACTCTTTTATTGTTTTATTTTTTTAGATATTTGGCATATCAAAAGGATATGGGTTTCTCATTTTAAAATAGACATACAAACTGGGGGGGGGGGGCGTAGCGTGCTTGTTTTTGTCCCTTTACAATGTATAAAGTGTGTTATTTTTCACTTTTTTTGAGTCAAAAATATAGATAACAAAAATACCCAATAATATTTGCTTGATAATGAACATAAAGAACTTTTACAGCATAAATGAACTTGCTATAATGTAAGCTGGCGACACACTGACGATTTAAAATTATCAATCAAGCATAAAATGCATGAAATTTTGGCCGTTTGTAAAGTAAAACAAATATACAGAAATTCTTTATTTGAAAATGGCCACCATAATGGTCATTTTTTAAAAAAATTATTCTAAAAAAAGTTTTACAAATATTTTTTGCTACTTTTCAGATTCATAATTGCCATCAAAATTGATAATACATTGTGACATATTACAAACATATCTCATGAGAGATCAAACCAAGTTTTGAGTGTTGTTTAAACCTCTTAAGAGGATATCGTTAAATGACAAAGACGAGCTTCCTATCTCTTCTTTCTGGCTAGCTTCATACACTTTAACAAACCGCCGTCCGTTTCTGTCTCTTGACAGAGAATGTTGGCATCTTTCCAGGTGATTTTGTTGTTTGTCATCACCATTCTTGTGATCGTTTCCTTAAACAAAACGTTCCCTACATAGTCTTCAGCATCACTGAAAAGGTAAGAAAGTCAATGTTAACAATTGAAATTTTATTTGTTCAATATATGATAAGTATATTTGATAATTGACTTCAAATAAAAACGCTTTTTACGTATGGACAAAAAATAACTTACCTTGGGGATTCCTCAAATAATTTGAGCAAGTGTTCTGAGGCTCCCCGTACTGTCTGCCATCTCGTAAAAAGGCTGTTAAAATGATCATAGAAACGATAGCATTGCATAATTGAGATTGTTTGTACTTGGTAATACACTCATGCAATACAATACAATATCTATCAAGTATGTTTATAAAATTTGGAAAATAACAAAATGCATTCAAAGCGTTAAAATAGTATTTTCACTTTAAATTTCTCACAACTGTTTGCATATGCTTATTATCTTCATTTGTAAGTACATAAAAAACTTACTCCTGCCGTGAATCTTTGAGAAAAACCTTCTCCAACCATACTTTCAGCTGGTGGTATACCTATTACGAAAAAAAATAAAATTAATCACAAAAAAAGATTCTAAGAATAGCCAAAATATGATTAAGAATCCAAGAGTTTTGATTGTTTTTTTCCCTATCTTAAAACATGATATCTACACATATTTTAATTATTTTATTTTTATGTTGAATTCAACATTACAATATTGCTACCTCTACATGTACACGTTCAATGTTACATGTTATTTTATTATTAAAATGAATACGAAGTCCGAAGACCTGAGATCAGTAGTTTACAGATTGATGTGCATACGAAGTTGTACAAGCATTTATATTGTTAATTGTATTGCTCAACTACGTTTTTCGATTAGAGTCTTCTTGCCATATACATTACATAACTCCGTTATCAATTACCTCGAAGGTCATTTCCCGCATGCCATACCCATGGCGGTAATTTCTTTGTCCTCTTAGGAAGGCCAAGTGAAATGGACTGTGCAGAAAAGAATAGTTTAAAGTAATCTTACTAAAACAGACTATAGATTAGGCAAAGTTCGCTCTTATTCGCATAACATTTTGTTTGGATTGGAAAATTACGAAACTGTTTACCTGATGACGAGCCAGCAAGTTAATGAATAGTTCTTAAGAAAAAAAATATCTTGCTTACTGTGACATAAGATGAAGATGTAAAAATGCATTTCCGATTGTTAGGAAATAGTAATTGAACATAAAATTAATGGAAGGAAGGCAGAATATTCACAACTTAATTTTAACATAAATGTCCCTGGGATACGAGTCATTGGTACTTGTTTGTTCAGAATCGTCAGCGTCTTCAGAAAATTAGATTCGACATTTAATTTCTTTTTATTATTATCGATGTGATAAACGTAAGACATATAATTTCATGACCCATACATTTTGTAACTCTATTGAAAGTATGTGAATCTTATGTTAAGCATTTGACTCTTGCAGCCCCTTATGGCAATGTTGGGAACATCTGCGAATTATTGGAAAGTCCAAGGGGCGTATCCTATCAAAAACATATTCAACTGTAACCAAATCGGAATTTAACCTAGATACCCCCATGATGTATATGCATACCAAATTTCAGTTAAATATGTGCACACGTTGCAGACAGACAAACGGACGGACGGACAGTAATGAACGTTGAATAGTATAGAATACCTTTTAACTTCTTCTGAGGCAATACTTTTGAGAGCAGAGTAGACATCGGGTAGCTGCATTATTGCAAAGAAGAAGAAAAAGAAAAAGAAACATATAACAAACATACGTTTTGGTATAAATTTTACAGAATAAAATTTGCCATTTTTATGTTATTAATGCTTATGATAACGATGCTAATGAACAACATTTGAGAAAGTACCCTTTATAGCAAAAACAAGACGTTCTAGAGCACTTTACACAGATATAAAATTTATATATTAAATAATTGACATGAATCAAGTGCTGCCACCATACCAATCTTTTAAACTTACCATGTCTTCTACCTCTTCCAATCCAACTCTCTCTCCCTTTTCCTCAAAAGACTCAATATCTTCAGGATCCTTAAAAGAAAAATGTGTACATACTGCACATGTATTATTCTCCAATTCTTGAAAATAAAATTTGAATTTTGAGTATTCGCTTGGTGGCAAAAATGTGTCATTAATGTTGCTTATTTATGATGAATTTTAATAATTGTTTTTATTTGGTGGGTAATCAATAAAGGCAACAGCTGACAAGTGTGCAGGTTAGGACTAAGCTAATGGTATACTAGGGTGTTGCTTTGGACAGTTCAAATGTATATAGTTATCTAGGTCTCCAAAAACCAGCTTGGATGTTAAAAGCAGAAAAACTATCTAATGAAGGAATCACAGTCGAGTGGTGAGTTATGGAATACAAAACACACGCACGCACAGGTGACCAAACCTTTAAATTTGGATATTTTTGCGCGTTTGTAGATGACCAAATATACTAACCAACCATAACACGATCACGAAAGCCCAAACCAGTTAAATAGCTTCTTCTACATTTTGCTTAATACGTCTTTGAATATCTCTGTTTCAATAATAACTATGGGCATATCATCGAGTAATTTAGTTTCAATACATACCATGCCTTCAAGCAAAGGAGGCGTTTGTTCTAATGGTAATGGAGTGAACTTCATGCTGAACGCACGCTCCTGTAAAAGTTTTAGATTTTTTTTTTTTCAAAATGACATACATTGATTAAATGTTGAAACATTTATTGAACGCGAAAACGTCAAAACTGCGTATTCAAGCTGTTGCAAATTTACCTACCTCAACATGTATCCCTTTGCTTGCCTTAATTTTATCTGAAATCTAAAGAAAATATAACTCATATATATATATATAAACTAATAATTTATATTTGTATTTCTCTGAAGAGTTTTATTTGACAAAGCCGTTACAACCGTTATGTTCTTTTCACATATATATGCCTTTTTGTGAAGTTAGTAATATCGTTGCGAGTGGTTTATTTTGAGGCGTTTCGCAAAGGATGATATCTGGCTGTTTCAGATAGTCGGTTGTAACACTTGGATCAAAACAGATATATGGACTAACTATTGGCTATTTTGAATAGCTACGTAGACATGGGGAACTATAATGAGAGTAAGAGTATGTTAGCGATAAGATACTTGGTGAGAAATATACTGTATTTGGACACATTTTAAGGTTGAGTAAATACAAGAATTATCTGGAAAGCCTTATAATGAATGAACATAACAATTTGTATGTATAATTCTTGTGATGATTTTTGGAACCAGATTCTATTATTTTCGATGGAATGAAAAACATTTATTAGTCAGGCAAGCACTACGAAGAGAAAGATAAAGTCTATAAACTATACCAGTTATATAACTAAACTAAGTCAATAGTGTTGGCTTGGATGAGAACAAACGAAGGGCTGGGTCTTTATTTGGAAGGAACCTGTAGAAAATCGACTTGATAAGGCATTTGACCGTTTTTGTTTTCAAGTACGCCAGGGTATTCAAACCTTTGTCGTCTACCCTTTGACAACTCAATTAATTTCTTGGTTTTCATATTAATACTACCTTAATTCGTCTCCTCGTCTGTTTCACGACTGGGGGATACACCCACTGTGAACTTCTCCTTTTCTGTAAAGGAATACAAAACTTGAATTTTAACGTTAGAAAAGTGTTATTATCAAAATCAATTAGCTAACGTGATTTTGTAGCAATGACATTCATAAATTAGATATTACTTAAAACGTTTGAACAAGAATATTTTAGTTTACCTTTTTAGGATTTTCTCTCAGAGTATAGGCCCTCTGTTCATCTTTATCTAGTGTAGTAGTCTTTCTTTTTCTGCCGTCATCCTTATCAAGTAAATGGTGTTCCGCTTCATCGCTCATTACAAAATATAATGCCCCACTCAACTCGCTTTGTTTTAAAATATAACCTGTTTGTTCATCATTAATAAGTCGGGGAGTCGAACATTGCGGATCCATAAGGATGAAATTTCCTTTCCGGTAGCAAAGTGCAATCCAGTGTTCAGAGGAAGATTTCCTGATAATGACTGATATTTCCCCTCCAAAATGAAAAGCCTGATCCCGTATGGTTGACGCTGCTGTAAGAAAGGACATTTCTGAGAAGAGCGATGACTGCAGGCGCACCAAGGATATGTTTTTATCCTGTAGTACACGCGTTAGGACTTCAACGCTATAGAAACCTTCTCTGTCCCGCATTGTTTCCAACGGGACCAGAGGACCAAGAGAGGGGTTTTCCAACATTTCTGCCGTAATAAGATCGGCAGCTTCATCTAAGTCTTCAATTCTAAATGGAAATGAATCATCTGCTGTTGGTCCAACTGCGTTATTTATGGTACACAATCCACAGTAGTTAGAAGTTCCTTGCCTTTGAAATAACCCGAAATGGGTGCTTACATTTGTTACTTCGCTCCGACGTTGTTCAGGTGCCGTTCTTCCGACAACACTGTTGACATACATCTTATTACGGTCATAATTTTTTTTTTCAGCTTCTGATAAGTTTTGCATGATGTTGGTTGCAGTTTGGAAATTTTGAAGAATTCTTTCTTTTAGAGCACCGTTTACGTTGTCACCTTCTACAGGAACATTTTCGAGGTCTATCTCTGTGACGTTTTCAACAACAACAGGAACATCTACCTGGTCAATGGCTGTTAAATTGTCACCTTCTACCGGCTCATCTTCTGGCATTTGTATTTCAATTTCCTCACTCCTGTTTTCGATGTCCTTTCTGCCAAATATCTGAGTGAGTTGTCCAAACTTGTTTAACGATATATAATTTCCAAAGTGGTGTTCTTGTTTTCTTCGAATAGTTTTATTTTTTTTTTCATTCCTTAAGTGGGCGACGAGTCTAAATATAAATAGGTGGTTTTTTGGTGACATGTTATTCAAATAATAAATATCACGTTTTGCAGAACTAAAAACTTGTTCAACAACTTGGGTATTTATGATTCCAGAGAGTTCTTGAAGAAGGGATGATCGTCTTAGCAGTTCTATTCGAGACCTGCAATTTTTCTCGTGAAACCAGTCAAAAAGGCATAGGTGACATGAACTTTTTGTCACGGGATTTGTATTTTGGTCCAATATGATGTCGTCCTCGACGTTTTCGGTACAGTTTAGAAATGGAATGGAAAAGCTAGATGTCCCTGCTTCAATACCGGACAATGTATCTTCATTGACCTCCGCAAGACGCCCATGATTAGGTTGGTAAAATCCCGGAATTGTTTTATTTCCATGGCGAGCCAAAAGGTGCGCAATATCACATATGGATACATTCGGGCGATGCTTGAAAGAGCGTTCCAAATCAAGGTAGTCTCTTGGGCTCTCTGAACGAAGAAGGTTTTTAATGCTGTATATTATACCATGAGGACAGCATCCTACAGCCCAACCGCCTGGAATAAAATTTATTTTTGATAATACCTGTGTAATTAAATCATTTAACGTTCTTCTGGTTGTGTAAATTAATTACTTTGTACCTACTTATGTTTGTTAACTGGTAATTACTGTCACGTAAGTTTCTTTCTATCCGACCATTATTTAAATTCCAAACATAAAGCTAAATTTATTTTTAAATTCAAACCAATTACTTTTTCAGCATGCGTATATTTAATTAGTTCAATATGATTGCATGCACTACTGTAAAAGTGAAATTGTTAGCGGCAAGGGTATTTTCAATTATATCGTTTGCAATTTCGTTTGCATTAAAATTCCTCTAAGAAATCCACAAGGGAATATTTTAACATTGCTCAAATTCTACAGTGGTTAATAGTGATGTATGCATAGATTATAAAATAGCACGGCTGACAACTCGAACATTTCCTCATCGTGAATGCTGATTGAGCAAACATTTCCTTGCGCGAATATTGGCGTTTAGAGTAAAAATAACCTTCAAATTTCTATCGGGTACGTTTAGGATGCAGTGGCAAATAAATAAAAAAATAAAAGTATACTGGCTACATCCTGTAGAAAGTATTTCACATTTAAGGATGATCTATGTTTTCTTTTGAATCCATTGTGTAACCCACACACATATATATGATCTTACCAGAGTTATCATTTCTTACGGGCTTAATAAAACGAGTCTCAGATTTTTTAGCAAGGCACAGGCAAGCTACATTAAGTTATTCGTGACGAGTTTCTTAAATTGCATGTTATGTTAACAAATGTAATATCTTGTTCATCAAAATGTGTTATATTTGTTGGTGTTGAAAATATAAAACCCCGTTATTTTGACTCCAGTGTGGAAGTCAGTGAATCCATGTAATTGCTCTAGGTGTGACGCTGAGAGTTATCATGTTTATTTTTTTCCCCCAGATATAGCAACAATCCTTTATTTGGAGCCAAAAAGTATTGATTTAATGTATACCTGTACAGCCGAAGACTTTCTCATATGCTTTGTCAAAGACACCTTTTGTAATAGAACGTTCTCGCATCTTGAGGATCATATCCATAGCAGAACCATCACCACGTAGACCCATGTTTCGACAAATTCGTCGAATATTTGTAACCTGTTGAAGAAACGCTATGTTGCACATAAAATGATTTAATAGGAAGTTTCTGGTATGGCAACATTTCCCGACGAACGTGAATAGTGCTTATTTGGAACTATCTCGTCAGCTGATACTTATGAGATAAAAATACAATCTTAATAGCGATAACAAGAATGATGTACGCCAGACCAGGAGATAAATAACTGCTAGTACCTTTTCATTCAGCAGAAGATTTGTCAATAATTCCTCCGGCATTGGTTCGTCAATTTCTGCAGTGTCATCAAGTTTTGCACACTTTTTCACTTCTGTATTGTAAACTTCATCAGCAATTCGAGTTTTTTCGCCAATCCATGGAGCCCAGTATGAGTAACTTGGTGGAATGACAGGATTTCCTTCAAAGGAAGAGGTCTAGTGTGATTGTTCCAGGAGATTAAACGTTTTCTGCTTCATCGAATACACTCGCCATACTCTTGTTCACGTCAAAGTAAACATTAAGTTTCTCAAAATGAGAACCTATTCATAATTATCAATCACAATCACAACAAGTAAGCACACTAATTAGTAACCCTAAAATTTTCATCTTCAACTTACAAAAATATACAAAATATTTCTCCATGAAACAAAGATGGCGACCACAAAACTTGCTCATGGTTCAAATCAATCTATACCTGTCGAATCCCTGTGGAGTAAGTTTGCATCTTTTTTTTATGCAGAATTTAATTCTTTCGGCCTCAATTTAGATCTATCTTGTGTAAAATATCTTGTACCGTTCAAACTCTTCTTTAAAGTTTTCTCTGATCCCCCCAAAAAACTTTGTAAATAATGGCATTCGTAAAAACGAATAGAATTATGTGGCAAATTAGAAATGAAGCAAGCAATTTGAACTCTGGCCAATTTCTTGATCTTGCGACTTCGGTGCTTAAACAACGGAAAATTATTCCATATTTGTCCTTGGTTTTAATCCGCCTGTATGGTCACATTCTGCTAGATATGCTTAGAAAAGCTGAAACTAACCCCTGTCTCCCGTGATGAACAAAAGCAAAAATATGAAATATATATAATCGCAAACAGGAAAATAGAATTTGTAATGTCTTGATAACGATTTTTGTAATTCGGTATTCTATGAACAATCTATGATTATAACATCAAAATATTGTAACGTTGTATTGGTGTAATGGACACAACGCGTGAAGTTTTCTGTTTGTTTTGTTTTTGTAATTGAAATAGAATAAAATGATGAATCATAAATCATTATACTGTGAAATACCTGATTTTTTCCCAACATGAACATTACGTAGGCATTTAAACAAACAGATCCGTCATGACGTAACATTTAATCGGGTACCAGGGCCTGTACTTATATTTTAGAAATTGTCTATGTGATAATTAGTACATATTGTACATATAAACAACCCAATATGGGAAATAAACAAATGAGACGATCGGGGCGTGACCCGAGACCTCTAGGTGATGAAGCCAGGACGTTACCACCAGGTCAAAGGTCCGGACCAGTTGGACAGGTTCGTAATTTCCTTAAAGTGTTATGCAAGTTCGTATGTCCACGTAACAATATAGTTTACACGCAATAATTGATAGCTTGTAAAAATGCTGTTCAGATGGTAACATTTTCAGAAGAATTAATTGATTTACTTATCAAATTTATAAAATCATTGTGAACAGCAATAAGTGATAGGGTAGCTAATCAGCATTAAGTTAGGCCAGCACTGGCAAGCTTGGGAGTCGGGGTTAGGCTAAACAGCTAGATAAGGAATGCAGGCGCTGCTGTGGAGGGCACACGTGAGTGTATACTGGTCAGTGTCTATCTCTAGTGGGAACCAGTGTATATATTCAGATGAATTGGTATGTCAGTTGGGGAGTTACATATATAGAGTAGATAGGTTCTGTCTTTAGCAGGGATCTGTATATAAATTATTAAGATAAGTTCGTAGTGCATATTGACGCCCTGCGTTTTATGTAATTGGAGTCGTGGTGATCCATAGGGTCTGTATTGGGACATTCACGGCTTATCTTTAGATATAGGCATCTATAAGCATCTTGAGGTATATCCTCTGTAGTTCATAAAGTTGATATCCTTATAATTGATTATTAGTAGAATATGTATATATATATATATATATCTAAATATAATAATGAGGGAACTTACTACAGATATTTTTAAGTTCTGTAGAAATCTTAGACTTTGTGAAAAAATTTGCAAAGAAGAAGGAGATAGTTGTACTATCTCCTTCTTCTTTGCAAATTTTTTCACAAATCTTTATTCTTAAATTGAAATAACATTTGGAGAAACTTTTAGTAAATATTAAAAACAAAAACCCAACTTTTTAAGGTTTCTTGATTATTGTTTTATTATATGTTGAATACTATTCACCCATCAACTCGGTATACCATGGAGTGTCGTTCATTAACCATTTTTAGATGTTTTATTTCAGGTAGATAATTATGCGAAAATTACTAATGACTTGTATTGCAAAGCTACTTATGCACATAATTATCTTATTTTTTATTCAAATCATAGTAAACATACCAAGGTGAATATTCCTTTTAATCTTGCCTCCAGGATTATAACCATTGTCAGCGAGAAACAAGTACCAGATATAAGACTTAGCCAGTTAAAACAATATCTTAAAGCTCAATGATATCTAGTTGAAGTAATAAAACATGATATAAGAAAGGCTATTGAAAAGGGACATTTTGCATCCCGTGTACGCAGACGAAAAAGTAACACAAGATTAATTCATTTTGTTTCAACTGTTAAGTCATGGAATGTCAATATGTATTCATTGATAAAAAAACAAATGTGAAAAGTTGAAACGAAGTAGCAGCCGTATGAATGTAGTGAACTAGGTAAATTATAGAATGTGGACGATAGTTTGATAATTAACAAGGGTTAAGAATACTGTATATTATAGTTTATAATATAGCACAGGTTACAGTAAGTAGCCTCTAGTACAAGGTTATTAACTTTAGAGTTTTCTCTATTAACACTACCAAACAATTATGCCGTAACTACAGCCGTTATCCTTCAGCACCTGCGCTGACTCGTGTGTATATAATTTAACCCGTGGTCAGCCTTGTGCTATACATAGATCGTCTCAGTGGTCAGTAATTGGTCAGGTAGTTAGAGCCTATGATATCATCGTGCATACTAATTACAGGGGGTATAAAAAGAGGTGCGCGGTCTGGAAAGGCAGATTTTAAGTGATTTTAAATGGATTTTAAGGATTGAGTATTCAAATAGTGTTAGAGTACGGAGGATTTTCGTATAGGATGTAAATATTAACCAGATGGACTTGTGTGTGGATGTGCGATAGTGAGAAAATGGAATGCCTGTACTTTTTGGAATATATGTAACTTTGGGGATTTACCATGCTGTGGATAATAAATATGTGAACTTAATTTAATTCGTGTGTTGTTTATCGCACCACATCCATCCCAACAGATAATCACGTCTTGTTTATACCTAGCAGACTTACACGAAAAAGATTTTTGATAACCCCCGTTTTTGCATAGTAGACGACAACCTAATAATTTGAAACAAATACTAACATTCTCTACATGGTAGGTTTGATTATTCTGGTTTAAGCCCCGGGTGTCCAAATGTAAGTCACCTCGATGCAGTACTTTCCCTGTTCTTATTGAATGTAATACATATATGTTTAAAAATGGCTTACATTTCACAGTAAAAGCTTATATGAATTGCAAATCAAAATGTGTGATATATTCCATTATTTGTTTTAAGTGTGATGAGTTTTATTGGTCAAACCAGTAATGAAATTAGAACACGAATGAAAGTACATAGGCACCAAACTAAGACTGACTCGTTGCGAAATGTGTATGTAAATAAACATATACCTTTATATCGATTACATTCGTCTGACACCGTTTTATTAGAAAAGAAAGAGGACAAACTTATAAAGATAATAAAACCAAATTAGAAAAGACCATAGAAAATTACGCAATTTATAAACTTGCTTTGTGAACATATGGGTAATGTGAGGTAACTTTGTTCATGGCGTCATTATGTTGTCCGTTTTAAAATAAAACTTTCCCGGAGAGCCCCGAAGAGGGTTAACGCGTTAGGAAGTCGGTCGTCTTGGTTTTATTTATTTCATCTATTTAATTACCTACACATGGAAACAAACAATTTTTTACAATAAATATACATGTATATGTAAACGTTAAAAATAAAACCTTTTTTACGACGTCATACTGATTAGGACGTCATAAGAACTATGGCGTCACAAAACAAAGAAGTATAACACTGAGAGTTAGACTAACAACAATTGCTAAAAATACACAGATGAATAAAACTATTATATGCTATTCAGACTGGGTTTCAATAGACTAATAAATTCAGATTCATTTATTTCTCTCTTGTTGGAATCGGAAGTGCCCATTTCATATAACGGAAAAATTTGTAAACTCACCATTACTACAATTATGAATATGTTTATTAACATTTAAAAATCTAAGACTATCTGAACGTATCTGTTGGCGATTGACCGTCATTCTGGTTCGCAATTCATTATCAGTTTGTCAAATATAAAATCATTACAATTAGAAAAAATAATTGTATAGATAACTTTTTGGTTTTACAATTCATATTTCTTTTAACATTGAAATTGAAACCATTTTTCATTTCAACAAATTTTATTGACAAGATGTTATAATGTCAAAAGGATTGGACAACAGGCTGAAACCATTTTTAAAGCTGAAAGCACAACCTTCTACAATCAGTTTGCATGTGCCGCAGCGTGGCGTGTTGCATTTAGACACAGTTGCGCATTTAGAAATACTAATTTAGAACATGTCAAAATACGCCTAAGGCTTTAGGGCTGTCTTTTGCTATTTATTAATGTGTACTTTTGAAAAACCTTACCCATTTTTACATTACATTGCCTTAATTCGTCACATCAATTACGAATAATTGGAAACACATCAAAATTAAGAAGATTAAACATTGAAAAAATGGCATCACTAATTTTTTGTTTTCATCCTAAGTACGGGATGTAAAAGGTCCCTTTTCTTCAATTGCCAATTGCTTTCCTTTTTCTATATTTTTTGGGGGGTAGCCTTGAATTTCAAGAAAACCGTCAGCTCATTATTACTTCTTTGTCACTTACTATTGAAACAATATGTGACGCTAGATTGAACGGAAGATTCATTTTGATATGTTTGGGATGGTAGGAATAACATTTTAATAATTAAGTGAATCTGTAGGCTTTCTGTATAAATCTGTGGAAATAATGTTATCTTTTATTTCCACTAACACATCTATGAACGGCAGCGAACAATCCCTAACCTCCGTAGTGTAAGAAATTGAGGGATGTAACCCATTTACATGTAGATCATTGTAAGGTTCCTCTATTAAAATATCATCAGGACATATAATAAAGCAATCATCTAAAAAACGCAAAAGGCTTGTTTTCGAGAAAATCATGATATTCTTTAGCGTGTATATATATACATATTTATACCTGGTACATGGTAAAGAATACACTATATATACACACACAATACACTATATACTGTGTTTAATATATGTAATATTTGTACAATTCGTATCCATGTATATATATGCATTGCGATCCAGGTTTTCACATCATCTATAATAGACGATTTGCCACTATGATCATGTCAGAATTGCCGGACAGTCTATCACTGCGACATCAAAACATCCTTTTTTGAGGATGTCGAGTTTGCACAGTGGTAACGACCGCAGGTATTTCTGGCTAGGCGATTTGGTGCCGGAGATCATGAGTTCGAGGCCTGGAGAGGGCACAAGTCAAAAATTGTCCTCCTTCGTCATTTGTGTTTCCGTGTTATTTATGAATATATCAAACATAATTTATCATATATACTTAGTGTTGTTGATCCGAATCTTAAAATGTGAATTGTACCGTGTTTAGTATACACAATACACTATCAAAATACATGTATGGAATGTGTCCGTTTCATTTTTGACGTTTACATATACATATATGAATTAAGGGTATTGTAGATTAGTCAACAAGTTGGGGTACGTTAGGGGCTATTAAAAGGAACTGTATTTAGCTGCCAGTGGATATTTAGGAGAGTTAGTTGAATTGTGGATATTAATTTGGATGATTGACGGAGATTTAGAGTAAGTCGTGGTCGAGACAGCTTGTAAGAAATTAGAATTAGAGACAGTCATATGTTAGATTTACTATCCATAGGAAGTGTTCCGTAAACATTGTGTTCATATTTTGCTTTGTGATTTTTGTCTTGTGAATTTTCGCCGGTACTGTAATAAATTTTTAGTTGAATGTTGAATTTGAAGTGCACTAGTTTGTTTTAATGTCGACGTACATTATAGATTAAGGAAGAAATGATGTAGGAAAGGCGACCATAACACACTACAAGTTGTGACAGAAGCGAAAATTACAGATTGATACACTTAACCTAGTTATATAAACCTATATATTACGGTAAGAATGTTAATATTAGTATTAGAACCTTATTACATGGATGTCATGGTTGTGATGAACACACAAACTCGATGCATATTATAATGTATTAATGACACGCAAAAATTTGAATGAGTACAAATACACTATACTCTGATCGTTTACTTAATATTTTTGTTATATCAATAATTGTATCACACAGGAGTTATATTAAATCCATTATATTTGATTCGATATTCCAGAGCTTGCTCTAAATATCGAGATTTTCGTGATCGATGTCGACTGTTGACAAACAAACTAACAACACAAGGATTCGAGAGATGCAGGTTGATCAGAAATATGGGCAAGTTTTATGATCGCCATCTTTGTCTCATTGTGAAATATTCTGTTTATTAAAGTGATATGAAGATGGACGTTTTTGAGTATGCTCATTGGTGTGTTTACTTGTTGTGATTGACCATGATACTCGGTTCTCATTTTGAGAAACTTAATATTTACTTTGATGTGACAAACATTTACATGGCGGGTGTCGTTGATGAAGCAGAAGACGCTTACTCTTCCGGAACAACTGGTCTTATTCTCTTGTACTTTTACAAGGGTCTCCATGTAAATCTTTCCTTTATTCATATTTTGCCCCTGGTTTAATCGATTTTGAGTTTGGATTATGATTTTGTTAACGCTTCAGTATTTTCTAATTTATTTTAAGCTTATAATGGATTTGCCTGAAGCCTAATAATTTGGCACGTTTTGTAACGACATTAATCAAAATAAAAAAAAATTAAAATGAAATGAAAAATAGCCATTAAATATTGTACTCAAATATCACATACCTCTAGTTATACTGGTTGTGTCAGACAACACTGCGTTTTCGACGTCCTTCCAAAAGCTCCTTGCATTCACTGTATCGCTACACTGTTCAGGTATTTTCAAGTCGGAAACTGCACAATAGTGAATGTTAAGTAAACTCAATTTAAGTACAAAGATTGTCTTATATATTACATATAATTTATGTACATAATGTAATAAGAAGTTGTAAAACCTCATATATGTGAACATGATAAGAGCTTTGTTAAGTAAATATGAATATGTATACGTGTTGGAAACCTAAGAAAGTAAAATATGTCAAAATAATTTGTATAACATAATTATAAATGCCACTATATTTCTTCCATATTTCCATCGCAAACACGATATATCCCTGCTAATGCTTGTGTAACGAATTGAAATTTACCGAGATGCTTCCTTGCTTAGTTTATTTGAAATACTTATTCCATAAAATGTTCAAAGAAGAAGGTTCGTGTTTTTATATATAAATAGTTTGAACATTAAAAACCTGAAAGGCCGAGATTCAGTGCAATTTGAGTATCTTGGTGTTATCTGGACCATTGACAGTATCAATTAATTATGTTCAGGCAGAGCTACACCGCTAGCTCCCTAAGGTCTAGTTTACACTGAAGTCTACAATGTAATGTGGGGACAAGCTATAAGCCCTGAATGTGTTTGTGTACAAATACCTCTGGCTTGCTATATATGAATACAAGAAACTAAATGAATTGTGTTGCTTGAAATAATCAAATAATAAGATTTAATTGAAGAATTCACATAATATATAATCAGTATCACTGACACATTACTGTACATTAATTCTATCCATACTATAAATATTCCAAGCATTTTGCATCAGAAATATTGTTTCACAATTAGAAATTATAGTTTGAAATATATATATAAAAATAGAAATGTTTTTGGGCATATCATAGTATGATTTGTATACAATACGTTTTATTATAATATTTTGTAAATACAAGTTGAGTGAAATATAACAGAAGATACATATATACTTAATTGTAATTTAAGTCATAGTAGTGCGGTCCATGGAAATATCAAAAGGTAAATTTGTAAATAAAAAATAACTTGCAAGAATGTAAAGTACAATCTGTCCAACCCAGATGTCAACATCACCGATCCATGTTGTGGTCTGTAGTTAGCTCAGAGTTGGCAAATTTATTTCAATATTTGAAACATAATGGTTTCCATAAAAATATACACGAAAATGAGACGATATATACATACCTGGTAACAATCAATTATTTAAACAAAAAAAAGACATTTTTGATGAGTTGATTGGGTGGATTTAGCTGTTTCACATTCTCAAAATCATTAAAATAATTAAGGCCTGCAAAATGTTCAATTTCCGACGAAATATTCCATTTGATGGTCGTTCGCCTAGTGCAATTGGGAATAAGAATAAACAGGTTGTTTTTAGAAAGAATCATACATAAAAATTAGACGATGGTTTTGTCCAGTTATACAATACCAATCACTGGGATATATTTCCCCAATACACTTTTTAAATCTCTTCACAAGATGTTTAAAATTTGAAGTCGAAATCACAAGAATCATTTGACACTGTCTCAATATGTATTTAAAATGTAACTATATAATCAAAAGCTTATAGAAAAAAAATACATAGATTTAAAATGGATCATTTTAACGTGAAAATCCTAGAAATGGCTTTAGGCCTATATCACACTGTAGAAGCGTCAAAATACTGTTACTGCGACACTTTTGCACAACACTAGTGACTTGGCATATCTAGTTAGTCACTGTCATGGACAAGCTACATGTGCTGAGAACAGTGTCATCAGAAAAGACAGATATTCCAAATACTGGAAAGTGATAAGCAATCTTGGAGGATGGAATCATCCTAGATATGTTTTGAAAAAAAAGCAGCATGGAGAAGGTGAATGGGTTGTAACTCATCAACGTGAAGTTATGCCGGTGTGTGTACTTTCATGTGTGAGGAATTTATACCCAAATCCTAAAGGACAGCCATACATATGGGTCATAGATGGGAATAGGTGTTATACATAATGAACATAAATCTTCATACATTCTGTGACATAATACTCTGTCAAATAAATATTTTTAATTTAATTTCATATCAATAAATCCTAAGAATAATATTGAACGATATGACAGGTTTTGTTTTGTTTTTTTTACAGCTAAGTAATGTAAGCACAGTTATCATGATCGGAGGGGTATCATGTGGCACATTACTGTACAGACCAGCACCCCTCCCCATACCAGCCAGGTTTGGGCTGCTGACCTGTCACATAATTTAGCGGTAGAGATTAGTTAGCTGGTGGTTTGCCTGGACAACCCAATGCTCTGAATCTCGGCTATTAAACTAAGATAATTAT
Organism: Mimachlamys varia; assembly: GCA_947623455.1. Lineage (NCBI taxonomy): Eukaryota > Metazoa > Mollusca > Bivalvia > Pectinida > Pectinidae > Mimachlamys > Mimachlamys varia. The sequence continues at coordinate 9,302,644 of OX392535.1, forward strand.
CTTATTCCCCTAAATTAAATAAATAGTTGAACAAAGCAATGGATTCTAAAATCCTTTCCGTATTGCTTTTATTTGTCGAAATAAAAGCAAAGGATCCACTTTCTTGTAATGATTCATACTCTACTTGACACCACACACATGTTACAATGAAACGACTCAACGATTCATTGCCCATTAAATGTTCCAGTCATGATTAATATATCACCTTAATTATCTTCACGATAAGGCGAAAGGAAACGAGATACATAAATGACAACTGTGGTATTAAGGCATGAAATAGTCAATTGAACTGTTGACATCAGTGACACTTTAAGATAAAATTGAATTTATGCAGTTCCTTGCCTCAATGCTACGCTGACGTTTGAAACTGTAGTAAACGTATAGTGTATTCTAATCACGCAGCTGAGTTACTCATAGTTAGGGAAGCAAATGTACTGCCATCTTAATCTTTAACTTACACGATTAATGTTGCTCCATTATTCAATGTCTGTGCTGTGGGAGTGGCGAAATATGTCTATTTTTTTATTTCTTTCATTACATGGATGATTAACTTAGTGTTATTTGAAGTTACATTTTTACAATAATATGTTGCCAGTAAGTGTTTGGATGTCCATACGTTTAGAACATTTCAGTGGAAATGGAAAGGAAAATGAAAAAATGGAAGATTTTTAGAAAAACAGATAATGATATTGTAGAAATTCCTATAATCTTTCAGTTCTTTATTTTATCACACATATATACATGTATACCTCATGTGAACTATAAAGTCTTGCAAATTTCAGTGTCATGCATAATTAAAATTTAGAGTTTTTTTGTAAAATTATTTCAAAACGAAATGTCAACAGTTCAAAATAAGTCGATATTTAACACTCAACTTATCGTGTTAGCATCTGCATAAGTAAAAGGGCCAATTCTACAAGGCGTGATTTATATGGAAACTTACTGCTTTGTTACCATTTACAGAAAATAGGAATTATAATCTTGATTTGACTAACGAGTGTTTGCATATATCTCAACAGTGAAATTTCAATGTCGTTTTGAGTTTATTAATTTGTTTTGAAGAACTATTATCTTGCTTGTAGGCCTAGCTTTACTGAAATATTATAATTATTTTGAATATAAATGGAAATGTGGATACAAAATTTATTTAGCGTTAACCTATATATGATACATTAGTTCAAAATTAAAAATTAAAAATTCCACTGACACAAAATAATCATCAAAATGGTAAAAGGAGTGAATATTTACCTGCAAATCGAAATCCAGCCTTCCGAAATGTATCCCAAACAATAACTACAGGATGATATCCACATAAGACACATGAAAAGTTGTAGTCATGTTGAAACAAAGCTTCAAAGTTAAGGTATGCTCTTTCAACTTCGTGACTAGCAATGTGTTCTTCAAGCATATCTTCCAAGACAGCAACCGACCTTCCAATTGCAACATGGTTCTAAAAAACGCAATATGGAATTATTTATGACGTGTTTGTATTTTCTGATATACAGAGAGTGTGTTGTGAATATTGAAGCAATAATTGAAACAATTTGAAGTTTAAGAGATGCATGCAAGTGATATTGTAATAACCGACTACATAATATTATACCAAAAACACCACAATAATTGTAGTCAAATCAATAAGATATATGCTTAAATTATTCTGTAAGCAGAACGTGATTCTGCCAAGCCTTGAATTTTTAATAATACCAGTGCTAAATGTCTGTTTATTTATTTCATACCTGTAGTCCGGAACGGATGAAGTTGCAGACATCAGCTCCAAGAAATACACTGTCATGAAAATTATGCAACCCCTTGGTGCAACCACTGAATCGAACAACTTTACCACATCCAATACAGCTCTTCTGTAAAACAGGAATTCCTGCAAAAACAAAAACAAAATCTTAAAATAAATATGTATCATGTATAAACAAATTCTGGGCATTTATCCTTCTCTATCTTTTTTATACTCATGTTTTATATGTTTTTATATGTTTCAAACAGAAAGAGAACGTAATACGAGTACAATATCCAGACTCTATCAATTTCTTATTAAATACATTAGGCAAGCGTCGCTTGGCCAATAGCAATGTATTCTATAAAATTTAAAGAGAAAGTATAACAACATGTGTCTATTGCATTCAGTTTTTATAATAGATCATAATTCATTATTAGTCACCTATTGAAATCTACAGAATCTATTAAAAATGGCTTGTTGCAATTTTCTCTAAAACGTTTATTTAAAAAATGTATTCCATACGTTTATTTTCTCACCTCTACGGACGCTTTGCATGGTTATTACTTTTGCTCTTTCGTTAAGTATTTTTTTCACCAAGCAACTTCCACATTCTAGACATCTATCTGCTGTGGGTTCCAGACGAAGGTCCTGTGATGACAAGAAGGCATAATCAACACTTCCTAGCGTATTTCCACGGCTTTCGTTTTGCTGAAATGGTGATTCAACAGTTTCAGCATGACTGTTTTCAGACGGTTCCAGTGACTCATCATCTGAATAAGATGTTGACGAAAACAATGTCGGATGATATTGTGCTATACACCACTTCCCGACGATTTTGTGCACACAGGATGTTCCTACCCTTGAACATTTGCAAAGTGTTACAAATTTGTTTGTGTCGAAGGTAACGACTGTCCTTTCAAATTTGCACCAGTGACTGGAAATTCCAGTAAAAACAGACAGAAAAATATACCTGTCCGATGTTCCCTCTGCGTTAGGAATCCGTACAACAAAGGGAACATTTTTCTCCGCTGATTTTTGCTGAAGGTGCAGTGACTGGTCTCTCCTTTCTTGCGTTATTATGCCATTATTTTGCATCAGTTCTAGTGTTTGTTCATTCAGCCGGTATTCTTCTCCCGGAACTGCAAACGGGATTGACCGTATGTGCAAACATTCGTATGCTAAATTGGACCCTCTTGACGCCGTTTTCATTGTATCAACGCAGTTGATATTTTCGCAATTAACTTGTTGATGGTCGCCATGGATTTTCTTAATTACATGAACTGGATGCTGCGGTCCTTGCAAATTTTTTGAAGAAGTATATAATCCATTAGAAGGGTCTATGATAACAGTCCAATGATGTCGCTGGCTGTTAATATCTTTCCTTTGGTCGTGGAGTTTCTTGTGATTTTTAAGCCACCTTTTGTGAACGCGTTTTCCACACACATCACAAGTTGCTCTTTTTGATGACGTGGTATTTTGGGAACCAGAAGCTGCATAAACATGGTCGCCCAAGGCATGTTGTCTGGGAATACTGTTTTCTTTATCCGTCCTCTCCCCGACGATATCTCTCATATGTGTTGGACGGTTCGGACAATTTTGAATATGAGATTCTAATCGCTTTCTCTTCACGTTTATGAAGGGACAATAAAAGCAGTGGAAGTGACCCCTGTCATTTTCAAAATTGTCATGCTTCAAATGGCAGATAACCGAAAACAAACCTGCGAATAAAAGGAAAATAGTTGAGTTGACAATTGTAACAAAATAAGCTATAAATGAGGTAAGTATTAATCGAAAATGTTTTATCATGTGATTTGTGAGTATCTATCAAAATAGAGCAGTACACTACTTCAATTGAAACGAATGGTAACATGGCATATACTTAATCTTAAAGGTGCAGCATGTGCGTGTGTGTTACGTCATCTTTGAGATGGGAATCTTCTAAACTAGTGTAGAAGCAGAAGGGTCAGGTGCGTAAAACCCCTGTTATTTATGAATTTAGAAGTAAAATTAAACTAGTTATGTATACTTTCAAATCGTGTACTACGGAACTGTGTATTCTATGTACTGGCCACTACTCAAATGAGATTAACTGTGGCTATGGAGGCTCCAGCAAACATCGGGGCTTAAAAATTCACCAACAGACATAACATTGATCTAGCACATTTAATTTATCTATCATCTACCCGTGTACATTTATGTATTATTAGGTATATTATATATTTATAGATCAACAATACTTATTAGATAATAACAAATGGCTAAGGAAGCAGATTGTGACTCGTGCGCTGACCGGGGCTCGAACTCACAATATAATTCCATATATATATACATTTTATTTATATATGTGTGTGTATGACTATAATATGATCCAATATTGTTAATTCCAATATTGTTAATGCTTCTGAACATATAAATGTTGGTTGGATGCTTATTCTCCAAATATATACTCTAATTAGGTTTCAATAACATTCAAGTGTAGTTTTGATATGATATAAAGGCATATTGTTTTGTAATACATAACGATGTTTGATCGATTTCAAAATAACACACATCTGAAAAATGTGTGAAAGTTTATATGTCCGTTGTTTGTTGTACTTTTTTTCACAATACCAATTCAGACGTCATTTTAAAGATAAAGTGCATTTCTGTGTATCCGTCCACTGGTCTTAGCTCGGTTCCGTATTAGAAATGTGTCGTCACGATTCCTATCCAGATGAAAACAACGCAAAAAAGCACGTTTCCCGAGGAACCGGAGGCCACCATTCACGTAAAGATGATAGAAATATTGATTTCATAAAAAATAGACTATAATTTGAGAGCAATAATATTTGAATGTTTTTCACAATCCATGTAACTAGCAATTATTTTGTTGCGCTTCACGAACAATGTAACAAGACTGCAAAAAAAAAAAGAAGGAAAATACCAAAGCGTCAACAAAAGCATAATTTCAACTCAAAATCGAGTAAACTATGAATCTAATATGAAAAAAGAAAAAAATTACACGGAGAGCCCTGAAAAAGTACAAGAGAATAAGACCAGGTGTTTCGGAAGAGTAAACGTCTTGTAAATCTAGATATAATTAAAGTAAATTCTTTTCCTCAAAGAGATAGCACAAGCATCATTTTTAATCACAACATGCTGTTATACTAATGAGCACATTCAAGAATATTAATTTTCATATCATACAAGGATAAGGATTTCTCTCTATGAGACCAACATGATATATCATAACTTGTTTGGATGGAATTGGCTGTCCAAAGGGTTTCAAAACAACAAAATTTACTTAAAATGATGTATAATTCAAAATTCGTATTTTTAACCGTTCAAATCACTAAAACTTATACACAGACGTATCACTATTTTTGCATTTTATCTATGCCGTAACCTCACTCTTCTAAAAATAAATGCATATGACTTAAAAAAATGTATATTACAGTTTGATACAGGATGCGTTTTTAATTTCACTTATATCCTTAAATAGTTGTAAAGGCAAATATATTGACAGTGCATACATTTTCGCAATGTGCATAGACATGAACATTTAGTATTTTAGAGCTTTACCACTACAACATAAGTACGTACATATTGCTGTGAATATCGTTTTGGTTGGTAGACATATAACTGACGTCGCTATTGTTACATAATTATAATGATAGTATAGGGAGAAATAGTTCAGTTATATAAATCCCCAAAAATGTATAAGAGATGTTATGGGTGCCATAGAAATGTTTATATTGATATATTTCTGTTACGGTCGCATTTGATTTACAAGCGATTGTTTTTCGTGTAACCAAGCACACGTTTGATTAAATCTGTCTTAAACAATTTACTTATGATGTCCTTTACCAAATTATATCCTCCCCCCTCAAAAAAACTAGTTATATGACTTCAGTATGTATATAAGTATTATTAAAAGATAAATAATATTCAAAATAAAAAATACATACCATCTTGGCCCGATTCAATTCTAGTCTTCCAATGAACACCCAGATGACGTACTACTTTACAGTTCTTTGTAGGTTTAAAGTTTGTTGTTGGACACAATGGACAGTGATACGACATATATCCTCCATTGCAACAGTTGTTGCAGCGAGAGGCACGAGCCTCTAGATCTTCAAAAGACGTATTGAACCATGGTGTTTCTTCGATTTCCATGTCACTGTAATTCGTACGTTTTTGTATTGTTTGTTTTCGAAATAGCAGTTTGCTGCTTGCGTGACGAATTTTTATTCATTTCTAATTGAATCAAAACGGTCCTACTGACTTGAGGTAGAGAGCCGCCTTCGAAGTGGCAGACGGAGGTAATTTATTGGCTCCCACCAGTTACCCCAGCGATTAATTTGATAGGGCATCGGTCTGTTTTCTTTGTCAGGTGACAGGAAATATTGCCTGCGCATGTAATACTTGATTCGTTGGAAACATTCGTTTTCAAACCAATTTATTCATGTCTTTCCTTCGAATACGCGAAAAACTGAAGGGAGGAACTACGGTGGCTTCATCATTTCTAAATATTCAATTTACAACTTTTATACTAAATACGAAGCAAACGAAAATTTCGTTGTTTTGAATTTGAATATTTCGAAGCTGCATAAAAATATAAATATATTCATGCAATAAAGATTATTGAAAATGTACTGGTAAGAATTGCATTAAATTAAAAATCATGATTTCTAAGTAGTGTTTATACTGGGGACTGGGGACTGGTCAAAATACGTATTATTCATTTTCATTTATTATCATATTTCAATACTGAGTTTCTTCTAAATGGTAAGGGGTATACCAATGTATTTTTTATGTATATACACTATATAATGTATGACATAATTCGGTCACAATAACATGTTCAATTAGTCAAAGCCTGTAAAATGGCCTCCACGACGTCATCCATTAAACGTTTCAAACGGTCATAATTCAAATGTGTTAATCATTAATGACATTGACATTCTGTAACATGTACCATTATCGTCGTTCGCCGTATTGAATTTCTGCTATATAATTTTTTTTGAAATCCATAGAGCATGTTGAAACCTCCTTTTATGATAATAAAGTATTGCAAACATGGTTTAAAGATTTCTCCAAATGCCCTACCAAATTAAATTTGTTTTTGTGACTTCACTCCATCAACAAAATTACTACTATGGCGTCGACGTCATATCGGCGTTAACATTACATATCATAACTCATTTAAGGGATGTAGATATAAGGTTTCAATATTGAGTATGTTTTAAACATTAACAAAATTTGTTTTCCGAAATAGTTTTTGAATATCAAGATTTTCGTAGTAGATGTCAACTGCTGACGAACAATCTTACGACAAAGGGATTCGAGAGATGCAGTTGATGAAGACTATAGGCAAGTTTTATGGTCGCCATCTTGGTCTCATCCAAAAATATTCTGTATGAGCTGTTATATCTAACAACTCAATATATGCCTCATAATCAGAAGCTCTGAATGACGATTACAGTATGACGATTATAACGTCATTTTTTAAATAACAGTGAAAGCATTAAAAATATCTTTTTTTGTATCTTTTCAAATCATCTTAAACGGAGTTAATTATAAAAATTATACCGACAACTACTTCAGCAAGACAAGCTATTTTGAATTTATTGAAAAAAGGGCATACGCTGCTATTCAAATATGTTTGTGCATAATACTGTTTACGCTGTGTAGCAGCTTTGTCACGATAAATATGAAAGATGAAAGTCCAGTGAATATCAAATACAGGACCCTTTAATGTAGCTGCTTGAAGAGTATGTCACTAAATCAATATATTTGTGTGTTACAGTGCCGATATTAATCAGGTCCTCATGGTTCGGACATTTTATCTGCTACCTATTTGAATTGTGCATCCTTGTCCAAACTCTTCTAAGAGGACCATGTGGAAGATTAGCCTTTGGCTAAACATGTATTTTATCCTCAGAAAATGAAGTTTATTATTATTATAATGTGTCAAATGTTCCTCCTTGCAGCAATATAATCAACAGTGTTTGGGAGTGACATTTCTGAAAGGTAAACAGAGTGTCGAGAAGAACTGACATCAACCCAAACATATTGTTGATATGTAGCGGAACTGGACTGGATCGATCATCGGAAACCAGGTAGCTCAGTTGGTAGAGTGTTCGTCTAGAGTTCGGGAAGTCCCGGGTTCGAACCCCGGTTGGACGCTACATTTTCTCTTTCTCCTGTTACAGAAAGCCTTAAAGGCATTAAAGATCCGTATCATTCAATGTAATTAAGCACGTTAACAAATTTATGATGATGATGAGTGCTTCTTTCTCTAGAGGATAAAAGGTAGGAATGTCATCTGTATATGAAAGGAATCGTTAATATTTAAAACAACATAGCGAGCACATATAGTCATTATCTGAGTGTTACGTGCTTCCATGCCATAGTGGCCGTGCTCAGTTAATGTATAAGATTTACTGCATTTAAGTAATATTTTATCATTCACATTCATACTACGTATTTTTCACTTTACAAAATTATGCTAGGATACAATAAATAACCAAGTGTAATTGAGAAAAAGTTTAGATTCAGTTATAGAAGAGTTTCAAGTTGCCACATAATTTAAATGTGTTAATTAATTGCTGCCCGTCAGTGCACTGTTGATAGCAGTCTTATGTCTGATAAGGCTTAGTGTATGTCTGACTTGTTGGGGTCAGGTGATGCTGCACTGTATTTTCTTTCTACTTGTCATCCAATAAGATATGAAATGATATAACACTCTTTCACTATTGTTTGTCAATCCCAGGTCAGGACTTGAGCTAGGTACACATACACCTTATTTAACCCTTCAGGTCTAAAACAACTTCCCACAACGATTCATGTTCTGTTATATTTGATTTCAAGGATTTCCTTATCAGGATATTCCCGCTCTGTACCAATCATATGTCTGTATTTAGTATTCCGTTGTTTTTTAATAAAACTAATATTATGACACATCTTTGAGCAATATTTATTATTGAAAAATTTAGATATAAAACGGGAAACGACGGATATACATGTATTTCTAACTTGAGTTGAGGTCCCTACTTTGGACCAAGTATGATTTCAGATTTATGCAATGAAATATTTGTCTTTCATGTTACATATCTTGTATTTATAATCATTTTAACACGCCTTTTACTGCACCCATTTCTGACTTAACTATGTCCCAACTAAGGACCGTGTATGTCGTCGTTCATGTTACATATTTACTATTTAAACATCATACTGACCTATCTTTAAACAATTTTAATTTCTAACTTCAATATGATAACAAGAAACAACGAATGCAATGTATCTTATGATCATGTTTCGTAGTTTGCTTAACAAAAATCATAATGACACATTTTTTAAACAGTAAATGATTTTGCTAACTTTAATTACATATCAAGAAACGACGGACACATCTGTCTATTCGTCATTAGGTCACCTGATCAGGATGTCTTCGCTTAGAACCATGCATGTTATACGATTTATTATCCTGAAAATTGTATTGATCTATGTATATAATAATTGTATAAATTGTAAACCAATTGACTACATGTTGAACGCTTGATTGAATTTCGCTGGATAGAGTGCGTTTTCAAATGTTGTATATCATTATTCCCATAACGACAGAATGTAAATTTTGCTAACAAGTTTCAAACAAATTTATCACATTTTATAAATATTTGTTCACTTTAGTGGGGCTAAAAGAACTGTATGATAAATTTAGTTTGGGGAAGGTTGTTTTGTATTTAACATTTACCATATATGCAAAACTCATTATATTTGTTACGGTAAAATAGATAATTAAGATATGTATGAAATATAGTGAAATTTAGTGTGATCTTTCGAAACCAAATATCGTGTCAAAATAAAACTGCTTTTGAATACAGTTATCTCATTGGTGTCTCAATAAACCCTTAGGTGGTGGGCATATACTTGAAATTATTATTAGTATGTTCCATTGAAAGGACTGCTAATTTTAGTAATATTCACTGTAAATATACCATAAACATTCAGAAAGCATCGCGCAAAAACTTATACTTTCTTTTAATACCACTATAACGGTTATTAGAATCGTTATTAAATGTTAAATAAAAAAGCGTGAAGAATTATATTTTGAACAATTTGATGTTTGTTATGTCTGATTTATAGACTAATCCTAAGTGTTTAATCATTTGAGCACTTGGATGACTGGTCAAATACTGATAAGGTTTGTAATTTTATCCCCAGATGTTAGCTGTCTGTAAAACCACAATCAAAGCAGGGCCAATAGCCCAACCACAGTAGAATAATTGCCCTTATAACCACAAACTGGACAGTATCTTATCTGATAGCTAATATATAGCAGACTAATTAACTACACACTGGTATAATGAATTATTGACCTATTAAATATACACGAGACATTTGATCTTAGACGTTATCTGTTGTTCTTTGGGGTTAAACAATTATTTGTTGTAAACATTTGCAGGACAATTCTGAGTTCCATTTCTAAGCCTATACGGTCCTGAGCAGGGCCAAATCCTGATAAGATAATCAAGTGTTCATTTCATTCGTATTAATGGATCTAAATAATGAAAGTGACAGTGCTGACAGACAAAGTAGAAGTAGAGATAATTAAGAAATAATTTAACTTTGTCTCCAGTTTTCTATCATTGTGTTTCTTAATTGTACTATAGACTTATCATATTTGGTCCTGAGCAGGGACAAGCAGATAAGTAAACACTATAGGTAATTTATCTGTAGTTACCTATGGAATAATCCCCCGTTTACAAAGTCTTCGGAAAAAAAAGGGTCGTTATGATTTTAAATGGAAATAACATTGTATGAACAAATACATGTTTTATATATATACATGCTGCACTTCTTTCAGCGCACACGGTCCAAGTCAGGGACAACATTATCAGAAAATAACAAAATTTTTCAATATGTTTTTAATACATTTATTGTTTAAATGCACTAAAGATAGCAAAATCTATAGCTTATAGATTTGTCATATAGGATGATGAATACGGAACATGTCTGATAAGAAAAGCTATATACTATACAGTCTATACCACTGTAGCTGTAAGCGTATACGGTCCTGAGCGGGGCCAAATCCTGATCAGTGAATCAAGACAGTGTTCGTTTAATTCTCATTAATTGATCTAAACCATAAAAGTGACAGTGCTTACAGACACACCAGAAGTAGAGATAATTAAGATATATAAGAGTGTTTGTCTTGAGTAGGGACAAGCTGATCAGGAAACACAATGGGAAATGTATCTATAAATATGAAATAGCCAACGTTCCCAAAGTTTACGGACAACAGAAATGTCCTAATAAGTTTGTGCTTTCAGACGAAACCGAAGTAGACTCGTTAAACTTTGTCTATGTTATTTAAGAATTGTACATTATAAAGAGTGCATATATTCGGCTCTGAGAAGGGATTTTGTGTTTCATGTTATATAATAGTTGTATACATATATATTCACAGTCTACACTGTCATTCACCTGATAACTATTGTCATGAAAATTAAAATCATTATCTCATAACTGTATTCGAGAACGTGCCGAATTTCCATAATGTCGACAACAATACATGTGGGCGGAGTTATGCAAATTATCCAGTTTGAGTTACAATGATATGACGTGATCAATACTATAGTATTTGCAATATTGCAAATAAATGTTGTATTTTATTGGATAGTAAACCTATTTTAATTTGTTAGTTTATGGGATCATAAAAATCCAATGAAACAGTCGGTATTTTTAATGTAATCGCAATTTACCTCGTGCTTCATCGGCTTTATTTTCTCATAAACTAAACAAAATAAAAGATAAATCCTTCAAAACAATCACCAGTGAATATCAAGTATTCAGTTCACACGATAAGATAGATACAATATATATATAAGCACAATTATATAACAGCAGGTATCAGTGATCACGCAATATTCTGGTTTGCTACTTTAAAAAAAATCTGGGCCAAGATGGTAGAAGAGTTAATGTGATTAAATCATAGACATTACATTTATCTTTACGGTATTTAACACGGACCAGGAAATCAAATGTTAAATAAATCCGTACGCATTTGCTATTTAAATACAATCTGCGGACTCCCGAAATTGAAGCTCAATTGCAAATAAACAATGAAATAGTTAAAACATACTTATTAAACTGTGTTGGTTAATGCATCCTAATCAGGATTTTTTTTTATATAATATTGATCAAGCATAAAAAGTTATATCCGTATGAATGGATCAAATACCAAAATTGGCAACGCGCAAAGATAAGAGGTGGCTTATAGTAGTAATGAAATAGAATTAACAGCATAGTATACGGACCTAAGCGAAGGACATCTCGATCAGGCTTCAAAACACATAGTTTCTAGATTTAGTTGGAGTCTTATCCATTTGAATAATTCTCTACAGCTACAGTGTTATTGACCATAGTATATAGCTTTTCTTATCAGACATGTTCCGTCTTCCTCATCTTATATGACAAATCTATCAGCTATAAATTTTGCGAGCTTAATTGACATTTAATAATCAGTATATTAAAAACCATAATTAGGGAAAATATGTTTTTCCTGAAAATGTTAGCCCGAATTGGACCTTGTGCGCTAACAAAAGTGCAGCATGTATAAGCCATGTCGTTGTTCATGCAATATTATTTCCATTAAAAACATAAAACAATTTTCTTGTCCGTAAAACTATGTTAACGTCGGCTATTTCATAATTACGGATCAATTACCCTTGTGTTTTCTGATCAGATTGTACCTTTCAGGACGGAATATAATACACTTTATACTGTAATATACAAATCTTATATAACATGAAGCATAATGATTAAATACTGTAGAATGTTTGAATTATGTCTTAATTATCTGAGCTTCTGGTTTGTCTGTAAGCACTGTCACTTCCATTCTTTTGATCTATTTATACGAATGAAATGAACACTTGATTCACTGATCAGGATTTGGCCCTGCTCAGGACCGTATACGCTGACGGCTACAGTGATAGGCTATAGCACACAGCCATTCTTATCAGACATGTTCCGTTTTCCTCATTTAAAAATCATCAGGACACTTTCTTGTCTGTAACCTTTGTGAACGTGGGTTATTTAATTAGCAACCACGGTTAATTTACCCATTGTGTTTCTGTTTAGATTTTTACCTACTCATGAAGGAATATAATACACTTTAAAATGTAATATACAAATATTATATAACATCAAGCACAATGATTAAATACTGAAGAATGTCTTAATTATGTCTTAATTATCTGAGCTTCTGTTTTGTCGGTAAGTCCTGTCACTTTCATTATTTTGATCTATTTATACGAATGAAATGAACATTTGATTCACTGATCAGGATTTGGCCCTGCTCAGGACCGTATACGCTGACGGCTACAGTGATAAGCTATAGCACACAGCCATTCTTATCAGACAAGTTCCGTTTTCCTCATTTAAAAATCATCAGGACACTTTCTTGTCCGTAACTTTTGTGAACGTGGGTTATTTAATTAGCAACCACGGTTAATTTACCCATTGTGTTTCTGTTTATAATACACTTTATACTGTAATATACAAATATTATATAACATCAAGCACAATGATTAAATACTGTAGAATGTCTTAATTATGTCTTAATTATCTGAGCTTCTGTGTTGTCGGTAAGCCCTGTCACTTTCATTATTTTGATATATTTATACGAATGAAATGAACATTTGATTCACACTGATCAGGATTTGGCCCTGCTCAGGACCGTATACGCTGACGGCTACAGTGATAGGCTATAGCACAGAGCCATTCTTATCAGACAAGTTCCGTTTTCCTCATTTAAAAATCATCAGAACACTTTCTTGTCCGTAACCTTTGTGAACGTGGGTTATTTAATTAGCAACCACGGTTAATTTACCCATTGTGTATCTGTTTATAATACACTTTATACTGTAATATACAAATATTATATAACATCAAGCACAATGATTAAATACTGTAGAATCTCTGAATTATGTCTTAATTATCTGATCTTCTGTTTTGTCGGTAAGCCCTGTCACTTTCATTATTTTGATATATTTATACGAATGAAATGAACATTTGATTCACTGATCAGGATTTGGCCCTGCTCAGGACCGTATACGCTGACGGCTACAGTGATAGGCTATAGCACACAGCCATTCTTATCAGACAAGTTCCGTTTTCCTCATTTAAAAATCATCAGGACACTTTCTTGTCCGTAACCTTTGTGAACGTAGGTTATTTAATTAGCAACCACGGTTAATTTACCCATTGTGTTTCTGTTTAGATTTTTACCTACTCATGACGGAATATAATACACTTTATACTGTAATATACAAATATTATATAACATCAAGCACAATGATTAAATACTGTAGAATGTCTTAATTATGTCTTAATTATCTGAGCTTCTGTGTTGTCGGTAAGCCCTGTCACTTTCATTATTTTGATATATTTATACGAATGAAATGAACATTTGATTCACTGATCAGGATTTGGCCCTGCTCAGGACCGTATACGCTGACGGCTACAGTGATAGGCTATAGCACAGAGCCATTCTTATCAGACAAGTTCCGTTTTCCTCATTTAAAAATCATCAGGACACTTTCTTGTCCGTAACCTTTGTGAACGTAGGTTATTTAATTAGCAACCACGGTTAATTTACCCATTGTGTTTCTGTTTAGATTTTTACCTACTCATGACGGAATATAATACACTTTATACTGTAATATACAAATATTATATAACATCAAGCACAATGATTAAATACTGTAGAATGTCTTAATTATGTCTTAATTATCTGAGCTTCTGTGTTGTCGGTAAGCCCTGTCACTTTCATTATTTTGATATATTTATATGAATGAAATGAACACTTGATTCACTGATCAGGATTTGGCCCTGCTCAGGACCGTATACGCTGACGGCTACAGTGATAGGCTATAGCACAGAGCTATTCTCATCAGACATATTCCGTTTTCCTCATTTAAAAATCATCAGGACACTTTCTTGTACGTAACCTTTGTGAACGTAGGTTATTTAATTAGCAACCACGGTTAATTTACCCATTGTGTTTCTGTATAGACTTTTACATACTCATGACGGAATATAATACACTTTATACTGTAATATACAAATATTATATAACATCAAGCACAATGATTAAATACTGTAGAATGTCTTAATTATGTCTCAATTATCTGAGCTTCTGTGTTGTCGGTAAGCCCTGTCACTTTCATTATTTTGATATATTTATACGAATGAAATGAACATTTGATTCACTGATCAGGATTTGGCCCTGCTCAGGACCGTATACGCTGACGGCTACAATGATAGGCTATAGCACACAGCCATTCTTATCAGACATGTTCCGTTTTCCTCATTTGAAAATCATCAGGACACTTTCTTGTCCGTAACCTTTGTGAACGTGGGTTATTTAATTAGCAACCACGGTTAATTTACCCATTGTGTTTCTGTTTATAATACACTTTATACTGTAATATACAAATATTATATAACGTGAAGCACAATGATTAAATACTGTAGAATGTCTTAATTATGTCTTAATTATCTGAGCTTCTGTGTTGTCGGTAAGCCCTGTCACTTTCATTATTTTGATATATTTATACGAATGAAATGAACATTTGATTCACTGATCAGGATTTGGCCCTGCTCAGGACCGTATACGCTGACGGCTACAGTGATAGGCTATAGCACACAGCCATTCTTATCAGACAAGTTCCGTTTTCCTCATTTAAAAATCATCAGGACACTTTCTTGTCCGTAACCTTTGTGAACGTAGGTTATTTAATTAGCAACCACGGTTAATTTACCCATTGTGTTTCTGTTTAGATTTTTACATACTCATGACGGAATATAATACACTTTATACTGTAATATACAAATATTATATAACATCAAGCACAATGATTAAATACTGTAGAATGTCTTAATTATGTCTTAATTATCTGAGCTTCTGTTTCGTCGGTAAGCCCTGTCACTTTCATTATTTTGATATATTTATACGAATGAAATGAACATTTGATTCACTTATCAGGATTTGGCCCTGCTCAGGACCGTATACGCTGACGGCTACAATGATAGGCTATAGCACACAGCCATTCTTATCAGACATGTTCCGTTTTCCTCATTTGAAAATCATCAGGACACTTTCTTGTCCGTAACCTTTGTGAACGTGGGCTATTTAATTAGCAACCACGGTTAATTTACCCATTGTGTTTCTGTTTATAATACACTTTATACTGTAATATACAAATATTATATAACGTCAAGCACAATGATTAAATACTGTAGAATGTCTTAATTATGTCTTAATTATCTGAGCTTCTGTTTTGTCGGTAAGCCCTGTCACTTTCATTATTTTGATATATTTATACGAATGAAATGAACACTTGATTCACTGATCAGGATTTGGCCGTGCTCAGGACCGTGTACGCTGACGGCTACAGTGATAGGCTATAGCACACAGCCATTCTTATCAGACATGTTCCGTTTTCCTCATTTAAAAATCATCAGGACACTTTCTTGTCCGTAACTTTTGTGAACGTGGGTTATTTAATTAGCAACCACGGTTAATTTACCCATTGTGTTTCTGTTTATAATACACTTTATACTGTAATATACAAATATTATATAACATCAAGCACAATGATTAAATACTGTAGAATCTCTGAATTATGTCTTAATTATCTGAGCTTCTGTTTTGTCGGTAAGCCCTGTCAATTTCATTATTTTGATATATTTATACGAATGAAATGAACATTTGATTCACTGATCAGGATTTGGCCCTGCTCAGGACCGTATACGCTGACGGCTACAGTGATAGGCTATAGCACACAGCCATTCTTATCAGACAAGTTCCGTTTTCCTCATTTAAAAATCATCAGGACACTTTCTTGTCCGTAACCTTTGTGAACGTAGGTTATTTAATTAGCAACCACGGTTAATTTACCCATTGTGTTTCTGTTTAGATTTTTTCCTACTCATGACGGAATATAATACACTTTATACTGTAATATACAAATATTATATAACATCAAGCACAATGATTAAATACTGTAGAATGTCTTAATTATGTCTTAATTATCTGAGCTTCTGTGTTGTCGGTAAGCCCTGTCACTTTCATTATTTTGATATATTTATATGAATGAAATGAACACTTGATTCACTGATCAGGATTTGGCCCTGCTCAGGACCGTATACGCTGACGGCTACAGTGATAGGCTATAGCACAGAGCTATTCTCATCAGACATATTCCGTTTTCCTCATTTAAAAATCATCAGGACACTTTCTTGTACGTAACCTTTGTGAACGTAGGTTATTTAATTAGCAACCACGGTTAATTTACCCATTGTGTTTCTGTATAGACTTTTACATACTCATGACGGAATATAATACACTTTATACTGTAATATACAAATATTATATAACATCAAGCACAATGATTAAATACTGTAGAATGTCTTAATTATGTCTCAATTATCTGAGCTTCTGTGTTGTCGGTAAGCCCTGTCACTTTCATTATTTTGATATATTTATACGAATGAAATGAACATTTGATTCACTGATCAGGATTTGGCCCTGCTCAGGACCGTATACGCTGACGGCTACAATGATAGGCTATAGCACACAGCCATTCTTATCAGACATGTTCCGTTTTCCTCATTTGAAAATCATCAGGACACTTTCTTGTCCGTAACCTTTGTGAACGTGGGTTATTTAATTAGCAACCACGGTTAATTTACCCATTGTGTTTCTGTTTATAATACACTTTATACTGTAATATACAAATATTATATAACGTCAAGCACAATGATTAAATACTGTAGAATGTCTTAATTATGTCTTAATTATCTGAGCTTCTGTGTTGTCGGTAAGCCCTGTCACTTTCATTATTTTGATATATTTATACGAATGAAATGAACATTTGATTCACTGATCAGGATTTGGCCCTGCTCAGGACCGTATACGCTGACGGCTACAGTGATAGGCTATAGCACACAGCCATTCTTATCAGACAAGTTCCGTTTTCCTCATTTAAAAATCATCAGGACACTTTCTTGTCCGTAACCTTTGTGAACGTAGGTTATTTAATTAGCAACCACGGTTAATTTACCCATTGTGTTTCTGTTTAGATTTTTACATACTCATGACGGAATATAATACACTTTATACTGTAATATACAAATATTATATAACATCAAGCACAATGATTAAATACTGTAGAATGTCTTAATTATGTCTTAATTATCTGAGCTTCTGTGTTGTCGGTAAGCCCTGTCACTTTCATTATTTTGATATATTTATACGAATGAAATGAACATTTGATTCACTTATCAGGATTTGGCCCTGCTCAGGACCGTATACGCTGACGGCTACAATGATAGGCTATAGCACACAGCCATTCTTATCAGACATGTTCCGTTTTCCTCATTTGAAAATCATCAGGACACTTTCTTGTCCGTAACCTTTGTGAACGTGGGCTATTTAATTAGCAACCACGGTTAATTTACCCATTGTGTTTCTGTTTATAATACACTTTATACTGTAATATACAAATATTATATAACGTCAAGCACAATGATTAAATACTGTAGAATGTCTTAATTATGTCTTAATTATCTGAGCTTCTGTTTTGTCGGTAAGCCCTGTCACTTTCATTATTTTGATATATTTATACGAATGAAATGAACACTTGATTCACTGATCAGGATTTGGCCGTGCTCAGGACCGTGTACGCTGACGGCTACAGTGATAGGCTATAGCACACAGCCATTCTTATCAGACATGTTCCGTTTTCCTCATTTAAAAATCATCAGGACACTTTCTTGTCCGTAACTTTTGTGAACGTGGGTTATTTAATTAGCAACCACGGTTAATTTACCCATTGTGTTTCTGTTTATAATACACTTTATACTGTAATATACAAATATTATATAACATCAAGCACAATGATTAAATACTGTAGAATCTCTGAATTATGTCTTAATTATCTGAGCTTCTGTTTTGTCGGTAAGCCCTGTCAATTTCATTATTTTGATATATTTATACGAATGAAATGAACATTTGATTCACTGATCAGGATTTGGCCCTGCTCAGGACCGTATACGCTGACGGCTACAGTGATAGGCTATAGCACAGAGCCATTCTTATCAGACAAGTTCCGTTTTCCTCATTTAAAAATCATCAGGACACTTTCTTGTCCGTAACCTTTGTGAACGTAGGTTATTTAATTAGCAACCACGGTTAATTTACCCATTGTGTTTCTGTTTAGATTTTTTCCTACTCATGACGGAATATAATACACTTTATACTGTAATATACAAATATTATATAACGTCAAGCACAATGATTAAATACTGTAGAATGTCTTAATTATGTCTTAATTATCTGAGCTTCTGTGTTGTCGGTAAGCCCTGTCACTTTCATTATTTTGATATATTTATACGAATGAAATGAACACTTGATTCACTGATCAGGATTTGGCCGTGCTCAGGACCGTGTACGCTGACGGCTACAGTGATAGGCTATAGCACACAGCCATTCTTATCAGACATGTTCCGTTTTCCTCATTTAAAAATCATCAGGACACTTTCTTGTCCGTAACTTTTGTGAACGTGGGTTATTTAATTAGCAACCACGGTTAATTTACCCATTGTGTTTCTGTTTATAATACACTTTATACTGTAATATACAAATATTATATAACATCAAGCACAATGATTAAATACTGTAGAATCTCTGAATTATGTCTTAATTATCTGAGCTTCTGTTTTGTCGGAAAGCCCTGTCAATTTCATTATTTTGATATATTTATACGAATGAAATGAACATTTGATTCACTGATCAGGATTTGGCCCTGCTCAGGACCGTATACGCTGACGGCTACAGTGATAGGCTATAGCACAGAGCCATTCTTATCAGACAAGTTCCGTTTTCCTCATTTAAAAATCATCAGGACACTTTCTTGTCCGTAACCTTTGTGAACGTAGGTTATTTAATTAGCAACCACGGTTAATTTACCCATTGTGTTTCTGTTTAGATTTTTACCTACTCATGACGGAATATAATACACTTTATACTGTAATATACAAATATTATATAACATCAAGCACAATGATTAAATACTGTAGAATGTCTTAATTATGTCTTAATTATCTGAGCTTCTGTGTTGTCGGTAAGCCCTGTCACTTTCATTATTTTGATATATTTATACGAATGAAATGAACATTTGATTCACTGATCAGGATTTGGCCCTGCTCAGGACCGTATACGCTGACGGCTACAATGATAGGCTATAGCACACAGCCATTCTTATCAGACATGTTCCGTTTTCCTCATTTGAAAATCATCAGGACACTTTCTTGTCCGTAACCTTTGTGAACGTGGGTTATTTAATTAGCAACCACGGTTAATTTACCCATTGTGTTTCTGTTTATAATACACTTTATACTGTAATATACAAATATTATATAACGTCAAGCACAATGATTAAATACTGTAGAATGTCTTAATTATGTCTTAATTATCTGAGCTTCTGTGTTGTCGGTAAGCCCTGTCACCATCATTATTTTGATATATTTATACGAATGATATGAACACTTGATTCACTGATCAGGATTTGGCCCTGCTCAGGACCGTATACGCTGACGGCTACAGTGATAGGCTATAGCACACAGCCATTCTTATCAGACAAGTTCCGTTTTCCTCATTTAAAAATCATCAGGACACTTTCTTGTCCGTAACCTTTGTGAACGTAGGTTATTTAATTAGCAACCACGGTTAATTTACCCATTGTGTTTCTGTTTAGATTTTTACATACTCATGACGGAATATAATACACTTTATACTGTAATATACAAATATTATATAACATCAAGCACAATGATTAAATACTGTAGAATGTCTTAATTATGTCTTAATTATCTGAGCTTCTGTGTTGTCGGTAAGCCCTGTCACTTTCATTATTTTGATATATTTATACGAATGAAATGAACATTTGATTCACTGATCAGGATTTGGCCCTGCTCAGGACCGTATACGCTGACGGCTACAATGATAGGCTATAGCACACAGCCATTCTTATCAGACATGTTCCGTTTTCCTCATTTGAAAATCATCAGGACACTTTCTTGTCCGTAACCTTTGTGAACGTGGGTTATTTAATTAGCAACCACGGTTAATTTACCCATTGTGTTTCTGTTTATAATACACTTTATACTGTAATATACAAATATTATATAACGTCAAGCACAATGATTAAATACTGTAGAATGTCTTAATTATATCTTAATTATCTGAGCTTCTGTGTTGTCGGTAAGCCCTGTCACCATCATTATTTTGATATATTTATACGAATGATATGAACACTTGATTCACTGATCAGGATTTGGCCGTGCTCAGGACCGTATACGCTGACGGCTACAGTGATAGGCTATAGCACACAGCCATTCTTATCAGACATGTTCCGTTTTCCTCATTTAAAAATCATCAGGACACTTTCTTGTCCGTAACTTTTGTGAACGTGGGTTATTTAATTAGCAACCACGGTTAATTTACCCATTGTGTTTCTGTTTATAATACACTTTATACTGTAATATACAAATATTATATAACATCAAGCACAATGATTAAATACTGTAGAATCTCTGAATTATGTCTTAATTATCTGAGCTTCTGTTTTGTCGGTAAGCCCTGTCACTTTCATTATTTTGATATATTTATACGAATGAAATGAACATTTGATTCACTGATCAGGATTTGGCCCTGCTCAGGACCGTATACGCTGACGGCTACAGTGATAGGCTATAGCACACAGCCATTCTTATCAGACAAGTTCCGTTTTCCTCATTTAAAAATCATCAGGACACTTTCTTGTCCGTAACCTTTGTGAACGTAGGTTATTTAATTAGCAACCACGGTTAATTTACCCATTGTGTTTCTGTTTAGATTTTTACCTACTCATGACGGAATATAATACACTTTATACTGTAATATACAAATATTATATAACATCAAGCACAATGATTAAATACTGTAGAATGTCTTAATTATGTCTTAATTATCTGAGCTTCTGTGTTGTCGGTAAGCCCTGTCACTTTCATTATTTTGATATATTTATACGAATGAAATGAACATTTGATTGACTGATCAGGATTTGGCCCTGCTCAGGACCGTATACGCTGACGGCTACAATGATAGGCTATAGCACACAGCCATTCTTATCAGACATGTTCCGTTTTCCTCATTGGAAAATCATCAGGACACTTTCTTGTCCGTAACCTTTGTGAACGTGGGTTATTTAATTAGCAACCACGGTTAATTTACCCATTGTGTTTCTGTTTATAATACACTTTATACTGTAATATACAAATATTATATAACGTCAAGCACAATGATTAAATACTGTAGAATGTCTTAATTATGTCTTAATTATCTGAGCTTCTGTGTTGTCGGTAAGCCCTGTCACTTTCATTATTTTGATATATTTATACGAATGAAATGAACACTTGATTCACTGATCAGGATTTGGCCGTGCTCAGGACCGTGTACGCTGACGGCTACAGTGATAGGCTATAGCACACAGCCATTCTTATCAGACATGTTCCGTTTTCCTCATTTAAAAATCATCAGGACACTTTCTTGTCCGTAACTTTTGTGAACGTGGGTTATTTAATTAGCAACCACGGTTAATTTACCCATTGTGTTTCTGTTTATAATACACTTTATACTGTAATATACAAATATTATATAACATCAAGCACAATGATTAAATACTGTAGAATCTCTGAATTATGTCTTAATTATCTGAGCTTCTGTTTTGTCGGTAAGCCCTGTCACTTTCATTATTTTGATATATTTATACGAATGAAATGAACATTTGATTCACTGATCAGGATTTGGCCCTGCTCAGGACCGTATACGCTGACGGCTACAGTGATAGGCTATAGCACAGAGCAATTCTTATCAGACATGTTCCGTTTTCCTCATTTAAAAATCATCAGGACACTTTCTTGTCCGTAACTTTTGTGAACGTGGGTTATTTAATTAGCAACCACGGTTAATTTACCCATTGTGTTTCTGTATAGACTTTTACATACTCATGACGGAATATAATACACTTTATACTGTAATATACAAATATTATATAACATCAAGCACAATGATTTAATACTGTAGAATCTCTGAATTATGTCTTAATTATCTGAGCTTCTGTTTTGTCGGAAAGCCCTGTCAATTTCATTATTTTGATATATTTATACGAATGAAATGAACATTTGATTCACTGATCAGGATTTGGCCGTGCTCAGGACCGTATACGCTGACGGCTACAGTGATAGGCTATAGCACAGAGCCATTCTTATCAGACAAGTTCCGTTTTCCTCATTTAAAAATCATCAGGACACTTTCTTGTCCGTAACCTTTGTGAACGTAGGTTATTTAATTAGCAACCACGGTTAATTTACCCATTGTGTTTCTGTTTAGATTTTTACATACTCATGACGGAATATAATACACTTTATACTGTAATATACAAATATTATATAACATCAAGCACAATGATTAAATACTGTAGAATGTCTTAATTATGTCTTAATTATCTGAGCTTCTGTGTTGTCGGTAAGCCCTGTCACTTTCATTATTTTGATATATTTATACGAATGAAATGAACATTTGATTCACTGATCAGGATTTGGCCCTGCTCAGGACCGTATACGCTGACGGCTACAATGATAGGCTATAGCACACAGCCATTCTTATCAGACATGTTCCGTTTTCCTCATTTGAAAATCATCAGGACACTTTCTTGTCCGTAACCTTTGTGAACGTGGGTTATTTAATTAGCAACCACGGTTAATTTACCCATTGTGTTTCTGTTTATAATACACTTTATACTGTAATATACAAATAATATATAACGTCAAGCACAATGATTAAATACTGTAGAATGTCTTAATTATATCTTAATTATCTGAGCTTCTGTGTTGTCGGTAAGCCCTGTCACCATCATTATTTTGATATATTTATACGAATGATATGAACACTTGATTCACTGATCAGGATTTGGCCGTGCTCAGGACCGTATACGCTGACGGCTACAGTGATAGGCTATAGCACACAGCCATTCTTATCAGACATGTTCCGTTTTCCTCATTTAAAAATCATCAGGACACTTTCTTGTCCGTAACTTTTGTGAACGTGGGTTATTTAATTAGCAACCACGGTTAATTTACCCATTGTGTTTCTGTTTATAATACACTTTATACTGTAATATACAAATATTATATAACATCAAGCACAATGATTAAATACTGTAGAATCTCTGAATTATGTCTTAATTATCTGAGCTTCTGTTTTGTCGGTAAGCCCTGTCACTTTCATTATTTTGATATATTTATACGAATGAAATGAACATTTGATTCACTGATCAGGATTTGGCCCTGCTCAGGACCGTATACGCTGACGGCTACAGTGATAGGCTATAGCACACAGCCATTCTTATCAGACAAGTTCCGTTTTCCTCATTTAAAAATCATCAGGACACTTTCTTGTCCGTAACCTTTGTGAACGTAGGTTATTTAATTAGCAACCACGGTTAATTTACCCATTGTGTTTCTGTTTAGATTTTTACCTACTCATGACGGAATATAATACACTTTATACTGTAATATACAAATATTATATAACATCAAGCACAATGATTAAATACTGTAGAATGTCTTAATTATGTCTTAATTATCTGAGCTTCTGTGTTGTCGGTAAGCCCTGTCACTTTCATTATTTTGATATATTTATACGAATGAAATGAACATTTGATTGACTGATCAGGATTTGGCCCTGCTCAGGACCGTATACGCTGACGGCTACAATGATAGGCTATAGCACACAGCCATTCTTATCAGACATGTTCCGTTTTCCTCATTGGAAAATCATCAGGACACTTTCTTGTCCGTAACCTTTGTGAACGTGGGTTATTTAATTAGCAACCACGGTTAATTTACCCATTGTGTTTCTGTTTATAATACACTTTATACTGTAATATACAAATATTATATAACGTCAAGCACAATGATTAAATACTGTAGAATGTCTTAATTATGTCTTAATTATCTGAGCTTCTGTGTTGTCGGTAAGCCCTGTCACTTTCATTATTTTGATATATTTATACGAATGATATGAACACTTGATTCACTGATCAGGATTTGGCCGTGCTCAGGACCGTATACGCTGACGGCTACAGTGATAGGCTATAGCACAGAGCCATTCTTATCAGACATGTTCCGTTTTCCTCATTTAAAAATCATCAGGACACTTTCTTGTCCGTAACTTTTGTGAACGTGGGTTATTTAATTAGCAACCACGGTTAATTTACCCATTGTGTTTCTGTTTATAATACACTTTATACTGTAATATACAAATATTATATAACATCAAGCACAATGATTAAATACTGTAGAATCTCTGAATTATGTCTTAATTATCTGATCTTCTGTTTTGTCGGTAAGCCCTGTCACTTTCATTATTTTGATATATTTATACGAATGAAATGAACATTTGATTCACTGATCAGGATTTGGCCCTGCTCAGGACCGTATACGCTGACGGCTACAGTGATAGGCTATAGCACAGAGCAATTCTTATCAGACATGTTCCGTTTTCCTCATTTAAAAATCATCAGGACACTTTCTTGTCCGTAACTTTTGTGAACGTGGGTTATTTAATTAGCAACCACGGTTAATTTACCCATTGTGTTTCTGTATAGACTTTTACATACTCATGACGGAATATAATACACTTTATACTGTAATATACAAATATTATATAACATCAAGCACAATGATTAAATACTGTAGAATGTCTTAATTATGTCTTAATTATCTGAGCTTCTGTGTTGTCGGTAAGCCCTGTCACTTTCATTATTTTGATATATTTATACGAATGATATGAACACTTGATTCACTGATCAGGATTTGGCCGTGCTCAGGACCGTATACGCTGACGGCTACAGTGATAGGCTATAGCACAGAGCCATTCTTATCAGACATGTTCCGTTTTCCTCATTTAAAAATCATCAGGACACTTTCTTGTCCGTAACTTTTGTGAACGTGAGTTATTTAATTAGCAACCACGGTTAATTTACCCATTGTGTTTCTGTTTATAATACACTTTATACTGTAAGATACAAATATTATATAACATCAAGCACAATGATTAAATACTGTAGAATGTCTTAATAATGTCTTAATTATCTGAGCTTCTGTTTTGTCGGTAAGCCCTGTCACTTTCATTATTTTGATATATTTATACGCATGATATGAACACTTGATTCACTGATCAGGATTTGGCCGTGCTCAGGACCGTATACGCTGACGGCTACAGTGATAGGCTATAGCACAGAGCCATTCTTATCAGACATGTTCCGTTTTCCTCATTTAAAAATCATCAGGACACTTTCTTGTCTGTAACTTTTGTGAACGTGGGTTATTTAATTAGCAACCACGGTTAATTTACCCCTTGTGTTTCTGTATAGACTTTTACATACTCATGACGGAATATAATACACTTTATACTGTAATATACAAATATTATATAACATCAAGCACAATGATTAAATACTGTAGAATGTCTTAATTATGTCTTAATTATCTGAGCATCTGTTTTGTCGGTAAGCCCTGTCACTTTCATTATTTTGATATATTTATACGAATGAAATGAACATGTGATTCACTGATCAGGATTTGGCCCTGCTCAGGACCGTATACGCTGACGGCTACAATGATAGGCTATAGCACACAGCCATTCTTTTCAGACATGTTCCGTTTTCCTCATTTGAAAATCATCAGGACACTTTCTTGTCCGTAACCTTTGTGAACGTGGGTTATTTAATTAGCAACCACGGTTAATTTACCCATTGTGTTTCTGTTTAGATTTTTACCTACTCATGACGGAATATAATACACTTTATACTGTAATATACAAATATTATATAACATCAAGCACAATGATTAAATACTGTAGAAAGTTTGAATTATGTCTTAATTATCTGAGCTTCTGTTTTGTCTGTAAGCACTGTCACTTTCATTATTTTGATCCATTTATACGAATGAAATGAACACTTGATTCACTGTTCAGGATTTGGCCCCGCTCAGGACCGTATACGCTGACGGCTACAGTGATAGGCTATAGCACAGAGCCATTCTTATCAGACAAGTTCCGTTTTCCTCATTTAAAAATCATCAGGACACTTCTCTTGTCCGTAACTTTTGTGAACGTGGGTTATTTAATTAGCAACCACGGTTAAATAACGCATTTTGTTTTCTGTTTAGATTTGTACCTACTCATGACGGAATATAATACACTTTATACTGTAATATACAAATATTATATAACGTCAAGCAAAATGATTAAATACTGTAGAATGTTTGAATTATGTCTTAATTTTCTGAGCTTCTGTTTTGTCTGTAAACACTGTCACTTTCATTATTTTGAACCATTAATACACTTGGGTCTAGTATGTATCATAGATGTGTCATATTTCTTTCATCTCGTCCGTGGAATATATTATGAAGAGTTGACCTCATCCAGTAAGAACCCATGTTCTTATCTAGTAAGAACATAGGTTCTTACCACGGCCTATTTCCCCAATGTTGCAGTTGTACAATGTTGCAAAATGACCCTAGTACATTGTAATATATACATTGTACAACACGCGAAAATAGGTTGTTATATACTTTTAAAAAACAATACACACATTTTCAGTTTTTTAACTCAACATTTAATTAACCTTACAAAATACACACATTTTCTAACATTAAAAATATACACACATTTTCAGCTTTTCCAACTCAATAGACAATTCACCTTTGCACAAATATAACAAATGTCTTCGAATTGAGCGACACTGTACAAACGTACCTTTGGTCAGTGTTTTTGCTATTTTAGTGCAAATAAAACAGATCACTTCAAATTAAATTGATTGTCACTGTACAATTACTAAGGTATAATTCTCTGGTTTTACATGTACATGTCTGTGATTCGCGTTTCAGTTATGGTTTCATTTGTATCAATTAAGGCGTGTGTTTTCCTTTAAATTCATAAAGTCCTGTATTAACAGGCGGTCCGAACCGTGGTTTGTGTTTTTCGTGGGTTCCGGTCTTTCTTCGGGTAATTCCACGTTTAAACTTTGGGAACTTTTGGGAGTCCTCTAAATATTCTGAAATGTCATACTTGTCCAGAACTTATGGAACAGTGAATTCGTCCAAGTCATCAATGTTTTTCAGGAACTCAAAAAATCAAAGTTCTTTGCAAAATCTGACACTTTGAAATAGCATGCTTGGCAATAAAGTGAGCGTGGGTGGCTTATTGCTTAGTCTAATTAATAAAAACAATAATAAATCCAAAATCAAAATATTCACAGGAAAGATTTAGAAATAACCAATCATATTTAAAAAGGCGTGCCTATGTGTATTATCAACTCTGGATTGACAGAATCAATAGCCAATCAGATTGAAGTAAGCATCATCAACCCAGGATTGACAGAATCAGTCCAGTAATTCCCACGCCTGCCCCAGATCAGTGTACATTTTAACATTGTAGGTAAATGAACATTGTTCTCGATGAAAGAAATATGTCACATCTATGATACAAGTAGGTTACACAATAGTTTACTCGTTCTTCAGGTATAACTTACGCGGCACTTCGTGCCTTGTGGGTTATATCCTGAAGAACTCGTAAACTATGGTGTAACCAATACTTGTGAGAGTGGATATCAGGATATGGCCCTGCTCAGGACCGTATATGCTGACGGCTACAGTAATAGGCTATAGCACAGAGCTATTCTCATCAGACATATTCCGTTTTCCTCATTTAAAAATCATCAGGACACTTTCCGTAACCTTTGTGAACGTGGGTTATCTAATTAGCAACCACGGTTAATTTACCCATTGTGTTTTCTGTTTAGAGTTTTACCTACTAATGACGGAATATAATACACTTTAAACTGTAATATACCAATCTTATATAACATGAAGCATAATGATTAAATACTGTAGAATGATTGAATTATGCCTTAATTATCTGTGCTTCTGTTTTGTCTGTAAGCACTGTCACCCATTATTTTGATCCATTTATAATAAATGAAATGAATACTTGATTCACTGATCAGGATTTGGCCCTCCTCAGGACCGTATATGCTTACGGCTACAGTTATAGGCAAGAGTATATAGCTATTCTTATCAGTCTTCCTCATCTTGTATGACAAATCTATCAGCTATACATTTCGATATCTGTAGTGAATTTAAACAATAAATGTATTTAAAACATATTGAAAAAAATTGTTATTTTCTGATAATGTTGTCCCTGACTTGGACCGTGTGCGCTGAAAGAAGTGCAGCATGTATATATATATAAAACATGTTTTTGTTCATACAATGTTATTTCCATTTAAAATCATAACGACACCTTTTTTGGTCCGTAAGCTTTATGAACGGGGATTATTCCATAGGTAACTACGGATACATTACCTATAGTGTTTTCTTATCTGCTTGTCCCTGCTCAGGACTGAATATGTTAAGTCTATAGTACAATACAATTCGTATCAAATAAGAAACACACCTAATGAAAACTGAAGACAAAGTTTAATTTATTTCTTAATTATCTCTCTACTTCTTATTTGTCTGTAAGCACTGACACTTTCATTATTTTGATCCATTAATGCGAATGAAATGAACTCTGGATTCTCTGATCAACATTTGGCACTGCTCAGGACCGCATACGCTTACAGCTACAATGGCAGACTATATCATTGAGGCATATTCCGCTTTCCTCATTTAATACAACTTTATAAGCTTTAGATTAAGACATATTGGAACAATATGTTATTTCCTGATAATGCTGTCCCCGACCTAGACATGTACGCTAAAAGAGGTACACGTATAGATAAACCATGTCTTCAATGATACAATGTTATTAATTTGTAAATGTTGGCTATTTCCTAACTAAATATAAATTACCCATTGTGTTTCTTGATCAGCTTGTCCTTGCTAAGGACCGAATATATATACACTCTGTAGTAGTATACAACTCTTATATTATTTGAAACACAATGATTTAATATGTAGACAAAGTGTAATTATTATTTTAATCATCGCCTCTTCCGTTTTGTCTGGAAGCACTGTCACTCAATCAATTCAATTCAATCGATTGTTTTATTTCTCATAAACAATACAGTGTAGAGAATACATATATACAACTGGGTGACATTAATACGTGGATGAACAGGATGGACATCATTCTTGTAAATTGATTTCCATATTAATATCAGTAATAAATTTAGCCAATGATATCAATTCATGTTGCGTTACGTAATTGAACAATGTATGAAATTTAAATGCGTTTGGTCTAAAATAATAGTATCTGGACATATATTTTTGTCTCCTATTGAAGATTGTTTCTTGCGTACAATTGAATAAATAATGAAATTCGTCGCCAATTTCACTTAAATTACATAAATTACATATTCTATACTCACGTGGAATATTGGACCACCTACCAGTTTCAATTGGAAGTTTAATATTACATATTCTAAAGTTACAATACTCCTTTACTTTCATGTTTTTAATCCGTTAATGCTAATTAAATGAACACTGG
Organism: Mimachlamys varia; assembly: GCA_947623455.1. Lineage (NCBI taxonomy): Eukaryota > Metazoa > Mollusca > Bivalvia > Pectinida > Pectinidae > Mimachlamys > Mimachlamys varia. The sequence goes on from OX392535.1 coordinate 9,333,021, forward strand.
ATTCTCTGATCAGGATTTGGCCCGGCTTGGGACCGCTACAGCTATAGGGCATATATATTTATTGTACAATCTATACAACTTTTCTAATGTGTCGAGATTCAATTTCCTCGTTAAATAGATTATATTTACTCTCCTAACTAGCATTGTTAATCATTGTTAGGTACATTTTGTTTTTATGTGTTTATCTTTATATAATTATGTATGTTAGATAAATCTGCGTTGCCCTGCCAAGGACCGTGTAATCATCCGAAGTCAGGACGAGTTATCTTATCTTGACGGTCCTCACCAACCCCGGTCCTGCTCAGCCCCGGTCTTGGTGAGAGACAGCGCAGCTGTCTGACGCCACTCCACCGATCGGTAGTGACACACCAAGAAACCAGCCGAGGGTTGCAAATAGATTACATTATATCAACAACAAATCCATTTATTTAGTCTTTATATCTCCCAACCTTTCCCTCCCATCCCGTTGCCACTCCTTGATAGACATGTGATTTGTTTTACTGTTAAACACATAATTACCATATTTAGACAAATATTCTTGATTTTTATTGTTATTTATGACTCTTTATTTGACAGAGACGTACACGTGCCCAACGACTCACAACAAGTGTAAAAACAGTTACTGCTACCCACAAGATGGCCACTGTAACTTTGAGAACGACTGCGGGGACAACTCAGACGAGGTGGAGTGTGGTACGTAATCACGGTGTAGTCCCTCCCTATACAGCCCCTCCCTATACAGTCCCTCCCTATACAGCCCCTCCCTATACAGCCCCTCCCTATACAACCCCTCCCTATACAGCCCCTCCCTATACAGCCCCTCCCTAAACAGTCCCTGCCTATACAGCCCCTCCCTATACAGTCCCTCCCTATACAGCCCCTCCCTATACAGCCCCTCCCTATACAGCCCCTCCCTATACAGTCCCTCCCTATACAGTCCCTCCCTATACAGTCCCTCCCTTTACAGCCCCTCCCTATACAGCCCCTCCCTATACAGTCTCTCCCTATACAGTCCCTCCCTATACAGCCCCTCCCTAAACAGTCCCTCCCTATACAGCCCTCCTTATACAGTCTCTCCCTATACAGCCCCTCCCTAAACAGTCCCTCCCTATACAGCCCTCCCTATACAGCCCCTCCCTATACAGCCCCTCCCTAAACAGTCCCTCCCTATACAGCCCCTCCCTATACAGTCCCTCCCTATACAGCCCCTCCCTATACAGCCCCTCCCTATACAGTCTCTCCCTATACAGTCCCTCCCTATACAGCCCCTCCCTAAACAGTCCCTCCCTATACAGCCCTCCTTATACAGTCCCTCCCTATACATGTACATTCCTAGATACCAATAATGTAGTTCTACCGTAGATACAAATAGTGTAGTTCTACAGTAGGTACCAATAGTGTAGTTCTACCGTAGTAACTACAATAGTACTTTAACCTAGCATGTCCTCAAATGACCCTAGCTATTTCAGTATCTGCTGTGTCTATCGCACCTCCTGTGAGACTTTTGTTACAGTCGTAGGTTCAGTTACCGGTCGTGGCTGTAGCGTGTGTGTAGGAACATCAGCAGGTCCTCACTGTGTTCTTTTCCTTGAATGGATGGAATACGTGTTAAGCGCCGCTACATACCCAAATAATTATCGTGTTCGACCGGGGTTATGTTTTTCCTTTACAGAAACCCTTATATAGCTACAGTATTAGGGTTCAACCTCCGTGATCACGATAGTGTTACATGATAATGTTTCTCTTTTACAGCTGTGCTGTCTATTTATCGTCTTTAAGTTAAATCATTCTAAACATAATGTAAGTTTTATAACATATCATGTATGATTCGAGTTATTACAACACCTTCGTGAACACAAAAATATACTTAACTTTATATTTTATCAATTCTAACTGTCATGCGTCTTGTTTGTAGACTTCCGGACCTGTTACAGCATGGAGTTTACGTGTAACAACTCCGAATGTATCGCCATAGCGTATCTGTGTGACGGTATACCTCACTGCATCGACGGAAGTGACGAACAGCATTGTGGTTAGTAAAACTACTTCCGGTAGTTTAGCGTTTGCGACATTCTATAAGAGTTTTCACAATTTATACTTTTTGGAAGTCTCTTTAATAGCATGGTTTCATCCAGCATCTAAATCCGCAGAAACCATTAAGACAGGCATTCACCAATGAAACGCATTGAAAGGAGAAAGTTGAGAACAATTATGGTGATGAATAGGAATTGTTCGCCGAGAGTCGATGCATTATTTGAAAAAGAAATCTGATGTTAACCGTACGCTAGTTATCCCCCGGTCATGTCATTACGCACTATTTTCACAGATCGTATGTTTTTTTCTTTATTCTTCAACAAAAATGTATTACAGAAACCAGCGTCCAATTATTTTCTTTCACGATGCAAAATGATTACGTCAAGCAAAACGACCGCTAATTTCTTGCGCAGAGTGTTACAGTACAAGCTAACTCGTTGCTGTCCCAATGGTTTTAAAGCTCGCCCTTAGTCGATTCTGGTTTCTTTAGCCTACATATTGAGTTTATGTGTATGTTATGTTTCAGCGTCTGATATCACAATGTATTGAGATCCAAGGGATAACATAACCCCATAAATATATATACATGTACAAATGTACCAAATGTTGGTATGGCTGGTTGTATGCCTGTTTCCCTAATACTGTGCTCCGCTAATGTGCGCGTCCAACCGCGCACTATCATGACGCGTTCTCGGGTAATTTTTAACATGTAGTTCTATCGGAATTCCGTGTCAAATAAAATATTATTTTAAACAATTCTTGTGTTTCACGATAATTAAACAAGAGAGCCAAGTCCTTCAAATCAAAAATCAAATGACATGTTCGAAAAAATATACTGGTACCAATCGGTAGTCCATCCAACTGATCAGTATTTGTTTCTATTATAATAAGGTCTCGTGCTTTTATAACACCAATACGTTGATTAGTAACAATTCAGAAGTTGGAGGGGTTGATGTAGTGCGTACTTGGCCTGGTCTGATTAATGGATATAGCGTTGTTGTCTCGGTTGCTCCTCCTAGTAGTTCCGTCAATCCGTTGTAACAATTCGTAAAACAATGTCAATACTATCTTTCACTAGTGTCCCCCCAATAGCACAATACCAGAAGTTTTCTCTTTAGGTCACTGCAACACGACCGGTCGCTGCTGCTATTACCACGTGATACGTTCCTTATCAACAAGCCGTATATAGGCGTTAGAGTTTGTGATTGCTACATGTAGTTGAGACTGTACTTAAAACGCCAGAGAAAACCAAAACGTCAGCATAACAATAATCCAAACTCATAATCGATTAAACATTGACGATTAAACGAATATCCTATAAAAAGTACAAAATAATTAGACCAGGTGTTCCGGAAGAGTAAGCGTATCTTGCTTCATCGACACCACCCGCCATGTAAATCAAGGTACATTGGTTGTAGTGAATTCTAGGCATGCTCAGGTTATATTTGACCTAACATTGAGACGACACTCGAAATTGAGGTATTAAAGAAAATGCGCCATTGTACAATCAAAGTGAACATTGCGTTACAATCTTGGTGTAGACATAGAATAAGAATTTCCCTTACCCCCATCAAGCTGTGGTTCAGTATGTACACGTTTGCCGTTAACATGTAGCCCTAACGAGGGGCATTATCTGCCTTTTATTGGCAGCTATCACATTAGCATGATGGCGTTACAGACAGGGGACGGCGGTATTTAACAAGGCTTATTTCGCTCCAATTTACTTTACCAATTCCATAGTTACATTTTTTAAAAATGGAATAATGTGCGTTGATTACGTAAAACGTATAATGAAAGTTTTAATCGATAGGTGTCATTAACGTTGGCATAGCATCTGATGTCATGGTAACCCGATAATCCAATCCCGACCTAAGTGATGTAAGATGATGAAATCGCTGAACAGCACCCTGCACGGCGCCAAAACATCACAATATCAGTGTCGAAAAGACTCCTCTTCTGTGTCATATTGTTAACTTGCACTCTTAGAAGCAGGAACCCGACTATTTCCAAACAAAGATGATAACGTGAAAGAAATAATAATTAAAAGTGAATTAATGGTTGATATTACAAAGACTTGAAAAATGATTGTTTTCATTGTTTTTTGTTTTTTTTGTTTGGAGGGGGGGGGGGTGGTCTTTAGTATAACTGCCTTAAGTATGGGAATCGGGATATGGTAATTCCAATATTGCCCCCCTGACAGAGTAACGTGTACTCTATGCAGTAAGACGTATGATACTTACATTGTTGTATGGGTCTATAGGACATGATTGCTATGATACAGGGAGACAGGTAACTTTGTTGTATGGGTCTATAAGACACGATTGCCATGATACAGGGGAGACAGGTAACTTTGTTGTATGGGTCTAAAAGACATGATTGCTATGTTACAGGGAGACAGATAACTTTGTTGTATGGGTCTATAAGACATGATTGCTATGTTACAGGGGAGACAGGTAACTTTGTTGTATGAGTCTATAAGACATGATTTCTATGTTACAGGGAGACAGGTAACTTTGTTGTATGGGTCTATAAGACATGATTGCTATGTTACAGGGAGACAGGTAACTTTGTTGTATGGGTCTATAAGACATGATTGTTATGTTACAGGGAGACAGGTAACATTGTTGTATGGGTCTATAAGACATGATTGCTATGTCACAAGGCAGACAGGTAACTTTGTTGTATGGGTCTATAAGACATGATTTCTATGTTACAGGGAGACAGGTAACTTTGTTGTATGGGTCTATAAGACATGATTGCTATATAACAGGGAGACAGGTAACATTGTTGTATGGGTCTATAGGACATGATTGCTATGTTACAGGGAGACAGGTAACTTTGTTGTATGGGTCTATAAGACATGATTGCTATGTTACAGGGAGACAGGTAACTTTGTTGTATGGGTCTATAAGACATGATTTCTATGTTACAGGGAGACAGGTAACTTTGTTGTATGGGTCTATAAGACATGATTGCTATGTTACAGGGAGACAGGTAACTTTGTTGTATGGGTCTATAAGACATGATTGCTATATAACAGGGAGACAGGTAACATTGTTGTATAGGTCTATAAGACATGATTGTTATGTTACAAGGAGACAGGTAACTTTGTTGTATGGGTCTATAAGACATGATTGCTATGTTACAGGTAGACAGGTAACATTGTTGTATGGGTCTATAAGACATGATTGCTATGTTACAGGGAGACGGGTAACTTTGTTGTATGGGTCTATAGGACATGATTGCTATGATACAGGGAGACAGGTAACGTTGTTGTATGGGTCTATAAGACATGATTGCTATGTTACAGGGAGACAGATAACTTTGTTGTATGGGTCTATAAGACATGATTGCTATGTGACAGGGAGACAGGTAACTTTGTTGTATAGGTCTATAAGACATGATTGTTATGTTACAAGGAGACAGGTAACTTTGTTGTATGGGTCTATAAGACATTATTGTTATGTTACAGGGAGACAGGTAACTTTGTTGTATGGGTCTATAAGACATGATTGCTATGTTACAGGGAGACAGGTAACTTTGTTGTATGGGTCTATAAGACATGATTGCCATGATACAGGGGAGACAGGTAACTTTGTTGTATGGGTCTATAAGACATGGTTTTTATAATACAGGGAGACAGGTAACTTTGTTGTATGGGTCTATAAGACATGATTGCCATGATACAGGGGAGACGGGTAACTTTGTTGTATGGGTCTATAAGACATGATTGCTATGATACAGGGAGACAGGTAACTTTGTTGTATAGGTCTATAAGACATGATTGCTATGATACAGGGGAGACAGGTAACTTTGTTGTATGGGTCTATAAGACATGATTACTATGATACAGGAGAGACGGGTAACTTTGTTGTATGGGTCTATAGGACATGATTGCTATGATACAGGGAGACAGGTAACTTGTTGTATGGGTCTATAAGACATGATTGCCATGATACAGGGGAGACAGGTAACTTTGTTGTATGGGTCTATAAGACATGATTGCTATGTTACAGGGAGACAGGAAACCTTGTTGTATGTGTCTATAAGACATGATTGCCATGATACAGGGGAGACAGGTAACTTTGTTGTATGGGTCTATAAGACATGGTTTTTATAATACAGGGAGACAGGTAACTTGTTGTATGGGTCTATAAGACATGATTGCCATGATACAGGGGAGACAGGTAACTTTGTTGTATGGGTCTATAAGACATGATTGCTATGTTACAGGGAGACAGGTAACTTTGTTGTATAAGTCTATAAGACATGATTGCCATGATACAGGGGAGACAGGTAACTTTGTTGTATGGGTCTATAAGACATGATTGCTATGATACAGGGAGACAGGTAACTTTGTTGTATGGGTCTATAAGACATGATTGCTATGTTACAGGGAGACAGGAAACCTTGTTGTATGGGTCTATAAGACATGATTGCCATGATACAGGGGAGACAGGTAACTTTGTTGTATGGGTCTATAAGACATGATTGCTATGTTACAGGGAGACAGATAACTTTGTTGTATGGGTCTATAAGACACGATTGCTATGTTACAGGGAGACAGATAACTTTGTTGTATGGGTCTAAAAGACATGATTGCTATGTTACATGGGAGACAGGTCACTTTGTTGTATGGGTCTATAAGACATGATTGCTATATAACAGGGAGACAGGTAACATTGTTGTATGGGTCTATAAGACATGATTGCTATGTTACAGGGAGACAGGTAACTTTGTTGTATGGGTCTATAAGACATGATTGCTATGTTACAGAGAGACAGGTAACTTTGTTGTATGGGTCTATAAGACATGATTGCTATGATACAGGGAGACAGGTAACTTTGTTGTATGGGTCTATAAGACATGATTGCTATGTTACAGGGAGACAGGTAACTTTGTTGTATGGGTCTATAAGACATGATTGTTATATAACAGGGAGACAGGTAACTTTGTTGTATGGGTCTATAGGACACGATTGCTATGTAACAGGGGAGACAGGTAACTTTGTTGTATGGGTCTATAGGACATGATTGCTATATTACAGTGAGACAGGTAACATTGGTGTATGGGTCTATAAGACATGATTGCTATGTTACAGGGGAGAAAGGTAACATTGTTGTATGGGTCTATAAGACATGATTGTTATATTACAGGGAGACAGGTAACATTGTTGTATGGGTCTATAGGACACGATTGCTATGTAACAGGGGAGACAGGTAACTTTGTTGTATGGGTCTATAGGACATAATTGCTATATTACAGTGAGACAGGTAACTTTGTTGTATGGTCTATAAGACAATATTGCTATGCTACAGGGGAGACAAGTAACTTTGTTGTATGGGTCTATAAGACATGATTGCTATGTGACAGGGAGACAGGTAACTTTGTTGTATGGGTCTATAAGATATGATTGCTATGTTACAGGGAGACAGATAACTTTGTTGTATGGGTCTATAAGATATGATTGCTATGTTACAGGTAGACAGGTAACTTTGTTGTTTGGGTCTATAAGACATGATTGCTATGTAACAGGGAGACAGGTAACTTTGTTGTATGGGTCTATAAGACATGATTGCTATGTTACAGGGGAGAAAGGTAACATTGTTGTATGGGTCTATAAGACATGATTGTTATATTACAGGGAGACAGGTAACATTGTTGTATGGGTCTATAGGACATGATTGCTATGTAACAGGGGAGACAGGTAACTTTGTTGTATGGGTCTATAGGACATAATTGCTATATTACAGTGAGACAGGTAACTTTGTTGTATGGTCTATAAGACAATGATTGCTATGCTACAGGGGAGACAAGTAACTTTGTTGTATGGGTCTATAAGACATGATTGCTATGTGACAGGGAGACAGGTAACTTTGTTGTATGGGTCTATAAGACATGATTGTTATAATACAGGGAGACAGGTAACTTGTTGTATGGGTCTATAAGACATGATTGCCATGATACAAGGGAGACAGGTAACTTTGTTGTATGGGTCTATAAGACATGATTGCTATGTTACAGGGAGACAGGTAACTTTGTTGTATAAGTCTATAAGACATGATTGCCATGATACAGGGGAGACAGGTAACTTTGTTGTATGGGTCTATAAGACATGATTGCTATGATACAGGGAGACAGGTAACTTTGTTGTATGGGTCTATAAGACATGATTGCTATATAACAGGGAGACAGGTAACATTGTTGTATGGGTCTATAAGACATGATTGCTATGTTACAGGGAGACAGGTAACTTTGTTGTATGGGTCTATAAGACATGATTGCTATGTTACAGGGAGACATGTAACTTTGTTGTATGGGTCTATAAGACATGATTGCTATGATACAGGGAGACAGGTAACTTTGTTGTATGGGTCTATAAGACATGATTGCTATGTTACAGGGAGACAGGTAACTTTGTTGTATGGGTCTATAAGACATGATTGTTATATAACAGGGAGACAGGTAACTTTGTTGTATGGGTCTATAGGACATGATTGCTATGTTACAGGTAGACAGGTAACTTTGTTGTATGGGTCTATAGGACATGATTGCTATATTACAGTGAGACAGGTAACATTGTTGTATGGGTCTATAAGACATGATTGCTATGTTACAGGGGAGAAAGGTAACATTGTTGTATGGGTCTATAAGACATGATTGTTATATTACAGGGAGACAGGTAACATTGTTGTATGGGTCTATAGGACATGATTGCTATGTAACAGGGGAGACAGGTAACTTTGTTGTATGGGTCTATAGGACATAATTGCTATATTACAGTGAGACAGGTAACTTTGTTGTATGGTCTATAAGACAATATTGCTATGCTACAGGGGAGACAAGTAACTTTGTTGTATGGGTCTATAAGACATGATTGCTATGTGACAGGGAGACAGGTAACTTTGTTGTATGGGTCTATAAGACATGATTGTTATATTACAGGGAGACAGATAACTTTGTTGTATGGGTCTATAAGATATGATTGCTATGTTACAGGTAGACAGGTAACTTTGTTGTTTGGGTCTATAAGACATGATTGCTATGTAACAGGGAGACAGGTAACTTTGTTGTATGGGTCTATAAGACATGATTGCTATGTTACAGGGGAGAAAGGTAACATTGTTGTATGGGTCTATAAGACATGATTGTTATATTACAGGGAGACAGGTAACATTGTTGTATGGGTCTATAGGACATGATTGCTATGTAACAGGGGAGACAGGTAACTTTGTTGTATGGGTCTATAGGACATAATTGCTATATTACAGTGAGACAGGTAACTTTGTTGTATGGTCTATAAGACAATGATTGCTATGCTACAGGGGAGACAAGTAACTTTGTTGTATGGGTCTATAAGACATGATTGCTATGTGACAGGGAGACAGGTAACTTTGTTGTATGGGTCTATAAGACATGATTGTTATATTACAGGGAGACAGGTAACTTTGTTGTATGGGTATATAAGACATGATTGCTATGTTACAGGTAGACAGGTAACTTTGTTGTTTGGGTCTATAAGACATGATTGCTATGTAACAGGGAGACAGGTAACTTTGTTGTATGGGTCTATAAGACATGATTGCTATGTTACAGGTAGACAGGTAACTTTGTTGTATGGGTCTATAAGACATGATTGTTATGTTACAGGGGAGACAGGTAACTTTGTTGCGTGTTTCTATAAAACATGTTTGTTGTGTTACAGGATCATACAAGACGTGTGGAAACGGGCTGTATGTGGAGGACAATTCGGTCTGTGACGGTTGGGTGGACTGTGACAACCAGCACGACGAGACAGATTGTAAGTACATCTCTACTCAGATACAAACACCTGAGCAGTTTACCATAATGCCTATAAGATAATAAGTATTATCATGTGACTACCGTTATGCCGTATACCGTATATACATTTGCTATATGACCCACGTGTAATAACACCTTCCGCTTCGCTGATTGGCTGGTTTCTTGTGAACTGTATTAATACGCACGGGAACGGTCTACTTCTTTTACTACGAAGCGTACAACTTGCGACTGCTAGTAGAATCATAAAGTTTGGAGTTGCCGATGAAGTTAAGGTTGACAACAAAGTCTAGGGTCGTTATAAAGCGTAAACTATTATTTAATTCTTCACCACAGGCTCGCAAAAATGAAAAATTTAAACTCGTATCATAAATTTAATATGAAGAGAAACATATCCTCAATGTAGATTATATCCAGAGACGTACGATATAATTAGATGTGTAGATTTTCTTTTCTGGAATGAAATATTGCAAAGACTTAATGTTTGTGTAGAATGTCGGGGACTAGTGTCATAACGAATATTCATGTGACTCGAATCCGCGTCTCTTTATTTGCTTATTCTGATGTTCTACCTCTGAGTTAAAGGGTAATTCCCTACAGCTGACGCGGGTAAGGCAAACTATAAATGAACGTAAACATTTATTGTGGATGATATGGCATCGCACACCTGTTTGATGTCGCTGTGATTTCAAACCTGGCAGAGATTCATATATATAGAACCCATATCTTGAATATGCGTCTGACTTTATTTTAAACAAGTTATAAAAAGTTGTAATTTTGCTCTTCAACACGTGGTTTCTTGCATGACTTATATATGGAATATTTCTATGATAATGTTAATTATTGTTTCCAACTTGATATAATTAAAAATTTAATCGACTTTTCCCAAATACATGTATAAACATATGTATGTGAACCATCTTACTGAACTAAGCCGCTTATCGTAAATATAAAATAATCCGGAGAAGTCAAATGGATGTTTCGAGGAAATTATCGATATTATAACATGTGTCAATATCATAGGTTCCGCGTCTCTCCATCTTCTTTAAACGTCGCCTTGAATTCTAATGACATTGCGCGAGAACGAATAATACACCAGCAAGTTCCGGAATGGAAACCAGAGCATGAAAAAATGATGACAATTACAAAAGTATCTGCTGTCTACGGTACAAACATGTACGTAATACCAAAGCGTCAATAAAACCACAATCCGAACTCAAAATCGATTAAACTAGAGGCAAAATATGCTACAAACGAAGGAACAAATATGTCAGTTATACTTTGACTTTCAGTTTTATTGTTCGCATGGTAAAACAACCCGGTTTTGCAGTTTACTTGGAACTCAATATCCTTTCTTTCCCTTGGCTGGAAATGGCCTCGGCATCAACCATTGATAACAATAGTTAATGCTACGTGTACGTTCTAACCTGATGAATTAAGCATAAAGCATCAAGTAAGATGATGGTCAAGATTAAATATAAAATAAGTTCGAAGAAGACACTGTTACACAGACGACCGGATATCAAACTGCTTGAGTTGGAGTATCGTTGCATCCAAGAAATATAGAATTAAAAAATTAAAATACGAGTTGTTGGAAATGAGTACCCATAACAGTTACTGACATTCACTCGATAACCATTGTTCCATCAACTATTGTTTTCATCCAATAACTATACATGTAGGCGGAACTATACAAGTTATCGAACTTCATTAGCAATAGACATGGACAGAGTTAACCATGGCCTATGCGAATTTTATGCTGTTACATTTATTAACCGCTCTCACGTGCACGTTAAATGTTTACAAATGAAATTATCTTCGCAGGTAGAACTACATTGTACAAAATAGTTACATGCTTGAACCATTCACAGAAGCTAATATAAGGATTTACCTGTTTATTTTGGTTTAGTTTATGAGATCCTTAATTTTGCAATGGGGAAGTCGGTTAAATGTTGTAAACGCAATTCGGGCAATTTACCTCGTGTTCCATTGGATTTATGATATCATGAACAAAATAAAAAAAAATCTTATATCTTATATAAGTATCATTAATATGGTGTATCATACTATTGAACTACACTATTAACACATGTGTGATATATAATAGATATGATATACATTAGAACTGTATAATTTATAACGAATATATACTACATACCCTATATAAATACAACACAGTATATAGAACATTATTATTTATGCAGCATACTATGTTATTTGTACTATATGCAATACATTTTACATTGATATATGTATGCGTATCGACTATGTTTAAGACTCTATGGCCAACTAATTATATATGATTTATATTATACTTTAATATTTAACGTTCTGCATCCAAACTGTACTATTCATTAGCGATGGCGATAGCTAGGGTCATTGGGTCAACCTTTGAACTGTCATTTAAATTTACAACAGTTACGATGATATTGATAGACAAAACAGGTGGTTGTTCAAAAAGTACAACTGGCAGTGATTTTGTGTGCTAACGTATTTCCTTTTCCACGGTTTCACGATTTGTGATTAGATCTGTCTTTATTTAAATATTGGTTTCTAATGTGAGCAAACCCTGGCCAAACACAGATTCCAACAGACATACCGAAGTAACATGTCAGCTAATGAAATCTTTATAGGAATCAAAAACAAACCGCTGATCTGTGTTCACGTGTGATTGCATCCCTAATGCGAAAATAATTTCTGATCTTAAACTCGTCATGTTTAAAGAGGGTATTTCGAAATAGTCATTTATTGGCATGTCACATTTGAAGCTGTATCGGAAAGTAAGACAAATTGTCGTGCAAAGTGATTACTGACAGATATACTTATTTTAACCGCCGAAATAAGATAACTTTACAATTACGTAATCTCTCGCGCTTCTGATAATACGCGGCTTCTTCCGCTCACCGTGAACAGTACGCCTTGATATATCGTTGGCGAGTGTCGCCGCCGTTGTATTGCGGATAAGTATACCTGATTGCAGAACAGCAAGTGAAAAGTTTATAATGAAACTGCTGTGTCAAAATAGCACGTCTACTTGGAAATGCCTATCAAACACTGACAGAACAATCGATGTTAAAAGATGTCTAGTTTTTTTGCAGAAGCATATGTCTATTTATGTCTCTCAAACGCAATGACATGTCCTGACCAGGGGGAGGCCGGAAGTCAGTGTACCAGACTAAGATTTTACAATGTATATCACAGACTCTTTATGTCCTTCCGGTGTTTTATTGTTGCCTCGCTAATATCGGAGATATTTTTTTAAGTATCTTTAAATGAGCAGACGTTAGGAGACTGAACTATAACTGTGGTCTCCTATGATAACTGCCATTATCCCCCGGACAAGCTGTGACGTACGCCGGCCATTGTACTCGTGGCATGCTAGGGCAAATTATGTTTTTAACTCTTAACCAAACAAGACTGATTTGCTAGATTACTCCTTCTAATGGACACAGATTTGCCATTTCCTTGAATCGTTTCCTAAAAAGCCGATCGTTATTCATTCTTAAAACCATTAGCTACGAACAATCCTGATGATCAGACGCACGACAATGATAAAGATCCACTATTTACTTTTTTATTGTGTTTTGAATAATGGTTCTAGTATAATCAAGGAAAACACTAAACAGACTAGAGAATATGTTGTTTTGTCTTGTTAGAACACCGCTGTTCATTATGTAGTACTACATACTTGAAAGATTAGTGTTACTCTATTCCGTTCATATTGAAATGAAAATACTTACAAAATGCACCAATTGGCAACCCGAGTTTTACCTCGCGTCTAAATGTTATTAAATCGTCATTGCAAAGGAGAGTATATTATGTTGTGTTGGGCCAGCTTTTATATAACGACAGATATCAAACACCTTGTTATAATTTTATTCGTGGTAACACTATTCCCTGGTTCAAAGTAAAAAGAATTTCTGTTAATTTCATGCATACATGTACGTTGTTAACAAACGTATTCGATAGCGTAGTAATGCAATTAAATCCATGACAGATTTTGATATAAATATATGTCATAATGATATATATATGTTCACACATGCGCGAGAAGTTCATGCCTGAAATGAAGAAGAACGTTATGATGTATGGCCGTATCGGATACTGATTCCATATCAGTGATAAATGTTATGTAGCAGAATATTAAAACAAAATAATAATCCGTAGTAATCCCCTGTCTTCTACTGACTTCGTATAGGGGTGAATAGTGTCAGAGGGTTTCTCAATGTCCTGGTACATCCGAGCCAACGACGGGTCGATAATTGACCAAACATTGCTCACTCCACATAAAACAGGGATAACGAATCAGCTGTGAACCCCCTTAAGCGTTACCGAGTCAATCAATTTGCATTCTGCGATAGTTTCGCTGCCGTTCTCCTGCTGTTTAAGATCAATGAATAGAAAACAGCGGAGAGGATTGGCGACATGTCTGACGGTTTGCTTGATTGGCAATAATCTGACGATCATAAACAGTGGTCATATACTTTAGGACGACACATAAGTCGATACCTTTGAATACAACTAGCGAATAAATTTTCACCAGACAAATTGCGGCCAGAACTAAAATAAGATATATTGTGTAAACAACCACAGCTTATCTGCTGTATAACCCTCAGGCAGGAAATCACTTTACTAGTCCACTCTTATAACCATATTCACAGAACAATATCTGCATCGTTTGATAACAAACAAGCACGTAAGTTATTTCCTTCGTATGGAAATAATGTGGCAATATCCAACTGGAAGTGTACCTGAGATTTAGTAGACAGTATTGAAGGTTGGATTAGACAATTGGCAAAGTTTATGGAAGTTGGCAATTGGTGATTAGGTGACAGAAGGATTGGTACTTCAGCCACACAGAAAATTCGCAGACGATTTTGAATTTCGGGTTAAGGTTCAAGTAGACAGATTTGTTGAGTGGTCCACACCCCGACCATCCACACAGGCGGCTGGTGTCGCTCACCAAAGTCGTCGTACGCATAGAATTTTCACAACCATGGAAGAGTATAAAACGGTTTAGTATTAATGTATCTTTGCTATAACATTTAAAATGTTGTAGCTGATCGGACTTTAGTTAACACAATAGTGATAAACATGCACAGAAAATACTGTAAATATAAGCATTAACCTGATATTTTTCTGGTGTATGAGATGATAAATCCGATGGAGCAGTTGGTAATTTCACCAGGTGTTCTATTGGATTTATGATCTCATAAACTAAACAAAATTAAAGATTAAACCATAACTGATTGCGTTCTGTTCTATTTAGTATGTACTGTATCAGGTAAATAGAGTATGTGATTCTGACTTTAAAGGTTATTTTGAAGTAGCCTTTGGAATCAAGTTTATGATGTAGTGCGATCATTTTTTCGGCATTCTGTATATATTACTTGTGTAACGTCCACTTTATGCATATAAACCTGTTACATAATTGTACACAGCTGTCAGAATGTGATACATTGTATAACGGGGCTTGTTGGTGTGTCCTTTACGACAGGGCTGTGTTGGCGGTATTTACTCGTTCCTATTTGCAAAAATAAGGATGGTAGAAGGTGCTAGCTGCTGCTTGTTGACGAATGTATCCAAGCACTGTGCATTTTTTAATACATTATTATATGTGGGTTGCTGTGTGTCTCCTTTGGGGAAGCTATACTACCACACCTTTATAAACGTTTCCGTTATATTCCCAAACAACAATATTTTTATTTCAAATATGAACTTGAACGCTCGGAATCAAAAACTATTAATCGTAGTAATTACATCTGAGGCTAATGATACTTTGACGTGAAATAACGTTTTGAAGGAAATTCACGATTTTTATTTGTTTCCTGCCGGAAATGGTTACCATCGAAAAACATAAACTTGTCTCCTTAAAATGGTTTTGCGAATATTTTGTTAAACAGTTTTATTAAAATGCTTCAAATATATCATGAAACTAAAGAAAACGCCGGACAGGATAAATTCATTTTGATGTTGATGTTTTGCACATTATTTACATTTATGACAAAACAAAACATCAATGCGTGCAAATGTTATTCCCAAAGACGTGCTTCCGTGTATCTTGGAATATGATTGCAAGCTACTGCTTTTTATTTCTTTGTACATGTAAACAACTAGATTGTCATGTTTAAAAGAAATATGACAGGAAAGCGTTTAGACCCGTTAAGCTATTTTACTAGAAACAGCAAAGTGTATGCAGTTGTGTTATCGTTTAGAACTTATGTTGTTTAAGAGTTTGTGTGATAGAGAATAGCCCCTGCGTAGGTGAAGCTTTGTGGTGGGAGTGATTGATTTGTTTGGAAACCATAGCGTGATGTTAATACGGAAGACAATATTGATAAAACCAGAGTTAAAATCATCTATTTTAACAAAGGACGCTCAATTTTATTCATGTCCTTTTGACCAATAGTGAAAACGAAGAGAACTTATCTCATTTTTTAAAAGTTGTAATCACTTATCTGGGTATCTTGACCACTTGGACAAGCGCCTCATGTGAATTTAGTATTTCTTTAAATTAACGCTATCGTAGATCATTAACCATATTTCATTCAATTTTCAACAAAGGTTAATGAAATATTTTGTAATTTGGAATGGAAAATAGTTTGTATTCATGCATATCCCAAACTGATATTTATAGCGAGGAACGCCTGATGTGAATATTATATTTCGATAAATTAGCGTTATTGTAAATTCCAGTGTTTGTATTAAAAAGTAGCAGCATAGCATGAAGTAGTTATTTCCTCTTAGATTCAAAATAGAAACAAAAACCAGTCATCATCTGTGTTCTGGAATAAGAGCTGTGTGTACAAGTAAAACCCGGTGTCAGTGGTGCGTGTGAGATTATGAGATTATATCAGGACGTGCGATAGGAGAGTGAGAATAGGAGGTAGCTTCATCAACGCTATCTCCTCACTAATGGTACAGCCACTTAATGTGTCCATCCATTGGACTCCCGAAGAGTCGTACAGAGACCTGATGAGTCCATCCATTGGACTCCCGAAGTGTTGGACACGTAAAATGCATTTCCGCTCTATCAGAAGTAGAGTGAGCACTGCTGGTTGTGATATTTAAACTGTATTTTTTTAGCACAAATAGTTATAGTCGTAATTTACATATAACAGTTAGTGAAAAGTGAATAAAACAAGATAAACAGCTGGACGTGACATTCTATTCACTATAACAGGACCATTCCAGATTTTGTGTAAAGGATGGCGACATTATTAGGCAAAAACTTGAATAAACCTTGTATATAAAAATTACATGAATATTGTTCTCTTTATTGGAAAAAATCAGATGATACTGAACGTCAACAAAACTGTAATCTGACGTAAAAATTAATAAAACTAGGTGTCCACAATGACGTCATGTAAATATAGGCCACATCCTAGTAAACGTCACGTGTTGTAAAAGTGAGAACTGAGGCATTATCAATAACAATAAGTAGACATACTAATGAATTTATCTAAAAAGTCCACCTTGATGTCATACTAGGATACAGAATATCTCTCAATGAGGCCAAGTTCGCGATCATGAAATTTGCTCTTAGCCTTCATCAACCTGCATCTCTGGAATCTTGTGCTTTTGATACCAATAATATCCGAAATCGGTTCACGGAAAACATGGATCTTCCAGATTGCGTTCTCGGTTAAGAAGCAATTACTGGAAGATTGAAGGTACATCTATATAAAGCGAATCATTGACAGTGCTACGATGTTCTATTCGTCTATGGTTTATCTCCCTATACAAAACTCCTCTAGGTCAGCTAACGTCCAAATGTTTCCGCACACAATGATAGGACAGATCGACGAGTACCGGTCAGGTCGTGAGTTAATGTGCTTGGTGACGTCCATGGTACAAACTCCGATAAAAAAGCATTGCGTTCATGAAATGAGATCTACCAGAGAGATAAGCAGTTGGTCCCCAATTAATTAATTATAAAAACAAAAGAATGCCGAAGCGTCAACAAAGCCATAATCAAAATCAAAACAATTGATTTAGCAATGAGCAAATAGCAGCAAAGAATAAGGTTTACGCAGATACTCTTTCAAAAGTTAAAGATAATAAGACCAGGTGTTTCAGAGAGTAAGCGTCTCCTGCTATATCGATGGCACCCTCATGTACATTTAAAATGGCCACATGCACGTAAATGTCATAGCATTTAAAGTGAGAATTGAGGCATCATTCTCTATCACAACACAAACATATACCAATGAGCACATTTTTCAAATTCATATCATGCAATAATACAGAATATTTAGTTACAGAGCTGAAATGCATTATTGATTTGAATGTAACCGCAATTGGACTGGTGTATATTAGAAAAGTGAGCGTACAAGGCATGTTTGAGTAGTGACCGAGTAGTCTTACTCTAAATCAATGTTTAATCAGACTAAATTGAAGGAAAAGAAACAAAAATCCTTAACAAAATGTTATGTATATTTAGGTCAATCAAAGTAAATGTCACGTACTCAAAGCAAGAAGTGAAAACAGACAACTTTATATCATACAAGAATACAGATTATCTCTAAATGATACCAAAATAGCGACCATAACCTTCCTCATCGTCTTCATCAAACTGCATCTCTGGAATCATAGACGTGTTGCCGAATGTCGATTGCGGTATTCTACATATTAAATTGATATCATAACTCAAGATTTATCGTGAAGAGGACAAGCAATTGACGGAAATTTTGTCATTTCCTACGAAAGAAGATAATCCGAGAATACCAAAGCTCTGACAAAACCATAATCTGAACTAAAAATCTTCATCATCGTTACCGATTGACAAAAAAAAACGGAATAAAGAAATGTTTAACAAGGAGACACTTGGAAACGGTAAAGATAATAAGACCAGGTGTACCGGAATAGTAAGCGTCTTCTGTTTCATCGACGGCATCCGCAATGTAAATCTGTGACATCAAAGTCAATATCGATTAGTCTTTCGGGACAACGCAGTTATTGTTTTTGTTCTTGGTGTTGTCGTTGATGCTATTGCTACTGCTGTATCGCAATATGACGTCACGGTAACGGATTGTTTAGGATACAGCCAGTATGCAATAAACCGAACACATTAGGAAAGCTTGATTGCAACCTATTGTTAGCAATAGAAAAACAAACGTTAAAGTTTAAATAATTTACCTCATTGGAGCAAATTCGTCCTTTAGATGCTAGAACTAAGCCCTGCTTTAATCATATGTTGCCTGCGGTATTTCGGTCAAAGGTGCCGTTATGTCGTCACTTTAGTAATAAACTGTATGAAAGATTTCACCTGATGTATTTCCGACCTTCGTGTTGTAGATATTGCAGAGTTAGGTTTGATGCCATTAAGCCCTTGATAAGAACAAATGGGTAACTCCTCTAAAATATCATAAATCAGGTCCTGTTCTATTCATTGTTTTCAGAAGGAATCATAAAACCAAAATACACAGTGTTTATAATAAAATCGTAATGGGTCTTGTATTAAAACGGGGACATGTATATAACATGTTTGAGCAATGACGCAGGAGCAGTACCCCAGTTAAGGCAGTGTTTAAACCGAACTTTAATGAGAAAAGTATGTTTTGAATTGCAGTATATAACGAGTGAAACGGGGGCTTTCGGTGCAATATTACCAGATTCTGGTGTCCATGTATGACAATTCTGCGAAACAGTTTAAACACGTTTGGTAAAAAAGGTATTGGAAGAGAAGTCATTTACCAGTCATGTACAAGTATAATCCGTATGGTTCTACACGCGTATTTGTTGACGACAATTTGCGTGTGTTGAAAATAGTTTAGAATAGACATTTTGTATTTTGACACTGCAATCACATGCGGTGTTTTCCAAGTCACCATAACAAGAAAAAAAGTTTAATCCAGTTCATTGTGGATCTGGAGGGGCACATCTAGGCTAATAGTTGGCCATTTGAAATATTAACTACTAAAGTGTATTATGGCTATAAGAAATACGGGATGGATCATGTGCATACTCCTCTCTGTCTATTTTGTGATCGTTTGATATTGGGACTAATCAGGAAAATTAAATTTCTGACAGGGGCCCATCTTTGATTTGACAGTTGAAATATATTATTGTTAATACTTCATAGGAATTCTCAAAATTAGTATAATTAAGAGTAAATAAGAGAAATGAAACAAAGGGAAAAGATTCAATGTTCATTTAAAATCAAATATGGTTTGTGCTAGCTTTCTTGTAGACATCATGCGGGACGAAGTTAAGTGTTTTGTTATTAAACTCTTAAATAGTTAAATTGTTATTAAAGTCTTCGTTTCAATAAGATAGAATTCAGTTTTCACTAGTAACAGTTTATTATGTACACCTTTGGTCTGAATATCAGGGCATCTAAGGTAGTGGCGATTCTGCCTCCCCTACACACAGTGTGTACATGTCACAGTTTGTTATGTACACCGTTGGTCAGACTATTAGGATATCTGTGATATGTATAGAGATTACGGATTGACAAACTTACAATACACTGTTTTCAAAACATTTTATGGTCACAATAAGACCCTCGTGCGAACATATGCTACTTCTTTATATGATATGAGGTTGGATGTTATTTTTGTTTTGCTCATTAGGTTGCTCTAATTCTCCTTGTACTATTTACAAAAGTCTCCTTATGGAAACATTAATTTGTTAACATTTTGACCTTGTTTGAACTATGGTTTTGCCGACAATACGGTATTTTCTGAATTTGTTTTCTGTCAAAACATGTTTACGTGTTTTAAGAAAGGAATATAATTGTTTACTGACAACTTATTTAGTCACATTTTCTTGATCGTAATTAGTTCCCCCCCCCCAATTAGTCTGTTTTATGAAAACTTTTTTTACTTCTTTTGTAACGATGTTCGGCATTTTCATGATTTTTACATATCGCAGCTGCTTTGCCATCCTAGGGGTTGTTCTAAACATCGATATTTTCGTGAAAGGCTGCTGACGAACAAACTTACGACACAAGGATTTGTAAGATGAAGGTTGATGCAGATAACGGACAAGTTATATGGTCGCCATCTTGGTATCAGTGAGAAATATTCTTCTGTACCTTTGTTTGGTATGAAGATGGGCGTTTTTACATATGCTCAGTGGAATGCCTCCTTGCTAAGATTGAAAATAATAAATAATTCTTCAGTTCCTACATTGAGGACGTTAAATTTACTTGGATGTGACTTACATGGCAGGTGTCGTCGATGAAGCAGAAGACATTCACTCTTCTTGAACAACTGATTTATTCTCTTGTTTTTTTCAAGGGTCGCCATGTAAATCGTTCCTTTCGTCGTATATCAGTCCCTACTTAATCGAAGTTTAGTTCAGGTAATGGTTCTGTTCATGTTCGGTATTCTCTGATATGTCTCATAGGGCAGCAGTCTTCTATAATGTGGTTAACATCTACCGGTTATTCCAGGGATCGTCCAAGGTTTCACATTGTAATTATGATTTTATCATTACTTATTTAGATATTTGTTGGTTAAGTCCCGTTTATATCTAGCATAATTGATATTTCCCTGCTTAATAAAATGTTTTATAATATACGCGTTAAGTATATCAACGATAATTATATCTTCCTTATAAGATATTATTCTGGTATATTTAAAAAATAATCGGAAAATACTGAAGCGTCAACAAAACCATAATATATGTTTATTATCTACAGTCGTCGCGAACATTCAACATTAAATTGCCAAACAAATGAAATGCATGTATATGACTATGAAAGCGTCATTATGCATGTCTATATTTGTTTCACAAATTAATTTGACTGGCATATATTTATCTTTAACATATAAAACCTGCAGTGTAAAAAGTGATTTCTCGCTGATTATATCCGTTAGACCGGATATCGTAGCAACATAGCAACAAATGAACTTTTAATAGAAATATGGTGGTTCTCGCAAGCTTTAGTTGAATACAAGGGCGATAGCGAGATATTCATAACACTCTAACGTTACCAAACAGCGGTTCGAGGTTTTGCAAATGTAGACCCAAAGGCTTGCATTTTTCAGTAATTCAGTAATCTCAGTGCACGCTTCAAAAAATATATTTGTGTCAGAGAGTGTCCCACATGTCGAGTAGCTCTTCCTTGCGCCAATCACACAATTGTTTTAGAGAATACCGACGCGTCAACACAACCGTCAAATATATCTAAAATTACAAATAAAACAGTTACACTGTATTCTGTAGAGTATTGAGTCATAACCTATATCTATTACAAGTAGAGCTCAATATTTTATTTGTAGGTCAAGTAGAAACAAATAATATCTACGATAGCAAATGTTGATATGAAACCAAACTTTATTTATTTATAGGCGGACCATGTACCCCAGAGCAACACCAGTGTAGCAATGGGCGCTGTATCTTCAAATCCAATGTCTGTGACGGGATGTGCGACTGCGCAGAGACGTGTGATGACGAGAACGGATGTTGTAAGTGTTGGAACACTATTATACTTAATGTGTGTTGATTTTAATCATGATTTTCGTGATCGATGTCGACTGCTGACAAACAAACTTACAACATAAGGATTCAAGAGATGCAGGTTGATCAGAATTGTGGGCAAGTTTTATGGTCGCCATCTTTGTTTCATTTAGAAATATTATGTATCTTTGTGTGATATGAAGATTGATATTTTTGAGTAAGCTAATTAGTATGCCTACTTGTTGTGTTTGAGAATGAAGACTCGAAGTTTACTTGGATGTGGCCAAGATTAACATGGTGGGTGTGTGTCGTCGATAGATCAGAAGACTCTTACTCTTCCGGGACATCGGGTCTCATTGTCTTGTACTTTTACCAGGGTCTTCATTTGGATCTTTCCTTTGTTCGAATTTTGCCCTTGGTTTAACGATTTTGGGTTCGGTTTATGGTTTTATTGACCCTTCGGTATTCTCTTTTTTGTTTCTTCACCAAGCTGACAGCATGTAGATCTAGTTTTAATATAAAGATGTCTTACAAGTTGTGGTGGTTTTGATACAAAATTTTTTTTTTCTTTATATTGTTTCCACTGTAATATTTAATAGAATCCCACCATTCCGGTGATTTGCATGGCTAAATTCGTAACGACAGGTTGCTAAATCGAATTTCGCTAAGATGGTGATCGAGCGTTTAATTGATAAAAACATATGTTTGGCGCATAATAAACGCATGAAACCATACCCGACTCGTTTGCGAGAATCCTAAAGACCTAATAGAAATATCATTATCAAATACTTTTATCTTATCTATCGATTAAGGTATTAGAATGGTAATGGTATGCTGAAAGTGCTGTTTTATTTTTTGTGAAATGTGCTGTATATTGCTGTCTAAATAGTACATGTCTGCATAAGAATTAATGCCCTCGACAGTTTACGGAACGCTTCTTGAACCAGAATATTATATTATGATAGCAATAATAACAGTTATCATTATCATTTAGGAAATGTTAATATAATAAAATGATATTGTATATGTACTGTAAATAGCTCATAGTTTTATAGTGCACTGATATTGTCGACTTAACAAATTAAGGTAAGATTTTCGAAATATATATACGTTTTGATTTGTCCTTTGTTTCAGTGAGGTTTGAAGCGTTTTGATTGGTCCTTTGTTTCAATGAGATTTGAAGCGTTTTGATTGGTCTTTTGTCAGTGAAGTTTGAAGCATTTTGATTGGTCCTTCATTTCAGAGAGGTTTGAATCGTTTTGATTGGTTCTTTTGTTTCAGTGACCCAAGCATGTCCAGTTGGAGAGACCTATATGTGTAAGCTGAACAGTGAGAGTCAAAGGTGTATCCCGAAACAATACGTATGTAACCAAGACAACGACTGTCGCAACACCAAGAAGGGTGCGGACGAGTTCTTCTGTTGTAAGTGTTACCATGGTTACACAGTCATCGTAGACTTTAAATGATTATGCGACAGAAATGTATACATGTTTTTTTGAAAATATTAAGGATGTATTCTTCTGAGAAGTCAAAACTTTCCTGTATTAAACTTTTTTTTATAATAATCATTTTTGGAAAACGGGGTTCATGGCATTGCAGAAAAAGCAAAGAAAATGATATGTCAGCGTGCTCATTTTTGTGGTATGATCTGTCAAAGATAGCAATTTGATATAGGTGAGTTTAAGTGAATTTCGCAGTTTTGACCAATTGCAGGACATCTTCATAAAATATCTTCCGAATTTTTAATCCAAAATGTATGAATGTTTGCAGAAATGACATTTTAAATCAGGAAAGCAATTTTAGTTACCCCTACTCCTTATTTTTTTAATGAGAAAATCCTCATTTTTTCACCATTTTTTGCATATTTAACGCGAAATAAAAAAAGTTTTGCAATTCAAATTTTTCATATTTACCATATGAAAAGAAAATTGGTTTCTCTGTCTATAACCGTCATAAAAAATGGGTGTTTGCGTGTTTTATTTTTTGCCCCGTTACTATTTGTGTTATTTTTCACAATTTTGGGTTCAAAAATTAAAAAATGCTCCAGTTACACTAAAAATATGAAAAAAAATACAAAAAGTATATAATTATCCACTATGTTGCATACTATTTCTATAATATTGAACATTATAAAGTTGTACAGCAAACATTAGCCTTCTATGATTAAAAATGGCGAAACACTGATGTTTTTAAGAGATCGATCCAGCATCAAAAGGTGAAATTTCGGCCTTTCGCAAAGTGCGAAATATACACAGAAATATGCATTTTCAAAATGGTCGCCTAATTGGTATTTTTTTTTAAATTCACGTGAAAAAAGTGCTACAAGCAACAGACACCTCTATTTTGACACAATTTTCAGATGCATATATGCTATTAAAATTGATCAAAATTTCTTCAAGATAATGTAAAATGTTTAAATGAGATTAAAACGAGACTTGAACGTGACTTAAACCTCAGAAGAATACATCCTTAAATGGAAGCAAAAATCAGTAAGGTACTTCATATTATTAGGCACATCTGATTACCCACATCTTGGTCATTTATATTGTCTATAATACACACCAATCCGTATACCAATTCTGACGACAGTAGTTATAAACAATAAGCTTTGACAGTAAATCAAAAAGATATTAACAACTCATTATGATATTACAATTCAATCGCAATACTGGCATTATTAGATTCATACTGAAAAAGCACCACAGATAAAGGGCAGTGAAACGGATGTTTGTTCGTACTGTTCTTACACAACATTTGTTGAGGACATTGTAACTTTTGCTTTCTCATTTACAGTGTAGCTCGTTTTATAAAGATAAAATAATTACAAATCAAGATGACTCCATAAAGCATATCATTTTATGCATTGTGTGCATTATATTCCGTTTTTGACTGTGAATGACACCAAAAACAGTACCTCTTTTGTACGCTTGTGCTTGCACGTATTCGATCAAGAAACTAATCAGAAAAACGGTCACGGATTCCGTTAACGTTACAATATAACTAGCCCAATTTTCATTGCACACCATCGCGCCGATTTGTTGTCGTCAGTGTGCTTCTGTCAGGCAGATTGGAAACACAATTGATAATGCCAGAACTACTACACAATCTCATAATGAATCCTATTGAATTTAAGCGCATATATGTTATTCCTATTAAATATTTGAAAGGTTTTGCTAACAGCCGTATCGATTTATAAAGGGAAAAGTATACTTACTTTCACCTATTTGAATATACATCGTGTGATCATCTGTTTGATATTGTGTTTTAGATTTTGAAGATTTTATTTTCTTGAATAAACATAACACTAATATTGATATCACAAAACCCTGTCTCTTACACAAAAACGCTTACAAAACCGACAAGGAGCTACGCCCTGCAATAACCTTAGCTATGGACGTTTAAGGAAACCAAATCAATTGAAACCAATCTCTGTACATGTCAACGCCCAGTTTATAGATTAAATTTCGATGCATGTCAACGTTCGGTTAAAAGATTATTTTTTTTTACACTTTTCATTTCGTCGATATCATTTTCCAGCTGTTTTTTTTCAATTATATTGTTGATTTCTTTGTATAACGTTGTTGATTAAATCACCTGAAACAAATGAATATTGTCCATTTCATACAAGTCACCGGCAGCAGTTGTGTGATATGAAGATGGATGTTTTTGAGTTTGCTTATTAGTGTGTTTACTTGTTGTGATGAAAATGACGACTCGGTTCACATTTTGAGGATAGATGCTTACTTGGATGTGACCAAGATTAACATGGCGGGTGTCGCCGATGAAGCAGAAGACGCTTACTTTTCCACAACACATGGTCTTATTCTCTTGTACAAGAGTCTCCCTGTAAATCTGTCCTTTGTTCAAATTTTGCCCCTGGTTTAATCGATTTTGAGTTTGGATTATGGTTTTGACGTTTTGGTAAACTCTGATTTTTTAAAATTGATTTTGAGTTCGGATTATTGTTTTGTTGACGCTTTAGTGTTCTCTGATTTTTTTTACTCATATAAAAAATTACAATGTAATTGATTTTTGTTTTTTTCAATGAAAAAATGGCGGTTTTCAATACTTTAGTGCAGCACCCTTTCTGCGTCCCTTCCTCCATGACAGAAACAATTTAGAATATGTCGTCAAAACAATATTGAAGTCGAGGAAGTAGGAAATGTTATAGGGGTTTAGAAATCATAAAAATGAGTATGATCATAAACTATTGCATCTTTTAAAATTATATTGTTCATTTGAAGATTGCACGAAATGCACACTTCAGTCATCACACAATTACACTATTGCTGAATTTCATTATATTTAGTCACATTATACTTACGGAAACTAAAACTGCAATCTAATTTAATCCTCCCCATGATCCTCAGTTATTCCATTATATATTTTCTAGATTTTATTATATAATTTAAACGTTTTAGGTATGGTAATCTATCGGAGTTTTTGAGTCTGTCTATTTTTCAATTCTACAGGGAACATCACGAACCAATGTGAGGACTTCCCGGAGAACCGGCGGTCTGGAATTAAGAAGTTTTTCGCTTGTCCCGAGGGTCGATGTCTCCCTGCCGAGGGTCATGATAACGTCATATGTAATTACTTCCCCGACTGTCTGAACGGGGAGGACGAACTGGGATGTGGTGAGTCGGTATACTTATCTCAGGCAGTGTTATTGTCTGGGACACATGTGGTAGTTTTAATCCTCAGTCTGTCGCATATAGATAGTTTATTGCTATGGTAGATACCGCTCACGACCATTCAATGTATGTGAGCTGATTAAATTTAGAATTGACATAACGTTAAATTTGATTAACATTTTCATATGATTGGTCGACTAGTAGATTTGATTACGACCTTCTTCAGACTCCCATGGCGAAATATGAGCTACATATCGCTCTGATAAATATCTGAATATTCCACGTTTTGGAAAGTGGCGACATTTATTAAAGTCAGGTGACGTCTAACCAGGAGTCGCTTGTATATGCTAACTTTTAGCTTACTAAACTGCGTCAGAAATCACTCAAGTGGCAACAAAGTGGCAGGGTTTTTATGTGATGTTTCGATGACTACCATGATATGTATCCTGTCACCTTAATCAGAGTAATGCCTAACAAAGAGTATGCATCCAACATGTGTAAAATGTGTAGGTAAATGACAAATCAATCATTTCGTCTTCGCTGTTATGCGTATGTACAATAGTAAGGTTATTGTACCAAAATGACTACATTCATCTACGATTTGTTTATGACTTGGTCATAGATGTGCGAGAGTCCGTAAGCCCCCTCATCCCGATTTAGAACCGACCCACTGCGGCGTATCCAGATGGCTTCTTTGATCTGCCGCCTCAGCAGATTGCTCTCTCCGTCTAACACTATGTTGTTTTCCCAGTCAATCACATGATTTCTCTGAACGGCATTGTCTGTGATTGCCAAATTGTTCATCTGAGACTCAGCCTGCTTCTTTTCTGATCTGGTGATTTTTTTTCCTTCTTGAAATTGTCTTCAAATATTTGAAAATCATGAATTTATTGAAATATAGTACACTGTACATATTCCCTGGAGGCATTTTACAGTAATATTTCTTTCCGCCGGTTATGGTTTCCTTAGTCACCTCCTAGACTTAATGCTCTTAACATCACTGACGAGTCCAGGAAGGACTAAACAGTTGTATAGTGTAGTTTAATTCATTCTTTCCACCTAACAAATCCTTTGTTTGTTCCAAGATTTGTTAATTGTTCCAGAAGCATATTTTTGCAATACAACTGGACAAAGTGATTAATCGACTCTTTGAATTCACAATAACAGTTTTGTAGTTAATTTCAAATTGCAAAAAAAAACATGCCATTACTTGTATAAAGTAAATGTTGGTGAAATTAAAAACAAAAATCTGTATCCTCGATCTTGGAAAACTTCACGACCTGAAATTTACCTACAAGATGGAGGTCGCTCACTGCGGTGCGTGTCTGGAACTTCTATAAATAAAGCGAATAATTTCATTTTTCAAACTCCAAATGCCGAAGGGGTTTGATTTGTAAATATTTTATGTGTGTACTTCCGGTGTTTTCCCATGCGTGAAAGCCTTCTGGGAAATCAAGGTCGCATACTGTCTTCAGAAATTTGAGAGTTAACTCTACGGTCTCAGCTTTTATTTCAATTAGCTAATGCTATATCATGGGTTTTGATAGATACTTATCTTAGATGCAGTGAAGTTAAATGAAATATATCTTCACAAGTGAAAGATGTCACTCTTAATAGTGTCCAATCGAAAGAGCTAATTTTATTCTCTGCGTTGATGTTCAGTTTCACTTTAATAGAGTGGGGCAGAATACGTATCTAAAATATCACCCTTTGTTGTTATCAAGTGTTACGTCGTTGAAAAAAACAACAACATTTTTTCGCGTTTTCTGATTTATCAAAAGACGTATAAGTAGAGAAGAGCCAAAAACTGGAGATTTTAATTTATTTCGTAATAAACAGAAATTCATATCAAGCAGGCTCGTCTTCAGAAACTTTTACCCTATTTGCTTCGGGTGATAGAAGAGAAATGTAGGAATCATGGTTTTCCCGTTCAATACGATACATTTATTTCACTTGTATGTAGATATGCGATACCAACCAAAGATACCCAGCGTTCTGGCAAAATGTGTCTCTGTACTAAACACTGTAAAAGGAATCATTACGAGGTCGGGGGAAAGAAAGGGGTCGGGGCTGGAAAACGACAGATAGTTTATCCAACGCTACATTGCTCGAGGAAAAATTGCTAAAATCGCAGGAAAGATATACTTTTATATATAACATATCTAGCTATAGCTATAATAAAATTAATTACTATATAAAGGATCCGTTTCCTCGTGGATGTCGAACTATCAGTTAGACATTAATTAACTGATGTCCAGCAGCTTTGCTGTTATTTGTTGTTAATGATCGTAACATTCTTGATAATAAAATATGTTGCGGACTATCTTTCACAATCACTTGACAAAGTTGCACATTCTTAGAAAATATACCACAGGTAGTTAGGGGGTTTTATCCAAAGAGATACGATCTACGTTACCATTATGCGAAATTATAAGATTATTTGTATCGAATCAATATTCCTCTGAAAGTGCAAAATAGTAAGGCAATGTTTTCTACGACTCGATGGTGAAAGAATTGTACATTTGTTTTATAAACATTCCATCCTTTAATAGTAACATCAAATATAAGATTAACTGTGATAAGAGAAGACCGTAGACAGTGTCCTTTCCCTTCCTAACAAGTATAGAGCCCAGCTGTTCTCCGAACAGACAGGATATTGATCGTTAATGACTCCATCAGGGATAAATAGAATAGTGAAATAAGTACGCTAGCCTTTACAATCACAATCATATCTCCATTATTAATATTGTATACTATCACAGTACCCACCTTTAATGCTTTCTCCAAAAGGTGTGAGCAGATGTTGTTATACTTCTACATAAGGTCTATGCATGTACCCCTAAATGCACCTCACTGTAAGTTAGGAGGGTATACTGAGATCTTGCAGGTGATGATCCTTATACATTGCTGTTGTGCGTATTCTATACAGGTTGAGTTACCTCCCCTGTAAGTTGTGTCCCTTTGAGACGGCGGGCAGGTATACATTGGTTTCCCCTCAAAAACGTATTATTTTAATTATAAACTTCATATGCGTGCTTGTTGCTCATTGCTTGTTGCTTAAGTTTCCTTCATGATATTGGTGCAACGTCATTATCGACATACAACACTGTCCCATGTCTCAAACAATAGGCGTGATTTCTGTGGGATGATGACGTCACAACACTGTCCCACGTCTCAAACATTAGGCGTGATATCTGGGGGATGATGACGTCACAACACTGTCCCATGTCTCAAACATTAGGCGTGATATCTGGGGGATGATGACGTCACAACACTGCCCATGTCTCAAACAGTAGGCGTGATATCTGGGGGATGATGACGTCACAACACTGTCCCACGTCTCAAACATTAGGCGTGATATCTGGGGGATGATGACGTCACAACACTGTCCCATGTCTCAAACATTAGGCGTGATATCTTGGGGATGATGACGTCACAACACTGTCCCATGTCTCAAACAGTAGGCGTGATATCTGGGGGATGATGACGTCACAACACTGTCCCATGTCTCAAACATTAGGCGTGATATCTTGGGGATGATGACGTCACAACACTGCTCCATGTCTCCACCACTATGTGTGATCTCCGGGGATTGATAATGATGTGATAGCGGGTCCTCCGAAACGTCACAACACCGATATCTGGCGAGATGCTTGTAACACTGATAACCATCTCAACTAAAATGTGGCAATACAACTTGTACAGCAATCAGGAAATCAGTATGATACAAACCTGATGATGATGGTGATGGTAGTGAATTATCGATATTACGAAATCAGTCCCTCAAAAGATATGTCTGCATATTGCACAATGTTAACAAATAGCAAATGTCGGAAACTGATAGATCTTCACCATAGTATCTCTCTAAAATAAAAAAAACCTATTGTTTCCTGGTTAATATTACCCCGTACAAGTGATTGGACAAAGATAATATTACCCCGCACAAGTGATTGGACAAAGATGATAGAAACCCGCACAAGTGATTGGACAAAGATAATAATACCCCGTACAAGTGATTCGACAAAGATGATAGTAACCCGCACACATGATTGGACAAAGATGATAGTAACCCGCACACATGATTGGACAAAGATAATATTACCCCGCACAAGTGATTGGACAAAGATGATAGAAACCCGCACAAGTGATTGGACAAAGATAATATTCCCCCGCACAAGTGATTGGATAAAGATGATAGAAACCCGCACACATGATTGGACAAAGCTGATAGTAACCCGCACGAGTGATTGGACAAAACTGATAGAAACCTGCACAAGTGATTGGACAAAACTGATAGTAATCCGCACAAGTGATTGGACGAAAATGAGGTACACTGCGTCATACCTCTGCTTCGTTAACTTTGACCGCATTTCAACACCTGCCAGATGCTGTCTTGTCACTGTGCCAGACGTACATTATACGTCTCTGACTGCACCATAAAGGATTCAGTCCACTAACTGGTGATTTTGGCCAAAATAAATGGAAAATAAAATGTCAAATCACATAATTTATTGAATGCGTTTGTACTCAATTTTAAGAGACAATCGCAGGCAAGCTACTAATAATTTGTGGTATCATACACCATGGCCCTGTACGAAACCTTATGCTACCAAACATATAGATATTTATCTATATAGTTATCGTCCTTCATTTACTTGTTCGAAGGTCAATTCTTACTGAATTATGTAAAACATGTCTGAGAACTCCGTCAAGTCTGAGCATATAAGTAGTAGCGGGTATACACGGCGATCCCTTAATCCGATGATCTTAGTATAACAATGTAAAACTGATGCTGGGTAATACTGCCATTCAATAGTTCTGTGTATAAAGGTGGAGTAGACATGATTTCTCCGTCATCTCTAATGACATAACACAATCTACTGTCTGAGCTCATAATCAACGGCCTACATTTGGGGCATATTTTTGTTCGTTTGTGTAGTAGTTGTAGCTTATAGTGAATCCCAGAACGAGAAATTGATGTAATATAACATTCCACAGCAGTTTAGTTTAGATTGAGAATCGCTATGAAGTGAAAACGTATTCTCCATGTTCGGATTAATTAAGTGTCGAAATAAAACTCTAAAGAGAAATAATACTTTGTAATGAAGGATATCAATCTTAAAATGACGCCTCGGACTAAATAACCGTATGGTGTTGTTTGATTTATTATTTCGATCGCCTGTATCTTATACTTAAGTTGGTAAGTTTTTTCTACTGTGTGTCGTTTGTAGAACCCTTTTATATCGTAGCTGGGACCGTTACCAGCATACAATGTTCGATTTCATTCCAATAGTGTCAAGGTTCGGACTATACTCATTATCATTTATATGCACATGTGTTGACTCATAAGAAAGTATTCAATATAACAAACTTATCAAATTAAAGGGCTGTTGCCTTTGTTCTTGCCAGTTTTGTCTCATCGGTCACCTCATAGTGTTCACTTTGGAGTCCTTTGCTTAGCATTACTGACAGGTCCTACGTAGAAGAAAGAAATATCTGTATGATGTGTAGTTCGTACGTGTCTTTTAAATACGATCTCATTGCTACACATTTACGTTTACTGTACATTTGATAAGTATGTTGATGACTTGGAGTCATCTGATGGAGGCTATCTGCTCTTTACTTTGGACATACTTCAGGATAAATGACCAGTCAGCTTATCGTAAGTTAACCGTAGCGTCCGTGTCTGATCAGCGCTTGAATAGCCTGATTTACCGGACACGACAAGTAGCGGTATCGTGACCATGATGCGATGCAACCAGTCCGGATTGTTTTCAGTAATCTAAAATTCTGATTTTGGAAAATAAATGAAATTTCTCAAAACAGCTGTCATTTGAATGCAAATTTCCATTCACACTGACAGGTATTTGCTGTAAGGTGACAAGGTATTACAGGCTTATCGAAAAGCTGGTTTGCACAGAAATATTTGAATTCGCAGTAATGGAAATGAAACCTAACACGACACCTTTATTTGCTCGCTTTCGCTATCTGTTGGGAATCCTGCAGTGTTTGACACTAAGTTTGTTTTCGCTTGTACGCCGCTCGATCATGCCTGCCACACACAATGATGCTATAACCTATGAGGATATAACCGACGGACGAGCTATATCGATGTACATATGTTATCTACGTAAAATGTATATACAAGCCTTTAAAATAAATAAGAGAATACCGAAGCGTTAACAAAATCATAATCCAAACTCAAAATCGATTTAACCAGGGGCAAAATATGAACAAAAGAAAAATTTACATGGAGACTCTTGTAAAAGTACAAGAGAATAAGACCAGGTGTTCCGGAAGAGTAAAAGTCTTCTGCTTCATCGACGACACCCACCATGTAAATATTTGTCACATCCATGTCAACAATGAGAACCGAGTATCATTGTCAATCACAACAAGTAACACACTAATGAGAATACTCAAAAACGTCCATCTTCATATCACTTAAAGATACAGATATAAACTACTTGGAAATACTTATAACGAACCAACGATTTGTATTGTTTTGTTTGTTTTTCAGGTCAGATGTTCGATTGATAAGTAAGCTTTTGTACATATGGAGGATACGTGAATGTATTATACCCCCATCACACTAGGTCACGTTTCCACTACGTCCAACCACGTCCTGGAAAAAATTGAAGAACGCAATGCGAACGCAGAAAGAACTTGTACAACGTAGTAAAGACTCAATAGAAACCGATTAGGACGTGTTATGGTCTTCATGGACCTGGAGGACGTGAACAAACTTTGAGCATGTTAAAAAAAAGCGTAGCGAGGACGTGGTCCAATCAGGACGTAGTAAGAACGTAACAGGGACGCAGTACCAGCGGTATTGACGTGGTAATGACGTAACCAAAACCCAATGAGAACTTCATTGACGCAGTGGAAGCGTAGCGCTGATGGAAAGGATTGTATTACGTTCTCATTGCGTTGTCAGTGCGTTCTTGCTACGTCAATGTAGTTCTTACTGCAACCTCTCTACGCTTGTACAATGACCAAGGTACGCCAATACCACGTTGTTGATGACCACGTTAGGTTTCCAGTACGTTCTTACGGTGCTCATTAAGTTTACGACACGTCTGTCACAGGTTACCACCACGTCAAAACCACGTCCAGAGGATCGGCTGTATAAATACTCAATTTAAGTTTAATTCATTATCACTTTCGTTCAAACTACAAAAAAAGATGGTAACAAGTTATCAAGAACTTCTTATGCATCTTGCTCTGATTCAAGGACAACAGGTTTTTATTGATGCACAGGCCGCACTTTTGATGCTGCGAAGAAGGCGAAGAAGGAATAAAAGACAACCTAGGCTTTTTTGGATTCGTCCTTGGCTTTCTGTTGAAAGAAGACTACAATTTGGCCATTATGATCGACTAATGACGGAGTTAAGAGTAGAAGACCAACATTCGTTTATATGAACTATGTTAATCAAAATCCAGTTTTGAGGCATTCAGTAATAATTTTCTGTTTTATTTGTATTTTGTTAAAACTATTTTACAAGCTGAAACAATCTATATACTGAATTTTCATACTTACACTGACAGTGGTTTTCTTCTGTACCTCATGAACATGAGGGCGCAGAAAATCAAAATGCCTGATGACCCACTCGTCTCTCTCCGTCAGCTCGGTATCTTCGTCACCAGACTTCTTCTTTCTTAGTCTCCCAAACCGGCTTCGCAGACTGGTATACCATGTCTTGAGGACTACAACAGGCTTCCCCATTTCATCAGCCTTCTCCGTCCACATTCTTTCTTTCTTTGTAGTTTCCTTGTAAGAGCTCAACTTCTTATTATAAAAAATGGGGTGGGCCTCCAACCACTCAACCATAGTTTGCTCATCTTCAGGAGATAAATCTACTACTGTCTTTCTCTTCTTAGTAGCCATAGTTGAAGTGTCTGTTTCGTCGCCACTGTCATGGCCCTCTATCTCTGCCCTACCTGTACCAGTCGAAAAATGCGGTTCTTCGTCATCATCGTTGGTTGCTTCGGATGCAACAACGCTGGCAACTGGGGGTGGATTTTTTAGCATTTTACCTCTGCCTCTCCCACCACGGCCTGTCTTGGACTGTCCGGATTTTCTCGGCGGCATATTGTGAATATGGCAGGGGAATGGAAAAAAGAAACAAGTCAAGTTGTATTTATAGGGAACGGGCAAACGCAGAGAGAACGTAGTAATTACGTAATGCACGCGTAGAAAGATCTTTTTGGACGTAGTAAGAGCGTATTAAGAACACACAGAGCGTGGTGCACGCGCGAACATGCGCGAGATAAGGTCTTAGTGGAAACGTGTAGGACGTAGTAAGAACCCAGCAAGGACGTAATGAGGGCGTAATATGAACGTGACAACTGCAAAATTCTCCATTTTTGCCACGACCCCGTTGCGTTTCTCGAAATTTTAAGGACGCAGTGCGGTCTTCGTGGTCTTTGTCTAAGTGTGATGGGGGCTTAACAACAACGTGTTCAGAACTATATATATTTTCGTATTGGTTGTCATATGATTGTTGTTCATTGGTGTGTAACATACATATGCGCACCTACATACATATATTAAATGGTGTGCGCTAACGTACAATGTTGATATTTAGGTACCCCAATTGGTGTTACACACCAATAAATGTAAAAACAAATAAGTGAAAACTAATTCTTATATGTATTTTTCGTTAACCATCAAACAGTTGATGCAGACATACTGTATACATACATACAAAACATGTTTCAACATCAGGGTATTTCCAGACCGAAAACAGCCAACAATTGACAGTGGAATAGTGCAATCTCCAATTATGACGTCATTAGTATGATGACGTCGCGATGTCCAGAAGCATGTAATTAGGAAATAACATTTATGGGACAGAGAAGCTTTATCTTATCTCTGTGCAGTGGAAATAATAAACCCTTAAAAATTGGTGTTTTGTTGACAAAGTTATAGATATAAATGATATTATTGGACTGTGGTCCTACATTGTATCTACAATTAATTTCCGAGGTAGTCGATGATGAGTTGTCTTTTGTATCGGTGTCAGCTGGGTTCACATTGGTGTTCCCTTTGGTGAAATCGGAGTTCAGGTTTCAGACTTCTTTGCACACTGTAGAAGTAAATCATATTTTACTTGCTTCTAGCATACTATAGTAGAACAACGTTACTACATAACGCTGGTGTTGTGAATACTTCTTTGATACATCATCGACATCATAAATAAAGCTAGAATTTTTCTGTATTTAATGCTTTGTTTACCTTATTTCTGAGTAAAAGTTAATGGCCAGTTTTCAACTTTTCATTTTCGTCATGTTCATTTCACACGTGATATTGAAGTGATGCAAGCTGATTTACACACAAATATCTTTTAAAGCCCTTTTTTATGTTTAGAAGATCGAGTTCAGCTAGTACCTATACATTCCTATACACAATTCGATATACTTTTTCAAATTCATTAATGCATTGCTCGTGTAAAACTGTTTTACAGCGACGGAAAACATAACGATGGATAAGATTAACTTTCATTCACATAAAGCAGAGCAATCTCACATCGTTCGGATACATTATGATATTTGATGACATAATACATCACCCGTGTCTCTGACAGTTCTGCTTCCTCACCTCCGGACCCCTGTGGCGCTACACACAAAACAGTGATACCTGGTGCCCTAATGTACACACCAACTAACAACACTCTATCTCCTGAACGGTTTCGGCATATCTTCCGTACACTTAAACTCCATCAATCTCCTGCGAATATTTCAGTTTACAAATTGGTACGGAGTGAAAACGTTAGTGTATATACCATTACGGGGGTATCGTTGGGTATCGCTCCCCCTCCCATTACTGTTTTCATAGTAGGTCAGTCGGTCAGTCCTTTTAAAACAAGTTCCGTGGAATAATATCAAACGTTACTACAATTTTCCAAGTGTTTATGCTTTCGTACTTTGTGTTACAATGTAGATTCTATATAGTGTGCCTGTTATTCATAGACATGAACATTTGTTTTGCAAATGATCTATTCAGTTAAGCAACATCACTTATACGTTATACTTAAATAATAATTTGTATTTTGTCTAGAGTAGGTCTAAATGATTTCAATAGTATACTGCTTGATATTCCAAATAATGTTTATGTAGATAAGAAGTTACATTAAGGGTACATACGTAGTATATTTTAAGGAGATGCTATCCTACATTAGAAAAATCTGATTACCACATTTTGGTCCGTAAGCATCACTGACAAGTCCTAAACGAACGAAACAGGTGTATGATGCAGTTAATTCAATTTTTCGGCGTACTGTGTCTATTAGGCCTAGTATATTAGTGCAGCATGTATGTGTGTTACGTCATCTTTCGAAACTGGCCTTTATAATTCGTTGAACTTGCTGGTTGGTACAGATGATATTGTAAAAGGTTTCCTTAATATAAACTGGTGTTTTTACGCGTTCTATTATTTTTATCCGTTATTTTGTATTTTACACTATGGCACTGCAATATACTTGAATGGCCACATGGAATTACGATGGGAGGGTTGAAATGAAGACTTCCGTTGTATCTGTACTGTGTCTTATGCACGTATTCGTATTTGCTGAAGAAGTTCTGGCTAAATATGTTATATACAAGTATTTGCAGATACATTATGTCCTTTTATATACAATATTTGTATCTATGTTTGTTGTGTATCAATGGTGAACATCGGGATTTCGTGACGTCGTCATGCATCTTGCCCACACTTAACTAGTGGCTATTGTTTTTTATTTATCCTGACATTGAAACGGTTTTCACTCATACTTGATGTGTGTTTCTGTATCAACTGTATGCTATTAACAAAACTATTGTGAGTAAAGGCATTGGTTGTCAATTTTTTTTTCACATTCACTGGTGTGTAACATACATCGGCTTATCGACATATTCAGCGTGGGGCGCTAGCGCACATCATTCCATATGTAGGTAAACCAATAGTTGTACACGCCATATCAAGAGTAGGACAAACAATCCTTTGATATCGCCAGACAAGTTAGTTTCATCATTTATTTTTTCATCACATAGGCTGCTTCATCAAGCTTTACAAAACATTTATAAATTCCCCTTTGACACGAAACTTGCATTTAAATTGCAATAAATCTAACCACGGGATATGTTTCTATGCAGTCTCCCCTATATCTAATTGTGCATTGTTGAGATAAGACCATCATTTTACACCAAAATGTTTGTTTGTTTTTATAAGTAAGAAAACGTATCTTCGTTCTGAATTTGAACTGTCTATCTTCCATAAGTCACGAAAGAAACCGTGACGTCATGCAAACTGTGTATTAGTGTTAAGGCTGTTTCTTTTGATACAATCATTTGTCATTTCGTTTTTATGTTTCAGTCATAGTTCAAGTTCTTATATGATATTTCTCTTCGGGAAATTTGATTAGGTTATCATATTACTCGCATGTAATTGTTATTGTTCATGTTTTATTCAAGGTTACTACTGATAAAATAAAGATAACATCATGTCGAATCCCACGTCACTTGAAGCAAATATCATCTTTTATTTTCAAACTGAATACTTGTAGTTGCGTGCCATTTCAGTATGATGTTTTGGGGTTACTTGATTCAGCAGAAAGCTTTGCATTGAGGTGTATTGTTAACGCTGTTTCATTTGATTCAATTGATTAGTGGATGCAGTTAATCCCAATAGTGTATCCTGTAAAGCGAGGACATCTTCAACTTAGAAGACATGCATGTATTACAATATGTCTTCAAACATCCGCTCAAAAAAGGTATCTCTTAAACTGTCCGGAATACATCAAAAACCGCAAATGACACCTGATCTTTCTGAAGGGACCCCTGTCCCCCTGGTAAATTGGAAATACACACACCGTCAACAGAAAGACGAAACGGGCACCACGATACAAACAGACATCAACATGATCAGGGGACACCAAAAATAACCAGAACGACATTCTGGGAAACAATCAATGTCGCAGACGACACCTGTTTTATTGCAGAAGAGAGCTTGAGGTGGAATAAAGCCAATATATATGGTTGAAATATATATTTAACTCTGATAATATAAATAAATTCGGTTAAATTAAAAACAATATCCAGGAAATACAGGAAACAGTAATAAGAGTAATAATAACAGCCTTCACAGCGTGCTGTATTACCAGTACTTTACGTCACATCTGTATTGGCATCGCCTGTCAAAGGACAAAAAAAACTAAACAAAGATATCTTTACATATAATTCAGATTTTAAAATTAATCTAAAACGAGTTTATGATGACAATCGTAACAGTAACAACGTAAACTGGTTTCTCTTAGATAATAATACCCTGACACTGTAACTACTGTAAGCTTTATTGTTAACTTTTTGTAACATTACCTGTCAGAAATATCATAAGCATGGCAAACATGTGTATGCTACATAATGTACCTTGTACCTTCAAAGAACGTCGGCTTTAAGTTGGAGAGGATCCGGATGGGATGTGGTTACACTCTTTTCTTAGATGTTTAAGATTTTAATTGGTAGTTTAAAACTTTATGTGATATATATGGACATGATCAGTTATTGAAATTCCTACTTTAGGGGAATTTCAGTAACTAGGTGTTTCATTGTGTTAATGCACTTTCGTTAGAAACTGCCTTCAGATGAATCAGACATTGATGTCTTATGCTATTCAGGGTGATGCTAGAAACATTTCATAATCCCAAACGTCAACTGTATGTCTTGAATCTCTGTGTAATAAGTTCGTTTGTCAGCAGTCGACATCTATCACGGAAATCTCGATACTTTAGAGTAAGCCCTCGGGTAACGAATCAATTGCCACATGTAAACACCATAGGTTGGAGAAGCAGGTATGTTACTATCAAGAAAGGGAAAATTCACGATCGGAAAATTGAAACGTTTATCATATAGCATAGTAAAAGCTGTCCATGTAGGTCATAGTTAAAGTAAAGATCAAGGTATAGTGTAAGCAGCTAATGCAAAAGAGTATGTTGTGTCAAGTTTAAAATCGACGTTGTCAGCAAACTCCTCGTTTATACACAACCCATCGTCGGAACATCTGAAAAGGACATTTTTTGGTAACCTGTCCTGATGAGCTCTTCAACGAATTCAGCCTTATATGAAAAATAAAAACAAGTCTGTTAAGAGTGGCCAACAGTCTTCTGGGAAATGTTTTATCCAAACTAAACACAAATATTGTCAACCAGGAATTCAATCATTCGTACTATATCTTTCCTCAATTTATGTCATCTTAGCTTTTGTTGTGTTTTTCACAAAGTATGTTCCAATATAGCTCACATATTTTGTGGACCGCTTTGAGACAACCTGCACATATTGTGTCAAAGCGGTATATAAGAACTTCGAGTTATCATTGTTATAATAACAACCATATATGTGTATCGTCGCCAACCTTTCTTGAAAAAAAAGCTCTCGTGGTGAAAGATAGCAGCCGTTCGTTCAGTTGTATATGAGGTATGGTAGTGTACAGGTTTGCAAAGTCAAATGTTTTTATCGCAAAATAAAACATTTTTATAGGGGGTGCTCTTTTAAGTTCAATAAGTTGCCCAATATTGATAAGGTGATAATTCGAGTTTTTCAAAATCCAGATCCCGGTATAGTTTCACAATAAGACTGTAGCTGGTGTTCGCAGTAACCAACAATTTGCTTCCATAAGGAAGGCGTCGATGCACTTAAATATTGCGCGAAATTCCAAGAGATATAATGAGACAAGAGATATTTCCGTTACCGACGCATTAGGAAAAGTCTATTCGATACGCATGTACAGAGTGTATTAGGGCTGTATGTTAACCGGGAAGTGGTACGCTGCCATGATAATGTCACATGGTTTTGTGTACTTTTATTGGACATTGATAGCAAGGACATGATGTTCTTCTATATTTGGGTATTTGGACCTTTTTACCATTGTACCCAGTCTGGTACATACGGTTTCTTTGGCCGGGTATTGGTATTTTGGCTCATTTTCCTCGATAATGTTGCCACTTTTGGTTCACAGAGTTTCTTTCGGTTGGGTTTTATGGCTCATTTCCCTCGATCATTTTACCACGTTTGGTGGTACATCAGGTTTCTTTTACTGGGTATTTTTGCTAATTTCTCTCGATCATTGTACTATTTCTGACTTGGTAGTGTTGGCTCATTGATGAGTGCCGACTGTGTATCTGATTCAGGTGGTAGGTTTGGTTATAAGTCATTATGGAGGTTTTTCAATGAATACGTTTGTTGCCTTTGTAAGGACCATTGGGGCAAAAGAAAGCAACTCTCTGAGCCTCGGTAGGGGAGGATAACATGTTTAACCATCCTGTCCCTTGTTGCAATATAAATTTTACTGTCCTGCTTGTGCTCAAAACAAACTTCGTTAGCCTGTATCGTTCCTAACAACAAACTGATGACTATTGATCAATTAAAGTTTTGATAAAAGCAGTACTTCTTCTTATGTGAACATTTTTCAACAAATACTTTGATATAATTATAGATCACCCAGCCTGCACTCCTGACCAGTTCCGGTGTAAAAGTGGACAGTGTATCCCGACAGATCTACAATGTGATGCGTCGTTTGATTGTTACGACAGATCTGACGAGCTGGGCTGCGGTAAGTCACAGGCGTCTATTTCACAATA
The DNA here is from genome assembly GCA_947623455.1 of Mimachlamys varia. Lineage (NCBI taxonomy): Eukaryota > Metazoa > Mollusca > Bivalvia > Pectinida > Pectinidae > Mimachlamys > Mimachlamys varia. The sequence continues at coordinate 9,374,509 of OX392535.1, forward strand.
TAAAAATAGTATCCTTATCACGTGTAGATACAGTATATACATGTGACATGTAACACAGTGTTTAGGAAGGAATATTTAATTATGATTTCTTTATAGTGAGGTTGTGCGGCGATGAAGTTAAGGTGCAATATTAAACAATTTTAAACTGAAACGTACTCTTTGGTCCTATTTAATTTAATCATGATAGATATTTATTATTATTTTCAGCATTATATGATGAATACCTAAAAACAATATGTACTCTTGTGCATATGTCCATTCACAGACATTTGCGAATCGTATCAGCCCCAAAATAATCTTTGTTATTCCTGAATGGTTATAATTAATTATTTTTCAGCGATAGCATTACTCTTGTATGAAGGTATATGCACCTTCGACTGATTCCTACGCATATGTTTTGTTGCAGATATGATTTTATTATCCTGTTTTCACTACAGAAACGTTCCCTTGTCCGTCCAGCCATCGCCACTGCCGGAGTGGACAGTGTGTACCTACAGCGAATTGGTGTGACTACTTCCGGGACTGCCCGGACGGATCTGATGAGGATAACTGTGGTAAATAGTCATTATATTTTCCTGTTGAGTGTTGTAAGATCATTGTATAATGCTCATCAAAGTTTCGTCCGTATTTCTAAATTCATATATCGCAAGAAATTTCAATGTTATCATTTCTCTATGTCGTTGAGTCCATTATGCCTTGTTTGAAACTAGCACTTCTTAACTTGTTATAAGTATTTGTGTTATTTTGAATTTTTGAGTCTTATTTGTTTCGCAGTATGCTTGACGGTTGAGGTTCACCCTTAATTGCCATACGTTTCGTTGCGCCTCCTGTGTCTTAATGTAGCTATGATTCGCCCATTGTAGCTGCCTTTCACCTATCTTGTTTGATAATGGTTTATTCGACCTTTTTGTCTAGTTGCGTTCAGTTTTTTTTGGAATGTGTTTGACTGAAGCTGTATTCACCATTTAAGTTAAATGTTACTTCATATATTTATCTTTGCATTGTTAGTTGTTTCCTAACTACTATTAGTAGTTTTTCTTATCCTTTGTGACTGGTTTACACATTGGCGACTGTCGATTTTGTCACTTAATTTATCGGCACCTCATCCTTGTTTCGTCGCGATGTTGTACTAAGACTCTTTCGTGACCAGGGGTGTAGGATAGGAAAATTCCATCCGAGGGGAAAAACTCTCGTCCTACAACACTAGACATGAAAGGATTTTTGTTCTCCCATTTCAAAAACTTGAATAAACCCAAAAACCAAGAAATTTCCTTTTGAATGGCTACCGTTTTATAAATATCATGTTTTCCTTGAGCTTTTGGACGAAAACGAATGAGTCATCGATTCTAACCATACCCTTTATTTGCAAGTTCGCACAGAAACATAAATCTCACCTTTCTAATGTAAAATATAGGTATTTTGAAAGTTTTTAATTCAATCACGTCGTCTTTTTCTCTTTTCGGCATCAGGTTTACTGCATTCGTAAAGTCGCGTCATTGTTGAGCCATTGTGACGTCGGGCATGTGGCTGGATTGCATGGGTAGCTGTGTAATATAATCAAGCGATCATAGATGTATTGCCCTAGACAGACCAGTATTCCAAACCTGAAAATGAGAGAAATTTACACTGAATGTGTATTATCGTTGTAGTTTGCAGATTATTGGCGGACAGCGCTTCTAAATTGTCTTGTGCAATATATCCGTCTAGATTAGTTCTATATTACCAAAGAAACCAGGGTGTTTAATGATTCCCTCATTCCACGTAATACTAAAGTCTCAATTTTGACTGCCGAGTTTTATGTGTGATGCTATTGTATTACGTAGGTGTGCTTTCTCATTTTTATGGCTAAACGAAATACAAGGTTTGCATTCTTAGTGCTTGAAAATTACGGTTTGGGTTGGGTTTAGGGTTGGGGATTGGAGTAATTTATTTTGAAACATTCATCAGTGAACTGGGTACAAAATACACGTTAATGATTCGTTATTATTGAAATATCTAACGATGCAGAATTTGTGACACAGTGTTAATTGTGTCTAAAGTATGTTTTCGATATTATGTTGTTACAGATAGACCAGATACGTGTCGGGAGGATGAGTTCCGATGTAAGAACGGCCAGTGTATAGACCGGGACATGGTCTGTTACCGGGGTATCGGCACGGAGAGGCGAGGCTGTATGGACGGTTCCAATCTACACCGAGATATGTGTGGTAAGCATCTGTCCAGTATATAGACCGTACTTTTTATGATTTGGTAAGCCTGACTTCGACCTACCTCCCAAAAGAATCAGGGATTGCCAAGCATGTTCGATACATGGATGCTACAGTGTATTTGATGAAGACTATTGGCAAGTGTTATGGTCGCCATCTTGATCTCATTGAGAAATATTCTGTATCTGTTTGTGATATGAAGATGGGCGTTTTTGAGTTTGCTTATTAGTGTGCTTACTTGTTGTGATTGACAATGATGACTCGGTTCTCATTTTGAGGATTGATACTTACTAGGATTTGGATGTGACCAAGATTTACAATGCGGGTGTTGTCGATGAAGCAGAAGACGCTTACTTACTCTTCCGAAACACCTGGTCTTATTCTCTTGTGTTTGTACGAGAGTCTCAATGTAATTCTTTCCATTTGTTCCTAATTTGCCTCTAGATTAATCGAGTTTGAGTTCGGGTCATTGTTTATTGTTTTTTTGACGCTTTCGTATTTTCTGTTTTTAAAAAAAAAAAAAAAAATACTTTTTGGTTCTTTCATTTTCAAAGATTTAATTGTACATATTCCTATTTATTGAATAATTGTTCACGAAAGATGCTTTACTTGAGCTAAATACTTAGAAATAAAAAAGATTGATTGATAAAGTTATGAGATGAAAATCTTCTAGATTCCCCACAGTTTTAATGACATGCAATTGTCGAAATACACATGTTTGATTCTTTTTTGGTAAAATATTATGAAAACGGTCATATTGATGACTTGGCCGAATGAATATTTCTGATGGGTCAGTTGTGTGATAAATTCTGATGAGGAGTATCAATGTTCACTTCTGGTCTCATCAGTGATTTAGAATTAGCATTTATATTCGTCATCTGGAATCAATGAAGTATGCAAATATGAAATTCAAAATCATTCGACATCTGCTTAAAAAGAGTTATGGCATTACAAATGACAGACATGATATGGTTTGATGTGTGCTATTTGAGTGAAATGTTCGGAGGACATTTTCACGGAAATCAACAGGGGATTTGCTTGAGCACTGTCAATGTAAAAACGGAGTGTATCAGACCTAATGCTATCTATAATGTACAATGTACATGTACAAACGGGGTGTATCAGACCTAAAGATATCTAAAATGTACAAACGTGCTGTATCACAAATAAAGATATTTACTATGTACAAACGGGATAATAAGACCTGGAGATATCTACAATATACAAACGGGGCGTATCTGGACTAAAGCTATCTACAATGTACAATGACAAACGGGGTGTATCAGACCTAAAGATATCTATAATGTACAAACGTGCTGTATCACAAATAAAGATATCTACTATGCACAAACGGGATTATTAGACCTGGAGATATCTATAATATACAAACGGGGTGTATCAGGACTAAAGCCATCTTCAATGTACAGACGGGATGTATCAGACCTGAAGATATTTATAATGTATTGTATAAACTGTGTTCAACGACAACGTGTTAACTGCATGCAAATTGTCATAGTTCAATATTTAGGCAATATCGTCGCAATGGTAGGATATTAAAGCATGCGCATTGGGGGAAAATGAGGACCAAGAAAGATTACATTTGAATAATTATTTATTCATTGTTCAACATTTATGAAACAAGTTATTTGAGATATTTTAATCACTCTCGTTGGCCGGCATATTGGGGATCACGTAACACACACAAATGCTGCACCTCTTAAATTTAGTAATAGATACAACATGCCGAGAAAAAAAAATAAACTGCATCATACAGCTGTTTCGTCCTCCTAGGACTCTTCAGTGATGCTAGGGGCCAAAAGGTAGGAATCCAAAATTTCTAAACTAATGTTGAAGCAGAAGGGTCAGGTGCGTAAAACCCCTTTAATTCATTAATTTAGAAATAGCATTAAACTAGTTCTGTATAATTTCAAATCGTGTACTACGAAAATGTGTATATTAAGTACCGTGCCACTACCCAAATGAGAATAACTGTGGCTTAGTCAGGTTAGTATTGGAGAGCAAAAAACCGGAGTACTCAGAGAAAACCTACGTTGGGCAGGTGACCCCATACTTTTTCACGTCCTGTCGGGAAAATGAACCGCGGCCGCCTTGGTGAAAGTCAAGTGCATTATTCACTGCACCACCCGACTGCCAATAAAAAGTAATAATGCATCAATATGTGTTAAAAAAAAATTGGTTCATCAATTCAAGTTAAATGAGGATAAAATGGCCCATAATGCACCAGGTTCTCCATTCAGCGAGAGGTGAACACTATCAGAGCTAAATTAGTTTCTGTCGTGTAGTAACTGCCGACTTTTAGTTATGACATATAAGTATCAGGATGTCAGAAACTGTGATATTATGAAATGCGCTTTAGCCAAACTTTCTGTATGTAGGTCACATTTGTCGCTTAAAGCTGAACAGGGAACTTTCGTTATCAGCCTAATTATTTTAAGTTGAAGAGTGTTTTGATTGACAGAGAACACACACCAGCGTACATCCGACTTCGAGTGTCGTTGTTATGATGATTACCTCAGGGCTTATGTTAAATACGCCAGTAATTGCTTTAAATCTTTGCAAGGCTATCATTTCTTTTCAGCCTGTGGGAATACATCAATGGAACTCCCACTAATAAGCATTTTTTTACATTGAAAGGATAACATACCAACTTGTTGTGACCCTTTCCTCATTTTCCGTATCATGTTACACAAGGTTTGCTGGTGCTGGAGTGACGGAACCTTGGGGGCTCTTTTTATCAAAACAAAAACGTTTGATATTAAGATAATACTTCTGGCCATATACTTATTATCCAGTAAATAATTAAGGTGTAACAACCCTACGTCCCAGTAAGATATAATGTTTCCTTTCAGGTCATAGGTAGATTGGAGAACGATTCACTTTCCGAAACACTTGCAAAGAGGCCTGTCGATTTGTCCGATCAATCTCTTACAAATTATCAGTTGTCTTCGTGTTATTAAAGACGGACAGTGGGATAGTAAGGTGGATAGTGAGATTACGGTAAAGTGGACTGTGGGGTAATGGTGAGGTGGGTTGTGGGATTATGGTAAGGTGGACTGTGGGATTATGGTAAGGTGGACTGTGGGATTATGGTAAGGGGGACTGTGGGATTATGGTAAGGTGGACTGTGGGATTATGGTAAGATGGACTGTGGGAGTATGGTAAGGTGGAATGTAGGAATATGGTAAGGTGGACTGTGGGATTATGGTAAGGTGGACAGAGGAATTATGGTAAGGTGGACTGTGGAGTTATGGTAAGGTTGACAGTTGGATTATGGTAAGGTGGACAGTGGGATTGTGGTAAGGTGGACAGTGGGATTGTGGTAAGGTGGACAGTGGGATTGTGGTAAGGTGGACAGTGGACTTGTGGTAAGGTGGACTGTGGGATTATGGTAAGATTGAATGTGGGAGTATGGTAATAGTGTGCAAACCATACTTCGATAGATCTATATTCATAAAATGATCGAAGACACAACGTGATTCTGCCAGGCAAGGACAAACAAACTGTATCAGACCAAATGGAATCTACAAAGCATTGTATAAACCTTATTGAAATACACACAAGATCGACCACATTGCTTGCGAAACGTTCACATGACCGTCACAATTTCCGGCAGTCGGAACTCAGGCAGAAACTATCACGTTCTTTCAAAGGAACGAAATAAAAGAAAAAATCGGAAATTAAGGGAAGAAACAGGCATGTAATGAAAGTGGTGTGTAAGGGTAGTTATAATGCCTCGAAAGGAGAACAATTATTGGCTTTCAGAAGTAATCTAAAATAAGTGACCTTACTCATCGGCATGAAAGTGATGTCTTTTATTTTAATGATATAGATCATGTACACATTCTGACTTTATTGTGCACTTTTTTCGGATGATTTCTATCGGTTCTGACACACGAATCACTATCAAAAGACAACCGCAGAAATATAATGATAATCTCACAATCTTTACAGCTTCTGCTTTTGGCAATAACAGTATGGATTTTTTATATACTCGTATGCTCATTATGTTTTTATATAGCAAATAATTAACACATTGGTACCATCTAAAAAAGAAAAAGTTTTAATAATCGCATATGACAATAAATTCGAGGCCATGCGCATAACATACCACAAAATGAGAGAACATCAGTCTCACCAATTAAACAATCCCATGCAATGCAATGTTAAACCAATACAAACAGTTAACTACCTATTCTTGTAATGGGAAGGGAAGCAAAATCACTTGTAATAAAATCTGTGTAGCAAAGTGAATACATCGAAATGTAAACAGAACATATGGTTAATAATATATAATTATGATGTTCTAATTGATTTATGATTACTAGTATATCTTTTTCCATCATCACAAGGACATCTTCCAAGTCATACCAAGTATTTATCAGTTCAACATCGAATTTCACTCTATACAATATGCACATACATGTACGCATTTCTATACAGATAAACGCAGGTGACTTCTATAACTTCGGAAGATATCTTCTGTTGATTTTTATATGCATTTCATTTTTTTTGCAAAAATATCACTGACAGCCTCTTGTACAATGACATATTTTAAATTAGTATCATGTAAAATATAGGAACTTGTATTACATAACCCGAAAACTGACGTATCACAATGGTAATATTTCCCGTACAATACAATTAAATTCAGCTGTACTTTGGACTATTTACAGATAATCACACGTGTGGGACCAACCAGTTCAAGTGTTACCGGTCTTACTGTATAGACCGTGACCAGCGGTGTAACGAACAAATCGACTGTAAAGATTCCTTCGTGGACGAGGATGGCTGTCGTAAGTTTTATTTTTATGATATTCTGTTCGTTACTGGGTCACACTAAGAGGTATTATTGTGATTGACTATGACAAAACATGTATGCATGTATGTTTAAATGTCAATTTACGACTGCTTGGTAATTTTTTCATATATTTTTTATCCTTTAAAAATGATATTTGTTCTTATAGGTTGTTATATATTCTGTATGTAAATCTGAATACAATCATTCGTTTGAATATTTTGGTACTTATTTAAAGAAAGGAAATTACAAAGTATTCTTTTTCAAATGGAAAATTAGTTTTTTGTCGGTTGTGATGCAATGTAATTCGATACCTGTTTTGCTTAAGTACTGTTCAGGGAAGCGTATCTGTATAATTAGTGTCAAAGCGAAAGTGGTGTATAATTATTTCAGCCTACCGGTGCCCGTACAAGACAGAGGAATGTATGTGTAAAGGCGATGAGATAGAGTGCAGTAACATGGGCCTACAGGTGCTGCCCGTCGGTCTGGTATACGAGAAGGCCCTTCGCCAGTTGTAAGTAAATATAACTCGCTAACATTATGCGATTCGTAATTGGCAGTCGTATCAAAAGCCACGATCTGACATAGGGAAACGGGTATTCGAGACTCCATAGGAAACAAAATCTGATTTTTAAATTCGATTTGGAAAGAAGATTGAAAATAAATGCCATATGTCCACATCTGTAAAATATATTCTATACATGTCACGGAGAGTTATCTTCCGAACCAGTAAGGGAGTATATAACCAAGGATTAAGCAATGTGGTTTCTCTCTGCTTGAAAGAAATAAGTTTTTCCAGACAGCTAATTTGATTTTATAATTACGTGATATCAATTTATATTCGGCAATTTCAATGCATTTTATTACAAAATATCGTATATCACACATCCTACATGGTGCAAGGCAATTCTTTTTTAACGTTTTAATTTTCGCCCATGTCATCATGGGCACCAATCTGTACATCTGGTTGATTCCGATACCTATTGACAATCACATCTGATTTACGATATGCAAAAGTGTGTTTTTAAAGTTATGCTGTGTTTATACTCAACTAGGATACAGCACAAAGATATATATACATGGGCTTGATGTTTGGTCTGATTCTACTTAACTCTAATTATACTAATTCTGAATTCTTAGAATTCTTATTACCGTTTTGTTAACATTTCACATTGTTTCGCGTCAAATATGTTAAATTTTGCTATGTTAAATTATATTCTCTGTTATGTAATTACTGTAGTAAGTTTCTGTTAAATTCTCAACTGCATTGTTTTGTAGTAATCTCAGAGGAAACTTCTTCAACCAGACGCTGAGCAATACTACATTCAAGGCGTACAGCAGTTTGACCCATATGTGAGTGTTTCTTATAAATGCTACATGTGATAAATGTTCATTTAAATTTAAACGTATTAAAGAAACAAATGAAGTGAAGTATGAAGTTTGGGGAGTGGATTCACATTGTCAATCTAATAGTTCAAAACAATCATTTAAAAAAAATAATTTGTCATAAAAGTCAATAAAGGACTATGTGATCTACAAATCTTACCATGACGACATAGAAAATCAAGATCACATTGGGTTTCCCGCAGGAAACAGATGTACGTGTAATTGGTGTCAAGGACAATAAAGCACGCTGTAGGCTGCAGAAGGTTTTAGTGCAGCGTAGGATAATGTGTAATATAGTGTCTTTATCCAGCAATAAGTGATGATACACTATGTAATATACCAAGTATGACGTAAATGTAACACACACATGTGCTGTACCTTTTGAATTTAGAGATAGATACAGTATGCCGAAAGAAAAAAATAAAACTGCACCATACTGCTATTTCGTCCTCCAAGGACTCTTCAGTGATGCTAGTGGCCAAAAGGTGGGAATCCAAAATTTCTAAACTAATGTAAAAGCAGAAGGGTCAGGTGCGTAAAACCCCTTTGATTTATGACTTTAGAAGTGTAACTGTACCGAGCTGAGATGTGCTCTGTTACTTGTGGAAAGTTCAGTATGCATTTCTCCCTCTTTGGATTTTGCAGATGTTTTAATAATAAACATACATAAATGAAATCTGAATTATCCTAAGCAATTTATGTTTCAACAAATATTGTGGTCCGTTACAAATGACAAACTCTAGAAGCCCGGTTGCTAGGCATTTATGTTATTTTGCCACCAATAGCAAAGTGTGATAAAAGACCATAACACTATTTGGGTGTTCATTATTTATGTTTTTAGTTTGAGTAATTAGGCTGTATAAAGTTAATTCGAATAGTTGTCGAGTCGGAAAGTATGCTGTACAATTGTACTAACCATGAAATTGATGACGTCATAATGTATATAGCTTTACAATACAACAGTTGTTATAGTCTCATACTAACGTTTGTCTTCTCAATGCATTACAATGGAGAACACAGATGCCATACTTATATGATATTGTCAACGTTTTGTGCCACAAACATTCATCATATACTTCATCGAATACACAAAGTCTCGATAGCGAGTCATGATGCATACGAAACATATGTGAAATATATGAACATGGAACAGTAGATCGAAACACTAACGGAGTAACTAGTCATAACGATATTTTGATATGTGTTTTGAATAATACAAGACAGACGCACAACCATTTAAAGTGTCACACTATATATGGAACCTTTTCTCCTGATGGCAACAGGTGTTTAGTTTAGTGCAAATAGTCAATCGGTGCCCTTGGTGTCTTTAATCACGCACTGCAACATGTATCCACATGCTTTTATCTGTTTGTCTTTAATCACGCACTGCAACATGTATCCACATGATTTTATCTGTTTGTCTTTAATCACGCACTGCAACATGTATCCACATGCTTTTATCTGTTTGTCTTTAATCACGCACTGCAACATGTATCCACATGCTTTTATCTGTTTGTCTTTAATCACGCACTGCAACATGTATCCACATGCTTTTATCTGTTTGTCTTTAATCACGCACTGCAACATGTATCCACATGCTTTTATCTGTTTGTCTTTAATCACGCACTGCAACACGTATTCACATGCTTTTATCTGTTTGTCTTTAATCACGCACTGCAACATGTATCCACATGCTTTTATCTGTTTGTCTTTAATCACGCACTGCAACACGTATTCACATGCTTTTATCTGTTTGTCTTTAATCACGCACTGCAACATGTATTCACATGCTTTTATCTGTTTGTCTTTAATCACGCACTGCAACATGTATCCACATGCTTTTATCTGTTTGTCTTTAATCACGCACTGCAACATGTATCCACATGCTTTTATCTGTTTGTCTTTAATCACGCACTGCAACATGTATCCACATGCTTTTATCTGTTTGTCTTTAATCACGCACTGCAACATGTATCCACATGCTTTTATCTGTTTGTCTTTAATCACGCACTGAAACATGTATCCACATGCTTTTATCTGTTTGTCTTTAATCACGCACTGCAACATGTATCCACATGCTTGTATCTGTTATCGTTAATAGTTATCCCCTTGATTTCATTAAGGCGAATTCTAAAAGAGATATGTTTATGTCTATCTAATATTGTATGGAAGAGCATTCATAACATAATGATCATTTCTTTAAAGGGGTCCTTGATCGATGATATTGACGTTTTGGAGTATAATTATACACATTTATTTATCTCTCTCTCTCTCAAAATGGCGATGGATTAATAGAAAACAATCGTTAATGTTTTTTTATGGTTTGAGAGATGCAGATTGATGATGAATATGGGCAAGTTTTATGTTCGCCATCTTGATTTCATTAAAAATATAAAAAATATTCTGCATCTTTGTGTGATGGACGGTTTTGAGTTTGATTATTAGTGTGCGTACTTGTTGCGATTGACAAAGGTGACTCGGTTCTCATTTTGAGGATTGATGCTTACTTGGATGTGACCAAGATTTACATGACGGGTGTCGTCGGTGAAGCAGAAGACGCTTACTCTTCCAGAACACCTGGTCTTATTCTCTTGTGCTTTTACGAGAGTATCCATGTAAAATTGTTTTTGTTCCTATTTTGTCCCTGGTTTAATCGATTTTGAGTTCGGATTATGTTTTTGTTGACGCTTTGGTTTTCTCTGATTTTGAGTTCGGATTATGGTTTTGTTGACGCTTTGGTATTCTCTGATTTTGAGTTCGGATTATGGTTTTGTTGACGCTTTGGTATTCTCTGATTTTTTTCATTTAATCAGTTTTCCACAGTTTTAAGTCACATGCTAATACGTGCTTTGTTACAGAGACCTGAGTAATAACTCCATCAGTACGCTGCCCACGGGATGTTTCCTCCACCTGTTCCGGCTTAGTATATTGTAAGTGGCATTCCTGTACATTTCTCTTAGCAATGCTAATACATAAAGCTTTAATTTTACGCTTGTGATATCTTGCGATTCTTGTCACAAACCAAATTGAATGAATTTTTATGAAATTTGAATAATGTATTTCGTTAGTTATAAATATTTTCATTATATATGTCATTGATGTGTTCCGTAAATGATTCCTTCTTTATAATTTAATGACACATTTTTGTTTGACGCAAATTGTGTTGTTCATGACTGTACATATGTAATTGATGTTTCTACGAAATAAGCTTTCCGCCTTTTAATATGTCTCCATGTCTCACTACATGACTGGCCATGTAGCTAACTGGATCATTACGAGCCTTTATCATTACTAATGGCTGTCTCCTTTTCTTTTGCTTCAGGAATTTAGCTAAAAACAAAATTCGACTGATACGGAATGGAACCTTTCTTGGATTGACAAGTTTAACTAGTTTGTAAGAACCAATTATTGATCAGATTAACATCTATATGACAGTCACGCACCAGAAACTGTCAATATCAGAACTCTTTGTTTTACATGTACACATAAGATGCTGCTTATAACACATTGCTAGCTAGCAGGTACTCGTCCTGACCAATTGCTTTTATCCCAAATGACAATATAATTCACTTTGCTATAAACGCAAATGACACATATATAGCGATCAAAATATAAAATGGTTATGACTATTGCTTCTAAGATAATTTCGATACCAACTACTGATTTTTCAAGAAAATAGTAAAAGTTTGATTTCGGGTGTTATCTCCATCCAATCATAATGTTCTTCGGAGCATATTCTTACGATTCATTGCTTGGATAGAATAAAGCTATGTGTTTTGGTCTTCGATGCTCGTTTCAGATATTACAATATACTGCAGAAATATAAATATTGTACAAGTGAGATACTCAACTGTTGCTACAAAGAACAACTGATAAACAAGTGATAACGGAGAAGATAAAGCAATTTGGACAAAGAAACACATACACGCTAGTATCAAACACAGTACTAGCTAAATGTAATACCTCTAAACGTGACATATGCTATCATGTAACTGAAATAAAGTTTTCTGCTTAGATAAATCGAGATTTATCCTCTTTGTTGACGATAGGTACCTAGAGGACAATCTAATCGAAGAGCTGCAGCCGTACGCCTTTTCCGGACTGTCACATTTACAAACATTGTACGTAAACACGTTTATCATTATGATATATTAGCTAGGTTTGACAACATCGTTTGTGTAAGAATACAGATTAGTTAAAGGCAAAGGTATACAGTCAGCCTAATGTATAGCTAAATTGTTACTAATATTGCTGATAGACAAAACCATTTATCAAATCAGAAACACTTGGTTCACATACATGTAGAATAAAAACAGCACTTGACAATAATTTCATTATTTCTGAGACAATCTCAAATTCGCTTTCGAAGGTGAAAATTGATTTTTCTGATTCCCTGGCTCCGATTCCATGTTTTTTTCACGTATGTTAATGACTTATTTCCATTTTAACCGTGGTTGTATTCCTTCTTTGAATTAATAACTGCTGTGTTCGTTTAAGGGACCTTAGTTATCAACGACTTGAGAAGATTCACCAGAGAGCCTTCGTTGGACTGCACAAGCTGTACACTCTGTACGTTATATTAACATTCACGGGGTCACATAAACTCTATATACTGTTTTATCAACTCCAATATATTGCCCTTTCAATGAACCCAATTTATTTCTTGCTGAGTGATCAGTATTGAATATTCATGTCAATTGGAACGCACTTCACGTGGAAATCCGCTTGGATTTATCTGGTATTTGATCTTTTCTTACATTTATTGCATTGATTCCGATCCAATTATTTATCCAATTGACATGGTTAGTAAAAGCACTGTAGTTAGACGCAGTGTCTGTCTAGGTACGGATTTATATACAAGTCTGATTACAAAATCATATACTTTTCAGAAATCTCGTCGGAAACCGCCTCATAGCCATAGAGGACGGAGCGCTTAGTGGTCTTCCGAACCTTCTGAGTCTGTAAGTGTGCTGCTATTGTAATACGCCTAACCACGATTGTACTCGCAAGGGTCGCTTTGTCGCAAAATAAATCTGCTGATGTAGTTAGTTTAAAACGCATTCTATCAGTTTAAGCAAATGAATACATATTATTGTCAAGAAAGAAGATAAAATATTAAAAGTAAATGAAGATTTTAGGCTAATATGAAGATAAGGCAGGTTTGCTCTTGTACTGATTCCATCATACGAACACATTAATAAGACTCGCACACAATCACTTCCACCTGTGACATCCCAGATATGTAAATGCTTCGTAAATGCTACCCAAACGCAATGTTCCTAAAGGTAATATCGCCTTAGCATTTACAATATTCACGAGTCAAAAACCATGACTTTTAAAATGTGTATCTTGTTCAGGATTGGTTGTCATTTGTTTTGACATTAATTGGTGTGTAACAGACAATGGCGCACCTACGTATTGAATGATGCGTGCTCGCTAGCGCACCATGTTGAAAGTGTAGGTAACATAATTGGGCATAGAAGCTTCATCTAGTGTAATGGAAATGTAAATTGTATGAAATGAAGACCTGACTGACTACTTAAATTAAGAAACAATGCCTCTAGTTATAAAAAATAGGTAGATCATGGTTGATCACGACCAGGTAAATAACCTAACTCTTTGTGTTCTCATAAATATAGGTGTTACTGTAGTATTCATCTTTATGTTATGATTTATAGTTCTTTCATTTCATCGAATATATTTTCTTTCACAAAATGATGGTATTTGTTGTCTTAGCAGGGGATGTTCGAAGGTTACTTTGAGTATTTTCATAAAGATGAGTTTGTCATCATAGTATGCAGGAGATTTATAACTTATTTACTAGTCGTTTGCTGACCTAGTGGATCAGTATATATCCCTGTGAACTTGAAATAAAAGACAAAACAACCTCCTCTTCACAATCTGCTAACTCGATCTTCATTACTATGACCAACAAGGGCGGGTTACTACTAAGCTATCTGAAAAAAACATACGATTTCAATTTTCCAAGCATAAACTTTCCCTTTCCTGAAAGTAACAGCCCTCCTTTTTCAACCTCTGGTGTTTACATGTCGCTAACAATTCCTTCCCTTTCCTTTTATGATAGTTATATCCATGCTTTCCAACCTATGGTGTTTACATGTTAGTTCGTTAATCTAGGGCTTGCACTATATGTCGAACTTTTCGTGTTAGATGTCGACTGCTGACGAACAAACCTATAGCAATTGATTCGATAGGTGGAGATAGATTAAGACTACGTTTTATGGTCGCAAATTTGGTAGCATTGATATATACGAGTATGCTGTATCCTTGTTTGATTTGAAGGTGGATTTTTTTTAATATGCTCAGTAATCTGCCTGCTTGATATGTATGAGAATGATGCCTAAATTCTCATTTTGGCCATGACTTGAAATGACGGGTGTCGTCGATGAAGAAGAGGATTCTTTTCTCTCATACATGTATCTCGCCATGTTGGATAGAGGTTGCCCATGTAAGAAAGCTTAGTAAGAAAAATCTATCTTACATAGCATTTCACGCGACGTGACGTCACAATGGCTCAACAATGACGTGACGTCACGAATTCGGTAAACTCTGATGCCGGGAAGAGAAAACGACGGCGTGATAAAATTAAAACCTTTCACAAAATTTAACCATAAACACCAGGAAGAGGAGATTACTTTTTCTGCGCAAACTTTGTTTGAAAATATTGGGTATGCTTAAACTTGCTGTCTAATTTGTTTTCGTCAAAAAAGCTCAAGGAAAAAGTTAAAATTTCAATATGGTAGCCTGTTTAAACAAATGGTTTTGAGCTTATTCGGGTAGTTGATATGAGAGAAAAAGACTCTTTCATTATGTGTGTATGTAGGATAGGGATATTCCACCCTTTGGATCACAAAATGTAGTAAAACCTTGGCCAGCCTCGGGTTTCACCACTTTTTGTGACCCCTCGGGTGGAATATCCCTATCCTACATATACGCATATGAAAGAGTCTTATACTCTTCCGGGACACCTGGTGTTATTCTATTGTACCTTTTAATGGTCTTCTTGTGAATCTTCCCTTTTATAAATATTTTTTGTCCAAAGTTTAATCGGCTTTGTGTTCGGATTATGGTTTTGATTATTCTTTAGTATTTTCTGTTTTGTTCCCCTTATCATAATAGTTTTTGGACAACAATGCCGGATAAACAAATGCGAAAATGAAATGTCAATTTTCTCTCTTTTCTCTTTTAATGGAAATTCAGTTTACGATATCAAGTATGCGTGCTTTGACTGATTTTTCTCATTTGTGTTTCCATGCACTTTTACTTCTATATATCTGTGTAATGAAGCTGATCCTGTGTGTTATGTACTTACATTGCATATATTGCAAGCTATATACATGTATTCATTTATCTCAAAAGCGGCTTTTTCCAAAATCAAACATTTCAAATTATATTTTTAAATAAGATTTTCTTTCATCTAACAGTTTCTTAAATTAAAAGTGAATCCATGATCCTATGTAGGAAAGTAGTCAAGGAGTGGGCGTACGCTTTTCACCCAGACTGGACGATTTGTGCTCAGTGCGATTACTAATTAGGATGAAAGAGCGGGGACCTTTTCTATCACGTCTAACTCTTAATGTCATTCCTATGCTTAGAATGACGCATATTCTATAATAGTTTTCTCTCTTTTTATGCTGGAATATTTATCTGTTTTCTTTCAAACACTTACAGTGTATATTCGGCTGTCGCACGGCATTTAGGAAATCAGGAGGAAGCTGCTCATTTGTATAGTATATTTTCAGACTGATGATTTAGATCGAAAACGAATTTTCATCAATATTTCTGTAATTACAATGTACACAATTTGCGGAGCCAAGCGTAATGTTAAATTTAGTTAGGAGTATAGGCAATCTTTAAATATGCACTTTTTGCAATTTCAACAGAAAATTGTCACTGCCTTGGGCGCTGACCACCTTTACCAATTTCACTTTGTTATCATGTATTGTAAAGTGTATCTGACTTTACTTTTGTAGAGATATGCGGGAAAATCAACTTGAAATTATAGAAGAGAACGTGTTCCATGGTTTGCTAAGACTTCGAACATCGTAAGTACAAAATGAGGGTTATTTTGTTTTGACTGTAGGCTTGTCTGGTTAAAGCTAACTTATCAAATAAGACTGACCTTTTTTAAGAACAAAACGTTAGCATGACCGACCCCCGTACTACACCTTAGCTTATACATGTACGGTCAGAGAAGGTCTAAAGGCAAAGTTGTCGTTGGCATTTAATTTGATTTAAAACACGCTACAATTTATGAATGCCATAAGCAGTTTTGAATTTCAGACAAATGCCGTTTAAATATTTAAATATGTGTCACTACGCTTACCTACACATCTAACTACTTCCGATAACTTGAATTCGGTACTTAATAACATTAAAGTAAGTATCGTTTCCCTGTTCGTTAACACAATTACATGTAGTAATTATAAATGTATTGTGCCGAATAATATAAAGTAAATAGAGAATGAATGAGAAAAATTAAATGGAGGTCCCTATAGAAAGAACCTTACGTTAAGCTAAGGACAGTTTTTAACGTGGAAAATTAAAACCCATGTAGTCAAGAATTAAACTAATCAGCAATAAACGTATTGTGGCTGCCGTCAGAGGAATTATGGTAAGATTCAATTGTTATATGTATTTTGTCAGAAAAGGTTAGTTATTGAGTAAGCGGTTAAATAAAAAAGAAATAGATACATATCAATTATGGACCTTTGCTGAGGTCCAAATGGTGTTATACCGACCTGGTAGAATCAAATATTGACCGAGGGCATTGGCCCGAGGTCAATATTTTAGATTCTACCAGGTCGGTATAACACCATCTTAACCGAATCAAAGGTCCTTATTTTTTATATTAGATATGGAACTTGTTTTCTTAAGACTTGAATTGCATTTTATCTGTCTTGATAAGGCATGAAATTGACATTTGAATGCATGGGTTCTATACTCGGTAACGTCAAAATGATTATGACGTCATAGATACAATATTGACTCGGTGTTTCTAAAAATAGAAATTTCAGGTCGATATCACAAAATATGGACCTCCATGTGACCATATTTTAGCTAATGAGAATTGAGAAAAGTCAGATCATATTTAATATATAACCCGGGGAACTAATAAAGATGAGGCACGATTAAAAATGAAAATTGTTGGTCCGTCTACAATTACTGTACCTCGGTCGTTTACATATGCTGTATCCTGAAGGTCTCTTGCTACAGAGGTTATAAATCATACATTTAAAAATGTATTTGATACTGAACGACAAAAATGAAATAATGATAATAATAAAGGTTTAATGTATTCGCAATGAATCATTTACACTTAGCGTCACCGATTGCATCTGTTTTCTTCAGCATATTTTCTACATTTGTAGTTTTCTAGATTATTATTACCCATTACCAGTGAAAACCCCTTAAATTGCTGTGATTAAGTGGTTTCATTTTGTATTTATTTGTTGAAAGGTATTTCGATGAATTTCACTTCTGCTGTGTTGCGAAAGTCGAGAGCTGTTTTCCCGAGGCAGATGAATTCTCGTCATGCGAAGATCTCATGTCCAACTATTTTCTGCGAATAAGTATATGGATTCTAGGGACTATTGCATTTCTTGGTAATGGACTAGTCTTCTTCTGGAGGGTTCGTGACTTCAGAGTTGGAAAGGTAACGTCATGATAATTTCAATATAAATAAGAGAATACCGAAGCGTTAACAAAATCATAATCCAAACTCAACATCCATTAAACCAGGGGCAAAATATGAACAAAGGAAAGATTTAAATGGAGACTCTTGTAAAAATGCAAAAGAATAAGACCAGGTGTTCCGGAAGAGTAAGCGTCTTCTGCTTCATCGACGACACCCGCAATGTAAATCTTTGTCACATCCAAGTAAACATCAAATTCTCAAAATGAGAATAGAGTATAATTGGCAATCACAACAAGTAAACACACTAATGAGCATACTCAAAAACGTCCATCTTCATATCACTTAAAGAACCAGAATATTTCTCAATGAGACAAAGATGGCGACCATAAAACTTCATCATAGTTCTGATCAACCTGCATCTCTTAAAACTTTGCGTTGTTTGTTTGTCAGCAATGTTATCATTGTATTTGAACAAAATAATTTGTAAAATATTTGTTCTATTTATTATTTGATTCATTCCAGCTATTAGTCGACCACATTTTCCGTACTGAAATGTATTTACTACGTTTCTGTTAATGAAAACGATTACACTTCTTGCACCAATGTACATGTATCATGAGAGAATAATTTGCGTTTTTGCTTGTGTATCAGAGGACATATTTTTCTCTGAATGCAATACAAATTAATCATTCGAAAGTAAAAGGTGTCTTGTCTTGTTGACATTTGTTGAAAAATAAGATAAAAGAATAACGCGACCAGGTAATTGTTTTTAATTTTCTATGCATTATTTATCAAGATATTGATTATTTTATAAATATAAATGAGGTGCCCTGTATTCATATTTGTCATTTTCAGGTACATTCCTTCTTGATCAGTAACCTGGCACTGGGGGACTTCTTTATGGGTGTGTACCTGTTGATAATAGCCGTGGTGGATACGTATTACCGTGGAATTTACTCCATCTACGACAGGTCGTGGAGACAGAGCGATCTATGTATGTTTGCAGGATTCATCTCCACGTTTTCAAGCGAGCTTTCCGTTTTTACCCTTACCGTTATCACCTTAGATCGTCTCATCTGCATCCTGTTTCCGCTCAAGATGAAGCGTCTTGGTCTGCGAGAAGCTTTGATTGTGATGCCGTGTGTGTGGTTATTGGTCCTCGTGTTATCTGGAGCACCTTTGATGGGCTGGGAATATTTCTCCAATTTTTACGGTCGTTCAGCCGTGTGTCTGGCATTACACATCACCCCAGAGAAACCGAGAGGATGGGAATATTCTGTTTTTGTTTTCCTCGTTTTAAATTTTGTATCTTTCCTTGTTATATTTATATCCTATCTATGGATGTTTATGGTCGCTAAGAAAACAACTACTGCTGTGAGAAAGTCTAAAGCTAAATCCGACCATTCCATGGCGAAGAGGATGACTTTAATAGTGATGTCGGATTTCTGCTGCTGGGTACCTATTATTTTATTAGGATTTGCATCTTTAGCAGATGCAAGAGTTCCGCCTCAGGTGAGAATTTATCATATACCAATGACGTAGAAATGTCCTAAAAGTACATCAAAACCAAAAGACTATTTGTTCTATACATTTTTTTTATGCAATGGTACTCCAATAGTATATACTATAAAAAGACGAATCACATATGAGAAATATACGTTCTATGTTTCCTGGGGTACCTGACATGTATCTTGTTTGCACGTTTTGTCAAGAAGAAAGAAATACATTATACATGTCGTTTTAATATTAATGGTTAATAGATTAAGTCAAGTACTTCCTTACACGAAAATTGTGTATGTCGCAATGACAACTGTTTCGCTCTTTTGTCAACTGATCTATTCTGAACGGTTTCCATGTTCGTTCTCGTGCGTCGTCTGACGTGCGTTAATTTTTAATTTTGATATATAATATATCTTTTTTTATTTTCTAATAGGTTTTATTTAAATTCTATATCACATTGAGTCAAGGACTCATCTCCCATGTGGTCGACATAAACCAGTTATTGTAATTCTTTCAAACTTGATTAGAATCAACTTTGGTAGATGAGGCTACAGAATTGTAAAACTGGGAATCCTAACCTAACACTAGGGGCCTTGACAGTGTCCTAAACGGAAAACCAACCAGTATTTCAAAAATCTTCCTACACAGGCACATAATAGCGAGTACAGTCATTCTGACTTTACTTTAAGAGGTAAAAATATTTCTTCACAGACCAATGGTCATCTGTTCTCTCTCGAGTAGGAGTGGGGTTATCTATAGAAATAAGACTTATGGGAATTTCAGCAGAAATGTATCAGAATGATCTTTTGTGGAAGGGAAGAGGATAGTAAAACAGTAACGATGCCCACTTCATCCTGAAATCATTTGAAAAGTATTTAAAGCCCTTATCCTTTGGTGACATAACAGGTCTTGTATTGTACTTTGTTTACATGGTGATTTCAACACCACATCTCGACCATTAATATAAGCTAGCAGTGCTAAGTGTATGTATCCCAGGCGACTGCTAAGTCTAAAGGGTGTGATGCGTAATCACGAACAAGTATAATGAGACATAATAAAGCTTGAATTGATACTCAAACGTACTTATGCCCTTTGTTGTAGGTGTACGCGTGGATCGCAGTGTTTGTCCTCCCCTTGAACTCTGCCATCAATCCTGTGCTATACACTATATCTACCGCACCATTCATGAGAAACTTCCGAAAAAGGGCCTCACGATTTCGGAAATCATTCACCACGGGGTCTTTTCGATCTTCTGAGACGAAACATTCGTTCATAGGTAAATGCTTACGAAAACATAACTGCTTTACAATGACAAGCTGGACGTTCATTCGAAAGGAGTGTGATAAAATGGAATGCTTCTTGAGGTGACTTGCATGGAATAAGTACTCACCGAGGTAAATCGACTGTTGTAAGCACATTCCATTGCCACGCCTCGGACTCAACGAACGTTCAATTAAATCATCTTATTTAACGCTATTAGAGAGTAACACAATACATAGAAATATTTCATAGCAAAGGTTATTCAAAAATATATTGAAAAAGAGTAATTGGCTTTCGGTTAGCCTAAAACACCTTCAATTTCAATTTCAACAAGTTGTATTGACTTTAAATATGTCAATTGGATTGGACATCAGGCAATGCCTATTTAAGTCCTTTTCATACTTACATTTACAATAATACACATATTCTGTCAAAGCAACCCATATACACAATGGAAGGGAGATAATTCCAATTTAGTTCATGAAATAAATACTCTTTTTTAATTATCACTAAATCATTTCTGTTTATGTTTCAGATAATATTCGTTATTAAAATTATGTACATTTTTTGACAACCCATCCCACATAAATCCAAGGGATACAGGCCCAACTTAAAACACCTTCACCTAGGATACCATATGATACTCGTTTGTTGTACATATTGTCTGTTTTTTTCTGAAATAGAACCGACCAAATAAAGTAGGTCGTTTATATTAAGTAGTTACTTTACATTGCTTATGAAGATACATGTATTGATTAATTGAAATTAATATCTGAGACTATTTTGTTGTATTCCACATGCTTATACATCAATCCTGTCAAATATTTTACAATAAATACACGTATACCCCAAAAATCTCAGAAATTTTGAAAAAACGCATATCACGTGTTAAGTAAGCTGCCATTGTAGGTCGATATACATTAATACAATTACAAATTAACAATGGATACATCCGTCCAAATCTCTAAGATGGCAAATATTCAAAATAGTTTATAACATAATATCATTTGTTTTGTATTCCCTGTCGCTTACTACATCTCATGGTTTTCTTTTTCTTACTATTTTCCTACATCTGTCTCCGTCAGTATATTGCAAAGGCATTTCTGTACCAAGATATAAACACTATACAAATAATGACAATATTAAACATTCAAGTGAAACAAATTGATGAATACTTAGGGGAAATGTTATGGCTATAACCATACTCTCCTTTGGACTTATTGTGTCCCATTGTGTGATACGAATGGCATTATGCCACATTGTTGCACTTACAAAGCTAGACCTGCCTCAAACCTGGTTGTTCTTTTAATTGCCTTGATGAAGATCTTATCTCATTATTTGTCCTATTATTTTGGTTACGATTTTGCAGACACCATATAACTCGTACTTCTACTCAAAAACACTTCATAGGAGGGCAATAACCGCGTTCAGTACCTAAATTAAAAAAAAAAGAAGAAAATTTGGAAATAATAATAAGTACAAGTTAATAAAATAAGCGAACGTATGTGTTTCCAAATGTTGAGCCCGAGGCGTGTCATTTCATCCCTCTTTACAATACGATTGAAAATATAACTGCACCATTTTCATATTTACATCCAGCACCTTTGCGTAGCTACCGCGGTTCCTCGTATATCTATTAATTTTTCAGTTTCGTCTGAAAGAAGACATTTGGAATACGTCCTCAAAACAAAACTTTCCGTGTAATAACTTGAGTTCCATTCGGCCCATCAAACACAAACGACGCATAGTGAATCTTCACTGAAAGCTCTTGCGTGCATGTCTGGAGGTCAAAGATCAAGGTCATTGTTTCTATAGATAGAACCAAAGTTTCTGTCCCATAACTTGAGTTCCGTTTGGCTTATCAAACTCAAACTTTAAACATGATATTTTACTGAACGTCGTTGTTTGTGGTTGCTCTTCAGGTCTGATAGTCAAAGATAAAGGTCACAGTTACCACGAATAAAATCCATACCCAATCAAAAGTTTTCGTGTGATAACTTGAGTCCCCTTGTTGGGTTGCTGTGTTTTTTTATTTCGAATTCACAAACAATGATATGACCTAATATGGAGTGTTTTATTTAATTCAAGTGGAAATTTCAAATTACGTAATATTCCTTACTCAAAAAGTGCATCTGTGTCGTTGTAGTCTTTTTGGTATTGGCCACTCAGGTGACATGTACATAATTATGTACTTTCGTGTTACTTTAAATTCACTGGTTTAAAACACAGTATATAACTTAGGTATTATGTTCAAGTCGATATGTTTCAGATTCTGACTACAGCCATTGTGTTACTTCTATTTCAGACGACCGGTTCTCCAATACATGGGGGCGGAATTCTATGTATAGACAGATGGAGTTGACGAGACTACGAGGCCTAAAGAAGTCCTACACGCTTAACACGAACCATAATGCGTGTGTGCACGAAAAGTCTCCGGCCTCATCGACCAGAATGTAATCAGTCCATATGGCAGCTAATCATATGTACAGGATATCTTCTTAATGTACTTATCATATCGTATATAATACCCAAGTGTTGGAAGTACGTGTTGTCACAAAGCTCTAGTGGTGTTACATTGGCGGGATCGTGATGTCTTTATCGTTGTGACTTATGAGATTGTGTGAGCGGGATAGAGAGGGAGTTTGATTTTGGCATGTGCCGATGAACCATGACAGTTGCGTAAATATATATATACCCGTCGTTTGTTATTTCTCACATTCATTCAAACATACGATATACATGTAAGAATATAATGTATGATGTTATACATTTGATGAAAACGTTGCTGACACAAATGTCGTTGTGTTTACATTTCCCTACATTGTATAATAAAATTGTTAAAATGTTCATTTTATATAATTAATATACCAGGTCTGACAAACGCACTGTTCGTGTTTCTTCACCTTGATTTCTTAACATTGAAAAAGTATCACGAAGAAACTTTTCGATTTGAGTTTTAAATCAACTTTGTTTCAAAGCAATTTTGTGTGAAGCATTAAGAATCTTTGTTCAAGAAACATTTGTGATGGATCATGATATTTTGTATGAATGAAGCGAAAAAAAAATCTAAATCACTTTGGTATGATAAACAGTTTAATGGTGGAAATATACATGTCTTAACTTATTACATTCCGTATCGGCCGGTTTTCTTTGTGTTCTTTGGAATGGTTTATCCATACTTAATAAATGTGTTAACAGTACAAGGTAGTATTAATTTTCAGTAGCTTATTGTAAATTTAGTCCCTAAGCGAAGCTGAATATCTTTCACTTGATTGACAATCATGTCATATTATATCATTTCTGTGTAGTAAGCATCATGTTTTTGCCATAGCTGAATCATCTTTTGACAATTCCAGCAACACATGATACAATATCTTAATCGATTGATAACGTGGTAAAAAGGATTGTTATGTATTGGAAACCAAATTTTAACTTATTTTTAATAAATGCCGTTCCAAACACTCCACTCTGCTTCTTTTCCTTGATTGAACTTAAGCAGACAAATCGAGAAACGACAACTGACAATTAAGGTTTACTGGTATTGGAAGAACAGCAACACTGCCAGTTCACCGGTAAAGGGAGGTAACGCGTTCAGACAAATATTCCAACTTTATTTTGATCAGTTAACAATATTTGCATAAGTTCTGAAACAAACTTTCTTTAACACTTTGAGAAGATATTTTTTGGAAAAGAGCAAGTAAGTAAATTTCAGTGGGATCAAGTAGATGGAGAAACATGAAATACATTAGGAGGATCAAGAAAATGGAGAAACATAAAACACATTAGGAGGATCAAGTCGATGGGAAAACATGAAATACATTAGAGGGATCAAGTAGATGGAGAAACATGAAATACATTAGGGGGATAAAATGGATGAAGAATAATTAATTTAATCAATACAAGTGAAATTATAACAACAAAGTAATTGGTACAGTACCTACCATGTGACTATACGAAAGACATTACATATATATATATATATCAAGCATACATACAATTGTATACACATGCATTATCTGTTATACGTTTCCATATGAGTGACTGTCATTTTATTTTAACAAAAGTAACTAATTGAAAACACTATACTCTCTTATAAACCAAAAAGAATAAGGCTTTGGTTGCAAATTGTACGTTTAGATTATCACTTTTTCGAAAATAACAATTGTAATTTGAAACAATGATATTTGCCAGGTACATTTGTAAAACGAGTCAAAATCTTGCATTTGTCGTAGCAGTGTTGATGTAATCTGATGTAGGGTGCTAGTTGATATCCATCTTTTACCACAGACCTATAGCATTTACATTGTTATATTTGCAATCAACCTCTTCCTGTCTCGTCAATCAAATCTAAATTGCAAAACCACTAACCAGCAACATAAATAAATAACTACAGTGGCACGATAGTAGGCCGATATAAAACCTTGAGACATCAAAAATACAACTCAAGCTCGAGTTGGCAAAAGAGCCGTAACGACACGTAAAAGTTAGTAACAGTCATAGTTTATTCATGATCTTATTACAAGTACATGTTCACATGATACATCAGCGTGCAGAAATATACGAGGCCAATCAGTACTATGCGTTGTGTTTTAAATAATGAAGTGAATGTCATAAAACTTCAGCTGACTAACTTTTACTGTATTAAACCATTTAGCTTCCATGACATGGACAATACTGCTGGTCAATTCATTAACCTCCGCCGTCATCACGTTACGCTCTGGACAAATTCTGCACTTGTTAGATTCCTGTTTTCAATTAAATATTACATTGGGATTTATAGTAAAAGATGAGGAAGTTGTAAAAGTTCAAAGCACCTCAATGCTATTTAAGACACGCGGACTAGTATTTTAGAATGAGTCCTATTAATGCTGCACGATTCTCCTCTGACAACACAAAGTTAACAAGAGCGTCAATTAGAGCACTCCCCACTAGTTCCTGCACCGCAGTCACTAGTTCCTGTTTCTCGCTGTCGCTACGATTTGTCAATATTTTGATCATACTTTGGTAATCATCAGATGACATGTAGCCAATCAGTGATCCTGTAAATGTAACAGAAAGACGACATGAAAACGTGCAGTTTATTGGTTCAAGTATGAACTAAATCTGGTCTTAATTACATTATGAATTATGTAATTAAAACTTCAGAATGGCCATGATATAAACAAAACAAACCTACATTCACAAGTATACTTTCACCTGCTTCTGCAAGTTTGTCATGTGAAAGAATATGCATAGTAATGAAAGCAGATATCAATTAATATATACATTAAGCATGATAGTTTCCTATTAACTCAATGTGTAAACATAAAAGAAGACAAACATTTATAAAATGGAAACAAATGACGTGATTATGTATCAGATATTATCTCTGTAGATATAACCATTGAACGCATGTCAGATTATTTTCATTTTTAACATGAACGCAATATTGGTACCAGATAATATACATTGCAGACGTCATCCTACTTATCTTGCATCTAGATTGAATTCATTTTGACAATACACAAAATTTGATAGACAGACGTTATATGGTTAAATAGATCAGAGACAAGTACAGTGTACACTTCAGGTACGCTAAGAATATATGATGAGAAATTGAGTGAGAAATAAACATTGAGAATGCTTGCAAAAGAAATTAAGAAAAAAAAGTACCACTCTACTCGTGTTTAATTATTGTGCATTTCCTCAACGTCCATGTATTTATGTTTTCTAGCGTGTTCCTCAATAGTGCAGCAAAAGTACATTCCCCCGACAAGCGCTCCAACAGGCCCAAATAAAAATCGGCCAATAGTACATACCAGCTATTCCCCCGACAAGAGCTCCAACAGGCCCAAATAACAATCCGCCAATAGTACATACCAGCGTTTCCCCGACAAGAGATCCAACAGGCCCAAATAACAATCGGCCAATAGTAGATACCAGCTATTCCCCCGACAAGCGCTCTAACAGGCCCAAATAACAATCCGTCAATAGTACATACCAGCGTTTCCCCGACAAGCGCTCCAACAGGCCAAATAACAATCGGCCAATAGCAGATACCAGCTTTTCCCTGACAAGAGATCCAACAGGCCCAAATAACAATCGGCCAATAGTACATACCAGCGTTTCACCGACAAGCGCTCCAACAGGCCAAAATAACAATCCACCAATAGTACATACCAGCTTTTCCCCCGACAAGCGTTCCAACAGGCCCAAATAACAATCCGCCAATAGTACATACCAGCTTTTCCCCCGACAAGCGCTCCAGCAGGCCCAAATAACAATCGGCCAATAGTACATACCAGCTATTCCCTCGACAAGCGCTCCAGCAGGCCTAAATAACAATCGGCCAATAGTACATACCAGCCATTCCCCCGACAAGCGCTCCAGCAGGCCCTAATAACAATCCTCCAATGGCTGTTCCTCCTGCACCGTATGCTGCTTGTCTAGCAATGCCTTTACAATTGTGAAATAAACAATAAATTAGGACCATCAACATATCAAAAGGTTATTACTGGGAATACAGTTCTTTTAAATGATTTCTTCATCAACTCTATTTTATCATTAGCCTAATATATTACGCTATATTGATAATAAACAATGACGAAGAAAGACAATATTTGACTCGTGCCTTACCTACAATTAAGACTGAAAATTTACATCTACACCTTCGGATCAACAACACTTAACGTATATAATACATTGTGTTATATAATACGATGAATAAACACATATGACAAGGGAAGACATTTTTTGACTCGTGCTGTTATTTAATTATTGTTTCAAAATATACGGATATAACTAAGAATATCAAATTTTGTAATGCAAGAAAAAAAATGTAAGGTATATTATAGATCAGACTTACCTTTTGCAGTTTGTCCCATTTTCGGATTGTTTTTTAGAATCTCAACCATTTTATCAAAATATCGTCTATAATCTTCACCGCCACCTTCTGCCATGTTGACTGTCTATCAATGTTAATAAATAGTTATATATTAGTACTAATGATACCCTTGTTATATCTTGCTAAGCGAATGACGAAGCGTTAACGAAACCATAATCCTAACTCAAAATCGATTACACTATGGACAAATATGAACAAAGGAAATCTTTAGACCCTTGTAAACGTATACAAGAATAATACACACGCCATGTACATCTTGGTCACATCCAAGTAAACGTCATGTCCTCAAAGTGAGAACCGATCCATCATTCTCAATCACAATAGGTAAGCACACTGATGAGCATGCTCACAAAAGTTTATCTACATATCATACAAGAATACAAAATATTTCTCAGTGACACCGAAATTGCGACCATAAAATGTGTTTATATTTCTTATCAACTGCATTTCTCAATCCCTGTATTGTAAGTTTGTTTGTCAGCAGTCGACATCAATCAGAGAAATCGCGATGTTTAGAGCAAGCCATAGAATAACGAATCAACTGCGACATGTAAACATCATAGGTTTGATAAGCAGAGATGTAACTATCAAGAAAGGTAAAGATCAGGATCGGAAAATTGAAATCGTCACGTTTATTGTATAGCTTAGAGTTCAGTTCAATTCAATTTATTTTTTTGAAATTTGAAAAGTGCAGCACGTACAGCAGAAATATAAACGAGGTAGGTCAGCGTCTTGCTCATAGACCGGTATCTTGAAAGATTGTAATACTAAAGCATGGTTAGATAATCTTTCATCTTTCCAAAAACCGATCAATGTGCAAGTAGGGTTACCTTGGTTAGCAAGCAGGCCTAGTTCTTTTTGTAAACAATAAATGTAGTAGCGTTTGAAAACAAGTATAAAGTTATTTGGTGTTTTATTTGCAAAAACAACCACATACTTATCATGTCCCTTTATCCCTGCTTCTCCAACCTATGATGTTTACATGTCGCAGTTGATTCGATATTCTAGGCCTTGCTCTAAATATCGTGATTTTCGTGATCGATGTCGACTGCTGACAAACAAACTTACACCACAAGGATTCGAGAGATGCAAGTTGATCATAACTATGGGCAATTTTTATGGTCGCCATCTTTGTCTCATTGAGAACAATTCTGTATCTTTAAGTGATACGAAGAAGGACGTTTTTGAGTATGCTCATTAGTGTGCTCACGTGTTCTGATTGACAATGATACTCGGTTTTCATTTTGAGAACTTGATATTAACTTGGATGTGACACAGATTTACATGGCGGGTGTCGTCGATGAAACAGAAGACGCTTACTCTTCCGGAACACATGACCTTACAAGGGTCTTCCATGTAAATCTTTCCTTTGTTCATATTTCGCCCCTGGTTTAATCGATCTGAGTTCGGATTATGATTTTGTTAACGCTTCGGTATTCTCTAATTTATTTTGAAGATCGGGTTGAGAAATATCGACTTATGTTAAATTTTCATTTTGTATCTCAAACTGCTTTTTCGTTACTTGATGGAGGACCTGAAAACCTAACGGGAATGCGGGCGCATAGCTTCAGTGCAATACAAAGGTAAGTTGTTCGGTTGTATTGTAAGATACTTATCTTATAGAGAGAATACATGATTCTCTCTATTGTCAACACTTGAGAAGTACAACGAATATCAGTTGAAAGTTGCGGGGCAAAAATTTTCGTATTTTTCCTCAATTCGATTGACCAAGAAAAAGAAAACCTAACATACTCAGTATGCTCTTCTACATCATTACATATTACATCCATTTAGCATAACTGTAGGCATAATTCTTCTGTTTTGTATTCAAATTCAAATGCCTGTGATTGTTCACGCATAAGTAGATTTTAATTAAAACCGAGTAGCATCTCGTGTCGGACTGCCTAGCCAAGGGCAAGTGGAGTCATCCCCCAAGATGTTTTAAGAATCATCTGCTAGCAAAGGAAGATAATAAAATAGAACCGGTTCAAAATATTTTTCATGGAACAACTCTTGAATAAAAAAAAGATTATGTTATTCTTTCCTTATAAGAATTTTTCGTGAAAACTGCCTTGTGTAATGATCACTGGGTGTACGATATGGATGTAGAATGTTTGTCCCATAATAACATAACAGATTACTAATAACAGAAGATATGATATACCCCTATATATTTGTATGTCACCAGATATTATTTCATAAAATACTTACATTGAAAATCGTATTAGCTGGTTTTCTTCTTGTCGAGGTTTCTTTATCATATTGATATTTATTACGTTTCGGAGAAATAACATCTAACCAGTAATTCTTTTCGGGTTAAAATCTCAAGGAGAATGAATGGTGTCTTGGAAATCTAACCTGTTCTTTCGTTAAATTCATTGTGGAATCTTTATTTAGTAATACAATGATCGTATGGATCCAAAAGTTTGTGTTAGAAATGACTGTAATTTGACAAAATACAATAAAGGGCCTGAGAGATCTTTGGCATTTTGCTCCCAATCAGAATTCTAATACATAATGTACATATACTGTTATAACATTCAGTTTTCAGAGGACGTTGTGATAGGCTGTAACGCATTGTAACTTAACTCCGAATGTAAGCCTAAAATTATATCACATCCTCAAAATAGAAAAGAAGAAAATGTATAGAATAATCTTTACATAAAAGAGATAAGCATGGCTTTAAGTTTGAGACCAATAGGGAGGCTTTTGTCACATGTACAAGTCAAAGACTTATCCAGATGCTGTTTTCAAGTGAACATAAAACATGCTAGTACATGTACTTAAGCTGAACACCTGTATACTAACTAAGTAGTAATCTAAACAAGGACGGAATCATATTGTCTGTCCCTGTATTTAAAAACGGAACAGAACATTAAAATATAAAACTGCTATTTCATACTAAACCAATATTACATTTGTAGTAAAACCGTATGATTGGGAAAATATTACTAATATGTTTGACCACAGAGCTCTTGGAATTGATCCAAATATTATTTGGTCTCAAAGGGACCAAAGTAATTTCCGGTGACAACAGATAATTATATTTTACTAATTATAATATAATGTGTTACCTTTTCCTCAGTGATGATATAAATACGTATATCACAGTGATGACGTCAACGACTGATCTTGGATGTTCCTGAGATTTTACTTATTATGTACCGATCGACATTGGTAACCGTGGCTTACATATACATGTTTATTAGTACCTAAAACGAAACTAGCGATCTGAATGGTTCTTATTTAAACCGCTAGTCAGATCACTTATTTCCTTTAAGGTTCCGGGATAATTGCTACATGGTAATCAGAGTTTCTATAATAAAATGTATAAACTGTATTACATCATTGTTGTCACAATCAGCAACATTCTAATACAGTGACATTGAAATGACCCCTAGATCTATCAAGCTCCGAGGTATCGAACTTTCCCCGCGGTCCCATAACGTTCCAAACATCGAAGTTTGACTGTACATAACAATTTAGAACTTTTCAATATTTATTATATGTTCTTTATATGTTTGATCGTACATTACTTATAGCACAGCTTACCTCTTTAAATGTTTCAGTGTCACCGTGTTAGTATGCTGCTAATTTTCGTAATAAGGAACTAAACATTATCTAATCAATTACAGGGACTATTATTAGATTATCAGGTAGTAGGTGTGTACTGTCTGCGTTGCTTGACCCGAGACGAACCAGAACCATTCATATGTTATGAACGTAGCGGTATGTTACGCTGTTTTAATAAAAAAGAACCAATTAGATCGCTAGTATGTAATATAAAGGCCAACAACGGTCGTCAATATCGAACAGTACAGAAGGCATAAAATCGTCTTCATGAACGATAAGATCAGTCGTGTTTACCGTAGTGTACGGATATACAGTTTTTTTATATCATTACTGAGAAAAAGGTTCCCGTTACATTTATAATTAGTACAACGGACTGACCTGTTGTCACCGCGAACTTACACGGGACAGTTTGAGACTTACTAACATTTGGGTTTTTTCGAAGTTTTATTAAAACATTTTCATGAAATGCTGAAGACCCATGAAGAAAGAAACATCAAAACGAGCATAGGCAACGTACACTGCACTATGATAAACATATCCATGGCCTTATCAGTGGTTCACAGCCATAAGGAAATTAGAGTGCTCTTGAATGAGGACGTAACACCATTTTTCAGTGATGGCGCCAACTACAGTATCTGGCACGCTGTATCAAACATGTACTGCAGTGTGGATGAAAGTCCAGTGGAGACGGTTCTGAAGACAGGTACTGCAAAGACATGGCCAGGCATTGACAGGCCTTTTTTTCATGGGGAAGCAGAACACGGTCTGATGGACATCTTGTAGAGGACTAGATGTATCCTGCATGTGGAATTTGGGAAAATATAGCAAGCACTTCTAAAGTTTTATAAGGAGCGTTAGCAAGACTTGTTTAAGGACGGACTACATGTACATACATTGTACACGGACAATTTAGGATGGACGACGAAAGGACCATGGACCACGGACGCTGGGCAATTTGAACAGCTCACCATCTGATAATGGTGGACTAAAATTGTAGGAATTGAAAATTTAAAAGGCATAAGAAGAACACTAGCCTAATATATCTACAAAGATGTGTCGAGAACTGTTAACAGTTTTCAATTATAGCCCAGAAAAGACCCTCGGACGGATGGACAAAGCCTTATTTAAGATCCCTACGTGTATCGTATATATATCATATATAAACATAAAAAATAATTAGTATGTGAGAACAGTGTTGGACAGCAGAAATACTTCAACGTCTATTTCATAATTTTCCATGATAACCAAATTACCAATCCCTTCACAAAATCACAAATATCATAACTTTCCTTCCCAACATCACAAATATTAAAACCATCCCTTCTCAACATCACCAATATTATAACATTCCTTCCCACCATCACAAATATTATAACATTCCTTCGCAACATTATAAATATTATAACATCCCTTCGCAACATTACAATATTAAATCATTCCTTCTCAACATAACAAATATTATAACCATCCCTTCTCAACATAACAAATATTATAAACATCCCTTCTCAACATCACAAATACTATAACCATCCCTTCGCAACATCACAAATATTATAACATCCCTTCGCAACATTATAAATATAATAACCATCCTACATCACAAATATTAAAACCATCCCTTCCCAACATCACAAATAGCATAACATCCCTTCTCAATATCACAAATATTATAACCATCCCTTAACATCACAAATAGTATAACCATCCCTTCTCAACATCACAAATATTATGATATCCTTTCTCAACTTCACAAATATTATAACCATCCCTTCTCAACATCACAAATATTATGATATCCTTTCTCAACTTCACAAATATTATAACCATCCCCTCTCAACATCATGACATTCCTTCTTTACATTACAAATATCATAGCATCCCTTCTCAATATCTCAAATATTATAACCATCCCTTAACATCACAAATATTATAACCATCCCTTAACATCACAAATATTATAACCATCCCTTAACATCACAAATATTAAAACCATCCCTTCTCAACATCACCATATTAAATCACCCCCTTTCAAATGTCACATCAGTTAATCAATTCCTTCCCAACATATCAATATCATAACTTTTCTGTATCAACATCAAAAATATTCGAACAATCTTTCCAAAACTTCGCAAATATCTACCAAACATCACATAATTTATAGTCCTCCTTTCAAAATATCACACACAAAAAAAAAGTATTATTACAACAACTATTTTTTGTTGTGAATACTGTATATTGTATGTATACTTGACCAAAAGTAAGATGAGTCTTTGACTCATTTTTTTTATCAAGGATAAATAAAGACTATAATTATTCTTTATATATAATTAGTAAATTTATCTCTTTCGATATAACATCACAAATAATTTAAACACTACATTCTTGTTGTGGCCTTAACGTTCCACAGATATACAACTCAAGAACAATCTGTGATGATATCATTTTACTGGTTCTTTATTCATCCACATGTCCAGTTAGTTAACATGCAGGAACATTTACGAAAACAATGAACATAATGCTGTGTAACAAAACAAATACCTCAATACAAAATGGCCGTTCAGCATGTTTAATGGCAGGAATCCAAGCATTTAAACATTTCTCAAAACTAGATCTGAATTAATTACATTGGTGTACATCTCTGTCGCTTGGATTTACTTGTTATCAGATTGTTTGAAATATGCTTTTGAAGTAAAACCCCCCAATGATGAATTGTAAGGGAGACATGGTTTTTCAGAAGTTACAGTACTTGATACAACGTACTATGTAGGAGAAAATAAATCTCCTTACTCGTCATTACCAAACATCATGTTTACATAACTCTCATTAGTTCATCTAATATATGTAAAGGTAAAAGGCACTAAATAAACATGGAGTACAAATCCATACACACTGACTTAGATAAAAACATTCATGTGATACTTTAAGTCATAAATAGATAATCATGAAACGAGTCACAAGTTTTATCAGTTTGATCCAATAACATTTTATATACAATTCTGGAGTAAATATGAAAGTATGATCCACTGACACAAACTGGCAACCTCCTTCATTTGTAACTGATTATAATTACATACATGTGTATTTCATTTCTTTATCTATATATAACATACAAATGTACATAGCTCAAATGAGCATAATTAATTAAGGCACCCTGATTACTTATTATGACTTTAACAGTTGACCAGAGTTATCCCCCCTTAATGTCATTTAGAGCTCCTCGGAGGAGGTGTAACAAAGCGTCTCTCTGGACCTGTGAGCCGATGAAGCGAACTAGTTCCTCTACCCCTACACTGCCCACTAGTTCCTGTACTTTTTTCACTATTGTCTCTTTCTCGTGGTCACTAAGGTTCTTCATCACCACAATCATAGCCTGGTAATTATCCGACTTCATGTAGCCAATCAGGGAACCTGAAATTGTTACAAAAGATCAAGGTTATTCATGCAGTGAGTGAGAATGAATTGAAAAGTCATAGAATTACAGCCCTACTTGTACTTGGCCTGAATCTTTCTGCTGATTAATAGATTCTGTTTCTAAAATCACTTCATATTTTGAGCTTCAAAGTGGTTAAATTCTAATGTTCAAAAAATAAATTGATCACTTCTTACCACTAGTTTCTCTACCCTCATCATTTCCCTAACACTACTTAGCAGCCGGTCCATCTGTTCAAGCCCAACAGTCACATAACTTACCCGCGAGTCCCCCCACAAGTGCCCCAGCTGGTCCCAATAAAGCTCCACCCACTGCTGTTCCTCCAGCACCCCACGCCATCTGCTTGAAAATTCCTGGAAATTAATAAAGACATATCAAATATCAGGTAAAGAAAAACAATGTACTGTACAGGTAGAATAATGTATGTCCTTTAATTTTAAGTACTTTTTTCATAATTATATGAAAACTTTTAAAGTAAATAATTAAATGCATTCAACAACTCATTTTTATTGAATAAATTCTCTATAGTACATTATGTATATGTTCAAATCAATGTAATGTATACAAATCCTTCACATCACTGATCTTCATAAATTATTATCTGTATTCTCAGCCATCAACACCAGCAGGCATACCTTTTGCACTCTTTTTCATTTCCGGATTAGTCTCCAAAATTTCAATAAGATGGCCATAATAGGGTATAAAGGCTGCACCAAGAAATTCTGCCATGTTGACTGTCTAGCAGTGGGATTCCTTCTGGAAAAAGGTGTAATGTCAAACTAAAAGTATTGTATACAAAATGTAGTCATGAGATAGAATATAACATCCAAATTTAGCATAGTACTTACAGTACATATACAATGTATGTAATGTATTACAATATGTAATTCCTGCTAACAAAATACAATTGTTTTATTCTAACCATGCATATACCTTGTCTTTCCTCAGGTGAATCTCCATTTAATGGAAAACAAATCATATTAAACAGCAAAATACATACAGTTGAGTGTAAGCTAACCTTTAGACCCTAGTGCACTAGGAGTGCACTATGTTTAAACTAGTAGTGCACTACATTTAAACTACAGGTAAACTAGTAGTGCACTACGTCCAGCCAGGTGTGACCACAAAAACCCCTACAGGTAATGGGAGGGTCCTTGCCTACCTGTGTCCTTACCTGTACAGATGTAATATGATTTACCTGTACTTTTATGTTATACTATATATTGAAGTCATTAGTTTGTTGGTACCTGGTACTTCCTCATATAAGTACAAGAATGAAAAATTCTGAGTTTATGCCAGACGATATTTATCATAATAAAATCACTGCATGTCAAAATTTGAAATATAATAATAATTTAAATATACTAACTTATAATTTTTTTTTAAGAATTAATTAATAATGAATCTTTTCTATTTAAATATTTGTATTCTACAATTAAATTGAAAGGTATGTGTTCAAATAAAAAGTGGTATAACACATGTTTTATGTTGAAATTATTAAGTTAATCCTACTAGAAATATATACAGAAAATAAAGTACAAAACAGATTGTAATATAAAAAATAGATATTAGAAGAACATATTTTGTACTTAGTATAGTTGTTTCAATCACAAATTACTTTAATATTTGACATTAAGAAGCTAGCTGTGCAATATCAGAGACGTGCAAGGTTTTATACGTCTCTGGCAATACTACCTACATGTACCGGTATTGGTATTCTGTTTCACTATACACTCATGTACAATGCATACAAATAAAAGGTTATATAAACATCAAGTATTAATATAAGAAAAGATTACTTTCACCAGAACATTTAAAGCCATTTCTTTCTTCATATCAAAATACCAACATACATCTACATGTAATCCAATTGACTGTAATCAATGTTATCATCATTAATTAAATAGGATCATCATTAGTCAATTAACAGGGCCCTCAGGCCTTAAATCAGACTTGGCCAGTATACTAGTGATGGCTGTGGGGGAGTGCACATAGGAGGTGAGAAATTCAGACCTGACTAACTACAGACGGCCTGGGGGTTTCCCCTATCTTGACCTCTGTACATGAGGATGTGGCACAGGCAGGTCATGATCAGGTACATGTACATAATTGTGCCTGGAGGGTAAAGGATTCCACTTGAAGATCTATATTTGTCCCTTTTAGTTAGATTTTATATAAGTCATTAGGTTGATTTAAAAGTACAATAAATGTGACTGGCATAGGCTTAAGTTTGTTCTAATTTAGGTTAATATAACTGCATATTATTTATTTGTTGTATACTTAGTCTTACAATATAGAATTAATTAAAATAATTCCATTAAACTGACCTTTCTTTTATTAAATCATTATTACAAAATATAAATGCATAAACCTTCAAGTCATATTTAATACAACCTGTAATTGCCTTCAATATTTAGGCTTAAATATTGGAAATGCATCATTTTAAAATACTTTTATACTGATTATTAGAATAAAATTAAGTATAATGAATGTTAGTATTTTATTATCAAACTGTATGAAGTGACTGTGCCAGAGAGTATATATTCTCTCACATATACGTCCCTGATTACACCCAATATAAACCAGATAATTTTTCATCATTAATTCATTTAACAAGTATATATATGTAAATATTTAGAAATTGAAATGTGTCATTGGATTATATTCATTCAAGTGTCATAATTAAGATACTTGGTATTTTAAGTTAATATTTAAGAAAACCAGAATCTGGTAAAGGACTGATATAGACTTACATTGTTGTCCAAGTAATTATTATTAATTTCAATGTTATTTTATGTACTATCAATTTATTATTGTATAAATAAATGTTTTGAATGAAACAAAAAATGGATTAAAGTCCTCAAAATATCCACTATTTAAAGGGAAATGTGTAAATATCTAGATATATTATCAAAGATTTTTAATTTCATATAAACTTGATAAACCTGAGTAAAAGTTCAAATATGTATTATCATAATTATGATCCTGGTCATATCCAGCTGAGCCCTTTATTAATCAAATTGGTTTAAAATTTGACCAGTGATCATGATAGTCAGATGAGAAATTCACACCTCAATTATGTCACTGACAGGCTTAAGCTTATGTCAGCAGGTGTTCCTAGAGGGGGGTTCCCACCTTCCCCACTTTTTATATAACAAAGGAAAGTGTTGATATAACAGAACAATGGCAAACCAATTATAGTCTGTTTCATACTAGGTAACTTACCTGTGTAAAAGTTACCTGTGTCATTTACCTGTATATGACTATACAGCCTATATGTAGTATATAGTGAAAAATACTTTGATTTATATCTATACTTATTAAATTAACAGAAAAACGTTTATTTTTACTTTTTAACTATTCATTTCTTTAATTTTTTTATTAATTAATATTATTTCATATTACACAAAATACAGTACAATTTAGTATAATCATTCATATTTAACAACTACAATTATATCAAAATGTGTTCTGGTTATTGACACTTCATTAATGTTACACAATTATTAATACTATTTCATATTACATACATTGCAGTCAAATTAAGTTTATTTTATTCATAACTTGTTCAGGTTATTGACATATTATAGGTTACACATATAGAAATACTTACATTATAGTAAATTTAAGTATCTTTCACTCATACACTCAAATACAAACATTTTCATATATTACATATATATTAATTACATGCATTTTAAGGCAAACATTTCCATACTTGTACATAATGATACCTTATACATAATGATAACCTTTCATTCGATTTTACAAATATATAAGTACATGCATTTATAGTCATTTCTTCACTATTAACTTAAAGTTCACAAGTCATTGGCCCACATTTCTTTATTGTAATCTATCCAAGATGTAACAGATGTGATGCTGCGTTCGCGTAGTCCATAATGACCATGATCTGGTTCTCTAGGCGTTCCTTCAGATGGGTCAGGCGGCTGTTGATGTTCCGGTTAATATGAATAAGTTTTATAATAGGTATAAAATATGTAGAGCATCTATAAGATTTTTATTTAATAATGATTTGTTAAACAACAGACTCTAATTTTTATTATATCATATTTTAGTCTTATATGATAAACATATATTACATTGATAAACAAAATTTCCATTTGAAAA
Source organism: Mimachlamys varia (assembly GCA_947623455.1). NCBI lineage: Eukaryota > Metazoa > Mollusca > Bivalvia > Pectinida > Pectinidae > Mimachlamys > Mimachlamys varia. The sequence goes on from OX392535.1 coordinate 9,413,353, forward strand.
ATATTGTTTTCAATATTTATTTATTTAAAGTGCTGATTGGATTCAGATTTCTTTATTCCTTGTGCAAAAACACATCGGAGAGTTATAATAAGACATACATGTATGTATATTACAAATTCATAATGAAACATGTTAACAAAAACAGTCATATCAACAATATGAGCATATTGTATAATGGCAACCACGATAACAGTATGTATTATCATTAACCGTGCAGTACGACAAAATGACAGCATATATTATTTTTTATAAACATTTTATAAATATCTTTTCAAATATGATTTGGAATACTGATTGAGATGTAAGCAGGCAAAATAAAAATAAGAGATAATACAGTGTTATTACGGTATATTCTCAAATATAATAAGAAATACCTATTGAAATGTAAATTTGAAAAAATCGATATAAGATTATACAATGCTATTCCGACGTTTACTACTTAAAAACAAGAATTTTCCTAATCTATTCAATTCCTTAATGTTTTGTGTATTAAATAGTTGAATCAATTTGAAAACACTTGGTCGTTTATAATAATAAGGCTTAATAAATTCGCACCTTAAGTCGTTTTAAAAGTTACACTTTAATATAAAGTGAAATTCATCTTCAATGCTACAAGAGGTACATAAATTACAAAATCTTTGATCCCTATGAAGGTTTCTATAACGCCCCTGTTCAATATTTAAATTATGTGAGCTAAGTCTAAAACGAGCTATAACCTTTTTATATGAGTTGTTTATTGATTTTCTTAAATATAATTGCAGTGTAAAATTATCTATCAGATGTCGATAAAGGAAACCTTTTGAAGTTGTTTGTATATTTGCTAGTATTTCCTGCCGATAAATATCAAAAAGTCTTTGCTCAATGATTGTATAGGTATTTCTGTCATTAATTGCATTGTCCCAAAGGTAAGTTAAACCCAATTTGTTAAGTTTGTTAAAGTGCAAATGTATCTGCAAATGTATAATAAAACATATATATCCATATAAGATATAGAGGTTCATCACTGATTAAAACACAGGTAAAAACTCAGGTAAGAACACAGGTAAGAACACAGGTAAGAACACAGGTAAATACAGTTAATACAGGTAAATAATTCCAAAATTATTCAGAAACAGACTATAATCCTTCTAACAACATTCTCCCCCATATGTTTTTTTAAAAAGTGGGGAAGGTGGGATACAGCCTTCCTAGACAAGGTTGAGACAGGTCAGGTAATTGCCTGAGGCCTGAGGGTCAAATCAAAACATCTGTCCCATACTATGACTAAATTTTAATTTATTGTTGTATTACTTTTTTTAACTTCAAATTCTTATATTTATATTAATGCTGTTGTATGTGGTGATATATATATATACATACAGATCTTAATATAGAAAAAAAATAAAAATATAGATTATCAAAACTCTATTATAGCGCGTTCATAAATATATAGATCTGAGGCAAATATATAGATCTGAGGCATGAAAGTATTTAATTAAAATATATATCTAGTAATATAAGAATATTTATTTGTTTTTTTTTCACAATTAGTTCTTACAATATCTAAAAATATACTTCTAAGCAAATAATTATCAATAGATATTCCTTCAATTTTTCAATATACTTGATTGTAAATTGGTAAATGAATATAAAAAAAACGTAATATTAATGTTCTATTTTATTTATATGATGTATGCAAGGAATTTTTGGGGGAAATTGTAAGAGTAATTATCATGATTTCACAATTTCTAGTTTTGAAATAAAAGAAAAAAGGTTGTTTGAGAAAAATAACTACATAAGATGCATATATATATATTAAAGTTATAAATATTAACTAATGATAAGGCCAGCTTCAAATTACGAGCAGACAACAAAGGTGAGGTACAGGTAAAAATCACAGGTTCTAGTTCTAGTTCTTTATTGACCTTAAGTCTTACGACTTTAATATCAGTGTAAACATATAATATACAGGATATTTACATATATACAAAATGTTAAACTGGCCACAGGAGAATGAACGATGCAGTAGTATAATAGCAACATTAATCATTATTATCATTGCAAAAATATATATGTATTTATACACATGTATATCTCATGCTTGTGTTCGGCACTTATTTGCCGCTAACAGATATTTCCCAAGATTACATAAGTCTTTAACATTCCATGTATTAAGTAATTGTGTAAGCTTATATACACTTGGATAATTTCTATAATAGCATTTTAAATATTAGATGGATGGGACTGTCCATTTACCTGTAGGGGTAAATTGACCTATATGGGGTTCAGGGTGTAGTGCACTACTAGTTTACCTGTAGTTTAAATGTAGTTCCCTACTAGTTAAACGTAGTGCACTAAAGGTTAGCTTACACTCAACTGTAGTGTAAGTCCCTTTCCTTCTATCACCAGATGTCTATTGATTCCTGTCATAAGTTTGTCACATTTTTGTGGGTGGCATTCTCGGAATAACGTCTAGAATTTTCATCATACGTGTCCAGTAGACCACCAATACTATAATTTATTATACAATATGTACAATGTATGTATTTAGATGATGACTCATGGCCCTAGCTTGTATGCTTAATCTTTTTCGAATTATTTTCTTTATAAAATGTTTGAACAAATTCAGCCAATAGTTTTCTATAAGTTTTAGCTCAGTAAAATGTACACTGTATCAGGTATCTACATGGGAGTTGAAGATGAATACACTTCGTTGTACATAAACATGTACATGTATATACATACAGATGTACAAGGTATTGCGGCAGAGTTTCATCAGATTTACTTACATCATCTAAAGGTAGACTACATGCATATACACTTAATATTTTGCAGCTAGGCCTATATGCAAATGGTCTCAAAAGAGGAATCATGTGAAATGATTATTTCTAAATGTGTAACGATGGCGAAAGTTTCTTTTCTACTTACAGTTCCCAGCAAACTGGTGTTGTCGATATGTGTACACATGTGTGGACAAAGTGAAAGTATGTTAAGGGGAGGTAACCTTAGCGAATATACCGGTGCCCGCTTACAAAATAACCCTATTAGAAGTTCCGGGCAGCTATTTCAGGTACACTTTAGGCGAAATACGCATTCTTACATCTTCATGTGTTTTTGTTTCATATATTATTAATGTTATACTTCATTGCGAACATTTTTTAAAGGTCCAGTATACGTAACATTCCGCAAAACTTGAAGCGAAAAATCAAGCCTAATACATGTACCTTATTATATAATAGATTTAGTTAAGATTAATTTATACACTGTAACAGCAATATCCAAGATGAATTTTTACGCGGTTACCGGTACAACAGAAGTTGAAACTCGGTATTTGTAACCATGCGTCAATATGGAACTGTCTTCTACCTGGGCTTGTTGTTGAAGTGGGCCCCACCTGAACTATTTTCAATTCTTTGGATTTTTCTGTCAACAGTTTCTTGTTAGTTACCGCTCAGGTTTACTTTGTTTTAGACTTATATTCAACAGTATCAAACAGCTGAGCGGCCCTCACGGGAACCGGGGCTGACTGGGACCGTCGCTGACCAGGACCGTTACACCATGCCGTTTTCATACACTCATTAAGCCAACATATGTAAACAATCACATCAATTTAGGACCTAACCCCATATAAAGACAAGTATAACAACCAAACTATATATAAATAAATCATTATAATTATTGTTTTATAGCAAAAAGGCATATAACAACTTATAATTCAGAGAGGGAATGTAAAAGTTACCTCCCTTCCATCATGTGTCTATCGAGATGACAATAGATAATACTACTTATCAGAAAGACGATCCTGAGCGGGGACAACATGATCAGGGAATGAAAAGGTATATATCCGTTGTTTCTAATTCATTCATAATACAGTCAAGAGATGATGCTTTCTTTTGATGTTTATTTAAAAAATAGGTAACACGAACAACGAAATACGTAATAAAAATATTTTATTAAAACAAACGGTCCTGAGCGGAACCATCATAATAGGGCAATCGAATTGAGAATGTGTACCGTTATTCACGTTCTTTAAGTTAGGTTTAGGGCAAAAAAAATGGCAATATGTGTATTAACCATTATCAATGCAAAATTCGTAATATGTACATGGAAATATACAGGTATAGACTCTATAGACATGTTAAAAAGAAAGACGGTCCTGACCGGGGACATCCTGATCAGGAAATCAAATTCGGAATAATTCTCGTTATATCATGTTATCTAGTTAAGTCTGACATGAAATCGGTCAAAATATGTGTAACAATAAAATAATTATAATAAATGCGAAATCCATAACATGAACGACGAAATGAGAAATTAAGACATTTTATAAGAAAGACGGTCCTGAGCGGGGACATCCTGATCAGGAAATCAAATTAGGAATATATATCCGTTATTATCGTTCTATAAGTCAAGCTAGGAACACAAAAGATGAATATATGTGTGACAACCATTATAAATGCGAAATCCGAAATATGTACTTTGAAATATGTACTATAGACATGTTAAAGAAAGACGGTCCTGAGCGGGGACATCCTGATCAGGAAATCAAAATAGGAATATATATCCGTTATTATCGTTCTATAAGTCAAGCTAGGAACACAAAAGATGAATATATGTGTGACTACCATTATAAATGCAAAATCCGTAATATTTACTTTGAAATATGTACTATGGACATGTTAAAAAAAAGACGGTCCTGAGCGGGGACATCCTGATCAGGAAATCAAAATAGGAATATATACCCGTTATTATCGTTCTATAAGTCAAGCCAGGAACACAAAAGATGAAGATATGTGTGAAAACCATTATAAAAGCGAAATCCGAAAAATGTACTTTGAAATATGTACTATAGACATGTTAAAGAAAGACGGTCCTGAGCGGGGACATCCTGATCAGGAAATCAAAATTTGGAATAATTCCCGTTATTTCGCAGTCATTTAGTTAAGTCTGGCATAGAATAGGTCAAAATATGTGTTACAATTATAAAAAATGCGAAATCCATAACATGGGCGACGACATTCTTAATAAAGACAGCTTTAAAAAAGACGGTCCTGAGCGGGGACATGCTGATCAGGAAATCAAATTAGGAATATATATCCGTTTTTATCGTTCTATAAGTCAAGCTAGGAACACAAAAGATGAATATATGTGTGACAACCATTATAAATGCGAAATCCGTAATATGTACTTTGAAATATGTACTATAGACATGTTAAAAGAAAGACGGTCCTGAGCGGGGACATCCTGATCAGGAAATCAAATTAGGAATATATATCCGTTATTATCGTTATATAGGTCAAGATAGGAACACAAAAGATGAATATATGTGTGACTACCATTATAAATGCGAAATCCGTAATATGTACTTTGAAATATGTACTATAGACATGTTAAAAGAAAGACGGTCCTGAGCGGGGACATCCTGATCAGGAAATCAAATTAGGAATATATATCCGTTATTATCGTTCTATAAGTCAAAATAGGAACACAAAAGATGTATATATGTGTGACTACCATTATAAATGCGAAATCCGAAATATGTACTTAGAAATATGTACTATAGACATGTTAAAAGAAAGACGGTCCCGAGCGGGGACATCCTGATCAGGAAATCAAATGAGGAATATATATCCGTTATTATCGTTCTATAAGTCAAGATAGGAACACAAAAGATGAATATATGTGTGACTACCATTATAAATGCGAAATCCGTAATATGTACTTAGAAATATGTACTATAGACATGTTAAAAGAAAGACGGTCCTGAGCGGGGACATCCTGATCAGGAAATCAAATTAGGAACACAAAAGATGAATATATGTGTGACAACCATTATAAATGCGAAATCCGAAATATGTACTTTGAAATATGTACTATAGACATGTTGAAAGAAAGACGGTCCTGAGCGGGGACATCCTGATCAGAAAATCAAATTCGGAATAATTCTCGTTATTTTCAGTCATCTAGTTAAGGCTGGCATGGAATCGGTCAAAATATGTGTTACAATGATAATAAATGCGAAATCCGTCATATGAACGACGAAATGAGTAATAATGACATTTGATAAGAAAGACGGTCCTGAGCGGGGACATCCTGATCAGGAAATCAAAATTTGGAATAATTCCCGTTATTTCACAGTCATCTAGTTAAGTCTGGCATGGAATAGGTCAAAATATCTGTTACAATGATAATAAATGCGAAATCCATCACATGAACGACGACATTCTTAATAAAGACAGCTTTAAAAAAGACGGTCCTGAGCGGGGACATGCTGATCAGGAAATCAAATTAGGAATATATATCCGTTATTATCGTTCTATAAGTCCAGCTAGGAACACAAAAGATGAATATATGTGTGACAACCATTATAAAAGCGAAATCCGAAATATGTACTTTGAAATATGTACTATAGACATGTTAAAGAAAGACGGTCCTGAGCGGGGACATCCTGATCAGGAAATCAATTTAGGAATATATATCCGTTATTATCGTTCTATAAGTCAAGCTAGAAACACAAAAGATGAATATATGTTTGACTACCATTATAAATGCGAAATCCGTAATATGTACTTAGAAATATGTACTATAGACATGTTAAAGAAAGACGGTCCTGAGCGGGGACATCCTGATCAGGAAATCAAAATAGGAATATATATCCGTTATTATCGTTCTATAAGTCAAGCTAGGAACACAAAAAATGAATATATGTGTGACTACCATTATAAATGCAAAATCCGTAATATTTACTTTGAAATATGTACTATGGACATGTTAAAAAAAAGACGGTCCTGAGCGGGGACATCCTGATCAGGAAATCAAATTAGGAATATATATCCGTTATTATCGTTCTATAAGTCAAAATAGGAACACAAAAGATGAATATATGTGTGACTACCATTATAAATGCGAAATCCGTAATATGTACTTTGAAATATGTACTATAGACATGTTAAAAGAAAGACGGTCCTGAGCGGGGACATCCTGATCAGGAAATCAAATTAGGAATATATATCCGTTATTATCGTTCTATAAGTCAAAATAGGAACACAAAAGATGTATATATGTGTGACTACCATTATAAATGCGAAATCCGAAATATGTACTTAGAAATATGTACTATAGACATGTTAAAAGAAAGACGGTCCTGAGCGGGGACATCCTGATCAGGAAACCAAATTAGGAATATATATCCGTTATTATCGTTCTATAAGTCAAGCTAGGAACACAAAAGATGAATATATGTGTGACTACCATTATAAATGCGAAATCCGTAATATGTACTTAGAAATATGTACTATAGACATGTTAAAAGAAAGACAGTCCTGAGCGGGGACATCCTGATCAGGAAATCAAATTAGGAATATATCCGTTAATATCGTTCTATAAGTCAAGCTAGGAACACAAAAGATGAATATATGTGTGACAACCATTATAAATGCGAAATCCGAAATATGTACTTTGAAATATGTACTATAGACATGTTGAAAGAAAGACGGTCCTGAGCGGGGACATCCTGATCAGAAAATCAAATTCGGAATAATTCTCGTTATTTTCAGTCATCTAGTTAAGGCTGGCATGGAATCGGTCAAAATATGTGTTACAATGATAATAAATGCGAAATCCGTCATATGAACGACGAAATGAGTAATAATGACATTTGATAAGAAAGACGGTCCTGAGCGGGGACATCCTGATCAGGAAATCAAATTAGGAATATATATCCGTTATTATCGTTCTATAAGTCAAGCTAGGAACACAAAAGATGAATATATGTGTGACTACCATTATAAATGCGAAATCCGTAATATGTACTTAGAAATATGTACTATAGACATGTTAAAAGAAAGACGGTCCTGAGCGGGGACATCCTGATCAGGAAATCAAATTAGGAATATATCCGTTAATATCGTTCTATAAGTCAAGCTAGGAACACAAAAGATGAATATATGTGTGACAACCATTATAAATGCGAAATCCGAAATATGTACTTTGAAATATGTACTATAGACATGTTGAAAGAAAGACGGTCCTGAGCGGGGACATCCTGATCAGAAAATCAAATTCGGAATAATTCTCGTTATTTTCAGTCATCTAGTTAAGGCTGGCATGGAATCGGTCAAAATATGTGTTACAATGATAATAAATGCGAAATCCGTCATATGAACGACGAAATGAGTAATAATGACATTTGATAAGAAAGACGGTCCTGAGCGGGGACATCCTGATCAGGAAATCAAAATTTGGAATAATTCCCGTTATTTCACAGTCATCTAGTTAAGTCTGGCATGGAATAGGTCAAAATATCTGTTACAATGATAATAAATGCGAAATCCATCACATGAACGACGACATTCTTAATAAAGACAGCTTTAAAAAAGACGGTCCTGAGCGGGGACATGCTGATCAGGAAATCAAATTAGGAATATATATCCGTTATTATCGTTCTATAAGTCCAGCTAGGAACACAAAAGATGAATATATGTTTGACTACCATTATAAATGCGAAATCCGTAATATGTACTTTGAAATATGTACTATAGACATGTTAAAGAAAGACGGTCCTGAGCGGGGACATCCTGATCAGGAAATCAAAATAGGAATATATATCCGTTATTATCGTTCTATAAGTCAAGATAGGAACACAAAAGATGAATATATGTGTGACTACCATTATAAATGCAAAATCCGTAATATTTACTTTGAAATATGTACTATGGACATGTTAAAAAAAAGACGGTCTTGAGCGAGGACATCCTGATCAGGAAATCAAAATAGGAATATATATCCGTTATTATCGTTCTATAAGTCAAGCTAGGAACACAAAAGATGAAGATATGTGTGAAAATCATTATAAAAGCGAAATCCGAAAAATGTACTTTGAAATATGTACTATAGACATGTTAAAGAAAGACGGTCCTGAGCGGGGACATCCTGATCAGGAAATCAAATTCGGAATAATTCTCGTTATTTTCAGTCATCTAGTTAAGGCTGGCATGGAATCGGTCAAAATATGTGTTACAATGATAATAAATGCGAAATCCGTCATATGAACGACGAAATGAGTAATTATGACATTTGATAAGAAAGACGGTCCTGAGCGGGGACATGCTGATCAGGAAATCAAAATTTGGAATAATTCCCGTTATTTCACAGTCATCTAGTTAAGTCTGGCATGGAATAGGTCAAAATATGTGTTACAATTATAAAAAATGCGAAATCCATAACATGGGCGACGACATTCTTAATAAAGACAGATTTAAAAAAAACGGTCCTGAGCGGGGATATCCTTATCAGGAAAGCAAATTAGGAATAATTTTCGTCATTTCCAGTCATCTAGTTAGGTCTGGCATGGAATCGGTCAAAATATGTGTTATAATTAAAATAAATACGAAATCTATAACATGGACGACGAAATGAGTAATTAAGACATTTTATAAGAAAGACGGTCCTTAGCGAGGACATCCTGATCAGGAATAAATATATATTAAGATGTAAAGATAACGATGGGGAATGTAATGCTTATTTTTAATAAAACCACTGATGCCACCTGTGTAACATTTTAACTCTTTCTTTTCACTCCGATCTTTCCAATCATCACACCAACGCTACATTTCTAAATCCCTAAACTTTTCCAGGTACTACTCTCTACCGAGATTGCCCACACCTCTCATCTGTTGATCGTATACGACTAGGTTAATCTGATAATAAATCTTGCTGAAATAGACCCCGTAGTCAGATCAGCTGGTTGCACTAATTGATATAAACATTAACTCACAGACTCGGCCTCCCCCACGAATAGACGGTCACACTAAACTATAGATCCCGAGCTATATCAAAATCACAATTATTTACTGCTACTTAGTTACTATCCGACTATCTGACACTGATCACGCGCTATTGCTGATGAAATGAATGCGGAGCACATCAAGTCAATTAAACGGCTTATTAATGCATAGCAATACTAAAAATAAACATCAAATAACTGTGCATGGACATCATAATAATGGTAATTGTAAAAATACTCGTAGTTTCTCGTTATTTAAGCAATGCTAGCAATGAACACCGGAAAAGATACATCATATTTAATGTTATTCTTATACATAACATAATATGAATTCATTATACAATATGATTCATAATTATTAAGTTAAGGGTCCTAAGCGGAAATATCATTATAAGGAAATATAATAAAAGCATTAGAGAATACCAGAGATTCAACTAAACCATAATGCGAACAGAAATATTCCGAACTACAAATTGATTAAGTTTGAAACAAACATGAACAAAAAGTAAACAAACTTTTAAGGAGACCATATGATAGGTACAGTTTGGTTTGGTTTATTTTTACGTCCTATTAACAGCCAGGATCATTTAAGGATAAGTACCGGAAAATAAGATCAGATATAGACATTATCACATCAATGATGGTATGCATCATACGGTAATCAGCAGTAACATCCTGACCTAGAAATAAAACAAATCATTTTCGTAGTTTGTTTTAACACTGTATAGATGTGAACGGTCGACGGAACTGTCATGATGATTTCCAAATATTAGATATGTTGAAGATTATCTCAATGATGAAATGCTGAGGTAATTCTCCTGTTTAGGATGGTGATAACTTCTTCCTCCATTGTACTCTGCTTAATATCCGAAGGCAAATTGTCCTGAATTTTTATTTCAGCTCTTAATGACATTATTCCACTAACTACTCATACTTTTCTTTATGGATGTCGAAGTCTCGATGTCAATAGGAATATATTCACAAATATTCTGTTATGTAGATGATTAAGAGATTCATGGGATAGTAAACGATTGTACTAGATTATGATTTCTTGTTTATCCATCTTCACATTTAGACAACCAACGATTTTTAATTCATCTAGAATCGAAAATACGTATAACCTGACGTAAGAATCCGTATTTGATCATTATAACTTACGTAGGCGATGTCTAAACTGCTCCCCTCCCCGACTCTAGAATAGTATACAGATATTGAAATATTGAGAAAAACCAACTAGTAATTTTTATGACTTGGATGTCTGATTCTGTGTCAATTTCCAGTGTGGTCAGCTTGATTATTTGGAAAGCCAAATATGGCGACAATAAAGCAGATATAGCCGCGCCCCCTGGCGCGACCACATATACAGAGCGATCGCGGTGACACGACAAGTTTGATTTCAAATGTGCTTCTTTTGTAGTTATACTAAATTTAGGAAATACGATGCAATTATGATATATATTATGATTATTAGAACCAAAGAGAAGTGGTGTTGGTTTAATTAGAATCAGCCAAAGGCATGCATTATTGAAAACTCACACACAAAGACGCCCCTCTAAAGGGGAATTTCATAAACTGAGCACGTATTCGCCAGTACGATGCTACGTAAAAATAGAAGAAAGCGCTATTACATGTAATGAGATAAGTATTATACGTATAAGCGTTATCCAAATACAGACTACACTTCGGTTTCGAAGCCATTTTATTTACAACCACGAGACAGATATGCGCGTACTGAGGTAAAAATGCCCAGAGATGTTTGTAAATATTTGTCTCTTTTGCATATTACGTGTTTGTTGTACGCTTAAGGATTTCCTATGATTTATTTAAAACATGCATGAAAACACCGGATATTGTCAAAATATCGGTATGAAAAGTTCATCAGGATTAAGGAGCTACATCTTTTTAAAATACATGGTGATACAATAAAAAAGTAAACAAACTTCACTAAATTGCCCCTTTAAAGTGAGAACCTCGGCATTGACAACATGACAGTAATGATATTAATGAGCATATTACAAATAATAAAAACCTTCCACATTCATATACAGAATATTCCCCAATGAGATCATGATGGCGACCATAATTTTATCAACATGCATCAAGCGAACCATTTTTGTCAGAAGCCGACATTTATAACGTTATTAGTGATCACAGTCTTACCTGCCCCGGTGTTATTAGCCAAAATATTTGGGGTATGAATGATCTCAAAATTCCATTTACGAAAAGAAAGTAATGTTTATAATGCTTTGATATTTTTTCGTTACGATACTCTTCTATAAACATTCTATAATTAACAAAATCTAAATATTTTAAAGTTATGGACGGATCACCAAAATGTGCCTTTATGTAACACGGTGGTGTATACAGTGAATAAGCTGTCGGTCATAATTAGCAGTAAAATGTCACGTAAAATGTATAGCACATACATGTTTTTAGAATGTCAATAATTGGAATGTTCTCTAATCGTTTACTTGAAAAATATATTTGCTAGTGCGAGCGCTGACAATATTAACAGCTTTAAAAGAATGTGGATCATTATGTAGTAAGCTTATTTTTAAAAAGCTAGTCATGTGTAAAGCAGATAATGTGTTTCCTAGTTTAATTTCATTTCAAACGTTTTGTAAAGTATATTCTAAAGACTTACTTATTTTATCAGCACGCATAATAAGGCAATCATCATCAAGTAGTTCAGCTCGTCTTACCCTATCAGTTGAAAGACTGTGATATTCAAATCGTGTTTTAAAAAACATCTTTATGTCCGTCCTATTGTATGATAACTAATTGAAAATTTGATTTCTTTTACATCTTTTGAGATATAAAACACATTTGTTCAATACAAATTAAATATTGTGAGGAACTTATTGGCGGGAACAATAAATGTTTTATTCTTGAAAAAATGCTGTCGGGCACAAATCACAAAGATCGTAAGTTCAACACTCTTTTTTGTTAAACATGATTATAAATATAATTATATTCTTAAATATTTTTACTTCCAAATCTTTGATATTTCTTTCCAATTCATTTCGACACTGATGAATTTGTGCAGTATCGTTTGCGTAATAATCAATTGCAGTTAAATGCTGTTAAAGGGCATTTATTTCTTAAAGGATTAATTAATCGATTCATAAAACTAGCAATGTATTCCACATACTTAGCATATCCTGCTTATTAAATAGCATGTGAATCTAAGAGGAACTTAGATTAAGAATATGCTTGTTTCAGCAGCATATCAATTTAAAATCATCATTTCCTTTGATGAATTAACAATAGAAATATAACAAACAAATGCACGTGTACTTTGTTCCACTGAACACATCGATGTTGATATCCATTATCATATATAAATATATAAACGAAAAAGAAATTACTATTTTATCGTAACTGAAAAACTGCACAATCACAGTTGAGAAAATAGCAAAACATAATATAATTTTTGGAAAATTAAATTAAGTTCAATTGGAAAACTTCAGCTCTTAGCTCTATAGATACTTCAATAATTGATCACTTTTTCGTGTTCTTATTACATATACATTGTACATGTACCTATTACAATCATAACATAACACAAGTCATTTATATCAACAAAAACAAACAAGGATTTGACATTTTCTTTAAAAACAAAATCATGTCAACAATATGAAACAGCATATATGTACTCACAAACACATTATGTTTGGTTAATTTTAAGAAAACAACTGTGGTAAGCTGTTATAACTGCCTAAAAGTAGTATTGCTTTAATAATAACAAACCTTGAAAGGTTCGCAGGGACAGATTTGATCCATTAGATCTCATTAACTTGTTCTTGGATGAAAATTGTAGCAATGGGCGAGACACATTTTCGATATGAATAGAAATTATATACTATTAAAATGATTTTCGCGAAGTATTAAATATAGCAAATAATGCTCCTTGCGAATTAACACGAAAGCAAATATCTATCTTCATGCAATAATAAAATAAGCACGATTGACAACTTGCCTTAATTGAAACAGATGGCAAAGTATATACAAATGTGTGCAATGAGTGAAGCCCTGGGGCCTGATGCAATACATCGGCAAATTAATACTTGTGATCCTTTTATATTTTGCCTATGACGAAAATGGACTAGGCGCATCCGCTTATGCTTGTAATTTATGTGAAGTAACATTAATCAGAAAAAGGTAAAGAGGTATGGCGGGTCGCTTTGCCTATTTCCCCAAAACAGTACCCCGCTAACCACGCTCAAATATGTGTACGGCTATGGCCTACTGCTTAAAAAAGTGGCCGGCCACCTCGTCTTAAAAAACCGTCCATACGGTTTAATATCTAAATTTATCGGAAATGTCGATGTTTAGTTCGAGAACTGCACGATTGTCTTAGAGCAAGTAATACATGTATATACATGTAACATATTATTTTCTGACAGAAACTCAAGCAACTGTGTTTAAACCGATGCTTATACCTACGTTACAAATGTGTACAATACACGTTGACAGGGAATTGTTTTCATGATATGTCGAACTGAATAGTAACGAGAATATTATTGACACAACTGATAAATCAATAAGTATGTCATTAAGATATAAATATATGTAAAACGATTTATCAAGCAAAAATAAATATATTACTTTTTAAGGAAATAAAATGGGTTTATTTCCTTGTCACATATTCAGACATGAACAAATGTGGAAATTGAAATTGTTTTAATCGTTTGATCACTAGGATGACTGCTCAGACACCGATAAAATTTGTAATTTTATCTCCAGATGTTAACTGTCTGGAAAACCACATCTCAGAAGTGCCATTAGCCTCACCACATGAGCAATAATCGCCCTCATAACCACAGACTGGACAGTATCTTATCTGATAACTCATATAAACACGAGGCATTTGAACTTTGGCGTTATCTGCTGTTCAGTGGGGTTAAACAATTATTTGTTGTGAATATTTGCAAAACAATTCAGAGCTCAATTCATAGGGAGTTATTCAAATAAATAAGGTTCTAACTAAATCTAGAAACGATGTGTTTTGAAGCCTGATAAAGATGTACTTTGCTCAAGATCGTATGATATGCTGTTATAAATAATTTATAGTTAAAAGATAAAATACTGTTAAAAATGTTTAATTATATTTCACTACTACATTTCGTACAATACGTCATACTCTATGGGCTGGACTAGAGTTGAATACGTTTATATGTATAGGGGAAACCCCGTTTTTATAATTATGGTAGTGTAGGTTCTAGGCTTCAAAATAAATTGGGTTCTCGCTCAAAATCCCTATAGAATTTTCCCAGCATGCCCCAAACGTTTTCTGTTGGGCGAGAAACCATAATGGTCATATCCCGACCTTTCTTGAGAGATTTTGGCAAACTTATGTTGAGTTCAAATTCACTTGAAATATATAGGACAATGTTTATCGAGTAAACGTACGCGTAGACTGTAAATATTTATGTATACATTTATTATCAAATTTGAAACACAAAGTGCCTACTCACGGCCGAATATACTCTTTAGTAACATACAATCTTAAGTACGATAGACAAATTTCAACAAGACTACTTCTGTTGTGTCTGTAATCACTATCACTTTCATTATTTTGATCTATTAATGTGAATGGAATAAACGCTTGATTTTTTTTCACGATTTGGCCTGCTCAGGACCGTATACGCTTACAGCTTTAGTGGCAGACTTTAGCAGAGAGTCATTCTTGTATGACATGTTCCGACTTCCTCATTTAATACAAGTCTATTAGCTATATATTTTATTATCAATTTAAAAAAAATTATCAATGAGTATATTAAAGGAAATCTTGGGAAAATATGTTATTTTCTAATAATGATGTACCCGACTTAGACCGTATACGATAAAAGAAGTGCAGTAACTTTACAAACGTTGGTTATTTCATCATTAAATACGTATAAATTCCCCATTGTGTTTTCTGATCAGTTTGGTCCTGCTCAGGACCGAATTTATGCACACAACTCTTATATTACACGTAATATAAAACACAAGGCTTTAATAATGTAGACAAAGTTTAATTATTACCAAAATCATAGTTACTTCTGCTTTGTCTGTAAGCACTGTCACTTTCATGTTTTTGATCCATTAATTCGAATGAAATGTTGGTATGTATAAGACATGTTCCGCCTTCCTCGTTTAATACAAGTCTATTAGATATATACTTTGTTATGCTTAAACACTAAATGATTAAAAGACATATTGGGGAATATATGTTATTTCCTGATAATGTTGTCCCCGACTTATATCGTGTACACTAAAAGACGTGTTGTTTATATTAACCATGTCTTCAATGATGAAATGATATTTCCATTTCAAAATCATTAGGACACTTCTTTTTTCCGTGGGCTGTTCGAACGTGGGTTATTCCATGAGTAAATACGGAATGCACCCAATGCACACAGGGAGTAAAATACATCAGCAAGTTTGTTTTGGTCTGTTGGGGGAAATGATTAATGGTGTAACTCTATAGAAGCCGCAATCATTATGTAAATGATTTAAAATTCGCTCCGGCATCAGCAGGGAAAAAAGGCACGGTAATTAATGATGTAACTTGATACATGCTGTATAGTTTCACGGCAGTAACAGCACCTGAAAGAGTCTGCCGTTATCGTCGTTCATAAATCAGGTCAAGCTATTGTTTAGAAAATCCAGGGTCCTGGTGTACTTGGGATTAAAGATAGAGTTGTCGCAAAACCTGAATAATAGGCATTTATTTTCACAAATGTGTGTTTTGTTCAAAAGAAAGACTATCTAAATTCAACTGAAATCCTAAACCAAATGACTGCCATCGGTTTTTCAGTTGGAGCGATTTCCATTTCATTTACAAATAAAGATATAATTTTAGAAACCTATTTTTACTTTTTAAAACACTAAAGTAAAACAGTATTTTAATTGCATAGTTTAATGTCATCTTGTAAAGTAACTATTTCATAGATACCACATTTCAAGTTACTCGCTGATTTTTTCATAACATTTCACAATCTCCTATAACACATAAAACAATTATAGGTAGTACATTTTCATATCTGATGTGTATCATATTACTTAAGAATGTATGTTAAAATATTAAAAGCAGTGATATTGCACGGACTCCATTACATGAGAGTACTTTCAATATCAAATTAAGTTTGCCGCACCCAGGATCGTTTTCTTTTTTTGAAAGGACAGCAACTTGTTATTATACTTTTCATTTCTGTGAACTTTGCGAACGTGCGTTAATTTCATATTTAATACAGATTACCCATTGTGTTTTCTGATCAGCGTATCCCAGCTCAGGACGAAACTCTTATATAGTATGAAACACCATGTTTAATACTGTAGACAATACTGTGGACACAATTTAGCGATTCTACTTCTGTTTTGTCTGTAAGCACTCCCACTTTCATGTTTCTGATACATTAATGCCAATGAGATGAACACTATAGTTTCTCTGATCAGGATTTGGCTCTGCTCAGGACCGTATACGCTTACAGCTGTAGTTGTAGACTATAGTATTGAATCATTATTTTAAGTCATGTTCCGCCTTTTCGACATTTAACACTAGCTACATTTAAGGACATATTGGGAAAATGTTTTTTACTGATGATGTTGTCCCGAACTTCGATCGTGTATAATAAAATAAGTGCAGTGTATTTAAACTATGTCTTCAATTCTACAATGTTGTTTCCATTTCAAAATTCTCTTGTCCGTTTACTTTGTGATTGTGGACTGTTTCTCATAACTAAGGATAAATTACCCATTGTTTTTCCTGATCAGCTTGTCCCTGTTCAGGATCGAATATATGTACTGTTTAGTAGTATGCAACTCTTATATAATATAAAACACAATGTTTGTATAATGTAGACAAAGTTTAATTATGACCTTAATCATCGCTACCTCTGCTTAATCTGTTAGCAATGTCACTTTCATGTTTTTGATCCATTAATTCGAATGTAATGAACTCTGGATTCTCGTAACAGGAATTGGCCCTGCTCAGGACCGCATACGCTTACAGCTACAGCGGCAAACTATAGCATAAAGTCATTCTCATAAAACTTGTTCCGCCTTCCTCATTTAAATCGACAAGTCTATTAGCTATATATTTTTATATATTTATTGACACCAAACATTAAATAAATTAAAAGACATATTGGGAAAATATGTTTATTCCTGAAAAGGTTGTCCCGCATTATGACACTTCTCGTTTCCGAGAACCACGCGAACGTGGGCTATTTCATAATTTACTACAGATAAATTACCCATTGTGTTTTCTGATCAGCGTGTCCAAGCTGAGGACCGAAACTCTTATATAGTATGAAACACAATGATTCAATACTGTAGACAATACTGTGGACACAATTTAACGAGTATATTTCTGTCTTGTCTGTAAGCACTCTCACTTTCATGTTTCTGATACATTAATGCGAATGGGTTGAACACCATATATTGTCTGATCAGGATTTGGCTCTGCTAAGGACCGTATATATACGCTTACAGCTGCAGTTGTAGACTATAGCCTTGAATCATTATTATAAGTCATGTCCCGCCTTCCCCATTTAATACGACAAGGCTATTTACTATATATATTGTTATGTTTATCGACATTTGACACTAGTTAAATTTAAAGACATATTGGGAAAATATGTTTTACTGATGATGTTGTCCCGAACTTAGATCGTGTACACTAAAAGAATAGCAGTGTATTTAAACTATATCTTCAATTCTACAATGTTGTTTCCATTTCAAAATTCTCTTGTCCGTTTACTTTGTGATTGTGGACTGTTTCTCATAACTAAGGATAAATTACCCATTGTGTTTCCTGATCAGCTTGTCCCTGTTCAGGACCGAATATATGTACTGTGTAGTAGTATACAACTCTTATATAATATAAAACACAATGTTTGTATAATGTAGACAAAGTTTAATTATGACCTTAATCATCGCTACTTCTGCTTTATCTGTTAGCAATGTCACTTTCATGTTTTTGATCCATTAATTCAAATGAAATGAACTCTGGATTCTCGTATCAGGATTCGGCCCTGCTCAGGACCGCATACGCTTTCTATAACACTGTCACTTTCACTATTTCGAATGAAATGAACACTTGATTCACTGATCAGGATTTGGCCCTGCTCAGGACCGTATACGCTTACGGCTATAGTTATAGACTTTAGTATATAGCTTTTCTTATCAGACATGTTTTGTCTTCCTCATCTTGACAAATCTATCAGCCATACATTTTGTTATCTGTAGTGAATTTAAACAATAAATGTATTAAAAACATATTGAAAAAAATTGTTATTTTCTGATAATGTTGTCCCTGACTAGGACCGTGTGCGCTAAAAGAAGTGCAGCATGTATATAAAAACATGTCTTTGTTCACTTTTGTTTGTCCGTAAGCTTTGTGAACAGGGGGTTATTCCATTGGTAACTACGGATAAATTACCTATAGTGTTTTCTTATCTGCTTGTCCCTGCTCAGGACCGAATATGATAAGTATATAGTACAATTCAATTCGTATCAAATACGCTGTCACTCTCATTATTTTGATCCATTAATAAGAATGAAATAAACACTTGTTTATCTTATCAGGATTTGGCCCTGCTCAGGACCGTATACGCTTACAGCTACAGTGTTATGGACTATAGTATATAGCCATTCTTATCAGACATGTTCCGTCTTCCTCATCTTATATGACAAATCTATCAGCTATAAATTTTGCTAGCTTAATTCACGTTTAATAATCAATATATTAAAAGCCATAATTAAGGAAAATATGTTATTTCCTGAAAATGTTGTCCCCGAATTGGACCTTGTGCGCTAACAAAAGTGTAGCATGTATAAGCCATGTCTTTGTTCATGCAATGCTATTTCCATTCAAAAATCATAAAACAATTCTCTTGTCCGTGAAACTCTGTGAACGGGGGCTATTTCATAATAACGGATACATTACCCTTTGTGTTTTCTGATCAGATTGTACCTTTCAGGACCGAATATAATATACTTATATTGTAATATACAAATCTTATATAACATTAAGCATAATGATTAATTACTGCAAAATGTTTGAATTATGTCTTAATTATCTGTGCTTGTGTTTTGTCTGTTAGCGCTCTCACTTTCACTATTTTGATTTATTTATAAATACTAATGAAATGAACACTTGATTCACTGATCAGGATTTGGCCCTGCTCAGGACCGTATACGCTGGCGGCTACATTGATAGACTATATATATATAGCATAGAGCCATATAAATCTTATATAACATCAAGCACAATGACTAAACACTGTAGAATGTTTGAATTATGTCTTAGTTATCTGTGCTTTTGTTTTGTCTGTAAGCACTGTCACTTTCATTATTTCGAATGAAATGAACACTTGATTCACTAATCAGGATTTGGCCCCGCTCAGGACCGTATACGCTTTCGGCTACAGTTATAGACTTTAGTATATAGCTTTTCTTATCAGACATGTTTCGTCTTCCTCATCTTGACAAATCTATCAGCCATACATTTTGTTATCTGTAGTGAATTTAAACAATAAATGTATTAAAAACATATTGAAAAAAATGGGTTTTTTTTCTGATAATGTTGTCCCTGACTAGGACCGTGTGCGCTGAAAGAAGTGCAGCATGTATATATACAACATTTCTTTGTTCATACAATGTTATTTCCATTTGAAATCATAAGACACTTTTGTTTGTCCGTAAGCTTTGTGAATGGGGGGTTATTCCATTGGTAACTACGGATAAATTACCTATAGTGTTTTCTTATCTGCTTGTCCCTGCTCAGGACCGAATATGATAAGTATATAGTACAATTCAATTCGTATCAAATACGCTGTCACTCTCATTATTTTGATCCATTAATAAGAATGAAATAAACACTTGTTTATCTTATCAGGATTTGGCCCTGCTCAGGACCGTATACGCTTACAGCTACAGTGTTATGGACTATAGTATATAGCCATTCTTATCAGACATGTTCCGTCTTCCTCATCTTATATGACAAATCTATCAGCTATAAATTTTGCTAGCTTAATTCACGTTTAATAATCAATATATTAAAAGCCATAATTAAGGAAAATATGTTATTTCCTGAAAATGTTGTCCCCGAATTGGACCTTGTGCGCTAACAAAAGTGTAGCATGTATAAGCCATGTCTTTGTTCATGCAATGCTATTTCCATTCAAAAATCATAAAACAATTCTCTTGTCCGTGAAACTCTGTGAACGGGGGCTATTTCATAATAACGGATACATTACCCTTTGTGTTTTCTGATCAGATTGTACCTTTCAGGACCGAATATAATATACTTATATTGTAATATACAAATCTTATATAACATTAAGCATAATGATTAATTACTGTAAAATGTTTGAATTATGTCTTAATTATCTGTGCTTGTGTTTTGTCTGTTAGCGCTCTCACTTTCACTATTTTGATTTATTTATAAATACTAATGAAATGAACACTTGATTCACTGATCAGGATTTGGCCCTGCTCAGCACCGTATACGCTGGCGGCTACAGTGATAGACTATATATATATAGCATAGAGCCATATAAATCTTATATAACATCAAGCACAATGACTAAACACTGTAGAATGTTTGAATTATGTCTTAGTTATCTGTGCTTTTGTTTTGTCTGTAAGCACTGTCACTTTCATTATTTCGAATGAAATGAACACTTGATTCACTGATCAGGATTTGGCCCTGCTCAGAAGCGTATACGCTTACGGCTACAGTTATAGACTTTAGTATATAGCTTTTCTTATCAGACATGTTTCGTCTTCCTCATCTTGACAAATCTATCAGCCATACATTTTGTTATCTGTAGTGAATTTAAACAATAAATGTATTAAATACATATTGAAAAATAAATGTTTTTTTCTGATAATGTTGTCCCTGACTAGGACCGTGTGCGCTGAAAGAAGTGCAGCATGTATATATAAAACATGTCTTTGTTTATACAATGTTGTTTCCATTTAAAATCATAAGACACTTTTGTTTGTCCGTAAGCTTTTTTGAATGGGGGGATATTCCATAGGTAACTACGGATAAATTACCTATAGTGTTTTCTTATCTGCTTGTCCCTGGTCAGGACCGAATATGATAAGTCTATAGTACAATACAATTCGTATCAAATAAGAAACACAATGATAGAAAACTGTAGACAAAGTTAGATTTTTTTCTTAAATATCTTTACTTCTTCTTTGTCTGTAAGGGCTGTCACTCTCATTATTTTGATCCATCAATAAGAATGAAATAAACACTTGATTATATTACCAGGATTTGGCCCTGCTCAGGACCGTATACGCTTACAGCTATAGTGTTATGGACTATAGTATATAGCCATTCTTATCAGACATGTTCCGTCTTCCTCATCTTATATGACAAGTTTATCAGCTCTAAATTTTGCTAGCTTATTTCACATTTAATAATCAATATATTAAAAGCCATAATTAAGGAAAATATGTTATTTCCTGAAAATGTTGTACCCGATTTGGACCTTGTGCGCTAACAAAAGTGTAGCATGTATAAGCCATGTCTTTGTTCATGCAATGTTATTTCCATTCAAAAATCATAAAAGCAATTCTCTTGTCAGTAAAACTCTGTGAACGTGGGCTATTTCATCATTACGGATAAATTGCCCTTTGTGTTTTCTGATCAGATTGTACCTTTCAGGACCGAAAAAATACACTTCATACTGTAATATACAAATCTTATATAACATCAAGCATAATGATTAAATACTGTAGAATGTTTGAATTATGTCTTAATTATCTGTGCTTGTGTTTTGTCTGTAAGCAATGTCACTCTCGTTATTTTGATCCATTTATACGAATGAAATGAACACTTGATTCACTGATCAGGATTTGGCCCTGCTCAGGTCCGTATACGCTTACGGCTACAGTGATAGACTATATCATAGAGCCATTCTTATCAGACATGTTCCGTTTTCCTCATTTAAAAATCATCAGGACACTTCTCTTGTGCGTAACCTTTGTGAAAGTGGGTTATTTAATTAGAAACCACGGTTAAATTACTCATTGTGTTTTCTGTTTAGATTTTTACCTACTCATGACGGAATATAATACACTTTATACTGTAATATACAAATCTTATATACATCAAGCATAATGATTAAATACTGTAGAATGTTTGAATTATATCTGAATTATCTGTGCTTCTGTTTTGTCTGTAAGCACTGCCACTTTTATTATTTTGATCCACTTATGCGAATAAAATGAATACTTGATTCACTGATCAGGATTTGGCCCTGCTCAGGACCGTATATATACACTCTGTATTAGTATACAACTCTTATAAAATTTGAAACACAATGCTTTGATATGTAGACAAAGTGTAATTATTATCTTAATCATCGCTACTTCTGTTTTGTCTGTAAGCACTGCCACTTTCATGTTTTTAATCCGTTAATGCGAATAAAATGAACACTGGATTCTCTGATCAGGATTTGGCCCTGCTCGGGACCGCTACAGCTACAGAAGCATATTTATTGTACAATCTATACAACGTTTCTAATGTGTCGAGATTCCATTTCCTCGTTAAATAGATTATATTTAATCTCCTAACTAGCATTGTTAATCATTGTTAGGTACCTTTTGTTTTTATGTGTTTATCTTTATATAGTTATGTATTAATACTATGTATGTTAGACGAATCTGCGTTGCCCTGCCCAGGACCGTGTAATCATCCGAAGTCAGGACGAGTTATCTTATCTTGACGGTCCTCACCAACCCCGGTCCTGCTCAGCCCCGGTCCTGGTGAGAGACAGCGCAGCTGTCTTATTTGCATGGTTATCAATTGGATTAAAAAAAATCCCGAAGTAACGTATATTGGGCCTTGAAAGTGAATCTATTAAAACTCACACATCCGGGCCTACTGCTGAGACTAGTGGATGTTTTCCACCGCGGAATATTATTGTGGAACTGCCTCAAAATACCAACCCAATCCATATGTAGTTATCAAATATTTTCAAACAGTGAAATGAAAAAAATAATTTTCTGGTAATAATGATAAGGCAATAAAATATGCTTCAATGAGATTATAAACACTTAAAAATCATTCTATGCATTATTTTTTTTAATTCATATCCTTTGAGTAAAATAAACGGACTTTTTATTTGAATATAGATCGAGGATACATGTAAAATGTATCTTTCTCTAATTCTGCAATTCAAACGAGGACAACATTATGTCTATCGCAAAGCAGGTAAAGAATTAACTGGATACAATTTTTTTTTTAAATAATGATACAAAATTGTTGATAATTGCAACGTTTTACGCATCAGCGTAATGGAGCGAGAGTTTTTTTTATGTATATGACATTACGTACTTCAGGAAGTTTGTTCAAGAAAATAATTCATAAACGAAAACAATCATATAATTCAACAACAAAAAAATGAATGTTTATATGTATTTGAGGGAGTTTATTAACTTACAAAACTGTCTTTTTGTTTGTTTGAATTAAATCGAGTTTTAAATGCACCTGCTGAGCTGGAAACCCGAGCTGCTTGTTTTATTGGTGGTATACATGTATACCATTCAAGCGCGGAAACAGGGGTTACTTCCCTTCCATTATGAAGTTTGCAAATAAAATACAAAACATACCAATTGAAAAGTTGAAGAAAAAAAAAAGGAAAGAAAGTGCAGTATCTACTGAACGATGATTATTTGATATTCAGCAAGCAATAGGAAGTGCTACACCGTATGTAGTCGAAAAATATTCATAAAAAAACTTTAGAATGTGAAAATTCGTTCCTTGAAATGACGGCTACGCATAATTGAGTGATTACACTAGTACTATACACGTAACGTTACAGTCAATATAATTGATATGGGTTCTTGAACGGCTTCAGCACCGTTTTAAAGCCAATCTTAGTGTGTGTGTGTGTATGGGGGGGGGATGTTAAAATGTAAGTTTTTGAATGAATTCAGAAGGATTTTAACATATTTGATATGTGCAGGGACTGCAGTAAGACATTCACTTTTAATACCAATAGTTGTTTTGTACCTAATTATTACCGTTTTTCAAACACTATGTTTTTCAACACAATCTTGCAAAATGCTTGTTGTTTGGTAAATGTGTGCACAAAAAGGACCTTTTCCTTAAAAGAAAAACCCCACAGTTTTCTATACATAACTAGTTGCAGTATTGCTTCAATATGTTTGTGATGTGGACATGACAATAAAACACGCATGCATACTGTTATTTTAGGATTATAGTGAGAAGTAAAATCATTTACCGAACGCCAAGCATTTTGCAGGATTGTGTTGAAGTGTTTGAAAAAACGTTAATAGTAAGGTACAAAACAACTATTGGTGTTAAAATTGCATGTCTTACTGCAGTTCGTGCACATATCAAATGTGTTAAAAGCCTTCTGAATTCATTCAAAAACCTACCTTTTACCTCCACCCCCCCATGTCAACATTATTGCTCCAGCCACTAAGGTTGGCTTTAACACGGTGTTCTCCGTATTGTAGGGAAGACATTGATATATTTAAGCAATTTGAAAAGTTCGCACAAGAGTAGTTGAGGTTTAAGCAGGATCTTGGATGCAATATTGACTTCTTTTTTAGAACGTTTGAATTCACCTCATTCAAGCAACATTGCAAAGCAAGCTGACAAGATAGGTTATTGGACACGGCCACTAATCAGTATGATCCATGGTACGATCGCCATTACACTAGGATAACATTTTTTTTGTACCGTGATCAATACACATATGAGGGGTGTTCCAAAAATAATGTCACTTGCATCGGTGTTCATATAGCGGAAGTGCTTTTGTTCATTTTAATTTGCTCTGCCCTTCAAAATACTCTCCGCCAGCCAGAACACACCTTATTAGCCGGTCAATCCATTTTTGGAAGCATTTTTCATACTCTTCAATGGGTACACCCATCAGACACTGATAAACAGCAGATCCAAGGGCATTTCTCGAATTGTATCTCCTTCCACTCCAGATAAATGATATTTAAGTTTTGGAAAGAGAAAATAGTCGCAGGGGGCCAAGTCTGGCGAATACGGAGGGTGCGGAGGGACGGTAACCTTCTCTGTGGCTCTCTCTGTTTCTGTCGGTCTCTCTGACTCTCTGTCTGTCTCTATCTCTATGTTTCTCTATCGCTCTGTATGTCTCTCTCTGTCTATAGCTCACTCTCCGTCTCTCTCTCTCTCTGTTTATGTATGTGTCTGTCTGTCTCTCCGTCTCTGTCTCTCCATCTCTGTGCGGCTCTGTCGGACTCTCTCGTTATCTCTCTCTCTCTGACTCTCTCTCAGTTTTGCCAGTGTCACTCTCGCTATCGGTCTCTCTATCTCTCCATGTCTCTCTCTGACGGTCACTCTTTCTTTCTCTGTCGCTGACTCTCTATTAGTCGTTGTCTTCAGTCTGTACACTGACTACTCTTAACTAGCACTCCCTCTCAGCTCCTGCCAGCTAAAATATATATGCATAAAATATCTATGCACATAAATGGGACTACTTGTCGCACTTGTACCATAATACTGAGAATACCTATACCTTTGTCTGAGTGAAAAAAAAAAAAAACCTTCTCTGACTCCAAAAAGTCAGTCACAATACGTGCCTTGTGAGCGGGTGCATTATCATGCAAAAGTCGGACATACTTAAGTCCTGTTTTGGGGTAGTTCTTCAACTTTCTCAGAACAACGTTTTTATAGAACTTGCCTGTGACCGTTCTGCCTTTTGGCACCGGGATTTGAATAGCTGGACCCTTATTAGTGAAAAAAATAGCATACAAAACCTTCTTTACCGTTCGTATTCGTTTGGCAATACTTGGGCGTCTGGCATTTTTAGTGGCCCATATTCGGTTGGCAACCTTCCGCTTTGGTTCAAAATAATACACCCAGGTCTCATCACCCGTGACTATATTATCAAAAGCTTTTTTACTATATGTTGGGTACATTTTGAGAAGTTTTTTTGCCATTGTTACACGCGTCTTCTTTTTTGCTCATCCGTTAACAAATGGGGTATCCATCTAAAAGAAAAGAAATACATATGAATAGTATTTTACTGGTCAAGTTAAATTCGTATGGTATTGTAGTTAACTTATTGTCTTGGATAAAAAAAACTGCTTACAGTAGTAGATAACATACAGTAGTTATTAACAGCACATCTTCTGGTGTTGGTTTGATAGGGGCCGGCATTCCCAAGGGTTCGATTCGCGGGCTTCTTCTTTTTCACCTATTTATAAATGATATACAAGTTGCAGATGAACTAGAACCAACAGTTCGTCTTTTCGCTGATGATACTCTAAAAAATCATCTTCTTCATGTCAAGAAATAAAACTAGAGATTTAGAAAAAATAAATATATTGGGAAAATAGCTAATTAGTGGCAAACAAATCTGAGGTTATTTTTATATCAAATTCAGATGCTTTTGATGATGATCTTTATTTCATTTTTGATTAATTTCTGAAAGCTTAGTAGTTCCCATATATATTTTGGAGTCATTTTTAATTCAAATGCAAAAAGGTCTGATCCCTTTGACGAAATTAAAAAATCAGTAATGAAATAATAAACGTCTTGAGAAAAGTTAAGTGTAAGCTAAATAGCAATGCTCTATTAAGAATTTATAAAACATTTAAATTACCTGTCCCAGAATACGCGTTTGAGGTTTGGGATGGTTGCTCTCAGGTAGATTTTGAAAAGTAAGAGCTGGCTCTGTGTGAAGCATCAAGAATAATAACTTGTTTATCCTCTTAAGCTTAAATGAATTTTTATATATTGAATCAAATCTAGAATTACAACTTACTACTGTACTTTAGAAAAGAAGGACAAGAAGAAAACTACAATTATTATACAAGATAATCAGTAAATTGACTTCAAGTTATCTATCTAATCTATTACCTCCCTCAGTAGGTGAAAACAATCCATATGCTCAATGAAATAAGGAAAACGTTATTATTACAAATTATCGACTTTCTACCGCAAACAAATATTGCTTACCTTACCTTACATTAAGTGACTGAAACACTTAAGATGACTTTATCATAAATCTCCCTTTACCACCTTTTAAACAAGCCAATCTCCAAAAATACTCCCCAAAGTCACCCCTGCTACTATAGTTACGGGGAAAATAAATATTATACATGTTAGGCTAAGCCGTCAATTTACATGTAGCTCTCTTAACGATGATCTCGTTCATTAAAAAATCTACTTCAAGGTTCACAATGTGTAAACTGTGGCCTCATTGGGAAAATGCATATCTTTCTTTTTCGATTATCAGTGTTTTTCCAATGATCTTTCAGAAAATGTTTTAAGCATTAAACTACTTGAATATACGAATTAGTTCATGAAACTTGGATTTGGGTGCAAATTGTTATGTGTTTTAGCATGTGCAGGCCTTCATCAAATCCAGCAGAAAATTTAAAAAATTCACCTGACGTCTATATTTATATTACCATGTGCATTTGTAAAAATTGACCTTTTCAATTGTTGATTCGTAATTGTCAATGTCACCACTTGTGTAAAATGTTTTGTTGGTAGGAGATGGCTTCATAAATTGTAATAACTTGTGCAAAATCCCTTGTACCTATTTTGGACAATATGAATGTTTAAAGTCAAAGGTTACTTTGATGACTGTTGCTTGTTTTATGAGGCTTGTTATTTAATGGGGGAAAAAAAGAATTTGGCCACACAATTTTTAAGGACTTTGTTGAACTATGAATATAAAATTATATACATTTTTAAACCATATGCTTTTGATCAACACAGAAAAATACCTTTTTCACAAGTGTTTTTATTCGTCGCCTATGGCTTTAGAGCAGGTTGTATTTATAGATCTTATATAGAATTACTGTCACAGTTGACCTTTAGTTAACACGGTAACAGATTGCTCGTACGTATTTATCGAAGTTTAAATGTATATGTTCACTTTGCCGATGGTTATCGAAAGGGGATATAGCTCAGTGGTAGAGCATTCGACTGCAGATCGAGAGGTCCCTGGTTCGAACCCGGGTGTCCCCTAATTTTTTGTTCAATTTTCAAGAACAGCCGAAATTCGATTGATTGTATCAATCATTAGTTATGGAATTTTGTTTCCAGTTCTAGTATCTACTAGACAAGAATATTATTCAACACATGATCGAAGGTTCTCAAATACACATTATTATTGATTTTACAAAATTATTTGAATTGTACCGGAGTTCAGACAATGTCAACGCCATAGTATTATCAGTATTGACATAATGGTAGATAACCTGTTACAAAGACGCCATGTCCCCGACATACACACGTACAATGATGTTTGAAATTTCATTGTTAACATTAGTGATAGGGATAATGAAGCTACTTTTTGCTATGAAAATAATTTTCGTGTTGGTAAACGACCATGGATTTCATAACATATGTGTGTGTTACGTCATCTTCATAAACATATCATTTTTATAACATGTATCATCATAATGATACTGCGATCATATGTTCCTATTTTGCCCCTAGTTTAATCGATTTTAAGTTCGGATTATGGTTTTGTTGACGCTTTAGTATTCTCTGATTTTTTTGTATGTCACTGGTCTGTCCCACTCGATCGGGAGAGTTTACATGTTGTCGTAGTACTAGTACTTCGTTCTACCTACCAGGATCAAACAAATTATATTTCAATTACAACAATACTTGCTAACATCTTATACCACAAATCAACAGGGAAAATATTCTGTTGTGTTTTGGTTATGATAATTTACTTACAGTTTCCTATATTTATTTAATATAATATATGTATATATTGCCCCTGAAATAAAACCTCTAAGTTGTGAGGTACATGTACTTGAGAATTCTTTGTTATCTTAGATCTGGGTCTATATATCTCTAGTGTATCCTCTTTCATATTATGATGACAAATTTCAAGCCATTTTGAAAAATGCTAGAGGTTTAAGGACATGATAAGTTGTATTTTGCTATTAAACGTGTAAAAAATCAGAGAATACTGAACTGTCAACAAAGGAAGGGTTTACGCGGAAACCAATGACAAAGTACAAGAAAATAAAACCAGATGTTCAAGAAGAGCAAGCCTTTACTGCTTCATGGACAAATAAATGCAATGTCCTCAAAGTGAGAACGTAGGCATCATTCTTAATCACAACAGGTATTCATACTTATGACCTGCATCTGTCGAATCTGTGTGTCATCTTTTCATCATAGTCACACGGAATGAAGGTCAGGAATGTATACTTGTTTAAAGTCCCCTGGCTTTGTTCTTGCCTTGCTGTAGAATGCATCACTTATTTCTACCTGTTTAATTTCTGAATAACTCAAATGAGTGTTTATAATAGATGGCAGTCATTGTTGTCTTGTTGCGATGAACATTTGTCAACATAGGAAGTCGATCACAGGTAAATATTGATTGGAAAAGCATGTCTTGGTGCCTTCCTGGTTTAGAAACTAAACTAAAAATGCAGACATTACACAATGGCGTGTGTTGTCATTGCTCGGATAACAAAACCGTGCATGTCTTAAGAGTAAAAAAAATAAACAAATAGAGAATACCGAAGCGTCAACAAAACCATAATCTGAACTCAAAATCGATTCAACTAGGGGCAAAATACGAAAAAAGGAACGATCTATATGGAGAATCTTGTAAAAGTACTACGGAATAAGACAAGGTGTTTAAATATGCAAGAATATAATTGTCATCCTCTGTCTATATGATTGCTGGTAGTCTGTTTTACAAGTGCACTTTACACTGTCACGTACCTAACGACATATGTAACATCTGAACACCATCATTGTGTAGATATTTGATAGATGAAATAATGCATTATGCTCCCGCAATGCTGTGCCTATCTTAACTTTTGAATCGATAACGTTTCTTGAAAAAAGGTATTTACCCAGCCTATGTTCGTCTAACGAGAACACCGCGCTGTTTTCCTTTAGCAAATCGTTCAGTATGGAAATAAGAATCCAGATAAATGAAGCAGCAAATATAATTTACTAGGCCTTAAAATCGAAAACGTTTTCGAGTGCAATCCGATAAATAATATAATTGTATTCATTAATCACTTTTATCTAACTAGAAAAACATGACAGATGTAATTCTAGGTTTAAGACGTTAACGGACAGTTATTAAAAAGCAGAATAGTTTAAAATTAAGTTACTTGCGGTATCATGGTGTTATTGCAAAGCCCTCAACATACCTCGTCACGGATGCTTTGGATTGACCACACAAGTCTAATATAAATGGTAGCAACATGTTTATACAAACGATTGATCAAACGAAATTCCAATTAGCTTGAAAATCTGAAATCGAACAGATGGGTATCAACATCTTTCAGACAGGAACTTCCATATTGAGGCCTTCCTAATGATATCGTTTTAGGGTCTGATGTTAGCTCACTAGAATGTACTATTGGAACTTACTTTAATAATTCATTTTGTAAATAAGTCCTTAAACGAAACCAATCTTTTAAATACATATTTATTCAGTACCTTACGGTACACCCAGGTACAAGAATAAATGTATGTTAGTTTTAATTTGCTGTGCTGTCTAAATAACGAATGATTTCAAGTGCATTGCCTGCTGATATGGGTCCAAAATTAAATATTTTGATCGAAATAGAGAAACTAAGTATATACTAACATGCTTAAATAAACAATATAGCGACAACTTATTCTGATCGTAAATACACAACAAAACCATTGTAAAACGTATGTTTTATATTTGGTGGTTATAAATAACTATCGATCTAATCTAGTCGGTATTGTTCCAATCAATTGCCACTTATTTTGAATTACAATGTACGTCACACAGAATGAACATGATTAACGTATATATCTTATAATTGTCCAATTAAGGAATTACCACCTTACGGACGGGAGCGCTGGTCGGACTTAAGGTACGTAGACTGTAATTAGAGGCTTCAGCTGTTCACCATCATCATCGTACCTGACATGTCCTCTCGTATAATTATTTCATGTTAATTAACCGATCTCATTTTCTGTTAAAATTGTTATTAAATCAATGAAGCTGGACGAAACAAACTAGGTTTGGGTTCTCTATATTAGCAATTTGTTCAAAGAACACACACGAGAATAGCATCTTCATAATTAATAATTTTGATTAAAAGATTATTTTGTATTTTTTTAGTAATAAATATAAACAACATTAATATAACTAAAGGTTTTGTTTTATCGACATTCTTATACATTTACAAACGTATATAGTTTTTCTTTCCAACCCTGTTTAGGAACACCAATTCGTGAATAATTAAAAAGACTAAAACACGTTTTAAACTTGTCACGTGTAATCTTAGTATTAAAGAAGGCAGATATAGAAACATTCCGCCCCAAATTCACTTCCAAAGTTGGTGTCGTATTATTATAAACAGTGTTATTCCTGGGATGGTGATCAGAAAAAAGTAGGCGTTGAATTTGTGTTCTTCATTACATAATCAGACTTTAAAATTAGGATCAAGGAAGTTTGTGATTAAAAACTGTGACAATCAAATCGATAGTAGGTACAGGTACAGCACAACGAGATCAGGAAGTATCAATATAAATCCTGCTTCATTTTATTTTTAGATATAAACGTTATCTATTTTACAACAATTTTGAAATAAGTTATACAACTTATATTAATCACCCTTGTTGGCCCGGATGTTAGAGTGCGAGGGTCTTATTGTTGGAGGAAACAGGAGTACCCGGGGAAAACCCACTTGGTCGGACAGATGAACCCATACCTTTTCACTTCACTGTTTCATGTTGATACGGTGTACCACGATAATCTAATCTGTGTCTCTCCATACTGAAACTAAGAGGTCAAAACATCATTACAAACAGGCACCATGAATTACATGATCAACAAATGAGCTACCCCAGACGTTAACTATATCTACGATATCTCTCTCTCTCTCTGTTGTATGACCCCTGTGTTTTTTTATATACAATAGTAGCAAATATTGAATGTAGAGTTACAGATAAAATAACACTGAAATCAACGTCAACGGTGTAGCAAGATCAAAGCAGAATGTGTCAATCAAAGTAATATATTAATTGTTAGCTTTCTGTCAGTCTCTTCAAATATCTGTTATGCTAGCATTATTAATAATGATTAAAATGATCGTTTTAATTAACACCGAACCAAGTGAAAAGATTTTGTAAATATATTGAGTGAACGACCAGCATTTCGTTTTGCAATGAAAGATTGTATAGAATAATAAAACTGTTTATAGTATGATTTTATATAGTGTAATATATATAGTGTACATTTTATACAGCGTATCAACACAATATCAGCTTTTCGGATCACATCGTACAGTGTATGTAAGTGACATATTTATCAAAGAATTTTAATAGGCTGTAATTATTTAATGCGTGTGTGCGTGAACAAAACGCTGTATTCTAACATGGTTCAAAGGTTCGTATGTTTTATTTAGTCTAACATGCATACATGTAGGTGATATTTCATGACACTTATGTACTTAAATTCTTTTACATATAAAATCGCGATTTGTTTTTATGATCAAGTGCTGTGTTTGGGATACGTTTATTTTATATTTAAGTAATGTATGCGTAAATAGGTTTTACAGCCTTTCAAGATCGACTGGTCGTTTTCTTAAACTATCTTAGGGAGCAATTTGCATTGTTTACCTTATACTTCTGGGGATGGACCAGAGTTGTATGCATGTATGAATAAAGGAAACCTATTTTCATATGGTAGCGTTGGTTCTTGGGTTAAGGACTAGGTACAGCCATATTGGTTGTTACCTGGATGAAAATGGTAATATTGAAATTTTAATGTTTTCTTCCAATACATGGCATAAGCTTTATCCCATTATGTTAAATATTGATATAAAATGCAGTTTAGCCCCCAAAATTAAAAAAATCTGTACTTAGGAAAATAATATTCAGTAAATAATATCCAGATGGGAGTGCGCAAATATTTTTCATATAGTTATTTGAAACTTCTCAAAAAAATAATACAAAGCTACTGCAATGTTCATAGAATGATAACCCAGTGTTAAAATTTTGATATTAGTCTGTAAATCAGAGTATCGGGGAGAAATACACAGGTACCCCCTCTAAAAAATGTCGTCCATTGCATGCTGTTTTCAGTTCAGGTAAAAGTAGTTACCTGTATCTCGTGGGGGCAATATAGGGGCATTATTTTATATTAAATAGGTCATTTGTCATGTAAATGTAAGTTTCGTGTCAAATAAATGTATAAAATAAAAATAATAACACCAACATAACGTAATTTACATTTACGATACGGTTACCTAATTACTAATTAAGTTTGAGAAATGTATTTTGATACCAATATGCCTCAACTGCCACACATGTTTACGATGGCAACAATTTACGCTAGCGATGTTTGACAGGTGCGAAGCCGAGAACGAATCGGTATAATCAGTGAGTTAATACTGTCCGATCCACGCGGAAGTGTATTATATAACGAATTCCATCAGAATTTTTACAACACAAATTAAACTTTGTTGACAATTCTTTCAAAATCATTAATTACCTAAAAAAACACTGCCGGAAGTGCCGAAGGACATCTTTTCACGTGCTATACATTCGCCCAAAAATGTAAAACTGGCAATCGCTAAAAACAATTTATCGTGATAGGAATGGGCAGTTTTTGCTTTGTGATGATATACCAAGTAACATTTACCTTTACTGCATGCTTGAATCCAATTTAATTGTTAATTTTGTCGATGTTTCACCATGCCTCTAAGTCAGACGTATGAATATCTAAAAAAGTAAATAGTGCAAAATGGAGGACAGGGTAGTATATTTCGCTACATGCAACGGGAAGATGTTTGATTTAAGAGATCTGACACAATGTCATAACTCGTCATACCGCAGACGGTAAGATTTTTGTTTTGGCTATGCGGCGTGCCACATAAATTTGTCGATCGGCGATGGAAATTTTAAAAATTTGATCCAGATGTGAACGGTGTTCAGAATGTGCATAAATTGCCATTCATGTGACGAGTACATTCTCTTATTCTGCGGTTTTCAATTGAAAGAGAGATTTATTCAAAAATCGAAGGCTCGTCTATCATTCTGTGTGTATTAAAGTAACAAAAAATGATATTCATTGTTTTTATTTTCTTTCGCAGTATTCTGCAAACGTGCACGCGTTTTTTGACATATAACACAAAATATCAGAAAAACCACCAAACGTACCAAAATATAGTTGAAATTATCGATTCTCCATCACAAAATGTACTTTGTAGTCTATTTTGGTCATGTATTTTGCAGTATTTAATAAAATAACAAGTTTTGGTAAAAACACCTGCGCCATATTGAATTGTCCTGTACCTAGTCCTTAAAGAAAATTTAGTTCTCGCTCGAAATCTTTATTGATTTTCCCTAGCATTCCCCAAAACCTTCCCATGGGCGAGGGACAATACTGGTCCTATCTCAGCTATTTCTTGAGAGATTTTGGTAAATTTGTTTTTAAAATAATGGTAAGTTGGGCTGGGGAACACGTTTAGAATAAAAACAAAGTACATGGAGTCTCTATACAATGATTTAAATGTCAATCGAAGAAATCGAACCGTATTTTAGCACATTTACTGTTCAATTAAACAGAATGAATAATGATATTGAAATGTAATTTGGTATGTGATTCATCATGAAATTTTTTTTGATTTAATGACGATCAACAAATACATTCAAAAGTTAGGCCGATTTAAGTTGAGAATTTTAATTATTTAGGGCATGACCCAACGTGGAACCTTGTCGAACTCCAGTCAAAAAAGCCCTGTATTAGCGTAGCGGATCTAGACCGTGTCGATCGTCGGCGAAAAGATAGCTCATTTGATTGTGCGTCCGTCTAGAGTTCGGAAGGTCCCGGGTTCGAACCCCGGTCTGGCCGTTCATTTTCCCTCTCCTGTTACATTTGGTGCCAGTACCAAACCTTGTTTCAAGTACTGTGTGCATATTAAGCAAGGGGATACCCGAAACTGGGTTATGAATCGTGATGTCTTCGGGGGTCGAAGACTTTGCTATAGGAGGGAGAAATTTAGCGGATCTAGACCGGGTCGATCGTCGGCGACCAGAGCATCAGTCTAGTGTTAGGAAGGTCCCGGGATCGAACCCCGGTCTGGCCGTTCATTTTTCCTTTCCTGTTACACTAGAAAGACGTGATCCACTTATGTGATGCCTTAATTATGCGATGTTTCACCTAATTGTAGTTACTAGTTGGATGGAGTAATATTTCCCTTTACTATTTTGGTAAAACAAACAAGTATAGAGGACTTGTCACTATGACTTGTCAAGATTCTCTATGTTGTTGTACCGATCTATGTTGACATTAATCGACAGTTAAATTTTTCACGTCAATGTTTTCACTTCACATTATTTCAATGGTTGTTTCTGGTAAATTGGTGTAATGATTTATACATTTTTGGGTGTTTCTGGTAAATTGGTGTAATGATTTATACATTTTTGGCTGTTTCTGGTAAATTGGTGTAATGATTTATAGATCTTTGGGTGTTTCTGGTAAATTGGTGTAATGATTTATACATTTTTGGGTGTTTCTGGTATATTGGTGTAATGATTTATACATTTTTGGGTGGTTCTGGTAAATTGGTGTAATGATTTATACATTTTTGGCTGTTTCTGGTAAATTGGTGTAATGATTTATAGATCTTTGGGTGTTTCTGGTAAATTGGTGTAATGATTTATACATTTTTGGGTGGTTCTGGTAAATTGGTGTAATGATTTATACATTTTTGGGTGGTTCTGGTAAATTGGTGTAATGATTTATACATTTTTGGTTGTTTCTAGTAAATTGGTGTAATGATTTATACATTTTTGGGTGTTTCTGGTAAATTGGTGTAATGATTTATACATTTTTGGGTGTTTCTGGTAAATTGGTGTAATGATTTATACATTATTGGGTGTTTCTGGTAAATTGGTTTAATGATTTTTAAAATTTAATGTGTTTCTGGTAAATTGGTGTAATGATTTATACATTTTTGGGTGTTTCTGGTAAATTGGTGTAATGATTTATACATTTTTGGGTGTTTCTGGTAAATTGGTGTAATGATTTGTGCATTTCATCATTTACTCCCTCTCCTTATATCACCACTGCAGTAATTATTGGAGTTATCCAATGTCTATATATACTATGTAAACAATCCGAAGAGGAAATAGATGAATGCCTATTGATCGATTATATTGTTAAAATTATATATATGATAGTTTTATCATTTCATTTTGCAAATAAAACTTTATTCTTCACAGTTGATACAATTTCATTTTGTGGATACAAAGAGTGGGGACGTTTTCAAACCTGATCATGGCAACATCAAATATGTCGGAACCAGAGCCGGAAACTACGGTGGAACCGGAATCAGAACCTGAGGTGGAATCATTACCAGAACCAACTACAATTGAACTGTTTGTTCCGACTGCAACTATCCTCGTCCTGGGAGCCATTGGTACGTAAGTCTACTCCAGCCTACGGCTATATCACTCGTATAACTACTTCTGTGGTGTATTGCTATTACATACAAAACTACCGATGTTATGTACCGTCTACTGTCAGCCTACATGTACACGAACTTACTTTATACAGTATTACATTTGTGTCACAAAACATCGCACAGATAGAAAGCTCAATCATATATACAATCCTTGTAATGTATCAAACTTTCTCTGCCACTTAGTGTTGTACTATTTATTTGTAATATATGTAGTGAAGATAATTTAAAAACTGTAAGGGATTGACATTTTATCAATTACAAAATGTTTAAAACTTATTATGGTTTATATGATTTCCGGTTTCAGCATGTATATTTCTCTACTGCTTGAGTCACCGGCGACGTCTATTTGCCAAATTTTCATGGAAGAAACGGATACAAGGAATATCTCTCGATAACGGGGTAGCCGTACTACGGGATAGCAAGTTTACTTTCCTTACGGAACATGATCTTATCGCTTTGAAGAAGATTGAAACCTTCCAGAACAATTTTTGTGGACTTCTAAAAATTTGCATCCCGCCAATGGTGTCTCTGGTGGCCTGCCCGCTCGCTCTTCTGTTGTATCAGCCAATCGTTAACTATTGTTGGCCGAAATCGTCTTTCCCGACTCCACCGAACATTAACGATGCTATTGGGTGTTTCCTGGTCCCGGCGGGAATGGTGTACGCATTTATGTTCGGATTCGCTTTCCAGCACGTGTACCATGGTCATACCAGGGTGGAAGACAACATGAAGGATAAGGTCGGCGTTATGAGGGAGCTTGTATGGTTCCTTAAAAATCTAGACGGTCTCTCCGATGTCACCATGCTTGAAATTCTCGACATGCTGAAGGCACAACTGATCAATGAGCTTTGTCTGATTCAGGGAATAAACGACTTAACCAGAACTGGTAAGAAACGTTTCTCAGAGTGAGGTTTTGAAAATTTGTTAAGTATGCAGTTTATCATAATTGTGATTCCGTTTTTGAAATTCTAATGGTAACCTACCAACAACAAAGGATTTATATTGTTATTCTTGTACACTATTTAACGTTAAGCAATGTCTTATATCCGTTAAATTCCTATATCACACAAAAATATCTACATATGTATCAATCTTTTATTTAGCTTATAAAGTTAGTTTACAAATTGACATGGGAATGTCTGTGCTTACTGTTGTTTGGTAATAACAATATGTCCTGATTTTCTAATTTACTTCAGAACATTGTTACATTGTTATCGTTCATGGTTCATGTGGATCAAGTGGACAGACGTTTAGGTATTGAGTTGTGTTGTTTGGTATCCATATTATTCTGAAAGCAGAAATCATAAATGAAAAATAAGAAACATAATAATTTATTTTGTAAAGAAACGTGGTCCATTTTGTCTCTGCTGAACAAGGGAGGGGTACGGACGGGCGATAAAGCTTTGGGCAAGGACCAGGTACACGACTCACCAATGGACGTCGTCCTGTACGGGGAAATCACGCGCTGTCTCCGTACCCTTCGTACCCTCAAGGACTCGTGTAAGTCCCAGGCTGGGATGCCATTGTTTCAGTGAGTATCTGTAGTTATACAGAATCCTACATTGACGCACTGTTATTTAATAAATAACCAAATAAATATGAATAAAAAACTTGGGACTAGCCGAAGTGTTCACAAAACCATAATCAGAAATAAAAAATCGATTACACTAGAGGCAAAATATCAACCAAAGGAAAAATTTACCTGGAAATCTCTGTGAAAGTACAAGAGAATATATTGTAATATATAAAGGTAGAATCGTATAGCTATATAGATTATCCAGCTATCATTTCTCACCTAAAATGATAACAAAACAAGAAAAGGGATCATCGCAGATCATTGGTTAATTGCATGAGGAATAACTAATTCAATCATAATGAAGTAACTTGGAAAAGAATGTAGAGCCATTCTTTTCCAAGTTACTTCATTATGATTGAATTAGTTATTCCTCTTTTGTTATCATGTACGGTAAATGCCATGCGATGATCCCTTTTCTTGTGTCATTTTCATTTTCATAGAAAACAACAAACTTGTAAACAAACTATTTTTACTTTGATATATTGAAACATTGCTCAATTTACACTACATGTACGTCATTAATAACATAATTATCATACCACAGTACTGAATAGGATATCTTAAATAAACACGTTTAGCCCTATTTCACATTGTTATTATTGAATACTTTGAACAGACCTTGAAATAAGACTTAATTTCATTAAACATCACATTGCTATAAGACTTCGGGCCAGATATAAAGCATATAACAGTAACTTCAACAGTGTTTATTTGAAAGGAAATTCACATCAATATACATGTCTATCAAATTTTATAAATGAACAAATAATAAACAACGAAAACACCAGCAGAAATCACAACAAATTTGAAATTCAAGATATTGAAAAAAGATCGTATTTAATATGTGGAATAGGAAATAAAGTAACTTTCAGAATATATTGTTATGTTTAAGCTGGATTTTCCTGGAGATGCTGGGTTACTTTAGTTTCCTGGGCGTGCTCCTGATCAATGCTCAGTCCTATCCTATGCAGCTGGGGATGTGCGTGGTGACCGTGGTCTCCATCAGTCTGCTGTGCTACGCCGTCAGTGACCTTGACTCGCCATTCCATGGTTTCTTCA
Source organism: Mimachlamys varia (assembly GCA_947623455.1). Classification (NCBI taxonomy): domain Eukaryota; kingdom Metazoa; phylum Mollusca; class Bivalvia; order Pectinida; family Pectinidae; genus Mimachlamys; species Mimachlamys varia. The sequence goes on from OX392535.1 coordinate 9,453,210, forward strand.
GAGTTGACCTCACTGTCATCAGCTCCATGGTGATGGAATTGCAGATGCAGGCATATTATCTTAATTCAAATCAACCCGGAAAAGTACCGCTCGTTCGTTGACTTGATGAGTTATCTGTTCTGTCAACAAGTGTGGTACAACATAGATGTAACGTAGTAATTGTTTGTTGAAAGGTCTGTTGCTGTTGTATACCAAGTGTTGTCAGGATTCTTTGACTGGAACTCGTTAGTTTGGAAACAAGAAAGGTCATTTTCAACTTCCTTTTAACGCTTTCAATTTGGAAAGCGAATTCAACATAGGTACGGTACAATCAAGAGTAACATTTGGATAAGCCGAACAGTGTTATGACATAAAAACATTTACGGTGCATTATAAGCAATGAGGATTGAGGAAGTGTTGTTATGATTCTAGGAGGACGAAACAGCTGTATGATGCAGTTTAATTCATTTTTCGGCATACTGTATCTATTATTAAATTTAAAAGGTGCAGCATATGTCTGTGTTACGTCATCTGTTATAGGGCCATATCTGCCAAACTATTCATATCTTAGCTTTACATTCGTATCGAATAGTCATGCTTTGTTATTTAGCTCTTTCGAATATCTGTTTACCAATCACGTGTTGACAATATTGAAATTATTGATATCCCGTTTTTGGTATTACCTGATACTATACAAGTATAGCCTTTTGATGAGGTCGATATATACATTACAGATATTTTATTACAGGTTTAAAATTTTATTGGTTTATTTTAAGAAAATCTAGCACTGGAAACGTATTTGAAAAATGTCAGATGAAAGAACTAAGAATTTTTTTCTAGTGTTATTTTCAAGAAAATCCATTGAAATTTAAACAATGTCATAAAAATCAATTGAAATTTGTCAAAATACATGAAATACATGTACAGTAACATGCCAGAACTATTTTTTCACAGTTATTTGTATTTTTTGGAATTATACATATTTATCTACATAGCTCATTTCCGTGCGACGCCATTTTCCTATATGACGTTACTAAAATGACGTCCCAAAAATTGGATGTTGTAAATAAAGTATGAGCAAAGTAAAAACATTCCTAGATGAAGCAGGAAACAATGATTTATAATTTTGCAAAATTTCATCAAAAATGATCCATAAAAGATGTCAGGAAAATTCAATGAAAAAAGGAGGAAAGACAAAGAAAAGATAGAAAAACAAGACCATCTATAGTTTTTTAGAGCTAACTGATCAATGTCGTGATAACGGGACGATTGTCTATTCGATTCAAAGTTGATTTATTTTTTCTACTAAACAGTATTAGGTGACCTAGGTGATATTCGTTATGACCTATTTTAATTCCAACCTGCCTACATTTTTGTAGGCAAACATTTAAGTCATGGCCTCTGAGCTCCAGAAGTGGTGACCTTGTCCCGAATTTGTTTATTCTGTACTATGGATGGTAATATTGTAAAAGTGTCCGTAACTATTAAATCAATAATGTTTTAAGGATTAACTTCAATTTTTTCTATGTTATGGTGATAAAACGAAAAAAAAGTGGAGTGTACTTTTAATAAACAGCAAAGTGGTTCATGATGAGAGTACACTCCGGTTGTTTGTATAACCCCATAACATAAAAAATAGTCCTTTTGATTTAAACTATACCCTGCAAAAATTCACTTTATTGATGGACTCCTTTATCTTACAAATTATTACGCTGCTATATCAGCCAATCAAAAGCGACGTTATAAACGGCGACGTCATCTTTTACGTTATGGCTGATAACATAAATGTTTAAGCCAAGCAAAATGCTTGTTGCAGAAAAGATTAAATTATAATGAATTAACCGAAATACAACGCTCATGTCGACTGATCATTTAGCCAATGTTCCAAGAGCAATAAAACCCTTGCATGTTTTCTGAACGTTTGAAACAATAAAACTATTCCGATAGCTCTATACAAAATGTAGTTTTAGACACAAAAGTAGGTCTAGTTTGATGGAGATGGAATCGATCTCATTAATACGCAGTGTCTGTCGCTGTCGCTCGATTCAGTCTACACTGCCATTGTTACACGTGTAATTACACCACCAAGGAGTTCTCAGTTCACACTCGTGAGTAAATAACAATAGTCATTACCTCACGCACCTAGTGTCCCTGTAAATCCTCACTCAATAACTGTACCGAATAACGGACTTTTCTAAAAAAAACACTGCAGCCAAACCTGCTAGGTTTAAATAATTTCGGGTTACGATGTGGACGGGATTATTATTTCTCATGACGTCACCTGCTGATCCTTTATGACGTCAATTTCCGTTGTTAGACCACACTCCATTCATATTGTTTTCCTACTGAAAACACATATGATGCATTTTTTATGAGGAAATGTGGTTTTCTCTGATGAAATACGAACGTTTTAGAAGAAAAAGGTCCTCAAAATCGTGACATAATGATAAACCTCCAATCTTCATACTGTACAATATGAAAATATCAATTTACAAGTGAGAGAAGCATGAGAACCAACCACCACTTGCTAGGAAATTTCCCAATATACTTTCTTACAGACAAGAACGATAAAAGGTTAGAATGCATTAAAGGGACTTAATGGATAAAAATCACTGTTTAAAAATCTTATTACACGCAATTCCCTGAAATATATCATAAATCTTTCACTTAATTACACATCCCACACACGATCATACAGACACCGAATCTGTTAATCCGGACAAAATAACATGTCACTGCTAACTCGCCTGAATGACACGTAAAGGTAATATCCCAGTCCATTTACACGTGCAATACCAGAAGCGCCATTTATTAGCGCATATCGAATCAAAGAGAAAACAAATAAACCCCAATGTCAACCAGTTGAAATGATATATATATATATTACGGATTAAGAGGAAATTAAACTAGTGAGACTGGGGGGGGGGGGGTCAAATCCAAGACATGTATGCTATGCAGATATGACGTTACCACAAGGCCAAAAGATTGGGACAAGTTGAACTTGTCAGTTTTCTGATATTGGTATACAAGGTCTTCTCTCTGTATGTGACAGTTGCAATCGTTCCTCTTTTCTTGCAGTTTTGGTGTTACATCTTACGGAGAACACAATTTGGAAAATACGACATGTATTGTACAAAACGTCAATAAAACCGTAATCCGAATTCAAAATCACTTATACTGAAAACAAAATATCAACAAAGGAAAAATGAACAAGGAAACCCTTGAAAAGATACAAAAGAATAATACCAAGTGTTAAGAGTACTCGTCTTCTGCTTCATGAAAGTTCATGCTGTATTTTCTGTTTTGTTTGTGTCTGTACGATGGGAATTCGTCATTTAACTTATCTTGGTTATTCCTTTCAGGTCCGATTATTTCTCTTTCTCTAAAAAAGCATACATGCGCTACCACGGTATTGTCTTTGCATGTAGACGCATTGTGTTATCTCTGCTTCACCTAACATGTATGCATTGCACCTTTATTCGATAAAAATCGATAAAGTTTATCAACTAAAACACCAACATGTGTAGCGGACAAAAAATACATCGAAAACATCAAAGCTGTCCTGGTATCCATGACAAGTACTTCTAAATCTAATTGAATGGTAACCTGATGCATCGTTATCCGGTCTGGTGTCTTCAGCCTCAAATTACAAGTATGCCGGTTTGTGTTGTTGTACATAGCCTATTTATTTAAAGCCATGCCTTACATACCTGCAATTCCTAAGCCATATAGTAATTAGAAACTGGCAATAAACAGGCAATATTCCTGTAAATGAGGCTGAGTATTTTCCTTTTGTGCACCTTTCCTTGAAAGTGAAATTTAAGTTGTGCTGGACGTTTCATTCAAATTTTATTTTTGTATCATAGACAGACTTTAGACGTTCCACGATTTATTTTGAATGGAAATTCAAATTCAATTCAACATAACGACGTCTTTTTCATTTGCTCATGTTGTTATTGCAAACTTTGCCTTATACCATATATATCGAGGACACTTTTAATTTTTATAACCTTTATTAAATCATTGCCTTTTTGCAGATGGATTTTCCTGGAAACCATGGGAGATTTAAGTTTCCTCGATCGGTGTCCTGCTGATCCAGGCCGATTCCTATTGCATGTAACGGCCATGTGTATTCTAACCATCAGCTCCATTACCCTACCCTGCCGTGTCGTCAGTGACCTCGACTACCCTTCCCATGACTTCTTCTCCATCGATCTCATAGATTTCCTCCACAAAACATCAAACGACCTGCAGGTACGATTGGTTCCACGGCATGGCGCCGACAAGAAAACGGACGTCCGATAAGCGTGTCTGCTTTAGCATCAATACTCGTGGATAAACATTCTTCTCTTAGGTAAAATGTTGACTATTAACTGTTTTTTCCTGTAAACAATCTTTGCTGGAGTTATTGAAAATGACTTCCTCTAACACAAGGCTAATAAACATAGATTGATGTGATTGCAGAAGGACTGTACATACATTTAGCTACGGTGTTTATTTCAGACTTGTGGTGAATTAAAGCTGTGTATTCCAACAGCACTGTGATCATATTAATCAATACACTGCGAAATAAGTCGGAATACGATTTTGAAGCGAAAAGCAAAGAGAACATTTTATTTTGTTCAATTGATAACATATGTACATGCACAAGAGTGATTTACTTTCTTAAAGAACATTTTTGACAAAAAGTATACATATCCAATACTACTACTGTAACAACGTACCGGTACTTTGATCGCAGACTATGTCGTATATAGAATAAAATCTCCCAATCAATGGATTTTAAAACAGTTGGAGATGGTAAATGTCATTCGTGCTATTCTGTTCCGTCGTTTATGTACACATATAGACATTCAGCCCTTTGTTGTTACATAACAGTTAAAAACAAACGACAAAAACAAAACCGAAACAAGAGATTACTGAAGCGTCAGTTTTGGCGGTTTACTTGATCTCTACCAATACGTATCTAATAACATCTCCATAGCAACAGCTATCTCATTTGAGTAGTGGCACGGTACATAATTTACACATTTTCGTAGTACAAGATTTGAAATTATACTGTCATTTTCGTAATTAATAAATTAAAGGGGTTCTACGCACCTGACTTTCCGTTTCTACATTTGTTTAGAAACAAATTTTGGATTCCCACCTTTTGGCCCCTATAGCATCACTGAAGAGTCCAAGGAGGACGAACTATCTGTATGATACAGTTTTATGCACTTTGTCGGCATAATATATCTATAACTAAATTTAAAAAGTGCAGCTTGTGTGTGTGTGTTACGTCATCCATTTGGGTCACACCATACTATACTATACCATCTTGATAGAACCGTTTGTATGACCCTTGTGCTTAGCTGCTTAATTATATCTGATTAAAAGTAAATAACGAACAGATTTACATTACATGGTTTGCAATGAAGCAAGTTGGTGCACAAAACAGAAAATATGATCGCCACCGTTACCTTATTGGGGAATATGTCATATCTTTGAGTGGTATGAAAGTCGATGTTTTTTAATAATGGTCATTGTTGTTTGGTCTGTAACACAGTTCTCAACACGAGGACGTGACTCGACTTTGTTTGACCTTAACTTATATTGCGGTTGATGTCATTGAAAAGCAGTGAAAAGGAAGCTTTCTCTCCCGGAATACCTCCCCCTATTCTCCTCGTACTTTAGCAAGGTTAGGAGTGTACAGTGTGTCGTGGTTCTGTATTTTAGATTTATCGATTTTGATATAAAAATGCGGGTTTGTTGACACTTTCCTTGCTCTATATTCTGACATTGAGACCTTGATCGGCATGACTTCACAAGTGTTACAACAATGTATAACAATGCTCATTGAAAAGATTGTTTTGAATATATTTCACAAGTGTCAATAAATATGTAACAATTTATATGGCAAGCCAACTTAACATTTATTCAAGGAGCAGTTTTGATCCTGTATTTCAGGTAACATATATCTTATATAGCAAATGAGATCTTTTATATAGTATATAAGATAACTCATATAGTATATAAGATATCATATATGTTATAAACGATATCTCATATATCTTATATATTATAATTATATATTACAATTAATCAATTTAATTAAATCAAATTTAATTTCTATATAATCTATTTCATATAGTATTTCAGATATCTTATATACTTATCTTATATAATCGAAATCGCGTACTATGTAAGATACCTTATATAGGAACGATACTGTAACAAAATGTCGAAATGAAGCTCTCCGTCCGGAATCTTTCAAAGGGTTTACATAGGGACGTCCGATTGGTCTGCTTTTAAATATAATGTTTGTAGGCAAATGCTTATGCAGAACTTCCATGGCTTTTTCAATGCTCGCCTGAAAGAAGCATAATATTAATAGGTCCGACCTTATTGAATATTCAGTTCAATTCATATTAAAATGTCACTTATCAAACTACAAATATTCGATCTTTACAATATGTCACCTCAACCACCCTTACATCTAGTCTACTATTACAGAGCGAGACTATCACATTCCCCTATCACATTGACTATGAAAACATTAAGCTCCATATCGTTATAATATCTTAAAACAAACTTGACAAAAAATAAAAAAAACCGAGGCAATAACAGAGGCGAGACAAGTAGGCCTAATGTGTTCCGAATAAATTTTCGAGGGAGAAATTAGTTTCTGGCTTTTAATAACACGAAATCTCATTCTATATAAGATATCTTATATAGCCACGAGATTTCAATTATTTAAGATGTCTTATATATTAAATGAAAAATCTTATATATTATATAAGATTCCTTCTATAGAAAATTAAATGAGATATCTCAAATATGATATAAGATTTCTTACATGGTATATATGATATCTTACATACTTATATAGTATATAAGATATCTCATTTAATTTCTATATAAGACATCTTATAAAGTATATATGATATCTTCTATACTTATATAATACATCTCATTTAATTTCTATACAAGATATCTTATATAGTATATAAGATATCTCATATACTTATATAATATATCTCATATAGTAATTAAGATATCTTATAGACTTATATAATATATCTCATATAGTAATTAAGATATCTTATATGATATATCTTATATATTGTATAAGATATATCATATGCTATATAAGATATCTCATATAATTCAATAAAAAAAAACAGGATAAACATTGCTCCTTGAATAAGTGTTAAGTTGACTTGCCAAAAATTTAACAGTGCGTAGATGATCTATTAAAACGATTGTTTTAATATATTTTGCAACTATACAGATGGTTTTCAATCGATGAATGCCCACTATTTCTACATGTGTGCGACTATGTTATTTAGCTAGACAGATTAAAATGCTATTGGATTTGGAATCAAGAAGGATATGCTAGAGATCGGGACTATATTACCCTTCATCAATTCATATTAGTCACACGCAGAGTGTCTATTCACGTATGAAAATCAACATTAAGGACAGAAAAAAATACCTTTTTGAAATACCAAGGTCTACCGTTTTACATAATGTTTAATATTCTGCTCCATAGAGTTATATTGATTACGCTTGCGTGTGAAACAGTTTAGTTGTTCCCAGAGAACTCCTGGTAGGAAATGTATTATCTTCCTGCTGTGTATTACGCTGCATTACATCGACACCGAGGTCATATACAATGTACACGCTTTCCAATCGTCGGGTAAGCACTGGAACCACCTTTTACTTCAACGGCACCACCCACACAGAGGACAATGTTATAGCTGTTATGGTTTAGGGACAGCATATACTGACGACAAACACGTTCAGTCTGTTCAGTAAAAAAACACCGATAGCTGAAACAAATGAAATTGGTAAATGCAGCGTTTTATTTATCACTTTGTTGGTAAGTTTTACATGTTATACATTCATTTACTGAACAGTATTTGTTTGTGTTCGAATAAATTACTATGAAAGAATCATGTCTTAGTTTCAACTTAGGCGATGGATACAATAATTAAATTTTTGCTTAAAAGATTTAAATTCTTTACGTCCAATCCTAACGCAATCCCATGAACCCGCCGTATGTCATTTACAGTTCGATCAACACAACAACCAGACATCACATTTGTGTCTTTAAAATGTAGGATAGGGTAAACTGTCAGTATTGTGAAACTTTTAGTTACTTGATGTCCAAGAAGAGCTAGCATGGTACATTGTAATCAACTAGTGGTAACCAAGCATGTTACATTGCTATCAACTAATGGTAACCAAGCATGGTACATTGTTATCAACTGGTGGTAACCAAGCATGGTACATTGTTATCTATTAGTGGTGACCAAGCATGGTACATTGTTATTAACTAGTGGTGACCAAGCATGGTACATTGTTATCAACTAGTGGTAACCAAGCATGGTACATTGTTATCAACTTATGGTAACCAAGCATGGTACATTGTTATCAACTAGTGGTAACCAAGCATGGTACATTGTTATCAACTAGTGGTAACCAAGCATGGTACATTGTTATCAACTTATGGTAACCAAACAATTTGTAATATTACAGTTCGCGTTGATGATTGAATAACGCATTTTGTCATACTAACACATCTGTCCTGATAAGACCCTCGGCAATTTCAGCCTTGTATGAAAACATGTCAGCGAAGGACACAACAGACTCTTCTACATCAGCTTTTACCTCGATGTTGACTTACTTCTAAGTTATATGATAAACGTGATGATTTCGATTTTCCGATTGTGAATCTCCGTTTCTTGATAGTCACATCCCTGCTTCTCCAACCTATGGTATTTACATGTCGCAGTTGATTCGTTAGTATAGTGCTTGCTCTGTCTAACGATATTTTCGTGATAGATATAAGCTACTAACGAGCAAATGGACAGCACAGGGATTCGAGAGATACAGGTTGATGAAGACTATGAGCAAGGTTTATGGTTGTCATCTTGATTTCATTGAAACACATTCTATATCTTTGTATGATATGAATATTTGACGTTTTTGAATGTGCTTATTAGTGTGCCTATTTGTTATTGAAAAACAATTATGCATCAGTTCTCACTTTGCTGCCATGGCACTTATTTAGATGTGACAACAATTTGGCGGGTGTCGTCGATGAAGCAGAAGACGCTAACTCTTCCGGAACATCTGGTCTTATTCCCTTGTGCTTTTAGAAGAGTCTTTATGAAAATATTTCCATTGTTCATACTTTACCCATAGATAAATCGATTTTGAGTTCGGATTATGATTTTGTTGACGCTTTGGTATTCTTTGATTGTTTTCTTACTACACGTATTCAATACCATGTTTATTATTGTCATTATTCTTTTCATTTCCGCCACAAATGATAGAATGACATAATTAACACACAAACAATTATATTGATAAACGGGTTCATGTTTTTATGGAATTGATTCAAAAATCTTAAATTTGCAAGTCAGAGACATTCAATATCTTCTTAAGACAAGTCATTCTATAAATTGCTTCCGAAAAAGTATTAGCTAGCCAATGTCTGGTGAATTATGCAATTGACCACCCCCCCCCCCCCCCAAAAAAAAAGCCCTATTAATGATACCATTATTCATCATTACAATGTATAGATATATGATATTGAGATTACTTATAAGCTAATTTCCGCATACAGTGTATTAGTATATTACATGTAGTTGCAACGCATTGAGCACATTGGCGTTGTTAATTGTACCTTACATAAGACATACGTGGAATGTACAGATATAAAGAATGGTTGTTTCCCAAGTACTGATATTTCTTCCCAATAATTTCAATAAATACAGTTAATAACATATATCACAATATGTGTAGTTGCTGTTATATATAATAAGGCCGTTGTTGATGATTTCTCGCTCGAAAATTTCTTACTGGTGATTTGATAAATACGTGATGCTATAGTTAATAAAGAAGGTATCCAAACAAGTGCTTTGTAGTTGACCTTAACCGGTACTCGGATGTATCTCGGGAACGTTTACAAAGGTTCCAGACATTGTTGTAGTTATAGAAATATTAAGATTACATTCAAAACGTTACAGTCAATGTTGTTTTGTTCTGATGATGTGTTGCCAAAAGGTAATTGGAAATGTGAAAAAGTTTTATACATACTTTTGAATTCGAGAGTGAGCTTTCCCCTTTTGATAAATTGTCTCCAAAACAACGGCTTCTGTTAGATGGGGTTTGGTGTTTTCTGTCAATTCTTAAATTTATTATGAAAACGTGACATTACTCGGATGAGACCGAGATTAACATGGCGAGTGTCGTTAATGTAGCAGAAGACGATTCTGGAACACCTGGTCGTATACACCTTGTGTTTGTAAATGATCTCCATTGTAATACTTTGCCAAAATTATCTGTTTTGAGTTTATCTGCTCTATATTTTTAAAATCAGTCAATGAAATCATAAAATGGACGAAATGTGTTAAATGTACATGCATGTTTCACACCAAAAAATAAATCTACTGGAACACCATATGCGTATTTCACATTTAACTGATATCATATACATGCGTAATTGTTTTGTTACTCTAAAACATGCAGTAGTTTATTATTAGGGACTGATTCAAACGATATTTAAAGTTATACAGTAGATTTACATTAACAATAGTTTCTTAGAAACTTAACAATATTAAAAGTAATATATTGAAGATATGCAATGGTTTGCCGTTTAATATCAAATTTATTTCACGATTATGGTGATTATTTTTTATTTTCGCGTGTGCGGCCTCCGGCCTCGGGAAATATCTCAGATTGATACATCCTCGTATTCACTTAAAATAAAGGTCGATAATTGTATAATATTTCGCAGGCAAAAATGTAATAAATTAGTTAATTACTAAATTAACAATATAAAAGTAACATACTAGTTTGTTAGAAACTTGTTGCTGTTCGTCCTTCGTAAACGAAGAATAACCAAGGCATCATTTAGCTGTCCATCTGTTTCGATGGATCCGAAGGTGACTGGTGAGACCTATCCGGGCAAAAACATCTGTATTTTCTGGTCAGCGTGATGGGAACGTCGCTCCTCCGCTCTGTTAGCTCCTGTTTTAATTGAGCTGCGCCAGAAAGGGCTATCGGCAGCGAGAGTATCCCAGGTATCTTTAAGAGAAACCTTCAGACTGTCCTTGAATCGTTTCTTTTGTCCGTTCACCGTAGAAGACCTGCTTTGGGATGAGGTTGTTTTGCATACGAGAGACGTGGCCTGTTCATCTTACCTGGGACCTGCGCATGGTGTTAATGGCGCTGGAGATATTTGCCTGCTTAAAGATAAATAAGAGAATACCGAAGCGTAACAAAATCATAATCCAAACTCAAAATCGATTAAACCAGGGGCAAAATATGAACAAAGGAACGATTTACATGGAGACTCCTGTAAAAGCATAAAAGAATAAGACCAGGTGTTCCATGGTGGCTGTGCGTCAGTCAACATCGCCGAGATTATCATGTTGAACAGCGCAGAGGCCAGGACACAACCCTGTTTGATTCCGTTTGTCACTGCAAAAAGCTGCAGAGGGTTCATAGTCATCAAGAATTCTGGCTATCATTTCGTCATGGAACTGGCGGAGGATTTCGATTAACAAAATTAAAGAAATATTCTTTGTAGAAATTTAACAGTGTTAAACGTAATATAACAGTTTCTTAGAAACTTAACAATATCAAAAGTAATGCAATAGTTTATTATTAGGTATCAATATTAAAAGTAATATAATAGTTCTTTAGGAACTTAAAAGTATTCAAAGAAATAAAATCGTTTATTAGGAACTTCACAATATTAAAAGAATTAGAATACACTGTGCAGTTCATTTGGAACTTAACGATAATAGAAATTATGTATAAAAAGCATTTATAAGCCGTTATTTGTGTTAGTTTTCGGGGTATTTAAATCTGATCGCATTATAGCACTTGTTTTATAGGAAATTTAGAACAATCACATAAATTACTTTCTTCTAGAAATTGTATTTTGAATTATAAATTTGAATATTTAAGAACTGAAAATACAAGAAATTGTTTTAACTGGGTTAATTTTGTTTAAAATGAACCTTTTTTATTCGGTTTCGGATATGTACGGGGAAATCGGTTTATGTATACCAATAACTCTACTAGAATATTGTCACTCATCAGGCATTGGGTCTTTGATCAAGGCCAGCAACGTTTACAACATCTACTAGAGTCATCCTTTAAGTGTCATATTTATAAAAATATATAGATAACTTTTCTTTATAGTTTTATTTAATTAAATATATTCCTAAATATATAGAATTTGCATAAGTAAAATGCGTGTATCTGCCCATTCTGTATCATTTGAAGTTGGCCGATACAACAATATCCCAATATCTAGTCGTTTTTGTAATGGTGTACAACAATAAAACTCATTGAAGATGAATAACATTTTATTCTTAAATGCATTGTTTACAGAAATCTAAGGAAAACATAGTATTGGAAAAATCCATCTGTATACAAGTTGGTCCAGTTATTAGCACCTTATGTGATGGTGCAGCGTCCGTCGTCCGTCCGTCCGTCCTACGTCCTTCAACTTTTTCCTTTAAACGACTTCTTCAAAAATACTGTAAGGCCTAATGACATGAAATTTGGCTGGTAGCTTTCTTGGAAGAAGCTGAACAAAGTATGCGAAAAAAAATCACTTTGACCTAATTTCAAGGTCACAGGGGTAAAAAATGTCAAAACCTTCAAACAACTTTTTCTAAAATACCGTCCGACATAGAGGTCTCATATTTGACTGGTAGCTTTCTTGGATGTGGTAGCTTTCTTGGATGAAGCCGAATAAAGTTTGCAAAAAGAAACGCCCTTGACCCATATTTAAGGTCACAGGGGTTATGCCAAGTGAGCTTATGTGATGGTGCAGCGTCCGTCGTCCGTCCGTCCTACGTCCTTCAACTTTTTCCTTTAAACGACTTCTTCAAAAATACTGTAAGGCCTAATGACATGAAATTTGGCTGGTAGCTATGCGAAAAAATCACTTTGACCTAATTTCAAGGTCATAGGGGTAAAAAATGTCAAAACCTTCAAACAACTTTTTCTAAAATACCGTCAGATATAGAGGCCTCATATTTGACTGGTAGCTTTCTTGGATGAAGCCGAATAAAGTTTGCAAAAAGAAACGCCCTTGACCCATATTTAAGGTCACAGGGGTTAAATCTATTTTAACCTTTAAACGACTTCTTCTAATAAACCAAAATCCCTAGAGGTACGATATTTGGCAGAAAGGTTCCTGGGATAAAGCCCAAAAGTCCAATCTGTTAAAACCTTCAAACGATATATCAAAAAGCCCTAGAAGCATGATATTTGGCTGAAAGGTTCCTTGGATAAAGCCAAACAAAGTTTGCGAAGAGAAAAGCTTGGCCTATATTCAAGGTCACAGGGGTCAAATCTGTTAAAACTCTCAAACGACTTCTTCTGAAATACCAAAAGCCCTAGAAGCATGATTTTTGGCTGAAAGGTTTCTTGGATGAAACCCGACAAAGTTTGCGAAAAGAAATTACCTTGATCTATAATCAAGGTCACAGGGGTCATATCTGTTAAAACCGTAAAACGACTTCTTCTGAAATACCAAAAGCCCTAGAAGCATGATATTTGGCTGACAGGTTCCTTGGATGAAGCCCAACAAAGTTTGCGAAGACAAATTACCTTGAGGTATATTCAAGGTCACAGGGGTCAAATCTGTTTAAACCTTCAAACGACTTCTTCTGAAATTCCAAAAGCCCTAGAAGAATGATATTTGGCTGAAAGGTTCCTTGGATGAAGCCCGACAAAGTTTGCGAAACGAAATGACCTTCACTTATATTCAAGGTCACAGATATCGAAACTGTTAAAGCATTTTAACGACTTCTTTTGATTAACCAACAGGCCTAGAGAAATTATGTTTGGCTGGTAGCTTCCGTGGATGAAGCATGACATAGTTTGCGAAAGAAAAAGACCTTGGCCCATATTAAAAGCCACAGGGGGCAAATCTGTTAAAAGCTTTGAGCGACTTCTTCTGATAAACCCAATTGCCTAAAGACATGCTATTTGGTTGGTAGTGTCCCGGGAGAAAGCCAAACAAAATTTGAAAATGAATATGATGTTGTCTTACAAGGTCACAGGGGTAAAATATATTTAAATCTTAACATATTCTTCTGAATGTCTTACAGTAAAATATTTTAGGCGACTTTATGGTAACACTATAATATAAGTCAGAGATTGATACCAGGTGAGCGATGCAGGCCCATTGGGCCTCTTGTTTAACGTAGAAAAACTGTGTTCTCTGGTTAAATATTTATATGAAGCTAGTCAATTAAGAAGTACAGTTTTGTAATATTTAACTAAAACAACTGTAAGAAATAATTTACATCTCATTCTCTGTATGTTTTGTATGCGCCATGCTGTAAATTTTGTGTATGATGCTGTTGTTGACTGAAGGGCCGGAAGGCCAAAAGTAATAAAAGGAATGAATTATTGTGTTGAGCATGACATCACTACTAAACGGAAAACGCTGTAGTATTGATCTGGTTAGACAAACATAAGGAGGGTACGCTTGGTTGTAATTGTTGTATTTGCTACATATTTGAATTTGCATGCATCGATATTTTAAAACAATACTAAATTATGACACGTGTTTAGATTGCATTACATAGCAATTTTACTCCGTGGGAACAATAAACTATTGATCCCGTAGACAAAGAGATGAAGGACAAACTGAGCTATCATCTCCAAAAATAAAACAAAATCGGGCATTGCAATTGTTGTAAGAGATACAATAGTCGATAATCTTTGTTAAAGTGTCGTGCTTTTCTGAGTACGAACATTTTAATGTACCAAATTTAGTAAACTATTTTATCATGCGAATATTATGCAAACACAAAACACTCGATAGGCAAACTTTACACATCATATTTTTTTCGTTTATCTGACCACGAGTTAAATATGCTGATATTGTTTTGGATAGCATTCGCAATGAATATATTTTCAAATTAGACAAATTATATACAAACGTTTGATGAGATATATTAATAGACCGTAGAAATAATCATGAAATGTTATAGTTCCACAAAATGTTTTATCAAAATACTCCAGAGTACATATGTATCTGTTTATTGTCTAATCTTACTATAGATATACCCTATACATAATACGTGTACTAGACGTTCTCATCCACCATGTCTTACACCTATTTCTTGTTAAACAAATATTTATTCAAATACATTTCTCCCATCTGCTATAAACAATTGGAATTATTTTCCTTTACATGTTTTCTTACCCTTTCATTTCCCATTTAAAAGCCTTTCTTAAATCTTATAGCAAGGCATGTTCGACTTTTTACTACTTTCAAGGACCACGTATGGGTCAAATGTATCATGCAAGAATGCGAATGCCATGTAGCCCTTTATCATACCCTCTCCAATCTCAATCATTATTTGCTTGAATGTAACAAATATACAGCACTACGAGATGCATTTTTGTAGTTGCCGCATTAATTTATCTTCGAATCGCTTACTCTATGGCGATGACTCTCTAACCTACCATGAAAACACTACATTTTTTCGAGTCGTCCAAAATTTCATTCGCAAAGGTAAGATATTTCAAACTTACAATTAGAACGTTTTATTCCTTGTAAATGTGTTATCTAACATCAGTTTTACTAGTCTGTTTGTATGCTTATTTGATTGCAAAAATTACTGTTGTGTTGATTTCTGCAGCGGGTATCGTGAGTGTGCAAATCCATCATTGTGTCTGTTTATTTAATTGGATATGCACCAAATTTGAATGTTACATAATAGTACATCATACAGATTCGTGTTCAACGTATTCATCGCAATCTTTTGATGACAAACTCGTTCCTGGTTTCCACTGCATACATATCCCTTGCCTCTTCCTCTTTTGTTTGTTCTATCGTCCAAATTACTTCATTCTTGTAGCTACATTTGTGTTGTAACTGTCGATAATGAATCACACATAATTGTAAAAGTGTAACAGTAAAAACAATAGATAAATAACAATATATATATATATATATAAAAAAGAGAAAAAACATAAAACATAGAATCAATAGACAGGTAATTTAAGGATGTATGGAGAAGCTGTTGTTTTTTTATAAATACGTAGCCATACTGTTGCAATGTACTGCGAGAATAAAATGTTCGTAAAAACGACATCTTTGAGTTATACAGGGATACTTAATAAATCCTGCACGACACACAAACTACATCAATGATGCAAGTTTAACTCATGTATCCCTGAAAAGGAATTTGAGCTCTATCAATGGAAAGGTTCGAATAGTCCATTAGGAAATCTCAGGGCTGAATGAGTAAAAAGGAAAGAAATTTGCTGTGAGTGAATACGCTTCCAAGATTTAAACCTAGTGAAAACTAAACTTAAACAAGGATATGTTCCCTTTCTATAGTGATACAATGGTGAACGCCATGACATCACGTTAGTGACTTTACCAGTCGATGTATCGACTTTCTCTAACTAACGTATTGCTAATTTAATCACTTATGATGGTAATCAAGTGATATGTTTGCCTAGTGACTATACTGCTGGTGTGATTCCGTATGATTACACCTTCGCTCTCAGTTTGCACTCGACATGGAGTGGTACTCGATAAACGTAGATAGTAATTACCTGGTCGATACCTGGCATCCCGCACTCCGTCGTGAGGAAGGTCACCGTCACAGCTAATGATTACACTATGTATGTGATCAGTGTAGACATGTGTATGTACACCAGTCTCTAGGAGAAGACACAATGTGTGAGTTACGTGTGATGTGAACGTTTTTATCTAACATTTTCATCAAACAAAAAACAATGTGGCCCAGGATAAGTGTATGTTTGTGCTGGATCATATTACATTCTAAAGGTAAATTGCATTTTTCTTAAATATCTTTTTTTCTTTTAAACTTTTCAAATTGTTTTTTTTTTTAAATGTATTTTAAACCAGAAATCATCATCAAATAAGACGCCACCTTTTTTATATTTTAGATATATACTATATATATGGTGTAGTAAGTAATATTGACGGTATGATCCACTGTATATGTACTGGATCATAGCAAACAAATGTTTGTTGGATGCGTATTAGTAGAAGTAGATGTACGATCGGTGAAGAAATAGCGACAATACGGACAAATAAATTGCCAAATTTTCAAGACTATCCGCCTGTTTATCAAGACACTTGAAAGACACGTTACATCACATAAACAGAATATACATATAAACCATGAAACATTTTTAGATTTAAATGATATTGTTGCCTATAATTCCTTCGACTGAATGGACACCAACACGAAGCGTTCCATGTTTTATGTATGTTCTGTTTATGTGATGTAACGTGTATTTTATATGTCTTGATAAAGGGGTGGATAGCCTTAAAAATTTGACAATTTATTTGTCCGTACTGTCGCTATTACTTCCACGATCATATAACATATATACTATACATATATCATATTTGTAATTCAAGCCAACTGCTTATTTGTGCCAAGTCAATCATAAAAAGGATGGATAGGAAAGTATGTTTTACATTGCATAAATCATAACGTGTACCCATATCTGCATAAGCAGAATATGATCATGAGGTATACAACAAATACACATGATTGCGTTTCAAAAACGAAAATAGTGAAAAATTGAACGCCATGACAGCAACTTAGAGGAAAGCGTTTCTATATGTAAAAAATGAAGATGAGAATAGACGACACTGTTCACACCGGAATGAACAAAATGGAATAATTATCTACAAAAAAGAGGAAACAGATTAATGTCTCATCATTTCTATCTTTCTACAGATGTTAACTGGGGAAAAGCACGAACGATGTATTTAGATAGATAGATACCAAGGTTTAAGATCATTTAAGAAGATATATAACATACTAACCAACATTGATATTGAACATGTTATGATCCTCGCTGCAATAATGACAAGATGGATTCCGTTACATTTATATATAGGATTTGAATTCACCAGTTCAAATGGGATTGAAATAACAAGTTTTAAAAACATTTAAGAAATGTTTGTTCAGCTAATACAGTGAATTAATTTTGATACAGTGAGATGGAAATGGAGTATTATAATGTTTTGCATGGAAAGTATATTGTCTGGTGAATTCCAGTACTGTTAAGCAAGGTGAGTACAAATAAGATGAAAAATGGAAAAACCAACCACATAAATATTAAAAATTTAAAGGAAATAAATCTATGAATGTTTCAAATTTTCATAGTACAATTTCTATTTCATAACTGACTGTCAAAGGATTGTAAAATCCTACTTGTCAGAATAACATCTATGTATCTATGTATGTAATCGAACTACTTTATGCATCTCGGCTGCAATTAACATGTTTTTTTTTTTATAAAACATAAAAAAATATTTTGAGGAGGGGGAAGAGGGTTTCAGAGAATACCGAAGTGTCAACAAAACCATAATCCGAACTCAAAATCGATTAAACTAGGGGCAATATATGACAAAGGAAATATTTACATGGAGGCCCTTGTAAAAGTACAAGAGAATAAGACAAGGTGTTCCGGAAGCGTTCTCTGCTTCATTGGCGACATACACCATTTAAATATTGGTCACACCCAAGTAAGTCCCTCAATGGAGAACCGATTTATCATTCTAAATCAACAGAAAGCACACTATACGTTTATCTCCATATCACACAAGGATACAGAATAGTTCTCAATCAGACGAAAATGGCGACCATCAAACTTGCTAATGGTTCTGATCAATCTGCATCTCTCAAATCAATGTGTTGTAAGTTTGTTTGTCAGCAGTAGACATCGATCATGAAAATCTCGATATTAAGTGCAAGCCCTAGAATAACGAATCAACTGCGACATGTTAATACCATAGGTTGTAGAAACAGGGATGTTATTATCAAGAAAGGGAAAGTTCACGATCAGAAAATTGAAATCGTCACGTTTATCGTATAGTTTAGTAGTAAGCGGTCCATGTAGGTCATAGTTTAAGCAAAGATCAAGGGAAGCAGCTGATGTAGAAGAGTCTGCTATGCCCATAATTTCAAGTTCTGAAGTCGCGACGAAGTCAGCAAACTTCTTGTTGTTTATACACAACACATAAATAAACAATAATAATAAAATCTTTTATTTAACCAGGGTTACATATTTAGACAAGTCTAATTTACAATATGGCCCTGAATGAATATAAGACACATAGTTATCAGAGATAATTATAATAGTATAAACATATTGTTATCACAGATAATTTCTTGATATAAACAACTTAATTAAAAGAATGGGATGTACTAAACAAATATATAGTTCTTATCTAAAAGAATTGTACTGTGAACCGATCTAAAATTGTGAAAATAAATCCTTAAATATATCTGTTTAAGAAAAGCAACACCGCTGGCATTTCTAATATTGTCATTTAACCTGTTCAATAAATTTGACCCAATTTCTCAAATACACTTGTCCGAGCGTTTGGAATATAAAGCAGCTGAAGACTTTGTAGTTCTTGAACTAACATCTCTGACATATGTAAATATGTTATATAAGACATTGGAATATCCCCATGTAAGATTTTGTACGCAAGAACATCTTTCCGAAAATTAAAAAAAATGATCTATCGCCGGCCACTTCAACTGTTGAAAAAGTTCTTTTGATGGGGTAAAAATATCTCTAACATTCAGTAAAACTAGTGCTGCTATTTCCCCAGTTTTAACAATTTCTGAACATGGGAACGGTTACTTGCCTCACTCCAGACGACTGAGCAATATATGAAATATGGAAATAATATACTGGAGTAGACTTTGCTCAGAATGTTGTTAGACATAAATGGCCGTAACCTATTTAGAACACCAACCTTATCCGATATTTTCTTCGGTAAAAAAATCAATGTGTTCTTTCCACGACAAACAACAGTCTACAAAAACTCCAGGAGTTTTGCACAAAGTACTGTTTCAATGGTCAAATCATCAACTGTTACATTCAACTTGACATTTTGATAACTTCCGTTCTGATCCAATCTGCATGCACTGAGTTTCGTTCAAATTCAGACTATGCTTGTTTTCTCTCATACACTTAATTGTACAGGGTAAATATCTTTCATTTCTTCCTCTTAAAGATCTATTGTTTTATTTCTTACACTTTGGGATGTATCATCTGCATACATCACTACAGTATAATGTTAAGACATTTAGGAAAGTCATTTATATTTAAAATGAATAGCAAAGGCCCGAGTATTGAGCCTTGTGGTATTCCAATATTTATATGTTTAAAATCAGACATCACATCATGATAGTTTACTGCTTGTGATCTGTTTGACAGATGAGATTCGAAGAACTTTAACGAATGAACTGATACAGCATACGATTTAAGTTTACCTATGTAAAAGAACAGCATGATTAACAGTATCAAATGCTTTACGAAGATCAATAAATACAGCACCAGTTGAAAAAACTTCATCATTATTCTTAAGCCATTTATCTACAACACTCAAAATTGACAATCACTTACAGTTTGTTTTTAGAAAGAAAATCATACAAAGTACAATTTGTATTGTGAATATGCTTCTCCAAGTTCTTACTGAGAACACATAATACAGAGACAGGTCGGAAGTTATTGACCAAGGTGGAGTCACCTGTTTTAAAAATAGGAGTGACCTTGGCCTTTTCCCATTCAGTAGGACAAACTCCTTTAGAAATCGACATATTGAATAAAAAGGGTAGGGGTGACACAATAAAATCACCATCGGTTTTCAATAATTTCACAGAAATACCATCTACGCCAATGACCTTATCATCGGCCATTTGCTTTCTTATTTCATCCAGAACAAAATCTGGTAACATCTGGTATAATATGAGGATTGCCAGTGACAAAACTGTTTACTTCTGGTAAACTGTCATCAAAGGTTTTACCTATTTCAGAAACCAATATTACAGAAAAAATTGTTAAAGGCGTAGCAACATCTACATGTTCTGAAACAGTATATTCATCCACATTTAGATTAATAGTAGAAGATGATTTTTTACTTTGCAAACATTTCTTAATCTTTTTCCACATTTCCTTAGAATTCTTAGAACATTGCATACCTGATTCATCTAAGTAATCCTGATTGGCCTGTTTGATTTTGAGAAGAACATTATTTCTACGAGCTTTATATAAAGACCAATCAGATTCTAAATTAGAACTTCATAAAGCAGCATATGTATGTGTTACGTGATCTTTATGATAGGGGGTGGCAGACTCTGCTGGTGGATATTTAGTCCCCGAGGTTTGCTGGAGCCTCCATAGCCACAGTTAATCTCATTTGAGTAGTGACACGGTACATAATATACACATTTTCGTAGTACACGATTTGAAATTATACAGAACTAGTTTAATTTTACTTCTAAATTCATAAATTAAAGGGGTTTTACGCACCTGACCCTTCTGCTTCTACATTGGTTTAGAAATTTTGGATTCCTACCTTTTGTCCCCAAGCATCACTGGAGGTCCGAGGAGGACGAAACAGCTGTATGATGCAGTTTAATTCATTTTTTCGGCATACTGTATCTATTACTAAATTTAAGAGGTGCGGCATATGTGTGTGTTACGTGATCTTCTAGCTTTGCTGTGTAAATAATTACGATTATGTATCTCATTCAGAATGTCATCATTAATCCATTGAGCAGAATGTGTCCCTTTGTCAATGTTGTTATGCAAACAAGTCCTTTTGTCAATGGTGTATGGCAGCCTAGTCCCTTTGTCAATGTTGTTAAGGTGAATAGTCCCTTTGACGAGTTATGACAAAGCTATGGTAAATCATTAATTAACTAGTAAGGTTATACATCACAGCCAGTGATCATTTACGTGCGTTATTACTTTTACCAGACAAATGAATAGAAATCCTTCTCAGAACAATTCCATTATACGTGAATTTTTATCATTTCAGGACCATGGATATGTGGCTCGACAACGACAGAAACACATATTACCAGGATAATACATGGAGCCGTGACGACGTTAGGACCTGAAACAGAGGCAACATCAGAATCAGAAGTAACAATAGAGGCATTATCAGAAGCAGAGGCAGAGACAACATCAGATCCAGGAGCAGAGACAACATCAGAACCAGAAGCAGAAGTAACATCAGAACCAGAAGCAGAAGTAACATCAGAACCAGAGGCAGGGGCAACGTCAGAACCAGAGGCAGGGGCCACATCAGATCCTGAGGCAGGGGCAACGTCAGAACCAGAGGCAGGGGCCACATCAGATCCTGAGGCAGAGGCAACGCCAGAACCAGAAGCAGGGGCAACGTCAGAACCAGAAGCAGAGGCCACATCAGGACCAGAAGCAGAAATAACATCAGAACCAGAAGCAGAAGTAACATCAGAACCAGAGGCAGGGGCAACGTCAGAACCAGAGGCAGGGGCCACATCAGAACCAGAAGCAGAAATAACATCAGAACCAGAAATAGAGGCAACGTCAGAACCAGAAACAGAAGTAACATCAGAACCAGAAGCAGAAGTAACATCAGAACCAGAAACAGAGGCAACATCAGAACCAGAAGCAGAAGTAACATCAGAACCAGAGGCAGAGGCAACATCAGAACCAGAAGCAGAAATAACATCAGAACCAGAAGCAGAGACAACATCAGAACCTGAAGCAGAAGTAACATCAGAACCGGAAGCAGAGGCAACATCAGAAACAGAAGCAGAGGCAACGTCTGAACCAGAAGCAGAAGTAACATCAGAACCAGAGGCAGAGGCAACATCAGAACCAGAAGCAGAAATAACATCAGAACCAGAAACAGAGGCAACATCAGAACCAGAAGCAGAAGTAACATCAGAACCGGAAGCAGAGTCAACGTCCGGTCCAGAGGCAGAGACAACATCAGAACCTGAAGCAGAAGTAACATCAGAACCGGAAGCAGAGGCAACATCAGAAACAGAAGCAGAGGCAACGTCTGAACCAGAAGCAGAGGCCACATCAGAACCAGAAGCAGAAGTAACATCAGAACCAGAGGCAGGGGCAACGTCAGAACCAGAAGCAGAAGTAACATCAGAACCAGAGGCAGAGGCAACATCAGAACTAGAAGCAGAAGTAACATCAGAACCAGAAGCAGAGGCCACATCAGAACCAGAGGCAGAGTCAAATTCAGAACCAAGAGCAGAAGTAACATCAGAACCAGAGGCAGAAGCCACATCAGAACCAGAAGCAGGGGCCACATCAGAACCAGAGACAGAGGCAACATCAGAACCAGAAGCAGAGGCAACATCAGAACCAGAGGCAGAGGCAACATCAGAACCAGAAGCAGAAGTAACATCAGAACCAGAGGCAGAGGCAACGTCAGAACCAGGAGCAGAAGTAACATCAGAACCAGAGGCGGAGGCAACATCAGAACCAGAAGTAGAGGAAACATCAGAACCAGAGGCAGAGGCAACGTCAGAACCAGAAGCAGAAGTAACATCAGAACCAGAGGCAGAGGCAACGTCAGAACCAGAAGCAGAAGAAACATCAGAACCAGAAGCAGGGGCCACATCAGAACCAGAAGCAGAAGTAACATCAGAACCAGAGGCAGAGGCAACGTCAGAACCAGGAGCAGAAGTAACATCAGAACCAGAGGCGGAGGCAACATCAGAACCAGAAGTAGAGGAAACATCAGAACCAAAGGCAGAGGCAACGTCAGAACCAGAAGCAGAAGTAACATCAGAACCAGAGGCAGGGTCAACGTCAGAACCAGGAGCAGAAGTAACATCAGAACCAGAGGCAGCGGCAACGTCAGAACCAGAAGCAGAAGTAACATCAGAACCAGAGGCAGAGGCAACGTCAGAACCAGGAGCAGAAGTAACATCAGAACCAGAGGTGGAGGCAACATCAGAACCAGAAGTAGAGGAAACATCAGAACCAGAGGCAGAGGCAACGTCAGAACCAGAAGCAGAAGTAACATCAGAACCAGAAGCAGAAGTAACATCAGAACCAGAGGCGGAGGCAACATCAGAACCAGAAGCAGAAGTAACATCAGAACCAGAGGCAGAGGCAACATCAGAACCAGAGGCAGAGGCAACATCAGAACCAGAAGCAAAAGTAACATCAGAACCAGAGGCAGAGGCAACATCAGAACCAGAAGCAGAGGCCACATCAGAACCAGAGGCAGAGGCAACATCAGAACCAGAAGAAGAAGTAGTTTCAGAACCAGAAGCAGAGGCAACATCAGAACCAGAAGTAACATCAGAACCAGAGGCGGAGGCAACGTCAGAACCAGAAGCAGAAGTAACATCAGAACCAGAAGCAGAGGCAGAATCAGTCGTGGAGCCTGAAGTTAGACCATCAGCAGTTGAAATAATAATACCACCAGTTTCACTGATGATCTTCGTTATCATTGGTAAGTAATTTCTTTCTTTCTTATTTTTTCGTTACCACACAAAATGCGAGTTTGATGGTATTAGGCCCAATATACGTAACTTTGGGAAAATTTTCGTAATTCTGAAAAATTCTGAAAAAAAAACAGTTGATAACCATGCAAAAATAACCTAAAACGTAGTAAACCTGTGCGGTAACTAACAAGAAACTCTTGACATAAAAATCCAAAAAATTGAAAATAATTCAGGTGGGGCCCACTTCAACAACAAACCGAAGGTAGAAGACGGTTCGAAATGGACGCGTGTTTACAAATAGCGTGTTTCAAATGCTGCTGTACCGGTAACCGCGAAAGAATTCATCTTGAATATTGCTGATATCAGTTAATCTTAACTAAATCTATAGATATAATAAGTTATTAAGCTAGATTTTTGCTTCAAGTTTTGCCGAAAGTTATGTATATTGGGCCTTTAAAACGAAGTAAACCTGAGCGGTAACTAACAAGAAACTCTTGACAGAAAAATACAAAGAATTGAAAATAATTCAGGTGGGGCCCACTTCAACAACAAACCGAAGGAAGAAGACTATTCAAAATGGACGCGTGTTTACAAATACCGAGTTTCAACTACTGCTGTACCGGTAACCGCGTAAGAATTCATCTTGAATTTTGCTGATATCAGCTAATCTTAACAAAATCTATAAATATAGTGAGTTATCAGGCTTGATTTTCGCTTTAGGCTTTGCCAAAAGTTACGTATATTGGGCCTTTAACCTATACGACGTTTGGTAAAATATTAATATATGTGTTGCAGGACTTTTGTCGCTGTTGATCTCCAGTCGATGTAAAACATCACTGATGGCTATGAGAGATAAAAGATGGAAGAAAAATGAAAACCATGAAGTAACCGAGATTAGCTATGACAACATTAGTGTTACATCTGGGTCTACAGATATGGACTCATCCCATGGAGAATTCCTAACAAAGTTTGACATTGAAGTGCTAGATAGTCTTCATTCGTCATATAACCGGCCATCTGAACTGTTGAAAATATCTTTTCCAGCTCTGCTGTCTCTAGGTCTGTGTCCTTTTACCCTGTACTTGTACGAACCATTTACAACCTTTTTGTGGCCCAAAGATGACTATGACACACCTCCAGATATTAACGATGCCATTGCGTGTTTTCTGGCTCCAGCAGGCCTTGTATACGCCACGTCTTTCGGATTTGCTTTCCAACAAGCACTTACCAAACAGAGGGACATTCTAGAGAAACTGACGACAGAAATCAGTATGATAGACCAAATTGCGACGTTTTCCAGTAAACTTAAACTCGTGAACAGTAATATACGGCGAGAAATATACAACGCCGTTAAATGTGAAGCAGTATTCATGGTTCTTCAGATCCTCAACAGAGAACAAACTTCTTACCAGTACAAACCAACGGAAGATGTTAAAGGTACATGTATGAATACTGCTGAATAGTCAAAGAGCTGTAGGATTCGACTAATGTGGGCGTTTGTAGGGATGCGAATGTGTGTATGTGTTTATACGTTTGGTGGTAAACAGGTAAAAATTCTTTGATGCTTTGAGGTATGTATGGATTAGTGTTGGAATTCTTATATTTAGTGGTGGCGGTGCTTGTTGTCAATGTGGCCCTTCATTTCATTTGTATACCAATCGAGACACAGCGTATAGCACGCGCAGTTTAACTGACTCAAATAGAGTATAAGGAGATTAGATAAATGCAATCTGAATTTCTTCAACTTAAGTGACGACACATTTACTATAAATCTAGCTCAAATCAAAAACAAAAAGACCAGTGCAGTGCTAGGCTTGTTTTAATGTAACTCTACCATAACATGACGAACTGATAACATCTGTGTTTAGTGATTTTAGTAATAGCTAAAAACTCTCTAGAATAAAATAAAATGTTTGTGCTTTTACAGTGAAGATCTGGTCAATCGTTGACCTACTTCGAGAAGTGGACGCCAGTGACAACAATATTGTCAACAAAACCATGTGTGACAAAATCATGTCCCATATCATAAAGCTCAACAGCATATGTTCTGATCGTATTGGTATACTACACACCAAGATACATCCCGTCAAGTAAGTATACTACACACCGAGATACATCCCGTCAAGTAAGTATACTACACACCAAGATACATCCCGTACAGTAAGTATACTACACACCAAGATACATCCCGTACAGTAAGTATACTACACACCAAGATACATCCCGTACAGTAAGTATACTTCACACCAAGATACATCCCGTCAAGTAAGTATACTACACACCGAGATACATCCCGTCAAGTAAGTATACTACACACCGAGATACATCCCGTCAAGTAAGTATACTACACACCAAGATACATCCCGTACAGTAAGTATACTACACACCAAGATACATCCCGTCAAGTAAGTATACTACACACCGAGATACATCCCGTACAGTAAGTATACTACACACCAAGATACATCCCGTCAAGTAAGTATACTACACACCGAGATACATCCCGTCAAGTAAGTATACTACATACCAAGATACATCCCGTCAAGTAAGTATACTACACACCGAGATACATCCCGTCAAGTAAGTATACTACACACCAAGATACATCCCGTACAGTAAGTATACTACACACCAAGATACACCCCGTACAGTAAGTATACTTCACACCAAGATACATCCCGTACAGTAAGTATACTACACACCAAGATACATCCCGTACAGTAAGTATACTACACACCAAGATACATCCCGTACAGTACGTATACTTCACACCAAGATACATCCCGTCAAGTAAGTATACTTCATACCAAGATACATCCCGTCAAGTAAGTATACTACACACTGAGATACATCCCGTCAAGTAAGTATACTACACACCAAGATACATCCCGTACAGTAAGTATACTACACACCAAGATACATCCCGTCAAGTAAGTATACTACACACCAAGATACATCCCGTCAAGTAAGTATACTACATACCAAGATACATCCCGTCAAGTAAGTATACTACATACCAAGATACATCCCGTCAAGTAAGTATACTACACACCAAGATACATCCCGTCAAGTAAGTATACTACACACCGAGATACATCCCGTCAAGTAAGTATACTACACACCGAGATACATCCCGTCAAGTAAGTATACTACACACCCAGAGACATCCCGTCAAGTAAGTATACTACACACCAAGATACACCCCGTACAGTGAGTATACTACACACATAGATACATCCCGTCAAGTATGTATACTATACACCAAGATACATCCCGTACAGTACGTATACTACACACCAAGATATATCCCGTACAGTAAGTATAATACACACCAAGATACATCCCCTACAGTAAATATACTACACACCAAGATAAATCCCGTCAAGTAAGTATACTACACACCAAGATACATCCCGTACAGTAAGTATACTACACACCAAGATATATCCCGTACAGTAAGTATACTACACACCAAGATATATCCCGTACAGTAAGTATACTACACACCAAGATACATCCCGTCAAGTAAGTATACTATACACCAAGATACATCCCGTCAAGTAAGTATACTTCACACAAAGATACATCCCGTACAGTAAGTATACTACACACCAAGATACATCCCGTCAAGTAAGTATACTTCACACCAATATACATCCCGTCAAGTAAGTTTACTTCACACAAAGATACATCCCGTACAGTAAGTATACTACACACCAAGATACATCCCGTCAAGTAAGTATACTACACACCAAGATACATCCCGTACAGTAAGTATACTACACACCAAGATACATCCCGTACAGTAAGTATACTACACACCAAGATACATCCCGTACAGTAAGTAAACTTCACACCAAGATACATATCGTACAGTAAGTATCCTACACACCAAGATACATCCCGTACAGTAAGTATACTTCACACCAAGATACTTCCCGTACAGTTAGGATATTTCACACCACTATACATCACGTACAGTAAGTATACTACACACAAAGATACATCCCGTACAGTAAGTATATACTTCACACCAAGATACACCCCGTACAGTAAGTATACTACACACAAAGATTCATCTCGTAAGTAAGTATACTTCACACCATGATACATCCCGTCAAGTAAGTATACTATACACCGAGATACATCCCGTACAGTAAGTATACTACACACCAAGATACATCCCGTCAAGTAAGTATACTACACACCAAGATACATCCCGTACAGTAAGTATACTCCACACCAAGATACATCCCATACAGTAAGTATACTTCACACCAAGATACATCCCGTCACGTAAGTATACTACACACCAAGATACATCCTGTACAGTAAGTATACTACACACCAAAATACATCCTGTACAGTAAGTATACTTCACACCAAGATACATCCCATACAGTAAGTATACTACACACCAAGATACATCCCGTCAAGTAAGTATACTCCACACCAAGATACATCCCGTCACGTAAGTATACTACACACCAAGATACATCCTGTACAGTAAGTATACTACACACCAAGACACATCCTGTACAGTAAGTATACTTCACACCAAGATACATCCTGTACAGTAAGTATACTACACACCGAGATACATCCCGTCAAGTAAGTATACTTCACACCAAGATACATCCTGTACAGTAAGTATACTTCACACCAAGATACATCCTGTACAGTAAGTATACTTCACACCAAGATACATCCTGTACAGTAAGTATACTTCACACCAAGATACATCCTGTACAGTAAGTATACTTCACACCAAGATACATCCCGTCAAGTAAGTATACTTCACACCAAGATACATCCTGTACAGTAAGTATACTACACACCGAGATACATCCCGTCAAGTAAGTATACTTCACACCAAGATATATCCCGTCAAGTAAGTATACTTCACACCAAGATACATCCCGTCAAGTAAGTATACTTCACACCAAGATACATCCCGTCAAGTAAGTATACTTCACACCAAGATACATCCCGTCAAGTAAGTATACTTCACACCAAGATACATCTCGTCAAGTAAGTATACTTCACACCAAGATACATCCCGTCAAGTAAGTATACTACACACCAAGATACATCCCGTCACGTAAGTATACTTCACATCATGATACATCCCGTACAGTAATTATACTACACACCAAGATACATCCCGTACAGTAAGTATACTACACACCAAGATACACCCCGTACAGTAAGTATACTACACACCAAGATATATCCCGTACAGTAAGTATACTTCACACCAAGATACATCCCGTACAGTAAGTATACTACACACCAAGATACATCCCGTACAGTAAGTATACTACACACCAAGATACACCCCGTACAGTAAGTATACTACACACCAAGATATATCCCGTACAGTACCAATTAGAGATGCACCAAACCTGTGCATTATATTGTCCTTATCCTATAGGGGCCCAAGGGAAGAGCCAAAAGGGGTAAAATTAGTTAAAATTTCAAACATCTTCTTTCTAGATCCAGACATGCTGGAATCAAATATTTTTCATGGATTGACAGGTCTTAAGGTGTTTATCAAAATTGTGAATTCCATGTTCCCCAGACTTTACGTTCACACTTTGAGAGGAGTGATGTTTGCTATAGTTTATAAAAGAAATTGACACTGGCCCAACCCTGGGGAAGTGGGGAGGGGCTCAAGGGGGTCAAATTGGTGAACAATTTCAACAATCTTCAGATCCAGGTATGCTGGAATTAAATACTCTTCATGGATGGAAGGTCTTAATGTGCTTTATGAAAATTGTGAATTCATATCTTTTTACTGATGAACATTTTGTAACAATATTATTAAGAAAAGTTGATTGGAATTAAATAAGGATTCAACTGACCAAAAGTCAAAGTCACTGAGTCAAAGAGGTTAGGTCAACAATTCACAGATCGAAGTCACTGAGTTTGATCGTTGGGTTCAAAGCTCAAGGATTGATGATTTTGGGAGATATATAGACTTATTAACAGTGTCCTTTTTACCTGTCAATTTTCTAGCTCAAACTTTGTTTAGGTAAATGATATTTCAGTGTAAAGACACAACAAAAAAGTTATTGGTACTAATACGAGCATCAAAACTCAGGTGACCGTTAAGGCCCGTGGGCCTTTTGTTAAAGTCGCTATCTAAATAACATATTATATAAGTGATAGTCCTGCAATATATTATACACTATATATTTAAACAGCATATGTTTGCTTTGTATGTTTTGCTTTGGTTGTAAGTGACAGCTCAGTACTAAGTATATTAGCCTTATATATAAAGAAAATTAACTTTTACAAACAAATTGATTAGAAGCGATATCTGCTTTCTAATAAACTCTTAACCTTTCCAGTGTAAATAAGTTTGATGAGTGGTCTAACTGGCCAGTGGTCGACAAACAATGAATCACAGCTGTGCAATATTAGGGACAGTGTTTGATGGTTTGGACGTAAATACACCTAGCATGTAACACGAGCTGGTCCGGATAATGCATGTTTACCAGGCCTCTGATGAAGTTCGATAATCCAATGTAAATCAGCCAATACATGGTGTACCATCAAAATATATCGAGCTCAGTTATAATACTTCCCGGCACCTCTTCATTATCCAATTCACCGGATGTCATAGTACAAACATAATTCTATATCAATTGCATAATATAAACCTTTCGGAGAATTTAGTAAACGGAAATCAAATGGCAGGATAACAAATTTGAAGTTGACATCAATGCCCTATATTATAATTGGGTGATTCTATACGACCTTTAACAATATTCTGATACTATCATTAAGTCTAAAGAGACTCTAACATGATTCTAAACTGCTCTCGAAAACATTTGTTTATTATTATGTCAAGATACCACATTTCTAATTTCACATTGTGATATGAACATATGTTGAACAAAAGGTCTAATGTTATCTAAATGTACGAATGCGTTATGGTGATTGACGGTTCTGGAGATAAGTACCGGTAATCGGAACATTGGACTGCTACACGACCCTTTATAGCCCATACAAACCATAATACTGTATATAGAAAAACCGTAAATGGTGTATGGAATGAACACGGAACAAATATCTTCTTGTCACGTTAACTATATGTATATTCCAATATGAGGGAAGCATGTTATTTTATTTTCTTTTTTACAAATAATAACATATTTGTGTTTCAGCTCTGATTCACTATAACCTACTACGCTGTAGACCTATTCTATCGGCTTATCCAACTGACATATTAACTGCATGAATGGTTTCCAGTGTCCTGGAAGATTTTGTTCGTACATTCTTGTAGAGTCCATAAAGCATGTCGTCTCAATAAATGCAGTTAGAAAACGGCCGCGATAGAAACCTCCCTTCCAAAGACGCTATTCTAACCTCCCTTCTAAATACGCTATTCCTCCTTCCCTTCCAAAGACGCTATTCTAACCTCCCTTCTAAATACGCTATTCCTCCTTCCCTTCCAAAGACGCTATTCTAACCTCCCTTCTAAATACGCTATTCCTCCTTCCCTTCCAAAGACGCTATTTCTCCTTCCCTTCCAAAGACGCTATTCTAACCTCCCTTCTAAATACGCTATTCCTCCTTCCCTTCCAAAGACGCTATTCTAACCTCCCTTCTAAATACGCTATTCCTCCTTCCCTTCCAAAGACGCTATTCTAACCTCCCTTCTAAATACGCTATTCCTCCTTCCCTTCCAAAGACGCTATTCTAACCTCCCTTCTAAATACGCTATTCCTCCTTCCCTTCCAAAGACGCTATTTCTCCTTCCCTTCCAAAGACGCTATTCTAACCTCCCTTCTAAATACGCTATTCCTCCTTCCCTTCCAAAGACGCTATTCCTCCTTCCCTTCCAAAGACGCTATTCCTCCTTCCCGTCCAAAGACGCCATTCCTCCTTCCCTTCCAAAGACGCTATTCCTTCTTCCCTTCCAAAGACGATATTCCTCCTTCCCTTCCAACGACGCTATTCCTTCTTCATTTAAAGTGGGGGTTGTATTCGCAAATTGCATTTGCTTGATCAAAACGAAAAGTGTCTCAAACATTCACTTGCTTGCTAATTTTATTAGTAAGTATGTTACATGTACAATCTTTAATCTATACAGCATGATTTGATATGTTTCAACAATAAATAGTCTTGGTGTGCTTTATTGACAGATGGGCGTTCCTGGAGACGCTAGGCTTTTTCTCCTTTATCGGTATCCTGTTGTTACGGGCGCTGTCCTACCGCCTGGAGCTGACCATGTGTATCATCACGGTGTTCTCCATCAGCATGCTGTGTTACGTCGTGTCCGACCTCGACTCACCGTTCAGCGGGTTCTTCCGCGTGGACCTTTCCATACTAGGGGAGGTGGTTCGGAGGCTGGAGAGGATGTACTACGAGGAGCGGACAATGTCCGAGGGGACATTTATCACCGTATCAACCATTGTCAATGACAACGAAATCAGTTCAAAGAAATCTAACAAATCATTATTTTAAATTCAAAAGTATTGTTTGATATACACTTTCATAGATTCTTTTCTGTGTTTGTGTATTGATAAACATGTTCAGCATTGCAAGATCAATAAAGCTAAAAACACAGGATCGGCCAACCAGCAAAGGCTACCTTGAATAATTGTAATGTATTCTAAGGATATATACTTTTTTTGTCAATTTAATGATTTTGGTATTCTTAACTTTGATACGCATATTGCCTACTGTTAATGAATATTCTAATGTGGTGTCTTCATATTGTCCGGCAGCTAGTATTGATATTCTATTAAGAGCGTGTTGGGTCCGACTTTGACAGGGGTAAATTATTAAAAACATATTGAATCTGAAGTGTTGAAAAATTCCACGAAAACAATTCCATTCATTGTCTCATCGAAAATCTTGGGTGACTTTTCAGCAGATATTCCTGTGCTATACATACTAGTACATTGTAGAATATGTGAACCACAATAAATATTGTTAATGATAAAACCTTATAGCATCTTATTGTTATTACTTGTGACGTCTGAAGTGAGAGAGACTCTGACAAGGTTATAAATGGTGTTGTTATATTTATACTCTAGTGGAGATTGCCAACCATTTAGTAATAACAATAACAGTGCTCAACTGTCTCTGCTCCCTTTCTCTTCCTCTCCGTATCGATAATTTTGTTCTGTAGCTTTTTCAATACTATAATGAAATGTGGTCCTCAATTTTCGAACGTAGTTCTTAAACTGAAAAGGGATTAACATAGGTTGCGGAACTTGTTTCCAAATCCAGTTTCAAAAATATGTGTATTTGCTCTTCATTGTGTATTGAATTGAAAAAGAAATAAAGTTTTTGTTACAATAACATCAAAAATATGTAACGCATTGTGAAAAGTATTACTATCATCAATGAAAGTGCTAATAGTTAATCACAATATCGCCGCATTGGCTACATGCCTGGTCCTTAGGTCAAGTGTTTATAATTATTTTCTGACAAGATAAGGTATAGTACATTATTACTTATTGAATGTGAGGACGTGCATATATAGAGCCATTTGACATGCGTGGAATATGTATACTACCGTATATGTAGTCTTTGTTCCTCACAAAAGTAAACAAATAAAAATATTTTATTTGTTAGACCGATCAATAGCTTTCAATATATAGATTCGTCAGATAAATAGAAGCATCTTGTGAACGAGACAATGTGTATAGGCCTACTCACTAAAGGTCGAATGTAGGATTGTCCTTATCAATATCAACTCTCCTTATCTACCAAACATGTTCCTAAGGTCAAGTTCAAACAAGGATGTCTAGGTTAAATATCGTCTACGTCACTCTTCCTTTAGAATAACGTGGGTGTTAAGTAAGGATATTGGCCCATTCTTGATAAATCAGACATTGCCGAAATGTGGTGCATCTAATTTTAGAAAGCATAATGATACATTCTATTGGATAGAGGTCATTTATAGTATAAAGCTTGAGAAAGTTTTTATTATAAACATATATAAACCATATGAAAGTAATTCGTAAATTGTCATATCAGTATATAAAGGTGTATGCGATAGGACAGTTGTGTATATAGGCAAAAGAACCATGTACATACCTAAATTGATGTTATAATGATCAAAGTTAAATTAGTAATGAAAACTTGCCAGATAACATACAAAATGAGGATTGTTTTACCTTGAATAAATTTACTTTAAACATTGTAAATATAAACAAAGATAATCTTCCGAGCAATGTACCGAATCAACTCCCCTGTGTGTATCCGGTACCATTCGGTTACAGATTCTGATAAGTTTTTTTTCATCCATGAATGAATCAAATACCTTGTTTTCATTCAGATAATGGGTGGATTGGTCGAGTGGTTCCATGCAGGCGGCCGGGGTTCGGTCCCCGTAATCGCCATACGCCTGGAACATTCAGAGAAAGTGTTTTTCTCCTGCCCAGACAACTCCAACAACCCAGATGGAGTATAAAATGGTCTGGGTGGGTGTTGCAGTATCTGTGCTGTAGCATTCAAGTGAGGTGGCACTCTAAAAGATGCCGTTGGAAACACGGTCCCACTACAAACAGAACACAATTCATCTCCAGCACACACACATACATACACACACATATGGAGATCTTAGCCAGGTGGTATAGGACAAGTAGTTAGCGCCTGATATGGCAGCTCCTGCGAACTCCTCAGAATTGTATATGATAGAACTGTATGTGTTAATTATATTGATTGTATAAGAATTGTATATCTATGTACTGTAAAGCACTTTAGAGTGGCTTATGTTAGATACATGGGGCGCTATATCAAATGTTGTAAATCATTATATCATCATTATCATTGTAACAACTAAACCAAATGGTGTTTACATTACAAAACCAGATCCATTATGTTAACAGTAGAAACTTATTGACAAATAGCGTCATAAATGAAGAAATAAATTCAGAAAACGGGAATTTATTGTTGATACAGTATACGTTGTTCTTATTGGTGAAATCCGAAAAAAAAGTGATATTTCATTGACATTTTTATGAACTAAATCACAATGTCAGCACATCAGGACAACTCGGTCCCATATCATCAGCTAACAGGTACAAGTATTACCCACAAGAACCTGAGAATTTGTTACAATTAGTTTTCGACCTAAACTGATGAGTTTAGAGCAATTTTCGATGAAAAGTACCCCATTATTGGTCATCAAGCAGTTTCGACACCCCCCCCCCCCCCCCCCCCGCCCCAGTCAATGGTCATAAAGGCTGCTGTGACAAAGGGAATAATGTACAGTGTATAATTACATTATATTATTTGTTAAGTTGTTGTTATATTATGTGTTGCTAGTTTAGATATCTATTTTCCATTATTCAAATGAAAAAGGGGGTGTCAACAACTCTGGTTAATTTAATATCTAAATACTTTTCAGAAGGATGGTTTTCCATTGGCAACCATTATATACTATCCACAGCAAAAGGATCGGGTTTGCGTGTCGATATGAATCACGCTTATATGGATACAACCACACTTACATGTATATGGATACAACCACACTTACATGTATATGGATACAACCACACTTACATGTATATGGATACAACCACACTTACATGTATATGGATACAACCACATTTATATGGCTAAAACATCAGCAGATCTTCATCTACGTTATACTCACAGCAATACAAACGTCCGATGTCTCTCCTCAATCTCATAAAAAAACAATAACATACATTAGTAAATATTCCCTTTCTTTAATTGGCATTCTTTATCAAAGTTACTAAACTTATCTTGATTGGGTAGATTCCATGTCTTGTGCATGTGAATGTTATGTCAGACGCATCAACATTGTCCACTTGGTATATAATTACTTTTAACTTCGAGATTTCCACTTCTTGATTTTTTAAGACATACAGTGCCTGTTTAGTAAATAAACTCCATTGTCTATGTGTTTGTCTGATAGTACGATTATATCACGTTTTCTATGGCTGAAAGAGCTAATACAAGGGACAATTAACGTTTACACTATATGCACTAGAAAAGTATAAAGATAAAACATTTTTTATAACTTCATGAATATTTTGGATACCTTCTTCTTCTTATAGGTCAGAGACGTATATAACGCAGGCACTACTATATAGCATCTGCGACATTCCATAAGCTAGTTGCCAATTTCAGCGAATTACGTAAGTACTAGTAAAATACATGTATACATATCAATCGATGCCATCTTTGGCTGTGAGCCAATATTTAGCATGTTATTTCAATTTAAAATCAAGCATCTTTAAATTACATGCTGACTATCAAATAATTGTAGATCCTGTACATGATTTGATGTTTTTGTCAGATTAAATGTTTATCTTTGTGTTTACCAGTTGAAATGCAGTAACCTACATGTACGTGTATTATTTTGGACTTATCCTCATAATAATACTAATATACAACATTTGATGTATAGCGCCCTATCTAGCTAACATAAGCCACTCTTAAGCGCTTTACAGTACATACAAAAATGTAGATATACAATTCTCATACAATCAATACAATTAACACATACAGTTATAGTATATATACAATTATGAGAAGTTCACAGGAGCTGCCTTTTCAGGCACTAACTACTTGTCCTATACCACCTGGCTAATATCTCCCTATGTGTGTGTATGCATACGTGTGTGCTGGAAATGAATTGTGTTCTTTTTGTAGATGGACCGCGTTTCCAATGGCATCTTTTAGAGTGCCACCTCACTAGAATGCTACAGCACAGATACAGCAACACCCACCCCAGACCATTTTCTACTCCACCTGGGTTGTTGGGAGTTGTCTGGGCAGGAGAAAAACCCACTTTCTCTGAATGTACCATGCGTATGACGATTACGGGGACCGAACCCCGGCTGCATGCGTTGAAGGCCGGAATGTTAACCTCGACCAATCCGCCCATACAATATTTGTGTGTGGTTCTTTATGTTCCAAGAACGATAAAAATATAACTCTTCCTTTAAATTGGAACTTGGGTTTATTAAATAAAGCGGTATATTTAATTCATCAATTTAGCGAGTAAGTGTCCAGTATCTTGTTCATGAAGAGGTACAATAATCAGACTATATATAGCTATAGCTACCACTCCAAGCCATCATATTCCATATACAGTATATTATGGTCCTTTATTATTGTGAGAAGTTTAATCAAAATCTCTAGATGAATAAAGATGCTAGAGTGTCAACAAGGACTTTCTAATAATAGTGCCGGTGACTTGAGGAAAACTATAGACACCCCACCACAGTTACATTGGAAATCAATGCTTGTAATTCAAAAATAAAAACGGCTGTGTGATCTAGTACATTTTGGTATAATAATATGATTGTATATAACTACCTACCATTAATTTGTACCAAGTAATATTCTCACAGAAATCAAAACATAAAACTAAATCTAAAACAAAGTCAACAAAAAAAATCAAAATTCATTTTAGACAAATTTTATTCTTTAGGCATAATAAGTTATACATGAAACAAATAAACAGTTCTATAAAAAAAACAGCATAATTTGAAAATAAATATAAATGTCTTTTTGTTTTTGTCTTTTGACTGGGAAAAGACCAAATACGTAAATTTGATGCGACAATAATTCAGCAGCCTTGTGATAATGGTGACAAATAGCAAATATTTTGAAATTTTTGTTCAATTTACTGCTGTTGCTCTAATTGCTCTAGTAAAATATTCTATCTTTAGAATTGTGCCTTTGTAAATTGGTAAAGGAGTCGTTTGTACACATTTAAGGATTTTTAGAAGATAAACTTTCAGAATCAATGTTTGTGATCATTATTCTAAGTGAATTTGAACAGTCAGGTAAGTATAACCTGTCGGACACCACTATTTGAAGTGTAATTTCCATGTAACAGGAGAGACATTGACCAATGTCAGCTTTTCTTAAATCTTTAATTGGAGTTATTGAGAGCATGTGCTGTCAACATTGTGGACTTTCATTTTGCTTGTAGACCTTAATATTTTATATCTCAGGACAAAACGTTTCCGCGACAAACAGCATTATTACAGAATCCAAAGGCGTAAAACAAGAAACACAACATTGACATTATGTACATGTTCCTATCAAGTTATAAATGGTAATCCTATCTTACAAATAATTGATTGTAACATTCCGAGGTTTCATTTCAACATAATTTTTATATGTTGCAAAAATGTCAAATGAGTTATTATAAAAGGGCACTTAAAAACTAAAGCTAACCTAGAAATTCAACAATTAATCATATACTAAGCTTCCTTTTTCTCCCTTCCAGCGTTCTTTCAGTTCTACGTGGCACCCTAGATCCCTAAGGGCAGCTTTGGCATCATCCTCACAAGTTGGGTGATTTTTAAGGGCTTCGTTTATCAAGGCCTCAGCTCCTAATTCCAAAATAGGTTCACAGTGTTCCCTTGTTCTGGCCACTATATTTCTCAGTGCATTGCAAGCTTGTTTCTGAAACATTTATATATGTCTTTATTAAATACAACACATTCTACTGGATACTTTCTTTTGGTCTGATGATATAATATTAAATGTTTAATTAGGGAAAAAAATCCTCCCAACTACCAGGGTCATGTTAGGATGGGTGTCTAGGGAGACACAACAACCAGGGTCATGTTAGGATGGGTGTCTAGGGAGACACAACAACCAGGGTCATGTTAGGATGGGTGTCTAGGGAGACACAACAACCAGGGTCATGTTAGGATGGGTGTCTAGGGAGACACAACAACCAGGGTCATGTTAGGACAGGTGCCCAGGGAGACATCAGTCAGGGTCATATGAGGACATGTGTCTAGGGAGACACTACCAGGAAAAGAGAGAGAGAGTAGATAGAAAAGAAAGAAGACAAAAAAGATGAGAGACAAACAAAATATTCTTAGTGTTGCAATTGGAACTACTGATCGACACAGAATATCCTTGGGATCTCATGATAGTGGCCATTTAAAATACACATGCAGTGGCAAATAACAATCTATTGCTGGTTCTTTAATGTCTCGATCCTTAACAGAAAACGCAGAAGAAACAAAACGCTGATTCACCAGGAAGTTTCCAATAAAGTAGCCCCTTATTTTGATATGAACGCATTATCTATAAACATTTCACTTTGTAGAAATTGACTTCACATCTGAAAAATTCAACCAATCTATTTAAACAGTACCTGTACACCTGCTTCCTTGGGATGTATTTTCATGGCCTGGATGATGGACTGGTGACCAAACAGGTTGATGACTGCAGTAGAGTGAGCTGGATTACGCAGGATCAGACTGGCTATCGTAGCACAACACAATTCTGCCACGGCCGAGTTGGCTTGGTGTTTAATCATTGCCACTAGGATTATCTCTAATGCATTGCTCTTCACAGCTTCTTCTTTCACTTCATCATTTCCTGCCATAGCTTTGATGAGTCCAAGGGCTTGCCTCACAACTCCCTACAGGAAAACATTTTACAGAGATGTGTTAAAACATTATGCAATTACTAATATAAGTACAAACCCTCTATGTGTAAGAAGTGCCTGTCTCCCAAAGGGCAACAATACATCCATTAAATAAGTCTTTTCTATATTGCGATATTTTAGGACTCACTTCAGGAGTCTGTCAGAAATTTCTTCTGATGTCATGAGTTAAACCGATCTTAACCAGGAAACTGGTGTTCAAACACTGAAATACAGACATCATGGTCACACAGGGCTGATAGTTATCACAAGTGATGCTTTTTCAGTAGACACTAATTCATCAGCAGTTTGCTGCAGAATTCAATGTCTTTTCCTATATAATGTATTTTTATATCATAGA
Source organism: Mimachlamys varia (assembly GCA_947623455.1). Taxonomy (NCBI): domain Eukaryota; kingdom Metazoa; phylum Mollusca; class Bivalvia; order Pectinida; family Pectinidae; genus Mimachlamys; species Mimachlamys varia. Next base: position 9,493,240 of record OX392535.1, read on the forward strand.
ATTGTTCACCTTATCTTTGACACTGTTCTGTAATGCCCTCAGGATAAAGTCTAGTCCTTCCATATCCATCACAGTCTTGCAAAACTCAGATCGTACTAACAGCTTAGTTAGTGTTGAGAACAGCTCCTTCAGAACACTGGGGTTGGCAGTATAATCTGAAACATCAGAACATGATATGACACAAATGATCTGGGATTGGTCAGGGCATCATTTGATGTTAATTTAGGCTAAAGAAGTTAAGAGATTTGTCTGGAGCACAGATTCATCAGATCATAAAACATACATCAGGGGTTGGTCCGAACATCATTTGATATTAGTATTTTGTTAGTTTAAGTAAAATGTTAGCAATCATTTACCTTTACACAAATTCAGAAGCGTTTCTAAAGCATTGCCTTCCGTCACAATGGATTTAGCATTCTCATGTGCTTGTCCAAACGGTACTCGAATGTCATCATCTAAGGTAAGCACTCGCAGTGCCCCACAGGTCTCTATCACCACCTTCTCACTACCTTTGTGCCAGTTCAACACTTCAGACAATTTAGAAATAAGACCCTTTTTCACAAACATCTGTCTGTTATCCTCATGCTTTGTACATGTGTTCGTGATAACTCCAACTGTGAGATACAACAAATCCTCTTTGTTCTTAAAACTGTCCAGCATGTCCATCAGCAGTGTACAGCCGCGAATGTCTAACAAATCTGGCTGACCATCGGTGAGTGACAGCAAGGTCAGTAAAGTCTTCTGAAGCATTTTATCGTCTGTAAGATATTTTTCCACTGCCTGTATCAGAACTGGGTAAGCTTGGTTATTCCCCGCTAAACATCGCCTCGACAGATCAACATCACACTCGGCTCGTATCATCACTATACAGTCTGTTATCTCGGCATTCGAAGATACTTCACTGTCGAGAGCAATTTTAAGGTTTTTGATAGCTGTTATAACAGGGTGTTCAGAGGCTTCTCCTTGTCCAGAAAACAGCCTTGGGTCCTGTACAATGTTACTGAGGTTGACACCCTATTATAAAACAAAACATATTAAAAATGTATGCAGACCAAAGTACGGTCATTAATTGACAGTGGATGGCCCATTGTTATTTGAGACTTTTAATCAAAAACAGCAAACTACAAAATTTATGTTAGGTAAGATTACCTTTTATAACTTGATAGGAACATGCATATACATGTATGTTCATAATATCCATGTTCTATTTCTTGTTTAAGCAATATTACAATACAACAATACTTAAGAACTAATTAAAATATGACAATTGTTATATGGGTTTCTTTTACATCTGTAATGCTAATCAAGCAACATCACTGATTCTGTTTAAACATTTTTAGTATTTGGTTCCATTGTAAATCTGTATCAAATATTTCATATTTCCACATGTATAATCAGAAACAAAACTTTGCAATTAAAGATAAAAAGAAGTTGTTTTTAGAAATATACTTCTATTTTTGTTCAAATATCAATAAACATTTTTTGCAGATGAGTAAGGTTATCTTATTTTATATCATTTTGTACATGTCCTGGTAATATAAGACTCTTTCATATGTAGGTATGTAGGATAGGGATATTCCACCCGAGGGGTCACAAAATGTGGTGAAACCCGAGGCTTGCCGAGGGTTTTACCACATTTTGTGATCCCGAGGGTGGAATATCCCTATCCTACATACACGCATAATGAAAGAGTCTTTTTCTCTCATATCAACTACCCGAATAAGCTCAAAAACCATGAAAATATGTTTAAACAGGCTACCATTTTGAAATTTTAACTTTTTACTTGAGCTTTTTGGCGAAAACGAATTAGACAGCGAGTTTGAGCCTACCCTATATTTGCAAACAAAGTTTGCGCAGAAAAATTAATCTCCTCTTCCTGGTGTTTATGGTTAAAATTTTGTGAAGGGTTTTAATTTTATTATGCTGCGTTTCCTCTTTCTGGCATCAGAGTTTACCGTATTCGTGACGTCACGTCATTGTTGAGACATTGTGACGTCACGTCGCGTGAAATGCTATGTAAGATAGATTTTTCTTACATAGCTTTCTTACATGGGCAAACTCTATCCAACATGGCAAGATATGAGAGAAAATTTTATCTCCGGTCCACTATAGAGCAGTTCAGATATTGTTACAATACAGCAATGTGAAATAGCTACACTTGCAACATGAGCAAATTGTAAACAAACTACTGCTTAAATATTGTAATTTTTTGATAAGTCAGTTTTGTGTTGCCTAGCATATAATATTCTGACATATCTACAGGTACCTGTGACTCAAACTGCTGAATTGCATCGTCTATGGCTTCGTCAGCATCCATTCCAAACTCCTCCATATTCTCCCTAACCACATCATCAAAGGTCTGCTGTGCTATCACCTTAGCCATCTGTAGATAAGATATGTAATTATATATATATTACTTATTTTTAAGAAACACGGAAACACAAATGACAAAGGAAGACAATTTTTTGACTGGTGCCTTATCCGGGCCTCAAACTCACGATCTCCGGCACCAAATCGCCTAGCCAGAAATACCTGCAGGCGTTACCACTGCGCCAACTCGACATCCCCAAAAAAGGATGTTTTGAAGTCGCAGTGATAGACGGTCCGGTATTTTGACATGATCATAGTGGAAATCGTCTATTATAGTGATGTGAACACCTGGATCGCAATGCAGTGATTTTAATATTAAGAGTGTCTGTCTTTTTCGTTGTGTCATGATCACGTAGTCTTTTAAAATATCCATCAGACAAAAACAGCTTGTTTCAGGTTAAATGCATGCCACAAAAAAAGATCTGGTATGTTGATTGGCAGGCAAATCATTTCACAGCATTACCCAAAACTCTTTTTATGAACTGTACATAACATGTATAAATATATATATATTAGATAACATGACATTACTGTGCTCACTCTAGCCATTAGCATTTTTGAAATTCGTTATTAATGAAATAAAATATGTATTTGCTAAAAGAAAAAAATTGTCTTAAGCTACTTTTGCTCATAGAATTTGTGTTGAATAAACAATTTTCATAAACGCAGGCTCCCTATAAATGTATAAGAATTGATCCAATTCAACGAATGGTATGTTAAATACATCAGAACTTTTATTGATATTAACACTTTAATTTTTGACTCTACTAATGAGTAAAAGTTGCTAAAGGAAATTTTTATTTGCTAAAAGAGAAAAGTGGTCTTAGGTGACTTTTTCTAAAACATTTTTCAGACTAGAGTGAGCACAGCATTATATGGCAGCTATTTTTTAACAGGTGTAGAAACCAGGTAATTTTTTTAAGAAAATGGGTGGCAAACATTTAGTTTTCAAACTTCTGTGACTCGAATTCGTGACTGATGGAAATCAGATGTTGTTTCAGACTTACAATTGGTTTCGAAAAGTTGTACAATATGTCCTTTAAAGGATTTGTGCAACGAAAAATGAAAATTTTATATTTGGTAAAAGTAGTATTATAAACCATAATAACATGCCCTGACTATCGGGCGGGGCCTGGTTTTCTTGTATTGACACGAAAATAGGGTCATACGGCACGCATTGACCTCTCACGCGAAATAAATAAAGAATTTCCTTAAAAGTTATTACTCGGTTATTTGCTTTCTATAACCCACATATAAACATACAACCACGGACCTAGATAGCAAAATCAAATCCAATTTCATAATACATTTGAACACTAAATAAAATAATAAAATAATGTTGGATTAACATTTCAGCCTATTTTTGGAATCTTGTACGTGGAATTGTCAATGTTAATTCTGGTTATTTTCGTCAAATTGGTATAAATATGAAGTTGGTTGCCTGGTGTACTTTACGTGTGTACCGGTATCTTTTTCAAGACTCTGGTACGGCACATATACGTCCCTGGTATATATAGCAGTATAAAGGTAAAATGTTACCATCTACCTGTCTTATCCAGGTGAATTCACTGACCAATCAACTAATAAGTGTCAAGCTTGTGTTAGATCACTTATCCCCTGTGAATAGCACGCCCGTGATCTGTGATGTTTCGACAGGGTGTCGATCTCTTGACTACTATATTCTTCAGGATAACCAACAAAATTAGCATTCAATGCCCCACAAAAGCCCATTTTGGCCAATACAAGTTAAAAGTATGCATTGACTTTTGTTTTTAAAAGTATAATGTACATATTGTATGCATCAGTATGTAACTATCACAACAATATTTGCTGTTATACACATTATCCATATCTACATTGTTATGTAAGCAAACAGTATAATAGGGCGATAGCTTGATTTTCCCGTACTAAGATGACGTCACAGGGGAGTGGCCTCGTTCTGGGTCACAAAATATGCATAATTTAGAGTTCGGCGAAAATGACCTTATAATCGTGTCAACACAAAGTAACCAGACCACGCTTGCAAGATTGGGTGTTTATAAATATGGTTTTAAAACATGACTTTTAGCAAATATAAAATTTTCATTTTTCGTTGCACAAATCCTTTAATTATAACTATAGCGTGAGAATTTAAATCATATCCTTTGCAAGTACATATAATTGCTACATGTATACAAAAGTCATTTATTCTTTTGATATTTATGAATTCTTTGTCTTAGGCTTGAATTCATAAAACAATCAATGTTACTTTTTTCTAATTCAAAACAATGGATTGCACTACAGATGTTCATGTAGCAACATGACTCTGGTCTTGATCATATAGACTCTTCTGTGTCCCACTATACTGTTAAAACAAGCAGTTCATACAAATATGATTTGTTTCTTTAAATTTTTAGGCTGAAAGTTTTATGTTAGTTTCATTTCAAATAACAGAATTTCAAATACTGATATTAAAGTAGGAGATAAGGGTACTGTTAGTGTTATTTTCTAAAGCAAACTTTGGTATGGTACTTGTACCCTAGATAAAAAAACTCCTAACATTGTGCTTAGTTGAATAATATAATTTTGCCTATTCCCGCAATGTTAAACCTTCATATAACCTCAAAAATCAGACAGGGAAATAGTGATAACATCATATGCAGCCACGTTTGACGGAGTATTTTATAATCAAACATCTGATTGGTTGAAGTTTCATGAAGATGTTTATGCATATTGTTGTGCTTTTTTGCAAAATCATTTTATTTTTGTCATGAAAATCATTGTATAAGACCCATATGTTTCTTTATAAATGATATTATAAGGAATAACCACATTTTTTATGTGGATGATACGGTATATGAGTCATTATCAGAAAAGCTCAAGATTCAAAAGTGAAAAAATCAGAAAAACAACTTTCTTAAAGTGACAACTTTTATGGTTTAAGTAAAAGGGGATACATTGCAGGTTACAAAATCATTGTTTGTCCATTTTAATTTTTACCTGTTCAGTTACTATGGTAACGCTAACGATCACAGGTAAGTTAAAATGTCTGTGGTATTACCATAATTGAATTTGTTGTTTTTGTTGGGATAAAACATGCCAGTTCTTTGCTTATTGATTTATTTAATTGATAAAGTTATAACATAACGAATTTTCATTACATATACCTCATTTTAATACCATTTGTAGATATTTATTGGAATATGTCCCGACCCCTGTACTTTTGCACTCAAGGGATGTGCATTATTTCTTTTAAATAAAGTTAGAACTAAAGATTCATGAAAACAGTAATTAATTTGCAAATATAAAATGCTACAGATAATTACTGGAATGCTAATTGTTTCTTTTCACCTTTATTCAATTTAATATGAGTTAATTTTTGTGATGGTAACACCATGGACGTTTGATAAACACCGAAGACAACTGTAACACCACAGACATTTTGTCCATTGTGTTACCATGTTAAATATCATAATACATGTATTTTAGTCAATTTCACTTATTGACACACATTGTCTTTGTTTCCAAGTTGAAGAGAGGGCCATTCTGGATCACCTGAAATGTTGTGCTGGATGATACCAGCATTGTATGTCTGTGGTGTTACCATTGTCATCATCTAGTGCATATTGTAATTGAATTGTATTTCATCAATATGCATATAATTATATAGTAATGTGTCCTAAACAAACAATTTAATTCATTAACTAAAATATAAATTGGTTGTTTATGATGGAAATTCATATTATGTAGCTTCTCTTGTTACCGAATTGTCTGTGGTGTTACTAGTAATGTCTTTGCCATTGCTCACAGAGAGAATACATGCTTTAATTACTGTCACACTAGTCCTAGTGCTTACTATGTTGTACAAATAACATTATGCAATAATTACTCTGTTTTATGAATCTTATAATATGAATCTTCCCATTATCTTAGATATTATTTATGATTTTTTCTATTCCATTGTCTGTGGTGTTACTATAATGGTATCACCAATATTCATGTCCTTGCATGGTGTTCCCAATTCAAAGCCCTTTTCTCTCACGATGACATATTCCATTTTGAGAACTGTTAGCTAATGTCATAGCTTTATAATTCATCTCACTAATAATATATGTTATGGTCTGTGTTATAAGTATACTTTGTTTTGTTTGTGTTGCAAAGATTTGACTCTGGTGTTACTTATCTAAGTCTGTAGTGTTACTATAATTGTCCTTGGTGTTACTGTTTTTAGAGAATCTTGATTAAAGAGTATAGAATCTGAATTTAAGAGTTTTCTTTGATTAGAAATGAACAATAATCATTGTTTTGGAATTTAACTTATTCAAATCATAATGCTTTTATTTTTTCTAATAAAATTGATTCATAAACGAGTATGATGTCTGTAGTGTTACCAAATATTCGTCTGTGGTGTTACCTGTTTGACCGGTAACACCACAGACAGTAACACCACAGACATTTTAGATATGTTTATAGATTAAAATTATAACCATTGGTAATTGTGCAAAGCATGATAGCTGTATTTAAACTACCTTGCAACCTCTTTTAAATACTATAAATCTTTTTATTGAATAAATGGTATAACTGTACAATAATGTGGTAACACCATGGACAATTTGAAATACACAGTTGGTTAGACTTGATTTTGATTGCTTCCAATTTAAAACCGTCCTGCTTTCAACTTCCAAATGCCATGTGAAAATGAACAGGGGATAGATATGCAATGAATTCATCATAGATGATTGTACTCAGTTGATTTAAAGTTTCTCTATAGCTATTGAACCAAAATACTCATGGTAACACCAAGGACAAAAACTTATGGGACAGGTAGACATTTCCTTGAAAAAACTTTTAAATATTTTCTTTTTGCCTAAAAGTACTTATTTATCAATTTAATTGGTAATTATCAATAAAACTATCCCCATATTTTGTATAATACCCAATTAAAAATGTTTTTAAATGAGCTTGAATATTGAGAATTTACCATCGGACACACCCATTTTTGGGTGAAAGGCTAATATTATTGTTAAAAAAATATATTTTGGCACAATTTCATGTCTATGTCTTTTAAAATGTGACTACTAGATCTCTAATTGTTGGTGTATTAGCAAAACATGTACTTTATTCTATGTAGAATTCACAGAAATAAACGACAAAGTTACGGACAGCGATTTGGTACTTTTCTGATAATGACTCATATACATGTACCGAAAAAACTGTGTGAACTTTTTTGCATAAACCGCTTTGCGGATTAACCCATTTATGCAAAGTGACACATTTTTTCTGTATATACCATATAACCCATGATAAAATAATGGTTAATCCTTAGTTTTCCTTGTAGTCACCACAAAATTCCCTTAAATACACCATTTATTTTTTAAATACACTGTACAACCAGCAGTGCCCATACACTGGCCCCGCTTCAGACAATTTCATGCTGCATTTATATCAGTATAAAATGTCTTTATAATTACCCAGGTGTCTAGTCCAGAAGAAATTCAGACAACAGAATAATGAGCTAATGGTATTTTTATCCTTAATAGTGTGAGAGCAAACTAAGAGGAAACTTTACGTTTTGTTGTTGAATACTACACATCCCGTTTTACCAGCATTTTAACAAACTGTAATATGTTTTTTTTTACATGTAAGGCGTATAAAATTAATGGCCAAAGAGGTTTTTAAGATTGTTAATTTTTATCACCTTCCTATATATATACAAGATCTTCTTAAAATTAAAAATGTAAATTATAATCTTAGGATGGAAAAAACAGCTGAGATCCTGAGAGTGAACATCACCAAGTATGGACTGACGTCTTTCCGCTCAGGGTGTGGAACAGTCTGCTTAACGAGCTCAGAACATCCTGTTCTTATCCGGTTTTCTCCAGACTGCTCCGCACCCTGGGTTACTCTCTCTGCAATTGTTCCATATGTTCACGCTAACCTTCTCTTTTATTCATCTTATGATGCTTATAACTTGCTAGTTATATTGCTTAGTTTCTTGTCTTGTTAGATTTGCATGTTTGTCGTGTTTTACTCATCTGCTGATGTCCTTGCTTTTAATGTACAACCTGCTAGGGCTGGTCGGTTTTACCGGTATACTGTGGTATAAAGTTGTGATGATACGTACCGTGGTACATAAGTCCTGTACCGGTTTTTTGGGGGGACTTTCATTTCCCTTATCAATGACCAATTTTTTACATTGATCAATTGGAATTCCAATATGGTCTAATTATAATTTCGGACAAGTTTGCTGATCAACTAGGACAGACAAAGCTTCACTCAAACAATATTAGAGGATAATACAATGAGAAACTTACGACATTATAGGCTTCTTGTTGATTGGCTCCAGAACAGTGATTGGCAGTGTAATTAGTTATGTGATGCATGCTCATTATGTATCCATTCAATACATCTGCAGAACTTTTTAACATATCCCTTTTAATTGTTTTTTATTGATCTCATTTATCATGCTCCATACATTCGGTATGTATTTTAGATTGTACTATATTAGTTCTTATTCTGTCAATTTTTCACTTTGCTATGTTAATATATATATATATCCAGCCATGTGCTTTTAATAACAAATCAAACTGCATGAAAACGTGTGCTTGCTCTTAAACTTACCTATCTTAATATATGTATGTTCTTATTGGTATGATTCTTAGTATACACTACCAAGTTATTTTTCTTGTTTATAGCTATGTTACTATTACTGTGCTGTGATATTTTCCTATGTTTGTCGTAATAATAGCTCTTCAGAGCTAATGTTCCTGTTACCATGCATACGACATTAAATAAAATGTCTTGTATCTTCTATGATGGGCTACAGTCATTTCTGTAGTGAAGTAAACATAAAATCATCGAAGTTCAAACAAGCATATGACCAGTCATAAAAATACAAACCTTTGGTCCTAGACACCTTCGTTTCAAATAAGTTGTTTTATCGGTCTTTTGAAAAAAGCACAGATTATTCTAGAAACCGACTCAAAGGCATGGCTATTTACAGCATTGGTTGGAACATGTTTCACATGTGTAACCGAACAACATCTCCTACCGGAAATATAAACACCAAACAAAGAGTTCTATTCACTGTAATTCATTTGTACCAGCAGACCATATAAAATCAACAAATACATTAACTTTTTTTTGTGTTAATAAAGTCACCTGTACTGATTTTCGTTTCAAAAGACACACCTAAACTAATACAAGATATATATATGCGCGCAGGGATTTATTCCAATAAAAAGTCACGGAGATTCCTATAACAAAATATACCGTTTCGTTAAATCCGGATTCTTCAAGCTCTTCCATGAGTTGTCGGTCCTTGAACGACTCTGAGTAGGTATATAAATAAATTTAAATGTTACCACGGAATTAGATGATATAGGGGAACTCGGGGCTGTATAATATGGGTCTTATTGTGATGTAAACAATTCTAAGTCCGTGATGTTACTAACAAGATAGGCACAGCATTTCGTCAACCGAAGGTCGGAAGGCCCAAGGAGAAAACGGCCTCGGTTTACCCAGGGACGTATATGTGAGACACATATACGTCCCTGGTTTACCCAAGTGAAAAACGGCCCAAGATCAATTCGGTCCATTCCACGTATAAAATATAGGTACAAGTACTTTCTTTCCTTTTCATTTATATGTCACTCTTTCGGCATTTGCTATTTCTATGGGGCGCCGTTTTACTATTTATTAACAAAACAGTTAACTGGATATCCAAAATTCGAATTATGTATATCCATAAATCGAAATTTATTTTTGGATATCCAAAATTCGAATTATGGATTTCCATAAATGATTTTGGATATCCAAAAATCGAATTGTAGATATCCCCAAAAAATTGAATTTGTGATATCCATAATTCAATTTTTGGATATCAATAAATGATTTTTTGGATATCAATAAATGATTTTTGGATACCCTAAATTCAAAGCATTTGGAGATATCCAAAAATCGAATTATGGATATCTCAAATTCGAATTTCGGATATCTATAAATCGAATTGTGGATATCCTAAATAATTTTGGATATACTTAATTATTTTTGGATATCCAAAATTCGAATTATGGATATCCTTAAATGGTTTTATCGAATTTCGGATATCCAAAAATCGAATTATGGATATCCAAAAACAAATTGAATTTGTGATATCCATAATTCGAATTTTGGATAACCATAATTCATTTGTGGATATCCAAAATTCATTTTTTGGATATCAATAAATGATTTTTGGATATCCTATATTCAAAGCATGTAAAGATAGCCAAAATTCGAATTATGGATATCCAAAAATGATTTTTGGATATCCATCATTCGAATTTTGGAAATCCAGATTTGTTAATTAATAGTAAAACGGCGCCCCATATATATCGCTCGATTCATATGTCTCCGGTTTGAAATTTGATTCTATGCACAATTAACTACTAATATAACTTTCTTAGAAGCCAAGGGCCCTTTCGTTTAAGCGGTTGGAACGGACAAACCGGTCGAACCAATAAACGAACTGCGCGGAATGTTCTCGTTCCGGGCACAGGGGCTAGGCACGGACATAAATATCTGATTGTCAGATATTTTTTTTACCTTTCTCGAATATAGCCCCTCCCACTACTATATAGATATATAGTAGTGGGAGGGGCTATATTCGAGAAAGGTAAAAAAAATATCTGACAATCATTTCATAGTGACATAGGTCCGTGCCTAACCCCTGTGGTTCCGGGTCGGTCTGGCACGCTTTGGCTGAGGGGCCCAGGCATTCCAAGATGGCGGCTCACGGTGGAAAGTGAATAGTTGCCGTGTGAACTTTTAGGAATTCCACATATAATGTCATGTTTCTACACATGCTGACATTGTCAGAAAGACTTTACCAATTCAAGTTATATTCTTAAGTGATAGATAACTTCAAAAACCGATCATTTATTTTGTAATACATTTATTTAGTGAAAATAAGGACAGGACGAAAATACACGTAGTAACGTCGATACGCAAAAACCGTCATGTTTGCTAAACCTATTTAGTCTATAATGTTGATGACAAATAATACTATATGCATGGTGTACATTTATATAGTATGTTGCATTCTCATATTTCCCTGTTCGTGTATATTTATCATAGACTTAGATTAGAGTCCGTGATTTAATTTAATAATCAGTGTCGTTCACGGAATTGCATAATGTAAGTCCGTGGTGTCTTTTATACAGTTAATCAGGGATGTATAATTCTATATTCCTGATTGAATATACATTTGGGAAAAAATAAAAACTCATTGATTTATAAATCTGTCTTTGAATTATTTTATTTTTGTTGTACTTTTGTGAGGAATAGTACGGACATGCAACGCACAAAAACAATATTTAAATTTCATGATTTACTCATTTGTGCAGCTCCATAAAATGTGTCATTTGATTATACATTGACAGATGCAATTATCACAACATTTAGATTTATTCGACATTGCATGATGGACCTTGGAAATCATGGCAAACCTGAGACTACAAATGGAAAAGGAAATATTACAGCATTATTATTTATAAACATTTATTTTAATACATTGATAATAGTTCAGTAATTAATTGTTACATTTGCAATGCATGTATTGCAATGCATTTGATTTTCATTATTAGATGTACGTGTAAAACCAAAGGAAATGAAATGTAACTTATACGTGAAAATAAAATTATCAGTTTACACCACGGACTTAGATTAGGCTATCTAAGTCCGTGGTTTACACGTACTGAATTTGAACAATGATTTTGGTCTTATTTTCGCCTAGCGACATTGAAATGCATGTACAAACTACAAATTATTTATACCGTTGCCATACATGACAGTGTATTTTTCAAATGGTAAGGGGAAAGGAAGAAAAGCAAAACTGCATATATATGTTCTTTCCAGAAATATAATAGCATTCATCTGTGGTTGAAAATTAATAATTGTGACATGATTTGTATCCCTGACTCCCCCGGCCAGCCGGACCACAATTCCATCGTCTGCCCTTCTGTCCCATACTTTAAAAAAATAAATGAGAAATCTTATTATAGTGGTGCGTCGGTCTTGAGTTCGGAAGGTCCCGGTCTGGTCGTGCATTTTTCCTCTCCTGTTACATTATAAGAAATCTTGATACTTAACACGGTAAAAAGAAAGGTTTATGAAATCTAATGTCTCTAATAATATTTCTAATAAGAAAATAAAATATGTGTATTATCACGGACTTAGATTAGATCTAAATCCGTAATGTTATATATAAAGATAATAATATATTAGTGATATACAGTGTATCATTGTTCCGTGATATCAATTTCAAAATTATTGGTGATATATAGTATACTTAGATATAGACAGGGACGTACATATACGTCCCTGATATAGATCACCTTTGTAATTTACTAGTTAACAGGTGATATTGAAACAATGACGTAAGCAAACAACTTTGATCAAAGAGATTCAAGATTTTAGGGATATATATTCATTTGGTTGCATTAAATTTTATTACCACATTTTATTTGTATTACAATAGTGAATATCCATTTGTATATATATGTACAGTATTAAAAAGGATTTATTGCAGAGATACAGTGTTTGGTGTATTAATGATGAAAATTGTCTCAAATCACCTCGCAAAACAGGTAAGTCACAGCAATTACATGTCATAAGAAAAAGAAAACATTTTCTCAGGGAAATTTTAGTTAAAAGCATTTTTGTTCAACTTTTTCATGGGAAAGGGGGTCCTAGCTTATTATTAGACATAGAAAATGCATAGATAAATTGATTTATTCGTATTAAAAATGTATACATATTGTTATCCGGCATCAATAATTATTCATAATATCAAATAAAATTATTGATGCCTTTAAAAATATATATAACCAGAGACGTAAAGCCATTTATACGTCTCTGATATAACCTAGTAATAAGCTGAATTGATATAGAAAGGTAAATATTAAAAATCAATAAATCATATACCTAAATATGTTCCCGATTAATGCGTTATATTGGATAACAATGAGTCATAAATAACAAACACGTCGATCGGTAGTTTTTTTTCTCGAAATTATACATAAGTACGTAACATGCCAACTGTCGCTAAATATGGTGAAATTTTGCTACTTTTAACAAAGTATTGCTGTCAGTATGTCGTCATGATCGTCTCTGTCAAAAATTGTTTGTCGTTAAGTAAGAATTCGTTCAAAAACAAAACTGGTCTTAGCGAAAGTAAGTTGTTCGTCATATTGGCCGCCATCTTGGAACGAACCAAGGCACGGGTTGTTCTTTTATGCGGAACAAAACCGTACTACCTACGTTCCGTTCTGACCACATAAACGAAAGCGTCCCAATGCAACTAATCATTCCGGAAAATATACATATCAGAAAAGGGCTTACTATTTTTAGTATTGCAAACCGGAAGCTGAAGGGAGCTCTAATTATGTTTTTATTATACTATTCAAGTTTTGATGAAACATTAATTATTCAGTCATATCTAGAATAATTACGTGCACATTATATTGCTAGTTTTCATTTTTTTAAATATTATTTTAATTGTTTATTGTTCAAGTTTTATTGTATATCGATTTAAAAAAGAAAAAATGACGTCTCATATATGACCTTGACCTGATCCGACAACAGAGATTGACCAAAATATTTGCGACAGTTCCTTGAAGTACAGCTGCCGTTCATGACGTTGAGATGGCAGGTATTGGGCTGTGTCGTCGATGTATCCATCCGTTAAAGAATCTAGCCATTGGTCGACTTGCATATTTAGGTAATTATTATAAGATAAGAAAAACGTAATCGAAACCCAGATAATATAATGGGGTTAGCCTTGTTGGCAAACAGATTTGTTACGTTGTGCCAAAGACAAATATCACATTAGCCATATAATAAGCCATAGTAAGCTTCAACTGTAAACGACCACAGGCACTCGTACCAGACAGACAATATAAGTCTGAATTGAGCCTTTACCCCCCCCCCCTCAATAATTTGTATTAATTACTTGTCAAGTTGTGCCCATTTATGTAACTTGTACATTGGGGGGGGGGGCTGAACCACTATGTACATAAACAACAGTCTCTGATGTTTCCTGCATATTTCTAGTGAGTGTTAGGCCTAGTTCAGGTCTGTCAGCATTTTTTGTTTTTTGTAATCTGAAGGGTTCTGACTCTCTTACCTGGTAAATAATAGGATGGCCGGTGGATGCGAGAGTCATAATACAATAACCAGATTCCAGACATCTGCTTTAAAATGACCACCATCTGATGTCACATGATCCAAAATAGATAGTTCAGAAAGAATTAACCTGACAGTTTTGTGGCGACAATATATAAACACAAGTTGCCTGGCCAATTAGCAAAGAGGCTATAAGGGAATGGATGCATATTAATGTATACATGTATACTTGTATGTCACATTAATAATCAGGCGTTAATTGCACACATACCCATATTCAAATGAAGAAATATTGTCGACATCTCAGCATTATTTATTGACACTAGGAAGTATCTATAGATCTGTTACCTGAATGAGACTGGTACAAATAGGTATCAAAGTCTTAAAACTGCTGCAAATCTTGAAAAGGATAAATATCCAGGAATCAACACTATACATTCTAGGGTTTTACGCGAAACAGCTACATCAATGGCCTCACTGCTAACAATATTATTCAATCAATCTCTTCATCAAGGAACTTATTATTCCGAAGCATGGAAGAAAGCACAGATAAACAGTTATATAAAAGGGTTAAGGGGGGGTAAAAGTGAAGCTTGTAGCCTGTGAGCCTCATACCTGTTATATGTAAAACAATGGAGACACTAATAAGGGACCATATTGTATGCTACATGAGAACAAATAATATATGTTTACACCAAAATAATTTGGCTTTCTGTCAAGGAGATCAAAATCACTACAGATGCTAACATGAAGTCCTTAGACAAATGGACTGAAGCGTTGAATAATGGGCTATCCAATATCTATAGACTATTTATTTAGATTTTAAAAAGGCATTTGATACTTTCCCTCATAATAATAAATCATTAATTACAAAAAGGTATGTAAATTAAGGGCATATAACTTCTCAAACTAGATTCAAAATTGGATCAATAGCTTCCTAAGCTAAAGGAATCATCATTTGCGATAATTTTTTTACAGCTCAATGTCTTTAGGACTTTTTTTCAGATTTAATATCCACATATACATGCATATTCATGTAAAGTATATATCCAACTTTCAGCGTCTGCATACATTAACACCTATCACGGAATATGACTTATTTCGAAACTGTATACATTTGTACCTCAATCGCACATACCGTTAAACAATGTAAACAAAAGAATTTTTCAATACGTTACATCTTAAGCAATTTTATGAATTCATACCGTTTTACTGAACCATGAAATATTATAAAGGGAATATTACAAGACACAGCTATATAATTACGCACATATTTAATGTAACGGAGGACTGAAAGAGTTTTCTTTTGGAAGCTAGCCCCAAAAACAAAATCAAAGCTTTATTTGTGGGTGTATTGGCTACACAGAAGAACTATATATAACAAACAAACTGTTGGCAGTTATTTTCTCCTTTGAATACTTCCCACCTCTCAATATGCTTCCATAACGTAATCCTTGCATTATATGTAAGTACCGAATAGATTGGAACCAAGTTTGGTAAGAAATATATCCTTTGGAGGTGGGGAACAGTTTTTGTATAAAAGGTGACTCTGACCCCCTGGGAACGGTGCCTGATAGGGGAAATAGGGGAAAAGCCTTTTAACTGCTACTAGGCATAAAGTACTGAATGGATTTGGACCAAATTTGGTCAGAAACACCCTATAGAAGAGGGGTATAGATTATTTATAAATGGTGACTCTGAACCCTGTGAGGCTGGATGGGTGGGGCCAAATAGGGGAAATAGATGCAAAACCTTTCAAATTGCTGCTAAAAATGTTTAATTGGTTTTCAGTTTTGATCCCCACCAAATAACAATATATGGCATTGCCTGGCATAAAGAGACTAACACAAACATTATATTATGATTGACTCCGGGATGAGCCCCCCCCCCCCCTGTGGAATCAATTTCTGAATCATAACTTTTAAACGGTTGAGATCCACACCCTAAAACTATATATACAATTAATATTGCTGGGCATAAAGAGACAAACACAATTGAGATATTAGAATTGAGGTTGGGGGGGTCTGGCACACCCATATTTTCTCCGTTGAACCCGAAAACAGAGGAGATATCCCAACCAAGTAACCAAACTATTAATTTGTTTTATTTGGGTCTGTTCCTGTCCATTGGGATCTTTTTGGAAAGTATTTTACCATGATTACCAATGTACCCAGGTGAGCGATTCAGGCCCTCATTTTATGAATACATATCTGCAAAATTCAATCGTCATAGTCACAAGAATATACCCACTTGATATATATATATATACAGTCAAACCTGTGTTAAGCGGCCACCCAAGGTAACGACAGATATTGGCTGCTTAAGACAGGTGGCTGCTTAAACCAGGTTGGCCAGAAACGGCCTATTGTTTTTTTTTTTCAACAGTTAAATATTATAATGCACTTAATCATACATGTATTTTGATATTAATATCAATATACCATGAAAAGTGAACAATGTTATGTCTTTTTAAAAAACTATCTAACCACCCATTTGAGGCTTTGAAATGACTTTTTTCCAATCAGAAGCGAATTTCAGCGCTTTCTCTTTGATCGTTGGCCCGTTTACAATATCTCTGCGAGATACGCAATCTTGAAACCATATCCAGATGTCTATTTCCGGACAAAATGGCTGCTTAATACAGGTCAATACAACGACATTGGGCGAATTTTTGTGGCCGTTGGCCGCGTTAGACAGGTGACCGCTTATTTAAGGTTCAATATATAGTGTTTTCCATCGGGCAGACCACAGACTGGCCGCTTAATGGAGGTGGCCGTTTATTCAAGGTGGCCGTTAGAGCAGGTTTGACTGTATGTGTATGCATGTAGTATTTCGAAAAAGATGAAAAAAAGTTTACTTTTGCGAGATGCCCGTCCCCTTTAACAACAAAAGAAAATTGTGACAAATAAATATATATTTGGTTATTTTATTCATATTAATTATCAAAAGCGTGTATGAATATTTTTTGTTACAGGTAATAATGTAGCTGCCATAAAATTTATCCAGGATGTACCAAGGAGAACTATTACTACGGACAATCTTAGATACAAAGGCGATATTGCAGGTGGAAGGGGTCGAGATGGAAGTTTACTGAATTGCCCAAAGTGTGGGTCAAATTTGGAGTATTTAGATGCAGGTAATAAAATAGCATATATTTTTAATAGCTTAAAACTGGGTTACATGTTCATAAGTTTTACAGGATAAATATTACATTTTGAGTTTTTAAGCAGTAAAAAATACACAATATCATTGTGATGGTCATATGTATGTACAAATACTGAATATGGAAAAGATGAAATTGACATATGATTAATTACAACAGACCTACTCCATCTATTTTTATCCTTAATTCCAAAAAAGTGATTTTTTATGATTGATTTTTTAATTATAATTTATAAGATGACACATATACTATTCAGCTATTAAATATTTCTGTATCCTCTGTTTCAGTTGATCGAACATTTGTACGGTGTGTATCAATGACTTGTAAGAGTATGTTCACTGATGGGCCTGAACTACATGAACATGAACCAGAAGAAACAAAGCCTCTGACACCAAAAATGGTAAGTTGTACATGTATATGTACAAGTAGTAAAAGTAGGCCTCAGAGATAGGTTTTTACTTTCCAATCTGATGTATTCCTCGCCCATGAAAGGCCATTAAATTCATTATCTTGTGAGTTTTGTGTTCCTAAACAAGCACTCTAGCTGTAGGCTCATTTTGGTTTAGCTCGACATGCTAATGTGCATTGATAAGTACAATATGCTAAAAACAATGAAAATGTGACCTGCAACCTCTATGACCTTGGACCAGGTTTTACCCTTTGGTCATGATCAGTTATGGACAATGTGTGTACTGTCAGCTTCAGACACGTATTTCACGTGCTGATGTGTTTAGATCATTGCCACATGTAACAATAAAAATGTGTTATTTTACAGATACACGAATACTTAAACAGATATGTGACTGGACAACACAAGGCCAAGAAAGTGCTGGCTACTCAAACTTATAATCACTATATGAGGGTCAGACACCATCAGGCCAAAGTAGCCAAGGCTACTCAGGTGCAACCATACATGGATTGTTATAGCATAGACCCTCAAAGCTCACTGGGAAAGCTGAACCGACCAGGTGTGTAATATAAAGTTATAAACAACACTTAATGATATTAAAACAACTTACATTCTTTAAGCTTAGATACATGTACTTGTTAATGTTAAATCAGGATCTGATTCGACATGAAGTAATTCAAAAATATAGTTCATCAGGTTTAAATAATTATGTCTGAGAAAGGTTGTTGTGTACCTGTAATGTCTGAGAAAGGTTGTTGTGTACCTGTAATGTCTGAGAAAGGTTGTTGTGTACCTGTATTGTCTGAGAAAGACTGTTGTGTACCTGTAATGTCTGAGAAAGATTGTTGTGTACCTGTAATATCTGAGAAAGGTTGTTGTGTACCTGTATTGTCTGAGAAAGACTGTTGTGTACCGGTAATGTCTGAGAAAGATTGTTGTGTACCTGTAATGTCTGAGAAAGATTGCTGTGTACCTGTAATATCTGAGAAAGGTTGTTGTGTACATGTATTGTATGAGAAAGATTGTTGTGTACCTGTATTGTCTAAGAAAGGTTGTAGTATATATACCTGTAATGTCTGAGAAAGATTGTTGTGTACCTGTAATGTCTGAGAAAGGTTGTTGTGTACCTGTAATGTCTGAGAAAGATTGCTGTGTACCTGTAATGTCTGAGAAAGATTGCTGTGTACCTGTATTGTCTGAGAAAGGTTGTTGTGTACCTGTAATGTCTGAGAAAGGTTGCTGTGTACCTGTATTGTCTGAGAAAGACTGTTGTGTACCTGTAACGTCTGAGAAAGATTGTTGTGTACCTGTAATGTCTGAGAAAGATTGTTGTGTACCTGTAATGTCTGAGAAAGGCTGTAGTATATATACCTGTAATGTCTGAGAAAGGTTGTTGTGTACCTGTAATGTCTGAGAAAGATTGTTCTGTACCTGTATTGTCTGAGAAAGATTGTTGTGTACCTGTATTGTCTGAGAAAGGTTGTTGTGTACCTGTAATGTCTGAGAAAGATTGTTGTGTACCTGTATTGTCTGAGAAAGACTGTTGTGTACCTGTAACGTCTGAGAAAGGTTGTTGTGTACCTGTAATGTCTGAGAAAGATTGTTGTGTACCTGTATTGTCTGAGAAAGGTTGTTGTGTACCTGTAATGTATGAGAAAGGTTGTTGTGTACCTGTAATGTCTGAGAAAGGTTGTTGTGTACCTGTAATGTCTGAGAAAGGTTGTTGTGTACCTGTAATGTCTGAGAAAGACTGTTGTGTACCTGTAATGTCTGAGAAAGGTTGTTGTGTACCTGTAATGTCTGAGAAAGATTGTTGTGTACCTGTATTGTCTGAGAAAGGTTGTTGTGTACCTGTATTGTCTGAGAAAGGTTGTTGTGTACCTGTAATGTCTGAGAAAGATTGTTGTGTACCTGTATTGTCTGAGAAAGACTGTTGTGTACCTGTAATGTCTGAGAAAGATTGTTGTGTACCTGTATTGTCTGAGAAAGACTGTTGTGTACCTGTAACGTCTGAGAAAGATTGTTGTGTACCTGTAATGTCTGAGAAAGATTGTTGTGTACCTGTAATGTCTGAGAAAGGTTGTTGTGTACCTGTAATGTCTGAGAAAGGTTGTAGTGTACCTGTAATGTCTGAGAAAGGTTGTTGTGTACCTGTAATGTCTGAGAAAGATTGTTGTGTACCTGTAATGTCTGAGAAAGATTGCTGTGTACCTGTATTGTATGAGCAAGATTGCTGTGTACCTGTATCATCTGAGATTTGTATTGATTCCTTATTGTATTGGATGTTTATATTTTGATATGGCTACCTATAGATGCCCTGTTGGCTGTATCTGGCTCACCCATGCTGAGTAGACAGTCTGCTGCCCCTCCTGTCATTAAGACAATGAAACCAATACCACAGACACCAGTCGAGGACGAAGAGGTACAGCTGGACAAGAGTAATATTCTCCTGCTGGGACCAACAGGGGTCGGTGAGTCAGATTATAAAATTACGCAGGCTTATCCAGCAGTTATTTTCTGATGATTGATGTTCATTTGTATTGTCCTAATACATGAATATGTGAGTGTTGTTCTGTTAATTCATGATCTTTGTAACGGAAACATTTGTTAAATCACTAAGTTGTAAAATTTTGCTTTGAAAATTACTATACAATGTATACCCATACATGAGTGTTATATTTGAAATTTGTGTAATGATATTTCTGTGTTGCTAGGGAAAACCTTATTGAGCTCCAAGCTGGCCGAGTGTCTAGGAGTGCCATTTGCTGTAGCTGACTGTACAACTCTGACTTCTGCTGGCTATGTAGGCGAAGACGTGGAAGGTGTCTTATCAAGGCTTCTTTTCAACGCCAACAACGATGTGGAGAAATGTGAAACAGGTACTTACTGCTTACAAAGCTTTGTAAGATTACATTGTCTGCCAGCTTTCTTCTCATCACCTGTGACAAACGCTATTCTGTGGAGTAGTTACCATTGCTGAGAGGCTTTAATAATAAAACATGAAAAGTTTGAATATTCTATATAAATCCTAAGTGAAACAACCAAGACATAGAGTATACTGTAACTGAACAGAAAATTATTTTGAGTCATTTCCATTGTGAATAATGATTGCTTGAAATGCCATTTACTTGTGATTCATTCTGTGAACTTGAGTAAAACATATTATGGAAAGTTTTGATTTACATTGTGTTTGTGAAACAATCTCTGCTACAATTACAGTGATGAGGTTCCACATTTCACCCAAAGACTGTTTGCACAGTGTGCACACAAATGTACAGTTGAATAGTAGTTTCTCCCCATGGTATATACTTTACGTGTTGGCATATACATGAGATTAGGTAAAAGGGTGATCAATATTTAATGTAAAATAGCATAGACTCATTTTGATTATTGATAACTTGATTTGACAATCGATTGGTTATATGTCCGTATTCAAAACATAACTGACCCTTGTGTTGTTAGAATTCCAATATCACAATGGAGTTCGTGCATTGAGCTGGCATAATTTTACTTTCTCCTGTCGTGTGTACTTAGTGAGATTTCACACTGAATTGTGTGAGAAAATATTGGTACACCTTAGTGAGTGAAGTACACATGTTTATTGATAGTTTCAGTCGTGTATAAATTGCCTGCCAAAAGATATTGCTTACTTCTTCTAATGTTAATCATTTCAATGCATCAAATTTCAGGTATTATATTCTTGGACGAAATAGACAAGATCAAAGTGTCTAGACACAGTGTTGGACGAGACGTAGGTGGGGAGGGGGTGCAGCAGGCTTTCCTCAAAACTCTGGAGGGAACCACCACTACTGTATCACTAAAGAACAAGAAGAATGAACTCATACAAATCAACACCAAAAACATTCTCTTTATTGCATCCGGAGCTTTTATTGGTTTAGACAAAATAATACAGACTCGGATATCACAAAAGGTAAAATTTTATTCTACATTTCTGCTATTCTTGTTTTGCATTTAGGGCTTTACATGTTCCAGAATTCACCATATGGGAGGGGTGGGAGGCATTTTTTCACAGACCCCTCCACTCATAAATTTTTTTTTTTCTAATATTAAATTAATGTTCTTCATTTGCGGAATGTATATAGAAAGTGTTATTGGGTTCATCACTAGATAAAGTTTATTGTTTATTAATTTATGCTTAAAGATAGTGAAACCATTGTTTTCTGCCAATGTAATTCATGTTTACTTGAAGTCATTGTATAGCAATGAGAATAGTCACAGCATTGATAACTGTACATTATTATCTCTGTGTTTTCTAAACAGGACTTTGGATTTGGAGCATGCTTCAATCAAAAAGAAGAAATAAGTGAAACTAGCAGTGCAGAAGGATTAGATGAGGAGACTGCTAAACTTGATGCCATCTTAGAAAAAGTTGAAGCTGTGGACTTGATGAAATTTGGAATGATTCCTGAACTGTGTGGTCGGATTCCTGTTTTGGTAACACTGCACTCTTTAGGTGTAAACAGTCTTGTGAAAATTCTTACTGAGCCGGTTGATGCCCCGATACGACAGTACAAAAAAATATTTTCTGAAAGTGATGTAAGTAGACTGCTATGACATTATGTGAAGTCTCTCTGATTTTATTACTTTGATTATGTACCCTAAGAATATGTGATGACAGATTGAACTCCATGTCTCTACCACCATTAGGATAACATAAGTAGACAAGTTTGATCCTTTGACAGTTAGATTGATCAGCCCTGAAGTTTGGAGTTTAATACTCCTGTTATCTTCATAGGACAGATATCAGCCAATTGAAACAAAAGTTTTAATGCCCCCGCCATGAAACTTGTTACCCTTGTCCGTCCCATCCTTTCGCGTCACGTCCCGTCCCATGGTAATGTAACTAACTTATTTAAATAACTACTGATCCGATTGTCATCAAACTTTGCGTACATAATAGGCATGAATATCTAATTTCATATGGGGGCGGAGGCATTTATGTCTCACAGATATTTCTAGTTTTTTATTGGATCATTCTGCATATTGGTGAAAAGTGTTGTCAGAGGATATGTTGAGATAAAAGCATTACAGTGTATATACATGTACAGTCAAACTTGTATTACTCGAAGACACTGTTTGATCAGAATTATTTCGTCTGTCCCAGCAAACTTTGGACTAAACATTCAAACTCACTAAAATCAAATACTCGGATAACTTAAAGTTTTCCCACAATCCCTGTGGTCAGAAGTTTGTCCAAATACTCAGATAACTTAAAGGTTTCTCACAATTCCTGTGGTCAGAAGTTTGTCCAAATACTCGGATAACTTAAAGTTTTCCCACAATCCCTGTGGTCAGAACTTTGTGAAGAAGTGTGATACTTGTCTTAACAAAAACACTGCTTGGTTGGTATACATGAAAGTTAATACAAATGTAATATGACTAACCACATTGATGTAGTCAAGAGATAAACTGGTTTTTGAACAAATTTTTAGGGATTTGTTTTCTTCTTGACTGATGTAGAAGTAAAAGTAATTAATGGATGATTGTGTTTACTATCATTTCCTTGAAACTGCAGACAATATTGAAAAAAAGGTTTCAGTTGTATTATTATTTAGTATTTGTCAAAAAAGAAGAAATGTACCACTTTTTTTTCAGACTGAGTTTGAATACGAAGAAGATGCTCTTAATGCTATCGCAGAAACTGCAATGAAAAAGAAAACTGGTGCTCGTGGTCTGAGGACAGTACTCGTAAGTAAACAGTGTGTTGCTTTGTTGGATCAATGTTAGAGAAGGAGCATGTATGGTCTGCATAATAACTTTATACTGAACCACATAATGTCTGAAGCTTAAGTAGCATGATAAGCATTGTCCATCAGAAAGACTAACACTGAACCCAAACTGAGCAGAAATGTTCACATCATCAGCATTTTGTGATCTGTTTTGATTTATCAAAGGTTATTGCATAGTGACATGTTGTGTTACTAGATATTTCAGCTTTAACAGAACTTTGTTCATCTGCTTCAAATATGAAATATAATATATAAATATAAACTAAAATATCAATATTCAAACTTGGTTGTCATGGGGCATGCAACACAGTCATTTTTTTTATTGTATGGAGCAAGCCCAGGATCATGATATAAGGTCTGTAGCTACATGTAGTTAGCTGAAAATACTTACAAAATTCCTGAATATATTGAATTCACCTACTTTCACCATCAAAGAGTTCAATCATGTTAAAAGAAACAACAGCTTTTTAAAATGTATGTATCAAGTCACTTTTGTTATTTTGTTGCTGAGAGTAACATCTTTTACAATGGTTTAAAGAAACAAGCTTGATTTGCATCCAACTTTGCATCCTCGATATCCAGGGGTTACGATCACCTATGTCATTTACACCCCTGGAATATATCATGGCAAAATTGAAAGCTCCCAGGTCTGCCACCTAGCGGTCGGTGTGCGTTATGTCCCTTTGAATCACGTAATCATTGACCAATCAAAATTGCGTGTAACAAAACGGCTTCTGCAATGAATGTAAACTAGGAAGAACATCTCATTCGGTTGATCTATGAAAAATTCAAGCTTGATCAAATTAGACAGCATCAGAAAACGGCGATCGACGCACTGAGTTCTTGCCGTAAATGTGTCGTCGAAGATTGTTCTTCTCTGTTTTACTGGTAAAGATCCATGACACAGTCGACACTGTGCCATGTTTGTTTACATTTTTTTCTGTCCCGTAAGAAGAGCGCGTGATCAAATGTAAGGTGCGCTCTGATTGGACGCAGCCAGACCTAGCTGCATCCAATGAAAATTCTCATTGCGGGATTTACGAAATGTGATCTATATATATATATATGCCAAGGGTGAAGATGAGTGTGCGGATCGTAACCCTTGGCTAGCAAAGATGCCAACTTTGAGGCCTTAGGATTCTTAGGATTAGAGGTTAAGCTCTTCTTGTCTGCAAACATGTAGAAGAAGAATAACTAATGTCAGTCCCACTGAGAGATCAGGGTCTGTTGGGCATCTTGTTACTTTTCCTCTTTATTGTGATATACTGTCTTCATTTACATATTGCTTCCACACCATCCTATCTAACCTTAGTTTACAGAGTTATTTCCCCTGCTTCCACAATAACCATCTAATTCAACCAGAGTTATGTCCCCTGAATAAGTGGACTCTGTGTAATACAATTACAGTATCATCTGATCATGATTAATTTGCTTTTCCCCCTTTGTTTTATTACTCAATGTTACATGAATTCCTTGATGTTGTTCTACAAGATGTGTTGAGTTGTTTCTTCTGTAACTTTACGTTGATAACTCTTATAGACTTGTTTATTCCATTGTCCCTTAATATCCATTTCAGGAGAATGTACTAAATGATGCTATGTATGAAGTGCCAGGGTCTAAGATCATGAAGGTGACATTAACGGAGGATTCTGTTAAAAAGGGAATGCCTGTACTGTATACCATGGCAGAGGAGGAAGAGGAGGAGTATGAACGATTGAATACAACCGCCTAAAGCAACCATCCTCTCTTATAGTCTACACAAAGCTGGTCGACTTGTTTTCCTCATGTAACTATGATAACTATAAACGTTTGCTCATACAAGTCTTCAGCTCTAGTGGTTTTGATGGCAATGCCTAAAGTTTTATTCATCGAGCATCTGTGATGTTTATGTACAGTTAGATATCAAAGTGCAGTGTTATCTGTCTTATAAATAACACAAAAGACACGGAAAACTTCAGGTAATTTATATAACCTTAATTCTGTCATACATATTACAGACTTATGTAAAGAAGGCCTGTCTACTTAAATTCGAAACAGGTCCATAATGCTAGATTATGGTGTTCGGTCAAGATATGCTTCTTAAGTAGATACTGTACTAATAATAGAATTTTCATGGTGTGGAAATTCTCAATTCTTTTTGCATCAAGAAAACATGAAAATATGGGCATACAAATATTTGTTCAAAGATTATGGCATTGTAGAGCTATAGCAGAGTTTTCCCTGGGACCCTCATTTAATATATTTAGGAGTCCTGGGACTCCCATCACAAATAATATACAGTAAAACTTAATCAATTGTGGAAGTCTTTTGGCAATTTTAGGAGTCAAAATGCAGGTTTTTGAGAGTCAGGGAAAACCCTGGATCTATGGAGATGTTCACAAACTGATTTAAGAAAGATTGTCATAGCGGTATTGTCCACATCACAATCGGTTAAGAAATTGGCAACATTTTTACATGAGTTTCCTCAGTAATGGGTAAAATTTCCCTGTCCTAACTGTAGTAACATATCTATTCTGGTGTGTATGTATTTGTCATTGTAAGCTTTTGTCTTTCTGTTTGTCATTTCATCTTACTGATAACTAAAATTTAAATGTCATTAAGATAATGTAATCTAGCTTTGAAAAGTTGATACTGAGGCTGGGGGTAAAGGTTGGGATTTCAAGATGATGGGTTTTTTATTGATCACCAAATGATAGCTCTTTGATCACCACATAGTCTGTATTTAATCACCATTAATGATACAGTATCTGTCCTGGTGGTTTACAGGAACATGAACAAGCTTCATGTTATTTCAGACCTTGATATTGTAAGTGATTAAGAATCAGAAAATCACATATTCATATTTGTTTTGTTTTTGTTGTTCATTTTTTTCATATTAAAATGTGATATTCTGTTGAAAATGAATATTTCATAATGATAGTATGTTGTGTAAGATATGGAGGGCGAGTGTGTTTTTATAGATGAAGTCTACACTAACTGAAATGTGGCAAGGTATAGTACATGGTTTATGAATGTTTATCTGATATTTATTGTTACTAGTACATTGTATGTTACAAAAACAATATCTAGTGTACTTGTATTGTTTGAAAGCCAAGAATTTCAAATCCATTTTCTCTCAAAACTGAGCATGTATGATTGAGCTGGTGGAATTTCTCTTGGCCTGCAAGAGTTTTATAATAATTAGAGCTTCAAGTTCTAATAGACACGTGATCTTTAGAAATTTTTGTGCTTCATTCACTTTGTAAACATGGTGTTATACCATTTTGAAATATTTCTCAGTGGATGTTCTTTTAAAAGATGTAGTAAGTTTGAGAGAGTAGTGTAAATGAGTTTAGGATTGACGAAAGATTCCCATAAACAGATGTAAGAAAGAGTTGTTGATTCACTTCAAACACAAACTTAGAAAAGAAGATCGATAAACAATGTTTACGAATAAATTAGGCGGAAATAACTAACCAGCTTTGTGTGCAACATCGTTGAAAATTTTAAATAGTGGAACGTTAAATATACAGAGTTGTCATTTAAATTCATAAACTATAGCTAATCACTTGGTGAAACTTGCATTATTCTTTGTGCTATGTGAAGGAACGTGGCTCATGATGA
This sequence comes from Mimachlamys varia, assembly GCA_947623455.1. Classification (NCBI taxonomy): domain Eukaryota; kingdom Metazoa; phylum Mollusca; class Bivalvia; order Pectinida; family Pectinidae; genus Mimachlamys; species Mimachlamys varia. Next base: position 9,520,679 of record OX392535.1, read on the forward strand.
TTTGTATAATGATCTTTTTTTGAAAGTAATTTTTTTTTATTCATGTTTTATGTTATACATCGAAAATGAGCAAAATTATTTATAGATCATTGGTCTTATTTCGAAGATATAAGGGTTTTAATATTTCGCAGATAAACAACTCCTACATTTTTTGTAAGAAATACATGGCGAAAATTACTTTTTAAAAGCTGGAAAAAATTGGAAGGATAATAAAACTTTTGAAATGTTGAATCAGATGCTTATTACAGACCTATACTTCAATAATATCAAAGAAAAGTAGGGGTCACTGGACAATATTTTAACATTTGTTGTTGAGGGGAAGGCAGAGGAGTTCTGAAAAAAATCTGTTTTTCTTTAAAAAGGCATATATAACTCCCTTAAATCATCAAGACAGAAGAAACCAGGTTGTGAGCCCCGCTATGTAGGCATGTCCCAGTGTCCTGTTTGGCAATGTTTTATTATAATACTTCCAAATTACAGCTGGTGTAAATTTTTGTAGTTGTTTATAAAGGCCAAAGAGCACTGCTGATCACTATGGAAATAAAAAGCTTGTGTACAAGATGTCTCATTAACCCTTCACTAATTCCATTCATAATTACACTGTAGCATCACAAGATGATACTATATTTGTGGTCATCGATCAAAGTTAAAGGGTCAAAAGTTGTGATGGTTGAGGATTTATCTTTGTTATTCCCTGCTCTTTTTAATTTTATTTTTAATTCGCAAGTTTACTTAGCTTTTATAGACATACCAACCAGTTTCTGATTTTGCATTGAGAATATCTGTATCACTCTGTATAAAAATAATTCTTATTGGTTTAGGTACTTTGATTTCATTGGTTATCACTAAATATGACCATTTCATTGGGTGAATAAAAACAATTCTTATTGGTTTAGGTACTTTGATTTCATTGGTTATCACTAAATATGACCATTTCATTGGGTGAAACTGTCAGAGGTGGAGCATTTGATGAGAAGTGGATGATGTGGGTATTGGATGGATATGGGAGGATTTCATGTGCCTTTATTACCGAAGTGAGTCAATGTTAATTTATTTTTGTTTATATTTGACATAAGTGGTACTATGTGCATAGTTTCTCTATAAAAAAAACCACCGGTTAATACCTCAAACAATTTGAAAACTAAACTTTGAAAACTGGTTTGCATTATCATAAAGAACAATAGACAATCGAATAATCGTCAAAATCTATGTACAATGTACTAATGAATTAATGCAATATTCCATTATATGTTTTTGATCTGGAAGGGATTGTGTTTTTGTTAATGTGATATATGCCCGTAAAGTTTTTTAAACTGATCAGGAAGTGCAGAATGCTGCCAAAATATTCCAGGACAATTAGATCGATTCCTACACTGTACCTGCAATTTTTGTTTTGTACAAGATTTTGTGCTTGGTAAAAAAATAAATTGGTATTTTGTAGAAGCAATGATGATTTATATAAATGCATATTTTTTTCATGTTGAATTTTGTTTTCATACTTCATAATAAGTCTTTTTTAATCACAACATGTTCAATCGTCTCACCATGAAAATCTAAATTATAATTATTCACCATATCTGACTTTGGTTCTAAATAAAGAACAAGGGCTACACTGTAGCTGATCTACATTGTAACTGATGAAAAAGGTTGTCGTCTTTATAAATTGTATTCAGTATACTGTACTATAACAGAAAAAATGCAGACACTTTTATTATTATATTATAAACATCAAATAGAAATGCTTTGGTATACTTCAAAATTTGCGTTATTCGTTTTTTATTTTCTCTTCTGTATTATAATTGTTTTATTTATTTCGCTTTCATTTTAGCCCAGAAAGTTATTTGATGATATTAATTTCATGCATATTTCTCGTAATATTAAACAAGTTCTTCCCGTTAATTATTTTTCCCTGGCGAAGAATCTTTGTGCTTAGTTTGGCTTACTATGCTACTCTTATTCTTGTTTGGTTTTTGATATGTTTAACTTGTTATAGCCATATATTAGAGCGTATTTTTGAGAGAGTTAAAGATAGAATCATCTGGACGCGTGTGTAAGGATGGTGTTGGCTGGAATATTGAGTTTTCTGCATTGTTTCTACCTGAGTGAATGCTGTTTACATACCCGAGTGAATGCTGTTTACATTATGCTTTGCTGTTTTTGTAAATAAAGGGGCACATTTTATAACATTCATTAGAGACGAATTGTTCCACTCTTGGTTTTTATATTAATTAGAAAAAAAGCAAGCAACAAACTAATATCAGAAAACTGAGTAATATATTGTATACCATACTCCCCAGGAACGCCACCACTAGTACTAAAGTAGCATAAACTGAAATTCTGTCGGTAATTGATATAAATAGTAACATTTACTTACAAAATGGAAATTGTGGTAGACTTTCTCGATGTAATAACTATAGACTGTATTCATACTAGTGTGGTTCACCAGATTTGTTTGTGATATAAGCCAGTCTTGCGTGTTTGATAACTGCGGTCTTCAGGAAGGAATGGAGTGTAGATTAAAAATTGGTTTGACAGACGTCCGTCCTCAGTCTGCAGACACGCTTGTTGAAATATGGCGTCCCGATCGACAGTACAGAAACATTGCTCCCTTTGACCTGACTTGAAGCTACTCCGATCTCCAGGAAGGAAAGGGGCGTAGATTAAAAATTTGTTTGTCAGACGTCCGTCTCCTGACACATTTGCTGAAAAAATGGCGTTTCGACAGTACAGAAACAGTCCTCCTTTTGTCATCACTGGAAGCTTATCTTGGTGAGTTGAACGTCCCCGGAAACGTTGACAACATTGATACGGTTCAGTTGCTGCATTCGATGGTTGAACTCCGTGAAATGCTGGTTATTGACGGCGAGCTACAATATGGTGTCTCATTAGTCAGCAGCCACATGTTACACCTATGTTCATTTTAGTTGATATTATCACTTAAGAAATGTGATCATTGCCTTGTACATTTACAAATAATTTTCACAAGGGCAGCAAAGCTTGCATTACAGCTGTACCGTGAATCGTTTAGTGAATCGTTTAAAACGATATTTTATTTTACATAAATGAGAAAATTTATAGTTTCGTTCCACTGATACAGTGATAAAAGATATTTTTTCTTCTCCAAATACTGCTTCAAGTGTTAAAAGATCGCAATGTAAGTATAAATGTAATATCAAAAATGCGATTATTGAATCCTGACTTTAATGAAAAGGTATTGCTGCATGGTCGTCGAAAAGAAGGTACTCATATGATGTAAACTAATGTTTAACAAAAAAGCCCCACTTGTATCCATATATATTATCACCAACAATTAAACGTAGAAGATTCATTTCAAAGGCAGAACATGTCGGATATTACCATACCTTGAACATGTCTTGTTCACACAAAATCATAATGTCGAAGCTTGCATTAGGTTGGAAAGGAAAGTAAGGACCATGCTTCTCCTCATTTCCCCATCTCCCTCTGATGCAGGAGTTCCGAACCACCTGTTGGGAGTGTCCTGGGCGCTGCATTCTAACATCAATGTGGAGGGCTATGTCCTTTATAGCTGTTTTGTCACACCGTAAGTTTATGGTGAAACTGAGAACAAAAAACACGGACTGATCAATGATTTACATTGTATGTTCAGGGATTAAAACTGAAAATACTGCATAAACATTTAACAGATCATCTGAAATGAAATGACACAATAGTGAGAATAATTAATCTACTGTAGATGTCAACACTCAAGACTGATTAATCGTGTTATAAGGTTATATGTGAAGGTTACAGTCGTTTCACTGGTATGTTGAATTGGCGGGATTAGCTTAACGCTAAGATAAATTGTTGCAGTATATTACCTCTTGCATCCCGTTCGAGGAGTCCCGCTTACCGTTACCATCCTTCCAGCAGTCATTTCACCAGGGATGGGCATAGTCAACGGGTTTGGCTTCAATAAAGAATAGAAAACAAGAAATAAAGATCCAGCAAAACTGAAGAAAGGCCTAATAGAACTACGCAAAATGTGTTCCGGAATGGTCGACCTTTTTCCATTGCACGTGTTCCAGAAGAAACCGTTACAGAAGACAACACCTGTGATGATTTGATAACAGATTTTAGAAATTTACGCGGCTTGGTGGAAGTAAAAAAAAATACGTTTTTGATATAGCATTTAGCAGTTTGATACTTATAATCTGCCCTTTGTCTAATCAGTTATTGATCGAAGATTATAATGTCATTGTACCTGCATGTAATTTAGTCAATTTTACAAAGCATAGACATCCAGAGCAGACATTTCGGTGGAAAGCGTACACTGCAATGTTTTAAACAATGATAATCTGTTTACTCTTTCATAACATACAGAGGAAGAAAGACGAATGTCTAATATTAGCTGTCATGCAAATCCAATACGGAAATGACCAATAATATAGATTCCTTACCAGCGGTTGGTTTCCATTTTGCTGACTTCCGACTGATTGTGGATAACAACTGGTAGGATGTTGAGAATTTACGGTGGGTTGAGGATAAGCACCTGCGGAATATGGTTGATTTCCAGGTGCTTGTGGATAACCACCAGTAAACTGTTGGGGATTTCCAGTTGGTTGAGAATATGTATCTGCAGGGTATGGAACTTGTGTGTAACCTCCAGTTGGTTGTGGGTGACTTCCGCCGGATTGAGGATAGGCACCTGCTGGTTGTTGGTGACTTCCGGTGGATTGCGGATAGGCACCTGCTGGTTGTGGGTGACTTCCGGTGGATTGCGGATAGGCACCTGCTGGTTGTTGGTGACTTCCGGTGGATTGCGGATAGGCACCTGCTGGTTGTGGGTGACTTCCGGTGGATTGCGGATAGGCACCTGCTGGTTGTGTGTGACTTCCGGTGGATTGCGGATAGGCACCTGCTGGTTGTGGGTGACTTGCTGCTGGTTGATGGAAGCCACCCAGAGATTGCTGTTGGCTGTCGACTGACTGTGGATAACCTCCCTTTGGTAGCTGATGACACGACATTTCACCAGAAATCAATGTCTCTGTTTTCATGAAGTTAGAGTCGTGTAATTCGACATCAAGATCAGAGTCACTGCCATCAAATGTCGGCTAAAATACAACACAGTATAGGTCTTCAATATATTTTAGAATCTGCATTTTTTTACTCAGATCTATGTTGACGTTTGACGCGCTTAAATCCGGATGCCAATTCGTAACTTTAACGAAATACTTTATTTTTACCTTTCTATTTTGATAAAGTGAGAAATATATTCTGAATGCTAAGTAGTCCCTTGTTAACTAGCAGTATAGAAGACTACCTACATTTATAAAAAAAAGTGAAAAATCAAGGCCAAATATGTTTGGTTCATACCCAAAGGATGATTGAGAAACCCTTATAATGATACGAATGGTTTTCTTTAATAAGTAATTTTAGGGAAACCCCTCTAGTTTTAAACAGAAAAACTCCATGCCTTGTCCAAAGTGTGTAGATTGGTGAATATGACACAGATCCATAATTTCTTTTTTACGGTTTTCTGTAACGAATTGCAGCCAATCATTCATTGAGAAAGAATGCCTTTTTCTGATCTTAATTTGTAAAGTCTGATAAATATTTACGTGTGTTTTGATGCTCTAGCACCAGGCTTGCTAAGAAACCACTTAATGTACTGTCGTACATATTCTTATATTATAACGGCACATACAGTATTTAAATGAGGAAGACTCATTAAAACAATGTTTGTCTGACAGTGTTTACTTACCGTGTGGTGAAATCCGACATAACTGATATCCACTTCCCCTGTGATCGCTAAGGTAGTGATCTTCTCCAGTTCGACACGATGGATAAAGTCACAGAAACTGGATTGATCCAGTTTTACCTGATACGTAACAGAAATGTTATCCAATATAACTACCTGATACGTAACAGAAATGCTATCCAATATAACTACCTGATACGTAACAGAAATGTTATCCAATATAACTCTACGATATGAGATTGTCACATTCTTCACGTATTCGTGCCATTATACATTACATGTATCTAGCTAGATATAAATCATGACATACATGTAGCTAGTACATACAGGGTGTCATTTATTGTCTTCTTAATAACACTTTGTTTTTGTAAGTTTTTTTTGAAAATCATAGAATACCAAAGTGTCAACAAAACCATAATCCGAACTCAAATCGATTAAACTAGAAGCAAAATACGAACAAAGGAAACATTTACATGGAGAACCTCGTAAAAGTACAAGAGAACAAGACCAGGTGTTCTGGAACAGTAAGCGTCTTCTGCTTCATCGACGACACCCGCCCTGTAAATCCGTCGAACAGAGGCGTTGTCATGCAAATGTAAATATTTATCAATATGTGATGTAGTTATCATATTTTGATATATATTTAACAGGATTCCTCCTGCATGTAATGGAAAAAGATTGCACATTGTTTCTATGATGTTTTCGAGCATTGAACTGATGACAGTTGGCATTCACAGGCAGAACGAATTCCACCTGGATAAAGGCACATCTGTCATGAAGCGTGCCAAAGAATACTAGAATACTACTTTCTTCATTTCCCCAGCCTCCGTTCGTGATCAAGCGACTATTCCGAACAACGCACCTCTGACTGCCTCGGACGTTAAAATGAAATGCGATATCTTCCGTATCAGCTGATCCGCATTGCAGATTTATTGAAAAACTGAATGGAAAAGGAAATATTAGAATACTGAAACAAGAAATTGGGTACTACTGAAAATGTGTGTTAGTACACTTAACAAGGAATAAGGCCTTAACACACGAAAGCCATACTTGAGTATGAGAAAACGTTTATCGGCCATCTGGACAATCAAGTTCCCTGATCGGAAACAGAGATGGACGATATATTTCCAATGACAACATACTTCTACAACTATGCCGTTCAATATAACCAACGAATGTTATGGAGCAAAGCTTATAATAGCTAGTCATGGTTTTCATCACTCATTTAGTTAATAAAAAAATATCGGAGAATACCGAAGCGTCAACAAAACCATAATCCGAACTCAAAATCAATCAAACTAGAGGCAAAATTGTACAATGAATTTGCTTATAACAGAAGTAAATTCTGTTTTGATGCTGTCATATTATTGACGATGATACCCGATTGATGGTCTCACTCCTAATTATTTCTGATAAAAGACCTCACTTCGCCATACATTGTTTATATTACATAATGTATCATAATCTAAGCTGACGCCATTACTCGTACAGTTGATGACCGTTATCAGTACTTCACTGAGGGCGTACTATTTGTATTGTCTATTCATAAGTAGTTATCACTTTCACATTAATATCTTAAGAAACTTATTCAGCATTGGTGATGATTTAAGAAAACTTACTCTCCATTTAGCCTGGTGACACCACGCACCGTTATACATGTACCTGGACACGCTTTGTTTGGCAGGGCGCCGACGTACGGGAGTTTCTGAAAAATCATATATTCAACAGACATGACTTCGTAAAGACGTCAATATCAATGATAATAAGAGTGTATTAAAATGGAAAATGATATAGTATACAATGAATGATAAAAATTATCCCAAAAAATTAAATGGTCAGATAATGAAAGTCAATAAGATCATCTTTGTTAGTTACCTCAATATGCTATTTCTTTACTGTTATTTAGATAGGAAATACATGTATATATTTGATACATGTATCTTATTCCATGCGCTTAACTGCCGAGTGACAAAAAACGTCGATACTACAATTTGCAAGTACATGTAAATAAAAAATAGCTCACAGGATTAGTCACGTGACAGAATGATCCCGATTCTTTGGCTGCAGCTTTAACGATATTATCGGTGACCTTAGAAATATTTTTGAAAACTGAATCAAAAGAAAATCCGCCCGCTTTAAAATTCATGGTAGCGATTCCGATATACAGAACCCAACTGTAGTACTACTCGAGTGGTACAGGTTGTGAAGTGATTTAAGATGGAAACACTCCTTTTCTTTTATAAGTTATCAATATTTCCGCATACTTTTAAATTAAATTATATTCATTTGTTGGAAGGGCAGACCGGATGTATTATAAAAAAGACTAGATTGATACACGGAAGATTTACTTTTGACATGAATAGAGGTTTCCATTTCCTGTTATACTTTAATAGACTCAATGACCATCGGCCTTAGTTAATGCTTATCTGGCTTTCTTTATCAAAGTGTCAAGTTTCAAGCTGATCCTTCCTTTGGCCGCTTTTATGATGATGAAAACACATACTTTTAAGAGCACTGTAACACTGCCAAAATATGTCGGTATGCTTTTAACTTAAGTATTCTCTTTTTAAAACGAAATCTATTTTGTGAAAACAAATACAGATTGTTACTCCCATCCCAACAGAAAAAAACAAGAACCGGAAACAAAAATAAATAAAAAATGAAAAAAATAAAAAAAAAAGTTTTCTAATATCATAATTATGCGCAGCTTAACCATTATTTGAACCCTAGGCATCACACTATTATGCTGTCATTTTAACAAATTAGCTTCCAACTGCATTCCCTAGCTGGCTCAAATACGGTTTGGAGGGGATATTCCTATGGGAACACACTGTGTCCAAATCTTCGCTGTTTTCAAACAAGACTGAATCTATCAAGCAGATTATCGTTGCAGGTAGCAAACACCTTGTCAAGTACTTTAATTTCACTTCCAATTATATCAACGATATGTTGACAATAAATAACAAGATGTTTGCTAGCCTAGTCGATCGTATAATTCCTTTTGAACTTAAAATCAAGGACACAACTGATTCTTTCTACATCTGTTGCCTACTTCGGTCTTTAATTTAATAATGACCAACATGACTTAATACTAACCTAGATGAAATGTGTGGCGCTTTCGATTTACCGATCGTGAGCTTAGATGTCGGCAGTACACGAAAACACTTCGAGAAAAAATATATTGTCGCCATCGTGGTCTCATTGAGAGATAGTCTGTATGCATGGCGGTTTCCCGATGAAGCAGAAGACTGTTACTCTTTCGGAACATCTGTTCTTATTCTCATGTACTTTTTAAATGGTTTCCGTGTGAATACTTCCTTTCTTCATATTTCCCCCTCGTTTAAACAATTGTAAGTTCGTATCATTATTTTGTTGACGTGTCGATATTCTTTTATTCTTTTAGATCAGATACGAACTACAGATACGATTTCTGAATACCCATTGTTTTGCCTGCAATGGGCAGCTATCCTATATTGTTTTAGTTCATACTACATCTGTAACTATCTTACAACTCGAAGGTTCAGTCACATGTTTTAATTACCTGTGATACTGGGATAGTTACCTGGGATAAATACTTGTGATACTGGGATAGTTACCTGGGATAATTACCTGTGATACTGGGATAGTTACCTGGGATAATTACCTGTGATACTGGGATAGAATAAAAATTGTACTTTGATTGAGTATGCTCATAAGTATGCTTAATTGTTGTGATGTGATTGACAATGACTCGGTTCTCATTTCGTGGATTTGATGTTTACTTGGATGACAAGATTTACATTGTGGGTGTCGTCGATGAAGCAGAAGACGCTTACTCTTCCTAAACACCTTGTCTTATTATCATGTACTTTTACCAGGGTCTCCATGTAAATCTTGCCTTTGTTCATATTTTGCCCCTAGTTTAATCGATTTTGAGTTCGGATTATGATTTTGTTAACGCTTCGGTATTCTCTATTTTTTCTTAACACTGTTCAGGGTAAGTTCCAAGTACCTTGCTAGTCCTCATCACCTCACATTTAAACAATGATGGTTTGTGGTATACATGTATAACCTTTCTTCAATACGCTATTGTTTTCAAAATCGCGAATGTAACATGGGTTCTTTCATCGCTTTTGCGTAACCCGAATAAAATGTATTGTCTGCATCTCGAGTTTTTTTTTTCTAATATCAAATTTTTTTTTTATTTCACCACGTGACATATATTTACCATACTTGAATAGATGAACGCAGTCCTATTGCCAGTTCTGGATGATACATCAATGCATTTGTATAATCAAGGACAATTCAGATGAAGCAGAAGACACGCTGTATTGATATTATGTATGGATATATTTTATTTGTACTTCACAATGCAAAACATAAACAATACTGTATTTAAATGGTAAAATGAAAACAAAACAAAATTAAAAATAATCAATAGTAATAAAAAAAAACAACATTTATTTCAATAAAAATTATTGGACAACTAAAACTCATTTACAAATTGCATACATTATTAACATAATTATTTCATTATTGACAAAAACAGTTTTTATTTAGTGCACTTTTTAAATAACGAACCAATCAGTTCAAATCATTTAGATGAGCTGGGTTAAACGTAGGATTGGATCAACAAATGGCGTGATGCATTCATCACCGGATTTACTGGAAACGCACTTGAGTAAGTCTGACATCACCGGAGACATTGAGAGTATTAACACGGTTCAAAGGTCGAAGGCGATGGTGGAACTCCGCGAAGTGTTGATTATTTACAGCAATCTGCAATACAGAAAGAACATGTCGCATATTAATCAACAACACGTACATAATATGTAGTCGTTAGTTATAAGCTAATACATCGCATAAATAAACTTTCCATCATGACTATAACACTTTATAACTGTAAAAATGTTGGCATCACCAAAGTAAACCATCACCTCGAAATTACTGCAAATTACAAGACAACGCATTTCCAGGTACTGGAGCTTGTTGCTGAACTTCTCACTAGATATGCAATATAAACTTATAAACAGCGTACCTTGAACTTGCACTAGATATGCAATATAAACTTATAAACAGCGTACCTTGAACTTGCACTAGATATGCAATATGAACTTATAAACAGCGTACCTTGAACTTGCCCTGCTCGGACAGAATCATGATGTCGAAGTTTGCATTGGGCTGGAAAGGAAAGTAAGGAGCCTGTCTCTCCTCGCCACCCCACCCTCCACTAATGCAGGAGTTGCGGATGATCTGGTTGGAATCTCCTGGGAGTTGCATCCTCACGTCAAAATGAAGGGCAATATCCTCACCGGTCATCGGTCCGCATTGAAGGTTGATGGTGAATCTGAAAGAAATTAAGGGGTGATTCAGATTTGGTTTCGAGGTCCAAATTAAAAGATTGTTCAAAATCAAATTTCAGCAAATACTCGAAAAAATATTTCAGATGTATTCCTGTTTCAATGCTTCTCATGTCTTGGAAATCGAGCTAAAAGATAAAAGCGATAATCGACTTCCTCTATTGAATATATTGATACATGTTAATCTTTTAACATGCTAAAATAAACGCATTTTTATGACAATATGTTCAAGTAACTACTTTCATCGTATAAAAAGTAGCCATATTATTAATAAATATGTGTAAAGATAGCATTCAATGGCGATTTTAGGGGAGTTACAAAGAATCCCCGAAAAAACATATTTCCTTCCATTTCTTCATAATCCAATCGGTCATGATTGACAACCTTATTTCGGAAAGTTTTACTGCTTAGTGACTAGTTGTTTACCTCTGGCAGACGCTATGAGGGATACCACTGATGCACACCATGTGGCCAGGTTTCATTCCACCCGGAATCGATGTCGTCAAGGGAACAGGCTGAAACAGAAATGCTTCATCTAAGATTGATAAGAATTTTACGTAACGCTATCAATGACTTTTTGCTTTTATGGCAAACGTATCAGATTAGCCCATGACTATCTCTAAGATCGAGAGGGAGTAAAAGACAAGAAACCGTAATAAACAAATGCGTTTCAAGTTAAATGGCAATTTCTTAACACACAAAAACACCTATTAGTGCGGTATTTGACACCTGTAATTGGGGGAGAAAACGCGGACACATCAGAGTCCTATTCATAGCGATACTATGACTTCTCCCAAGCTTTACAGACGCATTCCTGTTTTTGCTAGGGAAAGGGAAAAATAACCATTCTTTATCTATCCAAGAAAAAGAAAGCACGCATACTATTATTCTAAAACATCACTTCACTATCACGTCATCACTATATGCCGTGTTACCCGAGTGGACCGAAGGTTCTGAATAACGAACTTTTCAGACTACAAGAGTAGCCTCATTCATTTCTTCATACATTGGATCTGCTATTTATAATGGCGTGATAAACTGGCTTCATGTTCATCGTCAAATTATTTTACATTAAGGAAGCGTGGGAGAAGATCTATGAAGGTTAGCACATCGAGGCATTGTCAAGTGTTAAACTGATCAATCTTACCCTCGAGTTGGGGTGTGATTGTGCAAAGTTACCACCTTGTTCCCCTCAATTCCGTTAGGGATGACATTTAAAAGATTCACCTCATAATGGCATATGTCATTTTTAAAGATAATCTAAACCCTTACTCTGGCCACTTCCAACATGTACAAATGGTCTAAGTGAACAAAACAGGCATTACTGCAGCTTACCGGATTATACAGTGGTTGTCCTGGAGATACTACACTGCCTTGAGGGGCGAAAGAGGCGCCAGCTGGCGGGTACCCCGGCTGTGGGAATCCACCCTGGATAATCAAGACATGAAGAAATTAAATGCAAAAACATGATAATGCATATAGAATTATTAATACTTCTTTTTCAATAATCACAAACTATCCAAACATTCTAGGAATTTCATAATAGATATTAAGAATGGTAGGGCGACACGTTTATAGTAAGTTAGATATATGATCATACATAGGTTATTCTTACCCCGTGTCCATGGTGTTTTACATGTCCCCCATGCTGACCTCCATGGTGACCCCCATGGCCACCCTGACCTCCGAAACTGATGGTCGATATTCCTACACCCCCATCAATGTGGAGGGTGTTGATATGGTGCATCTGAATTCGGTGGTGAAAGTCACAAAAATGGCGGCCGTTCACAGATATCTGGATAAAGAAGTAACAATCAAGTATACTACTCGCATGCAACAAATAAACAAAGCCTTCGTCTCTACGGTGTTGACTTATTCAAGCAAAAATAGCCCAGTCCCATGTTCCAATTTCTTTACAAGACGGGCTTGTTGCAAGTCTAACATAATTGATGAACCACATAATATAACTATTCGAATGATCAATGCAACACCAGCACCAATTTATTATTTAATATTCTTTTTCAAATATTTTAGTTGAAAGAGAGCACTGCAGTTAAGACCGGCAATCATAGCTTTTAAACTGTTTATCGAAGTAGTCTACATTGGTGACCGCCTTCATAAAGTAAAGTGTGTTGTAGATATTATAATCTCAAACAGATGTGATTGTCTTGTTTAACTTTTGATAATAAATGTTTGATAAAGAGTTCATGAATGATCACGTCGATAACCTTGATGTGACTGTGCTTGATATGCAGCGAGATATCGAAGGGGACGCCATGTTGGAATGGGTTCCCTCCGTGCCTCTCCTCGGAACCCCATGACCCATGTTGGCAGCTGTTCCGAACTACACAACCCTCGTTGAAACGAACGTTCAAATGCATGGCAGTGTTCACTGTAGGATCAAGGCTTGCCCCACATTTCAAGTTAATGGTAAACCTGAAAGAAAATTCAAACAAACTTCAATTTTATAAAAAAAAAAACCTGACAGAAAAGTCAAATAAACTTCAAGTTAACAGTAAACCTGACAGAAAAGATCGAAAAACTTCAATCTAACAGTAAACCTGCGGAAAAGGTCAAACTTCAAGTTAACGTTAAACCTGACAGAAAATATCGAAAAACTTCAAGCTAACAGTAAACCTGCGGAAAAGGTCAAACTTCAAGTTAACGGTAAACCTGACAGAAAAGATCGAAAAACTTCAAGCTAACAGTAAACCTGCGGAAAAGGTCAAACTTCAAGTTAACAGTAAACCTGACAGAAAAGATTGAAAATATTCAAGCTAACAGTAAATCTGCGGAAAAGGTCAAACTTCAAGTTAACGGTAAACCTGACATAAAAGTCAAACAAACTTCAAGTTAACAGTAAACCTGACAGAAAAGATAGAAAAACTTCAATCTAACAGTAAACCTGCGGAAAAGGTCAAACTTCAAGTTAACGGTAAACCTGATAGAAAAGATCAAACTTCAAGTTAACGGTAAACCTGATAGAAAAGATCGAAAAACTTCAATCTAACAGTAAACCTGTGGAAAAGGTCAAACTTCAAGTTAACGGTAAACCTGACAGAAAAGTCAAACAAACTTCAAGTTAACGGTAAACCTGCGGAAAAAGTCAAACAAACTTCAAGTTAACAGTAAACGTGACAGAAAATAAAACAATCTTAAAATTTAGCAATAGACCTGACAAAAAACCCTTACAGAAAATCAAACATAGAGCAATGATCTTATAAAGGAAGATGTGTTGTTATGCCTATTCTAACGTTTCCAATACCTTTATTCATATCAGGTCACTAACAAGTAGACACACTGTAATAATAAACTACACTCCATATAATATACAAAGAGCATAGTTCTTCAATCATTGATTTAGGTATATAACCAAATAACTTTGAATTGATAAGAATTTTCCCCGTCAGTCACAGATTTTCTCCCCTTTCACCTGTCAAAGAGTTCTTTATCACCCACTAGGCCATGGCAAATATCACGAGCTCACAGTAATTCAATAACGTCACGACAATAGTACCATCACGACAAGTCAACAATTCAATCACGTGACGTCAGCTTTGTTTTGCATTAATACTTTCGTTGAAACAATTAAACATTGATGATATTTTTTAGTTTCATTGGGATATGAAAACAATTTTGATTGAAAGCTGTATGAATCCGTGTAGCGGATTCTTACAAAACTTTCCAAGCAACATTTTTTCATAACCCCATGAAAGATAATTGAAATCAACGCTTATAATTAATTTTTGAAACTAATTTTAAATTTAAAACATGTTTATGTACAATTTGACTGATCTAACCACGGATTCATTTTTACAAATCAATACAAAACGTCAATTGCCGTATTGAGACGTCACATTTTTCACGCCATTTTCGGATTTTTTTTTCATAGAGGTATGAAAAAACCCCAACTAATCAGAAAGTCGCATTCTGCATACAATCAATGGAAAATTAATTATTAAATAAAGATGAGAGACAAATAATCATCCCCTTCTTGAAGTTGCGACAGAGACATCTCCAACCCTCGGGGTGATATGCTCGATTGTGGGTTGGAGATATATCTGTCACACCCTCCAGGTAGGGCGATATACTAATTAATCACTGCTCCGTCACCTTTAACCATGTACATCTTTGACATCCAACGTACCATGAGTGCAGTGTCTAACCTGGTGATCTCAATATATAAAAGTCGTTGCATTAAATCATAAACAATATAGAATATATCTGTTACTCTATGTTAGTTCACGTACATGTTCTGGTGATGGTTGTGAGATGGAGTACCCTGGATGTTGATCTGAGTACCATCATGGACACCGCCTGGTATTCCGCCTAAGTACGGCACTGGCTGTTTAACAGAAAGAAAAAGGAACTAAAAGAGTTGTGCAACATTGTACCACTGTTATATGTTATTGAAATGTACAGTGTAATAATATACTATACAAAAACGCGACTTTATTACTAACTATATCTGTATATTATACATGATGTACTTATTCGATTTCATTCGGTTTCTGGCGACCGTATTCATACAATCGAGGTACCTAGCGACTGTATTCATACAATCGGGGTACCTGGCGACCGACACTAAGACTACTTATCTTACTATGTGTTTACTGATACTAAAGCACTGAGAATTTGTATCTGTATATTGTAACCACTTCAGCAGAAGGAAGTTTGCCTAACCACAAAATGCTTCATCACACTATTTCCTCAATTAATAACAGGTGTATTTAAAGTAAAATAGAACAGAAAACGAAATCTAATAACATTATTCGGATACTAAAACTTCAAGGATAATTTATCGTATAACCGAAAAAATAGAACGCCTGGGAGATATGTCGTAGATATATAAATGACTAGGATATAAAAACAGAACAAAACGAAACCCAAATTAAGGATAGCCCAAGGCGAACGGGAAGTATTTCTCAATAGTCCCCTAAAGCAATTAACAAAATCTGAAGGCATGTTTACATTAGAGTATAAGTCAATCTTTGGTATAACAGGACATTAGAACCATGTATACTAGCCTTCAAGAGAAGGAATGCTACTATTATACATATATGTCACCATCCAAACATTATCAATTGTAAATATAGAGTTTTTAACTACTGACATAAAGAAAACAGCTTGTCCATCTCAGGTAAACCACATAACTGGGATGAAGTCAGGTTAACATAAGTGTTCATTCGTTGATACATGTGCAAGCTATAGTGGTATCCATAGGTATAGACCTATATAAACTACAGGTGTAAATATATCCTCGTGAGGTATGACTTACAGGGTTAACAACATGAGAGTCCCGCGAATGTAACGCGTCGGAAATGGCATGCCCAAGATCCTTAACAGACTTAAGAACAGAACTTACAGGGTTGTATACTGTACCAGCCATCCTGTTGAAATGTGTCTCCTCTTCTCTCTCCTAACTGTTGTTATTTAGCTGAGAAAACCGCCCACTGATTTGATGTCTCGTGATCCACTGATACAGAGTCACGCGACCGACGTGTACACACTCGTGTGTGATATAGCCAAACGAGTATTACGGCTTGTATATGAAACCGATAGCCGAGTAACTGTGATTAAACTGTGTGGTGTCCTGTCCTGTTGTCATAATGAGGAAATTACAGAAGGATTACCTGTCTATTTCTATTTATATAAAAAGGAAGAAGGAAATAAATCTAAAAGAGGAATTGGAAACTTGAATGCGATTTAACATTTCATTTACACTTAGTCAAACAGTACATGTACATTTAAATTCATTTTGTTCTATTTCAGAAAATATTGTACAGTTTTTTCACATCACAGATATATCAAAATATCTTTTGATTTTATGTGATTCAAAGGCATGTATTTTATGATGTGGACGGTTAGGATTTTGGTAGATTAGACGATGATTCACATGTCAAAGATGATTCTGTTGATGCTGATGATGAATGTAGCATGTGTGTAAAAATACTTTATCTGAGAAGTTGTAAATCTTACGGATAAAACTTCACTGATTGATGTATGCTTTATATATGATTTGATGATACACTAAGTTTGAATTGAATGCTATTGTATCTGGTTAAACACCACCTTCACCAGAACACATACAGATAGAAAGCATTTCTATTATAGGTGTTTGGTGGTCGAGGCTTGTGACTGTTAACAACATCGATATCGTGCTCGGTGTAAAATTAAGCCCGTGTATCATATCCCTCACACATGTACTATGACCTTATGCTGAGGCTGCCATACCTGCCCAGACTTTGTTTGTTTACATAAGTGATAAACATCCACATACATTTGATGTCAGCAAAACTAGGGTGTACAATTGTAACTGAAGTCTAAGTTATGTCGAAAGGTCAATCGAGGTTTCTATATCCATCCCTGTTTAGATATGAATTTATAGGTAGGGATCGGCTCAACCACTCCCGTACTTCTCCCTCTCACCAACGGACGAGGTTTACACCTGTACGCGTTCAATGCATCTGTATATGGGCGTTTTAGTTGGTATGGCTTTTAGAGTCCCGTTAGTTAAGTATGGCTAAGTATGGCTGGGCATACTTTGCATTTGTGTAAAAAAATTGTGACAATCAAATAAGATATATTATTACATTTTTACAAGTGAAATATCGAAAAAAATTCAATCTATAAAAGTGATATTTTTCACTAGTGAGAAATATGATATTTTTAACTAGTGAAAAATATCACTTTTTCTGATTTGACCGATCAGAACGCTGCTTACAAACGACGTTTGGGAAAACAGAAGCTACCACTGTAGATTTTCATACAAAAATGTAATAAACAGAATATCTTACAGTATCTTCAGTAATACCAAACATATTTCACTCGTGTGGCTAATATTTTTATATTTTTCACTCGTGCTGCGCACTCGTGAAAAATATCAAAATATGAACCCCACTCGTGAAATATATTTGGTATTACCGAAGACACTGTTAGATATCCTCCATTTATTATAGCATATATCGCTATCTATCCTAAACGAAATTAATAGAAAGTTACTAATATACGAAAACTGAGACAGCAAGTCTAACACCCCAAAAACTGAAAAAGTATATCTTTATCGCCCCTTCAACACAATAAATATTGAATTTATTTAAACACTTTGCATTTTGTTTTGTATTCCATACATTATGTGTGTGTCAAATCCCCATTGTGTCGACGATGTGCTGACGTCAAAGTGGGTTTAGAAAAGCATGTTCTCATCATTTGACTAAAGACTACAACAGAAATTTTACTTCTGGCTGTCTGTGATGCAAAAAATAATGCAACAATGTCGAAAATTTTTACAATTGCTTCATTTACTCTCCATCCTATGGTGTTTACATGTCGCAGTAGATTCCATATTCTAGGGCTTGCTCTCGAGATTTTCGTGATAGATGTCCGCTACTGACGAGCAACCTTACGGCACAGGGATTCGAGAGATGCAGCTTGATCGGGACTAAGTTTTATGGTCGCCACCTTGATCTCATCGAGACATTTTCTGTATCTTTGTGTGGTATGAAGATGGACGTTTTTGAGTTTGGTTATTGTGTGATTGACAATGATGACTCGGTTCTCATTCTGAGGATTGATGTTTATCTTTACTCTACCGGAACAACTGATCTCATTCTCCTGTACTTTTACGAGGGTCTTCATATTAATCTTTCTTTTGTTCATATTTTGCCTCTAGGTTAATAGATTTTGAGTTCGGATTATGGTTTTGTTGACACTTAAGTATTCTCTGATTTTTTAATGGAACAATTGAAAAAAAAAAGTTAACTTTAAATGGAACAATTTAACTTTCGTTCATTACGCACGTTACATTTTTGAAATTGTTACATTCTTTGTTACATCATACATAGTGTAGCTAGTCTATATCACATGTCGTTCGTCGATTGTTTCGAAGATTCCTTCTCGACAGTAGAAATGATATCAGCATCTATTGTTTTACAACTTTCAGTGTTTCTTTGTTTACACAAAGACAAAAGCATACACTGATGATAAAAGCCAAACCCCAAAAGACGGGTTACGGTATTTGTTTAATTCATTGTACTTTCTTCCTTCTGGATTGGCGTGCTTCTTCATAATTCGTAACACCACTCCATTTTGAGAAAATGATGTGTTCCTACATAGATCAACTATCTTGTAGGGCGATGCAATGACGTCACTGTGACGTCGTTCGAGTTATTGATTTCGTATATCTATTAATGTATCTCATACGTGACATTTGAATAAATGAATACCTGAGTTTAGAAAGAATTAATACACTTTAATATATGTTCGGTCGGATGATATGAAAAGCCATTGGACGTCATTTTAAACCTCTGGCTGGGTTGTGACGCCCTGGTGAGACTTGTTAACCGTTGTGGAGGTCGAGCACGTCATCAAACAGTGCATCCCAGACAGTATAAAACTCATCGTTCTCAATGTACCCGTCCTCTGTAAACAGATAAAGGGACGGACAGATTTAGCTACATTAGCTTAATAATCAGTCGTATAAAATCATAAATAATATAGCGTAGACAAACATAACTAATATAGTGTAGACCATCATATATAATATATCGTATACAATCTTAAATAATATATCGTAGACAATTATAAGTAATAATCTATCTTAGACACTCATAGTAATATAGCATATACAACCATAGATAATATATCGTATACAATCTTAAATAATATATTGTAGACAATTATAAGTAATAATCTATCTTAGACACTCATAAATAATATAGCGTAGACAATCATATATAATATATCGTATACAATCTTAAATAATATATCGTAGACAATTATAAGTAATAATCTATCTTAGACACTCATAAACAATATAGCGTAGACAATCATAGATAATATATCGTATACAATCATAAATAATATAGCGTAGACAATCATAGATAATATATCGTATACAATCTTAAATAATACATCGTAGACAATTATAAGTAATAATCTATCTTAGACACTCATAAATAATATAGCATATACAACCATAAATAATATAGCATATACAATCATAAATAATACAGCGTAGACAAACATAAATAATATAGCGTAGACAATAATAAATAACCTATTGTATAAAATCTTAACTAATATATCGTAGACAATTATAAATAATATAACAATCTATCGTAGACAGTATAAATAATAAGATATCGTATATAATCCTAGACAATAATCTATCATAGACGATTATAAATAATGATCTATCGAATACAATCATAAAAATAATCTCATGGTTTTTCCTCAATTCGTGATATCAATTTTTTTCAATATTTAGTTTTGATATAGTATATTGCTTAGACGGCCAACTAAATCCAGCGAATATATACAAGCGTGGCAGATGTTGACAAGAAAAGAGTTTAGATGTCCAATGGGCAGCTGTCATGATAACGTTTCGGCGATGTTCATGTCTACTTTATTCTTTGACTTTAGATTCACTTATGCGCTGATTTCTTTATACACGTTTTTGTTGATGCGGACCTGTACTTTATGTTTAAACAAAAGGATCACTTGCAAGTACATTTCTTTGTCGTTATGTTGATCGATGTTATTTTCTTTAGAATTACAGGCGAAGTTATACCTTTATTACCGTTAATTGCTGATGTTGATTTCTATGTATTTTTAAGACAGGGAAGGGTATTGCGCAAAGGTATTTTGGTCAAGCTCTCCTCGTTTAAGACAGAGAAATGCATCAACTTTGCCCTAGAACGCTCGTTTCAGAACAAGGAAGAAAATCAACATTGTCCTATCCCCGCTCGTTTAAGAACATGGAAGAAAAACAACACTGCCCTAGTCCTAATTGTTTAAGACAGGGAAGTGTATCTACATTGTCCTAGACCAACTCGATTAAGAACATTGAAGAAAATCAAACTGTCCTCACCATTCTTATCGAACACAGGGAAGAGCAGGTCCAGGTCTGTTAAGTTAATGACTGTGTCGTGGTTGACATCCATCTCCATAAAGAAAAGTAGAGCATGGTCAGTGTGTGGGAGGTGGTTAGATATCCAGTGGTCTCTGAACTCCTTGGCTGTGATCCTGCTGTCATCTAGAGGAGGAAATAACAATGATAGTATGTTTTATAGGATAACGTTTCCTTTAAAGAATGCAAAGACATTGATATGATAATATAATATAATTGATTGCCTCTTCTTTTCTATCTAGTAAAGACACGGCTGCCACTCACTCCCTGTGTGCATCAACAGCTCTTAAAAATGCTATGTATTAGTTTCACAAAGTAATTCCACACAAAGAAAATGTTTTAAGAAAAAACTCACGTCACAGGCATTCGAGAGCTGTAGGTTTATGCAGTTTTTTAGCAAGTTTTATATTCGTCATCTATGTCACATTGAGAGATATTCTGTATCCTTTTCTGATTAAAACGGGAACGTTTTTGAATATGCTAAACGTATGCTTAATTACTTTTACTTTTTTCACGTGTCTCCGTTTAAGCCTTTCCTTAATTCATAATTTCTTCCTGGTTGTATTTTATTTCTTTTCTTTATGAAGCTTCGGTATTCTCTTTTTTTCATTTTTATTTTGTTTACCAACGGTAGAATCATTTTATTACCAGTACACGCTCAAACCACCAATTTATGATCGACTTTAACAGGAAATAATGATTTTATCGGCTTATAAATATTTTGTAATTTAAAATTTGGCAAACACGTCAAAAAGAATACCAAAGCGTCAACAAAACCATAATCCGAACTCAAATGAATTTCTAAGCGTCTGTGCTATGGTTTTCAATATAAGAATCCTCTAAAAAAAGATAGTATGCTTAAATTCAAGAATTGCCTTTTGGTTAATGTATTATGGCAAGTAGAATTATAATTGTAAAAGGTACTCACGGTTGGAATCAAAAGACATCAACCAAAAGTTATGAAACTCCTTTGTGCCCATTGCACCTTGGGCGTTGTCATAACGCCCGAACAAGGTTTGGTACGCGGGTGTGTTCCCATATATCATACTAAAAAGAAAAACGAACAAGCATGCTTGTTACGTATATAGATACATATATAAATAGGAAGAGCAAAAATGATTATACCATACATAAATACATAGATATAACAAATCTGATTGTTAAATATTTAGACACAGATATATCAAACCCCGATTGCAACGTATAGGTATACAGCAAACGTTACGTCAACGCTTCGACGTCGCCTCAGATAAAACGCATTATATTTTTACGGTAATCATAAAGGTGATTGTGACTTTCAAAAAAATGTTGTAAATAAGAGAATACCGAAGCGTTAACAAAACCATAATCCGAACTCCAAATCGATTAAACCAGGGGCAAAATATGAACAAAGGGAATATTTACATGGAGACCCTTCACTATGGTCATTGATAAACATTGTATCGTTGGGTGATATGAAGATGGACGTTTATGAGTACGCTCATTAGTGTGTTTATTTGTTGTGATTGACAATGATGATTCGGTTCTCACTTTGAGGACTTGATGTTTACTTGGATGTGACGGCGGTTTGCATGGCGAATGTCGTCGTTGAAGCAGAAGACGCGTACTCTTTCGGAACAAATGGTCTCATTCTCTTGTACTTTTACACAGGCCTCCATGTAAATCTTAACTTTTATCGGAATTTGTCCCTAGTTAAATCGATTTCGAGTTCGGATTATGGTTTTGTTGACGCTAAGGTATTCACTGAGTTTTTATACATACACATGCATACACATGCAAAACATAATTCTTACGTATATATATAAAGTATATCACTCATGATTGTTATGTGTATAGATACATAGACATTACCAAGATGATTGCTACGTATGTTGATACATACATATTACAAAACATGATTATACGTATATATGATAGACCCGTGTATTCAATGCAAACATGTTAGAGGTCCATTAACTTCAATATGATGTTTCTTTGTACCATAATTATAATCGTTAATCTAACATTTGTTTGAAATAACTTGAAATTACATGAATGAAAAACAATATACCATAAACACAGGAGACAGCAAAACAATGTATCATAAATACAGGAGACAGTAAAACAATATATCATAAATACAGGAGACACAAAATATACGTGTTCGTTACGAACAGAAAATATCCTTGATGGATTTCTTTAGTTTATATTTCAAGACGCAATCTAACGTTGAGAAACCTCATGTCTTTTATACTATCAAACATATTAACTAACTCGAGTAAGATAAACATAATAATCGACTTCACAAGTTTGAGAACTTTTGAGTTTTGTACATATAATGCCAAATTCTTTTCGCATGAATTAAACGTGAAAAGTCGTAAACAATTAATTCCAAAACAAATCATGTGCACTTCACACGAATTCCATAGTACAGTCAAATGCAATAAGCAATTGTCATTTATATAGGAATTTAAATGAAACAATAAGCTGATGTAGATCATAAATGTTCCACAAAACAACAATGTCGTTATAGTCTCAAGTATGTACAGCACCATAGGGACATTATACGGCTCTATCAAAGTGTGCACACTGATTCTGTTTTGACTTTGAAATGCAAATGGTCCCACAAATGTAACATTTAGGGAGGTAGTCATCAGAAATACTCTTATTGGAGACTATTAAGACTTCTGAACATAACAAGATAACTCGTTTTAGGAAATATCGTTGAACAGCTGAGTTTGAGGCATACGATTAAGATTCCGTAAAAAAAGTTCCAAAATCAGTTTGACCATTTGCCTCGAAATTAGTCTTCTCACTATGTTCATAAGTCTTAATGGTATCCAATAGGAGCTTTGTTAGTAACTGAAACAACTTCTTGTATACATATTTGAGAAATACGTTTGACAATCTCGTTTTGCAATTCAATGTCAGCGCCATATCTAGCCTATTGTGTGTTATAGATACTTGAGAAAATAAAAGCCTTGCTGTTTCAGGCAAGATCGATGGTAAGCTATGATACATACCAACAACTGATCAAATTATTTCTGTTAATTAGCCCGATGTATCACTATGCTATTTAGGTGACCCTTAAATAGTAAATAGATCTTACCAGAGACACGAAAAAAGTGCGGCAAGGCGAAGCATGGCTACAATTCTAAATATACCGAGTATTGTGTACAAACTGATAAGGTAGTGAAACCCATATAGGGAAGGCATGTATACGATAAAGACACGTGATAAGGAATTAACACCTACAGGACCGGTGGTCATGGTTATATAACCTCTTCCATTCATTCATAAAGTTTAAACAAGCCATAACATATTTATAGATTTTCCCCTAGACCATGTAAGTATATCAAAGGTAAGAGCAGGAGCTGACAGTACTTAAAAAAATCAGAGAATACCAAAGCGTCAACAAAACCATAATCCGAACTCAAAATCGATTAAACTAGGGGCAAAATAGAAACGAAGGAACGAATTACATGGAGACTCTCGTAAAAGTACAAGATAATAATACCAGGTGTTCCGAAAGAGTAAGCGTCTTCTGCTTCATCGACGACACCCGCCATGTAAATCTTGGTCACATCCAAGTAAGCCTCAATCCTCAAAAAGAGAACCGAGTCATCTAATCCAAACAGAAAAAAACAATATGTAATAGAAAATCAGAGAATACCGAAGCGTCAAAAAATTATCGATTACATTCGATATGGACAAAATATGAACAAAAGAAGATTTATATGGAGGCTCTTCATAAAGAACAAGAGAATAACAGGAAGAGTAAGCGTCTTTGGTTTCATCGACGACAACGGCCATGTAATTCTCAGTCACATATCAGAGTAAATGTCACTTTCTCTAATTGAGAACAAAGGCATAATTCTCAAACAGATAGGTATTCCGATGAGCATATTCGAAAACGTCCACACTTATATAATATAACATCCCTGATTCTCCAACCTATGTTATGAACATGTTGCTGTTGGTTCGTCATTCTAGGTCTTGCTCTAAATATCGAGATTTCCTTAATAGATGTTGACTGCTGACAAACAAACTTACTACACAGAAGATTCGATTGGTTGATTAGAACTATGAGCAGGCTGTATGATGCCATCTTTGTCTCGTTGATAACTATTTAGTATGTTTGTGTAGTGACATGGAATTTTTAAGTACACTCATTAGTGTTATTGCTTCTCACTTTGAGGACATGACGTTTACTTGGATGTGACCAAGATTTGCATGGCGGGTGTCGTCGGTGACGCATACAACACTTACTATTCCGGAACACATTGTCTTACCCCGGTATTCTCTTGTACTTTTACAAATCCCCATGTTAATCTTTCCGTTGTTTATATGTTGCCTCTAAACAAATCGGTTTTGAGCTTTGTTACTATAAAGAAAGGGATAGCTCAGGATCGGAAAATCGAAATCGTCACGTTTTATCATACACCTTAGTAGTAAGCTGTCCATGGTGGTCATAGTTTAAGTAAAGATCGAGTTATTAAGTTGAGAAGGGTATACAATTATGATCGACTAGGTCAGCAAACATAGTCGTTATACCTAACCTGATAAGCTTTTCGACAAATTCATCATGGTATGATACATACAAATATACTTTTAGCCTGGAGGGGCAGTTTGTTCTCATTTGGATGGGAATTCGAACAGTCAGTTAAACTCAGCAAAGAAATTGTCGACCAGGAATCATTGGTTCTATATCTTCCTCGGTATATTTAATCCTAGCTTTTGTAGTGTTTTTCACAAGATATTCTCCAAGATAGCTCACTATCATATATTTGTATCGTCGTCCACCTTTCTTGGAAAGAAAGCTCTCGTAATGTGAGACCAAATATGTTCTTTCAGTTATTATGAGGAATGATACTGTATACTATGGAAAAATGAATAGACGAACCATTTTTAAGAGTAGGGGGTTGGGGTAGGGGTGGGGGGATGATCAAGACTGATCAGAAAATTTTTCGTGTTTTTCAAAATCTACATCGTCATCGGGGACACTAAATATCGACTAGCTTTTAGTTTTCATTATGTATCAGAGACCGCTTATTCTTTTTTGGATAAATAACCTGATATACTTCATTAACTCTGAAATTGCATCCAATTCAGCAAGTTCAAGTTTATCCTATTGTCATGAATAATCTTCCATGTTATTTCTTCATCTGTTGGCGCAGATAGTGCACAGATGTCCTTGGATATATAAAGAAATGGCCAAAGTTGGTCAAGCTTATCACGCCCACCAGATCAGTCGGAACACTTTGGGAACTATGACACGTGTTGTCGACGTAACAGTAAGTGACATATATAATTTGGACATAAACCTGTTTACTTAGACAGCCGGGCGTATTCTGTAACTTTGACAATGATTCTGTTTCTGCTTTTGTCACTGGTAGTGTCGGGGTAAGAGTGTTATATATTATATTATGTATATAAGGCAAGACAAAAACATAAGTTGCCAGTAACATGTTGGTTAAATTTAGGTCAGGTAGGTAAGTAAGATATTTTATTTCAACAAATGATTCTGTAGTTTATACAGCAGAGAGATATACTATACATTTATAGAGTTTCTTTGAAGCTTGATTTTTGGGTAACCCCAATATTTTTTTCCAGAAAAAAAAAGAAACATTTTGTGTTTGATTTAGTACATGTATATATGTATTCTAACATGCTATTAATAGCATAATGGCAGTAAGTTGTAACGCCAGGTATAACACGGTTTGTTTATTTCTATCAATGCATTTATTGTCTATGTAAAAACTAAGAAATGAAGCTTCCTAACCAACATAGCTCTATTTTTCTTTTATATTAGCGCCTTAACCGAATTCATAGCATTTTTAGAAATATGCATTTTTCATTACAACTAGCAATATATTTTAAATAACTTTTGCTGAATTGTATTTTTTGTTGTCCTAAAATCGGAGAGAAATGTTATAATGTTAACAGTTTTCCTAAACATAATGTTGATGTAACGTGTATCCTATTGCTTTCTCTTGTGGCAATAACATATGCTTTAATCATATGCTATGTAGTCACAGGACAAAAGAAGTTAGTTATTTTAGATCATATGATCAAAACACTATTGATTGATAAATCAATCTTGTTTGGAATGTTGGTTTCGCTGCTCTAACTGAGCGTGGTATTTGTTATTATTTGATGGGGTAGGGGTAAATGTTTTTTCCTAACATTGTTTTCTTTTTATGATTTTACAGAGTTTTGTCGGACTCTGTTTCGAGCTCCTCCTTGTTCCATGCCAACTCTGCTGACAACCACCACTTAACCAAGACCGAGTTTGCTCGCATCTTTCTCTCCTTCGACAGCAACAGTGAGTCGTTTGTATACGAGTTATTTCCCTTGAAATATATTGATGCACATTTAATGTCATTTATGTACAAAATCGAGCAAAAACAAAAGTTGTTTTTATTGATAAACGAAAATCTAACCTCTTATTAATTTAACAATAAGAATAAACGGAAAGAAGATAAAATCATGCAGTCGTGCAGTATTTTCATTTATAAGTATTTAAGTCGACGAAGATTTTGTTTTAATCAAAAAAGTCACTTCATGTCACTTCCACAGGCACTTGTGGCCAGGAGAATAACCATCTTTATATATGTAGTATAATTATAGAATACAGCGAAATTTGAAAAATAAATAGAGGATATCTAACAGTGTATTCAGCAATACCGAATATATTTCACGAGTGGGGCCAATATTTTGATATTTTTCAAGAGTGCGCAGCACGAGTGAAAATTATCAAAATATTAGCCAAACGACTGAAATATATTTGGTATTACTGAAGATACTTGTAGATATTCTGTTTATTACATTTTTGTAGCAAAATCTACAGTGGCAGGTTTTGATTTTCCAAAATGTCGTTCGTAAGCAGCGTTTTGATTGGTCAAATCAGAAAAAGTGATATTTTTCACTAGTGAAACATATCACTTTTATAGAAAAAATAATTTTCGTTATTTCAATGGTAAAAATGTAATAAAATAAAATATATAAAGTAAATTTTCCAATTCTATTTTTATGTTATTAATCATCTAAAACCATAATGAAAATAATTGCTAAATTTCAGCTTGATAGGTCAAGCGGTTAAATTTTACAAAAAAATCGACTATCTGATAAATTTAGTTTATATGTTTTATTTTATTTTTCAAATTTCGCTATTTTCTATATATTATATATTTATAGATTGTTATTCTCCTAGCTACAAGTGCCTGTGGTAACTTCTGCATTACTAATGCTTTGATAAGGACAAAAATGCTTTTCTGAAAATAACATATACTAGTGCCCGTTTCCTGTTTATCAAGACTGATGGTCAATGGGTATCATTAAGTGCTGTTGCCCCAGTAATATATGTTGTATCTAACTTTATACAATGTAAATGATATCTACATACTAGGGGTGTATACATTTTATAGTTACAATATCTTGTAGAGGTAAATTCATTATAACCAGGACGAATCAGGGCTGTTATCACTTTTCATGTCTATATCAAGCATTCACCGAAATTAAAGCTCCTCATTTTTATATAAGGTATGAATTATGCTTTATATTTGTGAACGAGAATTATCAAATGGAAATAACTGCTTGCGGCATCAATCAATAACGACGTCAATAATTAGAATGTTTCACTTGACATCAAGTTGATATCACTAATCCAGGATCGTGATTAAACCAACGAGGGGAAACGATTGATGATGACGTTATAAAGTCATGACATATTAAATGTAGTCTACTATCACATTGACGCCGGATACCGAAGCTGACTCTCCCGTCCGTCCGTCCGTCCACGTGCTAGCGTCAGTCACGTCTTCAGTCTCGTCTCGTTTTACAGGTGACCAACACGTGTCTATATCCGAGTTCGAACATGGATGGTCTAACAGACATATGAGAGACCCTAAACTAGCAGGCTTTTTCTTCACTGTGGCTGATGAGAATGACGATTTGCGCATAACGAGGGCTGATATGGACTATCTGTTTACCATTATGGATTTTAACGGTCTGTATAGATATTATACTGTAATCAATTGAATGGGTTTCAAATTAAATCCCCTTGTGGTCTCCGTAGTAACGAGGACATGATTTTTACTGGGCATTACCGGAAACAATCTTATCGTCGAGATTGTGCTAAACTTCCGGTATAAACCATGTTAAATTAATCCGTTTGGGATTTTGTAATGATTAAATGAAAGTGATAAATCCTAGGGTCCAATCATATATAATGAATATTTGGTTATATGAGTATGCTTTAAGGTAAACGTACCTGTAATGTTTACCCCAATGAATCGTAAACATCCGTACTTCATTTGTTGTCGTTATTTATGTGGTTACATGTAATTAATCCAAGGCGTACACAGTCCTTATTCTAAATCGTATCTTCATACTAATACAAGTATCTGTACAATCATGTATATGTGCCATACAGTGCTATTTTCTAATAGCTCTTTTGTTTCCCCATTGTTTCTATATCCCTGCTAATATTGAAAGTAAACTTTTGTAGTATTTATGAAAGCAAAAAAACAAAAAAACTAAATTTACAATTTATCTTAAGACAATCGTCAATTTTCCTGCTCTTTGTAGTAACTCACTTACGCATTCGTTGATGATATTTCACGGAGTATTTCAATGATAGGTGATTCTTGTCTTTCTCACCATAGATATAGGCCTGAACGTAAACTAAACACTTCACGTTTTTCAAGGCCAAACCTAGTGCTTTATTAACCTTGTATTACAGTTAAACCATTTATTAAGCAGGGAATATCGGTTTGTCATAGATCGTATGATTTTGGTCGCCTGTTTTGTCGTTTTTTGGGTGAAATATATCAGCTCTAATGATGTATATGTTAAAATTCTGACGTGTAATTGGACATTTTATCATTTACAGATCAGCTGATGTTAAATTCTTTCGTTTGTTATGACATTCCGTTTTTACTGATCAGCTGCTACAAAACTCTCTCGTTTAATATGACATTATATTTACTGATCAGCTATTGTTAAACTCTCTCGTTTGATATGAAATTCTATATTTTACTGATAAGCTGATGTTTAACTGTCGTAATTATTACATTCTATTATTTACTGAACAGCTTAAACTCTCTCGTTTGTTATGACATTTTATTATTTACTTATCAGCTGATAATAAACTCTCTCGTTTATTATGACATTATATTTACTGATCAGCTGATATTAAACCCTCTCGTTGAATATGACATTTTATTTTTTATTTATCAGCTGCTGTCAAATTCTCGTTTAATATGACATTCTATTTACTGATAAGCTGATGTTAAACTCTCTCGTTTAATATGACATTTTATTTTTACTGATCAGCTGATGATTCCCTTTCATCTTCTGAGTTCATCACCGGCTGGCACAACTTATTCGAGAATTCCAATAATGATGATGATGATAAAAAGTGACGATTTTATTATGACTCCGTGTTTCATAATAAATAGAAACAAAACATCCTGTAGTTCAGACTTTGTTGTTTATTTATAAAATAATCATAAATAGAGGTCTTACACAAGTGTCGATGTAATAAGGAATTTATTAAAAGAGTTCAATAATTTGACATATTAAAGTATTTAAAGAGTTTAATAAATCGTCAGTTGGATATCGCCTAGATTCACAATGACAGGTGTTGTCAATGAACCAGAAGACGCCTACGCTTACGAAAGACATGGTTTTGTTATCTTGTACCTTTAGCTGTCTCCATGTAAATCTTTTCTTTCTTCATATTTGCCTCTAGTTTAATCGATTTTGAGTTCAGATGAAGTTTTTTTAGCGCTTTGGTATTCTCTGATTTTTTTTCTCCTTACACCTGTATGTATTTTTTTTTTAATATGATATAATATTACTTCCAATTTTTTGCCAGAGAGAATTTAGTCACGATTTATCACTAAACACGTACAAAAATATTGCCTAAACCAAACATAATGGAATCCTAGGGTTATATTTACAATCTTCAATCTTACGACACACCTGTTCACAACTAGATATACTCCAACAGAAAAAAACAAACCCGACTTAAACTACACCATGAGGACCAACATTCGAGTAGTCAAGATCTAAAAGGATGTTTCCCGATACTTATTCAAAACAGGGAATGATGGCATTTCCACTTTTCATGCTGTAGAGAAATTTTCGTTACGGTAACGAAATATCATACAATTTGTACTTGAATAATGCCCGAGTCAAAAACTGAGATCATATTCGACTCATCGGTTCCTACGTATGTAGTACCATATTTCCTACAGAAACACACTCACATACACACGTAGAGTTGTTTATATGGGTAATCTGTTCTTATAATTATATGATCTATCCAGAGGGTTTGGGTCACCAGTTGCATCCTCTATTTATCGAACCAGAATCGACTCACGCTCCTTATCAGAATGCGATATAAGGACCAACAGGAGTTGAGATTTCCCATGCTGCTTTCTGATACTTTATGTTTAGATGCCTGAGTAAGACAAAACGATGATCCCATCGGAATTCTTTATTAGCCTCAGGACTCATTGGTGAAAAGTTTCACACATCCTGAAACACATTCAACTCACAAATGCACATATTGCACTTTTATTTTACAGATATTCAAGACTAAAATTGAACACATTTTCAATATGTTCTGGATCAGAAAGGCTCTGAAATCTTAGTCAATTTAACAATAACGTTACATTAAAGCCCTGCAAATACCAGTTTATCAAAGCAAAACGCACCTAGTTCAATCCAGAGAAGTGATTGGTACTGATACACAAATAATCTGTGATTTCTACTGTAGTGAAACTTAATTACTTCTATACAAACATAGCCTCCCAAAAACAGACGCACTCAACCCAGCCTCCCAAACACACGCACTCAACCCAGCCTCCAAAATACACCCGCACTCGACCCAGCCTCTCAAATACACACGCCGTCAAACCAGCCTCTCAAATACACACGCAATCAACCCAGCCTCCCAAATACACACGCACTCAACCCAGCCTCCCAAATACACACGCCGTCAACCCAACCTCCCAAATACACACGCTGTCAACCCAGCCTCCCAAATACACACGCCGTCAACCCAACCTCCCAAATACACACGCCGTCAACCCAGCCTCCCAAATACACACGCTGTCAACATAGACTCCCAAATACGCACGCACTCAACCCAACCTCCCAAATACACGCGCACTCAATCCAGCCTCCAAAATGCACACGCACTCAACACAGCCTCCCAAATACGCACGCTCTCAACATAGACTATCAAATACACACGCCGTCAACCCAGCCTCTCAAATACACGCGCACTCAAACCAGCCACCCAAATGCACACGCACTCAACAC
The DNA here is from genome assembly GCA_947623455.1 of Mimachlamys varia. Classification (NCBI taxonomy): domain Eukaryota; kingdom Metazoa; phylum Mollusca; class Bivalvia; order Pectinida; family Pectinidae; genus Mimachlamys; species Mimachlamys varia. The sequence continues at coordinate 9,552,960 of OX392535.1, forward strand.
AGCCTCCCAAATACGCACGCGATCAATCCAGCCTCCCAAATACACACGCCGTCAACCCAGCCTCCCAATACACACGCTGTCAACATAGACTCCCAAATACACACGCCGTCAACCCAGCCTCCCAATACACACGCTGTCAACATAGACTCCCAAATACACACGCCGTCAACCCAGCCTCCCAAATACACACGCCGTCAACCCAGCCTCCCAATACACACGCTGTCAACATAGACTCCCAAATACACACGCCGTCAACCCAGCCTCCCAAATACACGCGCACTCAATCCAGCCTCCCAAATGCACATGCACTCAACACAGCCTCCGAAATACGCACGCGATCAATCCAGCCTCCCAAATACACACGCCGTCAACCCAGCCTCCCAAATACACACACCGTCAACCAAGCCTCTCAAATGCACACGCACTCAACACAGCCTCCCAAATATCCACGCACTCAATCCAGCCTCCCAAATACACCCGCACTCAACCCAAACTCCCAAATACACACGCTGTCAACCCAACCTCCCAAATACACAAGCCGTCAGCCCAACCTCCCAAATACACACACACTCAACCATGCCTCTTAAATACACACGCTATCAACCCAGCCTCCCAAATACGCACGCACTCAACCCAACCTCCCATATACGCACACACTCAACCCATCCTCCCAAATACACACGCAGTCAGCCCAGCCTCCCAAGTACACTACCAGTTAAACCAGCCTCCAAAATACACACGCATTCAACCTAGCCTCCCACATACACACCCAGTCAACCCAGCCTCCCATATACACACGCCGTCAACCCAGCTTCCCAAATACACACCCAGTCAACCCAGCCTCCCAAATACACCCGCACTCAACCCAAACTCCCAAATACACACGCCGTCAACCCAACCTCCCAAATACACACGCCGTCAACCCAACCTCCCAAATACACACGCCGTCAACCAAGCCTCCCAAATACACACGCATTCAACCTAGCCTCCCAAATACACACCCAGTCAACCAAGCCTCCCATATACACACGCCGTCAACCCAGCTTCCCATATACACATGCACTCAACCCAGCTTCCCATATACACACCCAGTCAACCCAGCCTCCCATATACACACGCCGTCAACCCAACCTCCCAAATACACACGCACTCAACCCAGCCTCCCAAATTCACACCCAGTCAACCCAGCCTCCCATATACACACGCCGTCAACCCAACCTCCCAAATACACACGCACTCAACCCAGCCTCCCAAATTCACACCCAGTCAACCCAGCCTCCCATAAACACACGCTGTCCACACAGCCTCCCAAATACACACGCACTCAACCAAGCTTCCCATATACACACCCAGTCAACCCAGCCTCCCATATACACACGCCGTCCACACAGCCTCCCAAATACACAAGCACTCAACCCAGCCACCCAAATACACACCCAGTCAACCCAGCCTCCCAAATACACCCGCACTCAACACAAACTCCCAAATACACACGCACTCAACCCAACCTCCCAAATACACAAGCCGTCAGCCCAACCTCCCAAATACACACACACTCAACCCAGCCTCCTAAATATATACGTTATCAACCCAGCCTCCCAAATACGCACGCACTCAACCCAACCTCCCATATACGCACACACTCAACCCATCCTCCCATATACGCACACACTCAACCCATCCTCCCAAATACACACGCAGTCAGCCCAGCCTCCCAAATACACTACTAGTTAAACCAGCCTCCCAAATACACACGCATTCAACCCAGCCTCCCATATACACACGCCGTCAACCCAGCTTCCCAAATACACACCCAGTCAACCCAGCCTCCCAAACACACCCGCACTCAACCCAAACTCCCAAACACACCCGCACTCAACCCAAACTCCCAAATACACACGCCGTCAACCCAACCTTCCAAATACACACGCTGTCAACATAGACTCCCAAATACGCACGCCGTCAACCAAGCCTCCCAAATACACACGCATTCAACCTAGCCTCCCAAATACACACCCAGTCAACCAAGCCTCCCATATACACACGCCGTCAACCCAGCTTCCCATATACACATGCACTCAACCCAGCTTCCCATATACACACCCAGTCAACCCAGCCTCCCATATGCACACGCCGTCAACCCAACCTCCCAAATACACACGCACTCAACCCAGCCTCCCAAATTCACACCCAGTCAACCCAGCCTCCCATATACACACGCCGTCCACACAGCCTCCCAAATACACACGCACTCAACCCAGCTTCCCATATACACACCCAGTCAACCCAGCCTCCCATATACACACGCCGTCCACACAGCCTCCCAAATACACAAGCACTCAACCCAGCCACCCAAATACACACCCAGTCAACCCAGCCTCCCATATACACACGCCGTCCACACAGCCTCCCAAATACACAAGCACTCAATCCAGCCACCCAAATACACACCCAGTCAACCCAGCCTCCCAAATACACCCGCACTCAACCCAGCCACCCAAATACACTACCAGTCAACCCAGCCTCCCATATACACACGCCGTCAACCCAGGCTCCCATATACACACGCCGTCAACACAGCCTCCCAAATACACACGCACTCAACACAGCCTCCCAAATACACACGCACTCAACCCAGCCTCCCAAATTCACACGCAGTCAGCCAAGTCTCCCAAATACACACGCCGTCAGCCCAGCCTCCCAAATACACAAGCACTCAACCAAGCCTCCCAAATACACACCCAGTCAACTCAGCCTCCCATATACACACCCAGTCAACCCAGACTAAACCAAATTATCCTAGGCTACAGGACGGTAATAATTCAGTTTCAAATTTCATTTTCAATTTTATTCAGCACTTTTATAGTTACATGAGTAATTGTATGGTTATTTACAAAACAATAGAATTTAAGTAACAAATATAATTAAAGTACGATTGTATTATTACATCAAAGACAACAATTATTTAGTCTGTGAAGTTAAAATAAATATCTTTGAAAAATTGTTTGTCTAGCATTTTGATATTTTCGACAGAGGGAAAAGAAATGGAGTTCGTCCTCTAATAAACTACACGTTTTACAGATTATTTGGTCACTGGGGATGTTCTTTACCTTGCGTCTGGAGATTCCTAGGTTATGTTTACATAATCTTGATTTTGTATAAAGCCTTCTTAAATTGAAGTCACTTATATCAAGATATAGTTCCCTATTTTGATCCCCTTTTATGTTTTTGTATACAGAAATAATTTATTGTTTTCATTCAATGTTGACACTTTATCTCTGATGATGTGTTTGTGTTCATTGAGGACCCTAAATTTTATATTTCTTTTAGTTTTGTCTAAATTTTCTGAAGATTAAGTCACACATTTTGCACATTGAAAGTTTCTGAAATATGCTTTATGAAAAAATACCAACCGTAGGTGCCATTATTATGAGTCATTTCATTTAAATCTAGTGCCTCAGCAATAAAAGGATTGTTGTCATTATTAACTGTCCGAAGTAGGTAATTGAGGGCTTTGATTATGATAATAATTCAATGGGAAACTGACCCAGTTCCCCTCTTGAAGCACAATTTACTGCTCTTTTCCCTATGCCTAGTGCATATTAACAAACATTTAGGTTAACTTGTCCAAATGGAGATTTATCCATGTGAGGGAGAAAGTCAAAATGTTTTCCATCTCTCTGTGATCTAGTCTTAGCATTAATAATCTTTTATATACAAAACCAAATACCAAATTTCTAAGTTGTATATCAGAATTGGTTGAACCAATGAATCAAACAAATTACACTGGATTTTAATATGAAATTATTTAATATCTTTGAAGTTTGCTTTAATTGCAAACAAAGCTTTAAAACTTTTAGTAGAAAAGTCCTTTACAGATGATGTAAACTTTCCCACTGAATCAATTATATTACCTAGATACTTGTATTCAGTGACATAATTTAAATTACTATTCCCTAACCGGGAATTGTACTTGTGATTAATATTGTTTGAAGAATGAAATATCATTGTCTTTGTTTTCTTCGAGTTTAAGATTAACTTACAGGTTCAATTAAGAAGAATGTGCATGGAGTTCATCTAGAGAAGTCTGTTACCCATCTGCAAATTCAGAGAATATCAACAAGTCATCTTCCCACATCATGCAATTTATCCATAAACTTTAAAGGGTTAGTAGTGATTGACTCAAGAAGATAATTTATGTATAGATTAAAGAGTGTTGGCTTTTGATACATACTACAATTACATGGAAAAACTTCTCTCTTACTACGTATTAAGCTAATTTGTATATCAGAACCTTTATCCATACAGAATCAAATGATTTGTAAAAATCAACAAAACAAGCAAATATGTTGCTCTTGTTGCTGTACACATAATATTATTTGGTTATCAGGGATTTCAAGACAAACAGACTGTCTGTTGTTATAAGATGTTTTCTGAAACCAAATTGTAGATTACACATTTTCCAGACAGTAATTCAACAAGTCTGTTGTTCAGTCAGAATTAAATAATTTGCCAAGGCAGCTCATAATAGAGATACCCCTATAATTTCCATTATTTAAGGGATCATCTTGTTTATTAATTTTAACCAAGTAAGATTTTCTCCAATTTGATGGATAATGACCACTACATGTAGTAATAATTGCATCAAATAATTTTGTCAGTCCCAACATCATCACAGGACTACTGTGTTTTATGATTTCATTAGATTTATAGTCTGGTCCACAAGCTTTTTTACATTTCAGATTTTTCTTTTACACTAATGTGTTTATCTGTAATGTCATTCTGATTGAGTGAAAGACTGGAAAATTAAAATCAGACTCAAATGCAGCTCCTGCTGTGTGGGCTCACGTTTCGGTAATACCAAGCTCCTTGAAGTGGTCTAAGAATTCACACCAGTTCACCGGATCCTCTTCCTCAGCCTTGTTTTTACTAGGTGATTTTAGAAATGACCAGAATTTGCCAGAGTCTTGCTCAGAAATGTCGTTGATTTTGTTGAATTGATCTTAGCGAAACTGTTCTATTTTTTAACTTGGCCAATTTCTTAAACTTATTTTGACATATGTGTGAATTTAGGATTTAGATAAAATGTTTGTATTTTTTTGATGTTGGTTTAATTCTTTACCAAGTCGACTTACAGCACTTCTCATATCAAAAAATTCTCTATCCGCTTTTTTATGTTTCATTTTCTTTAACACCTTCATACATGAGCCCTGTAGGCTGAGATAAATTTGTACCAGACACTGTTTGGCTTCCATGGCTAACTAGGTAATATTTGACGACTTTTATTTCATAATAATCAATATCTACAATATTGAGTGTGTGCGTATTTGGGAGGTTAGGTTGAGTGCGTGCGTATTTGGGAGGCTGGGTTGATAACTTGATAACGTGTGTATTTAGGAGGCTGGGTTGAGTGCGAGCGTATTTGGGAGGCTGGGTTGATAACGTGTGTATTTAGGAGGCTGGGTTGAGTGTGTGTGTATTTGGGAGGCTGGGTTGATAACGTGTGTATTTAGGAGGTTGGGTTGAGTGCGTGCGTATTTGGGAGGCTGGGTTGATAACGTGTGTATTTAGGAGGCTGGGTTGAGTGTGTGTGTATTTGGGAGGTTAGGTTGACGGCTTGTGTATTTGGGAGGTTGGGTTGACAGCGTGTGTACCTACCAAAACATTTCAAATAGATGTGTGATAATCACTCATAAAATGACATAACCAGGCTATTTATGAATATGTTCTTTATGTTCAACTCATGTGAAACAATTTTTAACCCAATTTCTTGTAAACTTTACCACTTGATCTTTTTTTGTCGTATAACATGATTTAAATGAGTGACAAGAAAGTTATCAAAATTAACCATGATATATTGACCCTATCTATTGTTATCACAGGTAACAGTCCTTAAGGATATTGATGTTACAGATTATGGGTAATCTTCAAGATAATGATATTTCTGATGGTATCTGTGGGGATTCTTTGTTTTTTTACTGAACGTTTTTTTTTCCTCAGTTACTTTTGTTTCTTTACATATAAAAACTTTTTTTTCATTTTCTAAAAAAAGTTTTTGTGCGTGTATAGTGAAATTGTGATACATTTCCCTAATTTCCCTATTAAGTATGAATTAGGAATTTTAGTCGTCTCAGTTTTGAAAAATTCAGCTCACAATTGATTAAAAAGTACAGCTGAGTCTCTGATGTGTTAGGCCGAAATTTGCTTTTTGCCAAACACTTCAAAGACTTTAAGTTTTGTCTGGCGAATTTCTCCCTGGGTATGTGTGCGATAACTTGATCTATTGAATTTTAACATTGCCTTATGAAGCATGTTTGTGTTAAAACTGTTATCATTTACCTTAACAGTAAGATTGTAAGTTTTCAAAAAAGAAAACATAGCATCAACATAATATTATAAGGACACAATCTAATCTTGATTAAAGCGTTATTTTAAGCACAAAATATGTATAATAAAACAAGACAAATATTAGACGCGAAATTCATTTGATGAATATATTAAAATATTCAGATTTCAATGATGGAGGTAACAATCCACATTCATCAAAAATGAAATCCGACCTCCTATTTTGCCGTGTGAGGTATACCGCCAGAACACGTGACTCGATGATACTCAGGTAAATTAACAATATGAATTGACTTACACCGGATTGTACAAGTACATGAAATATGAAGATATTCCGATAGCTTGCTTTTAATCTGCAAGTACAGGTGGCGCGCAGATGGGTACCGAATAGCAGCCACGTGACTAGTCTCGAGACCTCCTCTAGTGCACGTGACCATCCTTCTGGTAGCCATTGTTTGGCAGTTTGAACTGACATCCAACATCCGTGGCGACATTACTTTCTGATCATTTTTGTGTACATTACACAGATAAAATGTATTAAAGTAATTATTGCAATAAATTTTAGTGTTTCCACGATCGGAGTGGATTACACCGCGGCTTATTTTTGAGTGTCTTAATTAAACATAAAATTCGACCAACCGCCGGCATGAGTGATTCTGACAAATATTTGAATTGCCTTCTTTAGGAAAAATGAGTGGGATGTTTTTATAATGAGATTTAAGTTTGTGAACAACAGACACAGATCATGGATTGTTTGTGAGGACCGAGTAACATTTGTATGTTAATTGATGGACGGTATTGTGTTATGCTAATCAACAAACGCCCTATAATAAATGGGCCTATGCTGCTAATTCGGGTGTCGGCTATTTGTTATGTATATATTACATACTGACAGGTAATCAGTTGAATACCAATATATTTCGCAAGAATAGCAAATTGTGTAAATTATAACGAGTAAAATATTTTAAACCTGCTTTATAAGTAAATATCTATAGTAATTGACGCTTTATGTTTGCATTTTCGTTGTTTACATTTTTAAACTTAGAAAATAGAAACTTTCAAATGTTAGCTTTTTGATAAGAGAAATTATTTATATATATATGAAATTATTGTATTTTTCCCCCCACTTTATCATGCCGATATTTCACTGCGAGTTCCCTGTCTTAAATCACATTAACCACAATCGACTAGACTGGGGGCAAACTATGACCAAAGGAAACACTTACATGGCGACCCCTGTAAAAGTACCATGGGACCAGGTGTTCTAAAAGAAAGAACATCTTCTGCTTCACCGACGATACCCGCCATGCAATAGTCACACCCAAGTTAATATTAAGTCCTCAAAGTGAGAACCGAGTAATCATTGTCCATCACAACAATGAGCATACTCAAAAACGCCAATCTTCATATTACACAAATATAAAGAATATTTTTTTAATGAGACAAAGATAGTGACAATAAAACTTATAGTCTTCAGCAACCTGCATCTCTCGAATCTCTATGTAGCAGATTTGTTTGTCAGCAGTCGACATCTATCACGAAATTCTCGATATTAAGAGCGAGCCCTTGAAAAACGATTCAATTGCGACATGTTAACACCATAGGTTGGAAAAGCAGGGATGTTACAATCAGGAAATGGAAGGTTCACGATAGGAAATTTGAAATCGTCACGTTTATCGTATAGCTTAGTAGTAAGCTGCAGCTGGCCATGCATTTCATTGTTAAAGTAGTTAAAGTAAAGTGTCCTGATTAGCTCTTCGAGAAATTCGGCCTCGTGCGAAAGCAAAAACAAGTCAGCAAAGAGAGGGGCACAGTTTGTGCCCATGGGAATGCTAACAGTCTGCTGGAATATCTTTCCTACAAACTCAACAAAAATGTTATCACCCAGGAATTCAATCATTCGGACTTCCATGATAGCTCACTACCATATATTTGTACATGTATCGTCGTCCGCCTCATATATTTTCACTGCAGTAAAAACAAAACAAAACAACATCCAAACTAACAAAAAATGTTGTTTAAAATGTGACAAATGTACATTTAAGTCTAATTAGTCCAAAATTAACTTTAAATACGTAAACTTCATAGATATCAAGTAAACAAATAGAAACAAAGGTAGTGGCATATTTACATAATATCATCAAATTCCATACATCTCACTTCAGAAAAAAACCCACACAAATGCAAAATAATAAAAATGATCAAAGTACAATTATGTTTGAATAAATGTGAAATTTAACGTCACGGTTTACAATTGTACATGTGAATTTATGTCCCCGTTTAGACATATACGTACTGTATTTATGGCGAGTGCATTTCCTCCTGTCAGAAGACATCATTTGTATTATATAACGTAGAAAGAAAGAAAAACTATGAAGTAAAAAAAAAATAAAACTTGTGATAAACAGACCAAGTCCATGCCTTCTAGCCAGTACAAGGTGTGTTTATGACCGAGAGTAGGGATCACATACGTACACTCGTTAATCGATAATTCTCATTTAAGGCATCATGATGTGATAATTATTGACAAATATTCAGAACTTCACACATTCCCTAGGCTATGTGGAAACCGTAAACTTTGTCTAATTAGTTTTCAGAGGTTTATTCAAATGAACATGCAAATAGGATGCTAAGTTTATGATATTATGCAACTCCTAAATTCTTTTTTAAACATCGCTTCTCTGAGCTTGTTTGATTACAATATAAATGATGTTGATATATTCATTTTAAATCGATTGTTTTGGCAGCTCTGTCCAATTACACAGAATCTATTTAGTTCCTGCGTTGGCTTCGCTACCGTTCTGGTATTAGATATGTAGATTAGGTTCTAAGTTATTACCCGTGCCTGCAGTCTATACACAAACATGTAAATATTTGCTCAAGTAATGAAATTTACTCGCCTCGCTCACGGTAAACAGATTTTCGCGGTTTCATTAACTTACCATATATTTTGATGCAAAAGTGATTACTAAAATGAAATATTATCCGTAATTGAATGTTAAGTACCTGTGCTGAGTACTAGAGTCGATCTATCTCACACGATGACAGTCCGGCTGCGTGGCCCGGGGCAGTGGCAGTTCCGATTATCTGTTAATTATTGTTGTCGAGAAATAGGAGGTAATCAAAGCTAGTCGGCCAACTTCTACTATAATCAGATCGATATTACAGAGCTTAAAGGCCTATATGCTGAGATTCTCTAACGGTCGCGCCTGATTGAACATGGCTGAGAACAGATGCGTTCAGAATTCTCCCCTAAGCACTTTATGCCACTAAGAAGTATAACACCGTTTAGTTAACACCCTTGACACCTAAGTGGAAACAGTTTCGTTTTGAAGCAGGACTTTCCTACACTTTGCTTAAAGTGTTAGTTTGCAGCTATTGGTTTAGAGAAAGATATGAAAACAAAATAGATTGAAATTTCGAATGTAAGGAGTACCACGCGCATGATATGATGAAATTATTGCATGATTTTTGGTTTAGAGAAAATAGTTCTTTTAAAATGTATTGGTGAAAGAAACTCTCCGTTGGTATAATTGAACGTAGCTATAATAGAACAGTGAAGCAGTAAATATAGTTGAAAGTGAGTTGGTTAATCAGAGACTTCCTTTCAGAGTGGTACAACGGTAGGCTATTGTTAGAGGCTTTAGTATAAGATCTTAAATCGAAGGCTATTGTCATCTATTTAAAAATTTGAGCTAGAAGATATCAAATAGACATGTCTCATCTTACCAAAATACATTGGAGAGTGGGTTCGTGTAAAAGATAGATGTCAGCTCGTTGGCTTGGATGACAACGACAAGAACCTTCAGGTTACATTGAAATAACAATCGAAAATTAAATAAGGTTTCGCCCATCAACCCCGTCTTTACAGATGGTTTGACGAAGTCGTCATGAATACAGACTAGCACGGTTAGCACCAGACCGGCTATCGAATCACCACCAGTGATTATGTATATGGATTGCGGAATTCGAAAAATTAACATGTAGCTCTTATTTCCACAATTTGTATTAGCTTTAGCCTTCGGGTCATAGTCTTAGTGCGGCAGGAACTGGTTTCAGCACGGGTCAGTAGACAGTGAGCTAATACCCAATAAAGACCAAATAGGCGTTCATAAACCTATTCCTAATATAATAATTCACCGTCAGTTGGGAAAACTCGGTTTTATGTATAAATCGACTGGCTTAATCACTTTCTATTTGAAAAAAGACAACATCTTGCTATTGGTTTTGGTTTTCATTCTAAGTTTAGTTGTTTAGTGATATTTTGGGCTATGTAAGGATATTTATTTTAATAGTTTTCGATATCTTACCAGCATAAATGTGTAACGAATAATCTGATACTGACTATTTTAATAATTGTTTTAGTGTGTAAAGACAATGATTGAGTTTTAACTAATATATTATGAAGCATATTGTGGGGCTCGTATCCCTATATTTACTTTCTGTGTTGCCTTCGCCTATATATCATTACTAAATCAAATTGTAGTATATCACACTGTATACTACAATTCGCAATCCACATCACATGACGTAATTTCTGAAGCCATGTTGGACTATGTTATATCAAAGCTTTCTACTCCGCCTCAGATAACATGTATAATGGCTTTGAATCAATCTCTTAGATAATACTGATTTAAATCAGGGTATTATGACGTCATGTCTTGGACTACGTTACGTCAACGCTTTGTGCTCCGCCTCAGATAGCATGTACAATGGTTTTGAGGGAATAGCTCAACGTTGATTTAAATCAGGCTCATCAAGTAAAGAAATATATACACACGCGGAAAAAGATAATATTTAACGACTTTATCCCGAAGAAATAGACACGGGGAAATTTTGAAATTATCAAACGGGCGACATTCTATTTATCTGTTACCCAAATTGTATTCATATCGACTGTATACTACATCTGGTAACAGTTCAATGCTTAAGGTATCTCGGTCCGTTGATTATCGTTCTTGGCAAAAACATGGCCGCTTTGACGGATATCAAATTTCATACCTATCGTGGGTAAGAAATTCACCGTACATACGCCGATGATCATGCAATTTGCAATCCGGCAAAGACCTAATATAAGCGTCTGCTAGAATCAATGTAAACGCTAGAAGGTTAAGTTGGTTGCGTAATTATCGACTATATCAACCTGATCTTATGTAAACGTGTTGTGTTAACAATACAGTATGGTATAGGGGAGGTAATCAGTAACTCCAATGTATTTGAATTATTCCCATTTATCAGAAATCTGTTTATGTAAAACATACATTTTGGAGTGAATACAAGGACGTGGAACTAGTAACACGCTTTTGTGTTTTTATCTACAACGATGTCATGATTTGATTTTCATTATAAGCGAGTTCCCCACTCGCCCTCATTCATCTATATACATGTAGGCCTAAGCTTAGTAATGTAAACACCAAGACAACCTACATGTATATGTCCACTTCAATTCTTTACAACTGCATCATTAAAATAAACACATTGCTTTATATTTATTCGATATTTAATGCAACATGGTCTGATGATATCACTATTCAATTAATGTCATAAATGCTAGTTATAAACTATATTCTGTGTAGTCTGATACCAGGCGAGCGGATACATTCAAATCAGGCTAAAGCAATCGATAAACCTAGTATCTCACTACTTTCAACGCATTATGTGATATGGGAAAATCTATACCTCCTACAATTAAGTCCAGTTGCAGTGAAAGGGGAGGCAATTGAAATAAAAAAAAAACAATAATTCTGATTATTTTCCCCAAATTTTAAGTGAAATAATGTTTTTTGGTTCAATTTTTTCATTCTTTGTTAAATAAGGATTGTTTCTTCACAACATAACTTTAAAAAATCAGTTTTTCATCCACACAATGTTTTGATATTTGAAAATGTTGATGAAAAACATACATATAATTGTTTGTTTTGTTGAATAAAAGTTATACGAAACGAAAAATATTTGCCTTCTTTTCTGTTTTATATGTATATATAAAGTTAGCATTGCAATACATCAAAAAGAAATATGTTAGTTGTTGATTTCGCTCTTCCTGGTGTTTTCCCTGCAAATATCAGTTTTTCACCCCAAAAAGATCTCTGCAGTTTTTCGGCCAATTACAACAAAAATACGTGTTCTTTATACACTAGTAAACATTTGAGTGAAATTTCATGAAATTCCTATGGATATTGACAAAGGAACCGAGTGACCTTAAGAAACCAGGGCTTAGGAATGCAAAGACCAAATAATCCGTCAATAACAATATGAACAAAACGTGAATAAAGTGCGGCCGAACGGAGAGAGAAAGACGCCACTTGTTATCTACGATAAGATGTTGTATTTACTTCGGTTTGACGTGCCTTTGTCTATTCTTTATTTATCATTGCAATAATTTCGTTGTGTTTCTTCACCTGGCGCAGCAAACCATATCATATATGACTCTCCATATAAGTCCTGTCCTGGATTGCTCGGGTCTGAGACGGGAGGTTCGGCTGACATAGTTTGTAAGCATTTCAATCTGTGAAATCATGGTAAGAAAAACAATGTACTTTTTGATGAAATGATTGTATTATGTAACTAGATATACTCCCCTGCAGTTTGTCCCTGATTCTATGGCTTACCGTCCTACTTACTTGATACTGTACATACAGCTGTTAACAGGCGTGTATGTTTGCTACATGAAAAATAAAACATAAAAGCTCCCACAATCTATACTCATTAGGTAGATTCTGATAATTCTTTCATTATACGAAATATAAATAAAATAGTTAAGACATTATGTTCAGATTTACTAGACTTAGATTGTTCTACTTTGAACACTTGTACCAATGGCAGATTTCCATCAGTTCTGACATTGTTATCTGCATCGTGTAGTATAAATGTGTGAACTGATAAGCGTCGGTTTCCTTTTGATCTTTCTGTGATATGCATATACTTTCGAATGTTCATCCTGAGAAAGTCCTGTTAAGGTGCATACCGTGAGTACACCTAGTGATTCCTGTTAATGACATTTCTCTTGTGTATTCGGTTTGTTGGCTGCTGAATGACAAGTACATTCGTTTGGATTATCCAGCAATGAATTAATTTATTGAAAGGAAAGTGATTGTTAAATTTCCTATTTAAACCGAGAAAGCCCATATGAATAGAAATGGTCGGCAATATCGGTAAAATATCTTTTCACCTGGATCAAAATAATCTATTTCCGAACGGCGCTCCGTTTGACAAGAGTTGTCATGTTTAATTCCCAGACGTAAACGTCCGATTGTGTCCGAAGATCAAAATAACGCTAAGGAAAGAGGTAATTCCAGCAGGTAATACTACCGGATCTCAAAGTCAATTACTCCGTACAGAAAGCTTTCCTCAGAGAAATCTCGGGAACGCGTGGACATCTTTGTCATAACTTCTCCGATTGTTCTTAAATGAGATAGGTTTTCAACGTGCTGATGACAATCGCTATATGAAACATCATTCCGTGGACCGAATGATTTCTTTTAAAAATATCATTACACTGCCTGAATGGTAGGCGTGTTATTGTGTTAAGGTGTATCTAAACTGATGTTTCATTACAAAAACCTACGTTGTATATCAACCAGGTATTCTCTATCATTTTATATGGAGTCAGTTATAGAAACTGCGTCAGGTTCTATATGCCTTCACGTTTCGTAACAGTGTAAATTAATGAAGACATTGAACATTAGGCTATTATTGAAAAATATTCTTTATCCTTATATGATAAAAAGTTGTACGTTTTTTAATATGCTCATTAATATGCCTTCTTGATGTGATTGAGAATGATTCCTAAGTTCTCCATTTGAGGCTATACCATTAACTTAGATTTGACCTAGATTTACATGGCGGATGTCTTCGATGAAGCAAAAGACGTTCACCTTTTTCATATTTTGCCCCGCGTTTAATCGATTATGAGTTCGGGTTATGGTTTTGTTGGCGCTTCGGTATTCTCTCTTGTTTTCCATGTTGGTCATACAAAATGTAGTTAAGTTAAGATCGAGGTAAGCAGCTGATGTAGAAGAGCCTTTTGTGTCCTTTGTTTCAACTTCAGAAGGGTACATTGCATATACGATCGACTATGGTATGAAACAGCACGTCGTCGATATGGCTGAAAGTGAAATTGAAAGATTTGACAATGTTTTTGTTATCTGTCCTGATAAGATCCTGGACAAACTGAGCCTCGCACAAAAACAAAAATAAGTCAGCTAAGAGCGGGCACAGTTTGTTCCAATAGGAATGCAACAGTTTGCTTGGGAATCTTTCCTCCCATTTCAACAAAAATATTGCCAACCAGGAATTCAATCGTTCGCACTATGTCTTCTTCGGTATATTCTATCCCAGATTTTGCTACGTTTTTCACAAAGTATACTCCAAGACAGCTTACAGCCTATTTTTACAGGTGTATATTTGTGCATATTTATTGGAAAGAAAGCTTTCGAAATGAGGGATCGAAAATGTTCTTTCAGTTTGGTATATGGTAGGGTTTTGAAGAGGATTGGAAAATCTTATGTTTTTAAAGACATAGCACCTATATTTGTTCGTGAGTTCGAGGCCCGGATAGGGCAAAAAAGTCAAAAAGTGTCTTCCTTCGTCATTTGTGTTTCCGTGTTACCTATAAACACTGTACCGGTATACATAACCACTGTACGGATATCTATAGAAGATGTTATGTTATATACATACCTTGTACGGTTATATATAACCACTGTACGAATATTTATAAACATTGTACCGGTATATATAACCACTGTACGCATATCTATAAACCTTGTACCGGTATAAACAACCACTGTACGAATATATATAAACCTTGTACCGGTATATATAACCACTGTACGAATATATATAAAACTTGTACCGGTATATATAACCACAGTACGAATATATATATACCTTGTACCGGTATATATAACCACTGTACGAATATTTATAAACCTTGTATCGGTATATATAACCACTGTACGAATATATATAAACCTTATACCGGTATATATAACCACTGTACGAATATATATAAACATAATACCGGTGTATATAACCACCGTACAAACATCTATATTTACACCTCTCCCTTATTGTGCTTAGTAAACTCTGACTGCGAATATATTACCGTATACGCAGTGAAAAAAGGCTCGGCGGATTGATATTTGTTCAAATATGGCGTCGTTCACGCTTCAGAAAAATAGGTATTCGCTGCCGGCCATTGTTTGGTTCTACAATATTTTGAAACATTGAACATATATGGAATCAATTTCTTTTGTTTAAACAATAAATAGTTTCTAGCAAACTTTTGATTCCAAATGATGCGCATTCGAAATTCTTTGACGGTAGCGCAAACATGGCGGCGCCCTGCAGTTGTGACGTCTGACGTCGGACCGCGTCACAACCAGATCACTGTGTCCATGCGTGTACATAACGACCGTTATAAATAAAGAAATAAATTTGACTTGCTAGAAATATTATTTAATACCAAATATACATATGATGTTATGAAGAAAAACAGTGTTGTTCACAGTGTATTTTCTAAATCTACCAATACATTGATGAAATCCAATGGGACTATATTCATCTTAGCAACCACGGCCATCGTAGTTACCATCTTAGCAACCCGCTTCGAATGCTTTTTTCTTCGTATAGCACTTGAAAATTAATAATGGTGTAAATATAAGGATTGTACCTCATTTTGACTGCGTATACGGTAGTATGCCCGCAGCTGGCAACGAACATATTCACTATGGAGCGCTAACGCGCACCATAGAATATGTTCGTTGCCACCTGCGGGCATACTACCGTATACGCAGTCAAAATGAGGTACAATCCTTATATAAACATTGTACCGGTATATAAAACCACTGGACGAATATCTATAAACCTTGTACCGGTATATAACCACTGTACGGATATATATCTATAGATGGTGTTATGTTATATACATACCTTGTACGGTTATAAAGAAACACTGTACTGGTATATAACCACTGTACGGATATCTATAGATAATGGTTTATTATATACATACATTGTACGGTTATATAGAAACATTGTACTGGTATATATAACCAATGTACGGGTATCTATATATATATACATACCTTGTACGAATATTTATAAACCTTGTACTGGTATATATAACCACTGTCCGGGTATCTATAGATGGTGTTATGTTATATACATACATGTACCTTGTACGGTTATATAGAAACAGTGTACTGGTATATATCTACAGTGTACGAATACATGCTAACATTGTACAGTTATCAAAGTAGTACGGATATTTACATCCAGTTTACATGTATCTAAATCACAAAATTGCATTTACAAATATTGAATCGTACCTATAAACATTGTACATGTATATTATCGTGTCATTTGTATCCAGCAATATTGAATTTCACTCATAGTGACATAGTAAATATAGAACAGGTATGTCAACTGTCCTTGTATCAACAAACGGTGTACTGGTCGAAAAAACTCAATTTGTATATCTATGTACATGGTTGTATAAAGCTTTTATCTATACACCGTGTTCGTGAAGCTATACTTTATTGTATACAGCATTATATTATTGGTTGTTATTGAACAGTAACTGTGTTATCTTCACAGTAAAATATTTATCATGATTTGTATTGTTAGCCGTACTGTCTACCACATTGGACTTCCTGTCACTGTTATGTTTATGATATCAAAGCTTACATCTGATAATAAAACATTACTTAAAAAACTACCCAACTCTTATTTCAATAGAACTACTAATGGCACATACCACTAAACCCGAATGTTTCTGATATTTCACTGCCATATAGACGGACGTCAAGCCGGAATAATTTATCATCGTTATATGGTTTTAGATTGAAACTAGTAATGCGATTTGAACAATTCCACAATAATAGACTAAAACCGACAACAAAGCATAAATCATTGCTATGTAACAACGTAAATATAGTTAATGATATTAAACTATAATAAGCCACATAAAAACACCAAGCCAGACATATATCATTGTTGTAAATAACACGTGTTTGATAATGTATTACATCGTGTATAACCCGGATGTATGCCAGGTAACCGCTTTGTGATGTGTGATGGGTGACTATTCATGTAACACAAACCGCTGCATTGTGGAGCTTCCTTTCCGTGTCACATGATCTGATGTGAGACTAATGACGCGCTACATATATTTGTTCGGGCCTCAAATGACATGATACCCGTGTATCTAATAATGAATATTTATGCCAAATGTAATTCACGGGTACAATAGGAAGACCTGACAGCTATCTAGTGTGCGGAATCGTCACTGGGTATTAATTCTCTTTGTGTGTGTATTACGAACACCGACATTTATCATCTGTTTACATTAATTACACTTCGGAACTACCGTTGTTTTCACTCCGTGGCGTTTCTGCCACTGATATTACACACCTCATAGCTAGGCCTTATCCGCAAGCCAACTTCACGGCCTCCAAGTTTTGTAATGAAAAATCGGTGTTTGGTGGTGTTATTGTCCATCCACTTTCGTTTTAAATGATATCTTCTGAACATACTATACAGGTTAAGATCGGATAGGTTTTGATGCTGACTGATATAACGGGGCGCCGAACAGACAATCGATGATTTATGATAAAACTAACAATGCAAATATTAAATAGGAGACTGGGACCTATTCAAATCGAACTTGAATAGTGTAACGAGATGAAAATACTGTAAATAAAAGATTAATAAGAGTTATTCTAAGCGATCGTGTTTAAATATTTTGTGTTTGCCATGTAGCCGCTTGGTTGAAGGCATGTTGTCACTCTATTGTAGGGCGATAGAAAGGGTCGGTCGGGAGATTGGGAGGAGGATGTAATTCATTAAATGTCAGTCTGCTGGTCGCACGTCCCCAGAGAACTGCGGCTAATGCGTTCGTAACGTCCGATTTGTCATTGCTACAGGTACAAATGGTCGATGACCGCCCGAGTGTGTCTGTAATTTAAGTTATTTCTACAGTCAAAGGCTTGTAAATATAGCGCAACATTACGAATTAATACGCGAGACAATAACCGGTAATATACTGAACGTGATACAAATCGGGAAGGAATTGTGTTTGTATTGAGTCCTGAATGTAGCACATAATCGAATTCTGATGCATACATACATGTGTATATACAGGGTATTGAAGTACTTCTATGTGTAATGCGATAGGAAAGCTAGTATTGGTTCATATGTTGCCTTTGAGTAAATCTTACTCAGAAAATTGATGGGACATTTATAGTTTTAATTTCCCAGTGCGTACGCAATAGACGACATCGAAGGAGACCGCATGATGTTTCCTGTTTCATCTTAGGAGCGTGCATCGGTACTCTGTGATCAAAGTCACTACTAGAATTTCCCTGTACGCGACATTTGCCGGGTTGTCCGTTTATAAAAACTCATCACAAAAGTACACGATGAGTACTCACCGTCAGACGTAAACGGCAGACGCCACCTTCGCGAACTAGTTTGGGTACGGTTCATAACACCATGAACGCCGAACGTAACACATGAGCAAGTATTACTGTTTTCATAGGGAAGCAGTGAAAATAAAACGCGGCTGGGTGTGGAATATCCCGTGATGGTTGTCATTATCTGGTGTAATTGACTCTCTGTCAGAGACTAATTGTAACAATAAAAAGGGTACTATTTTATCGTTTAAAGAAGAAAAAGTCAGAATACTATAAAGCTCGATCAAATGCATAGATACAGCAGCTTTGAAAATCTGTAGTTACTGCTTTTGTTCTTACAGATTAATTCGGTTTTAATGTACCTTGAACTTGAACTTATAACTTTGACTTAAAACACCAGGTTCATTTAAATCGATTTGTTTCAAAGTATGTTTCCTAACAAATACAACATTGTATGAAATTACACCACTTCGCTCGCAAATTGGTTTCACATGTGTCCTTCGAAATGAACTTGATGGTGTATGCATCATTCACACAGATGATCTTAAAGGTTTTGCATATCCATTTGACAAAGGATATTTAAATATTATCTAGTTTGGTTAAGTGGACAAAAGAATATCATATTTTGTGTCTGAGAGTAAAAAATATTGATCTATTGCTCGCTTCAACGCGAGATGATCAAACTATTTCTTTTTGTTCTAAGCTGTTTAGACCAACAAAGATCTGGTGAATATCTCCCGTTCGTATTTTTCAAATTAAAATTACTAGTAACATCAAGCAATCGAATTTCCCGAAGACGCCTCCAAAGGGT
Organism: Mimachlamys varia; assembly: GCA_947623455.1. Classification (NCBI taxonomy): domain Eukaryota; kingdom Metazoa; phylum Mollusca; class Bivalvia; order Pectinida; family Pectinidae; genus Mimachlamys; species Mimachlamys varia. The sequence continues at coordinate 9,572,532 of OX392535.1, forward strand.
GGTGTGTACTTTCCTCGACTCTTTTGTCTTTTTATCGTATTGATTGAAAAATTAGCAAACGTTCACATTGATACAAGAAGATAGTTTTGGAGTGTTCTCCTTGTGGTTTGAAACTCAAATTCAGTAACGCCAAAGACCGAATGTTCATCGTTCAGCTCTTAATCGAGACGAGAATCCATGTTTATATCAACATTTCAACCTCCCTGTTCATTCGATTCTTTCCATGACTGTATTCTTGTAAAATAAATATCACCCTGCAAATAATCCTGCACTCAGCACACCTTACGGTAGACAGAGCACTATATCAGACGTATTGACACGTCCATGCCATATATGTGTGCAATAATCGTATATGAATATATCGCAGGTGACTTCGATCAATCAGAAGACACTTCCTCTTCCGGAACAACAGGTCGTGGTCTCTTGTACATTTTTTCTGTGTAAATCTTTCCTTTGGTCATATTTTGCACCAAATTTAATCGATTTTGAGTACGGATAATGATTTATTGACGCTTCGGTTTTTTCTGAGTTTTTACATGGTAACGAAATCCTTTAAATCTTTTAACTTCTCTGAAAATAAGAAGTCTGCTGACTTCGTTGATCGTTATACCCTTCTGAACTTGAAACACAACACTCTTCTGCATCAGCTGCTTACCCCGATCTTTATCTAAACTATGAGAAACATGGACAGTTTTCTACTAAGCTATACGATAAGCATGGCAATTTCGATGTTCAACTTCAAAAACAAAACAAAAACGAAAGTATGAAGGTTTCTGAGTTTCTGAAGATTAAAGCGATATGTTATAAGAATTATATGGTTCTGACGGCGTCCACACATGTAAATATCCCCTGCTGTGTAACGACATATACCTATTCAGGTAGCACAAACAACAGCACACAATACAATTATCAATAGCTGACTTGTATTAAGCTTGAAAGTATTCGAACAGCCGTCTAAAGAATAAAATCTCTCTCCCGTTTCATATTTATGGCAAATTACATGATGTTCACAAAGGTAACACTATTATTATTCGTTCCTTATCGTTGATATATATCATATTATGGTTTTCATAACACACAAGAACCATAAAGGACGACTAACCCTGAAACATGCACTTGTTCTTATTTATAATTGAATTGTTAGGTCAAATATCGCCAATGTCACTTGTTATGATAGTGAATCAGGTTGTCGACAGTAATCCGATATAAAGCTATTGTCGTAACATCTTTTATTGAGGGGCGTGTTCTACCTCATCTTGACGGGTCGTCCAGCTAATTCGTATGATTATAATTTCAATAACATTATGTTTTGAATAATTGAAAATCGTTTATTTTACTACGTGTACCTCCCGTCAGTTCTCCAGGCATTAAAAGCTGTGTCCAAGTCATACTGTCGATTAATCCAGCCAACGCAACGAATCATCATACAACGCAATGATTATAGTACCATTACTGGAGTGAAATAGACGGCTCCTAATTGGTATTTATCAGGTTATCTACTACAATACTGCGAGCGACTACGTTCAAATATGACACAATTATTTGAATACTCCTCAAGTGAAAACCGACCAATTATTATGGAACATTTGCAGTGTTTTAGTGAATCGTAAATAATTAAAGAAAGTAATAGAATGGCTGACAGTAAAATAAAACGTCGTCACAAGGCGAGCGGTTAACGTGTTAAACAGTGTTTTTTATGTTGAAATCGTGCCAAGAGTTAATTTAAACGAAATTATCAGTGATAATCAGCCCAATGATACACAGTCAACAGATTCAGCTAGTCATCGGAACAAAATCGATACCAAACACAGCCATAATCACGACATACAAAGATACTATATAGCTCCGAGGTTACTCTCTCAATTTGATATAGCATTTGAGCTGATTGGGTGCAATTTCGGAGGAATAACTATCATCAACTGCACGTGCTGTGCACGTTCTAACAGTCCCTGACGAGTGTTCATCCATCTGGTAAAGGGGGAGATATGCGTTTTAGCTTTAATTAAGTGACTACAGACAGACTTAATCAAACTGCTATATTGCACGTGTCTAAATGAATCAAAGAAGAACAGGGAGTTGTGTGTCAAAGGTTTTATTACATAATTTGTGTTTAAAATGACAAACACGTCAAATACTATATCCGCAAGTGAATTTAAAACACGGCATATAGTGATATATAAACAAACTTGACACCGAGTCTGCCATTGTTTACCCCTGTATCCAAACCCTACTCAAAGATCTGCATTAAAAGTTCGGTTTGAAGATGTGATTGTATTCTTAGCATCTAATAACTTAAAATTTGTCTATTTAATAGCCTACAGTAAGAGCTAGACTTTTTCTCAATCCCTAAGAAAGGCCAAATATTTTGTAAAGAGGACATTTTAACAAATCTGTCAAACAATCTTTACTGTTTTGGGTCTGTTAAGCGACGATCTTTGGCAATTAGATGTTTGTGCATTTTTATCAAAATTTCGAAACTTCACAAAATTAATTTGATAAAAATCTATATCGTCAGGTCTTCAAGTTTTGCAATCCCAGTATTACCAAATTGTGTCAATACCACTCTCAGTACCATTAAAGCAGTTTTGTACTCGAGGTTCATTGTATTTTGTGGATTTGCAATAATTCAATCAATCCCGTTCGAAAATAATAATTTACATGTACAAATTAGCAATTTTGACGTTTTGACTCTTTACAATTTATTGACCACTTCGCTTGTATTGACCCCCCACCCCCCTGACCTTAAGGGACACTTACCGTGCCGCAGTTGATTCGGTATACCTTCCGTGATAGATGTCGACTGCTGTCAGATGTTCCAGAGATGCATGTAGACGAAGAACAAGATAAAGTGTTAAGGTTGCCATCATGATCTAGCTGGGGAACATGTATCCAATTTCTTTGTTAATTATGGCCAATGAATTTTCGGCATTAAGTTATCTTGCTATCGCTTCTAGAGCTCCCGATATGAAGACCGACAGTACTGGGTATGACTTAGATTTACGGGTGTATCTCTGAAACCTGAATTTGTCTACATGGCAGTTGGTTGTGATAGGGTTCTTTTCACTTAAATGGTCTCAGTTTCAACAGGTAAATTTATCTGTAAAACTTACCTGTAAAACTTACTTGTAGGTAAAGGTATTACAGTAATGTTATCATTATAATTATCTTTATGATGCATTAATATGAAAAAGAAATATTTAATTTTTAGTAAACAATGTCACTATCGTATATTGCTTAAGGTTATGTTTTAATTCTTTATTATAAAAGATGCTGTTGCAAAACATAAATAAGATTTTTTTTGTCTTGCGTGTGAACGCGTCCGCGACGCGAGACAGACATCAGCGTTTCCTTTCCGGCTTTTTAAATTCCATTTCAATTTTAACCCTTAACAAGCAAATTCTAGAAAATAAACAAACGCAATTTAATAACCTCAACCTCAACCTCGATCTAAATCGCCAAAGCTTGTGTTTAACTCCAAATTGTTCATTATGTTCCTCCATGTGGACTGTTTTATCGTATTTTGCCCCTAGTTGAATCGATTTTGATTCGGATTATGGTTTCGTTGAGATTTCGGTATTCTCTATATTTTCATAATCACCAAACCTACATAATGGTTATATATCATCGAGAACATCTGAGAGTATGTTTCAAATTAAGATGTTAACATAATTTCATATCATGCAAAAGATGCAAAGAAAAAAATCTGACGGAAGATTTTTTATCAAGGATTTTAGTGGGGTATTTTTAACTAAAACATGCTATATGATAAAATTATTTTTCTTTATATTAAGGTATATCTTACTTTGACTTACTTTTCGACCATAGACACTTTCTATAATAAAGTTGGTGTTCTACTGTTTAGCAATAGCATAATGCATTAAAATTATGAAGAATCATTCCACCTACAACTATTATGAATGTCTACCCCAACTTTGCCCCCCCCCCAACCTTTGCCCCCCCCCCCCCCCCCCAAACCACAATTACGTTTTAGGCTATCTGACCTGAGCTTAATTTTATGCTATGGCATGACCACCTAACCCCCCATATGTGTTCATATACAAAAAGTAAAACTTATCGGTGATAGTTACTAGAAGACCTAACTGACAATCCTCCTCTGATAAAACAAGCGTTTTGATCAGCATCATCACATTTTTTCCTCTTATTCATTTGTTGTGACGTGTTATACATACATCTTTTTAAATCCAGTAACAATAAGAAAATAAGATACAGGTAGAGTTTTGTATTAAGTTTAATAAATTGCTACATACCCTTACTTTAATAATAATGTTTTTGTCAGCACCATCTTGTCTTGTCGTTTACTCGAACAAAGTAAAGGTAGGCCACATCAAATTACTCAGTGTCTTCAACACAGGAACTGATGTAGTGTGTAAACAAAGAAAATAGGCGTGCTTACGACCACCCGAAACAAATTATCAACTTTAATATCATTGATAGAATTTTTTTTCTATTTAATCAACATGACAACTTGTTCATAGTATTATAAAGCTGCATATTTTTTTAAACTTTGTGTCTCTAAATTATCTGAAAACAGCAAATTCGATATCAGTAACAGAAGTCACGATCGTTTGGTGATTATATATATTGAAATAACATATGACAAAAAATATATTGCTTGGAATTTAGAATAAGTTGACTAGGATAGGTCTCCTAAGGTTGTCTGGATATATCTCATTTACTCTGTGTCACTTTTTCTCAACGATTTCTATAACTTCATACTCAGCTTATCTCATTTTGACAATAGTTCTGCTTTTTTATTTAAAAAAAATCAAAAAATTTACTTCCATGTTATTGAATTAACTTTCGCCCCTTTTTAATAAAATACTGTCATAATAAAAGAAAACATGTGTTTTCTCAGTTTGATATGAGGTAAATTCCAGTTCCGGTATGTATAAAGATATGACGGTAACCTAGTCAATGCAGACATAATCAAGGAGAACAACAATGCATTACTGAATACAGTGATATGCGCTATTTAATGCGTTTATGTCGAGCATATAATATTTGGTGCTTTATGATAAAATATCTAACCACATATGACGTTTTTAAATTAATTATATCTATTTAAAAGTATAACAACTGTATTTAGGAATATAACTTGTTACCTGGCAGAACTTTATCTGGTCTTTGAATTGGATCGATCGTTATCACCCCAGACCGTTGTAATTAGCTAAAACATAGTTGATTAGGAAATGATTACGTTTAAGTTTGGAGTTTTTTTCGCTATACTAATCAAGGTGTCGACATGCTTCTTCGAACCAAAATATTAACTTTACTCACTTCCATTGTAAACACAGAATTAATGAATAATTACAGAACATCATTTGAAACGTTAGCACTTAGTAGATCAGACAAATGTACCAAAACATGTTTCTTCACAGCGTTCCGTTGACGCAGTTTTTCTGTGAAGTTAAACTGTAACGTGACACTAATTACATTTTTTAATGAAATAAGTCCCAATTAAAGCGCACGTGAACTTTCTAATTTGATGTGTACTGTAAACATTGTTCGTGTTTATGGCTACCCAAGGTAGTCAAACAGTCGACGTCTGTGACCAAGTGTTACCATCTCAAGTTTGGTATTAAACGGTTAAACTATAACCAGTCAACGACTTTGTCCAAGTTTTTCCATCTCATGTTTAGAATTAAACGGTTAAACTATAACAAAGTTGAATATCCATAGATGATAGGTCTTTTAATAGCAGATACCGATGCATAAAAAACAATTTCACTCGAGGTTGAAGTTTTTATGTTTAGTTTAAAAAATACGCATAACGAAATCATTTTTGGTGAATGATTGTAGGATTATCGATATTAATTAATAGCAACAAACCCCAGAATCCAACGTAAATGTATGACCGATATCGACACACAGAACATATTTCCTGGGGGGAACATAAGAACGCATTATGTGCAATATTGGATAAATAGAGGTCACACAACGAGTGGTTGTTGGTATGGAATTTATTTCACCCTAGTAGATTATTTTGTAAAAGTTACAAAAGACACAAGTTTTATCGAGTGTCTTTTGTAGCTTTTAAAAACGTTTAATCAGAGTAAAATATAACCATGAATCGTGTGACCTGTTTCTACACAATCCCAGTCAGGAGTGACCCGCAGACTATGATATGCACAAAACCTATCATCTCGTATATTCCCGCAAAGTGGTTACGACGTCAACAATCCGCATGTGGCATGAAACACGTGATTTCCGGTCAATTTTCAACTTCTCAACCAATCCAAAGTCTGGAATGTCATATACAACTAGTGGTACAACATGTACTTATCCAACAGTCAGCACTTTTATATAATAGTTTGAGAGTGCAATAATACAGGTTAATGTTGTAGAAATCTTGTTTTGCTAACTTGATTCAGACACTCACGTTGCATGGATGATATTTGAATTTTGAATGGTAAAGACGTTTTATTTACTTCATAAATAAATAAATATCTTTATTGAAGAACTCGAATAAAATGAAAGAGTGATCAATTATCATGTCATGATAAGAAAACAAAATTTACATATTCCAATTGATATCAATCATACAATTTCCATAATTTCTGCACACAAATATTTGGACACACAGCGAACGATCATGATAGTATGCATAAAATTAATACCAGATATCTGGAACTCGTTATAATGGACATTGGACGTTTTAAGTACACGTCACCCCTGAATGTTATAGATAACAAAGATATTCTGTGTAATAAGTATTCCTGGACCATAACAGTCTCTTTTTTATTTAACAATCGTGATATTTATTTATTTATGTTTATTAATGCTAACATTGCTATTAAAGATTCTAATATAACGTACGCGTCATGTTGGTTCGTGAACAAGAATAAGATTGTGTTCTCAATGGGGTTTCCCTTACGTTATAGCTACACTTGTGATTTCTCGCCTTCCATTCTAAGGACATCTGACTGCGTTACAGAGATTTTATATGAGCATTCATCCATACCAGCAGTGGACACAGACTATCAGTGTTGGAGATAACGTACCTGATGTAAATACCTGAACAAGTCATATATATACGGTAAACAACGAGTCCGTTATTAAAATTTGATGGTAGATAAACCGTTGTTTGTTTATACTCACCTTTTATATATTCCATTGTTTGCACTATGTGGCAGAAGGAGTGTTCATGTGTTAAGGGAGATCAGACACATTATTTGAAACATTGAACAGCTAACAACAACATGAGTTAGTCATTGTAGTAGTCATTTAGCACCTTTCCAGGATATTTAATATCTAAACCAGACAGAAGTAGCCATCCAACTGGTATCAATAGCATAACCAGTGTTATATGTTATGAATATGAAATATAACGTCAATGAAATAATCAGTCATTTTTATATCTGAGGACATTTCCAAAATTAAAAAAAAAGATATAAATTATATGCCATGCCATCGATACATGAAGACGAACAGTGAGAGACCACATATGATATGATATAAACTTTATTTGTTTAACAACAATTATGAAACAAGTTAGGCAATTCAAATTAATCACTCTTGTTGGCTCGGATGTTAACACGCGAGGGGTCTTATAGTGGGACGAAACCGGAGTACCCGGAGAAAACCTATGTGGTTGGGCATGTGACCCTTTTCATGTCCGGTCGGGAAATTGAACCCCCGCCGCCTTGGTGAAAGGCAAGTGTGCTATCCACTGCACCACCCAACTACCCACACTATGACAAATATGATTGCACATATATAATTTGTTGACCAATTCAGCATGCTAAATAGTTTCGTCATTTTAGGACTTATCAGAGACGATAGGAGCCAAAAAGTGTAAATCCAAATTGCGCTCAACTACTTTTGAAATGGAAGGGGATATGCATAAAACCCCGTATTAATACGGATTTTCAGAAAGTTGTGGAGTGCGGTTAAATTTCAAACTAATAAAGAGTGAATTCTGAACTAAATGTCTGAAAAATCAGAACACAGAAACTGTAGAAGCAACCAAAACCTGCAAAAGCAAAACAAGTAATAAAAAAAATAAAATAAAAGCCAGTTAGGGAAACGTTGGTCCGTAATGTTTTGAATTATATAAAAAGAACAACGAGAGAAAGGATACACTTCTTTATGTTGTATCTTACTGAGACAAACATGTTTTGTGTCTTTTAATGAGTACTAAGTTCACTCACATCACGTTTGAGGTACTTCTCACCTATATCAATTCAATAAGCGTAAATGCAAAACACTGTTTAAGATATTAGATTACATTTAAAATATTTCTTGGCTGGCCTCTCAGCACTTAGCAGGACTAGAACCAATCACCCTCTCGACAGGGAGATACTGTTGACATGACAGTCTATTGCCCCCATCTCTACTCGTACTGCTGGCGGTGCGTGTCATACCACCGCAGGAGTCTTTAATCTCACGGTATGAACTCACCATCAAGTATACATCCCCGACTACCGACAAATTACCCTAACCCTCGCTGATTTAGGTCATTGGTAATTAGACGATAGTCAATTTAAACCGAAGAGAACTAGTAATGATTTCGATACTAGATCATGACAGACTTGATTAATCCTTGAGTGCAAACCGGTGTATAAGTACTTTCACTTAATAACTTATTAAAATCCGTCTACAGCATGACATTAGTACTAGAATGGAGTAGGGGCTCGCCGCAGTGATTAAGACAACACGTGCGCGGGTGTCAAGCAGAAGTGATTAAAGCACGCGATATATTGAAAGTGTATACTATATAAACTAAACAAGTAACTTAACATCAAACTATACAGTGAATATTACAAGATGTTGGGCAATAATGCTCTTTTTTATAACATTTAAAATATATTTTACACTTTTTATGTAATTACTTTCAAAAATTACAAGAACTTATTGCATGCTCATTAACCCATAAATATGCGTCGGTACTTATGAAGATGTAAGACACTGTGTCCTCCGTGACTTGATACCACACGGGACGGTGGTTAGTGGAGCACACGGTGCACAAACAATCGTTCTCAGAACAAGGTTTTGGTTGACATTTGGGATACAGTTGGGTACGTTTTCCCATATTGACTTTGACTTACTGTTTAAGTTTCTGTATGTTGCAAAGTATCATATTACTTAGGGTCCACTTCCGTTTGTGGGGAAATTCGAACATTCTAACCACCAAATTAATGAAAATGCCATCGAAATGTCGACATTTGGATCTATTCCAGTAGTAATTTTGCAATCATATTAGTAACTACCACACATTAAAAACAAAGCAAAGTACTAAAATTACTGTTGCAATAAAACATTGTAGTTTCCAAGGTTAGGAAGCTATTTATCACGATTTGATATTGGATTGTGTCAGCTTATGTATTGATACAAATGGATGGAATAATAATTAGTATTGAACTTGTATCGCAGCTGCCATTGCACAGTGTTTCAGGTAGGTGAAAAAACAAAACTTGTTTTTCATTTTTATATTTATATATCGAATAAGGTAAACACGATAACATTAATTGTTTGCAAAAGGCACAAGGCTTGCTTGATAACCAAGGTAACCCTATTTACATATTGACCGGTTTTTCAAAAGATGAAATACTATGTTCTATGCTTCAATATTACTTTTTTTCAAGACACCGGTTAAGGAGCAAGCCGCTGGCCTACTTTTTCTATATTGAATAACGAAACTTCACAATGATCTTTATAAAAACATTTCATTGCTTATTGTTCAACCAAGCCTCTATCAAATATTTTAACTCTCATTTTGTATTACAATTGAATCAGGGTTGCAGTCTTATTGTAACACCTTATACCAAGAAGGTGGAATTAACTTAAAGTGTATTTAGAAAAACTCGAAATATATTCTGATCAATCTTGAGCACACATTTCTTAAAATGTTTCATCTATCAAAACAGTTGATTTTCCACCTTGTACACTACCATACCTCATATAAAGAGACAGAACATCTTCGATATCTCATTATTAAAGCTGGACTTGGACGACGATTCAAATGTATGGTTGTGAGTCCCCACTCTTAGCTGACTTTGTTTCGCTTTCATACGAGATTGCATTTGTGAAAGAGCTAATTCGGACGTATAACAAAAATTATGGTCAATCCTTTAATTTCACTTTCAGATATATCGATGAAGTCTTGTGTATAAATGGCAAGACATTTGCTAAGGCCACATCGATCTATATACATTGTATCCATCTGAACTTGAAATAAAAGACACAACAACATAGACAGCTATACGATACAAGTGAAAATTTCGATTTCCGTGGACGTGTCCTTTCTTAATAGTAACATTCCTGCCTCTCCAATTTGTGTTTACATGTCGCAATTGATTCATTATATCAGGACTTGCTCTAGATATCGAGAGTTTCGTGATATTTGTCAGCTGCTGACAAACAAACTAAGGGCACAGTGATTTGAATAATACAGGCTGATGAGGACTTAGAGCAAGTTTTGTAGTCGCCATCACGTTGTGGTTTATCTTTGTTATAAGTTATTCGAATCTGCGTCGTGACATGCTTGTTGGAAAAAAAGTAATACAAAACCATAACAAAAACATAATCCAAATTTAAAATCGATTGAAGTAGGGGCAAAATATGAAAAAAGGGAAACTATTTATAACCCCTGCAGAAGTATAAAAGAAGGTTGGAGAAGCAGAATGTTACTATCAAGAAATGGAAAGTTCACGATCGAAAAATTGAAATCGTCACGTTTATCGTATAACTTAGTAGTAAACTTTCAATGTTTGTCATAGCTTAAGTAGAGATCAAGGAGCAGATGATGTAGAAGAACCTGTTGTGTCCTTTAGTTCAAGTTCATGATGATATACACAACAAGAAATGTACGATCGTCGTGATCAGAAAATGTCTTGTTGTTTATAGACATCGTCGATAAATTTTTAAGTGAAATTAAAGTATTTGGCAATAATTTTGTTACCTGTCCTGATTAGCTCTACCACAAATTCAGCCTCGCATGAACACAGTTTCTTTCCAAACTCAACAAAAATATTGTCTAACAGGAATTTCGCCTTTCGTTCTATATCTCCTTCAGTGTATTTCACTTTGACATTTGTTGTGTTTTTCACCAAAAATGTTCCAAGATAGCTCACTACCATATATTTGTATTGTCGTCCACCTTTTTTAACGAAAGATCTAAGACGCTCAGTTTTGTATGCGGTATGGTAATGTACACGGTGGAAAAATCAAATGTGTTGATCAAAATATCTTTCGAGTGTTCCAAAATCGATATCCATTCCATTTTTGAACTACAGTATGCAGAGTCACTATGAGACTGAAGCCCTGATTTAATGTTATTAAGAATGATAGTAAGAACTTTTCATAAAGGCTTGATCGAGCAATTAGCAGAGTCAGCGATAAAACGTTGCTTATAAGGATCCTTGTATAGTTTCGGTATCCAATAAATACGACGTAGGTCAGCGTTTTGCTTATTAACCGGTATGTTGTATATTGAATTATTTTAATACTGAAGCATTATTAGAAAGTATTCCATCTTTCGCAAAACCAGTCAGTGTGTAAGTAGGGGAACCTTGGTTAAAAGCAGTCCTAGTTCTTTTTGCAAGCTACAAAGGTAATAGCGTTTGCAAACAGTTATCAAGTTGCTAGGTGCTTTGCCTGCAGAAACAATCACATACTTGTCATGTAGATCGTTGAGTGTTGTTCGAACATCAGAGTCAAGAAATATCGACTCATATTTAGTTTTCATTTTATAATTTTTTGCTAAATAGAAGACCTGATCTATTTAACCAACTCTGAAAGTGAATCCAATTCAGCATATTCACGTTTAGCCCATTTTCTGGCATTATCTTCCATAATAACAATCTTGAAATTCAAATTCCAATTGATGGACGGAGTCTCTCGATCCTTTGGACCTTTCACGAAAAGCTCCCATAGATTTATGTTGAGAATATTATTTAGATTACCATTTGCTTTATGTCCAGCTGGACCATACCAATAGTAATATAAAGATGAAGAACATAAACATGCTGAAGGAAGAGTCATTCTAAGGTCATATATATCAAATTGCTGCAGTGTTTCCTATAATTGAAAAACTAAGGTAAGCGATTTGAAATCTCGTCGGTGTATATCTTTGAGTCGAAACCTCCTCGAACAATATCTTTGTTCGCAAGAAACATTTGTTCCAACGTTTGCTTATACGGAAATTATTATAAACGACGTCAAAGGGATGTCTGGAAGAATATATTCGATTGAAATCCACAGGTGTGCTTAAACAGGGCAAGTAGTGAGGCCTGATCCGTACTTCGGTATTTGAGTAATTATTAACAATCGGTATTCATGTGTTTCAGAATTTGATTTATTTCAATTAGTGTTTTTTCACAGCATGTTGAATATTATATGAAATATTTTCTTCACGTCCGAAAATAAGTGGTAAGAATTATTCAAAACAGAATAATCTTGTTGTATACTGCTACCACAATGTACCCTTAAGTAATTGGTCAATATCGGGTAAATTAATATTAAATCCAAATAGCCATGGATGGCGTATCAGGCGACTTCAATGGCCGTTAAACGCTGTACAAATACAGTAGCTAGGGATTAAATGGACAGGATATCACAACTGAGAGAGTGTCTCAAATTCTTCATCAGTTAATTGAGCGCTATTGGGGCTTGCTATCTGAGGGACAAATGTTGTTTCTGACCATTAGGTGTATATCAATGTAATAAAGGATTCAAGTTGGCGATAACTCGAGGAGAAACACGTGTTAATAGGCAATTTCCAAATGATATTCTTTCTCGAGTGTTGAGATATTTGCAATACATTTATGTTTTATTCGGACACAGGATGTTATGGTAATTTGAAATCATTCCTTCCTGTGGGAGCAATTTATTTTAGATACGAACAGAAATTTAACAAATGGATATTTGTTAATGCTAACACGCGAGTCTGGGACGTTAATCGAGGGCTATTGTTTACGTGTACGAGGTATGTGAAACCAATTATCGCCTTAATTTATCAGTGTGTCCATCGTATCGGCCCCGGGGAGACTACCGGTACAGCCCACCAGCGTCTGGGTCTGAACAGGTACCATTACAATGATTACGCTCCGGTAAAGATCATTTACTTTACACACTGTGAGCAAGTTTGCTCAACGACAACACCGCGATTTATAAGCTAGACCTCCAATCGTTGGGGTTTCACTTTACGGACAAGCATATCAACACGACAACAGATAAACTATTTTGTTTTATTTTTCTTTTTTTATCAACAGCAATATTTTGTCCTTGCCTCCCGGTGGATTTCAATTCGCAAATTGCCGTCGTCATTCCGATTTTAAACCAAGGGATACTTTTTATACCGTTGTTTGTCAAAAGATGACATGCAAATCTCGTTTAATACTACATTTTAACATGCAACTCTCAATCGTCCTAGCTGTTTCTGCCAAGATAATCATCACAATGTAAGCAATCAGCACTGCGCTACTAGCATTCCGTTACAGACAAGATAAACACGGAAAACAAACATGAACTACAGTGCTGCATTGGTTTATGCAATGAGTCAGTATAAACAATGCTTAGAATGTGCCACATTGGAAATAATGATCACATTTAGATTACATTATTCACACTTTTATTGTAATGAATTGCGTTATACTCAGGTGAATTAGACTCAAAGGAGATGATTGAATTTCGCCTCTGCTCAAATGTCCTTGTGCATGCTTCACATATATAAAGAACAATGGACAATTAGCACAGGACAGGTTTACAAACAGTTTTTACAAAGGCTTTAATACTGTGAGTAGGGTGACTGTAATCGACCATCCCTACAAATCCTATTAATACATATTATACTGAGTTTATCTCTTATAATTCTATGATTATTTTCAACTGTTCCTTATAATAGAAATACCGAAGCGTCAACACAACCTTAATTCGAACCCTAAATCTATTAAAGTAGGGGCAAAATACAGAAAAAGGAAATATCCACACGGAGACACTGTTAAAGTACAAGAGCATAAAACCAGGTGTTCCAGAAGAGTATACGTCTTCTGCTACATCGACGACACCCGCCATGTAAAGTTGACGAATTTTGAAACGATGTCTTTAATGCGTGCAAACATTCGTATGCTGTATTCGTTAGTGTTCGCACTTTTATTTTACATTGAGTCAAATTTTTAATATCGCCTAAGCTGATGCTTGCTTTATGTATACATAAATTGAAAACTCGACCCAGCAAGTATGTGCTTCGCCAGATTGTACATGCAAATGCCACCTCAACAAGGATTTACTTAACTAATGTGTCATTACAAAAATCACAAAGCGAGTCCCGGTCACGGTACTTGTGTTGTATTATTGAGCAAGATACTTCACTCCGCGTGTTTGAGTCTACGCAGCTGTATATGAGTAAGTGGCTGGACATTGCTAGAAATTGTAGAATGATAGGAGTAAGCACAAAAATAGCAGTACCGGTAGTATGCTCCCCAGGGATTCGAGAACGATATCATCCTTCTCTCATCCCTCTTTCCTCCGTATCAGCCTTCTCCCCTCCCTCTCCTTTCCATACCATCCTTCTCCCATCCCTCTTCCCTCCATATCAGCCTTCCCCCTTCCCTCCCACCTCCAATTCAACATTCTCCTCTTCCTTCCCTCTATATCAACGTTATCATATCCCCCCCCCCCTCTCATTCAACATTCTCCTATTCCCCTCTCCTTCTATATCAACATTCTCCCCTTTTTCTCCCCTTTAAGTCAATGTTATCGTATCCCTCTCCCCTCTATGTCAACATTATCATATCCCGCGCACTAGTCGGGAGCTGCGGACTTGTAGTTTTATTCGCCGTTTAGAAAAGTCATCATACCTCCACGCAAAAGTAAAGAATTGCAACGGTGATAGACAGAAGACACAGGCATGTGATTGCACTTTTTCAAAAAAATAGAGAATACCGAAGCTTTAACAAAACCATAATCCGAACTCAAAATCGATTTAACTGTGGGCAAAATATGAACAAAGGAAAGATTTACATGGAGACCCTTGTAAAAGTACAAGAGAATATAGACCAGGTGTTCCAGAGGAGTAAGCTAAGATTCTTCTGCTTATGTAATCGATACAGCATGACACTGCACCATACTGTTGTTTTGTCATTCTAGGACTCCTCACATATGCTGAGGAAATGGAAAAATTCAAGTTACTCCAAATTACTATAGAGAACATAAAATTAGTATGCATAAGGACAATTTCTCCATATAGATCATTCTGTAAGGAGTATGTTTTTCTATCATTTATATGAGCAACGCAATTAAACCGTTTTCAACATTTTACTGGTGTACATCGTAAGTAAATAAAGGATTGTCTGTGTTCCACATCAAGGGGTATGCATTTGGTGCTGGTAATTTGCTTTACAACCTCTTGTAATGTTTTACATATAAAAGTCATACTTGTGCGATATGTGAGGTTGTGAGATATACCTAAGCGGCTGATACCTGGAGAATATTTTACAAATTAATTGGCTATGTTACACACACATGTCTCGTTAAACCACAGAAGACTTTCAATTGTAGCTACAATGGACTGTATATAATTGACTTTTTAATGCCCCTTTAAAGGCCCAATATACGTAACTTTAGACAAAACTTGAAGCGAAAATCAAGCCTAAGAAATTTCTTATATTTATAGATTTAGTTAAGATTACAATGTAACTGATATCAGCAATATTCAAGACGAATTCTTGCGCGATTACCGGTACAGCAGCAGTTGAAACTCGGTATTTGTAAACACGCGTCAATTTTGAACTGTCTTCTACCTTCGGCTTGTTGTTGAAGTGGGCCCCACCTGAACTATTTTCAATTCTTTGGATTTTTCTGAAAGAGTTTCTTGTTAGTTACCGGTCATGTTTACTTCGTTTTAGGCTTATTTTTGCATGGTTATCAACTGGATTTTTTTTTCATAATTTTTCAGAATCATGAAAAATTTCCTGACGTTACGTATATTGGGCCTTCAAATTGCAACTTTGAAATATATTTTGGTTATGTGACCGGTTATATTCTTTCTTCGCTACGAAGTATCTTGTTATGGTGCGATAGAAATTTAGAACTTAACAAATGATCAAGCAATTATATTAACGGTTTGACATTTACAATAATTTGTCAAAATTAATTGAAATGATGACACAAAATAATACCATGCCTGAATATTTAATAATTTGTTACCATAACAAAACCAGTTCATTCCTCGTAAATGCTATTAATTGAAATTTTACATTCAACATAACAGGCTATTGAGCTTTTAAAAATATTACATTTGTTCATTAACATTGCGTGCTATCAGCAATAACATATTTAAGGTCAATTTCTAACTTTCGTGAAATGTTAATTCTCGATTTGTAGCATGGACAGAAGTATGCATTAAAAATACGATGAAATATTTACATACCCTCTGTAGCTGATACCGAGATAACGGAGGCAGTGCCAATAAAACCAATGCTGTAGTTATTAAGTATGTTTTATTAGATGGGAAATTGAATGTTCTATAAAAATGCTTTACTGCATGAACATCATTTTGAGTAATGCGAAGTTGTGTAAAGTGCTACATTAGTTGTGATGTTTAAAAACTTTCATCTTTCCGAATTAGTCATAAAAAATCAAGGAAAAAGATAATATAGATTATTTCTATGCTACCGTTAAGTAATTTATTCATCAAAAAACAATTTATGTAAGTGCAAACATTTCAAACTGGTAGTAAAGCCATATGGCTAAAGTGATGACCAGCTTATAAGATATATAATTTCTATCATGTCAATTCAGACAGTGTAACCAACCATAACATCTATATATACCTAGAATCACTATAAGTTGCTAGGCTCCTTGTCTATGTAAAATACTTCACAATGTCACATCCTTATAAATAACTTCTTAGACAGGATGCTATATACAGAGAGAAGGAGGGAGCGAGACGGCCTTTCGGGGCTCTCGGGGATTTGCCTTGGTTTTTGCCTTTCTTGGGCTGTTGTTCATATTCCATTTGATAGTATGTATGATCATGTTCCATTGAATATGATTTACCATGGTCCATTGAATATAATTTATCATATTCTATTGTATATTTTATATCATGCTCCATTGGACCTGTATATTGTATATCATATGCCATTTTATATTATATATCAAATTGCATTGTATGTTATGATTATATTATGTTCCATTGTACATTACATATCATGCTTAATTGTATATATCACCGTGTTCTTTTGTATAATATATCATGTTCAGTGTATATCAGATATTGTGTTCCAATGTACATTGTTTAAAGAAATGGTTGTTAGATATTGTTAGCTAATTTTGTAAAATTAAAAGAAAAAGAAACGAGATTTAGCTTTAGCGGGCAGAATATGAAAAAAGGAAACATTAACATGGAGACTCATGTAAATGTACAAGAGAATACGACCAAGTGTTCCGGAAGAGTAAGCGTCTTCTGCTACATAGACGACAACAGCCATGTAATTCCTGGACACATCCAAATAAAAATCAAGCGAGAACCAAGTCATCATCCTCAATCACAACAAGTTAGCACACTAATAGGCAAACTCAAAAACGTCCATCTTCATATCACAAAAAGATACAACGAAGATGACCATAAAACTATATAATAATTCTAGAAAAGCCAATCAATTGCGGCATGTAAACACCATGGGTTGGGTGTTACTTTCCTGAAATGGAAAGTTCACTATCAGAACATTGAAATCGTCACGTTATCGTAAAGCTTAATAGGTAGCTGTCCATTTTAGGCATATTTTATCATTGTTATAAAACATTCACCATTTCCAATAACTCTTTCAAAATAGGGATCAACGGAATCTCGCAAGATCTTCAATGCCCCATACTATACGTTCATGTCAATGTCTTAGTTATGAACAAGGCGATGTCTGTTGTGAAATAAAACGCAACTAGTCAATCAATTTCACTCCTATGAGTAACCTTAGCATTGCTACACGACAGAAGTGCAGTTTTAGCTATTACTTCACTCACGTAATTATTACCAAAAACATGAGGCAACGGAACTGGCGGGCTGTCATTGACAGCAGGTTACATGTATAGACATTATGACGTTTTATCGAGCGGACTCAAATTAAACATGTAAGTGCCTATTCAAAAGACATTCTTGCGGATTCACCCTTAGACTATAATAAGTAGGTGTCACAAAGGAGGTAGCTAACAACTTTCGTTTGCCGTGCCATTTAGACTTCATTTCCATTAGCTGAAAATCCGTTTATGTTTCATAATTTTATAAATGTAGAAAATATGCCCCGGGTCAAATATTGATTAGTCCTTTATACACATCACAGATTACGTAATCTGGTGCACCTTTCATTGAATTGAATTTTTTTTAAGCACAACAAGTTTGGTTCTTAAACCGTTTAAACCACTATGAGAAGCTGTTACACAAGTTTCCATCTACACTACAGACACCATTACCTAACAACTTCCCATCATATTCAACTATCATGATTTAACACTAGTTAGATGAGAGACATATAAACGGCTGCCATATGTGGTTACTCAACCTATACCTGTCTAAAATACTGTCTACTTTCGCATCAAGTAATGTGATTTTTTGTGTGAATTACTCGTAAATACGGCGTAGCTAGTGCTTGTAGTTAACAATTTTGGGAACGTATTCTTGATATTTGATATTTCTGTATGAGGTTCGGGATAGTTATAAATAGTTTTTGATACTTTTTCCAATGGGAACAAACTGCGTCTCACTTTTGTCCAACTGGTCTTTGTTTTCATCCGAGGCTGATTTTGTCGAGGGAGCTTATCACGACTATAACAAAAACCTGGCCAAATCGTTTAATTTCACTTTCAAGTTAATCGACGATGTGTTGTCTATAAACAACAGGAACTTTGCTGACTTAGTCGATCGTCTGAACTTGAGATTAAAGATACAACAGACTCTTCCTCATCAGCTTCTTACCTCGATCTTTTCTTAAAAAATATGACCAGCATTGGTAGACTACTACTTAGCTGTATATAAACATGACGATTTTGAATTTCCGATCGTGAACTTTTCCTTTCTTGATAGTAACATATAATTTATTTTTGCCTATTCCCGCAATGTTATTTTTTTCAGGTTATATCGTACACAGGCAATATGTCTTCACTTCAATTTCACGTGCAATTCACGTGAAATTTGGGGGAAAAGTGAATTTCACGTGAAAGTTTTCACATGAAATTCACGTGAAGAAACATTGGCTGTGTATAACCTAAAAAATCAGACAACGCAAAAAGTGATGACGTCATATACCGCCATGTTTGGCGCGGTGTTTTGTAATAAAACTTCTTATTGATTGGAGTTGTTTAGCGGTGAAAGTAATGAACATGGTTGTGCCTTTTTGCAAAACCATTTGATTTTTGTCACAATTAATACCAAGTCATTGTATAAGACCTATGTTTTAGAAATGTATCTTTTGAAATGAAATTGTAAGGAATAACCACAATTTTTTGAAGATTATACGGTATATATAAAAAAATCTGTGTGCACGTTTTTGCATAAACCGCGAAGTGCAGACATTGGTGTTTACATGTCGCAGTTGATTCGTTATTCTAGGGCTTGTTCTGAATATCGAGATTATCATGATTGATGCAAGTTGCTGAAGAACCAACTTACCGTACAGGGATTCGAGAGATACATGTAAAGATTGATGAAGAATATGGGCAAGTTTTATGGTCACCATCTTGTGTGTCATTGAGAAATATTCTACATCCATTACAATATGTTCAATTTTATCATATTACATGTTGTTTTGTCGACCTGTGCGTATCACTGTTCTCGTTGATCAACATTCTCTATCGTAGGTCCGCTTACTGACCATGGCTTATCGACAAGACGCGGAACACCGTGACGAGTACCACATGTAGTGTGACGCTGGACGGGAGACAAAATGATTGAATCGAGAGAAAGCATGATAAATGTGACATGCTTTTAACGGGACACGTGCGGATGGGAACCATATGATTTGACTCGAAATCATTATGAATAAATCATATGGTTTTGACAAGACATGTGAAGCTAGTTCCACAAGTGGCGAAGGAAATTTATTTCTGCCTCCAATAATCGTTTACGGGATCATTGGCACATAAATGCCAATGCCGATTGTGATGCACTCGGCTGATGAAGCTGTATAATAGCCATGCTTTAGATTAAAATTATTGTTTGAAGAAAATCACAGGTAAATATCATTACCTCTGTAGAAGTCGATATACTTTTTTTCTATAATGTGATATGAAGAGGTTCCCCAAAGAGTGATGATTTGAGCTAACAAGTATTTTATATAGATTGGCCATCAACTAATTAATCATAGTTAAATAAACATGATACCAAACCGAGACCTTTTTCTTCGAAAACGTTTAAGAAAATATTCTATTGCTGCTTCCTATTAAGAAACCAATATTCATGAATCAGGTATCACAATGGACGATGACATCATGAATCATAGCTACGTGACAGCTTAAATAAGATACTAGCAAATGAAATTATTACTCTCAGCTTGTTACTAACCAGTGGATCACGGTTTACCCAACGGGTCATGAGTGATAAAGCTCATAGTGGTTGTGGAAGAAATCAATCGCTATGTTTCGTTTTTGTCTGTGACTTAAAGTTAAAATTCCAATATAAGAAAATATTTCTAACATTTGATTTTAAAATAATCTTAATATCAAGTTCACATTTGTGTCTGCGATTAAATTTGCCTGATCTTCTGATTTACAGGAATCTATACAATACTAAGAATACGAAAGAGTCACCTTACGTTGTATTTTGACTAAGCTTACAACGAACAACCCAAAATGTGTGTGAATAAATGCCAGACGTCACACGAAGTGGAGAGTAAGACTAACAAATTAAACCCAACATTGAAAAGAAAGAACATATATAAATTATATCTTTTATAAATTTATTGTAACAAGGTGTTCTAATGAACTAAAATAAAAACCATACAACTGTTTTACAACCGGACATCAACATGACGATATCGCAAAATAAAGTGTCACTTTGTGTCACCATAGAGACCCAGTAGAGCCATTAGCACTTCATGTAAAACATCACATGTCTGGACCAGAGAATAGTAAATAAAACCGAAGGTTACTAATTATAGCACTTCAGGAGATAAACAGATGATCAGAACAAACAGAAGCCATTAAAACAGTACAGATTCAACAGGCTATGTCAATGGATGGAATTTCAAGCTGTCCATTACAAAGAAGCATATATACACATGTAGATAGGAAACATTGAGGATTCTAATGATTTCAAACATAAAGTATACAGATTATGTCATTCCTTCCAACCAATCACTGTCGAGGAATTTCACCTTCCTTAAACGTACACTCATCACACTGACGAGAGGCGAGCATTTTACACGAGAAGTTGTGCAAGGCGTCATGGGCCTCTGAAATAAAAGAAAAAAATAATCATCAATAAGATTTAAAATGATATAAAATATATATAAACTTTATTTATTTTACAACAATTATGAAACAAGCTATACAACTTATATTAATCACTCTTGTTGGCCCGGATGTTAGCGCGCGAGGGGTCTTATTGTGGGAGGAAACCGGAGTACCCGGAGAAAACCGACGTGGTCTGGCAGGTGACCCCATACCTTTTCACGTCGAATCGGGGAATCCAACCCCGGCCGCCTTGGTGAAAGGCAAGTGCGCTATCCACTGCACCACCCGACCACCCCATTTGAAATGATGTTAATATAGAATTGGATGTACATATATGTATTAATAAACAAAGAATCCAAACGGAAAGTTTGGTATGTCCTCATAGAACACATATTTTTTACATCAGATAGTTAACTCACTAACTTACCACGCTATCTTTTATATTCAGTCAGTTAAAACGCAAATCATGTGCTACTCAAAGTAATAGCTATCCAGAATTCTTTATTATATAGTATTACCTTTCAATTTCTGCTGTAATGAAAAGCGCACCTGGCGTTCCTGCTCAAGCTCGTTAGTGAGGGTATCTGAAAAATTAAATTACATCATACAAACGTCACGAAATCAATTTTAAGTTCATCCAATTAAACTGGTTAACAAGGATAAAGGTTTGATAGTGGCATCTTATTTATTGATATCGCTTCGTCGCCTCAGTAAAACCCATGTCTCGAGCTCCGTGCCTAGTTACCCCACAAAGTGCGATCATCTTCACATCTATAGCATGTAACCAGTTACTTGTGTATTTTGACCTGCTTGGTCTTTCGTTCATGGCTATGTCTGACATACCTCTCACTATCTGTAAATGCTGTTGGATATTTCTGACATACCTCTCACTTTCTGTAGCTGCTGTGTGATATTTCTGACATACCTCTCACTATCTGTAACTGCTTTGTGATATCTCTGACATACCTCTCACTATCTGTAACTGCTGTTGGATATTTCTGACATACCTCTCACTATCTGTAAATGCTGTTGGATATTTCTGACATACCTCTCACTTTCTGTAGCTGCTGTGTGATATTTCTGACATACCTCTCACTATCTGTAACTGCTGTTGGATATTTCTGACAAACCTCTCACTATCTGTAACTGCTTTGTGATATCTCTGACATACCTCTCACTATCTGTAACTGCTGTTGGATATTTCTGACATACCTCTCATTATCTGTAGCTGCTGTGTGATATGTCTGACATACCTCTAACTATCTGTAACTGCTGTGTGACATTTCTGACATACCTCTCACTATCTGTAACTGATGTTGGCTATGTCTGACATACCTCTCACTATCTGTAACTGCTGTGTGATATTTCTGACACACCTCTCACTATCTGTAACTGCTGTTGGATATTTCTGACATACCTCTCACTATCTGTAACTGCTGTGTGATATTTCTGACATACCTCTCACTATCTGTAGCTGCTGTGTGATATTTCTGACACACCTCTCACTATCTGTAACTGCTGTTGGATATTTCTGACATACCTCTCACTATCTGTAACTGCTGTGTGATATCTCTGACATACCTCTCACTATCTGTAACTGCTGTGTGATATTTCTGACATACTTCTCACCATCTGTAACTGCTGTGTGATATTTCTGACATACCTCTCACTATCTGTAGCTGCTGTGTGATATTTCTGACACACATCTCACTATCTGTAACTGCTGTTGGATATTTCTGACATACCTCTCACTATCTGTAACTGCTGTGTGATATTTCTGACATACCTCTCACTATCTGTAGCTGCTGTGTGATATTTCTGACATACCTCTCACTATCTGTAACTGCTGTTGGCTATGTCTGACATACCTCTAACTATCTGTAAATGCTGTGTGATATTTCTGACATACCTCTCACTATCTGTAACTGCTGTGTGATATTTCTGACATACCTCTCACTATCTGTAACTGCTGTTGGATATTTCTGACATACCTCTCACTATCTGTAACTGCTGTGTGATATTTCTGACATACCTCTAACTATCTGTAGCTGCTGTGTGATATTTCTGACATACCTCTCACTATCTGTAACTGCTGTGTGATATTTCTGACATACCTCTAACTATCTGTAAATGCTGTTGGATATTTCTGACATACCTCTCACTATCTGTAACTGCTGTTGGCTATTTCTGACATACCCCTCACTATCTGTAGCTGCTGTGTGATATTTCTGACATACCTCTCACTATCTGTAACTGATGTGTGATATTTCTGACATACCTCTCACTATCTGTAACTGCTGTTGGCTATGTCTGACATACCTCTCACTATCTGTAACTGCTGTGTGATCTCGTCTCTGTAGCTGTGTTCTCTGTTTACCTCTTCTTTAAAAGTCTCTGTAAATAAATTATAAGAAAATAGTCAACATTAATAATTGAAATGGTGCCATTATATTCCATATAATTATCGCTTCAGAAGTTTGACACCGTTGTAAAACGTCTTTTTTAACATTAGTTTTTATGTCATCATCACCATCCTCATCCAAAATATATAAGAGTTATTAGATACGGTTCAGTGGTTAGGATTCGTCTAGCTGTATTGAAAAGACGACTTGTAATCTTTAGCGAGATCAAGTTTACTTTATGGTCCAGCACAAATACGCCATATATATATACAGTGTTAATAGTTAGTTTATAAATGATAAATGGCAGAAGTACCGTTATCGCTCTATCGCCCTCGATCTACATCCTAGTTATGCACGGCTTAACTCGAAACTTACTGTCGTGGGGATTACAGAAATATCAAGTTAAATGTTTTGTGGGATGACTCCAGTGGAGTGTATAAACGTAGGACATATTGCAAAAGAAACATTATCTTATCATTTTGAAAATGTCAATGCTGAAATGGATTGGTGAAGTTGTTTAATCGTTATTTGGAAGTTTCTTTTTGAGAGCTGAATATCTAGGAGACAAAGAAATATATATGTAATAGATCATTGAAGATATATCTATCCACATCTTTTGTGCCATTTATTTTCTTCATGAAAGTCAATAATATATACCTTTCATTAATTCTATATCCTTTTCTATCTTTTTTCTAGTGTCGATTTCTTTTCGTAGCTTCAGTTGCAATTCTTCTGTAACAAAAATGTTTTAATATTTCTAATTAGGACCAGAAATATGTGTATATAATGATGTATTGTATTATACGGACATGTGCATCAGAAATGTTTTTGTCTGAAAAAAAGTAATGATTAATTAACCTTTTCGCATCTGTTAAATAATGATCGATTTTTTTTCAAATCAAAATATGCAATGAACTTTTGATGGACATTTAAATTAATAAATTCACAATACAAGACATGTATAAAATATTGATATTGGAAAAACGTCTATGGTGATATTTGTACAAAATTAGCATTCCCTATTGACAAAGACAAAGGTAATGCAATTCGATGCACGTTAAATGTCATTAATTTTCCGCCGTGACAACCATCGTTAACAATACAGAGAAGGGTCGAACTGCCGTATTTGTTTCGTGAATATTAAAATAAAGGTACAATATTTTCACTCTGAGGAGACAAATCAATTTACCTTTCGAGAGATTGACATCGTCAGCTGCCGTCGTCTTCTCAGTATGGAGGGTCTCACCGTCTGTGAAATGAAATGTGTAATTAATAATCAAACATGTACACTGACTATAAATCACGTATCTCCTACTGGTCAAATGAGCTCGTGATATACAACTGGAACGTACTTACACGCTCCAGTGAACATACAATACCAGAGGAACGTTTTGACAGTTTCTTTGATGTTAAAGGGCATGTGCGATATGATGTTTAGCTTCATGCTCCGTATTATAATGTGAAACATTATTTAAAAAATGTTAACGTATATATCATAGGTGCCTTTGTAAGCAGGACATTTATTGCAAATGTAACTAATTATTGCCTTGACGCTAATTTATGGTGGACTACGAGGCAGCGAAACAGTACAACGGAATAGTATCGTTATAGCATTTCGTAAACATATCTAGTCGATTTGACAGTGAATGGACTGTTTAAAGTGTTCAAATAGTTCCCTTAGCATCGAATGACCGTTTCACCTAGCCAAGTTACATTAAACTTTATGGTTATTGAATAATATATTGCAGGATAAATGACCAGAGCGGTGATTGTTCCCTTCAGCTCGTCATAAATGTGTCTCCTTCATCAATACATAATTATGGCATGTGATTAAATTGCGCACGTAGACTAAATTAAGAGATGGGTTATTAGGTTACTGATAGGAATCATAAAGTCCGACGATTGTGGTCATCGATTAAAGCGGTAGATCAGATCAGATATACAATAAGTTGATGATATAAACAAAACTCAGTTCTGGGGAGAAAACAATGAGAGAATATTGACACATCAACAAATTCAGTATACGAACTTAAGATCGAATGAACTAGGGGAAAATATGAGCGATTGAAAGTTTTTTTCACGAAGATCTTTGAAACAGCAGAATTAGAGAACCTACATGCATTGTCACTTTGTCATTGTGGCAAAACCATTGTTATAACACTGTTTCACCAGAACACAGCTGGATTCATTAATCATATTAATTTATATTTACAATATACCGCATATTTATAACCGAGACTGAATGTTATAACAATATAAGAACAATATTTACCGGTACAGCCAGTCTCCGTCTCTGATGCTGATCCATCACGATTCTCGAAAAAAGGAGACAGCATCTTTGTTGTTCCATCATCTATAAACAAGTGACGCATTCATTGTAAGTTATGTTAAATACAAATCCGTCACACTGCTTTAATGTTAATTTACTTTCTCGAATTTAATTGATTTTATCACAACATTGACAATTCGTAATAAAATTGCATTAAAGATGACGTATCACACACATATGCTGCACCTTTTAAATTTATACATAGATACAGTATGCAGTAATGAATTAAGCTGCATCATACAGCTGTTTCGTCCTCCTAGGGCTCGTCAGTGATGCTAGGGGCCAAAAGGTGGGAATCCACAATTTCTAAATTAATGTTGAAGCAGAAGGATCAGATGCTTAAAACCCCTTTAATTTATTAATTTAGAAGTAAAATTAAAACTAGTTCTATATAATTTCGAATCGTGTACTACGAAAATGTGTATATTATGTACCGTGCCACTACTCAAACTAGATTAACTGTGACTATGAACGCTCCAGCAAACATTGGGTACTAAAAAATCCACCAACAGAGTCTGCCCTCCCCTGTCATTAAAGATATTAAGGTTCACTACCAGCCAACGTTTAATATCAACATAGTGGTTTTGGGCACATCGGAAGATTTGTTTTGATTTATCGAGATTTGAAGACAACAATTTTGACAATACAACTTACCTTCATTTGATGTTTCCTGTCTTTCCTGAAAAAAAATAACAATTAATCAAATTAGAAACATTCTAACGATAGATAATATCGTAATATTTTAATCTCATAAAAGAAAACGCATGATTGAATTGTTGAAGTATTCATTTTATAATAAAAATGTATTTAAAAATACGACTTAAAAATTAAGAAAAAAATCCCCAATAGAAATGTTGACTATGTTTTTCATCAGCATTAACAAGAAAATGCTTAAGAGTAACATATGTAAGCAAGAAAGGGCGCTTTATCAAATATTGTGTATTTATTTATTTATTCAAGACGTAAGTTTCCTACCATAACGTCCTCCTCCGTGGGTTCTTTGGTTTCCGTACTTTTCGGCGAGCACATCAATCGACAGTTTTTCTCACTGTACCCAGATCCGACAGGGCTTGGTGTATTGTCATTCTTTTCGTCCTCACTGTTAGTTTCCTGGTGTATCATATCATCTGCCTCTTCTTTGTCCTCGTCCCTACCCTCATCAGTGATATCAATTTCCCCGTCCGACTCTTCATCGTCCCTGTCACTATTTCTAGCACTGTCGATTTGATCGTCAGCCTTTTTCACTAATCTGAACGCGGAGAACCTCTCCCCGTCCGAATTGTTATAGGAAGGACTGTGATCCGGAGATGATAATTCATTGTCATTACCGTTCTCAAACATGTCGACAGTGTCCTGATTGTGAATTTCCTTAAAGGGATACATGGTCCCCCTGATACCATTGCGGTGATGGGCACCCATCTGAGTGTTCCACAACATATTGTAAGTTGGTAGAACACCATGGATACCCCACGATGTATTCTGTAAAGATGTGGCCTTCGTGCTGTCAATACTGCTTTCTTTGTTGAACGGTAGACCAAGGCTAAAAGGAGGCGAGTGGTTGAGTTGACCAAACTGGTATGGTTTTCCCGGCAGTGACAGAAGAGGGAAGGGAGAATACGGGGACGGATACATTGGTTTGTTCACCACACATTCTCCAAGCCTAAGTCGACTTTTCTTTTCTGACGGTTCTACTTTTGAGGGCAGGACGCGGCTTGTGCTACCTGGACTACTCGACATGACCCGCTTCCGATTTCCTCCATTAAACATAGCCTTAACATCCTCCCATGCGCAGGTCGTGTCGTCCTTTTCAGATGCATCGCAAAGCTTGAGATGACGTCTCCACGAATTGAAGTTGGCGGCATCAGGATGGTTATATTTAGATTCGGCCGTACGATGGAAATGAAATATGAACTTGTTCGGGGAAAAGTATGCATTGCAAACGTTACATTTTATGCATTTTGCTCTTGAACTGTTGTATCGTGATGGCTCGAACTGCCCAGTGCAACCCCAACCGCACTCGTGTTTTACGTCAAAGCGAAAGTTTTCTGGTAGCTTCGGGGGCGAATTATCTTCTAGGAATGATTTAACCAACCGTTCGGCCTCTCTTAGCGTGATCATGCCACACCGTCGGGAGGATATTGGCATTGCCCCTGCCCTTCTTAGGATTTCCAGTTGCACAGGGGTGCATTGAACACATGTGATGCCCAAAGCAACCCGCCGGTTGTGTATCTCATTATAGCTGTAATTCTTCAGCAGCGTGTTGCTGATCTGAGCAAGACAAAGTCTTTCTTTTTGGTCAATGAAAAGGGAGACAATTGGTACTCCCTGTAGAATTACACTACCCACGTGATTTTGTCGGACATATGTCCCGTTTGACAATCGCATATGTGTCTGTGCCATGACCTCCGGAAGGATGGACGACATATCAATATGGTCCTTGTCCATTTTTGTATTACAGATAATGTCTTCTGAATTCAGTGGTGATCCGTCTCTGCTAGATTCGTTCTGAAACACAGAATTAAAGGCGATTGTTACAACCAAATTGAAATGTATTCTTATTGAATTTGCGTCTCATGTTCAAAAGGGTAACGAAAGTGATTGTTGTTAAAGTGAACTCATTTATATATTAATGTCATTCTCAAGTATAAAAACAAATAGTTGTTTTCTAAATACGATATATGCAGTGTTTAAGGAAGTGCGTCTTGTCTGTTTAAATGATAAGTTTAGTTAACGACTTCGCAGCTTGTCAGGCTTTGATTATTACAACAGGTATAACAAATAAAACAACTTGTTGAATTAAATTTTGGGAAATGGTGTTAATTGTTTCACCCATACTTGATACGTGACATAAAAGCATTATGTATTGACATGAAACTTCAGATAACGATAACAGATGTACAAACACTTTTTCAGATGTTTCAATTTATTCCTTTTTATCGTATTATTAACGAAATTTTAGGTATCATATATATATTATAATTGTTGTGTTTCTAACCGGGAAATTTTAATGATTTTGATTACAATGACAAACATTCCCGTTATTATATTAGATTATCAAACAAAATCTGATTTAAGAATCGATATATCGATGTATACACCTTTGTTTTAATCAATTCTTTTCAGCTGATTTTATTCAATCTTCAGATCAAATGTTAGAAAAAATTGTTATGTTATTGTATTTGAATAAAAATATAATTCATGAAGTACACAGAAACACTTATCGTTTTATAGTTCCAACAATATTTGTGTCCTTACAGACAAGAAAGCATAATTGAAATTTTATGTAATATGATTACATATACTTCAGATGTGTTCAACACAACATTAATGTTTGAAAAATAGTAATATCATACCAATTAAAATTTCGAGGTGTGAAACTCTCTTAAAGACCCTATTAAAACCAAACACTGGCCGAAGACAATAATTTTGATGAATACATTGCAAAAATGGAATTTAAATAATACATGTACTTTTGAATGAGTGTCGGATATCGGAAGTACGGGAAAACGAAGTGTTTCCAATGTAGATAACACACGGATACGGAACTGTTTCCGTGGAATTAATTGTTGGAATCTTTAATCGATATTTTACTGATATGAATGCGCGCTATATGATCCGCGGCGCTAAATGACTTCTGACAAATAACTGTAGAGTTGATGGTGAAACTGGAGATCTTTTGGATGGTATTAGATTTTATTAACAAAGAAACCGGTGATGACTAGTATGAATAAAGATTGATATTGCTTCCATATTAATAACAACGGCTGCACACCTCTAATACTGCTGATTTATGATGATTTGAATACAATATTTTCTCGCGGTGTATTTAATGAAAAGGAAACCTGTGAATCTCCGACTAATTTTCTAAACTTAATCAACTCCGTTTTCCAGACATATGGTCTTGTTCATCTCATAGGAGAAAGTCAAGCCTTTCCTGTCAGTATTAAGAAAGATAGACAATAGCCAAGGGTTCATCAAACATTGAAATAGCATACCGCCATTTACCTAAGTCACGGTATGAAAGCATCAGTTAACTATCCATATGTCACAGCAACTACCAATTATTGTGCGCTTCTCTGCTTTACCCCCAAAGAAAAAGCATTGTGCATCCTTGGCAATATGTTGTCTGAGATGAGCTTAATCACTGAGAGCGGCTAAATCTATAGGAAGAATTTCAATAGGTATTGATACATAAGGCTAGTCTTGCGTGTCGCTAGATATTTCACGGTCAGTGGAGATCTCGTACCGAATGTGCCTCATAATAGTAATATCTTTTAAAATCCTGTCAGATAATCAAGCTTGTACTTTCTAAGAACGTATCGTGACATTTCCGATGCAGACTGAGGATGGTATCGTTAGTTTTCAATTTATTTGTCCTCAGTAAAATGTGCAACAATTTATTTCAGTACAATAGTTAATTAACGATTATGGCAGTGCTGGGTGTATTACTAGGTGCTCAAAAGCAATTTTCCTCTATTGAATCTCAACGTTAATTGAAAATTGTATCCTTTGACATCAAGTTCCATGGGAGTCATATACAAAAACGACCCCTCTGATAATTGAGATAATTTTCTATAGAAAGTCGTACCTGGATCACTGCTGTATTCATATTGCATCAAAAGACAACCGGCATGATATCTTTATTGTGCAATTGCATGACCAGAAATAATTTCAAAGATAATTACATTGAACCATAATCTAGTATACGATTTAGTAACGTTTAGTGGTCGATGCCCAAGACTATCATTGTTTTTTAACAGGCAGCGTGGTCGAATTCGGTGAAATACTACGGATATACTGGTGTTGCGTTATCCCTTAAAAATTTTTAATTAAAAAATACATAACTGTGAAGATATGATCGCTTCATGTATGTTTCTGTGGTATCGTTCTGTTTTTATCAAACATAGTATAAGTACTTTAGATACACACATATTAACTCGAAAATTTAACAGATTTTGGCTTCCTTTTGTAAACGAAACATATTATTTCTGAACATGATTTTGCTTCAAATCTGTATATCATTCTTTAAAAAAAGAAAAATTTGTTGTAGAGGAGTGGGATATTTAACAAGAAATATGTGTATTGCTTATTTTCAGAAACCGGTTGCAACATTTTGATATTTTAACGTTTACAGGATTAATAATGAAAGCCTTGTCAAAAATACAAAAGTGTTTCTTATTAAATAGATATAAATATAACTTGCAGAAAGTGTAATTCAATGTTTTAAAAATGTATTCCTTACGGAAATTGTACAATTGAGTCGATGACAACATTATTTATAAAAATATAAATGTGTATTTCAATTAAGATATTCGTATGTGTCATATTGATTGCATAATGTTGTTAGCGATACATATTTGATAACAAAGCATTACATAAATGAATAATAATGTTTGTACAGCATAAGAAATGGAAAAATGATTAATTACATGATAAATTAACAAACTGGATATTCTATTATCTGTAATGAAATATATCTGAATGCATCCTCGTATGATAAAAATAACATTAAACATAATGAAAAGTAACAATGAGACTATACATTACGTTATACAGTACTATATTAGGTAAATAATGGGACATTTTAGCAACAATTGAAACTGTTTCCGGGAAACCTATACAATATTCATGTATCGATCAAAGATGTGTTCTAATAACGCGATTCATTCTGACAATCATTATAACAATATATATCGAATACACGGTAAATTCCTCACCTTGTAAATATAATGAATAATAATTTTAATTTAAAATAATGATCAGTTTCATGAGTATTAGGCAAGGGTGCGAATACCAAGATGATTCATATTTCGTTTCGATATTGGACCCATTACATTTAACAAATAAAAACAAAATAAAAAATAAATTAACAAATATTTATATAAAAAGCTGAAGCAGATACACTGTTTGACAGTGTATCTATAATTAATTTGTGATGACATTTCTTACACTTGATATGACGAGTGACATTCAAGACGACGCTTTGTGTGTTAGTAATTTATCACCTATATAGTAAAACCGTGATGCTGTGACATTATTATATTGACAGTTTTGTATTTGTAGACTAATACACGAATATCTACATCAAACGTGGTATGATGATTTCATTGATGTTTGTATTAATTATGATGAAAATTAATTTATCGTTACACTGTTAATAACTTTTCTACACTGAATCTTGTAAATGCATTTAAAATGAGAGTTATACAAATATGTATTGTCGTAAATGTGTCTGAATGACATTAAGAGATAATCTAACAAAAACACGACAATTATACTTATTATTACACGACAATGTTATATATATTCTGATAAATACCAACCGAGTGTCTAACAGATCATATATATTTTTATCTACCAAACATATTTTAACAACTTTAAATACAATATAAAGACTGATTAATATTTCATAAAGCATCAACCCGTGTTTAACCTTACTAAACAAAATGTTGTATAAGTAAATGCAATATCATCAATTATTTATCCCTACAAAATCGTCAAAAAGTGGTTTTACTGAAGTAATAATAGTTACGTCATGTATGTACATTTGCAACCTAATGAAATCCAACTAAAATCGCGAGCAAAAACTGGATCCAAGACGGAATAAATCGAATAACAGCTTATTGATCCAGGACAATTAATAGCAACAAAAAGTATTATTACTTACCATCACTATGACAATTAAAACACATGTATATGTCAGTAATATTACTTACCATGATTGTGACCATAATTCGTCAAATGTATTCACAGGGCAAAGTTCATGTCAGTCTTTACAATCTATAAATCGTATGTAGATAAAGTTTGATTTCTTTCTGGACTCTCAAATCAAAGGTGACATCTTCAGTAACAGTGTTGAGAGAATACCCGCTCCACACCTAACAGTGCAACCAGGCGCTGTATCTGATGCTGATCCTCTCGTTAGTGCTGTGACAATGACGGCCCATTTAGCATAACTGTCACATATATGTGTTGACACCAAGATACAATTAATGATGAACACTTTAATTCTGGCATATGGCAGACGCACAGCTCTGTTTATTTTGAGTCCCTCTTTAGAAAATTATGCATTGTAATATTCAAAGAGCAATGAAAAATTGTATGATTGTTGGAGGAGTGGAGGAGAGATGCGGCACGGGAGGCGTGTTAAAATTGATCCAAGATACAAGAAGCTTTCCCATTGGTCTATTCACCGCGACAAATTGCTACTGTGAACCACTCATGCGCAACCAAACAAGACTGACAGCTAACGCGGCCGCTCTATCATTTTCCATGCCGTATTCAGATCCCTTTTGTAATTCAATTTGTCCATTGACATGATTGAAAATCAAAACGTTTCAGTTTTACAGTTTAAACGTAAGTCAACTGCGTAAATAGCGCAACAGATAAACATACCTTGACTTCGGAATTCAAAACATTTTACAAGCAATTATTTTGTTAAATAACAATGTAAATCAATACCGTTCTGAATTTTTTACCCAGTGTCAGGTACTCTTTATCGGAGAGCTCAGGTTCATTGAATATGTTGCTGAAGGGCCTAAATAAAAAACAATATAAAAATGGTCAGAAAATACCGAAGCGTTAACAAAATCATGATAATATTAAATTCAAAATCAATTAAATTAGGTGTAAAATATTAGCAAAGGAAAGAATTACATTGAGATCCCTTGAAAGACCAAGATAGTAAAGCCAGGTATTTGTGATCCAAGTAAACTGTCTGTAGGATATTTTTCAGTCAAAAACATAACGAGTAATGAACAGTATAGTAGTTAAGAGAAACAATTGATCATTGATGATATCTATTAATACAAACAATTTTTGTATACACATGTGAGCCTTTGAGAGGCGATGCTTTTCTTATTTGTGAGCAGACCTTTGTGAAATTTGTTTTTTAAAGTAAGTAAACATATACGCCTGTAGTAAGAAAAAAATCAGAACACCGACCATCAACAAAACCATAATCCAAACTCAAAATCGATTAGAAATGTGAAAAATGTAAACAAAGGAAGGTTAACAACGGAACTTATGTATAGGTAGTGTTGATTAGATTTTGATTGTAATGTAATCTCTCTATTTGGGGCATGGTATCTTTCAGTAAGTTTTTCAGTCATATATTTATGTACTATCTCTTCTATAGTAATTTGTAGACTTTATTTAATGGAAATAAAATTCCACCACAGAATTGCCACTACATTAACAAGTTTTGTGGCGTTCTGATAATACTGCTGTAAAATAGTAATAAACATGCTTAACAAAACCCGTTTCTGTTTGAGATTATTTTATTTTTCTTTTCAATTGTTCCTTTCCGATTGTTTCTAGTTAATGATATACTCTATAAAGTTTCACTTGGCAAACATGACATTATCAACAGCAATAATAAACACTGTGTAGTGAACATCGGATGCCGGTAATAAAAAGAAATGTACATGTAAATCAATTGAATGTGTATTACAAAGCATTCGATTCGATATCGCTACGAAAAATCCCTATCCTGTCGACACTGTCAATATCAAAGATGGCGTAACACACACATGTGCTGCACCTTTAAAATTTAATAATAGATACAGCATGCCGAAAAAAGTAAGTGCTGATAAAACATCCCTTGTTCATTAAATTGACTGAAGGCCCTTGCTGCTGTAGGATATCAATACGGTTCAATGTAATCCCAGTTTTTTTCTACATTGGTATCCGAATAAAAGACAATGTATTTATGTGATTGTTTATCTCTTTATTTATAACACAATATCTAACGCTGACAATAGTAATTGATATGCGTGAAACTAAAACTAATTTCACTCAAAGCCATACAATATCAGCTGTTATGTAATTTATAAATGTTTCATGAGACACATGACTGAAAGCAGTATAATACTATATGGAGAGCTATATGACTGGTCGTATATTGTAGCATGATTTGTTCCAGATCCCGTTCCTAGTACGTGAATCTTTAACAATTGATAAAGAAATAGACAATAGACAAATAGTCGTACTAGACTTTTGATATCATGATGATCTGGGTATACCAAAGTAAATCAATTGATTCGTAATTTACATACTAACTGAAAATGCATCCATTGTAATATATTTGTCATACTGTTAGATCGAATGTATAGATTACTTAAACCCCATGTGTCCTACTCCCTCTTTTTCCTTTGTGTTAAGATTATTAAATTTGTTCATATATAAAATTACCATTTCGGTTAAAGAATTAGAACATTTTTTTTTTAATTTCGTTCACCGGTCATTTTAAGGCAATTTTTGACGTTTTAAAAAATAAATGTACATATCATTCATATGACACAAAGTACCAGAACCTATAAATACAAAAGGGGTTTCTGTGATAATTCTAGAAGTAAAACATAAAAAACTATATATTCCTTACATCTGAAAGATTTGTTATGGTGAAGAAATATATTTTTGATTATCATGAACATCTTATCTGTTAAAACATATAATCACGGATGTGTACCTCAGGATCTGACCAAAGTCTAGTTACACTCACAGATAACTATCATATTTCTGTTATATCATAAATACGCATAACCGTTTTCAGACGGAAATGGCGGGATCTATAAAAAAAATCTCATAAAAACAACCATTTCAGTTTAATTCTGAATGCCATTTGCTAGAATTCATGAATAATTTGTCTGTTTTCAAAGACACATTCTCATGTTCAATTTTTGGTTTACAGTAATTATTCCCTTTCAAGACCATATTTCCTGCATTTCTATCTTTGGCGGGAAAGAAAGTTTTGCATATTTTATGATTTTTAATGGTAGAATTCTACAAACTAATTCATTGTCATGACACGCTTACCAGTATGTTCTGTTAACACACACGAACACTGGCTGCCGCAGATAAATGGAAATCACACACGCGGAACGCGCTCACTGCTTTACCTGTACACCTCAGTCGCCTTTGACTAGCCGCCCAAACCAAATATTCCACACCTGTTAAACCAATTTGGACCTATTATCTTTGTGAACAATCAGTTTTGTTTACCGTTTTAGGCCTGATGAGCGGGAATGTTCATTGTCAAATCCACCATGCAACTTTAATGAAAAAAAAATTCAAATATTGGTAATATTTACTTTTCTTATGTGAAATTCAAATAGATACATTCATTATGAAATTGATTATTAGTTGTTTTGGAGGAAAGTTTATTAAAATATATGTTAAATCAGAATTTTTTAAATGAGATTTCATTTAAGGCCTGAAATAATGCTTAGATTTATTGTAACATATTATCATAAATAATCTAAAAATATCGAAATGAGAAGGGAATCAGTTGAATGTTAATCTTACTCATATATTGATAAAATAGGTGTGGTTGTTTTTTGTTTGTTGTTATAACATAGTCGACGTACATTGACAAAAATGCGTTACACAAAAAATAACGGAAAAAAAAAAATCAAAAACGCCAATCAATGTCCTTATCCGCACAGTGCTTAGGCAACATAATCGTTTGATAATTAGCCACGTGTTAAATAATCATCAATTAAATAAATCATCATTTGTAATAAACAACCGAAAATAATCATCAAAGTCATTAAATTTCTTTTCACTAAGACTTTAATCTAGTATCTCTATATTTTACACGAAGAAGAAATGAAATGTTATTGATATACTCAGCTGCACACCAACTTTTAGTTGAGCGATCTTCAAAGCTGAACCTTACAAACATATATGCTTCACGTAGTAATGGATACAGTTTTCCGAAAAATTGCATCATAAAGCTGTTTCTAGGAATCGTTTAACTTAAGACATTTTTGAAAATTACAAAAAAAATCGTTGCTAGATGTCTTCCTCTTGTTTTAAAGCTACGTATAAAAATGCCCTATTTGGACTGACAATACTTACGGCCTAACAAAACACACCCGCTGAACCCTGACTAAATCGAGGATTGTTATTCGTGTCCATTTGCACCGATATATCAATCAAGATGATGGTGTTCCGGCTTTAATCGTCTTTTCTTAAATAACCAATATGTTTTAATTGCTGTTGTTATTGTTAGCGCGAACCTTCACAGAATCCTTCCCTATCATCAGTTATACTCTGACGCTAAGAGGATTTTCTTTGCTGAATAGCTGCACAGGTAAACCTTTATAAGTGGGTCAAAAGCCGGTTTTGTAGGAAAACCTGTTTCCATTCAGTCGAGCTTTTATTGATATGTCCATGGGACATAATGTATTAAATTTGTCTATTCTTAATAAAGAGAACGTCTTTACAAAAGTAGCTCAGGCGCAATGACGGGCAGATTAGACATATGACAGTTGAATTAATCAAGAAAGGGAAATTCTGTTTTCCGGAACACGGGTGAATTGAAGCAGGATTTTCCATCTGTCCCGCTATTGGTTATTTTGCGGTATTTTGTTCTAACCCCACTTGGGTCGAAGGCTTCTAAATGTCACCGGCTATATCCAGAAAAGACAGCCGTAATCTGTGTATTTTCTATGAGAATTAAGCATCATTAGACGAATATTGCAGGATATTACGTTTTGTCTGGCACACAACAATAGATCTTAGATCGTTTTATATTGGTGCCGTTTCAGCATACTACATTTCAGTGTGGAAACATCTGTAGTAAGTCACTTACACGACGTACATATTTGTTTAAAATTGAAGTCGATGTTAGATTTCAAACAAAGTTTAATAAAAGTAATAGAGAGAAAAAAATCAAACTAAACTGATTATTAATGAATAGCTTTGTTACAGATTCAGATCATATGGATATAATTATGTGTACAAAATTTATCGTTTTAACCTTAGTTCAAAAATGTCACAACCTTCCGTTAAAGGCATATTTTGTTTCTGCTTAATACCAATCACAATACTAATTTTTTATCATACATTATTATGAAAATAGTTAAAAGTATTTGTATAACAATATTTTAATCTGTGAGCTGTTATTCTAGGTTGCTGGAGTTTATCGTATATTGATAACGTTCTGACCTCATATATTGGTTCCTTCCATGGACAATAGCGCTTGGCGTTATCCTTATAAGGTCACAGTGCCATTAAATCAGGTCTCGTTTAACAGTGCTACTTTGGATTTCAGTCAATATTTCCTTTGATGATCAACTATAAGAGCATGATGGATACATATCTAGTAGTGCGAAGAGTAGATTAGTTCTCGCCGAATTAAAGTACATGTCAATTAGAAGAATTATAAATCACTCTTTATTAATAATGGACAATTTCGTATTTTTTCAATCATCTTTGCCAAATCCAGATAGATTTGATACTATTATAATACCAAAAGGATTCGCGTGCAAGCATATAGCTTTTATTATGTTTCATAACAGGAATCAGATCTTTTTGGCACATCATTATACACCTTTTTGCCTCCAGCTAAATGTGCTGTATGCCGCTGATCCGTATATCATCACAGTCCTATCTGTTCCTCACTATATTTAACCGTTCATGTTTAAGTAATTGTTTGCTAAAAGTTTTGGTATGTTGTTCAAATTTCATCAGATTTTAAAGAATAATTTATTAACTCGTTGTATTTTCCTCTCAAACGGTTTTACATATGTACATATTTTGCTGCAGACAAAAGTTTCATTTTGGCTTAACGTTGTCACGGTTGAGTTTGTCGTGTGTCGCGCCATTGTGATGCGCTACACCGTGGCGTTGTCTAACAAATGAAAATGTCGCCGCTGGATGGCTTGCTTGCACACCTGAATGACCAGAAGTGAAATGTATTTATCTCTTAAATATTAACTGATACTGGTAATTACTGTACCGTTAGAATAGCATTACTCTTCACTGTGCCGGGAGGCGTGTGTCACACAGCTATAAAGAATGCATGAGCGACTGAGACGTGTCCGCGAGCTTGGGACTTGACAGATTCACCAAGTCTGTGAAGCTTGATGACTTAAAGCTTCATGTCTAAGCTTGGAAAGTTCTGGCAACAGAATCAGAAACAGCGTAGTGCATTAGGCCTTAAAACAAAGCATCGCCATACGTGAACATTATCTATGTACTGACACGTCAGAGTCAGTGGACAAGCTTTGTACCTTTCGATGTTTTATTCTTTATGTGTACTTACCAAATCTAGAATGAAAATAAAATCTGAAAAGGTTGGTGTCATGGAATAATTGGTTCAAAAGATTTGAGCATTTTCAAAAAAACAAAAAGGATTACGAATTCGATCATCAACGTTGTGGTCAAATTCGTAGCATATGAACTCTGAATTAAAGAATGTAGGAATTAGCCAAACAAAAGCAACAGGTCGACATAGTTCGCTGAAGTAAGTAAAATATCCAACCTGGGTGTATCTTCTTAAAAAACGGAAATGCTCAAAACGTTTTGTTCTTCTTATAAACGTAAGTTATTTAAATGCAAACGTTTTATTCTGCCAGAGCTCTAGTTATTAGAACATTCTATCACTATTCCAATAAGACACTCGCTTATTATAACAAATCTAGTTACATATATGCCTCGTTAATTGTTACAAATCCTGTTAGATACTCGTTGCATATCAAAAATCTTGCTATACAGTCAAACATCGATTAATCGAACTTCGATGATTCGAATTTCTCGATGTGTCGAACTTTTGGCAAAGTCCGATTTTTTTTATTATATAGCACTACTTATTTACTATTCATGAATCGGACTTCTTTGAATCGAAATATTATTATGAATTATATACAAATCCCCATAAAAAAA
This sequence comes from Mimachlamys varia, assembly GCA_947623455.1. NCBI lineage: Eukaryota > Metazoa > Mollusca > Bivalvia > Pectinida > Pectinidae > Mimachlamys > Mimachlamys varia. The sequence continues at coordinate 9,612,339 of OX392535.1, forward strand.
AACTTTAAAAAATATATTAGCAGTCAGATTATCATTACACAATGTAAATTCAGGTAGTAGAAATCTTTTTTAAGGGGGGGGGGATACCGAAGCGTCAATAAAACCATTATCCAAACTCAATTGATTAAAATAAAACCTAATCATTACAAATAATAATATTTCTAGATGAATATACTTCGATGATAATTATAAATACAGTAAATAAATACAGTTTTATTAACAAATTCTGCTGGATATCGTTGATTAGGAGGAATTCCTCAAGTATCTGTTACGAATAATTTTCACTTAAAAGACATAAAACCTATTTGGATGTGACCGGGATTTTCACGGTGAGTGTCGTTGATGAAGCAAAATACGCCTGTTCTTTCGTAACACCTGGTCTCATTCTATTTCATGCTTTCTAGAGTCTCCGTGTAAATCTTTCCTTTGTTTATATTTTGCTTCTATTTTAATAGATTTCTAGTTCAGATCGTGCTGTTTTTGACACGTCAGTGTTCTCTGATTACCTTTCCCTAAAATGTTATAAAAACTCCAGGATATCTGTATATGTCATATATGAACATGAATAGCACATATACTACTTAATAGCATGTGATTAATAATTTAAAGTATAGCAAGATATCGTTTATCGTTTGAGATATAGCAGTAAATCGATATTTATATGAACATATCAAGATGATCATTGTTTTATTATTACAAGTCCTGTAAGATATGGATGACAATTTCAAATATTTTACGAATATCATATATCATTAAAAAGCTAGTTAGATAGTGTATAATGTAAGAATCGTATTTGGTATTACTAATTAAACCCACACAAACAATGTGTTAGTGTTGACATGTATGAAAACGAAAACACTTTCTCACATCCATTGATTAATAACATGCAATCATTAATTATACAACTTTCTACCACAATGGGTGGGTATTATTCAACTCCCAGGGTATTAAATAATCAGTACAACTGTTGAATAACATTTTGTTTATACCACACGTCGTCACAATTTGGCGGGAAAATATACGAGATGATGTGTTTTCGAGCAAATATCATCTGCGGTTCACAGAAAACAACACTGCCACTGCGACAAAACAGTATTGTGGTAGAAACAGGTCACACGACTCGTGGTTATAGGATATGGAATTTATTTCACTCTCGTTAATTATTTTTTTAAAGTTAAGTTTTTTAAAGCTAAAGCTCGTGTCTTTTGTAACTTTTAACAATAATTAACGAGAGTGAAATAAATTCCATATCCAACAACCACTCGTTGTGTAACCTCTATATAATCAAATCTCAAACTCCTAACCGACATAACCTGCAGTACTAAATTGAGGTAACCTGATGGTATGAAAAATCGATTTTGATGGTTGTAGTTTGTTACCAGTATTGATGAATTATTTTGATAAGGATTCCATCTAACAAAATACCTTGAACCTTACATACGAATCATTACATTTGAATTAAATATTCTTTCCCCACCTATTATCTATTTTAGACACAAATTATGATAAAGTTTTCTCTATTTTCTCCATTTCTCTTTTATATTTATCTCCGGGAACCGTAACATATTTGAATGAATATCGAACATGTGATGAAAGCAAGTATGTTGTGTTATGTGAAGATTAAAGTGTAAAGTCAACATCGCTGAAGAGATTGTGAACAATTAAAAGAGTCGTCGGATATTTTCCTTTGAATAACATGTTTTTGATCTGTTTGTTTTTTGGGATGTTTAAAATTAAGTTTTACTCGGGTAAGAAATTTAATCGTCTCTATGAATATTCGACGGAAAGCAGTATTTGGAATACATAGTCTTTTCGTAAAGATTAGCAGTAAACCAGAATCCGTAACAGATCTGAACACTTTATTGTGACAAACAGCCCTGCTGCGCTAACGAGGTGATGCATACTCAACACAGCAATCCTTGGGTTTGCGGTGACTGTGATGACAGGGAATTTCAATTGCTAGGATTAATTTGAGCTCATACCCTCTTAGTGGAAATCTCGGAAATACCAAAATTGTGGTATTATTGAAAGTCTGTAATTATACTCAATTATTCCAGAATGATGGAGGAAGCGGGGTATAAATTGTTGTTTTGAATAGCGTTTGAAGCTGATCCCATATGTTGAAGTGTAGAAGTCTCTGGCAGTGCTGAATGCTTGACGTAAAATCAGCGACGATTACCGCTTCGCCGTAACAAGGAGATGACAATGGTCGGAAGACGAAGGAAGTCCTGAAGGGAGACTTCCTTCCGGGAACTCGCTTGGAGTACCATTACGATTTCACGCTAGCAGCGAGGAAATTGATTTTGCAAAATATAATTGGCCTAACTCTCCCTTATTTACAATTCTAGATAAGATATAGGGAAATGAACAGCGTCGCTGAGGCTATCTTTGTGTCATACAATATGTGTTTTTATTATATGATAACAGAGTTGTCACAATGTAGACGTATAAAGTAGCAAAGTGCCCTCGGTATGTGTGGATCATCGAGTTAATCATGCTGCACTTCAAAACATCATCGAGTAATATTTTAAAAGCTTCCCTAGAACAAATACCTGCGGGTGAATGATAACGAAGAGAATATATGTCAAAGGAATACGAAATAACGCATGTTATCTGAATAAAAACATCTTAACGGCGTGGTCCGTCATATGTTATATACACGGTGCATGTACTAGTATTGCCGATGCAGTGTCTAAATAAAAATATCTAACCCGCTTTGCACCTTCTATATATTGGTATTAGTAGAGATATCTTAACAGTGATGTACCTCGTACATGTATGTAATATTTTAGTTTACTTCATTTTTCGGCATACTGTATCTATTACTAAATTCCAAAGGTGCAGCATGTGTGTGTTACGTCAACTTATAAACGATATTTAAACAATGTTGTCCTTTTTATATTTAACAATTATCTAGACATCTTAACGGTTTACATTATAATCATAAGTTAAAAAGATAAAGATAAGGAAAGCGTGTTTTCTTGTTGATAGCAAGTAGCATATACGAAGTAACATAATTATGTACATTATTGTATCAGCTATGGATTATAACATACAAGTAGTAATATATGTACAATATTGTATCGGCAATGTATTATAACATACAAGTAGTAATATATGTACAATATTGTATCAGCTATGGATTATAACATATAAAGAGTAGCATATGTACAATATTGTATCGACTATGTATGATAACATACAAGTAGTAATATATGTAGATTATTTATCGACTATGGATTATATCATATAAGTAGTAACATATGTACAGTATTGTATCGACTATGTATGATAACATACAAGTAGTAATATATGTAGATTATTTATCGACTATGTATTATAACATATAAGTAGTAACACATGTACATTATTTTATCGACTATGTATAATAACACATATGTAGTATCACATATGCATTATTGTATCGACTCTGTATTATAATATATAAGAAGTAACATATGTACATTATTGTATCGACTATGTATTATAATATATAAGAAGTAACATATGTACATTATTGTATCGACTATGTATAATAACACATATGTAGTAACATATGTACATTATTGTATCGACTATGGATTATAATATATAAGAAGTAACATATGTACATTATTGTATCGACTATGTATTATAATATATACGTAGTAACATATGTACATTATTGTATCGACTATGGATTATAATATATAAGAAGTAACATATGTACATTATTGTATCGACTATGTATAATAACACATATGTAGTAACATATGTACATTATTGTATCGACTATGGATTATAATATATAAGAAGTAACATATGTACATTATTGTATCGACTATGGATTATAATATATACGTAGTAACATATGTACATTATTGTATCGACTATGTATAATAACACATATGTAGTAACATATGTACATTATTGTATCGACTATGGATTATAATATATAAGAAGTAACATATGTACATTATTGTATCGACTATGTATAATAACACATATGTAGTAACATATGTACATTATTGTATCGACTATGGATTATAATATATAAGAAGTAACATATGTACATTATTGTATCGACTATGTATTATAATATATACGTAGTAACATATGTACATTATTGTATCGACTATGGATTATAATATATAAGAAGTAACATATGTACATTATTGTATCGACTATGTATAATAACACATATGTAGTAACATATGTACATTATTGTATCGACTATGGATTATAATATATAAGAAGTAACATATGTACATTATTGTATCGACTATGTATTATAATATATACGTAGTAACATATGTACATTATTGTATCGACTATGGATTATAATATATACGTAGTAACATATGTACGGTATTGCATCGACTATATTGTATTGTGCGATCTTGTTTCTTCCTAGTAACGGCATCAAACAGTATTATCCTGAATGTGTACCTCCTATGTAACACCTATTAAAAGCCACGTGCTTTGAACATATTAAGTAAGATGTAATTTGTACTGAACCATTTGGCTTGTGTCGTGTTCATTACCACCAGTTCATTAGATAAACATGTTTTGATTGGGAACCGTTTTTTAACTATTGATTGGAAGCACAAAAGACGTAATTGTACGAGTATACATTCTCATTAAGACGCTAACTAGCAATGAATTGGAAAGTTTATGGTCGCCATCTTGTTAACATGTAGAAATAGTCTGTATCCTTGAAGTTGGACTTTTTTGAATATGATCATTGATATGCCTGCTTGTTGTGATTGAGAATTATACCAAACGTTTTCACTTTGGGTCGAGGAATTTTCTTGGATGTGACGTAGACTTACATGGCGGAAGTTGTCGATAAAGCAGAAGACGCTTACTCTTCCCGAACACCAGGTATTAGTTTTCTTGTACTGTTTCAAGGGTAAGAAAATATAAGAGAATGTATAAGAAAACGTCACGCAGTATGCCTACGTCATATTTCATTATAGAAGGTGGTAGACTCTGCTGGCGAAATTGTTAGTCCCCGGGGTTTGCTGGAGCTTCCATAGCCAAAAATCTCTCATTTGAGTAGTGGCACGGTACAAGATATACAAATGTTAATAGTACACGATTTTAAATCATACAGTAATAATTTAAATCTTGTTTCTAAAATATTTGATTAAAGGGTTGTTTTTTTTACGAACCTGACCCTTCTGCTTCTACATTTGTTTAGAAAATGTCGATTCTCACCGTTTGGCCCCTTGCATCACTGAAAAGTCCTTGAAGGACCAGCTACGTATAAGATGCCTTGTCATTCATTTTTCGGCATACTGTATCTATTACTAAATTTAAAATGTGCAGCATGTGTGTGTTACGTCATCCTGTAAATATTACTTAATAACTATCAACGGAAATATCCTACACTCTAATATGTAAGAGATCGTTGTTGTCACAGGCCTGTTGATAACTGTCAACATGTAAGTGTTCACACTCGACTAAGTTCAAACAAAACACAGTTAACTACTATTTTACCTGGACAATTCATCATACCCAGCGTATCAAATAAATATTGAAAATACAAAATAAATAGCAATTTGTTAAGTGCAATCGGGAGTTTAATGGAAAGGAAATTGAATTAGTATATGTAATTAAAAATAAAAGTATACCCAGTGTAATCGTAAACTTATCACAATTAGCTTTTACTTTGTTATCATTGATATAACGGTACTAAAGGAGGGTAATTACAGCCGACAATCAACATGCAGCATCGACTATTGAAGTCTGTGGAGGTAAAGAGACAAATACGTGGTCATCAAATATTCATAGTCAATGTTCAGTGAGGCGGAGCAGCGTGACGTTATATTACAGCACGCCAAACGACATTATGTATTCCCATATTGTTTAAAGCAAACTATCAAATGCTGCACAGTATCACGCCTTAATTATTAAACAGAGATCCACCATCTCGTCGCCACCATTTCATGACATAGTTCAACGTCTGCTTTTATTTACTGTTACTTTCACACTGATATGTTATTAATATTCGTCATGTTTTTATCAATGCTTAAACTCCTTTCTCCTTTAAATGAAGAGGGAAAACATCACCGTTTAAAACGGTTTTATGAAAGCACGTTTAGCGCGGTTGAATCTTATTTCGATGTAACAAAAAGCTTTAAAAGGAGAAGATGTGTGTATTGGATTAATAGGCAATGACAAATTGTACAATTTAACTTATCGTGTATCATTTCGATAAGGTGCTAGCACGAAAACCTAGTCTAACTGTACATAATGACCTATTAAAACAAATTGTAGCTAATACATAATGACGTGTTTTATTTTTTAAATAGCAAAACGATCATAATCAAGAAAAAAATACCACAGATTGCCGAAGCGTCAACACAACCATATTCTGCAAACCAAATGATAAAAGTAGGCACAAAAGATTAACAAAGGAAATGTTAACACGGAAACTCATGCAAAAGTACAAGAAAATAAGGCCAGTTGATCCGAAAAAGTCAGTGTTTTTCGGTTCATCGACGACACCTACCATATATACCTTGGTCATATGCAAGTAAAGTTCAAGGCGGGCTGGAATTATGGAATTGTTTTTAATCACAAGGTTCATACTAATAAGCATATTAAAAAGGGTAGACCTTCATATCATGCAAGAATTAAGAATATTTCTCAATATGAGATAAGATAAGGTGGAGACCGTAAATCGTGGTCAAGTCTTCATCAACCGAAATCGTCACATTTAAGGATAAGGGCTAGGTTTATAGTTTATCCTAAATAGTAAGCTGGCCAGGTTGATCATAGTTTAAGTAACGACTGCGGTAAGCAGCGGATATAAAAGTGACCTCGCTTTTATATTCAGAAAGGTATAAACGATCGATTAGGTCAGCAAACTTTTTATAGACAACAAATCGTCGATATACTCGAAAGCGAAAATAATAGTTTTTGTAAGGTTTGTTTTTGTTAATCAGGCCTCGTACGAAAACACATTCATATCATTGTTCACATATGAATGCCGACAGTCTGTTTGAAAACCTGTCCTTCCAACTCAACAAGTATGTATATCGTCGACCAAAACATATTTTTATTTTTTTTATTTTTTATTTTTAAATATTATATGTAAAAGAGATTCGTATCCCTATATCGTTGTTAAATGAATATTTTGCTACTGCTCACATTATTTTAGGAAATAGGTTATCATGCACAATGTATGTGTATAATTTTTATCAGTATCTTTCATATTACTACGTAGCATTTAATGACGATATTCCTGTATTATATGTATTGTGAGCATTGTAAAAAGCCAATTGATTTCAGCTAGGAAAAATCAGACATTTATGTGGTTTGGAGAGGGTGTTCCGGGAGGTGGGCGTTTTCCTTGCACTGAGTAAGAAATCTAGAATGACCGCTTATGTGAACGGAAATAAAACATTGTAAACTTGGGATATTTTATAACTGGTTTAAAAAGTTGTGAAAGTATGATCACAATCATGGAATGGGTTTAACCATTAGTTTAAACGAAAGGTGGGAGATTTGTTCTGTTTACATTATGTTAATGCACATAAGGTATGCAAAAACTCGTGGATCATAACGTGTAATCAATAGAAGACCACAGAAATAAGTTTGTTAGAGACACTTGAAACCTTACTCCTTCTTAATACTGACAACAAACACATAGCAGAACCAATCTAAAACAGTACTGCCCTATAGATACTCAGAAATCCTTAATAAAAATAAGATGTATATGAAAATACAAGAATGTTATCTAATGTAATACATGAACGAGAAGAATATAAGACTCTTCAATTAACAGGGGTGTAAGAAAGGGACGTTTTATCCGATGAGTTTTCATTTGGTTAACCCCGAGGATATGCCGAGAGTTTTGCCACATTTTAAAAATACCAAGGGTGACATTTTCCTGTCTCAGAAGTTGCATCAATGGACAAAAGTGGTCTCACTTTAACATTAAGTAGAACTGCCTTTGTTGGTTCAACAATTGACCCTTTTATCTCCTATGATATCATCAAAATATAGATATTAAATAATCGTCTAACCTAATATTACATCATATATTCATTCTATTTTTTTCACTTTTAACAATTATGCGTTTGGTTCAATATGACCAAGATATATGACCAAGATTTACATGGTGGCTGTCGTCGTTGAAGCAAAGGGGCTTACTCTTCCGGTACACCTGGTCCTAGCCTCTTGTACTTTTCTTAGATCTTTCCTTTGTTCATATGTTGCCCCTAGTTTAATCGATTATGAGTTTCGATTGTGGTTTTGTTGACTCTCAATATTCTCTGATTTGTTCATTTGCAAACGTATTGGCAAATATTTTTAATTCACTGTATTGTTTATAAATCGCAAAACGTTTGGTGACCGAGACGGTCGTTTAAAAATGTATCCTTCTGAACATACATAAAGACCACAATAAAATCACCTACATCAGCTGCTCACCTGAATCTTTTCCCTATATTGTATATGCGTCAAAAATGTTTAAAGTTTTCTCTATTGTATATGCTTGGGTACCGTGTTGAACACCTTTTAAAGGTTCCCCTATTTTGTATGATTGGGTACTGTGTTGAAAATAAATTAGAACAAACCGAAGAAAATTATCATCCGAATCAAAATCGATTAAACCAGGGGCAAAATATGAACAAATGAAAGATTTGCACGGAGACCCTTGTACAAGTACAAGAGAATAAGACCAGGTGTTCCAGAAGAGTAAGCGTCTTCTGCTTCATGGACGTCACCCGCCATGTAAATATTCATCACATCCAAGTAAACATTAAGTTCTCAAAATGAGCACCCAGTATCATTGTCAATCACAACAAGTAAACACACCAATGAGCATACTCAAAAACGTCCATTTTCATATCACTTAAAGATAAAGAATACATCTCAATGAGACAAAGATGGCGGCCATAAATCTTGCCCATAGTCTTGATCAATCTGCTTGGGTACTGTGTTAAATACTGCTTCAAGTGTTTGTGTTTGTATCTATGGTCTAGGTATTGTCCTTAAGTTAACTACTGTTTAAAGTGGTTTTTTTTATTGTATATGGTTGGATACTGTTGCATACCAATGTTTATGCTCGGGCTTCACCATTTTTTTTCCTTTGGAAGGGGTTACATTCCGTGAACAGAGTCCCCTGTTGTATTAGTTTCACTTTCCTCCATCAGGACAGTCGATCGATTCAGCTGGTGTGGAGCTTACTGATTATCATTAAATAATTCATCACACTATTTATATGGTTGAATTATCTTAATTTTTTCCTGAATATCCGCTTTCCTGTTATATTTAAAGCAGCAGACACACGACCGGGCCATAATTGACAGACCATGTCCTGTTCCCTGTGATCACCATTCAGTTGCTCCCTCTTAATTAATTATGCAAAGGTTGTATTCATGTTCCTTCTTTATAACACATCATATATTAAATTGGCCTCTTACGATCGATCTATAAATCATTGTCTCTTTGATGACCGTTATCTAAGTTAGTATACCCCTATGATGCGTTAATATTGAACAGGTTATTAAATATATCAAAAAGTTGTAATTCTCATCTAAACGATACAGTATTGATTTTTAAATAGTTTCCGTCTTCAACAAAACATGAAAATGACTAAAGCATGAATAAGTTATTTACCTTAGCTTCTATTTTGAGAAAATAATACCTCAAATTATCAATAATGTACCGTTTTTTTTAACCGATGAATTTACAATGTACGCTGGGGACCGAACGTTAAAATCTCATAGTTCACACGCACAAAAAGACACCGGCATTTTTGGGAATTATAGTGGCCGTTTAATTTGCATGTGTTGTTGAGCGCACCTTGAAAGTTTAATGATAGGTACCCAATACATAAGCGTACCAAAATAAACGTGTAAACGTTTACTGTATCTTAACATCACTCGTAGATAAGGCATTACACACCGGCAATATATACCTATAGTACAAGTGAATGATATAGCTTAGCAATGAAGGAAAAACAATAAACATATAAATGTGCACAGTATGCGATAATAGTGTTAATTAATCGCTTTTACTATATCTTGTGATTTAAATCACTTTTCTGTCACTACTTACTAAAAAACACATTTTAATGAAATTGTGCAAATAACCCTTTAATAATGTATAAAATAAATGAGAGAATACCGAAACTTAGTCTTATTAGTGAAGGATTGAACCGCATTTTGTCTGTGTATGCGTTATTATGCCCGCAGTTGGCAACGAACACATGCTATCATGCGCGTGTGCATTCCACAGATAATAATATTATGTCCGTTGCCAACTGCGGCTACGATACTTCGAATAATTCATACTTCACAACATTATTTATTGGCCACCAACATTGAATGTCTGTTTTTTTTTTTTTTAATAATTAAGTCGCTTTGTCCTGAGCCTTTATGGGCTGTTCTATTTGTTACTGCTACTGCTTCGTCTGTTGAAGTAGTCGTCTACGTTATGATAAAGACCTACCACGTTTCTATTGGATACGGAACTATACAATGATCATTACATGTATAAACAACATTTTAGGCTGGCCCTGCTTATTGCTCAACCAAGCCTTTATCAGAATGTCTTAGTGTCCTTCCTAGTACAATTTCATCGGGGCAAAAGTCTTATTATACCACTGCATACTCCAGACGTGGAATAAACGGGGTGTGGTTTCGAAAAACTACTGATATTCTAATCAATCATGCAACAACCCTCCTCAAGAATGTTTCATTATTTGTTGTTTTTTTTTTCATCCTAAACACTACCATATCTCATAAAGAACTGAAAGAACGCATCCGATCTTTCAGAATTAGAGCTTTTTCAAAAACTTGACGACGATACAAAGTTATGCTTGGAACTTTGTGAAAAGCACGAAAACGACTTCGATGAAATATACCGAGGAAGAAAGATTCGTTGAGTTTGGAGGAATGTCCCACTTTTAGTTTACTGTTTGAACCTCAAATAATTATTATTATTTAATAAAGTATATTTTGTACATTTGTGCTTGCCGTTGTGTATATGTTATCATTGGATGTTTGCTTGGTGCTATTTGGCTAGTACTAGTTAAGTAGCTAGCGGTGAAGTTTGACATTTTATCCTTCCACTAGTGAGAATGTAATTATCCGATTGGTTAAAAGACGTCACGTGACTGCCCCATACATTTCCGTATTCGCCGCTCTCGGTTCCCGTATTAGGCCTGTGACGTGTGTGACGTCATTTCCCGTCTAGAGACGACAACGGCATACCGAAGCGACGTTTGACGAACTCACAGCCAATGTACGTGTAAGAGCTGTTTAAAGGAAAAAGGGACCGTACGTTGGCTTCAAACAGTACGTTGAGTTATTAATCTAAATTATTTAATCGCCTACATATATTCGCAGACACAGGGGCTTGTCAAAAGAATTTAATTTGCGATTGATTATGATTAGGTGGGGAATGCAAAATATCAGTCTTCAAACAGGAGTCTGCAAACATTATTCATTGTTTAACTACGTCTATAATTGCAGACGGGAATACTTATTTAGTTAGCGATTTAGTATGGAGGGGGGGGGAAGGTATGCCATTCATAAATCATCTAGACAAGTCTCTTTTGTTGAACGCAAGCTAATAAAGACTAGGTTTTCACGCTTCCATCTGTTTCGGGTTTTTTTGTTTTGTGTACTGAGATTTTCACTTAGATTTAAATACAGAAAATAAATTAGTGAAAGGATAAATTCGTTACATGGTGTGTGAAGGTTGAATACGGGAATATATGAGGTCGGTGTAAAATCCGTATTTGGCCTCGGCCATACCTATGTATGATAATGTATCGTTGACGTGTATATGATATTATGCATTAACTCTGTGATATTTCTAGGCGATTTTCACTACTTTATTACTGTCATGCATTGAAAGAAAGAAATCATGGTAACGTTTTAGCAGGAATTTGATATAAAAAGTTAAATATTCAATTTTGTAAATTAAAATCCAGCCTTTTTTCTTTGTTTTCGTTTCTAACGTGTGTATTTAAAGCAGTTAAACAATCTTTGTTACGGCATACCGTCTAGACAGTTATCTGGAGGTGTGATAGTTTCCCCTGAACACCAAGTAAAGCCAATGTAGAAACACGGAGAGATAGGAACAGCTAGCGACATGTTAGCATACCTGATTTAATTAGGTAATGGTGGGACGGTCACCTCAACAAATCTCATTTCTGCTATTAACTCTACTAAACTTGTTTTAGGGAGCCTAATTGATGGTAATAATTTACAACAACCATTTGATGAGGGTAACTACATTAGCTGTGATAACATCGGTAAGATCGTTATTTATTTAATGCCTTGCGGCCCTGGGAGGTTCATTACGGGATACAACATGTCAACGACAGGCAACGCGAGGCAAGTTAGACAAATCAATGAAAGTGACCTAATCGGAAACAAATTATGTTTCTACAGAAAAGATAAAAACATAGATTTGCGCGGTTTACGTTGTTTAATAAAGGGTTTGGCACGCTGAAGGAATAGATTAATTCAATATTTTAGACAGCTTCCGGATTAGGTGCATTTGATTGTAAACGAACTATCTGTATGGCAACTAATTAACGGAAGTATTCAATCGACGTGATGTAGTTTATTTTGGATGAAATTAATTCTCTCTCTACGGGGGTGATGTGGGGTAGGGGGTATTGCTCTGAATGAAAGAACAATGTTATTTCATTTAGAAATAAAAGTATTTACATGTATTTGTTTTCATTTACACTATTTTTGTTGAGTTTACATTATAAATATAAAACCTTTTTCATGCACCAGGTCCGTCCGTTAATAATAACAGGTTATCAAATACAAAATGTGAATGTTATTTTATTTGTAGGTAGGTACGCATTACTATAACGGAAATGTAAACACTCTATAAGCAGATATTAACTATACAGCTTATTGTAGATAATGTGATCTCCAAAGAAGATAAGATGAGAAACTATTTGCAATTGCATTTACTGGATATTTGACTCAAAAGTAAACGAACGCTGAAACTGACACCGATTTCAAGCAATATAAATTGAAATATTTATTATCATGTGGAACTTAACCAACAGGTTTTGATATAACAGGTACTATGATTATGTTGTATATTCCAAATTCAGTGTTCCTCTTTTTTGTCGCTATATTTTGATTACATTTCTATCAATTATCAATAAAACGAAAACCCTGAGAATACAAATAATAAAATATTAACAAACGATTTTGATAACTTGTAACAGTGTTCAAGAAGGGAATGTGTCTTTTGCCACATCGATGAATCTCACCATGTAAATCTTGGTCACATCAAAGTCAATGTTATGTCCTCAAAATGAGAATAGAGGTATCATAACAAGATGGGATGTTCGACAATCACGCTGTCCACTTCTTTATCAAATATTCCATTATTCTCTATTCGTCTTTCAGATATGTGATTGTCTTTTGAACTTGTCATGCGCATAAAACTTTCATTGTATTTTCACAAGTTTAACTACATCGACATGAGTAAGATTGCAAACATGCTAAACGAAATCAATTTTCTAAGAGCCTTATTTCTACTGAACACACGTAAAAGGGAAATATTTGATTTCAATTCTGACTAGTCCCCCTTCGTGAGCCCCGTAATTAACTATATCGAATCACGACAGAGTCACAAACGCTAGCAAACTCCGAGAGACATAGCTTCCGGGGGAAGGCATGGTGACAAACAGGCAGCCACCCGGCACCTAAGGTTAACGTTGAATTGATAACGAATAGGCTCCATACTTAACTCTGTCCCCAGGAGGCAATAAATAACAAAGGTAGCATTAATCCTGACGATTACCAGCATTAAGATCAAGGGGAAAGTCAGTTTTCGTGAAACTAATTTCAAAACTCACAATAAAATTATATAACTTTGTAACCCCGTGTAATAACTTGGTGCTACCAGATAGAACTCGGTGGCATTAGCTGTCTGTGCGGCGTTACAACTATAAATTACATTAATCAGAAATATGCTGGCTGATGATTGAAATAACTGCGTCTTGAAGCTATCTGAAGGTTCTGTGATGCAGAGTGATGGAGGACACAGAAAAACATGATGTCCATTAGGTATTCAAGTTTGTCCCTGTCGCTTTGGAATCTCCATCAATTAAATATCTAAATAAGTCGTAAAGGAAAATTTACAAGTCGAAGGATTGAACATCTCTAGATTACTTGGATACAGATCGAGTTGTTATTTTCTAGATATATGGCTATCCTAAGGATTCGAGTTTACGCCAGTTTTACCAAATAAATAACCATGAACAATCCGTTTGTCTGTTGTTTGTTTTTAGGCGAGTATTGTGGGCCCTTTTTGGTGAGTATTTCGGAGACTTTTCAGGCGAGTCTTGTGGGGGAAACTATAAGGCGAGTCTTGTGGCGGAACTATTAGGCGAGTCTTGTGGGGGGACTTTTAGGCGAGTCATGCGAGGGTCCTTTTTAGGCGAGTCGTGCGAGGGTTCTTTTAGGTGTGTATTTGGGGGTTCTTTAGGCGAGTATTGTGGGGGGAACTATTAGGCGAGTGATGTGGGGGGACATTTAGGCGAGTCATGCGAGGGCCCTTTTTAGGCGAGTCGTGCGAGGGTCCTTTTAGGTGTGTATTTGAGGGTCCTTTAAGGCGAGTATTGGGTGGGGGACTATTAGGCGAGTCTTGTTGGGGGACATTTAGGCGAGTCATGCGAGGGTCCTTTTTTAGGCGAGTCGTGCGAGGGATGCCATTTTAGACCATTCTTATAGGGCCCTGCTGAATCAGCTGGTTTTCTTTCTGTTTCTGCTGGTTATGATGCTTAGTATAATCAATCCTATGAGTCTCTTTTTTCACCAGCCTATTCTCCATTTGAACCAATATATATATAGGGTCAACACTCACATAACAGACGTATCATATAGGATATATCCAATCAAAACAGGCGTATTATATAAGATTTATCCAATCATAGCAGACGAATGATTTTGAATGTTTTAATATATTTGTTAGAGCACTGACAGAGTTGCGATCCAGAAATGTTTCGTTTTATTTAAGATACTTTCGTTTGACTGATCAGGGCAGACTCGATGAAAGCATACACGTAAATTGCGGGTCCACAGCGAACGTGTCATAAACCACTAAACACTGTTGACTGGTATACAATATAAGTTGTAAAAGTAGAAGAGCCATAGAACTCCTTGTAACTACGTAACGCTTGACCATTTTACCTTTTATAAAGGTTCGTACTCATATAAGCACCTAACTTTGTTTTGGTTCGGATAAGATCAATCCAGAGGCGCGTCTACTGATGGTCAATACAAATTGCACTGTATGATAATAGGATAACCTACCAGTGGGATTTTTTAGTCCCCGAGGTTTGCTCGAGTCTCCATAGCCACAGTCAATTTCATATGAGTAGTGGCACGGTGGATAATATACACATTTCCGTAGTACGCGATTTGAAATTATACAGAACTAGTTTAACTTTACTTCCAAATTCATAAATTAAAGGGGTTTTACGCACCTGACCTGTCTGCTTCTACATTAGTTTAGAAATTTTGGATTCCTACCTTTTTGCCCCTAGCATCACTGAAGAGTTCTAGGAGGACGAAACAACTGTATAATGCAGTTTAATGCATAAAAATGCAGCATATGTGTGTGTTACATGTACGTCATCCTATATATAAATTGACACATTCCAAACTAGAATACAGATGGGGAAACGTGAGAGTAGGACATATCGTAAGAGTATTTAACATTAAGAAATATTTGGAGAAAACTAAACGTTATCATCTTAATGAAGTCAAAATATACTTTTCACAAATGTAGAAACAAAATTGTTCAAAGTATTCGTTATTATCAACATTTTATTTATAAAAAAAAAGAATACGTATATAGCAATATAATGTCATTATGTAATCACTCAGTCATATCATCTTTTTTATATTTCTTAATAACATACTTATTCAATATATACATTATTATAAATAAAGACTACCATAAATCGAGTAAGGAAACGGATATAAATATGAATATCTTAAGACATGCTATGAGCTTGTAAATGTTAACCATTGAAAACATCTTCATCTACAAGCACCTTGCTTTGTCTGCATTTATCAAAGCTATTACTGAGCATCTGTTCAGATTATAATCAAAGTAAGACAGTGTCAATGATAGATCGTAAAAAATAACAACCCGATTCATCCATCTCTGTCTAGGAATAACACCTTATTAACAGAAGTATAGCATACCATGGAATCTTCATTTCGTCAGGAGGTTCGGCTGATCAAGTATATTATCAAGTTAGCCTTTTAAGAAAACTGAATTTTTTTATTGACTCTTAAAACTATTAATTTTACATTTTTAAGACCTTCATTAGAATATGATGATGTAATTTGGGATAATCTAACGATAGGCTAAAGTCAAATTTTAGAAAATATCTTACATGAAGCAGCCAGAATTGCAACTTGGTCAACCAATTTAACTACCGTAATTTCCTGCGTATTTCCCGCGGGCTCTACGACTTTTTTTACACCAGTAGATTTTTTTATCTAATTATTAACAAATGCGGGCTATACGGTGTTAAATGTTTCCACTGTTATCAACATGTATATGTATGCTATTTGTAAACCAAATATATCATTGATAAGTTTTTATTAAGCTTTTATTATACACATAAACATAAATATTTACAAAATAAACACAAAATTTCCATCATATTTCTCTCGATTTACAACATTCAAAACAATAAATCACAAAGTCACATTCGAAGTACACTTGTACTCACTAGAATTACGTTCGATGTATAACCCGCGGGCAATCTGGCAGTGCGGGTTATCTGGAATTTATTTTACAAAATGCCTCAACAATGCTTTAAT
Source organism: Mimachlamys varia (assembly GCA_947623455.1). NCBI lineage: Eukaryota > Metazoa > Mollusca > Bivalvia > Pectinida > Pectinidae > Mimachlamys > Mimachlamys varia. The sequence continues at coordinate 9,629,162 of OX392535.1, forward strand.
CTACTTCCCGCGGGCTATACCCCGGTGCGGGTTATACGCAGGAATTTACGGTAGCCATGAGAGATTATATTTAGAAACTGGCTGGGGCCCTCTTACGATAGAAGAAGAAAACAAAAAATAATAGTTCCATAAGATCGTTCTTGGTCATTATTCCTCATGTTTACCCAACATACTTCCCACTCGCCATTGTGACATTCACTATACTAGAAACGCAAATAATGTTTGTCGAGTAAAATGTCGTAAAAAATATATAAAGACTCATTTTTACCCTCCTCTGTTGATTTGGGGAATGCTTTTCCTGGCGACGTTAAGCAAAATCTATCAATTAATAATCTCCAGAGGTCCTTGGATGCAAATCACCGTGATCGACTTGTTCTATCATATTACTGCAAATTAATACCAAAGCGTTAACAAAATCATAATCCGAACTCAAAATCGATTAAACCAGAGGCAAAATATGAACCAAGGAAAGATTTATATTGAGACCCCTCTAAAAGTACAAGAGAATAAGACCAGGTGTTCCTGAAGATTTAGCGTCGTCTGCTTCATCGACGACACCCACCATGTAAATCTTTGTCGCATCCAAGGAAACATCAAGTTCTCAAAATGAGAACCGAGTATCATTGTCAATCACAACAAGTTAACACACTAATGAGCATACTCAAAAACGTAAAATAGATTCAGTCAAAGTCATCATGCTGTGGTTCTCTTAACAGTCATTAATTGTGTTAATCCGAAACCTAGTCGATAGCCCGATGTGCATTTGTAACCAGTTTGCAGAAACTACGGAACACTTTCTCATTTCTTGTCCCGATTTCCAGTAATTAAGACTACAATGTTTTAGAAACCTTCCAGATGTAATGTTAACACACTGCTGTATCGGAATCCTGATATGCCTGATGAATATAATTTGAATATGTTTGACGCTGTTCAACAATGCTTCAGTAAATCAAAATGTTTTTAGTATATATCGTAAGTTAGTTTAATATGTTGCAGTATACATATATATATGTGTGTGTGTCCTATGGTCTGTTGTCTTTGCAATTATGTAGTGTTCCAATTAAGGTTTTTCTAATATCTGTTATTACCCCCTCCCCTCAACCCACCCACCCCCTCCCCCCCCCCCCCCCCCCCAACCTTCCTTGACCTTCTCCTCCCATTAAATATTTGTTCCGACCATTTTAATGTTGTACCACTGTCATCATACTGCCAATTTCAATGATAGGGAGACGAATTTATACAAGTATTTTGTACTTGTTTTCGAATCCTTAATTTAATGCAAGTATTGACTGTATATTTGTCTATTTATTGAATAAATGCTGTTTAACATAATCTTTCCAGATAATTGTACAAATCTGAAATGAATGTATCCATGACAACGTCCGGAAATGTAACCATACTTTGTAATTATAATATTGTTTGTTTTATTATACTACTTGTTTTTTCTGTTACAGTGTAACAATTTTTGTATGGATTTCAATGATGCGAAATTAAAGATATGTTGCGTTCATAAAGTTCTTAGAGGTTGTGTCGTCTGTTTCTGATCTACTAATATGTATATTCATCATTTATGATGGCGATAGAGTCTAAAGGTTTCTGTTTTTATTACTTTTCTAAAATCATATTGAAGACTTTCGAGCTAATAAAACCACTCCTGTGCTTATGTTAAAACGTACCAATGCATAATTCACCGCACATCCATTTTTAAAGAATTATTGATATTTTAGGACTAATCCTTGAAATCATCGGACAAAACGGTTCCAAGTGAACGATATGAGCATATTTAAAAAACATCCAACGAAATTTTTTTGACTTTCATCATCTAAAGTATATTTCGTGAGTCATTAAAACCGTAAATGATAAATAAATTAAGATGGATATCTCCGTTGAATAAAACCTGAACTCAGATGCTGTTTTATTACAAATATAAACGCCATTTATGAGATAAGTCATCAGGGACATCTCGTCATATATTCTAGCTTCAATGAGCCTGAACAAGGCCAAGCAGGATTATTGGGAATTAAAACGGCAACACAGACATATTAGTTCTATGTACACACAGGATTCTTCATAATACATGAATATCATACTAGAACTATAAAGATAGGATATTCATACTTGTTTGCTGTGTGTGTATTTTGATTCAGAAGCAAACTGTAACCGCATGTAGTTTTAGCTGCTCGACCTTTGTATTTAAATAAACATTTTGAATTAACTAGGAATGTTTTTTTTTCTCATATATGTTTTTATTTAATCACATATATACATATGTTATTACATTTTTTACATATATACCAAGGAATGTTTGTGATAAAAAAATGCTAAAAATGTTCAAAATCTGTACAAATAGATGCAGACACATAAGCTACTGGCTCTCGTATTATTACACTTAATTGAATTAGAAAAATTACGAGAACCCCTGAATATCAACATAATATCATTTTGCTGTTTGTATGGTTACAGGGAGCCAAAAACATTATCAATATATAACCAAAGTGTAAAAATTAAGTAAACATTAGCTTGCTGTGAACAAAACTTTAAAGTATAGCATTAAGGTGTGAACGAAACAGTATAAATATATCATCAAGGAGTGACTATAACATTATAGATATAATACCAATGAGTAACCAAAAACCATAAATGTATGACCAAGGAGTTACCAAATCATTATAAATTTTATCACCAAGGAGTGACCAAAACATTATAAATAGATTAACAGAGGAGTGACCAAAACATTATAAATAGATTACCAGAAGAGTGACCAAAACAAATTTTTGTTAGGAAGGAGTGACCAAAACATTATAAATAGTTTACCAAGGAGTGACCAAAACATTCTAAATAGTTTACCGTGGAGTGACCAAAGCATTATAAATATTTACCAATGAGTAACCAAAACATAAATAGGCTACCAAGGTGTGACCAAAACATAGATATGTTACCACGGAGTGACCAAAGCATTTTGAATAGGAAATATGTTATCCAAATGTGAACAAAACCATGATTCCATTATTCGTAAAAAAACTTAACGACGGCGGCTATTATGAACGAATGGTGAAAATATAATGTTTTTTTTATGAAAAAGGACATGGAGATTAAACCAAATTTTCTGAAATAACCACATTCTTCGCTATCGACGACTCAATGTTGTAAATATAATTCTAAACTAGGAAAGGCCAACAACTCAAAATAAGAATAGGATTAATGACAACTTAATCACTAGGCCTGCCTCTGATCACTGTCTAGCTCTGCGGTCGACCTTTAGTACAATCAAGCATTCATTTTCCTTTTTAAAAATCTTTTTTTAAAGTTTTTTTTTTTGTGATAAAATAACAATGACGGTGATAAAGTTTACCCATACTCCTCGTGCACCTAAAGCACGTGAAACCTTACCTTGTCAGCTTCCTCAACAGGGGCCTTGATATTCAGAGCAAATTCAAATCTGGTCAATATACATCTCCTCATTATACAAGCTGTATTTTAATCAAATTAAGCAAATTCTTAAACACAAATCAGTCCCCGATGGTGAACTTTCCCTTTCTTGACAGTAATATCCCTGTTTCTCGTACCGATTGTATTTACATGCAGTTAATTCGTTATACTAATACCTACTCTGGCGTTCATGATGTTGTTTGCGTCTTTTCCGGTTTCTTTGTTGTATTTAACATTGCGCCACGATTTGGTTGTTGATGATTAACACATTGAACATATATGTAATTATTATGACATACATTCTTCAAAGTCAAAACAGTTTTGTATTAAAGTGTGATACTGGGCTAAACGATCCATTATATCATCATTAAGAAATAGTTTGTATCCTTGTGTTATATGAAGATGGGCGTTTTTGAGTATGCTCATTAGTGTGCTTACTCGTTGTGATTGAGAATGATGAGTCGATTGTAACCTTTGAAGTCCACGTTTACTTTGATGTGACCAAGATTTACTTGGCGGGTGTTGTCGATGAAGTCGAGGATGTTTACTCTTCCGGAACACCTGATCTTATTATCTTGCACTTTTACCTTTTGTAAGTATTTCCTTTGTTCATGTTTTGCCCCTAATTGAGTTCAGATTATGGTTTTGTTGACGCTTCGGTATTTTCTGATCTTTAAAAAATAGGTTTCTACCGAAAAAAGCGTTTGGTGCCTCGAAAACTGTTAACATCGGACTACATACTATTAAGAGTATCTGCTACAAAAAGTATTAACTGTATTTTGTGTGTCTCTGAAAACATACCTTTGATCTCGACAAAACAAACAATAGTATCACTGATACAAACAGAATAAATACAAATAACTGGCTTTACCAGCAAGATAGAAAAGTATTATTCTGGGCATCTTACCGCATGGTCAATATTTGAAAATGTATTTCTTGCATCACTTAGAACAAAATCTTATTCTAACTCTTTATATCCATTTATTCTTTTCTTTTAACTTATATTTGCATGGTTTAATATAGATATATTCTTGTAATATATGTTAATTTAGATGCGTTATAACATCATTAATAAAGAATAATCCTTGAGTCATGAAAATAACCTTATATCCATTATTCGTCATAAAAGCAAACTAAAATGGCTAAATAGCCCGTGTTTCATTAAAGTAAATTGGTAATGAATATTAACGTATGTATTTCAAGGATAGACCGAACCCTGGAGACGTGAATTGGTGTCTACAATTCCAATTTTCTGGTGACAAAAAGTAAGAAAACTAGAGACAAATTATTCAACATATAGAGGGCTATAAACTGTAAGGACCCTGCTGTAAACGTGCTGTTGTTTCACGTGCGTATTAAATAAGCGTCTTGGTTACAAAGAAGCATGAAATATAATTGATGTATATCCGTTTCATTCTCTTTTTAGAGCAAAACTCTCTATTCTGGTCATTTCCCTATACAAAACCTTTATTACTTCACATAGACAGTACAGGAAATGACCAAATATGAATACGGAGTTAAATCAAGTTCCCAGAGCCTATCAGCTCTTTTGTGCCATTTGCTTGAATAACTATTGTTACAACAAATCTTTTCGGATCGTTGAATAACTTGCGCATTAAAAGAACAGTTTGTACTAGCTAGTCAAATTATTTAGCTCCCATTCGTTAACTTTCATTTTTTATCTATCATTTCTAAAACTAACAGGAATTTAACAAAACACATTATTGAACTGACAACATGTTATTTAAGCCATGATACGGTACTTTTATAGAAGGGTGTATTTACTGTTGTATTAGCATCAATGACAGTCCGTACATGGCTTTATATTGTCTTACTTAAGGGTAAGTGTAACACTGCAAGAAATTACTTAAATGTTACAAATCATATTCATCCCTGTCATAAGCTAAATACCATTTTATTGGAAAAAGTTGAAAAAAAAAGATAAGTCTGCTTAATCACCTTGGTAACATTTATGTAAAGATTATTTCCACAACCACAACATTTTTTTGGTCCATCAAAACATTTGATTTTTCCACCCTGTACACTACCATACCACTTACCATACTGAAAGAACGTCTTCGGGCTCTCATTATGAGAGCTTTCCTTTCCAGGAAAGGTGAAGGATTATATATATACATTGTTGTGGGCTATCTTGGTGCATACTTTGTGAAAAACATATGTTGCTTGTGTAAAATAATCTTTACATAACTCATACTTTCCAATCTGAAGCAACTGATTACAAACACCTTGGTAACATTAAACCAATGAGAGTTAAACAGAACTTCAGTTGTTTATTTGTTTCTGAGGAGGTTCATAATTATCAGGAAATTCGACACGTTGCGTTGTCCATTCAATAAACTTACGACACATTTAATTGGTTCTGTTTAAACTTTTTCATTATTCTAACAAGTTCATTTTAGAACGCTCACGGCAAGTTGCATACATCTCATTCGAAGGAAATGAAATAGATGATACCTAACAGTGTCTTCATTTATCCAAATTAATGGGGTTGATATTTGAAGTTGTGTGAGCGGGAAAATGAAACATTCTCTGTTTAATGCTTGTTTGTCATGATTTTAAGGATTGGACCCAACCGCCTGCGTGGAAGGCTGGAGCGTTAAGCTGATGATGTAAATAATTATATAACGTTATTAAGTTGAGATGTTGACTGTCTTAATTATTCACTGCATGATATTGATATTCATTTTGTGTATAATGTATTCAAAAAATAAATAAGAGAATACCGAAGCGTCAACATAATCATAATCCAAACTCAAAATCGATTAAACCAGGGGCAAACTTTGAACAAGGGAAAGATTCACATGGAGACCTTTGCAAAAGTACAAGAGAATAAGACCAGGTGTTCCGGAAGAGTAAGGGTCTTCTGCTTCATCGACGACACCCGCCATGTAAATCTTTATCAATTTCAAGTAAACATCAAGTTCTCAAAATGAGAACCGAGTATCATTGTCAATCACAACAAGTAAACACACTAATGAGCATACTCAAAAACGTCAATCTTCATAGCACTTCAATATATACATTGCAATCTAAATGTTTTGTTACAAACTTTGTGTACATATTAAGCCATTAGCCAACAAAAAATGAACATGACTGATGTAATTTCCTCAAGAAAGTCCACTTATCAGTGACAATTTGCATTTCATTTCAAAAATATATAAGACCTGAAAGTTGCAAGGAGGGTCAAGGGGGGGGGGGAAAGTCGTTTTTCTTTCATTTGCACAATTAAATTAAATTAATACAATGATCAATTGTAAAAAAATATAAGAAAAAATATAGTGTTGAAGTGTAAGTCTAAAATACGTTAAATTGCAAAAATATTTCATTTTGAGAATTTTAATTGTATCAAAAACCATACATTCATGTATTTTAAAAATAAAAAAAAACTCGTAAGAAATTAATAGTAATAAAACTTCAAAATGGGATTTTGCTCAATTTCAATGCGTTCGCAGTAAGGATGTATCGGAACTTTTGGATGGCAATATATTTTGTTAAACAGTAACCGGAACAGATTATCACGGTCTTGGATTATTTAACAGAAATAAACGCTTTACTAAAGGCATGCTGTAATTGTGTGATATATAAGAATAACCATTGCAATGTAAAATAAAAATTACTTTACTGTTTCCATTCAAAGCAGTATTGTTCTAGAAAAATCAAGGAATAAACAAAGTGTCAACAAAACCATAATCCGAAGTCGAAACCGACTAAACCAGGGACAAAATATAAACCAATTGATAGATGTACACAGAGACCGTCGAAAAATACCAAGTGTTCCGGAGGAGTAAGCGTCTACTGTTCCATCGATGTAAATCTAGGTCAGATCTAAGTAAATACCTAGACTCCGTTAAAGCTTAGCAGTGTTAATTGTATTACATGCCTGAGATATGGTTTGTATGATGTTATTTGCTAATGACTATGATTTATAGATTATCGAAATAAAAACGGAATAACGAAAAAAACGATATACACAAAATGACAAGAGATTTGATATACTATTTCTTATATTGACATTTGCTGGGTTTATGGATTACTCACACGAAGGATAATTGAACGTGTCATATCAAATCAAGAATTGTACACGAGATGGATATATATTTAAACAGCAAGGCTGTATAAATGATAAATACATATGTTTGTTGGTTTATACACTTCAGTTCATGAAATACATGGTTTTAGACTTGGAGACTAATTTTGTGTATATACAATTAACATGTGGACATCAGTGTAAGACTTCATTTCTAGCGTTATAAACATTAACATTGTTGTAATGCCTATGACAATAATGAGCGTATACACACTTTGGTTTTAGACTGCCATTTCATTACTGCCTGTGTTCAATAATTGTGTTTGACATGACAAATGGTTTTAGCAAATTAATTATCACTTTTAATCTTAATATCTTAATTGATCCGTTTAAATTAGTGATAACGATGCTTTAATATTTCATAGCAGGAGCGGAAATAAAGTAATCTTATCCAAAAACCTATGGACTGTAATCAATTAATAGTAAAACTATATCTAAACTGACAACTGTGTCCACTGCGATTCACTAGTATTCAATAACTGCCACAAACACTGAATTTAAATATTCATCGCGAACTCTAATTATAAACCCGAACGTCCCCGACTGTCCAGTGACATTCTACAATATGGTCCCTTATGCTCTTGATAATGGTACTGTCAACAATGAAGCTTTTCTCAAATTAATTCTACGCATCAGCCGAGAAATCGGCGGTAGTTAATTCCCCGGATATATTTTGTGTAGCCCAACATGCAATTTAATCAGGAAATGGGTGCTATCAAAAGAATTTCCCGCTCAGTTAATGACGGGTTGAATGTTTAAAACTCCATCTCGTATTCAGGATGGTTTCCGTTCCGACTTGGCGTTTAGACAAGTCGAGTTTACAGGATTTCCTGAATGTCAAACAGACAATCGTACCTCGTCATTTACTCTTGTCAGTTTTAAGCCATGGCGGATCCTTTGTCCAGCTCACCCCAGTAGCGCGGCTTCAGCTTCAGCTTCATTAATATACCATTCCATTAATACACCAATTCCTTTTAATCTTCTGTCGGCGGCCAAAGAAAGTGAACACTGCTTACCTACAATATGTCACGTAATCTGGCACACAACATTCTATGTCCACCCTTCAAATAATTGCTCTCTTTATATCAAAGTATGTTCTCGGTGTATTGTATTCGACAAGCCTAGAACACAAGTGAAGGAGAGAAAAAAGACCATATGCTTTTATAAAGATTACTTTTTTTTCTTTAATGCAATTCTCTTAAATATCACGAAGGTAATTTTGAATAGAAGGCGTAAATACCTGTAGAAATTGACACAGATGGTTCATGAATTTGCGGTCGAACACAATGACATATCAATAGACAGCATCGACGTAGAAAACACCGTTATATTGGCATTTCGGCCTTTTAAACTGCATGGGATGAATTATCATCAATACTCTAAGTCTCAAGTGTATGGAAAATAAACACGCCGAGCTTAAGTAATTAAATTGAGTGAACATCTTGACATCTCGTGATAACTGCAGGAACGAAGATAAAATTGTATTCTCGGATTCTCCGGCGTATAAATATGGTTGACTTGAGTGAATTAAAGAGCTACTGTTGATTTTCATGTGATTAAATAAGAAAAACTGGAGAAGAAAAAAAATATATTTTACTTTTTTGGAATCTGATTATAAGATAACTGATGAAATAATAACAAATATCAATTTAAATGTGACGCGTATCAAAGGTAGTTTAATGTAAGTGGCAGTAAAGGGTTTAGTGCAATGTTGTGTTCAACTATCTCCTTTATCATAACTATGATAATTTCTGAAGTTATCAGTTTTTAAATATTCTTTTCAATGTCATATCAGTCATCTTAGTTTGATCTAACTTGTCAAATTAATGTTCAGTTTTATTTATTATTTTTTGTTATTATTATTGTTGTTTTTGTTATCATCATCATCATCGTTATGGATAATGAACCAATGATTTTGAAAGCTATCAACGTGATGACAATGATATTTAATTTCATTTACTCCATGCAATCAATGTTGAATTTTACTCAATATAAACCAAAACCATCTGATCTACTACTAGGTATATGCAGATGTTGTTTAATTTATGCTGCTTATACCAGTAATGTTCAATTTTCTACTGGTTAAATTTTGTTCACAGATAAATTTAACTTTGTCTAAACAATTCTAATCAATATGTTTTTTATTTAGATCAATTATGTTTTATTTCATTTTCTATATCCCGTTGATATTACCCTTTACGCATTACATACCGATAATATTTTATTTTATTTACTGCCAGTGGGGTTCGTTTTTATTAAATATAGACCAATCATTTAAAATCGAATTCACTGTATACAACAGATGTTAAGTTGCACAAGCTATTTATCAATAAATTTGTGATTTAATTAGATTTACGATCAACCATTGATGTTTATACAATTAACGTTCACCCCCAGCAAAATATTAGTGACGTTAATTTTGTGTCAATTTCTTTTTTATTCAAAAGTAAAGGATTTACAATATAAATATTAGAAGTATTGCAATCTATTTATGTAAGATGACAGAGAACCTAAAGGTAAAAGATGACTTCAATATTGTCAACATACAAAAGATAATATATAATCATTGTCAGTGGCACAAAGCTGGAACATACAATGTTAATCACATATTAAGTAGAGACTTTCTTTTAGAAGTAGCATGAATTAAATACTTACTAAGGTTTTTTAATTGCTTTTCATTTTTGCAGGCTGTAGGTGTACCTTTCATCGTTTTTTTCTTACTTTTTTCTTTCTTAATAATTCGATTTATTCTTTTATTTGTAATCATACTGATATCAATATTCCTATAATTTACATATCAGGGGTATTTGAATATCTTTACTGTATGCTAATAACAATTATCTTAGACGAATATGTTCTCATTCCTTGTTAGTTTTATAATATTTTTATTCTTATTAAAAAAACACAACAGAAGAATTAATTTGAAGTTTGATAGTCAACAAATGAGAAACAAATTTGATAATAATATAAGAGATCTGCAGCTTTATATTCAGTATTATTTTTTATAGTAGCATAGCAAGTTAACAACATATTTTCTTAATAGCTGTCGTTCAGAAACCCAGTTGGATTGAGCGAAAAGCAGTTGCAACTAGAAACTTGTATTTTCGGTTGCTACTAGGCCAAACCTACGATTGTGTATTTTTTTTTATTTATTTATTTTTCTATCTATTTATTTTTTAATGTCTCAATTTAAAAAATAACAAGAATATTAATTGATCTATCGTGTTTTAAAGTAATAAATTTCTGTTCATTAAAGAGTTCAATATCAGTAAGTATTTTCAGAACCAGTAAAGTTACATTATTCATATTTCAAGGTTTTAGTAGTTCAGTATTTAGTTGTGCAGAATCTTGTATTTATTGAATAACGTTTTCACTATTTCTTTCTTCCCTAAAGTACAAATGTCAAAGTCAAATACATCATGCCACAACATATTCCTGAAGGTTAATATTTTATATACGTACAGTGAACAAACAAACAAAACACATTGTATATATAAGGTCGATGCGTACAGATTTCCTAATGCAGTAACGAATTTAGATTCGATTGGAGAATAAAGTCATAAATAGCACCCTTGTAATTAGAAAAAATACACATTTATTAATTATCATCTACAGGCCACAGACTCAAAAACACACACTCGTACTATCACAGTGTGAAATATACGACTATAGCTAGCTTGCATGTATTATCACTTTCCTCAAAATTAGCCTACTTCTTGAAAAGTGCATTGGTGATATCATTCTTAAAATATCAAAAACAAATGAATCACGAAATCTTTTGAGCTGACGTTCTAATTCTAATAAGACCCCTGCCAATGGCTTTCATCTGACCTGATCAAGTTCAATTGAGTATTTCATTTCTTTATAAAACGATATGATTGATATGTAAGTGTTTTCCGTTCTAGTAAGTGATACTGCTTGCATTTAAGCCGTAAAAGGGGGTCTTACATTTAATGCATATTGTGAATTTGTATGACATATTTTCGACGGTAAGATAAACTTCAAATGAATAGGACATTGCATCGAATTCTAATTATTGTAATGATAAATACTGTCTTTGATTGGGATCACTAAAGATGAGCTGTAGGAAATACCCTCTCCGTAAGCTTTGTCCTCGTTCTTGTCTGACATGCGCATAATGAATCGGTCATTGATTTTGGCTTTAACGAAGCGGTTTGTACCTTCACAATCTGTCAATAAAATAGATCTACAAGAAAAGAAAATGAAACGTTTATAATCCGAACACTTCAGGGGTGTTATTGTAGAGAATCACAAACGTCGTGATTAATTTGTATTTCTCCAACGTGGTTCCCCACAGAAGATTTAATTAAGCTAACGAGAAAATAATAACAGTATTGTGGTGTCTTTAGCCTTATCTAGCAGCAGGAATTCGTCTCTAACACCAATTAAGATGGAGTGGTAATAACCTCAAGATACAGGTGTATCGACTAGTAAAAACAAAACATCACACGTGCCAGGTAAAAGGTGATTAGTAACCTAGGGAACCAGCTAATCTACAATAAATGTAAACCTTCAAAGGGGAGAAACCAATTCCGGTGTATCATAGAACCATGTCTTCCCTACCAAAACCAGTGATTAAATTCTCATCAAAACAGAGCTCAAGCTGGGGCAATCGCTAGTTACAAATTCTGGAACGTTTCGAAAGTCGCCGATTAGCATACAAGATGCTTCAATTGGAACATATTCCTCGCTCATACATGTAAAAACGCAAACACGGTTTTATATTTTCTAATCTTGATGAAAATAAAAATGAAAAATTTATAAATTTATAAAACAAAATGTAGAAAATATCCTCGTTCTGATGATACGTTGTAATTAGTTTACATAAACCACCGACTTCACTGTAATAATGTCAAATTTATGTCTCATTTTAATTGATGTGAATAATCATATTAAAGATAAAGATTTCGTTAAATAGAGGATTAACAAATTTTAGTCTCATGTACAACTAAAAGTTTGATTTAAAGCACTTACAACTAGAGTTGGTAAATATAAGATTTTTGTATGAGATATCGAGTTATTAATGATAATAGGGTTATCTAGTGTAACTATTTCCATTCCATTACCCTCACATACACTTCTCATGAATAAGTGAGTACACCAATACTAAGTGTAGTTGTTTATCAATAGTATTTTTATTTTGTCGAAGAGATCAACCAACTCCTTATCAATAAAACCTATCTACCGAGACTTTTATCGTGCCACCAGTGCCGTATGACATCATTTGAATCATAATCTTTAAATTTTTAAATACTTACTTGAGATTAGCGAACTGTTTATAACAATTCAGGCGTCTCGTTGTTGGAGTCGGGCAGGCGGCGGGTTCCGTGGAATACATTTCCACTCAATTATACATTGCACTTGGATGAACGTACATATTGCGTGACACATACTATAATATTTATTGCAAACAAACGAGATTTAAAATTCAGCGAAACTGGTTGATCAGTATAAATTAAGTTATTTTCAATTCATCTTTACAGTTTAAGGTATATTATAAGTTTGACTGTCAATAATGATATAATTTGTTAACTGTCCTTATAACTGTTTGATTATTCTCAGAAAAAAATATCCAATACTTAAATCTTCGAAGTATTTTTGCTATCCAAAATATTTAAGTTTGATCCTAGGATGTTCGCCTATATTTATATATGTTTATACCTTATGCGTTCACGATTCCGGTGCTTCCTTTATTTACCGTTTCATATTTAAAATAATCAGAATAATCTGTTCTATCAGAAATCAGAATCATTTGTTTTTATAGAAAGAAGAGTGAAATAAACAATAATAGTATATTACATTCACACAAATACATTTAACAAAAGGAGTAACTTTATGATTCGACATTAATTACAAATTAATTAAGTACTTAATAATTTATTGCATAATTATTTCATTGGTATCACACACATGGTATTGGATATAAAAAATTTTAACGTAGAGCTAAACATATATATTTACAAAATGTCAAGTCTTTAAATTTATTCTGGTCGCGTTAAATACTACAAAATAAATATTTATGACAGGATTGTTTTGACCTCCAAAATGAGGGTGAATGTATAACGACAGGAAGAATAAGTGCGCCACAAACGATATATATAGGAATGCTGAAATTGACACTAGGATTAGATGGATTTAAAGGACAAAAAGTTAAATACTTCACCAGACGATATATGGTTTAAGGTCTTCCGGTATATGATATCATGTCTTCTAGTGTGTGGTATCACTACTTCCGGTGTATGGTATCACGACTTTCGGTGTATGGTATCTCGACTTCCGGTATGTTGTATTACGACTCCCTGAATAGAATGTTATGAAGCAGATCTCACCCCCATTATGCTATTCTGAATTTGGCTGGCGATACCATAAAGGTAACCAAAAAATGTGTAAAAAGTGATTACTTTTTCACAGGTGTTGGTTCGTGTCCGTTTTTCTCGGTCCTTATCTATAAAACATTTGAACGCCCTAGCACGAATATTGTGCTTACAACGATGGTTTTAACTAACAGAAAATCGTGAAACGTAACTAAAAACATTGCTAGCCATTTTTGTCTTTGTTTTGTTAATACCCAATTTGATTTCAGTAATAACTAAAGCTGCTAATTTCCTCCCTGTAGAATGACGGATGGTATTTTTTGTCCTAGCATTATGATGTGCGAATGTATTTTGTACTTTTGAATTAGTGTTGTTGTACACTTTGTCGTGTATTGACTCTGGATGAGTTATCCCGAGTGATATATGTTTGTCTTTGTGTAGTGATGATGATGCAGTACGCTCGTGTAAACCTCCCATCATCGATATCCAGGGGTTACGTTCACCTTAACTCTCTCCGCCCCTGGAATATGACAAAGCAATACTGAAGGCATGCTCAGGTAAAAGCGACCAATCGCTAAACTGATGCCTGTCTTTTGAAGATTACAAAGGAGTCGAAATCGACTTCAACGCTTGTCATTGTTTTACCATTATGTGACCACGCGTTCCTTGAAATATGCATCAAAGGGTCGAATCAGTCTTCTTGACTCATCAACAAGGCTGTGCACACATAGTTTTCAGTTTTGCCATGACATATTCGAGAGTGTAGAGAGCGTAGGTGACCGTAACCCCTCGGAATATGCTATGTCGGTATCTGTAGATGTTATTGTGCGCAGTAGGCAACAATATTAAGTATATAATATAAAGCACAACTACATACCAAGGTTTTTAGCAAGTCTCCATCCCCATTGATCAGAGTTACTGATATACGCAAACAGAACAACATGCTATTGTCAAACGCATAATTATTCCTATAAAAGACAATCATGTATAGACTATGATCAATATAGACAGTTAACAAGTCGCAGTTGATTTGTTAGTCTATGGCTTGCTCTAAATATTGAGATTTTTTTGACAGATGTCGACTGCTGACAAAAAAACTACGCAGGGATTCAAGAGATGCAGGTTAATTGATGAGAGCTAAAAGCAAGCATTGAGAAATATTTTGTATCCTTGTGTGATATGAAGATGGACGTTTTTGTGTATGCTCATTAGTGTGCTTACTTATGATAGAGAATGATGACTCTGTTCTCACTTTGAGGACGTAGACATGCATATTGCCAATTTACATGGTGGGTGTCGTCGATCAAGCAGAAGCATTTACTTACATCGGTCTTATTCTTTTGTACTTTTAGAATAGTCTTCATGTAAATCTTTCCGTAGTTGACATTTTCCCCCAGTATAAGTTCGAATTATGGATTTGTTGACACTTCGGTATTCTCTTTTTTATTTTCATTGAACCATTTAATGAAAAGTAATTAAATTTGGAAGTCGAATTGGAAGTAATATTATGTACTAATATTCCCTTACAATCAATTTCAAAAGCAGAACGATCGAACCAAATAAATAAAAGGTTTTTTTATGTTACTAACAGCTTTTTGTTTTTGCTTTTAAAGTTAAGTAGATGGTATATTGTTAAACAAATGACACTGGCCGTCCAAACACTACATAGAAGCACTTATTAACATGACACAGATATGAATAAATTATATTCTAAACATTACTGATAGTCTTGCATGGCAAATTATCTTTTAAACAGGAAATAATTCAGGTAAAAGTCGACAAATATGAAGCTTTCTACCTATATTTACAGGAATTTAGCATTATTGTGAAGATAACATCTAAGTTTAAATGACCCACCAACTCTGTATTCATGAACTGGGATGTTTATGAAACAGTGGAGGAAGCTTCAACAGACGCCAAAGTAAATAAAACAAAATATCAATTATTCTGCTAAAATAGCGACACATTCATGACAGCAAATACAACCAAAGACATTACTTCTACTCCCTCGACTCATTAAGTATACATGGAGCGGCACTTAATCCAGCGACTTTTAAAGGCTTCTTGTTTATATATGCGCTAGAGTGCTTCTCAGTGAAACGTCGGGGAAACATTTACATAGACATCATAAGACAAAGCATTTCTTTGTTCAATAAAAAAGTATGTCCTTGTTCAATAAAAAATATTTTCATTCAATTAAAAGTATTTCTTGGTTTTATGTTAACTATTTATTTTGCATTAAAAAGTGTTTCATAGTTCAAGAAAATATAAACTCTAGTACGTTCATTAATCTAATTAATGAGAACGAATAACAAAAAAGACTCAACAGATTAAGCATTAAAAGCGAAATAGTTTTGGATGACGTACTATAATGATGATCAGATTAATGAAAAGTGAGAATATTACATCATTGTAACGTGCGAATATTGCAACAGTGCAACGGGATAATATCATAAAAAAAATAAAACATGTATGGAAATGATAGATAAATGTATTGAGAGAATAATAGATAAATTTCATGCCTGTAAGAATGATATTCAAATGCATTAATAAACTGTGAAAATGTTATCTGAGAGTAATAAGCAATTGTATCATGAAAAGGATAGATAAATGTAAGGTGAGAATGTTATATAATTATATAGTTAGAATAATACATAAATGTGATAGAAATTCTGATGGATGCTAGATAAATGTATGGGAGTCGTAGATGATCATTAAGAGAATAAGATAATTTGAAATGGCGATTGTAAGTAAATGCAATGTGAAATGTCTGTCTACATTACATATCGTGAGAGTAATGTGTCTGTATATAATTTGTATTATTTCACTTGTTTATACTTTTTATATAGGCACTCTATTGATGAACCAAACGGTTTAAAAAACTTAACTGAACTTTATTTAATAAAAAGTATTTCTGTGGTTACATCGAAAAACGTATATATATACTATCATGTGTATATGTAATGTATATTTACTATATATATACTATTATGTGTATATGTAATGTATATTTACTATATATATAATAGCATGTGTATATGTAATTTATATTTACTATATATATACTATCATGTGTATATGTAATGTATATTTACTATATATATACTATCATGTGTATATGTAATGTATATTTACTATTGATATAATAGCATGTGTATATGTAATTTATATTTACTATATATATACTATCATGTGTATATGTAATGTATATTTACTATAAATATACTATCATGTGTATATGTAATGTATATTTACTATATATATAATAGCATGTGTATATGTAATGTATATTTACTATATATATAATATCATGTGTATATGTAATGTATATTTACTATATATATAGTATTATGTGTATATGTAATGTATATTTACTATATATATACTATCATGTGTACATGTTATGTTATTTACTATATATATAATATCATGTGTATATATTATGTATATTTACTATATATATACTATCATGTGTATATGTAATGTATATTTACTATATATATAATAGCATGTGTATATATTATGTATATTTACTATATATATACTATCATGTGTACATGTAATGTATATTTACTATATATATGCTATCATGTGTATATGTAATGTATATTTACTATATATATACTATCATGTGTACATGTAATGTATATTTACTATTATATACTATCATGTGTATCTGTAAGGTATATATTTACTATATATATACTATCATGTGTATATGTAATGTATATTTACTATATATATACTATCATGTGTATATGTAATGTATATTTAGTATATATATACTATCATGTGTACATGTAATGTATATTTACTATATATATACTATCATGTGTACATGTAATGTATATTTACTATTATATACTATCATATGTATATGTAATGTATGTTTACTATATATATACTATCATGTGTACGAGGGGTGTTCCAGAAATAATGTCACTTGCATCGGTGCTCATATAGCGGAAGTGCTTTTGTTCATTTTAATTTGCTCTGCCCTTCAAAACACTCTCGGCCAGCCAGAACACACCTTTTTAGCCGGTCAATCCATTTTTGAAAGCATTTTTCATACTCTTCAATGGGTACACCCATCAGACACTGATAAACAGCAGATCCAAGGGCATTTCTCGAATTGTATCTCCTTCCAGATAAATGATATTTAAGTTTTGGAAAGAGAAAATAGTCGCAGGGAGCCAAGTCTGGCGAATACGGAGGGTGCGGAAGGGCGGTAACCAAAAAGTCAGTCACAATACGTGCATTGTGAGCGGGTGCATTATCATGCAAAAGTCGGACATACTTAAGTCCTGTTTTGGGGCGGCGACTTTTGTAGTAGTGCTTCAACTTTCTCAGAACAACGTTTTTATAGAACTTGCCTGTGACCGTTCTGCCTTTTGGATTTGAATAGCTGGACCCTTATTAGTGAAAAAAATAGCATACAAAACCTTCTTTACCGTTCGTATTCGTTTGGCAATACTTGGGCGTCTGGCATTTTTAGTGGCCCATATTCGGTTGGCAACCTTCCGCTTTGGTTCAAAATAATACACCCAGGTCTCATCACCAGTGACTAGATTATCAAAAGCCTTTTTACTATATTTTGGGTACATTTTGAAAAGATTTTGCCATTGTTACACGCGTCTTCTTTCGCTCATCCGTTAACAAATGGGGAATCCATCTTGCATTTATCTTTCTAACTTTTAGGTGTTTCTTCAAAA
Organism: Mimachlamys varia; assembly: GCA_947623455.1. Lineage (NCBI taxonomy): Eukaryota > Metazoa > Mollusca > Bivalvia > Pectinida > Pectinidae > Mimachlamys > Mimachlamys varia. Next base: position 9,647,746 of record OX392535.1, read on the forward strand.
TTGCATGAACTCTTGCTAACGACAAGTTTGTCATTCGAGCAAATTGTCTTACGGTGAATCGAGCATCAGTTTGGAGGATATTTCGGATTTTTTCTATGTTACCTTTGGTCGTAGTTGTTGCAGGACGACCATGGTGAGCAGCATCTTTCAGTTGTTGCTGTACAGCACTAGATTTACCTACTCACCTACAAACAGTCCTGTGAGATATTTGGCCCTCCCCATAAATGTCACACACCTCGCGGTGAATATCTTCAGCCTTTATGCCGAGTAATGACATACCTTTTATATAGGCCCTAATTTCAAGACCATTTTCAGCTCGTTTTCCTGTCATTTTGTGTCTAGTGTAACGAATAGGCTATGAAACGATGTACACTGTACCGAGGCCAGTGAACGTGTGGACGAGATATTTACCTGTGTCACGAGCCAGTGATCACTCAATCGACACGAGGTGGTTTTGTGCATACATTGCACGATTTCCGCGAAATAAAGCACAGATGACATTATTTATGGAACACCCCTCGTACATGTAATGTATGTTTACTATATATATACTATAATGTGTACATATAATGTATGTTTACTATATATATAATATCATGTTTACATGTAATCTATGTTTGCTATATATATATATAATATCATGTGTATATGTAATGTATGTTTACTATATATATATAATATCATGTGTACATATAACGTATGTTTACTATATATATATTAGCATGTGTACATCTTTCGTCATTGTGTTTCCGCGTTTCTCTTAAAGTATGTTTACTATATATATAATATCATGTGTACATGCAATGCAACAATCAGCGAAATACGTTAAATCCAATTTTAATCGCCTATTACGATCATGCAATGGGGACAGCAGGTACAATTTACCCGTAGGACAGTCCAAAGGACAGAACCCAAAGCCTTCCTCACAGGGGTGAAAGTGAGAGTGAAAATTCAACTAAAGGCCAAATCTCAAAAATGAGGCAGTGGTAATGGATACATCAGGAAGAAAACGCTGTTTAAAAGAAGGGAAACGATTAGGTCATTTTAGACGCATCTTAACATGAACTTAAACTATGACCAACATGGATGTTACTATCAAGTTCACGATCAGAAATTCGAAATCGTCATGTTTATCGTCTAGCTTAGAAGTAAGCTTCCATGTTGGTCATACTTTAAGTAGAGATCGAAGTAAGCAGCTGATGTAGAAGAGTCTGTTGTGTTATTTATTTCTAGTTCAGAAGGGTATATACGATCGACGGGGTAAACAAACTCCTTCTTGTTTATAGACAACACATCGTCGATATAACTAAATGTGAAATCAAAAGCTGTCAAAAACGCATTCGAGTACATTTGGACGAAATGTCGCGATGCGTTTTTGACAGCTGACTTCTACTTTGCCTTATTTTGGGTAGTGAGCTGATTTCAGCTGTCCGAACACCGACACTCGGCTATTGTACTCTTTGCTTGACAAAGGAATCAGACGTTTTCGAAAGCTCGCCAATTAAGTTTTCAATTCCTGTTTGTGTACAAAACAAACTCAGTATATTTCATTCATACCAAACTGATGAATCTTTTTCCTAATATTCTCAACCAGTTTCGGGTTCAGAGGAAACTCGAGTTAGATTTCAATCAGTTTCATCTTAGCTTGTACTAAGGTATGTTCCAAGATAGCTCATTACCATATATATTTGGATCGTCGTGCGCCTTTTTGTAGGGAAAAGAAAGCTCTCATAATGAGATATCGAAGATGTTCTTTCAGTTTTGTATGAAAGAAAACCAAATCTTTTGGTAAAAAAAAGCATTTCTTATGGGAAGGGCTTAAATGAACATGTTAATTGAAATAATACGAACAGTTGTAACCCTGCTGGTATCACGTTGAGTATTGTATACAAATAACACGATGAATCTGTGTTGTAGAGCCCACTAAGACTGTCAAATTCCACAATGTAAATTCTAAACAGGCAATTATAGTCCATTACTAGGTTATTAGTCCATTTAATATAAGTTGTGCTCTGTTTATCAACGAGTGCTTTTACAGTCTGACAATATACCAAAGTCATAAATAAAATGGAAAAGACGAAACCCGTTAATTAATTTTGTATAAATCGTACTGTCGATGTATTCTTAAGTTATCAATAGTTAACGCTACCTACATACAACTAAGGTAAAGTTATTGTCAGGGGAGACAATTCTACACTTCCGGCACATCCTCCAGGTAACTGCTTTAGCTCTGTCGTTTAGTGTCAAACAAAATAAAGCTCCATCTAAACTAACTTTCCCATCAAATATACATAAACTGATGTACGTGGCGTTAAGTAGCCATCAACACCATTAGGACCTTATCAAATATTCTGCTTTTATCGCGGTGCATAAACCTTAATGCTAACTGTATAAACCTTGGTACCACTAAACAAAGCTAGCATTAGCTTGTCGATACAAGCACAACATTAGACTGTGACAGGCAAACTGTTTAAATATATAAATTATCTATACATGAACTTCATTAAACAACCTCAGGATGGCATTACTTGAAAATATCAGCGACAGAATGTGATTAACGTCCATTTCACGACTAAGTAGACGGTATACGATATGGCCTACGTGCACTGCAACAGCTAACTGTCGTGGTAGCGTTCATGAGACGGTTGACGGTTTTTTTGTGGTTGTGATGATCGAAGTTTGTGTAGTGTGATATTGACCTAGTTTATTGGTTATAGGGGTCAACCTAGTTAATGGGTTTAAATCTTGAACTAGTTTGTTAAGTGTGATGGTAGACCTCATCTGCCTATGATAATTGATCGTTTGTAGGTTGTAAGTGTTACTCTATTTTGACCTAGTATGTGATATGTGCCAGTTGACCTTATTTGTGAAGCTTGGCGGTTGACCTAGTTTGTGAATTGTGATAATTTACCTAGTTTTATGAAGTGTGACTGTTGATTTTGACCTGAATATGTTCGGAGTGGCGGGGAGGGGCATAGTTTGTGATAAGTAAGCATGACATTTATCGGGAAAGGCGTGACTTCGTTATTAACGTTTGTTTACAATGCTATACGATAAAAACAATCAAAACAAAGCAGTAGCATTTCAAATGTCTGCGATAATACCTCTGCCTCAACACAAACACAAGCAAAGTATACATATGCCATTCTATTGAGTAATTAATCATTGTTTTCCTTCCGCTTGGCACTGATTTAATCACAAAGGTAAAGATATGTACCATATGAAACCGGCGTCGTTTCGAATACGTAAGACTGACGGAAAATTAAAAGACGGACTGAATGATATTTTTCGCATCTGTCTGCAAGAATAACTCTCTTTTCGAAATAGCTGTATGGTGCGGTATATTTCATTATTTGGCTGAACTGTATCTTATTCTAACTTGTATAAAGGTGCTCTTTTTTGTTTTTGTACAATCCTTCGGAGCTTGGCTGATGTGCTGGTACTTGACTTGGACTCCTCTGTAATAAAAACATTACTTTTAATAAGCACTGCTGATAGTCTTTTGAAGTGCCCAAGGTTTAACTTGCATGCCACGTTTTAATTAATTCTAATAATTCTACGATTCACAATACATACAGGTACCTGTTTTTTTCATTTGAAATCATTCAATATTTAGAAGTTATGGAACCTGTTGAAGTATGGGGCAAGTGCACCTCCATATTTGGATTTGGACATTTCTATCGTCCATTTTTGTTTCCTCTGTCGCCTCCTATGGTTCGCTTTTTATGCCCATCCTTAGCATCACTAGCGAGTCCTAGAAAAACAATAAGAGAATACCGAAGCGTCAACAAAACCATAATCCGAACTAAATATTGATTACACTATGGGTAGAATATGAACAAAGGAAAGCTTTACATGGAAACCCTTGAATAAGTACCAGAGAATAAGGCTAGGTGTTCCCGAAAAGTGAGCGTATTTTGCTTCATCGACGACACCCGCCATATAAATTTCGTTCACATCCGAGTAAACTTAAAGTCCCCAATGTGAGGGCCGTGTCATCATTCTCAATCACAACAGGCCAGCATACTAATGAACATACTCACAAACGCCCGTCTAATTATCATACAAGGTTACAAAATATTTCTCAATGAGACCAAGATGGCGACCATAAACTTGCTCATTAACCTGCATAACAAGAAACATTGTGTAGTAAGTTTGTTTGCCAGCAGCCAACATCTATCTAAAAAAACTCGACATTTAAAGCAAGCCCTAGAACAACGAATCAACTACGACATGTAAACACCATATATTTGAGAAGCAGCGATGTTACTATCACGGAAAGGAAAGCTCACGGTCGAAAAATTTTAATCGTCACGTTTATCGTATAGCTTAGTAGTAAGCTGTCTATGCTGGTCATATTTGAAGTAAATATCGGATAAGCAGCTGATGTAGAAGCGTATGTTGTGCCCTTTATTTCAAGTTCAGAAGGGTCAGCATACTTCTTGCTACTTATAGACAATACATCGTCGAAATTTTGGCAAGATGTTTGATTACTTGCCCTGATAAGCTCTTCCACATGAAAATAAAGACAAGTAAGCTAAGAGTGGGACAGTGTATTCCCATAGTTTTCCTCCAAACTCAACAAAGATGCTATCAACCAGGAATTCAATTATTCGTATACATATATCTTCTTCAGTCCGCCTGAAGAAGCCTGAGAAGGCAGAAAGGCCTTGCGGCAAAGTCTTTGTTTTTTCGTTCTTTTTTATATTCAACTTCGCAAGGAAAACTAATTACTTTTCTTTATATCTTCTTAAGTATATTTCATCTTAGCTTATTCAGCTTTTCACAAAATATTTCCAAGATAGTCCACAACCATGTATTTGTATCGTCGTCCACCTTTCTTGGGGAAAACATCTCTCATACCGGGAGATCGAAGATGTTCTTAAGTTTGTATGAGGTATGGTAGAAAATCCAATGTCCAAACCCTAATCCTTGAAGGACAGCGTATGGTGCAGTTGGATTCACCATCGACTGAATAATGAAGGTGTTTTCTGCTCAATCCTGTGACTTTTGCACCTTTCCAACTTAAACCGAAGGGAGACCAGGAAACAAACATTAAGTTAACATCGAAGTATTGAGTCTAACTCACGAGATCGAGTCACCCAATGTGCTCAGGACAAGGTGAAATTCTGACGGCGAAAAGGGGCCTGATATCGAAATGATTTAATGTTGTCTATGTTTATTAGTATCATTAAATAAATATATCATATCTATATATGCATCTTATAACTTTTTTCGTATGTCTCCATACAAATCGTTCCTTTGCTCCTATTTTGACTCTAGTTTATTCGATATTGAGTTCGGATTGTTGTTTTGTTGACGCTTTGGTATTCTCTATTTTTTTCATAACTATAGCATTTATATTATACTTATATATTTATGTTATGTTTAACGGAAGGGGAAAGTTTTCGTCCAAACATCAAGACATGTTTTATACAGTGCAAACCAATACGGTATACAGGTAGTTATACCACAGTCTTAGCCCAAGAAGACATCCCACAGTACTTATCTCATCTGTTTATAGGACGTAAAACATCAAACCAAACCAAATTATCCATTTCTAAATCTTTCCTGCTGAATTGGATTAAGTTTATATTTTGATCATGTATAATTCGTTCTCACCTGTTTTGGTAGGTTCACAGTATAAGCCGTATGCATATATTTTGATCTTTATATAAAACGATATTCATCTTAAATATCCCACTCAATGTTATGTAAAGCTTAAGAGAAAACGGGGTTTTAATACACATAGTGATAGTATTGAAAATATAATATACTAATACTGGACGCAGGCTAAATGCCTATATATCCAGATCGGATGTTTCGTCAGACTCTATAGGCCGACACCACGACAGTGAATAAGCTCATTAAGTTCATGGTTGAAGTAGCATTCCGGTTGTTTTGATTATGTATAATTAAATTTGTAAGAAACAATTTAATGGCCACACCTTCCTCAAATAGATTCGTATTTGGTATCAGATAAAATCTTACAATATGTTAAGCACGTCAGTTTCAATCAGGAATATGCACATGAGAATAAAATTTGCTCAGAAATTAATAGATATGTCATTTTAAGTGAAATGTTATAAAAACCGTAATTATACATTCATTTGCCATATTGTTTTAATTCAAATGGCACACACGGTACTTTTTACGGGTATGGAATACATGCATTACTGAACAAAATAATTAGATTTCCTGTAGGATTTGACAACGAATATTTATTTTGAGAATTGCAATCGTCAATTTCATTACTGAAGTATTTTAATTCCCAAATCCAGAATGCTTGGGGATGTAGAAATCGATAATTACTTTAAATATGCATAAAACAAAAATTAGTTCAAGATGAAGCTTTGGACATAAAGAGAGTTAAAATTAAATCCAGCCACTGATTCAATGGATTACTGAACACGAGACAGGGATCGAAACTATTTAAGGAATGGATATGAAAACGGCATGAAAATTTTACTGCATAAAGGACAATATTATTAAAGAAAATATTGTTTGCATCCTACAGAAGGCAAAAACATTGTATACTAAACACGGGATAATGATATTAAAGAAAACATCCTGTTTGTTATATAAGGTATACTGATATCTCAAAATATATATTATGTCTTCTATAATAGAATATAATTCTAATAAACAAATATAATATGTAATCAATATAAGGTATAATTAAATTAAAGACAACACACATTGTGTGCTAAATAAGAAATAATGTTTAAAATTCACGAAATGGTGAAAGGGCGCGGTTTATATAGAACTACATTGTAGTTTCATGAACGTTCAATAACCTAAGTAACTGCCTTAAATAAGTGATACTCTTTTTGGATTTCAATCACGTTTAAGTCACATTTTGCTCTGATGTAAGGGCAGTTTGTAATATCGAACTTGTTTGCTATCTGCATAACCGTTTGAAATAGCAAAATTCGTTTCAAATAAAGTATTTTGCTTAATTAGTGTCTTCAACCGATCATAGTAAACATACGAGCACTTCTGCTATGCCATGAGCTCCTTTTAAAAAGCTTTAGAGAAAGAAAGCCAATGCAATCTATGAATCTGAACCAGCTGAGAAGTAAAGAGTGGGCAATATATAAATAACGTTGGGTTTTACATAATCTTACGCATGTATTGGCGAATAATGTGTTATCTTTGTGCCCATGGTATGCTTATCATGATATAGGAACATTCCTATAATTTCTACTCTTGCCTGTTCGTGTACTGGTATGCTTATCATGATATAGGAACATTCCTATAATTTCTACCCTTGCCTGCTCCTGTACTGGTATGCTTATCATGATATAGGAACATTCCTATAATTTCTACTCTTGCCTGTTCCTGTACTGATATGCTTATCATGATATAGGAACATTCCTATAATTTCTACCCTTACCTGCTCCTGTACTGCATCCAGTGTCGTGTCTATTGTATACTGCAACATATGATATATTAGTAAGAAGACTAACTGATGTAATTCTGTCTATAATATCCACCTACTGCACGCTTGAGGCAATATATGGATTGTTTCTATTCCTTCAGAAAGAATTTAAAACGAAACTTGCTTCTTATGGGATTTTATTCACCTCCCGTCTATTTCAGCGGTAATTTAGAATAATTTGAGGATACTCCTGGTGATGTGACTGTCTATTGAGGATACTCCTGGTGATGTAAGTGTCTATTGAGGATACTCCTGGTGATGTAACTGTCTATTGAAGATACTCCTGGTGATGTAACTGCCTATTGAGGATACTCCTGGTGATGTAACTGTCTACTGAGGATACTCCTGGTGATGTAACTGTCTATTGAGGATACTTCTGGTGATGTAACTGTCTATTGAGGATACTCCTGGTGATGTAACTGTCTACTGAGGATACTCCTGGTGATGTTACTGTCTATTGAGGATACTCCTGGTGATGTAACTGTCTATTGATGATACTCCTGGTGATGTAACTGTCTATTGAGGATACTCTTGGCGATGTAACTGCCTATTGAGGATACTCCTGGTGATGTAACTGTCTATTGATGATATTCCTGGTGATGTAACTGTCTATGAGGATAGTCTTTGTGATGTAACTGTCTATTGAGGATACTCCTGGTGATGTAACTGTCTATTGAGGATACTCCTGGTGATGTAACTGTCTATTGATGATACTCCTGGTGATGTAACTGTCTATTGATGATACTCCTGGTGATGTAACTGTCTATTGAGGATACTCTTTGTGATGTAACTGTCTATTGAGGATACTCCTTGTGATGTAACTGCCTATTGAGGATACTCATGGTGATGTAACTGTCTATTGAGGATACTCCTGGTGATGTAACTGTCTATTGAGGATACTTTTTGTGATGTAACTGTCTACTGAAGATAATCCTGGTGATGTAACTGTCTATTGAGGATACTCCTGGTGATGTAACTGTCTACTGAGGATACTCCTGGTGATGTAACTGTCTATTGAGGATACTCCTGGTGATGTAACTGTCTATTGAGGATGCTCCTTGTGATGTAACTGTTTACTGAGGATACTCCTGGTGATGTAACTGTTTATTGAGGATACTCCTGGTGATGTAACTGTCTATTGAGGATACTCCTGATTATGTTACTGTCTATTGAGGATACTCCTGGTGATGTAACTGTCTATTGAGGATACTCCTGGTGATGTAACTGTCTATTAAAGATACTCCTGGTGATGTAACTGTCTATTGAGGATACTCCTTGTGATGTAACTGTCTATTGAGGATACTCCTGGTGATGTAACTGCCTATTGAGGATACTCCTGGAGATGTAACTGTCTACTGAGGATACTCCTGATGATGTAACTGTCTATTGATGATACTCCTGATGATGTTACTGTCTATTGAGGATACTCCTGGTGATGTAACTGTCTACTGAGGATACTCCTTGTGGTGTAACTGTCTATTGAGGATACTCCTTGTGATGTAACCGTCTATTGAGGATACTCCTGGTGATGTAACTGTCTATTGAGGATACTTATGGTGATGTAACTGTCTATTGATGATACTCCTGGTGATGTAACTGTCTATGAGGATACTCTTTGTGATGTGACTGTCTATTGAGGATACTCCTTGTGATGTAACCGTCTATTGAGGATACTCCTGGTGATGTAACTGTCTATTGAGGATACTTCTGGTGATGTAACTGTCTATTGAGGATACTCCTGGTGATGTAACTGTCTACTGAGGATACTCCTGGTGATGTTACTGTCAATTGAGGATACTCCTGGTGATGTAACTGTCTATTGATGATACTCCTGGTGATGTAACTGTCTATTGAGGATACTACTGGTGATGTAACTGTCTATTGAGGATACTCCTGGTGATGTAACTGTCTATTGATGATACTCCTGGTGATGTAACTGTCTATGAGGATACTCTTTGTGATATAACTGTCTATTGAGGATACTCCTGGTGATGCAACTGTCTATTGAGGATACTCCTGCTGATGTAACTGTCTATTGATGATACTCCTGGTGATGTAACTGTCTATTGATGATACTCCTGGTGATGTAACTGTCTATTGAGGATACTCTTTGTGATGTAACTGTCTATTGAGGATACTCCTGGTGATGTAACTGTCTATTGAGGATACTTTTTGTGATGTAACTGTCTACTGAAGATAATCCTGGTGATGTAACTGTCTATTGAGGATATTCCTGGTGATGTACCTGTCTATTGATGATACTCCTGGTGATGTAACTGTCTACTGAGGATACTCCTGGTGATGTAACTGTCTACTGAGGATACTCCTGGTGATGTAACTGTTTATTGAGGATACTCCTGGTGATGTAACTGTTTATTGAGGATACTCCTGGTGATGTAACTGTCTATTGAGGATACTCCTGATTATGTTACTGTCTATTGAGGATACTCCTGGTGATGTAACTGTCTATTGAGGATACTCCTGGTGATGTAACTGTCTATTAAAGATACTCCTGGTGATGTAACTGTCTATTGAGGATACTCCTTGTGATGTAACCGTCTATTGAGGATACTCCTGGTGATGTAACTGCCTATTGAGGATACTCCTGGAGATGTATCTGTCTACTGAGGATACTCCTGATGATGTAACTGTCTATTGATGATACTCCTGATGATGTTACTGTCTATTGAGGATACTCCTGGTGATGTAACTGTCTACTGAGGATACTCCTGGTGGTGTAACTGTCTATTGAGGATACTCCTTGTGATGTAACCGTCTATTGAGGATACTCCTGGTAATGTAACTGTCTATTGAGGATACTTCTGGTGATGTAACTGTCTATTGATGATACTCCTGGTGATGTAACTGTCTATGAGGATACTCTTTGTGATGTGACTGTCTATTGAGGATACTCCTGGTGATGTTACTCTCTACTGAGGATACTCCTGGTGATGTAACTGTCTATTGAGGATATTCCTGGTGATGTAACTGTCTATTGAGGATACTCCTGGTGATGTAACCGTCTATTGATGATACTCCTGGTGATGTAAGTGTCTACTGAGGATACTCCTGGTGATGTAACTGTCTATTGAGGATACTCCTGGTGATGTAACTGTCTATTGAGGATGCTCCTTGTGATGTAACTGTCTACTGAGGATACTCCTGGTGATGTAACTGTTTATTGAGGATACTCCTGGTGATGTAACTGTCTATTGAGGATACTCCTGGTGAAGTAACTGTCTATTAAAGACACTCCTGGTGATGTAACTGTCTACTGAGGATACTACTGGTGATGTAACTGTCTACTGAGGATACTCCTGGTGATGTAACTGTCTATTGAGGATACTCCTGGTGATGTAACTGTCTATTGAGGATGCTCCTTGTGATGTAACTGTCTACTGAGGATACTCCTGGTGATGTAACTGTTTATTGAGGATACTCCTGGTGATGTAACTGTCTATTGAGGATACTCCTGGTGAAGTAACTGTCTATTAAAGACACTCCTGGTGATGTAACTGTCTACTGAGGATACTCCTGGTGATGTAACCGTCTATTGAGGATACTCCTGGTGATGTAACCGTCTATTGAGGATACTCTTGGTGATGTAACTGTCTATTGAGGATACTGCTGTTGATGTAACTGTTTATTGAAGATACTCCTGGTGATGTAACTGTCTACTGAGGATACTCCTGGTGATGTAACTGTCTATTGAGGATACTCCTGGTGATGTAACTGTCTATTGAGGATACTCCTGGTGATGTAACTGTCTATTGAGGATACTCCTGGTGATGTAACTGTCTACTGAGGATACTCCTGGTGATGTAACTGTCTACTGAGGATAAACCTGGTGATGTAACTGTCTATTGAGGATACTCCTGGTGATATAACTGTCTATTGAGGATACTCCTGGTGATGTAACTGTCTACTGAGGATACTCCTGGTGATGTAACTGTCTATTGAGGATACTCCTGGTGATGTAACCGTCTATTGAGGATGCTCCTTGTGATGTAACTGTCTACTGAGGATACTCCTGGTGATGTAACTGTTTATTGAGGATACTCCTGGTGATGTAACTGTCTATTGAGGATACTCCTGGTGAAGTAACTGTCTATTAAAGACACTCCTGGTGATGTAACTGTCTACTGAGGATACTCCTGGTGATGTAACCGTCTATTGAGGATACTCCTGGTGATGTAACCGTCTATTGAGGATACTCCTGGTGATGTAACTGTCTATTGAGGATACTTCTGTTGATGTAACTGTTTATTGAGGATACTCCTTGTGATGTAACTGTCTACTGAGGATACTCCTGGTGATGTAACTGTCTATTGAGGATACTCCTGGTGATGTAACTGTCTATTGAGGATGCTCCTGGTGATGTAACTGTCTATTGAGGATACTCCTGGTGATGTAACTGTCTACTGAGGATACTCCTGGTGATGTAACTGTCTACTGAGGTTAAACCTGGTGATGTAACTGTCTATTGAGGATACTCCTGGTGATGTAACTGTCTATTGAGGATACTCCTGGTGATGTAACTGTCTGCTGAGGATACTCCTGGTGATGTAACTGTCTATTGAGGATACTCCTGGTGATGTAACTGTCTATTGAGGATGCTCCTTGTGATGTAACTGTCTACTGAGGATACTCCTGGTGATGTAACTGTTTATTGAGGATACTCCTGGTGATGTAACTGTCTATTGAGGATACTCCTGGTGATGTAACTGTCTATTAAAGACACTCCTGGTGATGTAACTGTCTACTGAGGATACTCCTGGTGATGTAACCGTCTACTGAGGATACTCCTGGTGATGTAACCGTCTATTGAGGATACTCCTGGTGATGTAACTGTCTATTGAGGATACTTCTGTTGATGTAACTGTTTATTGAGGATACTCCTTGTGATGTAACTGTCTATTGAGGATACTCCTGGTGATGTAACTGTCTATTGAGGATACTCCTGGTGATGTAACTGTCTATTGATGATACTCCTGGTGATGTAACTGTCTATTGAGGATACTCCTGGTGATGTAACTGTCTACTGAGGATACTCCTGGTGATGTTACTGTCAATTGAGGATACTCCTGGTGATGTAACTGTCTATTGATGATACTCCTGGTGATGTAACTGTCTATTGAGGATACTCCTGGTGATGTAACTGTCTATTGAGGATACTCCTGGTGATGTAACTGTCTATTGATGATACTCCTGGTGATGTAACTGTCTATGAAAATACTCTTTGTGATATAACTGTCTATTGAGGATACTCCTGGTGATGCAACTGTCTATTGAGGATACTCCTGGTGATGTAACTGTCTATTGATGATACTCCTGGTGATGTAACTGTCTATTGATGATACTCCTGGTGATGTAACTGTCTATTGAGGATACTCTTTGTGATGTAACTGTCTATTGAGGATACTCCTGGTGATGTAACTGTCTATTGAGGATACTTTTTGTGATGTAACTGTCTACTGAAGATAATCCTGGTGATGTAACTGTCTATTGAGGATATTCCTGGTGATGTACCTGTCTATTGAGGATACTCCTGGTGATGTAACTGTCTACTGAGGATACTCCTGGTGATGTAACTGTCTACTGAGGATACTCCTGGTGATGTAACTGTCTATTGAGGATACTCCTGATTATGTTACTGTCTATTGAGGATACTCCTGGTGATGTAACTGTCTATTGAGGATACTCCTGGTGATGTAACTGTATATTAAAGATACTCCTGGTGATGTAACTGTCTATTGAGGATACTCCTTGTGATGTAACCGTCTATTGAGGATACTCCTGGTGATGAAACTGTCTACTGAGGATACTCCTGGTGATGTAACTGTTTATTGAGGATACTCCTGGTGATGTAACTGTCTATTGAGGATACTCCTGGTGAAGTAACTGTCTATTAAAGACACTCCTGGTGATGTAACTGTCTACTGAGGATACTACTGGTGATGTAACTGTCTACTGAGGATACTCCTGGTGATGTAACTGTCTATTGAGGATACTCCTGGTGATGTAACTGTCTATTGAGGATGCTCCTTGTGATGTAACTGTCTACTGAGGATACTCCTGGTGATGTAACTGTTTATTGAGGATACTCCTGGTGATGTAACTGTCTATTGAGGATACTCCTGGTGAAGTAACTGTCTATTAAAGACACTCCTGGTGATGTAACTGTCTACTGAGGATACTCCTGGTGATGTAACCGTCTATTGAGGATACTCCTGGTGATGTAACCGTCTAATGAGGATACTCCTGGTGATGTAACTGTCTATTGAGGATACTGCTGTTGATGTAACTGTTTATTGAGGATACTCCTGGTGATGTAACTGTCTACTGAGGATACTCCTAGTGATGTAACTGTCTATTGAGGATACTCCTGGTGATGTAACTGTTTACTGAGGATACTCCTGGTGATGTAACTGTCTACTGAGGATACTCCTGGTGATGTAACTGTCTATTGAGGATACTCCTGATTATGTTACTGTCTATTGAGGATACTCCTGGTGATGTAACTGTCTATTGAGGATACTCCTGGTGATGTAACTGTCTATTGAGGATACTCTTTGTGATGTAACTGTCTATTGAGGATACTCCTGGTGATGTAACTGTCTATTGAGGATACTTTTTGTGATGTAACTGTCTACTGAAGATAATCCTGGTGATGTAACTGTCTATTGAGGATATTCCTGGTGATGTACCTGTCTATTGAGGATACTCCTGGTGATGTAACTGTCTATTGAGGATACTCCTGGTGATGTAACTGTCTATTGATGATACTCCTGGTGATGTAACTGTCTATTGAGGATACTCCTGGTGATGTAACTGTCTACTGAGGATACTCCTGGTGATGTTACTGTCAATTGAGGATACTCCTGGTGATGTAACTGTCTATTGATGATACTCCTGGTGATGTAACTGTCTATTGAGGATACTCCTGGTGATGTAACTGTCTATTGAGGATACTCCTGGTGATGTAACTGTCTATTGAGGATACTCCTGGTGATGTAACTGTCTATGAAAATACTCTTTGTGATATAACTGTCTATTGAGGATACTCCTGGTGATGCAACTGTCTATTGAGGATACTCCTGGTGATGTAACTGTCTATTGATGATACTCCTGGTGATGTAACTGTCTATTGATGATACTCCTGGTGATGTAACTGTCTATTGAGGATACTCTTTGTGATGTAACTGTCTATTGAGGATACTCCTGGTGATGTAACTGTCTATTGAGGATACTTTTTGTGATGTAACTGTCTACTGAAGATAATCCTGGTGATGTAACTGTCTATTGAGGATATTCCTGGTGATGTACCTGTCTATTGAGGATACTCCTGGTGATGTAACTGTCTACTGAGGATACTCCTGGTGATGTAACTGTCTACTGAGGATACTCCTGGTGATGTAACTGTCTATTGAGGATACTCCTGATTATGTTACTGTCTATTGAGGATACTCCTGGTGATGTAACTGTCTATTGAGGATACTCCTGGTGATGTAACTGTATATTAAAGATACTCCTGGTGATGTAACTGTCTATTGAGGATACTCCTTGTGATGTAACCGTCTATTGAGGATACTCCTGGTGATGAAACTGTCTACTGAGGATACTCCTGGTGATGTAACTGTTTATTGAGGATACTCCTGGTGATGTAACTGTCTATTGAGGATACTCCTGGTGAAGTAACTGTCTATTAAAGACACTCCTGGTGATGTAACTGTCTACTGAGGATACTACTGGTGATGTAACTGTCTACTGAGGATACTCCTGGTGATGTAACTGTCTATTGAGGATACTCCTGGTGATGTAACTGTCTATTGAGGATGCTCCTTGTGATGTAACTGTCTACTGAGGATACTCCTGGTGATGTAACTGTTTATTGAGGATACTCCTGGTGATGTAACTGTCTATTGAGGATACTCCTGGTGAAGTAACTGTCTATTAAAGACACTCCTGGTGATGTAACTGTCTACTGAGGATACTCCTGGTGATGTAACCGTCTATTGAGGATACTCCTGGTGATGTAACCGTCTATTGAGGATACTCCTGGTGATGTAACTGTCTATTGAGGATACTGCTGTTGATGTAACTGTTTATTGAGGATACTCCTGGTGATGTAACTGTCTACTGAGGATACTCCTAGTGATGTAACTGTCTATTGAGGATACTCCTGGTGATGTAACTGTCTATTGAGGATACTCCTGGTGATGTAACTGTCTATTGAGGATACTCCTGGTGATGTAACTGTCTACTGAGGATACTCCTGGTGATGTAACTGTCTACTGAGGATAAACCTGGTGATGTAACTGTCTATTGAGGATACTCCTGGTGATATAACTGTCTATTGAGGATACTCCTGGTGATGTAACTGTCTACTGAGGATACTCCTGGTGATGTAACTGTCTATTGAGGATACTCCTGTTGATGTAACTGTCTATTGAGGATGCTCCTTGTGATGTAACTGTCTACTGAGGATACTCCTGGTGATGTAACTGTTTATTGAGGATACTCCTGGTGATGTAACTGTCTATTGAGGATACTCCTGGTGAAGTAACTGTCTATTAAAGACACTCCTGGTGATGTAACTGTCTACTGAGGATACTCCTGGTGATGTAACTGTCTATTGAGGATACTCCTGGTGATGTAACCGTCTATTGAGGATACTCCTGGTGATGTAACTGTCTATTGAGGATACTTCTGTTGATGTAACTGTTTATTGAGGATACTCCTTGTGATGTAACTGTCTACTGAGGATACTCCTGGTGATGTAACTGTCTATTGAGGATACTCCTGGTGATGTAACTGTCTATTGAGGATGCTCCTGGTGATGTAACTGTCTATTGAGGATACTCCTGGTGATGTAACTGTCTACTGAGGATACTCCTGGTGATGTAACTGTCTACTGAGGATAAACCTGGTGATGTAACTGTCTATTGAGGATACTCCTGGTGATGTAACTGTCTATTGAGGATACTCCTGGTGATGTAACTGTCTACTGAGGATACTCCTGGTGATGTAACTGTCTATTGAGGATACTCCTGGTGATGTAACTGTCTATTGAGGATGCTCCTTGTGATGTAACTGTCTACTGAGGATACTCCTGGTGATGTAACTGTTTATTGAGGATACTCCTGGTGATGTAACTGTCTATTGAGGATACTCCTGGTGAAGTAACTGTCTATTAAAGACACTCCTGGTGATGTAACTGTCTACTGAGGATACTCCTGGTGATGTAACCGTCTATTGAGGATACTCCTGGTGATGTAACCGTCTATTGAGGATACTCCTGGTGATGTAACTGTCTATTGAGGATACTTCTGTTGATGTAACTGTTTATTGAGGATACTCCTTGTGATGTAACTGTCTACTGAGGATACTCCTGGTGATGTAACTGTCTATTGAGGATACTCCTGGTGATTTAACTGTCTATTGAGGATACTCCTGGTGATGTAACTGTCTATTGATGATACTCCTGGTGATGTAACTGTCTATTGAGGATACTCCTGGTGATGTAACTGTCTACTGAGGATACTCCTGGTGATGTTACTGTCAATTGAGGATACTCCTGGTGATGTAACTGTCTATTGATGATACTCTTGGTGATGTAACTGTCTATTGAGGATACTCCTGGTGATGTAACCGTCTATTGAGGATACTCCTGGTGATGTAACCGTCTATTGAGGATACTCCTGGTGATGTAACTGTCTATTGAGGATACTGCTGTTGATGTAACTGTTTATTGAGGATACTCCTGGTGATGTAACTGTCTACTGAGGATACTCCTGGTGATGTAACTGTCTATTGAGGATACTCCTGGTGATGTAACTGTCTATTGAGGATACTCCTGGTGATGTAACTGTCTATTGAGGATACTCCTGGTGATGTAACTGTCTACTGAGGATACTCCTGGTGATGTAACTGTCTACTGAGGATAAACCTGGTGATGTAACTGTCTATTGAGGATACTCCTGGTGATATAACTGTCTATTGAGGATACTCCTGGTGATGTAACTGTCTACTGAGGATACTCCTGGTGATGTAACTGTCTATTGAGGATACTCCTGGTGATGTAACTGTCTATTGAGGATGCTCCTTGTGATGTAACTGTCTACTGAGGATACTCCTGGTGATGTAACTGTTTATTGAGGATACTCCTGGTGATGTAACTGTCTATTGAGGATACTCCTGGTGAAGTAACTGTCTATTAAAGACACTCCTGGTGATGTAACTGTCTACTGAGGATACTCCTGGTGATGTAACCGTCTATTGAGGATACTCCTGGTGATGTAACCGTCTATTGAGGATACTCCTGGTGATGTAACTGTCTATTGAGGATACTTCTGTTGATGTAACTGTTTATTGAGGATACTCCTTGTGATGTAACTGTCTACTGAGGATACTCCTGGTGATGTAACTGTCTATTGAGGATACTCCTGGTGATGTAACTGTCTATTGAGGATGCTCCTGGTGATGTAACTGTCTATTGAGGATACTCCTGGTGATGTAACTGTCTACTGAGGATACTCCTGGTGATGTAACTGTCTATTGAGGATACTCCTGGTGATGTAACTGTCTATTGAGGATGCTCCTTGTGATGTAACTGTCTACTGAGGATACTCCTGGTGATGTAACTGTTTATTGAGGATACTCCTGGTGATGTAACTGTCTATTGAGGATACTCCTGGTGAAGTAACTGTCTATTAAAGACACTCCTGGTGATGTAACTGTCTACTGAGGATACTCCTGGTGATGTAACCGTCTATTGAGGATACTCCTGGTGATGTAACCGTCTATTGAGGATACTCCTGGTGATGTAACTGTCTATTGAGGATACTTCTGTTGATGTAACTGTTTATTGAGGATACTCCTTGTGATGTAACTGTCTACTGAGGATACTCCTGGTGATGTAACTGTCTATTGAGGATACTCCTGGTGATTTAACTGTCTATTGAGGATACTCCTGGTGATGTAACTGTCTATTGATGATACTCCTGGTGATGTAACTGTCTATTGAGGATACTCCTGGTGATGTAACTGTCTACTGAGGATACTCCTGGTGATGTT
The DNA here is from genome assembly GCA_947623455.1 of Mimachlamys varia. Classification (NCBI taxonomy): domain Eukaryota; kingdom Metazoa; phylum Mollusca; class Bivalvia; order Pectinida; family Pectinidae; genus Mimachlamys; species Mimachlamys varia. The sequence continues at coordinate 9,666,263 of OX392535.1, forward strand.
ACTGTCAATTGAGGATACTCCTGGTGATGTAACTGTCTATTGATGATACTCTTGGTGATGTAACTGTCTATTGAGGATACTCCTGGTGATGTAACCGTCTATTGAGGATACTCCTGGTGATGTAACCGTCTATTGAGGATACTCCTGGTGATGTAACTGTCTATTGAGGATACTGCTGTTGATGTAACTGTTTATTGAGGATACTCCTGGTGATGTAACTGTCTACTGAGGATACTCCTGGTGATGTAACTGTCTATTGAGGATACTCCTGGTGATGTAACTGTCTATTGAGGATACTCCTGGTGATGTAACTGTCTATTGAGGATACTCCTGGTGATGTAACTGTCTACTGAGGATACTCCTGGTGATGTAACTGTCTACTGAGGATAAACCTGGTGATGTAACTGTCTATTGAGGATACTCCTGGTGATATAACTGTCTATTGAGGATACTCCTGGTGATGTAACTGTCTACTGAGGATACTCCTGGTGATGTAACTGTCTATTGAGGATACTCCTGGTGATGTAACTGTCTATTGAGGATGCTCCTTGTGATGTAACTGTCTACTGAGGATACTCCTGGTGATGTAACTGTTTATTGAGGATACTCCTGGTGATGTAACTGTCTATTGAGGATACTCCTGGTGAAGTAACTGTCTATTAAAGACACTCCTGGTGATGTAACTGTCTACTGAGGATACTCCTGGTGATGTAACCGTCTATTGAGGATACTCCTGGTGATGTAACCGTCTATTGAGGATACTCCTGGTGATGTAACTGTCTATTGAGGATACTTCTGTTGATGTAACTGTTTATTGAGGATACTCCTTGTGATGTAACTGTCTACTGAGGATACTCCTGGTGATGTAACTGTCTATTGAGGATACTCCTGGTGATGTAACTGTCTATTGAGGATGCTCCTGGTGATGTAACTGTCTATTGAGGATACTCCTGGTGATGTAACTGTCTACTGAGGATACTCCTGGTGATGTAACTGTCTACTGAGGATAAACCTGGTGATGTAACTGTCTATTGAGGATACTCCTGGTGATGTAACTGTCTATTGAGGATACTCCTGGTGATGTAACTGTCTACTGAGGATACTCCTGGTGATGTAACTGTCTATTGAGGATACTCCTGGTGATGTAACTGTCTATTGAGGATGCTCCTTGTGATGTAACTGTCTACTGAGGATACTCCTGGTGATGTAACTGTTTATTGAGGATACTCCTGGTGATGTAACTGTCTATTGAGGATACTCCTGGTGAAGTAACTGTCTATTAAAGACACTCCTGGTGATGTAACTGTCTACTGAGGATACTCCTGGTGATGTAACCGTCTATTGAGGATACTCCTGGTGATGTAACCGTCTATTGAGGATACTCCTGGTGATGTAACTGTCTATTGAGGATACTTCTGTTGATGTAACTGTTTATTGAGGATACTTCTTGTGATGTAACTGTCTACTGAGGATACTCCTGGTGATGTAACTGTCTATTGAGGATACTCCTGGTGATTTAACTGTCTATTGAGGATACTCCTGGTGATGTAACTGTCTATTGATGATACTCCTGGTGATGTAACTGTCTATTGAGGATACTCCTGGTGATGTAACTGTCTACTGAGGATACTCCTGGTGATGTTACTGTTTATTGAGGATACTCCTGGTGATGTAACTGTCTATTGATGATACTCCTGGTGATGTAACTGTCTATTGAGGATACTCCTGGTGATGTAACTGTCTATTGAGGATACTCCTGGTGATGTAACTGTCTATTGATGATACTCCTGGTGATGTAACTGTCTATGAAAATACTCTTTGTGATATAACTGTCTATTGAGGATACTCCTGGTGATGCAACTGTCTATTGAGGATACTCCTGGTGATGTAACTGTCTATTGATGATACTCCTGGTGATGTAACTGTCTATTGATGATACTCCTGGTGATGTAACTGTCTATTGAGGATACTCTTTGTGATGTAACTGTCTATTGAGGATACTCCTGGTGATGTAACTGTCTATTGAGGATACTTTTTGTGATGTAACTGTCTACTGAAGATAATCCTGGTGATGTAACTGTCTATTGAGGATATTCCTGGTGATGTACCTGTCTATTGAGGATACTCCTGGTGATGTAACTGTCTACTGAGGATACTCCTGGTGATGTAACTGTCTACTGAGGATACTCCTGGTGATGTAACTGTTTATTGAGGATACTCCTGGTGATGTAACTGTCTATTGAGGATACTCCTGATTATGTTACTGTCTATTGAGGATACTCCTGGTGATGTAACTGTCTATTGAGGATACTCCTGGTGATGTAACTGTCTATTAAAGATACTCCTGGTGATGTAACTGTCTATTGAGGATACTCCATGTGATGTAACCGTCTATTGAGGATACTCCTGGTGATGAAACTGCCTATTGAGGATACTCCTGGAGATGTAACTGTCTATTGAGGATACTTCTGGTGATGTAACTGTCTATTGAGGATACTCCTGGTGATGTAACTGTCTATTAAAGATACTTCTGGTGATGTAACTGTCTATTGAGGATACTCCATGTGATGTAACCGTCTATTGAGGATACTCCTGGTGATGAAACTGCCTATTGAGGATACTCCTGGAGATGTAACTGTTTACTGAGGATACTCCTGGTGATGTAACTGTCTATGAGGATACTCCTTGTGATGTAACCGTCTATTGAGGATATTCCTGGTGATGTAACTGTCTATTGAGGATACTCCTGGTGATGTTACTCTCTACTGAGGATACTCCTGGTGATGTAACTGTCTATTGAGGATATTCCTGGTGATGTAACTGTCTATTGAGGATATTCCTGGTGATGTAACTGTCTATTGAGGATACTCCTGGTGATGTAACTGTCTATTGAGGATACTCCTGGTGATGTTAGTGTCTATTGAGGATACTCCTGGTGATGTAACTGTCTATTGATGATACTCCTGGTGATGTAACTGTCTATTGAGGATATTCCTGGTGATGTAACTGTCTATTGAGGATACTCCTGGTGATGTAACTGTCTATTGATGATACTCCTGGTGATGTAAGTGTCTATTGAGGATACTCCTGGTGATGTAACTGTCTATTGAGGATACTCCTGGTGATGTAACTGTCTATTGAGGATATTCCTGGTGATGTAACTGTCTACTGATGATACTCCTGGTGATGTAACTGTCTATTGATGATACTCCTGGTGATGTTACTCTCTACTGAGGATACTCCTGGTGATGTAACTGTTTATTGAGGATACTCCTGGTGATGTAACTGTCTATTGAGGATACTCCTGGTGATGTTACTCTCTACTGAGGATACTCCTGGTGATGTAACTGTCTATTGATGATACTCCTGGTGATGTAAGTGTCTATTGAGGATACTCCTGGTGATGTAACTGTCTATTGATGATACTCCTGGTGATGTAACTGTCTATTGAGGATATTCCTGGTGATGTAACTGTCTATTGAGGATACTCCTGGTGATGTAACTGTCTATTGATGATACTCCTGGTGATGTAAGTGTCTATTGAGGATACTCCTGGTGATGTAACTGTCTATTGAGGATACTCCTGGTGATGTAACTGTCTATTGAGGATATTCCTGGTGATGTAACTGTCTACTGATGATACTCCTGGTGATGTAACTGTCTATTGATGATACTCCTGGTGATGTTACTCTCTACTGAGGATACTCCTGGTGATGTAACTGTTTATTGAGGATACTCCTGGTGATGTAACTGTCTATTGAGGATACTCCTGGTGATGTTACTCTCTACTGAGGATACTCCTGGTGATGTAACTGTCTATTGAGGATACTCCTGGTGATGTAACTGTCTATTGAGGATACTCCTTGTGATGTAACTGTCTATTGAGGATAATCCTGGTGATGTTACTCTCTACTGAGGATACTCCTGGTGATGTTACTCTCTACTGAGGATACTCCTGGTGATGTAACTGTCTATTGAGGATACTCCTGGTGATGTACATGTCTATTGAGGATACTACTGGTGATGTACCTGTCTATTAAGGATACTCCTGGTGATGTTACTCTCTACTGAGGATACTCCTGGTGATGTAACCGTCTATTGAGGATACTCCTGGTGATGTAACTGTCTATTGAGGATATTCCTGGTGATGTAACTGTCTATTGAGGATACTCCTGGTGATGTTACTCTCTACTGAGGATACTCCTGGTGATGTAACTGTCTATTGAGGATACTACTGGTGATGTTACTCTCTACTGAGGATACTCCTGGTGATGTTACTCTCTACTGAGGATACTCCTTGTGATGTAACTGTCTATTGAGGATATTCCTGGTGATGTAACTGTCTATTGAGGATACTCCTGGTGATGTTACTCTCTACTGAGGATACTCCTTGTGATGTAACTGTCTATTGAGGATATTCCTGGTGATGTAACTGTCTATTGAGGATACTCCTGGTGATGTAACTGTCTACTGAGGATACTCCTGGTGATGTAACTGTCTATTGAGGATACTCCTGGTGATGTACCTGTCTATTGAGGATACTCCTGGTGATGTAACTGTCTATTGATGATACTCCTGGTGATGTAAGTGTCTATTGAGGATACTCCTGGTGATGTAACTGTCTATTGATGATACTCCTGGTGATGTAACCGTCTATTCAGGATACTCCTGGTGATGTAACTGTCTACTGAGGATAAACCTGGTGATGTAACTGTCTATTGAGGATATTCCTGGTGATGTAACTGTCTATTGAGGATACTACTGGTGATGTAACTGTCTACTGAGGATACTCCTGGTGATGTAACTGTCTATTGAGGATACTCCTGGTGATGTAACTGTCTATTGAGGATGCTCCTTGTGATGTAACTGTCTACTGAGGATACTCCTGGTGATGTAACTGTTTATTGAGGATACTCCTGGTGATGTAACTGTCTATTGAGGATACTCCTGGTGAAGTAACTGTCTATTAAAGACACTCCTGGTGATGTAACTGTCTACTGAGGATACTCCTGGTGATGTAACTGTCTATTGAGGATACTCCTGGTGATGTAACTGTCTATTGAGGATGCTCCTTGTGATGTAACTGTCTACTGAGGATACTCCTGGTGATGTAACTGTTTATTGAGGATACTCCTGGTGATGTAACTGTCTATTGAGGATACTCCTGGTGAAGTAACCGTCTATTAAAGACACTCCTGGTGATGTAACTGTCTACTGAGGATACTCCTGGTGATGTAACCGTCTATTGAGGATACTCCTGGTGATGTAACCGTCTATTGAGGATACTCCTGGTGATGTAACTGTCTATTGAGGATACTGCTGTTGATGTAACTGTTTATTGAGGATACTCCTGGTGATGTAACTGTCTACTGAGGATACTCCTGGTGATGTAACTGTCTATTGAGGATACTCCTGGTGATGTAACTGTCTATTGAGGATACTCCTGGTGATGTAACTGTCTATTGAGGATACTCCTGGTGATGTAACTGTCTACTGAGGATACTCCTGGTGATGTAACTGTCTACTGAGGATAAACCTGGTGATGTAACTGTCTATTGAGGATATTCCTGGTGATGTAACTGTCTATTGAGGATATTCCTGGTGATGTAACTGTCTATTGAGGATACTCCTGGTGATGTAACTGTCTATTGATGATACTCCTGGTGATGTAAGTGTCTATTGAGGATACTCCTGGTGATGTAACTGTCTATTGATGATACTCCTGGTGATGTAACTGTCTATTGAGGATATTCCTGGTGATGTAACTGTCTATTGAGGATACTCCTGGTGATGTAACTGTCTATTGATGATACTCCTGGTGATGTAAGTGTCTATTGAGGATACTCCTGGTGATGTAACTGTCTATTGAGGATACTCCTGGTGATGTAACTGTCTATTGAGGATATTCCTGGTGATGTAACTGTCTACTGATGATACTCCTGGTGATGTAACTGTCTATTGATGATACTCCTGGTGATGTAACTGTCTATTGAGGATACTCCTGGTGATGTTACTCTCTACTGAGGATACTCCTGGTGATGTAACTGTCTATTGAGGATACTCCTGGTGATGTAACTGTCTATTGAGGATACTCCTTGTGATGTAACTGTCTATTGAGGATAATCCTGGTGATGTTACTCTCTACTGAGGATACTCCTGGTGATGTTACTCTCTACTGAGGATACTCCTGGTGATGTAACTGTCTATTGAGGATACTCCTGGTGATGTACATGTCTATTGAGGATACTACTGGTGATGTACCTGTCTATTAAGGATACTCCTGGTGATGTTACTCTCTACTGAGGATACTCCTGGTGATGTAACCGTCTATTGAGGATACTCCTGGTGATGTAACTGTCTATTGAGGATACTCCTGGTGATGTAACTGTCTATTGAGGATACTACTGGTGATGTTACTCTCTACTGAGGATACTCCTGGTGATGTAACTGTCTATTGAGGATATTCCTGGTGATGTAACTGTCTATTGAGGATACTCCTGGTGATGTAACTGTCTACTGAGGATACTCCTGGTGATGTAACTGTCTATTGAGGATACTCCTGGTGATGTAACTGTCTATTGAGGATACTCCTGGTGATGTAACTGTCTATTGATGATACTCCTGGTGATGTAAGTGTCTATTGAGGATACTCCTGGTGATGTAACTGTCTATTGATGATACTCCTGGTGATGTAACTGTCTATTGAGGATACTCCTGGTGATGTAACTGTCTACTGAGGATAAACCTGGTGATGTAACTGTCTATTGAGGATATTCCTGGTGATGTAACTGTCTATTGAGGATACTACTGGTGATGTAACTGTCTACTGAGGATACTCCTGGTGATGTAACTGTCTATTGAGGATACTCCTGGTGATGTAACTGTCTATTGAGGATGCTCCTTGTGATGTAACTGTCTACTGAGGATACTCCTGGTGATGTAACTGTTTATTGAGGATATTCCTGGTGATGTAACTGTCTATTGAGGATATTCCTGGTGATGTAACTGTCTATTGAGGATACTCCTGGTGATGTAACTGTCTATTGATGATACTCCTGGTGATGTAAGTGTCTATTGAGGATACTCCTGGTGATGTAACTGTCTATTGATGATACTCCTGGTGATGTAACTGTCTATTGAGGATATTCCTGGTGATGTAACTGTCTATTGAGGATACTCCTGGTGATGTAACTGTCTATTGATGATACTCCTGGTGATGTAAGTGTCTATTGAGGATACTCCTGGTGATGTAACTGTCTATTGAGGATACTCCTGGTGATGTAACTGTCTATTGAGGATATTCCTGGTGATGTAACTGTCTACTGATGATACTCCTGGTGATGTAACTGTCTATTGATGATACTCCTGGTGATGTAACTGTCTATTGAGGATACTCCTGGTGATGTTACTCTCTACTGAGGATACTCCTGGTGATGTAACTGTCTATTGAGGATACTCCTGGTGATGTAACTGTCTATTGAGGATACTCCTTGTGATGTAACTGTCTATTGAGGATAATCCTGGTGATGTTACTCTCTACTGAGGATACTCCTGGTGATGTTACTCTCTACTGAGGATACTCCTGGTGATGTAACTGTCTATTGAGGATACTCCTGGTGATGTACATGTCTATTGAGGATACTACTGGTGATGTACCTGTCTACTAAGGATACTCCTGGTGATGTTACTCTCTACTGAGGATACTCCTGGTGATGTAACCGTCTATTGAGGATACTCCTGGTGATGTAACTGTCTATTGAGGATACTCCTGGTGATGTAACTGTCTATTGAGGATACTACTGGTGATGTTACTCTCTACTGAGGATACTCCTGGTGATGTAACTGTCTATTGAGGATATTCCTGGTGATGTAACTGTCTATTGAGGATACTCCTGGTGATGTAACTGTCTACTGAGGATACTCCTGGTGATGTAACTGTCTATTGAGGATACTCCTGGTGATGTAACTGTCTATTGAGGATACTCCTGGTGATGTAACTGTCTATTGATGATACTCCTGGTGATGTAAGTGTCTATTGAGGATACTCCTGGTGATGTAACTGTCTATTGATGATACTCCTGGTGATGTAACTGTCTATTGAGGATACTCCTGGTGATGTAACTGTCTACTGAGGATAAACCTGGTGATGTAACTGTCTATTGAGGATATTCCTGGTGATGTAACTGTCTATTGAGGATACTACTGGTGATGTAACTGTCTACTGAGGATACTCCTGGTGATGTAACTGTCTATTGAGGATACTCCTGGTGATGTAACTGTCTATTGAGGATGCTCCTTGTGATGTAACTGTCTACTGAGGATACTCCTGGTGATGTAACTGTTTATTGAGGATACTCCTGGTGATGTAACTGTCTATTGAGGATACTCCTGGTGAAGTAACTGTCTATTAAAGACACTCCTGGTGATGTAACTGTCTACTGAGGATACTACTGGTGATGTAACTGTCTACTGAGGATACTCCTGGTGATGTAACTGTCTATTGAGGATACTCCTGGTGATGTAACTGTCTATTGAGGATGCTCCTTGTGATGTAACTGTCTACTGAGGATACTCCTGGTGATGTAACTGTTTATTGAGGATACTCCTGGTGATGTAACTGTCTATTGAGGATACTCCTGGTGAAGTAACTGTCTATTAAAGACACTCCTGGTGATGTAACTGTCTACTGAGGATACTCCTGGTGATGTAACCGTCTATTGAGGATACTCCTGGTGATGTAACCGTCTATTGAGGATACTCCTGGTGATGTAACTGTCTATTGAGGATACTGCTGTTGATGTAACTGTTTATTGAGGATACTCCTGGTGATGTAACTGTCTACTGAGGATACTCCTGGTGATGTAACTGTCTATTGAGGATACTCCTGGTGATGTAACTGTCTATTGAGGATGCTCCTGGTGATGTAACTGTCTATTGAGGATACTCCTGGTGATGTAACTGTCTACTGAGGATACTCCTGGTGATGTAACTGTCTACTGAGGATAAACCTGGTGATGTAACTGTCTATTGAGGATACTCCTGGTGATGTAACTGTCTATTGAGGATACTCCTGGTGATGTAACTGTCTACTGAGGATACTCCTGGTGATGTAACTGTCTATTGAGGATACTCCTGGTGATGTAACTGTCTATTGAGGATGCTCCTTGTGATGTAACTGTCTACTGAGGATACTCCTGGTGATGTAACTGTTTATGGAGGATACTCCTGGTGATGTAACTGTCTATTGAGGATACTCCTGGTGAAGTAACTGTCTATTAAAGACACTCCTGGTGATGTAACTGTCTACTGAGGATACTCCTGGTGATGTAACCGTCTATTGAGGATACTCCTGGTGATGTAACCGTCTATTGAGGATACTCCTGGTGATGTAACTGTCTATTGAGGATACTTCTGTTGATGTAACTGTTTATTGAGGATACTCCTTGTGATGTAACTGTCTACTGAGGATACTCCTGGTGATGTAACTGTCTATTGAGGATACTCCTGGTGATGTAACTGTCTATTGAGGATGCTCCTGGTGATGTAACTGTCTATTGAGGATACTCCTGGTGATGTAACTGTCTACTGAGGATACTCCTGGTGATGTAACTGTCTACTGAGGATAAACCTGGTGATGTAACTGTCTATTGAGGATACTCCTGGTGATGTAACTGTCTATTGAGGATACTCCTGGTGATGTAACTGTCTACTGAGGATACTCCTGGTGATGTAACTGTCTATTGAGGATACTCCTGGTGATGTAACTGTCTATTGAGGATGCTCCTTGTGATGTAACTGTCTACTGAGGATACTCCTGCTGATGTAACTGTTTATTGAGGATACTCCTGGTGATGTAACTGTCTATTGAGGATACTCCTGGTGAAGTAACTGTCTATTAAAGACACTCCTGGTGATGTAACTGTCTACTGAGGATACTCCTGGTGATGTAACCGTCTATTGAGGATACTCCTGGTGATGTAACCGTCTATTGAGGATACTCCTGGTGATGTAACTGTCTATTGAGGATACTTCTGTTGATGTAACTGTTTATTGAAGATACTCCTTGTGATGTAACTGTCTACTGAGGATACTCCTGGTGATGTAACTGTCTATTGAGGATACTCCTGGTGATGTAACTGTCTATTGAGGATACTCCTGGTGATGTAACTGTCTATTGATGATACTCCTGGTGATGTAACTGTCTATTGAGGATACTCCTGGTGATGTAACTGTCTACTGAGGATACTCCTGGTGATGTTACTGTCAATTGAGGATACTCCTGGTGATGTAACTGTCTATTGATGATACTCCTGGTGATGTAACTGTCTATTGAGGATACTCCTGGTGATGTAACTGTCTATTGATGATACTCCTGGTGATGTAACTGTCTATGAGGATACTTCTGGTGATATAACTGTCTATTGAGGATACTCCTGGTGATGCAACTGTCTATTGAGGATACTCCTGGTGATGTAACTGTCTATTGATGATACTCCTGGTGATGTAACTGTCTATTGATGATACTCCTGGTGATGTATTTGTCTATTGAGGATACTCTTTGTGATGTAACTGTCTATTGAGGATACTCCTGGTGATGTAACTGTCTATTGAGGATACTTTTTGTGATGTAACTGTCTACTGAAGATAATCCTGGTGATGTAACTGTCTATTGAGGATATTCCTGGTGATGTACCTGTCTATTGAGGATACTCCTGGTGATGTAACTGTCTACTGAGGATACTCCTGGTGATGTAACTGTCTACTGAGGATACTCCTGGTGATGTAACTGTTTATTGAGGATACTCCTGGTGATGTAACTGTCTATTGAGGATACTCCTGATTATGTTACTGTCTATTGAGGATACTCCTGGTGATGTAACTGTCTATTGAGGATACTCCTGGTGATGTAACTGTCTATTAAAGATACTCCTGGTGATGTAACTGTCTATTGAGGATACTCCTTGTGATGTAACCGTCTATTGAGGATACTCCTGGTGATGAAACTGCCTATTGAGGATACTCCTGGAGATGTAACTGTCTATTGAGGATACTTCTGGTGATGTAACTGTCTATTGATGATACTCCTGGTGATGTAACTGTCTATGAGGATACTCCTTGTGATGTAACTGTCTACTGAGGATACTCCTGGTGATGTAACTGTCTATTGAGGATACTCCTGGTGATGTAACTGTCTACTGAGGATACTCCTGGTGATGTAACTGTCTATTGATGATACTCCTGGTGATGTAACTGTCTATTGAGGATATTCCTGGTGATGTAACTGTCTATTGAGGATACTCCTGGTGATGTTACTCTCTACTGAGGATACTCCTGATGATGTAACTGTCTATTGAGGATATTCCTGGTGATGTAACTGTCTATTGAGGATATTCCTGGTGATGTAACTGTCTATTGAGGATACTCCTGGTGATGTAACTGTCTATTGATGATACTCCTGGTGATGTAAGTGTCTATTGAGGATACTCCTGGTGATGTAACTGTCTATTGATGATACTCCTGGTGATGTAACTGTCTATTGAGGATATTCCTGGTGATGTAACTGTCTATTGAGGATACTCCTGGTGATGTAACTGTCTATTGATGATACTCCTGGTGATGTAAGTGTCTATTGAGGATACTCCTGGTGATGTAACTGTCTATTGAGGATACTCCTGGTGATGTAACTGTCTATTGAGGATATTCCTGGTGATGTAACTGTCTACTGATGATACTCCTGGTGATGTAACTGTCTATTGATGATACTCCTGGTGATGTTACTCTCTACTGAGGATACTCCTGGTGATGTAACTGTTTATTGAGGATATTCCTGGTGATGTAACTGTCTATTGAGGATACTCCTGGTGATGTTACTCTCTACTGAGGATACTCCTGGTGATGTAACTGTCTATTGAGGATACTCCTGGTGATGTAACTGTCTATTGAGGATACTCCTTGTGATGTAACTGTCTATTGAGGATAATCCTGGTGATGTAACTCTCTACTGAGGATACTCCTGGTGATGTAACTGTCTACTGAGGATACTCCTGGTGATGTACATGTCTATTGAGGATACTACTGGTGATGTACCTGTCTATTAAGGATACTCCTGGTGATGTTACTCTCTACTGAGGATACTCCTGGTGATGTAACCGTCTATTGAGGATACTCCTGGTGATGTAACTGTCTATTGAGGATACTCCTGGTGATGTAACTGTCTATTGAGGATACTACTGGTGATGTTACTCTCTACTGAGGATACTCCTGGTGATGTAACTGTCTATTGAGGATACTCCTGGTGATGTAACTGTCTATTGAGGATACTCCTGGTGATGTAACTGTCTATTGAGGATACTCCTTGTGATGTAACTGTCTATTGAGGATACTCCTGGTGATGTTACTCTCTACTGAGGATACTCCTGGTGATGTAACTGTCTATTGAGGATACTCCTGGTGATGTAACTGTCTATTGAGGATACTCCTGGTGATGTAACTGTCTATTGAGGATATTCCTGGTGATGTAACTGTCTACTGATGATACTCCTGGTGATGTAACTGTCTATTGATGATACTCCTGGTGATGTAAGTGTCTATTGAGGATACTCCTGGTGATGTTACTCTCTACTGAGGATACTCCTGGTGATGTAACCGTCTATTGAGGATATTCCTGGTGATGTAACTGTCTATTGAGGATATTCCTGGTGATGTAACTGTCTACTGAGGATACTCCTGGTGATGTAACTGTCTACTGAGGATACTCCTGGTGATGTAACTGTCTACTGAGGATAAACCTGGTGATGTAACTGTCTATTGAGGATACTCCTGGTGATGTAACTGTCTATTGAGGATACTCCTGGTGATGTAACTGTCTACTGAGGATACTCCTGGTGATGTAACTGTCTATTGAGGATACTCCTGGTGATGTAACTGTCTATTGAGGATGCTCCTTGTGATGTAACTGTCTACTGAGGATACTCCTGGTCATGTAACTGTTTATTGAGGATACTCCTGGTGATGTAACTGTCTATTGAGGATACTCCTGGTGAAGTAACTGTCTATTAAAGACACTCCTGGTGATGTAACTGTCTACTGAGGATACTCCTGGTGATGTAACCGTCTATTGAGGATACTCCTGGTGATGTAACCGTCTATTGAGGATACTTCTGTTGATGTAACTGTTTATTGAGGATACTCCTGGTGATGTAACTGTCTACTGAGGATACTCCTGGTGATGTAACTGTCTATTGAGGATACTCCTGGTGATGTAACTGTCTATTGAGGATACTCCTGGTGATGTAACTGTCTATTGATGATACTCCTGGTGATGTAACTGTCTACTGAGGATACTCCTGGTGATGTAACTGTCTATTGAGGATATTCCTGGTGATGTAACTGTCTACTGAGGATACTCCTGGTGATGTAACCGTCTATTGAGGATACTCCTGGTGATGTAACTGTCTACTGAGGATATTCCTGGTGATGTAACCGTCTGAGGATACTCCTGGTGATGTAACTGTCTATTGAGGATACTCCTGGTGATGTAACTGTCTACTGATGATACTCCTGGTGATGTAACTGTCTATTGAAGATACTCCTGGTGATGTAACTGTCTATTGAGGATCCTCCTGGTGATGTAACTGTTTATTGAGGATACTTCTGGTGATGTAACTATCTATTGAGGATACTCCTGATTATGTTACTGTCTATTGAGGATACTCCCGGTGATGTAACTGTCTATTGAGGATACTCCTGGTGATGTAATTGTCTATTAAAGACACTCCTGGTGATGTAACTGTCTATTGAGGATACTCCTTGTGATGTAACCGTCTATTGAGGATACTCCTTGTGATGTAACTGTCTATTGAGGATACTCCTTGTGATGTAACTGTCTATTGAGGATACTCCTGGTGATGTAACTGTCTATTGAGGATACTCCTGGTGATGTAACAGTCTATTGAAGATACTCCTGGTGATGTAACTGTCTACTGAGGATACTCCTGGTGATGTAACTGTCTATTGAGGATACTCCTGGTGATGTAACTGTCTATTGATGATACTCCTGGTGATGTAACCGTCTATTGAGGATACTCCTGGTGATGTAACTGTCTATTGAGGATACTCCTGGTGATGTAACCGTCTATTGAGGATACTCCTGGTGATGTAACTGTCTACTGAGGATACTCCTGGTGATGTAACTGTCTACTGAGGATACTCCTGGTGATGTAACTGTCTATTGAGGATACTCCTGGTGATGTAACTGTCTATTGATGATACTCCTGGTGATGTAACCGTCTATTGAGGATACTCCTGGTGATGTAACTGTCTATTGAGGATACTCCTGGTGATGTAACTGTCTATTGAGGATACTCCTGGTGATGTAACTTGTCTATTAAGATACTCCTGGTGATGTAACTGTCTATTGAGGATACTCCTGGTGATGTAACTGCCTATTGAGAAAACTACTGGTGATTTAACTGTCTATTGAGGATATTCCTGGTGATGTAACTGTCTATTGAGGATACTCCTGGTGATGTAATTGTCTATTAAAGACACTCCTGGTGATGTAACTGTCTATTGAGGATACTCCTTGTGATGTAACTGTCTATTGAGGATACTCCTGGTGGTGTAACTGTCTATTGAGGATACTCCTTGTGATGTAACTGCCTATTGAGGATACTCATGGTGATGTAACTGTCTATTGAGGATACTCCTGGTGATGTAACTGTCTATTGAGGATACTCCTGGTGATGTAACTGTCTATTGAGGATACTCCTGGTGATGTAACTGTCTATTAAAGATACTCCTGGTGATGTAACCGTCTATTGAGGATACTCCTGGTGATGTAACTGTCTATTAAAGATACTCCTGGTGATGTAACCGTCTATTGAGGATACTCCTGGTGATGTAACCGTCTATTGAGGATACTCCTGGTGATGTAACTGTCTACTGAGGATACTCCTGGTGATGTAACCGTCTACTGAGGATACTCCTGGTGATGTAACTGTCTATTGAGGATACTCCTGGTGATGTAACTGTCTATTGAGGATACTCGTGGTGATGTAACTGTCTACTGATGATACTCCTGGTGATGTAACTGTCTATTGAAGATACTCCTGGTGATTTAACTGTCTATTGAGGATCCTCCTGGTGATGTAACTGTTTATTGAGGATACTCCTGGTGATGTAACTGTCTATTGAGGATACTCCTGATTATGTTACTGTCTATTGAGGATACTCCCGGTGATGTAACTGTCTATTGAGGATACTCCTTGTGATGTAACCGTCTATTGAGGATACTCCTTGTGATGTAACTGTCTATTGAGGATACTCCTTGTGATGTAACTGCCTATTGAGGATACTCATGGTGATGTAACTGTCTATTGAGGATACTCCTTGTGATGTAACTGTCTATTGAGGATACTCCTTGTGATGTAACCGTCTATTGTGGATATTCCTGGTGATGTTACTGCCTATTGAGGATACTCCTGGTGATGTAACTGTCTATTGAGGATACTCCTGGTGATGTAACCGTCTATTGAGGATACTCCTGGTGATGTAACTTGTCTATTAAGATACTCCTGGTGATGTAACTGTCTATTGAGGATACTCCTGGTGATGTAACTGCCTATTGAGAAAACTACTGGTGATTTAACTGTCTATTGAGGATATTCCTGGTGATGTAACTGTCTATTGAGGATACTCCTGGTGATATAACTTGTCTATTGAGGATACTCCTGGTGATGTACCTGTCTATTGAGGATACTCCTGGTGATGTAACTGCCTATTGAGAAAACTACTGGTGATTTAACTGTCTATTGAGGATTTTCCTGGTGATGTAACTCTCTATTGAGGATACTCCTAGTGATGTAACTTGTCTATTGAGGATACTCCTGGTGATGTAACTGTCTATTGAGGATACTCCTGGTGATGTAACTGTCTATTAAAGATACTCCTGGTGATGTAACTGTCTATTGAGGATACTCCTGGTGATGTAACCGTCTATTGAGGATACTCCTGGTGATGTAACTGTCTACTGAGGATACTCCTGGTGATGTAACCGTCTACTGAGGATACTCCTGGTGATGTAACTGTCTATTGAGGATACTCCTGGTAATGTAACTGTCTACTGAGGATACTCCTGGTGATGTAACTGTCTACTGAGGATACTCCTGGTGATGTAACTGTCTACTGAGGATACTCCTGGTGATGTAACTGTCTACTGATGATACTCCTGGTGATGTAACTGTCTACTGAGGATACTCCTGGTGATGTAACTGTCTATTGAGGATACTCCTGGTGATGTAACTGTCTATTGATGATACTCCTGGTGATGTAACCGTCTATTGAGGATACTCCTGGTGATGTAACTGTCTATTGAGGATACTCCTGGTGATGTAACTGTCTATTGAAGATACTCCTTGTGATGTAACTGTCTATTGAGGATACTCCTGGTGATGTAACTGTCTATTGAGGATACTCATGGTGATGTAACTGTCTATTGAGGATATTCATGGTGATGTAACTGTCTATTGAGGATACTCCTGGTGATGTAACTGTCTATTGAGGATACTCCTGGTGATGTAACAGTCTATTGAAGATACTCCTGGTGATGTAACTGTCTATTGAGGATACTCCTGGTGATGTAACTGTCTATTGATGATACTCCTGGTGATGTAACCGTCTATTGAGGATACTCCTGGTGATGTAACTGTCTATTGAGGATACTCCTGGTGATGTAACTGTCTATTGAAGATACTCCTTGTGATGTAACTGTCTATTGAGGATACTCATGGTGATGTAACTGTCTATTGAGGATACTCCTTGTGATGTAACTGTCTATTGAGGATATTCATGGTGATGTAACTGTCTATTGAGGATTCTCCTGGTGATGTAACTGTCTATTGAGGATACTCCTGGTGATGTAACTGTCTACTGATGATACTCCTGGTGATGTAACTGTCTACTGAGGATACTCCTGGTGATGTAACTGTCTATTGAGGATACTCCTGGTGATGTAACTGTCTATTGAGGATACTCCTGGTGATGTAACCGTCTATTGAGGATACTCCTGGTGATGTAACTGTCTATTGAGGATACTCCTGGTGATGTAACTGTCTATTGAAGATACTCCTTGTGATGTAACTGTCTATTGAGGATACTCCTGGTGATGTAACTGTCTATTGAGGATACTCATGGTGATGTAACTGTCTATTGAGGATACTCCTTGTGATGTAACTGTCTATTGAGGATATTCCTAGTGATGTAACTGTCTATTGAGGATACTTCTGGTGATGTAACTGTCTATTGAAGATACTCCTGGTGATGTAACTGTCTATTGAGGATACTCCTGGTGATGTAACTGTCTATTGATGATACTCCTGGTGATGTAACCGTCTATTGAGGATACTCCTGGTGATGTAACTGTCTATTGAGGATACTCCTGGTGATGTAACTGTCTATTGAAGATACTCCTTGTGATGTAACTGTCTATTGAGGATACTCATGGTGATGTAACTGTCTATTGAGGATACTCCTTGTGATGTAACTGTCTATTGAGGATATTCATGGTGATGTAACTGTCTATTGAGGATTCTCCTGGTGATGTAACCGTCTATTGTGGATATTCCTGGTGATGTAACTGTCTATTGAGGAACACGGAAAATGAAACACTTGGATTACTAGGGAAATGAAACACTTGGAATACATGAGAAATGAAATACTTGGAATACACTTGAAATGAAACACTTGAAAAATACGGGAAATAAAACATTTGGATAATACGGGAAATGACACAATTGGAATACACGGAAAATGAAAAACTTGGATCACATTTGGAACACACCGGAAATAAAACACTTGGAACACACATGAAATAAAATAGTTGGGATTCCACGAGATATGCAACTCTTTAATATATCGTTGGAGATGACTGCCGACATTCGTTTTCAAGTTCAATACTTTAACAGTGGAAAACATTATCTACAAATCAGAGCTACGACCGAGATTATTCAAGACTATACATAGAACAAACTATTCAAGGGTCACTTAGACCAATACACGGCTGGTATATAATCTTCAACAGTTCTAGCTGTCAAAATGGAAATGATATGATTGTATACACTCATGTTTGTCGGAACTTTTGTTGGTATACAGAATTCGTGTTAAGTATGCTAATTATCAAATGGAAGAGTACCAGTATGTATGTACGTGTACAGATGGTAGAGTCAGTGTCGGTACATATGTATGAACAAGTTTACCTTAAACAAGCATTATTATGAAGGATCAAAGGCATCAAACAGGTATACCAACAGGTAGTTTAGTACCTTTCCTGTGTATTGAGAATGATGATTGATAACATCAAGTCCTAATTACTTATAAGCTTTTTCTTTGTTTTATTGTCTTTATTCATGTTAAATATTACAGAATTGTTGAAAATTATTCAGATTACGTCAACATATAATCATGGAATCAACATTACAAGTCTTACATTGTTATTGAATTCAGGTGTCAAACAAAATTAGTCCCTACATAACACTTCTACAATGAATTGTTGTGAGAACAGTACTTAGTGAAACATACAAAAACTAGAACACACACAACTAGTGTTTTGTAGCGAGAACTGCCTCATCAAAAACATACATGCATAATTTAAAAACTTAAATACTTTTTAAGTGTATAAATTAATCTCTTCATGTAAAATGTTGTCCATTTTTAGCTATAAAAATCAAAATAAATATATTTTTATATAAAAAAGCATACAAGAATATTACGTACAATAATTCAATAACATTTCAACTCTTTCCCGATTGTAGATCATAATGGACTCGGATATATATATTTCATAGAGTGTACCTAATTTACCTAGAGGGGAAAAGTTAAATGAACACTATAGAATGATACGTTCTCCATTAGTCAGATATCAGAGTTGTCTTAGATTAACTACTCAAGAACCATATTTTTCTGTGTATGCAACTTTTGGAGCAGGATTTTTTTTATCATTAACTAATTACTGTGAACAATAATCAAACAATAGATCTAAAATCATTGATCACAAACTGACTCCGACAGGTTCGTTAGGGGTTTGGCAGCACAAGGTTATAATTTAGGAAATTACACATTAGTTACTTGGCTGCCATCTGACAGTGTTGTCATTATCATTCCTTTTCAGTGGTATCTGTTACATTATAATTTAAATTAAGTTTTTAACTGAAGTGAAAAAAAATCGTTTTTCCTTCATTAATTCAAAGGGTTCATTTGATAGAAACACAACTGGTACTTGGAGAAACAAAAAAAAAAGCATTTTTGTACTCTTAGAAGATTTTACAGTTTTCAATGTGAATCATATATTGATCAACTATATACACATTCATAAATAAATTCCTGAATTGACACATGACACAAGTGAATTTCAAAATAAAGGACTTGAATATTGATAGAAAATACATGGAGATGTGAATTGCACTGCCTAAAACTGCTACTCTGTTAGTGCCACTTTTTGTGTACATTATGTAAATGCTGTGCAGTTTTTTGGCTCAGGTTTAAAGCTGCATGCATTTTCTGTACTCCTGGTTCCCCTAGCAATGACATCCCACATACTCCAAAGTAGGCATGTAGTGCATCTGAAACACAAAACTACATGGTCATTTTCCCAATACATGTAGATAAGTCTGAAACACAAAACATCATGGTCAATTTCCCAAAACATGTAGAGAAGTATGCTGCATTCTACATTGTGTCAAAGAGCAAACATGGATATGTGTACATTGTGTAATACAATTAAAGGGAAGTAACTCTAGGGTTAAAAAGATGACAGAACTGAAAAGGACACACAAAACAAATATCAAAAGAAAAGATTTAACCCCTTTTTAAAATTGACAACATATACTGATCAATTGGAATAAATTTCCTTAAGGCAGCAGACTATTGTGGCATACAGTGCTTTTTTTGGGTCGAGATTAAAAATGTTGGCCTTTCCGAAATTGTGCCTTCACATGAAAAGCTAGTTTTACAGGAAGAGAAATTTTGACAACAGCATATGAAGGAAAAGAGTGAAAAATCTCAAAAAAAAAAAAAAAACATAAAAAAACAAACTATGCTGGAACACAGAAAATTCTGCAATTAAGTATAGAGTATCCTCGACCTATTGCCACCCAAATCTACGACTACCCTCGCATACCGCCACCTAAACCTCTAGAACAGATTTCCTTCCCCGTTAAGTTGGCTACCCTGCATACCGCCATATTCATTACAATACAAACATCCTGAATTGCTATATATTTCCCTCTACAATATCGCCATTTTGTTCCATTTTTGGCAATCGAGGAACTGATTGCCAAAAACACTAAAGTGTTCTATTTATAGACACAATGATATTTTGAGTTTTCACTCACACAATTTATCATTATTATTACATGTACAGGTATGCTTGAGTTTTTTTTTTATACAAATCAGGCAGCTCGATATTGGGAAGTTTTTATTATGTCACATCCAAAGACACTTATGGCTTGGTTTGTATCAAGAGCAAGACTGATTTCTACTCACATTGTGTTCTTATTGAGTATGGTATGAAAGTTTGGCTTCGTCAGTCCAGATAGAAACACCAAGACAAAAGCTTGTAACTTATTAGATCATAGACCAAATTATTTCGCATAAATTTCAACAGATAATAAAGGATGACAGGCAACAAAGGCAGATCAGTGACTATTTTCAGAAATAAGACTTGTGCCATTGTACATGTAGATATATTTTACCCAGCTTGTATTTAATTATACGTTGGTAATGTAATCTGTTATAACATTTCATGAAACTGTAGTTTTCATAATTCCATACTATCGCCACCCTCATTATACTGCCATAATTGCTGTGGATGAAAGGTGGTGATATAACGAGGGTACATTGTATGTAATCTTTAATTTTAGATAGAAAATAAGAAAAAAATTCTCCTAACGGGGGTCAAATTTTGGGTCTAAATTAGTTGGGATTTTCAACCTTTTTGGTATTTTTTGATGTGGTTTTCACACAGGTGACATACATAGAAACTAGAAATGTCTGCGAGACATAAATGCCCCCTTCCCCATATGAAATTTGTTCTTCATGCTTATTACGTATGCCAAGTTTGATGACAATTGGATCAGTAGTTATTTAAATAAGCTGGTTACATTACCATGGGATGGAATGCAACGGGCCTGGATGGGACGCGACACGTCGCGATGCGACGCAACGGACATGGGTAACACTATATGCCCTCCATCTCATGGTGGGGGCATAAAAATAGATTTATACACTTCTCAGTACTTTAAATGCATTGCAAATATAATGCTGCTTACAAATATATATATACATGTATAGGTGTTTTGTGTAATTTTTTGGCTGTGTTTACATATCAAAGACATGGGCTTTGCTTTTTTCAATAAGACCATTTTTCTGTACTCTGATACTTAAGTTTAAGCTTAAGGACGCTCGACCCTACGTAATACACAAGTTTTGATTCTCGTTTTGTGGTGACGTAGCTTCTTATTTGTGTACCTGGTATTTGAAATCGGGGTATCGAATTCGCTCTACACCGTGATATGTCGCGATGTCAACAATGGCGAGATGAGAGGGAACGGTTCAAGTTTTCAACTCAAGATTACGAGCAAATAAAGTATTATCACGACCACTCCTATTGCAAAACAACAACAAAAATAGATGTACACTATATCGACACATAGTCGGACACTGACAGCGACGGCAACAGATAGAAACAGAATCGGGAGGTAGGCCTATAGTACCAGTACAACTGGCCATGTTTTCACAAACTGGAGAGAGAGTCGGCGAGTGGTAGAATTATCCGTGTTGGCAGAACGTTCGCACAACGGCTGTGCCTGGTGTCATTATATATGCACTATTATGTTGTTGAAATATAACACAGAACGCCGGTAGTTGTTATGTTCTATTATGATTTTGGCTTGTACGTATTCACAGTGTGTATGTTATGTAAAAATACTACCCACTATAAAAACTTCCTAATAGCATCAAGGGAGACAACCTACCCTAGACACAGTTTTACATTTAGTTTTCAATAAGTAGCATAAAAAGCTTGTCTGTGAAATTTGATTCAATTTTATGCTTGTACTTTATGTAACTATATGGTATGTAAAAAAATTGACTGTGAATACTGAAATTTGTCCGCTAGATATAAAAATAACACACTTTGTAACAATCGTTTTGTCCATTTTTCCACAAATAAAATATTTTTGAGGAAGCTTTTGATTTCTTTTTTTATTTTATTATATGTTTGTGATTTTCAACAACATTCACAAGAAAAAAAAATAGAAAAAACATTAAATGTTGAGAAAAATCATTTTTTTGGTATTTTGTACCTTAAAAGAAACAAGTCATAGGAATGCTTAGATTTTCACAAAATCATCTCTACCTGGTAGCATAACCAACCTATGAAAGTTTTAAGGAAATCTAGCGGTTAATTGCGAAAGGGTCGAGCCTCCTTAAGGTCACACTATACAAGCATGAAATAGATTGGGGTATTATTCTTTCTGCCATTTTAATAGCAAGACACCACTTAGATATTAAAATGATGATTGCTGTGAGTAGACCTGTACTCACCTGGAGTGTGATCGGGCCACTTGGAGAACCCCCCAGTAATGGCTTGCTGTGTTGACATAAGGAAACCTTTGTTGAATTCAGCATTACTTAATTCAAATATGTCCAGCAGCTGAAAAAAAATATAACTTGGTAAATCTGAGGGAACCTGTACAATCCAAAACATTTCTTTAAAATATATTTAAGCATACAGGAAAGCCATAGTCATAAACAATAATACAGTGTTTGGTTTGAATACACTGTATACCCAAACTGTATGGAGGGACTCTGTACAGCAAAATTAAAAGGCAAATTATGTCTACATTAGTAACAAGTAGGGTAGATAAGCAGGATCCTTGATATAATGGTTTAAATATCACTATGGCCTTTTGTTAACACTGAGCACTTTGGTTTCAAAATGTCCATGTGCACCATGCATTTTCAACTCATATTTTTATTTTCCATTATAGGTGATAACTCATATTAAGGATGTGTTTTTCTGAGGTTTCAGTCATGTTCAAGTCTCGTTTTAATTTTGTTTAAAGATTTAATGTTATATTGAAGAAATTATGATCAATTTTAAAAGCATATAATTATGTATCTGAAAATTGTGTCAAAAATATAGGAGTCTGTTGCTTGTAGAACTTTTTTTACATAAATTTAAACAAAAATACCAATTTGGCGGCCATTTTGAAAATGTATTTTTTGCCCTTCGCAAAAAGCCGAAATTTCATCTATTAATGTTAGATTGATCTGTTAAAAACATCAGTGGTTTACCCTTTTTCATTATAACAAGCTCATTTTTGCTGTACAACTTTATAATATTCATTATTATAGAAATGTTATGCAACAAAATGTAATTATATAATTTTGGTATTTTTTTCATCTGTTTAATGTAACTGGAGCACTTCTAATTTTTGAATAGTGAAAAAATAACACCTATAGTAAAGGGACAAAAAATGAAGCACGCTAACCCCTCTATTTTATAATGGTTTTAGACAGAGAAATCAATTTCTTTTCATCTGCTAAATATTAAAATAAGTTCAAATGCAGAACTTTTTTTTAATAAGCGTTAAAACTGCAACAAGTGGTGAAAAAATGAGAATTTTCTCTTTAAAAAAAAAAGGGTTAAAGGGAACTCAAATTGCTTTCTTGAATTAAAATATTAAGTTAAGAGAAATTTCCCTTCCAGAACTTAAAAGAAAATATATATCATTTTTGTCATCTCTGCAAACATTCATACATTTCCAATCACAGATTCGGAACATATTGTATGAAAATGTCCTGCAATTAGTCAAAACTGCAAAATTCACTTGAAATCACTTATCATATTATGTCATATTAGTATCCTTGACCGTTAATATCACAAAAACGAGCACACTAACATATCCTTTTCTTTGCATTTTCTGCCATGCCATTAACTCTCTTCTCCAAAAATGAATATGACAAAAAATGTTTCATGCAGGAACATTTTGACTTCTCAGAAGAATACATCCTTAAAGAAAGAATTCAAATTAAATAATTAGTTTTTCTTTCCCTAGTGTACGTAATACTAACATATAATTGCTGAAAAGTGAAGTTAGAGAGAGTTGGATATCATACCTTGAGACTAGCACCAACCCAGAAGGAGTAACAGGTGTCCACCGGTTTATTGGGTCGGCCCTGGAAGCCAGTCTGCTGCCGAGCTACACACCACCATCGTAATCGCTTCATCTCCTTGACAGAGAAGGTTTCTTCCAGTCTCCCCATCAATACTAGAGCAGCAAGACCACAGAATGTTGATCCTCCTACAAAATAAATATATGCTTTATTTTGTGTCATGTTTCAGAAAACAAGTCAAATTATTCAATAATGATTAACTGACACTGAAGTTTTCATAAGAATCAATTTAACCTGAGATTAAAGGGATCATTGTAAGAATAAGCGAATATTCATTGACAATATTTCACCAAATACAATCATTATATTGTATTATATTTTGATATTAAGAGAAAGCTGCAGATCACTTTCATTTGTATAGAACAAAGATCATAGCGAGTACCAGTAATGAATTAAATGTTGTGTTAAGCTTCTCCAATACTATTCTATAGTGTTGACACATACTTGGCACTAGCTTCAATAAATTCTGAAAATCTTTCAAAAATCATACAATTAATTGATTTTCAAACATTCGTAATTAAATGAAATAAAATACCATGAGCTTCTAGTCCTGGTCCCTGAGCTATCCCTCCCTCATAGGTCTGCAAAACCAAAAAAAACATCATTTGAATTTTTCTACTCTGATGTAAAATTTGACAAAGAAAAATCTTTTATGTTTAATACCTGTTATTTTGGAAGATTAAAGTAATACTATTCGCCATGTTTAAGATGTGAATTATTCTAATTCCACAGATATTTTAAGGGGAAATATTTTGGTACAGAATGAAATTGTCAACGCTACCCTCTGATTTGACACAAAATGCAAAAACTCATAAACATTGCAAACAATATACAAAGGTTTTAACTTGGTTTTAAAATAGGTGTTTTTATCCGGTGAATACTCTAAAGCTATTACGTAAACTGATACCCGATATGCATTTTAGTACAGAAATAGCAGTTTGAAACTGATGAATAGCAGACTCTTGCTGATAATCAGGTTAAAATAAGAACATTTTATGTTGAAAACATCCCCTATTACTAAAAAATCTGTTCAAAATGTAAATAATGATTGAGAAATATTCCAGACAAAAAGTTTCTTATCTATTTTGTATGTTTGGGTTTAAATGATCATATCTATCATTGGCAATGCAAAGGGGTTCATTATTGGGACATCATTGTTTGATATATACTGACAAGTTCTTCTGCAGGTGTATGTATTGATAAACTAATGATGACAAGAAGGAAATTTCACCTGGCTATTTTTGATAAAGTTAACTGCTTTTTCTGTATCCATGCCGCTCCAATCATTGACCATGTAGCAAGTACAGGCAGCACAGTACACAAACCTCATGTCATTCTCACTGCCCTCTGGTACACAGCAGAAGCTACCCAACAAACAAGCAGTAATTGTCCTATTTGACCACAGGTACAATTATATAGTGTGCCGTTGGTCAACAACATATGTGTAAAGGGAGACAACAAATGGAAACTTTAATTTCATTAAAAATAACTACTTGTTTTACACAGCTATAGGAAGCATTTATTTCTATTTTTAACACAAGAGTTGGTGTTAACATAATTATACACACATTAAAAAGGAATAAAGAAATTAGAGAGATAAGAAAATCCTACAAGATACAAGAACCTTTATTTTACGTCGAATATAGATAACAGGAACAAAAGCTCCTAGGTCCTTGTGTTTCGACAAAGTGATGTCCACGTTATGGATGCCCTTGACATTACCTGCCATCTTCCTGCTGCAGTGACTGTAAACCCGCTGACACAGCTCTCTTGTTGACCCTCGATAAATCGTCACCGAGGATAAGTAGAGATGCCAAGGCAGTGTATGTCATTGCGATGTGCCCACTATCTAGAGATATTGGCTCGCATCTTGCCTGCGGTAAAACATACATAGAAAATATTATAATTATATATTTTTTTTTATATATATATAGAGCAATTTGTCAAAATTATATTTTTTTGTTCTTATTTCAAGATATTGAAAACAAAGTAATTATCTAGAGAAGATGGTGGCAGATGAAATGTATGTATGAAAAGAATACATGTTTACCTTTTCTGTATCAAATGAATTTCCATTTGTGGTGGAGCCCCTGAATCCACACTGGCCAAGATTTGAATCTGCAAAGAAGGAAATAAAAATATTTCATTTTCAATATATTTAAGGTAAAACTAACAAAAAGGAGGAGAGCATTCCACATTAAAATTTTATGATACATGTAATATGATATACTATGATCTTTTATTCTGACCATGGTCAATGACTTGGGTCTTATTTCTAAAAAAAACTTAAGCAACATAATTATAATGAATAAATGTTTCAATTTTCAATTATGGAATTGTATACTGCAATATTACCAGTAGTTGTACATGTCAACTTTCTGTCAAGACTGGTTCAGATAAAGGTGAAATGGAAGTATTCTCCAAATAAATTCTTAAATTAAAGCAGAGAATAAAATATGATAATTACCATCTTCAGCAGGAAGAAGTTGTAATGAATAGATCCAATCTATGATCTCCTTTTTATTTTTCTCTACAACATCTAATGAATTCAACATATCAAGTCCAGACAAGGCAAAAAAGGCTATTGTCATCCTGAAATACAAGAAACAATTTATTACAACAAGAAAGCAAAGCTGTCTGTGACAGTAAGTTGTTTCAGTTCCTGTATTACAATTGTTTTGGTACTTTAATGAGTTGTTTTGGTATTTCAAATACTTGTTATGTCCTGTGGTATTAAGCAATTATATCACATGCATATTGAAATATGAAATAGTTGCAATAAATACATACACATCTCACTATATATTGTACGTGCACTTAGTAGTGAGCCATATAATCTATTTTATTTAAACGTGAAAAACTTGATATATGTATCATTATACTAAGCTATGATATTTTATTGAACTATGAAATACTTTTTATACATCATTCTTTTGTATTTATAAGGGTAATAACAAGTAACTTATTTTAAACTTGATTGAATGCAAAACAAATGTTTTTAACAGCACAAAAATTCTTTTTGTGGTACCCTTACATGAATATCATATAGAAGATCATGTGGTGATATGATAGACATGCATGAAATAATTTTTGTGAAATATGACTATCGCGGACTTGATTTTGATCAACAAAGGAGCACACCCACAGCATAACTTTAAAAAATGTCCAAAATTTCAAAACTAAATGTGGGGAAATATCTGATGATGCAGATCGAGAGCTGTGAATGTTTGGAGGAACAGCCTTTCATTTTCATGTTGTAAAAATAATTTGGGTATATTGAACTCAGTTTTGGGTATTGTTTGAAGGGCTATTGTACTTACAGATTGCCATTTTAGCGGGTGTGAAACAATTTTTTTCAAACAAGCAATTTATTCCACTGAATTAGAAAAATAATGGCTGACAGACGGCCATCTTGGATTTTGACAATGAAAATTTATTTTTGTTATATCTTGTGAGATATTGGATGGATCTTTTCCAAATCTGATATACAGGAATTAAAAGTTGAATTCCTAAACAATTCTTTCATGTTTTGCTAGCAAATGAAAGCATTCAGTGGAATAACTGATATTACAAAATTACAAAGCTTTTCATGAATATTCTTTTGAAAGTGACTTTTAGATAAAAATCAACTGTTCTCTGGCTTGAAGTGTCAATCGTATACCCATTTAAATAACATCATCCTGGGCTTTTGTGTTTAAACGCTGTTGCTGTTTTTCCTTTGACATGTGTGTTAAACATATATTATATAGTATCATAGGACAAAGAATAGCGTGAAGATTGTGCCTTTGCCTGGGCTCGAACCCACAACTCTTGGCTCTTGGACAAGCTTAAGCTCGAACACCAAAAGCCAAGTTCCAATTGTCTGTAACAAGAGGCATGAATACCATTTGTAATGTACGTAGTGTGCTTCCACAGGGGATCTCACCCTCGATCCATAGATTCCTCGTCAGACGCTATATACATTCCCTCAAGCTCGAAATGTATCTTAATCATTCATGTGTACAATTTAAATCTGCCACATTTATATTGTATTAAGGATGAAATCCATGAAATTGTTTATTTTTTTATTAGTTTGTTCTTGTCACGCCAAGAAAAAAAGCATCATCATGACTTCATCAGAAAAGCGCGGGAGTTTGTAGCGTAATTTGTGACGCCAGGTTTTCCTGACGTGCACGCTTGACAACCCAGCGCCATTTTGAAAGGGTTTCTGTAGTCAGGCTAGAACAGCACAGTTAGAATAGTTTGTACATCTCCACTGCATTCAAGATGGTTTCATCAAACGGGGAATTCATGACATTTCACTAGTAAAATGTACTAAATATGAATACCGTGGAGTCAGCTATTATATTTTTGCAGACCGTAAGGTTGATAGGCAGAGTGTGCTGGACCTGTTAATTTCCCAGAAGGCTTTCACGCATAGGGAACAACGGAAGTGCAAAAAGTGTTTACAGATTCAAACCCTAAAACACTCGGTCAGGGTGCAGTAATTGAAATTGCTTGTTTGAACAATTTTTTTCATTCACATCCCACTGAAAGTCTAGATTATGCGATATGAACGTCAAATAGTCCTTAAAATCAAGCTTTGAACTATAAATATGTCGTTTATATCATTTGCATTTTGTCTTAATGAATCATTGTATGCTGGACTCTGTATTATACACCCAGTGGCAATGTAGTCATGACAGTGAAGTGTCTACATGTACTTATAGTTAATTAGTAAACATCTATTCGGTCAGTCAGCTGATTCAGCATATCACGGAATCAGTTGTTTCAAGCATTTTTTAAATCAATTAACCCTCCCTTTTACAGAATATACTTAACCTGTTACTGTCTAACGAAGAATATCTCTCAGGTAATATCTGAAGACATCTTTCAAA
This sequence comes from Mimachlamys varia, assembly GCA_947623455.1. Lineage (NCBI taxonomy): Eukaryota > Metazoa > Mollusca > Bivalvia > Pectinida > Pectinidae > Mimachlamys > Mimachlamys varia. The sequence goes on from OX392535.1 coordinate 9,695,374, forward strand.
GAATTTTATGTGCCTGGGTTTCAAAAATACATTTGGATCCATTTGGTATTTTATTACCGTTTAACACAGGAGAGTTCCAACGTAGGCGGTGTCAGTGTTAATTCAGCCCTGGTTAAATATATTCCTGGCTAATAAAATAGAATAAGGTGTTTTCATACAAAAACATATTTTTTCGTTTATTAAGTATTTTTCAATAAATATTTCACACTGTAGCATTCATTTCTAGATACATATTTTAACTTGAACTCCCTGAAGACATTTGTATTATTAAAAGAACTTGGTCTCAATAAAAATATTCTGTATCCTTCTATGATAAGAAAGTAGACGCTTGTCCTTGTTGTGATTGAGAATGGTGACTTGGTTCTGACTTTGAGAACGGTGATGTTTATAAATATGATTATTTAAATGTGACTAAATTAAATTTTACATGACGGGTGTCGTCGATGAAACAGAAGACGCTTACTCTTCCGGAACACCAGGTCTTATTCTCTGTACTTTTTCAAGGGTCATCATATAAAGCTGCCATTTTTCATATTTTGTCCCTAGAATTAATCGAGTTTGGATTATGGATTTGTTGACGCTTCAGTATAATATTTTCTTTTCTTACTAAGATGTATTACTACTTTGCTTTGATGACATTGCTTTCAAATTAATCCGTATAAAAGTGATTTAGAATATAAATTTAGGACTGACAGTACTTTAGTTCTCTTCCTCTAGTAGTTACCGTCATCAACAGGTCGAACATTCTTCCTCCAGTAGTCACCACCACCAACAAGTCGATCCTTCATCCTCCAGTAGTCACCACCACCAACAAGTCGTTACTTCATCCTCCAGTAGTTACCGCCATTAACAAGTTGATCCTTCATCCTCCAGTAGTCACCACCACCAACAAGTCGATCCTTCATCCTCCAGTAGTCACCACCACCAACAAGTCGTTACTTCATCCTCCAGTAGTTACCGCCATTAACAAGTTGATCCTTCATCCTCCAGTAGTTACCACCATTAACAGGTCGATACTTCTTCCTCCTGTAGTTACTGCCACCAACAGGTCGATACTTCTTCCTCCAGTAGTTACCACCATTAACAGGTCGATACGTCTTCCTCCAGTAGTTACCGCCATCAACAGGTCGATACTTCTTCCTCCAGTAGTTACCGCCATCAACAGGTCGATACTTCTTCCTCCAGTAGTTACCGCCATTAACAGGTCGATACTTCTTCCTCCAGTAGTTACCGCCACCAACAGGTCGATACTTCTTCCTCCAGTAGTTACTGCCACCAACAAGTCGATCCTTCTTCCTCCAGTAGTTACCGCCATTAACAGGTCGATACTTCTTCCTTCTGTAGTTACTGCCACCAACAGGTCGATCCTTCTTCCTCCAGTAGTTACCGCCATTAACATGTTGATACTTCTTCCTCCTGTAGTTACTGCCACCAACAGGTCGATACTTCTTCCTCCAGTAGTTACCACCATTAACAGGTCGATACTTCTTCCTCCAGTAGTTACCGCCATTAACAGGTCGATACTTCTTCCTCCAGTAGTTACCGCCATCAACAGGTCGATCCTTCTTCTTCCAGTAGTTACCGCCATCAACAGGTCGATACTTCTTCCTCCAGTAGTTACCACCATTAACAGGTCGATAGGTCTTCCTCCAGTAGTTACCACCATTAACAGGTCGATAGGTCTTCCTCCAGTAGTTACCACCATTAACAGGTCGATACTTCTTCCTCCAGTAGTTACCGCCACCAACAGGTCGATACTTCTTCCTCCTGTAGTTACCGCCACCAACAGGTCGATACTTCTTCTTCCAGTAGTTACCGCCATTAACAGGTCGATACTTCTTCCTCCAGTAGTTACCGCCACCAACAGGTCGATACTTCCTCCTCCAGTAGTTACCGCCATCAACAGGTCGGTACTACTTCCTCCAGTAGTTACCGCCACCAACAGGTCGATCCTTCTTCCTCCAGTAGTTACCGCCATTAACAGGTTGATACTTCTTCCTCCTGTAGTTACTGCCACCAACAGGTCGATACTTCTTCCTCCAGTAGTTACCGCCACCAACAGGTCGATACTTCTTCCTCCAGTAGTTCCCGCCACCAACAGGTCGATCCTTCTTCCTCCAGTAGTGATTATAGTCCAGCATGCTTCTGCGTTGGTGGTGTTAATGGATGTTTGGATTAAGCCTGTGAATTCCAGGTCTCCTCCTATGATTACTGGCACTTGTAATCTAGAGATGAATGCTTCAAACATTTCCAGGCTATCTTTATTGGATACATATCTTCCATATTATTCACAAATCTAGGTGTTGCCTGGCATGGCATGGAGAATGAAAGTTAACGCGGATAGGTTCACAGTCAGCAGCAAGTTCCAAGCCGTATTGCATCTGAGGGTGTCACGAATAGCAACAAGTACACCGCCACTTCTCGCTTGTATCGGTCTTTTCGGAAGAACAGGAACATCTCCGGTCAAGGCATATTTCTGCGTCCTCGATTTTTATGTATAGCAATGGCTTTGTTCCGATAATCACATCTGGGTTGGCTTTCTCGGTCACATCACAGGGACACGTTACAATAGTAATGTATGTATAAAAGATATGGGGGGGGGCGATATAAACAACTGGTATGTTTATATCGACCCCCCCCCCCCCCCATATATTTTATACATACATTACTATTGTAACGTGTCCCTGTGGTCACATTAACTAGCCTATCATGTTTCTGTTTATGGATTAAAGATTACTATTTGCAATCATTAAGATGGGGTTGGGGCTGTTTGTTGGGCTTGTAGGTTTCCGTTCCTTATCGGGACAGATGTGTGCAACGGCTTGGTGTAGGCTCTCTGGGTGTAAGGTATAGATCATGTGACGTGCCTAAAAGAGAAAAGGGGAGGGTGTTATCCAGAGGACTCTGGTGGCTGTACGTGGTCCGTGAACAGTATTCCAGCTAGCATACATACAAAAGGTCATGATACCATTGATCGCTCTTTAAAATAATTATTCTCTTTTCATACCAGTTGAATGTTTTGTCGCACGCCCCATAGATAACTGTCTGTCCTAGATTCACAAGCTGGGTGTTGATTTATCGCCATCGTCGGAAACCCACGGTACACTTCTCCGACGTTTGCATACCGTATGAAAACGTCACAGAAGTGTACCGTGGGTTTCCGACGATGATTTATCGCGTTGCCTGTGACAATGTCAGTCATAACTTCCTAAATATTATTGTTTCGGTGTCATAAATTAATTGGATTTATGTTTCTATCTATTTGTGGTCAATAACTTCTCCATTTTATTCTAGCATTTAATTAAAAGCCCGCTACTATATTAAACTGGATTTGAGCTTTGGTTTTATAGACGAAGTTTTTGCTATTTAAAGGTGCATTACATGAAATTGACTCTTTCTTGTTCAATGTTTATCTTAAGAATTTTAATAACCCTACAACAAAGTATCGGAAGAGTATATATCTGGTCATTACATTACACAACGCCAATTGAAAATGTATCTCGTCGAATCTTCGGTTACTATACAACTACAATAACAATATAATATATAAGTTACTAACGTGACGGACTAAACTTCAATTCTAGTTTTGTGTTAAGTATATATATGCTATACATGTTTTGTATTTATGAGTCCATTGGTCTCTAACAATGTTAGAGCTGTGGAATAGTAGAGCAGGTAATAGGAAAATCATAGAGGCCAGTTAAGTCTGTTCACGCTAATCACCTGTTATTCTGTGGTGCCAGGTATGTAATAAACATTTGTTCTGTGACCTACTTCTGCATCAGATAAGAAGATGTAGTAATACAAAGATGTAGTTGAAGATAATTCGATCAAACACACGTTTTGCATTTTATCAAAGATTTGTACAGTATGACACCGTCACACTAATCAACCAGAAATTATTGAGATTAAACAGTTGGTTGAACCATTGTTATTTGGTACATGCCTATATACATAAGAAAATGAACGTACTTAAACACACTTGACTTCTGTGACCTTGAAAATAGTTGAAGGTCATTCAGCTGAATAAACTTGATACCCTGTCTGTCCGTATATTATTTACCAAATAATATATAGCACTTGACCTCTTAGGTGTTGAGAGAAGAAAATCCGACGTTTTTGGTCTCCTGGTAAAGGATTGTATATGAGATAAGAATCAAACGAACTAAGTTGGCAATCAAAAATAACTACGTTTTTTGTATGTGGATGTACCTAAAAATGTCAATTGTTTTGGGAAAACATCTCGCTGCTCAAATTATGCAAGCGGCTCCGTCGGGTGGTGAAGTGAATAGCGGCCAGAATTCGATTTCCCGATCCGTCGTGAAAAGGTTGGAGTCACCTAGTCGACCACGTAGGTTTTCTCCGGGTACGCCGGTTTCCTCTTAAATATATATAACTAAATTATAAGACTCCCGCGCGGTAACATTCAGGTCAACAAGAGCGATTTACCTAGGTATTTATGCTGAATTAAGCAATTGAAATCGCAATGTTTGCAATAATTATTTAAATAAATAATAAGAACTTGTAATGACCAGCTAGGTATATGAGGGGAAATACTTCCGTACTAGCAAGCTAGCTTTTTCAGTCATGCGGTATAACTCGGGGACCCGTTCAAGTTAGCAACGGTGCATGAGCGTGGTCAGTAGGACCGCCTACACGTTACAAACCTACATACATGTACGAAATATGTTTGAAATAAATGAATTCAGTTGGACTGGAACATTTCGTGTCGTTAATTCGGGGTGAAATGATCATATTGCATGTATCGTCTCACAATGATGCATATTAAGGTAAAAAGCACTCACGGTCAACTCAATATAAAGAAAGCACAAGTTCACGGTCGAAAAATTGAAGTCGTCTCAATCTGTAGTAAACTGTCCTTGTTGGTAAAGATTTAAGTAAAGATCAAGGAAATCGGCTTTCATGGGTTCAAATACTAAGCGGTTAAAGTTGCAGATAGTAGAGTTAAAAAGCTACAAAAAATCAATATGGATCATAAAAGGACTCCGGCCAAATCAGTTTTCTCAGCAAGCCCAGTGTGTCATTTCCGTAATGCGCTTTTCTTTGAGCTGCGTAATACGCAGAGACATGAGTTCAGCATTGTCCAAAATGTTTTCTTTTTCTCCAGACTGTATTCATTCCCTGTTTAAGAGCAGTTAACGAAACTGAATTATACTAAAGTAAATAGGCTTCCGATATTAATAGAAGACATTCTAAAGATAGTCATATTTCTTACATAGTAAATGTATTTCAAACATGAGTAACATCTGATAAGACGAAAAATTACTTTTAGAGCGTTTACTAGCATTCAAATATAGAAGTTCATACTTTTGACTGAGAGTAACTTGGAGGTTTCCATGAAATCAGGCTAGGTATATATATATACTACGAACTAGATGACATGAAAATGGGGACCATATCTAAGGGCCCCGCCGCTACAACATAATCATAAATTATCATTGAGTCTACATAAGGGCAACTGGTTGTGGAGAATGGGTAAATATAGTATTAGTAACACTGAGCGGAAACGAATGTATTTCACAATAAAGGGCCACCAAGAAAACCCTTAAGTTTGATACCTTGACCTTAAGAGGACAGAAATAAATGAAGTATGCAAACATCCCTCTAAAACAAGTTACAGGGTGATGAATTGTACAAAATATACTTACAAGACTAAAGAAATTTCTTAAAATACTCAGTGGAGTCAGACAAGGTTTTCCCATGTTAGACATACATTTTGTGAAAATCGACCAAAATTATCAAGTCAGAGCCAAAATAAGTGGACATTTGCCAAATTATTCAACTACATACCAAATTACAGTTCAATATGTCTATCTGTAATAATCAGTAAAAGATTAAATAAGCAAAAAGAGAAACCATGACGGAACATGGAATGACAGAATGATGGCCAAGGGCAACACTATGCTCCGGACATTTCATAATCATCTCATCTCATACACTACTCTTAGTTGTCAACAGGTGCAAGGATAGATGCACATCCATTGCAGAATATAACAAACCAAGAACAGGAAACAAAGTATGTCTAGCGAGATTGAAACAAGAGGCCCATGGGCCCTAACGGTTATTTGACAATATATATATAATTTTTGTTGGAAATAAAGATTGTTTAAAGATATAACAGCATTTGAACCTGTGACCGTGTAAGAGAGTCAATGAACAAACTTTTCCTTTAACTAAACATACTACCAGCAAAATAACAGTACCCTGAGACCTTTAGTTACTGAGAAGAAGTGTTTGAAAAATTCAAAAACATTTGACCCTTGTGACATTAAAAGTAGGTCAAGGTCATACATTTGAACAAACTTGGCAGCCCTTCATTCAAGCAGGTTACAGACCAAATATCAGTACCTGGGCTTTTAGGTTAGTGAGAAGAAGTTTCTTAAATATTTAAACCTATTGGACCTCTGTGACCTTCAGCATAGGTCAAGGTCATTCACTTTAACCTTTCATTCAAGCATGCTACCTGCCAAATATCAGTACCCTTGGTCTTTAAGTCATTGAGAAGAAGTAATTTGAAGATGTTTAGAGCACATTTGAGCCATGTGACCTTGAACATGGATCAAGGTTATTCATTTGAACAAACAATGTAGCTCTTCATTCAAGCATGCTACAAGCCAAATATCAGTACACTGGGATTTCGGTTAGTGAGAGAGAAGACGTTTCTTGGATATCTTTTACACATTTGACCCATGTGGCCTTGAACATGGGTCAAGGTCATTCATTTGAGCATGAGACAGGCCAAATTTCAATACACTGGGCCTTTCAGTTAGTGAGAAGTTTCTTAAAAAATTTCATTACATCTGACCCCTTTGACATTGAGCATGAGTCAAGGTAATTCATTTGAACAACAAGAGATCCCAGAGGGAGCATGACACCCACCATTTATGATTTTTCATTCATTCTTAGAAAGATTGATTTTTTCCCTTCTTATTTAACTTTCATTTATGTATTTAATCTTAGTTCTATGAATTTATGTTGAAAATTAAATAGTTGAGAAAAGGTCTCTTGTTAGTTTAGTTTTTCTGATCAGTTCCAAATTACAAATCCATCTTGTATTTCTTAAATAAGAATAACATGCAAATGAAATTTGAGGAAGATCCATCAAGTACTTCTCAAGAAATAGTGATAACAAGCTTTACTAGTAAATGGTAAAATCCAAGATTGCCACCATTCAGCTACATTTGTATTTTGTTTTTCCAATCCGACCACAAACTATTAATGCCCTTCATTCCAGTATGCTTCAAGCATAATATCAGCACCCTAGGCCTTTTGGTTATTGAGAAGAAAATGTTTGAAGGAAAAGTTAACACACGGTGCAGCACGATGGCTTAAGGTCATCCTGACCTCCGGGTCGGATTACCTTACGATAATACATTTTTTTTCCAAACCAGAAAATAATCTGAAAGAAAAAACTTTAAGAGGCCAATAGGCCTTAACGATACTTTGCCTACAGTGTATATATATATATATTTTTGTTGGCTATTGCTTAAATAGTAACATATTCGACCAGTGACCTTGCACCTTGATAGCCCTTTATCCCAGCATGCTACAGGCTAAATATAAGTACCCTAGACCTGCTGGTAATTGAAAAGAAGTTGTTTGGAGATTAAAGACATTTAACCTATGTAACTTTGAAAGTTGGTCAAGGTCATTCATTTGAACAAAAACAGTAGCCCTTCATCCAACCATGATCATTGGGTTATTGAAAAAAAGTCTTAAATTTAACCCCTGTGACCTTGAAAGATAGTCAAAGTCATTCACGTTACGCGCCAAATATCAGTACCTTTAATTTGTCTTTCAGTTATTGATAAATTTTTTGAAGATTTTGAAACATTTAACCTATGCGACCTTAAAAGTTGGTAAAGGTAATTTATTTTAACAAACTTGGTAACTCTTCATTTCAGCATGTTACAGGCCAAATATCAGCCCTCTTGGCATTTCCGTTATTGAGAAGAACGTTCTTGATGATTTTAAAACATTTGAATTTGACCCCTGTCCCCATAAACATGGGAAAAGTCATTAATTTTAACAAACTTGGTAGCCTTCATTCAAGCAGTCTACAGCCGAAATGTCAGTACCCTGGGTCTTTAGGTTATAGAGAAGTTTCTTTAAGGTTTTGAGACATTTGATCTCGGTGACCTTGAAAGTGGATCCTGATCATTCAATTGAACAATTTAGTAACCCTTCATCCCAGTATTCTACCAGACAATTATCAGTACCCTTGTTCTTTTAGTTACTGAGAAGTTATTTGAAAGATTTTGAACACATTGACCCCTGTGACCTTGAAAGTGGGTCAAGGTTATTCATTTGAAACAAACTTGGTAGCCCCACATCAGGATGCTGCAGGCCAAATGTCAGTAACCTGGGCCTTTCGGTTATTGAGAAGAAGTAGCCTGAATATTTTAGAGACATTTGACCCATGTGACCTGAAAGAAATTCAAGGTCATTTATTTTGACTACTTTGGTAGGCCTTCATCTCAGCATGCTACATACATAATATCAGAACCCTGGGTCTTTCGGATATTGAGAAGAAGTCGTTTGAAGGAAAAGTTTACATAAATCTTCAACTAGACACTAAAATGTTAATATTAATGAAGAATGAAAAAAAACTTCAACACAACAGCTTGTATGTTTACTTGCTTAATCTGCAATCAGATAAGATATATTTTGAGCAAATAGGAATTTTCATATTAAAAATGTGATTTGTATGATTTCTTCTATATATATACATCATCTGTCTCTGCTTCTTGACCTGCTCCGTCTGTGTTGTGATCTGTGGTAATCACCATGTCTGTCCCTAGAAGAAGGAGGAGACCTGTTCCTAGTCTCACTATAGTCTCTATCACTCTGTCTGTACCTATCTCTATCTTCCCTGGTCCTATCTCGACTCTCACTATATTCTCTATAACTATCTCTGTCCTCTCTTGACCTGCCAGACCGAGAAGAGTCACTATACTCTTTTTCACTATGTCGCTGTTTTTCCCTAACATCCTGGTATTTTCCAGTTGAAGACCTATCCAAAAATTCTCTGTCAAATCTACCTAGCCGTCTTTTGTCGTATCCAAATTCAGATCTTGAGCGATTTTCATCCTGAAATCTTGTTCCATCTCTTGCAGAAAAGTCAGATCTGATTCTATTTCCCAAATCCAGTGGTCTCCTGAAAGGTCTATCTTTGCCACCGAACCTCAGCTGACCAGACTCTTTTTTACCACCCAATCCACCACCGAAACGCCTTGGAATCCATCCTTTTAATTTTCTCTCACATTCAAAGTCCACAAAAATTTCACAACCATCAAGTTCCATTTTATCAGCCTCTTTAGTGGCTCTGTACGCTGACTTTTCATTCTGATACTCCACAAATGCATAACACCGTGAACATCCAGTTACCAAGTCTCTAACTAACCTTAGTCTTTCAATGTCACCATACTTGGAAAACTTTGACTCAATAGTGTCCTCAGTAGTCTTTGGATTAAGTCTACCTACAAATACAGTACTTTCTGGATTGCCAATAACATCTTTATTAGGTCGATACTTTGCATTCATGGCCCTGACAATGCCTCGATCATGAGGATCTTTGTCTGTAGTATCAATGCTGCCTGCTCTGAGGGGATTGTATGTTGCAGCAATAGGAGACCAACCGTCACGCTCCATCTTCACTCTGTGAAAGTATCTGAATCTAAAATAAATACAAACAATGAAGTATTCTGAAAGAGTTATTTCAATGAGTTCTGCAAAACATATTTTTTTCAAAATTGATATTAACACATTACAAGAATTTTTGTTTATGAACCAATAGATGTCAACAAGAGTTCCAACACAATCTTGGCCCCAACCATTGTTTGATATTCATTTGTTCTTGAAAGTTGGATTTTTAACCTTCTTTTCTCTTATGACTACATTTTTGCTCTTAATCATATGAAATTTGAAGAATTTATTATTTCAAACAAGAATTCCACGGATTCAAGTGGATGTGTCATCTGCACAGAAAGCTGGGAAATAAGTTTTGAGGATACATATACATACAGTGTTTCATAATAATATAATGCTAAAATATTACGTTCACAATTATAAAACAACCCATGCAGAGAAGCCTTATAATTTTCAGAGATCACTTTGGGGCAAGATTTGGGGATTTTTACCCATATTTTTCCTGAAAATCTCGTTAAAATTTCAAAATAGTGTAACTTTATATAGAAAAATCTCATAGAAATTTCACTATTAATCTCATAAAATCCCTCGAATTCTCCCATAGGTTTTAAGCGCCAGAATTATCCCTGAAGTTTTTATAACTTAATTCTTAATATAAGGGTACTCTGCATGGGTTGTTATTGTGAACTTAATCTGTAATCATTTATTATTATTATTCAAGGGTGTAAAAATATTTTTCAGTGTACTAGCCCAGGGCTAGTTAAATCTGTTAGCCCGACAAATACAAAATGGATCTAGCTGTCAAAAGTAATGATCTCTTATATACATGTACACGTAGATTATATCTATCTCAGATAATATATATCACAAGTTGTATATTTATGATGATAAATAGAACAGAAGCCATTTTGTTAGTCCTGACATGATAAAAAGGTCACTAGCCACGGGCTAGTAAGCCTCTAAATTTCACTAGCCCAAACTGAAAATCTGGTAGTCTTGGGCGTCCGGCTAGTGGATTTTTACACCTTTGATTATTATGAAACAAATTATAGGCCTATAACATGACAGTGACTGATCATGAGTGCACGTGAGGCAGTGTCAATATAATCAACGCCAATGGGGACATTTGACGGAAAATGTTGGAAGTGGTGAATAGCGGATCAGATGGTCGACCTAGTTTGAAGGTAAAAATGATACTCGGGCTAGGATATACAAAACAACCTTACCTTTAAAGGTAAACTTAAAATTAAGGCATTATTCTCATGCTTTGTTATCGTCTGCTTTTCGTAAAATGCAACCGGAAGTACATTACCGGAAAACGGTATATATATATTTACGACATACGGCATCTTCATTTTCCATGTGAATTCTAGTTGATAAAGAAAGAAATTTTCATATTGAAAGTTCGCATGGAAAACATTTATATATTTACAAAGAAATATACCCTTTTTATATTTATTGGAATAAATTTGTACGTAACTATGTCGTTATTGGAGACGATTGTTGTCCACTTTACGACACTCATGTTCCAAGGAGATCGATTGCTGGGAGACAGAAGTCACAAGCCGAATTTTCTGGAAGACCAGCGATTTTTACGAAAAAAGTATGGTTGAATTACTTTAAATGGGTTGCATATGCTGTTTTTCATATAGTATACAGTTGTTTTATGTAATGTTTTTCTTAAATACCAGAATTAATAGCAGACATCATTAAAACACAACTCTCCATCAGCAGCAGCCATGAATCATGATCACTCGCCAACACTGGAGACTGGTGTTCGTCTTTTGCGATATCATTATGCAACTCATATAAAGTTATTCAATATATAGCAGACGTTAAGTTTCTAATTGCATATAATATTTTGTAGAGAAATGATTTTTTCCTTCAGGTGCAATGTTGCATCAGAATTTACAAGTCCTTATTTTCGTATGCAGAATGGGCCTATTTGTTTCCCAGGTGTAGACCTTAAATTATTTTGGTTCAGCTTTCATCGTTTCTTGCTAATGAAAAGAAGCATTTAAGTAATTTACATATTTAATTTTACTGTATCAAATTTCGCATTATAATTCCTTTTTTTTTAATTTAACATGCTTACATAACCTGATAAAGACTATAAATGGAATGTCTTTGATTTCCTAGAAAACAAATACATAGTACATGTACGTGTACGTAGCATTCATGTTCACTGTTGATCTTAATTACCAGACATAATTGTCTTGTATATTAAATATTCTATATAACTAAATTGGAAATAAAGTTTGTTCTTCAAATCTTGTGTCCAAGAACAGCTTTAAACTGTTTGTCTTTATTTAAGGATTGCTAGGCCTAACATAAAATAGAAAACGAAAGTAGAATATTATAAACCATAAAACCTTTATCTTTTAAACTTTTTTATTTTACAATAAATATTTAATCAAAATATGATTTCATGGTATATGAAAACTTACTAAGAATTTAAAGCCTCATAATGATTAAATGAATGGAAAACTTTTACTTCAGAAAAAATATGGTGATTTTATGTAAGTCAGATATGGCAAGTTGTGATATTATGGTAAGTATGGATATTATATATTGTGTCTTTTCTTTGATATAAAGTATTTAAACATTTATATTTATTTCTGTTGAACAGCATTTAAATCTTTAGATAATTCAAAAGTTGACAGAAATTGCACAGAAACTCATGAATGCATTGAAATACTAAAGTGTGATGCCCAATTAAATATGTAGAAGCTTATCAGGCTAACCAACATTTTGAACTCTTCAATTCTTAACGATTGAATGTGGGAGTGAGAAACTTTTACAGTTTTTATAATTAATCATTCATGGTTTTGAGTCATGGAATCAGCTTGTATAAATAAAAATTTGCAATATCAGAATTTACCGCCTCTTGACATTTAAATTGTTCGGTAAGCTTTTATATTTTGTTGAATTCTTTACCATAACTTTATTGAAATGCAATTTGGCTAATTACGTCTTTATTTAACCCAATAAGAGCCCTGTCCTACAAGTGCCCCTTGGCCTCTATTTTTTCCGAAAAACACCATAAGACTGTGGTTTTTGTCAGGCATTCATAGGGTCAAGTATAAGGACCCATTCCAAATGGATGATTGACCCTATAATTTCCCAATTTCAGTCTGTATTTTCCCAATTAGGGTTATAGTAATTTAAGATTGTAGAGAAACTGAACATTGATTAAATCAGTACATAATTGAAAGACTGGAAACTTAACATATACGTAACTTAATTGAAAAAAAAATATCTTAATAGACTTTCTGTTTTTCATATTTTTCCACCTTGATATTATTTTCCCAATATCCAAATTTGTGAAAAATACCAATGATATTTTCTAAATATTTGCTAAGGGTCCATTTCTTAGAATAACTTGCAAAATCCCTAGAAACACAATTTTGGCACTCCCTAATAAAACAGTCAGTTGCAGAATTTTACTCGTGAAATATGAAAAAAAAAGAGTAAGCATAAAAAGTACCAGAAAATTTATGATTTATATTTAAAAGCCAATTTGTAAAAATTGTCTAAGACTTGAAAATCTGGTGGTTTGTTTATGCTAAAAGCAAGTTGACGGAATGAGTACTTTCGTTTTCTGCTGTACTGTTGATGACAAAAACAGAATAAAACATTTATAAATATCAATAATTGAGTAGAGTTTATCACCAAAATAAAAAAAAAAAACAGACATACATGAAAATTGTGTTGGCAATTGAAAATATGATGCTACATTTATTAGTACTATTAAACTTCGCATGTACATGTACCACCAAATTATCAGTGGTACATCCTGTGAATCTACCAAGCAATTTCACCATATTTCCATGTATATATTCATTATAAAACAACTTTTTTGCTCATTTCATCAATGTGTTTAAAAATCTGATTTTAGCAAATACATTGCAACATACCAATTCTCTAAGCTTCACACAATAACACAATACCATTTTATCGCAACAGTCATTTGCTTGATGCATAAAGTACCAACCTGCACTGCTTCCTGTATTGTAGAGATCGCTAGATTTGAATGAGTATCCTATGCATTAATAACTTAATAAGTACTTACCCATTAAAAACCTAAAATCAATCTTAAGTTGATATTGCTAAATACAAACTATTTGTTTTATCCAAGGTATGATAAAGTGTGCACTATTCTTTTGAATTTCATTCATTTACCTTTGCTGTGTACATTAATTATACTTCATTTGAATGTGAACTTAAGTAAAAGCATTATATTTATAAACTTATATATACAAAATACGCAGAAAGAATCATGTGTCCATGTTCTTTTACAGTGTCCAAGTCTGAAACGGAAGCAGTTTCATTGCCCCAGGAGGTTCATAGGACCCCTGAGTCTACACCTGCAGAGGGTCAGGCTCAGTATATGGAGTCTCAGGCTACAGCTCTTACCAATGGTTTTGATTTGAACACTTCTTATGAAAGTGAAGCAAAATCCAGGTGCCAGGCATCTGATGATCTTGCAAAGTCTAAATGTGATACAGACAGTGAGTTAACACAGAACGAATTAGGTGCAAAAGGTGATGATGTATCTGCACACAAAGACAATGCTTCTTTTGAACAAGAGAGTGCCCAGGAGGCACCTACCTCTGGAGAGGCTCCAACTGCTCACATGGCTGAATCATCTGAAGCACATAAATCAGAAGAGGCCACAGCAGCACCTGCACAGACAGCAAGCACCCCCAACACACAGGGCTCTGAGGAAGCATCAGCAAGCCCATCTGATGTGAAAGGATCTGAGGAAGCATCTGCTCGCACCTCTGACAGCCAAAGCTCAGAGGAAGCATCAGCAAGCATATCCGAGGCAAAAGGCTCTGAGGAAGCATCAGGAAGCCCATCTGACACACAAGTCTCTGAGAAAGCATCTGTTCCAACATCTGACCAACAAAGCTCTGAGGAAGCACCAGCAAGCCCATTGAACACAACTGATGCACAGAAGGATGCAGCCTCTGTACGCAAAGAAATGGAGAGGGAGAAAGTTGACATCTTTGGAAATGGACTCCTTGTCAAGAGTGTAAGTTAGCAATTAAATATCCATTAATAAATTTGTGCATCTTAGGTACACATGGTTTAAAATTTAAAACATTAATATTATGCATCATATTTACGTGGTCAACACGTATTACATACAAGAAAGAATCCTTGAACAGGGTCCTGTATATTTGTAAGAAATCTATATATAACTGTTTTAGAGAGTTAACTTTAAATTAGCCCAAGCAATGAGTTGCTTTATAAGACAATGTTTACTTCATTTGCAGCTCATCCGCAAAGGCAATTGTGAAGACCGACCAAATGATGGCGACACATGCACTATCAACATTGATATCAAATTGGCTGATGGCACACTCGTGGACCGCATGGAAGACTTTAGCTTCTTCCTCGGAGAACATGAAGTCATGCTTGGTAGGATATTGAAAACACTTTGATTTTGACTTTTGGGAAACATCACATACAAATAGTAGCACTAAGTTGCATTAGGGTAATTTAATGTCTTACTTTGTTTAGGTTATATGTACATGTACAGTATATATGACAAACAAAAGCCATAACACTTTGTCTGAAATGAGAAAATGTGTGACGTAATTAAATTAACCTATATCATAAATTATATAAGTACAGAGTAAAAAAAATTAAACTTTTTTCTTGTAGCCCTTGATGTTGGAATCAAATTCATGTACATTGGTGAGATAAGTGTCTTTCACACAGATGCCAAATATGCATATGGAGAAAGAGGAAGGTAAGTTGGTTGGTCGATTGTTTTTTTGTCTTATTAACAGCCAGGGGAAATTCACATTCCGATTTATTGGTCACCTTTTTTTAATTCTGAAAACTACACACTCTTAAATCTAGCATTAAACATTAACATTTAAAGAGCATGAAATTTTCATTATTAGATATTTGAACTTCAAATATTGAAGAAGAGTGATGTTGAAAAAAATGTTTTTGAGTATTTCATAGGTGCATGTATCATTTTTGCATCAGATAATTCCTTGATTTACATTTTCTTGCATTTCATTATAATCTTGCCTATGCTGTTGAAAATAAAACAAGTGATGTTTTTTATACCCAGTTTTGTGGTTGATTTTCAGGGCCTCAGATATCCCAGCCAATGCCTCATTGGTTTTAACCGTGGAACTTCTCCGTGTGTTCCCAGCAGTGGATAGACAGAAACTCTCAGTAGACCAAAGGCTCAGCTTGGGGTAGGTTCTCCTTTCTTTGCATTCAACAAAAAATGTGTCAGGTTAGTTATAGCAGTTTCTTTTTTTTGTTGAAGAAAGAGATAACCAAAGAAAGAGAATAACAAGATAACATAGATAAATGTCTTTATCTTATCTTGCAAAAACTTCACTTGCAGTTGTTGAGATATTTGTTGTTGAATTATGACAAGTATTGCAGACAGTTATATATGTCCACTGTATTATAGCAAAGTATGCCCTGTACAGTTGATGTGTAACCTGCATGCTACGTGTTATAGTTATCAGTATGCCAAGTATAGCAGGCAGGTTGACATCTACTCCATTTGTTGTTGGGTAGATCCACATGGTATTGTTTGTAAGCATTATTGATTATTTTTCATGTGTTACAATTGCTGGACAAAGTTTGTTCATTATTTTAGCGAGAAGAAGCGAGTTCGAGGGAATCAACTGTACTCATGGAAAGACTATCCAACAGCTATTGAGGTCTACAGTCGGTATGTAAAATGTCTATCTTGTATTACTTACAGCAGTGTTATAAGTGAAGAATGTTTAGATAGAGTGAACTGAGACTTGATGTCATACTCATATAGATCTGATTGCCTTAAAAATAACCATTAAGGTGAACATACATCTATCTATATCCTGAGATTGTGAAATTCTGTGGAATAAAAAAGCGCAAATTTCCATTCCATTTTAAATAGTTGTCTAAAGAAGTTTTAAATAGTATTAAACAACTGATTCTAAAACTGTCAAAGAAAAGATCTTTCAAATTTTCTTTCTTTATCCAAGTTATCTTTTGTTAATAGTGTCATATTGCATGTGTATCTGATATGTGTTGTAGAGCACTTCATATCTTGGACCCCCAATCAGGATCTTTCACAGAGGCACCAGAGAAACTACAAGAGTTCCTGGACTGTCGCATCAAATGCTATAACAACATGTGCATATGCCAGATGATGGTAAGAGTTCTTACTTCAAATAAATCATCAGGCGATGTAATGACTAATTAGACCAAATATCTTGTGTTTGAAGTTGTGTCTGCTTGAAGTTTCTTTAGTTTTAAAAGTATTCATAACATTTCAAAGTGTTTAAAGAAATGCAGTATTGTTGGTGTTTCTTGGTCTTCTTCCACAAAAATGCTTATCAATGCCAGTTGTTTTGCATCCAACTTTCATGGCAGATCATAATGCTAGTGATTCTTTTCTCATACCACTTTCTACCCTTATTGAACCTGTAATAGTTAAGTTAAATCAACATATATATATCTCCTGTTGAAAGTGTTTATAAATTTTAAATACACATTTTCTTCTGAAGAAGGCCCATGATGTTGTCATCTACACGTAAAGAGATAGAAACACTTATATTTACATTCTGATTGTTTCTTCTCTATATGAACATACCAACTGAAAACAACAAACACTAGACTATGAATACATCATGAATACAGTATGAATACATCCATTCACGTGAATTACTTATGACTTAATATATAAGTCTTGTTCAATGGGAGTCTTACGGCTCCTCTTCGGATAACACCGAGAACGCCTCCGCGTTCAAATGACTACGGTAGATTATTGGCGCCAATTTTACCCAAATTTTGGCTGTTCTGCCTTTTTCATTTAAAGGACAGCGCAATAACAAACGCAGTTGATACAGCAGTTGTTCAATAAATAAGGAAATAAATTAGACAATTGTTCAGAAGTAAAAATGTAAATATATGAATTGAACGGCGTTGTTTTAATTATCATGCCGGTATGAATGCAAATCGGTTACATCCATATTGACTATGAAGCCCTAGCGGGCTTCATGGAATATGGATGTAACCACTTTGCATTCATACCGGCATGAAAATTTGAAAAACGCCGTTCAATCCCTATATAAACTCTAAAAAAAGGGTTAATAGGTTCAAGATGCAGTATATGAAATCACTTGAGTTTTGCTTTTAATTAAATTTGATTACACTTTTGACAGCTCGGCCATCATGAAGCTGCAATTAAATCAGCAAATGAAGTTTTAAGCGTACAGCCTGACAACTGGAAAGCTCTCAGCCGTCTCGGCAAGGTAAGGTGGCTTCTGTATTTTTCATCTCCCTTGCAGTTTTTCCTTTAACATATTTTGGACAATTTCAAATGGGAAAAACTTATCATACCTAGACTCATTAAAAGTTTTAACAAAGTACAGCCACCTTTACAAGATAAATATTGATTTCAGGAACCCCCATCTAGTATTTTTTCAAGGAACCCCCATCAATTCATTTTTTTCAGGAACCTCCATCTAGTATTTTTTCCAGGAACTGGTTACCTCTTGATGCATTGCCTATTGAAATAAATTTGGTTTTAATAGATATTTTATAATTATCCCGATAACACATACCAATATTAGTGCTTTGACTTTGAGCTTTTATTGCAATATTTTTTCATAAAGCAGAGGCAGACATAATTTATTTCAATCAGAATTGAAATTTATGATATGGAGTTGGGTTACAAGCACTTTAAAAACCTTTAAATCTATATGCAAATGAATAATTTTAAGGCTGATGTGTACGTCTTTTATCACAAGTTTTTCGTATATTCAGGCTCTTGGTGAATCTGGTGACACAAAGAAAGCCATTGAAGTTTTGAGGAGGTGTGAAAAACTTAACCAGAAAGACAAGGTAAAATTAATTAGGACCAAATGTTTGGACATGAAATAAAGTTAAATGTATTGAAGGAATTAGTTTTAGTTGCTCTACCCACAGAACTTACACAAGTTTCACAGCAATTTGATTTCCATTGCATTTAACATCAGGATTTGTCACATAACTTCCACTTTATACAAACTTGCCTATTGTGTTGTTGGTGTAAGGACACTGCTGTATAAAGGTTAGACTGAGGACCATGTAATTGAAATTAAGATAGTTTTAAATCCTGTATCTATCATGTGAGTTTGATGCATGGGATACAAACTTTTTTAAGGCCATGTTTACTCTTCAAAATTTAAAGAATCAGTGTTGCATCCACTCAAGCCACTTTTGCCTGAACAGTGGCTTTCTTAAAATGTCTTCAAAATATAATCATAATATAGTAAATAACAAAATTTGTAATCTGAGAATAAAGTATGTTGATGCCATCATGTGTTACCATGCATATGACATTTATGTGAATCTTGTTATACAGATATTCCAGACTCAGAACCATGCACTGATGCAAACATACATAAAGAGATCTTACAAGGAATCTGAAAAGGAGAAGAAAATGTACAAGAAGATGTTTGGGCTAGAAAAATCTGAAACACCCAAAGTTGAGAAGAAACCCACCTCTGTAAGTATTTTCCTGTACCCTGGTAATAGACTTATTGTTTGTAAGAAAATAAAATTTTCATTCAAGATTAAAATTAAAGTGAAAAGTATGTCAAACTACTCTGCAATATATTCAAGGTCTGACACCAGCAATGAAACATAAAAATGAACAACAAGCTGTAGAAAAGAATTCATTGGGTCTGTTCTGATCATCATAAAACAAAGAATTTTATGGGTTTTTTTTTTTTAATCTTGTCACCTACACTTTATAGATACCTGATTTGAGTAATACTTTTATAATAGAAAATATCTTTCCTTAACTACACTTTTTGTATTCTATATAATTAAATAAACCATTGCATTCGAAAAAAAAAAGTCCTGAACAGCTACACAGTTCAAATTGAATGCGGAACTACATCAATGTAAAAAGAACAAAAGTATGTTGATTGTGCCCCTTTATCAAGTCTACTTTTGTTTTTTTCAGGTTTTTGCACCATCATGGAAATGGGCTCTTGGAGGTGTTGGCATGGCTTTGGTAGCAGTTGGAGTTACAGCAGCTTTCAAATACTTCCAGCACTAACTACACAAACTGTGATCTAGGGGGGAAGGGTTCATATAGGCTTTTTAATTCCATTTCCATAGAATTTTTCTGTAAATATTGCATAATATCAAAAAAATTTAATTCTTTACAAAGATAATCTTTATATTCAGTTTCATTATGATATTCAGATTTGTTTAAGGTCACATTGAAGGTATTGGGTTATCTACACAATTATGTTAATGCAGTTTCGGGCCCCTTCTCGGTCAGGCTATGATTGTGTATTTGATTCTTTATTTTGTGTTTTTTGTTTTGGTTAATTTAAAGGAATTATTGTTCATGTCATATACAAAATTAAATAGCTTAAAAAGATAAAAAGCCAACAAAAATAGAGTAAATTTGCTTTGTGCCCAAGAATTTCTCATTTATTTGACATGAACTTTATTTAGTAATTTTTAATATTTTCTAAAAATAATTCAATATTTGTCTTTTTTATTTAGATTCAATTTCATATATATATTCGACACTTGAGCTCCAGAGAAAAAAAAATCTATTAACAAAATTGTATTAATTTTAATCTTATGGTTGGAGGAAATGCCTACTAAGTGCAAAGGGGGAGGGTATTTGTAGGAGGGAGTAGAATCGTACACTATTCAGATCTACCGTTATTGGCATTTTCATATTGTCCAGGGAGAGAAGGTAAAGGACTGTGATACAAGATGACTCACAAGGGAATTTACAAGCTATTCAAGGAAGTCGTTCATATGTACTCTGGTAGTTATACACCTTGAGGGGTTCTTTATGAATGAAATGGATGTGGATTGTAAAATGGCATGGTGGACGTGATCTGGAAAAACACCCTATTTGGTGAAGCTATATGCTGATGGTATGATTTGCGATGTGTTGGCACACTGTCATGGAAATAATTATCAGATGATTCGTTGTCCTTAAAATCCAAAATAGCTGACTTTGTAATCATTTTGAAAGTCATGCTTCTGCTTTTATCAACCAGGCTTTTAGGTAAGGTACTCTCATGGGTACTTTATGGTGCGTTTTATGCCACGTCAAGGTGTGTTGAGGAATTCCGTGGTGCGGTGTAACTTTTTTTACGCAGATAGATGAGTAGAGAATGTTATCACTAAGTCGTGGATGAACTTGAACTAATTGATAGGTGATTATGCGTTGTGTTGTGTTTGTGTTGTACTAAGCTTTTAGGTTTTGGTGATAAACGGCAGATTCCATTTTCAAAATATTTCAGGGATGGTCATGTTGGATCTTGGAGGCCAATGAATTGCAAGTTTGATAACGTATTTTCATGGCGAGAACCGGTACATTTCAAATTATGTTTTTGGTTTATGATTTTGCTGACTGTGGTTAGTATTTCAGGGATTCATTATGGTGTGTTGCAAAACATAAAGTTTCAGTCATAAGGAAAATATTGAGGGGTGTAATAGGTCCATAGTACATAAAAATGAATTCCTTGAAGATTTGTGTAAATGACCTGCCGAGTTTGACTGGACGCAGACACTTTCCACGCTCATACCAGGCACATAATCGAACAACTACCTGTTTGTTTGGTGACTTCACTGTCTGAGGAAAGAAATCTCTAGAGCATTGTCTTTCTCAGATAGCAGGTCTGTCAACTGAATAGGTGAAATGAATATTAAGTACATTGGTATTCTTACAATTTTTACCCCAACTGCAAGTATTTAATCCTATCCAAAAACCATTTGTGGCACATTTTTAAACATCTGGAGTATTTAGACAAACTGCAGGGCTTTATTCCCCATCGATACACATCATCAGCTTATCGAGAAGGACCATGATTTTTCAGACCATATTTTAGCAGAATTTGTTTTGAATTGTTAGAAAATGTTTTGCCATCTTTAGATATAATATCCATCAAAGGTATTTTAAAGTAAAAAGTGCTATTCACTTTCTTGGTATTATGTTTTAATGAACAACCTTCATTGTGTCTTAAGCATTTCGGAATGAAATTTACCATCAAAAGATATTTTGTATTCATGATCATGCATCAAAGTCTAGAAAAAGAAAAATTATGTTTAAATATTTTCATTCAAAATATTCGGTGTACATCTAGTCAAGTTAAGCTACTCGGTATCTGGTATACATAGTTTTCTATCAACAACTAGGGGGGATTATTAGATGAAGAAATGGTACCTTGTTGATCAAAATGTACCTTTGGAATTTTACGTAAGCTTGGAGAAAAATCTTGATTAAAGGAGGAATGTAAACCTCGAACTTACTTTTGTATTGATGTTTTATATGTGTGCTTTTGATTGTGCCAAAGTCAAAAAAGTATACTTAGATTGGAAAGTTGAATAAGGTAAAATGCTTTAGGAAATTTCTTTCCTATATGTTACGGATGTGTTGTGTTTTTTTTTCCTTTTAAAGTTCATTGGTATCTACAGGCCATTGAATATGATTATTGTCATTGTGTAATAGTCACATTTATTTAATGTTGAAGAGTCCAGGCATTTACTCCAGTACATGTGAACGCCTCGTAATGAGTGTTGCAGGTGATTATCAAGAGCTGTGTGTGTGATCTCTGTAAAGGTGTGGAAAATTTTATAATTGAAATAGGAATATATTTTTGCACATCTTTCAAATCTGTCAAGAATACAAGATAAAGCAAAAATTGTCTAAGTTGTTATTTTTTCTTTTCTTATTAATTAACACACTGTAATACATGGGGATTGCTTCTATGGTATTCTTCAAAATTGCATTATTGAATAATGTTATACACACCGTTAAACATTTTGCACGTCCAAACCAGTCAAAAGTAATTTCAGCAAAAATAGTCTTAAATGGTATATATTTTTGTTTTTCCTAATTTTGATTTTTAAAATATTAATGTATACATCGGTTTGAACATTTTTGATACTATAATCCATCACATTCCAAAAATCATTAATGTATTATGTTTTTATCATTCATATATTTTCTTTGTGACTGTAACAGTATTTTGTTTGTATTCAGAATTATATGTAAATGAGATAGGAACAAATTCAACAAGTCCAAAAATATTTTGCACTGTTTGTTATGTGATAAAGAATATCTGTATATCTGTGATGTGATGTTCTTCAATGAACAAAATTAATTATATATCGAAAACAAATTCTTCTGTTGTTTATTTAGCATTTGTCTGTCTGTTGTCATTAAGACTGTTCTGTGGACAATCTGATTAAAACCAGATCTGAATTCCACTCTGTACAATACAGGTACACTTGGTTTCGTTAAGATTAAGATTTGGTTTTAATCAGATTGGTTCTGTGGATTTCAACTCAATTTGGTCTGGAGCAAACTTTTTACTTAGCTGAATGGAACTTGGAACAGGATTTTGTAAGAGTGCAGAACAGAGGGGCTGGACCAAATATGGCAGATAATATGCAGGCAAAGGGGACTCAAAAGTACAAATGAAAGATGTACCCCCAAGGAACATCCCAATAAGAGAAAAATCTAAGGATCATATCTTGAAGGTTTGGTTCTCATAAGGAAATTAGGTCATAGCTTTAAAATGGTCATGATCTCCACCATTTGACCAAATATACAAAGACATTCATCCATGTTACTAGTACTAGTCCAGAGATCCAGACCCATCACTGAGGACTTGCTCTCTGCCTCATAATATGGAAACAATCGAACAATAGAGAGTACACGTCAGCCCAAGTTCTGTTTTATGAGCAGGGCCTTTCTGTTTCATATTGAGTGTACTGAATAGCATATTTTGGAGAAACAGAATGACATACAAGAAAATTTTGTCTTGCACCACATTTCATGTGTATAACACCACAGACAAGGAAATGAAATCGGGAACACAATTAGGCCGATAAGTAATATCTTTTGAAGAGTGCAGAGCTGTGACGACCAACTTCATATCCACAGGGACCCGAGAATTTGTTACAGCTTGTTTTGAACATAAGGTGTTAAGAGTAGTTTTTGCGGATTTAGATCTAAACCCCCCAAATTTGTAAAATTTACTCTTAAACTATGGGGCCCCGTTTTACTATTTATTAACAAAACTGGATATCCCAAATTCGAAATATGTATATCCATAAATCATTTTTGGATATCCATAATTCGAATTTTTTATATCTTTAAATGCTTTGAATTAATTAAGAATTTAATTATGGATTTCCAGAAAGAATAATGGATATCCAAAATTTGAATTATGGATATCACAAATTCCATATATTTTTAGATATCCATAATTCGAATTTTGATGTCCAGAATTAATTTAAGATATCCAAAATCATAAATTCGAATTATGGATAGCCAAAAATGAATTATGGATATCCATCATTCGAATTTTGGATATCCAGTTTTGTTAATAAAAAGTAAAACGGTGCGCCATATTAAACACCTTATAGTTTAGGTCCAAAACTAACTAACAAATTCTCAGGTCACTGTGTTCATATCGTATTAATTTTAGCTTTTATGACCATTGAGGGGGCATTTTTATCGAAAATTGATCTTAACCCCCAAATGTGTAAAATTACTCTAAACACCCTCTTAAATTTAAGGTCCAAAACTAGCTGTAACAAATTCTCAGGTCCCTGTGGTTGATGCATGTAAACCGTACAAAAACTAATTCCAGCTGGTTTCGGACAATGGGTCCGCGAAGTCTCTTCCAGATGAAACTATTTACAGATCAAAAGTGGAAAGAATGAGATGAATTTTAGGCAAATCTTCATGATCATGCTTTTGAGAAAGTTGCAGAACGGAGTGTATAGCTCCTTTCAAAATCATGAAGAGTTGCCTTGATCAGGGTCCTGCCTTGATTAATGATATATCTTAGTTTTTGACTACAGAGACCTGAGAATTTGTTACAGCTAGTTTTGGACCTAAAATAGGTTGTTTAGCGTAATTTTACACATTTGGGGGGTTAAGATCAATCTCCCAAATGTGTAAAATTACGCTAAACACCCTATTTTAGGTCCAAAACTAGCTGTAACAAATTCTCAGGTCCCTGTGTTTTTTACCTAACCTTTGTGTATTAGCTGGAACGTCCCTGGTATTAGAGAGGTGTCGGACTAGTACTTATTTACTTATATAATTACTATGAGGTGTTAAATTCATTGCACTTTTAATTGTGAGGAAATTAACAAAATAATAACCTTGTCAAAGAATAGCAGAGACTTTATATGTTATCAAACTGGTTCAGGGGAAGCAACTCTTTAATACTCGACATATTTACCTGCTATGCATCACAGAATAGTACATGTACAAGGTAATTATACCTTTGTAGCAAGTCCTGAGTAAACACTATAGACTTAAAATGGCCGGATCATTCACATTGGATCCGATTGCGCATCCTCCAAGATTTTGGAGGGTCTCCCGCGGGATATCTAGTCGAATACACCTCTCTTCCCCCTTTCTCCCGACACTTCAAATGACGGAAAATACTTAAGCTTTAAAAGATGCATTGGTATATGTACATGTGTGTGTATAGTGTTATCAGGTTCACAATTATACATTTCGTTAATTTGGGTGTTTTGATTACAGGGAGCTGAATTTGTTACATCTGTTTTGGACCTAAACTAGGGTGTTTAGAGGAATTTTACACGTTTGCGGGGTGGGGTGTAGATCAATTTTCAATTAAAAAAATGTCCCTTCAATGGTCATAAAGTCAGTGAAAAACGAAGTGGGTGAGAGGTTAATCTGTGAAACATTAGCGCTTTCATGAACCGATCTCTTAATATGCCTGATAACGACGTCACCAATAGAGGTTTATTGTGACGTCATAAACATATGTAGCTTTAATTAAAATGGTCCTCTTAATCTTGCTTTTTAATTTCTTTAGAAAACATTCCCTTTCCTTTTACTTTCAAATAAGATTTTTTTCCGATAAATACTTCAAATACCCCTCCAAAAAATAAAATAAGTGTTCTGCTAAATTAGTGATTAATAGAGTACATTCAATATACTCAGTATATTATAATATACTGGGACGCTTGCTTTCGTGTGACCTACAAACATCCTTTATGTCCCGATGATATGTCATAAAACCTTCTGGCCCTAGTTTCATCAACGTTCCTTAACTTAAGGAAACTCCTTAACTTAAAATTCTCCATAGGAAACCATTACAGAATTTAAGGAAAGTTCCTTAATAACTAAGGATTTTCTCCTTAAATTCTGTAATGCTTTCCTATGGAGAATTTTAAGTTAAGGAATTTCCTTAAGTTAAGAAACGTTGATGAAACCGGGGCCAGGGGTAATAACATGCATTTATTTCGGACAATTGCGCACCTGAAATATGCCACGTCCGCAAGGATCTAATGACGAAATGAACCACTGCTAGGCGTTTCATGGACAGGATTTACTTCTTCTGTAATGGCAAGCCTTCAAAATGGAAGATTACATATGTTATGCGCCTTTTTTCACTTAAAGAAAAATATGTGTCTTCAATTTATGAAAATAAAATGGTTGACCGAAATGCTCTGGGCAAATGGCAGAACAATTTAGATTGGCCAGAGACGTATGTTATTAATACGTCTCTGGATTGGCGTAGAACTACACGTGTAAAGAATGAATATCAGTTAATCTTAACTAAATCTATAATTATAATTAGTTATTAAGCTTGATTTTCGCTTCAGGTTTGCCGAAAGTTACGGATATTGGGCCTTTTAAAATTAACTGATATCAGCAATATTCAAGATGAATTCTTACGCGGTTACCGGTACAGCAGCAGTTGAAAATCTGTATTTGTAAACACGCGTCCATTTTGAACTGTCTTCTACCTTCGACTTGTTGTTGAAGTGGGCCACACCTGAATTCTTTTCAATTCTTTGGATTTTTTTGCATGGTAAAAAGCTGGATTATTATTATTATTATCATTTTTTTTTTAGAATTTTTCAGAAACACGGGAACAGGGTGTTTAGAGTAATTTTACACATTTGGGGGGTTAAGATCAATTTTCGATAAAAATGATCTTTCCCCCCCCCCCCCAAATGTGTAAAATTACTCTAAACATCCTATTTTAGGTATAAAACTAGCTGTAACAAATTCTCAGGTCCCTGTGTATAACATTAGTTAAGCCTGTTTCAATGTCAGGGTGAACAGCCACTAGTTGACAGTGGAGCGGTCAAACACTACAATTCCGACCTTTCCACGTCGTTGTTTGCAAAAAGCGTGATGACGTCACAATATACATTGAACACAGTAGGTTCATCTACTCTAGTATCATGTGCAGAGGAAATGTAAATATTTAAGTTATGAATGTTTCAGCAAATGTTGGTATGGTCCTATAAACATGCTGTTGGTGACAAAACAATTTGGTTAAAATGCAGTTCTTCCATGTGCTAACTTAATTAGTCCTCATCTGTATTTTAACCAGATTGATGACGAAATAAACATGTAAGCTTGTCATTAATAAAAATTTGTGTTATAGGACCACAACAATTTTTGATAAAATGTTCATTACTTATACAGGTGTAATTACATTTTGATAGAATTTGTGCTTTCGAACAGTTCTGAACGGCAAATCAAGTGTTGTCTACAATGAAATAGATAACGTAACAATAGAGATTGTGGACAAAGCTGAGACACAAGTGTAGTTCTCTTAATTATGACCTTTTTCGAGTCAACTTAGTTGAAAGCCCTGCTTGCTTCTGTGGTCATCCCTGTGAAAATGCCTATCACTTTTTCTTTGAATGTCAACGTTTTTCAATTGAAAGACGAACACTATTTCAAAATTTGAATAGTTTAGATATATCATGGTTACTATTATAAGCTTCTTTTGCTTGGTAGCTCTGAATTATCGATAGACCTTAGTTTAAACATTTTTGGCCATGTGCATTATTTCATCAAAACCAGCAAGGGATTTTGTTAGTACTTTCTATTTTGTAAAATTTCTACCTGTGTTAATGTTAATGTCATATAAAATACTATATTTATGTATTATGTTTATGCCTATCATCATTATTTTTCATGAAATAATAAATGTGTGATGGGAGAAGGCTGTGATAAGTTGAAATAACTTGTGCCTAATCCCTTGTTCAATATGTATTGGCAATAAATATGTTTAAAGTCAAAAGAGATTGTGTATGACCAATTATTTCATGCTGTAAATTTTAGATTTTTGGGCAAATTTAAGTATTCTTCAAGAAAGACGGATATTCCTATTGCGTGTGTTTTTATTTTTTCTTAAATTAAGTTAAAAATTGAAAATGTAGTCTATTAATTTCAATACCGTCTTGAAATAAGTATAAATGTACAAGCTGAATTGTTATAAACTTTAAAATTTTGACCAGTAATTTACCTCTATACAAATCGACAATTTATCATCGTGTACCGTTTTGCATGTTATGTATGCCGGAAAGAGAGTTACACACAATCTTGAGTAGGCCTACATTGGCTCTGATGGCCAACAGACACAAACACATTTGTGTTGAAGATGTTTTGTACGACGTCACATGATCGCGAACAGAGGCTCAGTGGACTACTTTAATCGTCAGTCTACGCGACTGAATATAGTTCTAATATCAATTTGAAAGGGAAAATCTATTGTGCGTTAAGTATAAAATACGAGTACATAAGTATAGTTATGAAAATACAATATAATATGTTATGGAAAATAGTTGACGAAGAGTTGAATATTTTAAACTAGCAAATGGAAGATTTGACCCGTTGCGGATTTATCGGAGTAAACTGGCTGGTGCTATTATACTGCAGTGTACTTTGCAAAACGAAGCGATTTCCAAACTTCAATGATAGCAAGTCATGGATATCGTTCATTAAAACTCGTTCAATGGCGCGATCTGAAGTAACCATTGCATGACGTTGTGTCACAACCTTTAAATTCGCTCGTTCATTTAAAAATTAACTTGCTTTGAAATAATTTCATGGAGTGCCCGCATTTGGAAGAAACTGTACATATAACAGCGCCATCTATAAAAAGCGAAAATTTACCACCAGATTATTTTTGCGCAGGTGAGTAAACAGTGATTGTAGTGGTGTGATGTCATATTGGCCATTATATCTGGCAAATTTGATTCATATGTGCTGTGATACGATACTTTGGTTGATCGTAAGAGTAACTGTCGTCGGTGTGTATAGCCCTCTTGTCTGCTGCCATGTGCTTCTGTCTTCGAACGGGGATTGATCCCTCCTCGACCGAAAATAATCCCTCACGTTTATATAAAGAATTCAACGAATCCCCTTAGTCGAATGAATTTACAAAATAACGTAGGACTTGCATGATTTTTTATCTAAGATAAAGAGGCATGTTTTGTAGACAGTTCGTTTGTTTACACAAGGGTGATAATTATTGTCATTTCAACATGACAGCTCAGACGTGTGTAATACACAAAGGGGTCGTCTCGAAAGGTAAAACCACTACCAAAGGGAGATAAGCCTTGTTAAAATATATTTAATGTGCTTTGGTGTTGTTGGTTTTTCCTCTCAGGATCTCGTGCATTAAAAAATACATGAAAAAATAGTCTTTTTTTATATATGCATTGAGTGTGTAAGGTATTTTTTATCAATCCTCCCTACCTTGAAACCAATAATGTACACTGTTTTTAGGATACTGGCCATAGGTCAGTGATTTTTCGAATTATGAAGTATGGATTTCCTCCACTAAACCTTAAGATTGCATATCCTTAAATGACTAAGTTATTAAAATAGTTTGACATACAATATCAACGATATGATCTGGCCTATATTTTCCATTTAATGTAAACCAATAACAGTTGCCTCATTTCATTTTGAAAGACTCCTTTTCCCCATTATGCTTTTGAGTTTTTAGCCAACCATCATCAGACGGTGGACTATTCAAATCGCCCTGTGTCTGTCGTAATAGATCATTTTCATTTTACATGCAGGTTCTCGTTGGTCCATAGTTTTATTTGAATTGTACATGTTCTTTTTTCAGAATAGACCCAAAAAATAATAATGGTGACCCTGACAAGAGACAATTTTGGGTTTGAACATTTTTATATTTTATATGTAGGTTCCCTAAATCCCTTGTTGTGCATGGCCCCTTTTTCGGACTGATTCAGGAAAAAATATTGCAAACATGCAGGCATCTAAGTTGGATTTTGACATATCAAAGTAATTGTATTTTATTTATTATGGGGTTGCTTTTTTTTGAGAACATGTATCAGATGGATCTCTCCAGTGTGCGAAAGTAAGTCATAAAGTCCCATAGACAATAGGTCTATGGACATTTCAAATTGCATAGACCCAAAAAAAATCTGTAGACTGAATTTTTCCATCAGTGTCAATGAACCGCTTAAAACAGAGTGATCTTCCCTCCTTCAACTGATGTGTGAACAAGAATTGATTTGCAAAGACCAATTCAGCCTAACAAACCAGGGAATGAACAACATGCTAGAGAAATGCAACTAATATGATTTATTCAAACAGTTTTGATACTTTTTCGACATTCATGAGCAATTAAATTGCTATAGACATCAAGTCTACTGTAATAGCATTTTGCATAGACCGACAGGTTTTCCTGTGGCCTTGGGTCTATCGGTCTATCATTACTTTCGCACACTGTCTTTCTCAAATGTTATATGTAGGTTCTTTTGGTCCTTAGTTGTGCTAGTAGGAGGAATTCCCATGTTTCATGATATAGTGCAAGAGAAAAGAGAAAAAAAAAGAAAAGAAAAGATCCAACTTTTGAAAATCATCAATGGTTGGTGCCAAGATATTTCAATTGTTGAAACTTTAATATCTGATAAAATTCAGTAAAAATGTCATCATTCTAGTCCACAAAAACAGGTCAAAGATATACTATTTATGAAGTTGCTTTATTCCTTTACTGACTCATCTTCAAATATCACTATATTATATATATATCATTGGAATCATTATGAACAAAATAAAATGGAAATTCAGTGTACTGTTCATACAATATTATAAGAGTTTGTTGAGTGACAGTCAGATAAATATGCAATGACATGTATAGCCTAATTAATGTTCTGTTTTACAGGGATCACTCTGGGGCGAGATTTGTGGATTTTTACCCATATTTGTCCTGAAAATCTCATTAAAATTTC
This sequence comes from Mimachlamys varia, assembly GCA_947623455.1. NCBI lineage: Eukaryota > Metazoa > Mollusca > Bivalvia > Pectinida > Pectinidae > Mimachlamys > Mimachlamys varia. The sequence continues at coordinate 9,726,106 of OX392535.1, forward strand.
AAAATAGTTTTTATAGATAAATCTCATAGAAATTTTACTAATCTCATAACATTCATAAAGTCCCTTAAATTCTCCCATAGATTTTAAGAGCCAGAATTATCCCTGGTTTTATGTAAAAAAAATACTCATTTTTTTCATAATCAGTTTATTACTAATTGGACATGTGCCTTGTGACCATGCTCAGGCAGTAGTTATAGTCATACTTTGTCATGGTGGCATTCATTATATATCATGTAATTCTGAAATGGTCTAGAAAACACTTGCCTTTTGAACTAAGATGGTGTACACACGTATTTGGATCAATAACAAGAAAGAAAATAAAAAATAGAAAAAGAAACTTTACCCTGGAAGGTTCTTGGACCAACATAATTACAGTATGGGTAGTGACAGTGTGACAGCATTATGAATATTCATCACTGAGCCAGACAGTAACCTAAATCCAAAGTGTTGCAATGAAATGTTCAGTGAAGCAGTAGACCAAGCATTAAATTGTACGGCCAACTATAGAGGAGATGTAGTCACCAAAGAGAGACTGTCTGAGAGGCTTTCTCTGTTAGCCTCTCCCTGTGATTAGGCAGACTTTCTGTGCTCACTGTGTAATTGTATGACTTTGCAAGCCTACACTACAGCTGCATGCCCCAGAGAACACAATCGTTGGGGGATGTATCACAAGGCAAAACCATGCATTAAGTTATTCATGTGGCATGATGGAGAGGAGCAATACATCTTTGTATTGATCACAACTTGGAGATGTCTTGTTTGGCCTTAGGTTGTGAGCTGTGCTATTTAGATCATTTAGATTTAGTGTCTTCCACAACAATAGAATTCTATTTGTTTTGATTTCATATCATTTCTTCAAATATTATTCCAAACATTTTGTTTTTATAACTTAAACTAACACCTTTTTATTATTAATTTGCATTCTACTTGTACATGTATTTGATTTACCTTGTATTAAGCTACATAACAGTGCAAATCTTGTGTATGAAGCCATTGAATGATCATGCTAATTTGGTATCTTGCTCTGTACAAAAAAACATGTATTAATATTATAAGTTACAAAACGTCTGTTCCAGTCTCCCTAAATATATGGCGACAGTGCATTATAGAATTTGATCACCAAAATAAACAGTTATATATGGTAACCTGTACAAGTAGCTGAAGTAAGAGTTTCTTTTTTTTCTTTTGAAGTAATATTAACTCTTAACACCAAAATTTCCAGTAACATATTACAAATTTAATTGTTATCTCCTACATCTACTTGTCACTGGAACTTCATGCTTGGGGTATGGGTTTGACATCATGTATCAAAAGTAGGTCACATCACTCCGACCTACATTTTGACCTTTGACCTACATGAAAGAAAAAGTTTGTCCAGGCGCTATTTCATACACTACTCAACATTGGAACTTGATACTTTGGGTACTTGTTCACCTTTGGTGAGGTGTTATGCCGTGTATCAGAAGGATCTTTGACCTACAAAAAATGTACATGAAAGGAAAAAGTTGGTCCTGGCTCTAAGACTTTCTCACTACTTGTCACTGGAACTTAAAACTTAGGGAATACATATATGGGTTCACCTTAGTGATCTGGTGTGTCATGAATATAAAATATGTCACTCTGACCTATATTTTGACCTTTGATATACAAATGTACTTGAAAGGGAAAGTTTGTTCTGGCTGGATCTCCAACACTACTAGTCACTAGAACATCAAACTTGGGCCAAATGGGTTCACCTAGGTGAGACAATGTGTCGCGTATCAAATATACCCTTGTTTGAATGTTGCCGTAAAAAGTTTAGGGTTGTCACAAAATGTTACCCAAGGTAATGTTACCAGAAACGGGAAATATTTTTAGTGTGGCCTAACAGGCTTTTGAAAACTTATCTACTAGTTGTTCTTCCTTCCACTTTGTTTGAATAATACATGGTTTGTTCATCATATGGAACAATACTACAATTGTGTGTGTTCTGAAATTACTATATATTGATGAAAAGTAACTAAAAGATATATTGTTTCTTTTAATTGTAGCATGCAAGACCGACAAGAGTCCATGGATTTGTACTCGATGTGGGAAAATTCACTGTGGAAGGTATTTATATTGCAGTGCTGAATTGAGCTTTTAAGAGTAAATAAATTTGAAAGAAACATAGATATTGGATAAAATGAAATGAAATAAATTTTAATAAATTTTCAATTCAAGCCTGTTCGTTTTTGTCTTCTGATCATGAATACCATCTATAGGCAGATTTTAAAGGCTGTTAGTGTATTTTCAAAATAAATATTGAAAATCTTCTAGGCCCCATTGACAATCAAGCTTGTTCATTTAATCTGATTATGACTGTTATTAAATAACAATGTACGGAATATACATGTACTGCTTTTTATTGCTGGTATGTATATCATAAACAAATTAAATTGTATGCCCAATCTAATCATAGTATTTAACATGTTCATTGATCTGATTCTGTACACATAAGATTTCTTTTAAGAGTTTTACAGAAATTATTTAAAAATGGCCTTTGTTGATTGTGACCTCAGATACGTAAATGGACATGCCAAGGAGCATCACGAGGCGACCACTCAGCATGCTGTGTGTATGGATTGTGATAACCATGCAGTTTACTGGTGAGACATGAAAACAAAGTCTTGTATGGAGTGTTTCTCTCCAATAGGCCTTTCCCAAAAGTGTTGTTATATTTACTTCCCTTGATTAGTCAAAATGGTGGATACAAGATGGACTTCTTGGAAGTGTTTTTGTGATGATTTGGCGCGATGTGACAATCGGATGATGTCATTTCCATTATTACATCATAATTACATGGCGCAAATTTGTTTCAAAAACACTTCCCAGTGTAGCCATGATTTGGCAAACAAGGGAGATAACAACACTTTTGAGATAGGCTTATAGTATTAAGACCATGTAAAGGTACTTAGGATTTCGAAGATAAAGCAGAGATACACTGTAACCATATAACAAAAAAACAAACAGATGTTTTGTTAAAGATTGACTCATTGTCACAACACAATAACACAATGTGGTTGGTACATGTACATAGATATTTCAATTTAATTCTACTTTAAAGATTTATTCTGTAGAAGTATTAAATTAAATGTTAAAAACAGATAATTGTTCCTTACTGTTCCTCTATGCACCACTTACTGCTGAAGATGAAGTCTATATGGGGACAAAATTTAAAGAATCCAAGTTTCATGATTACCAGTTATAACATCATAAAACTTGTTCATTTGTAAATGATTTATCATGTGATAAACTATAAGTCTATTATGATACATTTCTGTCATTTTGTAAAACTAGTGGCATACATAACTTGTGCAGCTTTGGAAAGTCCCTTTCATATATTTCATTGAGATGATCTCAAATCTTGTATAGGATACTGCATTGAATGTTATCCAAAACAGATTGGATTTCTTTGGAATCAGTAATATTTGAATTTCTTAGAAAACAAACCATATCATGAAAAGCAAAAATCATCTTATTTCATATATTTACTGCTTAACAATGCATGCATATCTGCCTTTCATTGTTTCAGCTATATCTGTGATGAATTTGTGATTAACGATACAAAATATGGTCACTTGGACAAACTCAGGAAAAGCTTACAGTCATTAGCCAGGTGAGATTTGTGCAAGTTAACAATTATACTGAAGTTAACGGTGTAGCAAAGTAATAATTACCGATTCAACAAAAAATGTTGTTTCTCCACAAGGAATGAGATGGTGGAGACTGAATTCCAGCTAAAACATTGGAATAGATAGCAGTTATACTTACTAATTGATTGAGTGTAAATTAATGTACTAATGAGTAGTTAACTCATTTGGACATCATTTTATGCCTGAAAAATCTCAGATTTAAAACAGAAAGTTGGGTTAATGTCCTTACTTAAACCAGACAAATCCAGGCATAGATTGCAGGAATTAAAGAATATTCAAAGGAAATTAAATAATTTTCATTAGCTAAAAAGAAAGATACCAGTATATCCATCTCTGCTGTGAAATCGTAAATAATTTGTATTGAAACGAATTGTAAATAGAGAGCAAAAAGAGACTTAAATATTAAAAAAAAAATCTATGATTTTTTGGAAAACCTTTTTTGTGTCTGTATATATTTATATAATATGGACTTAACATGGGGCAAACTTGGAAAATATTTTTGAGCTAATGGATTTCAATGGTCTACTTCTCCAGGACATGTGCTCTAAAAAATATTTTTACCCTCTGGCTGAGAGCATACCAGCTACATAAATTACATGTTAGTTTGGACAAAACATATAGCCTTCAGGTCAAAGCATTCAGATATTATAAAGATTATCTGCATGTTGTCTGCAATACATTGCAAATAAATAGCTTACACATTGGTAACGCTCCAGGTAAATGTTTTAAGTTCTGTCAAGCTTTTGCTACTTCATCAAATTATGGAAGTATTTGAATTTGTTAAATATTGATAGGACTAACGTATGGTATTGGTTCTCATTCCAGAAAGACTGATTGTGACATTGTGAATTTCTTGTAAATTGTAAATATACATGTAGTGAAAAAGTTCCAGTTGATGTGATGTGTATCGTTTTCATTGTTTTTTTTTAAGTGCCAGAAATCATATACGACAGAAAGTACGTCGGAGAGCTTCCACAGATTCACAAGAGAATGACAGACATAGAAAAAAGATTAAAAAGGTAGTTCATCCTCAGTTCATGTCATAAAAAAAAGTTAAAAGGGCAGTTTGGTTTGTTATAATTAATGTCATATAAAATCATCTTTAATTTGATCATATATATTTATGCCCTCGCCATGAAATGGGGGGGGGGGGGGGGGGGGGCATATAGTGTTACCCATGTCCGTCTAGTCCCACGGTAATGTAACCAGCTTATTTACGTAATAATCATGAAGAACTAATTTCATATGGGGAGCAGGGGCATTTATGTCTAACAGACATTTCTAGTCTACAATAATTTGAATGGCTATTTGTGTTTATTGATCAGCTTAACTTAAATTAATTTTGAAAAGTTAACTACAGTAATTGGCATACTCAGTTCATACACAATTCTGTGTTATTGTCTTTATTTCAAATTTTCTTTTTGTAGGACGACAGACCAAGATCCTCTGGACTTAGGAATTTAGGAAACACATGTTTCATGAATGCAGTATTACAGTCCCTCAGGTACCATTTTACAGCCCTAACTAATATAGAAATATATGCCATGATTTAAAAAAGGCACCCTAAAAATGGCTTTATTAAAAAATTATATCATTCTGTGAAAAACCTCTGTCTGTTCTAAGACATTTTGGAGTGAAAAGCAAACTGATGATGACTACACTGCCAAAATCCTTACTCATTTGATATATCAATGATATTAAACAATACAACTGAAGTTTGCTCTGTTTGTGTAGGATAGTTCTATAATGTATTCTCAGTGGATGTCATTTAAAAAGACCTTGCATATTGTGCATAATATTTAGTATATTTCTTTTAGTGTTACGAATTTGCTTCAATACAATATATTGCAGATGAAACCAAGTTCATTTAAATACATAGATACTGGAATGAAATATTGTAAATTAATATTGAATGAATCTTCATCTCTTTTAATTTCCTTGCAACAATGTCATTGGAGGTCTGTTCGTATGTTTGCTCACTTTTTGTCATTGCTGAAGTGACTGCATATTTGACAGATTTTTAATCAAACTTCATATGTTGATGCATCAGAGTTTTAGCTGTCTGAGTTTAATCATTGCATGATTATTACAGCAGGTAAACATGGCATACAAAGGGATTTGTATCACTTGTGATTGTTGTTGTATCCTAATAAGTGCTTCTAGATCTCCATCAGCTGTGGAATTACCCCTTTATAATGTTACCACTTAATTTTATCCTTCTGAGTTATCTGTAGTGTAGATACAGGCATGCAGAGATGTACTACATGTATTTACTGTCAACTAAGAGTAAAGTAAGGGAAAAAATCATCAAACGAAACAAAGCCATTGACTTAATAGTTTTCTAGCATTGCTTTAAATTCTGTTCCTGAAGATATCTTTAAGTGTTTTTTCAATACTGTTTCTGATGTGACAATATCAATGTCATGATAAAATTTGCGTTGTGATGCATTGATTTATGAGGAATTTTGCATCATCATGTAAAAATGGAAATTGCAGTTTAAATGATATTTTTCTGTCCTCCTTACAGTAATATCCAGCAGTTCTGTGGTTACATCAAACAACTGCCATCACTGGAGGAAAAGATCAGCAAGTCACGGAAATACCAGCATACACGTAAAACACGCAATGAAGAGGACGATGTGTGAGCATTACACTAACTGTTTAGGTCATCAGAAGGCCTAGGATTAGGTTGTTCTTCGTCCATTGTTGTCTGCTTCTGACATCTCAAACTTAAAAGTTTTTCTCAAATTTTGCAAGTAGAATTCATTGAAATTTGATAAGAATGATTCTAAAATCACAAGGACCGTTCAGATTGTCCTTACATGCAAAAAGGCTGACATGCCGGTAGGGCTGGGCGGTTTTACCGGTATACCGTGGTATAAAGTTTTGATGGTACGTACCGTGGTACATTAAGTCCTGTACCGGTTTTTTGGGGACTTTCATATGCATTAAATTTAACTTATCAATTTGAAAGAACTATTTGTTACATAGATCAATTGAAATTCCAATATATGGTTTAAAAATAATTTCCTATAAGTTTGCTGATCAACTAGGACAGATATAGCTTCACTCAAACAATATTATAGGATAACACAACGAGAAACTTATGACAGGCCTCTTGTGGATTGGCTTCAGAACAAAAACAGCCCGAGACCTTTAGCTAGCTAAAACATTCAATCAAGGTGGTATACCGTGGTACGTTTGATTTTGTGGTACCCAGCTCTACATGCCGGCAATCTATTGAAAGTCTTTTTGTGTTCAGTCTGTACTTGTAATTGATTGCCAAGATTGAAAATTTAATAGGAATAACCAGGTAACACAATATTGGACTCTTTAAACCTGTCCTAACTGAACATTTAACAGAAAGTCAATATGTAACATCCTAAGACTATTTGGCTACCCAGACTACAACTTATAACTCATTGTCCCCTGAAATTCCATTATGAACTTTTACAACCTTTGAATTGGAAGAGTTCAAATGCGTCTTATGGGGTGCATGAGGTAAACTAAAGTTTCCACAGTGAAGCGCCATGATTATGTAGTTTTACATCACCTTCATGACTGTCTAATTTATGTAAAGGGAAAAATATTCATTACAATTTCATTTTTGATCTGAACTATATTTAAGTATATTGCATCTGTTATATTATTGTTGGAGTAAATGTAAGTCAAATGTATTTTTTATGTTTTACAGACTTCTCATAGAAGAATTACGGAAGACACTTGTAGCATTGTGGCAGGGGACCAAAGGAGCAATCTCTCCCGAATCTCTATTTTGTGTCATATGGAAAGTCGTGCCAAGATTTAGGTATATTCTCAACAGCATTTTTAAAGTACCTGTTATAGGAAATATTTAATCATTATGAAAGAATACTTTCTAATGATCATAGATCATTGTTTTGTTAGATTAAAAGACTATGCAAATTGAGTCCTTTTTTAGAAAATCGTTGGCAATAGTCTCTAGGATTTTGTGAGTGTGCAAGATCTTTAAACAGAAGAAAAACTGAATAATTTTATTGAGCAATGGAGAAGTTGAAGAAAGGCATATCAAAATTAAAACAAAAATAATTGTGCACAAAATTTTATTTAATTAATTATTCTTTATATTTGATATAATAAATTAAGTTGCATGCATACAGTACAAAATCATTGCAAGTTGCATATTTTATTTCAATATAACTGTCTCTAAACCTATTCAAGAAAACAAATTTCCATCAGCACTAATGCAATACTGTTTCACTCCATGGCTATTGTAACAATCTAATGTTATCTGTGTTTTATCATCAGAGTAGGTACATGTAGTATCTGATTGTAATTTGTGTTCAATGTTCCACTCCTTGACTAACATTGTTAAGCTATGTTTATTGTATCATCTGAGTAGGTAGGTGATGATTATAATTTGTTCCATGTTACAGGGGCTATCAGCAGCAAGATGCCCACGAGTTTATGCGTTACCTCCTGGACCGGCTACACACCGAGCTACTCACACTTCTACCCTACCCAAACAACAACAGTCCCTTCATAGGACCAAAGGGCAAGAGTACCATTGTTACTGCAATATTTGGGGGCTTGCTCCAAAATGAAGTCAACTGTCTTGTGTGTAGAGTTGAATCTAAAAAGCATGACCCATTTCTAGGTTAGTTTCATTTCTGCTCAGTTTGCTTTTCGGTTGTCCATATCTTAAAGCTTAAGAATTTTGACATTATTAACATTTCTGTTAATTGAATATCTTTGGTCAATGATTCACATGCCTGGCACCAATGAATCAACCATTAGATTAGCTTGGTGAAATATTTGACCTAGAAGTTATAGAGATGAAGCTGGTTCCGATTCAGATGGTAAATTAATGCTGATGAAGGGAGACAACTCTAGAATCATCTGCAATGAATGCTGCTTGTTTTTGGTCAGAGTCGAGTTATAAAGTAAAATAAACAGTTTTCAAAGTAGGAATGGGTGATTCTGATGGACACAAATCATGACCCTATATTAAAATACTTTGTGTTTATGTAATGTTTTGACACACAAGACAAGAGTACTCTTTAGTCTTAAAGTAGTTACTGTTCGAAATTTTTCAAAGAATAGTAAAATCACTGTGGATAGAATGGTCATTGTCTTTGACTATTGACACCATTAATTCAGTTTTTTATCAAACATATAATAAATATGGAATGTTAGCTTCTAAGTTTTTGCGGTTAGTTGTTATCTTTGCTAGTTTAATTTATAATGACTTTCTTTTATGTTTTTTGTACAGATCTGTCACTAGATATACCAGCACAGTTTTCTACCCGAGGAGGTAAATCTAAAGATGGGGAGCAGCAAGTGTGTCGACTATCAGGTACAGTATGTCAGCCTGTATAATGTGGTCTCCAGAGTTCACCGTCAACGTTTTTGTACAACCGGAAAGAAACTAAAATGCAGGGATATAATTTTGTCCAAGTAATTCAAGACATTGTTAATGTGTAAAAGGCACATGAAATATATTCTAACTCCAAATATTTCTTGTATGTAAATCTAGTGAACCAGCCTATTTTGATTAAACCGCTCAGCTTTTTGTATTGCAAGCTGTCAATGTACATGAGTTGGAGATTAAAGATTCTTATTTGCTTTTTATTTTTTAGACTGCTTAACAAGTTTTACAGAAGTAGAGGAATTGGAGGAATCAGAACTTTACATGTGTAGTAACTGCAAAAAGAGACAAAGATCAACAAAGAAATTTTGGATACGACGGTTGCCTAATGTAAGCTTATATACTGGTTATGAAAAGCAAGGAAAACAAATATTGATAAACAATTTTAAGCCATAGTGTGCTTGCGCAAACATCAACCATAAAGCATGAAATAATGTGTAGGCACAATAGCATAATCTGTTAAAATAGTGTTTGTGATATTGCAGTTTGTTTTTAGAAAGATCAAGAGTAATTGGAAATGGCTGAATAATTTTGAGTAAAATTATTTCTGAGGTATCTGGCATTGTACGGTGTATCTAATACTAAGACGTTGATGTCACTTTGTCTATTTCAGGTTCTTTGTTTACACATCAAGCGTTTTAGATGGCAATCCTTCTTTCGTATGAAACTGGAAACATTCATAGAATTTCCACTTCGAGAGCTCAATATGAACAGATATGTCCTGGACAATCTGGTAGGCATTCCTGCTTTTATTGTCTTAAGGTTAACTCTAGTTATGAGATTTCATACAAACACATGTACATGCAATACCAACTTCCCCAACAAAAATAATTTCTTTTACAAAGGCATCCTTCTTTTAATTAGGTTTTAAATAAATGTTAGAAGTTTTATCTTTGATATTGTGACCTTATGCGATCGTTCTTGTTCCAAAGTGGGTTAACTTTTTCCCGAAAACACAATAACTTCATTAAATATGAATGATTTCGATGAAACTTGGTATGCCTCCTTATACCAAAAGTATCTCAAATGAATTGTAAAATCAGACCCTTTGCAGTTTTCTATTTGCATTGGACCTCGTGAACATAACTTGAGAATTATGAATGGATTTTGATTAAATTTGGTATGCTGTGATCCTTATTTCAATTAGATCTCTGACAAGTTCCACGTTGGAACCAATCTGATCATAGTCAGTTATGGCTCTTTTCAGTCTCTATTTGAAATAAAGCCAATAAACTATGGCCCTTTGTTTAAATTTTCGTTTTTTAGGCATAGATAAATATACATGCATTGTACTTAATGGAAAATAATGGACGCAGGCTAGAAGCCTCCAAGTCCATATCACAATATATACAAAATAAAAATAAAATGTCACCAGCAAAGTTATACATGAAATATATAATTCATTAATTGTAGACATTGATTCAAGTAACATTTCTGAGGATCTTCCGTTTAGTACAAATGGTGTTAAATGTTTGATTAATAACATAACTAATTTAAAAGATCAAACTGCAGTTTTAGTGCATTTGAGATTAGTCAGGTGGTTGTTTAGACCCATAGGCCTCTTTATTTATGTACGATGCTCCCAGTGGCATTAAATTTGATAATTAAATCCCCATTAAATGTGTTGTATTAATTGTTTGCAGCATGAGACGAGGGGTAGTTACGGAGGAAGCAGTCAGTACGACCTCGCTGCTGTCATTGTACACCACGGATCAGGGTATGTAGTCAATAGATTGTGCACCACACTTCTTAATTAACTGATGGTAATTGGGATGATTTTGATATCACTTCTTTGAGATGCCTTAACAATCATAGTGACTGACCTGTCTTGTAGGCTCAAATCTGTTTAACCAAAAATATTCAAACTAGCATTACATTAAAATCAAACATCACAGTATATATATTATCCGGGCCTTCATGTAGATTGATCTGCTTTGCTACACTAGTAAATTAGTAATGAGTTGTGTTTTCATCAATTTCAGAGCTGGATCGGGTCATTACACGGCTTATGCCATGCACGAAGGTGAGACACCACTACATTTATCTGTTCTCTATAAAAGGCAGAAACTGGACGCTGTAGACAACATTTAGAATACATAGAAACCAAAATAATAGGATTGAATAATGTTTCATTTGATGACTTGCCTCTTTACAACGGTTGATGAAGGTGTAGTTAGATCTTTGGACTGGTTCTACTACTGTAGCCTTGTCCATGCTTTCAAACTCTAATGTATATCTTGATGACACCTAATGTATACCTGCACCTGCCAAGAGATATGCAGTTCCTAGTGACCATCATGTCTTATTTGAAGGAAAACAGATTGCAAAATTTCCAGCAAAATTTGGTCCAAGTTTTAATATTTACTTTACCTAAAATGTCTTTGTAAGTTTTTAAATGTATCTGCACACTGCAAGAAAGTCAAATAATTTTGTGTATTTGTGTTTTAAAGGCTTTTGGTTGCAATTGAGATCAAAGTTGTTGATAATGAGTTGGAAAGATGTTCTTACATTTGCTGATTTTTTTCAGGCCAGTGGTATCACTTTAATGACAGCACAGTGACCCCATGTGACCCTGAAGTGGTGGCCAAGTGTAAAGCGTACATACTTTTCTACATACGTAGAGAGTTCAAACTCCCTGAATACCTAGGCATCAATGGCAACAGTCACAGACAGTGAAGGACATGGTGGCTCAGTGCCGGGTCACCAGGCTCATGATTAGCATTCAAGGGTCATAGACAGCGGCCAGCATCACAACTGGCAGTGAGGACTCGGAGAGTGCTTATCAGTGGTGGAGTGTTGCAGAAAGGAAAGACCATCACTTCTGGTTGTACAGGGATAGAAAAGGCATGCAGTCAATGTGCAATAGTTGATGACTACACACCATCACAGTGCAAGGGTCTCCCATACTAAGGATCAGCTGTTCAAAACATTGTTTTCATACCAGTTTCACACTTTTTTTCTGTCTTAAATATTGGTAAAAACAAAAATTGAATAACCCAAGTAAACAAACACAATTGATATTTCAGAACATTTTCTCCAGGTTGGTTATGTTAATAGAATAAAACTAATACAACACAACCAGTAAGATGTTAAGTGTGACGTTTTGATGACTACACTGTCGCCTTCATCAGACTAATTACAAGTGTGAAGTGTATTAGTACTTAAGTTATGTAGTGTACAAGATGGTACGATCTATTCCAGTACTTTATTGTACACTACATAATCGTGTCAGAATTAGTGACGCTTCACACTGGTCATTAGTCTGGTAAAGGTGATGGTGTAATTATTGAAACGTCACACTTAAATATCTTATTAGCTTCTATTCCATAAACAAACTTGAGTTTCACAGTAATTTTTTGCAGAAGGAAAACTGAAAATGGAATTGAGAAGTACTCATAGTTACTTACAGTTTCAAAAAGTACAGTCTTGCAATCAAATTTAGATACAAACTCCTTGAAGATTTGAAAAGGGTTTTGAATAGTTGTATCCTTGACTTGTCTTTTGGATTTCTTAAATGATTGATTACAATGCCAGTTGATGGTCATTAGAGACATTCACATAAAATGTGAGCACCAGAACATATATCACTACTAGATCATGTGAAGATAACTGTGGAATATCATTAGTACTAGCTCTTGACTGTCCTTGACACTTCCTAGAGTTAGACACCATCTCTGAGGAATAAGGTGTGCATTTAGAAATAAAAAATTTAAAATGTTCCATTGTAAAAGCTGGAATATTATTCCAAAAAGTAAGAAAATAATCATGTTCAGATTTCTATGGTTCAACAGGATGTTTTTTAGCAGTGGCGTGGTTGTATACTTTTAATATGAACAAATCATGACAAGGGCAGTGATGCAGAGATTGTTTATTAGGACTCAGAAATGTATTGGTAAGTGAGAATAAAGTACTGTCGCATCATGCGCTGATAATGTTTGATTTAGAATTCATTGGGTGGGGTTGGGGGCAAGCCATGTCTGAGGATATCCTAAGTGATAAAAGATTGTTGAAATAGTGATAGGATTGGTGGCAGAGAGTTATATAAGTTTGACCACCAAGGCAGTTCTCCTTTATGCGGAACTGCACTGATTTGTCCAGCTATGAATTTAACATTTTCGGGTATAATGCAGGCCTAACAAGGCTCGCCTAAAATTTGCATCAGATTACAAAGTCTGACTTATTTGATCAACCAAAATCTTTGGTTAAATTGGTTCCACTGTTTAAACAAAGTAGACCAAGTAATTGAAAACACATTTTTTACATAAAAGCACAGAAGTGGTAACAAGCAATCAATTAGAAAACAATTGGATATTAATATGAATTTGGTAAAAACCTCTTTATTAATGTTAAAAGTTGGTATTTCTTTTTAATGATCAATATTTTTTAGGAAGCAATTGTCTTTTTCATGCTTTCAAAGTATCTTAATGTGGTAAAAAAGTGAATCTGACATGATGATTTGGAGGACAGACATGCTTGTATGTAGATCAATGGAAGTTGTATTATAGCATGCTTCAATTCTAAATCATTGTTCATTCCGCAAGTCAAAATATTGTTATATTAGAAGATTGCTCAAAAGTGTATGATTTTGTGTAATGTTGTAAGTATCTTTAGGGTATAGAAGGTAGAGCATGATATGCTTCATTTGTTTTGCCTTTTTGTCATTTTAGAACATTTTTCGTCCTATTTAAAATGTTTCTCTCGAAACATGTTGCGTGTACAAAAAAAAAAGAAGAGAGATAACGAAAATCCATCTTTTTGCACAACATGACAGAGGTGGCTTGTCAGAAAACATCCTACTTGTATGGTCAGAACTTTTGTTGCCTTGACAATCCTAATGAAAAATAATTGGAGAACACCAATATCTGTCTGTATTGTACTGTCTTTTACTTTAATGTTGGCCCAGTGGGCATTTGTGACTAAAGGAAGAAGGGTGTTTAGGTGTCAAATCCCTTTCCTTATCAGAGAATATATACACTGTCCATATGTACTGAAAAATCTCCACCATGTGAATATGTTGTTAGTAATTGGATACCAGAAACTTGAATGTATCGTGATCATGACAGAATTATCTCCTTGAGTTTAAAACTTGGTTTAAATGAAATCATATTCTAATTTCTGTTCCACTTTAACATTGAAACAATGATGCATAGTAACACAGCAAGTTCAATATATGCGAACCTTCACACAAATCTTCACATCATCATCAGGTACAAGTCTGTGCAGAAACCCTCAGATCGACACATACAGTTTTGTAAATAAATGCTGAATTAGAGAGATTTTGGTTAGAATCACCAGAGCTCATAGATATAGGGTACATGTGTTGTCTGCACAATCTCGTTATTGCTATATGTAGATTGGAGATGAAATGGCAAGGTAATAGTTGTGTATGATTGTCATTTACAGCAACAAGAGTGCAGATTTCTAATGTGATCGATCTGTTATTGCCAACTATGCTTTCCAGGTCTGATCTCTTGCTTTGCCTAAAGCTCTCAAACATATAAAAAAAAATGATGTTTCAATTAATGGGTTTATATTTGTATCAAAAATACTGGTACATCTTTTCCTGCAACAATGAACTGCTGTTTAATACTAGTTATCAACTATCAATATCAAATGGATATGTATACAAGTATCTACATATTAAAACAATATATTTGATTAATGATTCTGGTTCTTTGTCAAGCTTTGAATGAGGATTGATGTTGTCAACTGTTTTGCAAGATTTGATAATACATGTAGCTTCATAGAGTTGTGTTAATTTTGAAGAGCAGCAACTTGTGAAGGTATTCATTTCCATTTGAAATAGATACCAACCTGATAAATTAATCTTGTTCAGCTATCAGTAAGGTATCCAGATAGGGTGAAATACTTTATGAAGAAAACCCGAAGTCACAAATTTTGTCATATGTATTGCCCATGTATATGTTTACTTATAATAACATACATATCCCAAATATATGTTATGGGAAGAGTTGGTTGTGTTAAAAAAAGTAACAATTGTCAATTGTCTATGACCAAAAGAGTGAAATATTAATTAAAATTGGGTTACATATTTCCAAATAGGACCAGGTAGGATGACCCCATAATCATTTTTAAACTGATACGATTTTGGCTAGATTCGGCACATGATAAATGTTATATATTTACCAAATTAAAAAAAATTAAATGTAGCATGGTGAACTAGCTGGATCTTGATTCAATATTCAACCTTGTGTTAGAGTTTAAAGTGACTGTCAACTGTTTGACAGATAACAGTATTGATGATAGAGTGTATACTGTATCAGGTCCGTGTAATACAGGAATATACATTGTTTGATAGATAACAGTATTGATGATAGAGTATATACTGTATCAGGTCCGTGTAATACAGGAATATACATTGTTTGATAGATAACAGTATTGATGATAATCATATTGGTCTATAATAGACCTTGTATCTGCATGTCGCAGTGTGTGGACAAGACGGAACAATTTATTTGTATATTACTTAATGAGATGATAAATTTGCAAGATACCAGGATATATAAATTAAGTAAATGGGAAAAAAACTTGAGAGAATATTTTGTCCTATGGATAAATTTATGTTGTTCTCAGCGTCCCGCTTGGTTAATATAGTTGGAATTTCCAGCTTTGTTAAAACTCTTTTGTTTCAGCATTTCATTTTCATTTTCTCTAATAAAAGAAGGCAATTCATGCTTCAACTAATTAATACAGTGTTTCCTGCATGTATAATAGTAAAGAGAAAATAATATCTGTAAGAGATCAGTTTGAATGATGTAAGTTGTGTTTTCATTTGTATCATATTGTATGTCTCCCTGGTATGGATTTGATCTCATTGAATTTATATATAGCTTACATTACATGCAGAGGTCCAAGAGACTTATCATGAACAAAATTTTGGTATGATGATGTTGAAAGACTTTTTTTAAGATTTTTCTTAAAAATTGTTTCATTTGATGCTAAATCTGCATGCTTTGCATTCAGTGTGAATTGATATGGTACAAAAACGTGAAATAAATATTGTGTATAAATGTGGATGTAAGTGGGGGTGATGTACATGTATTGATGTTTGTTACCGTGGTAACAGTGCTGGACACAGGAAGTGTATGACTTTAATTGTTTTTGCTTTTTTGAAAAACGATAAAGCATTGAAATAAAACGTGAATAAAAAAGTAAACAATATTTCAGTTTTGTTTTAGTGTTTTGTTGGGGGATATTTTCCAATAGAATTTCCGTTTAGCAAAAAAAAAAACATGTTCAATTCAATTAAACGTCTCTTAAATTCAGCTGAAGATGATAAATAATTTATGGGAAAAAATAGCATTTATGTGAGCCAATCTGGCTACAATCTTTTTAAGATGAGCACAGTTGCGGCCTTGCAGTATCAATGTCTTTACAGCTCCAAAATACATACTAATTATTAGCCCCCACAATCATAGGGGTGCCCTATAGTAATGGCTGTCCGTCCGTCAGCACTTTTGTACTTTTTCACTGATGAACATTTTGATATGACATTATGAAGCAAACTTGGTCGGAATTAAGCGAGGAGTCAACTGACCAAAATTCAAGGTCAATGTCGATTATTTTCAATTCACTGATGAATATTTTGTAACCACATTAGGAAGCACAGTTAGTCAATATCGTATCTTTTTCTCTCTTATGCATGTTTTGGTAAGACTTTATGAAGCAAAGTTGGGTTAAATTAACCAAGCAGTCAACTGACCAAACTTCAAGGTGACCAGGTCAAACGTATTTTTAGGTCAGGATGACCTATAGCCATCGTGCACCGTCCGTCGTGTGCAAACTTTTCCTTCAAACGACTTTTTTTTCAATAACCAAAAGATCTAGGGTGCTGATATTATGCATGTAGCATGATTGGACGAAGGACTTCAAAGTTTGTTAAAATGAATTACCTTGACCTGCTTTCAAGGTCACGGGTCAAATATGTGAAAATGTTCAAGGATACTCTCAATAACCGAAAGGCCCAGCGAACATATTTGGCCTGTAGCAAGCTGGGATGAAGGGCTTCCAAGTTTGTTAAAATGAATTACCTTGATCCACTTTCAAGGTCACAGGGGTCAAATTGTTAAAAATCGTTCAAACAACTTCTCAAGTACTAAATGACCCAGGGTGCTGATATTATGCATGTAGCATACTGGGATAAAGGGTTACCATATTTGGCAAGTTTGTTGAAATGAATGACAACGACCCACTTTCAAAGTCACAGGGATCAAATAGAATTTCTACGTTAAAATCTTCAAGCAACTTCTTCTCAATAACCGAAACCGGCAATTCTGATTGGCAAAATTACATTCATGCATATAATGTTGGAATACTGTTTTATACGTGTATTCACAGTGGTATTGGGATACAAAGAAGTATTTGAAAGTTATGTAGCACACATGTGAGGTGAGTCAATAAAGTGAATTATTATTATTCTAATCCTATTAACGAAGTGTAATTTAAATAAGTTCGATCAATTTGAAAAGTATATGGATGCCTAAAAAATCATAGACGTATATATAGCACATGTGGTATACGTCTCTTAAAAAAATTGTAACTGCATGTGAACGCGTATTTGAATTTGCACTGTATACTTGCTCCGGTCACAAGTCAAGTTACCACGCGGCTACATCGGACATAGTTCTTTGTTTTGACCATCACTTTCATAGATTAGAAAGAGTGAATACGGCTATATTTGAAGTAATTGTATTAACAATACCGAATATACCAGAAGTTCAACAAAGCATATTTGTTATCATCGTGTACCGTGGGTTTCCGACGATGATTTGTTATATTGTCTATGCATTTTCGCTACTACAATTTATTTGTTCATGAAAGCACAGACTTGGATCTAATCTATTTAAGTCCGTGATGAAAGTATTTTTTTCCGTTTTTAAAAAATACCGACTAAGGGAAGTATGGTCTGTTTTCGCCATACCCCTTCTAAAATGATCTCCATGCAGTTGAAATTTAATACCTACTTCATTTTTTTTTTAAATTTAATTAATCAAAATACGCATAAAAGAAAAATAACTGGCATACATTCAATTGATTATAATTAATATAAGGATGCAATGCCTAGTTACATCTAATTTCAGTAATCTCATTAGCAAATCAGGTGAACTACATAAAATGTATAAGACCTTTTCTACACCACTGGGACCTGAGAATTTGTTACAGCTAGTTATGACCATTGAGGGGACATTTTTATCGAAAATTGATCTAACGTATCCCCCCCCCCCCGAAAAAAAACCGTGTAAAATTACTCTAAACATCCTAAGTTAGGTCCAATTCTAGCTGTAACTAATTTTCAGGCCCATGTGTTCTATACGTTTAGGAATAGACTAGGCTGTAATGAGCAGGAAAATGTGAAAAGACTATCTGGCAAAGTATACCATGTAAAGAATCGTTCTGAAAAAAATACCTGATTTTTTTTATTATAATATATTTGTTATCAAAGCAAACACGCTTTTGACCTTTTATCCATCATTGTACCATAGAAGTATTACATAGGCCCTAGCCTATTTCAATTTAATATGTGTGTGACCAGCACGTGTACCTGTGGATATCATTGCTATCTTAGTCCGTGATATGACTTCTGAAGTTAATAAATTAAATTGTTAAATTTTCTAATTAAGAAAAAGACACACTACTAAAAAAGGTATTTAAAAAAACCCCAAGATAAATTAGCTCGTTACATAAGTCGACTGGAAGCGCTAGTGGGTACTGGTAAATATACTCTAATAATTATTTAAGCCCCGATATTTCCGGATTTTTCATTCCGGTTCATGCTTTGCCATTTACAATAAACTTGCTACCCACATGGCCGCGAGCAAAAGAGCAGGAAGAAAAAAGCCACTAGATTGACCTATTTCAGGTAATAATGCATCGTACGGTAGCTGTCGTTTATAAAGTACTCTTCATTTATGTTTACAATGATTCGTTGCATGAATTGGAACAATGCTTTATTCAAATATGTTGCATATGTACAATATTGAAAATTGTAAACAGTTCGAAATATCAAGGGCTGAAAGTTCGAAACAGAAGGCCTACTTTATGTTGAAATTTTGAGTTAGAAAACAATTTCAAACTAATGACAGCATGGGACATTATACACAGGGGCGAATACACACTTATTTCTAAAAGAAAATAGGACTAGAAATAATGAGAATACTACTGTAGGCCTAACACAGAGCTGTACAGTACAGTTAATTTGCTTGTGGACACAAATGTGTTTTTTTCAATTGAAAATAGTAGAGGTTACAGACAAATTCAGTGATATTTAATGCTTGATTTTAAAGTGCATATTGAATTGGCCCTATTAAATGACAACCTACATGTATGCTGAGTAGTCTTACAAAAACTGAATAAATAACTTTTATTTAGTTTACAACCATGAAACAAGTTATATTCAACTTATATTAAAAATTACTTGTTGGCCTGGATGTAAACGCAAGGAGTCTTATTGTGGGAGGAAACCAGAGCACAAGGAGAAAAAGCCATATGGCCGATCAAGTGACCCCATAATTTTTCATGTGCACTATATCCACTGCACCAACCGACCACCCAAAAGCAAAAACTACTTGACATGGGATGTTCCCAGTTATTATGCATTTTCATTTTAAATTTCAAGTCACAGAAGGTCATAATCTTGGCTAACTGTCGCTACTCATTTCTAAAAACTAATCAAGATTCCTGACATCTGTTTGAAAATGGCACGGCATCTTGGGATCACACGAGAGTTTCTTTTCTGAATTATCTATTTTGAATCACATTAACAGTTAGGTTAAATATGGCATCTACTAGCCTTCCCTGAATATTTAAAGCAGGTCAGATCTCGAGTCGGAACCCTTTGGACTTAAAAGTGCTGATTGAGCTGTATAGCTATAATTTAAAGAACTATTATTGATCCACCTTTAAATTATAGCTCAATCTGTATTGAGCTATATTTTTTCAGATTTAATTTTTCATTAAAATAAAGCATTATTGTAATGTGAAATTCACTATTTCTTAAAAAGAATCCTTTTATCCAATGCCTTTATGTTAACAACCTAATTTTGAAATCTTCCATTATATTTGACTTTGTATCATTTTCCTCGAAAAAGGAAATCCAATAAAAATACACCTGTAGCTCACAAGACCTATTCCAAAAAGGTCAGTAGTGCTAGTATGGGTATTTACAGCTATATATAGCTCTATTGGCAGATTGTACTTGACATGTTTAAAGCATACACAGTCGCAGTACTTTGTTAATCATTAGAAATTATTGAAAAATAGGAGAACCAACACTTCTATCGTTTCAAATAGTGGTAATCTTCATGGATGGATACCTTACGGTATTCAACAGAGATCCTTCCTATGTGGTGAACATAATATTAGGAAATAAAGGCTTCTCAACATCCAGAAGTGTTATCTTCTTTATTGTGGTCTAAATGTCGTCGACATGTTTCGACCGCTAGGCGGCCGTCATCAGGACGACTTTTTACAAAATTCATATGCCCTGAAGTACAATTTTGAGGTTCAAGATGGTTACAGTTGTTAGGTAAACATTGTGACGTTATGGATACATAACATTGTGACGTCATAATTATCCTAGGACTACTGTGATAGACCATGTTGTTCTATAATCAGTGGCAGTGTTTTTTAGTAACTGATTAGCTTACATTTAATTACAAATATAAAAAATCATTAATGTTATCGCACATAAATTTTGAGAACATTGTCTTTTTAACAATATGAATTGTCTATTCTAGATTAAAAATTGAAATTTTTAAAGAAAAACTAGTGATCTTACTAAATAATGTAAATAACAGTTATCTTGGATATGGAATCTTCTGTAAGTGTTCAATGTCAAACTGTTGGTAAAATAAAGTGATAAGTTTGGTTTAGATACACAATGAAGGTTTATAACCTTGCAGTTATGTACCCATTGGAAGTCACTCATAGACAATGTAGCTGCTATTGTGTAAATTCATCTTAATTAAGTTCAATCCAATATTGGTTTTGCATCGAGGAAATGATCTTCTTGTACACAGCTGTTGGTCTGAAGTATATAATAGGCAATGCATTCGCTCCGTTTTTGAAAGGCGGTTCACATAAGCGGTACAATTTGTATCAAATTAATGTTGGTAAAATTTGTCCAAGATTTCTTCATAGTGTGTAACTGGGGGGGGGGGGGGGGGGTTCTTGCATTTTGCTACGCAGCTAGTTGACGATGTTTTCTTGGGTTGTTCATTCAGTTGTATTTGGATTCTTTTGGCGAAATGCTGTTTGATGGGTTGTTTTTGGTCCAGGTTCCTCCTCCATTTCGATGTAGTTCAGTTGGTGTTCCGAGTTGACTTCTATCAAATAGTTCAGTTCCGTTGGAAATAATGTCCAGGTTGGCCACACATTATGGCGCTGTCTGGGTTGAGTGGATCCCTTATGGGATGCAGGGGTTCTCTCAAAACTCACATGAGAAATTATTGAAAAATAGGAGAACCAACACTTCTATCGTTTCAAATAGTGGTAATCTTCATGGATGGATACCTTACGGTATTCAACAGAGATCCTTCCTATGTGGTGAACATAATATTAGGAAATAAAGGCTTCTCAACATCCAGAAGTGTTATCTTCTTTATTGTGGTCTAAATGTCGTCGACATGTTTCGACCGCTAGGCGGCCGTCATCAGGACGACTTTTTACAAAATTCATAATAAAGAAGATAACACTTCTGGATGTTGAGAAGCCTTTATTTCCTAATATTTTGTTAATCATTGTATAAAAAGAAATGATCCCATCGATAATGAATCAGGACGTCCATGATCATAATGAGGATGATTTTTATGTTATAGGATTTTAATCTGCAGTATTTCTGTTATCATTGCTAAGATATTGTGAAAATGGAATTGGACTTATATAATATTGGACAGGGGGGGAGGGGGGTGCCATTCAGAAATGTCATGTACAGCAGCAGAAAAAACACAAAAAAATCATTGTACATGTTAAATTGATGACCATCCCAGTTTATATGATAATCACATGGATTAAGTTCATATTCATATGCTGTAATATTTTGAGCAGCATTAATTACAGTCAATTCACATACATTTTCTAGATTTTAGCCACCTGCAATCAGTACCATGGAAGTACCGACCGAGGTGAAGAAGAATGTCCGGTCTGTCTTGCTGTCAAAGATTGGCGGGGTACAAGTTGGTCAATTCGGCAAAGATTACAAAAGTCTCCTACAGAAGCCCTTGAATTACAAAGACTTGGGCTTCCAAACAATGACAGATTTTATAAAGGCTATGCCAGATGTTGTCAGGTAATTTTGATTAAACATATTTGTTTATTTCAATTCAGAATTAATCATATATAATCTTATATGAACGAACAGGTTTAGACTTGTCCCAAATTTGGGCTTATGTAAAGAAATTTTGTAATGTCTTAAGGCAAAGAAAGTCTCCTGAAGCTTTGTGTTATAGGTAAGGTTTATGAGATAACATTATACATATGGTATAATGTATCATTTATGATCTATAAAGGAATGATTAATACATTTAAATCATTCCTTGGTCAGTTTTTATACAAAACTTTAATGCATGAAAGCTTCTCTTTACATGGTATTTTGTTGATCAGCCTTATTTAAGATCAAAATTATGATAAACAGTGTACCCTCAACCTATTGCCACCCGAATCTACTTAGCACAAATTTGACAGAATTATTAACAGATGGCATGCAACAAAAGCAGATCAGTACCTTTTTCAGATATAAATTTGTGCCAATGTAGATCGACAATTGTATATGACAATATAATACTAAGCTTGTATTTAATAAAATGTTGGAACTGCAATCTATTATGCAATTTCATGGTTATAATTTTCATAATTTGATACTATCGCCACCCTTGTTAAACCGCCATAATTGCTGTTGACGAAAGGTGGTGGTGTAACGAGGGTACATTGTGTTAATCCTAAAAGGAAAAACTTAATAATATTATTTAATTGAACTGGTGCTGATAATACACTATTGTGCTGATAATACACTATTATGATCAGTGTTCTCATTTAAAATCACTTGCCAGCAAAAGAAGCCTGTTATTCACCAATTTTGAAGTTCACCAGCTATTTGTTCAGAATTTTATATCAACATCATAGCATGTACCCATTCAAACGACTATTCTTTTGAAGTCAACCAAATTGCAAAACTTAGTGAGAACACTTGATTATCAGACGTTTAAGGCTCAGATGCTGTTTATATGATGTTCTATCTCAGGAATTTGGCTGGTGAAAGATACTATGTTCATTTAGCTGATTATTGTTATTTTCCAGACTGGAATTTGACGATAATGCAATGGCGTATAAGATGTTTGGTATTGGGGACCCTAACATGTACATGTCTGGATCAGCAAAAAAGGCACAGCGAGGACTTGGTGGAACGTCTGATCCTGCAAACGGTAACCTTGGTGAAGGGAGATAATCCTGTTTTCTGTTTTGCAGAACTAGCTTGGGTGTCCCAGGTGCAGAGCAGCCCACAAAAAGACTATGATTCTCAGCTAACCTGAGTTCATTTGATAGGCTGTTCCACACCAAGGAAGCCATATAATGAAATTATTCAAAGTGGGAAAAATACTTTGTGGTCTGCTGAAGTTCCTCTACAAAAGCCTTTTTTTTTGCTGGAATGGAGGCTTAGGAATTGTGGGTTGTGATGAAATGTGCATATGTTTAGAAAGCGAAAGTGCATAGAGGGTAAGGAATGCCTGGGCAGGAGCAAAGAATTAAAATCTGAAACACCTTATAAATGCTATACATTTATATGTGTGCAAACGCTCAAGTCTGTGTCTTCTTGTATCAGTGAACAGGGAAACATGATTGTTTGTATATAAGAAGATGAGCTCGCTCTTGTACTTTTTCCATTTCCCTAGTATTTTTCTGTGTTCAAAATGCCAGGCAAGTGGCGGCGCCAATTGTTAAAATAAGGCAAAATGAAGGACTTCAAAATAATGATTTTTTATTTCCTATGTCTTCCATTTTTAATTATAAGTGATGCTTAAGCTGAAAATAAATAGTTTGAAATATTATCAAATATTTATGTAGGTTGAGATCAAAAGAGTTTAACAGATAAAATTTGAAAATTATTTTCAGCTTAAGGAAAATGATGTAACATCCAAGTTTAGTGCTTCAGTTTCTATTGCCTATATTCAGTAGAGAGAATTATTTCTATTTCCTTATTGTGCACTGTAAAATGTACACATCAAGTGTTTAAATGAGCCTAATGTCCAGTTCTATGAACTTTATGCCTCATTCAGTACTTTGATTTTGGTATGTATACACATTTATTCTATTGAAGTCATCATTTTGATATGTATACACATATTCATTGTGAGTCATAATCCAAAGCCTACATGCACAGTTTACTGCATACTTACCTCTGGTTCTTAGCAATACCGTGACGTTCAATGAACAAGGACAAAAAGCACTAATATTGTATAATGATGTTTTTTTCAGTGTTGTCTGGTCAGAAGAACTCCAGTTCTATCAGTAATGGACATGACAAGTATGAAGGCAAGCTCAACCCTAATGCTAAAGGCTTATACAGTCTATGCTATCCTAGATCCAAGGAAGTCAAGAGCTTCTCAGAAGAGGTATGTTCTACAAGAAACTCAGAAATGTTTGTTGCAAAAAATATCAAAACTATGGTTGCTTCTTAAAATCTGGTATTTCCGAAATTTTTCTTTACTTTGAAATGAAGAAATACTTCAAGAGAATGTGAAGTGAAACCCAGAAAATAAGCTTCAGGAAAGCAGAATGTTCTCAATTGGTGATAAAGTGAATGAGGTCTATATAAATATGCAATAGGTGCCATTGATTTAAAAGTCTGAAAAACCAAAAGCAAGAATGTTGATGGAAATGCAAGCTGAAAACAGCTAAATTCTACCAGTTGAAATCTCTTCAAGCAATTGTCAAATTAAGGACAACTGATTTTGTTATAAAAACATTGTCAATTACCAACATTCAATGAATTTTGAAATTTTGTAACATATTCTGTGGCTATTAAATGCATACAGCTAGTCACAATTAATTCTCAATTGTCCAGATTTGAAAATTGAATGTGAGATAAGATAATTCGCTATAATTTCATCTGTTGTCATTATTGTATAAAATAGTTTTTTTTTAACAGGATGTAATGGAGAAATTCTCAGAGTTTGGAGATGTAGATGATGTGAACATGATCCCGGGGTAAGACATGTAGAATCTAGTGTATTGTAATTTGTAACAAGAGCTTGAAAACCTTAGTAAACCACGACAATAAAAACAAATTCCTTGGTTTATGTTTAGATAAATGATCACCTACCACAACTTTGTTAGTTCAGAGTTTCTGATTTAAATAAACAGGATTTATAATCAACCTGCATTTGTTGGAGATACCGTTAATATGAGTTAGATAAACACATACCGGGTAATTACCAAACAGCACAAAATGGAGAGTTACCAGGTAATAGATATAAAGTTCTGTTCTAGAATTGACTACTGTAACTACATAATTTCGCGGTAATCTTATTTTAGCACTTTTCACGCTAAAACATTTCCACTAAATTATGATTATGCTAATTACTATTTTGAACATTGCTTTCTATGGCAAATATTGTGGTTGCGCCAATTTATCATTAAGCTAATCTGTTTAAATTCAGCTATGTGCTAAAAATTGATTGCACCAATATAAGTACGTTTACAGTATAAGAGGGGTAATTTGAAGGAGGTTTTTTTTTAAAAGACCCCACAACCCTACAAATAATACAAGTGATTTAACATAAGGAACGGTAGGCAGATCAGGTTTTAAACCCACTACCCATAATATATTAATACAGGTGCTCCCACCTCCCCCACACAGTTAATTATTGAAAAGCCTTAAACATGAAATAACAAAACAGTAAACATTGGAGAGTCTATAGATAGGATATGTAGAGTTTACTCAAATACTCTTCATTAATGGAACAGTTTGCTTGGGTCAAGGGCAGACCATATTTGTTTGGGTCAAGTGCAGAGCATCTTTTGTTTGGGTCAAGGGCCGACCATCTTTTGTTTGAGTCAAGGGCAGACCATCTTTGCAGTTTAATAGTTATTGGAAAATCTTTACAAGCATGAACATATTGGGAAACCTTTATATAAGCTTAAATTTATAATGAAACGTTTATATAAGATTAAACTAATTGGGGAAACCTTTATAAAAGCTGAAACTTATTGGAATCATTATATAAGCTTAAAATGAAAATCAAAAAGCTGTTTGTGTTGTTATTGTAAGTGTTCAGGATGCATATACACAGGGACTGATGTTTACATCAATTGATCAGAATTGTTAAAACTTATTGACTTTTAATAGATTATTTTATCATAGAATCATTGCTTTCATTTCATTTAAAGCTTAATATTCATCCGATTCCGGGATCGATCCAGTGCAATAAAGTGTCTAAATCATTATGAAGTTCGTCTTGAAATGAGAATCGCAGATGAAAGAAAACCAAAAATTACAAGTCAACGTCCAAGGGAGTCAGGAGATGCACCAGATAACCTGATGCAGCCTAGAATGAAAGCTCCAATTTCAACAGGTAAGATCTCATTTAATTCATGTAGAAAGGTTCTTTCACAAATATCACACAGGAATTATGATAATTTTGTTTCTATGAATCTTATACAGAATAAATATTTCATCCATAAGTGAAAGGTGATGTCATGAGTTGTTCCATATCCTGTCATTTATTCCACATTAATAAAGGTTTTCCCTCAATACCATTTTTATGCTTTTGAAGTCATAAGATCTTTTCTGGTTTCCCAATCAAGAACTTCCTATCAAATTTGTCTGTCTTAGAAGATATTAATATATTGCTCTCATTTCTTGCCACGATGGATAGAGATTGGCTGATAGATTCTTTTTCATCTATAAAAGCTATTGACCGAGTGGAAAGTGATGTTTTCAAAATTATTATACATTTAGGTGGTCAAAACGTAGATTCATGACATGTAGGGGTCTTATAATAATAGTCACTTTTATAGGATAATGTCATCTTTTTAAACATATGATGTGAATGATACACCCAATAACATTTATAAACAACTGGCATGAGGGTATGAAAACCTGTGAAGTCACAAGACATCTATTATGATTTATCTGTCCTTATAGTCTCTGGCATGCGTTTGGTCAGCATGATTATTTAGCTTGGGTAAGTTTGTGTGTTTTGCATTCAGAACGAATTTAAAGAAAATAAATCTACATGCAAATATGTATTGATTACAGTAAAAAGTTTATCAAAATGTATGTCTGTTAGAATTACAGTATCTAGTATCTGTATATCCCTGTTATAATTACAGTATGTAGTATCTGTATGTCCCTGTTATAATTATAGTATCTAGTATCTGTATGTCCCTGTTATAATTACAGTATCTAGTATCCATATGTCCCTGTGAGAATGACAGTCTTGTGTTTTTTGGTTACAGCTTATGGTGATAGAATAGAAGTGTACATTGGAAACATAGACCAACATGTTACGAAGGTAAGGTATAATTAAATGTGACAGAAAATGATACCTGGTATAGTTATGTGTTGTAGTCTCCTGTTATTTAGTTCAGTGTTAATAACTGTGTTTAAATAAAGACTTGTTTTTTTTCAAAAAAAAGTGGAAAAATATCAAGAAATTAACATTAAGTAAAACAAAATCAGGCAAAATATTTCAGTGAGTGAATTTTGTTTTTCTGCATCTGTATTTTGATTTTAAGTGAATATAGAATTTTTCCAATATCTTCTTGTTTATATGTTTCATTAGCCATCGTATCCCATTTTACATACTCATCATGTGCCATTTTTCATAACCATCATGTGCCATTTTACATAGCCATCATGTGCCATTTTACATAGCCATCATGTGCCATTTTATCAACAGGAGCAGTTTGATGCTTTGTTGGAACCTTTTAGTCCTCTAGCTGTCCGAATGGTGAAACCCAAGACAGACCCCAGAAAAGTGTGAGTTGATAAAACTAATGGCACCAGAAGAGTAAATCTAACTAGCACCTGCATAGATTATCACTGTTTGGGCCTTGTAATGTCATCATTTTTGCTAGCTTTCTAACATTTATATTACTGAGGTGGGTAACTGGGGGTAATTAGGACATAAAAGAGTTTAGGGGAAAGAGCATGTTTACTGGACTGTGTGATAATTATTAGATTTTGACATGTACAGAGAATTAAAATAGAAGTAATGAATGTACTTCTGGAGGTATGTGTTTAGGGGCTGCGGCTGCGGTGGCAGAGTCGTTAAGGTGTCCTGACATTCTACCACTAGCTCTCTACCTCCGGGTTGCAAGTTCGAAACCCACGTGGGGTAGTTGCCAGGTACTGACCATAGGTCAGTGGCTTTTTCTGGGTACTCTGGCTTTCATCCACCTCCAAATCCTGGCATGTCCTTAAATGACCCTAGCTATTAATAATATGTAAAACAAAATAAACCAAACTTTTTCTTTTTCAGATTCGCGTTTGCCGATTTTCACACTGACCAGGAAGATAAGGCAGCGGAATTGATCAGTGAACTAAACCAAATGGACTGGGAAGGAAGGAAACTCAACGTGCGATATGCTCAGCCAGACAAACCAAATTTTGAAAAGAACAGCATGAATAAACAAAGTTTGTACACAACATGTATAGGATACAGTCAAATCTCAAACTCTTGTAACTGGTTGACCCCATTTATTTAAAAGCGTTCTGTTGTCCAAATTTTGACTGCACACTGAGTATTTCAACTGACCTAACTCAAATAGTGGAATAACTCTTAATTGTTTTCATGGTCCTGTCAACTTCTAAGGCGGTTCAACTGTATTTCAAACACTCGTTCCAACACTCTTTGTCGTCTTGATTGTCAATATTAGTCCATGGCAGTAAATACATTTTATTACTATAAGAGATACAATTATATATCAGAGAAAGTCAAACAGTTATATATCAGAGAAAGTCAAACAGTTATATATCAGAGAAAGTCAAACAGTTATATATCAGAGAAAGTCAAACAGTTATATATCAGAGAAAGTCAAACAGTTATATATCAGAGAAAGTCAAACAGTTATATATCAGAGAAAGTCAAACAGTTATATATCAGAGAAAGTCAAACAGTTATATATCAGAGAAAGTCAAACAGTTATATATCAGAGAAAGTCAAACAGTTATATATCAGAGAAAGTCAAACAGTTATATATCAGAGAAAGTCAAACAGTTATATATCAGAGAAAGTCAAACAGTTATATATCAGAGAAAGTCAAACAGTTATAAATCAGAGAAAGTCAAACAGTTATATGTCAGAGAAAGTCAAACAGTTATATGTCAGAGAAAGTCAAACAGTTATATATCAGAGAAAGTCAATCAGTTATATGTCAGAGAAAGTCAATCAGTTATATATCAGAGAAAGTCAATCAGTTATATATCAGAGAAAGTCAAACAGTTATATGTCAGAGAAAGTCAATCAGTTATATATCAGAGAAAGTCAATCAGTTATATATCAGAGAAAGTCAAACAGTTATATATCAGAGAAAGTCAAACAGTTATATATCAGAGAAAGTCAAACAGTTATATATCAGAGAAAGTCAAACAGTTATATATCAGAGAAAGTCAAACAGTTATATATCAGAGAAAGTCAAACAGTTATATATCAGAGAAAGTCAAACAGTTATATATCAGAGAAAGTCAAACAGTTATATATCAGAGAAAGTCAAACAGTTATAAATCAGAGAAAGTCAATCAGTTATATATCAGAGAAAGTCAAACAGTTATATATCAGAGAAAGTCAAACAGTTATATATCAGAGAAGGTCAAACAGTTATATATCAGAGAAGGTCAAACAATTATATATCAGAGAAAGTCAAAGAAAGTCAAACAGTTATTTATCAGAGAAAGTCAATATATTTTGTGCAATGTTTCTTTAAAAAAAATACAGATTCCTTACTCTGTTTGAAAAAACAAACACTTTTAATTTCATTACATGGATTACATTATAAATAAGTTGAAAATATGAGGATCATGATTATGTCTAATTTATATAATGAAAGTTTAAAAAATAACTGCTAGAGCCATTTAAGCTCAGATAGTAGGAAAAAAAACGCCCTTTATCTCTTATGTTTCAAAGACAGCAATACCAGATCAGGGAGAGATAATAACGAAGGCTGGCCTAAGAAGAGGCAACAGGTGGCTGAGGATGAGGATGAGTGGGGGGAGGAACCAGACAGTAGTCCACAGACTAAACTCACCAATGGAACAACACATGGAAGTCTGGCATCAAAGATGGCAGCTTTATCTGTAGATACTAGAAAACCAACACAATCGATGCAAAGTCAATCTCCTGTGATTAGTCCTCAGAAACTTCACCCCATGATTTCCCCCATTAGGAGTCCTGAGGGGCCCCCCAGCTCTGGAAACGTGTCAAAACATAGTCCTGATGTAAAGATGCAGCCGTTATCTCAGATGGTTTATAAACCCAAAAAGCCAAACTTTGATGAAATGCCTTCCCTAGAGCAAATTGGCCAAGACGAGGGGATGCCCAGACTCGAGCGGATTGGTGGTAAATATTTAGATATGCCTGCGCTTGAGCCAATAGGTAGAGGACACGAAGGAATGCCGAGACTGGAGCAGATTGGGGGTGGGCATCAGAGAATACATACGGATGATCCCAACCGGCCAGTTATGCTATTTATTGGGAACTTTGTCTATTATGAAACTGAGGTAAGTGATACATTAAAAACACTTAAAGCCAAGTGGTTGGGAAGGGAAGAAAAGAAATGGGTCATTAACTAGACTACAGTATTTTCTTTCTGCATTCAAGCTTTTCTATCAGAGCTCACCAACTTTTTCAGGTCCCACTATGTCTCTTAGTAATGGGACCAGTCATATGAGTTTTAAGTGATCTGTTGGACACACCTGATAAGATGCTACAAAGTTCACTGAATGGGTCATACCCATCAAATGACTCTGGTCTTAATCATAAGCAGTCCATTAAATTCCATGACTACATATTCTTATAAAATTTGTGTTTCTCGATGATTCAACAATTCTGTTCGTCTGTCACACTAGCTCTCAGCTGAGTTTTCATCACAACTTTATTGTTTTCCTAACATGGTTTCAATTGTACTATCTTAAAGATTCATAAAGTGAAAGTACCACTATTTCTTCCTCTTTGTGTTCCTGGCGATGTGTGATTGTTTTTTTATTTAAGTGCATGATACTTTTTATCAATAAAATGTGTTATTTTTATGCTGTTTTTTCATAAAAGTTTTTTCTTTGATTTCAACAGTATGACCTAGCCAATATATTTGGTGCCTTCGGCGTTCAATATGTGGAAATAAGAAACAATAACGACCGGAGAAAAACGTAAGTTTACAACTGTCGTTTCAATCAAAGGGATTATGACATGTTTGTCATGATGCTTCTTAAGGTGGCTTCTTAAACCAATATATTTCCTCTCTCCTTAATGAACAGAAGGTAGGTCATAAAATTCCAGTCTACATAGGGATTGAACGGCGTTTTTTAATTTTCATGCCGGTATGAATGCAAAGCGGTTACATCCCTATTGCATGAAGCCCGCTAGGGCTTCATGGTCAATATTGATGTAACCGATTTGCATTCATACCAGCATGAAAATTGAAAAACGCCGTTCAATTCATATATTTACATTTTTACTACTGAACAATTGTCTAATTTATTTTCTTATTTACTGAACGACTGGTTAATCAACTGCGCTTGTTATTGCGCCGTCCTTTAAACGAAAAAGGCGGAACAGCCATAATCTGCGTAAAATTGGCGCCAATAATCTACCGTAGTCATTTGAACGTTTGACGCGGGGGCGTTCTCCATGTTATCCGAAGCGGAGCCGTAAGACTCCCATTGAACAAGACTAATATATTACGTCATAAGTTATTCACGTGAATGGATGTATTCATACTGTATTCATGATGTATTCATAGTCTAGTGTTTGTTGTTTTCAGTTGGTATGTTCATATAGAGAAGAAACAATCAGAATGTAAATATATAAAAGTATTTAATGTAGACTTTAATTGTAAGCTGTGAAGAAGCTGTTGAGGCTGATAGGTCAAGGTCATTTATGGAATATATAGTCAAAGGGCAAAGTTACTCATGCATTAGGTCGGTGGGTTTTAAACCTGATCCTCTTAACATTCGAGATAATGAAATATTGACATGGAAGGTGGAGTCTCTGAAAATGTGCCTGCCAGTTCTCCTGTACAGTTACTTTTGGAGTCAGCATTATTTACAATACAGTTCAGCTCTATTATTTACAATACAGTTCAGCTCTATTATTTACAATACAGTTCAGCTCTATTATTTACAAGACAGTTCAGCTCCATTTTTTACAATACAGTTCAGCTCTATTATTTACAATGCAGTTCAGCTCCATTATTTACAATACAGTTCAGCTCCATTATTTACAATACAGTTCAGCTCCATTATTTACAATACAGTTCAGCTCCATTATTTACAATACAGTTCAGCTCTATTATTTACAATACAGTGCAGCTCTATTGAACTGCCATTGCGAAAGGTTGATACTCATAATATAATAATACAGGAAAATGCCTTCTCTCCAATTTTAATTGTGATTTATAATAATAACACAGATCAGACTTACATAAAATCATTTCCGTATTTAACTTAATGAACTGGTTTAAAGATGAATTGATATTTTCTAGGACAAGTGCAGTAGTGACGGTAGCCAATATGGAGATGGCTAATCGTGCCATGATGGAACTGGATCAGACGTACCACAGGGGCCGTCGACTACTGGTGTGTATGGCAAAGGAGGACCCCGCTTATGAGCCTGCCGCTGTGTTCACCACCCCCGAGAATCTTCACAACATTAGATGTACAATTGGGGCACAAGGTACTTGTCAGGGTCGTTATTAAAAGGTTTCAAAGTTGTAACCTCCGAATGTCACCAACAGCATGGAAACGTATAAATACACAGGATGTAGAGGTCAAGGTCATTGACTATCACATACTGCTGTGTTATCAGCCTGTGGTAAAAGTTTTATTGTTACATATCCTCTCCAATTTTTATGAAACTTTCAACATAATTATAATGTTTTAATGTATAATGTTGTTCATCTGTTTATTTTTACCTGTTTGATTTAATTAGACCATGATATCATGTGTTTAATGTCTGTTTCTGCTTGTATCATTAACAGGTGTATCACACAGAAATGTAACTTTGGGTGAAGGTAAGTGACAAACACGGACATTCTCCATAAAATCATAAAAAAAAAATGGTAAGCAGCAGTAACTCACCTGCCCCACGGAGAAGTGATGCTGGGTGGCAGACGGCCATCTTAGATTTTGACAATGGAAGTGTGTTATGGTTATTTCCTGAGAAATACAGGATGAATCTTTCTCCATTTATAGGTTCCCATTTGTCTGTAGTTGTGGCATTTTGATTTTGCTACTGGTCAGAAAAACATATCTTTCATAAAATTTGATTTGTAGGTTCCCTGTGGTCACTTATTAAAGTTGTGACTTATGTTTAATAATTTTGGGATTGATTAGAAAAACAAAATGGGTGACATATGACTGTCTTTGATTTGACAATTAAAGACTATTACAAATGCATTATTAGTATTATTAAGAGTTCTCAAAATTTATATCGGAGAAAAAGAAAAAAGAAAGGAAAGATCCAACTTTTAAAGAACAAATTAAGATTATCAAGGGGGGCACTGAGATCACTTTTGAATCTGTTGGTTATGTTTGAACAGAGTTTAAGACTCAAGTTTTCAAGTAAGTTACATTCACTGTTCTAGTTGTTTCTTGTAGAAATACCACATAATATTATAGTACATTAGCTGATTAATACCTATTTTGGCATATTATAAGAGTCCACCTTCCCTGTAAGTAATATCTGATGATTTGATCATGTATAATATGATACTGATGGCAGTATGACAGACAATGAAGTACCGCATTCTTTTATAGAGAGCCTGTGTAACATACAGAAGGGACGTGGCCGCAGCTTCAGTCGAGGTGGAGCCCAGTTCAGAGAAACATCCTCATCCTCGTCCTCTAGTCAAGACACGAAAATGTCAGAGACGACCATCATCAAAAAGACGTTCAGCTCACTGCTGATGACGTACAAGATTATCATGGGGAAGCTGGGCACGCGTAGGCGAGACTTGGCGTTTAATTCCAATGATGAGCTTAGTGTCTATGTCACTCATGTGTTTGATGAACAACACTTCTGGGGACAAGTCTTCCTAGAGGTGAGTTCTGTTTTACATTATCATTGTCATTCACATAATACATCTGTATATAACCTAAAAGGCCCAATATACATAACTTTTGGCAAAAAGTGAAGCGAAAATCAAGCCTTATAACTTTTTATATTATTAGATTTAGTTAAGATTAACTGATATCAACAATAGTCAAGATGAAATCTTGCGCGGTTACCGGTACAGCAGCAGTTGAAACTCGGTATTTGTAAACACACGTCCATTTCCAACTGTCTTCTACCTACGGCTTTGTTGTTGAAGTGGGCCCCACCTATTTTCAATTCTTTGGATTTTTTTGTCAACAGTTTCTTGTTAGTAACCGCTCAGTTTAACTTCGTTTTAGGCTTATTTTTGCATGGTTATCAACTTGATTTTTTTTTCATAATTTTAAAGAATCCTGAAAAAAATTCTGAAGTTACGTATATTGGGCCTTTAACAGTGTGTGGTACATGTTTCACATCCCTTCACATGCTGGGGATGAACATGTAAAAAGATGGCTAGAGTTTACATTGTTGTCTGGTTTTACTTGATAAGGGCTGTTTTAACGGTGTGGGAGGGGTGGGAGACCCGCCATCTATCTTATACCAAAAGAGATTTGATATAAAACTATCTTATACCAAAAGAGATTTGATATAAAAAATAGTGTGTGAATCTGGTTTTAACCCCACCAATATTTATGCAGGTGCCTCCAACCTACCCAACACAATTAATTAATGGAAAAGCTCTTAAGATATTACTAACCAATCTTTTGGACAATATTAATAAGAAAATCTCACTTGATCAGTTAAAGTCTCGAAGTCTCCACTCAAATGTGTAGATTTCTTTAATATTTTAACTACAACTTTTTTTTCACCAAAAATCCAGGAAGGTTTTGAGGCAAGTTTCTTTTAATACAGGCTTCCTTAGCATTCAGTATTGTATACATATTTTGGTGTCAAGAGGTCTTCATACCAGTTTGTTATACAATGTATTTTAGACTATAAGCCTATTTTGTTGCAATCTTTATTACACATGTTCACAGTAAACATGTAGTTCTATAAAAGACATCTATGCTTTCAGGAGAAATCTCTGACAAATCTAAACAACATTATGGAAGATCTGCAGTGTATGGATACCAGAATTGGAAGTACCAAGGGTCTAGGCAGATGTGCTGTACAGAGCGACAATGAATGGTTCAGGTCTGTCAAATGTACTTTAATGTTAAACTCATAACCTAAAATATACTGCAATATTCGCTTTATTCACCATGATCATTCTGCTGTAATCTAAAGTCTTGGATTTCTCTAAATCTAGATATATATCTACAGAAGGGCCCTCCTTATATTTCTTAAAATCATGGAAGAATTAATTTATAATAATTAAAAGGATATGGTGTGGCATAAACTAATGTGCCTCTGTCTGTAAGTGGAATATTGAAAATTTTATAAAAGTAAGTATCGGTATGTTTTTGATACTTATATCAATTTTCGGAGTTATTGCAAAATCAGCTAAACGTAATAAGATTTTCTATAATATAGGAACTATCTTAAAGTACAGTGTAACCTGTCTAAACCGAAAAGTCACTGGAACAAATGTTTTGGCTGGTTTCAAAGATATCCGTTTTGTAGAGATATGATAGAGTTCAGAGGGATTCGCAGGGACCAAACAGTAAGGCAGGAATAGCCAGGAATTCAGATTTCACATGGGCCAGTTTAGACAAGTTATAATATAAGTATATCTACATTAACATTGCTGGTTATTTTTTACAACATTTATAAAGAATGTCTCTATGAAACATGCCTTTGCTGTAAACGTACTTTCTGTTTACAGAGGTTGGATAACAGCTGAAAGGCCTGGTTTTAAGGTTGACGTCTTCTTCGTCGATTACGGCAACACAGCTACCATCGATAAGTTTAAGACCAGTTTGACTGTGCCTGAGGTCTGGGAAGTCAAACCTATGGTCAGGCCGTTCAGAATTACTGGTAAGTGTTAATTACTATACTGTCAATGTCATTGCAGGATTCCATATTTTCGAGGTTAAGACTTTTAAATGCATGGCTGTTATTTTTAACTCGCCTGTTGCTAAGTGACAGAAAGCTTATGTGACAATATTATGCCTATCATCGTAGGTATTTGTACACCCTACCCTGATCAAACCTAGCCTGGTGATTCAGGACTACAATATACTCTACACCCCCATACATTAATTATCTCCCTGTTCACTCTTGTGACTGCTATGCGTTGTTATAGCTCCACAATGAAGTAAGGGGAGTATACTTGAATCAGGTTTTCTGGCCTCCCCTCCGTCTGTCTGTCTGTAGACTTATCTTGGCAGCTCAACTCCTCCTGCAGATGTTTAAATTCCAAAATTTTGGTTGCCATGGGGATTGTGGGGGTATTAGTCAGCTATCCTGGCGACAGTTCTGGTTTCTTCTGTTTAGAAGCAATCTCATAAGACATTTTAGTATGGATTATCAAACTGTATTTACCCTTTTTTTTTATGAGAAGATTTTGCTCATTGGATGAAATTGAAAGGCCTTTGCAGAACAATTTTTTTCATCCACAGTATTTGTTTAAAAAGGGGAGGCAAAAATGCCTATATATTTAATTTAGCTATGAAAGATATCTATATCAAATCTTAACTATGCAGATTTAGACAATACTATAGCGGTAGCAAATTATGGTGGTAGCATGCTTCATATAATACAATGTACAGTCGAATCAAAGTACATCGCCGGTCCCCATCAAATTTCACACTGCTGGTAAATGCTCAAACTCGCTTGCTTGCTCACTCCGATAACTTCAAGTTTTCCCTGGGTCCGAGAACGAGGTTTCAACTATGAATAATGAGCTTTAATGAGATATTTTTAAAAACCAATAATTTCCAATTTGTAGAAGGATCCCTTCCCCTGACCAAGGATATGGTGTGGAAGATTGTCATGCTGAAGGTGAACAGGGTCGCTGTAGATGATACAGTAAGTACTGAAACAAAACCTCATTTCTAATTTTGTTTTTTCCATATTGTTTCATTTATACAAATATTGAAAAATTGGGAATTTTGATTTTGTAGTTAAGATTTGTATGTGGCATTTAACACTGCAAACATGAATTCCCAATCATTTGGGGATGATTGACACCTACATGAGTTAGGATGGTCAAGAAATCAATTTGATGTTTTGTTGGGGTAGGCATGTTTTAACAGGCTTCTGGTTTTAATAACATATATCATGTCATTTCAGAATTTCCTCACAGAAGTGCAAATAACTTCTATGGCATAAGACGGTGAAAGTAAAGTCCAGGTCATCATTTAATGGAGCAAAGAAATTAAGGGAAAGACTTCAGTGTCGCTGTTTATCATTTAACGGAGTGACAAAGTTAAGGGAAAGACTGTCAGTTTCGGTGTTTATCATTTAACGGAGCGCCAAAATTACGGAAAGATGTCCGTGTCGCTGTATATCATTTAACCGAGCGATAAAATTAAGGGAAATACTGTCAGTGTCACTGTTCATCATTTAACGGAGCAGCAAAATTACTTGAAAGACTGTCAGTGTCGCTGTTTATCATTTAACGGAGCAGCAAAATTATGGGAAAGACTGTCAGTGTCGCTGTTTATGATTTAACCGAGCGACAAAATTACGGGAAAGACTGTCATTGTTGCTGTCAGATTGGTATCATCCAACACATCACTGGTCACAGTTAAGTGACAATTGAAATGATGGAGATTACTGCCTTGCTTGGATGTAAAAGAGTGATTGATCTGCTGGGCTGATGATAAGTTTGTTAACATATATGTAAGAAATGATATATGTTACTACATTTTTGGAAGATTGCTAATTTTTATGAAATAGATTTTTGTTTGGACATTGGGTATATTATCTTTACTGGAGAAGCACTCCAAAGAAACTATTTTTGTCGGTTGTAGATTTTTATTTTATAAAATATGGGTTATTCCAGGAAAATATATATTACACCATGGGACTCCAGGTTTTGTTTAGGAGTACCACCGACAAATATTTATTAATAATTTTCATTGAAGTAATAGCCATTATAGGCAAGAAGCCAAGCAGTGGTTAGAAGTGATTTATTTTGGAGTCCCATGATCAGGGAGATGTTTTACTAGAATAGCCCTATATAGATGTTTTTGAGAAACAAAATTATTTGAATTCTAGAAAAAATTTATACATAGCCAAACTGTAAACGACAACATGCACACAAGATTACACAAAAACACAGGTAATAAATTACAAGGACTTTTTAGCAGGGTACTGTTAGTTTGAGTGCATGTTGTGTTTTTATTTTGTCTGGCTATAATTATCAGAATGTTATTGTAATATACATTGTTTTATTTGTTGTCCTCTTCAAGCAAAGAGTGATTTTTGAGATTTAAATCTTTTATCTGTTTGCTACTGATTTTGCTAAACTTTTACAAAAAAAAAAGAAAAAAATATCGATTTGTTTTAAATGAATTAAGAACTTGTAGCTAGGTACTTTACAGCAGACCTAGCTAATATATAAATCTGTTCTCTTTTTTTTTTTGTATACATCTCAAGAATAAAAAAAAGATGAGGTTTTATAAACTTGGTGTCGAATATCTTGTCTGCTGCTCACAGATCTTAACATGATATTTCTGATTTCCAATTTTGTTGACATTGAAATGTCTCCAAGATATAGCATTCCTCCGCTGTCAGTGGTACAGGCCCACAGTAGAGGTGGTTAAGATTAAGATCCTTCAATTACCCATACCTGTAATAAGGAAGCAACATAAAAAGTGAATTTTCAAATTTTTCAAATGATATAAAAGTTTGTAAAAATATTTTGCAAATTTTTTTTTTAAATTTTCTTTTTTTTTAATCCTTAATCTGTTGTTTGAATATTTAAATCTGAAATTAACTTGTGAATTAGATGTTTGAATATTGTTTTAGCTAGCTCTGATGTTGGGAATGATCGTCAATCATTGTATCATTTTAAACTGTATGTGATCATTAATCAAACTTGGAGGTACTCATTACAACAAATAAGGTAAACAGATTATAGAAATGAACCCAGTAATTCTTATTTGAGTGAAAATAGTATGGCAGTCACAAAGATGTCGGTTTTTATTGTCCTAGTGTAAAACCAACTAAACCCTACATAGATTGTCTAATGGTTAAAAAAAGTAAAATTAAACCTACATATCATAGCCTTTGTAAAAAAAATAGTAAATCTAATACTAGATATATAGCCATTCCCACAGTACTAAAGTTAAGGTTTAGCTAAATATAGTCTACCACATGATACATGGTAATAAATTAAAGCTTTTGCTATTTACACAACTTGTTACAATGAAAAAATGTAAAGATCTGGCAATATATAACCTGTCACATGGTAAAGCTTGTAAAGAACTTGCTATATATAGTCTATCATATGATAAAGATTGTAAGTATCTGGCTATATATAGCCTATCTTATGAAAAATATTGTAAAGATCTATAGCCTATCTTATGATCAATATTGTAAAGATCTAGCTATATGTATCCTATAATATGGTAAAGATTGAAAACCTTTGGCTATATATAGCCTGTCATATGGTAAAGATTGTAAAGTTCTGGCTCTATATAACATGTTGCATGGTTTAAAGTAAAACTGGCTTTGTATAACTTGTTGAAAGTAATATCTTGCTTTACAGGCTATTATAGTCTGTCAGTAAATCTTCGGCTATACATGTATATGGTCTGTATATAGTTTGTCATTTTGGTTATATATTGTCTGTATATAGTCTGTCATTAAATCTTTGGCTATATATGGTATCCGCAATCCTATTGAGTGTATTTTGTACTACATGTATCTGCCCTCTTCTGCCTTCTGATGAGAATGAAATCTTATTGATAAATGCAAAAAAATGCAGAAATAATAATAAAAAAAAACCGAGTTTCAGCTATAACAAGTATGTTTACCTGTAATGGTGGTCTTCTGATTATAATGGCACAAGCCAAACTTTTTTCTTCTTTGTGCAGCAAGGGTACCGGTATTTTGTGTGAATTCTTGCATTCATTTTCCCATTTGGCAATATGTCTTAAATGCAATGTGCATATAATATCTTTTTCGTATTATTATTTGAAACTATGTCTATTTTCAGTTTTAGATTGTTGAATTTATTTTTCAAATATGTGTAGCAAGAGTATTATATCTGAATTCTTGCATTCGATTTCCCATTGGCAAAATTTCTTAAATACAATGTGGTTTTGGTTTTCAGTTTTTGATTGTTGAAATGTGTAATGTATGTTGAAGAAAAATGTATTACCATATTCACCGTAATTAGCTCCCAGGACACCTGAAAATTGTTCCGAAGGTAGTGCTTAGTGTGATAACAAAACTAGTATCTGGAAGAAAAATGTCATTTTCGTAAAGTAAATAAGTATGATGTATTGTGACAAGAATTGGAAGTGCTTATGATGTGGGCACAGTGAGATTTACCGTACCATTGAATCGAATCATTTAGTCTATCACAATTAATGTGGGCGCCTATACAATTTCAATGCCTCCAGTAGAAGGGGTAGGGCGCTTAAAGGGAGAGGGGCTCTAATTATGGCAAATACGGTACATGTACAAAGTTAACAAGTCAACAAGTTAATTGCTAAGTTTATCGCTAGCACTTTCGCTAATCATAGGGCTCTTCAGGTGATTTTTAAATCCGAAAATTAAAAAGGTTTTTCAATCTGGAAATCGTCTGAAGAGCCCCAAGATGGGCGAAAACGATAGTAGTCTTCATGTTTTTTATATATCCTTTTAATTTGTATTATCATATGTACTCTTGGTTATCATATTCTTTTGCTTATACTTTTATTGTTAATTTTTCTCCTTGATAATGTCGCTGTCTTTGACGTGTGTTTTCAGTGAAATTTAGTATAATAAGTTGATTTTGTCTTGATTATTTTCTTATCGGTGTGTGAAACTGTCTTGCTGGTAATGTTTTTAATTTTGAATTAATGAAAAAAGAATATGTTAAAATATAATCAAATTAATACTGACCTTAAGTTCCATTCTTATTGGTGGTGAGCAAACAAGCCATATATTAAATTTGTTAAACAAGTTCATGTACTTTTTTTAAGTCATAATGCTAAATTGTGTATAATTCAATGATAATGTCAGTGTTTTTCTGGAAGTTTTGATTGCCTGACACATTTATCAATTACTGATACATTTATCAAGTATTTACTCTCAAACATTCAACTTTCACTTGTTGAGCCATGTTTGTCCCTTAACTAATTCACAGATAGGAATTACTACTACCAGACGAGAACTGAATTATAGGAGAGACTTTCCATGGCATCTGTTTTTCTATAGACAATAAAAAAATGTGAATATGACTCAAATTATAAATATTACAAGAAA
Organism: Mimachlamys varia; assembly: GCA_947623455.1. Lineage (NCBI taxonomy): Eukaryota > Metazoa > Mollusca > Bivalvia > Pectinida > Pectinidae > Mimachlamys > Mimachlamys varia. The sequence continues at coordinate 9,767,817 of OX392535.1, forward strand.
GGGAGGTAGTCTTATGAATTGAACTTTGTATAGATTGATCAGTCTTTGTAATGATGCAGCTGTCCTTGATATAAAAAACAGCAACATTAAATAAGTATATAAATAACTCTTACTAATACATGTTTTGTCCTCTTTATATGCTGCGTGTTTCTTCAGTGGAACAACTGAAAATCTTTTTGCTTGCTTTTGGACCTATGCTTTTAGGTGAATGTACATGTTTTCACAAATGCGTGAACTCCTGATTAAGAAAATGTTAAATATTGATATTTTGTAGCGGTTTTTGTTTGGAATTAGTTTCAAAAAAGTTTTAATTTAGAATTGAGTCTCATTTTGAACACAGAGGCAAGGCACACAGTCTAGACTAAGTTCCATCTCTTATATATACTTACTTAGACACTATCTACGCATAAAAGGGATGGGGATATTGCCTAGTCTGTGCCCTGCCTCTGTGGTCATGAAGATCAAAACGTAGTGATGATCAGCACTGTTGCTTAATTCACTTAATTTGCATTTTTATCTATTCTTGTGTTTTGTTTTCCGTAGAAACAGTTGCGTCTAGTGCTCAATAGAAGGCTGGGTTCTGACTGGTTAATACATGCGAAATGTGATGATTTAGTGAAATCCTTTCCGGACTGCACTGTGGCTATATTGTTGATAACAATGGGAAATATTGTACAACAGTTCTGGAACATTAGTCTTCACTTTGGCTGTGGAAAAGGTTAATCAGGAACAAGTTTTCTTTATACATTACTGCATTCGTACTGAAAGTGTTTTAATTTTGTAGGTAAATTTTGTTCTGTGAGAACTTCTGAAGCAGTCCATTTTCCTATATTTGTTGTATTAAGCAGAGTGCTGACTGAATCTTTCGCTGGTTTGAAGGTTTCTTCAAAATCTGATATAGAGTTACAATTTTACTCCTATAAAATTAAAGCACAATTAAGTATGCTTATATTTTTTGTAAGATGGTATCCTATATTCTTGAATTTGTTATGGTGTTTTATCCATGAAAAGTTCCCTTTTTCGAACAATTATGAAAAAAAAAACATCTGCAAATCCTCTTTGGTGCGAAATCTTACTTCAGTTGTTGAATAAAAAATATAACAACCACATCTAGTAGTGTCCTGTAATTAAATAGAACATTTAAAAAAAGGATTAACATAAAATTAATTATAAAATTGCGAGCGATGTACTATATATACAGATATAATATACTACTTGTATTGGCATTCATCTTGGAATAAAGTTCTCATTAACAACTTGAGTTTTTGTCTTGTTGTGTAGTAAAACATGCAGTGTAATGTGTTGCAGCTGAAAAATATTAGGGGAAACCACACTACCATTAAAAGGTTCAGGTATGTGTACATTGCACCTATTAGTTTGCCTTACGAGCATCAGTTGATGGGAATTCATGAAGACGTTTTAACTTGCTACACAATTTCCTTTCTCTGTAGCTCAGTGGTAGAAGCGTTGGGGCTGGAGAGCCGAGGGTTGCAGGTTGGAGCCTAAACATGGGCACTATATCGTCGCTAAAGAGTCAATACCACGTAACTCTGTTTTACATAATTTTTCAGGAGACATCAAAATAAACCTGTGCATCTTCTTTCTCTCTTACACCATTATAATGAGAGTTGCCTTAATGATAAGTTATAGACTGCCCAAACAAATCATGAACTTTTTGTTTTCTTTACTTTGTTGACATGAGCTATGTTTAGAGTTACCAGGTTTTAATTCATTTTTTTCATGCAGTTTTAAAAGTTACAAGGATATTGCTCTATTTTTACAAACTCATACTGCCTCAAATAGATGTATTCCATCATAGTATTATATGAAAAGAAAACAAAGAATGGGATAAAGCGAATTTTTTTAATAAAAAACTAGAAAAAATGCAGTTGTTTGTTATATTCCGTCATGCATGCATGTGATTGTATCGGAACAACTGGACCAAATTGGGCAACTTTATTGCAAAATCTACCAGCTACCAGCTAAGCATTGCACTGACTGCACCAACATGTTAAATCCAACTTCTGGACTACATTTTCTGAAGATGAAAACAAAGTAATTAAAATGCCGATTAATGTTCATTTAGCAATAATGACGTAACTGAGGAGCTTTACACAAGTTTATGATAGCGAAATTAACAGGTGACCTGTGCTTTATCGCCTAAATACCCTTTAGGCTAGTAGAACTCATAAAGCCAAACTTGGAAAAATAGTCTTAATCTGTCAACATTGTCATGTATTGAACATAGCGCACATCTGAGCAAACCGAACTGACTGAACGTCATCTGTATTACTTGTTACAGATTCAAGAAAACCTAGTTGTTGCTGTGAGGCAAAGCATCGTAAAACCATGATAATCCCTGGGGATGACTTTCTTGAGTTGTTGCAGATGCTCATATTTTCTATCCTTGATGTTTACTGAGGAATCGAACAACTGTGTGATGGTCACACCTGGCACTTGGCACTTCGCACGTCTTGGTACATGAGCTTGTACTCAATTTGTCCATCAGGCGTATACTTAAGCACTCTGATGTCTGTAACGCACGCATCACCAACATTCGTTTCCGGGCGAATGGAAGTATAGTATTGTACGTTAGAGTAGTTCATGAAGAAAGTATGGTCCAAGTATTTCACTTTGTAAGGATTGGATAGGCGCGCAGACTTGATGATATCCACATAATTGGCGGGGCTGTATATTGGTTTGTGACGCAAACTCCTTTCAATGGTGCTGTGTATGCTATCACACTCCATCTGGGTGTGGCCTTTTTCCAGAATTTTTTGAATAATTGCTACTTCTTTAGTAATAGATACATGCAACAATGCATTGACCAAGGTCACATTTCTGTTTTGATATGTACAACCATCACTATAGATCGTTATTCTGTCCGTGTTTCCCGATTCATTCACAGTGTAGTCACACACACAGGGACCTGAGAATTTGTTACAGCTAGTTTTGGACCTAAAATAGTGTTTAGCGTAATTTTACACATTTTGGGGGTTAAGATCAATTTTCGATAAAAATGCCCCCTCAGTAGTCATAAAAGCTTTTGTGACTACTGAGGGGGCATTTTTATCGAAAATTGATCTTAACCCCCAAAATGTGTAAAATTACGCTAAACACCCTATTTTAGGTCCAAAACTAGCTGTAGCAAATTCTCAGGTCCCTGTGGTCACAAACACACGATGCAAAAGTATTTGCCCCGAGGTCACCTTCACCTTCGTGCCAAAAGTAGCAAACTACATTGTGTGACGTCAAGTCATAAATTGTGAAGTTATGGCAGGTGAGTTTTGTTTTGTAGTACATAGCACTAGCTTTAAGGGATGGTGCAAGCAAAACAGCTTGTAAGTCTAATGTTACTACTTTTCCTTGTCCATGTTCTGCCTTTTCTTTGTCCTTTGTTTTTTCTCTCTCGCCTGTGTTTTCCTTTGTATGTGATTGTTATATTCAGATTCATTACCATTACCGGCTTCATATGCACAGCAAATATCACATTGATCTTTTTTTGGCTGGAATAAACCAATGTTCTTTTCTGTACGTATACCATTAAACACTGTTTGCGACACTGGTTCATGGTTATTTTCCACGCAATGATCAGCATACAACCGAAATAGTTGGGCGTGAGATCTGATACAAGGTTCCAAATACATCTTGTCAGTCGAGGCCCTGCAATAATGAGATGGAAGTTTGGGCAGAGAATCCAAGAAAGAGTGTACATGCTCCCTTTTTACAACATGTTCTGGTTTTGCACGTTTTGGTGTCGCATTTTCTGATGAAGCACTCTGCATTCCTGCAGCTTTGGAAGAAACTAGCCAATGACGTACGGACCACTCACCTATACCTAAAGTTGAGAGGAACATGCTTTTACACACTTGTAAGCGGCCAACATTTTTTTTAAGTGATATGAATAACTTGTCCTACTTCTAGATTCGCCCTGTTCTGTGGTTTTTTCTTTCGTTGTTGAAGAATCAACCATGCCTGAAACGTACATTTTTTTTGTGACCAGTCCATTTCCCAAAAGCAAGAAAATATTGCCTGCCTTTCTTCATTGGTAAATTTTGAACAGTGCCGGGATTTGCTTTTTTGGCAGAGCTTGGAAACGCAATGTGGACCCAACTGTCTACATTCCCTGGAAACTTCTGTGTACTTTCCATCACCAGTTTTATGTACACTTTCGTATGGTTGTCCTTTCATTCTCTGTGTCTTGTTGATATTACGTTTCCACTTTTTATGTTCAGCCCTGCCTTTTTTTGCCTTCTTTGGCTTGGTTGCTTCTGAATCGGAACTGCCGTTTCCATTTGCTTCGCTAGTATCGTTTTCAAGTCCAGCTGGATCCTCATGGCATGCTATATCTACACTAGGTTCTGATGACTTCTTTGGCGGAACCCAGTTAGGATCTTCATCAGAATCATCCAGGCACTCATCGTTTTCAGATTAATCACTCGGAATATTACGTACTGCATTATCAGTTTCCGTATTGTTTATACCTGATTCACAACTATTAAGTAAACACATAGACGTATGTTGCTCTGGTTGTGAGCATTTACCTAGTGTAAGCTGGAGACAAATTTGTCCTCTTGAAAGTGTGAAGTGATCAAAGCTTTTAGCAGCCATTCTTATAATTGGGGTGGAACACAAATTCTAATGTCTCATAGTTACCATTTCCTTTATTTTCAATCCCAATGTAACGTGGAGTTGTTTCCGGGAAAAAGCTGTGATAGACATGTGAGATAAAATTGTACTGTCGAGATATACATGAATAGTGTCCTAGTTCTCTTGTCCTGAGAATGTTTGTAATATTTCGTGTGTTTGAAGTTATTTGAATTGTGTCATTGCTCCTTAGCCACTCATTAGTACTAGACACCATAAATTTTCATGTAGATCTCATGAACCATCCACAATATGAGCATGTGTAATGCTCATTTTCAATGTCCTCAGCGTCGGCATTAGGGGGTAGATTATCAACACATACCAAGTGAAAATGCCTGTCGCAGTAGTAACAACGTAACCACTTTGCCGCGTCCACATCAAAGAAAATCGTTCTTTCGTTCAATAAAGCTTGATCTTCTAACTTTCCAGCATCTAATGCTTTCTGATTACATTCAAAACATGTCCACTGTTCATCGAAATCTTCTACAGAACCTTCAGAGTCTGACCTACCAATCAATAGAAACATAATGGTTCAGTTACAATTATGATTTCTGAATTTTTCAGTCAAACGTTAAACCTTTCATTAATAACATAACTGACTTGTAGATAACAGAAAATACCATTTTTATATACCTGTCAAAATTTGAAAGGGAATGGGAAGGTCTTGGGTGTGTGAGAGGTGGGGGATGGTCTGTCAGCACTTGGGCTTCCGCACAATAACTTGAGTAAACATCATTAAATGTTGATGACACATGGTAGGCATGCATGTTATACAACGATTATGGTCAAGTTTGAAGTTGAGCAAAATCCGTGCATAATTAAATAGCAAACTGTGCTCTGGTTGGCAGATGGTTTTCTTAGTGACAATAGCAAAACCTCGTATCTTTTGCAGTTTTAATCAAATGCAAATACACGTATCTCTTTGAACGTCACAAATAATAGCATTACCCTACATTCTGAATCAGTATTCAATGAGAAAATATTTCAAAATGTGTATGAAGGTAAAATGTATGGTGTAATAAAAATGATCGGCCATCGACGATAATGATGCAGACAAACTTATTTACATTTTCTATAAAATTAACACTAAAATTATCTTCAATGTATTACAGGAGTTCGTGGATACAAAATTTCGACTATTAATTTGACTAAGAACGGTTAAACACCATACTCACATGTTAGGGTCAACGTTCTTCTCCTCTGACACCCTCGGACATAAAAAAGAAAACAGCATCAAAAACTCGTAAGTCAAGATACAAGGTTTTGCTTTTAAAGACCGACATCCAATGAGATACGAGAAATATGTCAGTGTTCTGATTTGTCTATAGATACGTGCTTTTCTGACATGGAATAAAAGAGCGGGAGAATCATAACAGTACAAAAAACTCATTTTGGCCAATATTCAGAGTTACGAGGTATTGACTCTTGGGTGACGATATCACCATTCCTCATCTTTCTACCAGCTGGTGCAGTTGACTGTCCCTGTATAAGATAGGAGAACCCATGGCTGGGAGTCCAAATAACCCGAGTTGGTGTTGGTTAAAATGGAAGGAGTAGTGTAAAAGATGAGTGTGGATGTTGCCTTACAAGCGGAAATTTAGTTCAGATTTGGGAACCCCCTACATACGTACATATGTCTAATGTTCATTATCAGAAGGATTGATATGTTTGAAGTTTGAAAAACGAACTTTCGTATAGCAGTGCCACTATAATCTCACCTTCCATATTCAGATGTCATAAGTCAATGGATAATATTGTAATTATGTATCCCCTTAGGATGAATGGAGATATATTGTATTCGTAACGGTTCTTCTGGTTCTCCCATTTATGGTTCTTATTATTTCTTAGGTAGGTCGTAGCTTCTTAACTGTTAACGGTATTTTGACAACACTTTCAGTTAACTTGCACTTAATAAGGCTGATGTGAAGTGCAATGATGTTAGGTCACCGTGTCCAATTCTCCGTGTGGTCAAGTATTATCAGTAATTGAACTTTTCACGGTTTCCATACTTTGCATGTACGGGAAAGGCAACCGATGAGGGTCGATGGTGTACACCCCAATTCCTCACAAAATGCCTGCTGCTTGTAGTTGTGAATTCTGGGCCACTATCGGAGGATAATTCATCTAGTATTTCAAAGATTAGATGTGCACCACAAACTGTCAAAGGAGGCCCGATGCACCGCTTGTGCTCTTTCATCAATTGGCTAAAGACCCCATCTACAATGACCAATAAGTTGTTTCTCTTCCCCCTTTATGATGGATAAAATCGGAACGGGTACTATGGGAAAACTGGAGGAGCGCTTAGTCGGAAGGGAGCCATCCTGTTGCAGTGGCTGTAACTGTGTCTGAGGCTGATGATGTCATTGGTAATACTGTACCTGGGCAAATACTGAAGGGTTTCCTTGATATCATGGATGAGAACGTTGAGGACATCTTTCCGATGGGCCGCGGTGGCTAAGTGGTTAAAGTATCTGACATTCTGTTAATGCTAGCCCATCACTCCTGGGTCGTGGGTTCGAGGCCTACGTTGGGCAGTGACCAGGTACTGGCTGTTGGTCGGCTGTTTATCTCCAGCTGTCCTCCACCACTAAAACCCAATCTGGTTAAAATCATAGCTTGATCTCCGCGCCTTTCTGTAGACTTCTCTCTGCTGCGTTAAGATATGAGAAAATCCCCTAGGGGGTCATATCCTGATGACCTTTTGCATTAGGCAATCAATTTACTATACTGTCAGAATCTTGACAGTGAAATTTTGAGGCGACAAAGCTTGCATATTCGCATTTGTCCGTTTAGTCATTTCATCACCAAAAAGTTCATGTGGAATAATATGACGAAAAGACTTGCTGCAAGATGACTGGTAATTGGAAAATTATTTTAGAGAGGCGACAAAGGTCATCTGAACATGACCTCTTATGGGATGTTGTCAGATCCTTGTAAAACGGAGTGAGAATAAGGATCTGTATTTTAATCAGATTGCACTAAAATCTGGTTTGTCATTAAGCGACCATAGCTGGTAATATGACATATAACCAAACCAAACACCCTTTCGCAGTATTTGGGGACCACTATTCTGTTATTGTAACATAATCCACAGTTGATAGACTGATTTCGAAACTGGTGGTATTCCCTTAATGACGATAGCTGTTCTTTGCGGATTCTGGCAAGCCAGACTCGATCAATTGTACCGCTTGTTGCTTCCCTCCTATTACTATCCCATGTGATACACTAAAACAAACTCATGGACAAAGCAGCTGATTAATAAAATAAGGCTTCATTAGGACTGTCACGAAGCTCATCACAGGAAATCACATGCATGCTGCATACACTAGCATGATTCAAGGCCGGGAGAGCATATATGAAGCCTGCTCGTCTGGGGTGATGGAGGCAATGTCATCGAGAGCCTCCGGTTTCCCAACTGGACGACGTAATACTGCATCCGTCGCACCATGTCTAGCCCCTGGCGCGTGTGGCATTGTAAATATATATCTTTTAGTCTTCACTTTAAAGTTGCGCAGGCATGTGTTGAGAATGTTCTCGAGTGATCGATCCCCAAGAGTCTTGAGCAGGAGCTTATGGTCAACAACAATGAGTAGGTTGTCACATCTAGCAGCAAAACTGCATTGATCTGGGAAACCGGCACTGCATCTGAAGTAGTTAAAACTCCCAATGCCATTCCTCGACCATTCTGTAGCTAGATATACATATTATTGGTTTGTTTTCGCAAACACCTGATTCACTGGCAATAACTGCTTTTTAATCTTGGGGGAAAAACTTTCTAATTGGTCTTCCCATCGGAATGACGTACCTGATTCGAGTATATGTCGAAGGCTTGCATTCTATCTGTTATGCTGAAAGCATCTGATACGTGATTGAAAAGACCAAATCTAGACCGCATATCATTGATGTGTTTCGGGCAATGAAAAACAACATCAAGATGACCCGAAGGTGTCGTCTGCATGGTTGACTGCTTATATGTGATTTCAATTTCAGCAAATAACAATAATGTCCGGGCTGGACTGACTGGAAAATCTCTGCTAAGTGTTGGTCAACAACAATGTGTAGGTTGTCTCAACCAGCGTCATCTACACACTCAGGCGTTTATAACCATGTGCGGAGATGTTTGCCTTTCTCGTGAATGGGCACACTATGCTACCAATTTCAACCATCAAAAACTTCCTTTTGTGATCCCTGGTACAGAACGAGCTTGGTTGCATGGCGAATGAGTATGATTGGTTTCTCTTATGGAATGAGCATTTAAGCAACCTGCGCGACGTGGTTTGCAATTTTTCTTATAACAAACCACCATCCGATGACACCATGTCACCATCCCCCAGGGATAGGTTCCAACACATCTAGTATAACATCTTAATCTTAGCCAGCATTCACTTCATTCTGCCAATGTAGGCGGATTTCGACAGGTGTATGGTGGGCAACTGGTATTGAATTGTTATCCATCATCTGTTGAACTTGTGGACCAGTCTTAAGGGGAAGAAGTTGATACTCTGGGGTGTTAAATCAAAAAGGTATTGCTTCAATATCTCACAGTTGTCTTCATTGGCTCGAAATGGCAATTCAGTCACAGTTTTCCCTCATGTTGTCTACATCGAGTACTTCTGTAGACTCACCGACGGTGTAAGAAAATATTCAGTGATCATACCAAGGGCAGTGCAGGCTACACTGCTCGGGATCAGTATGTCGGCGTTATCAGTGACATATATGTATACAATCTGATGGGTTTCGCGAAGTTCACCAATAGGTCCAATGAAAGAGAAGCGAAGTTGTGCATCATCAAAATTTCGATGACCACCCTGCTGTTGGCAGTGCGCATCTTCATTGAAACAGGATTTAGGTGGTGCTCTGGCATATCAAATCATATCAGGGATGGTGGCCGTTCGTGGTTTGTTTATTGTATCTCAGAAGTTCATATTCTTCCGGGCAGGCTTTTGTTTTGTTTTGATGACGACAATAGGCTGAGAGGATTGTCGGACCTAAGTGTATGATAGTCAGTTATAGAGGGGTGATCTAGGTTAAAAGCCTTCTCGCTTGCTTGAGTCATAATTTGTTGTAGCACAGAGGGATTCAATCCCATCACCTTCATGTTCAGTCTTACTGTCCGACATTTTCGTTAGGAGTTCCCACTGCATGCTGGCTCGAAATGATTCAAGCGCTTGCAACTGCTATATGTCTGCCCATATGCAGGGCACTCCTTGTTTCTTACTTGTGGCTTTGCACAGGCATCTTGTCCTTTTCCACAGTAGGAACATTGTTGCTCATTATTATCAGCTCTCTTTGTTGAAATCCGAGTGTCGATTTTGTTGCAACGGTAGAAGCTGTTCGCTGATTCAGCTCTTTGACTTTGAAAGGGTTTTGGTGTGGACCGTTTCCCAATTTCCTTCCTTCTGCAAACGGAAACAATCTGTTCAAAGTTTTGATTTTTGATATCCCGAAGGAGGTCCAGCTGAATTGCATGATCATTGAGACAATGTGCGTGTACATCACGTAAAATTACGCCAGTGTAATTAACATCATGGTCTCCTCACAGCCAGGGCAATTAATGATGAATTTGCACACACCTATCTGTTCATGGAGACTGGCACTGAATGAGTGGACAATTTCATCACGATCCCGTGTCATGTTGTTCCGTGTAACACAAGCTCCATTATAAGAGTTCTCCTCATACACTGTGATAATTCTCATGGCTTTGAGATCGTGTTACAGCGACTTTCAGCAAAAGCCCGCATGCATCACAACAAACAATGTGCTCCTTGTTTGTGACTTCAGTTGCCGTTGCATGTTCTTCCATTGTGATAAGAATTAAGACCAGTCTTCACATGTACCAGTTGACATGCAATAGATGTATTGGATCATTTCACTTTATCATTTGTAGCACCAGTGTTTGTTTTATGTGTGACTGTCAGTGCATGAGCCTTCAAGAGTGCAGCAAAGTCTATTGTAACATCCCGAATGTCTGTTTCAAGGTCACATAAAGGGATAGTGTATTTCACTTGAGGCATCCAATCACAGTTACTGTTCTGGAACAATTTTTATTGCCAACAAAAATGGGTAGGGAAGCTGCTGTTTTCTGACATATTTAACAATCATCACATTTGATGGAGATCCGCTAAGTACAACAAGAATCAACCAATTGATTGGTTAAATTTTCTACACACCAGACAAGTTCGGGGCCAGATGGGAATCGGATCGGGCTACATGTACATACACCGTGTTTAAGTCAACATTAGGTATGGGGGTCAATAATGATTGGGGGGAGGGGGGGTATATAGTGATATTGCCGGTTGTAGAGGTAAAAATGTAAGTTTTTGAATGGATTCAGAAGGGTTCTAAAACATTTGATATGTGCACGGACTGCAGCAAGACATTCACCAATATTAACACCAATAGTTGTTTTGTACCTAGATATTAGGTTTTTGGAACACTTCAACACAGTCTCGCAAATTGCTTGGTGTTGGGCAATTATATAAATGTGTGTACAAAAACGCATTTTCTCATTTTAAATATACAGTTTTATATGCATAACTAGTTGCAGTATTGCTTCAATATGTTTGTGACAAGACAACAAAACATGCGTACACAATGTTATTTTAGGATTAGAAAAGATGGATATAAATTGCAAACACGATGTTTGCTTGGGAGGTGGGGCAATTCATGTTTTAAGATAGGGGGCAATGCAGATTTTTTTTTTCACGTTTAAATTTGAAAACCTTCATTTGCCCGCCACAAATGTATATTTTTCACACTAAATCTTAAATACTAGTTCAACATCCATTTATTTAACTTTTGACGATATATTTTCAGAAAATTAACATCAATTTTTTTTATTTCGAGTGGGACGAAGATGTACCGACTCTGGATATCCCGGGATCGACCCAATCTGTAACAATTTTTAAAAATAACCTTACATATACGCCCAGTAGCTATCCTCAAAGATCATATTAGTAACAACATTTTTTATCTAAGTTTTGGACCTAAACTATAGGGTGTTTAGAGTAATCTGTTCACCGTGTTCAAGCCAACATTTGTTCACATATGTTCACCGTGTTTTAGCCAACATTATTAGGGGGGGGGGGGGGGGGTTCAATAATGTTGACATAGGGGGGGCAATTTATATTGTGCAATTGTCGGTTGTGGAGGTAAAAAGGTAAGTTTTTGATTTTGTGGAAGAGCAGGACAGGTAACGAAACCCTTGTCAAATCTTTTAATTTCACTTTCAGATATATAAACGATGTGTTGTCTATAAACAACAAGAAGTTTGCTGACCACGTCGATCGTATATATATACCCTTCTGAACTTGAAATAAAGGACACAACGACTCTTCTACTTCAGCTGCTTACCTCGATCTCTACTTAAACTATGACCAGCATAGACAGCTTACTACTAAGCTATACGATAAACGGGATGATTTCAATTTTCCGATCGTAAACTTTCCATTTCTTGATAGTAACATCCTGCATCTCCAACCTATGATGTTTACATGTCGCAGTTGATCCGATATTCTAGAGCTTGCTCAAGGTATTGTGATTTTCGTGATTGATGTCGACTGCTGACAAACAAGGATTCGAGAGATGCAGGTTGATCAGAACTATGGGCAAGCTTTATGGCCGCCATCTTTGTCTCATTGAGAAATATTCTGTATCTTTGTGTGATGTGAAGATGGACGTTTTGGAGTATGCTCGACTCATTATTGGATTTACTTGTTGCGATTGACCACGATACTCAGTTCTCGTTTTAAGAGCTTGATTTTTACTTGGATGTGACAAAGATTTGCATGTCGGGTGTCGTCGATGAAGCAGAAGACGCTTACTCTTCTTGAACACCTGGTCTTATTCTCTTGTGTTTATATTTTGCCTCTATATAGTTTATACGATTTTGAGTTCGGATTATGTTTTGTTGACGCTTTGGTATTCTCTGATTTTTTAATTTTTTTTTTTACACTTTTGAGGGGTTTAGACCAGTTTTCGATAACAATGCCCCCCTCAACGTTCATAAAGGCTTAAGGATTCGAGGTCGAATAGTCGTCAAAAATCACATTATGACCATTGCAGGGGGCATTCCAAAACAATAGCTATAGCTACATGCACAGGGACCCGAGAATTTGTTACAGCTAGTTTTGGACTTAGGGTGTTTAGCGTAATTTTACACATTTGGGGGGTTAAGATCAATTTTCGATAAAAATGCCCCCTCAGTAGTCATAAAAACACCCTATTTTATGTCCAAAACTAGCTGTAACAAATTCTCAGGTCCCTGTGGCTACATGTACATTGTACAGTATATATACCACGGACTTAGATAGCATCTAATAATCCAAGTCCGTACGTAGCTGTAACAAATTCTCAGGCCCCTGTACATGTGTAGATCTATATGATCGAGGTCTCTCTCCGCGGGTACATATTCTATTGCAATGCATTGACATTACGTTGTGCACAATTCTTTATACTTAAGTATAAAATTCATTTGGATAGAACATGGGTGTATAATCAGGAATGTATGATGTACATCTCTAGCTGTATAAATATATAAGCTAACATGTAGTCTTAGAAAATATGGGGATGTCTTTTGAAAGGAGATGCACAATCAACTTTGATAAAAAAAATGGCATCAATGGCGTAATTAAAAAAAAATCTACTAGACTATCATGTGAAATATTTTGTGTATATTGCACCATATCATGGTGTCCATATATGTCGATGACATACGTCTCTTTCCCCAAACTGTTTCTATTTCTATCATGAGATTAGTCCCTATTCCATTGGACAATCTTTACGTCACACATATCTTAGCGTTGGGTGAATGTTTGTATCGGTCGTAGCTGCTTGTGTGTACCAAGCGCGTGTTTAACGTAGATGTAAACATCACGTGGTTTTTGTTGATAGTTTGCCAGTTGACTTGGAATAACTTTCGTTGAGGTCAGAAAGGTGCCTGTCGTTTTGTCCGAGCCATATTACAGGTAAGTGACTATAGGGTTCTACATCGGTTTTGCATCTTAAGAGAACGGAAGATGCACATTTTAGAAAGCTGAATGTTCGATAACCGGAAATTGACAGCTGTCCAACACCTTGGCCTGAAATAGGTGCCTAGTAATTCTGTGTGCTTGCAAGGATAATTATAGAACTTTAGGCCTAACTGTCATTGTCAACCGTAAGTATCTTGTTGTGTTTGTTACTAATGCCAGCAATGTCTGAAACAAATGAGTGATTAACCCACACTATTACTCGTGTGACATGTATATATAAACAAATGCGTTGTTTTGTTGTTTCCAGTTCAATGCATGTTTAATGTGACAGTTATACAGTAACTGTACTAGTACTGTAGTCAGGTAGTTTAGTAAACAAAATATAAACCAGGATGCGGATAATCGGTGGGCGACATCTGTTATCGACCACACGATCACATTTATTATATAGGTGTATATCTTTCTCAGAAATGCTGTCGTAACAGTTATATATGCACATATAAGATGACATTTGCTGGCCCTGGTGTATGAGAAAGCTGAAAAAAGTACATGTAGCTAGACTAAGACAACACACAACACAAAATGAAAATTCTCAATCATCATGTTGTTTAATTGTACAGTCGCCTCCTAACTCAAGATTGCTGCAATAATGTAGCACTAAACGACAAGGTGGTTTGTATATATTGTGTGGTTCGGTGTAGAGCATAGTACCCAGCGTTTATTGACAATTCTGAGCTGCCTATAGAGGACCAATAGGTCCTGTAGGCGGAAACAACATAAGGAAACATAAGGAAATAAGGAATGTAGGAGGCCAGATCGATATTGATATTAATACTATAGCTTGGATCTAGAAGTAAATTTCCCTTTTACTCAAACTAGGAACCTGAAGATTGATGGTTTTATCGCCATTTGAAGCACACCTATATACATGTATATGTTATCTGTTGACCTTCCTGTGGTGACAGGGTGAACTATATATAGTTGTAGAACCTGGGTTTATGTGTTTAATTAGGGCAAAACATTCGAAAATGGGGAAGGGGGTATATTGGATTGACTTTATCTGAACCATGGACTTAGATAGCAATCAATATAATTCTGTGAACTGAACATAAGATTACAGTCACTTCTAGCTTAAGGGATTTTTCTTTTAGGTCACTAGTCATGCACTTGTTGATGATGCTTGAAAGTTTCATACACATGCTATGACTTTGTAAGTTTGTAGTTTGCAAGTATGTGTAGTATTTCCTACTGACTTAAGAATCCCATTCCTTCTCTAGGCCTATATATAGATATATGTATAGCCAAATATATATTGTGAATGTGTATATACATGTACATACAGGTGCATATAGCTAGCCCAGAGGTATGTTTGTTGATCACAAACCACTGTCCTACTGACCTATAATATTGTGTATCACCTAACCGTGACCAAAAGATTGACTATTTATATGACAGATTACTTATTGTATACAATGTAAATGTATAGCTATTTATATAGCCACAACTCAGAAAAATCTGACACCTGACTGGTTAAATACAAAATGTAGATAAATTTGACCAGGATTGTTCTTGTCATGTACCATATTTTTCTTTATTGATTCAACTACTGACTGTTATGAAAATTTATAACAGCAAGCGCTAACATAGCAATTTTTGTTATGTGAGATTTCACAAAAGAGAAAGACCTACAAATAATGTTGTTCATGGGTAATGTGGTCCGTAAGTTCCTGATAACTTGCCGGCTAGGTTTCGTGTGATGTACACTATATATTGAAAAATGAGCCTTACGTTTGTTGTGTTCGGATTTAACGGTAGACCCATAGACATGTACTAAGTCATCCATACCGGTAACCATTTGACTAAACTGCCTATAAATATCTAGACTTCGACTGAAACCTACTATTATGATCATATCTTTTTTCAAAACATGAAGACACCCAGACTTTTGAAGACCTTAGCACATGTCTTCCTACATCATTTGAATGAGACCTTGGCTTGTCAACTGTCAATTAATTTATTTTTGTTTTATTCAAAATGAAGCTTGTACTTTGCTCAGCTGATGATTGCATAGGCTGTCATAAAAAAATGACTCATTTCCTATGCTACAATGTATTTATATCCTGGTGATGAAAGCATCTCAAAATAAGGAAATCAAAAGTATACATTTATAACTTCATTATAAGAAGTAGCATACATACTTTTCCCACCAATTTCATAAAATTGCGAGCTATATACAATGAATCATTTTTTTTTTTTCAAACTTGACTTTATGATATGTGTGCATTTCTATTAATCTCTCTGCAAGAAAGGGAAGATATAGATAGAATATTTCTTAAAGATAATATCACATGCTTGAAAATGAAAAATATAAAAGAACAAAATTTGGTTCAACCAAAAACTATAATCAAGGACATCAAACTTTTTGTGAACAAGAGAAAGCAACTTTAAAGAGTTATATAATTACCTCCCTTTGATATTGTGCATACATTAATATGCTCACATTTTTGTTCATTTTGTCTTGGTTGCATAAAAAATGGCCACAGGATAATTTTTTGTGATAAATTTTCTTTTATGGATTTTAGACAGAAATGAAAAAAAAAAGGAGTTAGATCTATTGAAATATTTTTCAATTTATACACAGACACCTTACAAGGCAGATGATGTGATAGCGTATAGAAGTGCCAGCAGTATGTCGAGCAAGTCGGGCAGTAGTGATGACCTTGACACCTGGGAGGTGGTCAGCAGGGTAAGCAGCAATGAGGTAAACCTGGTTTTCTTTATCCTTGTTATTATCAAAATCAGGCAAATTCATCGAATTTTCACCAGCAGATTAGCATTTATTCTTCTATTCAATGTCAAGATGTGTACAGACACTTATACAGTGGAAGTAAAGAAATGCAACTTTAGAAACACCCTCAATTTATTTATATGTAGCGCTAGCTCTACTTTCAAGTTTCCAGTTGGTTGCTTGTGTTAAGATCGAAATACTTGGAAAAGTGGCATGTGCTCTAAATTAAGAATCATTAACATAACTTAATTCATATCTACTGATGACAGTGATATGTATTCAAAAACATTTAAACCTTAGGCACATTCCAGGCAATGGAAAAACATAAATAGGCTGAGCTGAATGTCACAGGGGATGTGTTTTAAAATGCTCTATATTATCAGATGACAGATTTGATAAATCTATTTCTACTATTTTTACAGCGAGAAGATGATTATGATTCTGACAGTGACATAGAATTGGTTTCCATAGATACAGACACCGATTGTGAACTTCCGCAGCCCTCCTCTCCGTCACTTACAGGTGGATCGGTCAATCCAGTGTTTATATTGAGGGTACCAAGTACAGAAGCAGGTGGGCATCATAAAAAAACAAAGTTATAAATTCATAATTTCCAAATTTGGAGTCCACCATTTTTAGAAATGTGACATTTTACTTCTTGACCATGATATCTTCACTTTGAGGTTACAGCATTCATGTTGTATGAAATTTAAACACACTATTACATTATCATAACAATTTATAATTATTCATGTAGTAAGTATTTGTCAGCAGTATTTAGAATGCATTTCAGTACATCAATGACAAAGATTCTCAGTTTAATCTAGGGATTCAATTTCAATTAAGTATCGTTTTGAGTATTTAACAGCTGTTCATTAGGACTTGCACAAGCCCCAGCACATTGGTTGATGTGACCAAGAATACCTAACTTACCAGAAATCCTATTGATGCAATGAACATATAAATGCATACTACATATCCCTCAAGTCGAAGGCCCAGTAGTGGATATAGCTTTGCGGGCTTATATACTAATACTAAACGTTTATTACTTACTACATGTACATTCTTCCTTCTGTGTCATCACAAAGTTCATAAATGTGGTTCGAATCTGTTGTGACAGCCATTGATGACCTATCAGCAGAGTCTGATGAGTCAACAGATGAGGAGGGATCTAGGATTGCAAAGGACCTGCATATGGCATGTCATAGACAGGATGACGAGACTTCCTCAGTGGAAGGAGAGAAATCGGACACAACATCTGGGAGCTATGAGGAAGGTACAACACATGAGAGTGAGGCAACGGACGTGACAAAGGAGAGTGATGAAGAGACAGACGCGAGACAGGAGAGTGAGGAGACGGACGCGAGACAGGAGAGTGAGGAGACAGATACTGAGCCATTGTCCAGTGTTGACTTCAGCAGCAGTAATGTCTCTTTGACCTCTACAGTAACATCCTCAGACCACACAAGGGACACAACCACAAGGTGATTAAGGCAACGTTTGTCTAATAACAGCCACATCGTGAATAAAGCATAAAGTTGCAAGGTGAAAAGTTACTGTAACACATACAGGACTTTTATTGGTTAAGACATTTAATACAAAATGATCTTAGTATCTCAACTGATAAAGATAAACCTGGCATATCTAAAAGTTGGTGTTTAGGCGTCTGGCAAAATCAGTTTTCTTTTAATGTTTATACTTCCATACTTTTTACAATAAACATATCCGTAATCATCTGACATATATCACCAATTCCTTTGTACAGATCCTAAGATCTCCTATGTTTAAATTGCTGTATAATTATCTAATATTTGTCCATCATTCTTAAATAATCCTTTTGCTTTTGACCAGCACATCATCGGATGTTGACAATTCACACTTACACCATACAACAGGAAGCATACAAGCACTTTCTGGTATGGAATCTCAACATAATGAAGAGCCCAATACAGTTGATAAAATACTTACAGACGAGGACCGTTCCTATAAAATGGAGGAGGAAACCTCTATGACAGATGAAGACAACTCCTCTAGGACAGAAAACCAAATTGTTACAGAACAGTTTCTACCCCTTCCATCACTCCCACTCCTCCCCGTGGAACCTGACACTATCGCTACGGTAACTGGGATTGTGGAAACAGTAACTGAGGTGATGGAGTCCAGCAAACCTCCAAGTGAGACAGATGAGGATAGAACGGAGGAAGAATGTGTTCCAGACAGCCAGGAGGCAGAAAAAGGACACAAAGGGGATGATGATGATGAAGAAGCAGGTGATAATGGTGATTCTTCTGTGGAACAACATGGAGGACTTATCACTGAGGATGTACAACCTCATATCGAGGACTTGGATCCACGCTCTTCTTTTAATGGTGGGTATTAATCAAGTGTTCACACTCTCTGATAATGTTTTCACAGGTTTTACCTATAACTCTGTTCTGTATGTATATGCGCAGACTGTAATATTCATATTATTGCAATCTGAGTTCTCTTAATTAAAGCAAAAATATCTGCTCCGGCATGTTTTTATTTGGGAAGTGCTTTGCTTTAGGGTAAAATTTGTGTCCTTTAATGGGAAAATCATCATAAAAGGTAATAAGAACATTCTCAAAGTTAATATATTCTGTAACCTGCGATATCTTCATGAAATGATCATCATTGTGACCTGTGAGTAGATATGACATTGAGATCTGACCTTTCCTTCACAGATAAAGGAGCTGACACTATTGACAATGTTGAAATTTCTGCAGAGACAATATTAACCACAAGAGTCAAAGCAGAAACAACAGATACAGAAATTATTGCGAAAACACTGGGCAATGTCAAATATGTCACACTACTGATTGTAATGGCAGCTCTGTGTGGATACATTTTTGGTTCAGGTATGTAGTTGTTGTTAATTTTATCTGTTCAAATCATTCACCCCTGAAGACACATTTGAACCCTTCTAAATCAAAGCTTGGAATAGTTCATTATGAAATGCTAGGTGTGAATGAGTTGATATTCTGGTATTTGTAGCTTTACTCCATGTGTTTATAGCTGATTGTCTCCCTTTACTAGTGTGAATACATGTTTGATTACTTGTACTTGTAGTTGATTGTCTCCCTTTACTGGTGTGAACACATTGTTGATATATGATGGACAGGTACTTGTAGTTGATTGTCTCCCTTTACTAGTGTGAACACATTGTTGATATATGGTGGACAGGTACTTGTAGTTGATTGTCTCCCTTTACTGGTGTGAACACATTGTTGATATATGATGGACAGGTACTTGTAGTTGATTGTCTCCCTTTACTGGTGTGAACACATTGTTGATATATGATGGACAGGTACTTGTAGTTGATTGTCTCCCTTTACTGGTGTGAACACATTGTTGATATATGATGGACAGGTACTTGTAGTTGATTGTCTCCCGTTACTGGTGCAAATGCATTGTTGAGATATATGATGGACAGATACTTGTAGTTGATTGTCTCCCTTTTACTCCATGTTGATATTAGATATCTCATAGTTGAGATTCATTTTCAGCCTCTCACTGTTAATCAGTTTTTCTGTTGATAGCTAGATTTAGATTACTTTCTTTAACTAAATAATGCCAATTACCAAGAAAGAAAAAACATTAGGAAAATCTTCAACTCCTTCCTTTTTTGATTGGATGTGATAGAATTATCAGTAAATTGTCAGTAAATCTTGGTTTATAAATTCCTTCTGTATAATCTATAACTTTGATGTGAAACTAGTTTGACAACCAGACAAGACTTGCATGATCTTCGTTCTATGTATTTAAATAAACTGCAATAATTTCTTATATTCATATTCTAAGGATCTTTCTGGAATACTCCAAGTATTGAAGCAGGACTGACTGAAGCACAGAGAGAATTAGCTGTTGTTCAGGAACAATTGCTGGCTCGTGACATGAAGATCAAGTCACTACAACAAAGTATTGAATGGGTATGTAACATACATCTTATGGCAAGAAACTATTTATCTTTTTATCAATAAAATACTTGTTAATCTAAAATTTGTTTTGAAATTTTGAAAATGTGGAGATAGAGTTAAGAATGAGGGAAGTAAAATGTTGCATTATATAAAAAAAAATTTGTTCAAATGTTTAAATCAACTCAAATTAAAACAAATGTGTTGTCTTTAATTTATCAGATGACAGAGAATTCTTCATATGATTTAGAAAAACTTCAGTCAAGTCACACAGAGGTAAGTAATTCATCAAGAAAGAGGAGTCAATTTACAATTTAAATCTGTTCAGATATTCATTTTATATCCGATATTGTCTTTTATGAAGTAAGAAGCATTCAACATCAGTTACATTACTGTTCTTGTAAAGATATACTATAAAATGAAGTATTATATATTTCCATAATTGTAAAATACACGAGAACAATATTCATTGAATTGATATCATTTCATTCTTCATGTTTTAGCTTGTCTTTGACCCAACATTCACAGAAGGATATGAATACCGATACTATCTTTTCACTTTCGGAAAGTATGATGAGAAACATAAGGAACTTCTACGCAGAGATGAACTGACAATAGAACAAATACAACGATTAAACAGCCTGGAATGGATGGAGAAGGTGAACCGCCTGGAGCAGGAGAAGGCAGATCTGATCCAACAGATCGGGATGATGAGGTACGGGTCTCCTCCCAGTGTTCCTCAGGTTACCCTTGGTAACCAGGTACCCGACCAGGACGATGAAGCAGAACAGGACTTCACATGGTTCACACCAGATGGTCAAGTTCAGACGGAGAACACTGAACATAAGTCAGAAGGTCAAGGTGACGTTGAGGACAATCATGTTACGTCAGAAGGGGCAGAATATGAACTTAAACTGGAGGACAAGATTGCTGCTTTGGAAAGAGATCTGCTTGATGAGAAAGCACGTTCAGAAATGTGGCAAAGTATGTACCGCCATCAGAAAGAGTCTCCTAGCAGCAAGATATGCTCGGGAAAAGAGATGCTGAAAGAGTTTAGCCAACTTCTCCAAAACATTTCTGTTCCTGCGGACATTTCAGTGGTAAGTCAGTTTCATGTTGCAATGCTACTACTGTCACCATGTGTATCATGTCACATTCTTCTTCTTCCAATGCTGTATGTGTTACAGAGTTTTTTGTTGAGAGCAAAACGGAATTTAAAAATATTACTTAATGTCTTAAAACATTTTAACTTTATTTATTACAGAATGTTAAAGATAAATGGGAAGTTGTTAAAAATCAGTCGTTTGAGGGATGGCAGTTTATAATGGACCTTGCGTCTATGGTAACGAAGGGAACAACACAGCATGGTGATGTTGACACGACAACGGAGCAGGATGATGAATACCAGACAGAGCCTGAAGAAGAAGCCTACTCCAAACCACAAGTGGATGACTGGGACTTCGACACAGGATTTGATGAGGAATATGTTGACAACGAAGATGAGAAAGATTCCTCAAATGAGCAAAATAAGAAAAAGTCTCTACCTAAGTGGCATGAAACCATTCAAGATGTCTACAACAAAACCAAGTCCTCTATGTCTGACGTCAGCCAGCAGATCAAGGAAACATGGGAACAGGTTGGTGCAACTTATTACTGACAGTTATATTAATTGAATATTTCATATTTGTCACACTCAGAGACAGTTAAAGTCCTCCATTTAACATTTAAAAGATTAGAGTTTGAATGCAGTTTTTTATACATCAAATGACTACAAAGAGCTTAAATATTTTCCATTCACTTTTGATTTATCTTAATACAGCGGCTGTAGTATTTCAAAAAGAAATGTTCATATAGTGTAGATTTTGAGTTCATTTCAGCTTTTATTTGAATGAGGACTTTTTGTAAACATTTATTTAAAGGCCCAATATACGTAAAAATAAGCCTAAAAGAAGTAAACCTGGACGGTTACTAACAAGAAGCTCTTGACAGAAAAATCCAAAGAATTGAAAATAACTCAGGTGGGGCCCACTTCATCAACAAGCCGAAGGTAAAAGACAGTTGGAAATTGATGCGTGTTTACAAATACCGAGGTTTAACCGCTGCTATACCAGTAACCGCATAAGAATTCATCTTGAATATTGCTGATATCAGTTAATCTTAGCTAAATCTATAAATACAAAAACAGTTATTAGGCTATATTTTCGCTTCAAGTTTTGCCGAAAGTTACGTATATTGGGCCTTTAAGCTTTGGTTAAATTTTGTTTTCCTCCTTATGAAGCCAGTTGATTTATGTATATGTAGAACAAAGTCCATGTAATTCCTAATGACGGCTTGTCTGATGTTAACTCATTGACCCTTGAAATCTCATAATGAACTATTCCAACCTTTGAATTGGAAGGGTTCAAATTTGTCTTCAGGTTGAATGAGTGAAAGTCATTTATGTACTATTGATAAAGATTTTCTGTAATTACTGTACATAAATATTGACAGGATACCAGGGGCTTATATATATCTTTTTGTTTCTGCAGGTGAAAAATTTATCACAGGACCTTTGGAAGGAACATGAGCCATCAGTGACAAAGTTGAAAGAGAAGGTGTCCAGGAAAGTAGAAAAAGTCTCTGAGAAACTGAGTGCATGGGTAACACGGAAATGGAATGGCAGCTACAAACGTCATACTTGGAAGGCCCAAGGAAAAGGTAGTGAAGAAAGTTCATCACAGACTGGATCCACAAAGAGAAGGGGCTATACAGAGGAACGAGAGGAAGAGAGGGACAGATATTGGACAAGTCACAGAAATGAAGAGGAAGAGGAGGAAAATGATGACGAGGATGATAAGGGTGATTGGGATTATTCAGAGTCAGTGGTGAAGAGATTTCGCAGAAGATTCTGGAAATTTAGAACGCATATGGACAAATTAAATCTAAAGAAAGTAATGCAGATGAATTTAAATCATTTGAAAAAAGGCTGTAAAAAAATTGAAAAGTTTGTTAAAAAGATGGATTTGCAAGTTTTAAGCCCACTGAACAGGAAGTGGTTAACATGCCAGAAGGATTGGTGGTTTAGTCGCTATACTGGTGTGAACATGGCTTCCGATTGTAGAGATGTCCTTCCATGCTGGCAGGTTAGTCTGGCAAAAGGAAGGGACCCTGGCATGTGTAAGGATAGCCATGGCAATGACCCACATATTTGGGATCAATCACTGAAAGGAGACAGACACAGAAAACACTGTAACAAGAACAACAGGGGTTGTAAAAAACATGGAGACAAAGTTAAGAAACCAGTCCATGGTGGTCGACATTCAACAGGAAAACAAAACTACCAGGACGAGAAAAATAGACGTGAGGAAGAGGAGTATAACACTACTAATGCTAGGCCCCACCCCTCAGACAAACCTGTCCCTGTTTGTGACCCAGTGTCTGGGGATTGTCCAACCTCCGAACCATCCTGGTACATGCAACAGTTGAAGCACAGGGAGAAGTTGCGCAACATGGTTGATGAAGCGGAATCAGAAAGCGATTCTGATTGGATGTTCACTAGAGCAGAAGACCGGGAGTTCCAACGAACACTACCTGAAGACTGGTACCTCCGAAGACTTAACAGCAAAAACCACAGGGAAAATGAATACCTAAATGCTGACGAGGAGTATTTTGATTATGAATAGAATGTTACTTCTTATTAATGGTATCGAAGGTAACAATTTATACATCCTCGATGTCCAGGGGTTATGATCACCTACGATGTCTTCACCCTTGTAATATGACATGGCAAAACTGAAGGCTCCGTGTGCGCCGCCTTGTTTATGAGACAAGAAGACTAGTTCGACCTTTTGATGTACATCAAAAGAATCTTGTGGTCACATAACGTTAAAAAATGTCAGGCTTTGAAGTTGGTTGCAGCTCCTTTGTAATCTTCAAAGGACAGGCATGCAGTCTAGCGGTTGGTCAGGATATTTTACCTGAGCATGCCTTCAGTTTTGCCATGACATATTCCAGGGGTGGAGAGAGCGTAGGTGCTTGGATATCGAGCAGGCAGTTTATACTGCACTAATTATGATGTGTCTTCGCCTTACTTCAATTTTCCTTTTTGTATTCATGTCAATTCACTTTCAAAGGAAAATTACAAAAGTATTCGTGTTACATACATTTAAGTTTTTTGATGTAGAGCTTTCAGAGAATCATGACCATTTAATTTTTTCAGAGAATATTTGCCAATTATTCCATATTCTGGGTAGACTTATACTTCTTGATGAATTGCATATTATCAATGATTCCAAAGTATTTATCGGTAGTAGCAGTGTGTTTCACATTTAAAACAGGGAGCTATGGTTTTTGGTGTGATTGTTTAAATTTTTGTCATCATTTTCATTACTGTATCCCCAACCAAAGCATCCAAAATAAGATTACATTTTACAAAATCTGATTTTCATTAAAGCAAAGATTAAGATAATCTAAGTTCTTTCGGGCCGTTTAGATTCGTTATTTTCTGTTATACAATACCATTACTTGCACCTAACAGTGTTGACTATATGATATTGAGGAGCATTTCTTTATGGATTCCTAACTATTTTTGGCAGTGTTACAATGCTAAGCTATTTTCACATATCAGGACTCCCTGGCAAAGAAGTTATTTGGAATGTCAAAACATTTCACAGTCTAAGTCTATAAGCAATGCACATGTAAGGCTTTTTAAATCTTACTAGATGTGTTGTATTATATATATTGCGGTTAAAAAAGAAGAAGTCAAAAGTTTGCCGAGATGTTCCGGCTATTTCTGGTCGAAATGGTAAAAGAGTTTTACTTTTTACAAACAATGTGCGGCTATCTCTTTATGCAAATTATAACCTGTGATCATGTTGGATTTAATAAACGCTGAATCTCAGATTCCCTTTCATTTAAAATTACTTTATAAGTTGCTTTTTTCGTATAAGGCCAATAAGTGCTGCGATGAATTAATGTGAATTATGAAATTTTACTGTAAAAGAAAGTTTGTTGTATTGTCGAATGTTGACAGTGAAGCAAATATCACCTTTATTGATTTTAAGAATTTTATTGTTATTACCATGTTAATTAATGTCATAAATGTTTTATCATTTCTTTGTTACGTTCATGATTTTGTTATATATATATGTACTTATGTACCGAGGTCCTGTGATATAGCCACGTGTTCCAAAAGGCTACGCCCTGTTGCCATGTTTTTAAGATATATGTATAGAGTGTATTATGTTAATACATGACCTTTCGACATTGAATACCAGTGTTCTTGTTAAAAAGTAAGATCCCTTTCGATTCGCCAATAGCAGTCGATGAACTATTGAATTTGGCATATGAGCTAGTATTTCATGTTTTAGTAAGCATCACGTACGAAATCTTGCTTTAAAGGATTTGTGCAACGAAAAATGAAAATTTTATATTTGGTAAAAGTCATGTTTTAAAACAATATTAAAACACCCAATCTTGCAAGCGTGGTCTGGTTACTTTGTATTGACACGATTATAAGGTCATTTTCGCCGACCTCTAAATTATGCATATTTTGTGACCCAGAACAAATCCTTTAAGCAGTGTATTGGTATCACTTATAAGGCGTTTATCTTAATACCTTGTTGTATATCGGATGAAAACATTTTGAAGAAGACATTTCAGCCATTAATCCATCATTCATTAGTTTTAATTGTTTAAGAACTTTAATACTAATAACAACCAACATTTTATCCGTTACACTAGTAAGGTTAATGATATAACAATCATTACATTTTATATCCCCGTGATGGGAGGCGTGCGCCATTACATTTATATCCCCGTGATGGTAGGCGTGCGCCATTACATTTATATCCCCATGATGGGAGGCGTGCGCCATTACATTTATATCCCCATGATGGTAGGCGTGCGCCATTAAGAGGTTCATCTTGATGATAAAGGCAAACTGTTCTCTCTGTTTCGGAAAATGGACGAAAAACAGTTCACGTAGTATGTATCACCATTGTGCTTTCCATAATAAAATGATCACACGGACGAGCTTGTTTTTGTTGATTCACATAAGGAGTTCAACTGAATGACGAAATCTGAACAGCCTGTGGTTGTTAAAAAGTATCTCAATGTTAGAAATACAAGTTTCGGATGACAAAATTTGAAATGAGAGACTGAAAAGTAAATTACTATGAAACAGCGATGTATTGAAATATTAAACACAGAGAAGTTGTCTTTATTATAAAATTAACTTGCATGGACAACAGGCAATTAAGACCAATGTGATTTAGTTTAGATCTCAAAAATCTAAAAACGTCTTCATGCAGATAAATCTTTGTACGCCAAAAACACAATTATCCGGGTAACTAGTATATACACATGTACCTATATGCCGATCTCTTTCTGAACGACTTATACTGATTATGGTACTTGGGCATATTACAATGTATCTACAAATTTGATACGTCTTTTACAAATGTACTGCAATTAGATTGCTTATAAGTATTCGTGATGCATATTTTATGTTTACAGTTTTTTATGTTGGAAAAAAAATCCTACTTTCATTAAAATAAAATACGGAAACACGAGTCACGATATCAGCGAAAAATCAGGAGAGGGGGGCATTAAAGAGACTGAAGGTGAGTCATATCAGCCGCGAATGGAGATTTCAAGATTTTTAGCTCACCTGGCCCGAAGGGCCAAGTGAGCTTATGTGATGGTGCAGCGTCCGTCGTCCGTCCGTCCGTCCGTCCGTCGTCCGTCGTCCGTCCGTCCTGCGTCCGTCAACTTTTTCCTTTAAACGACTTCTTCTAAAATACTGAAAGGCCCAGTGACATGAAATTTGGCTGGTAGATTTCTTGGAAGGAGCTGAACAAAGTTTGCGAAAAAAAATCACTTTGACCTAATTTCAAGGTCACAGGGGTCAAAAATGTCGAAACATTCAAACAACTTCTTCTAAAATACCGTCAGGCATAGAGACTTCATATTTGACCAGTAGCTTCCTTAGATGAAGCCAAATAAAGTTTGCGAAAAGAAATGACCTTGACCAATATTCAAGGTTACCGTGAGGTTAAATCTATTTTAACCTTTAAACGACTTCTTCTGAAATACCAAAAGCCCTAGAAACATGATATTTGGCTGAAATGTCCCTTGGATGAAGCCCGACAAAGTTTGCGAAAAGAAATGACCTTGACTTATATTCAAGGTCACAGGGGTCAAATCTGTTAAAACCTTTAAACGACTTCTTCTGAAATACCAAAAGCCCTAGAAGCATGATATTTGGCTGAAAGGTTCCTTGGATGAAGCCGGACAAAGTTTGCGAAAAGAAATGACCTTGACCTATATTCAAGGTCACAGGGGTCAAATCTGTTAAAACCTTTAAACGACTTCTTCTGAAATACCAAAAACCCTAGAAGCATGATATTTGGCTGAAAGGTTCCTTGGATGAAGCCCGACAAAGTTTGCGAAAAGAAATGACCTTGACTTATATTCAAGGTCACAGGGGTCAAATCTGTTAAAACATTCAAACAACTTCTTCTGAAATACCAAAAGCCCTAGAAGCATGATATATGGCTGAAAGGTTCCTTGGATGAAGCCCGACAAAGTTTGCGAAAAGAAATGACCTTGACCTATATTCAAGGTCACAGGGGTCAAATCTGTTAAAACCTTTAAACGACTTCTTCTGAAATACCAAAAGCCCTAGAAGCATGATATTTGGCTGAAAGGTTCCTTGGATGAAGCCGGACAGAGTTTGCGAAAAGAAATGACCTTGACCTTTATTCAAGGTCACAGGAGTCAAATCTGTTAAAACCTTTAAACGACTTCTTCTGAAATACCAAAAGCCTAGAAGCATGATATTTGGCTGAAGGGTTCCTTGGATGAAGCCAGACAAAGTTTGCGAAAAGAAATGACATTGACCTATATTCAAGGTCACAGGAGTCAAATCTGTTAAAACCTTTAAACGACTTCTTCTGAAATACCAAAAGCCCTAGAAGCATGATATTTGGCTGAAGGGTTCCTTGGATGAAGCCGGACAAAGTTTGCGAAAAGAAATGACCTTGACGTATATTCAAGGTCACAGGGGTCAAATCTGTTAAAACCTTTAAACGACTTCTTCTGAAATACCAAAAGCCCTAGAAGCATGATATTTGGCTGAAAGGTTCCTTGGATGAAGCCCGACAAAGTTTGCGAAAAGAAATGACCCTGACCTATATTCAAGGTCACAGGAGTCAAATCTGTTGAAACCTGCAAACGACTTGTTCTGAAATACCAAAAGCCCTAGAAGCATGATATTTGGCTGAAAGTTTCCTTGGATGAAGCCCGACAAACTTTGTGAAAAGAAATGACCTTGACCTATATTCAATGTCACAGGGGTCAAATCTTTTAAAACCTTTAAACGACTTCTTCTGAAATACCAAAAGCCCTAGAAGCATGATATTTGGATGAAAGGTTCCTTGGATGAAGCCCGACAAAGTTTGCGAAAAAAAATGACCTTGACTTATATTCAAGGTCACAGTGGTCAAGTTAAAACATTCAAACGACTTCTTCTGAAGTACCAAAAGCCCTAGAGGCATGACATTTGGCTGAAAGGTTTCTTGGATGAAGCCTGACAAAGTTTGCAAAAAGAAATGACCTTGATCTTGATTTGCCTAGAGACATGATATTTGGCTGGTAGCGTCCTGGGATGAAGCCAAACAAAATTTGAAAATGAAAATGATGTTGTCTTATAAGGTCACAGGGGTAAAATATGTTTAAATCTTAAGATGTTCTTCTAAATGTCTTACATTAAAAGATTTTAGGGGACTTTAGGGTTACACTATAATATAAGTCAGAGATTGATACCAGGTGAGCGATGCAGGCCCATTGGGCCTCTTGTTAATTTTCACTCACGCCACACGTATACGTGAGTAACAACATGTCTTATATTACACAGTATGCAATGATGGTCATAATGTACATATTATATACCACATATAAAAAGTACAAAATATATAACATCAAAGTATTTCAATCATTATTGTTATTAACTAATTTAATATATATAGTAGCTTGATTACATTTTGTAAATTTACTCATTTTTGTTAAAAGTACTGTGTTTCATATTGAGAAAATTCCTTTCATTAAAAATCAACGTTGGATTGACGATAATAATTTGGTATATAAATTTGTCTAAAAGTTACAACAGATGCATTAGTACATTTGTATAAATAAACAGAAAACACGTGGAATAGGTCGGAGGTCAGTAGAGCACATGTAATGTTGAGGCCCCTAGAGGTCAATTAATAGGAACCAGTGTAGGTGTATCCAGGCTTACGATAATGGATAAACCAATTATGTCTAAACAAAGTCATATATTAGAGTTGAATCATAGTCATGATTTACCTTAAACAATACCGAGGACGACATGATATTTCAGAAATTGCGGCATAGGAGACTTGGGAAGAATCGATTCCGTTTTCACAGTTTGGTAACACGAAGTTAATTTACCTACATACCAAGGAGAAATGAAAACGTCGAATCTTATTTTGTGATTTCTTTACAATACCATTATATTTCTAGACCAATCTAGACTGATCCATACAACGTCATTTACGCTATTCCATTACTACGCCATTATATACATTGTATAACACGAGAGATTTAATGTCAAAACAATCTAGACTGGATGATCTCACAACGTCATTTTATAGTAGCAGGAAGTACCAGGGAAGGATGACTTTGTAGTTGATGAGTGGATGATAAACAAACCTATCAGTCATAACCATCACAGTGACTATATACTAGTGACCTGTATGTATCAGACGATCCATCACCCCGTAAACGGTGTCAGTACAACCTTGTCATAGGTTCTCGTTGGCTATTATTGTCAATGTTTGCTTTTCTAATGCTACTAACATGTGGTCCTGTTTATTGGCGGTTATAGTTTCTGTTCCCGTGTTTCTTCATTATGGTAGATCTGAAGACAATATCCAACTCTCGAATTTCCCTTCATTCGTACCCCTTCATACTCAACAGATATTTCTATGAAATTTAGGGTTTAATTTACTTCTTAATGGCGTTTATACCTTTATCGTTTTTGCATACATTGTTATCTCAGAAACAAATGTACATAATGTACATTTATTTATTTATTTTTTATTTTGAGAGTTTTACGTTCATGTAAGGACGTAAAACTCAAAATAAAAAAAAAAAAACAATAAAAATAAATGTACATTATGCTTGCTCTAAAAATAATATTATATATACGAAAGACGAGAGCCAGGGTATAGTCAACCTGGTTTCAATAACCCTTCCAAAAGGAGGTTATTACACGAGGCTCTCGTTCCACTCCGTCCCCACATTTATTATAATGCTTCGGTCTTTCCCGCCTCGCATCCAGCTTGATCTATTGTCGGGGTCCATTGTTGTGTATTTGTTTTGAAGATGACGTAACACAACACATGTGCTGCAGCTTTTAAATTTAGTAATAGATACAGTATGCCGAAAAAAATGAATTTTACTGCACCATACAGCTGTTTCGTCCTCCTTGGACTCTTCAGTGATGCTAGGGGCCAAAAGGTGGGAATCCAAAATTTCAAAACTAATGTAGAAGCAGAAGAGTCAGGTGCGTAAAACCCATTTAATTTATGAATTTAAAATTAAAATTAAAACTAAAATTAAAATAAAAACATGGCATTATATATGAACCGTTGAATACGTATATATATACGTTTCATTTCATTACTGTCATCTCACTTCCCCTACTTCTTTCCAGATAAAATATTTCAGTAAATTTTATTGCAAAAAAGCAAAGGATTAGGCATCAGGCAAAACCTATATAAGCCTTATCCATATTTATATTTATAATATAGATAAAAAACTTTTAATAAATGTGCAGCATATTTGTTGTTACTCTTTTTATTAAATGAAAGTTTAGAGAATAATAGGTTATTTTGCTAAGGTTTTGCTAATGTTGTAACAGAATGTACAGACTACTGCATGCTTTCGACATTATCTAACAATTGCTTATTATCCCTTAATGTTGAATAATCCCATTATTGTTATTTAACATTTTATAAACATCAACCATGTTTGGTTTATTCTTCCGTCTTCCAAAACATGTCACAACACATTTGTATCCTGTGAAATTCCAATATTGACTTTTGTAAGTTCAACGTAAATATATCGTGAACATGATACTATCTAGTGTATCAAATGGTAAAATAATAGACACATTTTCTATCTTAAATATTTTTTATTCCTTGCTTGTATTCAAGTAGTATAATCTCGCTAATGTTGTTGATGTTGGACAAACATTTCAAATTCACAAATGTTGAAACCAAATTGCTGCAATAACAACTGTAATGAAATACCTGTCTTCGACATCATAAACGATTTTTGGATGACGTGTAAGGAATCATTGTCGTCGCAAAACAAAAACGAACAAATTATAGGAAACACGGAAATGGCAAGATAAATCGCAAGTAATTTTCACATATCCTTGTAAGCTAGGCAGAGAGATATTGAAAAGACAATGGACACTTGTAGTACCATGTAGACATCGTTTATGCTGTACGTGTATGTGATCACTGAAGTACTGATTTTTTTCTAATGCTATTACATGTACAATTAAACCTGTTCCTTTGTCTTTTGTCGCTTTGGTATATATAATTATGGAACTGAGATGTTGTACTAACGCTTACCCCGTTGTTAAAAAAACCAAGAGAATACCGAAGCGTTAGCAAAACCATAATCTGAACTCAAACTCGATTAAAGGGGCAACATGTGAACAAAAGGGAGATATTTACATGGAGACCATTATAAAAGTACATGTTCAAGATAATAAAACCAGGTGTTCAAGAAGAGTAAGCGTCTTTTGCTTCATCGACGACACCCGCCATGTAAATCTTCGTCACATCCAAGAAAATGTCAAGTGATCAAAGTATGTGTATAGATAAATGCTTTTCATAGACGTATCAAAAGTAATAATCCCGTTCCGGATACAGATACATGTAGACTATTATTAAGAGGAAAATAGACTATAAACTGGCAATAGTAAGAGACAGGCACTGGATCACCGTCGACAGAGATATAGTCTACCTATCTATGTGCTCGCAGTATCAACTAATTACAGTTTAATACCTATAGTGATTCATGTGATGCTTCTCATTACTTGAAGCGTCCATAAACAAGATTGGAATTTAGATTCCCTTCCGAAACACCCGGTCTTGTTCTCTAATACTGCAAGGATCACCGTGTTAATGTTTACATTGCTCAAATCTTGTCGCTGGTAAAATTGATTTTGAGTACGGGTTATGCTTGTGTTGACGCTTTGGTATTCTCTTGATCATTGTTTACGGTTCAACACGCTCCCTTAAAGTAGGTCGAGTCACTCTGAATTCTAATTCCATGGCACAATTATATTACAATATTCAAAATTCTTATTCACCCATGACACACACGAAGTGTGCTACACGAGGTCAATATAACAAAGCAATGTACATGGCTGACAGGGTAATAAAGTAATGATATTATCGCATATTTACTAAAGTAGTTATATGCAATGTTACCTTACTGTAGATATTCAGACAAGAATAATATGCATGTTACTACAATGATTACAATATGGTACAACATATATGTATTAATATATAAAACAGCGTGAGTTACATAGGGTTTCGACATTTTTGAGGAAAAAACTCACTTTAGATAATGACGTTTTGTTACAAATTTCAAATATACCTCTCATTTTAGTTAAACTTGGATTTTTAGAATAGTAATGAGAATATATTTGTGTCTAAACTCAGAAACTGAAGCATTATTACATTGGAATAAATAGTGGTATCCATCACCAATACCTTCATTACATAATAAACAAACACGATCAGTACGCGGTATACCAATCCATCAGTTTCAATAGGTAGTTATAACTTTGACATTCTAAATCTGCTGATAGTTATGCAATCTTGGGAATTAAACTTAATAAGATAAGATTCAATGCTAAACTGTTTTTTAAAGATAGAATAAAATTGTCCACAGACGAAGATTCAATATTAGAAAACCAGTTTGTAATGAATTGGTCACATAAACGTCTTTTTAGCAATTTTTTTGAAAACAGATCTATTTAATGTACATGTGTTTTGGTGTATCAAAATGTTGTTAAAACCGGTATCATTAAATATAGTTTTTATATAACCATGCACAAGACCCTAACATAGAACGGAAATATATATTGGATATGAATAGATTGAACAGGTTCATTAGCTATTTAAATGTTTCATAGCAAGGTTAACGCATTCAAAAATAAGACATTAAGGATTATATCTCATAAAAACAGTTCACTTGACTTTTCCTTTTATTTGCCTCCTGAGATTCTTAAAAAAATAAATTACTTATTGTTTCAAGTTTTGATTTGTACACATTGGTCATGCGAACCTCTGTTTAAGTTTTACTCGATAAAGATGGGTGTTGCCATACGAATGTACTTAAAAAATAAAAATACTTTGTTTTTAGCAGACTATAAATAAAAACATAAGGTAAAAATACCCAAATCGATAAATTTAGAGGATCTGCCATTTATTGCCATTGGATGACGTCAATGAAACTCAAAAATGTTATAGAAAGGCTATATTTATAAATAACAACATAAAATGTTGCAAGTCAAATGAAGGTTAGGAAAAGACCTTTGGTTGTATAAAGCGGTATAAAATGTAAACGTGTAATTTATGTTATTTTTTGTGCATTCTTGTTGTTAATCCTGTATGCAATGTTAGTGAAAATAGTTTTAGGCCTGCCTGAAAAAGGTTTATAGATTCAATTGCAGATAATATGTCACATTGTAACGTTTAGTTTTGTCGCAAGACCTTTGCATTAGTCTGATGAACTATCTTTTATAAGAATACCGTAATCTCGGCTATATTTGTCTTGCTATGGATCATTATATTCAAATTACACATACGAATTCCAATCCTTACTTGGGATCTTTGAATAAGACTTATCAGGGGTCAGACATTTAGGAGAAACATCTTTTAGAGGGATTAACTAAGACTATTTTTGGTACATTTTTCAAAATATATTAGTTGATATACGTCCGTGTCTATTCACAAATTATGTTTAATTCGTATCCTACAAACATGGGTTTGCAAGGACACAGAAGTTTTTGGGAATTTCCGTAAACATTACCTGTTTGTCTTATATCATCCAACTGTATTACATTTGTATATATCAATTCTTAAAGAAGTTCATTATTAAACTAATAGACCGTGATAGCTTTTGTTACCTTTCTTGACAATATTTTTTATCTTGAAAATATTGGAAAATAGTATTGCTAATCATATTAATGTGTTCTCAATAAACGTTAAAGCAAGGACGTATTTACACCTGTCTCATGACACCATAAACACACATCACTGATGTGTATCATACTTCTGTTATGCGTAGTTGTCCGCTTGACCTCGGGCAGCACTGAACACAGGTCACCGGTATAGCCACTGCGTCACCATTGTCACTGGTCATTCGTCACCTTAGTTCGATCGTTTGTCAATTCAACGAATCGCAGTGGAGAATGTTTTCCTTATTTCCTTGTCCAAATTGTATAAATATGGCAGAGAAGCAACTCCAAAACATTCGCAATCTTTTCCCGGCATTGAATCGATCTCACGTTAAGGTAAGTGTCTCTGTAGTAAGGAAGTGGTCTGTTGTGTTAGACCCATTGTCTTGTAAATGGCTTCCAACTCTAACGAATACCTGGTGCTATATCTTGTCTTACCGGTGTTTGTAATGCTACAGTTCATTACAAGAAAAGTTTTGCATTTCCCCCAGTTTTGATATATCCATGGTTCCCTGTGTTGTATAACTACTTTAGTGCTCTCTCCACTGGGCGCCATATTTATATGTTTTGTTTACCATAACAAAAGGTAAATGACACAACTTTGCCAAACACACATCTACTCGATCTGTTTGCATTTGAATACGAACTTGTTGATATCGATAACTTCAATGGACGTGTGCTTGTTTCAATTGATATTTGGAAATACTTTTAAAGGACTGTAATACAGCTTTACAAGATTCTCCGCTGCTTGTCTTATTTATTAGTATTAAGTCAACGATTAATTTATAAAAATAAACAGTTCATGGTGCCTCATTCCACCAAGAATATTAAATGAATACCATTATCTGAAACTAAAAGTGGAGTAAATGTGTAATGTGAGTATGATTTATTTCAGTACCTATCACACCTACACCATGCTGAAGGTAGTGTTCCTCCTGTCCTGCCTTGTGGCTAGCAGTATGTGCGCCCTGTACCATGGTAAGTATATACATGTGTACACAACAGTACAATTCCACACTTTACTTTAAATCAAGGTACATTATATAACATTTTTTGGATATCATATCAGATATGAACAATTTCATCAAAAATACCGAAATTGAAAATAAAAATGAGCTAATACATATTCACTGTTGATGTATAAGGTCCTTTGTACTAGCAGACATAATTGGTTCCCTATTCACCGCATCAACGAGTTTACCGTTAAGCTGTAAATAGGGATAGTTACAAACATAACATCACTTTAAACTAAAACGTAGCAAATAACAACAGGAAATGGTGTAAATATACATAATATATAAAGATTGACGTCATTTTCATTTTCATGCACTTTGTTGGTGCTGCAATAATTTTGTCATTAGATTCACCTTACTAGTCAAAGCACCAGCTTTATGGTGCAGTGTGATTCATGTTGCTGTATTCTGTAATAAACATTGAATTTTACAGCTGCTATCACACACATGTGTCTTTAACGTTCATCTTTAACAATGTATAGTTCATCTTTAACAATGTATACATACTAATCAGAAACGTTGGCAATTCTCTAGATGAATACATTGTCTATTTTCTAAATTTGTCCCAATATTGATTTATGTGTCTTAGAGATTATTTTTGATGGCCACTAGTATCTCTTAAATGTAGTACATAGTAGTTCATACTAAGTCCGTACTTGTTAATGATTTGAATTAAAACCAGACTAAATCACATTTTGAAAATCGTATTAATAGGGTTTATTCTGCACCATTCTTTTCATCATCAATAGTTTAGACTAATTCGGATTTCCCCTAATTTTTGTCCCTAGCATCAGGGATGATTTCCAGAAGGAGGAAACAGTTGTATGGTGCAGTGTATTTTATGTTTTGCGTGATTTATTGAATACCAATTTTTATATCTTTGAAGAGTGAAATCATGGCGCAAGACATAAACTCATACGTCATCACTTGTATATCCTTATATTGCAGGCAATTCCTATGGCAATGGCTATGGATCTCTTTACGGCGGGGGATATTACGGAAACGGATTGGGACTAGGTAGTGGATGGGGATCCGGATACGGAGGCAACTACTATGGAAACGGTGGTTACTATGGAAACGGTGGTTACGGATATGGAGGGTACGGACATGGATATGGAAACAGATGGGGAAGACGGAGTTCACGATTTGGTGGATATTAGGAGAACTGGCAGCTAGATAATACCAAGGTACAGATTGCAACTCATTTATTTATTTTTTTTAACTATTTCGGCCTTGGGTATGTTTCCCACACATTGATAGGATTCTTACTAGGAACACCTACCAATACTAATCATATGGTTGATGTTTACAGATAAGAGATTAGGGAATTGAAAATAAATATAAACGAGACTTGTCTTGAAACAAAATGTCAATTCTGATTGACAAATAAGTTTTAATCATTATTCAATAGAAACATAGTATCAGAGTTAACTGTATGCATTATTACGACAACAACGAAAAAATTGAAGTAAAAGCAATCGCAAAAATATCACAATGTTACATTTATACCTGATATAAACATTCATGCTGTCCTGACTATATATAACAATATCAGTTTTGTAATGCCGTTTCTCTTTTGTCGTTACAGGTTCATCTGACACAGCATTCTTTATCATTGTATTTATTTTCATTGTGTTATTTTCAAGAAATAAATAATATTTTTATCAAATCCTGTTTTGTATCTGTATTGAACACCAAGAAAGAACAAACCTACCAAACATCGATATAGATATAGACGAGGTACTTAATCTGCTTCAGTTCTTCGAGATAAAAGATCAACTATAGCCTGCTTCATATATCCACCAGGACTGACATCACCCTTGATATCCAGGGGTTAGTTACGCTATGCTCTTTACAGTCCTGGAATATGTAATTTAGCAAAACTGAAGGTTCTGTATGCGCCTCCTTGTTGATGAGGCAAGAAGACTGTACATCAAAAGAATCTCGTGGTCCCATAACGGTAAAATTTGTCAGGCTTTGAAGTCATTTGAAATCTTCAAAACCACAAGCATGCAGCCTAGAAATTGATCAGTTTGTAAACACCGCTTTCACCGAAACGGGGGTATTGATTTGGGTTTGTCCGTCCGTCCTTCTGTCACACTTTTTCCTTGCAATAACGGTAACAAATAATATCTATTTTCTAAACTTGGTAACAAATTTAAATGCCTAAAGGGCCCGGCCAATACAAGTTCGATCGCCACTTTTGGCGGACGTTATGTGGCGGAGTTATGACCCTTTGATGAACGAAATATGTCACTTTGGGCTAGAACAAGTTAAATTGCCACTTTTGCTTGACTTAATTTGCCGA
Source organism: Mimachlamys varia (assembly GCA_947623455.1). NCBI lineage: Eukaryota > Metazoa > Mollusca > Bivalvia > Pectinida > Pectinidae > Mimachlamys > Mimachlamys varia. The sequence goes on from OX392535.1 coordinate 9,805,752, forward strand.
ATAATGGCTCCTTGATTAACGTTTCTGTGCTATCATGGCAAACAATATTATCCATTTGTTTGTGTATAAGGTTTTAGTTTTTGTTCAATTTCCAAGCAATACAGCTTTTGCCAACAGCATGAAAATTACAAAAGATTTTTCCTATAATATGATTACCGCCTAACGAAAAGCGGGGGAAATAAATTCTACGAATTGGCTTTGGCTTGTTTTACTTGGGCGTGCCTTCAGTTTTGCCATGAATTATTCCAGGGGTGTAGAGAGCGAAGGTGAGCGTAATCCCTTGCTATCGAGGATTGGTTGACATGGATACAGGGTTTTTATATATTTTGTCAACGGATGAAACTTGAATGAAATTAACTCATCGTAAAAATGATTGAAATTATACAGATTAGAAATTCTACAGAACTAGTTTAATTTATTCTTCTAAATTAAAAACTTATAAGTTGTTTTACGACCCTGACCCTTCTGTTTCGACATTAGTTTAGAAATTTTGGATTCCGAGCACAATGAAGAGTCCTAGGAGGACGAAACAGCTGTATGATGCAGTTTAATTTAATTTTTCGGCATACTGTATCTATTACTAAATTTCAGAGGTGCAGCATATGTGTTTTACGTCATCTTTCATTACTTTAATTCATATCAAATGGCTATACAAGTAATGTCAATGATACATTTAATGTGAGTGTTCTCATTGAAAGAATTATTTTGCTTAATCGAGAACTCTTTCATGATCAGAAGTGTAAGATGTAGTCAAATTCATCTTGTGTTTTTTTTTTCAAAATTGGTAAAAGAAAGCCTGGCCTTGTCGAATGTTTGGCCAAAATTGAAGGATTCCCCATCTTACACATCGCATAACGAAGACTATTTTCTCTCATTCGAACTACATGTAACACCCCCCCCCAAAGAAAAAACACGAAAAAATCAGAGAGCACCAAAGTGTCGACAAAATCGTAATCGGAAATCCAAATCGATAAACTAGGAGCAACATATGAACAAATGAAATATTTGTACGCATACTCTTGGGAAAAGTACAAGAGGATATGACCAGATGTTCCGAAAGAGGAAGCGTCTACTGCTTCATCGACCACAACGCCATGTAGATTTTGGTCACATCCAAGTTAGCATCGATCCGATCCTCAAAATGAGAACCGAGTCATCATTGTCAATTACAAGTAAGCACACTTAAATACAACACAAAGATACAGAATATGTCTTGATAAGATCAAGATGGTGACCATAAAAAAACAGTGTGATAATTCGTCAATTGAAGTTTTTGTACCTATCTTTAATTAAATTGAACATGTCTTCAATTATTATTGGCGCAATTAATTGGGTATATGTTAATTTGGCGTTCCATATGCCAAATTAACAAATAATCAATTTATTGCACATATCCTTAATTAAATTGAACCTATCTTCAATATAATTGCACCTATCTTCAATTCAATTAGAGATAAGTTCAATTCAATTGGAGATAGGTACAATTCAATTGGAGATAGGAACAATTCTATTAAAGATAGGTTCACACAAGATGAATTGAACCTATCTCTAATTGAATTGTACCTATCTCCAATTGAATTGAAGATAGGTGCAATTATATTCAAGATAGATTATTTTTAATTAAGGTTATGTTATATTTGTACCTAGGTTCAAATCAATTTAAGATATGTACACCTCATTAAAGATAGGTTCAATTAAATAGAAGATAGGTTCAATTAAATTGTACCTATCTTCAAATAATTAAAGATCGGTACAGATCTTCAATTTAATTGTACCTTTCTTCAATTAAGTTTACCTAACTTCAATTATTTGAAGATAGGTAAAATTAATTGAGTATATGTTAATTTGGCGTTCCATACGTACTAGGCCATTACAAACTTAAACTAATCCATTGAAATTTTATAATAAGGCCATTAAAATCAATGTTATAGCTAGACCATTAAAATGTTATAACTAGACCATTAAAATATTGATGCATTGCATCATTGATTACTAAAGTCAAATTTTGTCGACAGTTATATTCTAAATATTAAAGATGTACTGACTCTAAAATTGCAATGATAGTACTTCGTTTCAGTTCATATCAACACGAGTATATCTAAAAAAAATTCGGGAGAACAGCATGATCAGCATGATGCTGTAAATGTTTTCGGTGTGTTATGCTGCAGCTTGAAAGTATTATTTGTGTCTTTCAAGAAACCACTGGTGCAAAACAAGACCCACACATGTCTTACCATAGAACAAGATATTACGGAAGAAGTTTCGGAAGGGTATGTTTCACCGATGATAATCGTCATGTACGTCTTGGTCAACGTCCTTGTATTTAAATATTATATCGTAACAACAAATCTAAATTACCGAGCATAAAACTCATCGCACCGACATGTATAACACAGACAAAAATACTTCTGGGCGAAACCCTGATAGAATAAGACTTGACAAAACACTTCTTCGTCAACATGCGTATTTTGAAACACCGTGTTCTCTCACGGAGTTTATGATAATCAAATTTGACATGTAATCATCGTAGGTTTGGGAAGCGAACATTTTCTTGATGGAGTGCAACCGTTTCTACCGCATTAAAATATGAATCATTCATAATCTTAATCTAATTCAGTACGATTGAAGATATTGAAAACAATGTGTCATCCTTCTTAATCATGCCCTCCTTTCGCATTGTCTTATTACCAAACATACTTGCTATTCTTTGTTCTTTTTATATATTCGGACGGCATATCATTCATTAATTATATATTCGACACGATTAACACTGGCCCTGATATATTCGACGTCATATATGGTTATTTACGTATTCTTTCATACCAAAAATAAACAAAAATAGCAAAGCGTAAACAGAACCATAATCCGAACTCAAGAGCGTCTTTACTAGGGACAAAATATCAACGAAGGAAAGATTTGCACTGAGACCCTTAAAAACAACCCGATAATAAGACCAGGGCTCGTAATCATGAAACCGTTCTCGTGTTCAAGCATGGTTTTGTGCTCAAACCCAATATCTTTTTTCGGAAGAAGGTTAATAAATAAGGTTGATTATGTCAATTAGTTGGAAATATTATGAAGAAACCTAAAGCCAGATATTGTTTTGAACGCTTTTATTATTTGGCATGCTTTGGACGACATACAAGAAAGCTGATTTGAGCACAGAATTTGTGCTTGAGCATGAGAATGTCGTCAAGAATACGGGTTAGGGTGTTCCAGAAGAAAAAGTGTCCTCTGCTTCATCGACGACACTAGCCATGTTATTCTAGGTCAGATTTTAAGACAATACCAAAAGCATATATCTTTTTCAAAGGAAAATAAAATGTGAAAAGTCCTAGGAGGACGAAACAGCTGTATGATGCAGCTTAATTCATTTTACGGCATACTGTATCTATTACTAAATTTAAAATGTGCAGAATATGTGTGTGTTACGTCATCTTTAAACACATTTGACCCTGTGACTCGAAAAGTATGTAAATGTCTTTCATTTTAACAAGCTCGATAGCCCTTCATCCCGGTATTTTACAAATCAAATACCAGTACCCTGGATTAAGAAAGAATTTATTCCAATTAAGCAAGTAGGATTTTCTTTTGGCAATTGAAAAAACAAGGATGAAAGAATTATCCATGAATACTCAGATAAAAAAAAGCGTCATAAGAATCAAAATCCGAACTCAATAGCGACTGAACTAGGGAAACATAATTATGTCCCCCCCCCCCCCCCCAAAAAAAAATATAAGTAAGAAATGAATAATCAATAAGCTTACAAGTACGGGAGTTTTATTTTCCTTTATGTAATACTACTATATTCATTTTATAAGGCGTCATCCGTCACTTGGATATTGTCAGCTACACATTTAATAAAGGTTATTCGTCAACATAACCGTCACTTCGCAGTAGTTTTACCCCCGAAAATTAACTACGCATTTGTACAAAGAATTTCTTAGTTCTACCGTGCAAAATCACATTTTACACTTATAACTTTTCAATATTTGTTACAACATTCTCAAAAATGTAATCAGTATCTTTGAAAAACTATTTTCAGATAGGAAGTCATATCAAGACTATGCAATCCGAGAAATGTTACGAGTCAGTTAAATGGATTTACTTTGTGTGATTCTGTTGTCTTACATCAACCATCATATTTGTTATTAAACTTGATTAATTTGCATGCTGTTTTAAAGCACTATTTCAGAATATGATGTATATTATAGGTGTCGTCAATAAGACTGGGATTGTCCCGCTTTGCATGTATACAAATGTTGCACAAAACAGATCCATTGTTATTTATGTACAGGGACAGATTAATAATATAAATTATATACTTCAAAGACAAGCAAATAGACTCATGGGAAGCATCCATATTTGGTGTGTGTTGTATTGAGTAAAGATGTTCTAATTTGTGACTTACTTCCGTGTTTTCCGAAGCAATATCGATGCAATTCTTCGAAGTTGATACTTGTGGTATGTTCATTAGTTGGAGTTAAGGTGTATCTTGAATGACAAACAGTAATGGTTATTTGATCCAAGCACAAAACACCACAATTGGTCATCCGCGTTTCGAGATATTGACGTGAAAACGTGCCAGATTTTCACCTGTTTGTTTTTACTGCGTAGAGGTATTGAATGGTTAACAAGATGGAAGGTTTTCCTTTAGTATTTATCTGATTGATCTCGCCAATGAAATACCAATTAAACGTCAACATAATACACATGTCAGTCTGGTAAGTGTTTTCCCTTCACAATATACACAACGCTACGGACAGTGGTCAGTTGTATTGGGACTGAGTCGCACAACGCTACGGACAGTGGTCAGTTGTATTGAGACTGAGTCACACTCCCCACTTGTCATCACAAATACGAATTTCTGTCAGTCTAACGAATCACGGTCGCAAGAAAAATATTTCCTATTTCCTTGTATAAATTGTATAAATATGACAGAGAACCAACTCTAAACCATTCGCAATATTCTCTCGAACCTATCCAGTATTAAGGTAAGTTTCACTGTGCTATCAATAGGCGATGCTATTGGTTTGTATATGTTTCCCTAGCTTTATACACTGGTACTTATACAAAAAATATTAAGAATAATTTATTAATATGTTTTGTTGATAAAAGGATTCTCTTTTTGTAACGATCCGGTTAAGATCTGCGTTCTTTTTTAAATTCTAAAAAGAATTTACCAAACACGTCTATGTTATGTTATTTATGTTACTTTCTGGTCTTATCCGTTCGTACTTTTACACCAGTCTCCACGTAAATGTTTCCTTTGACCCCGAGTATAATCGATTTGAGTTCGGATTTTGATTTTGTTGACCCTTTGGTATTCTCTGATTTTAATTTTTTTCCTACACTGTTTTGTTATTTTGATAACTGTTTCTTTTTCTCTCAATCCCGAGTTTATAGTTTCAATCGATATTTGAAATGATTAAGGTGTTATATTTGCTATCGATGCTGCTATCTTTACCTGAATATTTTACAATCGATTACTGCCTGGATATTATAGAAACATACCGGTTATTGCGTGTATCAGTCAGATAGATGTATTACATACATACATAATACTTATTTGAGGTGATAATAATATCAATAATGATATACAACATTTATATAGCTCTCTATATAATTTGTAAAATTACTCTCAAGCGCTTCACAATATGTGGATAATAATTGGATACTTACAATGCATAAATAAAGAAAGACTTACAATCAAAGCTTACATGTAATAATATCAAAGTGCATATAAATACATACTAGATAAAGAAATGTCCGTTTATACATGTTGTCTAAGTTGAGACCCTAAAATACAGACGTGAAAAGGTACGTCATCAAATGTTTCTTGGATGTATTTGTTTTTCTGATAGTGGATGGTAAGCTATTCCATAACGTGACCAAAACTCTCCAAAAACACCGGTTTCCATAGGTCACTGTACGATATCCTGGGACAAAAAACAATGATTCTGTCTCCGACCTCAGTGATCGTGACGGCTGATACAGGGTAACTAGCTACATGTAGCTAAGTTCTTCTATACCGCTTTATCACAACTTTAAAGTAAAGGTCGCCTCAAATCGGCTCACAAATTATCATCCGTGGTAATATGGCATTAGTAACCAACCAATATCGTTCTCAACTCCCTGGGAAACATACAACCGGTGCTGCCATTTTGGCGCTTACAGCTACGTGCCAAACCACGCACTCAATTACAGCTGAGTAGACGAGAACAAGCGGAGTAAAATATCTTGCTCAAGAATACAGCACAAATGCCGTGGTCGGGACTCGAACTCACAACCCTTCGCTCACGAACCCGGCTCCCTATAAACTAGTCAACCGTGACTATTGTTTTATAGTGATTTATCTGATTTCATTCACAGTAAAATTTGAACTTGCATCAATGAAACCGGAGGAATACTTTTTTAAATGATTATGTTTTGATGTATTTCAGTACCTACAACACCTACACCATGCTGAAGGTAATGCTCCTCCTGTCCTGCCTTGTGGCCACTGGTCTCTGTTCTCTGTACCACGGTGAGTAATTGAATGGTAACTTATCACACACAAATTACCAATATGATATAGGTTTCATTTGTGATTTTTACACTTATCTCAGAATGTAGAATAAAGAGGTTTTATGATACATATAAACAATACTAATGTCTTACTTGATTTCGTTTGCAGTTAACATATCCCAGTAGTTAATTGAGAAAATATAATCTTTTATAATTTATAAATAGGATTAATAATACCTAAAGTTTAATGTAAAATAACTGGTGTTTATGAATAAACCTAGACTGATTGTAAACAATAAACCATATTTATCCAAAAACATTCACAAGCTGTACAGATGTATATATGAACCTGTCATGTATTTGACGATACCGTTTGCTGTTTTGTAGGAAATTCATTTGGATCTGGCTTGGGATCACTGTTTTACGATGGATACGGAAATGATCTAGGTTATGGTGGATGGGGATCCGGATATGGAGGCAATTATTATGGACGCGGGGGTTACGGATTGGGAGGGTACGGACGTGGATATGGACGCAGATGGGGACGACGGAGCTCACGATTTGGAGGATACTAGGAAACATTTATCATCATAATAGAACATTTGAGGTAAACTTCCATTTCTTTTGTCGTTCGGCATTGCCCATGTTTCCCTCACATTAATACGCTTTGTATCAAGACAACCAATGGGTTGATGTATGTTACAAATAGGAAACGGACAAATTGGTATTCAAGTACGCGAGTTTGAAAATATCAATAAATTGGATGACCTTATATTTTTTTATCAAAACTAAATAAAAAAATCTAGTATCCACTTATATAAAAGATACATTATATTATATGATAACTAATGTGTTCATCCATTACGTAAGTTTTTCAGTTACAATCCTGTATTAGGCTATAACAAACGCGCGTTGGAGTAAAATATGTCAATCATTATAATATTGTTTTGATCTTGGGAATGTCCACCTCCGTGTATATTGATATACTTGTTAATACGACAATACCTCACACATAATACGATATTAAAGGAGGGACAAATGAGTGATTTTGACTTAACACTCGGGAATAGATATTTGTTTATGTATATATCACACAAGACTAAATTAAATCAGCTTACGTATTTTCTTTACATTGAAACACGCAATGCGTACCGTTCTGAGGAAGAATAGTAACACATTTATCACGTTACTTGTATGACAGTTGAAATCAACAAGTTATTAATTTATACTTACATATTTTATTCTAAATCACTTTCCCTGAATAGTTAAATGTTTATTGGTTATTGTCAAATGACCGAAATAGATCAAGTTATACATGTGTACACCTTATAAACATTTGAGGTATTTACATTTTATAACAATCTTTCCTCTTTCGTTTCAGATTCATATCATCAGGGAAGTTTACCATTGTGATATTCTTATTGACAACTTTTGCTTCAATTAAAATGTATTTTTGTCAAAGTAATTGTGTATAAGGGTTTTCTTTCTGTATTTGATACTCCCAACAGTCGTACACTAAAAGCCACCAAGGTGAACTTCTATATTTTGTTACATGCAGCACGTTTATACATACATAGATTGTATTTCGTTTATACATACATAGATTGTATTTCGTTTATACATAGATAGATTACATTTCGTTTATACATAGATAGATTGTATTTCGTTTATACATAGATAGATTACATTTCGTTTATACATAGATAGATTGTATTTCGTTTATACATACATAGATTTTATTTCGTTTATACATAGATAGATTGTATTTCGTTTATACATACATAGATTGTATTTCGTTTATACATACATAGATTGTATTTCGTTTATACATACATAGATTGTATTTCGTTTATACATATATAGATGTAGAAGACGGGCTGTATGATAAACATGACGATTTCGATTTTCCGATTGCGAACTTTCCATTTCTTGATAGTAACATACCAGCTTCTTCATCCTATGGTGTTTACTGTACATGTCGCAGGAGATTCGATATTCTAGGACTTGCTCTGAATATTGAAATTTTCGTGATAGATGTCAACTGCTGACGAACAAACTTACAGTACAGGGATTGGAGAGATGCAGGTTAATCCGAACTATGGGCAAGTTTTATGGTCACCATCTTGATCTCATCGAGGGATATTCTGTATCTTTGTGTGATATGAAGATGGACTTGTTTAGGTTGCTTATTAGTGAGCTTACTTGTTATGATTGACAATGATTACTCTCATTATGAGGATTGGTATTTACTTGGATGTGACCAAGATTTACGTGGTGGGTGTCGTCGATGAAGCAGATGACGCTTACGCTTCCAGAACACCTGGTCTTATTCTCTTATAATTCTGCAGGTGTCTCCATGTAATTCTTTCCTTGGTTCATATTTCGCCTCTTGTTTAATCGATTTTGAGTTCGGATTATCGTTTTGTTGACACTTTGGTATTGTCTGATTTTTTTCATTACTTATTATTCTTCGTCATATCATTAGAAAGCATAATTTCGACAGATCAACGAACAAGTAAAGTGATAACAAGACAATATTCTGGAGCAAAGAACTGAATAATTGTTGTATTGCATAACTTTTATTATCTCGCTTTGTTTGAATTGGGACCAACAAACACACGATATGCCAGGTAGTTATTCATAGCCAATTACTACTGGACCTGACCAGGTATTTACTGATACAGGATGCATTTGAAACTTAATTATAGTAGTCGCCGTGTGTATCACAACAGTGTACATGAATGAGATTCACAATATGATTTCACGGCAGCTAAAATAACTGTCGTATTCTCAAAACAATCTCTCCCTGTGACTCTTTCGCTTAGTGATAGAGGATATTTCAGGCCAAGTACCCATAACTAGTGTCCACTTTTGCTTGCAATGTATTCAACCAATAAATTTGTGATTTTTAATTACAAAAAAATCATACATGTATATCGTCAAAATTTAAGAGTAAAATTCAAATTGATATCAAAAGACATCAAAAATGAAGAATTCAGGGAAATGTTAATATCATCAAAATTAAAATTGAACAATGTTGGTTTAGAAAAGTGTTTTCTGCACCGTATTTGGCAGCACCCCTGTCATTGTAGAAACAAGCCAGTCATTTATCATTCAGGATTCAGCCTCATAGTGTAACGAAACAATTCGTCAATAGTTAGATAATCTTCCATTAACTAATTAGAAAGAGATATTGTTCATTATGTATGTATCACTTCGTTTAGAAATTGCCTTTTGATAGCAAAATCAAAATAATTTGACTACGAACATTTTAAAAGTGGTTTAAGAATAGCATGCCTATAGTTTATGTTTATAAAAAGACTAAAGTTTTAGTCTGTATCTCGTGACATATCACCATCTCAGCTCTGCTTGTTGTCCATTGTACCGGTATCATTTTATGATTGAGTCCCATCTTGTCTGATAGAGTCCGTTTGTTTTAAACTTTGTTCCAAAAGGATTGAACAAATAAATAATGATAAAATTATGGTTTATTGATGATCGGGATTATATCTAAATACAACACATAATTAAGTGTATGACACGATATTTCCAGTAGTAGTACAGTACTTATGGCAAAAAACATAATAGGTATTAATTGATTATATTCTGTACGTAACAAACACGTTGTATCTTCAAGTGATATGAAGATGGACGTTTTTGAGTATGCTCATTAGTGTGTTTACTTGTTGTGATTGACAATGATACTCAGTTCTCATTTTGAGAACTTGATGTTTACTTGGATGTGACAAAGATTTACATGGCGGCTGTCGTCGATGGAGCAGAAGACGCTTACTCTTCCGGAACACCTGGTCTTATTCTCTTGTTCTTTTGCAAGGGTCTCCATGTGAATCTTTCCTTTGTTCAAATTTTGCCCCTGGTTTATTCGATTTTGAGTTTGGATTATGATTATGTTGACGCTTCGGTATTCTCTTATTTATTTCAATCCACGCAATGATATTACAATTACTGTACCAAGAAAACAACATCATTTCTATTTAGTTAATGTTTATAAATAAAAAAATAAATTGTGACATTTTTTCACACCATTTGCGCATATTTTAATTCATGTAGTACTGTTTAAATATTTAATTAATAAACTTTTGAGTGCAATACATTTCAGTTAACTCACACGTCAAATATTGTCGAATATACATATCAGCTTACATGTTCTTTTTTAAGAGAATCCCGGCCTTAACCACTGGAATAATAATAATGCTTGAAAAAAAAGCAAAAGCAAAACAACAGGGAATACCGAAGCGTTAGGAAACCCAAAACTAGATAAAATATAAAGAATAGGGCCAGGTATTAGGAAGAGTAAGCGTATTCTGCTTCATCGACGGCACTCGCCATGTAAATCTTGGTCACATCTAAGTAAATGGCACGTCCTCAAAGTGAGAACTTGAGCATCAGTCTCAATCACACCAACTGGCCAAACTGATGAACATATTGAAACCGCCCACCTGGATAACACACATGGACACAGAATCTCTCTCTCAATGAGACCAATATGGCGTACATACAATTATTAAACTACACACAAGATCGTTAAGTCAACATCCTGTTGGCATGTAGACACTCTGACATAATAATCATTGAAAACACTTGATTTACTGACGAATTGCATAACTGTCTGATCACAACATTGTGATACCTAGTTGTTTTTATACTTTTCAAGCAATATTCCTTGATTACATCTCTTTTATCAGTACACGTACGAGGTAGAATATTATCAATAATATATTTTCTTTTATACAGCTCATACATACATTATATTGGAAATGTGATAGTGAGTGCTGATTCCGTGCAAGTATTTGTCACATTTTTAAAATAAGATATAAATGAATACATTACTTTTAATTGCATTAAAACATTATTAAAGATTGAAGAGAAATGAGCGAATGAAAGAGAAACAGAATATGAAAATATTCCTTATTAAATTACCTTTCTCTTTAGCACATTATTGCTTTCATAGAAAGTGCGAAGAATAAAAGTACAATCATTATTTTGAAAATGAAAGTATTCCTTATTAAACTACCCTCCTCTTTAGATAATTATTTCTTTCATATATATGTAAGGTATTTTTCTAAGAAAAGATACTCAGTTGTAAAAATATTAAACGAGGTATTTCACTATATCAGGACTGGTAATTTGATAATTTAAATATAAACATCCGATAAACCATTTAGTTAATGTTTCTTAAACCCCGCTGTAACACTTTGTAACTATTACTAGTTTTACCATTGTTATATCCATTGCATAACAAATTAACACAATTCGACGTGATCTACTAGTTTTATCGTTTTAAAGAAGCGGACCCAACTTCCGCAACACAATGACGTCAATAAAGATAAAAAACAAATACAAAAAACAAAAATGAAAAAAATAACAAAACGTTACAACTTTATGTAGGTTTTCATAAACCCACAAACACAACTCTCCTGACCATTTCGTAGGTGTCACTAACGAACATAACCAGACTTCTCATCCTGGGATTATTGAACGGGATGTAATTGAACATGAAATGCTAATGGAGAAAAGCCTCGATGGAGTCGCTGTGGTTACAATGCTGGCCAAAGTACAGAGACTGTTGATAATTAAAATCTAACATTTCCTTTACGGACAGGTCCGGGTCAGACCGCAAAGTGTGCATTTCAAATCTGCACATGCAATGACGCATGCTCAAAATGTAATTGTGTTTCTGCTTCAACCAATCATGACTTCACGGAAAAGTTGTTGCCTAAACTTTAGAAAAGAAAAAAAACCTGTTTCCGGAATTCAAAATATATAAATATGTTTCAAAAGAAATACACAGATATCAGCTGCTTGTCTTTGAACAACTATTGTAAAAGTCGGTGCGTGAGTTACATACTTCGAGTGGATAGACAGATCTTCGCAGTAAGTAGTGCTACAGTATCACATTGCTTAGACTAGATTAACTAGTATGTACGTGTCCGTCATAATTAAGATACTACATGTATATATTATATAATGTATTTTAACTCGATCAAAATAAATGAATGTGTCTTATCGACATCAAAGGTAAATAAATTCTGAACAATGCTTGTATTTTATATCAATTGTCATACATAATATATTCGAGTAAATCTTTATCTAATGAATTGTTAAACAATATAGCCGTGTTGTGAGAGAACAAGTCACTAACAACTGACTTAACACTTCGGTTTCAGTATCATTAAGGATGATGCAGTTCCTGTTTACTATCGCGTGCCTGATAGCGTGTGTTCTATGTAATACATACCGACCTCCATCTTACGGTGAGATCAATTTTCTATTCTTATCGATAGTCAAAGGGTGAAAAGCAGAAACCGAAGTTTGATTTGATGAAACACATATGATTGGTACAGGCAAATATCTGATGAAACACATATGATTGGTACAGGCAAATATCTGATGAGACACATATGATTGGTACAGGTAAATATCTGATGAGACACATATGATTGGTACAGGCAAATATCTGATGAGACACATATGATTGGTACAGGCAAATATCTGATGAGACACATATGATTGGTACAGGTAAATATCTGATGAAACACATATGATTGGTACAGGCAAATATCTGATGAAACACATATGATTGGTACAGGCAAATATCTGATGAGACACATATGATTGGTACAGGCAAATATCTGATGAAACACATATGATTGGTACAGGTAAATATCTGATGAGACACATATGATTGGTACAGGCAAATATCTGATGAGACACATATGATTGGTACAGGCAAATATCTGATGAGACACATATGATTGGTACAGGTAAATATCTGATGAAACACATATGATTGGTACAGGCAAATATCTGATGAAACACATATGATTGGTACAGGCAAATATCTGATGAGACACATATGGTTGGTACAGGTAAATATCTGCTAATTTAGCTACAATCACATCAGGTAGATACTTCACGTCTTAACATTAACAACTCGTGTTTGGTATTCTTGCCTTAATTTAGCATCCTTTATACTCGGTTTTATTGGATATTTAGATTATCTAAAATCCTGACATTGTATGAGTCCAACAACAGTTTCCATTTCCACTTGCTCTGTTTATTCCACCACATATTCGTATTTAATATATAAACAGAAATAATCACCACCGTGAATTACTTAAATGATACACTTTTCTTTGAACAGTTGCAGAATTTCTGATAATGCATCTTTCCTTGGGATCGGTTTAACTACTTCTACTAAAGTAAAAATATTCCTAATGTCTCCTTGATGTTCATTATAAATTATATTCTGAGTAAGAAGTAAGGTTTCAGTTTTTTGCCATTGCTTTATTAATGTTTGTTTTTCATTTGTATGTTTGTATGTCATCTTCTGGGAAACCAGGTTGTAATTTATAAGTGGATTTGTTAATCCTTGCGAATTGCTGTAACCTTCACATTTTCCTTTTTGTTTAATCGATTTTGAGTTCGGGTTATGATTTTTTTGACAGTTCAGTATTGAATGTTTTCTTTTTCCTTGATTGACACAGTCATATCTGTTAGGTTGTCTCACTGTTCCTAATATACCCAATTTTCAAAAGTATTAAATTTAAATATTTAACATGATGTCAAAAGCGAAACTAGATTTTCTTTCTTTTTCAAATATATGTCACTTTGCATGCTTAATTAATTTTCTATAAAAATACTTATTGTAAAAAACAACGATGCATGTTACATAAACGACATGTATAAACTGACTTTTGTTTATTTATGAATGTATTTATACGTACTTTGATATTATTACATTTGATCTAATGATTGATGTTGATTGTAAGACTTTTTTGTGAAGCGCTTTAGAGTATTTTTATAAATGATATAGAGTGCTACATACATGTATTATATTATTATTATCTTATTATTTGTTTTTCAAATAAGTAAAATAATTGTGATTTTATTAAACATTCGAATTATATAATTGTGTTTAATTCACTGCATAAAACGGATAAATGTATGTCCATTATTTAGAATAATTTTGTTCAAGTTACTGAACTGATTGTCTCCTCTATCTAGGCTCGACTAAAACTGGCGGTGTAGTCAGCAATGGCTTCGGTGAAGAAGACAGTCGTTTTTCTGGACGTGGTATTAGACGAGGATCTGGTGTCTCAAGACTGGTGACAGGGCGGAGGGTAGGGTCCATATTCGATGATATGGTGTCTGGGCGTGGTCAGAGAGGAGGTGTCGGATTTGACGACTTCGTTTCAGGTAGAGGAGTCGGCTCAAGCATTGGAGGTCGTTTTGGCGGAAGGGATGGTTTCAGAGGAAACGATGAATTTGTGGGCGGCGAACGCTGGTCACAGGGGAGGAGCAGATCGTCAGACAGGAGTGACGATAGATGGACGGACAACAGCGGGAGGCGACTAACTAGAGTGGGTGGAGTACGTACTCGGACAACTAAACCAGCCAAATTATACAATTGATAGGTCTGAATGGTAGAACATTTCCTAGAAACGTGCCACATATTTATTGTTATGCTTGGTAAATGTATGTAATTAACTTATCATTGTTGTACTAAAATAAGTACTTTCAGGTTTGGTATTAAAGTATAACTGTTGTAAAAAGTGTTTGCAATAGGTGTTGTCAATGTAAAATGATGTCTGAAAATTTGGAAAGTTTATTGTATTTTGAAATAGTAAAATCATTAATTGATACATATTTTATTTTAAACAATAACTACAGAAAATATTGTACTATTGCATACATGTATTTGAGATTAATAAATAAATCTATTGAAAAATATTGAAATATTATCTTTATTGATTATGTGTTCCATGTGCATGCGATTATTACTTCACGAACTTATCCTGGCAGATATCCGTTTTTCCAAGAGTTTCGTTTGAAAAGTCGAGTACTTATAGTACCTAGGTTAAGTAAAATGTGATGCTTACACATTGATCTTTTTTTTCAAAAGATGAAATACCATCTAACCATACATCAGTATTACGATCTTCGAGATACCCATTAATGAGAAACCTACCCCGTCTATACTGCACAAGGATCCTTATAAGCAACGTTTTATCGCTGGCTCTTCTCATTGCTCAACCAAGCCATTATTAAAACTTATAACTACCATTGTTAGCACCATAAAATCATGACTTGAGTCTTATTGTGTCACTGTATACTCAAGGAGTTGGTTGATCAAATCTTTGTTGAGTTTGGAGGAAAGAATTTCAAATATAGACTGTTGGTGTTCCAATGGAGCCAAAACATTTCAATTTCACTTTTAGGTATATTGACGATGTATGCTGACCTAGTTGATTGTTTATTGATTCGATATTCTAGGACTTGCTCTGAATATTGAGATTTTCATGATATATGTCAGCTGCTGACAAACATTTACTACACAGGGATCCGATAGATGCATGTTGATGAGGACTTTGAGCAAGTTTTATGGTCGCCATCTTGGTCTCATTGAGAAACATTTTGTATCCCTGTATGATATGAAGGTTGGCGTTTTTAAATATGCTTAATATGCTTATTTGTTAAAGACAAAAGTTTTTGCGCAGTTGCGCATCTAAAATGATTGCTATAGAGCGGCCTTTGATTGGACGGTATTTAGATATTGTCTGATTTCGCTAAAATTTGGTATTTCCTCATGTTTTGTAGCAACATAAATTCCTGGGTTTGTTCTTGTGGGTCGCCATTCCGTGGCAAGCTTGGGTTCCATCTTATAGTTTAGTAGAAACACTATATAGTACATTTACTGTATATAAACAGTGAAGATATTAACGAAATGAATAAGTTATAACACTATACATTTCAAAAACGGCATAGTACGTTTAAAAGTGCCCCCCCCCCCCCCATAACAAATATAATGGTCTTTTATGAAATTTTGCCAACAATCTCAAGTAACATTGAATAGGTTTATGATTAAGCAGCAAGAAAAATAGAAATAGTAAAACAATGCATTGATAAAAACACGATATTTAGAAATTAGTACGGACAAACTTTTAATGTTGCTCGTACAGCAATGTCAGTGTGCTTACGATACGTATTCCTTCTCTAACCAAACTGATAGTTTTATTCCACTTGGGTGATATACCTGAAGGAGAAAATGTCAAGATTTAGAACCTCACCTACTAAGACACATACTATTTTGAACTCAAGTGATTTGTTTTATGTATATGAAGGATGAACTTCATGAGCTAGATGTCATCGGGAACGGCAAGGTCATCTAAATAGTTTCTGTGTGATGATAAACGTAAGATTGTGATGAAAGGTTAGAAAAATAACATCGATCATATATCTACATATATGTAAACGTTTAAATGCAAATGTACACATATCATTGTGCATGGAAGACGAAAAGTGAAAGGAAACTAGCCCAAGTGTACTTGAAATATTTTCTGACTAGTCTCAAGTAATTATCATTAGAAATAAATAGTGTTTTGTGTTACCTTTTAGGACGTTCTGAGCAAGGTGCGGTTCAGTGTTCTCTTTCGAAATGTGCCATATATAGCGGATATCGTTGTTATGGGAACAAACTGAGCCCCAAACTTGTTTTTATTTTCATATGAGTGTGTTCGAGGAGCTTATTAGGACAGGTACCAAAAACATTCCAGATCTTTCAAACTCACTTTCTGGTATATCGACGATGTGTTGTCTATAAATACCTAGACGTGTGTTGTCTATAAATACCTAGACGTGTGTTGTCTATAAATACCTAGATGTATGTTGTCTATAAATACCTAGACGTGTGTTGTCTATAGATACCTAGACGTGTGTTGTCTATGAATACCTAGACGTGTGTTGTCTATGAATACCTAGACGTGTGTTGTCTATAAATACCTAGACGTGTGTTGTCTATGAATACCTAGACGTGTGTTGTCTATAAATACCTAGACGTGTGTTGTCTATAAATACCTAGACGTGTGTTGTCTATAAATACCTAGACGTGTGTTGTCTATAAATACCTAGACGTGTGTTGTCTATGAATACCTAGACGTGTGTTGTCTATAAATACCTAGACGTGTGTTGTCTATAAATACCTAGACGTGTGTTGTCTATAAATACCTAGACGTTTGTTGTCTATAAATACCTAGACGTGTGTTGTCTATAAATACCTAGACGTGTGTTGTCTATAAATACTTAGACGTGTGTTGTCTATAAATACCTAGACGTGTGTTGTCTATAAATACTTAGACGTGTGTTGTCTATAAATACCTAGACGTGTGTTGTCTATGAATACCTAGACGTGTGTTGTCTATAAATACCTAGACGTGTGTTGTCTATAAATACCTAGACGTGTGTTGTCTATAAATACCTAGACGTGTGTTGTCTATAAATACCTAGACGTGTGTTGTCTATAAATACCTAGACGTGTGTTGTCTATAAATACTTAGACGTGTGTTGTCTATAAATACCTAGACGTGTGTTGTCTATAAATACCTAGACGTGTGTTGTCTATAAATACCTAGACGTGTGTTGTCTATAAATACCTAGACGTGTGTTGTCTATAAATACCTAGACGTGTGTTGTCTATAAATACCTAGACGTGTGTTGTCTATGAATACCTAGACGTGTGTTGTCTATGAATACCTAGACGTGTGTTGACTATAAATACCTAGACGTGTGTTGTCTATAAATACTTAGACGTGTGTTGTCTATAAATACCTAGACGTGTGTTGTCTATGAATACCTAGACGTGTGTTGTCTATGAATACCTAGACGTGTGTTGTCTATAAATACCTAGACGTGTGTTGTCTATAAATACCTAGACGTGTGTTGTCTATAAATACCTAGACGTGTGTTGTCTATAAATACCTAGACGTGTGTTGTCTATGAATACCTAGACGTGTGTTGTCTATAAATACTTAGACGTGTGTTGTCTATAAATACCTAGACGTGTGTTGACTATAAATACCTAGACGTGTGTTGTCTATAAATACCTAGACGTGTGTTGTCTATAAATACTTAGACGTGTGTTGTCTATAAATACCTAGACGTGTGTTGACTATAAATACCTAGACGTGTGTTGTCTATGAATACCTAGACGTGTGTTGTCTATAAATACTTAGACGTGTGTTGTCTATAAATACCTAGACGTGTGTTGTCTATAAATACCTAGACGTGTGTTGTCTATAAATACCTAGACGTGTGTTGACTATAAATACCTAGACGTGTGTTGTCTATAAATACCTAGACGTGTGTTGACTATAAATACCTAGACGTGTGTTGTCTATAAATACCTAAACGTGTGTTGTCTATAAATACCTAGACGTGTGTTGTCTATAAATACCTAGACGTGTGTTGTCTATAAATACCTAGACGTGTGTTGTCTATGAATACCTAGACGTGTGTTGTCTATAAATACCTAGACGTGTGTTGTCTATGAATACCTAGACGTGTGTTGTCTATAAATACTTAGACGTGTGTTGTCTATAAATACCTAGACGTGTGTTGACTATAAATACTTAGACGTGTGTTGTCTATAAATACCTAGACGTGTGTTGTCTATAAATACCTAGACGTGTGTTGTCTATAAATACCTAGACGTGTGTTGTCTATAAATACCTAGACGTGTGTTGTCTATAAATACCTAGACGTGTGTTGTCTATGAATACCTAGACGTGTGTTGTCTATGAATACCTAGACGTGTGTTGTCTATAAATACCTAGACGTGTGTTGTCTATGAATACCTAGACGTGTGTTGTCTATAAATACCTAGACGTGTGTTGTCTATGAATACCTAGACGTGTGTTGTCTATGAATACCTAGACGTGTGTTGTCTATGAATACTTAGACGTGTGTTGTCTATAAATACCTAGACGTGTGTTGTCTATAAATACCTAGACGTGTGTTGTCTATAAATACCTAGACGTGTGTTGTCTATAAATACCTAGACGTGTGTTGTCTATAAATACCTAGACGTGTGTTGTCTATAAATACCTAGACGTGTGTTGTCTATAAATACCTAGACGTGTGTTGTCTATAAATACTTAGACGTGTGTTGTCTATAAATACCTAGACGTGTGTTGTCTATAAATACCTAGACGTGTGTTGTCTATAAATACCTAGACGTGTGTTGTCTATAAATACCTAGACGTGTGTTGTCTATAAATACCTAGACGTGTGTTGTCTATAAATACCTAGACGTGTGTTGTCTATAAATACCTAGACGTGTGTTGACCTAGTCGTTCGTATTTACCCTTCTGATCTTGAAATCAATAACACAACATACTCCTCCACATCAAATGCTCACCTCGATCTTTACTTAAACTATAATTAACAAGGGAAGCTTACTACTAAGTTATACGATAAACGTGACGATTTTAACTTTCCCCTTCATGATAGTAACATTCCGACTTCTCCAACCTATGGATTTGATTCGTTATTCTAGGACTTGCTCCAAATATCAAGATTTTCGTGGATGATGTTGGCTTTTGACAAACAAAGTTACGGCACAGGAATTCGAGATATGTAGAAGGATGAGGATTATTGGCAAGTTGTATAGTCGCCCTCGTGGTATCATTTGGAAATATTCTGTATCCTTGTATGATGTGAAGATGGAAGACTGAATATGCTCATTAGTATGATTGCTTGTTGTGATTGACAAAGATGCCTCAGTTTTCATTTTATGCTATGACATTTACTTGTATGTGACCAACTCGATTTACATGGTGGACGTCGTCGATGAAGCAGATCACGATTACATCGTTATCTTGTGACATCGTGAGCCAATTATAGTAAATAGAATATTATGAATCGCCAAGGAGCTAAGGTACGGTATGATATCTTTGGCAATCTAAAAGGTAAGATTACTAGGACAAAAACACAAAAGATAAAGATATAACAAAATATACCAAATAGAAGAATGCCGATAGAAATAAAGTAAGTTAAATCTAATCTATTAAAATACTTTCATAATTACTTGCGTTACGTAAATACATTAGTTTCAGCATTGTCGTCATCACGGCTTTAGTTGTATACACTGTTTGATACATATAAAACGAACGGTTGTTTGTTCATGTCTAGTTATCAATTAATAGTTATATCGTATATGATCTATGTATAACTAGCTTGTAGTACTTCCTATATAATCTATATAACTTACCTGTAGTATTGTACTACCTATATGATTTATGTATACTTTACCTGTATTACTACCTATATGATCTATGTATAACTTAGCCTTAGTACTACCTATATGATCTATGTACAATTTACTTGTTGTACTACCTATATGATCTATATAACTTACCTGTAGTATTGTACTACCTATATGATTTATGTATACTTTACATGTGGTACTACCTATATGATCTATGTATAACTAACCTGTAGTACTACCTATATGACAAGTCAACTTTAATGATCTAGTAGTAATCAAACGATTCAGGGACATTGCATAAAATGTTAATAGGGAACTAAAATTGGAGTTTGAAACGTAATATCTAAAATACAAAATGTTTCACAAGTTATTTGTCTTTAACAACTTATTCTAAAATTACGAATTTCCTTATTGACCTCATATAAGAAATCCATGCCTAAGCAATTAATGTTTTTACGCTGAAGTTAAGTACTTTCGTCATCTATAATATTAACGTCAATGTACATAAATCAATTCAAAATAGAGGAAATAAATACAAGTGGTGATTTAAACCTGTTTAATTTTACCTCAGAAAGCGTTAACACATAACTTTAATTAACACATATAATTCAGACCTATCTATTTAAATGTCAAGGAAGTCTTTGTTCATCTATCACATTAAACGTAGGCATAGTAATTGATCGATCATTATACTTAAGTCGTCCGCCCAGTAAATACCTGTATACCTTTATTGTTGACGCAATTTTAAATTACCTGTTAAAATTTGAAAATCCCTAACTTAATCACATAACTGTGACGTATATATATGATAGATGTGAAAAAGTCTATATACTATTTTCATGAAAATTATATATTCGTTTCCTCATCAGGTTTGTATATAAAGTGACACTTATTCACTGCCAAACAAACTCTTTACGGACTTTGACAGAAGCTGTACATAACTGCTCTATTAGATTTTTACGCCCAAGGTAGGTTTACAGAACTGTTCTTTTTACTAAATGGTTGTGTATTAGACAGATTAGAGAATTAATTTTGATTTTACTTGGAAGAAAACTGATAATAGATGTATACTTAATTTTGTTATAACAACTTCAGATGTATTTCGAAAAAAATATCTTCCTTTTTACATCGAGATATCTCCTGAAAAGGTCAATACATTGTTCATTGAGATATTTTCAATTTATTCATGAAAACATATTTTGATATTGTTAAATTAATTCAAAGAAGAATATGATATATTATATAATGTATTTTTTATTTCATGAATATGCTATTGACATAATAATATAATATAATATAATATAACTAATATTTGATCTGTCACTTGTTGACATTGGTCAATACGTTTTTGAGATAATTAAACAGTGTATTTATTAATATTGCATATTCCATTGCAGGTAATCATGCTGAAAGTACTATTACTGCTGTCTTGTTTGGTCGCATCGGGCCTGTGCATTTATGGTAAGTATCCCTGTACGGCGGCAACGCTCATTATTGTGTTAGCCAGGGTAATCACTAGAATGTTTCACATGACGAATATAGTACTCTTTCATGACCAGGGTTGTAAGATAAGAAAATTCCATCCAAGCGTTTTTAAATTTGGTAAAACTCAAAGCTTTGCCCAAGGTTTTCAGCTTAGATATCTCAAGAGTGAAACGTCCTTACATTTCACCTTTGATCATTATTACTTTTCTCTCATTCCAACTTGTGTGACGAAATTGGTGTGGTTACTCTGGTTACACTGCATAAAGTGATGACGTGAAAGTGACGTTTTAGAATAAAAGCGTGTGAGAGCTGTCTTTTTCCTTCCCCAGTAAAAGACAGGTTTATCTTTTTCTTAGCCAAAATGGGAATAAAACAATGAAGTGTGGGGGAAAGTTGTATTTTTTACATACGGAATCGATATTGTTGTATGTGTTACAAAACATAGAAGAATTGACAATCATAATTTTCAGATATGCATACCCAGAGTCTGAACCCAAATGTCGGGTTTCATACATTTAATGTCCCTATATAATTGTTTGTTCCTTTCATCTACCAATACTATATGTACCTGATAATACACAGGTGTTTGTCTCTATTACAGGTAATGCGTTAAGATACCCTCACGTCGGATTCCCTTACCGTGGTGGGTTAAGTTCGGTATTAGGCCGACGTCACATGGGTCGCATAGGCATGGGTCGCATGGGCAGAAGATATTATGACAGCGACATGTATGACTGGGATCGAGATTTTGAGACTGACAGCGATAATTTCAACTACTTGCGTGAAATAGGATACTGAATCCGAAAAGGTATGTTGATATTGCTTACAAATATTACGCAATAATTCGTAAACAATACGAATGAGTTATTGATTGCCACATGTAACATGTAAACTTTATAACGATAAAGTGTGCTGAAAACAGCTTTTAAAAGATCTTCACTTAAGGATACATTCGCCTTGATTAATTAGTTTCGCTGTAACTTCTGCCTTAAGGAGTCTCGACCGTTTCGCAATTATCCGCTAGAGATTTCCTTAAAACTTTCATATGTTCATTATGCTACCAGGTAGAGATGATTTTGAAAAAATCTAAGCATTCCAACGACTTTTTGGTAAAAAAAAATATTTTCTCAAAATTTAATGTTTTTCTATTTTGTTTTCTAGTAAATGTTATGTAAAAAACATTTGTTCTTTTGCGATTGATAATTACTAATATCTCAAAACTTTTCGCGTCCCGTATTCTTTCATCTTTTTTTCTTTCTTTTCTTTCAGAACAATGAAACTAAAGCATACCGCTTTCACACCCAGTGTATAGCGTCAATTTTACCCATTTTAATTGTTGAATGAATGTGATATTTTTGTATGTACTTTGTTATATAAAAATCAAAAAAGTTGATTTTTGTTTGTGTTGCATTAATAAATCAAAGATATTGTCAGATAGGAATATACTATCTATTGGTATGATCACAATGTTTTTATAACAATTAGACGTCGACAATGTTTATACTAAGATAAATAACAGTTAGCAAATGGAATTAGAAATAATGTCTAACGAAAATCAATAAAGCGGATAATAAAGGGCACAATGGCATACCTCTGATATATTCTTGAGTATTCCTCAAGACTAACATGGTTATCGTATGCCTTCTAGTACCACACAGATGTGGGAGTATGCCTTCTAGTACCACACAAATGTGACAGTATGACTTCTAGTATCACACAGATGTGACAGTATGACTTCTAGTAACAAACAAATGTGACAATATGACTTCTAGTACCAAACAAATGTGACAGTATGACTTCTAGTACCACACAAATGTGACAGTATGACTTCTAGTACCACACAAATGTGACAGTATGACTTCGAGTACCACACAAATGTGACAGTATGCCATCTAGTACCACACAGATGTGAAAGTACGACTTCTAGTACCACAGAGCTGTGACAGTATGACTTCTAGTACCACACAAATGTGACAGTACGACTTCTAGTACCACACAAATGTGACAGTATGCCATCTAGTACCACACAAATGTGACAGTACGACTTCTAGTACCACACAAATGTGACAGTACGACTTCTAGTACCACACAAATGTGACAGTATGCCATCTAGTACCACACAAATGTGACAGTACGACTTCTAGTACCACACAAATGTGACAGTACGACTTCTAGTACCACACAAATGTGACAGTACGACTTCTTGTACCACACAAATGTGACAGTATGCCATCTAGTACCACACAAATGTGACAGTACGACTTCTAGTACGACACAAATGTGACAGTACGACTTCTAGTACCACACAAATGTGACAGTACGACTTCTAGTACCACACAAATGTGACAGTATGCCATCTAGTACCACACAAATGTGACAGTACGACTTCTAGTACCACACAAATGTGACAGTACGACTTCTAGTACCACACAAATGTGACAGTATGCCATCTAGTACCACACAAATGTGACAGTATGACTTCTAGTACCACACAAATGTGACAGTATGCCATCTAGTACCACACAAATGTGACAGTACGACTTCTAGTACCAAACAAATGTGACAGTATGCCATCTAGTACCACACAGATGTGACAGTATGACTTCTAGTACCACACAAATGTGACAGAATGCCATCTAGTACCACACAGATGTGACAGTATGACTTCTAGTACCACACAAATGTGACAGTATGCCATCTAGTACCACACAAATGTGACAGTACGACTTCTAGTACCACACAAATGTGACAGTACGACTTCTAGTACCACACAAATGTGACAGTACGACTTCTAGTACCACACAAATGTGACAGTACGACTTCTAGTACCACACAAATGTGACAGTACGACTTCTAGTACCACACAAATGTGACAGTATGACTTCTAGTACCACACAAATGTGACAGTATGCCATCTAGTACCACACAAATGTGACAGTATGATTTCTAGTACCACACAAATGTGACAGTATGGCTTCTAGTACCACACAAATGTGACAGTATGACATCAAGTATCACACAAATGTGACAGTATGACTTCTAGTACCACACAAATGTGACAGTACGACTTTAAGTACCACACAAATGTGACAGTACGACTTCTAGTACCACACAAATGTGACAGTATGCCATCTAGTACCACACAGATGTGACAGTATGACTTCTAGTACCACACAGATATGACAGTATGACTTCTAGTACAACACAAATGTGACAGTATGCCATCTAGTACCACACAGATGTGACAGTATGACTTCTAGTACAACACAAATGTGACAGTATGACTTCTAGTACCACACAAATGTGACAGTACGACTTCTAGTACCACACAAATGTGACAGTACGACTTCTAGTACCACACAAATGTGACAGTACGACTTCTAGTACCAAACAAATGTGACAGTTTGACTTCTAGTACCACACAAATGTGACAGTACGACTTCTAGTACCACACAAATGTGACAGTATGACTTCTAGTACCACACAAATGTGACAGTATGCCATCTAGTACCACACAAATGTGACAGTATGACTTCTAGTACCACACAGCTGTGACAGTTTGACTTCTAGTACCACACAAATGTGACAGTATGACTTCTAGTACCACACAAATGTGACAGTATGACTTCTAGTACCACACAAATGTGACAGTATGCCATCTAGTACCACACAAATGTGACAGTATGACTTCTTGTACCACACATATCTGACAGTATGACTTCTAGTACCACACAAATGTGACAGTATGACTTCTAGTACCACACATATCTGACAGTATGACTTCTAGTACCACACAAATGTGACAGTATGCCATCTTGTACCACACAAATGTGACAGTATGACTTCTAGTACCACACATATCTGACAGTATGACTTTAAGTACCACACAAATGTGACAGTATGACTTTAAGTACCACACAAATGTGACAGTATGCCATCTAGTACCACACAGGTGTGAGAGTATGACTTCTAGTACCACACAAATGTGACAGTATGACTTTAAGTACCACACAAATGTGACAGTATGACTTCTAGTACCACACAAATGTGACAGTATGACTTCTAGTACCACACAGATGTGACAGTATGACTTCTAGTACCACACATATCTGACAGTATGACTTCTAGTACCACACAAATGTGACAGTATGACTTCTAGTACCACACAGATGTGAGAGTATGACTTCTAGTACCACACAGATGTGACAGTTTGACTTCTAGTACCACACAAATGTGACAGTTTGACTTCGAGTACCATACAGATGTGACAGTCTGACTTCTAGTACCACACAAATGTGACGGTATGACTTCTAGTACCACACAGATGTGACAGTATGACTTCTAGTACCACACAGATGTGACAGTATGACTTCTAGTACCACGCAAATGTGACAGTATGACTTCTAGTACCACACATATCTGACAGTATGACTTCTTGTACCACACAAGTGTGACAGTATGACTTCTAGTACCACACAAATGTGACAGTTTGACTTCTAGTACCACACAAATGTGACAGTATGACTTCTAGTACCACACAAATGTGACAGTTTGACTTCTAGTACCACACAAATGTGACAGTATGACTTCTAGTACCACACAAATGTGACAGTATGACTTCTAGTAGAACCACACAAATGTGACAGTTTGACTTCTAGTACCACACAAATGTGACAGTATGACTTCTAGTACGACACAAATGTGACAGTATGGCTTCTAGTACCACACAAAATGTGACAGTATGACTTCTAGTACCACACAAATGTGACAGTATGACATCAAGTATCACACAAATGTGACAGTATGACTTCTAGTACCACACAAATGTGACAGTTTGACTTCTAGTACCACACAAAATGTGACAGTATGACTTCTAGTACCACACAAATGTGACAGTATGACATCAAGTATCACACAAATGTGACAGTATGACTTCTAGTACCACACAAATGTGACAGTATGACATCAAGTATCACACAGATGTGACAGTATGACTTCTAGTACCACACAAATGTGACAGTATGACTTCAAGTACCACACAAATGTGACAGTATGACTTCGAGTACCATACAGATGTGACAGTTTGACTTCTAGTACCACACAAATGTGACAGTACGACTTCTAGTACCACACAAATGTGACAGTATGACTTCTAGTACCACACAAATGTGACAGTATGCCATCTAGTACCACACAAATGTGACAGTATGACTTCTAGTACCACACAGCTGTGACAGTTTGACTTCTAGTACCACACAAATGTGACAGTATGACTTCTAGTACCACACAAATGTGACAGTATGACTTCTAGTACCACACAAATGTGACAGTATGCCATCTAGTACCACACAAATGTGACAGTATGACTTCTTGTACCACACATATCTGACAGTATGACTTCTAGTACCACACAAATGTGACAGTATGACTTCTAGTACCACACATATCTGACAGTATGACTTCTAGTACCACACAAATGTGACAGTATGCCATCTTGTACCACACAAATGTGACAGTATGACTTCTAGTACCACACATATCTGACAGTATGACTTTAAGTACCACACAAATGTGACAGTATGACTTTAAGTACCACACAAATGTGACAGTATGCCATCTAGTACCACACAGGTGTGAGAGTATGACTTCTAGTACCACACAAATGTGACAGTATGACTTTAAGTACCACACAAATGTGACAGTATGACTTCTAGTACCACACAAATGTGACAGTATGACTTCTAGTACCACACAGATGTGACAGTATGACTTCTAGTACCACACAAGTGTGACAGTATGACTTCTAGTACCACACAAATGTGACAGTATGACTTCTAGTACCACACAGATGTGACAGTATGACTTCTAGTACCACACAGATGTGACAGTTTGACTTCTAGTACCACACAAATGTGACAGTTTGACTTCGAGTACCATACAGATGTGACAGTCTGACTTCTAGTACCACACAAATGTGACGGTATGACTTCTAGTACCACACAGATGTGACAGTATGACTTCTAGTACCACACAGATGTGACAGTATGACTTCTAGTACCACGCAAATGTGACAGTATGACTTCTAGTACCACACATATCTGACAGTATGACTTCTTGTACCACACAAGTGTGACAGTATGACTTCTAGTACCACACAAATGTGACAGTTTGACTTCTAGTACCACACAAATGTGACAGTATGACTTCTAGTACCACACAAATGTGACAGTTTGACTTCTAGTACCACACAAATGTGACAGTATGACTTCTAGTACCACACAAATGTGACAGTATGACTTCTAGTAGAACCACACAAATGTGACAGTTTGACTTCTAGTACCACACAAATGTGACAGTATGACTTCTAGTACGACACAAATGTGACAGTATGGCTTCTAGTACCACACAAAATGTGACAGTATGACTTCTAGTACCACACAAATGTGACAGTATGACATCAAGTATCACACAAATGTGACAGTATGACTTCTAGTACCACACAAATGTGACAGTTTGACTTCTAGTACCACACAAAATGTGACAGTATGACTTCTAGTACCACACAAATGTGACAGTATGACATCAAGTATCACACAAATGTGACAGTATGACTTCTAGTACCACACAAATGTGACAGTATGACATCAAGTATCACACAGATGTGACAGTATGACTTCTAGTACCACACAAATGTGACAGTATGACTTCAAGTACCACACAAATGTGACAGTATGACTTCGAGTACCATACAGATGTGACAGTTTGACTTCTAGTACCACACAAATGTGACAGTATGACTTCTAGTACCACACAAATGTTACAGTATGACTTCTAGTACCACACAGATGTGACAGTATGACTTCTAGTGCGACACAAAATGTGACAGTATGACTTCTAGTACCACACAAATGTGACAGTATGACTTCTAGTACCACACAAATGTGACAGTACGACTTTAAGTACCACACAAATGTGACAGTACGACTTCTAGTACCACACAAATGTGACAGTATGCCATCTAGTACCACACAGATGTGACAGTATGACTTCTAGTACCACACAGATGTGACAGTATGACTTCTAGTACAACACAAATGTGACAGTATGCCATCTAGTACCACACAGATGTGACAGTATGACTTCTATTACAACACAAATGTGACAGTATGACTTCTAGTACCACACAAATGTGACAGTACGACTTCTAGTACCACACAAATGTGACAGTACGACTTCTAGTACCACACAAATGTGACAGTACGACTTCTAGTACCACACAAATGTGACAGTTTGACTTCTAGTACCACACAAATGTGACAGTACGACTTCTAGTACCACACAAATGTGACAGTATGACTTCTAGTACCACACAAATGTGACAGTATGCCATCTAGTACCACACAAATGTGACAGTATGACTTCTAGTACCACACAGCTGTGACAGTATGACTTCTAGTACCACACAAATGTGACAGTATGACTTCTAGTACCACACAAATGTGACAGTATGACTTCTAGTACCACACAAATGTGACAGTATGCCATCTAGTACCACACAAATGTGACAGTATGACTTCTAGTACCACACATATCTGACAGTATGACTTCTAATACCACACAAATGTGACAGTATGACTTCTAGTACCACACATATCTGACAGTATGACTTCTAGTACCACACAAATGTGACAGTATGCCATCTTGTACCACACAAATGTGACAGTATGACTTCTAGTACCACACATATCTGACAGTATGACTTTAAGTACCACACAAATGTGACAGTATGACTTTAAGTACCACACAAATGTGACAGTATGCCATCTAGTACCACACAGGTGTGAGAGTATGACTTCTAGTACCACACAAATGTGACAGTATGACTTTAAGTACCACACAAATGTGACAGTATGACTTCTAGTACCACACAAATGTGACAGTATGACTTCTAGTACCACACAGATGTGACAGTATGACTTCTAGTACCACACAAGTGTGACAGTATGACTTCTAGTACCACAC
This sequence comes from Mimachlamys varia, assembly GCA_947623455.1. Taxonomy (NCBI): domain Eukaryota; kingdom Metazoa; phylum Mollusca; class Bivalvia; order Pectinida; family Pectinidae; genus Mimachlamys; species Mimachlamys varia. The sequence continues at coordinate 9,835,831 of OX392535.1, forward strand.
AAATGTGACAGTATGACTTCTAGTACCACACAGATGTGACAGTTTGACTTCTAGTACCACACAAATGTGACAGTTTGACTTCGAGTACCATACAGATGTGACAGTCTGACTTCTAGTACCACACAAATGTGACGGTATGACTTCTAGTACCACACAGATGTGACAGTATGACTTCTAGTACCACACAGATGTGACAGTATGACTTCTAGTACCACGCAAATGTGACAGTATGACTTCTAGTACCACACATATCTGACAGTATGACTTCTAGTACCACACAAGTGTGACAGTATGACTTCTAGTACCACACAAATGTGACAGTTTGACTTCTAGTACCACACAAATGTGACAGTATGACTTCTAGTACCACACAAATGTGACAGTTTGACTTCTAGTACCACACAAATGTGACAGTATGACTTCTAGTACCACACAAATGTGACAGTATGACTTCTAGTAGAACCACACAAATGTGACAGTTTGACTTCTAGTACCACACAAATGTGACAGTATGACTTCTAGTACGACACAAATGTGACAGTATGGCTTCTAGTACCACACAAAATGTGACAGTATGACTTCTAGTACCACACAAATGTGACAGTATGACTTCTAGTACCACACAAATGTGACAGTACGACTTTAAGTACCACACAAATGTGACAGTACGACTTCTAGTACCACACAAATGTGACAGTATGCCATCTAGTACCACACAGATGTGACAGTTTGACTTCTAGTACCACACAAATGTGACAGTTTGACTTCGAGTACCATACAGATGTGACAGTCTGACTTCTAGTACCACACAAATGTGACGGTATGACTTCTAGTACCACACAGATGTGACAGTATGACTTCTAGTACCACACAGATGTGACAGTATGACTTCTAGTACCACGCAAATGTGACAGTATGACTTCTAGTACCACACATATCTGACAGTATGACTTCTAGTACCACACAAGTGTGACAGTATGACTTCTAGTACCACACAAATGTGACAGTTTGACTTCTAGTACCACACAAATGTGACAGTTTGACTTCTAGTACCACACAAATGTGACAGTATGACTTCTAGTACCACACAAATGTGACAGTATGACTTCTAGTACCACACAAATGTGACAGTATGACTTCTAGTAGAACCACACAAATGTGACAGTTTGACTTCTAGTACCACACAAATGTGACAGTATGACTTCTAGTACGACACAAATGTGACAGTATGGCTTCTAGTACCACACAAAATGTGACAGTATGACTTCTAGTACCACACAAATGTGACAGTATGACTTCTAGTACCACACAAATGTGACAGTACGACTTTGAGTACCACACAAATGTGACAGTACGACTTCTAGTACCACACAAATGTGACAGTATGCCATCTAGTACCACACAGATGTGACAGTATGACTTCTAGTACCACACAGATGTGACAGTATGACTTCTAGTACAACACAAATGTGACAGTATGCCATCTAGTACCACACAGATGTGACAGTATGACTTCTAGTACAACACAAATGTGACAGTATGACTTCTAGTACCACACAAATGTGACAGTACGACTTCTAGTACCACACAAATGTGACAGTACGACTTCTAGTACCACACAAATGTGACAGTATGACTTCTAGTACCACACAAATGTGACAATATGACTTCTAGTACCACACAGCTGTGACAGTATGACTTCTAGTACCACACAAATGTGACAGTATGACTTCTAGTACCACACAAATGTGACAGTATGACTTCTAGTACCACACAAATGTGACAGTATGCCATCTAGTACCACACAAATGTGACAGTATGACTTCTAGTACCACACATATCTGACAGTATGACTTCTAGTACCACACAAATGTGACAGTATGACTTCTAGTACCACACATATCTGACAGTATGACTTCTAGTACCACACAAATGTGACAGTATGCCATCTTGTACCACACAAATGTGACAGTATGACTTCTAGTACCACACATATCTGACAGTATGACTTTAAGTACCACACAAATGTGACAGTATGACTTTAAGTACCACACAAATGTGACAGTATGCCATCTAGTACCACACAGGTGTGAGAGTATGACTTCTAGTACCACACAAATGTGACAGTATGACTTTAAGTACCACACAAATGTGACAGTATGACTTCTAGTACCACACAAATGTGACAGTATGACTTCTAGTACCACACAGATGTGACAGTATGACTTCTAGTACCACACAGATGTGACAGTTTGACTTCTAGTACCACACAAATGTGACAGTTTGACTTCGAGTACCATACAGATGTGACAGTCTGACTTCTAGTACCACACAAATGTGACGGTATGACTTCTAGTACCACACAGATGTGACAGTATGACTTCTAGTACCACACAGATGTGACAGTATGACTTCTAGTACCACGCAAATGTGACAGTATGACTTCTAGTACCACACATATCTGACAGTATGACTTCTAGTACCACACAAGTGTGACAGTATGACTTCTAGTACCACACAAATGTGACAGTTTGACTTCTAGTACCACACAAATGTGACAGTATGACTTCTAGTACCACACAAATGTGACAGTTTGACTTCTAGTACCACACAAATGTGACAGTATGACTTCTAGTACCACACAAATGTGACAGTATGACTTCTAGTAGAACCACACAAATGTGACAGTTTGACTTCTAGTACCACACAAATGTGACAGTATGACTTCTAGTACCACACAAATGTGACAGTATGACTTCTAGTAGAACCACACAAATGTGACAGTTTGACTTCTAGTACCACACAAATGTGACAGTATGTCTTCTAGTACCACACAAATGTCACAGTATGACTTCTAGTACCACACAAATGTGACAGTATGACTTCTAGTAGAACCACACAAATGTGACAAAAAACAGTTTCCTCTGGCCCTAACACCAGAATTTTGACAGATATCTGTCTGGTGTTGATATGGTGTCGGACCCAGAGGGAACTTTGGCTAATAAAGAAACGGTGATACTGAAGGTACAACTAAGAAAACTCCCCCTACAGAGTCTACCATCTTGTAAGGATTCGTCCTTCTGGGACCCGACAGTCTACCACCTTGTAAGGATTCGTCCTTCTAGGACCCAACAGTCTACCATCTTGTAAGGATTCGTCCTTCTGGGACCCGACAGTCTACCACCTTGTAAGGATTCGTCCTTCTAGGACCCAACAGTCTACCATCTTGTAAGGATTCGTCCTTCTAGGACCCAACAGTCTACCACCTTGTAAGGATTCGTCCTTCTAGGACCCAACAGTCTACCATCTTGTATGGATTCGTCCTTCTGGGACCCGACAGTCTACCACCTTGTAAGGATTCGTCCTTCTAGGACCCAACAGTCTACCACCTTGTAAGGATTCGTCCTTCTAGGACCCGACAAAGTCTACCACCTTGTAAGGATTCGTCCCTCTAGGACCCGACAGTCTACCACCTTGTAAGGATTCGTCCTTCTAGGACCCGACAAAGTCTACCACCTTGTATGGATTCGTCCTTCTGGGACCCGACAGTCTACCACCTTGTAAGGATTCGTCCTTCTGGGACCCAACAGTCTACCACCTTGTATGGATTCGTCCTTCTAGGACCCAACAGTCTACCACCTTGTATGGATTCGTCCTTCTTGGACCCGACAAAGTCTACCACCTTGTATGGATTCGTCCTTCTAGGACCCAACAGTCTACCACCTTGTATGGATTCGTCCTTCTTGGACCCGACAAAGTCTACCACCTTGTAAGGATTCGTCCTTCTGGGACCCGACAGAGTCTACCACCTTGTAAGGATTCGTCCTTCTAGGACCAAACAGTCTACCACCTTGTAAGGATTCGTCCTTCTAGGACCCGACAAAGTCTACCACCTTGTAAGGATTCGTCCTTCTAGGATCCGACAGTCTACCACCTTGTAAGGATTCGTCCTTCTAGGACCCGACAAAGTCTACCACCTTGTAAGGATTCGTCCTTCTGGGACCCGACAAAGTCTACCACCTTGTAAGGATTCGTCCTTCTGGGACCCGACAGTCTACCACTTTGTAAGGATTCGTCCTTCTAGGACCCGACAGAGTCTACCACCTTGTAAGGATTCGTCCTTCTAGGACCCAACAGTCTACCTTCCTGTGAGAATTCGTTCTTCTACGACCCGACAGGGTCTACCACCTTGTAAGGATTCTTTATTCTAGGACCCATTATTGCTAAGAGCCGAAAAGTGGAAACCCCCAATAGTTCTTAACTACTGTTGAATAGTATAAGACTGTTTTCATATTTCTTTTGAACTCAACTGAAAAATCAAAAGATCTTCTGATCAGTCTTGAGCACCCCCTTCTCAAAAATGTTTCGTCCATCAAAACATTTGATTTTTCCACCCTGTACACTACCATACCACATGACAGACTGAAAGAACGTCTTTCAGGTATATCGACGATGTGTTGTCTATAAACAACAAGAGGTTCGCTGTCCTAGTCGATCGTATATACCCTACTGAACTTGATATTAAAGACACAACAGACTCTCCTACATCAGCTTCTTACCTCGATCTTTACTTGAACTATGACCAACACCTGCAACATACTACTAAGCTGTATGATAAACGTGACGATATCGATTTTCCGATCGTGATTGATAGTAACATCCCTGCTTCTCCATCCTATGGTGTTTACATGTCGCAGTTGACTCGTTATTCTCGGGCTTGCTCTGAATATCGAGATTTTCGTGATAGATGTCGACTGCTGACAACCAAACTTACGACACAGGGATTCGAGAGATGCAGGTTGATGAAGACTATGGGCAAGTTTTATGGTCGCCATCTTGATCTCATCGAGAAATATTCTGTATCTTTGTGTGATATGAAGATGGACGTTTTTGAGTTTGCTTGTTAGTGTGTTTGCTTGTTGTGATGACAATGATGAGGATTTATTCTAACTTGGATGTGACCAAGATTTACATGGCGGGTGTCGTCGATGAAGCAAAAGACGCTTACTCTTCCGGAACACCTGGTCTTATTTTTTGGTGCTTTTACGAGAGTCTCCATGCAAATCTTTCTTTTGTTCCTATTTTGCCCCTAGTTTAATCGATTTTGAGTTCGGATTATGGTTTTGTTGACGCTTTGGTATTCTCTGATTTGTTTTGATAAACACTGAACTATTAGCATGCAGCACTGGTCGTAAAGATAAAAACATAAATATACGCTTTTGTGAATGTCAACTTTAAGTACATAGTTATTTCCGCTCTTTAGTACTGTTTGGTTATTTGGATTTGTTTTCCTTTATATAATATATCTAAACAAAACACAGAACGAGAGTAGTGTATCTGGTGGTAGCTGACATCCCTATCGATGTATTCGTCTTTCTTTCGGTCCGTGCAACACATAGGTTTCATGTAAGTAGCAGGATTGTAATACGAAAAATGTGTTTATCAAATCTTATATTTTGAAATATATAAAGGACAGCTGTACCATATGATACGTAGAGGATATTTAACAGTGTCTACAGTAATACCAAATATATTGCACGAGTGGGGCTAATTCTGATATTTTTCACCAGTGCGCACCATGAGTAAAAACAAAAAAAATATTAGCCGCACGAGGGGAAATGTTTGGTATTACTTAAGATACTGTTAGATATTCTGTTTATTACATTTTTTTAGCAAAATCTACAGTAGCAGCTTTCCCCCCCCCCCCAAATGTCGTTTGGAAGCAGCGTTCTGATTGGTCAAATAAAAAAAAGTGATCATATTTAAAAATATCATATTTCTCACGAGTCACAAACACGTTTTTGATTAAACAATTTTTCTTTTTTTAAAACTAGTGTTAGATATGACAATTTGTACCATGTTAGACAGCCAATCTCAAAACCAAACCACAATGATGTTTTAACCTAGGTCTTAAAAAACAAAGGGAACGATAACTGAAAGTAGAAGTAAAGGTCAAACGGTGGTTAAACAGTACACAATGGTTACAGAAATGAGGTAGAGCAAGGTTCAAAAACGTACGTATCAACAGCGAGCACACTCACGTCAAACGGTTGATACAGTAGAGAGAGCAAAAGAAACTTACATCGCTAGGTCAAAAATGAAATTTAAAGTGAGAAAGTGTGCCCAGAAATAAAAACAAGACGACAAAAATAACACATAATCTATTATTCGTGTAGCTACACGACATAGGAGGAAAACTTCTTTAGAAATTGGATCAACTTGAAAGCCTGTTAAACAGCTATAGTACAGTACCGTCGTCAAGCCGTCAATTACTTCATCATTATTACAAACATAGGTTCCCGTTTTGACATTTACATCGATCTTTATCTAAGTCACCTGCCTGTTATAAAGCTTTTTACCGGCAGAACTTCAACATACGTGGACCTGACGGAGACAAGGTAAGGTCGGACCGCAAACACCATGGTTTTTAATTCAGTATAGCTTGACACATTTCTGTAAATTAGGGGAAAGATGGCCAATAATTAAACAAATATTCAGGTTAGCTTACTAAATAGTTATAGAACGCTCTATGATAAACCTATATCAACACAATGATGGTGATTTGTTTTCATTTAAGGTATAACTAATAACTAGTCTCCATGTAAATCTTTCCATTGTTCATATTTTGCCCCTGGTTTAATCGATTTTGAGTTTGGATTATGATTTTGTTAACGCTTCAGTATTCTCTTATTTATTTCTTCAATATGTACAAAAAAATTAAAAAAACATATATCACAAGTCTATGGAGCCAATGCTGTGTTGAGATGCCAGCTCCCCCCCCCCCCCAGGACGGCATTAAGGTATATTGATTTTAAAGGGGCAACCTGTGAAAAGTTTTATAGTTGTTCTTGCCCATGTGTAAGTGAAGAGAAGCATAGTCAGCGAAATGACTTCAACATATTTACCGTCGGAACTTGAAATAAAGGACACAGAATACTCTTCTACATCAACTGCTCACCTCGATTTCTACTTAAACTATGACCAACATGGACAGCTTATAAGCTATACGATAAACGTGACGATTCCAATCGTAAACTCTCCATTTCTTGATATGGTGTTTACATGTCGCAGTTGATTCGTTATTCTAGTGCTTGCTCTAAATATCATGATTTTCGTGATCGATGTCGACCGCTAACAGACACAAGGAAATTCGACAGAACCATGTTGATTAGAACTATGGGCAAGTTTTATGGTCGCTATCTTTGTCTCGCTGAGAAATATTCTGTGTTTTTGTGTGATATGAAGATGAACGTTTTTGAGTTTGCTCATTAGTGTGCTTACTTGCTGTGATTGATAATGATATTCGGTTCTCATTTCGAGGACTTGATGTTTACTTGGATGTGACAAAGATTTACATGGCGGGTGCCGTCGAAGAAGCAGATGACGCTTACTCTTCCGGAACACCTGGTTTTATTCTCTTGTACTTTTACGAATGCCTCCTTGTAAATCTTTCCTTTGTTCATATTTTGCCTCTAGTTTAATCGATATTGAGTTCGGATTATGGTTTTGTTGACGCTTCGGTATTAAGATATTACATGTGTATGCACTTTGTAGCGAAGCATCGTAAGGATAATATTTGTTTTTATTCTGTTTTAGAAAACAGGACGGCATCAAGATGTTGCGACTATTTTGTCTGTTGCTTTGCCTGATCAGCTTCGTCGCGTGTCGATCGTATAGTACGTATTGTCGTGTTAAGACATGAAATAGTTCGTTATTGTTGTCAATATAATATATCTAACGTTCTTTTCGATGTGATTGTATTTTTAAAAGCTTTTCGTCACTTACCTTTCATTTTTCGAAATTCATATTAAGACGATATTGTAATGTACAAACTACCTGCTGTAGAGTATTTAAATAAGGATGACCTGGAAAAAGTACCAATATGAGTCGACTTTTTACATCTGTTGACCTTGGGGTAATATATTAACTGAAATATCACGATCATCGTGGTATTTGTTACTTATATATATAGAGCTTAATAGAATGTGCGGTTATAAATTAATTGTATAAGTAAAGGCACAATAACCTTCCATATACCGAGGTGATTATATATTGATCAGCGTCAACACCTCTGTACTCTCAGCAAGATAATAGTCCCTACTGATATGATAAACTAATGTTTTATGTCTTTTTGCCTCTCTAATGGTATAATCAATGTTCTTGATATAATGTCATTTTAAAATAATTTTGGTATATAATAGTTCTAATGCTATACTCACCAGTTTCTATATTTATACAGTTAATCCACATATTAATTTATATTGTTAAAACGAGTCTACTATATTTTGAGAGTTTCGGCGGTTTATTGTGATTATACTGTCGTGAACTGAGTTTACTGAGGGCGCGGAGAGGTTTATACTGTCATGAACTGCGTTTACTGACGACGTGGAGAGGTTTATACTGTCGTAAACCGAGTTTACTGACGACGTGGAGAGGTTTATACTGTCGTTAACCAAGTTTACTGCTGACGACTTGGAGAGGTTTATACTGTCGTAAACCGAGTTTACTGAGGGCGCGGAGAGATTTATACTGTCGCAAACTGAGTTTACTGAGGGCGCGGAGAGGTTTATACTGTCGTAAACTGAGTTTACCGAGGGCAGGGAGAGGTTTATACTGTCGTAAACCGAGTTTACTGAGGGCGTGGAGAGGTTTACACTGTCGTAAACCGAAATTACTGACGGGGCGGAGAGGTTTATACTGTCGTAAACTGAGTTTACTGATGACGTGGAGAGATTTACACTGTCGTAAACTGAGTTTACTGAGGGCGCGGAGAGGTTTATACTGTCATGAACTGCATTTACTGACGACGTGGAGAGGTTTATACTGTCGTTAACCAAGTTTACTGCTGGCGACTTGGAGAGTTTTATCCTGTCGTAAACTGAGTTTACTGACGACGTGGATAGGTTTATACTGTCGTAAACCGAGTTTACTGACGGGGCGGAGAGGTTTATACTGTCGTAAACCAAGTTTACTGCTGACGACTTGGAGAGGTTTAACTGTCATATACCAAGTTTACTGACGACGTGGAGAGGTTTACACTGTCGTAAGCCGAAATTACTGACGACGTTGAGAGGTTTAATTATACTGTCGTAGAGTGAGTTTACTGACGACGCGAAGAGTAATTATTTTCATTATAGTTCATAACAACCAAAATCACCGTTATTACATGAAATATACAGAAATACACATTTTCAAAATGATGTTATAGTGATCAATTCTTTAAAATTCTTGTGAAATCATTTCCATAAACAACAGGTATCTATATTTTGACACATTTTACAGCTGCCTCTTTACGTATTAAATAGTTCATACTCTCAAAATTGCAAAAGCACTTTAAATGCGATCAACACGAGACTGACTTCGACGTGATTGAAACCTCATAAGACAGATCTTTTGTTTGTGACGTCAATTTCATGTTCTTATGTAATTGACGTCATTGAGAATCGCCATTTGAGCTTCATATGCAAATACGAAATAAAGTGATAAAGTATTTATTTTGGTTTAGATCCGTACGGCAATCAACAGAGAGGCTATATGTTTAATGACTGGGAACAACCATGGAGGAACTCTTGGGGCATTCATCGCAGGAATTATCCAGGGACACGTGACCAGATCATGAGTGACTTAGAGGGGAGCCACTCCCAGCTGATGAGCGACTTACGAGGGATGCAAGATCAGCGGAGAAGTGACCTGAGGGGACAAAGAGACCAGTTCATCAGCGACATCGGGAGATCTGATAGCGACCCTTGGTTCACACAAAACCTTAGGCAAGGACCATGGTGGTGAATAGGAAAACATCTGAGACAAGGGCAATAGTGCATTTTGTAGTTCGTAGTGCATATGACGAGAATTTACCATGTGTTCTTGGAAATATCAGTATGCATACATAAAACACAACTGTATCTCGTAGTACGCTGACATATACTTCAAACATTTTTGAAAGACTTCATCACAAAAGAAACTTTATACAGTTGCTTCTAAATCCGATCTTAAACGAAATTATCAAATGATCAAAAATTAAAAACCGTCTTGTTCATCACATGTTATGAATATCACCATTCACTGTACGATGATTTACTGTACTGACAGATTAAGCAGAGTCAACAAAAAAGTTCCAAAAGATGGTATAACAGAAAAGATAGAACAACAGAAAGGATTGTGTAACATAAAAGATGGGATTACATAAAAGATAGAACTATAGAAAGGATTGTGTTACATAAAAGATGGAATTACATAAAAGATGGAATTACATAAAACATAGAACTATAGAAAGGATTGTGTAACATAAAAGATGGAATTACATAAAAGATGGAATTACATTAATGATAGAACTATAGAAAGGATAGCGTTACATAAAAGATGGAATTACATAAAATATGGAATTACATAAAATATGGAATTACATAAAATATGGAATTACATAAAAGATGGAATTACATAAAAGATGGAATTACATAAAAGATAGAATTACATAAAAGACGAAATTACATAAAAGGTAGTATAAAATAAAAGACAAGTTCTACCTTGAAAAAAGTAAATAATTTGACTTTCACGTCATATTTTTTATTATTTATTTGTTAGTTATCTTTGGTATTATGTGTTTTTTCATGAAATCCGAGACAACAAAAATAGACCAACAAAACTATAATGCGAACTCAGTATTAATCAAATTAGGGAAAATATATAAACAATGGACATGTTTACATGGAGACCATTTGAAGAGTACAAGAGACTTTTACCATGTGTTCCAGAAGAGAAAGCGTCTTCTACTTAACTGATGATAGCTCCATGTATATATAAGTCACATACAAGTAAATGCCACGTTAACAGAGTGAGACATGATACATCATTTTCCATCGCATGCCTGCATACTAATGAGCGTATTAAAAACGTCTGCTTGTATATCAAACAAGGACATAGAATATCTGTTAATGAGCATATTCAAATCTATTACATTTTTCCAGTGAAATATCGAAAATTATTAATTCTATAAACGTGAAAACATATTTTTCACTAGTGAAAAATATCACTTTTGCTGATTTGACCAATTCAAACACAGCTTGCAAACTAGCTTGGAAAAAACTTCAAGCTGTCCTTCTGTTCAGCATTTTACTGCACAGAATTATCAGATCTCTGTTTTCGAGTGTTTATTTCTAAAATATAGCCAAAAATACATGTATAACAGAACTAGGATTATCTCTGACAGTGATAAGGATCTGGATAAATTGTGACAAAACACCTCATCATTTCCCTCGCTTTTCACCACCTTACCGACTGTAGATTCGGCGGTTATCAACATTGCGTAATGATCTGCGTTGATGACGGAACTTTTTCAAGATTTTGTACATTTTTATAGTAATATGACATATTTATTTAAAATATGAAGACAAATACATTCTTCATTAGAAACAGTGATCAAAAGAAGTTAGTGACGAGTTTTCACATTTTATTGAAATATTTACAGAGAGGACTATGTTTTGTCCCACCGAAGTGTCTTGCTGGTAAAGTATCTACACCAAGTATTTCAAACTTGATGTGTTGTTTTTGAAGGAAAATGTAATAAACAGAATATCTAACAGTATCCTCAGTAATACGTAATATATTTCACTCATGTGGCTAACATTTTGATATTTTTCACTGGTACTGCGCTCTCGTGAAATAACAAAATATTAGCCACACGACTGGATAATATTTCGTATTACTGAAGACAATGTTAGATATCTTCTTTGTCTTTCTTTTTGCGAAACATGAGGTTCTTTAAGTTTATTTTAGTGATCACAAAAACATCTTTGCTAGGCGTGAGCTATAAAAACAGTTTCAAAGCCATTATGTTCTCTATTTATAGAAAATTTCACACATACTATCACCTTCATGCCAGCTGAAGATGTATCGGAAACACGCCTAAAGCCGCAGTGTGTCATACTGCCTCGGGCTTAAGGGTAATGTATCACTAGCCAGCGTTATATAGAGAGTTCATCAGTACGTGTGATCATTTAAACCGTTTACGAGTAATGTTGCAGACCTGCTGACTACTGCGATGAATCAGAAGAATGCGTTACCTGTGATAACACTGCTTAACCTGAGCAATCAAATGCACTTCAAAATGAAGACAAGACACGATGGATTCGGTAAATAAAACGCACATCAAACAGTGGATTTTGAGTGTCCAGCAAATTAGTCATATATGCATCTGGAAATGTGTTGACGAAAATTATAATGATCACAATGAAAAAAAAGAATAATAGGGAACTACACATGATCTAATACAGTCAAAAAGCAGAGAATACCGAAGCGTCATCAAAACCATAGTTCGATCTGACACTGACAGTGTATACTATGAACAAAGTAAAGATAAACTTTAAAACAAAACTGTTTTTTGTCCTTACTAAAAAAGTATAGTTATTTGATGGCAAGCATACTTTTTTTGAGAAAGATCAAGCAGCGGGGCATTGCGAAAGAAAAACAAAAATCATTTACATACCCATTATCTTTTTGTAGTTTTCCCAGTGTCTCCTTTGTTAATCTGTCCTTTGTGTTTATGCTGCCCCTAGTTTACTCGAGTTTGAGTTCGGATATGGTTTTGTTGACGCTACAGTACTACCGATTTTTTATACTGTAATATAGCATTTGTTTGATGAATCCGTATGGAAACTAATGATATAATCACATATTGTAACCATGCATCATGATGTTGGTGGAATTATTTTAACAATAGCATGTGATAATTGAAACAAATCGGGGAAAAAAGTAAAAGCGTATCTGTTTTGATTAAATACCATGCTCATGTGAATAAGTCTAAGAACACATGTGCTCGTATTTACAAAACAGTTCTTGTATTCAATCAAGTTGTTTTTTTTTGTGCTGAAGTCAGCTTTCTTGTAATTCATTTAAATCATGTTAAACAATCGAAAAGTTAATTGTAAACATTGATAACTGTATTTGGTTTGAAAACTATTCAAATCATTGATAAAATAGTATCCCATTAGTAATTTATCAACGAAACAAGGAATTTGGCTTTAGCATATATTCATACACAAGAATGAGAAGGGTTTCATGGATACAGGCATTAGTCGTTTTTTCATTTGCTAAGCTTGTATGTCTTTTTCTGGAAATACTTCCGGGTAGACCTGTCAAAAGATGTTATGCTCCCTCTTTTAGTCCTTAATTATGATAATTATAAAAGCAACATATATATAACACAAGAGTAATGGGAAGAAGAATAACATACGCCCTTCCATGTATATAAATTGAAGGTATAACTATATTTACCGTATTTCGCTGAAGCAATCCATGTCACCTACCGGCCCCCACTACCTATCCAGATGCAATGATAACAATTACAATCCTTGAACTCGAACTCGCCCTAGATATTTAGAGTTTATGTGCTATTTTTATGAAAATCAATGATGAAACAATGCCACAAGACTACAGTCGCCTTGAACCATCAACCCTGAAACTCAAACCCGTCAAAGATATTTAGATTCTTTACAGTTACATTTTTGTATGTGAAATTTGATGAAAATCAATGAAGAAGCAAAGCCATTAGAATGCTGACAGCGATTCTCCGTAAACAGCAACAGCGACCTTGACCCCGATCCGACAACCCTGAAACTCTACGTTGTCAACGTATTTGAAGATGTTGAAAATCCATGAAGAAAGGCAACCACTAGAGCACTGAAAATGATTTTCTACAAATAGCAACAGTGACCCCGACCTTGATACGATAACCCTGAAACTCAAACTCGTCTAAGATATTTTAATCCTCTACAAGTATATGAAGTTTTAATGCTGACAAACCCCAACGGACAGACAGACAGTAAGGAAAAATGTAGTCCCCCCACCCGTTTCTTCACCGTCATACCGACACTTGTCTTATTCTTTTTCAAGGGTTTCCGTATAAATCTTTCCTTTCTTTAAATGTTTCTTTGGATGAGTTAGCAAGTACATGACACCTGACCAAGTCTTTATATTTCACTTTCACTATAGAGTCATAGGAGGACGAAGCACCTGTATGGTACAGTTTAATTAATTTTTCGGCATACTGTATCTATTAATAAAATTAAATGGTGCGGCATATATGTGTTTTACGTCACCTTTCAGGTATATCGACGATATGTGGTATATTAATAGTAAGAGCACTTCGATCGTATCAACCCTTCTGAACTTGAAATAAAAGACAAAACAGACCCTTCTACATCGTAAAGATTACTATTTAGCTATACGATAAACGTGACGATTTCAATTTTCCGATTGCGAACTTTCCTTTTTGATAGACAACACAGTCATACGAGAGATGCAGGTTGGTTAGTCATTAGTCCTCATTTACCTGCACCTCTCGAATCCATGTGTCGGAAGTTTGTTTTTGTCAGCAGCCAACATCTATCACGAAAATATGTTAGCAATGACAAAGTGTGAACAAGCACGAGCAGTATTTTTCAATAGCAGTGGTTGATTTAGAAAAGACGTTAAAAGCAGTACATTGTGTCTGTGACGAAAAAGCGAAAGAGCGTCATAGTGTTTGACAGTCTATTTGAGCTAAAAGTAGATTGGAAAAAAATAAAGGCAAAATTTGGAGTTGATTTTGATAATGTATTTATAGAAAATTGTCCCACTTAATTTTGTTCGGAAATTAATAATTCCTTCCTCGTTGTTTGTATTACAGTTAAAAAATGGAAATATTTGTGTTTGAACGAATAACGGAGTACATGTAAAACCAATATAAGGGGCGCACTTTCGTGAAATGGATGACGTAGATAAAAGGTTGGGTCAAGTGGTCATTGTTAAGGGAGAGAATGAGTATATTTTATCAGGGAAATAAAAAAAACAATAGAAAGGAAAAATTACATAAAACCTATTACTCATGAAGTTCAACATCACATGCACATCATTCAAACTTTGTTTTTTTTATCGAATGTCTGTCAAAATCTATAATTAACCTGTCATCATTTAACTGTAAATTATTCAACATTATTTTTTGCAATTATATATTATATATTTGACATTGAAATCGATCATCGATTACATTTTTTGTCAAACTCATATAACAGTATCTGTCGATAGGAATTTCACATTCCATTCGGGAATCAGACGTAGAAAAGGTAAGTTTAAGATACTAACGGACGGACTGGTCTCCATTCTATACATTAATTTCATAAATTAAAGGAGTTTTACGCTCCTGACTCTTCTGCGTCTAAATTAGTTTAGAAAATTTGGATTCCTACCTTTTGGCCCCTAGCATCACTAAAGAGTTCACTAGGAGGACGCAACAGCTGTATGATGCAGTTTTATTCATTTTTTCAGCATACTGTATCTATTACTAAATTAATTATTAAGAGATGCAGCATATGTGTGTGTTCCGTCATCTTTACTTAGAAACATGATTATTACTTAAACAATTGCCGTTTTTAAGAAGAGCCAACATAATAGTTCAAAATCAATGAAAATTTTGAATCCACTCTGTTTAAGTAATGTATTTGTCAAAGGGGAATTATGAACACATGAACTTTTAATTCATAAACAACATTACAGAAGTAGAACAACGTAAAGATGATACATTTATTACAATTTTACTAGTGAAAAATCCGAAAATATCAGCTTGATTAAATTTATATCATCACTGTTTTTATCACCACTAGTGATGTAATAGAATAGTGATGATATATAATAGTGATTATATAAGTTTAGGTCCGATACCTATTTTTTCGTTATTCTAGAATCAAATCATATAAAGTAAGAAAATTAAAAACCTTTAAAGTATTTTGGAAATTAATTATATCTAACGGATTTTATTGATATGTAATTGTATTTTACTAAGCTTATATTTTGACCAAAAAATAGATTTTTAGTAATTTCGAAAATGAAATAAATAGAAATTTCAATAGTTTCCCAATAAATATCAAATATATTTCACGCGTATGACAGATTTAAAATACATTTTCACTCGTGCTACGCACTCGTGAAAATACAAAAAAAGATCTGCCATTCTCGTGAAATATATTTGATATTTAACGGGAAACCATTAAATTGCATCTATGTATTTTGCAAAAAAAATCTATTTGAACTCAAGTTGATAATAATGTTTGTTATATCTGTGAAACAGGAGTTTTTAATATCATACAGTCCATACGACTTGAGGGGCATTAGTAACTTATTTTCGTTAAATCAACTTTATTGTTTGTATAACTACGTTAATTTAGAAATTGATATTTTTCTTCCTATTTTCAGGAAGAGAACTGCATGAAGATGTTGCGACAAATTGTCCTGTTATCATGCCTTATAGCCTTTGTCACCTGTCGATCGATTAATGGTACGTATCACATGCTATATAGTGCATTCTTGTTTAGTATACATTTTTTTTGCGATTGACAATTAAGCCTCAGTTTTTATTTTCAGACCATACAATTTACTTGGATCTGACCTAAATTTACATAGCGGGGGTCGTTGAAGACGCGTACACATCTGGATCATCTAATTTTATTCTGTTACACTTTTTTCAAGTGTCTCTTTGTGCATTTATTAGTGTGCTTACATGTTGGGACTGACAATGGTGGCTCAGTTCTCTTTTTGAGGATTGATACTTCCTTGGATGTGGCCAATATTTACATGGCGGGTGTCGTCGATGAAGCAGAGGACGCTTACTCTTCCGGGACACATTGTCTTATTCTCTTGTGCTTTTGCGAGAGCTTTCTTTTGTTCCTAGTTTGCCATTAATTAGTTTAATCGATTTTGAGTTCGGATTATGGTTTTGTTGACGATTTGGTATTCTCTAACTTTTCACATCATTTATTTAATTAGAAATCACTTGCAGAGTATTTATAAAGTTACATGTTATCCATGCTGGAGATAGCATTTCTTATCTTTCATATCGCTACAAAAGGATTACAGCAAAATATAATACCTAGATAATAAGAACATTATGCATCGCCACCAGGAATTTGCTATATCACAATCATTTTGGCCTGCATTAGCTATTAGACTGAAGGCCACTATTGATTAACCCTTTATGTTACATTGCAAAGTACTAGTCGACATTTATAATGTCATAAAAAATCCTTCGATGCATTATAATGGTAATATCATCGTTCGCTGGCATGCATTTAGTTGTAACGATTCATGCACTTACTTACAGTAAATTTACGTTATAATGATGACGTAACACACACATATGCTGCACCTTTTAAATTTGGTAATAGATACAATATGTTGAAAAATGAATTAAACTGCATCATACAACTGTTTTGTCCTCCAAGGACTATTCAGTGATGCTAGGGGCCAAAAAGTTGGAATCCAAAATGTCTAAACTAATGTAGAAGCAGAAGGGTCAGGTGCGTAAGACCCCTTTAATTTATGAATTTAGAAGAAAAATTAAACCAACTCTGTATAATTTCAAATCGTGTACTACGAAATGTGTATATTAGGTACCGTGCCATTGTAATGAGAATTGTATTTCATTCGATGACCAGTCTGTTCGTTTTCCCAATTAAAATAGCTATTCGTTCAATAAGGTATTTGTTTCACTTCGTTGTAGATATATAGACAATGTCGTTTGTTACAAACGCACGGTATGCGTTATTTGGGCGTTTGGAAACGTTGGCCATACGTTTGGGTTGCAAATGGCATCGTCCTGTACGTTATAAAGTGGACTCTCCCACTGGGTATATAAAGCCGGTCAGTCATTGATCGGGGAATTGCTGTACGAGGTAGACAACGGAGAAGGTCATACAGAGATCCCAAGGTATTTAATATAATCTAATCCTGAATAAGGGTTAGAGGGAAGTCTGAATAAGACTTCTGATAGGGTAGGGGATAGCTCCCTTGGGATTGCGCAGAGGTAGAGTATACCTACGCGCAGAGTATAGCAGCTTGGGTGGAGACCATTGCACTAGCGCGCCGTTGCTTGCAGCCTGTTGCATTTGTCGCGCAGTGGCAGGTAGCCAGTGCGAAATGTTAGCATAGTGTTAGTTGTCGCGCAGTTGCAGATAGCCAGTGCGCACTATTCTATACTATTATATTCGTAGCGCCATAGCAAGTAGCAAGTGCGTAGGTTTTGTTTGGCAGTCATTTATTGTATGTTACGCTAAGGCAAGCAAGCTTTTATTAATCCTAATTATTGTAAATATACCTGATTCCATTGTGATTGAGTTGACGTACCAGATCTTGGAATACACCGAGACGAACTGATAGGGCGAGCTACCCCCTACACGTTACACTACTACTCAAATGAGATTAACTATGGCTATGTCGTATCAACACATCTAGTTGTTTAGGATTGCTTGTTGATTGAATGTCGGCGAACAAACTTACGCCAGTGGAATTCGAGAGATATAGACTAATGAGTATGTTGTATTATCGTCATCGTAATCTTATTGAGAAATATTCTGCTTTGTTGTATGAAATCTTCGTGGACGTTTTTCAATATGCTCGCTAAAATACCTGCTTGTTGTACTAACTTTGTGGCCATGACATTTATTTTGATCCCACCTAGATGTACATTTTTATTATTTTAGTATGTGGGATATGGGCATGCATTAAACTAGTACTTTCTTCAATGAAGTATCTGATATTATCCATTTAATAAAGTTTTTTTCACTGCAGTGAATGTACACGAAGTATATCACTTTCGATATTGTCTCAGCAGTACAGTATTTTCTACTCACCTTGTAGGTTTTCAGTTTCAAATTCAGCTGAAGCGAAGGCAGAGTGTTTGTTTGTTTTAGGTGCATCTTTGTATCAAATAATATGATATTAATACTAGTTTTGAAACCTAAAGATAAAGCAACAAACTTCTGAATTGCATTGACCCCACCCCCTTTCAAATGACACTGCCAAAATATTTTCGAAGGAACTGACATACAACCAATTAGTGCTTCTATGTAACAATTCGATGACTAATATAGTGCGTATTCTGTTACATTCGTCAGATATGTAAAATGTGTACGACCTGTCGATAATAAAATAAGAGAATACCGAAGCGTCAACATAATCATAATCCAAAATCAAAATCGATAAAACCAGGGGCAAAATTTGAACAAAGGAAAGATATACATGGAGACCCTTGCAAAAGTACAAGAGAATAAGACCAGGTGTTCCGGAAGAGTAAGCGTCTTCTGCTTCATCGACGACACCCGACATGTAATTTTTTGCCACATCCAAGTAAACATCAAGGTCTCAAAATGAGAACCGAGTATCATTGTCAATCACAACAAGTAAACACACTAATGAGCATACTCAAAAACGTCCATCTTCATATCACTTAAAGATACAGAATATTTCTCAATGAGACAAAGATGGCGACTATAAAACTTGCCCATAGTACTGATCAACCTGCATCTCTCGAATCCTTGTGTTGTTAGTTTGTTTGTCAGCAGTCGACATCGATCACGAAAGTCCCAATATTTAGAGCAAGCCCTGGAATACCGAATCAACTGCTACATGTCAACACCATAGGTTGGAGAAGCAGGGATGTTACTATCAAGAAATGGAAAGTTAACGATAGGATAATTGAAATCATCACGTTTATCGTATAGCTTAGTAGTAAGCTGTCCATGTTGGTCGTAGTTTAAGTAGAGATCGAGGTAAGCAGCTGATGTAGAAGAGTCTGTTGTGTCCTTTATTTCAAGTTCAGAAGGGTATATACGATCGACGTGGTCAGCAAACTTCTGATGCTAATTATTGCTGAATACTTGGTCATATATGTGCGAGAATCTATGAGACCCCTCATCTTGATTGATATAGAATAGAAATATTGCGGTATATCAAGATGGCTTTCAGATTGATCTCTCTAATCAGACACAAACATTCGATATTCTCTATGTTTTACTTACACTATAATAATAATAATAGTTATAAAAACAACAGAATACCAAAGCGCCAACAACCCCATACTAGTGCTCAAAATCGATTATATCAAAGGCAAAAGATGATCAATAAAATATTTACATAGAACCCATTGGAAAGTCAAAAGAATGAGCATCTTCTGCTTCATCGACGACACCCGACACGTAAATTTAGGTAAATCAAAGTAAAAATCATGACCTGAGAATGAGAACTGGGGCATAATTCTCAATCACAACAAGCAGGCATACTAATCAAAATATTAAAATAAAAAACCCATGTTCATATCATATGAGGATGTAGAACACTGACGCCAAGATAGCGACCATTAAATTATCTCAAAGTTCTCTTCAACCTACATCTTTCGAATCCCTGTGCCGTAAGTTTGTTCGTCAGAAACTAACTTTTATCACGAAAATCTCGATATTCTGAGTAAACACTAGAACAACGACATGTAAACAGCAAATGGGAAGTTCACAAGAGGGAAGTTGAAATCTTCACGTTTATCTTACAGCTTAGTAAGTTGCCCGTGTTACTCATGGCTAGTAATCAAAGTAAGCATCTGAAGTAGAAAAGTTTGTTGTGTCCTTTATTTCAAGTCCAGAGAAACGTATATACGATCGACGTGGTTAGCAAACCTATTGTTGTTTATATAAAACACATCGTCGATATACATGATTTGAACGATTTGGCAAGGTATTTGTTCCCTGTCCTGATAAGCTCTGCAACGAATTCAGTTTCGTATGAAAACAAAAACAAGTCAGCCAAGAGTTGGGCACAGCTTTGTCCCATTGGAATACCAACATTTTGCTCGAAAATCTTTCTCTCAACAAAAATATTGTTAACGAGAAATTCATACTAGAAAACAGGAAGCGTTCGCCATCTCATCAAAATATTTGAATTTGCTCTGTCTGGAATTTGCCCTTTCAATTGTGCTAGCCACGGCAGTATAACTTTGATCCTTGTCGAGCTGTACATGTAATATGTGATGCAAGCCTATGTTTGATAGAATGTTCGGCCTTCCTTAAATTCGCCCTTCTATCGGTGGGCAAATTGGGCGAACACACAGTCAGGGTTGTTTGTTCCAGTTTTACAGTATGCTTTCTTATATTTCTTAGTTATCACTGTAAAGTATTTTCTAGATATATGTTAAATATATTTTAACAAAGTATTATCTTTGGTTAAGGTCCAAGTTATCTGAACGCAAGGGCGCATCCTTATCAGCAAATCAACCACGGATATGTGATTAAACCACTGGTGAACATAGCTGGCAATCGACAGAGACGTCATATCTATAACCAAGGGGAACGGCCATGGCAGAATGGTTTGGACATCCTTGGGAGGAATACTCGATGTATAAGCGACCAGTCTGTAATTGACTTACTGACGGGACTCGAGCAGCAGATTAGCGACATACAAGCCAACGTAGATCCGGGAACAGTTGGTGACTTACAGAACCTAATTGATCAGATAACAAGTGCTGTACATGAGATTGAAACTGATGCTGCGTTTTCGATAACGTCTTAGTAGGACATTCAGGCTGGTGGTGAAAAGACAAAATTTAAACAATATTAAATAATTGTATACTTTAAGGAAAGTAGTTTATTTAAAAGTAGCACTTTTTTTCTAACTTGTACTTAACCTACTTAAAGATCAAGTTAGTTCTTTTATGATGTATCAAAATAAACATATTTGTTAAAATTCCATCTTTGTGAAAAGTTTTGTTTTAATCTACAAAACCAAGGTTTTATGTTACATCAAGGGTGGCATATTTTGGTTGTTTAATGAAAGAAAATGTAATATAGAACAGTTTCTCTGTATGTGGTAATGGAATTACGTTACCATTCTCTGTCATTTGTATTATGTATGGTAATATAATTTTAATAGCAGTTACTTTTGTCCGACGTAACATCTGGGCACAAAACAGAAATAATCTCCAAAAGAATTAACCCACCTTATGATGATTTATTTACTTATTATTTGATGTGAATAGAACTTAAAAATGCCTTCCTTTAAACAAGAGTTGATCACATGCAGCAACTAAAGCAGGTGCTTGTCAGACCTTTGTTCGCCATTTTTCACCATAGCAAGTTCATTTTTGCTTTACAACGTCTTTATGTTCATTATAATATATATTATGCAACAATGATATTTTGTTAACATTTTTGGTATTTTTTCAGATATCTCGTGTAATTGAAGATACTTGGATTTTTGACTCAAGAACAGTGAAAAATAACACATTTCATAATGGGACAAAATTAAGCATGCTAACCCCGCTACCCCCCCCCCCCCTCCTATATTTGTGACTGCTTTAGAATGAGAAACCATTTCCTTTTGATCTGCAAAATATCTCAAAACGTCTATCACCAGAATTTTTTTATAAGCATTTAATCTGCAAAAAAATATGAAAAATGTGTTTTTTTCTCATTGAAAAATAAGGGGTAGGGGTAACTTGAATATATTTTTTTTAGCTAAAAGAATAATTTAAAAACCCGTTTCTTCTATAATTAATCAGTAAAGACTATTTTTGTTAATTCTGCAAACATTCATACATATCTGATAACAAGTCTGGAAGATATGGAATGAAATTGCCCTGCATTTGGTCAAAAACAGCATTTTTCACATAAATCACATTTTGCTCATTTTGGTATCTTTGACCGAGCACAGCACAAAATTTCCTTTTTCAAAAAAGTACATCAGAAAAAAAGTTAGTCGCCAGATGATGTATATCTAATTTGAAAGATTAGATTGATATCAAATGATAATGACAAAACTCTTTGCGGGACGCAAACTGTCAAAGGAATTTCAACGCAATAATTTAGAGAAGACGTATCATATATATGCCCCGGGCTTTGACACTGCCCCGGGCTAAATGTAATGTATTCATCACATGTGTTAAATAGAACGTTTATGCGTTCATGCAAGGAATAGAACATATTGATAGTGATATAAAAGACATGTGGACTGTTAGTATGAATCATATAGAGGATCTGTCATGAGTTTCTCTTAATATTTAATTAATGATACCAGTTTTGAATCAAAAAGCTGTTTCGTCCTCCTACGACTCTTCAGTGATACTAGGGGCCAAAAGGTGGGAATCTTAAATCTCTAATGTAGAAGCAGAAGGGTCAGGTGCGTAAAACCCTTTTAATTTATGATATTAGAAGTAAGATCAAACTAGTTGTGTATAATGACACCCGCCATGTAAATCTTTGTCACATCCAAGTTCTCAAAACGAAAACTGAGTATCATTGTCAATCACAACAAGTAAACACACTAATGAGCATACTCAAAAACGTCCATCTTCATATCACTTAAAGATACAGAATATTTCTCAATGAGACAAAGATTGCGACCATACAATTTACCCATAGTTCTGATCAACCTGTATCTCTCGAATCCTTGTGTTGTTAGTTTTTTTGTCAGCAGTCGACATCGATCACGAAAATTACGATACCTAGAGCAAGATCTAAAATATCGAATCAACTGCGACATGTAAACACCATAGGTAGGTTAAACTATTGTAGAAGCAGAAGAATCTTAATTAAACAAGGAGTCTAATGGCCAACAGTCATGGTCACTGGGTCATACAAATGTCAATATTATTTGTAGATTTTGACTGATGAACATTTTGTTATGATATTATGAAGAGAAAATGATTCAAAGACCAATGAAACCGTTTGTAACTTTTGCTTTTGAGAAGATCAAGGACACTGAGTTTGATCGTTGGGTTCAAAGCTCTATGATTGATTATTTCGGGATATAATTAGTCTTATAAACGGGGCCTTTGCTTACTGTCAATGTTCTAGCTCAAACTTTAGGTTAAGGTTGATGATGATTTCAGCATAAGGATATAACAACAAAGGATATTGATACTAATACCTCAAAATCAGGTGACCGTTAAGGCCCATGTTTTTCTAACACGCATGCTCAAGACCTGTTGTCAGTTACGCATAACGTTTTTGGCAATAACATTTTGGACAAAATAGCCATTGTGTTTTAACGCTTTATCCCATCATTCCACACTGAAGGTTAGATATTCTACCTTTGTTTCTTTCAATTTGATAGAACTTTCAGAATAATAATAATAATAATAGACTTTATTTAGAGTCAATAACACTTTGAGTCGCAAGACTCTTCCTCCAAGTGGTCGACATTTAACATGTACAATATTTCCAACATGTTAAATTAATTCATCACATTCAAACATTGATATCACAGTAAGCTATATTAAGATGTGTACAGATAAAAGGTGTTACAATGAGAGTTGGGCTATGATTTGAATAAAATACATGTTACATATTTAAGCATTAGTTAAGCATTACGAGTTACATGAAATAGGATAATGGTATGGGGATATGATAATAAGATAATAAGTATGTTTTGCTAAACCTTCCAGACAGTGATAACTTCATGATATAAAATTTAACATATGCTTCTTACATTCAAGCTTAAAATTTGGTAGGTTTTGGCAGCAGTGTTTAACATTGTCTGGAAGCCCATTCCGAAGTGTTGGGCCATTAAATAAAAAAGAATTTCTAAATTTCTGTGTCCTGTGTTTGGGGATTAAATATTTCTCTCCAGTAGATGATCTGGTCTGTCTATCATGGATATTTGAAGTTAAAACATTACAATCTAGGTAACTGGGACCAAGTTTGTAGATAATTTTGTACATTAAAACATATTCATTATACTTCACTATTTTATTAAAAGGTAACCATTTCAGTTTTGAGAACAGTTCTTCCCTTGGTACAGAATAGTCTGCATCTAGGATTATGCGTAACACCCTTTTTTGTAATCTTTCAACTTTTTTGACATATACTAGAGGACAGTGTCCCCAAATATTAAGAATGTTTTCATGGGTATCATGTAATTAAGTGGTTAGCTCTAGAAATTTGTGCTGACGCCATTAAATGCCAATGTGTTAGTGTCAGGAATGAGTTGTAGAAAGTGGTATACAATACTATGTGACGATCAGAGCTTCCGCTAGTACTTTGAATATTTTTTTACATGTGAGGACAGCATTGACTCTGGGCGATTGATTGATTACTAGATCATTGAAATTATAAAGATGTTTTTTAAGTTTCATTTCGGTTCTTGTTCTAGTTTTGTCCTCAAATGATATTGAAAATATATCAATTGTATTTAACAGTGGCTTCAGTAATATCAAATCTATCTCACGAGTGTGGCTAGTGTTTTTATATTTCACGAGTGCACATCCAAGGGAATGCAATATTATTTATTTATCATTTTTATACTATAATAATATAATATAATAAAAAATAAAATATAATATAATATAGGACAAGACGCTCTTAGTTACACACATCATAGTTTATTTGACCGACTATGAAAAGCAAAGGATAATGCATATATTAAAGGCAAATGATGAATACGATGTGGATGGTTTTTCTAGAAATTAGAAAATTTAATTGCTCTATTCCGCTTTCTTGCTTTCCATCTTTGTCTATTCGATAAATAGATGTAAAAGTGGCAGCCTGCTCATTATAGCTATAAATATTTTATTGTTTAATGTTGTGATCAAGCAAGGAAATATATGTTATGGTTTAATGTTATGATAAGGCAGGAGAGTATATGTTATGGTTTAATTGTATGATAAGGCAGGGGAATATATATATGGTTTAATGTTATGATAAGGCAGGAGAGTATATGTTATGGTTTAATTGTATGATAAGGCAGTGGAATATATATATGGTTTAATGTTATGATAAGGCCGGAGAGTATATGTTATGGTTTAATGGTATGATAAGGCAGTGGAATATATGTTATGGTTCAATGTTATGATAAGGCCAGAGAGTATATGTTGTTGAGTTAAGAGCCAGGGAAACATTAAAAATAGCACATGAAGAACAAAATTAAATTGTAAAGCGATAAAGTTGACACAGTGCTAATATGAAATAAAAGGTTATTTCATGAGTGAAGTCAAAACAAATTAGAACTATGGAATTAATTAACACAAGTGACTGTCTGTTTAAATTTTAGAATAAACGTGCAATCGTAAGTGTCAACTATTTTGCATCATGTTTTGATATTAAAGTGCAGTTTTTGACATATAAATCGATCTCCGAATCAATGACATTTCAAACGACAAGATGATTGACTGATGACCAATGAGCCATGTGTCAAATGTAAATATTGAAAAATAGCAATAAAACTTAAAAATAATAAACGCAAATGGAGGCATAGCACTAACTGTGCTCTATGTTTGAGATAGAAAAGTGGCGAAGCCCTTAGTAGGGACCTAATCATATACAGTATAGTGTGAAGCTTATCTCTAACTTAAAAGTTAGTTTCTTTTGTGTTACATAAAACGATTATTTTCGACCTATATCCTTGCCCTGATAGGCATAACAGGCGAGGGGGAAATACTGCCTTACTGTGCGCTAGATTTTCCATTAATGCGGTATAATGCTCATGATAGTTAGACAAATGTGAGACAGGCTAATACTTACCCGCTCGTAACAGACAAACATGTATATATAACACGAGTGTAAAGCCATTCATTACATATAAACCATGTACAAGTATATCACCGGCACTAGGCAGGCAATTTTATCCGATTGTTCAACCGCATCAATACATTCATTAGATATAGACCAGGCACATACATCCTAAAATCCAATGCATGTAGATCATTTAGTCACGGTTCTGCCATTTACAAAATGTCCTCCGCTTGATGAGTCCGTATAGAATATATAAGGACATAATCATATATAGTAATTGGTGGTATTATTGTATTAGTAGCAGGTGATAATTGAAACAAATTGAAAGAAAAAGAGTCAGGTATATGTTTTGATGTGTTCGTTAATAAGTTTAGGAACATGTGCTCGTATTACAAAACCGTTCTTATACTCAAGCATGCTTTTATTTTTGTGCTGAAGACAGCTTTCTCTCGTAATTCATTTAAATCATGCCAAACGATCACAGAGTTAATTACAAACATTGATATCTGTATTTGGCTTTTATCCTAAAAACCCTTGCTCAAGCATGAGCAGGGTTCCTTGAATACTGGTCCAAGGCTTATTATTTTGTACGTTTTCAATGGTTTCCGTATAAATATTTCTTTTCTTTTAAATGTTTGAAGAGGTAGCAAGTATAGGTAGCACAACCATTGCCAAATCTGTATATCTCACATTAAGATATATCGACGATGTGTTGTCTATGAAGTGCAAGAAGGTTGCTGACCTAGGCAATAATTTATACCCTACTGAACTAGCCGACATCTATCGCACAAATCCGTATGCTGTTAACAGGGTGAGAAAGCGTGTTTTAATAGCAGGGATTGATTTAGAAAAGACGTTATCAGGAGAACATTGTCTTGGTGATGAAGGAGCGTCAGAGAAATACAATCATCATTGTGTTAGAGAGCTTTTACAAGCTTAACGTAGATGGTAAAATTGAAAGGAAAACAAGGACTTGATTTTGATAATATATCTAAAGTAAATTGTGTTTCTAGAATATTTATATATATATTTTTTTTTATTACAGTTAGGAAAAAGGAAGTATTTGTGTTCGAACAAATAACACAGTACATGTAATTGAAGGGGCGCATTTACGTCAAATAAATGACACAGTATGCATTGTAGTAGGAAAGAGATTGAGTATTCTTAATCAGGGAAAGTAGAATACAAAAAGAAAGGTAAATATTAATATAATCTCAAGTTCAACAACAAACACACCTGTCGTCACTATTTGGCATTATGATATAAGTGATATGTTAATTATTTGACACTTAGATCGATCATCGATAAATTGATTTGCAAAACTCATATAAAAGTATCTGTCATTAAGAATTCACATTCATGAATCAGACATAGATAAGGTAAGTTCAATATACTACCGAGCGAACTGGTCTCGATTTTATACTAACGGGCTGAGTGGTCTCGATTTTATACTTTTATACTAACGGGCTGATTGGTCTCAATTTTATACTTTTATACTAACGGGCTGAGTGGTCTCGATTTTATACTTTTATACTAACGGGCTGATTGGTCTCGATTTTATACTTTTATACTAACGGGCTGAGTGGTCTCGATTTTATACTTTTATACTAACGGGCTGAGTGGTCTCGATTTTATACTTTTATACTAACGGGCTGCGTGGTCTCGATTTTATACTTTTATACTAACGGGCTGATTGGTCTCGATTTTATACTTTTATACTAACGGGCTGATTGGTCTCGATTTTATACTTTTATACTAACAGGCTGATAAGTCTCGATTTTATACTTTTATACTAACGGGCGGAGTGGTCTCCATTTTATACTAACGGGCGGAGTGGTCTCCATTTTATACTAACGGGCGAAGTTATATCCAATTTATACCAACGGGCGGAGTGGTCTCCATTTTATACTAACGGGCGGAGTGGTCTCCAATTTATACTAACGGGCGGAGTGGTCTCCAGTTTGATACTAACGGGTGGAGTGGTCTCAATTTTATACTAACGGGCGGAGTGGTCTCCAAATTATACTAACGGGCGAAAAGTCTCCATTTTATACTAACGGGTGGACTGGTCTCCATTTTTATACTAACGGGCAGAGTGGTCTCCATTTTATACTAACTGGCGGAGTGGTCTCCAATGTATACTAACGGGCGGAGTGGTCTACATTTTATACTAACGGGCGGAGTTGTCTCCAATGTATACTAACGGGCCGATTGGTTTCCAATCTATACTGCAATTCACGTGGAAACTTAACCAGTAACTAACAAAATGCCTTTGGTGGAAAGTGCAAACATAATATTTCAAAACCAATGAAGATTTTGAATCCATTATGTTTTAGTAATAATGCCTTATAAATTCATTCGTTATGAATTTATATGCATGATTTCTAAAACATAATTAGGGGCCAAAAGGAGGGAATCTAAAATCGCTAATGTAGAAGCAGAATGGTCAGGTGCGTAAAACCCCTTTAATTTATGATATTAGAAGTAAAAGTAAACTAGTTCTGTATAATTTTAAATCGTGTACTACGAAAATGCGTGTATTATGTTCCGTGCCTCTACTTTAGATTTAGTAAGAGATAAAGTGTGCCGAAGAATTACTAGCGCGTGATAGTGATAGCATTTGTGTCTACCGAACAAAAGACAATCACTATGTCCATATGTCTATGTATGTCTATGTAGTACAATAGCCTCTATGTATTTTGCAAAAAAAAAAAAAAAATCATTTGAATTCAAGTTGATAATAATGTTTGTTATATCTATGAAACAGGGGTTTTTAATATCATACTGTGCCCATACGTCTTGAGGGAGGAAGGCGTTGGTAACTTATTTTCGTTAAATAAACTTTATTGTTTGTATGACCACATTAAATTAGAAATTTATGTTTTTTTCATATTTTCAGGAATCGGACAGCATAAAGATGTTGCGACAAATTGTCCTGTTATCATGCCTTATGGCCTTTGTCACCTGTCGATCGATTTATGGTACGTATCGCTTGCTGTACATGTTTAAATTCGCCCTTATTTAGTATGCCTGCTTTTTGAAAATTATGCCTCAAATACCACTTTGAGGACATGACATTTTCTTTGATCTGACCTAGCTTTACATAGCGGGTATCACACCAAGATTATTTTTTACGTTAAGTGGATATTTAATTCCTGATCTTTCATATACCTGAATAAGGATTATAGCAAATATATTTCTTAAATAAGAAATGATGCATGCATTTGATTATTCAAAATATTTTTGGCCTTAATAAGCTATTACACTGAAGGGTACTATAGATATACCCTTCATCGTTCTGGTATATGATTTTAATGGCATAAAACAAAAAACAAAGACACCCGCCCCCCCCCCCCCCCCCCCCCCCCCCCCCAAAAAAGGATTGTTTATTGATTGAATGAGCAAGATGTATTGTTGCCATCGGGATCTCGTTGAGAAATATTGTGTATCTGTATATGATATAAAATGGACGATTTGAACATGCTCGTAAGACTACGTGCTTGTTGTGATTGAGAATTATGATTCAAAGTATGTTGAAATTATCATTTTTGAGGCCATGACAATTATTTTGATCTGACATAGATTTACATGTCGGGTGTCGTCGATGAAGCAGAAGACTTTTTTTTGGTATTTTCGCTCTTGGGCTTATTTACTCCATACAAATATTTTCTTTGTTTATATCTAACCCCAGGTTTAGTTGTGATAATGGTTTTGTTAACGCTTAAGTCTTTCTTGTTTTGTTTTTGTTGAAAACAAAATAAATTACAATATGCTTGCATATTCATATACATTTGACTATATGACGCTTTTGGTGGCTAGATCTTAGTATTGTAAGAACCATAAAAGAAAAATATGCATACCCGAAACGTTATCTTTTTGTTGCATACTTACAGCTGTACTTAAAAACGTTTTGTATTTTTACTTTCTTTAGATATAAAGTTGTAATTTTGAAACGTTTAATCTAGAAATTTGACCGTCTTGTTCCAGCTAAATCGTTTAAAGGAAAATAGTTCATCAATATGTCTGCATGTAGGATAGGATGTGGGTGTTTTATAGGTATGTTGAATATGGTTATTTCATGTATGTGGGATAAGATGTTTAGGTGTGGATGTGATCATTATCTGTATGTGAGGCTTTACTAATTTACGTCTTGTATGTAATTGTTCAGTATGTATATGGCATGTTTTTTTATGTTCTATTTGGATGTGGTAATTGTATGTAAGTTGGATATTCTACGTATGTTTGGCATTCTATTTTCATTGGGATAGTATATGGGCTATTATAGTATGTTGGATATTCTATTAAGTGGTATACTCTAGTATGTGGGATATTCTAGTGTGTGGGATATTGTATTAAGTGGGATATCCTAGTACGTGGGATACGTTATTAAGTAGGATATTTGAGTTTGTTGGGTAATCCTTTATGTGAGATATTCTAGTATATTGGATATTTAGTGTGTGGAATATTCTAGTATAATGGATATTTTAAGTAGGATAGTCTATGAAGTAGGATATCCAAGTATGTTGGATATTCCATTGAGCGGGATATACTAGTTTATGTGATATACTAGTATGCAAGATTATAAGACTCTTTCATATGCGTGTATGTAGGATAGGGATATTCCACCCGAGGGGTCACAAAATGTGGTGAAACCCGAGGCTTGCCGAGGGTTTTACCACATTTTGTGATCCCGAGGGTGGAATATCCCTATCCTACATAAACACATAATGAAAGAGTCTTTTTCTCTCATATCAACTACCCGAATAAGCTCAAAAACCATGAAAATATGTTTAAACAGGCTACCATTTCGAAATTTCAACTTTTTTCTTGAGCTTTTTTGACGAAAACGAATTAGACAGCGAGTTTAAGCATACCCTATATTTGCAAACAAAGTTTGCGCAGAAAAATTAATCTCCTCTTCCTGGTGGTTATGGTTAAAATTTTGTGAAAGGTTTTAATTTTATCACGCCGTCGTTTTCTCTTTACGGCATCAGAGTTTACCGTATTCGTGACGTCACGTCATTGTTGAGCCATTGTGACGTCACGTCGCGTGAAATGCTATGTAAGATAGATTTTTCTTACATAGCTTTCTTACATGGGCAACCTCTATCCAACATGGCGAGATATGAGAGAAATCTATTCTATTAAGTAGGATATTCTAGTATTTGGGTAATTCTATTAAGTATGTTATTCTATTGTGTGGAATATTCTATTAATTATGATATTCTGGTATGTGGGGTATTCTATTGCGTGGGATATTCTTGATTGTTGGGTTTTTCTATTAAGTGTGATAATTTTGTATGCGAGATATTCTAGTAAGAGGAATATTCTAGTATGGGCGGTATTATATTATGTTACAAATGAACAAACATTATACTTTTTTCAATGACTTATCTGATTTTATCCATTCAATAATGCATATTTTACTACAGTGAATGTACACGAAGTATATCACTTTCGACATTGTCTAAGCAGAACAGTGTTTTCTACTCACTCAGTTTCAAATTCAGCTGAAGTGACGGCAAAGTAAGCGTTATAATAATGATCCTGTACAGTTTACCTACACACTTACATTCGGTATCCTCTATGGTTGACATACACTATAATAATGATCATATCTACATTTTACCTACACACAAATATTCGGTTTCCTCTATGGTTTACATTTGTACCTTCATGTACACACTTATATTCGGTATCCTTTATGGTTACCCTACACACTAACATTCGTTTTGTCTATGGTTTACCTATACACTTATATTCGGCGTCCTCTATGATTCACCTACACACTAACATTCGGTCCACTATGGTTTACCTACACTGTACAAATACATAATACCAAAGATTAAAAAAAAAAAACATGCTTAGAACATTCAAAACTTACAAGAAAATATGGTAAGAAAAGTAAGCGTCTTCTGCTTCATGACCACACTTGTCATGTAAATTTAAGTCCAATCAAATTAAATAGCATGGTCTCAAAGTGAGATCTGAGGCATAATTCTAAATCACAATAATCAGGCATACTTATGAGGATATTCAAAATCGTCGATCTTCATATCATACAAGGATGTAGAATATTGAGACAATGATAACGACCATCAATCCTATCATTAACTTGCATCTCTCGAATCTCCGTGCTTGTATTTAAGTTTGTTTGTCCAAAGCTGGCTTCTATCACAAAAAAACGATATTAAGAACAAGCCCTTAAAAAAGAATCACCTGCTACATATAAACAGCATAGTATTGGGAATCAAGGATGTTACTATCAAGAAAGGAAAAGTTCACGATAGAAAAATCAAAATCGTCACGTTTATCGTACAGCTTAGTAGTACGTTGTCCTTGTTGGTCGTAGTTTAAGTAAATGTCGAGGAGGGAAGCTGAAGTAGAAGAGTATGATGTGTCCTTGATTCAAAAGGGTACATTTTGTATATACGATCGACTAGATTAGCAAACTAACACATCGTCGATATACCTGAAATGGAAATTAAACGATTTGGCAAGGATTTTGTGCCCTGTCCTGATAAGCTTATCAACAAATACAGCCTCGTGTGAAAACAAAAACAAGTCAGACAAGATTTAACACAGCTTTTCTCCATAGGAATGCCAAAAAAAAACATTATTGATTTTTTTTTCATTCAATCTCAACAAAGAAATGCCAACCAGGAATTCAATTATCCGTACCATATCTTCCTCAGTTTATTTCAGTACATGTTCCCAAAAGTATTTCCAAGATAGATATTGTATGTTTTAACAAAGTATTATCTTTGGTTTAGGTACAGGTTATCTGAACGCAAGGGTGAATCCATATCACCAAATCAGCCAAGGATACGTGAATACCCCACTGGTGAACCGAGCTGGCAATCCGCAAACACGCTTTATCATTACCAACAGGGAACAGCCATGGCATAATGGTTTGAGCAGCCTTTGGAGGAGAAATAACCGAAGGATTAGCGAACAGTCTCTTAGTGACATACAGGAGAGAAACGACCAGCTGATAAGCGACATACAAGGCGCTGAAGATCAGCGCAGAAGTGACTTAGAGAGCCAGGTTGATCAGCTACTAAGTGATCTAGGGGGGTCTGGGACAGATCCTAGGCTTTCGCAGCAATTAGGCCATTCGAGCTGGTGGTGAAAGGACAAAACAAATGTAAATGTACTAAAAAGGTAAATGCAATGTACATTATTGAAAGCAGTTAATAAAAAACCCCACATTTTTCTAACATGTTTTAAACCTAGTAAAAGCTATTAGTTCTAGCTCTTTTATTTTTGTCAACATAGAATCCCCTCTTCACTTTTGATTCTACAAAAGGAAGGTTATATGAAAACTTCTTTATATCGATCGTTGCACATTTTTGTTGTTTAATGAAAGGATATTAAATGAAGAACATTTCTTTTGTACGTGTACGTGGTAATATAATCATATCACGTAGCCATTCTCTACATTTGATTTGTATTGTTCATGGTAATAAAATATTAACAGCAGCTACCGTTGTCAGACGTACCATCTGAACACCAAACAGAAATAATCGATTGACCCTGTGATGTTATTTTAATATTCGAATTCGCGTGACCGCAGCATTAGGTCACAGACGACCTAAATCCCAGACAGAATACGTCTGATTGAAGCGTACTTGATACCACAGCAAATAATAGTTTGGTCTTCTATCATGTTCATTGATAGTGATGCAAATTGACTAGGTTTAATTGATCCGAATGTAGATATGTACTATATATCAAAGAATCAGGTCACATACCTAAAACATTAAACGGTTACCGACATACATCTAGTAGATTATCGTTGAGTGTTTTTAGTATTTAGACATATAACTGATCGATTGTCGGCGACCAGATAGCTCAATTGGTTGAGCGTCCGTCTAGAGTTCGGAAGGTCCTTGGTTCGAACCCCGGTCTGGCCGTGCATTTTCCTCTCCTCTTACATTTGGTGCCTGTGACCAAACCTTGTTTCAAGTACTGGGTGCATACTTAGCAAGGGGATACCCGAACCTAGGTTGTAAATCGTGATGTCTTCGGGGTGGAAGACTTTGTTAAAGGAAGGAGGAATGTAGCAGATATAGACCGGGTCGATCGTCGGCGACCAGATAGCTCAATTGGTTGAGCGTCCGTCTAGAGGTCGGAAGGTCCCGGGTTCGAACACCGGTCTGGCCGTACATTTTCCTTCTCTTGTAACATTACTGCCTCTGGCTTTAGACGCGGTCCTGCTGTGCTCGGGCTTTTTCGATATTTCACTGGTAAAAATGTATTAAACTGGTATGTGTACAAGTTCTGTAATTAAGAGTTACATCCGAAAGGATTTCATTTTCCCTAAAGCCTAAGATAAACAAAGATAAGGCGCTCTTAGTTACGCACGTTCGGCAGTGGTGTATGTAAAACGTTTATTTGACAGACTTTGAAAAGCGAAGGGTAAAATGCATATCTAAAAGGAAAATGATGAATACGATGTGGATGGTTTTTCTAGAAATTAGATAAGTTTATTGCTATATCCCTCTTTCTTGCTTTCCATCTTTGTATATTCGATATATAGATGTACAGGTGGCAGTCTGCTCATTGTAACAGATAGAAATATAAACATGTTATGGTCTTATGTTATGATCAGGCAGGAGGGTATATATTGATGAGTTAGGAGCCAGTAAAACATTAAAAATATCACATTAAGAACCAAACTACATTGTAACGCAATAAAGTTGACACAGGGCTAAATTGAAATAAAACATAATTCCATGTCAAATTTGAGTGTAGTGAAAGAACAAAGAAAATTAGGACAAAATAATTAATTAACACAGAAGACTGTCTGTCAAAATTTTAAAATAAACCTGGAATCGTAAAACTGTCAACAATTTTTCATCATGTTTTGATATTAAAGTTCGGTTTTTGACATATAAATTGATCTCCGAATCAACGACATATCAAACGACATGATGATTGACTGATGACCAATGAACCATGCGTCAAAGTGTAACTATTGACAAATAGCAATAAAACGTACTTTAAAGTAGAAATTGTTTTGGAACAATTTGACGGGCTTTTCACACCTATGACAGATTTTGTCTTTGGTGAAAGGGAGGTAAATCTTACATATTTTAAGAAATACTTCCCTTTTACCACTGATAGACAGTAAACCATTTTTATACAAAGAATATATAGGATAAATTTTCAAAATGGCTACTACCTTGACCGGAAGTGATATCAAGACACCGAAGGTATCAATATCATCGGAATCACATGCTCTTTTGATATCCAGAAGACGTTTTCCAAAATAATGAGAAATGAAAAAAAATCTAAAAATAGATTAACTTTGACTCTGACCCCTCTTTTTTACAAGACATATTTTGTTATAATTTGTAGATGAAAAAAGTTGTCCCCAGATGTATTCTACAATAATATACCTTTGTTACATCTGTACATTAAATAGTTTTTAAGATTTAGCAATTTAACATTTTAAAGTATGACGTCATAGCGGCTATCTTGGATTTTAAATCAATTTAAAAATATCAAACTTTAGTCGGAACTATCTCACGATCATTTTAGATAAGTTTGAGCTGAATCCCACTGGTGGAATTTGAGAAGAAGTTTAAAATGTGAAACGGTTTTTTATATAGAATATATAGGGAAATTTTCAAAATGGCGTAATACCTTAACCGGAAGTGATATCAAGACACCGAAGGTATCAAAATCATCGGAATGACATACTCTATTGATCTCTGCAAGAAGTTTTTTTAAAATAGTAACAAATGAAAAAAAACTAAAAATAGATTAACTTTGACCTCTGCTGTGCTTTTTTACGAGACATATTTTGTAATAACTTATAGAAAAAAAACTTTTCCCCAGATGTAATCTATAATAATATTCCTTTGAATCATCTCAACATTTAATAGTTATTGAGATATAGCCATTTTAACATTTTAAAGTATGACGTCATAGCGGCCATCTTGGATTTTGAATCAATTTAAAAATATCAAACTTTATTCGGGACTATCTCACCATCATCTTAGACAAGTTTGAGCTGAATCTCACTGGTGGAATTTGAGAATTTTAAAAGGGGGAACGTTTTTTTATAAAGAATATATTGGGAAATTTTCAAAATGGCGTAATACCTTAACCGGAAGTGATATCAAGACACCGAAGGTATCAATATCATCGGAATGACATACTCTATTGATCTCTGGAAGAAGTTTTTCAAAATAGTAAGAAATGAAAAATTTCTAAAAATAGATTAACTTTGACCTTGACCCTTCTTTTTTACAAGAAATATTTTGTTATAACTTTTAGAAAAAAAAGTTGTCCCCAGATGTATACTACAATAATATAACTTTTTAATATCTGTACATGAAATAGTTTTTAAGATTTAGCCATTTTAACATTTTAAAGTATGACGTCATGGCGGCCATCTTGGATTTTGGATCAACTTTAAAATATCAAACTTTAGTCGGGACTATCGACTATTCCACGATCATTTTAGATAAGTTTGAGCTGAATCCCACTGGTGAAATTTGAGAAGAAGATTTTTTATATAGATCATATAGGGGAAAATTCAAAATGTCGTAATACCTTAACCGGAAGTGCTATCAAGACACCGAAGGTATCAATATCATCAGAATCACATGCTCTTTTGATATCCAGAAGAAGTTTTTTTAAAATAATTAAAAACGAAAATTTTTTAAAAATAGCATAACTTTGACCTCCAGCGAGCTTTTTTGTTTGACCTCTAACCTCAAAGCCGTAATGATAAAAAAGTTGGCCCCAGATGAATCCTACATGAATATACCGTTGAATACTTTTAGCTTCATACTTAAATTTTTTAAGTATGACCTAATGGCGGCCATTTGGATTTTTTGACCTACTTAAAACATTTCTGTCACCCCTTCAGTTCATGCCATATAACATGCTAAAAGTACATTGGCATAACTCTTACCGTTTTGGAGTGAATCCGGTCAATGCAGAAGAAGAAGAAGAAGAAGAAGAAGAAGAATAAACATAACAGAAACAATAGGTCTTTTCACCACATGGTGAAAAGCCCTAATTAACACGGTTACAATGGAATCATAACAAACTACTACATGTATATGTGTGGATAGGAACAGTGGTGAAGTCCTTTAGAAGGGACTCAGCAAGACTAAACACAAGTCGATATTTCTTGACCCCGATGTTCGAACAACACTCAATGATCTACATGATAAGTTTGTGGTTGTGTCTGCAGACAAAGCATCTAACAACTTGATCTTTGTTTGAAACGCTATTACATTTATTACTTGCAAAAAGAACTAGGCCTGCTTGATAACCTAGGTAACCCTACTTTAACATTGACTGGTTTCGCGAAAGATGAAATACAGTCTAACTGTGCTTCTGTATTACAATCTTTCAAAGTACCGTAAATAAGCAAGACGCTGACCTACCTCGTCTTTATTGGATACCGAAACTACACAAGGGTCCTTATAAGCAACGTTTTATCACTGGCTCTGCTAATTGTTCGACCAAGTCATTATCAAATCTTCTTACTACCATTCTTAGTACCATAAAATCAGGGCTTCAGTCTTATTGTGACAATGTAAACTCCAAAAGTGGAATTAATGCGATGAGGATTTGAAAAACTCGGAAGATCTTGAACACCCCCTCCAAAAAATGTCCTAAAAACATTTGATTTTTCCATCCTGTAAACTACCATACCACAATCAAGCTGAAAGAACGTCTTCGGTCTCTCATTATGAGAGAGGTCTTTTCAAGAGAGGCGGACGACGATGCAAATACATGGTAGTGAGATGTTTTGGAGCATACTTTGTGAAAAACACGACAAAAGCTACGATGGAATATACTGAACAAGTGATAGTAAGGATGATTGAATTCCTGGTCGACAATATTTTTTTTGAGTTCGGACAAAGATTTTTCAGCAGACTGTTGGCATTCCAATGGGAACAAACTGTGCCCCACTCTTAGCTGACTTGTTTTTTTTTTTTTTTGCATACGAGACTGCATTTGAAGAAGAGCTTTTCTGGTTAGGTAACAATAACCTTGCCAAATCTTTTAATTTCACTTTCAGATTTATCGACGATGTATTGTTTATAAACAGCAAGAAGTTTGCTGACCACGTCGATCGTATATAGCCTTTTTAACTTGACATAAAGGATACAACATACTCTTCTACATCAGCTGCTTACCTCGATCTCTACTTAAACTATGCCCAACATGGAGAGCTTACTACTAAGCTATACGATAAACGTTATGATTCCAATTTTCTGATCGTTAACTTTCCATTTCTTGATAGTAACATCCCTGCTTCTCCAACCTATGGTGTTTACATGTCGAAGTTGATCGATATTCTCGGGCTTGCTCTAGGTATCGTGATTTTCGTGATCAGTGTCGACCGCTGACAAACAAACAAACAACACAATTTTTATATAGCCTCATTTTTGAGAACTTGATGTTTACTTGGATATAACAATGATTTACATGGCGGAAGTCGTCAAAGAAGCAGAAGACGCTTACTCTTCCAGAACACCTGGTCTTATTGTCTGTATTTTCATAAGGGTCTCCATGTAGGTCTTTGCTTTGTTCATATTTTGCTCCTTTAATAGATGATTTTGGACCCCCTAGGCATATCAGGAATGTTCAGTACACTATTTAGTTGGACGAATGACCTGCCTGTATGTTACAAAAATAATATATATAACACGAGTGAAAAACAATTCATTACATAATAAACCAGGTACGGGTAAATCACGGACACTAGCAAGGCATTTTTACCCGTGCGTTAAACCGAATTAGTACATTATCAGGTATAGATAAGGTACATGTATCCTAACACTGAACGCATGTACACCAGTTTTTTTTTGACATCATTCTTTCATTTACAAAATGTCCTCCGACAATGGGGGTCTGTTCATCATACAGAAAGTAAAGCTGTCTATGTATTGAGTGATCAGTAAGCTCTAAAAAAGACGGAATAATGTTCCAGATTGTACACTGAAATCTCCAGCATTTTCCGAAATAAGTGTTATACAAAACAAAAGGGGACATCGGTGTTGTTATCGGATGGCTTCAGGACAGTGAGAATAAGAGAATGTTTGTAAGTCATGAATACCACCTCTTAATCTTTGAATCCCGAAAAGCTACAGAAATGAAAAAAAATATACTCGACATTCGTATTCTGTTTGACGAAAATATGTCAAAAAAATGAAGTAGCCAAGTGATTATATTTAATCGGGACGGCACGGAACAGGACAGGACCTGGGCTTCTTTTGATACCAGAACTAAATACAGTGTTAAAGCAATCTGTTGTTGAGATCATTAATAAGGATGGCACTGAATAAATGCCGAACACTATACATGCGATGATAATTAACATTCGGCATCCCTTCCGTACTTGTGGATGGTATGTACAGTTTCTGATGATGCTGAATTCGTTCGACTACGCGGAGGATTAGATGCTAAAATGAAGAGCCTATCATTATTTTTGTCAGGCACAGCACTGATTTCTTCAAGAATTATCTCTAAAGTCTGAGAAGGGCTCGGATGGCCTTAACATAATATTAAATGTTATTCTCTCATATCTAGCCATGTTGAATAGAGTTTGCCTATTGAAGAAAGCTTTGTAAGAAAACCTATTTTACCTTGCATATCACGTGACGTGACGTCAAAGTGGCTCAATAATGACGCAGAATAGAGAAAAACAATGACATGATAAAATAAAAACCTTTCAGAAAATTTTAACCGTAACATTAGAAAGATGAGAATAAATTTTCTGTGCATATGTTTGCAAATAGGGAGTATGCTAAATCTCGCGGTCTAATTCGTTTTCGTCAAAAATATTGTAGAAAAAAGCGGACATTTTCAAAATGGAATCCAGTCGGAACGTATTTTAATGGTTTATGAACATATTCTGATCGTTGATATGAGAGACAAAGACGGTTTCACAACTAAAGGTGTAAGATAAGGAAATTCCACATTCGGGATTTTCAATTTTGGCAAATCACTCGGCAAAGCCTCAGGATTGACCAAATTTGAAACTCCCTGGGGTGGAATTTCCCTATCTTACAGTGTACATCCAAAGAATGAGTCTTATTTTATTGCTACAGATGTATGACTTAATATCAGATGCTCACGTGTTATATCTAAACTATCAAAGTTTATGTAGGCGATTGCATATTAGTATGTTTTATGCATTAAGGAGCAGGACTGATTTATGATCTTAATGATTGCATGTATATGTGAAAAAACCGGCTAACTGTAGACAACAATGAATGTGTACAGAAATAGAATGTAACTGATTGCATGTCTGCAAAGGCAGGACCATAACTAGGTGATCATCAATGAAGATGTATGTCTTCCTTTCATGTTGCGTTTTTGTAAACATAATACCGGTATTATGTTTCATGTGTTCAATTGTTAAATTTAGTTGAAAACCTGCTTATAACAGTACAGTTTTATAGACACATTAATATGTTAATATATAAAGTTGTGCTCTACTCTATTCTTCTCCATAATTGTTTTCGATAAAAGTAATAAATACAGAAATAAATATATGTACAACAATAACAATACAGATTTAAACGTACCGTCACAGGAACAATATGTGCTGTATTCATTGTACTGGTTACCTGTACAATATAGGTCACAGTACAAAATCTTAGTATACACAACAATACAGATTTAAACGTACCGTCACAGAACAATATGTGCTGTAGTCATTGTACTGGTTACCTGTACAATATAGGTCACAGTACAAAATCTTGGTATACACAACAATACAGATTTAAACGTACCGTCACAGGAACAATATGTGCTGTAGTCATTGTACTGGTTACCTGTACAATATAGGTCACAGTACAAAATCTTGGTATACACAACAATACAGATTTAAACGTACCGTCACAGGAACAATATGTGCTGTAGTCATTGTACTGGTTACCTGTACAATATAGGTCACAGTACAAAATCTTGGTATACACAACAATACAGATTTAAACGCACCGTCACAGGAACAATATGTGCTGTAGTCATTGTACTGGTTACCTGTACAATATAGGTCACAGTACAAAATCTTGGTATACACAACAATACAGATTTAAACGTACCGTCACAGGAACAATATGTGCTGTAGTCATTGTACTGGTTACCTGTACAATATAGGTCACAGTACAAAATCTTGGTATACACAACAATACAGATTTAAACGTACCGTCACAGGAACAATATGTGCTGTAGTCATTGTACTGGTTACCTGTACAATATAGGTCACAGTACAAAATCTTGGTATACACAACAATACAGATTTAAACGCACCGTCACAGGAACAATATGTGCTGTATTCAATTCACTGGTTGCCTGTACAATATAGGTCACAGTACAAAATCTTGGTATACACAACAATACAGATTTAAACGTACCGTCACAGGAACAATATGTGCTGTATTCAATTCACTGGTTGCCTGTACAATATAGGTCACAGTACAAAATCTTGGTATACACAACAATACAGATTTAAACGCACCGTCACAGGAACAATATGTGCTGTATTCATTGTACTGGTTACCTGTACAATATAGGTCACAGTACAAAATCTTGGTATACACAACAATACAGATTTAAACGCACCGTCACAGGAACAATATGTGCTGTATTCATTGTACTGGTTACCTGTACAATATAGGTCACAGTACAAAATCTTGGTATACACAACAATACAGATTTAAACGTACAGTCACAGGAACAATATGTTGTTAAGCGCTTTAGAGTAATTTTACAAAATATATAGAGCTCTATTTAAATGTTGTATATTAATATTTATTATTATAACTAGCAAACTTCAAGTGGTGATTTTTTCGTTTTCTCTGGTATGCTACGGTTTGCTGTCCAACTCTTTCTATACGATTTCTTGCTGTTCGGGTGGTTAAACGGATGTCATGTAATACCATAGTCATATTGCCACAAAGATGATTCCGACTGTGATAAATTCTACACAAATTACGACAAATTGAATACAAGTAACACAAACATATTGTCGACTTAAAATACACCTTATTACAAATGACTTAATGTTTTACTTGTTGTGACATTATCCGTGGTTTATTATGCCAGACCTGCCAATGATATCTGTTGTATAAACGTATGCTTGTTTGCCGATAGCATACTTTTTCGAAATAATAATTCAAAACATTCGCCAGCAATTTTATTTATGCAACTTTAAATATAAACATATTTGTTCAATTTTTCGTTTGAAAAATGGTCTATTCTTTAAAAGAAACACTGAAATGTGTTTATTAACCTCTTAAATTCACACATCATTGGTACCAGCTGTGCTGTAATTATTCCAGTAGTTATTTCTAAACTATGCAGAAATTTGCCTAGGGAAATTAAGTGCATATCTATGTTAATATTTATTTAACAATTACACTGAATAGCTGTTGACATAACCCTGCGCAGTTGATTAAAGTGTTAGATTACAAATACGACAATGAAAACAAGATTCGCTAGGTGTTTATTACAGTGTAACATTAATACAATACAATGTCAAACACTCATTATTACGGAATCTGTTCCTGAGCACACGACACTTTAATGTATGTATAATTGTTCTCGTTTTGTTTTATTTACGGTAAAAGTGAGTGCGACCATTCAGCACAGCCAACATTGCGAATATATTTTGTTCTCACAGCCAATGTCGTGAATACAGTTGGTTCACATGTCAATATCGTGAATACATTTAGTTCACGCAGTGAATATGGTGAATACAGTTGGTTCACAAACTTTATCAAATAAATCAAATTCGTATTATCAAAACCATAGTCATTCATTTAAAAAAAAAATGATGCACATCTTTTATTGAATTTAAACAACTATCAATTTTTATTCAGTGAGTGAGTGATAAAATAAATTCAGTATAAAGATTACAACTGAACAATGTTAAATGCAGAACAACGCAACAAGAATTGCTGGACTATTTGGCATTTCACCACAAGC
This sequence comes from Mimachlamys varia, assembly GCA_947623455.1. Classification (NCBI taxonomy): domain Eukaryota; kingdom Metazoa; phylum Mollusca; class Bivalvia; order Pectinida; family Pectinidae; genus Mimachlamys; species Mimachlamys varia. The sequence goes on from OX392535.1 coordinate 9,879,099, forward strand.
TGGCAGAGCCCCACTGATTTGGAATAAAACGGAAATTATTAGATCCGCGAAGATCACTTAACAGCTGATCTTGCTGTCCTTGTAAATCACTTCTGCGCTGATCTCTAAGTGATTGTAAGTCGCTTAACAGCTGATCATTATTTCCTTGTATGTCACTTATCGACTGGGAGCTTATCCCTGGGAAGTTCCTCTGCTGGAAGCTCCAAATATTTCCAAATTGTTGTCTCCCGTTATTGTGGAAATAGCGTGGTTGTTGAAAGCCAGTGTTCATCAGTGGGCTACTCAGGTATCCCTGGTTGATTTGGCGATAGGGGTTCATCCTTACGTTCACATTATATGGATCTAAAGCAAAGATAATACTATGTTAGTGTGTAGAAAAAGAACAGAGGATACCGAATGTTAGTGTGTATGTAAATCATAGAGGATGCGGAATGAGCTAAAGCAGAGACAATTTGTCAATGTGTATGCAAAGCATAAAGGATACCGAATCTAAGTATGTAGGAAATCCATAGAGGATACCGAATGCTGGTGTGTAGGTAATCCATAGAGGAAACCGAATGCTGGTGTGTAGGTAATCCATAGAGGATACCGGATGATAGTGTGTAGGTAATCCATAGAGGATACCAAATGCTGATGTGTAGGAAATCCATAGAGGATACCGAATGCTAGTGTGTAGGTAATCCATAGAGGATACCGAATGTAAGTGTGTAGGAAATCCATAGAGGATACCGGATGATAGTGTGTAGGTAATCCATAGAGGATACCAAATGCTGATGTGTAGGAAATCCATAGAGGATACCGAATGCTAGTGTGTAGGTAATCCATAGAGGATACCGAATGCTATTGTGTAGGTAATCCATAGATGATACCGAATGCTGATGTGTAGGAAATCCATAGATGATATCGAATGCTGATGTGTAGGAAATCCATAGAGGATACCGAATGCTAGTGTGTAGGTAATCCATAGAGGATACCGAATGCTAGTGTGTAGGTAATCCATAGATGATATCGAATGCTGGTGTGTAGGAAATCCATAGAGGATACCGAATGTTAGCGTGAAGGTAAACCATAGAGGAAACCGAATGTTAACGTGTAAGTTAATCATAGAGGATACCGAATGTTAGCGTGTAAGTAAACCATAGAGGATACCGAATGTTAGCGTTTAGGTAAACCATAGAGGATACCGAATGCTAGTGTGTAGGAAATCCATAGAGGATACCGAATGTTAGCATGTAGTTAAACTATAGAGGATACCGAATGTTAGCGTGTAAGTAAATCATAGAGGATACCGAATGTTGCGTGTTGGTAAACCATAGAGGATACCGAATGTTAGCGTGTAAGTAAACCATAGAGGATACCGAATGACCTAAAGCAAGATAATACTTTGTTAATAGGCAGGTAAACCATAGACGATACAGCACGAGTTTAAAGATTAAGATGAAACCTATTGCAGACATTCATTGGCAGATTTCATAACTGTAAAACATATTACTGAAGGCTTTAACGATATATAAAATGCCTTTGAAATGCTGAGCATGAGTGAAAAGACATGTTTAATCTTACATACAGGTGATACATTTATATATTTGTAATATAAAATATTTCGCGCGTTAGTTTTATAAGATGAATTATTAATTTTGAGGACATTTTTAACAATAACAGAATACAAAATTGGGAGACAGAACATGCCTGCTTTATGCACCTGTCGTTTTTACGTATCGTGTTCTTTCCAAGATAGACTGCTGACGGACTCTTATAAAATACCGGGCAACATGAACTCGATAGGAAATATGTTGTTCCTTTATGTGATATGGATATTAGTGTTTTTGCGTATGCTCATTAGTGTTCCTTGTTGTTCGGATGGAAACATTCATATTTTGGTATGATGTCGTAGTATCTCCCCCTTAACCACTACAAATAGTAAACATTGTTTCAAGACATCCTATTTCTGTACTGTTGTATAAAAGCATGTTGTCAAAATTATCTTTGCCCCATACGTGTTTCTTTCCTCTACCTTGTATCAAGAAGCTTCGTTCACGGATCACTTTGAAAGAGGCTTCAATAAAAGTGCATCGATTTTACCTCGAAATAAATTTAACTTTCATGATGATAAAAATCGCAGGTAATAATTCATAGAGACCTCATATACGTTGCTTGTTTGAAAGTATCCATGCTAATTAAATAAAGGTGAATTGTCTACAAATAGAAAGGCGATATAATATCATATGTATTATGTTTCGTAGTATCACTTTAAAGCAATATTTACGTTATAGAAATTAGCATTGTCAACACATGAATTAAAAGATAAAACAGCATATATGATCACGGCAACAACAACTTAAAGGCATTTCAATAAACGGAAATACCTGAACGGGACACAATGCTGCAATATACTTACTAAATATCGTTCTACAAGTGGCCAAGGCTACAAGACATGTCAGTAGAAGAAGTCGCAACATCTTTACGCTGTCCACTTCCTGAAATCATATAAGTATTAGTGTCTACTCACGGCCATTCAAAGTACATTCTACCAGGCCATTTTAAATAAGCGGTTTCCTATTGCTAAAATAACTTGTATGGTGTAAATATATAAATTGCGTAGTGTTTTAGACGTGAAACATTATATGATCACTTCTTTGCTGTTGTAGACATGGATGATATTCAGGCCTGTCTTAAAGAGTGAGTCCTGCTGTCTAGTCTGTTGACATACATATTTTGTAGCACATTAATATTTTATACGTATGATGATATAGAATTCTTGAATCTGTCGTTCTCTGATTTGCAGATATCCAGGTGACCCTAATTTAAATTGGTACCTATGTTGACTCACTGCTAAACAAAGCATCGACCAAATTTTTTCGCATGGTTAACAACTACTACACATGCGATTTTCACGTTCAATTATATCCTAATGTTCTTGTAAATTCATATGTCAATATTCCAGCATAGAAATGAAAAAACCTTCCCAACTTACCTTGTGTATGTCTGATCCAATTATGTTGAGTTCCTATCGAGCCCGGCTTTTATAGCAATAAGTCAGGGCATTAAGATCGATTAAACGTCAAACTTTCAGCATAGTGTAATATATTTACAAAATAATTGACACTTTGATGGGTGCTATTTCTGTATATATATACCGATACCTCATTAGTATTCAACTCAATGAGAGTGAAAACTGCGCAAGTGTTATGTAAATGTGGATAATTTTCTTTTATACAGAACACCTAATTTTCTTGTACGTTAACAAAAGTCTCCATGTAACTCTTTCCTTTGTTCATATTTTGCCCCTGGTTTAATCGATTTTGAGTTTGGATTATGATTTTGTTTACGCTTCGGTATTCTCTTATTTATTTTTACCTACAATTCTGAAATAATTGAAATCATTAGGAACACTTCCCGTGGTAACGGAGCATTAACAAACATTATAGGACACACACTGTAATAAGGAGAAATAATTAAAGATAACCGCTGCTATACTGATGGATAAAGACAGTAACGTGTAGCTATACTGGTTAACAAAACATACTCGTGAAACGTGTAAATTGTCATGCGATACTGCTAACAATGGCTTGTATTTTAACATCGAACAAATCGATAAAGTAGTTCTAATAACATAATCACAACCAAATTCAATTTTATTGGCTTGTGGTTGTGACACTTATTGTATCTGTTAAAACAAATAATGGATATCTTTTTCAAAAAATGAAATCAATCAATGAAAAGATTAGAAAAAAAACATTGATTGGGTCATGTATTGTATATCTAGTTACATAGATGCATTTGTTTGCACCTTTCATTTCTTCTAAAATAGTAATAATGTGATAATCTATAAATAGATCCCTGCCGAAATTGTTATAACTTTTTCTTGTTTTTTTTTAACTAGGTATTACTTTTCCTGTATGTAGTAATTGTTCAATTGTCGCGTCAATAGAAGTGTCACACACCTATCTTCAGCCTTATGACAGCTAGAGACATATCATATGTATGCCCCAGGCTTTATTTAAAGGCTAGCACTCGGTCTTAAAGGTTATATAGTACACTGATATGTGTAAAATAAGATTAATGTATTCGAACTGCCGACTTGTGTAACTAACGAAAGAATCCGTAAAAAATGCATACCTTTGGACCATTGTTTTAGGACATTTAGGACTGTTGCGTTTGGACGATAATTTTCGAACAGTTTGGTCTGTTTACCTTTCGTAATGGTTTTCTTACATTTAGGACTGTTACTTTTTGTCGAAGGTTTTTTGACATTAAAGACCGTTACTTTTTGACGAATGATTTTTGACATTTAAGACTGTTTACCTTTCGATGATGGTTTTCTTACACTTAAGACTGTTACTTTTTGACGAATGTTTTTTGACATTTAGGACCGTTACTTTTTGACGAATGTTTTTTGACATTAAGGAGACTGTTACCTTTGGACGATCGTTTTCTGATATTTAGGACTGTTTGTCTTTGGGCGATGGTTTTCTTACATTTAAGACTGTTACCTTCGGACGATGGTTTTCTGAAATTTATTACTGGTTACATTTTGACGATTGTTTTTTGACATTTGGGACTGTTTATCTTTAGACGATGGTTTTCTGATATAAGAACCTTTTAAGGACGTTATTAAAGGATTTAACATTGTCTGATTTCCTGTTGTTGATGTCATACGAAGTGGAATTTTCCCAATCAGCAATTTACATTTGACGGATGACTACTTTATTGTTTTATTGGGGAATACTATTGATCACTTAGAAATTTAATATTTAGGCAATTTGTTTCATATTCAAAGTCGATAAAACTTCCCTTTGTGATTTAAATAATTTTGTTATGTTCTGTGAAATACAAACCGTCGAAAATATCACAATTGTGTGAACAATGATCTTATGCACGCGGAAGTGAATAACAACAGCTACTGTGCGAGCTAGTCTCTGAATTTTATAATCTAACCGCATCGCATTTTCGCATATTCACCTACTATTAATGAAACAGCATACCTTGGTAATATAGACATCGATTGGTACGATGTATCATCAAACTACAAAATAATTGATCACCAGACCGTCTTTTCATTCTTATGTAAGTCATGCATCACCCGCAAACACGTCCGTGAGTTATATATAAACTTCTTTTGCGGCACACACTGATTAACTTATCGGTGGGGATACCTAAGCAACTTGACAAAATGTAAATTCAATGTAGCACGCCAGTGCTTCATGTTGGATTCGCCTTTATAAGGTGAATTCACAATGCTCATAAATTATAATTAAAAACATTTAGTAACCTAAATTGACTATTTTCTTAAAAATTAAACTTGATATTTTTCAGCTCATAAAATGTATATATATGAATGTAAGCTAATGATGACGTCAACCATTAATCAATGACATTACCAGCGTAACCAAATGCCAACTGAAATCGGTAGTGTTAACTATTTGCAATGTCATTCGATGGTTAATATAATCATCCGATATCCGATCATTACTGATACCGAAAATCCTTCCGTTGGTTAAATACCTTTGTAACATTAGAAAATGATTAGTCAATTTTTTTCATTATTGCGATTCGAATTTCAACTAAGATACTTTGAAACTATTTTTAGTTATGATATTTTATCCCAGTGTGTGTTGTTTCGTGTCTCGCATTACTAAGATCCGTATGCAGAAATCTTACCTAGCTAGAAACAGACGCCACATCTTTCCGTTATTGTTTCTGAAATTCCGTATATAATTGTCGACTAACTAAGCATAACACCGATGGTGTACATACACACATATATGTTTATATATATGTGTATATTTGAAATTATACAGAACTATTTTAATTTTACTTCTAAATTAATAAATCAAAGGGGTGTTACGCATGTTGCAGCATATGTGTGTGTTACGTGATTTTTATGATAGGGGGTGGCAGACTCTGCTGGTGGATATTTTAGTCCCCGAGGTTTGCTGGAGCCTCCATTGCCACAGTTAATCTCATTTGAGTAGTGGCACGTTACTTAATATGCACATTTTCGTAGTACACGATTTGAAATTATACAGAACTATTTTAATTTTGGTTCTAAATTAATAAATTAAAGGGGTTTTACGCAACTGACCCTTCTGCTTCTACATTTGTTTAGAAACTTTGGATTCCTACCTTTTGGCCCCAAGCATCACTGAAGAGTCCTAGGAGTACGAAACAGCTGTATGATGCAGTTTAATTTATTTTTGGCATACTGTATCTATTAATCAAATTAATAGATGCAGCATATGTGTTTGTTACGTGATCTTCAAATAGATATGCCCATTTCACATATTTTGAAAAACAGAACATACATTTACTTTACAGAATGGCATTAAGCTATTTATCTTTTTACAATTACACGTAAACAACGTTATTTATTGGTGCTTAACATCATATTGTATCATAATATGAAAGAATTACATCAACATTTTAATATGTGATTAGGTGTTGAGTCTGCAAAAAAAAAACGTGTTGGACATTCTGGTATTCTTATATTTTCTATTTTGCTTTAACTGGCAACACATGTTTATACTAATATCGTGTTGATATAACATCATTATTGCCATGTGTATTCCATCTTATCATGATGTCTATAATTAAAAGTTTATTAGGGGACACGGTAGCCATATTGTTTATATAACACCATACCTGACACGTGTATTCCATGTTATCATGATGTCTATAATTAATAGTTTATTAGGGACCACGGTGACCATATTGAGTTTTTTCAGAGTTGGAGTAAAGGTTTTAGGTAAGCAAAAATACATGTATGTACAATGAGAAGTAAAAGCAAGGAGAAATAAGGCCAGGTAATACTTATAAGATACATGTAGTAATTATCAGAATTGTACTCGGAGTAAATAAGAGTCTACTAGTAAAAACTAAAAAATATCATTGGTTATCTTTCTTTTGTTCATGTTTTGTGCTCGTTTAATCGATTTTGAGTTTTGATTATGGTTTTGTTGACGCCTTCGTTTTCTCTGTTTATACAATATCAACAAATAGCCAATAAATCAAAGAGTGATATCTCATATCACCATGTAGACACGTGTACATGTACCTGTAAGTGTTAACTCATATCAACATGTAGAAACTTGTACATGTACCTGCATGCGCAGCTCAAGGGAGATTACCTTTGTAATGTATGTCTTGTAACATAAATTTCCAATGTCTACTAATTTCCATTCTTACTTGTATTAATTTGTTGAGTCATCCTTGAAAGGTTTGAATATATTAAGAAATTTGCTTCGTCAGAAAGGCCAATCGGTCTGCTGACAAACTGTTTGATAGTATAGAATAGCTGACGTTTGTAAATGAATTTCATCGCATTTTCTGATTTAAATGTATGGTGACTTTTCTAATCAAATGGTTTACGAAATATCTTCAAATCAAATCAAAGTTCTTTATTAAACCTTGAGTCTATTAGTATGGTATACTATTGTACATTATTTAGTTAACTTAGAACCTAAAGTTTTTTTCTTTAACTCGCAATTTTGAGTAAATATTAATTGTTAAAGAATTATGGTAAATATGGAATTGAGTTTAAGATTTTATAAAGAGGGGTTTCGGTATCCTTAAACTATGTACTGAGATTAATACATAAGTTAATACATTTCACTTACAAGTGAAGATCGTTCACCAGAGCATATGTCTTTTTGCAATCATTTATAAATGTATTTATAACTCTTTGATGATGTTGTAAGGTCTTTCCAGTTATGTTTGCAATATCTGATGTCAATGACTATGTGTTTCCACTAGGTGTTTCGTTTCCCCCACCAATAAACAAAGCTGTCTTGAAGCAATTCGGTAAACTAAAGCCATTGTAATCAGTGAAATACGAATACGACGTAATGGACGGTCTGCTTGGGATCATATGTCCCACGTATTGCTCTTTCTTGATTATGCCCTAGATTTTCATCATTGTAAAAATTATATCCAATTCAAGTTTGTAAGCTGCTGTATGATTTGTTTTAGCATCCAATAAGGAACGTGTAGTGTTAACATGCTTAACTCCCCTCCCCCATCCTTGACTGCATGAGGCCTTAGTGTGCAAAATCGCTTTGATTTTAACAGCTGACTTTATCTGATTCTGCCCACTTAGTCTAAGTAAGTTATTTACAGTAGTTTTGAGTTGAAACACCAGTCATGAAATTTCTTTGACGAAAGAATGAAACGCTTTCAAAAGCTCGCAAAGTCTCGTTTCAGTTCTAGTTTGAGTTAAATATTTTCTTCCTTCGTGAGCAGTTTAAACAAACACAAACAAAATTAAATACCTTTGAAAAAAAAGAAATTTATTTATAAAAAAATATCATGAACATTAAAATACAAATACCCGTACACATACAATGTTTACATATGGATACAAAATATAACAAAGAGCTATGCATGAAACGATCAAAACGGATTTTCCAGTTCACATTTTTGGCCACGTCGATCTGAAAAGACACATTCGAATAATTATCAGTTAGGATGATATTAAGGCTATTTTTTACTTTTAATTTTGTCGCTACATCTAAAAGTATTTATACATGATGTGATTTTCGTTTAGAAGGAGCAATACAATTTTGATTTATACGAATCTGCACTGGTCACGTGATACATGTAAGCTGTTATTTTAGTAAATACCTAAATACTGCTCTGTACATTGCCACCTTACAGTGCACGAAAGTAAAGTGTCAAATTTATTAGGATTATAAAACATTCCACCACTTAGCACAACGTTTTAGTTTGTTGCAAACGATAAGTTTCAATTTTCGTTCAATTTTGTCGTTAAGACATTAACAAGAAAAGAAAAATTACCAAAAAGAAAACATTTTTAACATTTACACTGCCATTGCCATATAAGCATTAAATGCATGTAAACAACGTTTACTACGTGTAAACAGCTGAGATATAAATACCTTTCGTCATTCTGACTTGTCTCCATATCAGTATCTCCTGTCGTTTCTCCACCTGTTTCCTATCCTGTCACCAGCCCACCTGTCTCCCCATCTATCGTCTCCACGTCGGTTCCAGTTACTCCCTAAGATATCCCTGTTCCAACGATCGTTTCCCCAACGATCTAACCTTGAGCCCCAACTGTTTCCTCTGATACTGTCAAACAACAAGGAATCCCGTCTTCCTCCGTAGGATTCTGTAATCATAACCGTTTTAATACAGCTCTAAAATGTTAGATGTCAATTCAATGTGTTTGTACAGGCGTGTTTGTAAACTATTGTTTCTATTAGAAAATTGTTCATAAGAAATATTCACAATTTTTCACGTATATAGTCTCTATAGGCAGTACGACATTAATTATATATGGTGTCTCCAATCCAATGCTTCATATAAAGCACCAGATTGTCATAGGTTCACAGAATAAAAAAAAACATAAATAATAAAACAAAATGAAATTAACGCTAAATAATAAAAAGAAAAATTATTAATAAATAATGATAAAAAAAGAAAAATAATAGATAAATAAATAGTAAAAAATAAAAGATAAAAAAATAAATATTAAAAAGAAAAATGATAAATAAATAAATAATTAAATAAAATGGTTTAAAAATATCATATATTAAATTTCCAATTCTTTATGATGATATATTATATTAGATAAGGACCAACTTATTACGATACTTATAAAACTTTGTGGAATAGTGAATATTTACTTCATATAATACGAGCTTTAAGTTTCGATTCATACCGTGCTATATCAAATCACGGATAATACTTACGACATAAGGCACAGGCCACAAGGCAGGAGATGACGACGAGTTTCAGCATCTTAAGTCGGCTGATTCTGTAATTGGATTTGTAGCAACATTTAATGAAATTTACGTATGAATATAAAAGAAACTTATGTAAATATTTCACCAAACCTCGGCAGAATGCATAGAAAAGATATCAACTAATAACTCTATTTATCTAATGCAAGTAAGATATTTCACTGAGTCATCTTAGGAAAAAAGTAAATTACCACGATCACTTGAACAAGTCAGATAACTATATGCCTCAAATTGGAATAAACTCAGTAATGCAGTAATGCCCCTTTAATCAGTTGTTGAAACAACGTCCACTTCATACTAGCTATATATAAACACAATCAGTTAAGACTTACCTATATTCACTGCTACAAGTTCCACTTGTTCAGACTTTGTCAGGACAGTTTGTGTTTGAGATCTAGGACTGAACACTTACTTTTATACAAATAATACAAGGAAATACTTTCGTTTTGCTGTTCAAATTGTTTCCTCAATTATTTTCGTTTATTGCGTATATACACAAGACATCGTATTCTTTTAATATCTTACGGGGTTTCCCTATTTTACAAATGACGTACATGTCAATGATAGGACGATTTTGAGGATAAGAGTTTTTGACGGCCGCAGATATCAAGCGTGAACATCGTTATAGTAATTTACAAAATAACGTAAACATGACTCAATAAATAGCTGCTTTTTCTTAAAACATTCAAATTCAATAAAAGTATCAAGCTAATACATATTTGTAGTACGATATTTGATTCTATTTCAATGTGATAATGTATTGAAATTCGTTTTTATCCTTTAGAGTAATGAAAATATGAAATATATGGACATTTATATATGTTCTCTTTTTTTGCTTGCACAGTAGTGCATTTTGTAACATACAGTTACTTATCAAGGTACACCAGAGGATAATTCTGCAGCAATGTTAGTTAGAATGCATAATTTATAACCAAATATGACATTAACAAAGAATACTTTTCAAAGATATCCTTTTATTGTAATTTTTGACGTTCGGTTTGAATGTTATGGACATGCATTTTATTTTAAAGCAACGTACTAAGAAATCGGTAATAAAAAGGATGATTAATTAATTGTGACATTTCCCTTTGTATTGACCTGCGGTATCATAAGACAAGGGAACCTGATAAGATCGAGTATGTGGTAAGATGTAGTAAACTATTTAACAGATGAATCACAAACCAACACAGTCATAAAAAAGTACATCTCAAAATGATAAAGTTTGTTCCGTTGCGGTCATGTTGTCATATATTTAAGATGACATTTAATGATGCTAACAAGTCAGTAGTTATACGGCCATATTGTCTTAATATAATAATAATAATATAAAACATTTATATAGCGCTCTATATAATTTGTAAAATTACTCTATACTATTTTCGTCAGCGGGTATATTTTAAGGATGAAAAATATAATTGATATTTTGTTTTGTTTTGTTTTTGTTTGTTTTTTGTATTCTAATTGGTAATTGCTGGGCACCATATTTTAAGAAATATATTAACTAATTCCATCTGTTATGTTTCAAAAATGATTTTATAATTGTAAAATATGTAATCCAACATACGCTTTAATTTTTATAAATGATCAATCTGAATGATATTTTATCTAAGTAAGAATAATACTTGACACTGTCAGGAAAAAAAACCGATTGATCAAAATTAAGACTTGCGTCAATATGCTAATAAATATACGCCTGATTTATTTCCTACTCACAGATCCCTACTCTATCAGAGGCGACCTAGTATATACAGTGACGTCATTTGACAAATAGGGAAACACCGACGCATATTATAGAATGCTTTGTGTACATAAGCAATAATAGCGAAGATGTGAAAATGACCAGGGAAATACATTGTATAACAATTAGAAGTATTTCCTCGTCATATTGGGTATAAAAGTAGTCATACTTGGTTCTACCTCACAACTGCCCTGATCTGGACTGAAGAAGTGTGACCTTTAGTTGTTGGAAAGGTAAGTCTCACAAAGATTGATATTTATGTACACCTACTGGAAGCTAGTAATACTATAATGATATGATACGTGTAATACCATAATGATATAATACGTGTATTACTATAATGACATGATACATGTAATGCTATAATGACCTGATACATGTAATACTATAATGACCTGATACATGTAATACTATAATGACCTGATACATGTAAAACTATAATATTAAATAAGCTAGGGATATGATATATTTAACAAATCAATTAAATATTTAAGCGAACATTTGTCAAAACTGTTTGTTTATTATTATTATTATTAATTTGCATCAAAAATCTGTTTTCAGAATCTATCAATAGAAGATGTTGAAGCTTTTCGTGCTCTCTTGTTTAGTGGCCTGTGTCTTGTGTCGTAAGTATAATTTATATATGTATCGGTACATACATTTATCTCAATGCATAATTTATATTTATTTATAACTTCATTTATCACATTACTTGTACATTGTATTACCAATATTCAAACATGTCGTTTAAAGTCTGCCATTTATCTGATATATTATCATTGTTATAAAGACCCGACCACTTATTTCATCACTGGTATATATTGATCTGATATATTACAATGTATCATTGTTATTAAGAACCTTTCAATTCATCACTGGTTTATATTGATCTGATATAATTGGCTTGACGTTGCATCGGATATATTAAAGGCCAAATATACGTAACTTTAAGAATTTTTTCTTGATTCTGAAAATTTCTGAAAATAATCAAATTGATAACCACGCAAAAATAAGCCTATAACGAAGTAAACCTGAGCGGTAACAAACAAGAAACTCTTGACAGAAAAATCCAAAGTATTGAAAATACTTCAGGTGGGGCCCACTTCAACAACAAGCCGAAGTTAGAAGACAGTCCAAAATAGACACGTGTTTACAAATACCGAGTTTCAGCTGCTGCTGTATCGGTAACCGCGGAAGAATTCCTCTTGAACATTGCTGATATAAGTTGATCTTAACTAAATCTATAAATATAAAAAGTTATTAGGCTTCAAGTTTTGCCGAAAGTTCCGTATATGCGGCTTTTAAATGAGAGACTATTAAACATTTTATGTGATCAAATGCAAAAGAAAAATAGTTATAAAAACAAAACCAAAAGACAACTCTTGGTTTTACATGATGCATATACCTCTATTATTTAGAAAATTTAATTGAATGATTATAACTACAGAATCCTACGGAGGAAGACGGGATTCCTTGTTGTTTGACAGTATCAGAGGAAACAGTTGGGGCTCAAGGTTAGATCGTTAGGGAAACGATCGTTGGAACAGGGATATCTTAGGAAGTGACTGGGCCCGACGTGGAGACGATAGATGGGGAGACAGATGGGCTGGAGACAGGATAGGAAACAGGTGGAGAAATAACAGGAGATACTGATGTGCAGACGATCTAATATAGAAAAAGGTAAATAGTAGAGATATTTTGCATAAATGTTCGTACGAGAAAAAAAGTTAAATGTAAAAAGCATTAATGATGCGTGTAAGAAGATTTAACTAAAACACAATTCTAAATGGTGCTTTTGTTGTTTTCAACAAATTACGCTTGACTGTAAAGAAAGTAATACATGTATCTAGTTTTATTTCAAAACATAATTGAGCCGTTTATCCTATTTTATCAGAGAAATGTATGATAAAACATACGACCTTCTATGTTTCATTTGTATGACAAAAGAAACCTCAACAAGTTACTTCAGGATATTGCAAATGTTAGATTTTACAGTTTATCTGATAATACTTTATCTTTATTCAATGTCAGGAACACTTTTGTACCTGCGTGAAAATCAATTAATGTTGAGCTCATCGTACTGTGCATAAATATTTTTCAACGAGATGACAAACATGCAGGCGCTGAAGATGTGATGTATCACTTAACGTTAACCAATATTTATCAACTTTTTGTCTTTTTTTTTCAGATCCAGGTTGCCAAAGATTTTAGTAGGAAAATCGAATTTTAGCGTTTCATGCATATTCTCATCTGTATATTCATAATCATCAAGTTTTGTGAATAAATTTCTGTCTTGAATTTTAACATATTAGTTTATCCTCATTGTACGAAATGTTTTGCCATTTAACGGAACAATTATTCCGAAAAAAGTATCTGCTTCGTGCATCAGATGCAACACTCATCCTTAAAATAAACCTTTAATAACGTCTGTCTGTGTTGTTTTTTTCTAAAGGACAGTAAATAAATTGGTCACACACGAAGCTTTTGGCATAGTTGTGAAATAATGAAATGCGCAAACATCCTAACAAACAACTGTAAACAGTGACTAGAAATATGAATGCTTTCAATGATGAGATCTTGGTATTGTATATTCAATAAGAAATAATGTATATGAGAATCAGATTACACATGAAGTTGATCAAGAAATTACTAAAGGACACGATACCGTATTTTGGGGAAAGTTTGCGTTTGTCTTATTATCGCGAATTTAGCGATCCTATGAAAATCACAAAAAAAAAAAAAAAATCGTAAAACATGATAATCCATTCTACGACCAGTGGTCATAGGCCCAGTTTACACAAATTCATGTATCTGTTATTAACACCAATATTTCATTTCAAATAAAGCAAAACAAAACAAAAACAAACAAACAAACAAACAAACAAACAAAAATAACAATAACAAAAACAACAACACCAAAACTATGTTTAAACAGAAAAAGATTTTCATTCAAATAAGAATAACGGCACTTGATGATGAACGATAAAAGATGTCTCAGGTTGATGTTCCAGTATATCGTAAAGTACAAGACTTAATAATCGCGAGGCTAAATCGTATCAAATCAGTGGTTAAAAATGGAATTCAAAGATTTCAACCACATCGCAATGTGTTAGATTTAGAAAACTGAAGCGTCAACAAAATCATAAACCGAATTCAAAATCAATTAAACTAGGAGTTTAGAAAATCAGAGAATACCAAAGCGTCAAGAAAAAAACCATAATCTGTAATCAAAATTGATGAAACTAGAGGCAAAATTGGAACAAATGAAAGATTTACATGGAGACATTCGAAAACGCACAAGAGAATAAGACCAGGTGTTCCGAAGAGTTAGCGTCTTCTGCTTCACCAAAAACACACGCCATGTAAATCTTTGTCAAATCCAAGTAAGCATCAATCCTCAAAATGAGAATCGAGCCATCATTGTCAATCACAACATCGAGACCCTTGTAAAATCACAAGATAATTAGACTAAATGTGAACCGAGTCACTATTCTTAACATCAAGCAAACACACTCAAAAATGTCCAATTTCATAACACAAGGATGAAAAAATATCTCTCATTGATACATGTACCACGATGGCGACCATACAATTTTCTCATAGTGTTCATCAACTTGCACCTCAAAAATCCCTGTGTAGTAGGATTGTTTGTCAGCAGTCGACATCGATCACGAAAATGTCGTTTTTTAGAGCAAAACCTTGAATAACGAATCAACTCCGACATGTCAACACCATAGTTTGGAAAAGCAGGGATGTTACTATCAAAAAAGGGAAAATTCACAATAAGAAAATAAATTATCGTATTTTTAATACTGAGCTTTCATGTTGGGTAAAGGTCAAATTATTATCGAGGTAGGCAGCTGGAGATTCCCGTTGTCTCCTGGATTACAAGTTCAGAAGGGTATATACGATCGACTAGTCCGGCAACTTGTTTCCTATATTTGTTAGACAATATATCGTCGATATACATTAAAGTGATATTAAAAGCTTTGTCAAGGGTTTAGCCCTCAACAGATCCAGCCTTGTATGAAAAAATGCATATAAAAAACTACATATGTAAGAGAAGAAATTCCAACAGTCTGCTGGACAATTCAACTTCCGAACTAAAGATATTGTCAAAAAGGAATTTAGTCATTCGTACTTTTCACTACGGTACATGTATATTTAAGTGAAAAGATTGCTTTTTTTCATAAAGTCTGTTCTAAAATAGCTTATAGTCATATACTTTACGGTCGTCCACCTTTCTTAGAATAAACAACAATATTATCAACCAGTAATTTCATCATTCGTATATATCTTCTTTAGTATATTTCATCTTGGACAACATTCCACAGTTTACACCTTTGTGTACATAAATGTATCAATCTTTACTGGTCATTTGTTATTGAAACGTCACATAGAAAATTTACTGGTTGTGTAAAAGAATATTTATATAAATTAACCTATTAGAAGGTTTTTGAGTTTTTCAAAATGTTCATTCCGTTAAAAAGAAGTCTGCCCGGAGGTTTATTTTATACATAACTAGTTAAATTTAATTTTTAAATTCATAAATTAAAGGGGTTTTACGCACTTGTCCCTTTTGCTTCTACTTTGGTTAAGAAATTTTGGATTCCCACCTTTTGTCCCCAGCATCACTGAAAAGTCCTAGGAGAACAGAACAACTGTATGGCGCAGTTGAATTCATTTATTCGGCATACTGTGTATATTGCTAAATTTAAAAGGTGCAGCATATGTGTGTGTTACGTCATTTCGAATTTACAATCTTACCATCGTTATATACGATAAGCAAGTGATGAGGAGTCTGGCACCCACCAAACCGACTTTTATGGTCAGACTTTAAGTAAATTTCGAGATAAGCAGCTGATGTAGAAGAGCGCGCGGAACTTCAAGTATGGTTGTTGGTTTAGATAATACCACGAGCTTTTGAAAAGTGTTAAGTTTAACCAGTTTTTTTATCTTTGTTTCCATGTTTTCAGTGTTGTATGGTGTATCATCATCGAGAGCGATACAACATAAATTTAATTAAATGGTGCCATACATGTAAATGTAATTGTCGTATATACCTTTCTGAACCAATGACACTACAGACTCTTCTACATCAGCTGCTTATCTCGATCGTTCTTTACACTATGACTTACATTGGCAGCTTACTATTAAGTACACTGTATACGATTTCGATTTTCCTTTTGTTAAGTTTCCCTATGTTGATAGCAACATCCCTGCTTCTCTATCCTTTGCTCTTTACATGTCGCAGTTGAGTCGTTATTTTACGGCTTGCTCTGAACATCGAGAATTTCGTCAAAGATGGCAACTGCTGACAAACAAACTTCCTACACAGGAAATCGAGAGATACATGTCGATGAGGACGATGAGCAAATGTTATGGTCACCACCTTGGTGTCACCGAGAAATATTCTTTCAAAGTGGACATTTTTTAATATGCTCATTAGTGTTTTTATGTTGCGAGGTTTGCAAATACTCTAAATCACAGTTTATTACAGGATATCGTGCTATTTACCTTTGGATGTGATCTAGACGTGCAAGGCGGGTTTCGACAATATAACAGCAGACGCATACCTACATGTGTCCATATACCTTTTTCTGTAGTTCATATCTTGTCCCTAGATTAATCAATTGTGGTTGTTGGTTTTGTTGACACTTCGGTACTCTCTATATATATTTTTTCTCAATGCTACAATTTGTGCTTTTGGATTGAAGGTAAAATCTTGTCCAACTGATGATTCAAATATGGTTCAAGTAGCTTTTACAGAATATGATTACGTGTGCGGTAGTCATCCATTTCTACTAATATCCTTAATATCGTTTATAAGATTTCTGATGACGGACATATGTACTGGGATAGAAATCATGATTGACATAGCCTGTGTTTCATGATTTCTAAAACCCTGGACTATCCACTGGTTTTTGTGTTTGTTTACCTATTCTTTTCTTTGTGTGATACATGTACTTGTCTTCAAACATGAAAAAAAAATATCGAAGCGTTAAAACATCATAGTCCAATCTCAAAATCGATTAAACTAGGGGCAAAATATAAAAAAAAGTTTACATGCAGACCCTTGTAAAAGTATAAGAGAATAAGTGTTCCGGAAAAGTAATCGTCTTCTGCTTCATCGACGACATCAGCCATGTGCATCTTTGTCACATCCAAGTAAACTTTAAGTCCTCAAAATGAGAACCGAGTCATTATTGTCAATCACAACAAGTAAACACACTAATGAGCAAACTCAAAAACGTCCATCTTCATATCAAACAAAGATACAGAATATTTCTCGATGAGATCAAGATGGCGACTATAATGCATGACCATAGTTCTGGTAAGCTTGCATCTCTCGAATCCTTGTGTTGTAAGTTTGTTTGTCAACAGTCGACATCGATTACTAAAATCACGATATTTAGAGCATTCCATAAAATATCGAATCAACTGCCCCATGTAAATACCGTAGGTTGGAGAAGCAGGGATGTTACTACCAAGAAATAAAAAGTTCACGATAGGAAAATTTAAATCGTCACAATTATCGTATAGCTTAGTAGAAAACACGCATTTGTTCATATAGGTAAAGTATGTTTGATCGTGAGAATATCAAATTACAAATGTATTTCTTTAAATGACTATGAAATGGCTTTAGTTAATGCTATAATATGACTTTGTTTTTACTTTTCATTTTCGTGAAACGTACTCCACTTGTTCATGCGTACACATTTTTACAAAAAATACAAAATGATAAACACTGTATACAGGTACGGATTTGTTTATTAGCAAAACGACAAGATGAGTATGAATTTACAAATGAGCATGGGAGAGCAATTGTTGAAATGGATTTTCAAGAATTTGGCCTCATAGATCTGAAAAAGACAAACCTTGAATAAGTCATGTTCATAGTGATATTTGATATCTTGATCAATCCTCTTTTTTCATCGCCTTGCAAGAGATTATTCTAAAAACAAATGACATGCCCATATAAATGATATTTACCAAGAGAAGACACATTTTATTTGTTACAATACGTAATCGACAAAACTACTTAGTAAAGGGACAATTTAGACATTGGCGTCAGATGGCATTGTGTTCAATAGCATGTTTATAACGTCATACTGGGAGGAGAATGACATAAAGTATTAATATTATTTTTTTCAAAACAAACATTTAATTTAATTTGCAAAAAATTCTGACTGTTGTTTTCCCTTCCAAATCATTAGATGTTTTTAATACTATTTAATAGACTGTTTCAGTATGTTCAAACATTTTATCTCGATTTTTGTACAAGAAAATGAAATAGATACTTTTGTATATCCCTAAATCAGTATCTTCTGACGTTTCTCCATCTGTTTCCTATCCTGTCACCAGCCCATCTGTCTCCCCATCTATCGTCTCCACGTCGGGCCCAGCCACTTCCTAAGATGTCCCTGTTCCAACGATCGTTTCCCCAGCGGTCTAAGCTTGAACCCCAACTGTTTCCTCTTATATTGTCAAACAACAAGGAATCCCGCCTTTCTCCGTAGGATCCTGTAAACATAAACGTTTCAACACAGCTCTGAAATGTTGCCAATTCAATGTGTTTGTACAGGAGTGTTTGTAAACTATAATTTCAATTAGAAAATTGTTCACAAGGAATATTCACAAGTTTTAACGTATATAGTCTCTATAGGCAGTACTACATCGAATATCTGTAGTGTCTCCAATCCAATGCTTCATATAAAGCACCAGTTTCATAGATTCACAGAATAAAAAAAAACAAATAATGAAATAAAATGAAATAAACACTTATTTATAAATAAATAATTAAATAAAATCGTTTAAAAATATTAAATATTAAATTACCAATTCTTTATGATGTTATATTATATTACATAAGGACCAACTTATTACGATACTTATAAAACTTTGTGGAATAGTGAATATTTACTTCATATAATACGAGCTTTACGTTTCGATGCATACCGTGCTATATCAAATCACGGATAATACTTACGACATAAGGCACAGGCCACAAGGCAGGAGATAACGACGAGTTTCAGCATCTTAAGTCGGCTGATTCTGTAATTGGATTTGTAGCAACATTTAATGACATTAACGTATGAATATAAAAGAAACTTATGTAAATATTTCACCAAACCTCGACAGAATGCATAGAAAAGATATCAACTAATAACTCTATTTATCCAATTCAAGTAAGTTATTTCACTGAGTCATCTTAGGGAAAAAGTCAATTACCACGATCACGTGAACAAGTCAGATAACTACATGCTTCAAATTGGTATAAACTCAGTAATGCAGTAATGCCCCTTTAATCAGTTGTTGAAACAACGTCAACTTCATACTAGCTATATATAAACACAATCAGTTAAGACTTCCTATATTCACTGTTACAAGTTCCACTTGTTCAGACTTTGTCAGGACAGTTTGTGTTTGAGATCTAGGACTGAACACTTACTTTTATACAAATAATACAAGGAAATACTTTCGTATTGCTGTTCAAATTGTTTCCTCAATTATTTTCGTTTATTGCTTATATACACAAGACATCGTATTCTTTTAATATCTTACGGGGATTCCCTATTTTACAAATGACGTACATGTCAATGATAGGACGATTTTGAGGATAATTCTGCAGCAATGTTATTTTGAATGCATTATTTATAACCAAATATGACATTAACAAAGAATACTTTTCAAATATATCCTTTTATTGTAATTTCAGACGTAGGGTTTGAATGTTATGGACATGCATTTTATTTTAAAGCAACGTACTAAAAAATCGGTAATAAAAAGGATGATTTATTAATTGTGACCTTTCCCTTTGTATTGACCTGCGGTATCATAAGACACGGGAACCTGATAAGATCGAGTATGTGGTAAGATGTAGTAAACTATTTAACAGATGAATCACAAACCAACACAGTCATAAAAAAGTACATCTCAAAATGATAAAGTTTGTTCCGTTGCGGTCATGATGTCATATATTTAAGATGACATTTAATGATGCTAACAAGTCAGTAGTTATACGGCCATATTGTCTTAATATAAATAATAATAATATACAACATTTGTATAGCGCTCTATATAATTTGTAAAATTACTCTAAAGCGCTTCACAAGCGTCTTCATAGTTGATTTTTATTTGAAGCTTAAACAAAATATTATTAAAAGGATGGATTTAGGTTTCGTTTGTAATTAAGATGTACGTAATTCATGCCTTAATATAAATAACTATTAACCTACATACAAATGACTACTTTATTGATATACTATAACGGCACAGATGATAGCCTGAGGTTACGATTAGCATACATCCTCGAGCTATCACTGATGTAAATCTGTATCAATTGTCTGTTCACCTCTGTTATCTTTGTTGATTTACATCCACACAAAAAAGTTATATCAATACAATACGAAGATTATTCTTGAAAAACTGTAACAGCAAAACAAGGCCTGAAGACAAATGCATTAAAACACTATACTCTGGTATAAATCGATTAGTTGGACAATGATTCCCAATAAACTTATAACTGGCGTATCACCATGAATAATGACAAAGGAGTTTCATCGCAAAAGAATATAATAATAACCTTTATCACATAACTGACCCGTTCAGTTATGTCATACGGCCAGATCATAAAATAGTAGTATTACACACGTGTAATAACACTATTGTGACGTCATAAACAAATGACGTCTTTATGACGTCATATAATTGTTTCGGTAGTGAAAATCGTACCGTCACAGAAGAAATATGCCTTTCTTATAGAGAATTAATTTGATAATTGTTGTTTTTTCTCATAAATATCAGTTATGTGATAAACAGAATATTACACTCGTGTCAATGTAATATGAAATTTATTAAACCCGTTAAATAATTTAATATGTCACGAGCCACATGAGTGACATATTAAATTATGTAATTAGTTTAATATATAAGATCATCTATAACACCTTTAAAACATCTTCTTAAAAGTAAACACAACATCCATGGCAATGCTGGGTCCAGAGGCAAATATAACGTCTTATCACGACTAAGAAGAAATTTAGAACAGTCATGAATTCTCTGAGGTATTCGTGAACAGCTGCGAAAGTACATGCATATGGTTCAGGTAATTATAACCATTGGAGTTTTTTTTCTGTATATGGAACGGATTGCACATTAATAAGGGTAAAGGCTCAACACTTATCTATTTGAATGCTTTACTCGTCCAAACATGTGTTGAAATACAATTCGTGATGATGACAGAACGTAAACGGTGATAGACACGGTTATAATTATGGCCGTGTCCTGCAATTATTTCGGGTAAGCTGAACCGAAGCCATAACATATTTTTCAGTATGTTTAATTCCAACATTCTAACTGCATCTCACTTTATTAATTTATAAACACAGACATATTTAAAGGAAGGTGATAATTGCCTAGTCTTAAATACACAAACTAATCTTTATTATATTTATTTTGACATTTTGGTTTTATCTTAACACATTTATTTCATTAAATTACATACAAATATATTTAAACTACAGAAAATTGCCAATCGAAAACGAATCAGTTCAATTTCAGATAATATTTCCCAAGTAGATGCACACGGGTTTCTTATGAGTACCTTATATTTAATAGCACTGTCTTGGTTAAGAACTTTCTTTAAGTATTGTTTATAAAAATGGGCAAAATAGGGAAAATCTAACTATAACTAAATGCAGGACTTTCCAACATTGCACTTTCTCCTTTCTTTAGACATTTTAGTCAGCCGGTATATTCAAAGGATGAAAAATATAAAGGACTTTTTGTTTTGTTTTGTTTTGCTTGTTTGTTTTTTTTGTACTTAGTTGCTGAGCACCATATTTTAAGAAATATATTAAGTAATTCCAGCTGTTATGTTTTAAAAATGATTTTATAATTGTAAAATATGTAATCGAACATACGCTTTAATTTTTATAAATGATCAATCTGAATGATATTTTATCTAAATAAGAATAATACTTGACACTGTCAGGAAAAAAAACCGATTGATCAAAATTAAGACTTGCGTCAATATGCTAATAGATATACGCCTGATTTATTTCCTACTCACAGATCCCTACTCTATCAGAGGCGACCTAGTATATACAGTGACGTCATTTGACAAATAGGGAAACACCGACGCATATTATAGAATGCTTTGTGTACATCAGCAATAATCGCAAAGATCCGAAAATGACCAGGGAAATACATTGTATAACAACTAAAAGTATTTCCTCGTCATCTTGGGTATAAAAGTAGTCATACTCGGTTCTACCTCACAACTGCCCTGATCTGGACTGACGAAGTGTGACCTTTAGTTGTTGGAAAGGTAAGTCTCACAAATATTGATATTTATGTACACCTACTGGAAGCTAGTATTACTATAATGACCTGATAGGTGTAATACTATAATGATATAATACGTGTATTACTATAATGACCTGATACATGTAAAACTATATTGACCTGATACGTGTAATACTATAATGAGCTGATACGTGAAATACTATAATGACCTGATATGTGTAATACTATAATGACCTGATAAGTGTAATACTATAATGACCTGATACATGTAATACTATAATGACCTGATACATGTAATACTATAATGATATGATATGTGTCATACTATAATGACCTGATACTTGTAATACTATTATGACCTGATACATCTAATACTATAATGACCTGAAACATGTAATACTATAATGACCTTATACGTGTCATATAATAATGACCTGATAATGTAATACTATAATGACTTGATACATGTAATACTATAATGACCTAATACGTGTAAGTAATATTATAATGACCCGATACATGTAACACTATAATAATATGATATGTGTAATACTATAATGACCTGATACGTGTAATACTATAATGACTTGATACCTGTTATACTAAAATGACCTGATACGTGTAATACTAAAATGACCTGATACATATAATACTATAATATTAAATAAGCTAGGGATATGATATATTTAACAAATCGTTTTAAAATTAAAGCGAACATTTGTCAAAACTGTTTGTTTATTATTATTATTTAATTTGTATTAACAATTTGTTTACAGAATATATTAATAGAAGATGTTGAAGCTTATCGTGCTGTCTTGTTTAGTGGCCTGTGTCTTGTGTCGTAAGTATAACTTATATATGTATCGGTACATACATTTATCTCCATGCATAAGTTATATTTAGTTATAACTTCATTTCTCACATTACTTGTACATTGTATTACCAATATTCAAACATGTCGTTTTAATTCTGCTATTTGTCTGATATATTACAATGTATCATTGTTATTAAGAACCTCTCAATGCATCACTCATTTATATTGATCTGATATAATTTGCTTAACGTTGCATCGGATATATTAAAGGCCAAATATACGTAACTTTAGGAAATTTTTCTTGATCTGAAAATTTCTGAATATAATCCAATTGATAACCACGCAAAAATAAGCCTATAACGAAGTAAACCTGAGCGGTAACAAACAAGAAACTCTTGACAGGAAAATCCAAAGTATTGAAAATACTTCAGGTGGGACCCACTTCAACAACAAGCCGAAGTTAGAAGACAGTTCAAAATGGACACGTGTTTACAAATACCGAGTTTCAGCTGCTGCTGTATCGGTAACCGCGAAAGAATTCCTCTTGAATATTGCTGATATCAGTTGATCTTAACGAAATCTATAAATATAAAAAGTTATTAGGCTTGATTTTCGCTTCAAATTTTGCCGAAAGTTCCGTATATGCGGCCTTT
Source organism: Mimachlamys varia (assembly GCA_947623455.1). Taxonomy (NCBI): domain Eukaryota; kingdom Metazoa; phylum Mollusca; class Bivalvia; order Pectinida; family Pectinidae; genus Mimachlamys; species Mimachlamys varia. The sequence continues at coordinate 9,903,375 of OX392535.1, forward strand.
AAATGAGAGACTATTAAATATTTTATGCGATCAAATGCAAAAAGGATAGTTATAAAAACAAAACCAAAAGACAACTCTTGGTTGTAACTGATGCATATACCTCTATTAGTTAGAAAATTTAATTGAATGATTATAACTACAGAATCCTACGGAGGAAGACGGGATTCCCTGTTGTATGACAGTATCAGAGGAAACAGTTGGGGCTCAAGGTTAGATCGTTGGGGAAACGATCGTTGGAACAGGGATATCTTAGGAAGTGACTGGGCCCGACGTGGAGACGATAGATGGGGAGACAGATGGGCTGGAGACAGGATAGGAAACAGGTGGAGAAATAACAGGAGATACTGATGTGCAGACGATCTAATATAGAAAAAGGTAAATAGTTGAGATATTTTACATAAATGTTCGTACGAGAAAAAAAGTTAAATGTAAAAACATTGATGATGCGTGTAAGAAGATTTAACTAAAACACAATTCTAAATGGTGCTTTTGTTGTTTTCGACAAATTACGCTTGACTGTAAAGAAAGTAATACATGTATCTAGTTTTATTTCAAAACATAATCGAGCCGTTTATCCTATTTTATCAGAGAAATGTATGTTGAAACATACGACCTTCTATGTTTCATTTGTATGACAAAAGAAACTGTGTTTTGTATTTTCATCGTATTACTATTTACTTAAAAATTAAAACTCAACAAGTTTTGTCTTTTTTTTTTCAGATCCAGGTTGCCAAAGATTTAAATAGGAAAATCCAGTTTTAGCGTTTCATGCATATTCTCATCTGTATATTCATGATCATCAAGTTTTGTGAATAAATTTCTATCTTGAATTTTAACATATTAGTTTATCCTCATTGTATGAAATGTTTTGCCATTTAACGGAACAATTGTTCCGAAAAAAGTATCTGCTTCGTGCACCATATGCAACACTCATCCTTAAAATAAACCTTTAATAACGTATGTGTTGTTTTTTTCTAAAGGACAGAAAATAAATTGGTCACACACGCATCTTTTGACATAGTTGTGAAATAATGAAATGCACAAACATCCTAACAAACAACTGTAAACAGTGACTAGAAATATGAATGCTTTCAATGAGGAGATCTTGGTATTGTATATTCAATAAGAAATAATTGTATATGATAATCAGATTACATTGATGAAGAAATTACTAAAGGACACGTATACCGTATATTGGGTAAAGTTTGCGTGTGTCTCATTTAAGCGAATTTAGCGACCCTATGAAAATCACAAAAATTAAAAATCGTAAAACATAACAATCCATTCTACGACCACTAGTCATAGGCCCAGTTTACACTAATTCATGTATCTGTTATTAACACCAATATTGCAAAACAAAAACAAAAACAAACAAAAAGAGCAATAACAAAAAACCCACCAATTTTTTTTTTTTAAACAGGAAAAGATTTTCATTCAAATAAGGATAACGGCACTTGATGATGAACGACAACAGATGTCTCAAGTTGATGTTTCACTATATCGTAAAGTACACGAGTTAATAATCGCGAGGCTAAATCGTATCAAATCAGTGGTTAAAAATGGGATTTATCAGAAAACAAATGATAGACTGCTATTTCAGAATTGAACGGTAGGGTTATGTATGATAAATAATTGTGTTTGGAGGAATTTACCGCTTAATCACAACCTAGTGTGTAGCTCTTCACAAATTATCATCACAGCTAGCATTCAAAGATTTCAACCACATCGCAATGTGTTAGAATTAGAAAACTGAAGCGTCAACAAAAACATAAACCGAATTCAAAATCAATAAAACTAGGAGTTTAGAAAATCAGAGAATACCAAAGCGTAAAAAAAAAACATAATCTGATTTCAAAATTGATTAAACTAGAGGAAAAATAGGAACAAAGGGAAGATTTACATGAAGACATTCGTAAACGCACAAGAGAATAAGACCTGGTGTTCCGAAGAGTTAGCGTCTTCTGCTTCATCAACGACACCCGCCATGTAAATCGTTGTCAAATCCAGGTAAGCATCAATCTTCAAAATGAGAATCGAGCCATCATTGTCAATCACAACATCGAGACCCTTGTGAAATCACAAGATAATTAGACTAAGTGAGAACCGAGTCACTATTCTTAACATCAAGCAAACACACTCAAAAATGTCCAATTTCAAAACACAAGGATGACAAAATATCAATCATTGATACATGTACCACGATGGCGACCATACAATTTTCTCATAGTGTTCATCAACTCGCACCTCAAAAATCCCTGTGTAGTAGGATTATTTGTCAGCTGTCGACATCGATCACGAAAATGTCGTTTTTTAGAGCAAAACCCTGAATAACGAATCAACTCCGACATGTCAACACCATATTTTGGAAAAGCAGGGATGTTACTATCAAAAAAGGGAAAATTCACAATTAGAAAATCAAAATCTTATCGTAATTTTAATAGTGAGCTTTCATGTTGGGCAAAGGTCAAATTATAATCGAGGTAGGCAGCTGAAGATTCCCGTTGTCTCCTGCATTACAAGTTCAGAAGGGTATATACGATCGAATAGTCCGGCAACTTGTTTCCTATATTTGTTAGACAATCTATCGTCGATCTACCTTAAAGTGATATTAAAAGCTTTGTCAAGGGTTTAGCCCTCAACAGATCCAGCCTTGTATGAAAAAATTCATATAAAAAACTACATATGTAAGAGTATAAATTCCAACAATCTGCTGGACAATTCAACTTCCGAAGTAAAGATATTGTCAAAAAGGAATTTAGTCATTCGTACTTTTCACTACGGTAAATGTATATTTAAGTGAAAAGATTGCTTTTTTCCATAAAGTATGTTCTAAAATAGCTTATAGTCATATACTTTATGGTCGTCCACCTTTCTCAGAATAGAACAACAATATTATCAACCAGTAATTTCATCATTCGTATATATCTTCTTTAGTATATTTCATCTAAGCTGTTCACAAAGTTTAATCACAACCATATAGGTGTAACTCGTCTACTTTTCTTGGAAAAGAAACCTCTCATAATCCAAAATCGAAGACATTCTTTCAGTTCGGTATGAAGTGTGGTTATGTACAGGATTGAAAAATCAAATGTATTGATAGACGAAACATTAATAAGGGGTGTTCAAGATTGATCAGAAGATAATGTTTGCATTTTTATGTTAAAAGGTATGAGTTATGTAAAGATGATTTCAAAGCTGTACAATTGACCAAATTTCTTGGACAACATTCCACAGTTTACACCTTTGTGTACATAAATGTATCAATCTTTACTGGTCATTTGTTATTGAAACGTCACATAGAAAATTTACTGGTTGTGTAAAGAATATTTATATACATTAACCAATTAGAAGGTTTTCGATTTTTTCAAAATGTTCATTCCGTTCAAAAGAAGTCTGCCCGGAGGTTTATTTTATACAGAACAAGTTACATTTAATTTTTAAATTCATAAATTAAAGGGGTTTTACGCACCTGTCCCTTCTGCTTCTACATTAGTTTAGACACTTTTGATTCACACATTTTGGCCCATAGCATCACTGAAGAGTCCTAGGAGAACGAAACAGTTGGATGATGCAGATTAATTCATTTTTTCAGCAAACTGTATATAATCCTAAATTTCAAAGGAGCAGTATATGTGTGTATCACGTCATTTCTAATTTGTTAACTTACCAACTTACATATGATATGCAAGTGTGAGGAGTGCGACTTTGTTGGTTAGAAATTTGGACTATGTATGGTTCGGGCCTTTTATTCTTTATTTCCCTGTGTTCAGCATTGTATGGTGTATCTCCATCAAGAGTGATGAAATATTATTTAATATAACTGGTGCCATATATGTAAATGTCGTGCAACAAATGAAGTTGATATTTTTCCGTCGACTAAGTCGATCGTATACCAATGACACTACCGACTGTTCTACATCAGCTGCTTATCGTTCCTTACACTATGACTTTCATGGACAACTTACTATAAAGTATACTACAAACGTGACGATATCGTCGATTTTCTTAAAAGTTTCCCGATGTTGATAGCAACATCCCTGCTCCTCAATCATATGCTGTTTACATGTCACAGTTGATTCGTTAGTTTACATCTGAACATCGAGATTTTTGTCACAGATGTCAGCTGCTGATAAACAAACTTCCTACACAGTAAATCGAGAGATACAGGTCGATGAGCAAATATTATTGTCACAACTTTGGTCTCACATAGAAATATTCCTTATCCTTGTATGATATGAAGGTGGAATTTTTTTAATATGCTCATTAGGTTTTTTATGTTGCAAGGTTTGCAAATACCCTAAATCACAGTTTATTACAGAATATCGAGCCATTTACCTTTGGATGTGACCTAGACGTGCATGGCGGATTTCGACTATGAAGCAGAAGACGCATACCTACATGTGTTCATATACCTTTTTCTGTAGTTCAGATCTTGTCCCTAGATTAATCAATTATGGTTGTTGGTTTTGTTGACACTTCGGTACTCTCTTTATATATTTTTTCTCAATGCTACAATTTGAGCTTTTGGATTGAAGGTAAAATCTTGTCCAACTGATGATTCAAATATGGTTCAAGTAGCTTCTACAGAATATGATTACGTGTGCGTTAGTCATCCATTTCTACTAATATCCTTAATATTGTTTATAAGATTTCTGATGACGGACATATGTACTGGGATGGAAATCATGATTGACATAGCCTGTGTTTTATGATTTCTAAAACCCTGGACTATCCACTGGTTTTTGTGTTTGTTTACCTAGTCTTTTCTTTTTGTGATACATGTACTTGTCTTCAAATACAAAAAAAAGAAGAGAATATCGAAGCGTTAAAAAATCATAGTCCAAACTCAAAATCGATTAAACTAAGGGCAAAATAAAAAAAAAAGAAAAGATTTACATGCAGACCCTTGTAAAATTATAAAAGAATAAGTGTTCCGGAAGAGTAATCGTCTTCTGCTTCATCGACGACATCAGCCATGTGCATCTTTGTCACATCCAAGTAAACTTTAAGTCCTCAAAATGAGAACCGAGTCATCATTGTCAATCACAACAAGTAAACACACTAATGAGCAAACGCAAAAACGTCCATCTTCATATCATACAAAGATACAGAATATTTCTCGATGAGATCAAGATGGCGACCATAAAGCATGCCCATAGTTCTGATCAGCTTGCATCTCTCGAATCCTTGTGTTGTAAGTTTGTTTGTCAACAGTCGACATCGATTACTAAAATCACGATATTAAGAGCATTCCATAAAATATCGAATCAACTGCAACATGTAAATACCATAGGTTGGAGAAGCAGGGATGTTACTACTCAGAAATGGAAAGTTCACGATAGGAAAAAATTTAAATCGTCACAATTATCGTATAGCTTAGTAGAAAACACGCATTTGTTCATATAGGTAAAGTATGTTTGATCGTGAGAATATCAAATAACAAATGTACTTCTTTAATGACTATGAGATGGCTTTAGTTAATGCTATAATATGACTTTGTTTTTACGTTTCGTTTTCGTGAAACGTATTCCACTAGTTCATGCGTACACATTTTTACAAAAAATACAAAATGATAAAATAGAGGTACGGATTTTTTTATTAGCAAAACGACATGATGAGTATGAATTTACAAATGAGCATGGGAGAGCAATTGTTGAAATGGATTTTCAAGAATTTGGCCACATAGATCTGAAAAAGACAAACCTTGAATAAGTCATGATCATAGTGATATTTGATATCTTGATCAATCCTCTTTTTCCATCGCCTTGCAAGAGATTATTCTAAAAAAATGACGTCCATATAAATGGTATTTACAAAGACAAGACACATTGTATTTGTTATAATACGTAATCGACAAAACTCCTTAGTAAAGGGACAATTTAGACAGTGGCGTCAAATGACATTGTGTTCAATAGCATGTTTATAACGTCATACTGGGAGGAGAATGACATAAAGTATCAATATTTTTTTTTCAAAACAAACATTTAATTTAATTTGCAAAAAACAATGACTGTTGTTTTCCCTACCAAATCATTAGGTGTATCTAATACTATTTAATAGACTGTTTCAGTATGTTCAAACATTTTATCTCGATTTTTGTACATGAAAATGAAATATATACCTTTGTATATCCCTAAATCAGTATCTCCTGTTATTTCTCCACCTGTTTCCTATCCTGTCACCAGCCCACCTGTCTCCCCATCTATCGTCTCCACGTCGGGCCCAGCCACTTCCTAAGATGTCCCTGTTCCAACGATCGTTTCCCCAGCGGTCTAAGCTTGAACCCCAACTGTTTCCTCTTATATTGTCATACAACAGAGAATCCCGCCTTTCTCCGTAGGATCCTGTAAACATAAACGTTTCAATACAGCTCTGAAATGTTGCCAATTCAATGTGTTTGTACAGGCGTGTTTGTAAACTATAATTTCTATTAGAAAATTGCTCATAAGGAATATTCACAAGTTTTAACGTATATGGTCTCTATAGACAGTACTACATCAATTATCTGTAGTGTCTCCAATGCAATGCTTCATATAAAGCACCAGATTGCCATAGGTTCACAGAATTAAAAAAAAAAAAAAATAAAATGAATAAACACTAAATTAAAAACCGAAAAAATATAAAAAAATAAATAATTAAATAAAATCGTTTAAAAATATTAATATTAAATTACCAATTCTTTATGATATTATATTATATTACATAAGGACCAACTTATTACGATACTTATAAAACTTTGTGGAATAGTGAATATTTACTTCATATAATACGAGCTTTAAGTTTCAATAAAGCATGCATACCGTGCTACATCAAATCACGGATAATACTTACGACATAAGGCACAGGCCACAAGGCAGGAGATAACGACGAGTTTCAGCATCTTAAGTCGGCTGAATCTGTAATTGGATTTGTAGCAACATTTAATGAAAAATTACGTATGAATATAAAAAAGGGATGTAAATATTAATAAAACCTCGACAGAATACATAGAAAAGATATCAACTCCTAACTCTATTCATTAAATGCAGAGTAAGTTATTACACTGAGTAATCTCAAAGTCAATTACCACGACCGCTTGAATAAGTCAGATAACTACATGTACATGCCTCCAATTGTGATAAATGCAGTAATTCCCCTTTACTCAGTTGTTGAAACAATGTCCACTTCATACTAGCTATATATAAACACAATCAGTTAAGACTTACCTTTATTCACTGCTACAAGTTGCACTTGTTCAGACTTTGTCAGGACAGTTAGTGTTTTAGAACTAGGACTAAACACTTACTTTTATACAAATAATACAAGGAAATACTTTCGTATTGCTGTTCAAATTGTTTCCTCAATTATTTTCGTTTATTGCGTATATACACAAGACATCGTATTCTTTTAATATCTTACGGGGTTTCCCTATTTTACAAATGACGTACATGTCAATGAGTTTTTGACGGCCTCAGATATCAAGCGTGAACATCGTTATAGTAATTTACAAAATAACGTAAACATGACTCAATAAATAGCTGCTTTTTCCTAAAAAAATCAAATTCAATAAAAGTATCAAGCTAATACATATTTGCAGTACGATATTGGAATCTATTTCAATGATGATAATGTATTGAAATTCATGTTTATCCTTTAGAGTAATGAAAACATTAAATATATGGCAGTTTATATATATTTCCTTTTTGCTTGCACAGTAGTGTATTTGGTAAAACACAGTTACTTATAAAGGTACACCAGGGGATAATTCTGCAGCAATGTTAGTTAGAATGCATAATTTATAACCAAATATGACATTAACAAAGAATACTTTTCAAAGATATCCTTTTATAGTAATTTTTGACGTAGGGTTTGAATGTTATGGACATGCATTTTATTTCAAAGCAATGTTACTAATAAATCGGTAATAAAAAGGATGATTAATTAATTGTGACCTTTCCCTTTGTATTGACTTGCGGTATCATAAGACACGGGAACCTGATAAGATCGAGTATGTGGTAAGATGTAGTAAACTATTTAACAGATGCATCACAAACCAACACAGTCATAAAAAAGTACATCTCAAAATGATAAAGTTTGTTCCGTTGCGGTCATGTTGTCATATATTTAAGATGACATTTAATGATGCTAACAAGTCAGTAGTTATACGGCCATATTGTCTTAATATAAATGATAATAATATAAAACATTTATATAGCGCTCTATATCATTTGTAAAATTACTCTATACTATTTTCGTCAGCGGGTATATTTTAAGGATGAAAAATATAATTGATATTTTGTTTTGTTTTGTTTTTGTTTGTTTTTTGTATTCTAATTGGTAATTGCTGGGCACCATATTTTAAGAAATATATTAACTAATTCCATCTGTTATGTTTTAAAAATGATTTTATAATTGTAAAATATGTAATCCAACATACGCTTTAATTTTTTTATAAATGATCAATCTGAATGATATTTTATCTAAGTAAGAATAAGACTTGACACTGTCAGGAAAAAAAACCGATTGATCAAAATTAAGACTTGCGTCAATATGCTAATAAATATACGCCTGATTTATTTCCTACTCACAGATCCCTACTCTATCAGAGGCGACCTAGTATATACACTGACGTCATTTGACAAATAGGGAAACACCGACGCATATTATAGAATGCTTTGTGTACATCAGCAATAATAGCGAAGATGTGAAAATGACCAGGGAAATACATTGTATAACAATTAGAAGTATTTCCTCGTCATATTGGGTATAAAAGTAGTCTTACTTGGTTCTACCTCACAACTGCCCAGATCTGGACTGACGAAGTGTGACCTTTAGTTGTTGGAAAGGTAAGTCTCACAAAGATTGATATTTATGTACACCTACTGGAAGCTAGTAATACTATAATGATCTGATACGTTTAATACCATAATGATATAATACGTGTATTACTATAATGACATGATACATGTAATGCTATAATGACCTGATACATGTAATACTATAATGACCTGATACATGTAATACTATAATGACCTGATACATGTAAAACTATAATATTAAATAAGCTAGGGATATGATATATTTAACAAATCAATTAAATAGTTAAGCGAACATTTGTCAAAAGTGTTTGTTTATTATTATTATTTAATTTGCATTAAAAATCTGTTTTCAGAATCTATAAACAGAAGATGTTGAAGCTTATCGTGCTGTCTTGTTTAGTGGCCTGTGTCTTGTGTCGTAAGTATAACTTATATATGTATCGGTACATACATTTATCTCCATGCATAATTTATATTTATTTATAACTTCATTTCTCACATTAGTTGTACATTGTATTACCAATATTCAAACATGTCATTTTAAGTCTTCCATTTATCTGCTATATTATCATTGTTATAAAGACCACTTAATTCATCACTGGTTTATATTGATCTGATATATTATCATTGTTATAAAGACCCGACCACTTAATTCATCACTGGTTTATATTGATCTGATATATTATCATTGTTATAAAGACCCGACCACTTAATTCATCACTGGTTTATATTGATCTGATATATTATCATTGTTATAAAGACCCGACCTCTTATTTCATCACTGGTTTATATTGATCTGATATATTATCATTGTTATAAAGACCCGACCACTTAATTCATCACTGGTTTATATTGATCTGATATATTATCATTGTTATAAAGACCCGACCACTTAATTCATCACTGGTTTATATTGATCTGATATATTATCATTGCTATAAAGACCCGACCACTTATTTCATCACTGGTTTATATTGATCTGATATATTATCATTGTTATAAAGACCCGACCTCTTATTTCATCACTGGTTTATATTGATCTGATATATTATCATTGTTATAAAGACCCGACCACTTATTTCATCACTGGTTTATATTGATCTGATATATTATCATTGTTATAAAGACCCGACCACTTATTTCATCACTGGTTTATATTGATCTGATATATTATCATTGTTATAAAGACCCGACCACTTATTTCATCACTGGTTTATATTGATCTGATATATTATCATTGTTATAAAGACCCGACCACTTAATTCATCACTGGTTTATATTGATCTGATATATTATCATTGTTATAAAGACCCGACCACTTAATTCATCACTTGTTTATATTGATCTGATATATTATCATTGTTATAAAGACCCGACCACTTAATTCATCACTGGTTTATATTGATCTGATATATTATCATCGTTATAAAGACCCGACCACTTATTTCATCACTGGTTTATATTGATCTAATATATTATCATTGCTATAAAGACCCGACCACTTAATTCATCACTGGTTTATATTGATCTGATATAATTGGCTTGACGTTGCATTGGATATATTAAATGAGGGACTATTAAATATTTTATGTGATCAAATGCCAAGATATGTTATGAAAAATAATAGTTATAAACACAATACCACAAGACAACATGTGGTTGAATATGATGCATCTACCGCTATTATTTAGAAAATTTAATTGAATGATTATAACTACAGGATCATACGGAAGAAGACGGGATTCCTTGTTGCATGACAATATCAGAGGAAGCAGTTGGGGTTCAAACTTAGACCGTTGGGGGAACGATCGTTGGAACAGGGATATGTTAGGAAGTAACTGGGCCCGACGTGGAGACGATAGATGGGGAGACAGGTGGGCTGGTGACAGGTTGGGAGACAGGTGGGGAGACAGGTTGGGAGACAGGTGGAGAAACGTCAGAAGATACTGATGTGCAGACGATCTAATATAGAAAGGTAAATATTAAAGATATTTTGCATAAATGTTCGTACGAGAAAAATGTTAAATGTAAGAAACATTGATAATGCGTGTAAATGAGTTAACTTAAACACTTGTTTAACACCAAAGTAGGATTGACTGTACAGAAAGGAATATCTAGTTTTATTTCATAATTAAGCCGTTTCTCCTATTTCTATCAGGGAAATGTATACTAAAACATACGACATGATATGTTTCATTTGTATGACAAAGGACACTTTGTTTTTATAATTACTATTTACTTAAAAATCAAAACTCATCGAGTTACTTCATAATATCGCAAACCGTTAGATTATACGGTTCCTCTTATTATACTTTAACTTTGTTTACTGACAGTAACATTGTTGTACCTTCGTGAAAATCAATTAATGTTGAACTCATGGTACTGTGCATAACTATTTTTCAACGACAAGACAAACATCTAGGCGATGAATATGTGTTGTATCACTTAACTTAAACCATTATTTATCAACTTTTTGTCTTTTTTTTTCCAGATCCAGGTTGCCAAAGATTTAAATAGGAAAATCCAGTTTTAGCGTTTCATGCATACTCTCATCTGTATATTCATAATCATCAAGTTTTGTGAATAAATTTCTATCTTGAATTTTAACATATTAGTTTATCCTCATTGTACGAAATGTTTTGCTATTTAACAGAACAATCGTTCCGAAAAAAGTATCTGCTTCGTGCACCAGATGCAACACTCATCCTTAAAATATACCTTTAAAAACATATGTGTTTTTTTTCGAAATGACAGTAAATAAATCGGTCACACACGAAGCTTTTGACATAGTTGTGAAATAATGAAATGCGCAAACATCCTAACAAAACAACTGTAAACAGTGACTAGAAATATGAATGCTGTCAATGATGAGATCTTGGTATTGTATAAACAATAAGAAATAATTGTATATGATAATCAGATTACATTGATGAAGAAATTACTAAAGGACACGTATACCGTATATCGGGTAAAGTTTGCGTGTGTCTAATTTTCGCGAATTTAGCGACCCTATGAAAATCACAAAAAATAAAAATCGCAAAAACATGACAATCCATTCTACGACCACTAGTCATAGGCCCAGTTTACACTAATTCATGTATCTGTTGTTAACACCAATATTGCAAAAAAAAAAAAAACAACAAACAAACAAACAAAAATAACAATAACAAAAAACCCACCAAAACTTTGTTTAAACAGGAAAAGATTTTCATTCAAATAATAATAACGGCACTTGATGATGAACGATAAAAGATGTCTCAAGTTGATGTTCCACTATATCGTAAAGTACAAAACTTAATAATCGCGAGGCTAAATCGTATCAAATCAGTGATTAAAAATGGAATTTATTAGAAAACAAATGATAGACTGGTATGTATGATAAATAATTGTGTTTTGAGGTTCTTACCGCTTAATCACAACCTGGTGTGTATCTCTTCACAAATTATCATCACAGCTAGCATTCTAAGATTTCAACCACAGCGCAATGTGTTAGAAATTAGAATACTGAAGCGTTAACAACATCATAAACCGAATTCAAAATCAATTAAACTAGGAGTTTAGAAAACAGAGAATACCATAGTGGCAACAAAACCATAATCTGAACTTAAAAGTGATTAAACTAGAGGCAAAATAGGAACAAAGGGAAGATTTACACGGAGACATTCGTAAACGCACTAGAGAATAAGACCAGGTGTTCCGAAGAGTTAGCGTCTTCTGCTCCATCAACGATACCCGCCATGTAAATCTTTGTCAAATCCAAGTAGACATCAATCCTGAAAATGAGAATCGAGTCATCATTGTCAATCAAAACATGGAGACACTTGTAAAATCAATAGAAAATAGACTAAGTGAGAACCGAGTCATCATTCTTAAAGAGGAACTGAAATGATCAGACTCGTTGTGTCAGCATTAATACATTGTCGAAAACCGCATCGAAATCGGCCGACCGGTTACAAAGTTACGACAGGTTGAAGTTTGGTTTTTTACCTGTTTTGCCAGACGCTAATTAAGCGCACCGCGGACCGCTAAAAGTTGTGCACACGTATTGGTGACGTCACAACGGGAACACAAGAAATTCGGTCCTATGTCTCTCTATATATAATAGTAATATGTACGTCTGGTTGATTAATGATTCAAAATGTATTATACAATGAAATTAAGGGACGTACCATATTATGGGGGTCGGGAGAATAATCTGAAATCGTCATTGAAATAACTTTATTTTTATTCTTTCATAAATATAGTGTTTATTGATTGTTCAAATTCATTTTAATGGACCCATATATATATGCGCTATCATATTGTAATACTCTGTGTCATTTATAATGTCAGTTATACATATCATTTATCCAATGATTCAAGAGTGACTCTTATAATAATACCTTTGAATATTGTAAATCTCATGTTAGTGTCCATTATATTACGTAATCAGATTAGCGGGATAATCTACCTGGTCAGTTCGATAACTTCACACGTAACTTGTTATTCAAATATTGGAGTTAATTAAATTGTAATAGTTGAGTATGTTGGGGTTATTATCCCCTCTTTATAACTTCAAAATGTGTACTCTAAATCTGTAGTTATATGTAGATCTCGACTGGAACATAGACTATCGAGTGCACGTGTATCTTTTGAAATCTCCGTAACCCACCGTCAACTCACACAGTATATGACACTTTTTTAATTTCGAGTTTGACTCTTCTATTCAACGAGAAAAGCTCTGTTGAAAACTTGCTTGATATGTCTCAGGGACGTATATATGCACATATACGTCCCTGGTATGTCTGTATCACATTTTTTTCATATTTTATTTTTAACATAAATGAATAAAATGCGGATTAAAACCACAGGCACTTGTGGCCAGGAGAATAGCCATCTAAATATATAGATAACATAGCGAAATATGATAATTGAAATAAAATATAAAAACTGAATTTTCAAATTTTCTTTTTATGTTATTAATCATCTATAACCATATTGAAAATAATTACCAAATTTCAGCTTGATTCGACTAACAGACACTCTCTTTTTTTGTGAAATTTAACCGCTTGACGTATCAAGCTGAAATTTGGCAGTTACTTTCATTATGGTTTTAGATGATTAATAACTTAAAAAGAAAATTGTTAAAGTCAGTTTTTATATTTTATTTTAATTATTCATATTTTGCAAATTATCTATATATTTAGATGACTATTCTCCTGGCCACAAGTGTATGTGATTAAAACCAATTAAGTAATCTTCTCATCTTATTTTCAAAAGATGTTCCATGTTCATTTCTTATCAGTAAAACACAGGGGTTTTCAAAGATCTAATCTTATTTTTTCTCAAACAGAATTCGAAATACATTGTCTTGATTTCTATTTCGATGTATGTGCCTGAAGACAGGTAACATCAGGATTTCGCTCATATTCTATTTATTTTACAATATTCACGATTTGAAATGTTTTTTTTTATACTGCATAGACATAAATAAATTATCAATGGATAGAAAGCTGTTAACTTTTATACACACCTATAATTTCTCAAACATATATAAGGATAAAAGATGTCGAAATGTGATACCCGTCAAAACAGTTTATACAGGTCGAAAGCATTGATAAAAGTTATATATTTTTATTTTCCAATATACGTACATCGTATTGTACGTATAAAAAGGCTGGTCTTGTCGTTCTATATGACGTTACTAACTGTTCTTCTTTGAAGTCCAATAAAATATATGGTTTTCGAAGTTCCGAGTCTATACACGGAATTCGATTATATCTAAGTCCGTGGTCTAAAGCAACACAAATATCCTTTTCCTTATCTGTTTGTTTAAGGTTTGTTCTAGGTAGTTTTGTATTTATACAGCCGACCGACATGCATTAAAATTTTTCAGCGTGCATTTTAAAAGGTGTTACGATCAGTTCCTGTTGATATGTGCATGCAATCAACGTGACCATCAGTGAATGCACACGCCGTTTCAGCGGTGATATATGAAATAACATATGAGAAAATTAATACCTAATCATATCAAGTGCATGTTTTGAAGTCTTTCCGCAAAATAATAACCTGTTAATCATGTTAGCGGGTCCGGCGGTTATTGATTTATGGTCGAGTGATCATGACTACGTATGCCGCATAGAATCTACCTGCGGAACTCCCGACCCCCCCCCCCCCCCCCCCCCCTCATCACTAATTACGGCCCCCTGGGGCATACAACACCTTGGAATTATCAGTAGGGTCATTAATGAACTCCATACAACCTTGATATATAATAAGTGTCATATTCTTGAATAGAAGACTCTGTACAAATAACAAGTCGTGATACGATTCATATAATTTTAAGATTATGACTACACAAGTCTATCAGTGCGGTCACCGTTGTGACGTCACTTCCGGTCGTATGGCAAAATCGGGGATTTTCTGATTTGCGTTCAGGTGTGAAATTTAGAAAAATGGTCAAAACTTCGTAATTTTTACAAAAATTTTTACATCACGCAAACACACTCAAAACGTCCATCTTCATTACGCAAGGATGAAAATATATTTCTCATTGATACCACGATGGCGACCATAAAACTTGCTCTTAGCTTTCATAAACTTGAATCCCTCAAAACCCTGCGCAGTAATTTTATTTGTCAGCAGTCGACATCGACATCGGTGTTTAGACCTAGACCTAGAATAACGAATCAACTCCGACATTGCAACCCTATAATTTGGAAAAACAGGGATGTTACTATCACAAAAGGGAAAATTCACTATTGGAAAATCAAAATCTATCGTATTTTGATAGTGAGCGTTCATGTTGGGCATAGCTCAAATTATAATCGAGGTAAGCAGCTGATGTAGAAGATTATCGGTGTCTCCTTGATTACAAGTTCAGAAGGATATATACGATCGACTAGTCCGGCAACTTGTTAATATATTTCCTCCAAGCTTTCCCCAAAGTATACTCCAAGATACTCACAACCATATATGTGTATCGTCTTCAATCTTTCTTGGAAAAGAAAGCTCTCATAATGCAAAACAGAAGACATTCTTTCAGTTCGGTATAAAGTGTGGTTATGTACAGAATCAAATGTATTGATAGACGAAATATTAATAAGGGGTGTTCCAGATTGATCAGAGGATAATGTTACCATTTATATGTTAAAAAGTAGGAGTTATGTAAACATAAGTTCAAAGGTGTAAAATTGACCAACTTTCGTGGACAACATTCCAGTTGACAGCTTTGTCGTCATCAGCGAAACAAAGTGACTAAACTCATTAAAGACGCCAAGTCCGTCTTTTTCCAAAATGTTATTGAGAATAATCTTGATAACCCTAGTAAACTCTGGAAATGTATTCGTGAGGTAGCTCTGAAGCAATCCACTTCTTCCCCAAGCATGATTCAAGTAGATGACACGCCTGTGTTTGAAAAGCAAGATATTGCTGAATCATTCAATACGTATTTTTCCTCCATTGCTAATAGCTTGTGCAAATCTTTGAATGATGTATCTTCTTCATTTGACACATTACGTAATTTCATCAACTCCAATATCACTGAAAATTGTATGTTTTCCATTCCCAGTGTTACTGATAAATTTACTGAAGATTTTCTTAGTTCCCTAGATGTTCACAAAGCCATAGGTCTGGATGGAATCAGTTGTAAGTTCCTAAAATTAGCAAGTTCAAAAATTTCGTCATCCTTGACGTATATTCTGAATTTGAGTGTAGCAACTGGAAAATTTCCTTGTCAATGGAAAACTTCGAAAGTAGTTCCACTTCACAAAGGTGGTTCAATGTCTGATATGTCTAATTACAGACCGATTTCAGTATTACCAATTTTGTCAAAAATTTTGGAAAGACATGTCCATAACAGTTTTTATACATTTTTAACGGATCACAATTTACTTGTTGCTTCGCAATCAGGGTTTCGTAAGAACCATTCTTGTGAGACTGCCCTTCTCAATATTGTAAACAAATGGGCAAAAGAAGTCGACAATAGGAATATCAATGGTGCTGTTTTCATAGACTTTAGAAAAGCCTTTGATATGGTGAACCATAAAGTATTAATTCAAAAACTTGCATTATATCAATGTGATCACACATCATTGTGTTGGTTTGAATCTTACCTTTCAGATAGATTTCAAAAAGTTGCCGTTTCTAATCATGTATCTAGTAGTAAGCCTATTACACATGGTGTACCCCAGGGGTCCATATTAGGGCCTCTCATGTTTCTTATTTTCATAAATGATTTGCCACTTAAACTTGGAGCCCCCACAGATATGTATGCGAATGACTCCACACTAACTGCGTCTGGTAGTTCTGTTCCTATTGTACAAGAACAGCTACAATCAGACCTCATCCAAGTTCAAGATTGGTGTCATGAAAACAAAATGTTATTAAATACCAAAAAAACTAAGTGTATGGTTATTGGTACAAAACAAAAGTTAAGTAAAATTGATGATGCTTTAAATTTCACTTTAGAGCAGGAAGTTCTGGAGCAGGTAAAATCAGAGAAACTTTTAGGTGTTAAAATTGATAATAATTTATCTTGGTCTGATCACATCATATTTATAATTTCAAAAATAAACCGTGGCCTCGGGTTACTCAGACGTATACGTCAATACTTACCACTCCAAGCTAGACTTAAGTTCTACCATGCATGTATTTTTCCACACTTTGTGTACAGTTGTACTGTATGGAGTGGATGCTCTTTAAACTTAATTCAAAAACTGTCCAAAGCACAGAAACAAGCTGCAAGATTGATTTTAGATGCCCCATTCGACACACCATCAGTCGAAATGTTTTCTTTGTTGCATTGGCTACCGATTCGGGATTATTTCAAATTCAAAAGAAGTGTAATGATGTACAGGTGTGTCAACAATTTAGTTCCACAATATCTTTCAAACCAGATTTCTTTTTCAAATGACAGACGTACCAGGTCATCTTCCCAAAAATCAGTTATAGTACCGAAACACAGTACTACATTTTATGCAAAACATTTTATTGTGGAAGGGAGCCAAATCTGGAACAATTTACCAGTTGATGCAAGACTTTCAGGATCCCTCCCTACTTTTAAACAAAACTTGATGGGAAGCAAGTTCAGAACAGCTTAAATCTTTTATTTTTAACGAAGATTTTTCAGGTACATAATTTATTGTTTT
Source organism: Mimachlamys varia (assembly GCA_947623455.1). NCBI lineage: Eukaryota > Metazoa > Mollusca > Bivalvia > Pectinida > Pectinidae > Mimachlamys > Mimachlamys varia. The sequence continues at coordinate 9,921,301 of OX392535.1, forward strand.
ATTTGTGCTATATTAGCATGTATTCTGTCAATTTTTACACTTTGCTACATTAGCATATATGTATATTAGACATTCTGTCATTTACTGAATACCTTATGGTTAAGCATGGAATTGTATGTCTTTGCTTCTGTGATAATTTTATTATATGTAAGTGTTACTTTTTTGTGTTAATAGTCTATTTATGACTTTTTAGCTTACCATGTTACTTTTTACTGCATCTTGAGCTAATATCTTACTGCATACTTAATACATTAATTTATTGACTGTGATATAGCATTGGTTTAACTAACATTTTTACTAACAGAGGACCCTGTGGAAGATTAGCTTTGCTAAACAGGTCTTTTATCCTCGGAAAATAAAGTTTATTATTATTATTATTATTATTATTGTGTACATGTAAATACGCTTTACTGGTCATTTGTTATTGAAACGTCACATAGAAAATTTACTGGTTGTGTAAAAGAATTGTTATACACATTAACCTATTACATATGTAGAAGGTTTTCGAGTTTTTCAAAATGTACATCCAGTTAAAAAGAAGTCTGCCCGGAGGTTTATTTTATACAGACTAGTTAAATTGTACTTTTAAATTCATAAATTAAAGGGGTTTTACGCACCTGACCCTTCTGCTTCTACATTAGTGTAGACATTTTTGATTCCCACCTTTTGGCCCCTAGCATCACTGAAGAGTCCTAGGAGGACGAAACAGCTGTATGATGCAGTTTAAATCATTTTTCAGCATACAGTATATATTACTAAATTTAAAAGGAGCAGCATATGTGTGTTACGTCATTTCGAATTTGTATCTTACGTTATATATAATGAGAAAGTGATGAGAAGTGAGACTGTGTTGGCCTTTTGGCCCCCAAATCATCAAATTGTGAAACAGATTATTAAACTCTCAGATCATTGTACTTCAAATATGGAAAACATCCCTGATAAAACTGAAATAATAATTATTTGCTTTTTCAACTCTGGTTGTCATGAAAACTATCTCAAATATGCACAAATGAAGGAAATTTGACCATTTAGTCAATTTTGTCCCGTTTTTTGGATAGTTTTTATGTTACGTGATCTGTATGATAGGGGGTTGCAGACTCTACTGGTGGGTGTTTTATTCCTCGAGGTTTGCTGAAGCCTCCATAGCCACAGTTAATCTCATTTGAGTAGTGGCACGGTACTTAATATACACATTTTCGTAGTACACAATTTGAAACTATACAGAACTAGTTTAATTTTACTTCTAAATTAATAAAGTAAAGGGGTTTTACGCACCTGACCCTTCTGCTTCTACATAAGTTAAGAAAGTTTGTATTCCTACCTTTTGGCCCCTAGCATCACTGAAGAGTCCGAGGAGGACGAAACAGCTGTATGATGCAGTTTAATTCATTGTTTTGGCATACTGTATCTATTACTAAATTTAAGAGGTACAGCATATGTGTGTGTTACGTGATTTCTATTAGAAACTATTGAGCGCATTCTTGAACAATCTTAATATCGAATGAGAATATGTGGGCACTAATACCACATCTTTAGTAGAAATATAAAGTTTGTTCAAGAATGCGCTCTATGGTGGTATGTAAAAATTGACCAAAATAGACAAAATATCTACATTTGCATCAATTATGCATATTTGTGATGGTTACCATGTCAACCATAGCACAAACAACAAATGAATATTATTACAATTGCATGAGGGATATAGTCTATGTTTGAAATAGAATTAGTTGAGTGTTTATAATGAAATCTAAAATTTCAAAATTCAAAATCAAGTAAAACTATACATAGTCAAATACTAGAAATAAGCAGCTGATGTAGAAGAGCGCACCAAACATGGTTGTCGGTTTGGATAATACCCGGAGCTTTTGAAAAGTGTAAATTATAATCATTTTTATAGCTTTGTTTTCCTGTCTTCAGAGTTGTATAGTGTAATTCCATCAAGAGTGATAAAATATAAATTACAATCACTGGTACCAAACATGTTATTATCGTGCAACAAATGACGTTGATATTTTTCCGTCGACTAAGTCGATCGTATATACCCTTCTGAACCAATTACACTACCGACTATTCTACATCAGCTGCTTATCGATCGAGATCGTTCCTTACACTATGCCTTTCATGGACAACTTACTATTAAGTATACTACAAACGTGATGATTTCGTCGATTTTCTTAAAAGATTCCCTATGTTGATAGCAACATCCCTGCTTCTCAATCATATGGTGTTAACATGTCGCGGTTGATTCGTTATTTTACGGCTTGCTCTGAACATCGAGATCTTCGTCACAGATGACAGCTGCTGACATCAAACTTCCTACACAGTAAATCGAGAGATACAGGTCGATGAGGTCGATGAGCAAATATTATTGTCACCACCTTGGTCTCACCGAGAAATATTCTTTATCCTTGTATGATATTAAGGTGGAAGTTTTTGAATATGCTCATATAGGTTTCTATGTTCGGAGGTTTGCAAATACCCTAAATCACAGTTTATTACAGAATTTCGTGTTATTTACATTTGGATGTGACCTAGACGTGCTTTGCGGGTTTCGACAATGAAGCAGAAGACGCATACATACATGTGTCCATGTACATTTTTCTGTGGTTCATATCTTGTCCCTAGATTCATCAATTGTGGTTGTTGGTTTTGTTGACACTTCGGTACTCTCTTTGTATTTTTCTCTCAATGCTACAATTCCTGCTTTTGGATTTAAGGCAAAATCTTGTCTAACTGATGATTCAAATATGGTTCAAGATTTCTGATGACGGACATATGTACTTGGATAGAAATAATGATTGACATAGCCTGTGTTTCACGATTTCTAAAACCCTGGACTATCCCCTGGTTATTTGTGTTTGTTTACCTAGTCTTTTATTTGTGTGATACATGTACTTGTCTTCAAATTAAAAAAAATAGAGAATATCGAAGCGTGTAAAAAACATAATCCGAACTCAAAATTGATTAAACTAGGGGCAAACTATGAACAAAAGAAAGATTTACATAGAGACCCTTGTAAACGTACAAGAGAATACGTCCAGGTGTTCCAAAATAGTAAGCGTCTTCTGCTTCATCGACGACACCAGCCATGTCCATATTTGTCACATCCAAGTAAAACATGAATTTCTCAAAATGAGAACCGAGTCAATCACAACAGGCAAACACACTAATGAGCATACATGTACTCAAAAACCGTCCTTCTTCATATCACTTAAAGATATAGAATTTTTCTCAATGAGACAAAGATGGCGACCATAAAACATGCCCATAGTTCAACCTGCATCTCTCGAATTATTGTGTTGTTAGTTTGTTTGTCAACAGTCGACATCGATCACTAAATCACGATATTTAGAGCATACCCTAAAATATCGAATCAACTGCCACATGTAAACACCATAGGTTTGAGAAGCAGGGATGTTACTTTCAAGAAATGGAAAATCTCATGATAGGAAAATTCAAATCGTCAGGTTTATCGTATAGCTAAATAGAAAACAAGCATTTGTTCCATATAGCAATCTGATTAAAATCATATCTTGATCTCCGCGCCGTTACGTAAACTTCTCTCTGCTGCGTAAGGATCTGTATTTTAATCAGATTGTCCATATAGGTAAAGTATGTTCGATCATGGGAATACGAAATTACAAATGTACTTCTTTAAATTACTATGAGATGATTTTAGTTAATGCTATAATATGACTTTGCTTTTACTTTTCGTTTTCGTGATACGTATTCCACCATTTCATACGTACACATATTTACAAAATGATAAACACTGTATAAAGGTACGGATGTTTTATTAGCAAAACGACATGATGAGTATGAATTTACAAATGAACATAGGGGAGCAATTGTTGAAATGGATTTTCAAGAATTTGGCCACATGGATCTGAAAAAGACAAACCTTGATTGAATAAGTCATGATAGTAGTGATATTTAATATCTTGATAAATCCTCTTTTTTCATCGCCTTACAAGAGCATATTCTAAACAAATGACATGCCCATATAAATGGTATTTACAAAGACAAGACACATTGTGTTTGTTACAATACTTAATCGACAAAACTCCTTAGTAAAGGGACAATTTAGACATTGGCGTCAGATGACAGTGTGTCCAATAGCATGTTTATAACGTCATACTGGGAGGAGAATGACAGAAAGTATTAATATTTATTTTTCTCAAAAATGCATGTTTATCGTTTGATTTAATTTGTAAAAATAATGACCGTTGTTTTCCCTACCAAATCATTACGTTGACTTATTACTATTTGATGGACATACTTTCAGTATGTTCAAAAATTTCATCTCGAGTTTTGTACATAAAAATGAAATATATACCTTTGTATATCCCTAAATCAGTATCTCCGATCGCTTCTCCACCTGTTTCCTATCCTGTCACCAGCCCACCTGTCTCCCCATCTATTGCCTCCACGTCGGTTCCAGTTACTTCCTAAGATGTCCCTGTTCCAACGATCGTTTCCCCAGCGATCTAACCTTGAGCCCCAACTGTTTCCTCTGATACTGTCAAACAACAAGGAATCCCGTCTTCCTCCGTAGGATTCTGTATATATTATCATTCAATTAAATTTTCTTACTAATATACATGTAGGTATATGTTAGTGACAATGTTATAAAATGATGTCATAGAATGTATACTAGTATACGTGATGTTGTTTGGCATTATTTATTAACCTTTTATTGTCATTTTTTCTCATATTCTGTCACATTCTGACACTTACACTGAAACGTATACAAGGCTACATGTATTACCTTAAATGCAATGTGAAATGTACAATACGAGATAAGAATGAGTTCTAACAATTTCTGAACAAATCTGAGAGCAGACATATTTGTACATAAATGTGTATTAACAAAATCAAAATGATAAGATGTCAACAAAAAATAAAGGACGGACTTGTTTTGACATTTGGTGATACATGTTTCGTGTGAATACTCATTTATTGATCTTAATTGCCCTTGCTGTTGAAATATCCTCAGACAGAAATAAGAAAGACTGTGTAAATTTAGACAATAAATTACTTTACAGATGATACGTAAATATACTTACGGCATAAGACACAGGCCAGAAGACAGGACAGAACGACAAGCTTCAACATATTTAGTTGATTGATTCTGTAAACGAAATAGGCATAACTTAAGATATTTTATAAACTGTTCACAAACAAAGTTTAACGATTGCATCAATGTATCAATTTCAAAATGAAATGAGCTATTAACTGTTTTATTATCATAATCCAATTCCACTGTGGCGATCACAAACAACAAAAACAGAAATGCACTTACCAAGTCTAGTGCTGAGGGTTACTCTGGTTTGGTGGGGATCGGACAGGTTGTGTTGGTGAACAAGATATGAACACTTTTATATACAAATCGACGAGGAAATACTTTGTAATTGTTATCAAATGATTATTCACTTAATCATTTTCACAAGTACGTCTTTATTGCGAATGGACAGAGAGTAACGCGTTATATTGATAGTTGATGGAGTTTCCCTATCTAACCAATGACGTACATGTCGCTGATAGGCTGACCTTTGGAGACTAATCGTTTGTGAGGGTGACGAATGTCATGTGGTTATCTACATTGTATTCATTTACATTAACGCAATCCCTTACGATGATAATTTAATGTGTTTGATCCTGAAGTACAGACTGGGATTAATTTTATTGATTAGGTTCAACATAATATTCATATCGACTCGAAAATTATATCTTATAAACGATCTTTCTTTGTCTTAACTAGTAATATGTGCTTTTAAAGATGATCTCTGAATCTCGTTAAAATATCGTTTTTAATATATTATAAGTAGTTTTTTTTCTTAATTCAACATGTTTAATAATTTAAATAACACACATTTCTATAGAAAGAATTACAAATTTAGATATGGTAGATGCATAGTTTTAATGTTTGCACAAGTTTGTGTGTGTTTTGTACAATGCCAGTTGTTCCTCTAGCAGATGTAAAGTTGTTTTTGTACAGATCTTAAAAGTTTAAAAGGATGCCAATAATATGGCACTGCAATGAATTTGAAAACTATAAAATTCTGGAATTCTATTATATTTCATTTCAATCCGTCATGACGAATATTTATTTTTGTCTTAAGTTATATATACTAAAAAGATGAAATGTTTTCATTATAAAAATAGGAATAGGGTTTACTTTAATACATGTATTGCCTTTCAAAACAAAAATATTCGTTTAAGAAATCAGAAATCCATTCTTTAAACTGAAAAGTTATTCTAAAATTCTGACATCACCCTTAGAACTATTTTATGATTTTTTTCTGCATACGGTCAACAGGTGTTACCTTTGATGGTATTCTTAATTGTACAAAAATATAGCACGAAGATATTTTTAAGGGTGGAGCCTATTTTCAGACAGCATATATTTAGATAAAGAACAAACACGAAATATATATTGGATAAAATTAAGCAGTCTTAAAAGTTACAGGTTAGAACGTTTCATGAGAAAAAATACCATATGAAGAGAACTATGCAACAACAATAGAAAATTCTGTTCTTGTTTTGTTTCTTTTTGTTTCCAGTTTGTCTCTTTTTTCTTGCTATTGATTTACTATCAAAACAAAAGTCGATATATTTATTTTTGCTTACATTCCGACATTTTTCCCCTTTATCTTATTTGATTAGATAGTCTTATGCCAATTCGTAGTAGTGCGGTTCAATATTTAGGATGTTGAACAGAAATATACATTAGATGCAAACGCTACAAAAGCTGTATACTTGTGTAAATGTGTTTAACATCAAAATACACGTGAAACAGGACACTGCGTTGTGTTTGTATATAATCAAGTGCTAATACTTTTTGTATTGCGTACACGACACTAGGTATTCCGTTGGGTATTGTAATCATTTTAACACATCGAAATATTCTAAATATGCGTCTTTCCGTTTAAATACATTTGAAGATTTATCGCGTTTTGTAGAATTAGAATATATGTGTACGTACACATAAATTGTACAGGTGACAGGTTACATATTAATATATAAGCTATAGCTTGGGGCAGTACCAGACCTACGTCATTTCACAAAGACACACGTATACACTGTCACCTATGTAATAACCAGTTACTATCTTTATGGTGATCATTGCGTTTTGTTTTATCAGCTGTTGGGGGGGGGGGGGGGGGGGGGAAACGGCTATGAATTGAGTAGACGGTGGCATAAGATGTAATAAACGTCACTTTGGTGACATAAATATGACATTAAATATGTTAACATATAACATTCCGCTATAATATATCGCATTTTTTTCAAATTGAAAGTGTCACATAAACATGTACAACAACAGAGGTCGGGTATGCATATTTCTGGCGGGGTTACATTATAAGTTATATAGTCACTAACTGACCCTCTATAGAGCCATAGAGGGTCAGTAAAATTTATAGGGGGCTCCGCCCTCGCCCCCTATAAATTTTACTGACCCTCTATGGCTCTATAGAGGGTCAGTTAGTGACTATATAACGAATTTATCGCATCGAGGACACTTTTTAAACACATTAAACAGAAACAACATAATCAGTAATTTCATTTATTGTATAATAAAACAATTCACGATTCTAGAAGCCATTTTTCAAAGATTTCGAAGCGGTGGAAATTGTCGTCGCCATTAAATCAAACTGACCCTCTATACAACTGGTAGCGCCATCTAACGTGCCAAAGTGACCCTCTATAGAAAAATAGAGGGTCACCACGTGACGTCTCTCAACCAATGATTTCATGACATTTTAGTCCGAGGTGCGATAAAATACAATAATAACTGCATGAGTTAGCTCCTCTGATACTTTATATGGTAGTACAAACATAATCATCTACATTGTATTACTTATTTTTATTATCATATTCGTTATTATTTGACATTACTTTAAGTGACTAACAAAGTGAATAGATGTATATGTAAAGGCAAATGTCCATATTATCCTTGTACTTAAGTGTATGTCTATGTTAAGTCTGGTGTATTGCAATGTATGTTATTCGTGAATAAAATAAAAATATAGAAATAAAAGGGAAAAACAAACATGTGCTACGAACCTGCAGAGAAAGATGTGAGTTGAGTGAACCATATTTATTAATTTAATGTTATATACACAAATAGCATATCCATATGACATTGGAAGAATTCCAGGTCAAATCATTTTCACAGATAGTTCAATGCTAGATATATAGCAATGATATATCCTTTGATACCCAAAATATTATTTACTTTTCCAAATCCACGTTGCTAATGCATTGCACGTATCTTTTCATACAAACGTTTATTTTCAAAATCATACATGAATTATAAACGTGTCCATATAAAGGCGGGCAATCATTCTTCACGCGCATCTTTCACATTGCCCAAACCTAAACACAGATCATATACATTCTTGAGTCAACACACACACACACACACACGCACCCCCCCCCCCCCCCACTATGCTATTACTTTACTATTAAAAAGTCAATCTTTGAACCAAGATGCATTAATATTTCATTTTTCTTCTTCTTCTTTCATGTTATACTCGTATAGTTATATGCAGGCCGTAAATTAATCATTTTGCTAAATATGATTGCAAATTGTTCCGGTTGTAAGCGCTTCTGCTTCTCGTTCAAATCCAAGTAAATGTCATGGCCTCAGAGGGAAAACTGGGACATAACTCTCAATTACAACAAACAGCCATACTAATGACCATATTCAAAAACGTCCATCTTCATATCATACAATTATACAGATTATATCTCGATGAGATCAAGATGGCGACCATGGAACTTGCACTGAGTCTTCACCAACCTGTTTCTCTCGAATCCCTCTGCCGTAAATATGTTCTTCAGCATATTCAGAGTAAGCCCTAGATAACGAATTAACTGCGACATATAAACACCCCAGGGTGGATATTATTATCAAGAAAGATAAAGTTCACGATCAGACAATTGAAATCGTCATGTTTATCATACAGCGTACATTGTATATACACAAACATACAATTAAATCTATATACATGTGTATCAACATGTTCTCTCTCTATTGTCAACGTGCACTGATGTCTACATATTGCCGAGAGATTATACAAATGTTATCATTTTTCCGGGTAAAATTGTTACCAATAATCCGTAATACACATACAAACGCTATCAATATTTATGTGATTATATGTCTGATCCATACATTTTTATGTATATTATTCTTCCAGACGTATTGTGACACTGTATACTCCAGAAGTGGAATTAATGGGATGTGGATTTTGAAAAACTCGAAAGATCTTTTGATCAATCTTGAACACCCCCTCCTAAAAAACGTCTTTTCGGTCAAAACATTTGATGTTTCCACCCTGTACACTACCATACCTCATACAAAATTGAAGGAACGTCTCCGATCATTTGTTATGAGAGCTTTCTTTTCCAAGAAAGACGGACGACGATACAAATATATGGTATTGAGCTATCTCGGAGCATACTTTGTCAAAAACACGACAAACGCTAAGAGGAAATATACTGAAGAAGATATAGTAAGGATGATTGAATTCCTGGTCGACAACATTTTTGTTGAGTTCGGAGGAAAGATTTTCCAGCAGACTGTTGGCATTCCCATGGGAACAAACTGTGCCCCACTCTTAGCTGACTTTTTTTGTTTTCATACGAGGCTGAATTTGTGGAGGAGCTAATCAGGACAGGTAACAAAAACCTTGCCAAATCTTTTAATTTCACTTTCAGATATATCGACGATGTGTTGTCTATAAACAACAAGAAGTTTGCTGACCACGTCGATCGTATATACCCTTCTGAACTTGAAGTAAAGGACACAACAGATTCTTCTACATCAGCTGCTTACCTCGATCTCTACTTAAACTACGACCAACATGGACAGCTTACTACTAAGCTATACGATAAACGTGATGATTTCAATTTTCCGATCGTTAACTTTCCATTTCTTGATAGTAACATCCCTACTTCTCCAACCTATGGTGTTTACATGTCGCAGTTGATTCGATATTCCAGGGCTTGCTCTAAATATCGGGATTTTCGTGATCGATGTCGACTGCTGACAATCAAACTAACAACACAAGTATTCGAGAGATGCAGGTTGATCAGAACTATGGACAAGTTTTAAGGTCGCCATCTTTGTCTCATTGAGAAATATTCTGTATCTTTAAGTGATATGAAGATGGACGTTTTTGAGTATGCTCATTGGTGTGTTTAATTGTTGTGATTGACAGTGATACTCGGTTCTCATTTTGAGAACTTGATGTTTACTTGGACGTGACAAAGATTTACATGGCGGGTGTCGTCGATGAAGCAGATGGCACTTACTCTTCCGGAACACCTGGTCTTATTCTCTTGTACTTTTGCAAGGGTCTCCTTGTGAATCTTTTCTTTGTGCATATTTTGCCCCTGGTTTAATCGATTTTGAGTTTAGATTATGATGATGTTAACGCTTCGGTATTCTCTTATTTATTTCCAGATAGAATGTCTGTTGTAATGAGGTACATCTAACTGGGAAACACACAAAGCAATGTCCATATGTTAAGTATATGTGTGCGAAAGCCACTGTCATATCTATTGATTATAATGTTTTAGTGATACATGTAAATAGTGAGGGTCTGCAGACATACTTAATATCACACTTAAACCAAGACGGCCGGGTTTAGATTCCCCTAATTGTAAATATGTATGGCCACCTGCACGACCGCACAAGATTACCCGTGTACTTCAATTTTCCACCATATTCTGACCTCACTGATGCCTTTATAAGTAACTTTATATTTCTGCTTTATTACCATATAATTATGTAAGTTAGACTCCGGCCATTTTATTATTCTTATACGCTAAACATGATTTAAATGAGATTTTTTGTGATATTTGATGTATAATACCATATAAATGCATGTGATATTATCATCAATTTAATTACTAAATTAAGTTGTCATAAACATTTATATCACAGCAAAACTGTGGACATAGCACACGCTACTTTATATACATCAACTTTATATGATTCAACAATTGTCAAATTTCGTTTACATAATCAATCCACTAAGGATATTGAATGTAATCGTGAAGATAAGTGTCGTGTGTCTTGTACTGAAAGTGTAATTGGTGCATTAACTCTCCTCTGTTTACATAATCCTACCAGGTTTTATTACCATGCTATTGTGTCAATTTATAGCTTAATATGCTTACGTGGAGTATGGGTTATTTCACAGAAATTAAATGTTGTCATGATCTAATATATCACAAATAAAATCAGAGAATACCGAAGTACCGTTACAATGTATGGCGAACCGTAATATTTTCTTAGTATATATATATTGAATGACACTTGATTTAACAAATTAAAACCAATATATATTTGTAAATATAAAACTATCTGTTTTTTTACTAAACTGTATGATAAACGTGACAATTTCGAATTTTCGATCGTTAATTTTCAATTTGCTGATAGTAACATCCCTGCTTTATCATCCTATGGTGTTTATAATGTCGCAGTAGATTCGTATTTATGGGGCTTGCTCTAAATATCGAGATTTGCTTGACCGATTTTGACTGTTGACAATCAAACTTGATCAATATTCTGTATCTTTGTGTGATATGAAGATATTTTCGAGTATGCTAAGTATACTTACTTAATGAGATAAAGAATGATGACTCGTTCTCACTTTGATGACTTGATGCTCAAAGTGAGAACCGAGATGTGACCAAGATTAACATGGCGGGTGTCGTCGATAAGGCAGAAGACGCCTACTCTACCAGAACACCTGGTTTTAATTTTCCTGTAGTTTACCTCGGTCTATGTTAATCTTTGCTGTGTTCATAGTTTGCCCCTCATTTAATCGATTTTGAGTTTGGGCTGTTATTTTGTTTATAAGGAAACTATGGTAAGTCCTGTTGGTAATGAATAAAGTTAACGTCTTAGAACGTTCGGTTCTACATGTGAAAATGTTATAAAAACAAGACGTGTTGGGAAAACCGAAAAAATCTGTACGTTTGACCTTGCACGGTATGACACAAACAAATGATTCAGAATAAATGCATATTTGTTTATTTATAAATTATATAATATAAATTATTTCAATTCCATATGTAACATGTGATGCCGGATTCAGACAGGATCTATTACTAAACTTAAGAGGTGTAGCATATATGTGTGTGTTACGTCATCTTGAGTAACGGTTTTTGTAACCTATGTCGACGAAGCAAACATTTTCTCATTACCAGAGTTATGTCCTATCTATTGTTAACGAATATTCTGCTTGATATGTTTTTCTATTTCAAGTAAAGCATTTTCCATACAATATTATCATTCGGTGATATTTTGCTTTTAAATTGTAAGAAAATTGGTCTGTACACTGGTAGACTTTGCAGAAAAAAACTAGAAGCACATTAGACATGGTAGACTAACCATGGTAAGATAAACAAATATGAAAATGAATGAAATAGAAAAGAACTTTATTTTAAAAACCTGACAGATATGAATATACAGATGAATATGTACATGAAAATGAAAGAATGGATTTTCCAAATTGAAATCTTTGGCCTCATGGATCTGAAAAAAGAAAATGGACTAGTAAATACAGGCTACATAAATGTATGTGTACATTATACATAGAGTATAATTTGTCTTGATATTTGTCTTCTCTAAAAAAGCTAAACATAACCTACGAATACCATATAATAGGTTTTTCATTTAATGTCTTACTTCATATAATATTTTATAAGCAAACGTGTTAAATGTTGTGTAAAAAAATGAAAATCCGTATAAATTACCGCTAATGAAATATAAACAGCAGTGACATGTTTTGATTCAGTTTTAAACATTTGTAAAATAGATAACGTGAAAACATGTCATTTCTGTCCGAAATAGAATTATATTGCAGCAGCTACTCAAAATTAGGCACATATCAAAAATTAATATGTGGTACGAGTATTTATATCATAAAAAAGATGCATGATTTTCAATTGCCACAATGTTTATGTAAAAGAATAAGTAAATACCTTCATCCTATAATTTATATCAGTATCTGCGATCGTTTCTCCATCTGTTTCCTATCCTGTCACCAGCCCACCTGTCTCCCCATCTATCGCCTCCACGTCGGTTCCAGTCATTTCCTAAGATGTCCCTGTTCCAACGATCGTTTCCCCAACGATCTAACCTTGAGCCCCAACTGTTTCCTCTGATACTGTCAAACAACAAGGAATCCCGTCGTCCTCCGTAGGATTCTGTATATATTATCATTCAGTTACACTTCGGAATGGATGCATAGTTAAAATAAATAAAAGATCTTACAAGAGTTTCGATGTAATATAGAATTTATTAAACGAATTCAATAATTAAATATAGGCTAGTGACATATCAAATTAGTTAACGAGTTAAATACATTCTGTATAACATAGACACGAGTGTGAGATTCTTTTTATCGCATAATAAATCTCACTACCGAGAAAATCATATGACGCCATTTGTATATGACGTCATAATAGTTATAACATGTGTGTAATACCATATTTATGACATGACCGTATGACATGACTGCACCAGTCAGTTATGCGAAAATACCTTTCATTTAGTTCTTTGCTGATTTTGTTGATGATTATAATTGCATAAATGATTTACAATATGTAACCAAAGTGTACTAGTGTCGTAAGAGGTTAAAATATAAGATAAGATTCAAATAACTTCTTACAAAATTATGTTAGATATATGAATATATAGATACAGACAATTTACTTATTATTCCGATTGCATATTTTCCTTTAAAATACAATATCCTTACACACATCTTATTTACAAAATATATATTCGCAGTGCCGTGAAATGAGCATTGATAGCAGAAGATTATTACCTCCTTTTTGATTTATAGATACTGATTTTACTTAACGCTGTATTCTTATAAAAACATGTAGGTAGGAATTATGATAGCTTGTTTTCAAAAAGTTTTGAAGTAATAACAACATTGTGTTTCTTTGAAATAAAATATGTATTCCAAAATTGCATATTAATTCCATTTTCTAAATATTTAACAAATAATAATATACCATGTAAGTTAAAAAGAGCACGTATTTATTATAGATAGCATACTTACGGCCCAAGACAGAGGCCACAAGGCAGGACAGCACGATGAGTTTCAACATATTTATATCTGTAAACGGAATTCAAATCTTGTTTAAATAAATATCTTGTTACATTTCGATAATATTGTATCCCCCATTACATCAATATAGACATTACAAGGACGATTTATCATAAAAGCAATACACTGTGTTATCATCATATTAGCATCTACATATCCGTTAGAAGAACATCGAAATCAGTTACTCGGAGACTTTGAATGATGTTAGGAGACTTACCTTGTCAGCTGCTATGGGTTATCCTTAGTCAGATCGTATCAGGAGAGCGTGTGATTGAGAACCAAACATGACCACTTTTATACACATTTCCTCAATCTTTTTCAACTGTTAACATTTATTGCGAACTACACAGAACAAAGCATTCTATTTATATCTGATGGACTTTCCCCAGTTCACCAATGACGTACATGTCAATGCTAGGTTGACCTCAATAGATTTGGTGACTGTGAGGATGACAGATATGTTATCATACATTTTACTTATTTACATAACAGCGCACAAGTCTTGAATTACAATAAGGCAATGTTTTACGAATATTTCATAAAGTTATAACCAAGATTACAAACACAATTACAATAATGATGAGACAGAGTATTAATAATTATATATTAATCGTAGAATGATTAAAGTTAAAAAGAAGGAATAGAAAAAAAAAATAAGAAGAATTCTCTATGAAATGTAGAAATGTGTGAAATTCAATAGTGTTAACTGATGTTTTTTAAATGCAATTACGGTTTATTCCAAGGGAAAATATCATCTCCCTTGTTGTTTACATTTTTTGTTAACGATAAAGAAATGATTTTTATGAAAAATGATTGTACATCATTAGAAATTCAAACAATAAACTTTTTTTAATCGAGTATGCAGATGCCTAGACATAGTTAATTCTTCCTCTAATGCAGTATTGTATCAACATTTAGCGGAACATATTCATCAGCAACCGTATCTTCATTAAGCAATTAATTTGAATTACTTTAAACATATTTCTAAGATACGTTAATGTACACATGACCTGTTTATTGAACGGGGCCGTTACAGGGATACTCTTAGAGGAGAAAGAAAATGTATTTTATGTAATGAAAATGAAATAGAGGACGAATATCATTTTATAATTAAATGTTACAGCTTTTCAGATATCCGTGCTAAATTCTTAAAGCAATTTTATTACAGAAGGCCTGTTATGTTTAAATTCATTCGACGATTAGGTTTTTTTAATGTTGAAAAAACAAAAATGTTTAATAACTTGACATTAGCATTTCAATATAAATATGACTTATCAAGAGGTCACGTCTAGAACAGGTCATGCAAAGAAATATACTTCATATATTCTTCCAAAAATATCATATTGTTAAACTTTTTACAAATAACGTGTCATTATGTTAATTAAGTCGTATTTGAGTGTCCTACAGTTAATATGATGACGAGTATTTGTACAACGGATGATTATAATGAATGAATTAATTAATTAATTAATGATGATGATGATTGAGGGTTTAAAGCAAACCTGATTTAGCAAAACGCTTATCTCCCTCATGGTCTTCTTATTTAATTAAATTTGTAAATTTTAAATGATATTTCTTAAAACATAATGATATAAATGTTTATGATAACTAAAATTTAGTTGCTGATAATATTACATGCATTTATATCGTTAAAAACGTAAAATATCACAACACAAAATCCCATTATAATCATGCTTAGCGTAAGGAAATAGTAAAATAGCCAGGGCCTAACATACATAAAATATTTGTTAATATAGCAGAACTATAAAAAGTTTCCCCCATAAAGTTATTTATTAAGGCATCAGTGAGGTCAGAATATGGTGGAAAATTGAAGTACACGGGTAATCGTGTGCGGTCGTGCAGGTGGCCATACTTATTTACAATTAAGGGAATCTAAACCCGGCCGTCTTGGTTTAAGTGTGATATTAAGTATGTCTGCAGACCCTCAATATTTACATGTATCACTGAAACAACTTCATCAATAGATATGACAGTGGCTTCCGCACAAATACACTTAATATATGGACATGGCTTTCTGTGTTTCCCAGTTAAATGTACCTTATTACAACAAACATTATATTTGGATGAATAATATACATAAACATGTATTGGTCAGACATATAATCCCATAATTATTGATAGCGTTTGTATGTGTATTACGGATTATTGGTAACAATTCTACACGACGAAATACTTGTATACTCTCTCGGCAATATGTAGACATCAGTGCACGTTGACAATAGAGAGAACATGTAGTAATATAGATTGAATTGTATGTTTGTGTATATACAATGTAAGCTATATGATAAACATGACGATTTCAATTTTCTGATCGTAAACTTTCCCTTTCTTGATAATAATATCCACCCTGTGGTGTTTATATGTCGCAGTTGATTCGTTTTCTAGTGCTTGCTCCGAATATCCAGATTCTCGTGGTAGATGGCAGCTGATTCGAGAGACACACGTTGATGAAGACTCAAGGCAAGTTTTATGGTCGCCATCTTGATCTCATCGAGAAATATTCTGTATCATTGTATGATATGAAGATGGTCGTTTTTGAATATGGTCATAATTATTCCTGTTTCTTGTAATTTAGAGTTATGTCCAAGTTTTTACTCTGAGGCCATGACATTTACTTGGATTTTAACTAGAAGCAGAGGCGCTTACAACCGGAACACCTGGTCTTATTTTCTTATACTTTTACATGGGTACCCCTGTAAATCTTTGTTTTGCCTGTAGTTTAATCTATTTTGAGTTCGGATTATTTTGTTGGCGCTTTGGTATTCTCTAATTGTTTTTGCAATGATATTTTGCAACATGATTAATTTACGGTCTGCATATAAATGT
Source organism: Mimachlamys varia (assembly GCA_947623455.1). Lineage (NCBI taxonomy): Eukaryota > Metazoa > Mollusca > Bivalvia > Pectinida > Pectinidae > Mimachlamys > Mimachlamys varia. The sequence continues at coordinate 9,938,289 of OX392535.1, forward strand.
ATGTGTATAACATGGAAGAAGAAGAAGACGAAAAAGAAGAAGAAGAAGAAGAAGAAGGAGATAATGATGATAATTAAATAATCTTGGTTCAGATTGTCTTTTTAATACTGAAAGGAATGATGTGCATGCTAGTGTGTGTGTGAAGAATGCATGGGAAGAATGAGAACCTCCTTTATATGGACACGTTTATAATTTATGTATGCTTTTGATTTGGATTTGGAAAAGTAAATAAGATTTTGGGTATCAAAGGATATATCATTGCTATATATCTAGCTTTGAACTATCTGTGAAAATGATTTGACCTGGAATTCTTTAAATGCCATATGGATATGCTATTTGTGTATATAACATCAAATTAATAAATATGGTTCACTCAACTCACATCATTCGCTGCAGGTTCGTAGCACATGTTTGTTTTTCCCTTTTATTTCTATATTTTTATTTTATTCACGAATAACATACATTGCAATACACCAAACTTAACAAAGACATACACTTAAGTACAAGGATAATATGGACATTTGTCTTTACATATACATCTATTCAATTTGTTAGTCACTTAAAGTAATGTCAAATAATAACGAATATGATAATAAAAATAAGTAATACAATGTAGATGATTATGTTTGTACTACCATATAAAGTATCAGAGGAGCTAACTCATGCAGTTATTATTGTATTATGTAACCCCGCCAGAAATACGCCTACCCGACTTCTGTTATTATACATGTTTACGTAACACTTTCAATTTGAAAAAAGCGATATATTATCGCGGAATGTTATATGTTAACTTATTAAAAGTCATATATATGTCGTCAAGGGGACATTTTATTGCATCTTATGCCACCAACTACTCAATTCACTGCTGTTTCCCCCAACAGCTGATAAAACAAAACGCAATGATCACCATAGATATAGTAACTGGCTATACAAAGGTGACAGTGTATACGTGTGTCTTTGTGTAATGACGTATATCTGGTACTGCCCCAAGCTATAGCATATATATTAATATGTATAAGTCCCTGTACAATTCATGTGTACGTACACATATATTCTATTTCTACAAAACGCGATAAATCTTCAAATGTATTTAAACGGAAAGACGCATATTTAGAATATTTCGATGTATTAAAATGATTACAATACCCAATGGAATACCTAGTGTCGTGTACGCAATACAAAAAGTATTAGCACTTGATTATATACAAACACAACGCAGTGTCCTGTTTCACGTGTATTTTGATGTTAAACACATTTACACAAGTGTACAGCTTTTGTAGTGTTTGCATCTAATGTATATTTCTGTTCAATATCCTAAATATTGAACCGCACTACTACGAATCGGCATAAGACTACCCAATCAAATAAGATAAAAGGGTAAAATGTCGGAATGTAAGCAAAAATAAATATATCGACTGATGTTTTGATAGTAAATAAATAGCAAAAAAAAAGACAAACAAGAAACAAAAAGAAAACAAAAACAAAAAGATCTGTACAAAAACAACCTTACATCTGCTAGAGGAACAATTGGCATTGTACAAAACACACACAAACTTGTGCAAACATTAAAACAGTGCATCTATCATATCTTAATTTGTAATTCTTTCTATAGAAATGTGTGTAATTAAAATTGATTAAACGTGTGGAATTAAGAAAAAATAACTACTTTTAATATATTAAAAACGATATTTTAACGAGATCCAGAGATCATCTTTAAAAGCACATAATGCTAGTTAAGACAAAGCAAGATTGTTTATAAGATATAATTTTCGAGTCGATATGAATATTATGTTGAACCTAATCAATAAAATTAATCCCAGTCTGTACTTCAGGATCAAACACATTAAAGTATCATCGTAAGGGATTGCGTTAATGTAAATGAATAAAATGTAGATGACCACTTGACATTCGTCACCCTCACAAACGATTAGTCTTCAAAGGTCAGCCTATCAGCGACATGTACGTCATTGGTTAGATAGGGAAACTCCATCAACTATTAATATAACGCGTTACTCTCTGTCCATTCGCAATAAAGACGTACTTGTGAAAATGATTAAGTGAATAATCATTTGATAGCAATTAGAAAGTATTTCCTCGTCGATTTGTATATAAAAGTGTTCATATCTTGTTCACCAACACAACCTGTCCGATCCCCACCAAACCAGAGTAACCCTCAGCACTAGACTTGGTAAGTGTATTTCTGTTTTTGTTGTCTGTGATCGCCACAGTGGAATTGGATTATGATAATAAAACAGTTAAAGAGGCATCACGGTAAAACTATATTTTTTTATGCTTATTTAGAATTATTGTATATATGAATTAAATGTATACTCTTGTGGAAAATTAATGGGCGATTTACGCTGAATTATGTTCTCAAAAATTTTAATTAAGAAATAAAAAAGGGAATCACTATTCGTTGATCAACGATTTGGACATGCAAATTTGTTTGCATCACATATAATAACGCATGCGCATAACAAGCTACATCGGTAAACAAAAAATGGCGATCCGCGTGACCTACATGTAACTACCAAGCGAAAAGTGGCCGAATGGTCAAACTTTAACGTAAGGATTATATTACGGAAGCATAATGAGGGATGGGAAGTATTCAAGGGAGAGACTAACAGCCCAGTTGTTTGCATGTTACAGTTTTCTTCTGGATAGCCGGTGACACAGTTTTGATTTGGTTTTGGGGCCTCCCAAGGGATAACTCTTTCATTCCCCTGTTACATGAAATGCGTGTGTAAAACTTGAAAGCGTGTATTGTAATATTCCCTTTATAATATTCCAGTAAAACGGCATTATTGAATCATATTGCTGAAGAGAAAGACCTTTTTACATACAAGAAAACCCGTATGGGTGGGGGGGGGTTACGTTGTAAAACGCCGGTATAGGGCGATCGAGTTTAATGTATACAGATTCAATTTGGACAAAATGAATAAATTTATGTCATCATGTGCGGATAAAAAATTCTTGTCATACCTAATCTATAAAATACGGATTGTACAAATATTATCGGTTTTGGACCCCGGTAATAAATTTGATATGAATCAAAATATATGCATTATATAAGTGAAGTCATTAATTCATAAAAAAAATCATATACATGTATGTCCCATGTCTGCAGTTGTGTTGAAAGTGTTAACGAACCTTTAAATATAAACTTTATTTATTTTACAACAATTATGAAACAAGTTATCCAACTTATATTAATCACTCTTGTTGGCCCGGATGTTAGCGCGCGAGGGGTCTTATTGTGGGAGGAAACCGGAGTACCCGGAGAAAACCCACGTGGTCGGGCAGGTGACCCCATCCCTTCTCACGTCCAGTCGGGGAATCGAACCCCGGCCGCCTTGGTGAAAGGCAAGTGCGCTATCCACTGCACCACCCGACCCTTTAAATTTACATAAAAAAAGTAAAATGAATCATAACATATATAAATTGGTTAAGTATTGGACAATTATCTTCTCAACAAGTTCCAAATTTGATATATATATTATACATGTATTCTACATGTTTAGTGCATGGAGCGTCATATGAGTGCACGGACTTCCGTGATACATATATAATTGTAAGTGTTAAAGTATGTTGACGCTGAAAGTTGGATATTATTTTATTAGATGAATATATAGATAGTCTGAAAAAAATTCTTCAAGACATCGAGTTGTATAAAAAAAATCGGAATCATTTCATTTTATTTTTGTACTTTTCAATGCATACACACCTTTTGTGAAATGGTTCTAAATGAAGATTCGTGAAAATAACTGATGTCGATAATTGATGCAGAGATGTCGACATAAATTTCTTTACATGAATATCGTGTGTAATTAACGTCTGATTATTAATGTGAATGTGATTCAATAAATTTATACTCGGACTTTGTGTCTGGTTCATCATCGGACGAACATATATATACATTACGCGTCCCCTCTTGGGCCCCTTCGTCAAATTTACCGAGAACGCTGTCACTTGTCGCGTGATCAGCGCTATTTTTATCGGGCTTTCCCGAGGAATGCAATTTTGCAAGTGGCTAATAAACACATTTTGAGTGGACTTTGAATATTGAAATATCAGGAAAATGTATCTGGTAGTGCAGACAGCATGTACATTCAAGAACTTCATTGTAGACTTCCCCGGGATGCCCCTTTAATATCTCATTTAATTTTAAAATTGATACATTGATTCAGTCGTTAAACTTTGTTTGTGAACATTTCATAAAATATCTAAAGGTATGCCTATTTCGTTTACAGAATCAATCAACTAAAGATGTTGAAGCTTGTCGTTCTGTCCTGTCTCCTGGCCTGTGTCCTATGCCGTAAGTATATTTACGTATTATCTGTAAAGTAATTTATTGTCTAAATTTACACAGTCTTTCTTATTTCTGTCTGAGGATATTTCAACAGCAAGGGTAATTAAGAGCAATAAATGAGTATTCACACGAAAAATGTATCACCAAATGTCAAAACAAGTCCGTCCTTTATTTTTTGTTGACATCTTATCATTTTGATTTTGTTAATACAGATTTATGTACAAATATGTCTGCTCTCAGATTTGTTCAGAAATTGTTAGAACTCATTCTTATCTTGTATTGTACATTTCACATTGCATTTAAGGTCATACATATAGCCTTGTATACTTTTCTGCGTAAGTGTCAGAATGTGACAGTATATCAGAAAAAATGACAATAAAAGGTTAATAAATAATGCCAAACAACATCACGTATACTAGTATACATTCTAAGACATCATTTAATAACATTGTCACTAACATATACCTACATGTGTATAAGTAAGAAAATTTAATTGAATGATAATATATACAGAATCCTACGGAGGAAGACGGGATTCCTTGTTGTATGACAGTATCAGAGGAAACAGTTGGGGCTCAAGGTTAGATCGCTGGGGAAACGATCGTTGGAACAGGGATATCTTAGGAAGTAACTGGAACCGACGTGGAGGCGATAGATGGGGAGACAGGTGGGCTGGTGACAGGATAGGAAACAGGTGGAGAAATAACAGGAGATACTGATTTAAATTATAGGATAAAGGTATTTACTTATTTTTTACATAAACATTGTGGCAAATGAAAACCATGCATATTTTCTATGATATAAATACTCGTACCACATATTATTTTTGATTTGTGCCTAATTTTGAGTAACTGCTGCAATATAACTTTATTTTAGACAAAAACGTTATGTTGTCACGTTAACTATTTTACAAATATTAAAAATTGAATCAAAATTTGTCACTGCTGTTTATATTTCACTAGCGGTAATTTATACGGCTTTTCATTTTTTACACAAAATTTAAAATCCAGAACACGTTTGCTTATACAATATTATACGAAGTAAAACATTAAATGAAAAACCTATTATATGGTATTCGTAGGTTATGTTTAGCTTTTTTAGAGAAGACAAATATCAAGACAAATTCTACTCTATGTATAATGTACACATACATTTATGTAGCCTGTATTTACTAGTCCATTTTCTTTTTTCAGATCCATGAGGCCAAAGATTTCGATTGGAAAATCCATTCTTTCATTTTCATGTACATATTCATCTGTATATTCATATCTGTCAGGTTTTTAAAATAAAGTTCTTTTCTATTTCTTTCATTTTCATATTTGTTAATTTTACCATGGCTTACTCAACTGTTAAGTCTTGTTTCTTTTCTGCAAAGTCTACCAGTGTACAGACCAATTTTCTTACAACTTAAAAGCAAAATATCAACGAATGATAATATTGTATGGAAAATGCTTTACTTGAAATAGAAAAACATATCAAGCAGAATAGTCATTAACAATAGATAGGACATAACTCTGGTAATGAGAAAATGTTTGCTTCGTCGACATAAGTTATAAAAACCGTTACTCAAGATGACGTTACACACACATATATGCTGCACCTCTTAAATTTAGTAATATATCAAGTCTGAATTCGGCATCACATGTTACATATGGGATTGAAATAGTTTATATTTTTAAACAAGTACGCATTTATTCTGAATCATTTGTTGGTGCCATACCATGTAAAGTCAAACGTACCGATTTTTTCGGTTTTCCCAACACGTCTTGCTTGTATAACATTTTCACATGTAGAATCGAATGTTGTAAGACGTTAAGTTTATTTATTACCAACAGGACTTACCATAGTTTCCTTATAAACAAAATCATAACCCAAACTCAAAATCGATAAAACTAGGGGCAAAATATGAACAAAGGAAAGATTGACATAGACCAAGGTAAACTACAGGAGAATTAAAACCAGGTGTTCTGGTAGAGAAGGCGTCTTCTGCCTCATCGACGACACCCGCCATGTAAATCTTAGTCACATCTCGGTTCTCACTTTGAGCATCAAGTCATCAAAGTGAGAACGAGTAATCATTCTCTATCTCCTAATGAAGCATACTTATCAGCACACTCGAAAATGTCTTCATATCACACAAAGATACAGAATATTGCTCACGTTTGATTGTCAGCAGTCGACATCGGTCAAGCAAATCTCGATATTTAGAGCAAGCCCCATAAATACGAATCCACTGCGACATGTAAACACCATAGGGTGATAAAGCAGGGATGTTACTATCAAGAAATTGAAAATTAACGATCGGGAAATCGAAATGTTCACGTTTATCGTACAGCTTAGTAGAAAAACCAGGTAGTTAGTTTAAGGTTCTTACACGTGTGTCGATGTAATATGGAATTTATTAAACGAGTTAGATAATTTAATGTGTCACGAGCCTTTAGGATCTAATGCATATTTCTGTTCAACATCCTAAAGATGGAACCGCACTACTACGAATTTGCATAAGACTTTCCAGTCGAATAAGATAAAGGGGTGAAATGTCGGAATTTAAACAAAAATAAATATATCAACTTAAGATATGATGTAAATCAATAGCAAAAAATAATAATAATAAAAATATATATATAATTTTCTATCGTAGTTGCATACATGTAGTTCTCCTTCATGTGTAATTTGTTCTCATGAAACTTGAACGTACTAACGTGTAACTTTTAAGACTGCTTAATTATATCCAATATATATTTCGTGTTTGTTTTTCATCTAAAAATATCCTGTCGGAAAAAGGCGCCACCCTTAAAAGAAATCTTCGTGCTATAATTTTGGTACAAATAGGAATACTATGCTAACATGTAATACTTGTTTGTCGTAGGCAAAGCAAAATCATAAAATAACTCAAAATGTTATGTCAGAATTTTTAAAATGTTTTCTCAACTGATGAAATAACTTTTCAGTCTAAAGTATACACTTTTGATTTCTTAAAAGTATAAGTTTTTTTGAAAGCCAATATATGAATTTAAATTACCCCTGGAATTGGAAATATTTCATCGTTTTAGTGGATATAACTTTAAACAAAAGTAAATATTCGTCATGACGGATTGAATTGAACTATAATAAAATTCCAGAATGTTATAGTTTTCTAATTCATTGTAGTGCTATACTATTGTCATCATTTTGAATATTTGTGCAAAAAAACCCTACGTCAGCTAGATGAACCATTTGCATTGTACTAAACACAAACAAACTTGTGCATCCATTATAACTATGCATCTATCCTATTTGGTTTGTATATCCTTTCTATAGAAATGTTTGCTATTAAAATTAATTAAACGAGTAAATTTAAGAAAAAAAACCCACTTATAATATACTGAAACGATATTCTGACGTGATTCAGAGTTCATCTTTAAAAGCACATTCGAGTCGATATGGATATTATGTTGCACTATATCAACAAAATTGACTACAGTCTGTACATCCGGATAAAACACATTAAATCATCATCGTAAGGAATTGCGTTTATGTAAATGAATACAATGTAGATGACCACTTGACATCCATCACCCTCACAAACGATTAGTCTCCAAAGGTCAGCCTATCAGCGACATGTACGTCATTGTACATAACACGTCATTGGTTAGATAACTCCATCAACTATTAATTTGACGCGTTACTATATGTCCATTCGCAATAAAACGTACTTGTGAAAATGATTAAGTGACCAATCTTATATACTGAGATTGTTTTGCACACAAACAGGAATTGAAAACTTAATTTGCGAGCTTTCGAAAACATATGTTTCCTTTGTCATGCAAAGAGTACAATAGCCGAGTGTCGGTGTTCTGACCGCTGTTCTGACAGGTGTTTTAGCGGTCAGAACACCGACACTCGGCTAGTGTACTCTTTTCATGACAAAGGAAACAGATGTTTTCGAAAGCTCGCAAATTAAGGTTTCAATTCCTGTTTGTGTACAAAACAATCTCAGTATATATATCATTCATACCAAACTGATGAATCTTATTCCTAATAAGTAAACAATCATTTGATAGTAATTACAAAAATTTCCTCGTCATTTTGTATATGAAAGTGTTCATATCTTGTTCACAAACACAACTTGTCCGATCCCGACCAAACCAGAGTAACCATAAGACTTGGTAAGTGTATTACTGTTTTTGATATGTGTGATCGCCACATTGGAAATATGTTATGATAATTAAACATTTAACTAACATCTCATTTCACTATATAATTGATACAATGATGTATTCGGGAATACGATTTTCGTTAAACGTTGTTTGTGAACATTTGATAAAATATTGAAAGGCTAATTCGTATGCCTATTTCGTTTACAGAATCAATCAACTAAATATGTTGAAGCTTGTCGTTCTGTCCTGTCTTCTGGCCTGTGTCTTATGCCGTAAGTATATTTATGTATCATCTGTAAATTAATTTTGTCTAAATACACAGTCTTTCTTATTTCTGTCTGAGGATGTTTCAACAGCAGGGGTCATTTAAATCAATAAATTAGTATTCACACGAAAATGTATCACCAAATGTCAAAACAAGTCCGTCCTTTATTTTTAGTAGACATTTTATCAATTTGGATTTTGTTAATACACATTAATGTATATATGTTTACTCTGAGATTTGTTCAGAATTGGTAGAACCCATGCTTATCTCATATTATACATTTTACATTGCTTTAAAGGTAATACATGTAGCCTTGTATACTTTTTTTTGTGTAAGTGTCAGAATGTTACAGTGTATCAAACGAAATAATGAGAAAAAGTGAATAAATAATGCCAAACAACATCACGTATACTAGTATACAGTATATGACATCATTTTATAAAATTGCCAATAACATATGAATATACCTACTATACATGTATATTAGTAAGACAATTTAATTGAATGATTAAAACATAATCTTACATAATAATAATAATTAGCTCGTGTTTGGACCAATTTCCAAATGAAATACATTTTCTGAAGGCAAATGTTATTCTAAGAACAAAAATCAAGGTCTCGGTTGTGTTAAATAACCAGAAAGTACCTTAAAACGGCATTTCCCGCTTAATTTGGCCCATTTCTGCTCAATTTCACGGCCGCCATTCGACTAATTATAGGAATATCAACATGGTACGAAATCAAACATTTTCTACATTTTTTAAAACCTTAATTGTTCGGACTATTGAACAACAACCTATTTTATTCATATCAGCATTTATTCTTTAACATACTGATGCTTAAGTTATATTTTTATTATCGTTTTCAATATTGAAAAAGCATTTCTTATCTTTTTTTTTGCGAATCGACATTGAACGCGGGAACAAGTAATGGTGACGTGTTTCGGAAAGTCATGTGATTCCTCGTATAAAAATAGAACCGGAAGCACATGACTGTCATGATCAGGCATACGAAGCCGCGGTAAATATTAAACAAATATGGCAGCCAGACGAAACCAGAGTCGCATCAGGCTCAAAGGAAGACTAGCCAACAAAGAGACTATAAAAAAGATCGGAACAGGTGCATCTGATCAACAAAAAGAAACACGACATCAATCAAAGAAGACCAAGACCATGGTTTGACGGACGAAGTGGTTGCATTGAGTTGACAGTACTTTTCGGGAAAACCATCTGCAAAATGTAAATCTGAGGTTTTGTTGGCGAGATAATTTACGGTATGGCAATGCAAGTTACCATTACGTACATAACATGTCCGAGCAGTGTGTGTCAGCAGCTTAGACCCCACAGGAAGAAGAACTTCAAACTAAAGTTTTGACACCGATTCAACAGTGTATCTACCAGCTGTCTATATAGCTACATGTAGGTAGGTAACAAACTAATAATATAACAATACTTGAATTATATGTAAACGGACTATGCGTGATGGAGAGCGCAGCTATAGGCCTACATGTACATGTATCACATGTACAGGGACCTGAAAATTTGTTACAGCTAATTTAAACTAGTTTTGGACCTAAACTAGATGTTCAGTCTAATTTTACACTTCTGGGTGGGGCTACATTTGTGTACATTTAGGCGGTTTCTAAAATAAAAAAAAAATATCCATCTTTCCTATGGTATCAAACGTTTTTTCATACCTCAAATAAAAAATGTGATTTTTGATGTAAGAAATCTAGGTAGGGTCGCTTTTTCAACATCGAAATCTTTCAACACCTTAGCATTTACAACCATTTAAGACTGAGGGAGCATTTTTATCAAAAATAGATCTAAACCTCCCAAAAGTGTAAAATTGGCCATGGTAAAACGACCCCCCCCCCCTGCATTTTGTTTTTTGAACATATTAAAGGTATATATCCCAAAACATTATTGCTGTTTGATAATGTATAGTAATGTATATACAAATAAATTTAAGTAAACTGATGAAGATTTAATGGAAAAAGTCAATTGTCAAAATAATGTATAAGGTTTCACTCCACCATGGTAAATTGAACCCTCCATCCCTACATGACTCACATAAAAATCACCTATCCAAAACAAATTTTAATGATTTTTGATTTAAAGAATATAATGAATGAAGTAAACTTATAAAAGATTTACTAAAAAAATCAATTTTGTTGACATGGGAGGTGGGGGGTCATTTTACCATGACCCAACCAATTGTGCTGTTAAATTGAAGGTAACTGAAAAAGATTAAATAAAAAAAAAATTCACTTACCAAAAAAATCTTTAAAAAAGGCTTTACTTCACCATGGCCATGGTACACTGACCATCCCCCCCCCCCCCCATCCTTAAACATTCACCTATATTTTGCTCTTTTGTTAGCTTTCCCATCCAAATTTGCACGTTTTTTATTGATACCACATAGTTCTAACAAAAACATGTGAAATTATATATGGAAAAGCATATTATAGTGACAGTTGTAAAGGGGGGGGTGTCATTTCACCATGATTCAAAATACCATGCTACACCGGTGCTGTTCTATTAAATGAATATATAAACATTTTGTTTTGTATATTAGAACAAGCTTAGTCTGACCCAACTCAGGTCTGCAGTTTTAATTCTGAAGTGTTCTAACTATATATCTGATATGCAATATATTTTGCAAGCAGAGGGATGAGTTAAATAAAAGTTTAAGTCTAAAAAAAATATGCGAGATATTCAATTATTGGCTTCAATACATTTATTTTCTTAAAGTTGAATTTTATTGCAGATATGCATAAAATGTTTACAAGTATAAAATGGCGGGGAGACTGTGTTTATGAATACTCCTTATGATTTTATAAATACATTTTTATTGTAACATGTCTCTGTGACTGATAAGGGGTAGTTTTAGTTGTTGGAGTCCTGGAGTTAACAAAATAAAGGGAGATAACTTATATTAATAAAATTTCAGGTCTTATTGGTGTCAACAATGGAAAGATTGTGGACTTTGACTTGAGAACAAGAAGCTGTAGTGTGTGCCAGTATCATCTTGGAAGGTCCGAGACTGTTTCAAAACATTAATGCAATGTTAATTGGACAGGTTTGTAGAGTTAGTCAAAATTGTATATAGATCATTTTGCGTATCTATAAAACTGACTTGTACCAGTCCATTCACTCTAAGTTTACTCTTATTACCATGAGACTGTGTGAAAAACATTTTATTTTAATTCAACTATAAACAGTTAAACCAGCTGTCTAAACCCAAAGTCACTGGGACCAAAACTATAATTAGTCTGTTGCTTAAACAATTGTCGGTTTGTTTAAAGGTAAGGTATAAGTTCTTAGAACTTGGCTATATATAAGACAGGAATTCTTATTACACAGCAGCCAGTTTATATTAGTCAATGTCAAGTGGTAGGGTAAGGGTATTTGATAATTTTGCCTACTCTTGATCAATACCACATATTTTTTCATATTTTGTTTTTTATGAAAAAAGTTGAAAATGGAAATTCATAAACTATTTGCAACTCTATATATAACATTATGACTTTCTACAGGTTTTATGATTGGACCAAGTCTTTGGAAACAAGAGTATTTTCTGCTGGGATGCAAGAGAATGAAGGACACAAAAAGCTGAACAAGGTAATTAGGGCCCCGCATCAAGAGATGCGGGTGCCCTATAGTAATCAGGTTGTCCGTCCGTCTGTCTGTCTGTCTGTCTGTCCGTTTTTAGCTCACCTGGCCCGAAGGGCCAAGTGAGCTTATGTGATGGTGCAGCGTCCGTCGTCCGTCCGTCCGTCCGTCCTGCGTCCGTCAACTTTTTCCTTTAAACGACTTCTTCTAAAATACTGAAAGGCCTAGTGACATGAAATTTGGCTGGTAGCTTTCTTGGAAGGAGCTGAACAAAGATTGCGAAAAAAAATCACTTTGACCTAATTTCAAGGTCACAGGGGTCAAAAATGTCGAAACCTTCAAACAACTTCTTCTAAAATACTGTCAGGCATAGATACCTCATATTTGACCGGTAGCTTCCTTGGATGAAGCTGAATAAAGTTTGCGAAAAGAAACGACCTTGACCCATATTCAAGGTCACAGTGAGGTTAAATCTATTTTAACCTTTAAACAACTTCTTCTGAAATACCAAAATCCCTAGAAGTATGATATTTGGCTGAAATGTTCCTTGGATGAAGCCCGACAAAGTTTGCGAAAAGAAATGACCTTGACTCATATTCAAGGTCACAGGGGTCAAATCTGTTAAAACATTTAAACGACTTCTTCTGAAGTACCAAAAGTCCTAGAAGCATGATATTTGGCAGAAAGGTTCCTTGGATGAAGCCCGACAAAGTTTGCGAAAAGAAATGACCTTGACTTATATTCAAGGTCACAGGGGTCAAATCTGTTAAAACCTTTAAACGACTTCTTCTGAAATACCAAAAGTCCTAGAAGCATGGTATTTGGCTGAAATGTTCCTTGGATGAAGCCCGACAAAGTTTGCGAAAAGAAATGACCTTGACTTATATTCAAGGTCACACGGGTCAAATCTGATAAAACCTTTAAACGACTTCTTCTGAAATACCAAAAGTCCTAGAAGCATGATATTTTACTGAAATGTTCCTTGGATGAAGTCCGACAAAGTTTGCGAAAAGAAATGACCTTAACTTATATTTAAGGTCACAGGGGTCAAATCTGTTAAAACCTTTAAACGACTTCTTCTGAAATACCAAAAGCCTTAGTAGCATGATATTTGGCTGAAAGGTTCCTTGTATGAAGCTTGACAAACTTCGGGAAGGAAAATGAGCTTGACCCATATTAAAGGTCATAGTTGTCAAATCAGTTAAAAGCTTTGAGTGACTTCTTCTGGTAAACCCAAATGCCTAGAGACATGATATTAGGCTGGTAACGTCCTGGGATGAAGCGAAACAAAATTTGAAAATGAAAATGATGTTGTCTTATAAGGTCACAGGGGTAAAATATGTTTAAATCTTAACATGTTCTTCGTAATGTCTTACAGTAAAAATTTAAGGGGACTTTAGGGTTACACTATAATATAAGTCAGAGATTGATACCAGGTGAGCGTAGCAGGCCCATTGGGCCTCTTATTTGTCTTCTGCGCAAAAATGTTTGCAGGAGATGAAGGATTTGTATCAAATTGGAACTGATGATTCCTCATGCATCCTAGATCACATGTGTAGTATTTCATGCAAATCGGATTCAAAATGGCTGTTAGGCGGCTATATTGGATTTTAACATTAACATGAAAATACTGAATCTTTGCTGTTTCTTCTGCACAAAAATGTTTGCAGGAGATGAAGGATTTGTATCAAATTGGAACTGATGATTCCTCATTCATCCTCTAGATCACATGTGTAGTATTTCATGCAAATCGGATTCAAAATGGCTGTTAGGCGGCCATATTGGATTTCAACATTAACATGAAAATACTGAATCTTTGCTGTTTTTAACTGTTCACTAATCGATTATGCAAAGTAGTGAACAAATAAACCAAGAGTTAACTGACAATGATCAAACTCATAGTTCAAGGTCACAAGTTCAAAGGTCAACGGTCAAGGTGATTCAACTATGGACATACTACAGCGACCATAAACAAATATTTGTAGATCTTATGTGATGGGTAAGAAAGAATATTTACTATGAATCATTAGACAATATTCAATTCATTGTGTCTTGATATTTTTTTTTTCAGATTTTTTCTTTTTCCTTAGATAAAAGAATGTGACAATTCCACACAGTTAAACGCTAATGGAAACAAAATACTTTGACATGTTTAAAAACTTACAAAAACTTTTCTTAATTATTGCTGAAGCTTTTTGTTTTAATTTATAATTGTTTTCTAACACTTACAAATTTAACATCACTGTACTATAACTCTAAAATACCAATATTCATTGGAGCATCAGACATATTGCGGGGCCCTTTCTGATGTATCAGTGTTCTTGTTAAGTGTTGGCTTCATAAATACCCTCAGTTTAGTGCAATATATCAAAAAGTTGTCTCTGTAAAATGTACTGTATATATCTTAAATTTGTTGTATGATTTGTATTCATTTTTATACTGACTGATCATGACCTGTGCCTTTCATTTGTAATTTTCTGATAAAATTTGTCTTAATTTTACAAGATAAACACTTTGTCAAGAGAAATGTCAAGGTCATTACTTCTCTTTAGGTAAGGGTCAAGATCTATATGAAGATTAAAGTTTAGTGTTCTACAAACATATCTTGGGTCAATATAAATTTGCTAAGTATTCGTATAGCTGTCTATTGTCTATTTTGGATATGTATATATGTGAAAATTTGGAAACTATATGATGACAATATTTTTTTTCTTAGGTGAATGAAAATGCCTTGCTTTCTCCTGGAAGTGTAACTAAATCACATAGGTACACAGGGACTGGATTAGGAATAACACCAGTGCTATGAAGTCTACATTTTCTGAAAAAACAAAAATACATCTCAATAAAGGTAAACAATATGCAATTCAGATAAACTTGATCCAGGATATTCTCCATGATATCCGAAGCAAAGCAAGCTTAAAAGACTCTCATTGGACAATGTTAATGCAATGATGTCATCAATAGACCACCTGAGTTACGTCAGAAGAGATTTTGCTTTCATACTCCAATGAAAAGCATTTCTGCTGTTTTTGTTCATATATTAAGTTTCAGTGCAAATATTATATAATTTTGAGTAAATGAATACACTATATAACTGCATATTATATTTGAAAATGTTATAACGTAGGTCTGTGCCATATTTCAAGGTTAAGGTTAAGTTAAAATTAATCATTTTTATATGAAAGGAAGTCTTCTTGTATTATTTGCAGATTCTGAAAAAATAAATACTTTACGACTGATAATTCAATGTTTTCTTTGTGAATATTGCATTTTGTGTGGAAAGGGAGATAATTAGAGTGAATTACCTCCCTTGTATACAAAGAAACGGGTCACAATATGATAATATGCTACAGAGGACACCTAAATGTATATATATGTGCAAAACTTTTGAAAAAAAAAACCCATTGATAATAATTGTTTTGCTTGAAACACCCAGCTTCTCCTTTGAAGGGGATTTTCTTTCAATCATCTGCCTTAGACTCATAAATCAGGGGAAACATTGACATATTTCTGACAAAAACAATGTTTACATGATTTTTATGCCCCCATCATGAAATTGGAGGGGGGCATATATTGTATCCATGTCTGTCCCCTCCCATGGTAATGTAACCAGCTTATTTAAATAACTACTGATCATATTGTCATCAAACTTCACATGTGTAGTATTTAAGTATGTAGAACTAATTTCATATGGGGGAAGGGGGGCATTTATGTCTCACAGTCATTTCTAGTTATGAGGCTTGGTTTATTTTGTTTTAAGTCCTATTAACAGCCAGGCATTAAAGGAGGTTTTGGAAGTGAAGGAAAGCCTGAGTACCCCGAGTAAAAACCACCGAACTACGGTCAGTACCTTGCAACTGCCTCACATTGGTTTTGAACTCGCAAGTTCTCAGAGTTGGAGGGCTAGTGGTAGAATGTCGGAACACCTTAACCACTCGGCCACCACAAGGACTAGGTAAACCCATCGGTACAAATATATAGGAGGGGGGGGGGGTGTAGAAATACAAATACATCTGTCTGCCCACTGAAGTTTGTCAGCATTTCTTTCTTTCTTTCATGAATTTCCATCTTTCCATCAAACTTGGGTGTGGAATTTTTATACACCTGTCAAAAATGACGGGACGTATTATGGAATGGTGTTGTCCGTTCGTTGTAAACTTTTATTTGTCCGGAGATCCTCTCTTACAGTTTTCAACCGATTTCTTTAAAACTTGATAGGCTTGACCACCATGACATTTAGTTGTGTTTTCCTGATTTACAGTTTGATTCAACAATATTCATGAGGGTTATGTCCCTTTTGGACATAATTTCGGGCATTAAGTAGAAAACGTCAGAACTTTTTTGTGTTTCTTTCAATTCCTCTAAAGGTATGGACCTTCGAAAAGCTATAACATTTAACATATATAACAGGTTTTGTTAAGTTATTTCAACTTTTTGCGTAACAGCATTTATAGTTAAATATAGGCATTATTTAGACAATGCCTTTCTGTCGTAAACTATTATTTGTCTGGAGATCTTCTCCTACAGTTTCCAATTGATATCTTTCAAATTCGCTAGGCTTTATCATCATGACATGAAGTTGTGTTTTCCTGGAAGACAGTTTGATTTGACAATATTTACTAGAGTTATGGCCCTTTGGAACTTCGTATTTGATACAGTATGGGGCATTATGTAGAAAATGTCAGAACTTTTTTTGTTTTTACACACCATTATACTTCCAATATGGTATGACAGGCGTATCATGCCTCCGCTCGTGGTGCTCTTGTTCGCTTAGTCAGCCTCCAAACTGTTAGCAGTGTGGGAATGTTTGTGCTGTCAGTCTTCTGTTTAGCAATGTGACATATTCTTTCCACTGTAGAAATTGAATGGTATCAAACACTTTCCTGTGTGGATACAGTGTACATCTGGGAAAATATATTGGCAGCGATAAAAGAGAAAACTTCCACACCACGAAGAATTTCACTTTTACAGTACTTGCACAAAATCAAAATATCTTAAGGGTTGTAAGGTCAAGGTCACTATTTTTAGAAATTCATTGTCAGCACTCTAGTGGCTTCATTTCTTCATGGATTTCATCAAACTACACATACTAATACAAAATCAAAATATCATTGATGAGTTCGAGTTTTAGGGTTATCAGGTTAAGGTCAAATTCACTGTGGCTATTTTTAGAAAATAATTGTCAGCGCTCTAATGGTTTCCTTTACAAATGGATTTTTATCAAACCACAAAATCTCATACATACAGAGTTAAAATATCTTTGACAAGTTGCAAGTTCAAGTTTCAGGGTTGTCGGGTCAGGGTCATTGTTGCTATTTTTGACAATAATTGTCAGCACTGAAGTGGCTTTGTTTCTTCATGGATTTTCACCAACTTCACACACATGTAGAGGATTAACATGTCTTCGACAAGTTCAATTTTCAAGGTTGTTTGGTTAAGGTAAATCAAAATTGGCATACATATATTGCGTATATCGGCTTATTTAATATGTGGAATGGTTCAGAATGCAGGCAATGTGAGGAACAAAAAGAGTCCTGTGGCTCTGTGATTCTGTTGCCTCATTTTAATGACAACTCATGAACTTGTCTTTCAAACTTATTCACCCAGATTTCTACTTACTACACACAAACTTCGAAACTTTTTTGTGCAAGTGTATTTAAAGGCGATACTTAAAGCTGATCGGACTGAAATGAAAATTTGTAAATTCCTAAATATTCGAAAAGTGTATGAAACATATCTAAAGGGTCAAAATTGGTAACATTCCATTAAATGTTATGTTTTCTCAACTGATGAGATAACCGGACACAAAGATAACATGTTATCTCATCATTCCGATCCCAGTTTGAACTAATGCCGAACAGCGTTTCTTGCATTAGTGTTTAGTTTAGCTACCTTCAGCTGATACGTTCATAATTCCAGTACACTGTAAGATTATGTTCGGTAAAGCTTGTAATAATTTCATAATCCTACGGAAGAAGACGGGATTCCTTGTTGCATGACAGTTTCAGAGGAAACAGTTGGGACTCGGGCTTAGATCGTTGGGAAAACGATCCTTGGAATTTCGGAAGTGATTGGAACCGACGAGGAGGCGATAGATGGGGAGACAGGTGGGCTGGTGACAGGATAGGAAACAGGTGGAGAAATAACAGGAGATACTGATTGAAATTATAGGATAAAGGTATTTACTTATTTTTTTTACATAAACAATATTCCAAATGAAAACCATGCATCTTTTCTATGATATAAATACTCGTACTACATATCATTTTGATTTGTGCCAAATATTGAGTGACAGCTTCAATATAACTTTATTTTGGACAAAAATGACATGTTTGCACTTTATCTATTTTGCAAATATGGAAAACTGAATCAAAATATGTTACTCCTGTTTATATTTCAGCAGCGGTAATTCATACGTTTTTTTTTTTTTTAATTTTAACACAAAATTTAAAATCCAGAATACGTTTACTTAAAACTATTATACGAAGCATAAGATTTAATGAAAAACTTATTATATGGTATTTGTAGGTTATATTAAGCTTTTTTAGAGAAGACAATATCAAGATAAATAATAGCCTATGTATGATTTACATATACAATTATGAAGCCATTATTTACTAGTAAATTTCCTTTTTTCAGATCCATGTGGCCAAAGATTTGAATTTTAAAATCCATTTTTGAAATTCCATGCATGCATTCATCTGTAAATCCATATCTGTAGAGTTTTGTAAATAAAGTTCTTTTCTATTTGATCCATATTTTATTTGTTAATTTTACCATGGATTACTGAACTGTTAGTCATATGTATTTTTGTCATTGTTTGCAAAGTCTACCAGTGTAGAGACCAAGTTTCTTATAGAAACATTTAAAAACAAAATATCACCAATGATAATATTGTATGGATAATGCTGAAATTGAAGTGGAAAAACATATCAAGCAGAATATTCATTAACAATAGATAGGACATAGCTCTGGTAATGAGAAAATGTGTGCTTCGTCGAAATAAGTTATCAAAACCGTGACTCAAAATCATGTCCGAATCCGGCATCACATGTTACATATGAAATTCAAATAATTCATACATACTTATGCTCATTTATTCTTAATCATTTGTTTGTTTCATACCATGCAAGGTTAATCGTACAAATTATTGCGGTCATTTTCAAAGATGACGTAACACACACACATATACGACACCTTTTAAATTTAATAATAGATACAGTGTGCCGAAAAATGAATTAAACTGCACCATACAGCTGTGTCGTCCTCCTAGTACTCTTCAGTGATACAGGAGGCCAAAAGGGGGGAATCCAAAATTTCTAAACTAATGTAGAAGCCGAAGGATCAGGTCAAATGTAGAACCAATGTTATAAAACATTAAGTTTATTTATAAACGACAGGACTTTATACAGTTTCCTTATAAAAAATACATAGCCCGAACTCAAAATCGATAAGACTATGGGCAAAATATGAACAAAGGAAAGATTAACATGGATACCCTTGTAAACTACACGAGAATAAGACCAGGTGTTCTGGTAGAGTAGGCTTCTGAGTTTGGATCATGATTTTGTTAACGCTTCGGTATTCTCTTATGTATCTCTTCTGCTTATCGACGACACCTGTCATGTCAATCTTGGTCACATCCAACTAATCATCAAGTCCCCAAAATGAGAACCGAGGCATCATTCTCAATCACAATAAGTTAACACTTATCAACTTACTCAAAATCGTCTTCATATCACACAAAGATACAGAATAGTTCTCAAATGTGTTTGTCAGCAATCGACATCGTCATGCAAATCTTGATATTTAGAGTAAGCCCTATAAATAAGAATCAGCAGTGACATTTAAACACCAGAGGGGGAAGAAGCAGGGATGTTACTATCTGGTTTTGTTAAGCTGTATGTTTATCAGGGTCTCCGTGTATTTTGTTCCTTTGTTAATATTTTGCCCCTGACTATAGTTTTGTTGACACTTCAATATTCTCTGATTTCTTGTGGTTTAGACCGTGGCAACATTTAATTTCTGTGAAATAACCCATAATCCACGTAAGTATATTAAGCTATAAATTAACATAACAGCATGGCATTAAAACCTGGTAGGATTATGTAAACTAAGGAGATTTAATTCACAAATTACACTTGCATTACAAGACACATGGCACTTATCTTCACGATAATCTTCAATATCCTTAGTGGATTGATTATGTAAACGAAATTTGACAATAGACCCTTTTCACAATCGCTGTTTATTGTTACCTCCCCTGCCACTGTGATACACAGAACGAGGCGAAAGGTGTAAGAATCATTTCCGGTTTGATGTTGAGTTGTGAGTTGTAAACACATGAATCACAAACAGATACATACAGTCAAGAAAGCCACAAAGTTTTGACAAAGTTCTGTCAAAGTCGGGACATGTTTTTTGGGACACCCTGTACATGTCGGTCATGACCACGTGTACATATTAAAGAGTGTACTGTATTAAATGCTATCACATTCATCAGTCAATATTACGGCATGCTGTTTTTACCGGTGCTTGACGAGGGCACGCGTACGTGTTCAAGTCGTCAAAGCTACACTAAAGGGTGCTGAAAATGGCTATGATTCCCGTGGACTGTGGTGGGCAATTAATTAAATACCTCATGAATTCCGTGTTGGGAGGTAACTGTTTCTCATACTTAGATAAATGAGGATTATTATATAATTAATATATATAACCCATGACCGTTGAAAATCGATCACACCCGATCGCCAATCTACCTGAAGTCCTGATCGTTGTCACTAACTGACTAGTGCTTTACACGGGACTATAAACATGCGAGATATGACACATATATACGCCCCTGGCCTAACCAGGACAAAATTCAAACAAAGTTTACTTTTGATTTTTTAATGGTGGGTCTACACTACAATTAGTTCATGTTTAATACAGAATCACTAAATCGATAGAAATTATTGCACAGTCAAAGTCACTTAAAATCTGTTGAACAAACAAGATTTTTTTTGTATTTTCCCAAAAAATAAAAAAATATCATAAATACCATTGCTAGATCTGTTTGAATACATATATTAAAATATTACATATGTATTCTTATACGAGACATTATGCTTTCATACCTTTCTTCTTGTAATCATAAAAGTTGGCTTTGGGGCCAATTTGAACTGTTTCAATATCAATATGGAATTGTTGCAACCTGTATTTTAATAATGTAAAAAAAACAGACTGTTAAAATCTTTTCACATGCTTTCATGGTATAAAGTCTTCAGGTAATCTGATTAAACTTGACAGAGGAATAAGGAGTTTTGGTGTTCAGAATAGTGAAACGTTCAGATTAAACCGAATGATTAAGGTAGTTTTTTCAAAATTTGGTTTAAGGCTTATTGGCTCATCTATCTTATCCGAGCAATGTTGACACTGGAAATAAAAATGACTTAAGTATTTGTCTTTCTTATCAATAAAACACACGTGAAGAAAATATGTAAAACATTCAATATGGACTTTTTTGTGTGTAAATGAATTACCAATCAAATTTAACAATTAAATTAAACGCATTGATAAAAAAAATAAATATTATATTATTTTGCTACTTAGATTATTAATTGATATTTTCTGCACTTCAAATGCGAAAAATACATTATCGTCAAGTATTTGTGTTGAAGAGGATTTTTAGGGATATTGATGGATCATTTTTTTGTAAACTGGACATATCAGTAAAACGATTTTGGCTTATCTGTAATATACATCAACTGAATTTGAAATACAGCTATTCATTTCACAATCAGATTTGTGTAATAATTAGTTATTGCACTTGAAATTTGGCCCAGTATGCGATTACGCTGAATTTCTTGACCCCCGATTTGTTAGATTTTAGTACGGTATTTTTACATTCTGTTGCAATTTTGTCCCGATTTACCCCTATTTTGACTGGACTAATACGTCAAATGTATGATGATTTTCATATTTTCATTTACCATGTTAAGATAAAACTTGAACCACATGTTTGTATGTAAAATCATACAGGCCAGAGACGTACGGCTTTATACGTCTCTGATACAGGTGTAAAAGCACGGACTTATATAGCAAATCTAATTTCGTGGTAAAAGTAAGAACTTATTAATCAACATAAAAGTAAAAAGCACATTTTTTCTAGTTCGCTACTTTGTATATTTTTAAATGTTATAAACTTGTTTATTTCAAGATTACTTGAATTCATGATGAGGTTGGAGTTCGCCTGTAAACGACTGTGATGCGAATTTCATCAGATTCGTTGCTTTAATTTGGTTGTCTCAGTCGACCAGCGTAACGGCTATATAGCGTCAAGCTAGCCTTATTTTTTAAGTAACACTTTTCTTGTCTTCCCTTAATATTTCTCTCGGTTTCACACATCATAATCGCCATATTGCTGCCAATAAACATAAAATTGTATATGAAAAACTGTATCTATCAAAATCATTTCGTCCTAGTCGGATTGTGAAATCTGTCACAAAAAATGTCCTGTTTTACATATGAACACAACTTTTGTGTGTGTACGGAGACTTAAATGAAGACTACTTTTGTATTTGTTTAACATTATACATGTATTTCCTTATTCGAATTAATACAATAGTATTTATTGCTAATATACATAATACGTATTCTATCAAAATCTGAAGGGTTTTCGCTACTTCACCATTGACGTACATGTCGATAATAGGATGACCTCAATAAAGTTGGAGGCAGTGAGAATGATAGATATGTTACCATACATTTTACTTATTTTCATAATGAAGCGCAAGTGTTAATAATGATGAATTGACGTGATGTTCATGTTAGTGCGCAGGGGTCTAAATGTAGGTGAATACCGGAGTACATAATAGAATATCTTTTAATGTTTTGATAAGAGACGATTCTGATTTGCTTCTCATCAATTTTATTACATAAATTGCTTAGACAAGTGTTAAATAAAATAGAGAATTCCATAGCGTCAACAAATCAATAATCCAAACTCAAAATCGATTAAACTAGAGGTAAATATAAACAAAGAAAATTACACTGATACACTTGAAAGACCCAGTGTTTCCGGAAGATTAATGGTCTTCTGCTTCATCAAAATCACCCGCCATATAAATCTTGGTCACATCCAGGTTAACGTTGGGTCCTCAAAGCAGATCTAGACTACATACGTCTGTATGGGTAAATACCCCATATAGAGGTGTAATACACAGAACATGTAGCTGTGTCTGACACACTGCCTCTTTTTGTACATGTACGCGTGTGGATGGTTCCTTTAATACACTTTAAAAAAAAATCAGGATACAAAAAATACTTTATTGGATTGATCTTAATCCTGTGTGATTTTTTTGTACTAAAGATTTGACCAGGAAATACAAGTACATGCTATATATTATTGTCGATAAAGAACGAAGGATCTAAATTGAAAGAGTTGTTGCTACAACATTGTGTTTGTATTTAAAGGGACACATTCCAATCATCTTTAAATTGTTTGT
The DNA here is from genome assembly GCA_947623455.1 of Mimachlamys varia. NCBI lineage: Eukaryota > Metazoa > Mollusca > Bivalvia > Pectinida > Pectinidae > Mimachlamys > Mimachlamys varia. The sequence goes on from OX392535.1 coordinate 9,962,102, forward strand.
TTATTGTATATAGCTCAAAAAAGAATAAATCAGCAACGGCCTTTATAAGAAAATTACCATAACGATGATACTTGATTATACGGTGATGATGACAGTAGTTATCTATATGTAATGACGCCAACATATAAGGCCTCGGGTTATGATTTCGATACTGCCCGGAGCTACAACATATATAAAAATGTCACTGTTAGCATAATTACCTTAAACAATGTATGACTGCTTACAGATGTATACGCGTATTATTCTGGACGACAAATTGCTCAATGTATTTGAATTCAAGACATTGTAAATGGTTTTATATGAAACTAGTTTTAACGTATCATGACAAAAATATACAAACATTGCTCAAATTTCCATATACTTCATGCTAAATAACTTTGGCATCGTTACAAATGAAAATGGAGCACAAATTTTTAATTCTAATACAGTTTAAGTGTGACCAAATAAAAAAAGATCAATTAATAATATAGACATAAGTAGCTTGTGAAAATTCTGTTTAAACATTGAATCTCATAAACCTTAACAAATAATGCCTAGTACCTTCACCTATCAACTGACAGGGCGTGGCATCTTGTCTGTCGAATTTGAGTTACGACGGTTATTTGATATACTTGTACACTTATAAGTGTGCGTTTATTAATTGTATTTTTCCGAAACCCTAACTAACAAATCGCCCTTCTTTCGAAGATGCTCCAGTCTTATTGCACGAACCACAATTGATCATACAAAACATCATCAAACATTGAACGTGTCATTTTAACGAATACCTGTGATATCATACTATTTACATTACCACTGCACAAAGATTTGGAGAAGCTACTGTCTGGATTTACCCTGACATTGAAACAGGTTTTGACGTATACTATATGTATATGTCTGCATCAGCTAGATGTTGGTTAACAAAAATATAAACATTGGTTGTCATATATGTTGCATTCATTGGTGTGTAACATGCATTGGATTACGCCAGCGTACCATTCAATATGTAAGCGCACCAATGTATGTTACACACCAATGAATTTCAAAATTATGACAACCAATCTTTAAATATATAACGCTAGAAAATGGCAGATACATTTACTGTTTATTTCAAAACTGTATGCTCTTTTTTTATGAAACATATATTGTTCATAGAAATGCATAACAACATGCATGACTTCAATTTCCATCACTCTATCGTTAATTAAAGGTTATATATTATTTATTGTTATGATACAGGGACCACAGATATTCGTGTCCGTACTTTGATTTAATTAAATACACTGAGAAGTTCAAACCACTGTTTTATGGATTGTTTTTTTTTTCTATTTTTTTTCGATTGACCTGCATAATAAAGATCCGAAATTCATCAATATATACATGCATATAAATATGGTTATGGGCTATAATTTATCAAAAATGATACCAATTTTACTTAAAATGTGATTATTTTAGTTATAAGCTATGCATGCATGTGCTTATTATAACGCTACATAATGTATGAATATGTTCACAAATAACATTTTCCTTCTATATAAAGAGGATATTCAATGGTTTGGATTGGAAAAAAGTATGCCATACTCGTGAAATATATTTGATACCATTGGATTATCTTTTAGGTACACTACGAAAGAGAACTTAAGATACTTTTATGATTTGTTTTCTTCACTTTCCTACTGGAAAGTAACTAGGCCTAATCTGTCAAAATCACAACCGATCGATTCCAGTACACAGCTGATTGGAAAAGTTCTTATTCTCATCTTCCAATTATTACATATTCCATCCCGCAGCAGCTTCTCATCAATATTTGCTATTGGTGCCATTTCTTCAAGACCATCTTTCCACAATACAGTTTTAGCAGACGACAACAATGCCGAGCCTCCAATGCCAGGGGGCAATTGGAGAGTTCGATTCGATCAAGGGGACCAACTCATACAAAAGATCGGATGTAACGTGAAAAGAATACCCAGTGGAAAACTACCCACCGTTGAAATCTACAGCGGGTCACTTTCTCAAGGGGACGAATTACAGAAATATCGAGTGGGGCCATTTTTCTACAGATGGCCGTGTAAGATTTCTACAGTAAAATAACGACCCCGGGTAACTTTTGCCACGTACAATAATGACCCCGGGTAGTTTTATTATTGGCGAGTCAACTTTTTACGTTACACTTTTTACTGCAAAATATTATATCTTCACTACAAAATCTTATATTTTCACTGCTAATCAAAGCAGTGAAAAGATAAGTTTTATAAGTTTGCTCATTTTCTATATTTCACGGCAAAAATGAAATAAACATATATATTTGGATTATTGAAGTGATTTATTTTTACCTTTTTCAAAGAGAAGATATAGTGTTTGAGTAAGCATACATTTAATTTTCATAATTGAAATAAAATAATGCATTTTATTGACTTGCTTAGAGAGATTTTTGAAACCAATTTTAAGGTAAGAACCGCTTTCCGACTTTTCATACTGAATATATCACACGATATAAAGGGGTTTGTTTTGTACGCCATTTGCCAAAATATGCGATGTGGTTGAGGGCGTGCGTTACATACTAATATTTTTATCGTTATCTTTTCCGGAATCAAACAGCTAAAATGCATATAAGTGATGCAATATCGTTAGTGTATTAATTAATTTTCGATTCCTTTTTAATTGATGAATGATTAAAACGTTCAGAGCAACAACCAACTTGCAGCACTTAAACTTGCGATGCATTAACACTTTCAGCGAAGTTTGGTAGTGTAATTACTAATTTTTTTTCTACATTGACTTTAAAGTTTTGCATGTTCACTTTACTTTGCTCAATTTTTTTTAACCAATGTTTCGGTATTGCTTTTTTAATCATTGACAGTTCTGATATCCAGTTTTGTTTGTTCGTGAGTTTTTCATATATCTTTCTTTCATTTATGTTAACATTGTCTTGCAGCAAGTCTTTAATTGTAATTATTCCTGATTTTGCCCAGTTTGGAAAATACAGGGTTTTACCTTTCATCTTTACATGTCTATTTCCCCATATGATTTGTGACAATATTTTGTTATAGCTTATAAGTTCTTTGTTTGATTTTGTTAATGTGATCCATGCTGATATAATTTCATAATAAAATGGTGACAGTTTATTACTGTTAGGAAAATTCTTTATGTCATCTAAATTCATCTTAAAAATTAACATATTTGGACCTAGCTTATTTATTTGATTCAATGGAATGACTTTCCACAGTGCATCATCATCTGATGTAAGTCTTTTTAACCAGCTGATTCTTATTGTGTCTATGTGTGATATTAGATCTATCGAGTTGAGACCACCATCACAATATTTTCTGATTATTGTTTTTCTTTTGACCTTCTCCCTCTTTCCTTCCCAAATATAATTGTAAATGACCTTTTCAAACTCTTGTACTGTATTTTTAGGTATATGTAAAACAGATATAAGATAAGTAAGTTGTGGTACTAATAGGGATTTAACTATTTGTATTCTTCCAATTATTGACAATCTTCTGGCTTTCCAGTTGTTAGTTAGCTTTATGACCTTTTCTAATTTCTTTTTCCAATTATTATCTGAACTTTGTTTGGGATTTAGTCCAAAATATATTCCAAGAGCTTTAATTGTACTTTCAGTCCATACAATTCCTTCAAAATTGTTGCTAATTAGTGCCTGATTTCCTAATCGAAGCCCTTTTGACTTTTCTCTGTTTAGTATTAATCCAGAATATGTACCAAATGTTTCTATAATGTTAAGAGCCTTTGTGATGTCCGTTTTGGATTTTAGAAATAGGGTTGTATCATCAGCTAATTGCGATATCTTATATGATCTATTTTGGTTGTTATATAATTTTAATCCCTGTATATTATGGTTACTTCTGATTCTTATTGCCATTACTTCTGCTGCTATAACAAATAATAATGCTGATGCAGGGCATCCCTGTCTAATTCCGCGAGAGATGTTTATCGTGTTTGATATCCACCCATTATTACTTACAACACATGTTATATTATTATATAAAGTTTTAATCCAATTTACAAATGATTGATTTAGGCCAAATTTTGTCATGGTTTTCAAAATAAATTCCCATTCACTAGTGTCAAAAGCTTTAGCAAAATCTAAAAATAGTATTGCCCCATTTATTTTTAATTTTTCTGCATTATCAATGATATCTTGGATTTGTCTTATGTTATATCCAATGTATCTACCTTTAATAAAACCGTTTTGATCAGTGTTTACTATTTTAGGGAGTACCAATTTTAATCTTTCTGCTAAACATCTTGCCAAAATTTTGTAGTCTACATTTAGAAGTGTTATAGGGCGCCAGTTTTTTAGGTCTAGTGGATCATCTTTTTTATACATTAAGGAGAGAGCCCCTTGTCTTTGAGATTTTGTTAATTCTTTTTTGTTGTAGCTTTCATTGAAACAGTTTATCAAAGTATGTTCTAGGTATGGCCAGAATTCCTTGTAAAACTCGACTGTTAGCCCATCTAAACGAACAAATAACTTCAGCATGTTTATGTTCTTAATCTCAATATTGCTATGGTCCAGCTGGCCACATAGTAACGAGTTATCTGAATATTATCCCAAATATAAAGCTCCGGGAGATTTTCATGAAAGGTCCTAAGTATCGAGAGACCCCATCCATCAATTGGTATGTGAATTTCAAGATTCTTATGGACTCGGTTGAAGATTACGCCAGACAATGGACTAAACGTGAACATGCTGAATTGGATTCACTTTCAGAGTGGGTGAAGTCGATCAGGTCGTCTATTCAGAAAAGAAAAAGCAATTTGCGTCACAAAATGAAAACTAAACAAAAGTCGATATTTTTTGACCCCGATGTTCGAGCAACACTCAACGATCTACTTGATAAGTATGTGGTTGTGTCTTCAGACAAAGCATCTAACAACTTGATCATTGTTTGCAAACGCTATTACATTCATTGCTTGCAAAAAGAACTAGGCCTGCTTGATAACCAAGGTAACCCTACTTACACATTGACCGGTTTTTCGAAGGATGAAATACTGTCCAACCATGCTTCTGTATTGCATTCTTTCCAAGTACCGGTTAATGAGCAAGATGCTGACCTACCTTGTCTTTATTGGATACCGAAACTACACAAGGATCCCTATAACCAACGCTTTTTCGCTGGCTCTGCTAATTGCTCGACCAAGCCATTATCAAAACTTCTTACTACAATTCTTAGTAACAAATTAATCAGGGCTTCAGTCGTATTGTGACACTGTGTACTCAAGAAGTGGAATTAGTGGGATGTGGATTTTGAAAAACTCGAAAGATCTTTTGATCAATCTTGAACACCCCCTCCTAAAGAACGTCTTTTCGGTCAAAACATTTGATTTTTCCACCCTGTACACTACCATATACCTCATACAAAATTGAAGGAACTTCTCCGATCTCTTGTTATGAGAGCTTTCTTTTCTAAGAAAGGCGGACGACGTTACAAATATATGGTAGTGAGCTATCCTAGAGCATACTTTGTCAAAAACACGACAAAAGCTAAGAGGAAATATACTGAAGAAGATATAGTACGGATGATTGAATTCCTGGTCGACAACATTTTTGTTGAGTTCGGAGGAAAGATTTTCCTGCAGATTGTTGGCATTCCCATGGGAACAAACTGTGCCCCACTGCTAGCTGACTTGTTTTTGTTTTCATACGAGGCTGAATTTGTAGAGGAGCTAATCAGGACAGGTAAAAAAAAACCTTGCCAAATCTTTTAATTTCACTTTCAGATATATCGACGATGTGTTGTCAATAAACAACAAGAAGTTTGCTGACCACGTCGATCGTATATACCCTTCTGAACTTGAAATAAAGGACACAACAGACTCTTCTACATCAGCTGCTTACCTCGATCTCTACTTAAACTACGACCAACATGGACAGCTTACTACTAAGCTATACGATAAACGTGATGATTTCAATTTTCCGATCGTTAACTTTCCATTTCTTGATAGTAACATCCCTGCTTCTCCAACTATGGTGTTTACATGTCGCAGTTGATTCGGTATTCCAGGGTTTGCTCTAAATATCGGGATTTTCGTGATCGATGTTTACTGCTGACAAACAAACTAACAACACAAGGATTAGAGAGATGCAGGTTGATCAGTACTATGGGCAAGTTTTATGGTCGCCATCTTTGTCTCATTGAGAAATATTCTGTATCTTTAAGTGATATGAAGATGGACGTTTTTGAGTATGCTCATTAGTGTGTTTACTTGTTGTGATTGACAATGATAATCGGTTCTCATTTTGAGAACTTGATGTTTACTTGGATGTGACAAAGATTTACATGGCGGGTGTCGTCGATGAAGCAGAAGACACTTACTCTTCCGGAACACCTGGTCTTATTCTCTTGTACTTTTGCAGGGGTCTCCATGTAAATCTTTCCTTTGTTCAAATTTTGCCCCTGGTTTAATCGATTTTAAGTTTGGATTATGATTATGTTGACGCTTCGGTATTCTCTTATTTTATTTCATGAACGCGATTTCGTTTTCCTTGTACACTGTGCAAAACATTACAATTTTCAAATGGCTAACATATTGTTGATTATATCAAACTTGTTAATAAAAGGTGTTTAGGTTTATTGGCCGTCTTTCAGATGCTTGTTTGAAAGTAACAAATAAAAAAAGAACTAGTTAAATAGAAAAAATGCATGGCACTATATCAAACGAAGTTTTAACGTGATTTACAAATATGGAAAATACTTCCTTTAACAAACATATCACTCTTAAGACGAATGAAAAGTGCTGCCTATATCAATCTTAGAACTAAGTTAATTTAATCATATCAAGATAAAAAAAGTCGATTAATCAACGTTTAGATTTGCGATTTAATGTATGTATATGAGAACTATGTATCTGTCATCATTACAAACTCCTACTCTCCGAAGTCGTCCTATCAGCGATACGTACGTCATTGGGAAACTCCATCAGCTAATAATAGATTGCGTTGATCTGTTCACAAATGATTGAATGGATATTCAGTGTATACTAATTACAAAGTATTTCCTCGTCATATTGTGTATAAAAGTGTTAGTACCTTTATCTTCAACACAACCTGACACAGACGAGCCCGTGTAAACCAGTAGACCAAGTGAGTATCTATTTTACCGATCAGACATAATTTCTTTATTTTAACAGCAGCTAGGGAAATTAGGATTTCCACTTGTTTGGCCCCTAGAATCACCGATGAGTCCTGGAAGGACGAAACAGCTGCATGCTGAAGTGCAATGCTTGTTTACTATCACTTTCATATTGTCATAGTTTATAATGCTAGCTTCCATTTTTTAACCACCAGTGATGAGAACGGAGTAATATCATGAAAGTTGATCCGTTTTTAATTTTACAATAATGTTGATATACAAATTGTGTAGGATTGTACCTCATTTTGGCCGCGTATATACTAGCGTTGGCAACGAACACTTAGTATGGTGCAATTTTCCGTATACGCAGTCGAAATGAGGTACATTCATTATATTTACATCATTACCATATGAAGACAAAAACCATCGGAAGTGTGTTACTCTAATGGTAAATACGATAGCCGTGGTTGCTAAGATAACATAGTCCAAGTGAATTAAGCAGTGAACAACACTATTTTCTTCTTTTCATTACTTGTGGATTGTTTTATTATATAGTCTTACATTGTACTAGCTTTTCGAACGCATTTAGTCACTTATAAATGTCCTTATTTACACGCATTGACACATTCATATGGTAGTGACGCGGTTATCGTTGTATTAGGAAGCCTCCAATCTGTGATGTACAGTTAAATAATTTCGAATTCGCATCAATCGAATATCATTACCAATTAATTGTATAAATAGTACTAACGAGACCCAAACATGTCCCTTGTTTTAAATTGTTGAAGGAAAAAAACAATGGCTGTCATTAAATAGTCATCGTTCTAAAGCGTGAACGACGCCATATTGAAAGATATATCAATCCGCCAAGCTGTTTATCATTGCGTTTACGTTTATATACAGCCAGATGTTACTTATTTGAAGATGGAGGATTTTTTAATATTATTGCAGATGTAAATTGTATTCCAATCAAATCCTTTTTACAGAATCCATCAAGTCAATATGTTGAAGCTTGTCGTGCTCTCCTGTCTTATTGCCTGTGTGTTGTGCCGTAAGTATTATCTGTGTTATAACTTCCCTTATTTTATATTCATGCATTTACAATTTACATTACCGCGTTAACTTGAAGGAAACCCTTGATTCCTGGCAATCAAATATCTTTCCAACCTTATTTATTTCTGATGATTCTATCAATATAACAATAAAAAGGTATTTCTTCATGTACATGTGTGCTACTGTAATGGTAATTCAGTTTTGAAAAGAAGTATCAAAGACGATTTTATCTGTTAGGTTTTAATGTAAGCTTTCGTTTTATTTTAACTGTATTCACGAAATTCAATTATCGACATACGCTATAAAAGTGTCTGTAACAAATCTAAAATAATAATCATGTTTACCTGAAGATCATCACTAAAAAACGTGTATTAAAACTTAATACAAGTTATACAAAAGCTTGTATCAGGGTTTGTAACTAAATGGAAATAATTGCAGAATCTTACAGAGGGCTACGAAGTTCCTGGTATGACAATTACGGAGGAAACATTGGGGGATCAAGATGGGGTAGTTTGAGAAACAGTCGTTGGGGCAATGGTGGCATTAGAAGTGTCTTGAACCGACACGGAGGCCGAGGCTTTAGAAGAGATTGGGAAGACAGGTTTGATAGTGACCGTTGGGATAGTGACCGATGGGACAGTGACAGGATAGGAAGTAGATGGAATCGCAGGAGATACTGATGAACAAACAAACACATATGACAAAGGGTATTTATTTCAATCTTCTGAAGAAAAAATAATCTTAAAATAATTTATAGAATTATAGCTTAATCGGTTTTGGGTTCGGATTATGATTTTATGGGAGTTTCGGTATATTCTCTGATGTTTTTAAATGTATAAAGTATTAAATATTATTAATAAGAAAGAGCAATACACATTGATGACATCTTTGGTAAGATAACTAAAATTAACCGTTAATTACGTTTTTGAACAAAAACACTGGAATATTTCAACATCACTTTTCTCTTTACCAGAGCATTATTTATCATATTGTATGACAAATAGCATGTTTAAAAAGTTTCAATAAGATATTAAAGTAACTGACTCATTACTAATTCATTGATTTGTCTTTTTCAGATCTATGCTGCCAAGGATTTGAAAATTAATTTCAAACAATTCATTCAGATATTTATTAATAAATTCATATTCCTAATAAGATTTCATTAATAAACAAATTATGTTACCTATTATATTGCCTTTGTTTTTGTCCAAAACTAAAAAGTTTCCCTTGTACATTTTCAAGGATCTCCTTGTAAAGTTTTTTTTGTTCATATTGTGTCCGTTGTTTAATCGATTTTGAGCTCTGATAAGGGTTTTGTTGACGTATTCTATAATCTGTTTTCATAGCATAAGTAAAACAGAAAAGAATTACTTGGTAAAGAAATAGAAAATAAAGTTTTTTCTTGAAGACACTTTTTCAGTCGCCAAAAGAAGAAAAAGGTATTTGGGAGACATCATGAAAAAAAATAAAAATATATGTAATGTACTTTCACGGTGGCGACTTTAAATATTTTGCCATTATAAGCATTGCTTTCATTGTGTCTTTAATGCACATTTATATACCACGTTGTGAAAAGTTAACTAAGAAACATTCTTATTTGATATAATATTTACAATAGCACATACATTGTAGATAAAGATCGTCTTGGCATATGTGGTCTGTAAGGATTTACGCTGACATTGTAACAATCTTTGATTAAGTTTTGCTGTACGCATAATCACGCATCAATTGTATGTTGATTCACAAATTTAAACATTAGTATTAAATTGTCATATAATTGATATTTATTGATGTGCAGTTTACATTGGGCCACCGACATATTACATATGGTGCGAGCTATGTAGACAGGCTAATATATGATTAAGACCGATGAATGTTAAAATTATGACAACCAATCGTTAAATACGAAATGTTACCGAACAATCTTGCCGTTTAAAACAATATAGTACACGCACAATATACATCTAAATGAGTCTTGTCGCCGTGAGTTGTATGTGATATTCCTACAAACAACATCCTCTAAGTTTGCTAACAAAATGGCTGACCTAGTTAACGGAGTAAATGTTTGTGTTTTAAAAATGAAATCAATAAACCAGATTTATTAATTCGATATTACATGACATTAGTATTATATTCACACATTACGTTCTAACTCCACTCTTTTTTCAACAACAAATGCCGACCGCGTGTGACCAGCCAATTTCACCAGTAATCCAGCTTCATCGCGGATTCCACAGTTTATTATACCAGGCTCCACATCCATCAACATTCCTTACGCCCGAGTAATAGCACAAGTTTTTATCAAGTGCAGAATCCGATATGTATTTTAATTACCTATTAGACTAAGTGCACTTTCTATACAAACTTGATCCTTTCTAGTTTAGTTCAAATATTGGCTTTTTATTCATCTGTATCTTTGTTCGACCGTTTATGCAGTTACAAGTCTCAAAATTTCTAGTCGACTGCAAAGTGGTTTTCTTTTCAATAAAGTGTTCGTATAAAAACAATAAGAGACGTATTCAATTTCAAGCAAGAGGTCATCCTGAATAAAGGGCTTTAATATGATATAGTTTCGATCAGATTGTATAGATGTGGAAAAGAAATCACACAAGTCCTAACGAGTTATCTCCCGTTGATTGATCATCACTGTTTGAAATGCTTCAAGTTAATAACTTCCAAATTGACCATAGTATCCATGTACTGGACTAATAAAGATGCGTTTGCTTATAAAACTTGAGGACCATAAAATTATACGAGTTTTCTCTGCACTTTTTACTAAACATAAACCTATGAAGTATATTGATGCCTGCTAAAGAACTGTAACCTTCGGGTGATGTTCCGAGATGTTAAAACCATGCCAACGTGTGCTGCTCAGCTTTGTTTACTTGTATATTTAACTAGATAAATATACAATTAATGTTTATATGTAAGTTGGTAATTACCAGGAATATTAATTATATGATATCAATGTTTGCAATTGTATCTTTATTTAACGTGTATACGTTCCTTTCTTTCTATGGTCATATAACAGTAGCTAAAGGTCAAGTGATGGCTAATTTTGATAAATCATGTGATTTTCACACACTGTCTGGACCCTAATGACGAGTATATATGTGATATAGATGCACCTGTGACGCGAGTAGTTATATATTGGACCAATCAGGGTAATACATCATTCCCTCCTGTCTGCGGCCCTTCATCACACATGGATTTGAACTGTTGCAGCTTACTCTGTATAAGGCTTATGATTAAAAATGTCTACCATCAGTACACCGCAACACCATTAAAACCCCATCTTAGAACTTACAGTAAATATTACAAATAAAAGCCATTGTACTTCATTTAGGTTCATTTTTCTTGTCATCAACAATGTGAACGTAAACAATTTTTTTTTCTCAAATGCTTACAACAGAACAAACTGACTCCTTGATACTTAACAATCAGAACAGGACGATTTGTATACGTAACTATTACCACTCCTCTCATTAGGCTTCAGAAAAATGTTCCACATTCATGTATCGACTCTATAAATCGTCCGCCCTTTAGATATTAACACCATTCTCAAAGTAAGGACTTGCGAACAATAATGTGAAAATGATCACGACAACAAATGATTTGATCACTTCGTGATTGGAATAATTTCCTTGTTCATTAAGGTTACTAAAAATAAACTAATCAGGAGAAAGATATGCTAATCACTTCATGTATAAAAGTACCTAGACCGTGTTTTAAAGCATTATCGTTACACAAAAACAAAAATAGGGGAAACATTAACAAAACTATAATCCGAACGCAAAATCGATTAAACTAAAGACAAAGCATGATCAATGATCATACGTAACTACTTAAAAAGTAGAGATTATAAGACCAGATTTTTCTTCAATCTCGATCTACATTATACAGCTACATATGTATGCACTAATCCAGTCTCAGACAAAATTTACATCGTATAGACGTTTTATATGAATTAGTTATTTATTACATTAAACAGTTATGAATCCGCTTGGTCCAAATTATACAGATTTTCTGTGGGATTTGTTGATATTTTTGTTAAACAAAGGATGGAATGGTATAATCCAAGTCCACTTTGTTGAGTAGATATGTTTATTGTAAGAGAGTAGCGTGTGTGTACGACTCTCAGGAGCCGAATCTGCGGACCATTTCCAGGAATACCGACCATGGACACTTAAACAGTATTTTTAGGAAGTAGTCTAGACAAAATAGTGTCAACGTGGCCTGCACAAACACAACACTGACAGACATAATTGACACCATTACACGTAGGCAAAACATACATGACAGTTATTACTGCAATGGTTCTAAACATGAAAGAGATATATGCACATTGAAGCCTAGCTTGCAATAAATATATTAAGGTTTTAATACTATTAAAAAACATTCAAAATTGCATAGATACATATAATGGTTCTGATGCAAAACAAATCAAATCAGAATATACCAAAGCGTCAACTAAACCATAACCCGAACTCAAAATCGATTTAACTAGAGGCAGAATATGAACAAAGGAAATATTGACATAGAGACCCTCATAATAGTACAAGAGAATAAGACCAGGTGTTTTGAAAGAGGTAGCGTCTTCTGCTTAATTAACGGCACCCGCCATGTAAATTTTGGTCACTTATAAGTAAATATAAGGAATAAAAAAGAAGACTTTATTTTGGTGGATGAAATGCATCAAGAACACAAAGCGCAAGGTATCAGTCGCTTACTGACGGTATACTGAGTACGTGGCATTATATTTCGATCTCTACTTAAACTACGACCAACATGGACAGCTTACTACTAAGCTATATGATAAACGTGATGATTTCAATTTTCCAATCGTTAACTTTCCATTTCTTGATAGTAGCATCCCTGCTTCTCCAACCTATGGTGTTTACATGTCGCATTTGATTCGGTATTCTAGGGCTTGCTCTAAATATCGGGATTTTCGTGATCGATGTCGACTGCTGACAAACAAACTAACAACACAAGGATTCGAGAGACGCAGGTTGATCAGAACTATGGGCAAGCTTTATGGTCGCCATCTTTGTCTCATTGAGAAATATTCTGTATCTAAAAGTAATATGAACATGGAACATGAACTTGATGTTTACTTGGATATGACAAAGATTTACGTGGCAGGTGTCGACGATGAAGCAGAAGATGCTTACTCTTCCGGAACACCTTGTCTTATTCTCTTGTACTTTTGCAAGGATCTCCATGTGAATCTTTCCTTTGTTCATACTTTGCCCCTGGTTTACTCGATTTTGAGTTTGGATTTTGATTTTGTTAACGCTTCGGTATTCTCTTATTTATTTTTCTAGACAATGGAAGTTTCAAAAGGTCAGTAGACCTACATTATGCTGATAGGATGCATAACACTACACAGAGTGAAAAAGTTAGATTATCTAAAGGGCAATAGATATCTAGCGTCCTCTATAATTATTCAATCTTTGCATACCCTCAAATACAGATTTCAATATTTCACTTTTTGATCACACACTGTCATAATATGTCTCTAAATAAATGGCTTTTACAATCAGGGAAAAGAAAGTTTTAGAATGAAGATGGACGTTTTTGAGTATGCTCATTGGTGTGTTTACTTGTTGTGATTGACAAAGATACTCGGTTCTCATTTTGAGAACTTGGTGTTAACTTAGATGTGACAAAGATTCACATGACGGGTGTCGTCGATGAAGCAGACGACGCTTACTGTTCCGGAACACCTGGTCTTACATGTATTCTCTTGCACTTTAACAAGAGTCTCCATGTAAGTGTAACAGAGGTCATAATTTATTTAACTGTCTCCGCCAGGAGTCGAACCCGGAACCTCTGGCTACTAGTCTTACGATCAACCGATCGAGCTAAATAGAAGATCTCCCTAGCCGAGCGGTATATTGCAGCTAGTATTTACCAGGGTTTACCTTTGTTAAATGCCTTTGTTGATTGTTCATTTAATATAAAGAAATACTGTTCATTGTACATGCATATCATTAATTGAAAACAATAGTTAAATAACCTATTTTTGAAAGATTCTTCAAAGCAATAACACGAATAGGGAAATCCGCTTGTTATCACATTTGACTACTGCTATTACCATAATGTCGCATTAAAAACAATAAAACGAACAAACTCGAAAATGTAAATTCGAAGGTTGGAGCCTCTTAATGCATTATTGGACGTCCAAGATCTGTCGGGATATCCGTAATTAAATATCACCGTTTGGATACGGTAGAAACGTTTGCCTTAACACCTTGGAGTGAAGCTCCTCTTGATACGCTGGCGACAGGATTATTTTTGTCAACAGAATATGCCTTGGAGTGGAAAACTCATCATAGATTTCAAAATTCAATCGCTGATAACTCGTTTTTTTTTTTTTTTTAAATATGGAGACTTTCCGGTGTCTATTGTATAAATCTGAGTTTCAATGTGTGAAGTAGCCATGTTATTTCCACACTCATTCATGCAAACTCTTATAATGAATACCAATATATATTCTTTGAACAATTAGAAACCAAACCCAATATTATACTTATTATATGTTTGGAATATAGAATGCCGATAATTACAGAGAAACATGCAGTTGTTTCATTCTTTCGTCGGTAATGCATGCGACCATACAAGGCTGAAATTCTTTTGGGTCTTGATTTATTTGAACAAAAGTGGAGGAGCGTTACGGTATTGATTCGGCGTTATCAGAGGAGGAGAACTTGCTAATTTCGAATTAACGGCAAATGAAGGGTTTTTATGATATGAGTGACTAGATATGTACTATTATTTATAACATCGTAGAATACTATGCATGTTCAAATGTTAACGCGATGCTTATTTAATCTAATAACAGATACAGAGTGCCAAAACAAACTACAAAATATAAATCAGAAAGGAAGAAATATCAGCGTGGTAGTGGTATAACAATTTTAAAACATTGCCCCAGTAGTGTAGTAACAATGTAAACACCACGTAAAATAAGAAGTTTTTAGTTGCACATTATACAATATCTTATTTTACATTTTTTAAGTCCATATATTTTTATTTGATTAACATTTTAATTAGGGAAGGCATTTATTGTATATCTCAAAATCCAATACTTGTGTACATTTAAGCTCCATTTAGCTTCATTTTATGGAGAGGAAAAACCCAGCTTCCGGTGTTTTTAGCTAAAGAATTAACATGTATATATCGATAAAAAAATAGGACAGATTCAATACAAATCAGAATAAATAGCCTTTACATAGCCGTTTGGGTTAATGTAAGTTCAGTGTTAAGTCGAGGATCAGACCGTGACTACACACATGTATAAATCCTAAAGAGCAATCCCGTTACCATTGTCGAGTTATGGAACAGCCTACCCAATTCGGTCGTACATGTATCAACTATAAAGGTTTAGAAATAAAATTGGACAACCATCGGAAATAATTAGAACTGAACTCTAACCATCTTTCTAGCTTTAGATCCATTACCAGATGCGACTTTTAATTTTGTTCATTTTGTGTGCTTATTATTGATATGGATATATAGGCATGATAATGAATCCTTTAAATACCAGTACAATGTATTTTTTAAAAACAAAATATCAGATAATACCGAAGCGTCAACAACTCAAACTCAAAGTTGATTAAACTAGGGCAACATATGAATAAAGGGAATGATGTACACATTCGCTCCAGTAAGTAGACACCCTTTTTTTTTGAAAATAATTTCTGCAATGATAATGGTATCTGAGTACCATGGGAAACCAGGCTAGGCATTAGTCTGCCTGTTTGTTGTGATTAAGAATAATACCTCAGTTCTTACTCTTAGAACTGGCCTCGCGTCGATAAAGCCGAAGACGCGTACTTTTCTGGATCACATGGTCTTGTTATCTTTTCCGTTTTCAAAGGTCTCCGTGTAAGACTTTTCTTTGTTCATATTGTGACTCTAGTTTAATCGATTTTGATTTTTTTTCATATAATGTTATATATAATGTAACTACATATGTATCATCATTGTGTCTAGAAAATCAATTAAATTCAAAAGTACATTGACTATGTATAATAAAATACTGCCGCTACTCTCTGGATAAACAATTGTCTTTATTTATCGATACCTTGATGACGATAATTATCGTTTTTTGATGCACTTCATTAAATACACAGTCAACTCGTCATTGAATCAAACTGTTTTGATATCGTATAATCAAATTGTGTCCCCTACACAACTATTTCAATAACAAAATAAGAACATTTTGAATGTCCACGTATTTGGTCCCTGGCATCACCTCCAAAGGTGCATGGTGCAGTTAAATACACGTTTTGCCAAGCTATATGGATTAATGAATTATACAGGTGCAATCATATGTATGTCTTACGTTTGTTTTTGATAGCCACAGTTAATCTCATTTGAGTAGTGGCACGGTACTTTATATACACATTTTCGTAGTACACGATTTAAAATTATACAGAACTAGTTTATTTTACTTCTAAGTTAATAAATTAAAGTGGTTTTACGCACTTGACCCTTCTGCTTCTACATTAGTTTAGAAATTTTGGATTCCTACCCTTTGGCCCCTAGCATCACTGAAGAGTCCTAGGAGGACGAAACAGCTGTATGATGCAGTTTTATTCTTTTTTTTTCGGCACACTGTATCTATTACTAAATTTTAAAAGGTACAGCATGTGTGTGTTACGTGATCTTTGATACGATAGGAAAGGGTGTTTATCTTGTTTTTACTTCTTGGCATTATGAACAAGCTATTGATGCGTAAAAAATCCAAGTTACCGTAGCGTATATAAATAAGTGTTGTTGGAACTGTAGGACACGAAAAATGATAATTTCGATTGAAAGTAGAACCCGGAGAACACTCACATGGTCGGGACGATGAACAATACCATTTCACAAAACCTGACCGTCCTAATTATGATCCAATATACTACACGGTAGGGATTACTGACTCATCCCCTCATCCTTATTTTACATCATTTGTGTGCAATCATCACCAGTTTGACGAAGGTTTGAGACATGTTTCATGTTCTTTGTCGTAAACTCATTAGGAGTTATTCTTTTTCTGCATGCCGTATTGGTATCGAATTTCTTGTTCCTTTTTCCTTGTCGTTTTGTTTTACTTCCTGATGCTGATAACGAAGACGTGACGTTACTAGAATGGCCTGTGCTTTACAGAGCAGGGGCCGTTGATGAAGCACCAGGCGCATTATCGTGTCTCACAATAGTTACGTTTTTCAATAATTTCTGGTTAAAAATTTCGATGCACGATATTTTTCTCTCGTTTTTGCCGATTTTCAGACAAATAATGTTCACACGTCGGTAAGAGATTGAAACAGTTGGGGTTATGTACCTAAACACACTAGGAACTGTACAAATAACGGGAAACACTTTCTGCAAATTTGGAATCAGTCCAACTCCACACATAGTTCCTTTCCAACTATTCAACAGTACAAGCAAACACTTCATACTTCTTTTACAACAATTCAACGGTGTAGTCAGACCGTCCAAACTTCTATTCCAACTATCACACGGCACTAAACCCTCAATACTTCCATTCCAACTATTAAACAGCACTAAACCCTCAATACTTCCATTCCAACTATCACACGGCACTAAACCCTCCATACTTCTATTCCAACTATCACACGGCACTAAACCCTCAATACTTCCATTCCAACTATTTAACAGCACTAATCCCTCAATACTTCTATTCCAACTATTACACGCACTAAACCTTCAATACTTCCATTCCAACTATTACACGGCACTAAACCCTCAATACTTCTATTCCAACTATCACACGGCACTAAACCCTCAATACTTTCATTCCAACTATTACACGGCACTAAACCCTCATAACTTCCATTCCAACTATCACACGGCACTAAACCCTCAATACTTCCATTCCAACTATCACATGGCACTAAACCCTCAATACTTCCATTCCAACTATCACACGGCACTAAACCCTCAATACTTCCATTCCAACTATCACACGGCACTAAACCCTCAATACTTCAATTCCAACTATTAAACAGCACTAAACCCTCAATACTTCCATTCCAACTATTAAACAGCACTAAACCCTCAATACTTCCGTTCCAACTATCACACGGCACTAAACCATCAATACTTCCATTCCAACTATCACACGGCACTAAACCCTCAATACATCCATTCCAACTATCACACGGCACTAAACCCTCAATATTTCCATTCCAACTATCACACGGCACTAAACCCTCAATACTTCCATTCAAACTATCACACGGCACTAAACCCTCAATACTTCCATTCCAACTATCACACGGCACTAAACCCTGAATACTTCCGTTCCAACTATCACACGGCACTAAACCATCAATACTTCCATTCCAACTATCACACGGCACTAAACCCTCAATACTTCCATTCCAACTATCACACGGCACTAAACCCTCAATACTTCCGTTCCAACTATCACACGGCACTAAACCATCAATACTTCCATTCCAACTATCACACGGCACTAAACCCTCAATACTTCCATTCCAACTATCACACGGCACTAAACCCTCCGGATTTCTATTCCAACTATTAAAGCACTAAACCCTTTATGCGTCCATTCCAACTATGTAAGTGTACGGTCAAACACTTCATATTGCCGTTAAAATTACTCACAAGCTCAGTCGAGCTCTGTATTATTTGTACTACTCAACAGTCTGTCAAACCCTCAATGATTCCATTCCATCAATTCAACAGTATTGTTAAACCCTCTTTACGTACATTCCAACATTTAAGAAAATAGTCGAACCCTTAAAACTTCCATTCCAACTATGTTTACATGATCCTTAAGTTGTATACAGGTCTTAGTTAAGTGCTGCAATTCTCCTTTAAGTATTGATATATGTAATTACATACTTTGTTTGCTTAGTTATTATATTTAACTTATATTGAAAACACCTCAAAGATACAGAAGAGTATATTAAACCATAATCTGAAAAAATAAGAATATCTAAGCGTCAACAAAACCATAATCCGAACTCAAAATCGAGAAACTAGGCGTAAACAAGTTTTACACGGACACCCTTAAAATTACGAAATAATATGTCGAGTTGTTCCATAAGAGTAAGCTTTACCCTGCATGGAAATCAGTCTTTGTTTCCACTTTGGTTCTTATTCAGCTCAAATGATCCATGCACCTTGTTTAGCCACACTCAATTGACAAAAGATGTAATTCTGGTCAAAAATATAATACATTCAGTAAAATATGCATTGCTTGTACAGTCACATTACAGTCAAATTATTTATAATTCTAGTACAACCAACAATCGACAACATATGTATTTCTAGCACACATACAGATATATCATCTATATTCTAGTCAAACCCAAACTTATATAATAGGTAAAATCCATACGTAAATCAGTCAAATAACCAATAACTCCATTTTACTGTCACATTCAGTCAAATCGCCTATATCTTCAATGGCATAGTCCCATTCAGTCAAATGATCGTTAACGTCAAGCTTAAAGTCTCACTCAGTCAAATGAGGGATATCCCCAATGTTACATTCCTATTCAGTCAGATTAGGGATATCTTTAATGTTACACTCCTACTCAGTCAAATTAGGAATATCTTCAATGTTACTTTCCTACCCTGTCAAATTAGGGATATCTTCAATGTTATAGTCCTACTCAGTCTAGGGATGTCTTCAATGTTACAGTCTTACTCAGTCAAATCACCTACATCTTCAATGACTTAGTCCCATTCAGTTAAATGATCGATACCGTCAATGTTACAGTCCTACTCAGTCAAATTAGGGATATCTTCAATGTTACAGTCCCACTCAGTTAAGTCCTTAATACATGTACCGTCAAACTAAAGTTCCGTTCAGTCAAAGTATCGATACGTCCATCTAACAGCCCCATTCGGTCCAATTGTTGATTCTTTTAAATCTTACAGTCTTACTCAAACAATTAATTTATACCTTCAACCAAACAGTCTCACTCAGTAAAGTCATTAATACCTTTAATTTAACAGTCCTACTCAGTCAAATCATTGATACTTTCAATCTTACAGTCCACTCAGTCAAATTAGGGATACCTTCAATCTTACAGTCTCACTCAGTAAAGTCTTTTATACGTTCAACCTTACAGTCTCACTCAGTCAAGTTATTTATACCTTCAATCTTACAGTCCCGCTCAGTCAAGACATTTATACCTTCAATCTTACAGTCATACTCAGTCAAGTTATTTATACCTTCAATCTTACAGTCCCGCTCAGTCAAGACATTTATACCTTCAATCTTACAGTCATACTCAGTCAAGTTATTTATATCTTAAATCTTACAGTCAAACTCAGTCAAGTCATTGATACCTTCAATCTTACAGTCTCACTCAGTCAAGTTATTTATACCTTCAATCTTACAGTCCCGCTCAGTCAAGACATTTATACCTTCAATCTTACAGTCATACTCAGTCAAGTTATTTATACCTTCAATCTTACAGTCCCGCTCAGTCAAGACATTTATACCTTCAATCTTACAGTCATACTCAGTCAAGTTATTTATATCTTAAATCTTACAGTCAAACTCAGTCAAGTCATTGATACCTTCAATCTTACAGTCTCACTCAGTCAAGTCATTGATACCTTCAATCTAACAGTCCCACTCAGTCAAGTCATTGGTACATCCAATCTTACAGTCTCACTCAGTCAAGTCATTGGTACCTTCAATCTAACAGTCTCACTCAGTCAAGTCATTGGTACCTTCAATCTTACAGTCTCACTCAGTCAAGTCATTGGTACATTCTATCTTACAGTCCCACTCTGTCAAGTCATTGATACCTTCAATCTAACAGTCCCACTCAGTCAAGTCATTGATACCTTAAACCTTACACTCCCACTCAGTCAAGTCATTAGTACCTTCAATCTTACAGTCCCACTCAGTCAAGTCATTGGTACCTTCAATCTTACAGTCCCACTCCGTCAAGTCATTTATACCTTCAATCTAACAGTCCCTCTCAGTCAAGTCATTTATACCTTCAATCTAACAGTCCCACTCAGTCAAGTCATTGGTACCTTCAATCTTACAGTCCCACTCAGTCAAGTCATTGGTACATTGATACCTTCAATCTAACAGTCTCACTCAGTCAAGTCATTAGTACAGTTGTGGTATCGCACAACGCACCAAAAACTGCGTGCGTGCATCGTGCATACATCGTGCACACATCGTTCGCCCATGGTGCGCACAACCGGGCGATCTAAAGATCGTGCGTTTATGTGTGCGATTAAATCGCACACACGCACGATTTGGTACAATTGGTCGATACATATTACGGAATGAAAAACATATGGAACCCTCTTGTCCAAAAACTATTTAAATTCGCATCATATTTATTGGGATTATGTCAATTTAACAATATACAGTAAACAGTATTACAGTGACCATGAGACAGCCAAGGGCGGGTTTAGCTACCAGGTATCAGAATATCTAAATAACATGCCGGAGTTTTACCTGTCCCGTGTGCGGCGATGCGCTACGACAGCCATTACCGAGCGACCGTTATGAAAACAAACTGGACTATTATAATCAGTTATTTGAAAAACCCTCTCCTCCCCAACACTTTACCTGTGTTTTCACACCTAGGCGAGTGTTGTAAGTGCCCCGGGCCAGAGATATCTACATATATTGGCCATGTACAGGTACAGTTTATAACTTGGTAAAACTGGCAATATTTACTTGAATGAGAACTTGTCAATATGAGTTGAAAGTTTACATACATGTGTCTATTTGGTTTGTTTCTAAAACAACAGAAAGACTATTATTAATTTTTAGAAATATATAGATAGAACTATCAGCTAATGTAAATAGTTAAAATATAGAAATATGTTTAAAACAACTAGCGCGAAACCGTATATATTGTTAAACCATTTCTAAATTTACATCAACCACGATAGTCATCGCACAATGTTAGTCTATCGTGCGCCCACATGTGCGTTAGAAATAATCGCCCAGGATCGCATCGTTCGCACATCGTGCATACACCGTTCGACCATCGTGCGCCCACCGCACATCGTGTAACGTTGTGCGATCCCATAACTGTACCTTCAATCTTACAGTCCCACTCAGTCAAGTCATTGATACCTTCAATCTAACAGTCCCACTCAGTCAAGTCATTTATACCTTCAATCTAACAGTCCCACTCAGTCAAGTCATTGGTACCTTCAATCTAACAGTCCCACTCAGTCAAGTCATTTATACCTTCAATCTTACAGTCCCACTCAGTCAAGTCATTGGCACCTTCAACCTTACAGTCCCACTCAGTCAAGTCATTGGTACCTTCAATCTTACACTCCCACTCAGTCAAGTCATTGGTACTGTTAAGTCAATGTTACAATCAGGCCATCCATTCTCTTATTATATTTCCCCTGTCTTGAAAGCCAATGTACATGTATCTAACCTACTCAGTATTGTTTCCACTCAGTCTATCTTCACTACAGAAAGGATATGACGACGTGAACACTAGAATAGGACTGTTTCAAATTGCTTTCTTTATTAAAGCCACGAGCAGAAAATGGTTTATTAGTTGTGTATTTTCACAACGATGTCCTTTACATAAATGTCGTAAAAAAGCTGGATATACAGTATAAGATTCATCCTTTGGGTTGGACATCCGGCTGTTCTCAGAGCTAATCCATGTCGCCAATGATTTATTCCTTTTAATCTTGTGATATTGATTTCACAGCCCCTGACAAATAAATTTTCTCTCTCGTTAATTATAGAGAGGACCGCAGTATGATTGGGCTTTGATTTATGATGTCTCGGTTTTCAAAAACAAAATGAAACAAAAATAGTTCTGCATCATATTAAGACAAGTGGCTGCAGTTACTCCCAGTCGAGTTTGTTCGATGTCTTGCTGAAGATAAATCACTGGTATTGTTGTTATTCAACTCTCCCTGTGGGTTACACAGAATTTCAAACAAACACGTGCTAGCTAATTACAATGAAAAACCAACACGATTGATTTAAAGCCTGTTATTTACGTGTGTTTAAATAACAAACGATTTGATCTCAATTCACCGTTAATTGGTAATGTTTGCTATACGACCGTAACGTATGTGCCGTGTGAAGGTATACGTGTTGTTGATATTGCATAGTTATAGCGGTGTCTGTCTATTCAATTCGTTTTGCAGTGTTGCCCCAATGAACAAAAAAATGTTAATGATTTCACACTTTGTCAGAAACCGTAATATTATTCTTTGAGGAAAATTACATACACAATGAAAGTAATTTCGTTCTTAAATTGAAAAGTCTTCTTGAAAACGAAAAACATTTTTATAATGACATTATTTGTATCTTTTTCGTCAGAATACTGGCTTCTGTTAAGAAAATGTGCTGATTTTCTTTTAGAATAATATGTAACAATAAATATTGTCCATTTGTTATTGGTATTTACTAAGGAACATTTTGACAACTGATATTGAATGTGACGGAACCACACAAAACAACAATCCTCATCAAACATATCTTGTTTCTCACTGTAATTATACGATCGTATTTAAATATGTTACAAATTAGAAACCTCACAAATCAATTAACTCGTAAAGTATTCAATATACAGACATCTTCACTAACACACATTAGAGCTTCGACAAGTGTCATGTAAGATTGATGTTTATCCTTCAACCACCACAGATATCATCCGATAACTACTGCTAGATGAAGCAGTACTTTCTCCCCCTATAAGAAAAAATGATTTATCCGTCAGAACAATGCGACTGAACGTTCAAGACTCTAACGAAACTATGAAATGTAAAAGTATTTCTTGAGTGAATTATAAATTTATTAAACAGTTGACTATCAAAAATCAAATGAATTGGTATGATAATTTTATATACATATGCTTGGAGTTTAATCAATGTAGACTTAAATAGAGTAGAACTATATTGCATTGCGCCTTGACCTTTCCAAAGCGTTAAATGAGCTTGGGTGGATATTTTACTACGCGACAAAGCCGGTACATGGCTTCAGTGCGATAGAAGGTTAGCAAATGGCGTTGCTGGTCTGTTTAATGTGAATACCGATATTAAATGATTGCAGGATAAACACAATGCATAGATAGTATCTTACAATACCAGGTTTATTTTGGCTCGGAACGAAAAGACGACCATGGCTCGTTAAAGGCTCGCTATCTCGTCTTTTCTAACCCTCGCAAAACTTGCAAAACTTGCAAAAGTTAAGCTGATTTAAGTTGAGCATTTTAATTATGTAGGGCATGAAATCACATGGAACCTTGTCGAACATTAGTCAAATTTGTGTAATATTTTCCCAAGAGTTTTTCTCTTTGACGATTTTTTATAAAAATTTTAGTGTAATATTTAATGCCGTCAGGTTGAGTTTGGTTGCAACAACTGTTGTTATGATGTAAGGAGTTTTGCATATATACTACCACCTTTAGTTTTAATATAATTCATGATGGTCATTTGTCAATGTCTTTTAAGTTATGTTAACCCTTTTTAACTCAGATTAGAGCTGACTATCATGATTGGAAGAAATCAATCTTGGGGCTACGATTGATGCGACGGTTGAGTTTGATGAGTAGCTTTGTATTATTAGCAAGACATACACTCGAGCTTTGTATTACATGTATTGTCAGTACCGAATTTTGTCGTGTCTCATTTTCGGATTGTATCTGATTGAACCTGTGTTGTGTACACACCAGATTATATGTAAATTATAGGATGAGAAAAGCACAAGTACAATTATGAACAGAACGAGACCATATCCATACCGCACAAAGAAATATTTAATAACATTTCCGTAAAACTTTCTCTTTGTCGTTATTATTCTACATGTCTCTGTAACCCCATGCAGTAAGCTTGTCTTTATTCTACATGTCTCCTAGCCCCATGTAGTAAGCTTGTCTTTATTCTACATGTCTCCTAACCCCATGTAGTGAACTTGTCTTTATTCTACATGTCTCCTAGCCCCATGTAGCAAGCTTGTCTTTATTCTACATGTCTCCTAACCCCGTGCAGTAAGCTTGTCTTTATTCTACATGTCTCCTAGCCCCATGTAGTAAGCTTGTCTTTATTCTACATGTCTCCTAACCCCATGTAGTAAGCTTGTCTTTATTCTACATGTCTCCTAACCCCGTGTAGTAAGCTTGTCTTTATTCTACATGTCTCCTAACCCCATGTAGTAAGCTTGTCTTTATTCTACAAAAGCATTAATCGCAGTTCTAAAATTAACCGCTTCCATCATGATGGTCAGTTCTAATATGAGTTAAAAGGGTAAAAATAACTTAAAAACTCACGGAAATTAATCATCATGAATATATTAAAGCTTGTGGTGGTAGTATATATGTAAAACTCCTTAAATTCTAACAACAGTTTTTTCAACAAACTCAACCTGACAGCATTAAATATTATACTGAAAGTTTTATGGGAAATTGACCAAAAGAAAGAACTCTTAATGAAATCTTACAAAAATTTGAGTGGAGTTCGACAAGGTTCCACTTTTGGTCATACATTAAATAATTAAAATTCTAAACTTAAATAAGCGTAACTTTTGAATGTATAGTGGATCGTCACCAAATCAATACTTGACTTGCATTTTATCTTGAAGAATCAACATACCAAACTACATTTCAATGAAAAATGGTTCGAATCTTTCGATTAACATTTCAATCACTGGAAAGAGACCCAAATACATGATATTTTGTGGTTTTAAACGTGTTTCCTAGCCCAAAATACAACTATCTGAAAATCAGGTTTGCAATAATCTCTCAGGAAATTGCCGAGAAATGACCGGTATGGTTTCTCGCCCAACGGGTAACATTTGGGGCATGCTGGGAAAAATCTATTAGGATTTCGAGCGAGAACCCAAATTTTGTTTTGAAGCTTGGAACCTACATTACCTTATCAAAATGGGTTTTCCCTATACATATAAATACATACAACTCTGGTCCAGTCCCTAGAGTATAACACACATATACTGCACCTTTTAAACTTAGTAATAGATTAGTATGCTGAAAAAATGAATTAAACTGCATCATACAGTTGTGTTGTCCTCCTAGGACTCGTCAGTGATGCTAGGGGGCCAAAAGGTGGAAATCAGAAATTTCTAAACTAATGTAGAAGCAGCAGGATCATGTGCGTAAAACCGTTTTAATTTTTGAATTTAGCAGTAAAATTAAACTAGTGCACGTTTTGCCATAATATGATAAAAATTATCTTAAATTGTACGTATTTTTACTTTGTTTATCCTTACAGTGTATGCTACATTGTATTTCTTTTTAATTTGTTTCTCCTGTAATCTTTCTTTGTATAACATGTCTTGTTACACTACATCATCTATCCGTGATGTTAGTTGTAATTCCCGACAGGCTACATTATATTAACCAGTATTCTAAATTTTACCGTGGTCACCTGGCAGGTTATTTTTGTACCAGCTAATATGTTATAATGCGTCGCCTGTTAAACCTACGATTGTATTAAAAAGATCCTAGGCCTAATTTTATGACTCTTAAGAGGCAGCTATTTTCTGTTTTATGCTACATCATGATAGGGCCATTCAAATAATGAGTAAATTCATCAACAGGTTGAGTCGTCTGATTGGTTTTGAAATTAGCATGTCATCATAGAAGTAATTACGTGTGTACAAGTACAATGAACGTATACGATACATTGTCATTAGCTTTTGTGAAGAAAGTAATAACCTTTAGATAAGTAGTTATTGATTTTACATACTGCATCATCATTCATCTCCTAAAGATATGCTTTCAAACATGAAGTGTTTTTGGTCCCAGACTCTTCACATAATCTTAAGGGCGTGTATATTGTTTTAGTTGGCCTGTCACTTACTGGCATCTTTAACAATAGCAAACAAAACCTACAGGGTTGTCTAAGAAAAAAAAAGTAAACACAGATTAACAACATTATATTTGATTATATGTATACAAGATATTTGGTTACAGAAACACACATTCAAGAGAAGAACTGGTGGGAGCTGTTTCGACCTTTCTCACATATATCGCACTTTTGATGTAGTATTGTTTGAGATACGTGCGTGAATGTGCTTAGTCCCGATGAAATTGTAGGATAATTGGTGGAAGAAGCAAACATGACTTCCTTTCCGATCTGGGCGTCCTAAGGACTGAAATCGATTAGAGAGGTTGTACTCATTATCGTAACTTGTGCATGGTGATTATATCTCGATGAAGACATGGTCATGACCATGCATTCCTTTCTACATTGTAATGATTGAATCTATCCTATCTGTATATACTGTGTCTATGTGAGTAAGGACGAGTTAAGGTGCATGACCTTTATTACATACTGTAGGTTTCCATTAACCGATCTAGCTCGTAATTGCGAGTCTCATGTCACTTTCTATCGTCTAGGATCTACATGCTGTTGCCAACAATTTGTATGGTTACATTATACAACAGATGACTGTATAACAGATGAACGCCAGGCAACGGAGGTGGAAACAGAAACAATGAACTAAAATTACGGTCTTATCGGAAATCACAAAAATGTATTTAAACATGCAGGAGAGTGTATGACACTTTTAAAATAGATCAAAGGAATAAACTCCATCCCTGGACAGTTGGCGGGAAATGAAAAGTAAAACGCATGGCAAAATTTGATATCATCGAGAAATATTCTGTATCTTTGTGTGATATGGGGATGGACGTTTTTGAGTTTGCTTGTTAGTGTTGTGATGACAA
Source organism: Mimachlamys varia (assembly GCA_947623455.1). NCBI lineage: Eukaryota > Metazoa > Mollusca > Bivalvia > Pectinida > Pectinidae > Mimachlamys > Mimachlamys varia. The sequence goes on from OX392535.1 coordinate 9,989,934, forward strand.
TGATGACTCGGTTCTCATTTTGAGGATCGATGCTTACTTGGATGTGACCAAGATTTACATGGCGGGTGTCGTCGATGAAGCAGAAGACGCTTACTCTTCCGGAACACCTGGTTTTATCCTCTTGTGCTTTTACGAGAGTCTCCATGTTAATATTTCCTTTGTCCCTATTTTGCCACTAGTTTAATCGATATTGAGTTCAGATTATAGTTTTGTTGACGCTTTGGTATTCTCTGATTTTTTTTTTTTTTTTTTTTTTATGATAAATTCTCGAATTAATCAGAGATTGCTCTCCTCTCAATTTCGGTCACCCTAGGGGATGTTTTCTCTGTTAACAAATAGCACGAGCTGTCAACAATGTAATGACGTCAAGACAATAATATAGTGACGTCACTTTAGCTTTGTGTTACATTGATACATTCGTAAAAACATACAAAATGATAGGAGAAAAATAATCATCTCCTACCTAGATGTTGTGACAGAGAAATCCATTACCCTCGAGGTGATATTCTTGATTGTCTAACTCTCGGCAGAACCTGGGGTTAGACAACCAAGAATATCACCCCTGTGGTTGGAGATTTTTCTGTCACATCCTCAAGGTAGGAGAAGATTCTATACGTATACCATACACGATTAAAATGTCAAATATAGTGATGACAATGTAAAACATATATAATCACAATGTATTTGTATCGTCGTCCACCTTTTTTGGAAAGGAACGCTCCATTATGAGAGATATTTCAGTGTTTATATTAGGTATGGTCAGGGACGTATATGTGAGAGGGATTGGTCACTGTCTCTATCCGCTTGTAAATATCTAGCGAGACGAATTCACAGTTACCTCCCCTGATTTTTAGCGCCCTCTAGCATTCACCACATGTCTTCCACGCCGATTCGATGATCGAAGAAATTGCCGTGAAAACATACCAGATGTAAGTATTGCACCATCATTACGGTTCACTGTTGATACAAGTTGTTTAAACAACATCTTATTAACAATTATTTCAGTATGGATGGCGTTGACGCCTGTGATTTTGGTCATATTTTCGTTTCTCTCGCAGTCATGGAGATGGAGATCCTAAAAATGGCCGCCCAGTCACATGAATGTAAATAACACGCATCTGGGAAATATCTGCTCCGGTTGAAAACAATTGTCTCAATAACTAATCGGTCAATCAATTTAATTTATGAACCAATTTAAAGCTGAATGTTTTTCACATGAATTAACATGTTTTTGTGATAAATTTGTATAAACTAGTTAAATAGTTCATAGATAATTGTTAATTTTACAACATGACCGCCCAGTGCTGAAAGTAAAACTGGAAAATATCTGCTCCAGTGGTGCACAAATTGTCTCAATAACTTCTAGGCCAATCAATTAAATTTTTGAACCTATTTGAAAGCTGAGTGTTTTTTCGAGTTTTACCTTGTTTTTGGATACAATTTGTATGATATAAATTAGTTAGATCGTTCATAGATAATTGTCAATTTTACAACATGGCCGCCCAGTCCTGAATGTAAAACTGAGAAATATCTGCTCCGGTTGCAAACAATTGTCTCAATAACTAATCGGCCAATCGATTTAATTTATGAACCAATTTAAAGCTGAATGTTTTTCACATGTATTACCAAGTTTTTGTGACAAATTTGTATGGCATATGTACATAATATTAATGTAGAGTATACATGTATGCTGTCCCTGTAATTTACATGTATTTTGGGACACCTGTCATATATATTTATATGTGTACAGTACAGCTCCTGTAAAACTAAAATGTATTGGTAAATTGTGCGAAAAAAAGAATGTATATACATCATGCACATGTATTACATGTATAATGGAGCACCTGTTAGATATTTGTACCATGCATTATTGGGTATCATCGTCATCAACAATTATGATTTTAAGATTATATCAATATGATGAAATAATTAGTAGACATTAAACTTAAACTTGATATATTGATGTATTTTCAGGTATATGACCCAGGCAGATTCAGGAACCTTCCAATCATTTAAATCTCCAGCATCTGTATGCCGTCGCTGCTTGTGACTAGAAGACCAGTTTAAGTGTAGTGCAAGAAATATGCCTGTCCCAAGCGCACAATGGGGAACAAACCGCTGTCGCTAACTTCATGGTTCGGCGCACAAGCACAAACGCAATCCCTCTCACATATACGTCCCTGGTATGGTAGTGTGCAGGGCGGAAAAATAAAATGTTTTGAAGGGGGTGTTCAAGATTGATCAGACGATAATTCGAGTTTCTTTAAAACCACATCCCACTTATGCCACTTCTGGAGTATATGGTTTCACAATAAGACTGTAGCCCTGGTTTAATGATACTGTACCAAGAGGGTTGTACGTGTAGGATTCGTTAATGGCTTTACTGTGCAAGTAGAAGAGCTAGTGTGTGCACAATGGCAGGAGGATACAATGCTAACCATACATATACGTAAAATCATTTAAACTATCCTGTACACTGTAGACAGCATATAAAGTAAACTTGTATAAACCTAGCTGTGCGTTTAGTTAGTTCGTGCAATGTTGTTGAGAAATGACTTACAGCACATGACAGCGTCACCTGTTATCAAATAGAACATTCTACAAGAGTGTGAAGTAAAGAGCGACAAAAGGTCACCAGAACATGATCTCTTATGGGATGATGTCAGATCCTTATGTAACGAAGTGAGAGTAAGGATCTGCATTTTGATCAGATTGACTGTAAGATAAAAAGAAGTTACATAACTAGCGGTTGTAGTTTAAGGAATTTCTGTCACTCGATTTAATTAATTTTTAAAAGTTACAAAAGACACGAGCTTTAATAATTAAAATATATTATTCAGCAGTTATAATAATTATTTGATGCCCTGAGAGTTGAATAACACCAACGATTAAGGTAGAAACGTGTATACAATCTTAAGCATAGTTAAACATGTATACAATGGACATAGTGTTTGTGGTAAGGAGCTTGGAACAATTACCGTGATAGAGTTATTGTGTCCAAACAGACTTTATAAGAGCGCATCACTTTTTAAACAGTCCAGTATTTTGAGCACAGAATGTACCCAGTAACCTGTATTCAAATCGATTTTCTTGGAAGTGTAGGTGCAACACGAAATTCGGTAATTTAGTTTACCGTTTTAAGTTTCCCCAAATAGATTTCTCAAATTAATTTTGAAATATTTTCCTTTAAGAAAGCTATGTTTATCATGCAATTAAGCTTATAAAGTATTAAAACAATCAGCGTCATAGCTCATTATAAACCCAACCCTTTTTGGAATCTAGCTTCAAACTATGTAGCGTTCTAATTCTTCTAATGATTATGACAATGTTTAGAATTGATCGATACTTTCAATTAGACTTTGTAACACGGGTTATTTGTAGCATTCTTGACATGCGTTTCATAATCAATAAGTGGCTAGATTAATGTAGATTACGTGTTGATTGTTTATAAGCGATCCCTTTTGGTTTAAGGTCACATATTTGTTTTTCTATATATTGCACTTATTTTAATTAAAAGTACCCGTTATATTATGTTACTATATTTTTGAAAACACCTCCAAACAATACATGTATTATTCTAGCATGTCCATAGAGAATGCTCCGTGTGTCAGTGTTCCGTTTCATCATTTTCAAAGTAAAATTGTCTTTAGGCCCAAGAAACAGACAGGACTTTCCATCATTGGATAAGTCTTTGGCAACAATCAGGTTCTAGCAAGCAGCTATGGGTGTCAGTACCAGCTCAGCCACGGGGAGAGTAGTGTTGGCAGGCACCTGGTCAAGTGGCCAGACAGGGAGGTCTAATGGTCAGTATCTGTTAACGCCTACCTCCGTTTGGTGACTGGCTTTACAGTTTGTTTGTTACCTTTACTGTATAATGTGGTTAACTAATTAGTGAGATACAGCTTGTAACATACACACACCGGGTGTTTATAATTGGTTGTAAATGAAGTTGTGGCAACCACCATGATACTTTCGGGAAAGATAGGGGTTTTCACCCCATTAAACCTGAAAGTCGATGAATTTTTTATCTGACTCACTATATCTCTATTGTCGCAAATCGACAGATACTCTCATATAAATTAGAATTGTGATAATTCTACTGAGTATTGAAATTAGCGGCAATGTTTCATCATAATAAAACTATAACAAATACCCGTGTAACTGGCTACGCTACAGATAACTATTACAAATACTCGAGGTACTGGCTCCGCAACAGATAACTATAACAAATAGACGAGTTACTGATTCCGCTACAGATAGCTATTACTAATACTCGAGGTACTGGCTCCGCTACAGATAATTATTACAAACATTCGAGGTACTGGCTCCGCTACAGATAACTATTACAAATACTCGAGTTACTGACTCCGCTACAGATAACTATTACAAATACCCGAGTTGCTGGCTCCGCTACAGATACTTATTACAGATACTTGAGTTTCTTGCTCCGCTACAGATAATTATTACAGATACCCGAGTTAATGGCTCCGCTACAGAAAACTATTACACATACTTGAGTAACTGGCTCCGGTATAGATAATTATTACAGATACTCGAGTTACTGGCTCCTCTACAGATACTTATGACAGATACTTGAGTTATTGGCTCCGCTGCAGAAAACTATTACACATACTTGAGTTTCTGGCTCCGCTGCAGATACTTATTACAGATACTCGAGTTACTGCCTCCGCTACAGATAACTATTACAAATACTTGAGTTTCTGGCTCTGCTTCAGATAACTATTACAAATACTTGAGTTTCTGGCTCCGCTACAGATAACTATTACAAATACTCGAGTTATCGGCTCCGCTACAGATAACTAATTCAAATACTTGAGTTTCTGGCTCCGCTACAGCTAACTATAACAAATTCTCGTGTTATGGGCTTTGCTATAACTATACACTTACTCGAGTTATTGTCTCCGCTACAGATAACTATTAAAAATACTCGAGTTATTGGCTCCGCTACAGAAAACTATTACAAATACTCGAGTTACTGGCTCCGCTACAGATAACTATTACAAATACTTGAGTTATTGGCTCCGCTACAGATAACTATTACAAATACTCCAGTTACTGGCTCCGCTACAGATACTTATTACAGATACTTGAGTTTCTTGCTCCGCTACAGATAATTATTACCGATACTCGTGTAACTGGCTCCGCTCCAATACAGATAACTATTACAAATACTAGCTCCGCTACAGATAATTATTACAAATAGTCGAGTTACTGGCTCCGCTACAGATAACTTTTACAAACACCGGAGTTACTGGCTCCGCTACAGATACTTATTACATATACTTGAGTTTATGGCTCCGCTACAGATAATTATTACAGATACTCGTGTAACTGGTTCCGCTCCAATACAGATAACTATTACAAATACTCGAGTTGCTGCCTCCCCTACAGATAATTATTACAAATAGACAAGTTAATGGCTCCGCTACAGATAACTTTTACAAACACTCGAGTTACTGGCTCCGCTGCAGATAATTTTTACAGATACTCGAGTTATTGGCTTCGCTACAGATAACTATTACACATACTTGAGTTACTGGCTCCGCTACAGATAACTATTACAGATACTCGAGTTACTGGCTCCGCTACAGATAACTATTACAAATACTTGTGTTTCTGGCTCCGCTACAGATAACTATTACAAATACTCGAGTTACTGGCTCCGCTACAGATAACTATTACAAATACTTGAGTTTCTGGCTCCGCTACAGATAACTATTACAAATACTTGAGTTTCTAGCTCCGCTACAGATAACTATAACAAATACTCGTGTTATGGGCTTTGCTATAACTATACACTTACTCGAGTTATTGTCTCGCTAGAGATAACTACTAACAGTACTCGAGTTATTGGCTCCGCTACAGAAACCTATTATAAATACTCGAGTTATTGGCTCCGCTACAGAAAACTATTATAAATACTCGATTTACTGGCTCCGGTACAGATAACAATTCCAAGCTGACGTAACACACACATATTCTGCACCTTTTAAATTAAGTTATAGATATAGTATGAAAAATGAATCAAACTGCGTTATACAGCTGTTTCCTCATCCTAAGACTCTTCAGTGATGGTAGTGGCCTAAGATCACTTTCACTTCGTTTTCAATGTATACGTATAAGATACATTTCAAAAATGCCGTAGGAACTTTTCCTTAGCTAAATTGGAGAACCTGGGGAAATACATTTTGGAAGACTGTTTTAACATGCGCCTACAGATCAAGCTGTACTTGTCTTTGTGAAAAGCAATTGCGCGATCTCATGTGAAATTTAACACGTAACTGGTAATCTGGTAGTGAACGGAACGAATTAGGTCTCCTGTTATATGAGATTTTGTGGATGTTTTAGTGAGATAAATTATATACAAGAATCAATCTCTTCGACGAAAAAGGATTCGGCATCCAATTGAACCGCTTGATAAATAGCATATGTGAAGAACATACTAGCGACTTAATTTGTTATTTGTCAGGGGGATTCATCGATTCTGCAAAAGAAAGTAATGCACTTAAACCCAAACAATTTAAGCCTTTTGCAATTCTACTCACAAAAAAGGTTGCAAAATGTATATTACACATGTACATGAACTTATTTTAATTGACGAAATCATAATTAAGATACATGATGTAGGAACTTTGTATCATCCAATTACACGATAAAGTCAGCGCAGTGCACATTTAGTTTTAGCTCGTCAACTCAAATGTATATTTGATAATAGCTAGACAATTCCTTTTCGATTAAACTTTATAATTTCTGAAATTGATTTGAATTCACAAAGAATTTTTCATATGACCAGGGGGACTTTTAGATGCCGGTCAAGTTTGAATCATCATTGGCAAAGCTAAATGCTTGTATTTTCTTTTTACAAAATTGGATAATTGTCTTTCAAATAATTTACACAAAGCAACTTGAATGTCTCTTTGACAGATATTGCGTGTCGTCAATATTATGAAAAAATAGTGTCAGTCTCTTTGAAGAATCGCTTAAATGGCGCAATGTTATTAAGACAACTTACGATTCTAAAAGTGATATTAAAAATCAGAGCTTAAGGACACAAAGGCAATCAAAGTTTAAAATTAGAAAGGCGACAACAGGTAAAGTTCTTTATTATTGAGGATCAGCATTACAGGAATCTCCTGGGGTATCTCTGTAGGAAAGAATGCAGAACAGAAATATGCCCAAACTGTAAATCCTGCCTATTATGCCAATATAATAAGCTATTTATTGACATGTGCACTTTCTTTTGCTGACCTAGTCGATCTTTTATACATGCACCCTCCGGAACTTGAGATTAAGGACCCAACATACTCTCTTACATCAGTTTCCTATCTCGATCGTTATTTAAACTATTTACAAGGGTCGTCATTCTTCATCCAACTGGCCAATGAAAAAGGATCTTTCAAAAGTCGGTCATTTAGCTCCGCCCGTACCCGCGAAAACTGATATGTATGCTGAAGTGGCAGGATATTTGGATTGTTCGTGAAAATATGTAAACGACATATTTTGATTAACATTGACAAAATGTCTACAATTCCATGTCAATATACATGCCAATCTGTGCGTATCAACAAAAACGCGTGTTTAGATCTAAACAGATGTTTTTTGCTAAATTTTCACGACACATGTGCAATGTTTCATTTGGTTTGGATACTGATGCCTAAACACAAGGAACGAACGTTTCATAAATAAATGGAGGAAAGAACAAGGAAATATTACTTTTTTTTATTCAGAATTTATGCAACAACTATCTTTCATCTGTCTTCTCTGCTCTGTTACTTGCTAGACTTTGGCCTACTAGTGGGATGTTCATCACGAGATGGCTTTGACGCCTTTTTGTAAGAATTCTACGGGCCGCGATGGCCTGAGCTCAAAGTGATTAATCATGATTATACGCAGATTAGAGCATGGTCCGTATCCAACCAAAACACGCGTTACAAACGAGTAGTGTTAGACTAATATGTGATTACGATTCGTTCTCTATGATGTAGCTTGGTGGCTACACATATGTGTAAGTATAGGTTTTGTACAACTTGGCAAAATGTACTATTGATGAAAACAAATCTGGCTTAGCTAAGGCATTGATAAATCATACAATACCTTACATACCATGTATAAGAAAATAACGAATTGATTAAGATTCCAAGATTGTACAACCGTCACCAAAAGTATATGTGGACAGGACAAGGGTACGCATGTATGGGTGCTCTACACACCCATATCTACAAGTCATTACAATGGGATGGCACAGTGTTTTGATTTCAAAGGAACCACAATCCATAACCTGAGAGAAGGCATCCTTATATGTGATCCTTTATGTGCAAGAAATTATTTATTCTTCCAGAGTAACCCCGATGATTTGTTAATGAAAAAATGTCGCTTCGTTTTATTGTGATCTTCTCCATTTCTGGTCTGTGTATTATGTTTCTATATTTCTAGTGTTGTGTATACCGTATGCCCCTGTGTGATCTTGGTCGTTAAGGTGGGTTTCCATTCTACATGGCGTAAGTTTAACTAGAAAAGTGACACCGATCAATGTGAAGCCAAATGAAAGTGTCAGTTATTGCGTTTTGGAAAAGGTTTCGTGTGTGATTGATTATATACTTACGAGGATAGAAAATAGCAATCATGTTGTTTAAACTGCACTGCAGCACACGTTCATTGATTGTTTGAAGATGATCACGTAAGTGTACTATTAAAATCTCTTTACCATCCATTCAAGTTTATACGTCTTCATGCACCCACATATTTCAACGCATGTACTTACTTAAAATTTAGAACCTCACGAAATGACAAAAATGTGTATTTAAGAACATTTTACGCAATCTACACTCAATCTTATTTAACAATTAAGCTTGGATTGAGTGTTCAAAAGGGATATCCAAGATACTTTACGAAAGCCGGTATTATTCTATCAAAAGGACACAGAGAGAAAACTTCGTGTATCTCAGACACGGCAGTGCCATAAACAAATGGAAGGAACTTAGTATAAATACAATAAAGCCGACACGTTCTCGGATATGAATTGGTGTAATTATTTCTGTAGAACGTTATAATGTTCTATAAACTGTACAAATGAATAATGCACAACTAGAGGGATACTTAAACGGTACTTCAACGTTTTCACTCCTTTTACAGTGAAAGTATGTCAGCATCTCCCTGTTGTATTTGTCGGTATTAAATATTTATAAAAATATTTCAATATAATGCGATGGCCTTTAAGTTCACAAGCTGTTAAATTGCGTTGTTTGACATTTTAACAGTTGAAGAGTTTAAATATCTAAAATTACTCCCGTTTTAACCTACTTCGCGCTGTGAACGGAAGAAACAACACGTCTTTCCTTGGCGATGCAGCTAATCCCTGATGATTAAATAGACCGCATTTGTCAAGCGATTCTGTCGTTGTTTTCCAGGGAATGGTTTTAATCTAGGACACAAGCTGAAGTCTCTCGTCGCCAATTTGTAATGATCAAATTTACTGTCAGATTCCCAATATCTTTCTAGTTTTATTGCTTTTAAATACACAGGGATTAATATTTCCAATCAGGGAGAGGTTAGCAAACACGGAATATTAGCCAACTGTAATCTATTTCTTTATCTAGTAACCAGGATTTTAAGTCAAGTACAAATTGACACAACTGCAATCGTATTGTATTAGTGCCGCTTTATTGACGCAAAGACAACTAGATGAAGGATTTTAGTGCTAATAAATACATCAGTCTTTCCATTGTTATGTTTAGGCTTTCATCATTATTATGTTCCACCAATACAAAATGCTATAGTTACCACGCCCACAATTATCAATGCATTTACCAGTTTCAGCTAATCTCTGACCAAATTTCTGTCCGGATGTCTGAATACAAATATGGTCCAGATAGTTTATGTTGTACTTAAAATGACAGAATGATCTAACACAGGCGTTCTGAGTGATGCGAGTTCAGAAAGTCTTTAGAAAGTCAGATGTGTCATCGTCCAGTCTTTAGCTACAGTGTACCGTTAAATATGCAGCGTTTCATATAATGGCGGAACACTGTGTATAAAACACAAATATC